>CM076674.1:63342156-66094656 GCA_038501925.1 Xenopus petersii | reverse complement strand
ATTAATTTTAATTACACTATATAAATTATTTGAATCTTGTTTCCTTCAGTTTGGGAATTCAAAATTATAGCAATAGCAACGTGGACACTGTTTTTAAGGAAAGCCTTGCATCCTGATGTCCATCCCCATGCCCTGGCTACAAATTTAATGGTAAAGAGAATGGGGGAATGTGGGGAGAGCAGTGACATCTACGAAGTGCTGAATGGAAAGTGAAAGTAATGGTCTGCTCCGCCTCTATGCCCATGGCATAGAGGAGGGGTAGACAATATTTGATTGATAGCTGAGATTTTTAAATGAGCTTACAACAGCTATGAATGCATTAATAAAAAATAGAAATTGGATTTCATGTTTAATTTGAAAAGGAGTGTCTGGGTGACAGGTCCACTTTAAGGGTGGCTATTGTACCAGATCCTTACACAAGAAATGGGCAATATTTACTTTGTGAACTCAGCAACACGAAACTCTTTTGCCTAATGTCATATTTTTTATTCACCAACAGAAAAATGTCAGCAAAGAAAATGGCAAAACACCAAAGAAAAAACAAAACAAAAAAAAAAACCTCTTAGAGAATTAGAGCAGATTTACAGCTGACTGATGTGGCACCAGTCATACCTGTGTCTCTGACTTATATTGCATACCATTGTTTCATATGAAGTGTAACATTTATACTTTAAGGGGCCCATTTATCAGAATGTGGTGAAAAAAAGGCGAACAAGAGTATTCTTTGAAACCTCGAATGGTCAGGATTCATGAAAAGGAAAAAACTGTAAAAGGTTTAATAAGTGAACTATACTTTAAACTTTATTTCCCAGTTTATTAAAATATTTAGAATTTTCAGCCTCATTAAAAAAGTCAAACAATGTGATTTTCAATTGTGTTGCCACATTTCTTTTGTGAAACAGGCCGCTAATAAATAAACCTGAAAATGATCCGCTAAGCACAACATTCTTGTGATGGTCTCTGAGGTAACAATGTATAAAATTCGAAATATTCTTTCATATACAGTATAATCAATTAGGAGCAGATTTCCTAAGCTCGAGTGAATAGTTTGAATCAAAAAATATTAGAATTTTTAAGTAATTTTTTGGGTACTTCGACCATTGAATTGGTCCAATTCGATCCAATTCAATCGAATCGAATGATACGAACGATTCAAAGTAAAAATCGTTCGACCATTCGATAATCGAAGTACTGTCTCTTTAAAAAAAAAAAACTTTGACTTCATACTTATTAAATCTACCGAAGTCCAATGTTAGCCTATGGGCACCTTCCCCAGCACTTTTTTTTTTTTTGGTCGAATAAAAATCCTTTGATCGATCGCTTAAAACGTTCGATCCAGCGATTTTTATTCAATGGTCCAATAGAAGCTTTTGCACTAAAATCCTTCAAATTCGATATTCGAATTCGAAGGATTTTACTTTGAGGGTCGAATTCGAGAGTTTTTTAACCCTCGAAATTCGACCCTTGATTAATCTGCCCCTAAGTGTCTCAATTTCCTTGTACGGGTATGGGATCCGTCCATACTATCTACAGTAGACTTAATTTATGCCAAATAATTTACTTTTTTTTAAAAAAAAATATTAAATTTTTCTTACTTTTCCAAAAATATTAATAATATATTCTAGAAAAAATTGTTCATATCTCTTTTAGCCAATATGGTAAGGTTTAAACACTTTGATATATATATATATATATATATATATATATATATATATATATATATATATATGTTGGCAAAATTACTTTACTTACTAATTTTATGTGAATACATATTTATTTTGTTTCCATGAACGAGCCTGAGGAAATGGCAGTACAGTCTTCCTTTTCTACCATACTTTACATCTTAGTTTATCCATCTCACTGGAACAAGTCAGATTAGGTGAAAATATTCCATTTATGCAGTGTGAAAACATCCAATAACTCCATATCTAGGATTAATCTAAGCTCCTAACCCCTTTCCATGCTGTGACTAAAGTAGAATAACTTATGCAAAAACACAAACATATTAGAAACTGCATAGACATTGCAAAAGTGTAATGAAACATTCTTAAGGTATAAAAAGGAAAATGGAAACGGTAAACTCACGGAGACAGGATTCATATACTCTGTATGCCATTTTTAATTTGCCTAAATGATTTGTAAACATTGTTTACAACCAATGTTTTTAATTATAGTTATCTTCATTAGAAATAAAATATAATTGCTGTAGTACAGTAAGCTCAGTTGTGCAGGGCCCTCTTTACTTCTTGTTTTAGTTATTGGTGTAAATCTATATATTACACCCATTACTGTACAGCACTGTGGAATATGTTCACACCTTTTAAATACATGTTATTATTATTACAGGTATGGGATCCGTTATCTGGAAACCCATTATCCAGAAAGTTCAGCATTACGGAAAGGCCATCTCCCATAGACTACATTATAATCAAATAATTCAGACTTTTAAAAATGAGTTCCTTTTTCTCTGTAATAATAAAACAGAACCTTGTATTTGATCCCAACTAAGATATAATTAATCCTTATTGGAAGCAGAACCAGCCTATTGGGTTTAATAATTACATTATTTTCTAGTAGACTTAAGGTAATAAGATCCAAATTACAGAAAGATGTGGAAAACCCCAGGTCCCGAGCATTCTGGATAACGGGTCCAATACCTGTATTATTAATATTATTATTATTTTGTTTTATAATAATAATAATATAGGTTTGGTACCTGTAATCTAGAATGCTTTGGGCCTGGGGGTTTGGGGTATAGTGGATAAAGTGGGATATAGTGAAATTTTTGCCTGCACCCTTTTCCTTTATAAAGCTGCCATTATGAAGAAATCATAGAGTGGGTAGCTGCACCCTAAACGCTTATATGCAGACAATATTTTAAGCAAGCACAGTAGAGGTGTCTGTGAAGCATTAGATAGCAAAGACAGGCACTGCACAGAACAGATCTAGAATCAGCTACAATCCTTTGACTGGACATACTAGGGTTCATTTATGAACACAGCAGCCATTGTAACTGTACAGAAATTGACACAGTTGCGCATATTCATTAATGCCATTCATTAATGGTAGTTGTGCTTAAACACACTTCCCACACTTGCACCTGCTAAGTCAGTCCCAATGAATCATGGAATCATGCAGTGCAATTAAATCTGAATTGCAGAAATTCACATATGTTTGGAAAATACATAGGGGCATATTTATCAAGGGTCAAATTTCGAACTGAAAAAACTTCAAAACTCAAAAAGACCAGCCGAAATTAAGTCACGTGATGTCATTTCCACTGACACACATTTGCAGGAGTGTTGTTATACCTGTGTTTGCACGTGCGCAGATCATTTATGCCACCAGACACATGGCTGCCACACCCCATAGGAGTCACCAGTTGCTGCCCCCCTCTCGCCCGCTTACCTATCCAGGGGGCATCCCAGTCTACTCACCAGATATAGAACAGTATTAAGCAAAATGAAAAGGATTAAGAGAGAGAGAGAGAGACTGTCAGTATTAAATTCTCCCCCCTCAGCTTAGTGTCAAAATGTAATAGTCCCTGGTGAAATCAAAGCCCACAACCTTTCTTTGATTGGCTAGTTTCCCCCCCTGGGAAAAGTATGTATACAGTGGGGGTCATTTATAAACTTTGCGCAGGGCAGATCGCAAAGTGAATATATTTGCTTTGTGCATGGTTATATTTATAAAGCTGAATAAGAGGGTGCAAACAGAATTGCGAATTTTTTTTTCACAATGCAAATGTCTATAGCAGCTTTTTAAATATGTCACAATCCGCAAATTGCGAATATTTATATGCACACTCTGCGACTCAATTACGCCACAACTTTGGTGGCTAATAAAATATTTGCAAAACAGTTTTGCAAACTGCGAATTTAAGTTACTGTCAATGCTATTTTTGCGCACAACCTCGCACAACGGATGCGCTCTCGCAAACTCCCGTCTCATTTCGGCGCCATTTGCGAAAATTTATTCACACTACGAATTCACAAAAACCGGAAAGACGGGCAGAGTAGTGCAATATATTAGCGGTCAGGAAATATAACATTTGGCAACCCCAAGTGGCAAATAACTTTCCTTCTCCTTTAAGTGGATTTCATTGGTCATTTTTCACACATCTTTTTGTATATCCACAAATTGTATTAACTTACTACACTACTTCTATATCAATAGTACAGAAGCAGTACTGTTTTTTTTTTAATTAACTTTTATTGATTTAAAACAAAATAGTTTACATGTCCAAATATTGTTTTACACAGTGACTATGACATTTCAATCATAACATAGTAACAAGTAAATAAAATAAGAACATAAAACGAACTTCTTAAGGTATCTCTTTTTATTTTTTCCCCTTTTTCTTATGTTTTTATGTCTTGTTTCCATGTTTGACAAGTCTTTTGAGAGTGGCTTTTCTCATTAATGTATTGCTAGATTGCATTCCAAGTTGTTGGTGACTAGGGATGTAGCGAACTGCCGTTTATGTGTTCGCGAACGCCGTTTGCGAACACCGGCAAAAATGCGAACAGTTCGCGAACAGTTCGCGAACAGTTCGCGAACAGTTCGCGAACTTCGAACATCCGCAAAATCGTTCGATTCGAACGATCGAAGGATTTTAATCGTTCGATCGAAGGATTTTCGTTCGAATCGAACGATCGAAGCCATTCGATCGAATGGCTTCGATCGTTCGATTCGAACGAAAATCCTTCGATTTTAGCGGTCGAAGGAATCGAATGGTCGAACGATTTTTGTTCGAATCGAACGCGAACTCGTATTGGCGAACGTCGCGCGACGTTCGCGAACATTCGGCGGACGCGAACAGTCGAAGTTCGCGCGAACTAGTTCGCCGGCGAACAGTTCGCTACATCCCTATTGGTGACTTCTTTTATAATTTGAGTAATATTTGTTTTTTTTTTGTTTGGCAATTAGGAGTCTATAAACACATTATCATATCTTAAAGGGGTTGTTCACCTTCCAAAAACTTTTTTTTTTCAGTTCAGTTGTTTTTCCGTTTGTTCACCAGAAACAAAGACTTTTTTCCATTACTTTTTATTTTTTACATTTATCCATCTCAGCTGTCAATCAAATGTTACTGCCCTCCATTTATTCTCCCATTCTCTTCACAGTTTAATTGTAAGCCATGGCATGGTGATGGACATCAGGTCCCCCATTCTGGTGCACAAACAAGATGCTGAGATGACACAAGGCTTGCCTTAATAACAGTGTCCATAAAATGGCTCCTGCCTGCATGCTAGAATTATGAATTCCCAGACTGAAGGAAACAAGATTGAAATAATTTATATAGCATAATTAAAGTTCATTTTGCTTGACTAATGTGATAAAATAGGATTTTGAATATTTTTTTGGGCGACGGGTCCCCTTTAATGTCCCTGTCTCTGATGTTTCAGTCTGGCAGCTCATTAATTCAGGTGCAGATTATGAACTGTTACAATTTTTTTTTTATTTTTTCAGCAAGAATGTTAGCAACTATTGTATCAATTCCAACAGCTGCCTGGAATGAAACCCATGGATTCTGCTCAGCAGGGACAAAGATAATAAATGTATAAATTTAGAAGTATACAAAGTTGGGAATCCCCAATCCTGGAGCAGCTTTAGAAGGTTAAAAATTAAATTTTACACTTCAATATTAGAAAAACAGTCACACATAGAAAATAGAAAGTCATTGGAAAAAGGCTTTATTTATGGTGAACTATCTGAAACAAAATGAACTGAAAAAAAGTGTTGGAAGGTGAACAACCCATTTTGGGGTGGTTTCCTTGTCAGTTCAGTTATATATTCAATTGTTTTTTCTGCATCCAATGATAACACAACTGTTGGAGTTTTCGTTTTGGTAAATTATATGAATTATATCTATAAACCACCTGTTGCTGTCACAAATTTGGATCCTACTTGGTCTTTATCAATAATATCCGCAATAATTTGTTGTAGCCTGTTTTGAAATTACTTTAGCATAAAACTTCAGATCAAAGATTAATAGTGAAATTGGTCTGTGATTAGGCAACTTTGATAAATCTTTGCCATCTTTTTGTATAAATGTTATTTTAGATTATAACATTTTCTCTAGAAAGTAGTCACCTTGTACTATAGTATTATATATATATTATATAATTCTGTTAATTTAGGAATTAATAAAAAAAAAAATTACAGGTAGACCATCTGGACCTGGAGTTTTATTTAGATAGAGAGATGACTTTATAGTGTATTCAACCTCCTGTTTAGAAATGGGCACATTTAGAAGATTTATTTGATCTCAGTTTAGGCTAAGTAAATTAACTTATGCTAAATATTTATCTATATCTCGAGGATTGGGTTCGATTATTTCATTATCCTTTTACAAATTGTAAAGATGTGCATACAATCGGGCAAACGTCTCGGCAATATTTAAAGAGTTAGTTATGATCTTACCATTTTGTAATTTGATGTTTTATTTTATGCTTTGCTTGCTTTGTCTTTAGATATTTCATAATGTATATAATCTGTTGCTTTATTTGCTTTGTAATATTGCATGGTCTTTAATTTTCTTATGGAGAACTCAAAATTGGATAAGTCCAATTTTTGTAATTTTTCTCTTATTGCTTGTATTTCTATAGTCCTAGTCATGGAAGAATTCTTTTTAATAGATTTTTTTTTAGATTAGTGAGATTTTTGTAGTATACTGCTATTTTAAGGAATATCTTACGTATTGTTACTATGAAGTTTCTGAGGAAGAATTAAGTTTAAAGTACTCTTCCAAGCATTTACTGTAATATTCCCTATCTTTTGTATACAGAATACAGTCAGATTTATTAACACCTGAACTGGAGATTCCTGAATAAATGTTAGAAGTTATGATTGTATGAGTTAAACTTTCCTCACTGTCTCAACAGCTTTAAAAAAAAAACTTTTTTTTGTATTGTTATATATTGTGCAACTGTGACAAGAATGCTGGCATCATTGGGGACATTTACTGAAATTGCCCTGCAGTACTTAATATAGTCGTGAATCACCTTGTAATGCTTAAAGGGGTTGTTTACCTTTGAGTTAATGTTTAATATGATGTAGTGAGTGATATTCAGAGACAATTCACAATTGATTTTCATTTTTTATTATTTGTGGGATTCGAGTTATTTAGCTTTTTATTCAGCAGCTTTCCAGTTTGCAATGTCAGCGATCTGGTTGCTATGGCCTAAATTACCATAGCAACCATGCATTGATTTGAATAAGAGACTGGAATATGAAAAGGAGAGGCCTGAATAGAAAGATGAGTAATGAAAAGTAGCAATAACAATGCATGTATAGCCTTACACCAAGGCAAATAATTAAAAAGCTACAAAAAATAAATAATGAAGACCAATTGCAAAGTTGCTTAAAATTAGCCATATTAACTAAAAGTTAAAGTGAACCACCCTTTAAAAACAATGGAATAAAATTTTGAGATACTTGTGTTCTAAAAAACTGAGTATGCTGTGTTTTTAAATGCTGGGCTTAGTCTTGTAAGAATGCATATCTAGCCAAGGGGTTTTTCAAAATTATCCGGACGACCCCGGGCTTCATAGGTAAGTGTTATGGAGGGGAGAATTTTATTTATTTATTGACCTAGTGTGTGACTTAGATTGTATTAGTTACATAGTTACATAGTTAAATTGGGTTGAAAAAAAGCCAAAGTCCATCAAGTTCAACCCCCTGCAAATGAAAAAAATTTTTACGGGCGACATGCCACCCAGCCGCTCTATGGGGAGCACTGGGGACACACAGCTCCCCAGTGCTCCATTGCTTTTGTGCGCCCGCGAGAGGTTGTGTGCGCCAAAGGGTGTCCATCCAGTAAATCTGGTGCGGTGTGTGAAAGTAGGGAATTTAAACCCCAGTTGAGGCCAATAATAAAATCTTGGAAGTTCCTAAGGTGGGGCAGACAGAATTTTTTTTAAAAAAAAATGGGGAGTGAAGTGGAAATGGCCGGCCTAGCAGTTTACGAGCCACAGACAATGCCCTGTATGGAGTTGTAATAGTAGCTGGCAGATATCATAATTTGCTAGTTTCTGGTAGGGAAGTTTTTTCAATACGTCCTATGACCCCAGTCTAAGAGCTAGTAGGGTAAGTCCTGGGCAGTCTTATCATAGTGGAACCAGCTATGTATGTAGTTAAAGTAGAAAGAAGTAAGGACTGAGTTCACTTACCTTGGGGATCCAAACTGTGGAGTTGTGGAGCTTATATAAAAATGTTGGCAGATATATCATCTTAAAGTTCACTGTACCCCACAGCGTAAGAGGAAGTCTTGACCATATTGTCGTATTTTTAAATTGACATTTAACAAGAGCAATGTTGTAAGTAGATAAATTTGTTAAAGTTAGTATTCCAATTTATTTAAATTTAGTGACCCATTTAATACCTTTTGTATATCTAAATGAGAAAAGAGAAGGAAGCGCAGAAACGGCAATACCATTTTGTGTTGTCTGATAAGGGCAATCCACCCCAAGGTGCACACATGAATCAAGCTTCCCTTTTGGGCATGTACATACAAACAGTCAGCTTGCATGTCATATTGTTTTGTGTTCCGCAGTTAATTCATTACTCAATACATGAAGTGGGGATAAAAAGAAAATAATAGTATATTCATAGCAAGAATTCTCCTTTAATATATAAAGAGCCTCATACCCTGTGTATCATACCCCTTCTACTTTTAGATTGTAAGCTTAGAAGTTGTATTTTTGTATGTAATCTGCTTGTTTAGTTTATACACCCATTTATTTTACAGTGTTTGTGGAATATGATGACTTTTTACAAATACATGTTCGTAGCAAGAATGATATTAATAACAGTTAGATACAAGCAACCACCCTTGAATATTTTTAGCAATCTTCGGCTAATACTAAGTAGCCTATTCCCTTTTTTTTATCCCTTGTAGTATTTACAATGCTGCTATACTAACCTGTCACTTTCAGCTTATTCTGTGATTCTGACTTTGTATATGTGCCCTGTTTTCATTTTATGGATAAAACCTATGGATAAAACACCTGACCAGCAAATGCTTCCTGCAGATGGGTTACCGCACCTAGGCCAATTTTGCGGGGCTTATCTATAAAATTTGAGCAGAGCAGAATGGTTTGCACACCGAACATATTTGCTCTGCACAGTGTTATAGAGTGGTTTACTTCATGTTCAAAAAGAAATGCACATTTTTATTCTCACTGTGAATGTCCATAAGAGCTTTTTAAAAAAGGCATAATTGCAAATTGTGAATATTTATGTGCACACTCTGCATTTTAGATACACCACAAATGTGGCCACACTAATGCAAACACCCATCTCATTTGCAAGTCATTTGTGAATATTTATGTGCAAAGTGATTTTGAAAAAAGTGGAAAGAGGAGCACAGCAGTGCAATATGTCTGCGTTCAGGAAAAAAACATGGGTAATACAACTATTTAGGAATAAGTATGCGCTGCGCGACTTTATAAATGACCCGCTGTGTCTTTTATTACACAACCCTAATTATGTTTAGCTACACCAAAAATGAAATGCTCATACTGAACACTGTACTATGAAAAAGAAATCTTTACAGTCATTTCATCCTCTGGGAGGTTATGGCAAAATATACAGAATATTTGTGTTGAAAAGTTAAGGAAGAAAAGCTAACAAGGATATAATAATCATAATTCTTATGTACAAGAATCCAGCAACACATTTAATTCTACAGACTTTGTTATAAGCGAAAATGACAGAATAATTACTTGCATAGCAGAAGCCTCTTCTATTTTAGTCATAACTGTTTAATATAATAAAGAGCTGTAAGTTTCTTTGAAGAACAGAGGTTAGAAAACAGAAATGTAATATATATGTATATTGTTGTGCATTGATGACATTAAAATAAATCAGAGAAGGGAATTCAAATGAAAATTTTAGGAAATTATAGCCTGATTGTCATCTCATAAATCTCCACAATAACTCTTGATATGGAACCATACTGTTTAGGGTTAATAGACACATTATTTCAGATCTTTGCCTGTGAATTACACTTACAGCCATGCCAGTACTTTATTTTAGCTTATTCTCTGTTTTTTACTATAATTTAGTTAATGAACTTTAAGATAACATACAAAACAAACACATAGGGCTTGTATTAGGGATGAACTTCATAATTTTTGGATTTGGTTTGATACAAAATACTTGTTTGTGGCCTACTACCTAACCAAACATGAAACTTCTATATGTAAATTTGAGTAAAATTTACATCATCGACATAATCTAGGGATCAGAGACAGGGAACAAATTGCCCTTGTGGGGGATTTGTGCACGTTTTTTTTTCCAGGGGCCACACACAACAGAAGACATTTGTGAGCCACTATTGCTTTACTGCATTGAGTGTGTTTTTTGTAGTGATGCACCGAATACAGGATTTGGTTTGGGATACGGCCAGGATTCTGCCTTTTTCAGCAGGATTCGGCCAAACCAAAACCGTATCCTGATTTGCATATGCAAATTAGGGTTGGGAAGGGAACTCACGTGACTTATTGTCACAAAACAAGGAAGTAAAAAAGGTTTTCCCTGTCCACACCTAATTTTCTTATGCAAATTAGGATTTGGTTCGGTATTTGCTAAGGATTAGGGGGTTCGGCCGAATCCAAAATAGTGGATGCGGTGCATCCCTATATTTTTGCCCCTAAAAACTGTTTTACAGAATTAAAGGAGTTGTTTACCATTGAATTAACTTTTAGTATAACATAGAGAGTGATATTCTGCGACAATTTGTATTTAGTTTACATGTTTTATTATTTGTGGTTTTTGAGTTATTTAGCTTTTTATTTAGCAGCTCTCCAGTTTGCAATGTCAGCAATCTGGTTACTAGGGTAAACTTACATTTATTTACCTATTAGTATTATCTTGATGGAAAAAAATGTTTTTTTCTGGAAAAAAGTGTGTTTTTTTTCCCTAAAAGTTTTCTCCCTAGGGAAATATCCCTTAATGCAGAGAAGACAAAAACACTGACACTGAGTACTGATTAAATATGACATGTTACTGACACTTATAGGGGTAATGAACAGGGATGTAGCGAACTGTTCGCCGGTGAACTAGTTCACGCGAACTTCGACTGTTCGCGTCCGCCGAATGTTCGCGAACGTCGCGCGACGTTCGCCAATTTGAGTTCGATTCGAATAAAAATCTTTCGACCATTCGACCATTCGATTCCTTCGACCACTAAAATCGAACGATTTCCATTCGTTCGAACGATTGTAAGCATTCGATCGAATGAAAAGCATTCGATCGAATGGCTTCGATCGTTCGATTCGAACGAAAATCCTTTGATCGAACTCTTAGTTTGACCATATAACTTGCATATTTCCTAGCCACTAGCCCAGGGGTGCCCAAACCGTAGATCTGGATCTACCAGTAGATCTTTAGCTGTGATCAGTAAACAAGACAGTGTAAACAAACAGCTTGTCTTAATCACCCTTCTGTTTCATGCTTTTCATTCAGATATTTATTATGTTAAGTTACATAATAAATAGTTGTTTATTAAATATAGCAAAATACATTTTCGCATAAATCAATATTGAAGTAATTTTTTCCTTAGAACAGAATGCTAACAATGCTTTTATGGATGTAGATCATAATGGGACAACATCACTAAAAGTAAACCTCGCATTAGTATGCGTCATTAGTATGGCCACTCCTGCACTAGTCTCTCTTCTTCCAGTAATTAGTAATTCTAGGTTAGTCTCATTTGAAAGTCAGTAATGGGAAAAATTATTGCTCTGCACAAACACATTTTCATTTGAGCTAATTTAATATAGCTTTTGTGAGCCCGAAAAACTGTATAGCGACCACGTCCGATAGTAGAAGAAAAATTGCAAATTTTACAGTTTGCGTCAGTGCGCAGAATATGTACTGTACTTACTGAAAATGTTTTGTTTGTTCAAAAAATATTCCACCACCTTCAAGCATGACTTAAAAATTAAAATTCCCAATGCAATCACAAACTTTTATTCTTATTTGTGCACATTTTTTTTTTCTTTGTGACTTTTATTACATTTCTTCCGAAGAGTGGGAGATGGTTTATAAGCCTGCAAAGCATTTATTAGTGATGTATAGAAATACCACTTGTTGAACATACAGATATTATCTAGAAGTAGAATGACGTTACCATATATTCCCTTATCTAATAAACTAAACATTTGGCATCAGTTTTAGATTTAAATATATGTTTCTGCATTATAGGTATCCCTTTAAACATAACACCACTTGTCTAACTGAGTATACATTGCTGTTTCTTTTAGACATAATTTTCTTAGCACATCTCGTGTAATAATGGTTCTGTCTCTCGTTCTTTTCCTGAATTGCTGGCAACTTCAAAAGCTATAATAGAAAAACATTGTTAAAAGTCAAGGCTAAAGCTCTAGTATCATCTGTTTCACTCATTATACTACAAATATAGTAGAAGAAATTATTACTTGGTGTTAAGGCTACATTCATTTAGATGTTCTGTATGAAACATATATTGGTGTCCTATATAAAATTATGCAAACATCCATATGCAGATTTTAAAAAATCTATTTTGTGAATGCAGTTTTCCCCAGGAAGATGACAGGAATAGAATGAAGCCTGACCAGGTATGTTGGGAATTAATCATAGCTAACCTAGATTTCATTTTGTTACATTTGTTAGGTTTTTCTATTTAAAACTGAGTATCATTGCACAGCAAGATTTGTAGGTTTCTGAACAGAGTGGGGGGAGATTTATCAAGGGTCGAAGTGAATTCAAGGGAATTTTCGAAGTAAAAAAATTTGAAATTCGAAGTAATTTTTTGGATATTTCGACCATCGAATTGGATACTACGACTTCGACTTCTAATTTGTTTCAAAGTAAAATCGTTCGAATATTCGATTATCGAAGTACTGTCTCTTAAAAACTTCGAATTCAATACTTTGCCAAATTAAATCTGGCGAAGTACTATGTTAGCCTATGGGGACCTTCTAGAGCATTTTTCTACGTTTTTGGAAGTCAAAGTAAAATCGTTCGATCGTTCGCTGAAATCCTTCGAATCATTCGAATTTACTTTGACCGCAGGATACCCAAATTCAATAAAAACTTTGACTTCGATATTCGAAGTAAGTCGAAGTATTTCAATTTTGATGGTCGAATTTCGAAGTATTTTTAATTTCGAAATCCGGCCCTTGATAAATCTGCCCCTTAAAGTTTTTAATTCCATTCCATTATCCATTGAGCCATAAGAAAAAAATTTTTGGTTTAGTCACATATTTGAATTCTAAGTAGTATTGTTTCCAAAACAATATCTGAATATATCTTGGAAAATGCTTTGTAAAAATGGTAAAACAGTTGAATATATGGTTTTCCTGTACAAAGCAATGTTATCTTTATATCTATAATGATATGGAACCATCTGTGTTCCAACTGATAGCATCCTGTGTATAGCGGATGTGTTGCTGACAGTGAGAGTGGAAGTATTGTTGCCACTGGCAGTTTACATAACCACTTCCTTTTCATAATGCAGACAGCATATTGTATAATAACATCCACTTTTGAGGTGCAGGGTGTAAAATATGATTTCTGTGTGGTTTTTCTTAAAGCAAAAAGATAGTGTAAAGATTAGGGTTCCGCTTATGTGATTGTGTAAGTATTAGCACAAACTTAAAGGGGAACTATCGCGAAAATGAAAATTTAACATAAGCTTCATCATACTGAAAAAAGAAACTTTCTAAATACAATCAATTAAATATTCTGCATTGTTTCTGAAATAATCACGTTTATCTTCACTATCCCTCTCTCAGCATCTGCTTCTCTATTCATTGACAGTTAGATCCAATACATCTTATAGGGGGCTTCTTTTCCTAGCACATTAGAGCTCACTCAAGTAACTGATTCCAGTACAAACATAATCTAACAAAATAACTACTTTTTGCACAAATTCTACATGTAGAGAGACATGATGGATGGTGATTTTGAAGGAGTGTGCTCTAATACATCTTCTAGGCAAAAGGAGCCCCCTATAAGATATATTGGATCTAACTGTCAATGAGGGAAAGGGGAAATATAGGAGCACAATCTGCCTGTCACATTCAGCACCGTCTGCTTTTGAAAGTGCTGTTTTTAAAAGGGTTTGATTCATGTAGGCCTCCCCACTCCCACCAACCTACCCATCCCCTAACTTGCATGTAATTTAGGTTGGTCTGCACCTCTTCATGTTGCGTACTGCACCTCGTACCAGGTTTTTCCTTAATTACACCTTTCGACTTCAGACTGATTTCGACCTGAGTGGTTCTAGTGCAATGATGTCCCTGCTACAGGAATCAGGGCTAAATGGATGAAGTGTATACAAATGAATTTAAGTTTTCACACCACTGCAAACCTACTGACTTGTATTTAACTTGTACTTATAATTGTTACAGATATGCAGAATATGTTGGCACTTTATAAAATAAAATAAATAACAACAATAAAATCAACAACAACAATAATAATAGAAACGATGATGATGATGATGAAACTATTTGAGCCAATTATAATAAAAAAAAAATATTTGAGCCTGAATCTGCTGCTGTGAGAGCAAATATGATAGTTAGGACTGTTATACCAGAAACACAGTTCTTTTTTTTTTTAAACTTCTTTGTGAATACATTAAAGCCATAATCATGGAAATGAATTCCAAGACTGGAGCAATATGTTCTAGTAAGCCAATCACAATGAATTACCTTACTTTAATTAAGCCAATGGCAGATTGGGACACATCTCATTATCCTGTTAGTTTGAGCAATTTGTACTGAATTACATTTACATTATGTTAAGTCAGTTTTAGGTGTTTGCTAGAAGATAGGATTATGCTGAAATTGTGGTTGCTGATCTTGCAATAGTTACAGTATAAATTATTTAGGTTATAAAATGCCAGTTGCAGAAGATTTAAAAATATCCATTGTAGGGTAATAGAATAAAACTTCCAATGTTTGCCCTGGTCTTCTATCCCACAGAAACAAATCAGATGTTTTCTTTTCAACAGATGACCGGTTAATGATGCCTGCTAATTGGTTGCTTTGCGTTACAAGACCTCTAGCTTTTTACCTCATTACACCACTCTGCACTGGTCTTTGGTAGCAATACAAAAATATGTTTTTGGTGTGCTTATGAATTATTGAAGCATTATGTAGAAAGTATTTGTATTTGTGAAAGGCTTGACTAAAAGAATTGCATATTGGGTGACCCCATCCATTTCTTAGGCCTACAGCACACAGGACTTTTTGAACACTGCTTCTGTCTGGCAGTCAAAATGCCCCTGTCCAGCTACATGACTACTTCTAACGTCAGTGACGGACTGGGATGCCAGGGGCCCACCAGAAAACCTTAGGCTGAGGGCCCACTTTCCAAACTACTATACCCCCTCTCCTCACTCAACCTCTTTATTCTCCTAGTTTCTTTTCTCTACATACTATACTATATTCTTCCATTATTAAGCTTCTTTGTTTTCAATAGGGAATAACCATAAAATACTGTAGGCCAAATGGTTAGAAGCAAGAGGCCCACTGACCCCTGGGCCCACCGGGAGTTTTCCTGGTATCCCGGTGGGCCAGTCCGACACTGTCTAACATGCTTTACTGTAAACTTCCATGTCTGAAGCACCTCCACATACACACTTGAGCATTTTCGAGTAGCATTATGGCAGTCACCTCTATTTGTGGTTCAGACACCATTCCTCTTACTGAATAACATTAGAATCGGTGATAGACAGACAGGAGCATTTGACTGACACTATATTTTGGCAAATTGTTGTTGCTGTCAAAACATACATGTACTTTTAGACTTAGAATATAAAGAATAAAGGTCTTCAAATACTTTTCATTACTGAAACATTAAAGAAACAGCACTGTACCTAAAAGGAGTGACAGTTTGTATTCTATGATTACATAATATGATTACAACCGGAATTATTGCTTGTACCTAAAGAGTTTAATACAATGGTTAATTTCCCTTTCTTGGACGCATTGCATTACAAACAAGTGTATAAAGTGATAAACACATCAGCATTGACTTGAATAACATGATTCACCCTATTCTCTCTTTGGTATTTTTATTAGATATATTACTGTAATCAGTTGGAGTATTAGTAGGGATGCACCGAATCCAGGATTCAAATTAGGGGAGGGAAATCACGTGACTTTTTGTCACAAAACATATTTTCCCCTTCCCACACCTTATTTGCATATGTAAATTAGGATTTGGTTCAGTATTCAGCAGAATTTTTCGCAACAGATTCGGGGGGTTCAGCTGAATCCAAAATAGTGGATTCGGTGCATCCCTAATTATCAGTGCCAAAGTCCTAAATTGATTACAAGGATGAAGCTGCTTTTTTGTGTCCGGTCGCATGGTCCTACCAAGTCACTGGTTTTTGAGGGGATGAAAGGTAATAATATAAAACACCAGTTCACAGATATACTTTCTACATAATGAGATGTTCCTTATAGCAAAGGTCAAGAGGTTTATGGTGATATTGTTTGTTTTAAAAACAATTGCCACTTCAAGAATAAGAGATTATATATATATATATATATATATATATATATATATATATATATATATATATATATATATATATATATACATTTCTTCTATTTATTCCATCTACCTTTATTTCTTCATTATGTCTTATTGCCCATATTATTGACTATGCTGGTTCTGTGCTGTTAGTGACAGCACCTCAGATTGTGTATGGGTCTTTATATTATTTGGGAGAAACTCTTTGTTTTCTTTTTGTATCACTCCTCACCTGTAAGACAGATAAATGCTGCAGCTTGGGGAAGGGAGAGATATGTTTATATAGAGCTCATGTACCTTTAAATTAGTTACTGTGTTTATGGAGGTGTTGGAAGATCCTGGTTCAATGCTCGAATATAGGTCTTTCTCTATGAATTCCTGGGTACTTATAATGATTCTTCTGGCTTGATTCCTGGTTCTTGACTCTCCTACTTTGATTGTGAAAATGCCTGCCCTGACTAGATTCCAGCCTTGAGCATCTTTAACCCTTTGGATACCGTGACTTTTTCTGTCTGCCTGTGCTACCTCCTTGGTTCTTATCTTTACCCTGGTACGTCTACTAGGCCCTGACAGGCCATCGTTATGTTCATGAACTAGAACTACAGAAGCTTCATTAGTCCAAGTGCAACTTATCCCATGTTAAAGAAAGCCCAGGCAACCCAAGACAAAGGTGCAAAGTAATACATTCTAAATGTTGTTTACTGCCAAATGCTTATAAACAATACTTTTTCCAGGAATCACTGCAGGAAATATCAAGGAACCATTCACTTTCGCCCAGATTTTTCTGCACAAGGTTCCTATGGCACCCACAAGGGCAGGCAGGGGTGCAAAACATAAAGATAAGTAGGACAGAGTCTAGAGGAACAAGCAAAATGTGATCATGTACAGCTAATGCAGGTTCAATATTAGGAAAAAGGTTAGTGCCAAAAAGAATCAGGCCAACAATATATACTACAAGTATAGGAGAGGAACTGTAATAATCACAAAAAAATGAAACATTCAGGAGCCAGATTAGAACCAGCAAGAACCTGCACATCAACTGGTGACAATGGCAATGCACCACTGAACTAAAGCACTTTAAATAAACACCGCTAAATTGTTAATAACTTTCTCTGCCTTTATAAGACCAATACATTGTTAAACATCTAAGGTTCTGCATTTTGCATTGTCACTGTCAACTGATGAACTATCATTCACTTATGGAAAACTGTTACATTTAAAAAAAAGACATCTACAAATTGAACAGTAGATGGCAGCATAACTCAATATATACAGTAGTGTAGTGTTTCTGTAAAAGGTATTATTTTGTCTCAGCAGTATCAACCATACTTCATTTCCTTATATTGAGCTTTACAAATGAATTTGGTGACATATAATTGTTTCCTGCTGTATGTTTTAACGTAATAGCTATATTTACGCTGCCCACTCAACTCGAATCACGACATAACAACATGTTTTAATTTCCTGAATTTATAACAACAAAATCGACGCCGGAAAATGAATTCTCCTTTTAATTTAAGTGATCTGCATGGCAACACTGTTGCTCGGCTGCTAAAATTCCGTTTCCTATTCTATTGAAATCTTTCATGGTGAATTTGAGTTGGTTTGAGCACATTTCTGTATCTAAAAAAAATCTGCTATTCAATCTGAGTGCAGGTTTCTGTACAAATGATAAACAATAGACTAAGCATTCAGAAATACCTTTCGCATACATAATTGTCTGATTCTTCTTTATTTATCGGTTTCTATCATTAGGATGGAACACTGGAAACGACAGAATTAAAACTCTGCCTTTTTCACTTTCAAAAGTGCCATTATTCTTGGTAAAATATGGTTAAACTGTAACATAAAGGGGTAATTCACCTTAGAATTAAATCTTTGTAGACAGTGATGTTCTGGGACAATTGGCAATCAGTTATGTTTTTTATTTTGTGTTATTTTTTAATTATTTTTTTTTATATATATTTATTTAAAAAGGTGTAGCAGTTAGTTGTTACATGTTTTTCTTCAGACAAAAATGATGCAAGAATATTTTAATTCATAGAAGAATCAGATTTAAAAAAATGTAAGCCAAAGAGAGAGTATTCCGAGGATCTAACATCCAGCTTAAAATGAGAAATGAAGGCGCAGGGCGTAGACCAAGATGGTGCCCGGCAAATCACGTCCAAAGGTACCCCTGTTTCAACCGCCGAAGATGCTGCATGTCCTCTGAATGAGTGTGCTTTTACAGTAGACAGTTTCAGGAGATCCACAGATGAGTAGGCCTTCCTAATTACCCATTTTGTCCAACGGAAATAGACTGGGATGAAGCCGCATTACCTTTCTTTCAACCAGTCGGAATAATAAAGAGCCTAACCGACTTTCTGATGGACGGTTTTTTCAAGTAGATTCTAATATTCTCTGCCACATCTAGGGCCTGTGGGTCAGGAGATCCTGACTCATCTGGAAAGGCTGGTAAGACCAATTCATATCTGAGGTGAAAAGGTGAGACTACCTTAGGTTTGAAAGATGAGCTGAATCTCAAGATTACTCTATCGGCAAGAAGGTTGGACTGTCTGGAGAAAAACAAAGTGACTGTAATTCTCCCACTCTTTTTGCTGACGTAATGGCAACTAGAAAGACCGATTTGACCGTCAGTAGCCATAATGAGAGAAAAATCCATTGCATCAAATAGAGGAGAGGACAACATTTTGAGAACCCTAGGCAGATCACAACAAGGACACGTTGGTCTTCTGGCTCGTAAATCCTTATTGCTGCCTTGACAAACTGCTGAAACCGCTGATATAGCTCAAACTTGCATTCTCAGTGTGCTGTGAATCCTTTTCTATTTCAGACTGTGAGAACTCCAATACCTCGGTCACTGATACCGCAGAGCCCTAGAAGTATCTCGACTGCTGGCAAATGTGTCCCAGATCCTTGAATATCTCTCATTTGTTGAAATCTTTCTTGATATTAATAAAGTTTGGATTACACTCTGTGAGAGGCATTGAGACTCAAAGTTCTGCCGTTGAACCGCCACGCAGTGAGTACCAGAGTACCCAGATCTGGATGAATTAATGGACCTGTTTAGATCCAGGATTGACGCCAAGCTCCTGAATACTTCTGAACTATGAAGAAGATTGAATAGTTCCACCATTCTTTTCTTGGAGTCAGTGAGATCACCCTTTCAGTCCTCAATGTTGACAGATATTACTGAAGAGCTGCCCTTTTTATTGGGCAGGGTGGAAGGGGTGAAGGCTGAAAGAAAGGAAAAGGAAGATGGGCCTTCTCAAATGATACTCAGGATCCACTTGTCTTCTATAGACCTTTCCAAGACAAACAGCATCAATCTTGCACCTACTGTTTGCCCTTGTGGAGCACCACCTTCAGAACTGTTTCCTGGGATTGTTGGAGGACTTTCCTCTGGCCACGCTAAAGAATCCTGATTGTCCCCCTCTCCAGCTGCCTGATCTTGAAGTATCACTTCTGAAATGAAAAAGACGCTGATTGTATGAAGGAGATCTAGGGCTAAACGAGCCTCTTCCCATGGCCAACTGCTTGTTAGGATATCTCCTCTTTCATTTTTGGGGCAACAACTGACTTTTGCCTCCCGATGCCTTGGAAATAAGATCCTCAAGCTTACCAAATAATGACTGACCCTGAACTAGAAAGAAGCACAGGGCGAACTTGGAGGCTGCATCAGCTTCCCAGGATTTGGGCCACGGGGCTCACCTAGCCAAAACTGAGAGGGACAAGGATCTAGAGGCAAGATATATCTGGTCCACTAAGGAATTCATTAGCAAGGATGAGCCCAGTTTAAGCTCCTTTAAACCATCTATGATTTCAGCCCTATAATGACCTTCTTTTAGTGCTGACTCAATGTTAGATAACCAGACTTCCAGGGCTTTGACTACCGACAGACTTGAAATTGCTGGCTTAAGGGATTCCCCTGCCACCAGAAAAGTACTTTTCAGATCAGTTCCAAACATCTGTCCATTGAGTCCTTTAATATTGCCTGGTCTTCAATAGGCAGAACTGTATTCTTTGACAAATTAAGAACTGGAACATCAACTTTAGGGAGAGTAGATATATCCTTCATCTCTTCCTCTTTGAATTGGTACAGGTTATTGAATCGGGCATGAGTCGAACTTTGTTTGGACACCGACTCCCATTCAGACTTAACCAAATCCAAAACTTCCTGTTGTAGTGGAAAGGCTTGAGCTGTGCCCTTAACTTTAAAAAGAAAAGAGGACGAAGATGCCTGGTCCTCCTGTTGCAGGGCTAAGGAGGTCCTTACTGCCTTTATCAAAGGTTGAACTAGGGCAAAATCGAAGGATGACTGCTAAATCCATTCCAGAACCGAACCTGTCCATAATTCCCTCTCATCCTCTAGAACAATGGAACCCTTGGAGATCCCCCCCATTTAGATGCTGCTTGCACTTCCTTGGCTACCGTCTCTTTACTACAGGAAAGGATATCAGTGTTGGCGCCAGCTGACAGCGTTCAGGCATGCTTGACATAACTTCTTGTCAGGAAGAGGTGATTTAGAGCATACCAAACATTGAGTCTGTGTTTGAACATTATCTTCTCTGGAAATAGACTGTTCCTTAGATCTTTCTCTGGATCTAGATGGCCTCATAGCACTGCCAGGAGAAGAGGAAATAGTTTAGAAGTACTGGGAATTGCTAAACAAGCATCCCATCCTAGACTTATGTATTCATGCTAAGGCCCCCCCCCTTTTTTTGTTTACCTCAACCAGGGTTGTAGACTTTTTGGGGATGGCGGCTGGAACAAACCAGGAACTGGGCAAAACCTGCCAAAAGAAAAAAGAGAAAAAGCATAAAGTAGGCATGGGCAGGCCCCTTATCCCAGTCCACTGGACAATGTTCCCTACCAGGGGCAACGGTAACCACGGGGCAGGAGCAGCGTCTTAGCAGCAAGGAAGCACCGCCCACTTGAAGAGTGCCCAATCTTGTTGCATTACCGTGCCACATACTACCCAATGGGAGAGAGCAGACACCAAACTAAGGACCCCCGGAAGTGACGCAAAACATGAGCCATGTCCACAAGAGCGAAGCCCTAGTGGCTGGTCAGGCTCTGCTAACGGAAGCGGAAATACTCCGGCGTCCGTCTCGCTCTCTCTTTCCCTTGGAAAATCCTAATCTCAGAAGGAGGACTGCTAAAATCCCTACCTGCCGCCATCCCCCCTGCTCCCCAAAAATCTGTAACTGGGTGAGGGGAACCCAAGCTGCCAGACTCCAGCGCAGGCCAGTTTAGGCAAGAGAGCAGGGAGACCACAGCTGTCGAGCTCATTGGATCCGCCTTTAGAGGCTTCACTGTATGAGGAAAAAAGGTCAGCCTTATGGACCAAATAAACTCAGTCTCTGGGATGCCGAAGGCAGCCCCGCGCTATACCTCTGTAAAAAAAATGAACAACAAGCTCCTGCTAGGGACTAGGAGAGAAAATAACCCAACAAAAAGACGCCGAGGGGTTATTGAGGGTAAGTACTTTTTAATTAATGGGTGGGTTCTGTAATTAGGAGAGAGAAGGGACTATCCCAAAAAGTATTGACATGGAGAGGACTGGGGAAAAGAAAAGAAAAATCAGTAATACAAGGTTACCAAAACAATAGAATTGTAGCCTCACAGAGCAATATGTTCTTAGGTGCGTGGTCAGAACCCCACATTTTCATAAACTATAAAAAATAAAAGGAAGACCATGAAGAAGGGATAGACTAGTTAAATTGTATATTAAATTTGAGTGCAAGATTCTGATGCATGATGGGAAGATAAATAAAATCCCCATGTTTGCACCTGTTTTCCATAATTTCCATAGAGTAAGGGGGTTATGTTTAAAATAGATAATTTACATAAAGTGAAATTATTTAGTTAAAAAAACAAATAGGTGTCTTGGTACTGGCATTGATGGAGACAATACACCGAAGTAAGAAAGAGAGTATACAGGGAGTATCACATACTGTAAATGTGATTGGCACAAATACATATTAAAATACAGGTATGGGACCTGTTATCCAGAATGCTCGGGACCTGGATATTTCCGTAATTTGGGTCTTCATGCCTTAAGTCTACTAGAAATTAATTTAAACATTAAATACACCCAATAGGCTGGTTTTGCTTCCAATGGATCAATTATATCTTAGTTGGGCTCAAGTACAAGCTACTGTTTTATTATTACAGAGAAAAAGGAAATAATTTTTAAAAATTTGGATTATTTGAATAAAATGGAGTCTAGGGGAGACAGCCATTCCATAATTCGGAGCTTTCTGGATATTGGGTTTCCGGATAAGGGATCCTATACCTGTACATATAAGAACTGATTAGCTTTTGTTAAACCCCATTAACTTATTGCATTGAAGCCACTTTTTCTATAATCAGCGATCAATGAATTATATGCAGTACACTGTACAAGCAAGTTTCATAGAGGCAAAGTGGCCATCGCTAGCGAAAATATGCCAGAAATTCCATCCACGGGCACATCGGCAATTTAATAATAGGCGTAGAGGACAACTTGCTAGCAAAACAGAATGTCGCTAGAGTCGTTTTGTGCCCTATTGCCAGGCAAATTTACGCTCAGGTGAACGATCATTACTCCACAAATTCACTAAAGTGCGAATTTTACAGAGTGATACCCCTTTTACTAGAGTTTCCTTTACCACCATATACCTGGGGAACTGATAAGATGATGCTACATCCTCCTCAATCTTATGGTAGTGACATCATATCCTGTATGCTAAAAAATCATAAAAATTCTAAAAAATGCTGGTGTTTTTTGATTGCCTTCAGAAGTTTTAATTATTAAAAATGTTTTTCAACCATTTGAGGGGCATGCCACATTTGTTTTGGGGTGGGCTCATGTCTAGGGCATTAGAGAATCTCTTGGACATTTGTAATAATAAGTAGCCACTTGAAGCATTTGCACCAACATCTCTAATAAAGACATCTATACGACCTATATGTACCCATCCTATTTAAATGGACCTAAGTGTAAGAGTACTAATGAAGTTTTGCTAGGCAGAAATGAACGCTAACCAAAGTTCACTATGAAATTTGTGCACTGACTAATTAACACTAGCGAAACTTCGCCAGCATTTGGCTGCAGAGACGCAACTTCGCATTTTAGTGAATTAGTGTAGTGGTAGCGAATTTGCACCTGGTGCAGTGGCACAAAGTGTGGCAAAGCCATCACAGGTGAAAATTCACCCCTTTAGTGAATTTGCCCTAAAGTGCAAGAGCCTGTTATCCACAAAGTTCTGAATTACAGCATGGCCATTTTCCATAGACTCTATTTTATGCAAATAATCCACATTTTTAAAAACAATTTCCTTTTTCTCTGTAATAATAAAACAATAGATTGTACTTGATCCACACTAAGATATAATGAAACCTTATTGGAAGCAAAACAATCCTATTGGGAATATTTAATATTTAAAGGAATGTCTTGATTTTTATGATGTAGTTTTTATTTCTAAATTACACTGCAAATAATTAACTCTACAATATAAAATTGCATTCCTGAACCAGCAAGTGTATTTTTTTTATATTTTTAAACATTTTAATATTTTTTTATATTTTTATATATTTTTTTTTTTTGGTGTGTAGGCAGCCATCTCAGGTCATTTTGCCTGGTCATGTGCTTTCAGAAAGAGCCAGCACTTCAGGATGGAACTGCTTTATGGCAGGCTGTTGTTTCTCCTACTCAATGTAATTGAATGTGTCACAGTGGGACCTAGATTTTACTATTGAGTGCTGTTCTTAGATCTACCAGGCAACTGTTTCTTGTGTTATAGAGCTGCTATCTGGTTACATTCCGATTGGTCTGTTGTTAGGCTGCTGGGGAGGGGGAGAAGGGAGGGGGTTATATCACTCCAACTTTCAGTACAGCAGTGAAGAGTGACTAAAGTTTATCAGAGCACAAGTCACATGACTGGGGGCAGCTGGGAAACTGACAATATGTCTAGCCCCATGTCAAATTTCAAAATTAAATATTAAAAAATAAGGTTGATCTTTTGAGAAATAGATTTCAGAATTCTGCTGGAGTAGCACTATTAACTGGTGCGCTTTGGAAAAACATTTTTTCCCATGACAGTCACCCTTTTTTTCTAGTAGACTTAAGGTATGAAGATCCAAATTATAGAAAGATCTGTTATCTGGAAAACCCCAGGTCCCGAATATTCTGGATAGGTCCCATAACCTGTATTAATATAGTTGTAGAGCTAATTGCTGACTGATGATTTTAATCATCTTTACCCCAAAGTTTCCAGATGAAAGCTTGAAACATTATCTTGCCCATGTCTGTAAATATTTGGTATTTTTGAAGTTTTTTAGGCTTCATCATTTATCTGGGAGTAAACTGTTTCTGAAGCTCATTAGTAAGGAGCTAAGGCACATTTGAACACTTATCATATACAATTCCCCAGTTAGAATCTTTCTTAGAAAACAGTGCAGTCTGTAGTATGCATTTCTGCTGACTCCATCTCCATTCTCCACATAAATTTCATATGTTGCATGTACTGAAGGGGTGAGTTAGCAACCCTTCTGAAATCAACTGCATCCCATGTTTCTGAAATGATCATTTCCTGTGTATAAATTAAGGAATATTCCAGTTTCCAGTTCCTGTTAATAATGTAAAGCCAAAAAAATAGTAGTATTTACAAACCTCATCCAGTTTTCCATCAACAGAAAAGGGCATAATGGGACTTCTACTGTTGACAATGCTATGTATAGTGCAATAACTGCCACAAAGGCAAAGTAATGTGTATATGTGTATATATATATATATATATATATATATATATATATATATATATATATATATATATATATATTTATTTTTTTAAATGAATGTACAGCTACTGTATGCTGTATGGAAAGAAAATAAAAGGCTATCTGAGTATAAACCATTTATCAGGAAGAAATTAAAGCTTACATAGCTGGAACTCCTTTCATCTCATTTCATAAACTAGCATAGGTATAATGGTGATAAAAACAAAACAACTGCAATATAATAAATCCAGTTGGATTAGTAAAGTTAATGGCCTGCATCCTAGTGGCTTGCATAAGGGATATAACTTGTTAATTATTTTTTGGTTGTATTAATATGAATTGTATTCTTTTTATCTTCAGGCTTTTTAGATAACTTCTCTAAATAAAGAACAAGAATACTGTGCAAGAAAATGTTGAACTTTGCAGTTTGAGGATTATTGTCTGATATTTATTCATTTATTGTTGCTTTGTGCTCATTATCATTACACATGAATATATGGTCTTAGAAGTTCATGTCCTGCTAATGATAAGTGAATCTAAATGGCACATAAGCAAGGCCGCCAATCACTGCTTAGTGTAGCATCGGCATGAAAATTTAAAAGAAAGACTAGCAACAACTATTTCTTTTATAAAGAAGATGGAGGCCCTATATTTTTTTTATGAAGGAAACATTGTGCAAGTTAGTAGTGATGGATTTGGATAAAATTAAGTAACCTTGTAACGATAGAACTCATGATTTGTGCCATCTTTTGCTTCACTCTTTATTTTACCTCTATCTGTTGGTTTAATGCAACAGTCATTCACTCAATAGACTTATCCTTAAAAAAGCATTCCCTGCATTCTACAATTCCCTCCAACTGTCAGCCAATCTCCTATGTACACTATGCTATACCCAATACAATCTGGGTTCTGCCCGACTACAGAAACAACCCCTACAAAAGTATTAAAATCCAAGGTCCACTATACTTTCTTAAATGACCTGTCTGCATCCTTGAACATGGTTGTTCCATATTCTGTCTTCCTTGGGGATCTGTGGAACAACACTTGGATTTCTTTCTTGTCTTTATTTGTTCTTTCTAATTAATCATCTTGTGTCTCCCATACTGCTTTCACCTTCTTATTTCAGCCTTTCTCTCAGTTGAGGTACCACAGGACTTTGTTCTTGGACCCCTTCTGTTTATAAAAACTGCTGCCAGAATCAGATGCCTCTCAACCCCGCTCCCTCTCTGTCTATCCCTGCACTGGCTACCTGTCATACAGGTTCAATTCAAGGTTCTTGTACCTATTTACAAATAATTCAACAATGTCTTTTCAACATACACCCCAATATAATTACCAAATACAGTCCTAGAAGAAGTAACTTTTGCTCTGCACATCTTTCTCTCATCCTCAGTCATTACTTCACACACTCACATCCAAGACTTTTGACATCTGGCACCCATCCTCTGGAGCGCCATCATCCATCCCATTAGAGACTCTAAAAGCCTTGAGGCCTTCAAATAATCACTTAAAACCCACCTTTTCATTTAAGCTTATGATCTAAGCCCTCAGAAAATTGACCACCCACCAGCACCCATATTGTTCAGTGACACACATGCTAACTACTGGTTCACCACCTCCCACTATTCATTTTTTATCATTATCTTAACCAATTAGACATCTACAACAATACTTGTCTCCATCACCATATGTCTTATTTCCTCTTTCTTTTAGATTTTAAACTCTTGTAAGCAGGAACCTCCCCCTATTACAATTGTAACTGTGCATTAATGTTAGTGAAATGTCTGTCTGTGTATGTAACCTGTGGTCTTGTATTTGTATCTCCTTGCTCTGTAAATTTTCGTGATAGCAAATGCACAATATATGTAATAATAACTTTTAGTTCAGAAAACAGTTAAAACAATAAAGCTCTTACACTGTCCTAGCTAGCTAAATCAACATATCACAGCTGCACTGTACTGCTCCCTCACCTCCGTGGTTGGTCCTGAGAATCTGGGGGTTGGAACTCTTGCTTACTGATGTAAAGAGTCATATCACACTTCAGCAATAGTCATGCATGTAAGTCTTGTATCTCATCTTGTTGTTCTTGAGTAGACTGTACAGAATAATTTACAGGAAGAAAAAAGTGAAAAAGCTTCAATTTACTAAATTGCAGCTTACCTCCCATTTGGTTTATTAACACAAAATCTGTATATAGAAATTGAATCATGCCTGCTGAGAAATTTGGAAAGGTATCTCTAAACATTCAGATTTAAAAAGAAATCACTGCAACATTAAAACGCTATCGGGGAAATGCATAACAGGTTCTATTTTTTATGTACTACACTATAGGGCAGATTTATCAAAATGTGAGTTTAGAGCTTAATAAAATAACAACTCACACACGTTATATTCATTTCTATTTGTCAAATGGTGAGTTCTAACTTTCACCCATTGATAAATAAAATTAAAAAAAATCCCAAAGGAATGAATAAATCATGGGTGAGTTTTTATTTATTAAGCTCTAAACTCACATTTTGATAAATCTGCCCCTATATTTGCCTGTGTGTGCCACTGATGGGCCTGCCTGGTATCTGGCTTAAAATCATCTAGATATCAGTCGGGCAGGTTTGAAACCCCTGTGAGACCAGGCAGGTTAATGTGGTGTGAAATAATTGTAAAGAATCCTACAGTTCATATATAGGTACATATCAGGTGTGTTTTGTTTTATATAAGTTGGGATTAGATTTTATACTCCTAATAGATGGTGGTTGTACATGATTACACAAGTTGTTTTTCTTCCATTCCTATCCAGTATGTATTAGAACCAATGCCAGGTACGGTCTGGAATCAAACTCTGGACTATGTCTTGAACCGTACCTGCATTAATCCACTGAGTCATCTTGGGCTTTCTGAGTTGATGTGGGTTAATCTTCTCAATGGCTTTGCTACCTCTAATATCTGCACACTCAACTCTGCCTATCTCATTTACTTCCAGTGTTCCGTATTAATTAATTAAGGGGCTTTATAAACCTTCTTTTGGCAACTACAGGTGCTCGATTATTGAAGCTCCCAAGCCTGATTCAGTCTGCTACCTTGTTATTCCTGCTTGACCCCTGCCTGGTCAAACCTTACTCATATAACATGTCATCTGTCTTTCATCAAGCCCCATTTGCGTATTATCTGAGTTACACAGCACATAGGCTCCTACTTGCCAGCCACTCACCTGCGACCAAACCTGAAAGCCAGCTAATATATTTTGGTATGTTTCTGTGCAGTAAAGCAGATATGTATATATTTTGAGTATTTTTATGTATTTTTGTAAAATTTCTTACAAAAAAACAAATTAAATCTAAAGTTTATTTTTCAGTGTGCAGCAGGGCAAAGACAGATGTAGCACAGATTTAATATGGTTTAACAGGCAATGTCCCTCTTAATAATCGTAATCAAACAAATAATCCAAAAATTTGTGTAACACGAAAGAATAATCTGTCATAATGTGTTATTATATGTTACTGGTCTGCAGTAGCCAATCAAATTTCATATCCTCTCTTTTGAAAACATATCTGAAAAAAGTCAACATTTGTAGTTTAGAACTACAAGACCTAGTTGTATTTTCTTTAACTTTGAATAGCTTTAATTCCTTAAATTGAATTCAGACCAGCTTTTTATGGATCAGATACCGTATGGCCAAATTGCACTGAAGTGACTGACCTATTTCATGGAAGAGCAGGCTCGTTCGGTTTCAGGTTAGCCCATGACACATGCTGACTTATCTCAACCGGTTGACAATATTCCTTTTGTGGTCAGTCAGCCCTGTCTCACCACAATTTGATCAAATCACCTTGTTAGAAGGTTCACTCATGGACTAGTGATCATACAACACAGTGGAAAATTACACATTTTTTGAAACAGCTTGTGTGTATTTGACCATATATATATATATATATATATATATATATATATATATATATATATATATATATATATATATATATATATTACTTAAGGCTTTAGGACCTATTATACTGTATATATAAATATGCAATATATATATATATATATATATATATATAAGTCCAGGTGTGTATCTGCATCTAACTTGAACAAATGGGTGAAAAAAATGATTAATAATTAAGAATGTAAGCACTCCAATATTTCTTATTAGTGAGGATTTATTCCACTGTGCATACCAATGTTTCAGTCCATATTTGGACAAGTGATACACGTTAGCTTAAATACCGAACATTCAAAAAATATGCTGTTGTGACATCATTATTTGCATACATCAATTAGCCAATAACATTATAGTTTCAATCCTTATTGTGTCGCTTAATGTGCATTACATATGCATGTTATGAACTTACTATTTTCAACCAATGTGTCAACATGTCCAGTGCTAGAATATAAATCCAAAGAAGTGCTTATCTTCTTAACCTCCCATTAGAAAGTCTTAAGGAAAAACAGATTGAAAATGTCTGTATTTAGTGAAAAGTGACACTTTTAGTTACAAGGTTTGTACAAAGTATGCATAAACTGGTGCTCCCCTCCAAGGCAGTGTCCATGCATCAGTCCTAACTAAGTGAAAAGTATTTTCTTTGGGGGGAGAGAGACCTCTTCCAAAGAAACCATTCAGCTCTATGAGCTTTTTTTGAACAACTTGTTAACTGCAGGAGAATATATATATATATATATATATATATATATATATATATATATATATATATATATATATATATATATATAGACACATACAAAAGAACACTCAACCCATTATCAATATATTTAAGACAGAGACATTTTGTGCATACTGCTACTGAAAAATGCCTTACCCTTTAAACAAAACAGGGATTGTTTGTCCCTATATTGCAATATATTTAAGTTGGCCAACTACGTCAAAGTCATCCCATATCTGGCTCAATTTTCATCTGATTCATTAAGAATTCTATTGCTTATAGAAGGCATTTCTTAAATTACAGAAAAAGGTGAATTAACTGGTGGAGTTACCAGTTTTCTAGGAAACACCCAGGTGATGTACCTTTTAGCTCATTCCTCATTCTAAACTTTGTGGCTCTGATCATGGCAGGGAGAGGGGGCAGAGAAGCATCTGTAGCATCCATGGGGAGTGGGCCAAGGACATGAGGGCCAGGGCCCACCATGTGATTTTCCCTAGTGTTCTGCTTGCCCAGTCCGACACTGCTTGAATGCACAGTATTATAATGTTGCCAAATTTTATGATCTGCTCATGAGCAAGTGTGGTGAGTCTGGTGAATGCATAAGGAATCCCTGGGCAAACTGGGTGTGATTCTTAGATTCTGAGCAGAAGCACTTTATTTGTAAAGCAGAGTGTCAGTCTGGGCAAATAGGTTACTGATTTAATACACAGGGACACATATAACAGATTTAGCTGTATAATACAATTTCTAACACAAGTGGCAACTCATTTTTGTGTTTAGGGTTAAGATAATAATCTTGAGGCTCATACTATTTATACAAAAATAAGGATATATATATTGTTGATTTCAATAAACAGGGTACAGCATAGATGGTTTTAGGGTTTTCATTTGGGGATTAAAGCCAAATGTATTAGTTATCAGTTCATTTGTCAAAACATTTCTCAAATGTCAAGCAATGTTCCAGCAGTCAGGAATAGTGATGGGCGAAAATTTGCGAATTCCCCGCGAAATCCGTGAAACGGCAAAAAATTCGCGAAACTGTGCCGGCGTCTCGTTTTTGACGCCGGCACCCATTTTTTGACGCTGGCACCCGTTTTTTGACGCCGCCGGACTTTCATCAGCGAATTTTTCATGCCGGTTTCGCAAATGTATTTGCCGGCGCGAATCGCGCAAATTCACGCCTGGCGAATAAATTCGCCCATCACTAATCAGGAAATCATTGAAAATTGATCTTTTCTAGATTTGATCTTTTCTAGAATGTGAACTCTACATATATAAATGTTTTTTTTTTTTTTACTTGAAGGACTCAAACTATATAGTATGCAATGCTATTATGCCTTATGCATTTCAGCAAAGAGTAGTGAGTTAATATACTGTTTATAATCTCACCGCTCAGCTACACTGAAACAGGGGAACATCCTGACAAATGTGCTTACTTTAGTTAGTTTGTCAACTTGAAAAAAAAATCAATCTTGTCTCTTCTCCCGAGAAGGTTTTCACACACAGTTCATTATTAGTCACCACATGTGCAGGCTCCACTCACTTTGTGTATCTGACATATGCTAATCAGCATTGTACTGTGACAGGGAAATAGTAAAGTACCTAAATCAGATTAGTGAGTGACTGTTCCATTTCCCAGTTTCTGTATTCTTTCTATGGCAGTGATAGTCTTCAATCTACTATTACCTAATTATCTCAGTTTATAATTTTTTCAGGGTTTCAGTCGCCTGTGCATAAGAGAGGCTAATTATTTCTAGCTGATCCCTAATACATTATCAACAAATAATTCTAGCACAGCAAAAGAAGAAAATAGATTTAAAAAAAATGTTAGCTAATTGGACAGAGGGTCAGTTGGGGTATATAATAATTATATGGTGGTGTGCGATGTTATACTGAAATTAATGTGCAAACAAATATATGATGTAGCCTTTGAATTTAGAAGGACAGGTATGGGGCCTGTTATCCGGAAAGCTTGGGACCTGTTATCTTTCCATAATTTGGATCTGCATACCTTAAGTCTACTAGAAAATCATGTAAACATTAAATAAACCATTCATTATATCTTATTTGGGACAGAGGATAAAGTACAAGGAACTGTTTTATTATTATAGAAAAAAAGGAAATCATTTTTAAAAATTTGGATTATTTTATTATAATGGAATGTATGGGAGATGGCCTTTCCATAAAGCTCGGGACCTGGGATCTTTCCATAATTTGGATCTTCATACTTTAAGTCTACTAGAAAATCATGTAAACATTAAATAAACCCAATAGGCTTGTTTTGCTTCCAATAAGGATTCATTATATCTTACTTGGGACCGAGGATCAAGTACAAGGTACTGTTTTATTATTATAGAAAATATTAAATAAACCCAATAGGCTTGTTTTGCTTCCAATAAGGATTCGTTATATCTTACTTGGGACCGAGGATCAAGTACAAGGTACTGTTTTATTATTATAGAAAAAATAAAACAAGGTACTGTTTTATTATTATAGAAAAAAATATATTATTATAGAAATCATTTTTAAAAATGTGGATTATTTTATCATAATGGAATGTATGGGAGATGGCCTTTCCTTAATTTTTAGCTTTCTGTATAGCGGGTTACCTGTAAACAGCATGATTCCATAATACTGTCATCTGTAAAAAGGTGCTTAAAAAACCCACCCCTTTATAAATAGATAATAGTCTAGATAGAAATGTAACAGCTTTCAAATTCACATGGTGTCCGGCCCTTCACATCATGCTCATTCCTTATGGATTCACAACACCTTCTAAGGTAAAAATGGGAAATACACAGGGATTTTTTTAGTCACTTGTTTTCAGTTAATTTTTTATTAACCCTTTAATTTTAAACAATAAATGTAAAATATTGATATTTCCTATTCAACACTGTAGCACTAGGAGTATGAAGTGAAAACTAACAACGTAGTAAACTGCTAAATCATTGGAATTGCTATAAATGTTCCAGCCATCAATGGAATCAACCTTCTGAACCACCACATCACACCCCTCTGCATAATCTACTGTACCCTGGGGTCAGATTGCTATAGCAGAAAATTTAAAGTCCCAGATGAACAGACCTATGGATGGTAAATATATTTCTGTGTCTGTGAAGGTTCTCATTCATATGAAACAGCGCTCCACAAGGAAGCCCAGGAGAAGACAATATCAGAAAAATTATAAAAATATAGTGTAGTATACTTTGTATATGTTTACCACCTCTTTGTGTAGGCAAAAGAGGTGGTAACCCATTCCAACATCCACCAAGCTATGATTAGCCTTAATTTTTAGTGGGTCACTGTTAGGAGGAAGTGGGTACTCACAAACGTTCAAATTAGTTGTACACCTGTCCGATTTAACTATGAAAATGTGCTTCTTATATCGTAAAAAAGTTTCTTTAATAAATAGTGCATAAGTTAAAATTACACTCACATAAAACCATGCAGATTTGGGCATATAGCAGTCTTTTCCAGGACGCCATGCTGTGCTGGGAGTTCAGTTTGTATAAGCAGGCATATTCTTCTCCTCCCAGAAACATGCTCCCAGCACAGCATATCGGGTAGAAGCATTGCAAACCTGGAAAAGACTGCTAAATGCCAAAATCTGCATGGTTTTATGTGAGTGTAATTTTAACTTATGCACTATTTATTAAAGAAACTTTTTTACATTATATGAAGCACATTTTCCTAGTAAATCCGGACTGCAATTTGGACAAAAGCACTGAAAGAATCTCCAGACAGGCGCACAACTAATTTAAATGTTTGTGAGTACCCATTTCCCCCTAGCGGTGACCCACTAAAAATTAAGGCTAATTATAACTTGGTGGATGTTGGAATGGGTTACACTAAAAGTTAACTAATAGAGTGCCTACACAAAGAGGTGGTAAACATATACAAAGTATACTACACTATATTTCTATCATTTTTCTTTTGTTGTCTTCTCCTGGGCTTCCTTGTGGAGCGCTGTTTCATTGATTATTGGATTTTAAAGTTGTTTTACCGGTTGGAGAACGGAACAGAAATGGCTACAAAAACAAACTTCTGCAAACCTTAAAAACTTTTTTTCTTTTAGTAAGGTTCTCATTCATCCAGGTCATGGAATGTCTATATAGTAATGAGTAAAATTTTCTGGACATGCTGTATTTTTTCTCTTTTTCACATTTTGCAACTGCTTTTCTCAATTCAGAATGACTTGTACAAAGATCTTTTATTGGCACGTTAAAGGGATGTTCACGTTAAAGTTAAGTTTTAGTATGTTATAGAATTGCCTATTCCTAGCAACTTTACAATGGGTTTTCATCATTATTTTTTATAATTTTGAATTATTTTCCTTCCTTTCCTGATTCTTTCCAGTCAAAAATTATTGCTATATGAAGCTACGATTTTATTGCTACCCCAGGTTGTTGCAATATTTATGGAAGTCTCACACCTGCCTAGCCACAAAATTAGTGATTTCCCTCACAGAAAATTTTTTTTTAACCTTTAGTTTTCCTAGTTCACTATTATCAAAATAAGTATATTCCTAAATATACTTGATGAATTCTGCACCATTTTTTAAAAAAATCAATATATTCTTGACTAGTCTTCTCACTCTTTATGCAGGTTCTTGGGCAAAGTCAGATTTTTGACATACATTCTAAATGCCCATCATAAAATCAGACTCCTCAGGGGAGAATGAGGAAGTGTAACAATTAGCTGAGTAACAGTACCAAATTTATAATTGAGTAAAAGATTCATTATTCAGAAACCCATTATCCAGAAAGCTCAGAGAGAAGTTTCTGAAACTTTTCAAAAATAATTTCCTTTTTCTCTGTAATAATAAAACAGTACCTTGTGCATGATTCTAACTAAGATACATTTAATTTATATTGGAGGCAAAACAATCTTATTGTGTTTATTTTATTTTTATTTCACTTTTATGTTTATTTCAAAATTATTTTCAGTAGACTTTTAAGGATGGATATCCAAACAACTCCAGGTCCTGTTAAGATAAACATATTTCTTCTTTATTAATGATATCACAGTCCTGTAAAATTCTAGACAGGTGGCAATCCCATTCTCAAGCAGTGTATATATAACATGTATCATTTTTGCTCATGTTAAACAAAAGCTACAACAGCAAGTTGCATTAAGGGTGAAATCCTGTTCCCAAAAAGGAAAATAGGTGTTCTATTAACACGTCATCAGGGTAATCATTTATCACTGAGGAAAATACTAAAATCTTGTTCTCTTGCATCCTGAATAAACCATGAAGTTTGACCTAATTTGCTCTTCGCTGCTGTGAGCGCTGGACTGTTATTTCTAGCCTCCAGCTAAAATCCATGACAGTCAAAATGTGTCACTGGATCCTGGCAATAGTAGTACCAACACAGTTACAAATGGAGGGTTGTGAAGTGGACAAACCAGCCTTTAAAAAAATAATATTGATTTTAATTCTTTTAAGGATTAAATATTATGCCAATGAAAATAAGAAATTCATCAATTTCATTCAGATAAAAGCTTTGTTTATTGGTAGTGAAATTGTATTTCCTTTTCTTTGTATCATTTGAAGAATGGGCTAGACCCTTCCCATAATTGTTCTATAATGACTATATAGAACAATAAGTGTTTTGTTCTACCCTCTATTCTTCATAATTCAAGAATAGCTAATATTAACAGGTTGTATCACAGGTACTATACTATTATAGTATAAAAGGGACCTCGCAGAAAACATCTTAAAACAAGCAATACTCAATACTAATTCAAGAAACACATCATGCCGTCACAATTTAGCCATTTTACTTATTTACTTCACTCTCTTTCTTTAATCGGCCTTCACTAGTCCGAGATAGGACCGATTCTCTCTTTACCTCTCCTTCTCTTTTATCATTTTCCTTTCCTAAGCAAACATCTGACGATTTTCCATGAATGTAACAAATGCTTATCTCTTTTAATTGTGAAAACTTAAATAAAAACTATTGAAAGAAGAATGTGCTAGGAGCAGTGAAGTTGCATTCTTCTGCTGGCTTCACAAAATGAAACAGACAGTTTTCAATAACTGACTGAAAAGCGGCACTGACGGAAACTGACATCACAAAAAGGCCTTTTCCTTTTAATCGCAACTTTCTTAACTTTGCAAAAATCCAAGTGAATCTGTTTATTGAAGAAGAAAACGTAGAAACTGCACATTTTTATAACAGCTTGGGAGGTATTCAAATTTTGTCATACCCTTTAACTACATTTGAAACCACCACCACCACCACAGTATCCTCTTTATAAATGTCTTTAAAAGACTGGAAATTAAGCACATCTCAGTTTCATTGATGTTTGACTACAGACCTCCAAAACTGACAAAGGTACAACAATTTAAAGCAGAAACTTTAAGAGGCTCTCTTCAACACATTTGTTGCCATTGCCATATACCAAATTAACACATTTTTGGACCCCAATTATAGCTTTATCTGGAGCAATTTGAATGTATAAGATTAGCAAATATCCTGGATACCTCTTCTTGTTCCATATGGGGATTCCTATTGCTTCCAAAAAAAAAATCTCTCCAGAACCCCACCTACTTAATGCAGCAAACTGTCTAATTACATGACCCTGGTAGTTCCAGCAACGCAGATCTATTAAAGAGTATCCACTCAAAATTAGCGATCTCTATACATTTGAGGGACTTTTTAGCCATAATCAATTGCTATAAATCACCTTTATATTCATGTCTTTATCTATAACTCTATTTTAATATTTAACCTCTTCCCATTTTTTCTTCTCCCTTTGCTCCTCCTCTACCCCACTCCACTTAATCTTCCCATCCAGTTACTCTACTTAGGATCTGTATTTCAAATGAATTCCACCTCCCTTCTATGTGATGTGGAACCTAGGGCTTGGAAATATATTTTAGTTGAATCAATATTTTTTTTCCCATTTCTGTATATCTATCTATCTGTTTATTTATCCATCTATCATCTATCTATATGCTCAACCTGCACTCACAAATTCACAAAGTTACATTGATAATCCAAGCATTTCTTAATGCTTATAATCAACAACAATTGTCCTTGTTGAATTGAAACGCTTCAATGTCTCTCACAATGTGATTTAGTAAATTAAAATTGTTATGGCATTTGAAGTTACTGTGAGTGCTTGTCATGTAGAATGGTAAAATGCATGCTTGACTTTACCCATTTATACTTTTTGAACTAAGCCTGTAAAAACATTTGTTGCTTTTTGATAACCAGAACAATTTACTTGCTTTGGTATGCAGTCTACATATTTATTGTGTCTGTGAAGAATACTTTATATTCCTAGTCTCCAATTTATTGTGCCATGCTTGACTTTTGTGATGGAGTTGAAAAGTTGAATAGTATATAAAAGGTGAAAGATGACAATTTTTTACAGGAAATAGTTAGGCTTTATTTAGCATGGCAAAATATAATTTACATAACAGAATGAAAATGACTCACAGAAGTAGAAACAGTTTTTTGTTTTTTTCGCACAGACTAACAAATGAGCATCAAGATTTTGTGGTGTGTAAAATAGCACTCATGCTGAATAAATTCCAAAAGATGAAAATTAGAGCTGCGGATCCATTTAACTGCCGCAATATGATTTCATGTTTTAAATTTCCATGTTATCATAAAGAAAAACAATGATTTTTTTTTATTTCTGTCTGGAATGTTCTTTTTTTAAATTGAAATATTTGTGGTTAAATGATAAATGTTGTGATACAGTTTATTTGTTGTATTGAAATATTGTGAAAGGATAAAGATGTCAAAAACATGTTTTAGTTAAAGTTAAATGACAGGTTGCTTTGGCAATACTGAGCATCTAACTGTATTATTCAACAGTCCATTTTCAAAATATTTCTACAATTGCACCTGGGAAAAACAAGGAGAGATTATACAATAAAATAGACAATTATAATATAAACACTGCTCTTTTTAAATTCATAGGGGTCATATGAGTTATGCAACAAAAAAGTATTTTAACACCACACAGTTAGGACAGCCATGCCCTGTATAACTACCTCCACCATTCTTACCCCTTACATAAACAGGGAATCTCCTCCTAGTTTGTAATTAATAGAATATATACCCAATTGTAAACATAGACAAAATCATCTTTCTAGCTTTCATCTGGAAACTTTTGAGTAGACATACTTGGTATTAAAATCACTAATCAGCAATCACTCTACCACTATATTAATAGTATTCAACCTAGTAATTTGGCTAGAGAACCAATGTGCATAGATATTTCAAGAAAAAAAAGTAAATCATTATACATTTTTTTACAAAAATCTTGTTTTGCATTCACACTCTACCCAGCACTGTAGAATTTAAATGGGCAGCAGAGTTGAACCTTGCATTGGTTGATTTATCAAAATTCAAATGTTGCTTTGAGATTTTTTTTCTTTTATAATCTCTTTGCTTTGAATTTTCACGATTAAGCTCAAACACCTTGAAAATTTGTGAGAGCGGTATTAAACAAATTCAAGCTATTTGGTTTTGGGGTTTTTTTTACATTAGTTCAAAATTTAGCAGGTTCATTAAACTGATGGGTACATTTTCAAACTGTTGCTACCTCCAAGTTGTTTTGAGATTTATGATTTCTATAGAATAAAAACTCCCAGCAGTACATTACCTCAGCAGAATTTGATATATTTTACAAAGCCAAAAAAAAGGATTACCCCAGGAAATCATATATTTTTGAAAAGCAGACATTGTGCCAAATCCAAAATTACTTATTAAAATCAAACTGCAAAGCTTTTCTGAGCTGTTTTTATAAACACTTATGAACATATGTTTTACAACTTCTTTATAACGTATGATTAGGTTCAAAGAACTCCTAATTATTAATGCCAGGGGTCCACCAAACAATGTGATGCCTATTGTGCATAGCAGTACCCAAGTATCTGTATGTAACAGCCTCAAAATGAAAATAATGTCCTAGAGGTCACTTTAGCTACTGAAAGTTTTACACATTTACTGGTTTTTATGTGTGGTAAAGTCACAAAAAATACATTTACACTTGAAAACCATATATCTTGATATGTTGGGGCAAATCTACAAAGGTTTCCCAATATTAGTGGTTGAAATATCTGAAAATGAGCTCAAAGCTTGCATTTTCCACTTTTTTATCTTTCATTAGGTACCAAGATAACACTCCTGAATAAGAATAGTAGGGGTCCACCAAACCCACATATAGTAGGCAGGCTGCAGATGCAGCAGAGGAGGCAGAAGCGATGCAGAAGGGGGAGGAGGCTGCCACCATCTGCATCAGATCCAGCTTTAAAAGCTGCTCCCCTACTTGGAAGTGCTGCAGAACATAAAATCTATGATCTGTGTCATTTCAGTACTTATCCACAGAATGTACATTCTAGGTTCTGTGGCACTTAAAGTATTTATATTGCATCCTCATAATCATAAATTCTCATGTCAAAAATTCTAGGCAATTAAATATACAACCACCATGCAGCTTATGAAAATGTGCTACTCCTGGAAAGTTTTTCAGAGTTCAAAGTAATTGCTGTCATTTCCTTATAATATATATATTGTGGGGAGTATACAGACAAGAGTTTGTCGGGTATATCTAATTAAATTCAACATTTTTACAGAAAATTTCAGGAGAAGGAGAAGAAAATGAGAATTATTGAAAGGGATAATTGTATCTGCCACTAAGCACTGGCTTTATTTTAGTTTATCAATATTGAGTAACGGCAGATTGAATTCATACAATCTGCTGCTTTAAAATAGATGTTTGACAAATACGCAACAAAACATTGTATATAATTATATTGCATATTGTCTTTAAATACCAGCAATACAAAAGTCCTTGTTGAGAACAGAAGCCTTGTGCTTGGTTTGTAGGGGTCGGCACCTCTTCCACTATGTCACAAATTGAACAATATTGAAAACACTGAAATATTTTCTTTGAATTAATACTTAAGGTTTCACAATTCAAGCTTTTCTAAATAATTGTAATTCAATGTAACTGTGATTTTTTTTTTTTTTTTAAAATTGAAACTTGAATTCCAAAATTCCTCCAATAGCCACTATTTACACCTTTTTCTAACAATGTTTTTGTATTGTAACAATCCTATAAACTCAAGATCTTTCGTGTATGCTTTTATTTAGACTGTAAAGTGTACAACATTGTTTCTGTTGCATTTCTTTTTTTGCTTTAGGTTAAAAAAGTGGAGAGGGAACTATAGTGGCAATACAAAATAGAATAACATAAATATTTAAACAGACAATGGATACTGTCATGCAAAAACATGTTTTTTCCAAAACACATCAGTTAGTAGTACTGCTCCAGCAGAATTCTGCACTGAATTCCATTTCTCAAAAGAGCAAACAGATTTTTTTTTATATTCAATTTTGAAATCTGACATGGGTCTAGACATTTTGTCAGTTTCCCAGCTGCCCCAGTCATGGGACTTGTGCCTGCACTTGGATGGAATTACTTTCTGGCTGTTGTTTCTCCTACTCCATGTAACTGAATGTGTCTCATTGGGACTTGGCTTTTACTATTAATAGCTGTTCTTAGATCTCCCAGGGAGCTGTTATCTTGTGCTAGGGAGCCGCTATCTTGTTACCTTCCCATTTTTCTGTTGTTAGGCTGCTGGGGGGGAAAGGGAGGGGGGGTGATACCACTCCAACTTGCAGTACAGCAGTAAAGAGTGACTGAAGTTTATCAGAGCACAAGTCACATGACTGGAGGCAGCTGGGAAATTGACAATATGTCTAGCCCCATGTCAGATTTCAAAATTGAATATAACAAAATCTGTTTGCTCTTTTGAGAAATGGATTTCAGTGCAGAATTCTACTGGAGCAGCACTATTAACTGATGTGTTTTGAAAAAAACATGTTTTCCCATGACAGTATCCCTTAAATTATTGTTAAAAGGCCTGTTTTGAAGACTGTTTGTAATAATAATAATAATAATAATAATAATAATAAAAGTGTCATATATTCCATAATAGTAATATTAGGCTATCATATTTGCAACATTTTTAACATTATTGTAGCTTTAAATTGGTGGAGATATTAGTAACTGAAGCACAAACCTACTGATCGGGAGATTTTGTTTCAGATCTTCTATAAATCTCATTTTAAATGTGTAGGGTATACTAAAAGCGATGTTACCTTCCATAGAGTTAAATATCTGCCACAGAGAACATTTACCATGTACCATAAACTGCTGGCTTATACTTAACCTGTTAACTGTTCCCAGTATAAAAAGAAATTGTACATCTATTGTCTAGAAGATTATAACTATTTGATGCTGTGTTTTTATTTCTATACAGAGAAACTAAAGGATTTTATCTAAATCTTGGTGACAATTCCATTTATCAAGCGAATACAGATCCAAGGGAGCCAGAGTTAAAGACCAACAGTTGAATCACAGCCAAATATAAATGCTCAATCTATTTCTATGTTCCAGACAAGTTAGTATGCAGCTCCTATATTTTTTTGTAGAATGACTGGTGATGAATAAATCATATATCATCTGGCCAAGATTCAGACAACTGATGTAATATGCTGGCCCTGTTCCTTCTGCTTTAGCTTTTTCTGCACTAGAGGCACTATACTATGACTCCTCAAGCATTACTTTTTGCTGCCTATCCTACTAGGACATCCTGTAAGCTAATATTGTGCTTCTTCACAGTCATAACCTGTATAATTACTGCATTGACAAATGTGCTCCAACAAGAAGTAAAGAATAGCAGGGCCCCTTTGCCTCCTGTATCATTTAATGGTTGTATTGATGTATAAGACTTTCTGTTAAACAGCACTGTGGGATATGTTGGTACTTCATAAATACATGTTAACCATAATGATAATAATTAAGGGTAATATCACAAAGAAAGGCTTATTTACAAATTCCCAAAGCAAAAAAATTATTGGTGCATTCTGTTCCAATATGCTTGATAAAGAGGTTGTCCCGGAAATGTTGCATGCCACACTAAATAAATTTAAAGCAAGAGTTTCACCCTGCTAGAATTACCTGAGTGCCAGTGAATTTTTTTCCTTTGTGCTTTTGAGGGGTTGGCTGATCCCCTACTTTGCTGGGCACCAGGGATTCGAGTTCCAGGTGGGCCAGGGTGTGCATTTGTAACTTGGATAATTTATTTACAAATGCACTCATGCAAGATGAATGCAAAATCGTGCACCTTTAAACATTATTAAAGTAGTGCATCTATATGCAGTCCTTAACACCTTGCAGCAAATGCTTATCTATTGATTCAATATGCACTGATGAATAACTCCAAAGAACAAAATCCTTGAATATAAGGGAAATCTGCCTTGAGAAGTAAATACTTCTAGGGTTCCATTAGTGGGTTATGATGAAACATGGCACGGCTAATTTATTAAAGAGCATACTGGAGAATCCTCAAAGGTTCCTTTAAAATTTCACAAAAATAAGAATGAAGAATCAATTTTTGCAATTTAATATTGTTCAGTAGAAAGTTATTACGTACACTGCACACTCAATATCTAAAATGGCCAATCATTTTTTTCTGATGCTAGGTGTAGTGAACGGGATGGAGTGGACCAGTGAACTAGCTCACAAGAAATGGTTTAATTGAGGATTTTTTTTTTCATTTTTCCATTAGCTATTTTTTATTATTTTCCCATTTCTGTTATAACTAATTACATGAAGCAAGCATAAGAGGTGATCCTGTTGATGTCTGTTCAATGACTGACTTTCCATAGGCTGCTAATATCAAGCTCTTTTTAGTATTTCTGCCATTGAACTGCTCTGTATTGCCTCAAGAAAAAAAATCATCTAAGTTTTTTCAGGAATTGAATACCATTGTTTAATATTCAGTTTCCCAGTGAATGATACCTCTGATTTCTATTGTAGCATAATACATTAGCAGTGTTCCTGTTAATGAGTTATATGTTCAGATCTCCCATTAGTCTTTTTCAAGAATTATCTAAAGCACAAGTAGAAATATATTTGAGTGGGCTCTTTGTTTTATTTTCATTTTTGATAACATTCATTTATGTTGCACTGTAATGCCTCAGCATGGCAGCCTGTTAATATGTTAGGTGGATATAATATGGTTGATTGTGAATAGAGTTTGATTTTATTGAGCAGCTATATGTAACCATTGTGGTTCTTCTTGAAGAAAAAGAATTAATTGAAATAAAAATTAAAACAAATTAACAAGAAGACTTGTTATAAGCGGCCATAGGAAATGAAGTGTTGTTGGGCTTAGAAGCCAATGTACCTGTGTGGCTGGATTGTTGAAGAGTTTTAGCTGAATGTGAGTACAGTATGTTAGTACTGTATGTGAAAAGTGGATTTGTATATGTTAATTCTATTTAGTGTGTACAACTTGTATATGAATGCGTGCTTTGCAGTTGCCTGTTAAACTAGGTTTAAGGAATAAGTTAGGGTAGTGCTGTCCAACTGGCTACCCACTCCTCCTTATGTGACCCTCAAGTCTGCCTGCTTTGATTACTTACCTTTGTGTAAGCATCAAAAGGTATAAGAACTGTTCACACTTGTAATCCCATGTATTGTTCACACATGTAAGATTTTGCATTGTTCAACCTGTAAGACTCTGCATTGCTCATACCTCAGATTCTCAGTGCCCACATTATCCACATGTTCAACCCTCAAACATACTGTAGGAGCAGCACTGGCACTGTGTCCCTGTACATAGTTTTTATGCTCTGTTCATCTTACAATGGTCCTGATAGGTTTCCCTACCCTGTGCCTGTGTCTGATTTATCCTAACTGTGTGTGCCATACTCTACTATGCCTGTGTATTCCATACTCTGCTTGACCCATGCTGCCTGTGTGCCATACTGTGTAAGCCCTACTCTACCTGTGTATACAACATTCTACCTGCCCTATGCTGCCTGTGTATGCCATACTCTGCATGCCCCACTCTACCTATGTACACTATATTCTGCCTTCCCTATGCTACATGTGTGTACCATACTCTGGTAGCCCTACTCTACATGTGCATGCAATATTCTACCTGCCATATGCTACCTGTGTGTTATCTACTCTGCCTGCCCTACTCAGCATGTGTGTGCCATTCTCTGCCTGTGTGTGCCATATTTGGCCAGCCATATGCTGCCTGTGTGTGTCATACTCTGGCGGCCCTATGCTGCCTGTGCGTGCCATTCTCTGCCTGTGTCTGCCATACTTTACATGTGGGAGGTTAACTTGGTGGGAATTTGTTAGAATTTGAAATACTTGTTTGGGGGGCCCTGTGGTGGGGGTTGCTTTGCTGTTCACAGGGGAGTAGGAGACATATGTATGTATGTTTGTATAACTTTATTTGTAAAGTGCTGTTAAGGAGCCAGAGCACCATTCAATGCATAAAATAAAATATATAAAAGTACACACAAGGTGGACAAGTCAGTCAATAAATACAATAAATATACACAGCACTCAGAGTTCATATAAGGAGACAAAAAACTTTGAGAAAAAAATTGCATGTTGATATGTAACATTTTTCCTTTGGATTTAATTGCATTGTGAATCTTAATTGTGCATTGCGGACCTTTAACACCTGCTCTGGAGTTTCGCTAAATATTTTGTCACAAAAAACAGCATGTTGGCTATAAAGGGAGACATTGCAGGTTTTGGCAGTGGTATTAATATGATTAGAGAATGAAAGAGACCCCCAAGAAGCATGCTTAATCAACAGGGATAATGGTCATGCCTTCAATAGTAATGGTGAAAGGAAGTGATGAACTTAGTTTTGGGTGGGAAGAACATTTTCACTTATTTTTGAGATTGAGGTGATGTTGGTCCATCCAGGAGGAGATAGCTAGTAGACATTTTGCTGTATGGGTCTGAATGTCAGTGGTTAGTGAAGGGTTGTCTAAATATATTTGGGTGTCATCAGCATACAGGAATATATTTAAGGCCAAATGAAGATATAAGGTCTCCTAAAGATAGAATTTACAAGGAGAACAGCAGAGGACCAAGTACAGGACCCTGAGGTAAAAGAGGAGGAGCAGTCAGAATGGTAGGAAGAGAACCTTGATGCAGCTCGATCCTGGATACCAGTTGACTGAAGAATTTGCATTAGAACAGAATGGTCAACAGTATCAAAAGAAGAAGATAAGTCCAGGAAAATGAGAATAGTGTAATGTCTGATGATAAAATAATGAGAAACCCCTATTCTATGATGGGTAATGGCTGACGGACAGGGATTAGTAATAAAATAAACAAAATATGAATTCTAAGACCCCCCATCCTGATGCCCAGAGAGGCCAGACCTAAGGCAGATAGGGGAAAAGGAAATGCTGATGGTGGTCCCAGGTAGATGATGGTCTCAGGTAATCATACAATGGCATGCTGACCAAAAGGTCAAGACTCTGCAAACAGAAGTCAAAGGGTTAACATAAAGTTAGGCTACAAATACAGAAGTGTTGCTTCAGAACTGCAGACGCCCATCCTGGTAATTCTGCTATATCCATACACTGCCATATCCATATACTGCAACTGTTTATTCTGGTAATTCTGCTATATCCATACACTGCCATATCCATATACTGCAACTGTTTATTCTGGTAATTCTGCTATATCCATACACTGCCATATCCATATACTGCAACTGTTTATTCTGGTAATTCTGCTATATCCATACATTGCCATATCCATATACTGCAACTGTTTATTCTGGTAATTCTGCTATACCCCTACTTGTATTTGTCAACCCCAATAACTTTTGTCTGTCAGGCCTATTCTACTTTAGTTCTTCTAATATCTAAAGCACACATCTGTGTGTGATATTTTTATAGCCCCAAACCTGGTTCTGGTGTCTGTAAAACTCTGCCCTTTGCTAGCTATTTAATTGATTAATTGATTAATTAGGCTCTGGTTTTCCCAATCAGCTACATATAAATTCAGACTCAGTATTGGGGATGGCACTCGTGTCTGGGGCATGGCACTAGTGCTAACATTTCTTAAGTGCTTAGAAAAGACAGTTAAACAAGACAGTTGGACAAGGCATTGACAAGGCAAAAGGAACCGGATTCCCCTGCAATCAACAGTGAACCATCTGGGATAAGAAGAAAACAGATTTGTTTGTACCTGCTAGTTTGTTACTTCTTACTCCAAACATGCTTTATCCTGCATTTCTCCTCCTTTCACTCTCATGCTTCATAAAACATTTTTCACTACCTCCTCCATCAAATCCCAGTTCTATACAAATCTCAGCCTCTCTACTCTCCTCTCCTTCCCTCTCCACACATGAAGTTTATAAAGTACTCTGTTTAGCTATTCCACAAAACTCCTCCTTTTCATACAAACCAAGGACTTATAAATCCCACTCTCACTTAGTCTATCTTTCCTTTCTATTGCTGGCAGCTGGGGACATTTCCCCAAACCCTGGCCCTTACCCCATCCCAGTTATAACACGGCCAAGAGCTCCTTCTCTCTGGAGCAAATTCAAACAGTACAGAACTCTTGCTCCTATACCCAAAAACCCAGTTAATCTTTCATGTGCTCTCTGGAATGCCAGATCTGTCTGCAACAAACTCACCGCTATACACAACCATTTCATTGCAAATTCCTTTAACCTACTTGCGCTTACTGAAACCTGGCTCTCTCCTACTGACACTGCCTCACCTGCTGCCCTGTCCTATGGGGGCCTACACCTTACTCATACTCCCAGACCTGATAACAGACCTGGAGGTGGGGTGGGTTTGCTCCTCTCTCCCCGCTGTACTTTTAAAGTTCTTCCACCTGTTCCCTCTTTATCAATCTCCTCATTTGAGGCTCACTGCATTAGGCTCTTTTCTCCTGTTTCACTCTGCATTGCTGTCATATATCGACCACCAGGACCAACTGTACAATTTCTGGACAACTTTGCTGCTTGGCTTCCTTACTTTCTTTCATCTAACATCCCATCCATCATATTAGGTGACTTTAATATACCCGTTAACAACATTAACAACTCTTCTGTCTCTAAACTTCTTTCACTAACCTCCTCCCTAGGCTTATCTTTGTGCTCAGACTCCCCCTCTCACTCCAGCGGTAATGCTCTGGATCTCATATTTACCAGACTATGCTCAACCTCCAATTTTACGAACTCCCCATTTCCCCTCTCTGATCACAATATGCTCACATTTCAACTCTCGCTAACTCCCTCCTCACCCCCTGCCATTCCCCAAACACGTACTTACCGTGACTTGCAAGCTGTAGACGTGTCACATCTCTCTTCTTCCTTTGACTCTCTTCACTCTAATATCTCCGCCATCTCATGTCCTAATGTGGCTACCTCTGTCTACTATAGTACTCTCACCACTGCCCTAAATGAGCTTGCTCCTATAAAAACTAAATGTTCTAGACCCAAACCACTTCAACCTTGGCATACTGCTCATACAAAAGCGCTCCAAAGACACTCACGTGCACTTGAGCGTCGCTGGCGCAAATCCCGTTCAGAATCAGACTTTTGGAGCTACAAATCTGCCCTGCGCTCCTTTAACACCAGCCTCTTCCAAGCCAAAGAAACATACTTTACTTCACTCATTAACTCCCATTCTAAAAAACCAGCACAACTTTTCTCCACCTTTAACATTCTCCTTTCCCCTTCTCCACCCCCTCCATGCACATCTGTCTCTGCTCAAGATATTGCTGAGCACTTCAAAAACAAAATTGACACTATCAGAAGGGACATTACACTACTCAACCCCCCTAGACTTCCACCACCCTCCCTCCACACTCCTCAGTCTCTCCTGTGCTCCTTCACCCCTGTCACTGATGAGGAAGTCTCAAAGCTTCTGGCCTCTTCTCACCTTACCACCTGCCCGCTTGATCCAATTCCCTCAAAACTTATCCGCAATACCAATCCTTGTCTAATCAAAGCCTTAACTCACCTATTTAATCTTTCGCTCTCAACTGGACTGTTTCCTTCTCAACTAAAACATGCTCTTGTCACCCCCATTCTGAAAAAACCCTCTCTTGATCCCTCCAATCTTGACAACCTCCGACCTATCTCTCTGCTACCTTTCATCTCTAAACTACTTGAGCGCCTAGTCTACAACCGACTTACCTCATTCCTCTCTGACAATAACCTGCTGGACCCCCTACAATCTGGTTTTAAGCCACAACACTCCACGGAAACTGCCCTGACTAACTAATGACCTTTTAACCGCTAAAGCCAACAATCATTTCTCACTACTAATACTGCTTGATTTCTCAGCCGCATTTGACACTGTAGATCATCCTCTCCTCCTCCAATCCCTCCAGTCGCTTGGCCTTCGTGACACAGCCCTGTCCTGGTTCTCTTCTTACATCACTAATCGTTCCTTCAGTGTCTCCTATAATGGAGTATCATCTTCTCCCCTACCTCTTTCTGTTGGAGTTCCTCAAGGCTCTGTCCTGGGACCATTACTATTCTCCCTCTATACTTCCTCCCTTGGCAAATTAATAAGTTCGTATGGTTTCCACTACCACCTCTATGCTGACGATACTCAGATCTATCTCTCATCTCCTGATCTCAAACCAGAACTCCTAACTCGTTAAATAGTTAACAATTCCACTATCACCCCCTCTCCCCAGGCCCGATGCCTTGGGGTTATCCTAGATTCTACCCTGTCATTCACTCCTCATATCCAGTCACTTATTAAATCATGTCACTTCCACCTAAGGAACATATCCAAAATACGATCATTTATCACCCAAGATGCTGCCAAAATTCTTATTCACTCTCTCATCATATCGCGTCTAGACTACTGTAATTCTCTTTTAATTGGCCTCCCCCTCCAGAGACTGTCACCTCTCCAGTCCATAATGAACACTGCTGCAAGGCTCATACACCTCAGCAACCGCTCCTCCTCTGCCTCGCCATTCTGTTAATCCCTGCACTGGCTTCCGTTACCTTTCAGAATCAAATTCAAATTAATGACACTGACTTTCAAAGCACTTCACAACTCTGCTCCACCCTACATCTCTGAACTCATCTCTATATACTCACCCACTCGCTTACTACGCTCCTCTACTGACCTGCTACTCAACTCTTCTCTTATTACCTCCTCACATGCTCGCATTCAAGACTTTGCAAGGGCTACACCCCTACTCTGGAACGCTCTCCCACAGTCTGTCCGACTTTCTCCCAACCTTTCTGCTTTCAAAAAATCTCTGAAAACGCACTTCTTTCGAGAAGCCTACCCTCACTCTGCTTAACTACCAAACGCAACACCACATACAGTACCACATTTCTCACCCACTTACTTCGATCTTGCCCACTCCCACACCTTGTGTATTACTCCCTTCCCTTTAGACTGTATGCCTATGCATAGGGCCTTCCTCACCTTTTGTACCTGTATTGATTGTGATGTTTGTTACTCCATATATTCTATATATGTAATTCGTGTGATGTAGTTGTATAATCACATTTACTTTACAGTGCTACGCAATATGTTGGTGCTATATAAATACATGTTATTAATAAAATAATAATAACTAGCAGACATAGATTTTATGGTTTGTGTATGTTGGAATCAAGGAAGCATAAAATGGTGCAATTCGTATTGCAATATTTACAATAGATAAGCTTACGTGCCTTCCAATATAGATGGAGGGCTTTGACCATGTATGGTATATCCGTGTATCCTTTGCTCTTATTTATGGTAAATGCCCTGTAAAAGGTATAAAAGCTTGTTGTAAAAAGAGTGTCTTTGGGAAGCCCTCGTGTCACACTTAAGTGCTACACTGTGGTGTGATTGCGACAACTTCCTAAGCAAAAGTCTTGTATTATTTTTCTTTGTCTAATAAATTACCTCACTTATTTTGAATAGTCTTCTCTCTGAGTTTTGCTTTATAACAAGGTCTGGATAATAAAAATACATTCATGTCCATTGTGTGCAGGTTGAAACCCAGACTGCATAGGGTCAAGCAGATTATTAGTGCAGAGAAAGTAAGTAATACAGGGAAAGACAAGACATTCCAGAAGTTTAGAGGTTAGCGACAGGGCCATAGTTAGACAAACAGGATGGGTCCAGTGTAGCCTTTTTCAGGCTACACACAGGCCTGTTTAAACAAAGAGGAGACAGTAGCAGAAGTTAGTGAGGAATTAAATATATGAGTAAGTACTGAAGTAAGGACAGGGGCACACTGTTTAAGTAGAGGTGATGGTATAGGATCAAGTTAGCAAGTTGTTGATGGAGAGGACAGGAGAAGTTTTGAAACTTATAAAATCAAATGAGTTGAAAAGCGAAAGAGGAGATCTAGGAAGAGTGAGAATATTGATATCTGAAGGGTGTGAAAATTGTTTGTGAATAGAATAGACTTTACTTTTAAAGAAGTCAGCACAGTCATGGGGGGTATGTTCATATGTTACCTTTTCATTTGTAGGGGGATCGAGTAGACCGCTCAATATGGAAAACAAGCATAGTGGGTTGGATTTATTAGTCTTCTATAGTACTCTTGTTTAGCCTGGGATAGGGCAGTACTAGGGCAGGCCATAAGAAATTTATAATGGAGGAAGTCTGTTTTTGTACAGGATTTACTCCACATGTGCTCTGCCGTTCACATAAGGAATGCAGAAATCACGTCTCAGAGAGTTCATCCAGGGACGGGGACTGGGGGGGGGGGGGATTGCATTGTGGCTGCATAGGGGCAAGGGAATTGATAGCAGCAGAAAGAACAGAGTTGTAGGTATTTATCAGTGAATCAGGATCAGAGGAAGTACTGATGGAGCAGAAGCTAGAAACTGAGAGAGTAAGATAGACCAGTTATATCAACAGTGCAGGTTACAAACCAGAATTTTTGTCTGTTAGCAAAAGGAGGAGTGTGCAAAATAGAAAAAGAGATAAGATGGTGAACTGAAATAGGAAAAGGATCACTGTTGAATGCAAAAATATTTGGATTGAGGATATGTCTTAATATGGCGTAAACTTGTTTCATATATGAGTGATTTGTGATATCCCTGTATTGAGCAACAACCATTTGGTTTTTTGGTGTGCTGCCATCATTAATGTGGTTATGGTCTTAAAATTTCTTGAGATACATGAGAGTGGTTTAAAGTGGGTGTGCTTTAAATGGGAGTTGTCAGCATTGTTCATTGGCCCTCCACCACGTAGTTCAGAAAAATTTTGCCCCTCATTACCACAGAATTTGGACAGCACTGAATCAAAGGAACTGGGTTAAATATTTTAGGAGTATAAATAAAGGTATACAAACAATTATAATATCCAAAGAATATTCATTATTGTGAAGAAATTAATTACATTTATATAACTGAGGTTTCACAAAGTTACAGTATATTAACATGTCTAGTAATATAGATTTTGGGAAATGGACTCATTAAGGTTTGATCCAATCTGTTGCAATGTACAAGGTGTCTTAAACACTTACTTCTGTTAACCTTATAAAATTGTCAGAAAAAGTGAGAATAGCCAGTAAAACAGCTTTCCAATTGTATCTGATGATTCAGCTCTACATGTGTGTATTGAAACAATTTTCTTGGAAAGATATTTTCCAAAAAAGATCGTAATTGTTACATCTATGGCCACCTTTAGTACTTCTCATAGTGATGCATAATACAAATAAAAAATTAGAAGAGGAACTGCACACATGTTCCTACTGCCTCATATTATGTTAGCATTGGGTATAAATGCCCATGGGTGCATAGCTTAAAGATGTTTCATAAGTAACCATGTTAGGTTCAAGCATGCTATATTGTGTTTCATTATTTTGGTTTTAGATTTTTAATTAGCCTATTTCTTATCTTGTTCCACACTCTCGTTTTTTGTAAAGGATTAATTAGAAGAAAATAACAGATTACAAAGAACTTTTTGATGAGCTTAGGTGAAAATTTTGATTTTGTTTCCTCTTCTTCATTTGCTCTTACATTGAGCTGTTCCATATTAGTGTTAAAGGGAAGAATGAACAGCATAGTGAAACAATTAATGAATATTTATGCAAAACTTTATTAAAACAAAATATGTAACAAATATATAGTTATTTATTTTTTGTTCAATGATTAATATAGCTACTTTAAAAATCCATGAAAAATGGGGGCACATGCGTGGCATGGTGCTAGTAGGATGCACATAGACAGAGCTATTGCTTCATTGGGATTAAAACCAGCTAATTAGCCTCACACAGCTACTGCTTACTCACCTGATAGGAGAAGAGGGTATACTGCAGCTATGGGGAAGCACTGCCAAAAAGGACAGAGAGGCACAATCACTCCCTATCTGCAGAAAATGCCCTCGTACCCCAGAGGGGGCCAAGATGGCACAATTAGCTGGAACTAGAGACCTTACATGAATCCCCAAACCCAAGCTCTCCCAAAAGTGCTGAAACAGAATGACTGACCGTCCAGGCACAGATCCTGCCTCCAGAGGAGCAACCCCAGCTACAAGACTCCAATCCGCTGACTGTGCAGGTACTCGCTCAGCACCTTACATAGCTCCAGAGATACATACAGATTTAACCAGCTTGGGGCAAAGAACTGGCACACTAGAAACCTTGGTGGATGAGCTTATACAAAACCAAACTATGCTATTGAAGGAGAATAACACCTTAAAAGAGGAACTCTATTCCCTAAAAGCCCAGGTGGAAGACCTAGAGAATAGATCTAGGTGACAAAACCTAAAGTTAGGGGGACACTTGTGATGGGCGAATCTGTGGCGCTTCGCCAAAAAAAAAAAATTCACGAATTTACCGCAACATTCGCAAAATGTCTGAATAATTTTGACATGCCCCAATTTTATGCGTTCAACAATTGTGACGCACAACAATTTTTTTTTGTTACAGAGGATTATTTGCCGGCAAATTTTTGCCACAGCGGCTCATAGAGTCCAGAGTTTCCTTTAGTGTAAATTAAAACTATACCCCAATGGTTCACCCAAAAATTATGCTAACTACTGTGCATAGTTAACCATTATTTTGCAGTACAAATGTGAAAGCGAGAATTATTGGTAGTACACATGCCATGGCGGCTCATAAAGCCCAGAGTAAATTAGTGTAAATTAAAACTATACCCCAATGGTTCATCCAAAAATTATGCTGTACTGTGCATAGTTAAACCTTTATTTTCTCCATTAGTTAACCATTATTTACTCTGAAAATAAGCATGTAGCATAGATGTAAGTAATGTATCTTTCACAAGGTACAGGCAAGGAGAGGCATTGCTTTGGCATGTTCTTTGTAAGGGGATACAATCAGGACAAGTAGGCTTGTTGTGATGAGAGATCAAATCAGCACTGGAAAAGTGCTTTTATATAAGTTATGGAAATGCACAGGACTGATGCAACATTATCTAAATCTGTAAAACAAATATCCTGATCAGTGTATCAGTTTTGCATTTGCTTTTTGACACTGGCATCTATAAGGTTGAACTCGAAGTCTGCTTATCAATACCCCCACTGGTTAATCAGTTTGGTTCGGTCATTGGGGCAAATTTACTTACCTCCAAAAATCCGCCAGCGTTGGCTTTGTGCACATCGCAAAACTTCACCAGGCGTAAATTCACCCGGACAACACTAATCCACAAAGATCCGAAGTTGCGCACAGGTTACCGAATGCCTGCGAAGTTGCGCTAGCAAAAATACGATCAGCAGTTCGAAGTTATGCTAGCGTTCACTAATTTACATACGGCGTGCAGTTAAAGTACAATGCACGTATATGTTTAAGCAAATACACTACACTACACAAGGCCAAGGAACCTTAATAACATTATATAAAGTTGTTATAATGCCCTACACATGTGCCCACAGTATAGTTTAGGTGCCATATGTTATCAAATGTATGGAGGAAGGAGGGTACCCCAAAAAAAGTTCTCTCTTTTTCAGCCTATCACCCTGTAAAAAGGCAAAAACACCAGCGTTTTTTGGGACTTAGAAAAAATGGAAACTTTTTTTTGACAAACTTCTATCTACTCCATTGCACTTTACCAGGTCTGAGGTGGTAAAGGCAAGTCTGGCGATAGTGGTAACGGTCAGTGAAATCAAAAGCTTAGTGAATTGCATAGTAACACTCTTTCGTCAGAGCGAAAATTTGCCTGCTGTTAAGTTAAGTGCAAAGTTGCGCCAGAGTCTATCTCCTTCGCTAACGTTATTTCACCAGTGCCCGCTAGTAAATCGTGAAGTTCCAAAATGATGTCACGCTGGAGAATTTTCGCCAGCATTAGCCACTTCGCCCTTTAGTAAATTTGCCCCATAGTGTCAGTAATTGGCACAATTTCCCTATATTTGAGACAGTTTTTTTTAACTCTGCATCCTGCTCTTCATGTTTTAAATGGGTTCACTTATTAATTGAGGCCTAACATACTTTATTGCCTTACAGCTGATTACTATTAACTTCCCTTAACTTGTTTGAACAGTAATTGTAAGACCTTTTTCAGTTCACACCACCTAGAGGCCCAACCTTTGTGCAAGGACCCCCTTAGCTCATTCAGCCATAGGTTCAAGAATATCTGGAGCACTTTAAGTGACTTTCAAGCTGAGCATTTCTATCTAGGGCAGCAAAAATGCATTCTCCTAACATTTCACCCTTACTGACCTTCAGACTGAGCCTGCATGCAATTCCTTCTGGCCCTTCTGAAAATAATGGTTTAGAATGTGACCCAAGAGATGCCTAGTTACTTTGCTTAAATCAAGCAAGATTTCCTCCCCTGAAGCCTTTTAGCAACTAAAAATAAGGATTGATGTATGCCACATGAATAAATTGTTTTTATGTCTAACATGATGGACCTTCTGCCGAAATGATTTGTATTTTCGCAATTTATGATAAGTTGTAATATAATTAAAGTGATACACCTACAGCATTTGCATCAACGAATATGTCAGCTGTACACAGCATCTTAATAAGAATATAGCAGAGAGGCACCATTTACATTGAAATCCTTAGAGTAAAAATTACTCAGTACAAGGTTTTGATCACTTCTTATAAAATACAGTAGAACAAACTTTTGCGGTGAACTTTTTTTCTTTCATTCCAGTATGGAATGTATATGTGCTTTTTGGTATGCTGTTTTCTTTTTACTTTTGGAACTGAATGGAATGCCAAAGTAACAGTTGCCTCAAGGAAATCAATTTCATTTTTATGATTTCTAAAAGGCTGAAGACTGGGCACAGACCATATTTAAATGGTGTTCCCTTTTCAAACAATAAAAGAATTGCAACATGTCATTCATTTTCAAACTGGAACAGCTTATATTATAAATATGCAAATCAGTCAATTAATTTGTAATCTAAGCACTCAATCCAACCTCTTTTTCAAGCAAAATTATAATACATATTTGACATAAACACATGGTTTTCGGCAAATAATTATACTGAATCTGTATTACCATGGGAAATCACTTGGGGAAGAAGATGCATGTTATTAATACTTAAATAAGCATATAAAAATTGTTTCCAATGTATGAAAACTAAAATCCTTCTACTGAAAAGCATCAGAATCACCACATTTAATCCACCCAGATGGTACTGTCAAAAATGTATTAGAATGGATGAAATGATATCGTTAGCATAGTAATGTAAAATGTACTGGTGTAAAAATCTAAAGAGTTCTATAAAATATACTTGCTAGATCTATGTAGACAAATAATCAGACAGACAGAGAGAGATTTTCTTTTATTAGTTTGACAGTATTTTGTTATACTAAATGCCATGCTTTTTATTGTGCAAAAAGCCTATATATATATATATATATATATATATATATATATATATATATATATATATATAGTTACACTTAACAGTTACAATTTTTAAACATATTCCCACTTTAAAATATGATAAAAATCCCAGCGTTTTGTCTTTTTTTATGAGAACATTCGCACTTTGATTAATTTGATTGTTCGCCTGGTTAAAGGGGCGAGAAACTTTGTTAGTGCTGAGTTCTTTTACTAGCAAATTCCCCTCTAATCCTGTTAGTAAATTGGCGATGTCCCTGAGAAGTGTCATTTTGGCAAATTTTCACTAGCAATGGCCACTTTGCCCTTTAGTAAATTTGGTTCACAATTGTTGGATCCCCACATATACACGGTTGACCATTATATCAACACTGCATTCCAAATAGAGCTCCAACATATAACTCACCCAGCATTTAGTTAAGAGTCAGTTACTTAGCAAATACTAGCCACAGTGTAAAATATCTTTCTCTATCGTTTAATTCTGCCTAGCAAAACTTTTTTAGTACAGTACGCTTATGCTTAGGTCAATTTGAATAAGGCGGGTACATATAGGTCGTATAGACATCTTTATTAGAGATGTTAGTTAAAATGTAAGTAAAAAAAAAACTCCAAGAAAGCAATATAAAAACTAAAGAGATCCTCTAATGCCCTAGACATGAGCCCACCCTAAAACAAATGTGCCAAATTACTTAAAATCTTTAAAAGTTATCACTTTTGAAGGCAATCCCGCTTTAAAAAATGAAAAAAACATCAGTGATTTTTTACAACTTTTATGAGTTTCCAGAGGAAACTTTTTCTGTAAAAATTCACACTTTAGTGAATTATTTTATAGCTAGCGATGGCCAATTCGCCCCTAGTAAATCTGCCCCATAGACTGAACACTGTCAGCCCTTTTGGTTTCAATGAACTGGTGTCCTATGCTCCTCTGTACCATGGCAAAGCATGTAGCTCAAAACTGATTTCCTTGTGATGACGCCAAAGTAACTTCACAGTTGCGGGTTGTATGTTATAACTGTTGGATCTTGTTTACATTTTGTTACATTTATTGCAAAAAAATAAATTCTTGTCAACTTTCTGTTGATTTTTGCAAGCTTTAAGTTGTTTCATCTATGCTGTAGGCAATTTCTTACCTTAGCTGCTAATCTGATGAGTTTTTATGGGACACTTATGAGAGTATTGTGCTACCATTAATACAGTGCCCTTAGTATGGCTGGATAAATATGATCAAACATGCAAGTTTTGTTTTTGACATTGAGGCTTTATTAGTCTTTGCTAAGAAATGGATTCTTTACTTAATGCTGGCTGAGGTTTATATGTTGGACATGGTTCTATTAGGAATGCAGCACTGATATAATGGTCATTTATAGGACACTATTTGGGGGAAATTATGGTTTTGTTACTGAACCTGTGTATATAGCTATCGTTTTTAAACTACTTCAATAACCCTGTAATATGATTGTTCTTTGGATATGCTTTGCCTTCAGGCATACACATGGAGGCCAATTTATTATGACTTTGCATTAAGGAGTAAGAATTTATTTGGAGGAATCTGCTAGGAATCTTTCTTTATTCCCCAGTTCAATCTATAAGTAATCTGGCACATAGTTGGTCATTAAAACAGAAACCCCTGGTGTCTTGGGTTCATCAAAGATGATATGCCATCAGAACTGTAGCAGGAAGAGGTGGAGTTAAAGAGGAAGGGAGGACTTCCTAAGATGTGTATAATACATTGGTATTCTTAATTTATAAATTAATTTATTAATTCAATTAGACCATCTCTAAATTTAGAGGACTACTGAATAGGCAAAAAAGCAGTGCTGCCAATTCTACAGTAAGAAAAATGTACAGAAGCAATGCAAAAAGCTATTGCCAAGAGACATGAAAATGGTATTGTTTTTTTTTTCTAAATTATGCTGCTAAAATAAACCCCTTAGACAAAAGGGTTTTTCATATTTGTTTAATAAACTTTTTAGAAATTATATTCAGTGATTTGTCTTTTGCTCTTATGTCTTGCCTGTATGTGGTATGTTTTAGTAGACGTTAATTGTTTTTTATTTATCAGTATTTAATGTAATTAAAAAGCTTACTGTTTCAACAAGAAACTTTTTTCTTGTGTAATGGAGTAAAAAGCATTAGCAAAGGACTGATGCGTGACACTAAACAGAACGGCGGCTTAACTGCTCTGCTCCAAATCTGTGTCTAGTAAAATCAGCAGATTTTTTGTCGGCAGGCTTGTTTATTAGAATCACACTCTAGGTTTAATTCAGACTACCTGATTGATGTGTATAATATCTTATATATATACAGTACACAACAATTGGAAATTAGGAGCATACATGCAAGCCTGTGCACTAAAACATACTTGTAGGTTATCGCATGAGTTTGTTGCTTGTTTTTAGGGATGCACCGAATCCACTATTTTGGATTTGGCCGAACCCCCAAATCCTTTGTGAAAGATTTGGTAGAATACCGAACCATATGCAAATTAGGGGTGGGAAGGGGAAAACATTTTTTACAAAAAGCCAAGCGATTTCCTTCCGTTTATAATTTGCATATGCAAATTAGGGTTCAGACTCCGTTCAGCCGGGCAGATGGATTCGGCCGAATCCGAATCCTGCTAAAAAGGCAGAATCCTGGCCAAATCCCAAACTGAATCCTGCATTCGGTGCATCCCTACTTGTTTTACAACAAGGGATCGTGCAAGCATGTAAACTCATTGTAATAAGCACATTCCCAAATTGTAGAGTATGTTACATGATTCTTTTTCAGAAATAGAACATTTTTATTATAAACACATAACCCATTTTAATTATTGTATGAGTATGCTTCTTCATTGTATGAGTATGCTTCCTCATCCTAACATCCCCCCACCTACTCCAAGCAACTTAACAGTTGTGCATTGCATATTGCTGACTTAACAATTAACTACTCAGACCCATGCTCACAGCATGAGTGTGTTCCTGTTAGGACTGTATTAAAAAGAAGCCCATAACTGCCAGTACTTACCCCCTTAGGTGTAGCAGGAGAGCCCTATCAACCCCAGTCTTCACCTATGCCCTTTTGGGGCCCCCAAACTTTCTGCTGCAAAGCAGGCAAGGACCCTACACATGGCCAAGGAAGTCAAGGGTGGTACAGTAGTGTCAGACAAAGGGAAGGTCGAGTTCAGACGTGGGTCAGTAGCAGGCAGCAAGATTCAGTAGTCAAAAACAGGCAAGGAGTCAACACAAATGGCAAGGAATACAGGAATCAGGCTTGAGTGGAAATCAGAAAACTTAAAACCAGCTTGGGCAAGGCAACACGAATTTCAAGGTAGGAGTGTGCACCAGTCTCCCAGGGAGCCTAACCGTTCCTTGCAGTCAGAAAAAAAAGGTTTTATATAAAGAACTATATGAATAAAGAAATTGTTAAGCATTCACTATATCTTTTACATATTAACTATATTGGCTTTTCTGCTGTTAGCTGTCAGTAGGGACATGCATGTTGCTGACTCATATTGAAATCAGGCAAAGCAAGTGGAACCTGTCAGCTCATAACAAGATTACAGATTAAAAATAGTGCTGTAACAGTAGTTTAGCCATTTTTACAGCAATGCCTTGGACAGTAATATACTGTACGTGTTCACCCTCAAACCTCAACTTAACTATCCTTCAAGCAGGACTTACAGAAGCCATTAGTTATATTCAACAAATCTCACCCTAACTATCCTCCAGGTTTTCTCTCTCAGGGGAACAGTCCCATGATTTGAGAACATACATTCTTTAAATGGTTTATGGAGATCCATGGAAGGTTTATGGAGAGAAATAATGGGAAAACTGTCAGAAAGAGGCAGAGACAAGGTTAACATACTAAAATAGTTACTCTGCTTTTATTTCATCCATGGCATAAGTGATTCAAAGAAAGGTTTGCTCTGTTCACTCTATTTCTTTAATATTTATTTTATAAGTATGGATATTCAGAAAAAGTGGGCTGATATATACTCTGAAATTTTTTTTCACTTACAGATGAAGCATAATTTAGTCCATTTGTAAATTACAATGGGTAAATTTGCTATACAAGTACAAAATAGGCAAACATTTTAATTTAGAATTAAAAAATAACTGTTTCTAAAAGTTTTTAAAATGTTGTCAGTGAAAATGGCACTCTCTACCCTTGCTTCTATCAAGTCTCAAAATCCAGCTTGATCAATCATTAATTATAATAATATATAACAATATGCTATACAGATCTATGACGCTAATTAATTTCTGTATTGTACAAATTATATAGTCCAAAAACAAGCATTTTATTAAAGTATTAGGACATATGTAATATACACAGTTTATCCCCAAGAATTTGCTGTATAGTTATTGTACAGTCTAGTAATTTAGGGTTTTCCTAGATTATATTGTTGATCAAGGTTTGTGACCTGTTGTCAAGGTGATGCTTAAGAAGGAAAATATATTCATGAGCGTACTTATGGTTTTTATTTTCACACTACTGCAGGATCATTACTGGCTTTCTAAAGATAAAAAGGATCAAGACAATTCTAAAGCCTTTGCTTATCTCTGGTGGCTCCACATTATCACTGTCACTGTGCATAATTCTTGTGGGATTTTTTTTGATGTAGAAGGAATGATGGTATGCTCATTAAATCGAAAGAGCTGTGCCATTCCATACACAGATCACCTGTAATTCAACAACAGAAAGTAGACAGCTTTAACAATTTAGAGCTCCTTACTGCATGCTGTGTGACAAAAAGCATGATATTGTGGTCATAGAATATATAGCTATGCCACATGCGTCAGTAAGGAAAATCAAGTCTTTACAAATATCAGTTTGCTCAATTTAGCATATTACATTTTAGAGGAACAGTTGCAAAGAAGTCCACAAAACATAGTAGATTGTCTATGTGAAGTACTAATACCTTCATTTTCTTTTTCACAAATAATAAACTGTTAGGAAATTCTGAACTGGGATTAAGAAGAGTTGAAGCACATATTTGCTCAGTTTATCCTCAATATTTTTAAAGTCATTAAGATGGCAATTATAAATACATTACTTGCAGCTTTTGGTCAAAATTAATTTTGCAAATAAGAGTCCCACAATAAATGCACAAGCTCAGGAATGACCATACTTTACTAATGCGAGGTCTACTTCTGGCGATGTTGTCCCATTATGATCTACATCCATAATAGCATTGTTAGCATTCTGTTCCATGGAAAATATTACTTAAATATTATATTGATTCATGAGAGCATTTATATTGCTATATTTATGAAACCACTATTTCTTATGTAACCTTAACAGAATAAATATTTGAATGAAAAGAATGAAACAGGAGGGTAATTTAGTCAAGCTGTCTGTTGACAGTGTCTTTAGATCTACTTATCACCAGCTACAAGGTAGACCCCAATCTACCTTTTAGACACCCCTGAACAAACTTTTTGTCCTCTTTAAGTTTTAAAAGTGAGGAGGTAAATCTCTGTTTAACTTTGAAACACTGTTAAAGGGTTTCTTTCATTTATGGTGCAGTTTTTATTACTAAATTATATTGTGTACATTGGAAATGATTGATTCTACCATTTAAAATGTTAAAAATCCTTGAACCAATAAATGTATTTTTAGTTGTTATATTGGTGTGTAGGCAGCCATCTCAGGTCATTGTTCCTGATCCTGTGTTTTCAAAAAGTACTAGCACTTCCCAACAGATCTGCACAGATCTGCTTTCAGCTTTTGTTTCTCCTACTCAGTGTAACTGGAGGAGTCATGGCTGACTTGGGATGTTTTTATATTGAGTGCTGTTCTTATATCTACCAAATGGAGCATGGGAGCATTTTTAGCAACACAGGTGTCAGGGAGCTGTTACCATTGTTCTGTTGATAAGCTGCTTGGGTTGGAGGGGGTGATATCACTCCAATTTGCAGTGCAACAGTAAAGAGTGACTGAAGTTTAAAAGAAAACAATTTTAAACCTTGAATCAAAAATAACACAAATAATGCAAGATACTTTTCAAATCATATTCTAAATATACATTCAAATAAATTATTTTTCTTAACATAATAAAGAAAACAAACTCACAAAATAGGGTAATTGTTTATTAAGATAGTGTTCCAACAAGTTTGATCTGAATCATACATCATCAAAATGGGTAACCCAATCTGATCTTAGCAATATAACATTGAGGGGTACATTTACTAAAACTCAAATTAATCTAATTTTTTAATTAAAACAAATCAGATTTTAACTCATTTATCAATAATTTTTCTCAAAAAATCAGAGCGACAAAACATCATGACAAAATCACTAGAATAAGCACACTTGCTTAACCCCATGTTTTCGTTAACCCACTGCTATGGTGAAATCCATATTTAAATTGTTTTCTGATTTAGGCTGTTTAACATAGTAACATAGTAAGTAAGGTTGATAAAAGACACACGTCCATCAAGTTCAACTTTTTTTTTTTTTTTTTTTTTATATCTGCCTATCTGCCAGTTGATCCAGAGGAAGGCAAAAAAAACCCATCTGAAGCCTCACCAATTTGGGGGGGAAAAATTCCTTCCTGACTCCAAAATGGCAATCGGACTAGTCCCTGGATCAACTTGTACTATGAGCTATCTTCCATAACCCTGTATTCCCTCACTTGCTAAACAGACATTCAACCCCTTCTTAAAGCTATCTAATGTATCAGCCTGTACAACTGATTCAGGGAGAGAATTCCACATCTTCACAGCTCTCACTGTAAAAAAAACCCCTTCCGGATATTATTATATAGGCGGAACCTCTTTTCTTCTAATCGGAATGGGTGACCTCGTGTCAGCTGGAAAGACCTACTGGTAAATAAAGCATTAGAGAGATTATTATATGATCCCCTTATATATTTATACATAGTTATCATATCACCCCTTAAGCGCCTCTTCTCCAGCGTGAACATCCCCAATTTGGCCAGTCTTTCCTCATAGCTAAGATTTTACATACCTTTCACCAGCTTAGTTGCCCTTCTCTGTACCCTCTCTAATACAATAATGTCCTGTTTGAGTGATGGAGACCAAAACTGAATGGCATATTCTAGATGGGGCCTGTCAAGTGCTCTATACAGTGGAAGAATGACCCCCTCCTCCCATGACTCTATGCCCCTTTTAATACAGCTCAAGACCTTATTTGCCCTTGATGCTGCTGACTGGCATTGGACTTTTATATATGGACTTTTTATTGGGGGGCTTTTGACTCTAAATGATTGAATAGATTGGAAGCATAATACTATCTCCAACTGAAACCCTTTTCGAAAAGGTCCCAGGAGATCCAGTTGGAGCATGCAATCAATGCCCGGTTCAGCTTTGATAGAGATTTTAATATATATCTTGCATAGTAATGCATGTAATTTCAAATAAGTATTATGATAAAAAAATAAAAACAAGTTGCTTTCTCATTTATTAAATTTCAAGCTATCACATTCAGAGACTGTTGACTAAGTGGTCATCCTTTGTACCCATGTTAAATGAGTGGACCTGGATTGCTACCGCTAAATCTACAAATATATGGGACAGATATCCGTTAGAAATAAGTTCAGTAGTTTTACATTCATTCATCACTATTACTACTCATCATGAACTCATGCTCTCTAGCCAAGATGTATCTATCTTGTAAACTGGTATGTATGATTCAAGATTCAAAATATTATAGTCAGAGTACAACGTATACAGTACAATGAGAATTTTACTTGAATGCCTTCTTCTCAGACTAGGCAAGTAACACTCAACTGCAACATCACAATATAAAATAAAGCTACAATAAAGTCCTGTTACTTTAGTTATGTACAGTAAAGTTACAAAAAGTCCTATCTACTCTAGTTAATATGTACTATGATTAAAATAACCATAACCATAAAGTGCTAGTTTAAAACATAGTGTTTAACAGTCTACTCTGCATTTGCAGTGTATATTAGCCATGTTGCACATAAGTGTGTTGAAACCACTGCTAAGCATATTGCACGTTATATTGCATTTTATGAGCATGTATTATTGCACATTATAAACAGTTTCTACATATCATTTGTTACATTGGTGTGTGTCATACAGTCTGACAGCACTGGGATAAAAACTGTCTGTGCGTGTGCAGATTGACCTGAGCCTCCTGCCAGAGGGCAGGAAAGAGAAAAGTGGCAGTGCAGTATGAGGAGTCATTCATAATGCGCTATGCCTTTCAGAGTCATTGCATGGTCTAAGTATCCTGAATTGCTTGAAGCAGTGTGCTGATGATCTTCTGAGCTGTTTTCACCACTCTTTGCAGGGCTTTCTTTTCTTGTGCAGAGCAGATGCTGTACTAGTATGTAATACACCCTGTGAGGATGGACTCAGCAATGCACCTGTAGAATCTAGTCAGGACTGTGCTGGACATCAGGGATGCTGGAGAAAGTGAAGGCATCGGTGAGCCTTGTTGATGACAGCTGCTGTGTGCTCTGTCCACTTGAGGTTAGAAGCTGAGGGTGACCCCAAGGAACCTGAAGTTGCTGACCCTCTCCACTGCACCCCCTCCAATGTAAATGGGAGCATGAGCTGTATCATGGTTCCTGATATCCATGACCAGCTCTTTTGTTTTGCTGACATTGAGAGGTTATTCTGTGACACTGTGCAGAAGACTCGCCTCCTCCATGAAGGCCCTCTCATCATTGTTGGTGATTAGGCTCACAATAGTGGAGTCGTCAGCAAACTTTATTATTGTATGTAGAGATGTGTCTGGACATACAATAATGTGTGAAAAAAGTGTACAGCAGCAGGCTCAGGACACTTCCCTTAGTCACTAAGCCCAGCTGCAATAACCTACAGCCACAATAATGTTTGATTTTAACAGGTCACCATCACCAGTAAATGCTACCTGCTAATTGGTTGCTATTGATTCCTGCACCTGAGCAAACTTGTGATTTTTATTACAAGACCCCTTTGCTATAATTTCTGCAATTGTGACCACAACAGTCAACAGCATTTGTATATGCAAGGGACAACTTGGTTGATATAAAGTTAAAGGAACACTAAAGCTTAACTAAAGAAGGAGGCTAGAAATGTTGTACATCATGTTTTGGGCTTCTGTACCAGCCCATGCAACCACCTCCCTTTAGCAGTAAAGATCTGTGCCTCTAAAGATTCCCCATCAGCTCCCCATTTTCATTTCTACTGATTCACTGCACATGCTCTGTGCTGCTGTCACTTATTGAGCTTAGGGACTGACTCACAATATACAGTACATAAAGAATACAAATGTTGTAATATACGGCTTATTAATAATTAATACAGATAATTACTACATGGCAGCACAGAAACCAGTGCAATTAGCATCATAATTTAATAATCTACCCTGTAGTTTCAGTTTATATATTACAGGCAAACCTAATTTTCTGCTTGATAATTTGCAAAAACCCCTAAGATTAGCTTTTCAACAGCTGCTCAGAGCCCACTTAGCAATTGGTCTTCATTTTTTTCTTTTATATAGTTTTTAAAATATATTTGCCTTTCTCTTCTTTCTCTCCCCAGCATTCAGATGAAGACAAATTTCAAATGGTCTCAGAATATAGCTGTATATATCATACCAAAAGTTAATTTAATTATTATTGTTATTTTTATAATGCACTTATCTCAGTATTCATTACCCCTCTATAGTATGTAGTAAACACATCCGACAATATGGACTGTTAGCAATGTCCTGATTAAATAGAAAGAGTTAAGAAATCAGTGCATCTAGAGTACTTTTGTTATGAAGGATATTGAGCCTTACAGGGTTTATGGACCACCTGTCCCTGACCATCTTCATAGCTTTACCCTCTACTAATGCTTGGTCAGTCTGAGTGCTGTATATGATATAACAAAAGTATTAATATTCCATAGAATTTAAATGAGATAAGTTGATTTTTGAATGATAATAGAATCATTTTTGATTTTCTAAATGTAACTGAATGGTGCATGCCCCTAAATGTGGCTCAGCAAGTTTTGTGCTTTAATGGGCACATACTTATGACTTTATGAATTTCCTGTAGTAGAAAATGGCTCAATGAGTGTCAGAAAGCCACAATGAAAAGCATCAAGAAAAGACCAGATGCATTTGCCAATGATTTTAACGTAAACAGTAAGTGCAGACGTCAGGTTGTTGCTGCAGGGGAAACAAAAAAAGATAAATGAGCCCATTTCATACTATGACTTGGGACCATTTGCTTTTTGTCTGTATCTGCAGAGAAAACCAATGATTTAATGGCCACAGGTCATAGCACACAGGGAGAAAAATGAGAGCTCACACTGGGAAAACAAGCAGAGTATAACTGTTGCTACTCGTAATAGAATTTTTTCCTATCTTCCAACTGTTCAGTATTTATAGAGGCATCCATCCATTTGGCCAATTCTCAAATGATCCTGAAAATCCAACATTCATATAAACTTGCCACTTGAAAAGATAATACAATTAATAATTGTATTGTAATGAATAATAGGAATTAATAAATAAAAAATAAATACACCCAGTTAAAGTTGTTATTAAAGTTTCTTAATGACAAGATTGGTTACTTTTATCTTAAGCAAAATGCTATAAACATTGCAGATTCCCTTCCCCAGTTATAATTGTCCTAAATCTAACCCTGAATTGTTATATTCTTCTTCACCCATTCTATCCTAGGCAAGGATTTTGGAAAGAGGATAAGGTACCCATGCTAACTTGACAATGTGTATTGAGGAACAAACATTCATTTCTCTGCCCACTTGTCAGCGTGTAAGAAGTAGGTACAAGTATAGGATCCGGAAGTTATAGGTATTCAGAAAGCTCCGAATTCATCTCCCATAGACTCAATTTTATCCAAATAATCCAAATTTTTAAAAATGATTTCATTTTCCTCTCTAATAATAAAACAGTGCCTTGTACTTGATCCAAACTAAGATATACACTAATCACTATTGGAAGCACAACCAGCTTGTTGGATTTATTCAATGTTTTCATGATTTTCTGCTAGATTCAACATATGAAAGATCTCTTATCCGGAAAACCTCAGGTCCCATGCATTCTGGATAACAGGTCATACCTGTACTGCTATATTTGTTCATAACTAGATGGTGTTGTTAAATAGGGGAACTCCTTGAGCAAAGTCTACAGCAGGTTCTCTTCTCTCTCCAAAGGCTGTTTAATGTCAGTAAGGTACTATAGTGAGTGTGTTAATAGTTAGGTTTGCCATATTTGTGGTAAAAAGATAGGTAGACCAGTTAGTCGAGAAGTTGAGGATCCAAGTAGTAAGGAAGGGGCCAGTGCCTTGGTGGTGCCTCACTAGACAGGGACCCAGAGATAGAGGGAATTAACTTAAATAGAGTCTAGTATCTCCATGTAAGGCTGACCCATATCCCCAGAGACAGTGGTGCATGCCCTAAAATGGTTAATTCAGCCAATGATTACTAAAATATATTGAGCAACATTTACAGGCAACATACTCATGTGCATGTTCAGAGTACTAAGGACAGGAACAATTTTCTTTGATTTTCTTTCGAGTATTATGATATAATGATATCTTCTCACACACCCCTGACTTTTTTAGCTTGAACAGAATAAAAAAAGTGACATGTTTTTTTTTCCAGACTTCAAAAACAATGTAAGTGGTATGTTAATTTTATTTGTGAGTGAATAATATTGTCATAAGACGATTTTCTATAATTGTATTGCTAGGATGCATGCTAAAATTGATTTCCACTATTGTTGTCACATAGACAGTAGGAGGACGAGAATGAAATTGGCAAATGAAAGGAAAAGCAATAACTTTTTAATCAAACAGTGTACATTGATTAAATATCGTACAGGTAAAAATATTTCCTTATCATTCACTTCACACTAAAGAGCTGGAAAATCATGGATTAAACGTGCAATGATGCCAGTCACAGTTAAATCATTTAATTCAAATGTGATCATAGATGCATGTAGGATATAGTCCATTGTTTAAATAATTTCCACTGATACCACAGAATTGCATACAAATACACTGATGTTGAAAGTTGTATGTTACTTGGGCATTTAACTGACACAGAATGGAGTTTGTATGGTAGCTTCATTGCTTAACTGAGTTAATAATTTAGCAAGCTTTTCAGCCAACTAAACCTCTTCTTCAGATATATTCCTTTTTAAAAAATGCCTGACAAGCAGGCCTAATTGCCTGGAAAGTTTGCAGAATTATTCAACCTAGTTATCTCACATAATAAAGGTGTCTACTCCAACCTTCACTAATTGTAACAGTTGAAAAGGAAACTATACCTCTGAACAATGCAAGTCTTTATAATATATACTAGCTAGCATAGAACAGTAGAAAAATATATTTTTCTAGTAATATGTGCCAAAGAATAATCCTAAATAGAAAAGTACAATTTTAAGTTCTAAGGAATACCCCTGGCTCTTATGATTCACTGTGCTTACACCCAAACTAAGGACTGGCATCTTAGATTACATCAGACAACGAATGTACAGAGCTCTGTCTTTTACTCCCACACTTCTTCTTGTTACAGTTAAAGCTGCAGTATTTCTGGTCTCTGAAGAAGGACACAGACTATAACAAAAGGTGGTTCAATATAAATGATGTAAAAGGGCATTGTTTACTGGCAATGGTTGTTAAATGTGGCATTATGCAGCATATTCCTTACTCAATGAGCATTAGTTCTCTTGTTGCTGGTATTTTCAAAGTACAGTAGTTGTAGAATTCACTGAAATAATTGCTGATGGCAGAGACCACCTTCTTGGACTTTGGTTAGAAAGGTCTATATAAATACACCAGTAAACCCTCAAAGTAATGCTGCTCTGAGTCCTCTGTCAAAAGAAACACCACGTTTCTTTCCTTCTATTGTGTACACATGGGCTTCTGTATTAGACTTCCTGCCTTCAGCTTTAACCTCCAGTGCAAGGACTTGAGCATGCTCAGTTAGCTCCTGTACCCTCCCTCCTCCCCTCACGTCAGTAATATGAGCCCAGAACTATGAGTGGGCAGGGAGAGACTCAGGCAAGAAGTGATATCAAACCAAGCTAATATGGCATCTGCTATCCTAAACAAATAGCAAGAGCTTCTAGAACTGTTTACTCAGGTATGGTGAAACATTCTGCAGAATAAATATAGTTTTATAGCTTGCACTATTGTGGCTATAGGCAATAAACTACTGTAGTGTTCCTTCTCCTTTAAAGCAAAATTTCTTGCATGAAAATGCATGAAAGGATGGACACCAAAAAAAATAAAAACTCCTTTTCTTAGGGTAATTGAACATGTTATCTCTTACTGCTAGAGAGACACACCCAATAACTGTCATTAGCATAAATGTAAACTATATGTGGCTGCCACAGGCACTTTGCAATCTGGAAAATTACAGTTGACACATAGGGGTATATTTATCAAAGAGTGACGTTTCGCCACTAGAGTGAAATTCCGCCACTCTCCATTCATTTCTATAGGATTTTTAAAGGCGTATTTATCAAAGGGTGAACTTTCACTTTCACTCATTGATAAATATGCCTTTCAAAATCCCATAGAAATGAATTGAGAGCTGCGGAATTTCACTCTAGTGGCGGAACTTCACTCTTTCATAAATTTACCCTATAGAGGTTTTGGGCTTTTCTCTGCCTTTATAAATGCATTGATTGAGATATGAGATGTGTGCCAATACCCTGACCATAGATTTCATAAGGGTGTCTATAAAACCACTATTCTAGATGCAGCTTAATTAGCAAAACCTAGTTCTTGAAACTCTACTGGAGTTTATGGGAAAAGTGGAATATAATATGCCACAACCTTTTTATCATAATATGCTTCAGGCCCTTTAAACATTTTCCTATTCAGTAGTCACCCTTGCAAATAATATTAAGAGCCAATTGTTATGGTGACATTTGGATTTTGTCTGAATCACAGGTATCTGTGACATTTGAATCAATCTGCAAATAATGTTCCATTTACTTGTATCATAATTCACATTGATTGATGCTAATTCAAATGAATTCACACCATGATTCACATTGATTCTAATTGGTTCACATGATTTACAAGGCTAATCTTTCTGGTTGTCCTTTATGCAGATCAATTTGCAATCACATTCAAATTACCGGTAATTTGGGATTCTCTTTGGATAGCAACTACATGTCTCCTAGGGATCAAGAAAGAGAAATAAAACTGTCAAGTTTTTTTTTTTCCAAACTAAAACTGATCTCCAATTTACTTCATGTAGAGCTAATGTCACATGCTACAGTAAACAGCTGGCCACACACCAGATGTTTCACAAGTTTTATCAAATACTGACTTGATTGTGTGTGTTTTTTTTTAAGTTCATGTGTGGAGTGCCTTGCCAAGCAATATGTTTATTCATCCTCCCATGCAATTACCCCAACATTTATAAGGTGATGAATTAATTAATTTGTATATAACCATTACCTTGCCCAAAGGTTGACAGACAGTCCACACTTCTACAAAATAATAACACTGGCCAGACTGTGGAATAATTTGCCAGATCAATACAATTTGGATTCAACAAACTTGCTCTAATATCTGAACATCAAGGGGCAAATTCATCAAGGGTCATATATCAAGGGTTAATTAACCCTCTATATTCAACTGGGAATGAAAATACTTCGGCTTCGAATATCGAAGTTGAAGGATTTTGCGCAAATACTTCGATCGAATGATTGAAGGAATAATCGTTCGAACAAATAAATTTAGCCAAGCCTATGGGGACCTTCCCCATAGGCTAAAATTGGGTTCGGTAGCTTTTAGGTGGCGAACCAGGGGGTTGAAGTTTTTTCTTAAAGAGACAGTACTTCGACTATCGAATAGTCGAATAGTCGAACGATTTCTAGTTCGAATCCTTCGATTTGAAGTCGTAGTCGAAGGTCGATGTAGCCCATTCAATGGTCGAAGTAGCCAAAAAAAACCACTTCGAAATTCGAAGTTTTTTTTCTTCTATTCCTTCACTCGAAGTTAATGAATTGTCCCCCAAGTGTAATAATTTGTCAATAGTCCTATACTTGGGTACTGGTCCTGTATTGCCTATGTGGCCAGCTTACACATATAGGTATACAATTGTAACTGGAAAAAATGTGGATTTTTTTTAGAGAATTAAAAAAAAAATAATTTTTTGATAAATTGTCCCTTTGATATCCATTTCAAAAGTGTGAATAATTCCATACCCAGCCTATCCATATATCCTCTGAAATACCATTGAAGAAAACTTAGGGTACGTTTAAAAGAATACCACTAATTTGGAATAATGGTTGATTTATAGGGGTATATTTATAAGAGTGAAGTTAGAAGTCGCTGCAGAATTTCCTGCAGAGTGAAATTCCATCAATCTCTATTCATTTCTATGGGATTTTTAAAAGAGTATTTATCAATGGGTGAAGGTCATCCTTTGATAAATATGCCTTTCAAATCCCATAGAAATGAATAAAGAGTGGCGGAATTTCGCTCCAGCGGACTGCGGTGATCTCTAACTTCACAATATAACCCATAATATTTAGAGAAAACATTTCACTTTTGCTCTCTTTATTTATAATTATAGTGGTAATTTAGTGGTATTTTAAGAAAGAAACTACAGATTTAATAATCATATCGTATATACCGAGTATAAGCTGAGTTTTTCAGCATCCACAATGTGCTGAAAAAGTCTACCTCGGCTTATACTCGGGTCAGCGGGCAGTAGCTGAGATTGCAGTCACTTTTAATCATTCCTATACCAACAGTTCACTTGGGGAGAGACTGCAATATCCCACAATGCCCTCTGTTGGTTATATGAAAGAATAACAGTGCGCCCTCTGTTGGTTATATCAAAGAATAACAGTGACTGCAATATCAAACAGCGCCCTCTGTTGGTTATATCAAAGAATAACAGTGCACCCTCTGTTGGTTATATCAAAGAATAACAGTGACTGCAATATCACACAGCGCCCTCTGTTGGTTATATCAAAGAATAACAGTGTGCCCTCTGTTGGTTATATCAAAGAATAACAGTGACTGCAATATCACACAGCGCCCTATGTTGGTTATATGAAGGATTAACAGTGATGGCAATATCACACAGCACCCTCTGCACATGGTAGTGGGACAATGCACACAGTAATCCGTTTGGCAATTCTCTGTCTCCCTGTCATGGATGGGGAGAGCACAAGCATTGAAAATGTTCCTGATGCCTAAACTGAACTACTATCTACAAGTTCTGCCAATTAGATTACCAGCTGTTTTTTTCAAGAAAATTAAATCCTTATTTATGAAATTTATTTGTAATGGCAAACAGGCTAGGATCCAATATAAATAAGTAATATTACCATTAGACAGAGGGGGTTAGCTATCCCAGATGCCTGGTTATATTACTGTATATTTCAATCCATTTAACACGTATTAAACAATGGGCAGGTGAGGAAAGGAAGAAAGAGTGGGCAGTTTTAGAACATCAGTGGGCAGGGATACCTTTGTTAAATTATTTATGGTGTGAACCCAAAAGTATACCGGATACGGTGAAGGCCCACCCTTTAATAGCTCCCACACTTAGGATTTGGTACAGCAATAGAATAAAGATGAACCTGACTAAAACGCCCTTTATATTACAACCCTTAATACACAACATTTCATTTATACCCAGTTTGGAGAGTGGAGCCTTCAGGGATTGGCGGGTACTTGAGGGGAGACCAACAAGAATGAGTAATTTTCTGGAAAATAATAAAATGATTTCATTAAAAGAAATTTAAAAGAAATGGGGAAAACATGTTAGAGATGCATGGAACTACTGCCAATTGAAATACTATACTTATAAATTTAAAGAGGAAGATTGGGATAGAGAACTGACCAAATGGGAAAAACTACTGGAAAGTAAAGAGGTCCCTAATAAAGCAATATCTATTATATATAAAATTTTATTATCAAATATTTCTCTGGGCAAAGACACAGCTCTTAGGGAATGGGAAAAAGACTTGGATATTAAGATCCCTCCCGAGATGTGGAATAAGATCCTGTTACAAGGCCACAAATCATCTAGAGCGGCAAGAGTGAGGGAAATGAATTTCAAAATAGTTACTAGATGGCACCTTACACCAACTAAGTTGAATAGGATGTATTATGAACTCACAGATTTATGTTGGAGATGTGGTAGGGAGAGGGGGACACACGCGCACATATGGTGTAAGTGTAAGGATTTGCAAGATTATTGGGGTAAAATCTTGAAAGTAATAAAAGAAAAAGAAACCAATTTGTCGATGGAAGATGTCCCTTTGATTCTGCTAAGCCTAGATATTGATAAAAAGGGTTTATTAAGGGACCCACTTACCTTACATTTGCTGGATGCGGCTAGGTCAATAATCCCAAGACATTGGAGGAAGACAGTTCCACCAAGTAGCATGGAATGGCAGCAGGTAGTAGAGCACACTAGGAAAATGGAAGAAATAACACATATTATTCATAACAAGAGTGATAAATACTGGGACATTTGGGAACCATGGGTTAGGTTTATAAATAAATCGAGATAAAAGGGACTTCAGGCTGAAAGAGGAATAAAGGGAGGATCCTTCGGAGTATAGATAGGAATGCCCTGGGGATGGGGCAAGTGAGTTAGCTGGAGTAATAAAAGTTGTAATTGGTCCAAGTAACCCTGAAGGTTTAGGAGATGGCCTGCGGGTGTAGCGAGTGGATTTCGGTTGCAAACAGTTACGAGATAGCTGGGGTCTTATACATTCTTATTCTACTCTATTCTATTTTTTTTTTCTTTTTACTTTTCTATCTATTTCTATCTATGGTATTGTACTATTTTTGTAAAATCTGTTTAAATAAAAAAAAAAAAAGAATAACAGTGCGCCCTCTGTTGGTTATATCAAAGAATAACAGTGACTGCAATATCACACAGCGCCATCTGTTGGTTATATGAAAGAATAACAGTGACTGCAATATCACACAGCACCCTCTGTTGGTTATATGAAAGAATAACAGTGACTGCAATATCACACAGCGCCATCTGTTGGTTATATGAAAGAATAACAGTGACTGCAATATCACACAGCACCCTCTGTTGGTTATATGAAAGAATAACAGTGACTGCAATATCACACAGCGCCCTCTGTTGGTTATATGAAAGAATAACAGTGATGGCAATATCACACAGCGCCCTCTGTTGGTTATATGAAAGATTAACAGTGATGGCAATATCACACAGCAACCTCTGCACATGGTAGTGGGACAGTGGGACAATGCACACAGTAATCCGTTTGGCAATTCTCTGTCACCATCAGCTTTGCAAAGAAGTCAGGTTGATCACTGGGGGGGTCTCTTTGGCGGAATGTGCGCTGCTGGGAGACAGGGCTGTAGTTGTGTCTAGGATTATACTAGAGTCAATAAGTTTTCCCAGTTTTCGTAGGTAATATTAGGTACCTCGGCTTATACTCGGATCGGCTTATACTCGAGTATATACGGTAATTAGAAGGATAGAGAATAATTATTGTTGCAGAATTTACTAGAATCACTGTATACCTGGCTACCTTATATGTATTTTATGGGAATAAAGTGGCTAATATTATTTCCACTTGCTTGAAAATGTCCATCAAGTTTAACCATTTCTGTTTGTATAAGACCTGCCTTATTGCTAGTTAGCAGTAAGATAGGGGGGCCTAAAGAACAGTTTTCCAACTGGATGCTCAAATGTTCTGTTCTTATTCTACCACTCTAATTCTTATAACATCCACCTGGTCTTTTATTTGCAAAAATAATCCTTAGTCTGTTATAAAGCTGCATCTTATTTCATTTCCACTTCTTTCCATTGTATCAGGGTCGGACTGGGGTGTCTGAGGCCCACTTTGACTGAGAGTTCAAGGAACCTGTGCAAATTGAGGGGCCCTTCTATTTGTGCCTGGCATCCAACCTTGCACCACTTTTCCCACGTGTCCGCTGGCTCAGTCCGACACTGCATTGTATATTTTCACAACTGGAACATATTGCTATTAACCCATCTAAATTTATCAAACTGAAATGTAAGCTCTTGAACAGGGATGGTCGAATTCGACCCGTTTCGTTTCACCAAAAATTCGCCACCGGAGAAATGTCGCAGATGCCCATTAAAGTCTATGGGCGTCAAAAAAAAATTGTCGCGAGGTAAAATTATTTTGTTGTGCGTCTTTTTTTTTTTTGACGCACGTCTCCATACAAGTCTATGGGCGTCATTTTTTCGGCGAAACGAGGCGAAAAAATTTGCCCATCCCTACTCTTGAATAAATTCACTAAATTTACTACTTTAGGGCTTTTGTCATAATTTCGTGGCTTAAAGTTTGAAATCAAATGCACCCACTTGTGCATGTCTACAAGTAGCATAGTTAGACTTATCTGAGCTCCTTATTTTGAGTATCATGTAAACATCTTGCAAGCAGTGTAAAATAAACCAACTCTCTGGCTTTCCAATTGTAGTAACGTAACCCTTTTACTGTATGTGAGCATCATGGTACCCACTATCTCCAACTGGAACTGAGTTCAGATACACTAGAGCTGAGCATACATGACAGGGTCACCAAACAAGTGGATTAGTTTAGCACTCACATGCTGAGTCAAATTGGGATGAACTGATCAGTTGATTCCTGGGCCAACAATCAGATTATACTTTTAAGTCGTGCAGATCCATTGGGAGAGGATTGCCTCAACATATTAGTTAGGTCCCCGTCATTTGAGAAAGATTTCTAATTTGCTTCATACATATTGGTTGGGAAGCCTGCTAGGAATTCCCTAGACCAATTGCTCATTGGCATCTTATATCTGCCTGTGTATGTGCCATTTTAACTTCAAACAGGGAGATTACTAATAGAGTTTGCCCAATAAAAGTGAAAAACCTTGGAGTTCTTTTTTGGTAAACTGTGGCAAACTCTATTTTGACCCTTTGGTAAATATAGTTGTATATACACCCTTGTTACTGCGTATGTGAGTGCTAATCTGAGAGTGTATTTGTGTCTGAAAAATATGTATAAATCTGAATTTCAATGTCATTAAATAGGACTAGAGTAAAATCTATATTGTGAACCATATGCTTTTTTCTGTGGCCCTTCACTGTGTCAAAAGCTATTTTGCTGTTTGACAGATTTAGGTATTGATAGATTTTGTATTTTTATTTCATTATGTATTCATTTATTGATTTGCTTCATAGGGAAAGCTTAGTTTTAACAGTAAATGCAAAATACTGCTCATGTTTTCTATTGTTATTGTTACACATAAACATTAATTTCAAGCAAATAATTACCTGTATATGAATAAGAAAGTTATGCAAATATTCAGAATGATGTATTTTAATGTGCAGGGATAAGTACATAAAATGGTGCAGAATTATATTTGTGAGTTCAGAAGGTTGCATTTCATTTGTGTCCCTCTACAGCATATTTTATACAAAGTCTTAATTTAAATAAGCTGATATAGCTTCAATATTCAAAAGAGTTTCAAGTCTCATTCTGGCATCTGTACATCGACATGTAATGGTGAACTTATCTGTACGTTTGATCAGATTCAAGATTATGTCCTGGAAAATAGCATTTTAAGAAGCAATTATGTTAAACAAATGTTTCGTTTTTATGGTGTAGTAAATAGGAAGCTGAACAGTGACATTGCAATAGACATGGGGCAAATTCACTAAGCCGCGAAGCGCCCAACGCTAGCGTTAATTCGCTAGCGTTTGGCATTTTCGCTACTGCGCAAATTCACTAACGAAAGCTGGTGTAGTTTCGCTATTGTTACTTCGCACCCTTTCGCCAGGCGAATTTTCGCTAGCGACGTAACTATACAAATTCACTAACTTGCGCAGTGTACTGAACGCTACCTTTTACGCTAGACTTCCTTCGCCACCTCAGACCTAAGTCCCAAAAAACACTGGCATGTTTTCTACATGATGGGTGATAGGCTGAAAAAGATCGCAAATATTTTTGGGGCTCCCCTCCTTCCCCCCTACATTTCCTGACTCATGGCAACTTACCTAGACAGTGGGCACATGTGTAGGGCAAAATAAAATTTATATTTGCAGATTTGAAGCTTTTCTTGGCATCTGTAGTGCTGATACGTATTCCTCCATTGAAATTTGAATTTCGCGCCGTATGCAAATTAGCCTTCGCTATCGTAACTTCTTTTTACATAGCGAATCAATGCTAGCGCAACTTCGCAACCTTACACTACCCCTGAGCGCAACTTCGGATTTTAGTGAATTTGCGGAGCGCTGGCGAAACTACGTCTGGCGGAGTGCGGTGAAGCTCGGCGAAGTTGCGCCTGGCGCAACTTCGCATCTTAGTGAATTTGCCCTATGGTTAGTGATGGGCGATGTATTCACCAGGCACAAATTCGAGGCAAATTTCTGTGTTTCGCTGCCGCTGAATAAATTTGCAAAATTGCCACAAAAATTCGCTGTCATCAAAATATTTTGACACCGGAGACAATTCTAGGTGCCCATTGACTTTATTGGGCGTAAGAATTGTCGCTGGGGTCGGAATTGTTGCCAGCGTCAAAAATATTTTGATGCCGGCATCAAAATCCGTGTTTTTCCAATTTTTCACCGTTTCGCAAATTTTGATGGAAATTCGCAAATTTTTTGGTGAAACGCGAGAAATTCACCCATCACTAGAAATGGTCTATACAGTACATAATTAGCTAAAGTGTGTTGGTCTTGGTGGTGCTATTTGTACATGAATAGATAACTGACTGAATTATTATGTACAAAGAGTGGTGGACAATGATTCAGGTAATTGAAAAGCTCAGAAAAAGAATTAGCTTTTCCTACAACTTTTACCATGTATACAGTCCCTGATATTAGAAACAGTATTACATTCAGAAGATAAGTGTCATAAGTGCAGATACTGAAGCTGAACCCCTGCTGAATGCAAATACATTGCAAATATCTAAGACAAAATAGTTAAATTGCAATGGCAGGCAATAAGGTGCAGAATGTAGAATTCAGGCAGAATACCAAAATGTTATCACATACTCACTCGCTTCAGAGCAAGTGAACAGTGAAGGTGCAAAACAAATGCATTTCGTGCCTATATACTTCGCACTTCATCAGACATCTCTGAAGTGCCAAGTATGTAGGCACGAAAGGCATTTGTTTTGCACCTTCACTGTTGGAATGTAATCTTAATATGTGCCTTAATAAAGCCAAGCTGTTATTCAATTGATCAGCACTCTGAAGTGAGTGAGTATGTGATATTGCAGTTGGGGAGAAGTAGCCGGTTCATGGACAGAGCTGCAATCAGAGAGGAGACGGGACGTGTCGGGTGAGCTCCACCATTGCCACATCATCGTGGGTTAGAATACCAAAATCTTAAATGCAATCCCAAACAAAAGGCTCAGTGTCATAGTAGGGACAACATGCATGTTGTAATAATCCTAGCTGATCCAGCGACTTGTTTAATTATCCTTTTAAATTCAATAAGGAATTGTTTTTCCCCTTCTGAAACAGCTTCAATGGGGTTTCTCACCTTTCCTTCAGTCAACTTGATAGTAGGCCTCAATTCAGAATAGAAGCAGGTCATCTTTCTCAGTCTTTGCAGTGTAGTGCCTAAATGAAGATTGTAGTCTGAAGTGCTTTTTATAATACATTGCCTTTTCTTTCCAGGTTTTCTGTGACTTATTTGTGGACTGAATATGTGTTTAAATATGAACTAATTGATGCCATGTGAATGATGCAACTACGTGTAAGAAAGTACTACCTTGACTTTACATACAGTTATATTAAACATTTACACATATTTTGTGTAGGTGTCATTAGGGAGTAGCCAACTAGATGGCAATACTCCATTGTTTCTCTATTAACCTATGTACCTAGCCACACATTGGAAATGGTAAACTTTTTAGTGGGGCATAGGGTTTATATGTTGATTGTTCATGTCACTGTTGTATGCAACTGAGGAAGGCTATTGTGCCGAAACCTGTTGTGTATGATACTCCTGCAGTAAACACACAATGATTTGCACTGTGCTCCCCGGGTTCAATTTTATTTTATTGGGCAACTAGATAGGATTTACTTGATTTTTTCATCCTTGCTTAATATGTAAGAGTATATAAGAAAAAATAAAGGGAAAGGGAGTAATTTATATTATGCTTTTCTACCACTGAACTCAAAGCAATTTACAGCAAGCAAGGTAGCCATTATAGACACACTAAGGGGCCCATTTACTTAGTTCGAGTGAAGGAATAGAGGAAAAATAGTTTGAATTTCAATGGTTGATTATGGCTACTTCGACCATCGAATGGGCTACTTCGACTACGACCTTCGACTTCGAATCGAACGATTTGAACTAAAAATTGTTTGACTAGTCAAATTACTGTCTCTTTAAAAATTTCTTCGACCCCCTAGTTCGCCACCTAAAACCTACTGAGGCCAATGTTAGCCTATGGGGAAGGTCCCCATAGGCTTCCTAACAATTTCCTGATCGAAGGAATATCCTTCGATCGATGGATTAAAATCCTTCGAAACGTTCGATTCAAAGGATTTAATCGTTCGATCGAACGATTATTCCTTCGATCGAACGATCGTAGGGATAGCGCAAAATCCTTCGACTTCGATATTCGAAGTCGAAGGATTTTACTTTGACCGTCGAATATCGAGGGTTAATTAACCCTCGATATTCGACCCTAGGTAAATGTGCCCCTAAGTATGTTTGAAATTAAGTGACATCCAGGGTCACAAGGAGTTAACACAGGATCACTAGTATGAGATTCCACATCAAAGGTTGACCATCTAACCTCTAGGCCAACTCTAGATAGATAGATAGATAGATAGATAGATAGATAGATAGATAGATAGATAGATAGATAGATAGATAGATAGATAGATAGATAGAAAGTATACAAGGCTAAAATTTTGAAAAAAGCAAGCATTGAAAGAAGGAGAATGAAGGCAGTTTTTCGATTTTGTTTGTACTTTTCCATAGTTTTCCCTTTTAAAACTAATCAATACAAAACATCTAAAAATACTTGAACATTCGCATATTAAAAACGACAACAATAAACATCCTCCATTTTCATATCAAACTGATCATAACTGCATGAATTATATCCCCCTATTTTACCTTCAGGGCTCCTATTATAATATTATAATCATTTATTATTCATAATGCTCATATTTATAGTGCTTTTCCTAATGCAAGTCTATCTCAGGGCTCATTTGTACCATTTCACTTCCTTTATCCAACGAGGCAAAAATAGGTAACTAAAACGTAGAAATATTCATTCCAATTCTATACTGTTTTTATGAGTCACTTATTTCCAACTGACAATGCCTCCTTTGGTGTTGCTGAAATAAAAAAAAAAGAAAAGTGTGCACATTAAAAGTATTCACTACACAAGTATTCACTGAAATATATGTAAGCAAAATTGGAAAATGTACAGATTCAGCAAAGCATTTTGATTTTACATAAATGTAAAAAAAAAACAAGAAAAGAAACAGCGTTAACAGCAAAAGGTAAAAAGAACATTTTTTTCATTAATTTGTTTTATACAAGCCCTGTGTTTTAAAGGGTAAATATACATCACTTTTCAAAATTTGTTTTCTAGCATTTTAATAAAAAAAAAAGTGTTTTTGTATTATAAAACATGTTCCCTACAAGAAGGGATTAGTTGGAAGAGACATCTGTATAAGTGAATCTGAAGTGAACTAGGACTGCAAGTAATTATTATGCAGTTAACTATAACAAATTATTATCTGGAGAAATCTGTAGCAACTTTAACCAAATAAAGAGAGCACAGGAATGCATGTAAAGGTAAAGAAAGTGGTCCAGACCCTCAGCTATAGAAGCAGAAATCCATTGAATGTCAAAAAAACTGATGGGCACAAAAGGCCTTGAGTGCAGGAATCGCCTTGAGTGCCGATATCTCTTTTTTTCTTGTGTCCATACATGTAATGAAAAAAGACTGTATTTTTTATCATCTCTGTAGCTTTACGCATTTCATTCCCCTAAAGGCGCTTATTTGTAAACTACAGAGATGGAGTTATTACTTTCACTATATTCATGTAAAATCTGTAGTAGATGACTGAATAGGAACATTATTTTGTAAATGTATTCTGTTCTGTAATTCATAATGCTGACAAAGGAAAGTTGTTGTAGTTATGTTCTTATCTGTGCACTGCTGAAGGAAACAGTCACATCAATATACCTTCAGAGTCAAGCTAGCCTTACATGTTACTGCCTGACTATCTGTACATTTATGGCTAGTCGGGCGTGGTTGTTTAGACAAATAATTCTATCACCTCTAAATCAGGTACCCTGGCCCCTTCTTTTAGTTCATTGTCATTATTTTCTTCCAGTATACTCTTCTAGGGAAGAAGAAACATCAAGGGTCATCCTATATTATTAGCAATATTGATAAGAAGAAGGGTTTAAATATTCATTCTGCCCATTTGATCATTGCCAAAACAATGAAAAATCTCTTCCCACACAACATACATTAGCAATTTTACTGTTCACTCTTCCACTTTTCACTTTCAATAGTAACCAGAGTCACTGGTTAGTCTTAGTGTCCCAATTTATGTAACCAAAACTAGCATGAACCAATGTCTCCAAACTCCCCAAATCTGGGAGAGCAGTTAGCCTGTGTCCTTCTTTGGCTCCAGGGCAGACATGTTTACCAGTCTCTTCCTTTAAAGATATGCAGCTTAGCATACATGAGTTTTCATATCCCCCTCTATAGGATCTGATAGCAGAGGGCAGTTATTAACAAAATTACTAATTACTAATTATGGTGAACTGAAGTAGGCACATTTTTCTGAGCTCCGGTAAACATTTTTATTAATCTTGCCATAACTGCCTTTATTTCGATAAAATGAGGAAAACTCATAAAACAGCATCTTTTAGTTTGACTACAAAAACCTTGGGGGTAAAGGGCAACAAGTATATAGAGAAATTCTTCAAGAAACTGCCTATAGATGTGGAGAGCCCAGAAGATTCTAATATGGTGGAACATGAGGCCCACCTTCTATCTCAAAACCAAACTACTGCTCTGCCAGACAACACAGCGGATTCACCTTCCCTACACTCTGATGTACCCAATAAATCTGACTTGGCTCAGCTACTATCAGATATTACAACTTCTAGTAAGCACGACATATCCATGATACAACTGGAATTGTCTAATCTTTCCAACAAGTTGACCGCTTTGAAAACTGCAGAGACAATCTTATAAGATAAAAACACACAACTATCAGCCAGACTAGACGACCAGGATCACCAAATACTGTGTATATGCTTCAGAGAGCTCTAGAGGATGCAGAAAATTGTAGCCATCGCTGCAACATATGAATTACAGGTATCCCGGAGAATGTCAATCTCCCTAAAGCATGCCCACTCATGCAAGATCTCTTCCAAAAGCTTTGCAGCCTTGACAAGTAAGCACAAATTTAGATTTACCAATTTCATTGAGTTGCATCGGCTACAACCGGGAAACCGAGGGATGTCTTATGCTGTTTCACACCATTTTACATAGAAAGGAGATCCTACGCAAAGCCAGGAAAGTGTGTACCCTAAGAATTGAAGAGGATAGGATCAAACTTTATCAGGGTTTGGTACACTCTACTATCTCACAATGCTGAGTCCTGAAAGGGATTATCAACACAATGAAATCTTGCAAAATCACCTATAGATGGGCCCATCCATTTACCTTGGTAGTGTGCCACAGTGGCACCTGGCTTCATTAAGCGCAAACTTGCAGAAGCAGGCCAATTCTGTTCAACCGTATACATCGCTCTATCTGACCTTTCTGATTGGTTCCATTATGTTTATGGCCCCAAAACCTGACTAATACAGATGGCTGAAGCACTCTGGATACCTCATTAGGTATATTCTTGTAATCTTGAAATTGGATGAGCTCTATGGAGAGTTCTTTGGATCATATTTATTGACAGATGGTATTAGTACTTCAGTTTCTAAAGTGGTTTTCACTGGGTTTTTTTCTTTCCTCTGCCTCTGTTTTATTTGGTTTTTCCGTTTGATATACTGGAAGTTTAAGATCTGCTTGACCCACCTGTGTATATGTAATTACATAAAGCTCATATACTATTTTTTTTGCAAATTCTTTATTTTAGGCATTTTCAGAAAGGGGGGATGAAAGGGTACAGAAAGAAAAATGAGGGGGAAGGGGGGGTAACATTTTCCAACATACGTAATACATAGTCATTACATGATAAATACTGACTGCAGGTGATACCTCAAATCAGCTATTATAAACTACCTATCTAGACATTGAATAGCAGTTTACGCAGTTATGGGGTGTAAAGCCAACCGTTAGAAAGAAAGAGTAATGCACCATTGAGAACAGACAATCTCTATTTATATAACAGCAATCAAAGGGATTTAATATATGTTATCCAGGGAGACCAGATTTTCCAAAATGTATTACTCTGGTTATGAATAAGATGGGTTATTTCTTCCATTCGCCTCATCTCTTCAGTATTTATAATTCATTCTGTTAATGTGGGTGCTAACTCTGTTTTCCATTTTCTAGGAACCAGGGCCTTCGCAGATTGGAGAAGAAATAGAGTTAAGGTGTCCCATCGTTTCTTTTCTCCAAAAGGTAAGTGTAACAGTATTTGTGCCTGATGATCTATCGTAATGTTTGAGCATGTGAGTTTGTTTATTATGTTTAAAACCTCTTCCCAATAGGGCTTCATTTTAGAGCAAGTCAACCACATATGTGCGTGAGTACCTACAACGTTGTTACAACGCCAGCATAGGTTAGGGCAATTGGGGTACATTTTCTGCAATTTTGCTGGGGTATAGTGTCATCTAGTGAGTAATTTATAGCTTGCTTCGTTTGTTTTGGAGGCCTTGAAAGTTTTATATTGATATTTATAGATTTCTCTCCATTGACATTCAGACACATTTATGCCCAGTTCAACGTCCCACGCTTTGCAAAAGGACCAGGATTGCAGTAGTGTTAAGTAGCATTTTGTATGTCTTTGAAAATGGTTTATGTATAGGTGTAGGAGAGTTCAAAAGTTGTTCCCAAGGAGACAATTGTCGTTCCCAAGCAGAAGGTTTTAGTTTTTGTATATAGAAGTGGAGCTGATTGTATCCCCAAAGGTCTCTGGGGTGCACTCCCCATCTTCTCTGTATCTCAGCTAGAGATACAATTTTGTTATCTTTAATAAAATCATTTATTCTAGTATTTCTATTGCTGTATCTTTCCCACCTAGTAAAGGATCCTCCATACTGGGTAAAAAGTCGGGGTTTTGGTTCAGAGGTTGAAGAATGTAGGGGGAAGTGGTCAATTTCAAACAAACTTTATTTTTTTGCCACTCCTGAAGAGTAGCAGTGATCAGCGGGTGGTTAATAGAGTGTATTAGCGCATTGATGTCTTTACACCACAATGTGTTTTGAATCGGGAATGGTACAAAACTTTGTTCTAATATTATCCAATCTTTCTTCTCAAAGCCAGTAAACCAAGCAAGCGTTCTCACTAGGTGGGTAGCTACATAATACAGAGAAATATCTGGAAGTCCCAGACCTCCTCTATTTTTAGGTTGAGTAAGAAGACTATGTTTCAATCTAGATTGTTTCTTACCCCAGACAAACCTAAAGCTCATACACTATTAATGCCACAAATGTAGATGGCCATATAATTGCTATTTCCACGTCAGAAGATGTGTGTTGGTATAGTAACATCCTTTATGATTATTTCTGATTGTTTTGGTTATTAGAAATGCTTCTGTTCCACTACTATTATTTCCCTCACATAGCTCCTTTAGCTAATGATAATACAGGAATGTACAGGAATGTACCCATTGTCCATGTCAGGAGACAGTATAGCTAATTATTAGGGATGTAGCGAACCGCCGCCGATGTGTTCGCGAACGGCGTTCGCGAACACCGGCAAAAAATGCGGACAGTTCGCGAACTTCGAACATCCGAAAATCGTTCGATTCGAACGATCGAAGGATTTTAATCGTTCGATCGAATGATTTCATTCGATCCAATGGCTTCGATCGTTCAATTCGAACGAAAGTCCTTCGATTTTAGAGGTCGAAGGAATCGAATGGTCGAATGGTTGAACGATTTTTGTTCGAATCGAACGCGAACTCGTATTGGCGAACGTCGCGCGACGTTCGCGAACATTCGGCGGACGCGAACAGTCGAAGTTCGCGCGAACTAGTTCGCCGGCGAACTGTTCGCTACATCCCTACTAATTATCTAGCCTTAAGATGTACCGGAGCATTACCAACCCAGTTTTCTCCCAGACACAATATGCCTACATGCTGACTATGTGTGTGTAACTATACAGAGGTGACTGTTGTTCCCATCCTCCATTAGTAAGAGTGTTACTGTACTCCACCGAAAAAGAGGAAGAGACTTCTCTTCCTTTCTTCCTCCCCCACCAAATTTCTAACCTATGCTTTCATCCTTTCAACTTATCCTTTCCACATTTTCATTAATTCCCACCTCTCACTATTCCTTTGTACTACATACCCTCCATATCAACACATATTTGATCGTTAGCTGCCAAGAAATGTACACCAATAAACACTGTAAGCCTTAACGCAAATGGCCTTAATTCTTCACAAAAAAGAATCTTATAGAGCACTGAATTAAGACACCTAAAGGCACATGTAGCATTCATACAAGAGACCCATTTTTAAAATTGCTTTTGTTCCCAAGTGGTCTAATAGATATTACCCATAAATACACTGTAGCCAGCCTCATCAAAATAAAACTAAATTAATCCTAACATTACTTGAATAATCTAGGGGATGCTGGACTCGCTCCTGGGCTGACCATAGTCCTATTTCCATAGTTTTGACCCTAAACTTAGATTCTTATGAATCTGGGCTATGGAGATTAACCTAATCAGGTTTGAAAGATACTGAGATACATAGAGCTAAACATAATGAGTTATTAACTGAAATCTGACTGATTGAAATTGCCCAAAAACTCTCTCTCTCACTATGGAACTCTCCTCAAAACTGGCTGCTTTACATAAAGGTTTGTCTAACCACCACAATCTTTAAATAGAAAAGTTCATTATGAGAATGAGTTTCTATAAGCATGGTGACAAATGTGGTAAATTATTAGCTCGCCTTCTGAGATCTCAGGTCACCAGAAATCATATCCCTTGCCTCCAATCCAACATATCCTTAATAAGGTCTCAATTCAACACCACAATTATCAGTGGCACAAAAACAGGCTCTTGAAGCAGAAAAGAAATCTCTAAAGTGATTAGCTCCTCCCCATCTGGCAAAAGTCCAGGACTGGATGGTTTTATGACCCTGCATTACAAAAAATGTGCGGATTTACTTATTCCCCACATAATGGAAGCTTTCAATTTGCTACAGAATAAGGGCCAGTTCTCATACCACTCTTTAGAAGCGCATATATCCCTTCTCTTTAAGGTAAACAGAAATCTTGAAGACCCAGGAGGCTACAGGCCCATTTCACTAAATGTGGATGTGAAGTTCCTAGGAAAAATAATAACTACCAGAATACAAGCGGTTTTAGGCAATTGAATTGGTCTTGATCAAGTTGGTTTCATATCCAGGAGAGAAACAAGAGATATTACAAGCAAATTGATTAATATCCATTGTTATGCTAAAATCCCCATTATGTTACTGGTCAACTGGTGTAGAGAAGGCCTTTGACAAGGTCAATTGGGTGTATATGTTTAACTGTCTCACCAAATATGGGTTAGGAGAACAAATCGATAAATGGATAAAATCTGTGTTTCATAGTTCTGTGGCACAAGTTAGAGTGAATGGGGTTCTTTTTGATCACATCAAAATCAAAACCGGCACCCAACAGGGCTGTTCCCATTCACTTACACTATTTGTCCTGGCTCTCAAGCTCTTTCTTATACCGATACCAATTTCTTCTACTCTTTCTTATACAGATTCGCTCACAGCATAAGAAACAGACGGTATAAAGTTGCTGCATACACAGATGATGTACTGATTCAAACCCCCTGATCATGACCCCTAACCTTAACAAACTACTTGACACATTTGGCTAGATTAGCAATTTCAAGGTTAATTATGATTAGCCTTAAATCTCTTGATTTGCCACTTACAATCCAGGGACTTTATTAAAACTTCCCATACAGCTGGGCGAATAGGAACTTTACTTACCTTGTTTATTATATTTGTTTCATTGTATTCTCTTGCCTTTCCCTAGCACATGGTTACAGACCTCCTGATCCACTATTATCAAATGTGTCTGGACTAGCCACCCCAGAGAATTAAAACCTTTATATTGTACAGGAAGAATGGAGAAGGAGGCCTAGCGCTTCTGGATTGCTGACGCTATCACAAAGCGGAAATTCTTAACAGGATAATGGTTGGTCTTACCATTTAGTTAATAAAGAATGGGTAGAAATTGAACAACAATCGGGTGTTTCTGCCATGAGGTAAGGTGAGTACCTTGCCTCAGACGGCATCTCCCCAGAAGTTACAAGGGGTGGCAAAAAGCCGTTCCTTGTAACTGTAAGAGCCGAATTTCCGTTTTTTAAACCGGGAATTCGGCTTTTCTAGTGCAGAGAGCGCAATTTCGCTCTCTGCAATAGCGATGTGCCCCGTCGCCAAGATTAACAATGGCACCAACTGAAACATTTTTATACATACCTCAGAGGCACCAGGTGGGACATTCAATAAGATTCGTAATTGCGTCCGCTTCGCCGCACTTCGCCAGGCGTATTTTCGCGCTACACAAATTCACTGAAATCCGAAGTTGCGCTCAGGGGTAGCGTAAGGTTGCGAAGTTGCGCTAGCATTGAGTCGCAAATCGAAGTTACGCTAGTGATGGTTAATTTGCATATGGTGCCAAATTCAAATTTCAATGGAAGTATTCGTAGCAGCACTACACAAGCCTGGGAAACCTTCAAAACATCAAATAAAATTCTTATTTTGCCCTACACATGTGCCCACTGTATAGTTAAGTTGCCATGAGTTAGGAAATGTAGGGGGGAAGGAGGGGAGCCCCAAAAATGTTTTCTATCTTTTTCAGCCTATCACCCATAATAAAGAAAAAACGCCAGCGTTTTTTGTGACTTAGAAAAAAATTTAACTTTTTTTGAAGCAATCCCTATCTACTCTATTGCGATTCGCCTGGTCTGAGGTGAAGGAAGTCTGGCGTAAAAGGTAGCATTCAGAACAATGCGCGCGTTAGTGAATTTGTGTAGTTACGTCCGTTTCGCAACTTCACCAGGTGTAAGGGTTCGAAGTAACACTAGCGTTATGCCAGTTAAGTTATGCCAGCATCCGTTAGTGAACCGGCGAAGTAAGGAAAATGCCCAACGCTAGCGAATTCACGCTAGCGTTAGGCGCTTCAGCGCTTAGTGAATTTGCCCCCAGGTGTCTAGGCAGAGATCTTACACCTTTTGAGGGTTTATGCATCCCCTCCAAGACACGTAATATATATCCTTTATTGTATGCAAGGGCCAGTGGCTGAAAGGAAACTTTCTTTTGTTAGGTCATGGGAATATGACTTTGTGCTAGATATCATGGAGGAAGGACATTTAAAAGGGATAGCTAACTTAATATTTAGCTCTAGATGCTATAGGATCCAAGAATTAAATTATATGATATCAACCAGGTGGTATTATACTCCACAAACACTGAAACTAAAATACCCCTCAGCAAGCAAATCAGGTATTGGCACACTTCTCCCACCTTTCACAATACTGGTCTGCAATCCTCCAGATATGCTCACAGGTATTAGGCTACTTGGTACCAGCTTCTCCTGTTCTCGTTTTTTGGTAAACAGATGCTATAGAAAACCCTGGAAAGGCATTTACTTAAAGCTGCTAAAGTTCTTATCCCCAGATTGAGGAAAACCTCCATCTTACCCACTTCTAAAAAAATGGGCAGAGAAGGTAACTGAAATTACAAAGTTTGAAGAATTGTCAGCATTGACATAAAAACAATGCTCACATTTTAAGAATACATGGGTGTGATGGTTCCTTTTTAAAGAAACAGCAGAATACAAACAAATGATGGGCCCCTAGCAAAGCTTAGCATATGTATCTTAAGGTCATTGCTCACTGATCATAACTTGTCTTTCTTGAATGTGCCATCAATAAGTGAATGTATTTTAAGGTATTATACTATGGCTTCGATATTGTATAGGTGGAAAAACATTTTGGATGGATAGTTATAAATATGTATAGAAAGAGGATGCTTGCATTTTATCTTTGGTGCTATGTATTACTCCCAACTCCCCTCTTTCTTTCTGTACCCCCCTCTTTCTTTCCCCCACCCCCTTTTCTTTCTGTACTCCCCTTCCCACATTTAACTTTTGAAAATTCAATAAAAATCTATAATACAAAAAAAGTTGGAGAGAAACACAATTATGTAAAAAGTTCATATATATGGGCTGTGATTGACTCTTTGGTAGCACCCCTGGCTTTTATGCTCCAAAGCTTGCCTCCAAAGCAGGAATTTAAAAATAAGCACCTCCTTTGAGCCATTGGTTGGGGACCACTGTCCTAGCCGAATAAAAGAAATACACTACTTAGCATTTCTCACATGTGGAATTAACTGAGAAGAGAAGTTTGAATTTTGATAAATGTCTCCCTTAGCGAATAACCAGTTAGTAAGTAGCCCTCAAAAAGGAGTAGCACCTGTTAAGATTAAGATTGAATTGTTATTTATGCAAAATCATTACCTTTCTAGCATTAACTTTTCTACATACACTGAGTATATGTACAATTTTAAAATTCACAATATTTTTCCAAGAGGCAGGTGCTTTGGCATTTTGGCTATATGTGTGTGGAAGATGAAGATAAAAAGCTTTGCTAAACATCATTGTTGACAGCATTGCTTTCCTTAATAATGATAATTTTATAATGTGTATGATTATAAAGTATTCAGAACAAGGTTGTACATTGTGCTTCTGCAGTTGACTATACAGTGCCAAGTTACCTCTTTATTTTTTCCAATAGGATATTATTGAACATTTTTATTTTTTCTATTTAGAATCTTATATATATTTTTCTAAAAATACAACATTTTTTAGATTCCTTCTTTAAATGTAAAACCAATAAATGCATAATATTCTTTCTGGATTCTGGGTAAAATCTTGTACATTCTGTATTCTGCAGTAGATGGCAGACTTAGATTGCTTACACTCAGTTCTATAATATAAACAAACAGCTGAAGTTGAGATCCATAAATTTAGCATCTTGCATTCTTATTACTAGAACAATCCACATAAAGGACATTTTACCATGTAATCTAAAAGAGTACTATAACAAAACTGTGGTATTTGCTAGGCCTGTTACTTTGTAGATAGTATGTAAGCCAACACATCAAAGTAACACTTAAATCTGAAATCTAAAGCTCTAAAAATGTTATTCTTTTATGTTCACTTCACAAGCAAAACAATCCTCTTTTTAATATTTTTTCAGACCATTTTTATTGAGAGCTGCTCTGCAGAATTTGAGAAGCTATTCCTCTATTGTTAGTTAATTTCTGACTTTAGTAAAAACATGTTTTCAATGTTTTGACCAAAATAATGTAGATTTAGCCATTTTGAAAAACAAATTTAAGAGAAAATGCATTCAGGTTCCTTCACTTTATTTCATATTTTTAAATGCAAAAATTCAATGTATGTTTTTGCTCTCAAATTAATGAACACAGATGTATGTATAAATTACGTTTTAACATGCAGGAAAAAGAAACCAATGAAAGTGAAATATTCAGCATAGAATAAAATATTTTACAGAGTTGCACAAACTATTTACAAGAAGGGTGAAAAGGTATAATTAAATTTGTTCAGTGGATGGGTCATTACCCTTATTCCTTAATAGGATGCAAAAAAGATGAATATGTAAACAAATGTGAATTCAACATTACCCAGAATTAAAATATACCTGTATATAAAAATTAAACTGCCTTTGAAAGTCACAGGTTGTAGTGTACTATCTTCGGGACTTTAATGTTTATATGCACCCTAATATAACTTTATAAAGCTCAGAAACTGTAAGCTGAAGTGCATTAGGAATGGAAGTGGAACAGTGGTTGAGAGTAATGCTGGAGTCTTCCAACAACACATGTTAACTGAGAATGGATTTTGTTGGGAAGTGGAGAAGGATAATATAGAAAATAGGAAAAATTATGACTATAATCAGTGGATGGCTGTCAGGGGGTTAAAACTTACACTTATGCTGCCCAAGCCACACTTAAACATGGAGAAGAAGGACAATTCAAGTATGAAAAGAAAGTGCTCACTTAAACCCTGGAAAAGCTAAAACCCCATAGGTTTGGTCTCACCAATGGATGTTTACTTTGTCAAAAGACAAAAAAGTGCTCCCATTTATTAATCAAGCAATTTATACCACATTAAAGCATAAAAATCACCAATGAGCGATGAAAATGTGGGGATTTCTGAGAACTTTGTATATATAGTATCTATAACCTAGTAGGTTATACATAGGTCAGGAAAATATAATTCAATTTTTTTAATCATATATGTCAATTCCTTCCCTTCTATACATAAACAGTTTCTTTAAGACAGAAAAACATGATGTTAAGTTATTGTTTGAGCTACATGCTGTGTATACTCTATTGCTTTATATACTGTATAAAATATCTACAAATATTTTGGAAAAGAAATACCCCACCTTTTTATTGGTCATTGGCGATGTTTAAACTTTAATGTGATATTAATTCCAGGACCAATATAGTAGTCATTTAATGATTAAGTGAGAATTTGTTTTTGTTTTCTAACATTCCCAGTCCAGTACATAATTAATTGTTTCTGTTACATTATCTCACAGTTTGTGACCACATAATACATTCCCTTCAGCCCCTCCATCTTTTATGAACACTTTATGAACTATTATCATTATCTTTTACATCCATTACCATTACTCTCCATGACGCACTACCATCATCAATTTAGTTCCATTAATTTCATACTTTTATAAACTTTGAACGTCGTCATATTAGTAATTAAATGATTTAATATTCATGAGCGTTTTACAAATTTGAATTGATAAGAATATATTATTGACTTATTTTTAGATATCCATATTAGTGGACAGCAGTTGTTTTTAGGTATTGTGAACTGATATCTATATGAACTGACTCCACGGCGATCAGAAACATTCCCTGGATCAAGTATTTGAGATTCATTTAGCATGAATTAATACAATGCTGACTCTCACATTTATACCATATAAAGATACATAAACCACAATATAACAGTGCATTCAGGAAAACATCCACATTCAGTTATTAATAAATAATTTGAGAACATAATGAAGAGAAACTCCTGACATTTCACAAAATATGGGGGATGAGGGTGGAAAGTTTCTACCTACTCAGAAGATAAGGAAGTGAATGGTTTCTTACCTTGACATCACATCCCTCTGTTTCTCTATCCCCAGCACAGCTTTCCCCTGCCTTGAGTCTTTGTTTTTCACCCAATCACAGCTGCATCTGATTTTGACAATCTTTAGTGAAAATATAATTCAGTCAGCACTTACCGCCATCACAATTCTTTCCAAAATCTGGTGCCTGTGACCTGTGGTCCACTCACCAACTGGATGATGAAATTCTAGTATACAACACTGCACCCCAGAAGGATGAAGTTAAAAAACACCAATAGACTACATGTATTCTATGAGAAAAAAAATTGGCACAGGAAAAGTCACTGTAGACTCAATGTATTTTGCATGAAAAAAGTTGCCAAGAATAAAAAACATTGATTCCCCAGCCCTTGTTGCCCCTTTAATATTCTTAAAATAGGACTTCTTGATTAAGACATATGAAATAGTATGGGGTCGATTTAATAAATATCACATTAGATAATCCAGTGGAATACTAAACAGTTCAAATTCTCCTAGTTATCAAGGCTTTCTCTGACTGATTTTTTTTTTCTGAGAGGAAAGTGTTTGGACAAACTGACACATTTATCAAAGCACATAATTATGTAAATTTGTCAGCTGGTATTTGACTACCTTGAGCAGTCTAATGCATTTCATGAGGTATTAATGTTTCTAAAGTTAAAGTAAAGTTCTAAAATCCTTTCAAATCATTCATCCAAAGTTATGTTTAACAATTTATAGAAATCTGTTTCAATGTGGAAATGAAATAATAATACAGGTTTTTCCTTAATTTGGATCTCTATACTTTGTCTATAAAAAATCATTTAAACATTAAATAAACCCATTAGGATTTATTTGCACCCAATACTGTTTGTATTGTAGTTGGGATCAAGTACAAGGTACTGTTTTATTACTACAGAGAAAAAGGAAATCATTTTTAAAAATCGGAATTATTTGATTTAAATGGACTTTCATTTAATTTGGCTCTTTCTGGATAAAGGATTCTATACCTTTACTGCATCAGGCGGGTACAAGTTATGCTGGACAATTGTTGGAAAGGGTCTGATGTTTTTACAACCACAAATACATAGGCCGATTTTCATTAAGGCTTGGGGAGGCTAAGCCTAAAAAGAATAAAAAAAAAAAATTCAAAGAAAAAAAATAAAATCCTCTGACTGACCAATGTGTCGATTTGAGTTTATCTGGGGGAGGGGCAAGAGGTGCTGCTAGGGACCAGGGCCAAGAAATAAAGCTTCTGCTAATCCTTAACCTTTTTATCTGGTATGTGGGGCTTGTTTCATACTTACATTGCACAAAAAATAAATACCATCAATGATCAATGGTAGTTCCACTGATCTATTCAGGTAGGTGTTAGCTAAAACTGAAAAAAGTGTGAAGGTGTGATGCAGCCATTATGGTACCATTGTAACTAGAAAGCTATGCTAAAAGAAAAATAGGCCCAAGGTTCAATTGTGTCCACAAATCCCAGCCGGCTCCCACTTGTATCCCTCCAAGTCCGCAAATTTGTCACTGAAATAAAAAGCCAGCGCCAAAGGCACGGGAGACAGACAAACAAGCAAAATATAGGGTAATATTGTTTTACAATGTTGCCACCTCTTGTGTAAGGGACAGACCAAATTGTTTCACCATCTATGTGTTACCCTCATTTAGTATTGACCTCCACCAAGGGGTTAAAAAACTTTCCTTAAATGCTTCTTTAGGTGGGTACTCAAAACAGGGAATATCAGCTTGCACGTAAAAAATCATGAAGCGCTTCTCCTGGTATGAACTGTAAATCAACATGCAGCAGCGAATAGTGTAAAAATACCTCTTTAATATTTTTAAAAACAAAATTTAAAATGCACTCACATGGTAAAAGTTTCTAAAAAGCATATCTATGCACCGTCCTCCTGGAAGCTCCCCCTGTATGCAACCGTCCGCACAAAGAAGATCCCAAAAGATCGAAATAGCTTGGGAAGGTAGAAACGAGGTTCTTTGCGTCCGTTCCTCGTGTGCGATGCTGGGCGCCTTCCAGTAACGTCACCTGTCTTACGCGTTTCGTCTTGCGACTTCTTCAGAGGCTTGGTTTCAGCTGCGCATGTGTAATTCTTTTATTCCGTCTCTACGCGTCACTCACAGTTCCTCCTCCTGAGTCTTGTGTTGCCATGGGGACGCGTGATTGTGGATATGTTCAAACATCGCCCATGTCCATTGTGTTCAAAGTTCTCTTTATCTCTATTTAGCCAATCTCTATTTTAAAGGCTGGAGATGTCAGTAATTGGATTAAGCAAGAAACTCTTATAGGGCACAGTTATATAGAAACGATGTTACATATTTCAATTAGTATACTATACAAAAATCACTCCTAAAAGTAAAAATAAAAATTAAAAAGTAGCCAACACAAATTGAAATCTTTAAAAAACATTCTATTATACCATTCGCAATTTCATACTCCATTGCTCATTTATAAATAGATAGTCCTATTTCTCCTAGTTCTATTTTTATATATAGTTAAATATTGTAATCATTACAAGAATGCTCTCAGATTTATGTCTATATTAAGACTATTTGGTACCGATGTTTCCATTTGATATATCCATTTACTTTCTATCTGTAACGTTTTTTTCACCAAATCACCCCCTCTCCATCCTCTCTTTATCTGTTCTATACCGCGGAATTTGAAACCGTTTGGATTCTTTCCGTGTGCTATTTTAAAGTGTTTGGATACACTATGGGTATCCAAACCTTTCTCTATGTTTCTTATGTGTTCTCTCATTCTATCTCGTAAAGGTCTATTTGTCTTTCCAATATATTGTAGTCCACATGGGCACTCTAGACAATAGATAACATTTTGTGTAGTACATTTTATACATTGTCTGATTATGTGTACTTCTTTTGTAACATTTGACACAAATTGTTTTTTCTTTATGCCATATTTACACGCTTTACATGTTGCACACGGGAAGAACCCCAACCAAGAATTATCTATTTCTTTAGATTTTATACTATCAGTTATCAAATGGTTATGTGTTAAAACTTGTCTGAAATTTTTTGGTTTCTTAAACACTATCCTTGGCTGGGGGGGAAGGGATTGATTAAGTTTTATATCTCCTTTTAGTATATCCCAATGTTTTTTGATAATGCCCCCTATTTCTTTCGCTATTGGATTATATGTAGTTGAGAATACTATTTCATTATCCTCATTCTGTTTCCTTGACTTGCCCTCTAAAAGCATTGTCCTTGGGATTTTCTGGACCTTTTCTACAGTTTGTTTAATTAGGCCTTTATTGTAACCCCTTTCCTTAAATCTATTGCTCATAAAATTCAGCTGTTTATCTATATGTTCTTGTTCTGAACAGTTTCTCTTTACCCTACACTTTTGACCTAAAGGTATACCGTATATACCCGAGTATAAGCCGAGTTTTTCAGCATCCAAAATGTGCTGAAAAAGTCTACCTCGGCTTATACTCGGGTCAGTGGGCAGTAGCTGAGATTGCAGTCACTTTTAATCATTCCTATACCAACAGTTCACTTGGGGAGAGACTGCAATATCCCATAATGCCCTCTGTTGGTTATATGAAAGAATAACAGTGTGCCCTCTGTTGGTTATATGAAAGAATAACAGTGACTGCAATATCACACAGCACCCTCTGTTGGTTATATGAAAGAATAACAGTGTGCCCTCTGTTGGTTATATGAAAGAATAACAGTGACTGCAATATCACACAGCACCCTCTGTTGGTTATATGAAAGAATAACAGTGACTGCAATATCACAGAGCACCCTCTGTTGGTTATATGAAAGAATAACAGTGTGCCCTCTGTTGGTTATATGAAAGATTAACAGTGACTGCAATATCACACAGTGCCATCTGTTGGTTATATGAAAGAATAACAGTGACTGCAATATCACACAGTGCCCTCTGTTGGTTAGATGAAAGATTAACAGTGAATGCAATATCACACAGCAACCTCTGTTGGTTATATGAAAGAATAACAGTGACTGCAATATCACACAGCGCCCTATGTTGGTTATATGAAGGATTAACAGTGATGGCAATGTCACACAGCACCCTCTGCACATGGTAGTGGGACAATGCACACAGTAATCCGTTTGGCAATTCTCTGTCACCATCAACTTTGCAAAGAAGTCCGGTTGATCGGTGGGGGGGTCGCTTTGGCAGAATGTGTGCTGCTGGGAGACAGGGCTGTAGTTGTGTCTAGGCTTATACTAGAGTCAATAAGTTTTCCCAGTTTTCGTAGGTAAAATTAGGTACCTCAGCTTATATTCGGGTCCGCTTATACTCGAGTATATACGGTAGATACAATGTTATTACCCTATATTTTGCTTGTTTGTCTGTCTCCCGTGCCTTTGGCGCTGGCTTTTTATTTCAGTGACCATTGTAACTAGATGATACTTTCACACCTGTGTGAGTTTCAGCCAACACCTACCTAAATATTTGGACATCGGTGACCGTTTCCTTAAAGGGGTTGTTCACCTTCGAAACACTTTTTTTAGTTGAGTTATTTTTTTGCCATAAACAAAGTCTTTTTTCAATTGCTTTCCATCTTTTACTTTTTACTGTTTTCCCAAAATTGAAATTTAAAGTTCAATGTTCATGTCTCTGGGGTTTCAGTCTGGCGGCTCAGTGATCCAGGAGCATTCTGAATAGTGATGGGCGAATTTATCCGCCAGGCTCGAATTTGCGTTGAATTCTCATGGTTCGCCACCGGCGAATAAATCCGCGAAACCGCCACGAAAATTTGCCGGCATCAAAAAAATGGACGCCTGCGAAATTTCGCCAAAAACGGCCATTTCACGAATTTTCAGTAGTTTCGAATCGAAACGCCCCAAATTCGCCCATCACTAATTCTGAACTATTATCATTTGCTACAATTAGTTAATACGATTAGTTAAAACATTTCTTAGCAGAATGTTAACAACTATTGTATCTATTCAATTCACCTTACTCTGGATCAGTTAACAGATCTGTTTGGCTACTTTTACACACAAATGTGTTGATGTTTGACTGCAAGTTTTTTCTCATGCTCATCTACTGTTATATTGTGTTACTTTGAAACTGCAGTAAAAAAGCAGCCACTGTTCTTTTCAAGGGGGCCAAAATATATCTGCATTATACAGTACTTTGTATGTATAAGATCTCCCATAAATGGCAGTTAACATATCCCTTGTGTATTGTGTGAAAGTAGACCAATAAACATGCCTTAATGTTAAACAACCCAATAGTTAGCCCTGATTTCCAGTAATGTGGATGAACTGAAAGTTTCTATAATTGTGATAATAAAAGAGTGCTATGCATATTATTTTCACAATAGTCTGGGCTTTGTCCATGTCAAGTGAAAAATTACTTTGTACTTAACTTTGCAGTCTTTGGGCCTATTAGTAAGTAGCACTTAAGTCTGCCCATTTATGGGACATATTTCGGATTGTAGTGCATTTTTATACAAAAATCCTCTCTGTGTCTTTAGACAGGTAAATTACAACTTTTGCCAGTGTTTTTAATATGGGGTTCAATCTAATGTTTCCTCACAGTGGAAAATCACAGGTGAAGAAACTGTTGATGTTACATTAGACTTAGTCTACCCAAACAAAAAAATCACCCTCCGCCTATGCACAAGTAGTTGCGTTTAAAGCAACAATCGAACACATTATCAATGTTAAGATGTAAATAATCAAACACATTTTCATCATAAAGATATTTTTTTGCAATGAAGATCTCTGTGGAGGGATGCACAATGTGCATAAATAGTTGCAAGTTTTTTCTGATCGAAGGATAATCCTTCGATCGATGGATTAAAATCCTTCGATCGATGGATTAAAATCCTTCGAATCCTTCGAATTCCTTTGATCGTTTGATCGAACGAATTGCGCAAAATCCTTCAACTTCGATATTTGAAGTCGAAGGATTTTAATTTGCCAGTCGAATATCCAGGGTTAATTAAACTCGATATTCGTCCCTTAATACATCTGCCCCTCAATGTCCTATTAGGTTTCCAATTGTAATTTCTGTATTTAAACTAATGTCAAATTAGTTTATTGTGGTGGCCACAGTTAAGTTTGTCAACTTGAATTAAATATACACATGAAACTGTGTTAAGACTTTCTTGTTGCCATGCTATTAGAGTGAAATGTCGTTCAGAAAGTTACTAGTAAGAACAAAAAATTACTAGACCAGTGGTTACCCTTGTATTCTCTTTTTATATAAGGACAGTGCAGTAATTCCTAACTAACAAAATAGTGAAGTATTTCATACATAAACACACACAACCACAGAGAGAGAGAGAGAGAGAGAGAGAGAGAGAGAGAGAGAGTGTACAAATAAGCTGCACACACATGACCTGTGTAATAATATCTGTTAGTAAATGATTGTCCAATATTGCAATCCTTGTTGGAGCCAGTATTTATACTAGATTTTGTGACAGCAATTGTTTTCAGAGTAGATGGAACACTGTGTATTTAGAATATTGCAATCTATAGGAATCTTACTTTTAAAGTTCATCATGTCAACAACCAGCTTGAGATAATACCTTCCTGGATGAAAACTTTGAACAAAAATGATTGTATTTTCTTAGTTTATTCCCATAGAAATCTAAAAGAATAAAGTCCTGAATAATGTGGCTAAACTGATATATAAGGAAGACAATAGAAAGGAAGAAGGCATGTAGGGGTCCGTTTACTGAAGTGCGGTAAATCTGACTTTAAGTTTCCGCATGTTATCACTGAGAATATTTTTACGCCAGAATATTTGCAGCGACTAAGTTTACTAAACAGCGATACGCTCAGAAGTCATTGCGATCACTTGCGGTAACTACGTTAAGGAACCAGCTTACGTTAGCGGTAATTTTAGCGAGTTGCAAATTTTCTGACGAAAAATTACGTTTTTGCAAATATTTATGCTATAAAATAGTCTTGTTTTATGGCGGTTATTATGGCAATTTTACTGTGACATTTATGGCCAGAAATGCACCTTCAAAACTCATAAACTTTATTGACTGATGATTATACCTTCCAACAACATCACCAGAGTAACACCAATCAAACATGTCTGCATCATATAAACCCTTCTGCCAATAGAATCATAGGAACAAGAAATGATACCAGTCAATCTCTTTGCTTCATAGAAATGCACAGTTTAATGTAGCCAATCACAATAAAACCAAAATAGTGTAGAGGCTGACGAATCGTTGGACTGTGATGCCTGCTGCCAATAATACAACTCTGAGCTGAAACTGCTGCTGTTGCAACAGATAGAAGCAGAGGCCAAAACATCCTGTCAGCAATAGCTACAGATCTGTCTCTCCTGTCAGCAAAGAATGATAGGTAAAAAAAAAACAGTATTATGGGATATTTCCTGCCCCTTGAGAATTTTCTGGCGAAAAAAATACTTTTACGCCACTACAGAGGTGGCGGTAAAAGTTTGATAATATTCTGGCGTTAATTTTGTCTTTAGCACATTTCGCTGTTTAGTAAACCATGCGTTAATGTGTACGTAGCGTTATTTTCAGCGAATGTGATAACTGGCGAACAATTATTCTTGTGCAAGAAAATTCGCAAATTTATATTTACCGCAGGTTAGTAAACTGGTGATAACATATTTGGCGAAAATTCTGTGTATATATTGCGCGAATATTTTTAACACACTTTAGTAAATGGACCCCTTAATATCTACAAGTTAAACAGAACAGAACAATTATTTACAAAAGAATACATATCACAACAAATGTTCAAAGGCAAAAAAAATTAAAAAACAGATACATGATTATACAAAAGAGAAGATCAATCCCAAGATTTTTAGTATTTCAGCAGTGTAAATATAAGGTGTCATTGTGGGTTCTCAATAGGCAAAATGCAAGCTATATATTCCTAATAAGATACACCCAGTGAGCTTCTCAATTTCTTTTTGATTTCCATTCTTGCTGTTACGATTGGTATCCCAAACCCAGAACAATCCCAAGGTCCCAGTCGCAGCTCAGTCTTCTGCCTATAAGAGACGCCAGGTCTTACTGTGAGAGGACCAGGGAGAGAGAGTTCTGGGCAGGCAAGGGAACTGCATGTCGTACAGGAACGGAGAACAAGAAGCGTGGTGAGAGACATGACAGGTCAAAATACCAAAAGTGAGCTGCAGTACATATTAGGAGACGTAAGGATAGTTGGTGTCACAGGCTGAGTCAAACACACCGAATAAGAAGTACAGAGCAGGATCCAAGAGAGAAGTCATTATACAGGCTCGGGTCAATGGGCAAGGTACAATTGGCACTTGCACTTTTAAATATTTGAATCTCGTGACAAAACACGATGATATCATCTGCACTGCCACTTCAAACTCGGAAACGAGCGGTGCGGCTATACTTTCAGAACGCACATTGGCGTGCAGAAAGATGGACGTGATGGGCATCCCTGTCGCACCCCTGCTAGACCACCAGAATGAGTTCTTACACTTGGATTATAGATGCAGATCGGAGGAAAGTCTTTATACTAACATTTATATTGATTATTTGAATGAAATCAAAAATAATAACCCAGGCCACTTCACAGCGCCACTTCACTAAATATCTCCACTGCTTCCTTAATTCCAACTCTCACACAAAGTTGTTCAGTGCTGCAAAGTATCTAAAAGAGAAAAGAGAAGGAAGTGCACATACAGATGCAGCCACTTTGGTTTGTCTGTTTGACACAGAATAGCTAAACACAGATATCCCATTTATCTCATTTAACACAGAAAACTGCGTCACAACATCCCACCTAATTAAAGCATTCGCCATTGTGAACAATGGTGCTTTGGTATGCTAATGAAAAGGTTAAATGCATTAAATGAGTTAAGATGACTTTAGATAACACAGTTTATTCAATTAACCCTGAGTCATGACGCATTTAACTCACAAATCCAAGTGGCTTCATCTGTAGGACAATACTGTCTATGTTGTCTGATAAGGGCAATCCAGACACAATAGGGTTAAAAGGTGTTCAGTGTTAATTGGATCCACCCAAGGTGCACACACGAATCAAGCTTCCCTTTTGGGCATGTACTTACAAACAGTCAACGTTCAGCTTGCATGTCATATTTGTTATGTGTTCCGCAGTTAATTCATTACTCCATACATGAAGTGGAGATAAAATTCTGTTTAATAAATATTTTAAAAGCGATCACAGAACACCAATTGCCTACTCACAAACAGTTCAGCAGCAAAAGCACATCACATTCCAAGGTAAATGTCTGGACTCCTCAGAAGGATCTGCTGTTTGGAGATATGGTGGTGTTCACACTGTCCTTTCCTATGCGTTTCACAGACTCTCAGGTCCTTGGGAAGCGGTTAAGACAGTGCACAGCTCTTACAATCTGACATGGGACCAGTTATGTTTATTGGGAGCTAACAGAGGGTCCATACTTTGTTTGCCTTCACAATAGGGGTGAATTATTTAGGTAGCATGGATGGGTACAAGCCATTTATAATTTACATTGTACACAGAACCAAATATTATCTTTTTCATACCATTAGGCACACACGCATATGTAGGGAAAGAAGAGTTATTTTTTTTTTCTTCACAGGAAAAGTTGTTTTATCACATTGTATGTCAAAGGAAATAATGTGGGTGCAAGGAAAACATTTACAGTTTCATTTTATGAATCACCAGTCAAATAAATAACTTAAACGGTATGTGACAACCTATGCATAATAGAAAACAATGCATCTGTACTACAGCCTACTACATTTTTTATTGATAGGTATCTGAGGTATTACAGCCATTATGGAACTACTGCAAATTATTCATTATTGAATAAATTTTTCAGATATATATATGCCCCCATGGTTATCCCAGTTTTATGTCAAATGCTATGCTTGAAATTAGATGCAGTTATTTCCTAAAATAAAGAGATTGAGATAGATTTAAGATAATCTAAATTACTCCGTAGATAATGGCTGATTGATCTAGACCTGCTAGTATCTCTAAATTTATGCTTTGCCAGAGGTCTGGTACTTGTTTTACACTGACTTAAAAAAAAAACCTTTGTGCTGTAGTAATACAAAAGCAAAGGACAGAGGTTGCTGTGTTAAAATAAGGTATCGTGGGCAAAGTTGCTGCAGGCAAAAAATTTCATGAGAGAGACAGATAACCTAAATAAAATAAGGACGAGAACAAAGTAACCCTTTATATCACTTGGGGGTATCAAAGAAATAAATGAGTGCAGAAATAAAGAGCTGAAGTGAATTTATAAAACTTAAAAGAGTTCTATAATAAATAGACATAGGCTAAAATGTATAAGTAAAAAATTAAATTCCCAGAAAATCAATGTGCATATAAATATTAATTACAAATGAATACATCTTCGTATAGAATTACTCAATATACTTCTGCCAACTTAGGGTTCCCTAGAACAATAACAGTGTTGTAGTGTCAAATATAGATGATGTATAGTGTGCAGATTAGTAGTACAAGGAAATTATGTTTAAATGATGAATCCACCTCCTATTTATAAGACAATAGAATTTGGAAGTATTTAAAGTGGTTGTTCACCTTTCAATTAACTTTCCATATGATGTAGAGAGTGCTATTCTGAGACAGTTTGCAATTGGTTTTAATTTTGTATTATTTGTGTTTTTTTTTTAGTTATTTGGCTTTAAATTCAGCAACTCTCCATTTTGCAATTTCAGTAATCTGGTTGCTAGGGTCCAGATTACCCTATCAACCATGCATTGATTTGAATAGAATGGAAAGATTAGTGTTAAAAAGTAACAATAACAATAAATGTGTTGCCTTACAGAGCATTGTTTTTAGATGGGGTCAGTGACCCCCATTTGAAAGATGGAAAGAGTCAGAAGAATAGTTCAAGGCATATAATTAAAAAAAATATAAAAATAAATAAATAAATAATGAAGACCAACTGAAAAGTCGTTGAACCACTTTAAATTGTATTTTCCTTCCCCTAATGATTCTAAGGTATCATTGGGTAAAAGCAGGCACTGGGGGAATAGGGCTATAAATTGCAAAGTCCAAAAAGCTTAATGATTTTTGTCTGGGGTAATAATAAAACAGTAGCTTGTACTTGATGGTAACTAAGCTGCATGAATCCATATTGGTGGCAAAAAAATTATATTGGGTAATTTAATGTTTACACAATTTTTAGCAGACTTAAGGTATGAAGATCCCTTATATGGAAAATCACAAGCCTCAAGCATTCTGAATAATAGATCCTATATCTGTATATTTCATTTACATATCATTTTATCAATCTTTACAGTCAAATTATAGAGAATGAATTCTTGGACATTTAGGGGCAGATTTATCAAGGGTCAATTTGAAAATTAGAAGTAAAAAAATTAGAATTTTGAGCTATTTTTGTGTACTTCGACTAAGGGAATAGTCCAAATTTGATTTGAATTTGAAAATAATTTGAAAATAAGAAAATAAAAATTTATCATGTACTGTCTCTTTAAAAATTTGATGACAATTCACTATCTACAACCTGCCAAATTGTGGTTTTAACCTATGGGGGACCTTGTAGGACCTATTTGGAGTCAATTGGTGAACTTCGAAAAATCTAAGGTTTTTTTAAAAACACTTAGGGGCCGATTCACTCAGCTCGAGTGAAGGGTTCGAATGAAAAATACTTCGAATTTCGAAGTATTTTTTGGGTACTTCGACCATCGAATTGGTTAAATTCGATCGAATTCGGTCGAAGTCGAACGAAATCGAACGATTCGAAGTAAAAATCGTTCGACTATTCGACCATTCGATAGTCGAAGTACTTGCCCTTTAAAAAAAACTTCGACCCCCTACTTCGGCAGATAAAAGCTACCGAAGTCAATGTTAGCCTATGGGGAAGGTCCCCATAGGCTTGCTAAGCTTTTTTTGATCGAAGGATTTTCCTTCGATCGTTTGATTAAAATCCTTCGAATCGTTCAATTAGAAGGATTTAATCGTTCGATCGAACGAAAAATCCTTCGATCGTTCGATCGCAGGATTAGCGCTAAATCCTTCGACTTCGATATTCGAAGTCGAAGGATTTCAATTCGAGGGTCGAATTTCGAAGTATTTTTAACTTCGAAATTCGACCCTTCGTGAATCGGCCCCTAAGAATCGAATTTGATCTAATATGTTCTTGCTTTGATTCGAACGATCGGATACGGCCTATTCACCCACACAAAACATGACGATTTTATTAATAACTTTCGGTTGCTCTTTCTTTATTTGAATTTCAATGTTATGGGAGTTCAAAAAAACTCCCATTAATTTGAAATTGGACCCTAATTCTGCCCCTTAATATGAATGTTGTACTGTGTGGACTTTCCTACAAGGAGAGGTACTCTGTGTTAATTCACATATGCACTTACTGAGCTGTATTGCCTTGCTCTTGAGAATTCCTGTTACTTTGAAGTTCTGGCACACAAATACATTCTGAAAATATAATTTTTTTTATACTCTTCATTGGAAATTCCTTTTACTTTGAGTTTCTTGCACGTAAGTGCAATGTGAAATTACGCTTACAAAAGCATGGTATATTAGATGTTTCCCACACCACTGAAATGCATGACGCATCACCTCAAAGCAACAGTATTGACTTATGGGGATAATAAATAACCATCAATCTTAATATGCTATTGTGCCTTAAGAAACAATTGCATTGACTGCTAAATTCCCTGGGAAATTTGGCTTCTGGGAAACATCCAAACCACATTCCCTTGGAAGTAATTAATTTATGTTTCCTTTTATTACACAACATTTAAGACATCCTAGAATAAGGTAGAGTCAACATAGTCCGAAGAGTATGCAAGGGAGCTAACCACATGCAGCTTAAAGATGTACAATGACTGATGCGAGAAAAAAACATTATTCATGCATATTTATGTATATATATACAGGTATAGTATACCTTATTATACACATAGCTTCAAATTATTGAAAGGTCATCTACCATAGAGCTTATTTTAAGCAAATAGTTCTAATTTATAAAAATTATTTCCTTTGTCTTTGTCTTAATAAAACAGTACCTTTTACTTGATTCTTACTAAGCTGCACAAATCAATATTGGTGGCAAAACAAACCTATTGGGTTTATTTAATGTTTACATAGTAACATTTAAGGTATGCAAATCCTTGATCTTAGTCCTTGTCATTCATACAATAGCAAATATATTTAATATATTAATTAAAAAACATTAAGACCACATATTAAAAATTATATCACAAATAAATAATGTCTGTAATTTACAGGCCATAATCTGGCTGCTATATTTCTCAATATTTTACAGTTGCAGTCTAACACCAGTGAGGGTGTTTTCAGCCAAATGGAGTCCGATTTACAGTATTTATTTATTTTAAATGGAAAAATATCATATGCTGTTCGAAAGTATATATATGTATATTTAGGTCACCAAGCAGTTCCAATGCTAAAACCCAGAGAGAATTTTTCCTCTGAGTGACAGCATTTGTATTTAATTGCTTGCATTGGAAAACGATTCCAGAGCACAATGTGTTGCTTCCACAAATGAATGTTTGTGGTTGAGTGTGAAGCTTATAAGTGCCATTGTAAGTGATACTACGTGAGCAGAAAGCTAAGATTGTTCAGGTTAAAGTTTAAAATACATTAAATGGATTCAGAACTAGTTAAACCACTTAAAAGAAATGGGAAAATGAAAATAACCACAACATAGTGGTCAGATTAAATGATTTATTGCAGCTACAAAATCCTCTCTAAGTCTGGTCCTTGACATTAGTGCTGGCCCTCATCACTGTTACACGTTTTACACATAGTGTATTCTCTGCCTGTGCTTGGGAACTGTTCCATTTTGTTCAGTGAAATTTTCAGATAAAATGTTCTGGCAGAATCCTAGGCAAGGTGAATGCAGAATGAATACAGATTGTACGGTATAGCCTTGATTTTAAGCAGTAACAATTGAAAAGAAAGACAGTGCCCTTGGCCAATGCTATATGTGTATCCAATTAACAATAGAATAGGGAATGGTCAGAAAATAAAAACAGACATTTAAAGCAAAGCGGTAAATAATATATATAAGTAATTTGCCCCCTGTGACTCATTTTACAAAATACACCCACTGCATGTAAATGTTTAAATGCATATATTTCAGTATTTATATTGTTTAAACTTTTCTTTGTAAGCCATTCATTTCAGATTTCTGCAAGTTATACGTTTGGTGGTGGCTATAACCCCTTTTTTTTCTCCCAAACCTAAAGCTGAATTTTATTACGTGAATGTAATGAATACAATATGGGCAGTGGGTGGTCAGCTTAGTCATGTGGTGGGATCCAGCATAGGTTTGACCTTCTTATTGCAACATCCACTTTTGGCTTAGCATGAACCCTCCGTTTATATTGCATCTCTCTGTAATAATGCTTCTAATTCTCCATAATATTCTACTAGAAGACAAGAGCAATATTAGAAACGTTGAGGTTCTTGCCAAACCAGATACCACAATCTCACTCCATTTTTAGTAGTAAAATCACAGCTTCTTAAAGTGAGGGGTTAGATGGAAAGAAAGCATTATTGCAGAGATAGGCAATATGGAAAGAGAAATTGGATAACATGCAACCTAATGGGCTAAATGGCCAATAGAGCATGAAATGCTTCCTTTAGCCTAATGTGTTCCATTATCTCCACAGATCTAAGTGAATACTGCCACTAGACTGTACTGGTAAACATATAATTACGTTTAATGGAGATAATCATTTTTGTGCAAATATATTTCTGTATCACTGTATGTTATAGTTGAATTCATTGGTTCCTTTTCCTCTTGTTAAGGAACGGGGGTAATGATATTGTATTGCTGAATTAGATTGTCCTCATTTAGAGATGATGTAGTGTGTCTCCGCCCACTGGATATTCTGAAGGATGTTTGCATAGATTTGTTAAGATACTGGACACTTGCTAAAGGGCAGGGAAGCTCGAAACATTGTAGACATTAGACGTAGAACTCAACTGTGCAGCTCGAGCCGACACGTCGCCATGCGATAAAACGAATATGACGAGCCGGATGTCCTGAAGATACAGGAAGTGTAGGAGGAATCAAAGGTAAGAACTACATTTATCCGACTGTCGGATGAAGAAGCAGCATGCAGCGTTTTCATCCATCGGATCACTTCCTGTATCTGCAGGACATCCAACACGTTTCATGCGTTTCATTGCATGGCGGCATGTCGGATCAAGCCGCACTGTCTAGTTCTACCCTATGGCGAATTGGCGCCAGACAGACTTTGAAAATGTTCAGCACAACTGAGTCCAGTTAGTGACAAAGTGCAAGAGCAGTTGTGTTTATTTGTCTGTATCGGATGCAATTGCAGAATGCAGCTACACCAAGCAAATCACCCTTTTGCACCAGCAATGTTGCTAGAATTCTGGGAAAAAAATGCTGCATTGTGGGGCAAAAACCATGGCGATTGCACTAGACATTGCAATTTTATCATTAGATTAGTTTTAGAGGCCGCTCAATCATTCATACTGTGGTTTCCAAAGGTTTGGGACTCCACACACAACTCTTATGGAATTCAGAATAAATGGATAACCGTTCAGTGTGTCTAATAAATACATAAATAAATAAATCATATAATAAACATTGTTCATCAGTATGACATCAATCATTACAGGCAGAGAGAATACCCAACTGCATAAAGTCATTAAAAAACATAAGCAGAGTAAATCAATATATACATAAAACCACAAATGAGTAAGTACACATAAGAAGCCTAACGGGAAATCAGACTTATACAGTTTGTATATGAATATGAATTTTAAATTACTTCTAAATATCCTCCTCAACAAAGGATCATATGTTAAACTGTTCACTTAGATGCAGTATATTGAGTGTTTAAAAACATACTTTTTGGCAAACAGGTATATATTATAAAATTCCAAACTACACGGCGCACACATTAGTCAGTTACTAGAGATTATATTCACTGCCTGTGGCTAAAATCATCTTTATAATGTAATAGGACAGCCTTGCACATCCAAACTCTACAATCATTTAATAATCACAATGTAATGTTTGCCCCTCTGTGATACACAGAGAAGACCCATTAGTGATGCATTTTAAACACTTCTCCAAATACTTTAGATTTAAGTATGAATAGAAACTAAACCCCAGGAAGAGCAATACTTTAGCAGCATGGATAGATAAACAAATAGGTGCCTGTTATTGAATTTATTATTGAATTCTAATGGAGGTCAATATCATGTAGGGAGTTCCAATGTGCCTGCCCAGCCTGCTTTGATGAATTGCATGCAGGTGCATTTATTGATGCAGTAGAATGCTAGAGTACCTGCTAGCCTGGGTTCTCTCTGTAGGCTAAAACTATATGGAAGACTTTGAATATATTTTTTGGTTCAGATTGTATCTGATCTTGCCATGCAACACCACACAACACCATGAGATTTGTAGGATGCTATGAAATTTGATCCCCCCTATGGGTATAACTACATGGGCCATTTCAACGCGGTTGTCCTGGATCTGACGGTCTGCAACAAAATGCAGCTGTCAAGTCGGATGTGACAGAAAACAAGGTAAGCAACAAGAATGTCCGATGGTGTTGCAGTGTTCGTCGCAACGCGACTGTCGGATGCAGACGCTGCATGCTAAATCTACATCCAACAGTTGTGTCTCATCAGATGAACTCTGTGACACCATGCCACATTTTGGAGCTGAACATTGGATCCGGCACAATCACAGTGAAATCGCCCATGTAGTTGTAACCCTATAGCTAGATATGTAAAGTCGGATCAGATAAAGTTGGATGGTGTCGTTTGTTCATGCATCTACATCAGACAGTTGGTGTATTGCAATGGAAAAAAATAGGTCAGATGCCATCAGATTGTATCTCATTGGATGAAGACGCAGCATGCAGTGCTTGCATATGACAATCATGTCTTGTTGAATGAAAACATTTCCATTTAGTTTACACATAAGATTTTTGTAGCAGTCCAATTATATTTTGATCAACACAACTACATCCAACTTGTCAGAATAGTTTTGTCGATCCAACACCATCCAACAAAATCGTTTGTGGAGTTTAGTCCTTAGTTAATACAAGTATGTGATCTGTTATCCGGAAATCTGTTGTCCAGAAAGCTCCCACTTGCATGAAGGCCATCTCCCTTAGACTCCATTCCATCCAAATAATCCAAATTTTGAAACATTATCCTTTTATCCTTTTTATCCTTTTGCTCTGTAATAATTGATTTATAAATAATTTATTGGAAACAAGATCAGCCTATTTATTTAATGTTTACATGATTTTCTAGTAGACTTAAGGTATGAAGATACAAATTACAGAAAAATCCCTTATCCAGAAAACCCCAAGCCCTGATAATTCTGGATAATAGGTTTCATACCTGTACCTTCAACTGAATCGGCAAGTCATTTGAACAACACTGCTGTTATTATCATTGATGTCATTCTAACATAAAATCTGAACAAATAGAATGGGTACAACTTTTGCACACAAAATATGCATTGTCAGTAAAAAACACTGGTCTTTGCATCCAAAAATTGCTGAAGGTTGCACTGGATTTCGTAAATTAGATCCAATAATATCTAACTTCAAGGAGAATCAGAGACAATTGTGTAAGAACAAGAGAAAACCCTAAAAAACTAGGCAACCTCTAAACATCAGTGTTTAAATGGCTTATGGGAGAAAAAAAAATAAATATATAAAGACCATGAGAAAAAATGGTATTTACAATTTTTGCATTAACTGTATAAACTACTAATGAATTCATTAAGCAGTTATTTTTTTTGATTGGGATTATAAGCCATCAGAGAAGACTTTGAGCGATCATGCTGGAATAATGTAAACTGAAAGCAAACTATTTATTGATCAGTTTATGCTTAACATTTTGGTAATTTATTTAATGCACATGTATAGTATATTCTATATAATCAGCCAGTACATTGATTATTATAATAAAATGCCAGCTGTAGGATATCACTCAGAATTATGAATTTGCCATTCCCAAACCTAAAACAAATTAGGTAGTTAAATGATCTTTTATTGCAGCATTTGCAGCAGAGAACTGTAATGCTTTATTATTCAAGAGAACTATTTGCTAATAAAAACATGATTTTTGTTATAAAAGGGTAAAATAAATACTGTTTTAGAGACCATTTACTTATGCGAAATGCTGAAATTCTAAATTGTAAAATGGTATAAAAAGAATGGAACAATAGTCCTGCCAAACATATTTTAAATTATTTTTATGTGTACTGCCTACCTTTAAGAAACATGTTTTGCAATTACCACTCTGTTAAAATACTGTATTCCATTATCAGCAGCACAAAATCACACAAAAACATATTTATAAAAGTGATATAGACCCATTTGTGTTCCTGTTTAACTAGAAATTTAGATCAGAAAATAAAAGCAGAGAGCTGTTTGGTTGCTTTAGGCAACTGTACTGGTGTAAGTTAGATCATATGTTACTAAATTATCTCACTAGCGGTTATTTTCAAAACTGACCACAGAGTGCTAAATACAAAAAAGGTCACAATTTGCCTTTTTATTTGCACTTCTCAGTGTCCAAATTGATGCAGGTCAACCACATAGCTCAGTGCTGTTCAACTTCTGTGGTACCGAGAGCCAAAATTTTACTGGCCTATGTGGTGGAGGGCCGATAATTGAAGTCAGTGTTGACCACTCCCCCTTTTAAACCACACCCACTGTAAACCACACCCATATTACCACAAGAACTTTTAAGATCATGTCCACATTAACAGTGGTAGCACACCAAAAAAACAAATGGTTTGTGCTCACTGCAGGGAAATACCTCATCACTCATATGTGAAAAATTGTCATGTTAAAATCCATATGCCTCATCCTCCCCTGTGGATAATACAACAACCCCCAACACATGATTAAACAACTTAGGGTCCCTTAACAACAATTTCCAAATGGTAACAAACCCCAAGAACAAACTCCTAACAGACTTACATTCCACAGGTAGCATAGGGCAAGCAGAGAATGGCACACCCAAGCAGCACTGGGCAAGCAAAGAATGGCACACACAGGTAGCGTAGGGCAAGCAGAGAATGGCACACCCAAGCAGCACTGGGCAAGCAAAGAATGGCACACACAGGTAGCGTAGGGCAAGCAGAGAATGACACACACTCACAGCACTTTGTAAAAAGAGAATGGCACACACAAGCAGCACTGGGCAAGCAGAGAATGGCACACACAAGCAGCACTGGGCAAGCAGAGAATGGCAAACACAAGCAGCACTGGGTAAGCAGAGAATGGCACACACAGGGAGGGAAGGCAGAACAGAGCAGGAGACAGAGAAAGCTATTAGTCTAATATGTACTACATACAGTGACACAGTGCTGGTGCCCCATTAGCATTTTGAATAAGGTGTGAACAGATGAACAATGTGGGCAGTTTCAGTCTGGGTCTCAGGTGTGAACAGTACAGGGTTTTAGGATATAAACAATAGAGGTGTCACAAGTGTGAACAATACAGGGGGATCACAGGTATGAAAAATACAGGGGATTAGTCTGAATTTGAGGTTTAAATAATCAGGGGTCAGTTAATCTCTGTAGTGATACCTTTTAAAATTTACATATGATAAGCAAACACAGCATGTGGGGGGCCACAGAAGGGGGGGGTCGTGGGCCGCCAGTTGGACAGCCCTGACATAGCTGATTCCATTGCAACCCAACAGGAGGTGCCCTTACAACCAGGCCAATTGGTTATGGGCGTTTTGCCAGAAAATCACATAATAGTGAGATTTTTGGGAAAATTTTAGCACAGACTAAAGAAACTTCCAAATAGGTTAGGGACCTCTCCCATTGACTTATATACAACCTTGGAGATGTCTGATTTCTGACTTTTTGTAGCCTCGGGGTATAATAAATCTTGAGAAATTCAATTTTTTTCTCAACTAAAAATACAGATTTTATAGTAAAAAATGTTTTTGAGTTTTTAGCATACAGACTTTAATAAATAACCTCCTGCATGTTGAACATTACATAATACACTCTCTCTTGAGAATCCAAATTACAAAACAATTGCACTTTCTAAACTGCAACTTTTTTGAGCTGGGTTTTTACCAAGTACAGATATGGGACCTATTATCCAGAACTGGGGCTTTCTGGATAATGGGTCTTTCCATAATTTAGAACTTATATACCTTATGTCTACTAGAAAATCATGTAACCATTAAATAAACCCAATATGCTGGTTTTGCTTGTAGTGGAGAAAATTCGCGCTTGGCGAATAAATTAGCCCATCACTAGTATGCAGTATATTGGCATTAGGAGAATCTAATTCTCTTTTAATCATTCTAAATAAATCTGGATTTCATCTCAAACACCACTTTTGGCTCTATACTTTGATGAGCTTCCCTTCCTTTCAGGTATTATGTACTAGGGAAGCTGGAAGTTGTCATAGGGGTACAACTTCAGTGCTTGAGAGGTGCATAACGTTAACTCTCAAGAAGATTATAGCATTATATTCTTAAACATTATATATACTTACTGTACATTAGAACGTGGCATTTAATTTGCTGTGTAACAATTTTTTGGTATATTGCAATAGAGATAAAATTCCCACTTGACGTATCTCTTAAACACACACAGTCATAGCAACATAGTAACACAGTAAGTATTTTTAAACGATCCCCTACAGTGATATTTTGTGCCATGAGCTCATCCAATACATCTGATTCACACTGTACTCAGATCTTTACTATGATTTGTTAAAAGCATTTCAACCTTTTATCATTTTTCGTTTGTGCTGGAGAAAGTGTTTAATCACCTTTCAGTTTTAAGAGCATTGGATCTCACACACTGTGTAATGTAAAAGATGTTCTACACATTTACACATACCAGCAATTGAAAATTATTTACCTTAGATTCAAAGAAAAAGCAGAATAAATTATGGCTAATTATTAGTGTTTTAGGATAGCCTTCAGTGTTATTCATTCTAAGCTTTAGTAGTTGCAAGTATGGTTTCTGTTTTCAGTTTATTTAGTGATAATGAATTGAAATTGCCACATGCAACAAAGGGCAACTGTTCGCTAGTGCAGTAATGTATCTCATTTTTGCTTTAGTTATTCTTCTTGTATTCTGATTGAATAGGCATTGTTTGGTTGGCATGGGTTGCTGCTGCAGTACAAATTTACATTATAATTTGACTGCCTAAAATTATGAGAAAGGTTTCAGGCTCATATCTAAGGAGCGGATTTATTTAAATGTGAGTTTAGAGCTTAATACATAAAAACTCACCAATGTTCTTTTCACTCCTATGGGATTTTTAAAATTGTATTTATCAATGGTTGAAAGTTAGAACTCACCATTTGGTATACACAGTTCTAAAAAAGCTATAAACTCACATTTAAATAAATCCGCCCTTAGATATGAGCCTGTAACCTTTCTCATAAGTTTAGGCAGTCAAATTAAATATCAGGTAGTTCTTTTGATCAAACTATAACAATTAAGGAGAATAGGGACACCTCAAAAGCTCTCCCCAACCCAGCAGACCAGTTCAGTATGTGAACTCAAGTTATTGAATTGTATTGGCACTTAACTTTTATTACTAAGACAAACATTGCTACAAGTAACAAAACATCACTGCAAAACATCACTAAATCTAATGTGCATTGTGAAACATTGCCTTTAAAAGCACTGCATTTGGTGAATTAAAATGCCTATAATGTAACCAAGTGACACTAGACATCTGATAATTGGAATCCCATTACTCCATCCACATTGCCCGAGACAGTGGATCTGCCTATTCCTTTGATCAACTAAAACTTTAAAGTATTACTTTTTCTGTGACTCTTAAATTAGATATTTCTCTTGTGCTACAATTCTTCTTCCGGTATTTGACACTTTTAGTAAGAATGTCAGACGAAGCATGGCACATCTCCCAATACACTTGCCAATAACTTGCCAACTGTAGATTCTACCGTAGATTGTACTCTTTGTGGCACAGAAAGTGCCTATTTAAATTGATACTATCTCAAGAAGGATTACGGGCAACTGCCTGCAAATAATACCTATGTCAATTCACCTGGTGGTCTATTGGGGCGGTGGGGACATCTGATACTCTCAGATGTCAGATGATACCTACTTCCTACTTCCTGGTCACACATGTTTTTTTAAACGTGGTTGCTCCATGTTATCTCATTGCGCTTGTGCGAAATTCAAATATTCAAAGGTGCCTCATCCAGTTTTCCATTGCCCATCGGCCCGTAGGTCTATAGTCAGATAAAAAGAGTGTGCTTATTGTCCGAGTTTTCTGTTCTTGACCCATGCCTTACCCAAACCTCTACTGATTCGCTGCCTATTTGGACCATTATCTGTTTTCTGACTATTCTTCCAGATCCTAATTCTGACCTAATGGACTTATTATTTATTCTGCCCTGTTTCCTAGACTATACTTTACTCTAACCCCTGTCCTCCTGTCACAAGTTAGGGTTCCCTTGTCTAACCAGAACTCTCATCTTGGTTCTCTCACATTAAGACCTGGCAACATCCGAGTTGCGGAGGGCTCCTACTGGAGTGAAAGGTGGCTGTTATAGGCAGAAGCGTGAGCCGTGACCATACCATACGTTACAATCTATCCTCTGTCTCTTTCTATTTATGTGTAGGTTTTACTAACCTTTAATTCTTTAGTTTATCCAGGAGGGGTCTTGGCCAGAAATATTGGGCCTTTATTAGAGTATGGAGGGGGAGATGGTTTCCTGGCATTACATATCTAGCCAGAGGTGTCAGGTTTCCCACAGGTTATGGAAAGGGAAGCACACATACTGTAGAGTAGTTGAGTACTTGTGGTGTGCTTCATAGAGCCTGAAACAGAGGTAGGTTCTAGTAGGAGAAGAACCTGTTGGGCTATATTTTTAATAGTTACTCTAGGAATGAAAGTCTGGATCAGTGTAGATAGTAAAGCAGCTAGAGACACCAGTGAGGAGGCTAGAAAGGACCAATACCTTGCAGTATCAATGCTGATAATATAGGGGTTCAAGCAGTCAGGGTTAGAGAGATCCTTGGAGTGTCAGACCACTTGGACCTTCACCTAGTGCAATCAATAAAGCATTTATCTGTTTTTAAAGAACCAGTGGAGCCCGTATTAATCTTGAAATAATCTTTTTGTGGTGGAGATACAGTGTGGTTAACCCTTCCTCCAACAGTACATGGAGGGCCCACCTGAGAGTCCATGTAACACATACCCTACCTGGGTATGCTGGGAGTTGGAGACATTCTGACTGGGTCTGAAGTAATCTAAAAGGGTAACTGTGATCTTCAGTAAACGTGTTACATATCTATTTTCTTCCTTCTGATAAACAAGCTGGGCCCTTGGCACACCATACCTTCACATTTGTAAATCCCAGCCATCAGGTGGTGAGAGGTATGTGTGGCTGTAGAAAAATTGCTAGAAAAACATTCCGTATCTTGATAAACAATGCTCTTATCCTGCTCTTGTAAAGATTGAGCGTGCTTCCCTCAGAGGCTCCCTTACATTTCATAGAAATAATTTTATTTGTTCCAGCATTGCAAGCTGTCATATAGAAGCCTGGAGGGCTCTTGGGCTTACATAGAAATTAAAGGGTAAGCTATTTCTAGGATGTGATTGTTTTAGTCTTTAAAGTAATGATAATCAGGGGTTAAATGTCATTCCTGCTGCTACACACCAATAAATAGGATAGTATTACAATATAAAAATGACTATATTACAAATACTGAAGGGAATGAACAGATATATGTATCTAAATCATTTCTATATTTATTTCTATATATGTGTAAACCTTGCACATTAGATTTTAATATCTTTCTAAGCAATAAACATTTCGTATATTGAGTGCTTTAAATATATATGTATTTTTTAACATAAATTCTTTGGAAAATGTGTCTACTTGCCAACATACCCTCACCACTAGATATCATTTAGTAAATTCTACCTATTTATGAACAAGTCTGTACATTTCATGTTAACATATGTGATTTTAGTTATTCAAATATTTTGAAGCAGTACACAAAACATTTTTATCTTACTTGGCCAATTAGCAACTACTTTATGCACAAAACTCAGGCTTCTTTGGGGGCAGCTCCCTGGATTTGGGTAGATCAGTAGATAAGTATTATACCTCCGCTAGAAAAGTTATATTGAAACCTGGAACTTTTGTACCATTTCAGATTCACCAATCACAGGATCTTTCTTCCCTTTGTTTTTTGATCGATGTATGATGTCCTTTTACTTGATCCCAACTTGATCTCAACTAAGATATAATTAATTCTTATTGGAGGCATACGTTTAAATGATTTTTTTAGACTTAAGGTATGGAAATACCCCTTATCCAGAAAACCCCAGGACCCAAGCATTCTGGATAATAGGTTCCATACCTGTACTTGGATCCTATAGCTGTATTGACCCTTATAAATCAATATAAAATATATCTTTATGCATAAACACTAGTGATGTACATTTTGATTAACCCAAAAAATAGCAGAAAAATTTGTGAAATGCGTTGCGGTCAATGATCGTTTTTTCTCTCGCAGCAGATACATTGTAGCTAAAGGATACTTTTTTCCTAGCACAAAAAACATGCATAGTAAAACTCTAATATTGACATTTTTTTTTGATTTGTGAAAATATTCACCAGTGGCAAAAATGCAAATTTTGTGGCGAAAACAGTCAAAAAAATAACACTTATCACTAATGAAAACCCCTCATCTCTTAACAAATTATTTATAGTATATTTGATATTGGGTTATAAGTGTTAATGACCCTTTAGGTACTGTGTGTTGGATTGGGTTTTAGTTAACCCAAAAGTTATTAGGTATGCGCAGCATTTTGTAATGCTGGACTGTTTTATTCATTTCGAATGGAGTCAGTGGGGTATATACAGTATTTGAATTAGATGGTTGAGACCAGAAAGCAATACATCTTTTTTTTTTTTTTTTTTGATGCTTTATCATTTATCATAGGCTGCAGCACCATCCGAATGGTGGATTATACTCGTTATTGTAGATTGATGCAACCATCCACATATATGACTGTTCTACTGATTTGCCTAGATCTTCAACAATCTGGATGGGATCTGATTTAAGGCTTTATCACACTGCCTATTTATCAAAGAAAACTTTGTTACAGGAGATTTACTTCTAAGCAAAAATGTACTTCACAAATACATGATTTTACAGGGTTGTTTGTCATAGTCAGTAGTAGCAATTTAGAGTAGTGACATCATTTACAGACAAAACCTGGGATAGATAAAGTGGGAAATCGAATAATCTCTGCAGCAGGACTAAGCAGGATTTAAACAATTCAGCTCAGCTCCAGTAAGCTCAGTGTTGGGAAAAAATACAGAGATCAAATGCGTTGCATGAAAGCTGTAGCCACCAGCTACCCGTGTAAACCTCCCCACAGGTATCCTAATTACAGCAATGTTCTTTAGCAGCAACTAAGATGCAGGGAAGGTGTGAATCAGCCTCGGGGTTGATCTTTAAGGGTTTTTGCCTTTTAATATTTACATTTTTTTCAACTTATGGCTGTTTCTTTTATTTTGTATATATTTTATTCATGTTCCAAGTTCCATTGAAGCTAGCATGTTCCATTTCCACAATAACACACAGAAACAAACAAAAAAAAAACTCACTGAAAATATAATAATAGATGTTTAATCTTATATAAGGCACAGGCAACATTCACAGCTCCAGATGTTGCAAAACTACAACTAATAGCATGCCCACCAGTAGTAGCTGGAAATGATGAGGGGTCATTTACAAACTGGAAGGCGGAATACATAGTTCAAACATAGTTGCATCCACATTGCAACCTGCCTTCTGTTTTCTACCATTGAGACTTATGCCTGTCTCCAGGACTACAGAGCTGCCTACATTCACAGAGTGAATAAAGAAACCATGTAAATACTTAAGCTGCCTTTACCACAAAAGGAATTCTAAATTGCCAAAAAGGAGCATTGCTGATTTTTTCAGACATACTGTATACAGATGCATGAAGCGGTGACATGAATTTGTACAAAGTATACTAGATGTTCTGACAATGTTCATGGGCAAGCTTTAACATTTTCTGGCATCCAAAGATGGAGGATATACTGTCATCTTTTTTTTTTGGCTAACTTAAAGTTTTAATTAGTTTAACAAGCTTATAAAAGAGGAAAAGCAATTAAGAATATACAGTATTACATTGATATTCAGAGTTGGGGAAGATGTAACACTATATACCAACATGATGTAAAACATTGGGCAATGGGCAAACAGGTTGCTTAATTATGGATACATTAAGGGGCAGATTTATCAAGGGTTGAATTTCAAAGTGTAAAATACTTCGAAATTCGACCATCAAATTGAATCCTACGAAATTTGTAGGATTTTTAGCATCGTAGGATCGTATTTCGATCATAGTACGATCGTATTTAGATCGTAGTACGATCGTAGTGTTTCGATTGTAGTATGATAGAAGTACGATCGTATGATCGTTCGATTTTCCTTCGAATGCCAAAAACTTAGAAAATTGTTCTGGAAGGTCCCCATAGGCTAACATAGCACTTTGGCAGGTTTAAGTTGATTAAGTATTGAGTTCAAAGTTTTTTTTAAAGAGACAGTACTTCGATTATCGAATGGTCGAATAGTCGAGTGATTTTTACTTCGAATCGAAGTAAACTCGAAGTCGTAGTATCCTATTTGATGGTCAAAGTATTCAAAAAATTACTTCGAAATTCGAACTTTTTGTACTTCAAAAATTCACTTGAACCTTAGTAAATCTGCCCCTATATTGTACAGTTATATATATAGTGAGTTGGTCAGTGTCCCTTTGTAGGGGTAATGTTTCCAGATCAGAGCTTGGAAGCTATGTTGTAGTCCCATCTGCTCCATATCTTCTCCCAATTCGGCCCACACTGTCATTTCTTGATGACATAGTTACTTTTGGTTCAAAAAACAGCTGATCTTGAAAGGTGACCCTTCACGTATCCTCTAGCATTACTGGCTGACATTAGGGGAAAAAATATTTGACTACTGTTTTTACAAAATGCAATAACTTATGGCCTTTTATGTTATTAGGACATTAACTTTTGACAATATTTTGTGAATGAATTGTGATCTTTTCTTGCTCCAAAAATATTTCTACCCCAGTTTACCCCAGGAAAATATATATTTTTGAAAAGTACACTTTATGTTGAATACAAAATGGCTAACCATGTCTTTATACTCCAAAGTACCAAACATCAAAGCTTTTCTGAACTTAGCGGTTTCTATAAAAATGTATGAAAATTTTGAAAAATCACCTCCAAACTTTGAAATTGCAAGTCTGTACCTACCACATAGCATTAGGTACCAACAAAAAACATCCAGAAAATGAATTCCAGAGGTCCACTGAACAGTTTAATGCCTATTGTGCATGGGATTACCAAAGTATACAGCTTTTAGAGACCCCAACATTAAGTTGTCTCATATCAATTGTTTTGGAACACTCTTCAGCTACTGAATAATTAACACATTGACTGCATTTTTCATAGGATAAAAAAACATAAAAGTAAGTTGAACCCCAAAACCATATATGTTTGGAAAGTACACATTCAGTTGAATCCAAAATGTGTAGCCAAGTCTTTCTACTCAAAACTACTTAGTCGCAATGCTTTCCCGAATTTGTCGGTTTTGATCAGATCCCTGAAAATCACCTCAAAGCATCCACTTTCTAGCATCTTATATCCCTTATAGCATTAGTTACCAACAGAAAACATCCTAATTATGAATCCCAGGGGTCTACTGAACAGTTTGAAGCCCATTGTGCATATGATTGCAAAAGTATCTGGAGATTAGAGAACCCAAAATGAAGTTAGTGCAGAAAAAGGGATCACTTCAGCTATTTAAAATTCAATATATTTACTGCTTTTTTGTGGGGCTACACAGATAAAACTATGTTGACTCCCCAAAAACATATAGTTTCTGAAACTACACATTCTGACGAAAAAAAAAATGGTAAATACATCTTTCTACTGCAAACTACCAAACTGCAAAGCTATGCTAAAGATAGTGTTTTTTCTATGAAATTTCTGATAAAACACCCCAAATTTGAATGTCAGGGCTCTGCTGAACAGTTTGATGCCCCAAATGGAATTTTTATATAGATTTACCAACCTATGTGGCATACAGAGGCACCCAAAGGAAAAGAGTGCATATGTATTTTCAGGTATGGCACTCTGGCTGCTGCAATATAAGCACCCAGTATGCACATTATGTGCCATAAGACCCCCTAACAGTATGAAGACCCTAGAGAACAATATATTTTCTGAAATACACATTCTACTGAAACAAAAATGGGTAAGTACATCTTTCTACTGCAAACTACCAAATGGAAAAGCTATGCTAAACATAGCGGGTTTTTATGAAGTTTGTGAAAGTCACAACAAAGCTTGCATTTTATAACATTATATAGCCCAAATTTTGTAACATACCAGCATAAAACACACTACATTTGAATGCCAGGGGTCTACTGAACAGTTTGATGCTCAATATGTATGTATTTACCAAACTATGGGGTGTAGATACACACCCAAATGAAAACAGTGCTTATGAATTTTCACATCTGGTACTGTGGCTGTTGCAATATAAGCACCTGGCATGCACATTATGTGCCATAGGAACCCCTAACAGCATGGAGACCCTAGAAAACCATATTTTTTCAGAAACTAAACATTCTAAAATGGGTAAATACATCTTTCTACTGTAAACTACCAAACCTCAAAGCTATGCTAAACATAGCGGGTTTTTGTGTAATATTTGGAAATCGTCACAAACTTGCATTTTACCCCATTATATGCCCCACATTTTATAATGTACCAGCATAAAACACCCTCAATTTGAATTCCATGGGTCTATTGAACAGTTTGATAACAGCCAGATATGCATAGATTTACCAAACTATATGGCATGCATAGGCACCCAAATCTATATATAGAGACAAAAACAAGTAACAAAGAATAATGTGGAATGCACTAAAATCAAAAAAATCCAATAAAACCACTAAAATCAATGGTTTTTTTTTTCGATTAGTATTCATTAGTTTCATGGACAAAACCAAGCGAGCAACACCTATTCAGGCCTGAAAATGCAATAAAATGGCTAAAATGAAATAAAATGTCTAAAAATCCACCAAAATCAAGCTATACTGAGCAGTGAAATTAATGAATATGCTATTCACAATCGCAATAAAAAATGTTTAGGCACTAGGGATGTAGCGAACGTCGGAAAAAAAGTTTGCGAACATATTCGCGAACTTGCGTCAAAAATGCGAACGGTTCGCGAACGTCGCGAACCCCATAGACTTCAATGGGAAGGCGAATTTTAAAAGCTAAAAAAGACATTTCTGGCCAGAAAAATGATTTTAAAGTTGTTTAAAGGGTGCAACGACCTGGACAGTGGCATGCCAGAGGGGGATCAAGGGCAAAAATGTATCTGAAAAATACATTGTTGACACAGCGCTGCGTTTTGTGCTGTAAAGGGCAGAAATCACACTACATTTCTAAACCTGTGTAATAAAATGCTTTAAAACGTCCGGCGTCTACATGCCAATCAAGTCGTGTAAAGGTTACAGCCTGTTCACACGCAAAGACGAAACGCGGCGCTTACCGAAACGCAAAAAAACGCAAAGAGCTTTAATGAATGATACCGTCAAGTGAGCAAATAATAGTTGTTAATTACTAGTTGAACTTGTCACCTCCAGGATGTTCGTCCTGTTGGTGGCAATATTTCTGTAGTGGTGTGTTTAGCAGTCACCGTGCTTGTGCGCACGTGCACGGTCAGGCAGAGGTAATTCAATGTACAGTGAAGCGAACCAAAAAACACTGATTCTGCAGTGGCCCATGTGACTGGTTACACACTCTTGCAGGGGGTCAGTCGTGCAGAAATAGGAGTGCAGACAAGTTTGTGTCATAAAGCTGTTCAGCCGCCCAGGCTTTATTTGTAAGTTGCTCAAAATAACAAACAAAACAAAAATAAATCATAGCCGTCTGGCTCCTGCCTACCTCACTCAGTGGCCCTTTCTATACTTGCAACACAAATATAACGATCACAGTCACTGGCAAAAACAGAGCAACTTACAGTTTCATGGTTTTCAGGGAATTTGCAAATCACTCACAGAGCTCCTTTCCTTCCAGCTTTCAGGCAGCCTGCATATAGGGAGAGAGCTCTGTGTCAGGCCCACTGACCTAAATACTCCACCTGTGTGATCAGCACACAGACAGGTAAAAACCCCAAACATTCCTGGAGTCTTTTAACACATGAAGTGCCGGAATCCTGGTGCAATGTATACACCATCCAGCACTTTCTCTGCTAAACATTGTGACACCCTGTCACATACCTCCCCCCTCTGTTCGACCCCGTGGGTATGGACACTTTTCATAAACATACAATAAGTCCGGGATAGAGCATCCGCATTAGCCTGCAGCTTTCCTGCTCTGTGCTCCACTGAGAAGTTATAGTCCTGTAGAGACAGGAACCATCGAGTCACTCTCGCATTCTGACCTTTTGCTTGTGCCATCCAGGTAAGGGGGGAGTGATCAGTCACCAAAAGAAACCGACGGCCAAGTAAATAGTACCGTAGAGCTTCTAAGGCTCACTTGATGGCCAGACACTCGCGCTCCACAATACTATAGTTTCTCTCAGCTGGGGTTAACTTTCTACTCAAATATACCACCGGATGCTCCTCTCCATGCACCACCTGTGACAACACAGCCCCTAGGCCCACATTGGAAGCATCCGTTTGTACTAGAAACTTTTTTTTGAAATCAGGAGCAATCAAAACCGGCCCACTGCACAACACTTCCTTGAGTTTACAGAATGCAACCTCAGCATCTTCGTTCCAAGTAACTCCCCCCGAGCTTTTGCCTTTGATTAGGTCTGTAAGTGGGGCAGCTATGGTGGCAAAAATCTCTGGTAATACCCTACCATGCCCAGAAAAGTCCTGACCTGTTTTTTTGTGCAAGGTTGAGGCCATTCCTTGATTGCTTGTAGCTTTTTTTTCTGGGGTTTGATAAGGCCTTTTCCAATAATGTACCCTAGGTATCGTGCTTCTTCGAGGCCCAGGGCACATTTCTTTGGATTGGCAGTCAGACCAGCCTGCCGAATGGAGTTTATCACAGCTTGAACTTTGGGAAGATGACTTTCCCAGTCCGAGCTGAATATCACGACATCGTCAAGGTACGCCGATGCAAAGTGGTGGTGTGGCCTGAGGATCTCATCCATCAGCCTCTGGAAGGTGGCTGGGGCCCCATGAAGCCCAAATGGCATTCGCACATATTGGAATAAACCCTGTGGGGTAGCAAATGCTGTCTTCTCTCTAGTGGCTAGAGTAAGTGGAATCTGCCAGTACCCTCTGGTTAGATCTAGGGTGGTAATGTACCTCGCTGGCCCTAATCTTTCTATTAGCTCATCCACCCGTGGCATAGGATAAGCGTCAAATTTTGAGATCTCGTTTAATTTACGAAAATCATTGCAAAACCGCAATGATCCATCAGGTTTTGGTACCAACACAATAGGGCTACTCCACTCACTATGTGATGGTTCAATAACCCCAAGTTCTAACATTCTCTGAATTTCACCTGCTACTGCCTGTCTACGGGCTTCAGGAATGCGATACGGTTTCAAGCGAACCCGTGCTTGCGGATCTGTAACGATATGATGCTCAATGACATGAGTGCAACCTGGCACCTCTGAAAACACGTCAGCATTTCTAAGGAGGAATTCTTTTACTTCTTGGGCTTGTGGCCTTGACAAAGCCACTGAGACCTTCACGTCAGGAACTCCACCCTGGAGTGAAGGACTGAGATGCTCGGCTGCCATTGAGACTAAAGGGTCCTTCCAAGCCTTGATTAAATTGACATGATAGATCTGCATTTTTTTTCGTTTGTCGGGTTGGTGTACTTTATAATTCACATCCCCTACTTTTTCCATAATTTCGTAGGGACCTTGCCACTTTGCTAGGAATTTACTTTCTGCAGTGGGAATCAGAACCAGGACCCGATCACCTGGCTGAAAAACTCTGAGTCTGGCTCCCCGATTATATATGCGACTCTGTGCTTCTTGAGCCTGCCGCATATGTTCCTGAACAATGGGCATGACTGCTGTGATGCGGTCCTGCATCTGTAGAACATGTTCTACAACTGAGCAGTGAGGAGAAGGCTCCTCTTCCCACGACTCTTTCGCAACATCTAGAAGTCCCCGGGGGTGTCGCCCATACAAAAGCTCAAATGGGGAAAACCCAGTAGATGACTGAGGTACCTCACGAATTGCAAACATCAAGTAAGGAAGTAGGCAATCCCAGTCTCTCCCGTCTGCCTCAACCACCCTTTTTAACATTCTTTTGAGAGTCTTATTGAATCTCTCTACCAAGCCATCAGTTTGAGGGTGGTAGACTGATGTCCTTAACTGTTTTATACCCAGTAATTTACACAAATCTTTCATTACCCTAGACATAAAGGGCGTTCCCTGATCTGTCAGGACCTCTTTTGGAATGCCTGTTCTAGCAAACATGTAAAACAGTTCCCGGGCAATTGTTTTAGCTGATGTGTTCCGCAAGGGAACCGCCTCAGGATATCTTGTGGCATAGTCTAAAACCACGAGAATGTATTGATGTCCCTTTGCAGACTTCACCAGGGGCCCCACCAGATCCATCGCAATCCGGTGAAAAGGTACCTCAATGATGGGTAGTGGTACCAAGGGGCCCCGGTAATGAGGAGCAGGGGATGTCAACTGACATTCTGGGCAAGACTCACAATAACGTTTGATTTCTGCAAACACCCCAGGCCAAAAAAATCTTTGGAGAACTCGTTGCTGAGTCTTCTCAGCTGCCAAGTGTCCTCCCATAGGGTTTTTATGAGCCAGGTCAAGTACAACCTTTCTGTGTGACCTAGGAACAACCAGTTGTTCCACCACTTCACCCCTTACATCATCAACACGATAAAGGAGATTGTGGTTGACAACAAAGTGAGGATACACATTCTCCAAACCTGTACTTTGAGCCACTCCATTAATCATAGCAACATTTTCCCAAGCATGAGTTAACGTTGGATCCCTTAATTGGGATGTGCCAAAGTTATCCTGAGAACAGTCTAGTTCTGGCATGGGTGACTCTTCCCCAGACTCCTGGGGTCCTTCAGTGTCCCCAAGTAACACAGAGAGAGGGAACTGGTCAGGCTCAACTGGGGCCAGTCTTACAGCTGAAACTTCAGAACTTGAGTCCCCAATTTCTGGCAAACCAACCGGACATTCAGCTTCCAAAGTTAAGGAAGTCGGAGGTGGGAACTCGACCTTCCAGAGATCCCAAAACAAGGGAAAGTCACGTCCTAGTATAAGACTATGCATCAACGATTTGGATACTCCAACCTCATGGAATGTCACACCAAATTGGGTTTCAATTGGGACCGCAGCGGTACAGTAACTCTTTGCGTCACCATGTATGCACAAAACACCAATGCACCGTTTTTCCATCTGGTCCGGTGTTACCAGATCTGAATGTACAAGCGTGACCAGGCTCCCAGAATCCAGTAAGGCCTGGACACTCCTTCCACCAATTTTGACCAGCGCCATGTGAGCCACAGCAGATGTCAGACATGCTGGGTGGGCAAAGAAGGATAAGCGCCGTGCTGCTTCACACTCCATAGGTTCTGTGACTGTAGGACACTTGGCAGCTACATGCCCCCAGGTTTGACACCGCCAGCATTGGATATTGGAGCCTGGTATAGTATCTTTCAAAGACCTGGCATCCATATTGGTCTTCACCCACGGTTTAGAACCACCAGGAGGACTTGAAGCTGATGTGCCTCTTCCTGGCCCTGCTGGCAGACGCCGCTTTGTAGGTAAGTTCTCTGGAGGTGACATACCTGCCAAAAACCCTTCTGCGGCGAGGTAGCGTTCCACCATCTCGACCAACTCATCTGCGGACTTTGGATCAGCATGACTAACCCACTTTCTTAATTCATGCGGCAGAGCTGTCAAGAACCGATCCATTGTGACTCTTTCTACAATCTGGGGTGCAGTGAGTGTCTCAGGTTGTAACCATTTCCGCACAAGATAAATCAGATCATGCATCTGTGACCTGGGAGACTTATTGGGCCGGTAATTCCAACGGTGCACTCGTTGGGCCCGCACAGCTGGAGTGACACCCAAACGGCGGAGAATTTCTAACTTCAATTTCTCATAGTCCTGAGCATCTTCAGTGGACAAATCGAAATATGCTTTCTGAGAATCGCCCGTTAGAAATGGAGCAACCAACCCTGCCCACTGGGTCTTAGACCACGCCTCTCGTTCTGCTGTACGCTCAAATGTATTCAGAAATGCTTCCACATCGTCATGTGGGGTCATCTTTTGGAGAAAATGGCTTGCTTTAACCAACCCACTGTTAGCAGTGGCAATGCCAGATTGTTCTTGGCGCAAGTTCAGCTGCTGCAGAACCTCTGCAAGGGTTTCTCTATCTTTCCTGGCAGCTTCAGCTTGCATTTGCCTGTCTCTCTCTGCTGCCTCAGCCAGGGCTGTTACCTGAGCACTCAACAGACGTACAATTTCCTGCTGCGCCTCCTGCTGGGCAGCCTGCTGTGCAGCCAGCGCCTCCTGCTGGGCAGACTGCTGTGCATTAGTCTCTCGCTGAAGTACATTTGCTTCTTGCTGGGCTGCACTAAGTTGAGCCAAGCGTAACACGAGATCTTCCATCGTTTTTCCAAACCGCAGACGTGAAGCAACGCAATCAAACTTGCTAAGTGAATTGCACCTGGCAGGGAATCAACATGCCCGCATCGCTCCACCAATTGTGACTGGTTACACACTCTTGCAGGGGGTCAGTCGTGCAGAAATAGGAGTGCAGACAAGTTTGTGTCATAAAGCTGTTCAGCCGCCCAGGCTTTATTTGTAAGTTGCTCAAAATAACAAACAAAACAAAAATAAATCATAGCCGTCTGGCTCCTGCCTACCTCACTCAGTGGCCCTTTCTATACTTGCAACACAAATATAACGATCACAGTCACTGGCAAAAACAGAGCAACTTACAGTTTCATGGTTTTCAGGGAATTTGCAAATCACTCACAGAGCTCCTTTCCTTCCAGCTTTCAGGCAGCCTGCATATAGGGAGAGAGCTCTGTGTCAGGCCCACTGACCTAAATACTCCACCTGTGTGATCAGCACACAGACAGGTAAAAACCCCAAACATTCCTGGAGTCTTTTAACACATGAAGTGCCGGAATCCTGGTGCAATGTATACACCATCCAGCACTTTCTCTGCTAAACATTGTGACACCCTGTCACACCCAGTTTTGGTCTACTTTATTGATCACCTGCGGTGACCATAAAAGATGCGATTTTGCCACTGTTGCAGAACCCTGAAAAATTAGGCATGTGTACTTTCCTGAAAAATTATGTTTTTTTTGTCGCAGCCACTGAAGCACAGAGGCCAGAAACAATATGCCATATAAATGCTGAAAATATTAATATTTTTTTGTCGCAGCCACTGCAGCACAGAGGCCAGAAAAAATATGCCATATAAATGCTAACAATATACATTTTTTTTGTCACAGCCACTGAAGCACAGAGGCCAGAAAAAATATGCCATATAAATGCTAACAATATAAATTTTTTTGGTCGCAGCCACTGAAGCACAGAGGCCAGAAAAAAATATGCCATATAAATGCTGAAAATATTAATTTTTTTTTGTCGCAGCCACTGCAGCACAGAGGCCAGAAAAAATATGCCATATAAATGCTAACAATATAATTTTTTTTTGTCGCAGCCACTGAAGCACAGAGGCCAGAAAAAATATGCCATATAAATGCTAACAATATAAATTTTTTTTGTCGCAGTCACTGAAGCACAGAGGCCAGGAAAAATATGCCATATAAATGCTAACAATATAAATTTTTTTTGTCGCAGACACTGAAGCACAGACGCCAGGAAAAATATGCCATATAAATGCTGAAAATATTCATTTTTTTTTGTCGCAGCCACTGCAGCACAGAGGCCAGAAAAAATATGCCATATAAATGCTGAAAATATAAAAAAATTTTGTCGCAGCCACTGAAGCACAGAGGCCAGAAAACATATGGCATATAAATGCTGAAAATATTCATTTGTTTTTTGTCGCAGCCACTGAAGCACAGAGGCCAGAAACAATATGCCATATAAATGCTGAAAATATTCATTTTTTTTTGTCACAGCCACTGAAGCACAGAGGCCAGAAAAAATATGCCATATAAATGCTGAAAATATTCGTTTTTTTTGTCACAGCCACTGAAGCACAGAGGCCAGAAACAATATGCCATATAAATGCTGAAAATATTCATTTTTTTTTGTCACAGCCACTGAAGCACAGAGGCCAGAAAAAATATGCCATATAAATGCTGAAAATATTCATTTTTTTTTGTCACAGCCACTGAAGCACAGAGGCCAGAAAAACTCAGGATTTACCTGGATTCAAATTAAACTAGTAGGGTTTGCACCCTAGTTTGTAACGGTGGTGGAGGGAGGAGGACGCTAAAGGACAGCTGTGTGTGGAGTCATGAGGCGTGCAGAGAAGGACAGCTGCATGGGGAGTCAGAAACTCAGAACAAGTCTTCCGGCGCGCAGTAACCCTCCGAGATCCACCCCTCATTCATTTTAATAAAGGTCAGGTAATCCACACTTTTGTGACCTAGGCGAGTTCTCTTCTCAGTTACAATCCCTCCTGCTGCACTGAAGGTCCTTTCTGAGAGGACACTTGAGGCGGGGCAAGACAAGAGGTTCATGGCAAATTGTGACAGCTCTGGCCACAGATCAAGCCTGCGCACCCAGTAGTCCAGGGGTTCATCGCTCCTCAGAGTGTCGATATCTGCAGTTAATGCCAGGTAGTCCGCTACCTGCCGGTCGAGGTGTTCTTTGAGGGTGGATCCAGAAGGGTTCTGGCGCTGCCTTGGACTGAAAAACATTTGCATGTCTGACGTTACAGAGTGGCCAAAGTGCTTTGTCCTTGCAGGTGCGCTCGTGGCAGGATTACTGGCACCTCTGCCCCTGGAATGTTGATGAGTTCCTGAAGTGACATCACCCTTAAAAGCATTGTACAACATGTTTTGCAGGCTGGTTTGTAAATGCAGCATCTTTTCGGACTTGTAGTACGTTGGTAACATTTCTGCCACTTTATGCTTGTACCGAGGGTCTAGTAGCATTGCGACCCAGTACAGGTCCTTCTCCTTAAGCCTCTTGATACGGGGGTCCTTCAACAGGCATGACAGCATGAAAGACCCCATTCTCACAAGGTTGGATGCAGAGGTATCCATCTCCGCTTCCTCGTTATCAAGGACTGCATCATCCATGGTCTCCTCCCCCCAGCCACGTACAAGACCAGTGGTCCCCAAAAGGTCACCACTAGCCCCCTGGGAAGCCTGCTCCTGTTGGTCCTCCTCCTCCACAAAGCCACCTTCCTCCTCTGACTCCACTTCTGACACCTCTCCCTGCGTTGCAGCAGGTGCCTGGGTTCGTTCTGGTGATTCCGACCAGAAATCATGCGCTTCCTGCTCCTCGTCACGCTGGTCTACAGCCTCATCTGTCACTCGTCGCACGGCACGCTCCAGGAATAAAGCAAAGGGTATTAGGTCGCTGATGGTGCCTTCGGTGCGACTGACCATATTTGTAACCTCCTCAAAAGGGCGCATGAGCCTGCAGGCATCGCGCATAAGCACCCAGTAACGGGGGAAAAAAATCCCCAGCTCTGCAGATCCAGTCCTACCACCCAGTTCAAACAGGTATTCGTTGACGGCTCTTTGTTGTTGCAGCAGATGTTCCAACATGAGGAGCGTTGAATTCCAGCGAGTCTGGCTGTCGCAAATCAAACGCCTGACTGGCATGTTGTACCGCTGCTGAATGTCAGCAAGGCGTGCCATGGCTGTGTAGGAACGTCTGAAATGGGCCGACACCTTCCTGGACTGCCTGAGAACGTCCTGGAATCCTGGGTACTTCGAGACAAAACGTTGGACTATTAAATTCAGAACATGTGCCATGCAGGGCACATGTGTTAAATTGCCCAGTCGCAGTGCTGCCAACAGATTGCTTCCATTGTCACACACCACTTTTCCGATCTTCAGTTGGTGTGGGGTCAGCCACCGATCGGCCTGTGACTGCAGAGATGACAGGAGTACAGATCCGGTATGGTTTCTGCTTTCCAGGCACGTCATCCCCAAGACAGCATGACAACGGCGTACCTGGCACGTCGAATAGCCTAGGGGGAGCTGGGGGTGCACAGGTGTGGAGGAGGAGGACCCAGCAGCAGAGGAGGAAGAAGAGGAAGAAGACGAGGTAGAGAGCGAAGGAGGAGTAGAGGTGGTGGCAGAACCGCGTGCAATCCGTGGCGGTGACACCAACTCCACTGTCATTGTTGAGCCACACATTCCCTGCTTCCCAGCCATTACCAAGTTCACCCAGTGGGCAGTGTAGGTGACATACCTGCCTTGACCATGCTTGGAGGACCATGCGTCAGTAGTCATATGGACCTTTGGTCCAACACTAAGTGACAGAGATGCGGTGACTTGGCTCTGCACATGGTGGTACAGGTGTGGTATTCCCTTTTTTGAAAAAATATTGCGGCTGGGTACCTTCCACTGCGGTGTCCCAATTGCTACAAATTTGCGGAAGGCCTCAGAGTCCACCAGCTGGTATGGTAAAAGCTGGCGGGCTAAGAGTGCAGACAAGCCAGCTGTCAGACGCCGGGCAAGGGGGTGACTCGCAGACATTGGCTTCTTACGCTCAAACATGGCCCTCACAGAAACTTGGCTGGGGGCAGATGACTGGGAATGGGAACTGGTGGTCAAGGTGGAAGGCGGAGTGGAGGGTGGTTCAGACGGGTCAAGGACAGCAGTGGTAGAGCAGTAAGATGCTGGACCAGAAGGAGGGTGGCTTTTAGTTTGCCTGTTGCCTTTGAGGTGTTGCTCCCAAAGTGCTTTGTGCTTGCCGTTCATGTGCCTTTGCATAGAAGTTGTACCTATGTGGCTGTTGGGCTTCCCAAGACTCAGTTTCTGACTGCACTCATTGCAAATTACAACGCTTTTGTCAGAGGCACACACATTAAAAAAATCCCACACTGCTGACCTTTTTGAAGCTGGCAATCTGACGGTAACAGTAGAAGTTGGCGGCAATGGCGGGTGCGTTGGCCGGCTGACCACAGGTGCCGATACATGTTGTTGCCCTACTGTTCCCTGCGAGCTGTCCTCCCTGCTTCTTCTAAGTCTTATTCTCCTCCTGCCTCTCTGACTCTCCGTCTCTCCATCTGAACTATCCTCCTCTTGCTCTCTTCTACTGGGCACCCACAAAACATCAATCTCCTCATCATCATTCTCCTCAGATGCATCAATTTCTTCTGACAGCTCACAGAAGGAAGCAGCAGCGGGGACCTCCTCATCACTCATTATGTCCATCTCTGTTGTGTTCTCTGCCAGAATTATATCTGGTGTAACGTCCTCATCTCCTTCATCTTCTTCTGCCAATAATGGTTGCGCATCACTCAGTTCAAGAAACTCATGTGAAAATAACTCCTCTGACTCCAGTGAAGAAGGGGCGCCGGTGGTGGAGGAAGTGTTACGTGGGGTGCCCATAGCAGTGGAGGATGAGGATGTTGTGGTAAAGTTAGAAACGGTAGAGGATGGGGTGTGCTGTGTAAGCCAGTCAACTACCTCTTCAGCATTTTGGGAGTTCAGGGTCATTGCCTTTTTAAAACTGGGCAATTTCCTAGGGCCACAGGATAGCATAGCAGCACTGCCCCTAGTGCCTCTGCGTGGCGGCCTGCCTTTGCCTGGCATTATTTTTAAAACAACAACAACAACTCAGGTGGTGTTTCTGGAGACGGTATTATTATTGATATTTAGACAGAATGTGAACAAGCTCACACAGCTAGGTGGCAGTTGTTTGAAAATGAAGAACACACTGGGCAAACAAATTGAAACAATGCCTGCAAGGTCAACGTATACACTACTACAGCAGTGGATACGGAATATATTATTGCTGCTTGAAAAACGTCACTCAGGTGGTGGTTCTGGAGACGGTATTATTATTGATATTTAGACAGAATGTGAAAAAGCTCACACAGCTAGGTGGCAGTTGTTTGAAAATGAAGAACACACTGGGCAAACAAATTGAAACAATGCCTGCAAGGTCAACGTATACACTACTACAGCAGTGGATACGGAATATATTATTGCTGCTTGAAAAACGTCACTCGGGTGGTGATTCTGGAGACGGTATTATTATTGATATTTAGACAGAATGTGAAAAAGCTCACACAGCTAGATGGCAGTTGTTTGAAGAACACACTGGGCAAACAATGCCTACAAGGTCAACGTATACACTACTACAGCAGTGGATACAGAATATATTATTGCTGCTTGAAAAATGTCACTCGGGTGGTGATTCTGGAGACGGTATTATTATTGATATTTAGAAAGAATGTGAAAAAGCTCACACAGCTAGGTGGCAGTTGTTTGAAAATGAAGAACACACTGGGCAAACAATTGAAACAATGCCTGCAAGGTCAACGTATACACTACTACAGCAGTGGATACGGAATATATTATTGCTGCCTGAAAAACGTCACTCGGGTGGTGTTTCTGGAGACGGTATTATTATTGATATTTAGACAGAATGTGAACAAGTTCACACAGCTAGATGGCAGTTGTTTGAAAATGAAGAACACACTTGGCAAACAATGCCTACAAGGTCAACGTATACACTACTACAGCAGTGGATACGGAATATATTATTGCTGCCTGAAAAACGTCACTCGGGTGGTGTTTCTGGAGACGGTATTATTATTGATATTTAGACAGAATGTGAACAAGCTCACACAGCTAGGTGGCAGTTGTTTGAAAATGAAGAACACACTTGGCAAACAATGCCTACAAGGTCAACGTATACACTACTACAGCAGTGGATACGGAATATATTATTGCTGCCTGAAAAACGTCACTCAGGTGGTGGTTCTGGAGACGGTATTATTATTGATATTTAGACAGAATGTGAACAAGCTCACACAGCTAGATGGCAGTTGTTTGAAGAACACACTGGGCAAATAATGCCTGCAAGTGCACTACTATTGGTGCACTACTATGAAGAACAGCAACAGCACTGTACACGTTAAAGAACAGTAAGATAAGTAAAAGAAAAAAAAAATATATGTATATTAAAAAAAAAAATTCTCGGGTTGCTGCTGCTGATACTGAACTACTAGGAGCAGCACAGTAGAACACCAGTCCCACTCCCCAACACTGCTAGACTAATAGCACTGGGCTGTTATAGTAGCAAAGTAAAACAACAAAAAAGAAAATAAAAGCAGTCCTTACAAGGACTATTGGGTTATTACAGCAGTCAGCAGATGAGATCAGAAGAGATCAGTGCCCACAGCAGGCAGCTACATACAGATCACTGCAGTAGAAGGTAGATTACTAGCCAGCAAAGCTACCTAACCTAAAATGTCCCTCAAATCCCTGCAGACTTCTGTCCCTCCAATACAGAGCAGTATGAAGTAGATTACTAGCCAGCAAACTTACTATCAACTGTCCCTCAAATCAGTGAAATCACTAACAGCTCTCTCCCTACACTAGCTCTTCCAAGCACACACAGGCAGAATGAAAAAACGCTGCAGGGCTTCAGTTTATATATGGAAGGGGAGTGGTCCAGGGGGTGTGGGGGTGGTCCAGGAGGGAGAGCTTCCTGATTGGCTGCCATGTATCTGCTGGTCTGGGGTGAGAGGTCAAAAAAAAAGCGCCAGGTAAGGCGAACCCAAAATGGCGAACGTCGCGCGACGTTCGCGAACATTCGGCGAGCGCGAACAGTCGATGTTCGCGCGAACAAGTTCGCGACATCCCTGTTAGGCACAACAAAAGACAATACAATGAAAAAAAAATCCACAAAATTGTGTGTAAAAGTGCATGTGTACTTGGCAAAATGCATGTTGTATGCGTATGTGCAAGTAGGTGTGAGTTCATGTATGTGTAAAAGCCCCCAACATGCCCCAAAAATGTATGTGTGTGTGTGTATTAGTGTAATAAGTGTGTGTTTGTGTGTATAGTGGGACACTAACCTGATGTACGAGGCTGTATGATGCATCTTCACCCCTGGAGAGTATGTAGGAAAAGGAGGAGGCAGGCTGCTATGTTGGATCCGGTTGGGGGGGCATCTGGGTGGAGCAGGAAGTAGAGGAAGTAGCAGGCCAATAGTAGGGACATACCTACTGCTTCCTATGTGACCCTAGGTGATCATGCCCCAGGGGCCACTCGTTACCTCCCCATATACTCGTTGCCTAGTGTCGGGGGAAGAAGGGAGCAGGGAAGCACTGCAGGTCCTAGAGTTCTACGATCTGCGGCACTGAAAGGGTTAATGGTTGTTAATTACAACTGCAGATGTAAGAGAAATCGATGTTGTTTTTTCTCAGAACAACAACACATCATCTCTAAAATTAGAATGGCTTTCAGACTACAGTACATGTTAGGATAATAATATCTCAAGTGTTTCTTTGATGAATTATGAAACCTTTATCTAATGAACTTTATACAACAGTGATCCTTTTTGTGAAGTGAAATGTTCTTTCTTGAAAAATAAAACATTTAGTCCACAGAGCGAGACAGAAATGAGAGAAGTGTCGTATTCAAGGCAGATCCCAAGGTTTTATGTGGTAACTACTTACCACATAAAAACTGGCAACCATGCGACGGAGAATGACACCATCATGCCGCAGACTGCCACAAAAATTCAAAATAATAGGACGCCGGTTTAATGTCCGCATATAGGTTCTACTTCTAAGTATTCCTGGCTGCACTATAATTCTTTATTGACTGATTCCTGGTTCTGATCTTCATCCTTTGACTCCTGACTATGCTGATTGCTTCCTGCCCTTGACTTCTTTCCTAGATATCCACCTTGATCTGCTTAACCCTTTGTGTACTGTGAATTGGACTATATCCTGTCAGTCTGCACATCAGCTTCCAACTTGTTTCCAACTCCAACCTAACAGAGCTGCCAGGCCCTGACAGAAACTCATCTAAGGTAGAAGAAATACAAGTTTTATTACACACATATCTACTAAGTCATATGTTCCTAAAATGTAATATCAAGTAATTCTTACAGCAGCAGTTGGGGGCCCAACTTGGAGGTCATTAATTGTGAATGATTATTTGCCATATTTATGGAAGCTGAACATGTCACTTCTTCTTCAGAATATAAGATACTTACATTTCTGATAAAATCATACATACATACATTTATCTTTAGGGGGTTATTTACTAAAACTCAAATTTATCTCATTTTTATTAAAACAAGCTTGACCAAACTCCCTTCCACGATTTAATCTTATTTATAAGAATTATTTTTTATAATTATTAATTATTTATAAAATAGCTGGAAAAAGTCATGATAAAATTGAGCGGAAACTCGAATCATACAAATTTTTTAGTTTTGACAACCGAATCACTGGATTTTTTTGGGTTATCAACCAAAACCCTAAATCTTTCGCATTATCGGACCAGCAACCCAGAAAAAATTGAGATTTAGTAAATAACCCCCTTAATGTTAAAAGAAATAATCTTCAACACAGTATCATGTCTACTTTTATCTTATTGAAAAGTATCTAGCAATAAGAACACCATGTTTAAAGTGCTTAGAATTAAAGTTAAAATTTCATGATAAAGATTTTAGCCTGAGCTGCCAGTTAACAATTGTGTGGAACATCTTAATGACTAGGATTCAAGGAAATAAAATTCTAGCACTCACCATGCGTATGAAATATAGTAGCACATTTGTCATGCTGTGGCAGGTATCTTTAGTCAGAGAAAACTCTTAGGCATGTCGATAATGTTTCCCAACTTAAGCAACTGGATTGTCTTTTTGTTCTATCAAGTGTTCTTTATTTTAAGTATTTTGTCTTATATCCAGTGGGTTCTAATAAAAACATAAAACCATTTTTTTGACAGTGAGCTTTCCTGTATTAGATCATCTGAAGTTTTTTAGAGAAAATATAAATAGCCAACCATGAAGTTGAGCCATGCAGATGGAACATGAGTTATTGCTGCGTCAGTCTCTCTGTATCACCAACATACAACCAGCAGTTTTTAGTGTATTGGGTTGTTGCAATAATGTGCAATATTTATGACACATGCTATTTTTCCAGTGTTGACTGCAGTGTATGTAGAGTAAATCTCAATGAATAACATTGCCATGAGGCAAAAGATAATTCTATAATGAACATTTTTAAAAGCCTTCTGTGTTGTACAGCTATGACTTCTACAGAAGCAAGCAGAATTTAAAAAAAAATTGGCAAACAGTTGTGATGTACGTAAAAGGCCAATGGGTTCAGGTACAGTAAGTACATCAGAGGTTTCACAAGTAAAAGACTCAATTTGAAATCCGTGTAGAAAATCTTGCTAAATTGCTTACCAGTTTAGTGGCCAAATATATGTGTTTTGCTCTACATGCTGGAAGGCAATAGTATTAAAAGTCACATAGAGAATGGCAGGTAGAACCCTCAAGACAGTTTCTGATAGTTGGAAACTTATTTTTTACAGCAAAAAATATTACAGAGATAGCTCATCTTGATTCAGTTAGACTTTGTGCATTTGGGAGCCTACTCTGTCAGCCAAGTCAATCGGATTTACAATGAAGTCTTAGATAGTGCTCATTTTTGAGACAAGCTGTGTCTATAACATTCTTGGCCTGAAGACTTTTTAGTTTGACATCAATCAGAGGTAAGTTAACGCACAAAGTTTCAGCTGTTGGAGTTACAGGCAGCAAAATCAAAACCCATAACTTCTGCCTGGTGAAAATTAAAATATGTCCCCATTTCCTATCTTCTTTTATGCTAGAATTTGACAGGGAATTTTCAAAAGGAGAACTTTCCTTAGACTAGCAAAAACTTTGCTAGAACATTGTTATTGTATGCCATAGCTATAGCACCAAATGTCATTTTATTTAAATATATTCTTTACAATGGGCAGTTTTGTAAATCTACTAGTTGAGATTATTGACACAATTATTCTTGTGCTGTCTCTGCAGATTTATGCATTTGAATTAAAATTAAGATGAATTGATTGAATACATTGCACTGACCATTATATATATAGGGACATGCTGCAGATCAATTGAAATTTATGATATTAGAAACGATATCCCCGTTAAAAAGAGGGGGAGACAGAGAGCTGAAATTGAAAAAAAGGGAGGTGTGGTGGATTAACAAACTTAAATCGCTATATCCAGCAGGTTTAAACAAAGATTATGACTTCTTTTTGTATTTATAAATGCATATATGCTAATTGAGAGTGATACAAACTATGAGGTCATTTCCTTTCCACTGGCTTAAATATGTTTCACCTGTGTAATGCTGTTGTTCATTTGGCTTGAGAAAGGGCACTTGGTTTGTCCGAAACGTCGCTTTGTGATGTTCTGAATTTTAATACACTTTTTGCATCAATCGAGTGCTGCTTCATTCATTTCTATTTGCTATAATAGGAGGAGATGAGATGGCGTCCCCTAGGGAGCGAGCACCGAGATTCTCACTGATACGCTGAAGAGAGTGCTGGGGCATACTCCATTATTGTATATATATATATATATATATATATATATATATATATATATATATATATATATATATATATATATATATATACAGATGAAGCCACTTGGATTTGTGAGTTAAATGCGTCATGACTCAGGGGTAATTGAAGAAACTGTGTTATCTAAAGTCATCTTAACTTCTTTTGAGAAAGGCTGTCGTGTCAGCCAAAACGTCAGCGATCGTCCACTGAATAAAGACATTTAAACTCTTCTAAGACCTGTGAGTGCGATCTCTATTTCTAGTTCTATATATATATATATATATATATATATATATATATATATATATATATATATATATACAGGTATAGGATCCCTTATCCAGAAACCCGATATCCAGAAAGCTCCGAATTACGGAATGGCTGTCTCCCATAGACTCCATTTTATCCAAATAATCCAAATTTTTAAAAATGATTTCCTTTTTCTCTGTAATAATAAAACAGTAGCTTGTATTTAATCCCAACTAAGATATAATTATTCCTTATTGGAAGCAAAACCAGCCTATTGGGTTTATTTAATGTTTTAATGAATTTCTAGTAGTCTTAAGGCATGAAGACCCAAATTACGGAAAGATCCATTATCCGGAATACCCCAGGTCCCGAGCATTCTGGATAAAAGGTCCCATACCTGTATTGTACTTTTATGCAATGTACAGCGCTGCGGCTCCTTAACAGTGCTTTACAAATAAAGTTATACATGCTCTCCGAATGGTGAACAAATTTGGTTGGAATATTCTTTTAATATACTTTAAATACTGAATACTAAATACTTAATAATGCTTCATAATAGAAACACTCTCAGTGCACATCATAACTACTAGGGACTGGTTTTTAAAAAATCAAGGGTAAAATTAAGATTTTGCAATTATGAAAAATTGTGACAAAAATACAATCAAAACTTTCTCAAAAAAAAACAATGTAACCATGAAAAACCATATTTATGAAAAATTGTGATTGAGTTTTTCGCTGTGACTTGATATATCAAATTTCAATTGCATAAAATAAAATGCATAGAATAAAAAAAATAAACAAAAAAAAAAGACTATAGAAATGCCATAGATCATGTTTTTCTCTGCAATCATGTTTAGTAATGATTCGGGAGGTTTTCTCTGCAATCATGTTTAGTGTTGATTCGGGAGTTCTCAACCTTTTTTACCCATGAGCCACATGTATGTATAAAGAGGCGAGGAGCATACAAGCATGAAAATAGTTCAATAGGGTGCCAAAAAAGGGCTGTCATTGGCTATTGGTAGCCTCTATGTGGACTGTCAGCCTACAGGACAATTTGCTTGGCAGTGCACCTGTTTTTTATGAAACCAAAACTTGCCTCCAAGCCTAAAATTGAAAAATAAGCACCTGCGTTGAGGCCACTGGGAGCAACATCCAAGGGGTTGGTGTGCAAAATGTTGCTCATGAACCACTGGTTGGGGATCACTGGTCTACTTGGTAGCCTTGTGTGGACTTCTAGCCTTCAGGTAGCTCTATTTGGGGTAAACCTGTATCTTTATATCTCCAAGACTTGCCTTCAAGACAAAAATGTAAAAATGTGCACTTATTTTGAGGCCATTGTGATAAACATCACTGGAGGTGGCAATCAAAATGCTGCTCATGAGCCACACATTGGGCATCACTGCCCTAGCTTATTAATGTCCTTTTCTAATTGTTTTCAAAGTAAAACATGGGTTACGCTCTGGGTCTTTTGAAAATTACTGTAGTACTGAAAATCCACTTATTAAAACTTGTCATACAGGTTCCTAGCCCCCTTCTTATTAGGGGCAGTTTCCTAAATGTCTTATTTTGTATTTTTTTTTCCTCCATGAGATATTTTGCACTTACTTTTATTGTCATGTTTGCAAGAAAACAATTATGTTTACTGTGCAAAAAAAAGTATTGTATTCTGACCCTATATCTTTGTGATAACCTCTAGCATTCATTCACTGAAGCATGTTTTTAGTCCTGAACTTTTTTGAATTGTCTGATATATCTGATTTTATTATTAAATCCAGCTAAAAATGGCAGCCAGTCGGCACACACAGGGCATTTCCTATTCATGTATGAGATCAATTCACAATTGATGTCTGCCTGTATGTGCATATGAATTATTACATCTAAGATTTATATCCGTATACATTTGACAATCTCTGTTCATCTCTTCTTGCATGTCAGTAGCTTCACAGGCATTTTGATTTTCAGAAAAATGCCTACAAGCTCATGATCTGACTGATGTAATGGAACATCAACAACTTTTGCGCTGATAAACATACATTTCTGTTCTTTTCTTTTTCTAGATGCATTTCCTACAAGCGAGTTCTCAAATCATATTTTTAAAGTCATGACCTGACAATATGCTATACATTTTAATGGGTCTAGCAGAGGATTGTATGAAATATAGTAGAATATACAAAGGTATACATTTTGATAAACATTAAAATGCTTTACGAATGTATATACAAATCCCAAGATATTTAGGAACTATTGAGTTTGCATTTTTCTCAAGGCTAATTGGAGGGTTTAGTACTGTTATAGATACACTGACAGATATGATGACAACTATCCTCTCAATGTTATGGGGCACATTTACTTAGCTCGTGTGAAGGAATAGAATAAAAAATACTTTGAATTTCGAAGTCGTTTTTTGACAACTTCGACCTTCAACTACGACTTCGAATTGAACAATTCGAATTAAAAATCGTTCGACTATTCAACCATTCGATAGTCGAAGTACTGTCTCTTTAAAAAAACTTCAACCCCCTACTCCGCCACCTAAAACCTACCGAACCTCAATCTTAGCCTATGGGGAAGGTCCCCATAGCGCTAAATCCTTCGACTTCGATATTCGAAGTCAAAGGATTTAACTTCGACAGTCGAATATCGAGGTTAATTAACCCTCAATATTCGACCCTAAGTAAATGTGCCCCTATGTGTTGAGTACAGTTCCCTTTGATGACATGAACCCTTTGTACACATATATACATATTGTAGTTTGTTCAGGTAGCATGATTGTGGTCTACTGGGTGCAGTCTGTTGCTCACAAATAAAAAGGTCACTGTTATCTCTCAGAAATACAGACAGACTGATAACAGTTCACTGTTTTTATTCCATACACACACACAGACTGACTTCCCAGCCTTCCACTATCTCAAAAGGCAGAAACATTCTTCAAAGGCCATCAGCTTTATAAAACATGACACCGCTTATGCACATACATAACAGACAGCGAAGCTGGCTTAAGTTTTTATTACCCAGACATAAAACAGGACATTAAATCAAGCAAAAGAAAATCAAATTTTGAGATTTTGAAAAATGAGATTTTATATTAACCATTATCAACCAGAGAAGCCAGTACATAAGATCAGTTAAATTTAGCTGTTCATGTGTAGTTGTTAATATTATGTGTCAAATATTTGCACAAAGTTATTTAACAGCCTGATAGGGAGGAAAACATTTGGGAAGGAAATTGCTGATGTTTTAACCCTTTAAAAGTGCCAGCAGAATTTCCCATTTTATTTGCACTCAGTGCCAGACATTTTGTGCTCTCTCACTTAAGGGGCATTTCCTGGTGGGATTTTTTAGTTTACCTAGGAAAATTATACATTTTTTGTTTTCAGGAAAACCTGAGCTTTCTAAATCTGCTGTGTATTTCCACTTCTGGAGCAAGATTTAGAGCTCTAAATACCAAAGAAAAATAAAATAATTTTTCATTATATATGGATGTTTACCTTAAAGGTGTTTTATTTAATGCACACAAATTTGACTGATTTGGAGATCGAAAACTCCCATCAGTTAATTACCGAATTTTCAGAGCACTATAGTAGATGTAGATGCTTTGCCAAATTAGGCAGTTTTGATGAAATACCGGATAATAGCCTCAAAGCTTCCACATAGAATAAGTTACCAAGAAAAAACATCCTAAATATAAAAATCCAAAGTGACTAACCATGTATTTCTACTCCAAACTACTCTGAGTCACAGTGCAGTGCACAATGGGCATCAAGCTGTATTCGTATTTAAGATGTTCTTTTCTTGTTACCTTATGCTTTGTGGTATATAAGATGCTAGAAACTGAAAGCTTTGATGTGATTTTCCGGTATTTCATTCAAACTGACAATTTTGGGAAAGTAGAGAGACATGGTTACCAATTTTGGATTTGCCTTAATGTGTACGTCACCCCATTATATTATGTGTGGAATACAGAGACCCCCCAATAAAAATAGCACATATGTATTTTCACGTCTGACATTCTGGCTGCTACAATATAAGCACCTGGTATGTGTAGTAGAATACCATATATTTTCCAATAGTACACAAAAGTACACATTCTGACAAATCCAAAATGGGTAAATACACCTTTTTCTGACAAACTGCAAGGCCATACTAAACGTAACTTATATATATATCACAGATTTTGTAAGGTACCAAATATAAAATCCTAAATAAGCACACCAGGGGTCTACTGAACAGTTTGATGCCCAATATGCATAGACTTACCAAACTATGTGGTATACAGAGTGCCCCAAATGAAAACAGTGCATATGAATTTTCACGTCCAACACTCTGGCTGCTGCAATATAAGTACCTGGTATGTGTATTATGTGCCATAGGACCCCCTAACAATAGGGAGACCCTATAAAACCATATTTTTTACACATTCTGATGAATCAAAAATAGTTAAATACATCTTTCTACAGCACACTACCAAACTGCAAAGCTTTGCTTAACGTTGCATTTTTTATGACATTTCTGAAAATGTTCACAAAGCTTGCAATTTTCCCCATTATACATCCCAGACTTTCTAAGGTACCAATATAAAACATCCTAAATAAGCACACCAGAGGTCAAATGAACATTTGAATGCCCAATATGCATAGATTTACCAAACTATGTGGTGTGCTGAGATTCAGTTCGGGATTCAGCCAAGATTCGGCCTTTTTCAGCAGGATTTGGATTCGGCTGATCCCTTCTGCCCAGCTGGACCGAATCCTAGTTTGCATATGTAAATTAGGGGCGGGGAGGGAAATCACTTGACTTTTTGTCACAAAACAAGGAAGTACATTTTTCCCTTTCCCACCCCTAATTTGCATATGCAAATTATGATTTGGATTCGGTTCAGTATTCGGCCGAATCTTTTATGAAGGATTCGGGGATTTGGCCAAATCCAAAATAGTGGATTCGGTGCATCCCTAAAGGCAACATGCAATAAAATCACTAAAATCCAATAAAACCACTAAAAGCAATGGGTTTTTTTTCAGGCCTAGTGTAATCAGCCATCAGAATCATAGAGTATTTTGGGTTGGTATGTATAAGTGAGTGTGCACTTGGTAAAATGTGTGTTGTTTGCGGGTGTGCAAGTATGTGTGAGTCCTGTGAATGTGTGGAACCAATCCCCAAAAAAATGTATGTGTGTGCGTGTAAATGCAAGTTTTTATTTGTGGAAAAAGTGGGTTTTGTGTGTGACACACAAATGATGAGGAGTGCGCCATCCTGTAGGATCCGGGATGGGGGCGGCACTGGGGTTTTCAAGGAACTAGAGGTTACAGCAGACATGTGGATTTCACAAACCTGCTGCAGCCTTGGGGCCCCTGGGTGTTTGTGCCCCAGGGGCCACTCGTTCCCTCACTCTGCTTATTGTCTAGGGGCTTCTCCACTTGCAGACCCGGAAGTGCAGCGGAATGTAGAATCTACGTTCTGTGGTACGTCAGTACTTTTATCTACAGAACATAGATTCTACATTCTGTGGTGTTTTAATTGTGGTTCTGTGAAAATAATCAAAACACACCGGTTACTTATAAGCAAAGGTTTTTATTAAATATATAGAATGAAAAACATATACATTACCGAATGAGCAAATTGAGCAAGCCCTTCCTCTCTGCAACCAATACTGGGAGATCCCAAACAGTCCGCAAATGGAAGTTCTCAAACAGTGCACAGAGCTATTGGGTTTAATCAGAGTATTACCATGAGCCATTATTGAAAAAACTCCTATTAATACATGTGGCAATTAAAGGGTTAAACAGTTTTACTTCAATATTTACAAGAGGGCAACAAATATCACATATGTCTTGTAGTTCCATTAATTGCACTCCATTTATAATAATATAACCTAAGGAGAAATGACTTTTGTTTTGGCACACAAAGCAATTTACAAAAATGTTTAACAGTTTGCTGCTACATCAAAAAACTTTATAGCATACATCATGCTGAGGGGTTACATCAGTGAGGTAGTGAGTGGGTAACCGTTTGCAAATTGCAGTTATAGCGAGCAAAAATGGAAAAGGTATTTTGAAGGTGTGGACTACACTTTCAGTCCAGACGTTCGCTGCAGTTTTTGCACAAATATATGCCATTCATTCAGGGGGGCTGGGCGAGATGAAGCCATGGCTTGTACCCCTTGACAACAGAAAAGTTTTAAAAGAGTGTTACTTATCATGTCTGCTTGATTTGCATAGTAGCTAGATCCATCCAGTGAGCCATGGTTCTATCCCAAATTTCCACATATCTTGCCAATTTACAAGTGCCTACAAATTCAACAGCTTTTGCGGCATTGAGTGATGCTAAGGGGCTAAATTACTAGTGCCTATGGGCCAACAAAAAATAAAAAGCACAGCAGGTTTTAGGATAAACCCACTTGGAAAAAAACAATCATCAGTAAGCAGAGGTATTTGGATGCATTGTGTATACAATTGTGACACATTGATTACAGTACTTTTGTTATGTATAAAGACAGTCTGATATCATAGTGGTTATTACCCTGTCTAGACAATTTGTGAGGATACAGAATTTTTAATTGATTATATTTAGAAAGTTTATTTTTTAGAGACGTAGCTTGTATTAATTTTTAATTTTCCCCTTAGGTAATAACTGCTGAGTAAAAAGAAAGCATTAAATTGTTAGTCACACTGGCTGTAGCTATTGCCTATTTTTAATTTCAGTTTTAGCATCTCTTCCCCACACCCCCATGCAAGTGCCTTAACAGTAAGCAGTATACCTTCTCCGACGGTTGTTTTCAGCCAGCCCTAAACTGTGTTGAGGTTATATATTAAAAAGTACAAAAGTTGTCCAGGTCTAGTAAACTATAGCAACCAATATAATTCTTGCTTTTCAAATGGTTGACTAGTAAATGTATGTAATACTATCTGCTGGCTGGCTGCCATGTATTACTAATCATGTTTCAAAATGTTAACATTTCACTACACTACTCCTAAATCTTACTACAATATGACATTTTTTACAAAAATTGGCACCAGCTCACCCTCTAATATGCACATTGAACTAAACACTGCTGTACTGAAATTATTAAGGTTTGTTTCCTTGTCTTTAAAGGGGAACACCACACAAACATAATTTAAGCTTTTTGATAAGTTAACATAATTTCAGGCATGTTTGCAATATACATCAATTAAAAAATATGCAGACTTTTCATGATTTTAAATGGGTTGGAACAATTCCCTAAGATGAGCCTAACAGTTCTCCTGCTGATCTGTCTGACTACTTTGCTGAGTTGGCTGTTACTTTATATCAGCAGCCATCTGTCCTTAGCCTGCATTCTCCAAACTCTACAATTCCCTGCACACGTGATTTCAATAAGGAACATCGTAGTGCAATGCATTGTTGGTTATGTAGTTCCTGCATGCTGTCTGTAAGCTGGGGAGAAGTTGTTACACTTTGTAACATCAGTGTTTAGTCTCTCCTTCCCTGCCAGGATTTCAAATGATACAGAAAGAGAAGAACTATTAAACAGCTGGATTTCAGCATAGAAAATGGCATTTATTCATACCTTTTGAAGAAACAGGTAACAGTGATGGGTATATAAGGGGTTTCTGTGTTATGTGTGCCTCTCTATCTAATGTTCCCCTTTAATGTCTTTTTGTTGTAACTCAGCATATTTTGGGCACCTCCAATTTTGTAAAGGATTTTTTTTCTTGTACTTAGTTACTTACTGTACTGAGTATGGTTTTTGCTGATGTATCCCTTTTTGCCAAGGAATGCTACATTTAAATTTATTCTTATGAGCTTTTTTCACCCATAATGTATACAAGTATATGTTGTCTTCTAAATAGGACACACTCTGCAGTTATGCCTCACTTCCCACAAAGCAAATTTTGCAGTGTGTGAGGAGAATGATATCTTTCTGTAGCACATTGTAACACAATGTACTTTCATTAGTAGTGCCCCAAATGAACCTTCCATGCAAGCTGAATTTACTAACAACATCCTGAGACACTTAGAAATGTTACCTTCATTTCACTTTCTCTAGACTGTTGACTTTTCTCAGCAGGGGAACTCAGCAGGAATTCCTTTTCAATCTGAAAAGTTCTTTCCAAATTCTGATTTCCCTTTACTGTTTTCCTTTAAATTGCAGCGTTTTTATCACTGATATCCTTGTATTCAGAAACGGATCAATTGTGATGGGTGACATTTTTGTCAGGTGGTGATTTTCAGCTAATTTCTGCATTTCACAATCTGCAAATATCTTCATGAAACAGCTGCAAAATTTTGCAGTGGAATTTTTTGCTGCAGAAATGTTGCTGCAAACACCTCCCCCTGAGACTCCAGTGTATTTTGTGCTCTGAAAAGTGACTAGGAATAAATGGCCATCCACTGTTGGAGTTAAAAGAGCCAATTGATGTCAATGCGTTTTGCAAATTTTCACTGCTTCACCACTTTTCCAGTGGTTTTGTACTTTTCTAGCAAACAAAAACAGGACAGGTTTGCTCATCACCAGCAATTAATAATCCTATACTGCTCCTGAGCAAACTTAGTGCTTTTTATTACATATTCGGGATAGAGTTTAATCATGGTTTCAAAAAGCTCTAATACCACTAAAATTCAACCCTTAATAAATGGGCTTCTATCTATGCCTCTGTGCGATACAATATGTTCTTGTATTATTATAATCAAAGCACCTTTTTTTTTGTTGGTTTAATTACAAAGATCCTTGTGTTCTTTTTGTAGCTTCTCTTTCTTCTCATGCAATTACATTTTTTGAGAAATAGGCCCATAGTGTTTAAACATCATTTAAGTCAGCGCTTATTTCAGACTTTGGTTGGACTTTGGCTGAAAGATGCATAGTTGTTTTGATGGACCACTTTCTCTCCCCATGCAAAATGCTTCACATTAGAATTTGAATAAATTGATGGATGATTTTGTATTAAAACACGCTGATCTCAGAAGTGACCCATGTAGCAGTAGTGTCTACTGTTCTTTGTGTCCCGTTTATCTAAATGAAAGGCAATTTAATGTGTAGAATGTTATATGAAAATGTAAAACAGGAATTCTGCTATGTTACAGTGAAATGAGCTGGATTGGTATGTAGTATAATCTGATCTTGTGTATAATTACTAAAAGAACACATTTGTGTGAATTGTTTAGCATATATTAAGAACATTTAATTGTGTCAGCAAGTTTCTTGACAACATTTCATGGCAGCATGACACGCCTGATTAGATGTCCTTCCTTTGAAGGGGCCATTATTCTTGGGAAAGGTATTTTAATGTACTTAATATGAGCAGAAGTTCATGCACCCTTAACCTAATTATTTTGTCTATACAGTATTATACACTCTGATTTGTTTTATTGCTGAGGTGTTTTTTTTAACCAGAATCATATTCTTATTGTGCAGCTTTCAACGTTTCTTTTAGAGCTTTTTTAAACTTCCATCTCCTGCCACAGAGAGAGAGGATATTAATATTTCAGTAGGGTTTTCAGTGTTCAGTTAAAGTATCCTTGTATTATCAGCATATTTTATCTTATCTCAGCAAAATAGTGTTTCATTCTTAAACATGCAGAAGAGGGATTTAGCCACTTTAGTGACTTGTAAAATATGCACAAACATGACTCATATCAGTATACAAGATTACACATTGACGCTTGATATAATTAGTACATCGAGGTACTTTTATATGTGGTATTTGCTACGGTAACATGGGTTAGATGTTCGTAAAGATACCAATGACCTGTGCTGCAGAATATCATCACTGCAGAAATACGTACGTTTTTCATAATATATCTAATACAAGTAATTCAAAAATAATAAGTCATGAAAAATAGCTTATGGAATTGCATGGTGTCATAGTTCAGCAGGTTGACAAGAGACTTGCTGATCAAGTGCACTCAGTTTACTACACTTGATGAGAATTTAAATGTTTCCACTCTGCTGAAACATTGCTGTAATTTAACGTACAAGATTGTTAATGGACTTTTCAAGTACCAACAGATCATCGTTGTTGATCATTAGCTAAACTTGGTCACTTGGTTTGAGCTGAACGAAAGGGAGATGCAGGAAGAGAAAGGTAGGATTATAATTGTTATCATTAAGTATAAAGGTAGTTCAACTTAAGAATTAAGAGTAAACCATAATAGAGTAAGACAGTTTGCAATAATTGTCATAGGCGGAGGGTGATTTTTGAGTTTGGGAAGGCTAATTGAAGGGCGCCTAACAAAAGAAATGTTTTTCCCTCACCAGGCTTACATTGTCTACATTGCAGATATGGGAACAATAGTATTTTACAAGAAAAGCAATCTATTGATAACTATGGCCACCGCACTGGGTTGATGTGTCCCCAAATCCTACATCACACACATATGCATAACGCTGGGGCATTTGCTTATGAGGCACATACATGTGCCCCAACATGGCCAGCCATACCAAAGCTCCCTCCTTGTGCACAGACCACAGAGCTTGATAGAGGTGTTTTATTAGGAAAAATACTATTGTTTACTCCATTCAGGTCTCCTTTAAATTAAAGCTTTGATTAATATAATGTATAGGTATATATATGTTTAGTATACCATACCGTATATTCCATTAAAAAACATAAAAGCAGTAGGGATGTAGTGAACTGCCGTTTTGGTGTTCGCGAACGCCGTTCGCGAACACCGGCAAAAATGCGAACAGTTCGCGAACAGTTGGCGAACTTCGAACACCCGCAAAATCGTTCGATTCGAACGATCGAAGGATTTTAATCGTTTGATCGAAGGATTTTCGTTCGAATCGAACGATCGAAGCCATTCGATCGAATGCTTTTCATTCGATCGAATGCTTACAATCGTTCGAACGAATGGAAATCGTTCGATTTTAGCGGTCGAAGGAATCGAATGGTCGAACGATTTTTATTCGAATCGAACGCGAACTCAAATTGGCGAATGTCGCGCGACGTTCGCGAACATTCGGCGGACGCGAACAGTCGAAGTTCGCGCGAACTAGTTCGCCGGCAAACAGTTCGCTACATCCCTAAAAAGCAGTACCAGCTTCTTTATCAAATCCAGTAACAGCTGAGAAAAACTTCCAGTTCCATGTACAGTGTATAACATCTTTGAAAAAGGGAGCTGCAAATTCATGTTACACACACACTGCATATCATCTTTTACTTGACACTCACTGTTCCCTTCTCATTGAAATAATTTCCTTTATTTACATTCTATTTGAATATACATATACAGTATATGAGAAACTGGCAACCTGGCATGTGGGAAAATATATATATATATGCAGTTTAGGTCTAACCAGTAGTGCAATAAGCAGTAAGTGCAGAATAGGTATAAATTATAATTGGTATGTACAAGAATGAACTGGATAATATTTACAGAGTGATTACAGTCATATGAACATAATATACAGTTTGTAGTAACTATAATCAGTAGTTACAAGCAGATGAACAAATGTACAGGTTGATGCAGTACAACAATATTGAATGTGCAGTGGTAATGGGGATAGTGTAAGGTGGGGGGGGTTTAAAGGAGTCAGTAAGGTGCAGAGTTAAGTATGGAGACAGCTCTAGGAAAGAAACTGTTCCTCAGTCTGCTGGTTCTTGTCCGGTGTAACCTGAAACGCCTGCCTGAAGGCAGAAGAGAAAACAGTCTGTGGGCAGGGTGAGAGGAGACAGTGCATCTCCTGGATGTCCTCAATGGATGGAAGCGGAATCCCTGTGATGCGCTGGGCAGTTTTTACCACCCGCTGCAACGCCTTGCGCTCAGCAACAGAGCAGCTCCCATACCACACTGTGACACAGCTGGTCAGAATGCTCTCTATTGTGCAGCGATAAAAGTTCACTAGGATGGCTGAGGACAGCTGGTTTTTCTTTAGTATTCTTAAGAAGAAGAGGCGCTGGTGAGCCTTCTTGACCAGGCTGGAGGTGTTGGTAGTCCAGGACAGGTCCTCCGAGATGTGAGTTCCCAGGAACTTGAAGGATGACACAGGTTCAACAGCCATCCTGTTTATGTGGATGGGATCGTGGGAGCTACTTCTCTTCTTCTTCCTGAAGTCCACAATGAGCTCCTTGGTCTTGGTGGTGTTAAGGAGCAAATTATTGTCCGTGCACCAAGTGGCTAGATGCTGGACCTCTTCCCTGTAGGCAGTCTCATCATTGTTGCTGATGAGACCAATCACCGTGGTATCATCTGCAAACTTAATAATGGTGTTAGATCCATTTACAGGTCTGCAGTCGTGGGTGAAGAGGGAGTAGAGGAAGGGGCTCAGCACACAGCCCTGTGGTACACCAGTGTTGAGTGTGATGTTAGTGGAGCAGATGTGGCCTGACCTGACATGCTGTGGTCTGTTGGTCAGAAAGTCCATAATCCAGTTGCAAAATGAGGAATTAATGTCCAGGGCTCTAAGTTTAGTGATTAACTTAGAGGGTATGACAGTATTGAATGCTGAGCTAAAGTCAACAAACAGCATCCGTGCATAAGTGTCTTTATTGTCCAAGTGTGAGAGCACAGAGTGCAATGCTAAAGAGACTGCATCTTCTGTGCTCCTATTGCTGCGATAAGCAAACTGATGAGGGTCCAGAGTTGATGGGAGAGAGTCTTTCAGATGTGACAATACTAACCGCTCGAAGCACTTCATGATAATGGGTGTGAGTGCTACAGGGCGGTAGTCATTTAGGCACGATGGGCTAGAGTGTTTTGGCACTGGCACAATGGAGGTGGACTTAAAGCATGTTGGAACAGCTGCCTGGGCAAGAGACATGTTAAAAATGTCTGTGAATACCCAGGCGAGCTGCTCTGCACACGCTCTAAGTACACGTCCAGGGATACCGTCTGGTCCAGCAGCCTTGCGCGCGTTGATCTGGCTCAGTGCAGTACAAACATCTGAAGAGGCCAGTATGATGGTTGAGTGATCGGTTGAGGGAGAAATCCTGGTAGCTGGATGGTTGTTGTCTCTTTCAAAGCGAGCGTAAAAGTCATTAAGCTCATTCAGAAAGCCGACATTAGTGGTTGTGGTGGAGTTGCTGGGTTTGTAGTCTGTAATGGCCTGAATGCCCTGCCACATGCGTCGAGGGTCAGCATTGGAAAAGTGATCCTCTAGCTTTAATTTGTAGCAGTGCTTGGCCTTTTTGATGCCTTTCTTCAAATTTGCCCTGGAAGTCCTGTAGGCCTGTGCATCACCTGACCTGAAGGCAGTGTTACGTGCCTTTAGCAAGAGACGCACCTCCTTGTTCATCCAAGGCTTCTGATTTGGGTATATAGTGATCTGTTTCTGGGTAGTAACACTGTCAATGATGGAGTTAATGTAGACCAGAATAGAGGAAGTGTAGTTATTTATATCCGTATGAGAGCCACAGGTGGCCTGGGAAGCAAACATACTCCAATCTGTGTGTTGAAACCTGTTCTGGAGTGTGCTGTCAGCCTCCGCTGGCCACACTTTGATGGTCCTCACTAATGGCTTCTCACGGTTGATGAGGGGGGAGTACTTGGGGGTGAGGAACAAAGAAAGGTGATCTGATTGACCCAAGTGGGGGAGGGGGGTCACAGCATAGGCTTCAACCATGTTTGTGTATACATGGTCCAAAGTTTTGTTTCCTTTTGTTTTCCCATTCCTATATATATATATATATATATATATATATATATATATATATACTGTATATATATATATATAGGAATGGGATCCTTTATCCGAAAACCCATTATTCAGAAAGCTCTGAATTATGAAAAGGCCGTCTCCCATAGACTCCATTTTATCTAAATAATCAAAAATTCTAAAAATGATTTCCTTTTTGCTGTTACAGAAAGATCCATTATCTGTAAACCCCCAGGTCCCGAGCATTCTGGATAACAGGTCCAATACTGTATATATATTATACAGGTATAACGACTTGGGATCTCTATAATTCATTGTAGTCCTGTAGGCTCTGCACATGGTGGCTAAACATGAGGCTAAACAACATACAGTGCTTCTTCCTCTGTCAGCTCATCTCACAGCCTTAGTCAGACTCCAGAGGGCTGCAAGTGAAACTTATTACTGCTTTTTTATTGAATTTGTCTGTCAAATAACCTGCTGGTTTGGGGAGGCTTAGCCCGTGGTAATTGTGATTTTTGAATTGTCTAGTTTTCTGTTCTGCTTCGCTTTTCTGTTCTGCTTCACTTCAATGGCTACTGCTAGGGAAATTACACCCTGGCAACCAGACAGTAGTAAGAAACTCAAATGGAAATGGAGTAGGAGAGGGCCTGAAACAAAAGCCTACTATTAAAGAAAGTAAAAAAATCAAAATCAACTATTGATTAAACGTTACAGTCTGTTTTCTGTTCAGTGACTACTAAAAAACAAACTTCTCCCGCTTTCTGACTATAGCAATTTCAGTGAATCTGTAGCCATGAGCTTAATGAAGAAACTGATTAAAGTTGGCTGTACATGGGCAGATTTAAAGTGCCAATTTGGTCCCTTCAGACTGAGTCAGCAGCTTATCAGCCAGTGGATGGACCTTCTCTTGCTTCCTACCATCTTTTGTCTAGGTTTGAAACCCCTGTCGGATGAGGACTACATTGGGCAAAGATTCATTGGTTTGAAGATCTCTACAATTCAGCAGATCTTTATGTATATGGCCAGTACAACCCCTTTGAAATCTTTGGTATAGGTATAATGCATCAAATAACAATGTTTTGCAGTTGTATAGGCTAGCCATTCAATGAAATTTACAGCAAAAAATATTCAGAACATTAAGCTACACTTCTGTTATTAGTGAGAACCCCTAAAGGAAAATGTGTGGATCTTCTGGGAGAAACTATTATCCTTCCAAACAGACTGACAGCTAAAGGAAGATGCTGTTAAGAGTTCAAAGGCAGAAACATTCCTTTATAGGACCTGGTCAACCAATGGGAACAATAGCATATGCTTTATTTTATTTATAATTGCCATTGTTCTAAGAACATTTCTGATCCAAATAATGGACTATAGGAATAATTTTAATGTGAATTATTCTATTGCCTTTTTGTTTCTGCTGATGGCTCTTCTACCTTTTTACCTGGCAAAAGCTATTTAGCTCTCAGAGTAACTGCCATGGCCATGACAATAAGGTCACCAGACCAGACATTTGAACAGTAATGTATACGATTATATAGAGTATTTAATAGATATGGCAGATGTGATGTCTACTGAGTTTTTTTGTTATTGTAAATTTGAATAAAAGCTGTTTTTTTAAAAATGCTTTTGAAGCACATATATATTAAGGGGCAGATTTACCAAGGGTCGAATATCGAGGGTTAATTAACCCTCGATATTCGACTAGGAATTGAAATTCTTCGACTTCGAATATCGAAGTTGAAGAATTTAGCGCAGAAAATTTGATCGAACGATCGAAGGATTATTCATTCGATCGAACGATTAAATCCTTCGAATCGAACGATTCGAAGGATTTTAATCCAACGATCGAAGGAATATCCTTCGATCAAAAAAACTTAGGCAAGCCTATGGGGACCTTCCCATAACATTGACTTCGGTAGCTTTTATCTGCCGAACTAGGGGGTCGAATTTTTTTTTAAAGAGACAGTACTTCGACTATCGAATGGTCGAATAGTCGAACGATTTTTAGTTCGAATCCTTCGATAGTCGTAGTTGAAGGTCGAAGTAGCCCATTCGATGGTCGAAGTAGCCCAAAAAACACTTAGAAATTCGAATTTTTTTACTTCGAATCATTCACTCGAATTTAGTGAATCGGCCCCTAAGTGCTTTTTATTTAAACCTGAATAATGTAAAAAACCTAATTGTTTAACATTGATTCAAACAAAAGCAATACAATTAATACTAGGGCTTATCTCGCTTTTCTCTTTTTGTCCTTTTTTTTATTTTGTGTTCAGTTAATATTTCCTTCTTACATCACTGATTAAAAGTTTGGCAAGTATCATCATTATTAAGCACTAGCTTTCTTTGCAGATTGAAGGTAAATTATCAGATTTTATGAGGGTGACCAGAATTCTGAGCAATACTGACAGAATTAAATATATATTTCTGCCCATATTATGCTACAAGATGCTAATATGATTTGTTGTGTAGCTGTGCTATTATATACAGCAGCAATAAAGAAAGCTACAGTGAGTGTTGCTTTATTAATTTCAAAGAAAAAAAAAATCACTGAATGGACAACGTGAGATGAAGGAGAGATCAATACATATTTTTGCTCTCAAGGTTTCTCTTCAAATTTATAAGGGTTGACAAAGAAGTTCTACGAACTCTGCATACTGAAACACATACCTTGCTCAATATTACACAAAGTTTTCCAAATAAGAAAACATTTTAGAAGCTCAGGCATCCAGCACTGAAGAAGAGGCACTTAAATATACTGAAGGAAATAAATCCTTGGTAAAGGTTCCTGTGTGGGACCAAAACATCATATTAATAAACCTTCTTATTTTATAAGCTTTGTATTTTTTGTGCAAATCCTGTGAGTGCCAACACTATGAACTGAATATATATATATATATATATATATATATATATATATATATATATATATATATATATATATATATACTCATCTGAGCAGCTTCTTCAGTTCGGCTGAACTAAAAAACTGAACAGAAGAAGCTGCTCGGATGAGTAGTGAAACGTCTTCATTGATTACTCAGCAAGTCCAGTTGTTTTTAGCTGTACCTATACTTGATATACCATGACCTGGATGAATGGAAATCTTAGGTTGAAGAAATACACACTTTCATCAAGTTCAACCTTTTAAGTCTGTATTTAATCTGCCTTTAATCTGCCTTACTGCTAGTTTATACAGAGGAAGACAAACAACCCCATTTGAATTCTCTCCAGCAGTACTGTTGCTCCAGTCAATATCTAAGGAATTAAAATCCCCCATTATCATTACTTTCCTAGCAGCCTTTTCCATTTACATTAGGTGATGTATAGCATACTCCTACAATTAAGTTGCTGTACTCTTTACAATTAGTGAAGAGCTCCACCCACAAGGTTTCAGCCCCCTTATTTTCTAACATCACCCCCTCCTTTATATTTGCTTTTAAATCCTGCCTAACAAACAAACATATCCCTCCTCCTCCTTTTCTATTGGCTCTGTCCCTCTGAAACAAAGTTTAGCCGCTAGTATTAACTGCCTGTAACGCAGGGTATCCCAAACTCAGAACAAACTCCAGGGGCCCAGTCACGGCTCACCCTCCCGCATATGTCAGCTGCCTTTGGCTTCGGGACAAGCCCTCCGCTACTTTGATGCCACCAGGTCTTAATGTGAGTTGCCCAAGGAGAGAGTTCTGAGCAAGCAAGGGAACCAAACATGGAGTAGTAGAATGGAACAAGAAGCATAGTTGAAAGCCAGGCAGGGTCAGTAACAGTCAGATAATGCGGTACAATTACAGGAGACAGAGGAATAGTTGGGGTCACAAGCCAGGTCAAAACACACCGATAACGCAGTACAGAACAGGATCTAAGAGAGTAGTCAAAACAAGGTAAGGGTCAGGACAGGCAGCAAACTGGATGAAGTCAAGGACAGGCAGGGTCAACAACAGATCAGGACCACTCAAGATACGCACCCAGTAGCTATGAAATAGACCTTACGTTGGGCAATGCAAAAAGGGAAGATGCGCCTTTTAAATATTTGAATTCTCACGCCAACCACAATCACATGCCGCGCCTATAAAAACTGAAGATCAGGAGCAGCGCACAACAGAGGACCGCATCCCGGCCGCCCCACTAGACCACTAGGTCATGTAGAACATTCAGCTTTGTTTTTGCAACACCAATCTTATCATACTTACCCTCCAGCACCTCCAGCTCTCCCATTTTACCAGTCAAATTCCTTGCATTTTAAAACATATATTTAATACTAGAACCAGTGTGGGAATTTTGTATATACTATATTATATGTACAGCTGTATACTACTTATTATATTTATGTGTTTATTAGTTACATAGTTACATAGTTACATAGTTAAATTGGGTTGAAAAAAGACAAAGTCCATCAAGTTCAACCCCTCCAAATGAAAACCCAGCATCCATACATACACCCATCCCTACTTTTAATTACATTCTATATACCCATACCTATACTATAGAGCTTAGTATCACAATAGCCTTTGATATTATGTCTGTCCAAAAAATCATCCAAGCCATTCTTAAAGGCATTAACTGAATCAGCCATCACAACATCACCCGGCAGTGCATTCCACAACCTCACTGTCCTGACTGTGAAGAACCCCCTACGTTGCTTCAAATGAAAGTTCTTTTCTTCGAGTCTAAAAGGGTGGCCTCTGGTACGGTTATCCACTTTATGGGTAAAAAGGTCCCCTGCCATTTGTCTATAATGTCCTCTAATGTACTTGTAAAGTGTAATCATGTCCCCTCGCAAACACCTTTTTTCCAGAGAAAACAACCCCAACCTTGACAGTCTACCCTCATAATTTAAGTCTTCCGTCCCTCTAACCAATTTAGTTGCCGTCTCTGCACTCTCTCCAGCTCATTTATATCCCTCTTAAGGACTGGAGTCCAAAACTGCACTGCATACTCCAGATGAGGCCTTACCAGGGACCTATAAAGAGGCATAATTATGTTTTCATCCCTTGAGTTAATGCCCTTTTTTATGCATGACAGAACTTTATTTGCTTTAGTAGCCACAGAATGACACTGCCCAGAATTAGACAACGTGTTAACTACAAAGACCCCTAGATCCTTCTCATTTAAGGAAACTCCCAACACACTGCCATTTAGTGTATAACTTGCATTTATATTATTTTTGCCAAAGTGCATAACCTGCATTTATCAACATTGAACCTCATTTTCCAGTTTGCTGCCCAGTTTTCCAGTTTAGACAAATCACTCTGCAAAGTGGCAGCATCCTGCATGGAACCTATAGTTCTGCACAATTTAGTATCATCTGCAAAAATAGAAACAGTACTTTCAATGCCCACCTCCAGGTCATCAATAAACAAGTTGAAAAGCAAGGGACCTAGTACAGAGCCCTGCGGTACTCCACTAACAACACTGGTCCAATTAGAAAATGTTCCATTTACCACCACTCTTTGTAGTCTATCTTTTAGCCAGTTCTCTATCCAGGTACAAATACTATGTTCCTGGCCAACATTCCTTAATTTAACCAGTAACCTTTTGTGTGGCACTGTATCAAATGCTTTAGCAAAGTCTAAGTAAATCACATCCACTGCCATCCCAGAATCGAGGTCTCTACTTACATTCTCATAAAAAGAAATTAAGTTAGTCTGGCAAGATCTATTATGCATAAAACCATGCTGGCACAAACTCATAGTATTATGATTTGCTATGAAGTCCAGTATCTTATCCTTTATTAACCCTTTGAAAAGCTTTCCTACCACTGACGTCAGACTAACTGGCCTATAGTTTTGAGGCTGAGAACGGGATCCTTTTTTGAATAGAGGCACCACATTAGCAATTTGCCAGTCTCTCGGCACTATGCCAGATCTCAATGAATCCTGAAAAATTAAGTAAAGAGGTTTGGCAATCACAGAGCTAAGCTCACTAATTACTCTGGGATGAATACCATCTGGCCCTGGACCTTTGTTAAATAATCTTAACATGTTCTAGTCTCTTTTGAATTTCTTCATGTGTGAACCATGCATCATTAGTTGTATTACTAGAATTGGGACTGTTAAGAAGGAAACCTTCACTTACTGGTTCCTCATTTGTGTAGACAGATGAAAAATATGAGTTCAGAATCTGCGCTTTTATTTTGTTTTCATCAACCAGCTGTCCCCCCTCTGATAGTAAGGGTCCCACCCCTTCCTGCTTCATTTTTTTTTTACTATTAACATATTTTAAAAATAATTTTGGATTTTTTTTACTGCTAGCTGCAATATCCTTTTCTAAAGCAGTTATAGCTTCCTTGCATGATTTATTGGCCTCCTTGTACCTTATAAATGTTTCGGCTGTACCAGCTAACTTGAAAGCCTTAAAAGCACGTCTTTTCTTACCCACCTCAACACCATCGCTTCTATTGAACCAAAAAGGTTTTGCTTTGCAACGACGTTCCTTGCTTACAAGTGGAATATACTGACAAGTATATTTATCAAGCAGCATTTTAAAGACTTCCCATTTTTGTTCTGTGTTTAACCCTGTGAAAAGCATTTCCCACTTAATATGTTGCAGAGATGCCCTTATACTGTCAAAGTTTGCACGTCTGAAATTTAGTGTTTTAGTTACTCCCTTATAGAATTGCTTCTGCAACAGAATCTCAAAGGAGACCATGTTATGATCACTATTCCCTAAATGCTCACCCACACAAATGTTAGAGATGAGTTCAGTATTGTTAGTTATTACAAGGTCCAAAAGAGAGTTATTCCTAGTAGGTTCTTGAACGAGCTGGAATAAAAAGTTGTCATTCAGCATATTTACAAACCTACTAGCTTTTTCTGTCTTAGCAACCCCATTACCCCAGACAATGTCTGGATAATTGAAGTCACCCATAGCAACAACTTGTCCCAGCTGTGAAGCCGCTTGTATCTGCAAGAGTAGCTGGGCTTCATACTCGACACTTATACGAGGTTGCCCAGTCAAAATCTCTACCCAGAGTGATTCTACACCCTCACCAGTGCCAGCTATTATTATTTCTTTAGCGCATGGCTTTAATTCAGGCTTTAGTGCAAAACAATTACAGCATACAACATCAAAAATACATTATATTACATTAAACACTATTGGGCGCTGTATCAGAGATGGTGTGGCATTAGGTTACATGCAGGGGCGCTCCACCAATGAGGCGAGTTGAGCTACTCGCTTCAGGCGGCAGCACCCTTCTGGTTGCCAGCTTTCTTTTTCCCAATATGAGATAATATAAAAGAGATGTGCACCTATAAACATCTACAATAAGCACCATGTTTTAGCTCCTATTTTGTTCTGCTAAATTTGCCATTACCAACTCAAATCTAAGGTGTCCTTTAAATTTTCCATCCCTGACTAACAAGCAAAAGCTTTGTTAAAAAACATTTAAGTATAGGATTTATTATCTGAAATTTTTGAGGCCTGGGATTTTTCTGGATAAGGAATCTTTCCATAATTTGGAACACAATACCTAAAATTTTATGATCATTTTGCCAATAATATAGATCTATGACACTTAGTTAGGATCAAGTACAATGTACTGTTTTATTATTACAGAGAAAAAGGAAATCATTTTTTAAAATTAGGATTATTTGCTTTAAACGGACTATGGCTAATGGCATTCCTGTAAAATTCAGAGCTTTCTGGATAAACGGTTGTCTGATCATTATAACTTGCTCTCTGCTTGTTTATATAAATATGAACTTAATAAACAGTTGTCCCTTATTTAACTATGTAACTATATCATGTTCAGATGAAAAATGTCTTCTGCATTTCTTTGTATAATATAAAGAAACATACCCAAAGCTGTTGGAGAGTGGTCCTTTTAAATTTCAGTAAACAGCTTCAAAATCATCAAACAGACAAACAATTCCTATTTAGCATACAACTGTAAGACTACAGTATGTAATGCAACTGATTTTTTTTTGTGAATCTGATATTTTAAATAGAAAAAGAACAAAGAAAACACCTAATAGAATGTAAAACTCAATCAGAATTTCAATAGCAAAGAGCAGTGTCACACGTGTAGTTAGCATGCAGAAGATTGTGTCTAGATAATCCCTATGGCAAAGGCTCTTCCTCAATAAAAGGAAAGCTGGACAAAAAAATCATCTAATTTATACAGATCAGTTGAAAATCCAACAACAAAGTAATCATAGCATTTAATTTAAAAAGTTTAAACAAATATGGCACTGCATACCAAGCACACGTAGAAGAGATAGAGCAAATTACACTGAAGAAGTGCAGTTTAGACAATTGTGTTAAAAATTAATCAGAACAAGAGGGAGGTTTTCCAGTAATTGGAGTCATATACAAATCTCAAAAGAGTTTTTTCATCCTTTATGTCAAAATCATTTATTGGGATTTAAAAAAAGTTAGATAAAGTTAGGAGAGAAATTACTGTGAAAATGAATTCATGGCTAACTTAGTTATTTTTCAAGAGAAAAGCTTTTTTATTTTTTTTTATCACAGATTGGTAATTCAGTGAAAAAAGAAAATGCTACTTAAGTGTCTTAGCATTTGAATAAATTTGCTCAATCAAATATAGTTGGGCAGATTTACTAACGAGTGAAGAATTTGAATGAAAAAAATCAGAATTTCAAAGTATTTTTTTGGGTACTTCGACCATCGAATGGGTCAAATTCAATCGAATTTGATCAAATAGAATGATTCGAAGTAAAAATCGCTTGACTATTCGACCATTCGATAGTCGAAGTACTGTCGCTTTAAAAAATACTTTGACTTCATACTTCGCCACTTTAAACCTACAGAGTTGCAATGTTAGCCTATGGGGACAATGTTAGCCTATGGGGACGATTTTTAGGCGATCGTTCGATCAAAGTATTTGCGCTAAAATCCTTCGAACTCGAAGGATTTTACTTAGAGGGTCGAATTTGAGGGTTTATTAATCCTCGAAATTCGACCCTTGATAAATCTGCCCCTATGTGTCCTCATACGAACAGGTTTGTGTCAGGGCCTGACCACTCTTACCACTGTTGAAGTCAGGACCAAGGAGGAAGCAGTTACACAGACAGGCTGGAACAGTCCAATACGCGGTACACAAGGAGTTAAGAGGCTCAAATTCGAAATCCCTGCAAAAAGTCAGTGGCAGGCAGTCAGAATCAAAGCAGGATGGTCAGAAACCAGGAATCAATCAAAACAGCAATTTAAGCACACCCACAGAAGTAAAGCCTATATTCAGGCTTTAAACTCACGACTCTGAGTCCTTACATCACTCATTGGTGTGATCCAATGTGGGAACTATGGGCATCCCCACCTTGGATGCACCAATGAGGATAGAAGCACAGTCAGAGCCTCCAGACAGTTAGGGAAGTAAGTATTGACTTGCCCTTTTTAAAAGAATGTGTGTGGAAGCAATGTGGTTTTATGATTCTATGCATCTTCTGAAATTCCAGATGATCTACTGAAATGTCCCTAGTGGTTTCTGCTTCCTTCTGGAGAAAAGCCACCCGAAGCTCATTATGTACAGGAAATACCATGAGCTATGGAGCTATGTAGAACAGTATGAGGTCTATGAGATCCATACTACTCCTGGCAATACTACTTATAAAAATAGCATCTTTCTGTTTTCTGATTATATTTTTATATATATATATATATCTATATAACAAAGGAATGGTGCACTCTGTAGACAAAAATTAATACCTGGGTGTCAGCATGGGAAATAATGTCTTGCCACAGGTTGTTTAAAGGTTTTTTCTTTTAGGGGCTTTACTCATAGCTGACCTGTGGTTTGCAATCCTATCCTTCAGTGGTGTAGTGGCTTTGCCTACATAATAGAGGCCACACGGGCAAGTTACAATGTAAACCACAAACGATGTGGTGCAAGTCAAGCGATACTGTATTTTTATGCGTTTTCCAGTAAGTGGGTGGGGGAAGTCTTTGCCAGTAAGCATAGATCTACACGTCGTGCAGTCAGGGCACCAGTAGCACCCCAATTTCTGTTGACCCGAGAGCCAATTCGGGGCTTCCTTAGTTCTGTTCACGAAGTCAGTTTTCACCAGAATATCTTTCAGGCTATGATTCTTGCTGTGGCCAAACATAGGTGCTTGGGCATGGTGTAGGGAAAGTGTTTCGTCCATAGCGATAATTGACCAATTTTTTTTGCACACACTTCTTTATGTCCTAAAGCTATAAGTAAAGCCCTAAAAGAAAAAACCTCTAAACAACCTGTAGCAAGACATTTTCTACAAATGGGCCATACCCTACCCACTTTCCGTTGTATGGTGATCGATCACCAACCCCCTCTGGCGAGAGGGGGCAACAGAGATTTGGCCCTCCTTAGACGGGAGTCTTTTTGTTTTCTTTTTCTCTTAATCTTTTTTGTACGTTTCACCCTGCTGTTATACCTTTCCCCATGTGCCTTTTAGATTATATCACTGGCTAATAGATTTGAGCACTTTCACTGACATCTGTATGGTTGGCTAGCAACAGATTTTGGCACCATTTCAAGGCTTTATTACCTCTGGGGGGTTGTGGGTGCTGGTTGTTTGTTTGTTTTTGCTCCTGACGAAGATCCCTGTGGGGGATCGAAACATTGAGGCTTAATAATAAAACATTTTTTGTTTTTTCACTAAAACCCTGTGAGTGCCGCAATACTTTTTCACTAAATATATATATATATATATATATATATATATATATATATATATATATATATATATATATATATATCTATATATATATATATCTATATATATCTATCTATATATATCTATCTATATATATATATATATATATATATATCTATCTATATATATATATATATATATATAGTTAGTCCAATCTAAGAAAGCACTCACAGCTACCACCATCAATTTAACATGAAAAAGGAATATTCGTCCAAATTCACATTTGCACATTTCGATCCACAGGGAATCGTCATCATGATAGTGTACAAAAGCAAGACACATCTATTTAAACCAAAACACAACTATCAGTGCCGTGCACAGCTATAAGATATTTTGCAAAGCATATACTTATCCATTTATCTAAAAGTACTTCTCAATATAATATATATATATATATATATATATACATACATTATTTAACATATGCAAAACTCTATGCCACTGAGTTAAAAGGAGTAGGTTTTTAGTGAGACTTATTCCATGTCAAGTAGTTCATCAAAGCACCGGCAAATTGGACACCCACCACATTCCCTAAACTGACTAAGAATTCTATGGTACTCACTGTTATGGAGATGTAAACAGCTTTTATGTATTTATCCACTTGTCTTTGGTACTGACTGTCAAAGACATGACTACCATATGACAAGAGACATTAACTGAAACAATATTGGTTGTAATGGTTTATTTAACCCTTGTCTTTTTTAGAGCTGGAATGGTGGCACACAACACACGATTAACCTTTTCCTGTTTTTTTTGGTTGGTTTAATTGTTTCATTTTTTTTCGTGTTTTTATGCAGCTCATACCCGTAAAGTGAGTATTTAGAGCATAATCTGAAGGCAGGCCCACAGCAACGACCCACTGCACTAAGCAGGACCCTCACAATGAGCGAAGGTCGAGAGAGTAGCCCTAACGCTGGTGCAGGTATACCCCATAACACTAAGAAAAGTGCTCCGAGGCTGTGCCGTGGACCCTCCTTACACCAGGTTTTGAATACACTAAGTACTGTGAGCCTTCCCTCCACATATGTGACCAACAAGTCTTTGATGGGACTGTCATAAGGGATGCTATATGGTGTCCTGCACTGCAGACTCTGCGGGACGAATGTCAGAGTGGTGAATAGGTGGCCGCAATACAGTACAGAGCGGATGACAGGAAGTGCGGTTAACGCTGGCCGTTCCACTTTGCGCATAACTCTCAGGTGTAGTAGGAGGCGGAGCCCGCCGAGGGGTGGATGACGGCAATCTACAGTGAGCAGCTTGTAGAGACTCCTGTCCTTGATGGGCATCGTAGCGATCTAGTGAGGAAGTACCTGCTACAAGTGTGGAGATGGGTGAAGCTGCTAAGGGCGACACAGAAAGTAAGCATCGAACCGTAATATATACTCCAATAGGGTGAGTGTGAAGGATATGTATGTCCAGTTGATCATTGTGTGTTGTGATTGCGAGGTTGTTTTTAACTTTAAATTACCAGTGCATGTCATTAACACGGATTGGTGGGACACAGGGTGCAGGGGTGTCTCTGGTGGGTGGTTTATTACCTGATGGTTATGTTCACTATATGCTTGGTAGATATGTACACACACATGCTGACAAAAGTCAGGGAATTATGATATGTCACTGTTGGGCCGATGTGAGGATATACACAGTATAATGACGTCACAGAATAGGTTTTGGCGCCATGGTGAGCACTTAAAAGGGGTGGTTTGTTTGTATTTTTTACTTCCTGAAGACGGCTTGTGTTTAGAGCCGAAACGTTGAAATAAATAAGTATTACATTTTTCACTTTACAAAAGCCCTTGTAAGAGTGTGCGGTTCTTTTTTGAACACACCTATCAGTGCCGTGCACAGCTATAAGATATTTTGCAAAGTATATACTTATCCACTTACCTAAAAGTACTTCTCAATATAATATATATATATATATATATATATATATATATATATATATATATATATATATATATATATATATATATATATATATATACATACATTATTTAACATATGCAAAACTCTATGCCACTGAGTTAAAAGGAGTAGGTTTTTAGTGAGACTTATTCCATGTCAAGTAGTTCATCAAAGCACCGGCAAATTGGACACCCACCACATTCCCTAAACTGACTAAGAATTCTATGGTACTCACTGTTATGGAGATGTAAACAGCTTTTATCTATTTATCCACTTGTCTTTGGTACTGGCTGTCAGAGACATGGCTACCATATGCTGTAGATTCTACATTTTCTCCATTCCATTTAATGTAGACAATGTATTGCCTAGCAATGGCTGGTGCTGCATATGGCTGTGCTGTAATTGGGTTAAATGACTGCAGAGGTACAAAAATAAAAGGCATGTATTTTGGGAAATTAACAGTTTGCTTTTGTATTTGTTTCTTTTATTTATTACTTTTTTAAATGGCAAATGGATGGTAAGCAGCTGTCTATGTTCCCTGATTCCCTGGTCCTCCACCCATAACAGGCATGACATGACTCCATCCACTCTTAAGAATTCTTATATTTAATTACCATTATGGAACATATCCCCAAACCAGGTTAAATAAAGCAGTTAATGCCTTGGCACCAATTCCTCTTCATTTATATGCCCAATATCTTTACATTAATCATCTTATCAATTTCCCCTATTCCTTCTTTCAATATGGACAGTGAGACCTCTCTTCCAGTGTAATAGAGGTGGTCAAATAAGTACGTTATTTTAAATAAGTATCCCTTTTTTCACCTTCGATTTGAAATTGCTCTGTTTTTCAGTCCAACAAAATCCGACCAACGAAATCAATCATGTGAATGAGGCATGCGTGTTTCTGTGTATTGATTGGATGCTATTTTTACTGACTGCAAGCTGTGTGACATAATTTCATTATTGATTGTAGTGTCTTGTTTTCCTGATGTTTGAAAGCTTACTTTATTTCACCCACTGCTTTCACATTGTCTGTTGAATGGCGATTACAAGATGCATGGGCATCCAGTTTCCTTTGTAGGTGCTATAAGAATGTAAAATCTTTTCATGGTACCCCAAGAAGTATTTCTTAACTCCCTGCCAGTATAACATTGCCCAGTAGTCCTTTTCTTATACAACATATCCATGTTTCCTACCATTGTTTCCCATTTCTGTGCTATGACCTTCTCTGTGTATTTAACTCCAATGCACAATAGGTACCAATTTAAAGAGACAAACACATGCCTTATGCTAAAATATAAGGATATTATTTGTCACCAAGGATTTAAATGACCATGTAAAGGCAAACTGCCACAGGCAGAATGCTTTGATACAGGTCACAGAAAGTGATTACAACATGGGATTAGAGATGGCGCGAACTGTTCGCCGGCGAACTTGTTCGCGCGAACATCGGGTGTTCGCGCTCGCCGGAAGTTCGCGAACGTCGCGCGACGTTCGCCATTTTGGGTTCGCCACTGTTGGCGCTTTTTTTTGCCCTCTCACCCCAGACCAGCAGGTACATGGCAGCCAATCAGGAAGCTCTCCCCTGGACCACTCCCCTTCCCTATAAAAACCGAAGCCCTGCAGCGTTTTTTCACTCTGCCTGTGTGTGCTGAAGAGATAGTGTAGGGAGAGAGCTGCTGCCTGTTAGTGATTTCAGGGACAGTTGAAAGTTTGCTGGCTAGTAATCGTGTTGATACTGCTCTGTTATTGGAGGGACAGAAGTCTGCAGGGGTTTGAGGGACATTTAAGCTTAGGTAGCTTTGCTGGCTAGTAATCTACCTTCTACTGCAGTGCTCTGTATGTAGCTGCAGTGGGCAGCTGTCCTGCTTCTGATCTCATCTGCTGACTGCTGCAATAACAGTAGTCCTTGTAAGGACTGCTTTTATTTATTTTTTTGTTGTTTTACTACTACTACTACTACTACTACTACTATAAGAGCCCAGTGCTATAGTCTAGCAGTGTTGGGGAGTGGGACTGGTGTGCTAATCTGCTGCTCCTAGTAGTTCAGCAGCACCAACTGTAATTTTTTTTTTTTAATATTCATTTTTTTTTTATTTTACTTTTTTTTATTTTACTACCGCTGTAGTAGTGTATAAGTTGACCTTTTAGGCATTATTTGCCCTGTAGGCATTTTTTGCCCAGTGTGTTATTCAACCAACTGCCATCTAGCTGTGTGACCTTGTTCACATTCTGTCTAAATATCCATAATATTACCGTCTCCAGAAAAAACACCGGAGTGACTTTTTTCAAGCAGCCATAATAAATTTTACGTAATCCGTATCCATCGCTGTAGTAGTGTATAAGTTGACCTTTTAGGCATTATTTGCCCTGTAGGCATTTTTTGCCCAGTGTGTTATTCAACCAACTGCCATCTAGCTGTGTGACCTTGTTCACATTCTGTCTAAATATCCATAATATTACCGTCTCCAGAAAAAACACCGGAGTGACTTTTTTCAAGCAGCCATAATATATTTTACGTAATCCGTATCCATCGCTGTAGTAGTGTATAAGTTGACCTTTTAGGCATTATTTGCCCTGTAGGCATTTTTTGCCCAGTGTGTTATTCAACCAACTGCCATCTAGCTGTGTGACCTTGTTCACATTTTGTCTAAATATCCATAATATTACCGTCTCCAGAAAAAACACCGGAGTGACTTTTTTCAAGCAGCCATAATAAATTTTACGTAATCCGTATCCATCGCTGTAGTAGTGTATAAGTTGACCTTTTAGGCATTATTTGCCCTGTAGGCATTTTTTGCCCAGTGTGTTATTCAACCAACTGCCATCTAGCTGTGTGACCTTGTTCACATTCTGTCTAAATATCCATAATATTACCGTCTCCAGAAAAAACACCGGAGTGACTTTTTTCAAGCAGCCATAATATATTTTACGTAATCCGTATCCACCGCTGTAGTAGTGTATACGTTGATCTTGTGGGCATTATTTGCACAGTGTTTTCTTCAAACCGCCATCTAGCTGTGTGAGCTTGTTCACATTTTGTCTAAATATTGATAATATTATCGTCTCTAGAAAAACCACTTGAGTTACTTTTTTTCAAGCAGCATTCTTATATTTTACGTAATCCGTATCCACCGCTGTGTATACGTTGACCTTGTAGGCATTATTTGCACAGTGTTTTCTTCAAACCGCCATCTAGCTGTGTGAGCTTGTTCACATTTTGTCTAAATATTGATAATATTATCGTCTCTAGAAAAACCACTTGAGTTACTTTTTTTCAAGCAGCATTCTTATATTTTACGTAATCCGTATCCACCGCTGTGTATACGTTGACCTTGTAGGCATTATTTGCACAGTGTTTTCTTCAAACCGCCATCTAGCTGTGTGAGCTTGTTCACATTTTGTCTAAATATTGATAATATTATCGTCTCTAGAAAAACAACTTGAGTTACTTTTTTTCAAGCAGCATTCTTATATTTTACGTAATCCGTATCCACCGCTGTGTATACGTTGACCTTGTAGGCATTATTTGCACAGTGTTTTCTTCAAACCGCCATCTAGCTGTGTGAGCTTGTTCACATTTTGTCTAAATATTGATAATATTATCGTCTCTAGAAAAACCACCTGAGTTACTTTTTTTCAAGCAGCATTCTTATATTTTACGTAATCCGTATCCACCGCTGTGTATACGTTGACCTTGTAGGCATTATTTGCACACTGTTTTCTTCAAACCGCCATCTAGCTGTGTGAGCTTGTTCACATTTTGTCTAAATATTGATAATATTATCGTCTCTAGAAAAACCACTTGAGTTACTTTTTTTCAAGCAGCATTCTTATATTTTACGTAATCCGTATCCACCGCTGTGTATACGTTGACCTTGTAGGCATTATTTGCACACTGTTTTCTTCAAACTGCCATCTAGCTGTGTGTATTATCGTTTCCAGAAAAACCAACTGAGTTTTTGTTGTTGTTGTTTTTTTAAAAATAATGCCAGGCAAAGGCAGGCCGCCACGCAGAGGCCATGCTAGGGGCCGTGCTGCTATGCAATCCTGTGGCCCTAGCAAATTGCCCAGTTTTAAAAAGCCAATGACCCTGAACTCCCAAAATGCTGAAGAGGTAGTTGACTGGCTTACACAGCACACCCCATCCTCTACCGTTTCTAACTTTACCACAACATCCTCCTCATCCTCCACTGCTATGGCCACCCCACGTAACACTTCCTCCACCACCGGTGCCCCTTCTTCACTGGAGTCAGAGGAGTTATTTTCCCATGAGTTTCTTGAACTGAGTAATGCGCAACCATTATTGGCAGAAGAAGATGAAGGAGATGAGGACGTTACACCAGATTTAATTCTGGCAGAGAACACGACAGAGATGGACATAATGATGAGTGATGAGGAGGAGGTCCCCGCTGCTGCTTCCTTCTGTGATGTGTCAGAAGAAATTGATGCATCTGAGGAGAATGATGATGAGGAGATTGATGTTTTGTGGGTGCCTAGTAGAAGAGAGCAAGAGGAGGGTAGTTCAGATGGAGAGACGGAGAGTCAGAGAGGCAGTAGGAGAATAAGACTTAGAAGAAGCAGGGAGGACAGCCCGCAGGGATCAGTAGGGCAACAACATGTATCGGCACCTGTGTTCAGCCGGCCAACGCACCCGCCATTGCCGCCAATGCCGCCAACTTCTACTGTTACCGCCAGATCGCAGACTTCCAAAAAGTCAGCAGTGTGGGATTTTTTTAATGTGTGTGCCTCTGACAAAAGCATTGTAATTTGCAATGAGTGCAGTCAGAAACTGAGCCTTGGTAAGCCCAACAGCCACATAGGTACAACTTCTATGCGAAGGCACATGAGCGGCAAGCACAAAGCACTTTGGGAGCAACACCTCAAAGGCAACAGGCAAACTAAAAGCCACACTCCTTCTGGTCCAGCATCTTACTGCTCTACCTCTGCTCTCCTTGACCCATCTGAACCACCCTCCACTCCGCCTTCCACCTTGACCACCTGTTCCCATTCCCAGTCATCTGCCACCAGCCAAGTTTCTGTGAAGGCCATGTTTGAGCGTAAGAAGCCAATGTCTGACTGTCACCCCCTTGCCCGGCGTCTGACAGCTGGCTTGTCTGCACTCTTAGCCCGCCAGCTTTTACCATACCAGCTGGTGGACTCTGAGGCCTTCCGCAAATTTGTAGCAATTGGGACACCGCAGTGGAAGGTACCCAGCCGCAATTTTTTTTCTAAAAAGGGAATACCACACCTGTACCAACATGTGCAGAGCCAAGTTACCGCATCTCTGTCACTTAGTGTTGGGCCAAAGGTGCATATGACTACTGACGCATGGTCCTCCAAGCATGGTCAGGGCAGGTATGTCACCTACACTGCCCACTGGGTGAACTTGGTAATGGCTGGGAATGGGAAGCAGGGAATGGGTAGCTCAACAACAACAACAACAGTGGAGTTGGTGTCACCGCCACGGATTGCACGCGGTTCTGCCACCACCTCTACTCCTCCATCGCTCTCTACCTCGTCTTCTTCCTCTTCTTCTTCTTACTCTGCTGCTGGGTCCTCCTTCTCCTCCTCCACACCTGTGCACCCCCAGCTCCCCCTAGGCTATTCGACGTGCCAGGTACGCCGTTGTCACGCTGTCTTGGGGATGACGTGCCTGGAAAGCAAAAACCATACCGGATCTGTACTCCTGTCATCTCTGCAGTCACAGGCCGATCGGTGGCTGACCCCACACCAACTGCAGATCGGAAAAGTGGTGTGTGACAATGGAAGCAATCTGTTGGCAGCGTTGAGACTGGGAAATTTAACACATGTGCCCTGCATGGCACATGTGTTAAATTTAATAGTCCAACGTTTTGTCTCCAAGTACCCAGGATTCCAGGACGTTCTCACCCAGTCCAGAAAGGTGTCGGCCCATTTCAGACGTTCCTACACAGCCATGGCATGCCTTGCTGACATTCAGCAGCGCTACAACATGCCAGTCAGGCGTTTGATTTCTGACAGCCAGACTCGCTGGAATTCAACGCTCCTTATGTTGGAACGTCTGCTGCAACAACAAAGGGCCGTCAACGAGTACCTTTTTGAACTGGGTGGTAGGACTGGATCTGCAGAGCTGGGGATTTTTTTCCCCCGTTACTGGGTGCTTATGCGCGATGCCTGCAGGCTCATGCGACCTTTTGAAGAGGTGACAAATATGGTCAGTCGCACCGAAGGCACCATCAGCGACCTAATACCCTTCGCTTTCTTCCTGGAGCGTGCCGTGCGACGAGTGACAGATGAGGCTGTAGACCAGCGTGACGAGGAGCTGGAAGCGCACGATTTATGGTCGGAATCACCAGAATGAACCCAGGCACCTGCTGCAACGCAGGGAGAGGTGCCAGAAGTGGAGTCAGAGGAGGAAGGTGGCTTTGTGGAGGAGGAGGAGGAGGACCAACAGGAGCAGGCTTCCCAGGGGGCTAGTGGTGACCTTTTGGGGACCCCTGGTCTTGTACGTGGCTGGGGGGAGGAGACCGTGGATGATGCAGTCCTTGATAATGAGGAAGCGGAGATGGATAGCTCTGCATCCAACCTTGTGAGAATGGGGTCTTTCATGCTGTCATGCCTGTTGAAGGACCCCCGTATCAAGAGGCTTAAGGAGAAGGACCTGTACTGGGTCGCAACGCTACTAGACCCTCGGTACAAGCATAAAGTGTCAGAAATGTTACCAACATACCACAAGTCCGAAAAGATGCGGCATTTACAAACCAGCCTGCAAAACATGTTGTACAATGCTTTTAAGGGTGATGTCACTTCAGGAACTCATCAACATTCCAGGGGCAGAGGTGCCAGTAATCCTGCCACGAGCACACCTGCAAGGACAAAGCCCTTTGGCCAGTCTGTAACGTCAGACATGCAAATGTTTTTATGTCCAAGGCAGCGCCACAACCCTTCTGGATCCACCCTCAAAGAACGCCTCGACCGGCAGGTAGCGGACTACCTGGCATTAACTGCAGATATCGACACTCTGAGGAGCGATGAACCCCTGGACTACTGGGTGCGCAGGCTTGATCTGTGGCCAGAGCTGTCACAATTTGCCATGAACCTCTTGTCTTGCCCAGCCTCAAGTGTGCTCTCAGAAAGGACCTTCAGTGCAGCAGGAGGGATTGTAACTGAGAAGAGAACTCGCCTAGGTCACAAAAGTGTCGATTACCTGACCTTTATTAAAATGAATGAGGGGTGGATCTCGGAGGGTTACTGCACGCCGGAAGACTTGTTCTGACTTCTATGCAGCTGTCCTTCTCTTCAAGCCTCATGACTCCACACACAGCTGTCCTTTAGCATCCTCCTCCCTCCGCCACCGTTACAAACTAGGGTGCAAACCCTACTGGTTTAATTTTTTCTGGCCTCTGTGCTTCAGTGGCTGCAACCAAAAAAACTGGGCAAACAATGTCTACAAGGTCAACGTATGGCGAAAAATGACTATTTTCAGCATTTATATGGCATATTTTTTCTGGCAACTGTGCTTCAGTGGCTGCGTCCAAAAAAATGCATATTTTCTGCATTTATATGACATAATTTTTCTGGCCTCTGTGCTTCAGTGGCTGCAACCAAAAAAATTTATATTTTCAGCATTTATATGGCATAATTTTTCTGTCAACTGTGCTTCAGTGGCTGCGACCAAAAAAATGCATATTTTCTGCATTTATATGGCATAATTTTTCTGGCCTCTGTGCTTCAGTGGCTGCAACCAAAAAAATTTATATTTTCAGCATTTATATGGCATAATTTTTCTGGCAACTGTGCTTCAGTGGCTGCGACCAAAAAAATGACTATTTTCAGCATTTATATGGCATATTTTTTCTGGCCTCTGTGCTTCAGTGGCTGCGGCCAAAAAAACTGGGCAAACAATGCCTACAAGGTCAACGTCGTTGACCTTGTAGGCATTGTTTGCCCAGTTTTTTTGGCCGCAGCCACTGAAGCACAGAGGCCAGAAAAAATATGCCATATAAATGCTGAAAATAGTCATTTTTTGCCATACGTTGACTCAACGTATATGGCAAAAAATGACTATTTTCAGCATTTATATGGCATATTTTTTCTGGCAACTGTGCTTCAGTGGCTGCGACCAAAAAAACTGGGCAAACAATGCCTACAAGGTCAACGTATGGCAAAAAATGACTATTTTCAGCATTTATATGGCATATTTTTTCTGGCAACTGTGCTTCAGTGGCTGCGTCCAAAAAAACTGGGCAAACAATGTCTACAAGGTCAACGTATGGCGAAAAATTACTATTTTCAGCATTTATATGGCATATTTTTTCTGGCAACTGTGCTTCAGTGGCTGCGTCCAAAAAAAACTGGGCAAACAATGTCTACAAGGTCAACGTATGGCGAAAAATTACTATTTTCAGCATTTATATGGCATATTTTTTCTGGCAACTGTGCTTCAGTGGCTGCGTCCAAAAAAACTGGGCAAACAATGCCTACAAGGGCAACGTATGGCAGTTGTTTAAAGAGAACAGTAGATTACTAGCCAGCAAAGCTACCTAAGCTAAAATGTCCCTCAAATCCCTGCAGACTTCTGTCCCTCCAATACAGAGCAGTATCAAGCAGATTACTAGCCAGCAAACTTACTATCATCTGTCCCTGAAATCACTAACAGCTCTCCCCCTACACTATCTCTTCCAAGCACACACAGGCAGATTTTTCAGATACATTTTTGCCCTTGATCCCCCTCTGGCATGCCACTGTCCAGGTCGTTGCACCCTTTAAACAACTTTAAAATCATTTTTCTGGCCAGAAATGTCTTTTTTAGATGTTAAAGTTCGCCTTCCCATTGAAGTCTATGGGGTTCGCGAACCGTTCGCGAACCGCTCGCATTTTTGCGCAAGTTCGCGAATATGTTCGCGAACTTTTTTTCCGACGTTCGCTACATCCCTACATGGGATATATTATTTTTTATTATGTATACGTTGCAGTGAGTCCTGTGACATGACTAAGGGTCACAGGTTATATTAACAGGTTATTCAAATGAACAAACTTATGTGAAGAACAGTTAGGAATTTGTTTTGTTTCAGATAAAACGCCTCTCCGCCAATCTAAAGGCATGGTATTTTGTCATTCTCTGCATAAAAACAAATTTAGTGTGATTTGTCTGTACTTCCATATAATCTATCTATATGGTGTTACCATGTCCCCATGCAAGTACCTTACTTTCAGAAAATAAATCTAACTTGGATGTATTTTCTCATCTTCCATCACTTTACTCAGTTTAATTGTTCCAAAACTGCATTGCATAGTTATGTCTAAAGTCTGGGGAATAAATATTAGTGGATTCTACAGCTAGACCAGTAAGAGTTGGTCAGAAAAGTTCTATCAAGATTTCATTCCTGTGTATCATATTATAATTTAGACTAAATGTCCCTTAGGTAAGGGTTTGGGGAAAATATACTGTAGGCTTGTTTAGCTAGATACACCTGGCAGCCCGAAATGAAGGTCTTGATGTTGATTGAACATGTATTTTCTGCTCTAGGTTCTTGGCACTACAACATGGTTATTATACTGTATAACCTTGTTGTGATCAAAAGAGGGTCTGAAAACCATTAGCTCACAGAAGAGTACAGGGATAATCCCTTGAAAATTCAATTTTAAGGTGGAACTGTATTGCAATAAAGTCATCTAAACTCTATTGATCTTAATAAATACATATTAACATCTATTGTCAGCCATTTCTGCATTTCCATGCCAGTTAAACCAACATGGCACAACTGGGAAATATCCAAAAGTTTCTAAATAGGTACAACAGTATAGACTTTATTAGAAGGAAATGAATAATCACTTGGGGTGCCAATTTGTTAGTCACCATAATCATGTTTAAAGAAGAGTTTTTCCTAAATTGTACATCCTGATGCAATCTCATGTTTTAGGTGCAAATTCACCAAGGGTCGAATATTGAGGGTTAATTAACCCTCGATATTCGACTGGGAATAAAAATCCTTTGACTTCGAATATCGAAGTCGAAGGATTTTAGCGCAAAAACTGTGATCGAAGGAATAATCGTTCGACCAAAAAAACTTAGGCAAGCCTATGGGGACCTTCCCCATAGGCTAACATTGGGTTCGGTAGGTTTTAGATGGCGAACTAAGGGGTCGAAGTTTTTTCTTAAAGAGACAGTACTTCAACTATCGAATGGTCGAATAGTCAAACGATTTTTATTTCGAATCCTTCTATTCGAAGTCAAAGTCGTAGTCGAAGGTCGAAGTAGCCCATTCGATGGTCAAAGTAGCCCAAAAAACACTTCGAAATTCTAAGTTTTTTTACTTTGAATCCTTCACTCGAGCTTGGTGAATCGGCCCCTTAGTGTTATGCTCTATTGTCATTACTCAACCAGGTGAATTTTCAATATTGTCCTTTGGTCTGCTTGAAATTCCTCTATGGTGCTTCCCTGAAAACAGGTATGGGACCTTTTGATCAAAATGCTCAGAACCTGTGGTTTTCCATAATTTGGATCTCCATATCTTAAATCAACGAAAAATCATTTAAGCATTAAATAAACCCACTATGATTGATTTCCCTCCACTAAGGATTAATTTTATCTTACTTAAAATCAAGTACAAGGCATTGTTTTATTATTACAGAGAGGAAATCATTTGTAAACATTTTAATTATTTGATTAAAATTGAGTCTATAGGAAATTACCTTCTTTTAACAAAGTAACATTGTAAGTTAGGTTGAAAAAAGACACACGTCCATCATGTTAAACCTTTTAACTTTTTTTTTGAACTGCCTAACTGCAAGTTTATCCAGAGGAATGTGAAAAACCCCACCTGAAGCCTCAAGAATTTGCCTCAGAGGGGGAAAAAATTCTTTCCTGACTCCAAAATGGAGATCGGACTAGTCCCTGGATCAACTTGTACTATGAGCTATCTTCCATAACCCTGTATTCCCTCACTTGCTAAAAAGCCATCCAACTGATTCAGGGAGAGAATTCCACATCTTCACAGCTCTCACAGTAAAAAAAAAAAACCCTCCGAATATTTAGGAGGAACCTCCTTTAATTCAGAGCTTTAATTCAGAGCTTTTCTAGATAACTGCTTTCCAGTTAACAGATCCAATACCTGTACTGGAAGTTAGCTTGGACCTCACTCCCTAAATGCTTTGGCCAGAATATTAAATAAATGCATCCTTTATAGTGAAGATTACCAGTGAATGACCTCTTAAAGCAGGGCTGTCCAGCGGCCCACAACCCCACCCCTTTTGTGCCCCCCACATGAAAGTCTGCCTGCTGTGTCTTATTACCATGTATAAAATTTAAAAGGTTACTACAGAGATTAATTGGCCCCTGCTTTGTTTGAACCTCAAATTCAGACTGTAATCCCCTTCACTGTTCACACATGTAACACCTCTAGTGTTCACATTCTAAAGCCCTGTACTGTTCACACCTGAGCACCAGACTGAATCTGCCCACATTGTTCACCTGCTCACACTCATAAAAACTGCTGAAGGGGAACCAGCACTGTGTCACTGTATGTAGTACATTTTAGAGTGGTCCTGATATATGTGCCTTACTTTGCCTATCCTACTCTGCCTGTGTTTGCCATAATCTGTCTGCCCCATGCTCCTTGTGTTGCCATACTCTGCCTGCCCTATTGGCCTTGGGTGTGACATACTCTGCCTGTGTGTGCCTTGCTCTGCCTGTGTGTGCCTTGCTTGTGGAAAATAAGTCTGGTATATGTTCTGGGGGTTTGTTAGCATTTGAAAATGAAAATGATTGTTAGTGCCCCTTAAAGTGTTTAATCATGTGCTGCGGGGATGCTGTGTTATCCACAGGGGAGGAGGAGGCATATAGATTTAAGGCTATGTTTTAATATGACAACTTTTTTCACATATGAGTGAAGAGTGATAACCTTGCAGTGAGCACCAACCATTTGTTTTTTTTGGTGTGCTACTACCATTAATATGGACATGGTCTTGTGGTAACATAGGTGAGGTTAAAAGTGGGTGGGGTTTAAAAACAGGTAGTGGTCAACACTGGCTTCCATTATCGTCCCTCCACCATGTAGGCCAGAAAAATATCGTCCCTTGGCCCCACAGAAGTTGGCCAGCACTGAATACTCAGAAGGGCACTATGAACAGCTGCTATTTTTGGAGCCTACAGGGCACGTTTGGCTTTGTGTGACAAACAAAAAGATGCATGACAACACATATGTAATTTTGTACTTCCCCTCTCCTTCCACAAGAACCAAAGCCATCCCACTGCCTATTCAAGGAAATAAACATAAAAATATGTTATGGTTTATTCATTTTAATGTGGGATACAAAGCACCAAGATATTATCTGTTGGTGGTCAGATTTATTATTAGATGTGCCTGTGTTTATAAACTAATAGTAATATATAAAATATACAGTAGATAGTGTAGTAGTAGATACCATAACCAGTTGACCAGAGGTAATGTCAGAAATTACAGATATGTTTTTGAGAAATTGGCAACATGGGAGCATTTATTCTATTGAAAAAGCAGTTGTAACATAGTGGATAGGAGATCCTCTAACAACGTAGGGCATGTGTGCAGCAGTATACTGAGTGAAAAAGGCATGTGATTTTGTCCTCCCAATTTATATTGGTAACTCCAAAGCAGAAACAAAGTGCCACGAAAAAAATGTCCATAGACTATGGTGTAGCTTGCTACAAAAATTACACAAGACAAAATAATTTGAAAAAAAAAATTCTCTACAAAAAAATTTAGCAAATGTTTCGGTGATTGTAATGGCTTTACCTATTACCTCTTTTAGTAAATGGAAGACATGAAATTGGCTGGTGACTGGTCATACATTCAGGGTCTACAGTAGCTTGATAAATGCTCCTCCGTGGGTACCCACCTGTACAGAACAATTGATTTTAACAGTGCAAATAATCCACATTTATCAAATATCAGATTGGGGGAAATCCAGAAGGAAATCCAGCCGTTCAGTATTTACCCCATTTATCAGAACGTCACCGAAGGAGCATTTTCCTGGCAGCCAAGGAAGTTTTTACAAATTGACGTATCTATCAAAGTTCATAGCTGTGCCAATTCATCAGAATTTGTTCAACTCCTTTGAGCAGTGCAGTACAACACCATTCTGAATAAAGGAGGGGGGATTTACACTCAGACTGCTTGGTTGCAGTAATACACAATGAACCATTCCTATCCTAACCCGTGGTGTAAATTGTATGTGGCGAGAAAGAATTCAAACAGTTGAACAAATCATTTACCATTAATAGATTATTTTAGATTATGTTAACTCCTGCAAAGACTGATTGTTTCCGTTATAGAATGTTGTTCTTTCTTACTTTGGTGTTCCGTCTTAAGGTGGCCACAGACGTTAAGAATTTTAAAAGATCTTTTTGTTATCATAGACCAAGCTTATCCTGAAACAATTGTTTAAATATATGATTTGTCCATCTACTAAAATTATCTAGTTGAAGCTAGGAAAACTGTGGTTAGCTGCCTACTTGGCCCTGCAAACAGTTGGACACTGGATACATTTCAATGTGAACGATTTTGCTAATGTTTCATTCCTGCAAATGGTTGCAAAGTTAGAAAAATTTTTTATAAGAGAAGAGTGGCCAAATTGCATATAATTCAAAATGTCTGACAAGTAATTATGGAAAATAATTCGGGAGTTAATGTAGATTACAGCATCCGAAATAGAAACCTTCTTAACCATAAAGTGAATGACAAATACGTGAGTTAAGTAGTAAGTTTATAAAATTATATGCGATTATAGAACTATATATATAGTAGTTAAAATGACTTGAAGTTTTTAAGAATTTCTATACAGTACACATTCCAGAATGAGTCACACTGTGCAACCACACATTGCTAGACCATTACATACTAATGGCATATTAACGCTTTACGATTAGACAACTGAGCATTCATACATATAGATTGCAATATATGTTATACGTCATTTACTTCCATCCTGTTTGCATCTTAAACTATTAGTTATTAATGTTGGACAAGGTCAAGGTCAGAATGTTTATTCTTCTTTCCGTATAAATGGTATATACTAGGGTTAATGCTGGAGTCACAGCAGAAACAAGATTTTTTTGTTATTCTTCCGAATTCAGCCTAATCTAAGCCATAAAGGTGGCAAAGTGTGGATTCTGGAGCTGTAAAAATAGCTACAGTAGATGTTAGTTTCATGTAATTTTTAAATTCTTCAGCATTGTTGCAGATGAATGTTAAATTATTTGCTTCTTTTATTAACCCTTTTCATTTCCAGCTGATTAAGTAGCTTTTGGTACTTTTATTGCCAGACAGTTTTTGAACATTTTGTGGTCACACCACCTAATTACCATGTTCACTTTAAGTTTGAACATATTTCTGTGTTTTTTTCAGTTATTACAGTTTTGCTAATGAAGATGAATTGCCCTTTAAGTCTAACTTCTCACAAGAGACCTGTTATCTTTTATTGTTATTTCTTATTTGCTCAAAATCTCTACAAAATTGTTACAAAAGTATCTTATCTGCAGCTGTGGTAGTTCCCTCTGAAAACGGGACAGTTGGGAGGTATGTTATTAATAGGGAAAAAAGATAAATATATAGGAAGGCCAGAAAAGGTGGCAACCCTAATATGGGCCCACAACATCTCTCTGGTCTCTTTCTCTGTCCACCACATGGTTCTTTCTGCCAGGCTTTTCTCTTCTGCCAGCATCTGCGACTTGCTCTTCCTGCCAGCCACTCACTAGCTGCTGTGTCACTTCCTGCTGCACTTAGATCACTGAACAGCTGGTTGCTAGATAACAGCTTTCAGTACACAGACACAGGCAGTGTGCCTGATCTCTTACAGGGATAAGTGCAATGGTTTTGCACTAATTCCCTACACACCCTTATGCTTTATCATTTTTGTCATTTCAGCTACTGCAAAAGCAACAGTTACTGTAATTTATGTGGGTTACAAAAAGGATAGTGCTCTGGTTTCCAATTAAGCAGAGATATCCCTGTCCAAAGCAGGATTTTTTTCCTACATGGGGGTATATTTTGAAAAGATCACATTTTTGTTATACCCAGAAGGTGAGGGTTGCAGCCAGGGCCACCATCAGGGAGGGACAGGGGTGACAAGTGTCCCGGGCCTGAAGGGGGGCCCGGCAGTGCTGCACTTTTCGAAGAGCCCCCTTGACCACTCCGCAGCCGTGCCTCTGCTTGTGAAGTCCGGAAGAGGCAGAATGCCGAACATATTAAGTCCTAAGCGGCGGAAAGACCCAAAGTCACAAAAGGAGCCGATACTGAGGTCCTGAAGCGACCCGAAGTCATGAAAACAGCTATAAATGAAGTCCCGAAGCCACAAGTTCAATTCTACTGACACCAATGTGGGGTTTTTTTTTTTTAATCACCTGGCCACCAATGTTTTATTTTAATAATCTATAGGCCCCTGCCACCAATTCTTTTAAAAAAATATATTTTATGGGGGATTTTTTTTTTTACTTGTAAGGGGGTCCCTGGCGCCAATGCTTTTTTAACAAACTTTTATGGGGGGCCCTGGCACCAATGTTTTTTTTTTAACCTTATAAGGGGGCCCTGACCATCAATATGTGTGGGGGGGTTACTGTTTTAGCGCTGATGTCTGTGTGGTCTTTTAATTGTGATATGGAGTGGGCGGGATGTCATCGGCTCGCCCCAAGAAATGTAACCCACTCCACCCCTGATGTCTAGGGATGGGCGAATTTGAACGGTACTTTTTGAAATTTTGCACCGGAGAGAAAGTTAAAGGGAGAGGATTTGATATATAAAATATGTTCTCATTATCAGCTAACATTAACCCCTCCCTCCCACCTTAATAATTAATTTTAGTTGGTTTAATCTAAAAAGTCAAGGTTAGGGAACACTTTTAGGCGGCATCACAAAAGAGGCTATGTACTAAGGTACAGAAGAATATCTCCTTACTATTAAGTTCCACAACCAGACCTCTGTGAGAGTTAAAGAACTTACTAACAAACAGTAATGGCTTTGAGTATCAGCACTCTCAATACAAATCTCTGTTGGAATTCTTTCCACATGTTTCTGGTATTGTCCTTTCTTCACAGATAGGGTACTTTGTGAATTTCCTTCAAGTGGAAGGAATAGTGGAAGGGCAGGATTTTATATTAACAATATGGCATGGTTATCATGTGGGGTGCTCATGTATATTCCAGGTGCTGAGTGTTATCCCAGTCCGTCTGTTGCACCGCGTAGTCTAGGAGTCAAATAGCACATACAATCTAATAAACAACTAAACTACTGGACCAGAGAGGTTGTCAACATACACAACATAGATGAAGCCTTGATTTTAATTTTACCTTTGATGTGCAGTATCACAATGCACCCCAGAGAATGGTCCTATCAGATTCAGCCTTGTTGGAACTTATCACCCAGTTCTCCTTGGTTGACAGATGCCTTCACTTACAGTATGTTGTGGAAAAACACCTTAAAGATGAATGCAATATTTTCTCATAGCATTTTCAAATTCTGTTTAGAACATTTTTTTACACAGAGGTATGTGATCACTGAAAATCAATAGACAGCTTGATAAACACACAATTTTTACACAGTAGTGCCTGGTGACAATCCGGGGTGTAAATTGACTCTACTTCTACTACAAGCAACATTCTTTAGCTGTAGAGTTTGATATATGTGAGTATCAGTGAGTTCTCAGTGCTTTAAACTTTTTTTTCCTGATTTTTTACTTTTTTTATGGCTGTATGTTTTTTTATTCTTATCACATTCTGGAACACAGAAACCTGCAAGTAATAAGTGTCATTTAATTCTTTTTATAGTTCATATACTGTGATTACTACTATTTTGTTTTTTAAAGTTGCAGCAGTGAGTGAGCCTCTGTGTACCTGAGCAGCTATTATTTATTGATTGAAGGATTTAGTGTCAGGTGCAATATGAATCCATTCATCAAATAAAGAGATGGTGTCAGTCAACTTTTCTATAAGATATGGAATATCTATCAATTTTGTTGGCTCTAAAAGTCTTATTTTATTTTCCACCTACTAAACAGCTGTTTGCTAGATGGCTACCCTATTAATCTAAAATAAATTAAATTTGTAGATCTTAGATCCTGGCAAACTCGGCAGGGAATTGCACAATATTTCTCACACTTACAGAAGCACAAACCTTTGTATCTTTGTAAATGTGATATAAATGTGAGTCAAAGAATAGTGCAGTGCCCCACTTTGTGGAGAAGTATAACCTAGCTCAAATATGGTGAATATGTTACACCAGTTTTACTGCGAAATACTCTGCATGCCATTGCTCACAATTCTTAACCACTAAAAGAAATGAAAAACTAGAATTAAACCTGTTTTCCCAAAGCAGATCCATTTATGTATAGATCACCTTGTCAGAAAGAGGAAGAGTAAATGTTTAAAGGTTCATTAAAAATATATAATAAGGGGAAATCACCTTCACACAGAAATTAGGTGGCCAGCTAAAGTTTATGCCCCTGATGATGCTGAAGATGTTATTAGAACACAGATGGACTGGAGTTAAGGATGTCCCACAATTACGGCTCCCAATTTAGACGAGCAGGACTAATTAATAGGCTGGTCTCTTTTTAGGTATTGGTTAATAAATGTGCCATTACTTAAGAAAAGGGCGCTGTTTGGTAAAATACTACATAACCCAACATAGTTACTGAACACCAAGTATGGTTCCTCAAGTACTGAAACACAGTCTGAGCACTTTGGAAAATAATAACAGCAGTGTACTACAGCTATCTAGAGAAAAGAAAACATGGAATGTTAATAATAATAATGCAATAATGCAGACAAAGATTCTGATAGAATAACACACACCTACAAATTCCAGAATTTTGGCATCCATATATTCAACTTATATAAAAACTTATATTCCACACCGACTACATTTCTGACAGTCAACAATTTCATCAAAAGTGTTACATATCAAGGATGCCCATTATCACCTATTTTATTCAACATGGCTATTGACCCACTGATAAGACACATACAGTATATAACATATATAAACACATATATAAAAATGCACATTTAAAATGAATATGAATTGAACAAATTAATTTAAAGATGATGGCCTTCGCCGACAACATTTCTTAGTCAACCAAAAACAGAAGTACCGGTATAATTACAAATCATACAAAGATTCAGAAGAATAGCAGGATACCAAATCAATTGAAATAAATCAGAAGCCCTCCAACTTCATAATTTGGAACACCTTTTCCCTCCAAAAAACTAAACAAGTCATTAAATACTTGAGAATAAAAATACCCTCATAACATATATACTTTTAACATATACACATTAAATATAAGAAAAACTATAGACGCTATACAACAGGAAACATATAAACAACATTTTTAGGCAGAATACATTTTAATAAAATGGTTCTAAAGGTCATGCTCAATACTACACACTTTTTGGCATGAAGCAACCTTGTATGGTGAGCAGATGGCTGAAAACCCCTCCAAATGCAAGTAGAATGGGCATTATTTAGCAACACCACATCATACACTCAACTAATGAAACTAGAAAAAATATCTGGTCGGGAGACTGGTGGCAGCAGCTCAAAAAATATTACTACCACAATGGCTAACCCCTGACCCTCCATCCATACTACTTGTTAAATAAAAATTACACCACATCTATAACATCAGCTGGTTGGACACAACTATCAGAAAAGAACAACATGGATAACACATGGATAACATATATAACATCTCTTCCACAGCACATTAGACACCTCACAGTTTACACATTCAGATGCACAACATGGTATTACACAGAAACCATGAGAGAACACCCACTTGTCATAGATCATCCTAATGTCTTGGAACCAGAGCTGAAAGTTAGAAGCAATTGTTATGAAACTTATTTTTTTTAATATAAATTAACAACTGGAACATACGCTATTATTCTGTTATCACAAAAATAAAAAAAACATGTTTAATAAATGACTACATAAGACAATATTGATAAGGAATATTAAGGAATGATGAAGGATGAATGAAGGAATTTATATTCAGTCGATCCATTCTAATCAATTCAACTGTATGCATTTCATTGCATCATCAGGGGCATAATCTTTATCTAGTCCACTAAGCATGCTGGTTCTTATGGTGCTTTGCCCCCCAGCCTGAGGCCATTAAAAGTAAAGTTATAATTTTCCTATCTCTTTGCTAACTACTGGTATACATCTCTGAATGAGCTTATATTGTAAAAACTGATTTAATGGCAGTTTTTTTGGGAGGGCTTTGGTGGTTATTAATAAATGTTTTTTATATATATATATATATATATATATATATATATATATATATATATATATATATATATATATATATATATATTTATATATATGTGTGTGTGTGTGTGTATATCCATGTTTAAATGTACAATATCATAACATATTTGCAATTATAAGGGAATTATCTATTTATGCTGATATTGTGCTATTGCAGTAGTTTAGTAATCACTTTTATGCCGAAACTGAAGTACTAGGCAACCCAATGTGATCAGCTGGAAACATGGCTGAATTACGATAACGACATTTAATTGTTACAAAGACATATCATCTGAAATAGCAAGATAAGACAAGTTAAAAACAAATAAATGATACAGTGGAGAAACAGAAAAGACACATAATGAAGAAATTGGTCATTTTACAAATTGAAGTAAGTTTACCACGAATCCTCAAAAGAAATAGAACAACAAATATATTCATTCATTTTTAATAAGCAGCAATAAAAATATTTTATGAATTTATCATGTTGCTCCCAAAGGGACTTAAAGTGCTTTCCAATTACACAACAGAGCAAATAATGAACTTGATAAAATAAGAAATTACAACAATTATGTATAAATAGGATTGAAAACACTTTATGTGGGGACTGTAAAATGAAATATTTGAGCCTGCTGGTTGTTTACTGCATTGTAAAACATATTTTATAATTTATAGTTAAAATTTAAATCCACTTTCATAAAGTTTTGAGATTTTTATTCCTCGAGTCTTCAATTTGCAGCAGGTGACTGTTTTTGAGGTATGGGTGTTAGAATTGATCTATACAAACTGGTTTGAACTTTTGTCTGAAAACATTACCATGGCCTTATCTCAGCTCACTCCATTTTACCACAACACATCTGGATCTCTATGACTCTTGGCAAACTTCAGGCTGCATCCTGTCATACAAGCCCCATTTGGGGGGCAGTAAATGTGATCTATTTGAATTTTGCCAAAGCGTTTCATACTGTGCCCCACAAACGACTGCTTTCTAAACTAAGGTCTGTTGGGCTTAATGAAGGTCGTTTGCACATGGTTAGGAAACTGGCTACAGGATCGGGTACAGAGGGTGGTTGTTAATGGAACATTCTCTACTTGGGGTAAGGTTCTTAGTGGGGTCCCCCAGGGCTCAGTATTGGGTCCACTTTTATTTAACTTGTTCATTAATGACTTAGGGGAGGGTGTTGTAAGTAATGTATCAGTGTTTGCAGATGACACAAAATTATCCAGCCCAATTAATTCCATCCAGGATGTGGCATCCTTGCAACATGATCTTGACAAACTGTCAATCTGGGCAGCTAAGTGGCAAATGAGATTCAATGTTGATAAATGTAAAGTCATGCACCTGGGATGTAAAAATATCCAAGCCACTTATACCCTTAATGGGACTGCACTAGGCAAATCCATTATGGAAAAGGACCTTGGGGTCCTTGTAGATGATAAACTTGGCTGTAGCAAGCAATGCCAGTCGGCAGCATCAAGGGCAAATAAGGTCTTGAGCTGTATTAAAAGGGGCATAGAGTCAAGGGAGGAGGGGGTCCTTCTACCACTGTATAGCGCACTTGTAAGGCCCCATCTAGAATATGCCGTACTGTTTTGGTCTCCATCACTCAAACAGGACATTATTGTATTAGAGAGGGTACAGAGAAGGGCAACTAAGCTGGTTAAAGGTATTGAAAATCTTAGCTATGAGAAAAGACTGGCCAAATTGGGGATGTTCATGCTGGAGAAGAGGTGCTTAAGGGGAGCTATGATAACTATATATAAATATTTAAGAGGATCATATAATAATCTCTCTAATGCTTTATTTACCAGTAGGTCTTTCCAGCTGACACGAGGTCATCCATTCCGATTAGAAGAAACGAGGTTCCGCCTAAATATTCGGAAGGGGTTTTTTACAGTGAGAGCTGTGAAGATGTGGAATTCTCTCCCTGAATCAGTTGTACAGGCTGATACATTAGATAGCTTTAAGAAGGGGTTGGATGGCTTTTTAGCAAGTAAGGGAATACAGGGTTATGGGAAATAGCTCAAAGTCCAAGTTGATCCAGGGACTACTCCGATTGCCATTTTGGAGTCAGGAAGGAATTTTTCCCCCTCTAAGGCAAATTGGAGAGGCTTCAGATGGGTTTTTTTTGCCTTCCTCTGGATCGACTGGCAGATAGGTAGTAAAAAAAAAAAAAAAAAAAAAAAGGTTGAACTCGATGGACATGTGTCTTTTTTCAACCTTACTTACTATGTTACTATGTTACTATGTTACATTCAGCAGGACAATAATCCCATTAGAGTGACTCATGGACAAACAGGTACATATTCTTCAAACAATATTTAATTTTCTTTATTTTAATTCTTTATATTTCTTGTAATATAAAATAAAGTCACATTAAACAATGAATTTCGCCTTTCAGAAAAACATTTAATCCTAAAATGTGTTAATGAGAATATAGAGAGAGCATACCTTTGATCTTTGTTATCTCTATCCATGTGTTTCTATCTTTCATCAATCATGCAGATCATCCAAGAAATTATTTCAACTTTTCTATAAATTCTGCATTCATTAAATTTATAGAAACGTCCAGGTAGTGTGGATTGTTTCTTGGACGAAATTTGTGCTGCTGGATACTGGAGAATGTGTGTCCTTTCTTCTTGCTTTAGTTGTACTGAAATATTTGAAATTAATCACATTTTTAATTCAGAATGCTGGCCATTAGTGCTGGCATGTGGCTGAGAGCAGCCCACACTACACTGAAGATGCTCCAACTACATTTCTATAGCAAGTACAGAAAGAACAGGAACAGAATGGTGCAATATGACCTAGAATTTTTAGAAACTCCATAATAAAGCACAGATACCTATAACTGCAGCAGGAAGTGAATTATCTTTCTGTGCTCTGCTCTTTCATAAACTAAGCCATTTTTGGTTATTTTACAAAGCAAGTTGGTCAAATGAAGTGTACATTTAGACATTGAAAGCATTAGTGGGGTTTATAACCAATACAGATAAAATAGTATCATTTGATGTTGAACATTTCATAGTTACCCTGTGAGTAAACATTATTTTTATAGAATAGAGCATTAAGAAACATAACACTCCTATACCCTGTGATGATAATTCTCAAAATAGGTTATGAATATATGCAACAAAATGTGTCATTAGGGCTTTTCAATGGTGCTAAGTTCTAGCCTGCCCTTCATTCATGCTAAAATTTCAGTGCATCCTGAGTGATGAAACCGAGCTGTTCCATAGTACAGGTATGGGATCAGTTATCAGGAAACCCATTATCCAGAAAGCTCCAAATTAAGCAAAAGCCATCTCCCATAGATAATCCAATTTAAATTATTTCCCCTTTTCTCTGTAATAATATAACATTACTTTGTACTTGCTCCAAACTGAAATAGAATTAATCCTTATTGGTAGCAAAACCTAGCATTGGTATTGGTAGCAAAACATATTGGGTTTATTTGATGTTTACATGATTTTCTAGTAGACTTACGTCATGAAGATCCAATATATCCAGTATCTGGAAAAACCCAGGTCCTGAGCATTCTGGATAACAGGTCCAATACTGTGTTGGAGAACTTTTCAGCATTGCATTGTGGCGAAGGACAAAATGTGCATCTAGTGAGGTGCTAAGCTCAATCTGCCATCTAACTAAAGAGACTGCTCTATTTAATAGAATTAGAAAAAAAACCTCAGAATTACAAAGTTGTGCTCACTACTAATTTTTAAAAACATTAGGGGGGGGTGCAATGAGACTGTGACCACATAATACATATAGACAAATACAAGAGTCCTCTGCACTCAATCCATTATCAATATATTTAAGACAGAGACATTTTGTGCATACTACTACTGAAAAATGCCTTACCCTTTAAACAAAACAGGGATTGTTTGTCCATATATTGCAATATATTTAAGCTGGCCAACTACGTCACAGTCATCCCATATCTGGCCAGTCCTATGCTCAATTTTCATCTGATTCATTAAGAATTATATTGCTTCATTATACATTTTACTAGTAAATGGATGGTTTAAGGCTTATTAAGGAAATGGGAGCAGCAATTTTATATATTCTGAAGAGTGACAGACTGTATATTTCATGCCAATTTCTGGTACAAAGTTTTTTTTGGAAAAAAGTATACAAATTCATACAGTTTTCCTTAAAGTCATAAATGCAGTCATAAAATCCCTAAAATATTTTTGTATTCATTTAAATAAAGAAATGTCAAGGTCACAATGAAGTTTAATAAGAATGCTCACCTTTTTAATAAGTAATTTAAAAGATAAGATAAGCTCTTCAAAATGTATTTTATTATAACTAGTGAAGCATGCTAAATCAACCGGGTTTCATATTTAAGCCAATTTGTATGTGTTATCAGAACAAGTTTGTAATTATAAATTGCAATTGTCATTTATCAAATTTAGCTTTTTTTTAGAGAGGTTTTATAACTTGCTGACAAATATTCATTATACTGAGAGCACACGATCTAATTTGTAAAAACTGGAAAAAAAAACAAATAAAGATCTGAAGTAAAACTTAATACAATTTTAAGATGTACCGTATATATTTAGAAAATGTTTATAGAATATGCAAGAAAATATGAAACTCCAATTTTTCCCACTATTTTCACTAGTACTTCACTCATATACCTGTAATGCTAACTATACCAGTATAATTGTAATAAGCCATATCTACCAATTTTTCTCTTACACATGGATCAAATGCTAGACATTCAGTTTAGTTTCCTCACATGTCCCACATTAATAATCCATTTATATAGATTATTGTTACTTAATGCATGTTATGACTTCTAGTTTACTATATCAGGAAAACTTTATCCAGATCATTATCTAAATGCCCATGGCATGTACTCTACCCAATAGGTAGATGGTATGTCATAAACAGCCACAGATGTGTAGTTGGCAGGTAGGCACCTATATGTTTGGTTACCCAGGATACACATGTTGATTGCAGGATAAACAATAGTAGCCATACAAACACGTTAATATATGTATAAACATACTGTATATGAATGTACTAAAGTACATACTCCTGCTAACAAACATTATGCTGTTTAAATAGTGTATAGCCCTCTTTCTTAGTGATGGGCAAATTTGGGGCATTTCGATTCGCAGAGAAATTCGCAAAATGGCAAAAAATTCGAGAAGCGGCGCTGGCATCTCATTTTTTTGACACAGCCATCCGTTTTTGACGCCGGCATCCGTTTTTTGGATGGCAGCGTCCGTTTTTGGCGAAATTGCACCAGCGTCCAAAAAAAAAAAGGTTTTTTTGCTGGTGCGAATTGTGGGAATTTGCCCATCACTACTCTTTATTTGTTTTAGTCAATGAAACAAACATGATAAAACAGAAACCAAAGCATTCTGACTTATGAATCCTGAGAAATAGTCTTCAGTCAATTAGCATCATAGGCGGAGGATGGTTTTCTTGTTTGGGGAGGCTAAAGGTAGCCATAAAGGGGCTCAGTAGCATAACTACAGTCAGAGGCCCCCAGCAAAGAAAAGTGCCTTATACACGCTCACTCTGTGACCCAGCAACAGTAAGTGGTGCTGTACAGCAGAAACTGCAACAGGTCTGGGCCCCTTTGTCCTCAGGCCCCCCTGTAGACACGATATGTGTGCTGTAAGGTAGTTATACCACTGCATGAGCTATATTACTGCATGATTTGCCATTTACATCTATGAATAAAGTCCAGTGCATTAAAAACCTGCTTGCAAATTGTATGCTCTATATCAGTGCTGTCCAACTTCTGTAGGACGAAGGGCCGGAATCACTAATATGTTAAAAAAAGTTGTCATATTAAGACATACCCTTAAATCCATATGCCTCCTCTTCACCTTGGATAACACAGCACCCCCAGCACATGTTTAAACACCTTAGAGGCTCCTAACAATAATTTTCAAATGCTAAAAAATCCCCAGAACAAATAACAGGCTTATGTTCCACAGGCAAAGCAGGGCACACACAGGCAGATTATGGAACACAGGGAGCACAGGTTAGACAGAGTATGGTACACATAGGCAGAGTATGGCACACCCAAGGAATATGATGGGCAGAGTATGGCACACAAAGGGAACATAGGTCAGGCAGAGTATGGCACACACATGGAGCATAAGAAAGGCAGAGATTGGCATACACACCAGAAGCATGGGGAAGGCAGCGTATGACACACACCGGGGGCATAGGGCAGGCTGAGTATGGCACACACAGGGAGCATAGGGAAGGCAGAGTATGGTACACACCAGGCACATAGGGCAGGCAGAGTATGGCACACACAGGGAGCATAGGGACGGCAGAGTATGGCACACACAGGGAGCATAGGGACGGCAGAGTATGGCACACACAGGGAGCATAAGAAAGGCAGAGTATGGCACATACAGGGAGCATAGGGCAGGCAGAGTATGGCACACACAGGGAGCATAGAGCAGGCAGAGTATGGCACACACAGGGAGCATAGGGAAGGCAGAGTATGGCACACACAGGGAGTATAGGAAAGTCAGAGTATGGCATACACAGGGAGCATAGGGCAGGCAGAGTATGGCACACACAGGGAGCATAGGGAAGGCAGCGTATGGCACACACAGGGAGCATAGGAAAGGCAAAGTATGGCACACACAGGGAGCATAGGGCAGGCAGAGTATGGCACACACAGGGAGCATAGAGCATGCAGAGCATGGCACACACAGGGAGCATAGGGAAGGCAGAGTATGGCACACACAGCGAGCATAGGGAAGGCATAACAGAGCAGGAGACAGGGAACCCCATCAGGACCATTCTAAAATGTACTACATACAGTGACACAGTGCTGGTGCCCATAAGCATTTTGTATAAAGTGTGGACAGGTGAACAATGTTGGCAGTTTCAGTCGGGGTCTCAGGTGTGAACAGTACAGGGCTTTAGGGGTGTGAACAATAGAGGTTTCACAGGTGCTAACAATGCAAGGGGATTACATATGTGAACAATACAGGGGATTACAGTTTGAGGTTTAAACAATGCAATCATTATAATGGATTCTCACATATCTCACAATGTTTGAAAGTCTCAAAACTCAGACAAAACTAGGCCATGTCCCCTTACATCAAAAATGTTTTGTGTTAAGTTCCACCCCTTTTTAAGTCGAAATTTGTGTCCATTGGGATTTATGTGATCCTCTGCTGGGTGCCACGCATTTTTGCCACTATTATTATTCTGATGAACATACCCATCAGCCCACTGCCCAGCCAAAGTTGGGACCCAGAAAGATTGCATGCCTGCTCTGTGCAGTGCTTGTATCAAACTGAGACTGTGATGTCCCAGCAGCAACCAATCAGCTGCCATGAAAAGTTTGCTGTCATAGCTGCTTCCTACTAAAGGGCAGGTCGAAGTGAGCTGTATCTATATGAACATGCACACTGGAAAGAGGCAGCTAGTCAGTGAGAGACTTTATATTTTCTCTTTTTTTAAAAGTGTTGCAAGCAGGTTTAGGAAGGCTTAGCCTCCCCAAGCCTTATGGAAAATCTGCCTATGGTTACCATCCCTTCATTGACTTATCTGAGCTAATTTCATGGCATAATAGATAAAAGGGTCTTTTAGCACTTTCCATTTAAAAACAGAATGAATGTAAGAGATCAGGTGAAATCTTGCTCTACATTTTTAGTATGCAGCAATTGTCCTTACACTACAGACAGTGATGCATAGAACAAGTGGAATTCTTGCTGTGAATAACCAAATTTGTACCTTTTATCTAAAAACTGTTCAATAAAAAATATTACCCTGACTTTATTTTATCAGTAGTTTTGTATTCCTAGTAAGTGTTTGTGTAAGCAAATTCCTCCATGCAGCACTCATACCATTATTTTAAGTCAGTAGGAATAGGATGGGGAAACAATGAAGTGGGACACGCAGTTCATCACATGATTCTGTACTTTATATGGATTCATGCATACTGAATTATTCATGACTAAACAAACCCTAAAACCTCTAGCTCATATACAGTATTTTATAGGTACTTAAAGGGACAACATTAGTTTCATTTCACTACATTTAAACATAAAGTAAATGTATAAGCATAGAGTGAACCTCCAGTGCTCACTACTAAATTGTAAACCATTAGGTGGGGGGGGGGTGCAAAATTCATACAAAGACAGTTCAGAGTTCTTTTTTACTCACTATATACTCACTATATACTCACTATATACTCACTATATATGTAGACATTTTCTGCATTAAGCTATTTAAATGCCCTTCCCTTTAAACAAAACAGGGATTGTTTGTCCAAATATTGCAATATATTCAAGCTGACCAACTAAATCAAACGCCAATCCTACAGTCAACTTACATCTGATTCATTTAGAATTAGATTGCTTCATTATACATTTTACACAGGGACACTTACATGCTGCTTTCAAGATTAAAACTCCCAAACATAGTTGCCCTATGGGGCATCTGAAGTGGTGGGATCAGAGAGGGAGGTTGTGCAGTGGAATCCAGTGCCCCATGCAGTAAGGTGGTGGGTAGGGCAGCAGAGAAGTTACCCAAGGAGAAGGGTGTGCAGAGATCCAGTCAGCCTTGGAGAGCGGAAAAGTGGAGAGTGGTGGGAAAGAAAGCCTCAGTTAAAAAGAAAGACATCCCCACAAAAATGGTCCTACAATAGGCAATAGGTTTGTTCTGCCAGAAGGAAAAAGCTGAGAGGGTGAGGGATTAAGAAAAGAGAGAGAAGCGGAAGGCTATGTCCTTGGGAAAAAGGAACAGAAAGAGGAAAGAGGGGCAGGAGGAGGTTTTGAGTCAGGAGGGGGAATGGGAGTCCCTAGAGGAGGATATAGAGATTGACCTGGAAGGTGAGAAAAGTACCCCAGATTGCAGCTGGGGGAAGGGATGACAACAGGTACTCAGAGTAATTTTAGGGAAAATAGCTTCTCATTTCTGAAAATGTAAGAGGTGATGAAGCAATTCCATTGGGTCCCATCTTAGAGTTGGCTAATATTTACCATAAACCACTAGAAACTGAAGACTGCTGGAGGAAGTTGCAACTTTCTATATAACTATTGCTAGTGGTAATGGCATGTGTGTTCTAGGAATATAGCAGCAGGTTAAATATTGAGTGACAGTATACAAATATTTAAAAGTGAATTTAAAATTTAAAAGGGAATGGCATATATAGTAAAGATATTAATATAATGGATACCTTTACTGCTGTCAGTTGTCGGAAAAACATTCTGTGCTTGATTTTTAACGTGTGCTAAAATAGAAGAATGCATTGGAAGCTCAAATGAAAACATTTAAATAAATAACTAGTGGAAACAATAGACAAGAGAGAAGAAAACTTTACCTGATTGTGAGCAGCTCTTACAATTTTAACCACAAAACATGCTTGTATGCTTTGCAGGGTTAGGTCAAATTAGAGAGGACTTTTTTGTAGGTAGACTTTAATAATAATAATATAAGTCCATTTACAATTAGTCTTTCATTTTTATTCTTTGTGCATTTTTTTCTCTAAATCTCTTAGAACCTCTTTTATGACCTTTGGGGGGCAGATTTACTAAGCTCGAGTGAATTTTCGAAGTCCAAAAAGTTCGAATTTCAAAGTAATTTTTTGGATACTTCGACCATCGAATAGGATACTACGACTTCTAATTCACTTCGACTTCAATAAAAATCGTTCGAATATTCGACTATTCGATAGTCGAAGTACTGTCTCTTTAAAAATCCTTAGATTTCAATACTTCCCCAAATTAAAGCTACCAAATTGCTATATTAGCCTTTGGGGACCTTCCAGTGCATTTTTTAAAGTTTTTGGCATCGAATAAAAATCCTTCGATCGATCGCTAAAAATCGTTCAAATCGTTTGTTTTATTCGATCGCTCGAATGCTTTTTTAACTCGAAATCCTTCTAATTCGATATTTGAATCGATATTTAACCCCTCGAAATTCGACCCTTGATAAATCTGCCCCTACGACTTAGAAATGATGCCTTGCTGCTAGTGTAACTCAGAGCTGATCAATTTCTAAACTAAAATTAGACTAAAGAAAAATTAAAGGTGAACTTTCCTTTCAAGTGCCGACTGGAACCCCCAGCATAAAACAAGTCTTAGAGATTGAATGCTGGACTAAAGTCCAAGAACTCTACCGGTAAATTACTTAGGAGGGATAGGCCTATTCTCTAGCAAATCCCACAACAGTATTAGTTCTTATAACTGATCCTTCCATCAATAGTTGTCTTTTTTTCTATCTAAAACATAATCTCATACTGATAAGTTTTTCAACATGGGTTTTATATTTTTTTCTTGCAATGCTTTAGCTTGTGCCCCCATGACCACTATTAAGATTTGTATCGTAACCTCAACATCCACTAAACACCTTCAGTAACCAAATCCACTTAAACATCTACTGTATAACATCTACTGTACATTGACATTTCAACTCAAACATCTGTTCCTGGCCTTCAAATTTTTTTAACATTAAAACATTTGCATTCAGTTTTGAGAATATCCATACTATGTTTGATATTGTCTATGTTTTGTGTTTCTGCTTATTAAATTATAGGAGCAGTAAAGCCAAACAGCAGGTTCCATCCATCTGGATAATCCTTTTTAGCTGCTAAAGTGATAATAATCATAAAGGCAGGTATTTTATTGTATTTGCAATTTATTCTAGAGGCTGCAAACCATTTAATATAACAAATATGTTGCTTGAAGATAGTGTAAGATGAATAGCATATTTTATTCAGCTTAAAAACAATGGTGACATTTGTTAACACTAATTTCAAATAAGAATGTTTCAGAAAATAGTGAAATGTTGCTGCTCGATCCAGAAAGCTATTTGTCTTACTAGTATGTCTAGAAAGCTTCCCTCTGTAATAATAGGTCTATTACAGACAATATTTTATGTATATTTTTTGGAAGCAGCCTTTCCCATAACTTTGACAATATTAGTTTGTGAACTAACTGAATATGAATATCATTTTAATGCCAAATAGCAGATTGCTAAAGGGACATTGAACTAAAATACAATCCAGGGGAAAATGCAAGAATATAAATAGTATCAATAATACTATATATCAATATCACTAGACAGAACAGAAACTTGAACAAGACAGAAAAAAAACCTTTTGTGTCATTGATGGATAACTGAACCTGTTGTATGGCTTCTTCTTACTACACCCATGGACCTTTAAACTTGTGCAATACTGTGGAGTCAGATACCCTATTTAAAGTAAAGCTGATTTCCTGCCATTCTCTTTCCTATAAGAAGAAGTGGGATCAAAGAACTTGACAATCACATGAGAGGCTACGTGGTTTCAGAACCCATTCAGCATACACACTTTTTTTTATCTGTATCTGTGGTATTTATTCGAAAAAAAATACAAGCATGGTATGATTTCCCTTTCCGGGGATCTCTGATTTCAATCAGAAATTAACATAGATGAACTGTCACATTCAGCGCCCTAAACCCAGAACCAGTGCTAGGCTCCCTGATCTCGGCTGTTGCTTCTGCCTAAAACAGCCGCCTTCACTTAAGGAGGAGCCCTCCGCTAATTGGATGCCGCCAGGTCTTAGTTAGAGAGGAGCAAAACAAAAGGTTCTGGACAAGCAAAAGGGCACAATATTTTTTCCAAGGATACTGGATGGAAGACAACCAGCTCGGAAGACAGGCCAGACAATATAACATGGACAGGCAAGCTGGTCCAGCACAAGCAGAGTTTAGAATAGTGAGACAGGCCAGGTCGGTGCAGGCAGAGTTCAAGGAATAGTCAGACAGGCTAGGATCAGGATTTGAGAGCGTAGAATAATCAGCAGGCAGGCAGGGGTCAGAATGGAGAGTTCAGAATAGTCAGTAGGCAAGCAAGGGTCAATAACAATAAAGCAAGTTGGATTCACGAAGAATACACACTCAGGAAACTAACAAATAGAACTTAAAAATGGGCAATGTGTTTAATACAAAATCCATTTAAATACCTTCAAATTTTGTGCCAAAGTGCCGTGACGTCATCACACCGGCACGTAAGACCAGGAAGTGCGTGCTGCATGCACCATAGGAGAAAGTGACAGAAGGAAAAGGATGCATGTGGCGGGTGTCCCCACTGTCCACTAGACCACCAGGGTGAGTCCTTACATTACCCCTCCTCGAGGTGGGGCCACCGGACCCTCAAACTCTTTTAAGGTGGTCAGCCCTGACATCAGATTTGGCCAGACTCTTTACCAACACTGGAGGAGGACATGATGTCGGTGGACCTGCACAGCAGGTTTTAACATCGAAACATGAAATAAGCTAGATAACTTAAACATATCAGTTAACTTGAGACAGACAGAGGTAGGGTTAGCAATCTCCACAATAGGATATAGACCTATAAACCTGGGCCCCTGCTTAATAAATGGTATTTTAAGTTTGATATTCACTGTGGATATCCAAATCAAGTCCCCAACCCAATATTTGGGTACCTCCCTAAGGGGCTTATCGGCTGCTCTTTTCTGAGTGGATGTAACTGCCGAAAGGGAGCCATGAACCCCAGAGCGAGATTAAGAACAATGCTCAACAGAAGGGAGTTTCTCTAGAGAAGCAACTGCCACCATTAGAGTGCAAACTAGACACGATTCTTTACATTTGGAAACCCACTGGATAACATCCCCAGTTACCCAATCAATGTGGAGGTTGTGTACCTGCAACCAGGGTAACCCCCAGAATTAATGGGGACGAAGAACCATCAAGAATGTGAAAAGATCATTTCTCACATGTATATTGTTAATACACATGGAAAATGCCTTGGATATTTGGGTTACTAGACCTGACCCGAGTGGGCTCAATTGCAGAAACTCTCATAAGAGGGGTAAGGGTAGTAAGGGAAACTTTATACCTTTCTGTGAAGGTAGTATCTAAAAAATTCCACCCAGCCCCAGAATCCACCAAGGCCGAAACTTTAACTGAACCCCCAGGCCAGGACAAAACGACAGGTACTACGTTTTTTTAAGCGAATTGGGGAGAGGAAATCTCTCCCAAATGGAGCTCCCCTTCTCCATCTAGGTTTTGAGGTTTTCCTGGCCTCTTGGGACAATTTTTAAGGAAATGCCCTTTATCCCCATAATATATGCACAGACCCAGGGATCGCATTTATGCCCTTTCCTCAGGGGACAAGCGTGTAGCCCCCAATTGCATGGGTTCCTCCTGAGGACTAGGAAATGAGGGAGTTGGCAATTCGTCATTATCACATATAATAGGGAAGTATGTACCCCCTTCAGCCCACCTTTCTTTTTGCCTCATAAAATTTTGGATGGCTAACTTCATATGGTCATCCAAAGTGGATGAAGGAGGGTAATTAACCAGGCTGTCTTTGACAGAGATAGAAAGCCCCACCCGGAATTGGCTACGAAGAGTAGGGATGGGTGAATTTGACCCATTTTGTTTTGCCGAAAATTCGCCGCCAGCGAAATGTTGCCGACCCCCATTAAAGTCTATGGGCGTCAAATTTTTTTTGCAGCGTCATTTCCGCATCGAAACAATGCAAAAAAATTTACCCATCCTTAACGAAGAGCTGTATCATTCCACCCCGTCTAAACTGACCAGCGGCGGAATTCCATACAATACTCCTCAATTACTCTTTTCCCTTGATGGAGTTTGCGAATTACGGAATCGACAGAGCACGATCCGGGTCATTGTATACCAAGGCCATTGTAGCAAAAAATGTTTCTAGGGAAGGACGGCCAGGGTCAGAGGGGAGTAATCTTAGTGCCCAGACTTGTGGGTCACCTTGTAGTAAGGTCATAATGAACCTTACTTCATCCTCACCGGTAGGGAAGTTGTGAGGGAAAAACTGAGGTATAACTTACATGCCTCTTGAAAAACAAAAAAATGTACTCCTATCCCCACTAATCTTATCAGGAAAGGGGATTTTGTGGTCATGGGAAGAACCTCTATTACCCAGAGTAGATGATGGGGAAGACCCCTCAGGAACACCAGTAGATGATTGCTGAACTGTATCAAGCCTTTCAGAGAGAGATAGCAGACCTTGAATTACAGATGAAGCCACTTGGATTTGTGAGTTAAATGCGTCATGACTCAGGGGTAATTGAAGAAACTGTGTTATCTTAAGTCATCTTAACTCATTTAATGCATTTAACCTTTTCATTAGCATACCAAAGATCCATTGTTCACAATGGTGAATGCTTTAATTAGATGGGATGTTGTGACACAGTTTTCTGTGTTAAATGAGATAAATGGGATATCTGTGTTTAGTTATTCTGTGTCAAACAGACAAACCAAAGTGGCTGCATCTGTATATAGTCCTGTTTTCCCTCTTGTTCCTCTAGGCGCAGGAGGAGGGTCGAGTAAAACAGCTCAGAGGTTTGCAGAATAGCAGGAGCTTCTTCCATTTTCTTCCATCTCATGGGCCCGTTGTACTGTCACGTTCCCCATCCTAAATCTAAAACTACTGCTAAGCTCCCTGGTCTCGGCTCTTGCTTCTGCCTAAAACAGCCGCCTTTCAATACGGGAGGAGCCCTCCGCTAATAAGTAGGGATGTAGCGAACGTCGGAAAAAAAGTTCGCAAACATATTCGCGAACTTGCGCAAAAATGCGAGCGGTTCGCGAACGGTTCGCGAACCCCATAGACTTCAATGGGAAGGCGAACTTTAACATCTAAAAAAGACATTTCTGGCCAGAAAAATGATTTTAAAGTTGTTTAAAGGGTGCAACGACCTGGACAGTGGCATGCCAGAGGGGGATCAAGGGCAAAAATCTGAAAAATCTGCCTGTGTGTGCTTGGAAGAGATAGTGTAGGGGGAGAGCTGTTAGTGATTTCAGGGACAGATGATAGTAAGTTTGCTGGCTAGTAATCTGCTTGATACTGCTCTGTATTGGAACAAAAAAATAAATAAAAGCAGTCCTTACAAGGACTACTGTTATTGCAGCAGTCAGCAGATGAGATCAGAAGCAGGACAGCTGCCCACTGCAGCTACATACAGAGCACTGCAGTAGAAGGTAGATTACTAGCCAGCAAAGCTACCTAAGCTTAAATGTCCCTCAAACCCCTGCAGACTTCTGTCCCTCCAATAACAGAGCAGTATCAAAACGATTACTAGCCAGCAAACTTTCAACTGTCCCTGAAATCACTAACAGGCAGCAGCTCTCTCCCTACACTATCTCTTCAGCACACACAGGCAGAGTGAAAAAACGCTGCAGGGCTTCGGTTTTTATAGGGAAGGGGAGTGGTCCAGGGGAGAGCTTCCTGATTGGCTGCCATGTACCTGCTGGTCTGGGGTGAGAGGGCAAAAAAAAGCGCCAACAATGGCGAACCCAAAATGGCGAACGTCGCGCGACGTTCGCGAACTTCCGGCGAGCGCGAACACCCGATGTTCGCGCGAACAAGTTCGCCGGCGAACAGTTCGCGCCATCTCTACTAATAAGTGCAGGCAGAGTTCAAGGAATGGTCAGACAGGCTAGGATCAGGATTGGAGAGCGTAGAATAGTCAGCAGGCAGGGCTCAGATTGGAGAGTTCAGAATAGTCAGCAGGCAGGCATAGGTCATATTGGAGAGTTCAGAATAGTCAGTAGGCAGGCAAGAGTCAATAACAATAAAGCAAGTTGGATTCACAAAAAATACACACCCAGGAAACTAACAAATAGAACCTAACAACGGGCAATGTGTGTAATACAAAATCCCCTTAAATCCCTTCAAATTTCGCGCTAAAGCGGTGTGACGTAATCGCGCCGGCACGTAAAACCCACAAGTGTTCGCCTCATGCACCACAGGAGAAACCGGCGCAGAAGGAAAAGGACAGCGTCCTGCCGGCCACTAGACCACCAGTGTGAGTCCTTACATGAACATTGTGGGCTTGATTGAATTCAAAGCTCTAAATGTGGGATAATGAAAAGATGTGTTTACCTGCAAAAAATAATGCCCTAATCTACCTTATTCAATTCATTAAGACATGGTTGGAATTTAGAGAATGTGCAAAACCTTCAGTTTTGCAGCACTGCACTAGATTGGTTTCCGGTTTTGACTCTTGTTTTTTGTTGTTATCACTGTTTTTTTCACAAATCATGCCACGACAGAGGTTTTCAAGAAAAGTTCAACCTCTGTCTACAGTTGCAAAAATACAACATATGTCAAGTTAAAAACTTTTAAATTTGTTGCAAAAAATAACTTCCAGTTAGCCTCTAAAGGTCAAGGCTGCCTAGGACTCCTAGCTACATCTTCTATTGACTCATCGTAACCAATCAAATGATATCACTTCAACACCCCACCTAAACATAGCAACGCTATTAAAAAGAGTTGCTGTTCTGGAAGATTCATGGGACCGCCTTTGCCCCTCTATGCAGCAGCTGTTTGCGTGCTCCAACTTTTGCAGTTACGTTTGATCCTGCAAAACATACACCCATGTGCATTCTAGCAACCCATAAGACTACCGTGTTAACTTAACTGTCTTCAAAAACAATCTCAACTTCACTCTTTTCTTATTTTCCACTTACCACTTATCATATCCTATATATCATCTTATAGTGTACCATATGCTGTCTGAAAAGGACCTTCTCCAGCCTACAAAATAGGGATGCACCGAATCCACTTTTTTGGATTCGGCCGAACCCCCGAATCCTTTGTGAAAGATTCGGCCGAATACCGAACCGAATCCGAACCCTAATTTGCATATTCAAATTAGGGGTGGGAAGGGAAAACATTTTTTACTTCCTTGTTTTCTGACAAAAAGTCACGTGATTTCCCTCCCTGTCCCTAATTTGCATATGCAAATTAGGATTCGGATTCGGTTCGGCCAGGCAGAAGGATTCGGCCGAATCCGAATCCTGCTGAAAAAGGCCGAATCCCGAACCGAATCCTGGATTCGGTGCATCCCTACTACAAAAAACAGATCATCTATCTTTCATTTTTGGCAAGTTTTCATCTTCTCTCATGTGTGTTTTGTATTTCAAAATGATGTTTCATGTTTGAGTACCAAAAGAACTCAAATCTAAACTAATATATTTGTAACATCCATCATCTACAACAATCCAAACAAACATTTACTTACTTATTTAGAATATTTACTGCCCATGTCTAATTTTTTCACTTAGTTCAAGTCTAAATATCATTCAGAATGTGCATTTTAAGAGCTAAACCATCCCATCACAAATTTTAGTAGTGTCAGGTTGTAATTTTTCAATTTTTTAATTAGTTTGTGTCCATTTCTAATACTACAGGTATTCTAGTTTACGGTTACATGCTGCTTGCTATGGTCACGTACTGTAACAATTACATGGGTGCTAGGAAAAACAGCAGTAGCTATCATGCAGCACAAAAATAGTCAATGATCAAAAAATTAAGCTAAGCATTTTCATTATGCTATGTTTGTTTTTATTACAGAAAATTTTCTTTGTGTAGCCAGTGATATTAGAACCAGCAGGAGAGAACTGCGGAGACAGAGCGCAGAATATCGAACCTAGAGGACATTAAAGAGAGGTGCTGCCGACTATTACCAACTTGGAGGGGAGGCAGAGGCAAACAATATTCACATTGTCGGGATCCCAGAAAGGCAAGAGGGCTCCACTTTAGAATTATACCTGGAAAATCTCATCAAGACCCATCTTGGCGCAGACCAGCTGTCACAGATGTTTCTCATTGAACAAGCTCATCGTATACCAGCATGCCATCCTCCCCCAGGAGCCCCACCATGATTGTGAAGGTCCTTAACTATAGAGACCGAGACTCCATCTTGCAGCTGATGTGCACTAATGGGGACCAGAGCTGCCATCAGAAATCACGGGGCCCTGCACATCAAAATTTTCTGGGCCCCCTCGCCACCCCTCCCTCAGTATGAAGGCCACATAAGACACAGGCATTAAAACGTGAAGTGCCCCCCCTACAAGTTAAAAAAATAACTTTGGTGCCCAGATCCCTCCTACAAGTTTTGGTGGTCAGAGCCCCCACACATTTAAAAAAAAAACAATTAGCCAGGGCCCCCACACATTAAAAAAAAAACAAAAAAAAAAATAATGAGCCAAGGCCCCCACACATTTAAAAAAAAAACAAAAAACTATTAGACAGGGCCCCCACACATTTATATAAAAAAAAAAAACTATCAAAGAACCCCCACACATTTAAAAAAAAAACTATTAGCCAGGGCCCCCACACATTTAAAAAAAACAATTGGTCAGGGCCCCCACAAGTTAAAAGAAAAAAAAAACTGCATGTACCTTAGCCAGGGAGTTCAGATGCCGGTATCTTCAGTTTCTTGTGCTCTGATTCGCCAGTGAAATGTAAGTCCCGGTAAAGCCGCATGGTGATTGGATAAAGTAGATGGGAGGTTCAAACTTCTCCCAACCAATCCGCATTTGTGGCTTTACCGGGACTTACATTTCACTGGCGAATCAGAACACAAGAAGATGCTCGGATGCAGGGGCCCGGCTTTGCAAGTAAGTGCAAGTAAGTGCAGCATGGCCGGGCCCCCCTTAACTCCCTAAAACATCCGGGCCCGGTACAACAGTCCCCCCTGTCCCCCCCTGATGGCGGCCCTGATGGGGACCTAATGATCGGCGATGCTAAGATTGCGTTCTACCCTTACCATGGAGGTCCAGCGGCAAAGGGCCAAGTACGCAGACATCAGAAAGAAACTACGAGATACAGGCATTGAATATTCAACACTTTTCCCAGCAAAGCTCAGAGTGGTGGACGGTAACAAGGTTTTTTACAACTCTGCAAGATGTGATGGACCCCTATTATAGACAATTCATAAAAAAAAAATCTATTGTGGTATCTCCAATTATGTATCTGACCATGAAGGGTACAGAATAGTATGTGGCCTTCCTGTAGGGGGCCCTGTAGGGGGGAGTCAGACAAATAAAGCAGGTAAGGTTAACATCAAAGTGTATATAAGTGCTTGATACACATACGCCCATAATATTTACTATATATATGAAATGAATCCCTTAAATTGTGCACCTAGATAACCAAAGAATTTAGACATAGCATGTATTTCAAGTGCCCCATATTAGGACGGCCCAGTTAGCCAATCAAGCAAAGGTTGAGATACGTCCTGCTACCCATTGGAATAGGATTCGTTTTGTAATATCCAGAGTGCCCAAACAGCAAGTTACAATACTTGGTACAGTGGAAGGGATATGGCCCTGAGGAGAACTCCTGGATTCTTGATTCTGATGTTAGGGCTGACCGCCTTAGAAAAAATTTCATCTTAGGTTTCCTAACAAGTTAGGTGGTCCGGTGGCCCCTCCTCAAGGGGGGGTAATGTAAGGGGCACTCACCCTGGTGGTCTAGTGGGCCGGTGGGGATGCCCGCCGCGCCTCTGGAGGGGACACCCACTGCAGGATGGTTCCTCTTCATGCTCATAGAGATCCACAAGGCACTTACTATCAATTACTTCAACCTCCCCTAAGCCAGCATGCAAAACTATTGCTCTATATAACCTTGGGGGATATTGAGGGACAACAGGCAGGGTGCCACAGCAACTACTAGTGGATGCTCTGCTGAGAGGTGTGATACAGCAGGGGAAGCAACAGCCCTACTAAGCTGCAATCTTAAGCTAAATCTCCTCGCTTTCCAAAGTTGTTTTCTCTTCTCAGCATCCCAGACTCATCTGAGCCAGAAAGGAGCCCCAAAGTTTTCCATTGTTTAAAGGCAAGAAACCATAGAAGAGGGAAAGAAGGAGAAAAGCTTATAGCAATAGGAATAAGAGCAAGAGCATTTCCATCCAGATCAAAGTGATGCAATGCAAATCAGAATATAATGCAAAAAAATTCAGGCGATAATCATTTTCAGGCTGAATTGAAGTGTTGCCGGTACTTTGTTCAGCCTATAGTAAGTTAGGTTGAACATAGTGCAATAAGAGTTTATCAAAGCTAGTTGTATTTATTCAGAATGAGTTCTTTAAAGGAAAATTTACCCCAACAATTAATACTTAAGCAACAGATTATGTTAAGCAACAGTTTATATCATATTAAATGGCATATTAAAGAATCTTACCAATAAGAAAATAGTGTATTTAAGTAAATATTGCCTTTTTACATCTCTTACATTAAACCACCATTTTGTGATGATCCCTCAGAGATCACCTGACCAGAAATAATGTAGCTGTAACTGTAACAGGAAGAAGTGTGAAAGTAAAAAAACAAAATTGGCTCATGTGATTTAACATGTATGGTTTATTTGTGTGCACTGTGAGTCGTATGGTCCTAGGGGTGGCCCTTAGTTCTTGAAATTGTAATTTTCTGTTTGCCTAATTTCCCTAATGGCACATACTACTAAAAAGTAGATTATTATGAAAATGGTTTATTTACTTATAACTTGGTTTTACATATGAGCTGTTTAATGCAAAATATTTTATAGAGACCTACATTGTTTGTGGGTATAGTTTTTCTTTAAGAAATTGAACACCAATAGGCAAATTCACTAAACGCCGAAGCGCCTAACGCTAGCGTGAATACACCAGCGTAGTGCATTTTCGTTAATTCGCCGATTCACTAACGGATGCTGGCGTAAATTCGCTAGTATTACTTCGCACCCTTACGCCTGGCGAATTTGCGCAACGGATGTAACTACGCAAATTCACTAACGCGCAAATTATTCTGAACGCTACCTTTTATGCCAGACTTCCTTCGCCACCTCAGACCAGGCGAAGTGCAATAGAGTAGATAGGGATTGCTTCAAAAAAAGTTAAAACATTTTCTAAGTCCCAAAAAACGCTGGGGTTTTTTAATTTTTTATGGGCGATAGGCTGAAAAAGATCGAAAAAATTTTTGGGGCTCCCCTCCTTCCCCCCTACATTTCCTAACTCATGGCAACTTAACTATACAGTGGGCACATGTGTAGGGCAAAATAAAAAATGTATTTGCTGTTTTGAAGGTTTCCCAGGCTTGTGTATTGCTGCTACATATACCTCCATTGTAACTTCAATTTGGCGCCGTATGCAAATTAAGCATCGATAGCATAACTTCGCTTTGCTTGGCGAATTAACGCCAGCGCAACTTCGCAACCTTACGCTTCCCTTGAGCGCAACTTCGGATTTTAGTGAATTTGCATAGCGCTGGCGAAAATACGCCTGGCAAAGTGCGGTGAAGCGCAGCGAAGCGGACGCTGCCGCAATAACGAATCTTAGTGAATGTCCCACCAAGTTTTATGGAGCATTTTGCTGGTCAACAGCAGGAAGACTATCACCTGTCCGAATCATTTCTACCAGATGTGTGGCTATAAGATTCAGACAATTATTTTCCTTATGAAATTATTCATTCCAGTGCTGAAAATTAGTTTTTTTGCTGGTAAAGTTTTAGTAAAGTTTTACTATCAGTACACATGATACATTGGCTCATTTCTAATTATACAGTAAATATCCCACCATTTTTTTTACAGTTTTATATATATGCCCCTCTGTTGTGTTTCACCTGATTACTTGGGACGTGTTATTCTTTAAAAAAAGAAAAGATAAAATAATATAAATATGTGGGGAAAAAATAGGGTATGTGCTTTTCTTGAAATGCAGGGTTTTCATACCTAGAACTCTTAAAACACTGCCACCTATACTTTTGCATGTTTTTCTTTATATATTTTTGTTATATTTTTATCTGTTTCCTAAGCACAATATACTGATTTACAGTTTACAGTTGTGACTATCATCATTATTTTATCAGTATGCATTTTGTGTCTTGAAATTCTTTGAGATGACATGCAGTTGCTAGGCAACTCTGGGTTTAGGTACCACAATATAGTTCTCTACCCAAGCAGAGTCCTTAGACTGCAGTTAGTGCTACACTGTAGAAGGTGAGCAGCTCGCTATTCACACACATAGCAAGCAAAATGTAACTGATTTCAGCATTATTTCACCATGATATCACAGATTTACGTTGTTATTGTGCTTGCAAAACACAGGTTTTATGTGTCTATTTAGAGTAATTCAAGCAGCTGTTTGTGTATCTGTTCACCTATTGTATAGTACTTTAGATCGTACTTCTGTTATGGTTAATACATGTCTTTAAAGGCTTCATATAGTTAATTTACTAAATGAGTTCAAAATACACGCACACTGACTTATTTCTAATCTGAAACATTCTTTTCCAGAGTTCCTTCATAACTACATTTACTGAAGGGTGTTTCTGCCATGAGGCAAGATGAGAACCTTGCCTCAGGGCCGAAGGCGGGCCAAGCAGACTGGGCGCCCTAGGCAGCCCAGCCAGCCAGCTCGCCCCCTCCTTCCCCCACGCTCGCATGCGCAGTAAAGCCATCCACATGCAGTAACATCGCTCCTACATGCATGCGCAGTATCTCCCGTGTGCATGCGGAGTAACGGCACAAGCACATGCACTGTAACGCCACTTGAGCACACATGTGCGGGGCGCATAGTCAAAGCAGAGTTCCAGGTGGGTTCAGTCTATAGGTAGGCAGAAGAGGTAGCTGCCCAGCACCCCCCCCCCAATCGTTGGGGCCTCTTCTGCCTACCCCTAGTTCCGGCCCTGCCTCAGGGGACAATTCCCCACAAGTTATCAGGGGCGGAAAAGAGCCATTCCTGGTAACTTTAAGAGCTGAATTTTTGGTTATTAAACCAGAAAGTTAGCATTTCTTGCACAGAGAGGATCATTTTGCTCCCTGTGCTACTGAGTGATTGAACTGACAGAAACATCTAATGGTGCAACACACAAAAGGAGCCCCTTGCTTCTGCTTGGTAAAGGCAGATGTTAGGTTAAGCACAACAATCTTTTTGCTGTGCCTTGAGTCTCATACACCAAAGTAGAGTCAATGGCAAAATTAGTTATTAGTCAAGTTCATTTGGGTATTGTATTATGATGTGCACAATACTACACCCATTTGAGCACCTAGCAATATATCATAATAGACTGCAAATTGTAGAAGAAAGTTAGTGATATTTATGGCAGAATTTCTCATGCTTCCTTTCATTGGTCTACTAAGGTGAATGCAGCAGACAAAATCAGTATACAGTATTCTCCCAGTAATGTTCATATAACAAATTTTCAACCAGAAAATAGGATAAGTAAATAGAAACCAAAAATAATACAATATAAAGCCAAATATTTGAAAATAGTCTGTATAACAATAAGGTTATTTATCTACTCCCCACCTATGGGGCAGATTTACTAAAGGGTGAATTGTCCCCAGTGTATGCTTTGCCACACTTCATGAAAATTATGTAAACACAGTAAATGCTGAGTTGGGGATGATTCTTTTTCTTTATCAATTACATACTGGGCCAAATGATCTTTTTGCCATGGAGTTCTTCGTTTTAGATATACAGTAAATTAACTATGGAAGGCATATATAATTAATTTTAGCAAGTGCAAAGTCTTTTTAGTGATAAAATATTTAAAGGAACTCCAGAACAGGTGTTAACGCTAAACCTTTGCTTAGCGCTAATACACCATGTAATATTCACCAATGAGTTTACATTCCGAGCAGTGCTAAGCATTTGCAAAGATGCCAATTTAACTATTGCTTGCAGCTTTTAATTGCGTTCCCCCCTAAATGAGAGGAGAAGGAGACGATATCTACATCAAGGAATGACCCCACAATCTTCACTAAACAAGAAGTGGGTAAAGGGGTGCCATGGGTGCAAGACAAACTCAAATGTTTTGAAGAGACAGAGAAACAACTTAGTAATGGTGAGCACTATAAAGAACTTTTGGTTAATCCCACCATCAATCTTTTATCTGTTGCCCAAAATCATCAAAGACCCAATCAATCAATCAATCAAAGTCACCTAATTGTAATCGGCATTAATTCTATATTTCAACCTTTGGCCACCTCTGTGGATTATTTCATTTATTCAATTGTGAATTCTATTCCTACCTGTTTACAAGAGACTATTGATTTTTTTACAAACTCTAGAATATTGTAGTGTCAGATAATATGTGTTTTTGCACAGTTGATGTTACATAGTGACATAGTTAAATTGAGTTAAAAAAAGTCCATCAAGTTCAACCCCTCCAAATGAAACCCAGCATCCATACACACACCCCTCTCTACTTTTAATTAAATTGTATATACCCATACCTATACTAACTATAGAGCTTAGTATCACAATAGCCTTTGATATTATGTCTGTCCAAAAAATCATCCAAGCCATTCTTAAAGGCATTAACTGAATCAGCCATCACAACATCACCCAGCAGAGCATTCCACAACCTCACTGTCCTGACTGTGAAGAACTCCCTACGTTGTTATGTTATCAGCAAAATATAATGTCTGTGCTCTTTGTCAGAATTAATGTTGTGGAAAAACTATTTTCACTTTCAGGATTAATATTATCTGCAAATGCAGGATATGGTTATGGGCCCCTACTTATGATCGTTTATTTACGCTGTATGCATGAGGTTGAAACTGGTATTTTTTTTTCAGAATAAATTATTCTGTGAACATATATTATTAATAATGTTTTGTGGGCAACATTTTTTTCATTTGGAGGGACACTTCTTGCAGTTTGTGGAATACATAAGTAATGCAAAAGGGACACATTAGAATATCACAGAGAGTTAACCAAGTTTTGTGCACCTAATAAATATTTTCATTTATGAAACTGCCTATTGTTTATTTAGTCAATAGCAGTATTTTGCATGTGTCATGTGGTTTAAACCAAGAATCTCTAAAACAATCTCTAAAAAATTGTGGTTTTCCTATGTTTTTTAAAAGCTATAAAAAATTGAGATTTGTTAAGTGTAAAAACCACGAAAACCTCTAATGCAAAACTTTGCCTGGTAAAAAAAAAAGTTGTCAAGGCCCTATAAAAGTCAGCGAGAGCTGTGCTGATCCTATTGGACCATTTAAGAGGTTTTAGAGGTACTGTATTAGTATTTTTAATTTGGATCGCTCAGTGTTATTTTCCATTCATACTTTTTTTTATTCATATTTGTTATTACATTTCATGACATTTGTGGTTTCAGGTAAAGTTGTTGTACTGTGTTAGCCAGTATAAATGTTACAAGGCAACCCTTTTGAAATAAAAAATAAAGTGGTATAAAAGTGGTATAAATGTGATACCTTTATTGGCTAACTAAGATAATCATAAGGTGTGGTGTTCTCTGGTATATGTGTATATATATATAACATTCAGCTCAAAGGTCAAATGACTGACAAAAAGGAATATCAATCTTTGTGTAAGGTGTTAAAGTCATTTACGAGGGGATCTGCAAGAGACAAACAGATAAGGTACAAGATAATGTGGGTCAAAGAGGCTGAATATAAATTAGGGCTGAATTAATGGAATGTGGAATTAAAGGAATTCCATATGATCTCTTAGTCCAGATCCAGACATGTTTGCATTTCTGACCTGGTGCAATCCTTTCTTAGTCCACATAATTAGCCATAAATCCAAGGGCCAGGTTTAGTCCCTTCTCCAAAGAATTGAAAGTCTCCATTAATTTGTACTCCCACACTTTTCTTTCAAAATCTGTTAAAATTGCCCATAAGAACCAAAATTCTTAAATCCTTTATAGAGCATAGAGCATACCTCCCAGCATTTTGGGAATAAAAAAAGGGCCAAAAAAGTTGGCGCGCGTAGCGCAGGAAATTAGTTTTTGACCATGCACATTTTTGTGGTCACACCCCCTAATTGCCATTTTCATTTTACAAAATTTGGCAGGTTATGAAAGTTTGAACACATTTCTGTGTTTTTTTTCCAGTTATTACAGTTTTGTTAATGAAGGTGAATTGCCCTTTAAGCCAAGTCTAACTTTTCTATTGTTACAATTACTTATTTGCTACAATTGTTACAAAAGTTTCCAAGTGTACCTGGTGGCTGTTCTGAGCTCTCTGCCAAAAGCCAATTAAGTTAGAAACATTGTTTCTTCTTCTGGCTGTTCAGTGCAGAGAAAAACTGGACTTTCTAGTACAAATGAGGGACTGCAGGTTGAGCTGTCAAAAGAGGGACTGTCCCTCTAAAAATGGGACAGTTGGGAGGTATGTGATGAGGGCCATTGAAACGATTTACTATTGGTGTGTCCAGTTCTTTATTGGTTACAGTGAATCAGTGGTGTGTATTTATCTTTCTTAGACTTTGCCCAGTCTCTTCTATATACAATCCCCCTGTTATGCATTTAGTGCTTTGTATTAAGTACACCACATTGGAAGAAGAACAATTGTAGTGGCCATGGATGCTGTTCTCCTCTAATGTGTCCGGGATTTTGTCTGAAATAAGGATGTGTGGGCAGGACATTGTTTTTTGCCACGGTGGTATGTTCCATTTTTGGTGGGGTGCAACAAGGCACTTCTTGTTATTAGTGTCTTTAGGTTGGGAGACTGTCTGAATAACAGGAGTGGTGGGTCTGGGAATATGCTTCTGAGCTTCTCATCCTTACGAAGTCTACCTTGTAGATCTCTGGCTATTTTTCTGAAGGTGAAATGTGATAAGACCACTATTTCATCTACAACGTAGCAAGCACACTAGTTCAGGAAATAGTTATCTAAATGTGTCTAAAATGTAATTTTTAATTGACCAAGCTGTTTTCAAAGCGAAATGCATTGGGCGGTATAGTGGAAGGTGGTGGGGATAGCTCCCACTCTTCCCAACGTAGACAGGCAGAATTGACACAAAGGGAAGGGAGGTTACTGGTGGCAGCATGATTGGGAAACATAACCCTAAGTTAGCCGTGATTTAATATGAATTATGAAAGCTTAGAGATGATACAACCAATGTTTCTATCCACCACCTAGCCACTCTACGCTACGTTTTAAATATGTGTGATTTTAAGGACATGGTCCTGCACAGCTATGAGGAATATGCTGTGAGTGTGTGTAAGGCTGCACTAGCACGTTTGTATTGGCACTTCAATTAAAAGTTACATTTTAGACACATTTAGATAACTATTTCCTGAACTAGTTGGCTTGCTACATTGTAGATGAAATAGTGGTCTTATCACATTTCAATCTAATTTGTTGCAGTTTTTTTCAATTCAGTATTATGTGTTATGCCAACCTGCGGGAAATGGTTTCTAGATAATTTACCTTGCTCTATATACCAGTTTGTATTTTTCTGAAGGTCCTTAGTTGTGGATTGTATTTGACCACTAGGGGAACCCGATTTATTTCAGGCTTTTGTTTATACTGTAGAAGTTGACTTCTGGGAATCCTGGTGGCTGCATGAATGTACTGATCTACAATCATGGGGTTGTAGCCCCTGTTGATGAAGTCTGCTTTGAGTGTTTTGAGGTGGTATTTAGTGATAGGCAAATTTATTCACCAGGTGCAAATTTGTGTTGAATTTCCGCGTTTCGCCGTCGGCAAATAAAATCGACTGTAAAGGGCGCCGGTGTCAACTCTGATAACAGCGTACATTTTGACGATTTTGTGGCTAAGCGAAACTGGACAAATTCTCCCATCACTGGTGGTAATTCCTTTCAGCAGGGTTCGAACATGTACAATTATATCATATTTATATCGACGATTATATCTAAAACCACTAAAATTGGAACTTCAATAAATAGGCCTCTATGTGTTTGCTTTAATTGAACAGTAAATTCTACCTGCTGGTTGGTTACTATTGGTGAATAGACCGGTAGTGAATTTAGAACATTTATCAAGGAGCATAGAACTGGCAGAGTATGGCACACCCAGGGAGCATAAGGCAGGAAGAGTATGGCACACCCAAGGAGCATAGGACTGGCAGAGTATGGCACACACAAGGAGCATAGGGCAGGCAGAGTATGGCACACCCAAGGAGCATAGGACTGGCAGAGTATGGCACACCTGGGGAGCATAGGGCAGGCAGAGTATTGCACACACAGGGAGCATAGGGCAGGCAGAGTAAGGCACACACAAGGAGCATAGGGAAGGCAAAGTACCGCACACCCAAGGAGCATAGGACTGGCAGAGTATGGCACACACAGGGAGCATGGGGCAGGCAGAGTATAGCACACAAAGGCAGAGTAGGGCAGGCAAAGTATGGCACACACAGGGAGCATAGGACAGGCAGAGTACAGCACACACAAAGAGCATAGCACAGACAGAATATGGCACACACAAGGAACATAGGGCAGGCTGAGTATGGCACACACAGTGAGCATAGAGCAGGAGACAGGGAAAACTATAAGGACTACTCTAAGATGTACTACATACAGTTAGACAGTGCTGGTGTCCCTTCAGCATTTTGTATGATGTGTGAACTATGTGGGCAGTTTCAGTCTGAGTGAACAGTACAGGGCTTTAGGATGTGAACAATAGAAATGTTACAAGTGCGAGCAATGCAGGAATTTATAGTCTGAATTTTAGGTGTATACAATACAGGGGCCAGTTAATATCAGTACTGATACCTTTTAAAGCTTACACATGGAAAGCAGACACAGCAGGTAGACTTTCATGTGGGGGGGCCACAAGTGTAGCAGGGTTACCTGTACTACCAATTACAGTACATACAACAGCTAAAAGGAAAGTCTTACAGTAATTTATTAGTATGTATCATTACATTAATTAGTGTTCAGTTTCAAATTTGATCCTGTGCAAATTTCCGTCTTATCATATGGACCGAACTTGAACATCAGTCTCCTCCAGTTGTTTAACTTATTAAAGAGAGTGATGCTAAATTGCCATCTTTGGTAGAAAATAGGATCTTAGGGAAAGGGTATTTAAAGAAACTTAGGAAGCCTGGTCATATTGAACCAAAAGCTGTCTCCTATAATCTATTAATATATCATCTTGTTATGTATCTTCCTGTTTAATGTCTGTAAATTTAAGGAATGTTTGTGACATTTCCACAATAGATAATAATTATGATTTTGGATGCAGGAGAGGGCCATAGAAAAAAGGCAGCACTTTTGCATACTGACACGTACATCTGGGCACTCACACATACATTTTCCAAATATAAATGTTTTTTTTTATCACTCATAGATATATTTCAAATGTTTCCACTACTAAGAGAGTCTGCATTTTCTGCCTCTCTGCAGGAAGGGAAGCAATTTTGCTTTGTGCTCCTCGTTTCCTTAGCACTTACTGACCACTTTCAAAATCACCTTCTGCCTTGTAATTGCTTGAAAAAGAGGATGATAATTGCTCACCCCGACCACTGAAAAATAGAACACTTTATTTATTGTCCGTTCTGTTGAGGTATGAAAACTTTTAAATATACATTTGTCAATGTTGCAGAATCATTTCTGCCGCAAGATCCATATGTATTTTAGTGATAGTTTACCTTTCACAATAGAAGACTAGAAGCAAGTAATGAATCTGAGAATGAAAGTTACTAGAAACGGAAATGAAGACACTTGTTCATATTTCTAGACTGCTGGTGGCTCATGGAAAGAAAAGCAAAGCTTGGCATAACAGAACTATATCAAATGGAGGAACCCAATCTTTAAAACATAACTTTTGAGTAAGCCAGCATTCAACACATGTACTACCTCTTGCATGAAATTATATATATATATTATTATATTATTATATAATGCTAGCTGTAATACAGCATCTGTGAGATAGAAGTGGAGAGTGACCTAGTGAGAGATTTTTTTGTAGGCTTACTTCTCAGCATACCAATAATTAATGTGTTCTCAGGGAAATAAAGATACTGAAGTTCAAAAGCCTTCAAGTAACCAATTCCTTTCCATAATGCTGCAAGAAATGAAATAAGAACAGTACAAAAAATGCTGCTTTACCATAAAAAAGAAAGAAGGTTTAACCACTTGCATTCCCTGTAAGGACAGTCAGCTTGGGGAACTTCATAAGAGAGATGTACACTGTACACTATACATACCGTATATACTTGAGTATAAGCCGACCCGAGTATAAGGCGAGGTACCTAATTTTACCTACGAAAACTGGGAAAAATTATTGACTCTAGTATAAGCCTAGACACAACTACAGCCCTGTCTCCCAGCAGCGCACATTCTGCCAAAGGGGCCCCCCCAGCGATCAACCGGACTTCTTTGCAAAGTTGATGGTGACAGAGAATTGCCAAACGGATTACTGTGTGCATTGTCCCACTGTCCCACTACCATGTGCAGAGGGTGCTGTGTGATATTGCCATCACTGTTAATCTTTCATATAACCAACAGAGGGTGCTGTGTGATATTGCCATCACTGTTAATCCTTCATATAACCAACAGAGGGCGCTGTGTGATATTGCAGTCACTGTTATTCTATCATCTAACCAACAGATGGCGCTGTGTGATATTGCAGTCACTGTTATTCATTCATATAACCAACAGAGGGTGCTGTGTGATATTGCAGTCACTGTTATTCTTCCATATAACCAACAGAGGGTGCTGTGTGATATTGCAGTCACTGTTATTTTTTAATATAACCAACAGAGGGCGCTGTGTGATATTGCAGTCACAGTTAATCTTTCATATAACCAACAGAGGGTGCTGTGTGATATTGCAGTCACTGTTATTCTTTCATATAACCAACAGAGGGCGCACTGTTATTCTTTCATATAACCAACAGAGGGCGCACTGTTATTCTTTCATATAACCAACAGATGGCACTGTGTGATTTTGCAGTCACTGTTATTGTTTCATATAACCAACAGAGGGCACACTGTTATTCTTTCATATAACCAACAGAGGGCCCTGTGTGATATTGCAGTCACTGTTATTCTTTCATATAACCAACAGAGGGCGCACTGTTATTCTTTCATATAACCAACAGATGGCACTGTGTGATTTTGCAGTCACTGTTATTGTTTCATATAACCAACAGAGGGCACACTGTTATTCTTTCATATAACCAACAGAGGGTGCTGTGTGATATTGCAGTCACTGTTATTCTTTCATATAACCAACAGATGGCGCTGTGTGATATTGCAGTCACTGTTATTCTTTCATATAACCAACAGAGGGCACACTGTTATTCTTTCATATAACCAACAGAGGGCATTGTGGGATATTGCAGTCTCTCCCCAAGCGAACTGTTGGTATAGGAATGATTAAAAGTGACTGCAATCTCAGCTACTGCCCGCTGACCCAAGTATTAGCCAAGGTAGACTTTTTCAGCACATTTTGGATGCTGAAAAACTCTTATACTCGAGTATATACGGTATTACTGGTGATTATGTGTCAATGAGACTGCAGGGTTTCTGGGGATCATGTGCTATTGTGCCCATTGGATTACTGGGGATTATGTATCCGCAGAATTACTGATTTGTGGTAATTATTTTATTGTTATCTTCATAATGTGTTACTCTTTATTATTGCTCTTTCTATGGTATTAATATGCATGGAAATTGCAATTTGAAAATAAATTAATTGGCCTCACCCTGTTGTTGTCACTACAAAAAATGTTTATTGACACAGGTAATTGACAGTGGGTCAAGGCAACAGATATGGGACACTCACCAAAGTGTTAAAGGAATATAATAAATGATGTTCCATAGACAGGTCAGGTATCACTGAAAATCTGTTATCCAGAAAGCTCAAAATGTATTTCCTTTTTCTCTGTAATACTAAAACAATACCTTCCTTATTGGAAGCAAAACTAGCCTATTGGGTTTATTTAATGTTTATATGATTTTTGTAAAGAATCATCCTTCTCCTGGTTTGAACTGGGGACCTTCTGAGTTGCAGCCTGTTGCCTTGCCTCTTCACTATTCAGGCAGATTAGACATGCTGGCTTACCCTGTTATGAAGTACCTATGGTTAGCCCTATGGTTAGCCTGCTTATTATTTCAGCCGATCTGCATTAACTGGCAGGTGCAGCCTAATTCCTAGTTAGCTTCACAGCAGAGGGCCCTTATTTAAAGCATGAGCTGACTTCCCCCCACTGCCAGTTCATAGGTCTCCAAACCTGCTGGACACCCATCCTATGTTCCTATGTATGTTCCTATGTTCCTATAGTCCAGTCTGACCTTGTTCCAGAACTCTCTCCCATGCTGATGTTCCTGATTTTTGTTTTGCTTTTTGGCTAAAGTTTGCCTGTTCATGGACTTTTGTTTTACTTTGAGCTCCTGAGCCTGTAAGTTATTCTTCTACTTTATGTTTGCTACTAAACTCTGCAGCATCCTTGCCAGTCTACTGCCTCCTAGTTACCTTAAATATTAACCCAGTGGACCTTCTGGTCATTCCTATGTGGGTTGTGGGCCTCTGGTCGTGATTATGAAACGGCCGCAAAACTTTTCTGAGGGAGTGTTCCAGTGACTGGATAAAATGTTGGATGCCATGACACGTTTATTGTTGAAGTTGGAATCAACCCCCCAGTTGGCTTGTCCTGTGCCGGCTACCCTACAGCAGCCGCTGCCTCCGGCTAGTATGTCGGCTCCATGCATGCAGTCTGCTTCAGCTTCCATGTCAGCTCCATGCCTGCAGTCTGCTTCCGCTCCCATGTCAGCTTCACACCTGCAGTCTGCTTCAGCTCCTATGTCAGCTCCATGCCTGTAGTCTGTTTCAGCTCCCATGTCAGCTTCAAGCCTGCAGTATGCTTCAGCTTCTATGTCAGCTCCATGCCTGTAGTCTGCTTCAGCTCCCATGTCAGATTCATGCCTGCAGTATGCTTCAGCTCCTATGTCGACTCCATGCCTGCAGTCTGCTTCAGCTCCAATGTCAGCTTCACGCCTTCAGTTCCTGTGTCAGCTTCAGTGCTGTCTCCGCTCCTGGCAGCTTTAGTGCTGGCTTCCAAGCAGCCTCCACTGCCTGCAGCTCCAGAGGGTCCTTTCCAGCATTATCCGCTGCCTACAGCTCCAGATGGGCCTTTCCAGCAGTCTTCGCTGCCTACAGCTCCAGAAGGACCTTTCCAGCAGTCTCTGCTGCCTACAGCTCCAGAGGGGCCTTTCCAGCAGCATCCACTGCCTACAGCTCCAGTGGGGCTTTTCCTTCAGCATCCGCAGCTCACTGCTCCAGATCCGGTTCCCCAGCAGCTGCCTCTGAGTCCTGTGCCCCCAAGAGGGGGGCTTCTGCCGAGTCCTGTGCCCCCAGGAGGGGGCTTCTGCTATGTGTTAACATAGTGTCTGCACCACTGTCAATACTCCAGGTAGTCATGAAGGGGCACCCGTGAGGGTAGAGTTGCCTGTACCTCTTCCAATACTCCGGGCACTCACAAAGGGGGAACCCGCAAGGGTGGATTTGCCTGTATCTCTGTCTATACTCCAGGCATCCATGCAGGGGGCACCCATGAGGGTGGAGTTGGCTGTACCTCTACCAGAACCCCAAGCAACTTTGAAGGGGGCTCTACCTGTTGCCTTACCTCTTAGCTGGGCACCTGTGAGAGTGGATTTGCCTGTATGGCTGCAAGAGCCTTGGACACCCGCGAGGTTGGCTCTGCTGTGGCCTCAGCTGAAATCTGGGCAACCACAAAGGTGGCTCTGCCTGTGGCCTCGCCTGAAACTCAGGCAACCACAAGGTGGCTCTGCCAATGGCCTTGACCAAAAACCAAGCATCTGCTACCTTTGTCTGTTATGCTGCTGTATCCTGTGTCCCCAAGGAGGGGGGGTCTTCTGCTATTTCCTGTGCCCCAGGAGAGGGGCTTCTGTCCGACCTTTTGAAGATTATTCCCTCAAGATTTTGTCCTGACTGAATTGGGTGAACTTTTATTTCTGGATCCACAGTGCCTTGAAGAAAATACTTTTTGTTCTGTTTTTTGGGGAAACATTGTTTAGAGTGTCCTGAGGCCGCTTTTGGGGAGGGAGGAATCAACTCTCTCCTTGGTTTGAACCAGGGACCTTGTGTGTTGCAGCCTGTTGCCTTGCCTCTTCGCTATTCAGAGAGATTAGAGTTGTAGGCTTACCCTGTTATGAGGTCGCTACGTTTAGCCGAGGCACTGCTAATTATTTCAGCTGCTCTGCACTAACTGGCAGCTATTTCCTAATTAGCTTCCAGCAGAGGGCCATTATTTAAAGCATGAGCTGACTTCCCCCAACTGCCAGTTCATAGGTCTCCAAACCTGCTGGACACCAGTTCTATGTTCCTACGGTCCAGTCTGACCTTGTTCCAGGACTCTCTCCCATGCTGATGTTCCTGATTCTTGTTTTCCTTTTTGGCTAAAGTTTGCCTGTTCATGGACTTTTGTTTTACTTTGAACTCCTGAGCCTGTAAGTTATACTTCTACTTTATGTTTGCTAATAAACTCTCTAATCTGCAGCATCCTTGCCAGTCTACTCCCTCCTAGTTACCTTAAATATTAACCCAGTGTCCCTTCTGGTCATTCCTATGTGGGATTGTGACAATTTTCTAGTAAGGTATGAAGATCCAAATTATGGAAAGATCTGTTAACCAAAAAAACCTAGATCCCCAGCAATCTGGATAACAGGTCGAATACCTTTATATGGTCAGTCATCATACAAAAAAAGAAATGAAGAAACAGTTTTTAGTTATGTGTTTCTATCATTAGCACATTGAATTGATCCACCAAGAAACAACAATGTAATCTAAATTCAGGCGCTGTCCTTGCTAAGAATATCAAATAGTACAATAATTGCCTATATCCTACAAAAAGCCATTTTCATTGTCAAGTCAATGTAATCAGTTAAGAGAAGTGTCTGGATTACACACATTTCTAAGGTTTCTTCTATTTTTTTATTGGTTAAAAAAATTTAAATAAACTATATGAACGACACTCAAAAAACATTTACAATACAGAGTTTTAGTTATCAAAATAAATAAACCAGGTTTCCCTTATTTAAATTGCACAGGGATTCAGAATGCAAAATTTAAATATTCGCTAGATTGGTAGCTGGTATGTGAATTTATTTAGCATAAATAAACAGCCTGTCTCTATCCCAAACAAAAGAATAAATAAGTGTACAGACAAGGACACATTTTTGTACATTGGCTATATAAATGACAGACCATCTAGATCCAATGAAGGAACATACACAAGTTGGCACAGCAGGCAGTATTCAGTACCAATAAATATAAGGTAGTGCAGTCAATGGAAATTTAATGTAGGCTTTGGTTCTGTGAAATTCGCAGATAATTGAGAGTCTTGCAAGAGCTTCATTATCAACAGCTGAAATGTATGTCAGGTGCAGAAAGCATCCTTTTAAGTCTTTTCATCACAACTAGATGCAAAGGAAGTGTAGAATATAACAGATCTCATGGATCTCTAAATGTAATTCTGTATTTTTTTTTGTGGGTGGTATAGGGCATCATCCTTAATGTAGGCCAGTTTCTTAATTGGATGACAATTAATTGGTGTCAATTTCAGTGTAAATGTATGGATCATCTGGTCAAATAACTTGTATGTAAGTGTGCTATGGTATTCTCAGTACGGACCTTAACATTTGCAATCTCTTCCTGGATAAATCACAATTTTTTGCTGTCTTTTTTTATAATATTATGCATTCGAGTATAGTTTTCAGTTTATTTTCTTATTACGCTCTGGCTTATGATGTTTAATTTCCTTTTGCCATATATCCCTTCTGTGTTGCCAAATGGAAGAATTAAATGGATTCTGTCATGATTTTTATGGTGTCGTTTTTAATTTCTAAATTTCACTATTTATACTGCAAACAATTCACTCTACCATATAACATTTAATTCCTGAACCAGCAAGTGTATATGTTGTAATATTGGTGTGTTGGCAGCCATCTCTGGTCATTATGCCTGATCCTGTGCTTTCAGAAAGAGTTGGCACTTTATGATGGAAAAGTTCTCAGATAAGCTATTGTTTCTCCTACGCAATATAACTGTGAAGTCACAGTAGGACTTGGATTTTTACTATAGTGTGAGTGAGTGATATTCTGATGGGCTGCTGGTGGGAAAGGGAGATGGGTGACATCACCCCAATTTGCAGTGTGGCCGAAAAAGGGTGACTGAAGTTTATCAGCGCACAAGTCACATGACTGGGGACACCTGGGAAACTAGCAACATATCTAGCCCCATGTCAGATTTCAAAATTAAATAGAAAAAATAATTGTTTTTCAATGACAGAACCCCTTTAAGGTAACGCTGAATGATAAATAGTAAACATAGGTTAAACTTATACACTAAGCAGGCAATTTATTAAAAAAATTGTGATGAAACCAAACACATTGCAATCTGAATGCCAGGCATTGTTGCATAAAATGTTGATCCACCTACAGTATGTATTTTAGGTGATCAAATAGCTAGGTGTTGATGCTGTCATTTAAATCAGCACTGGCTTGCTGTCTTAAAAATTGGCATTAGCCATTGATGCCTTTAATGCTTCTTTTGACATAACTGATTTTACCTGAATAATTGCCAGATTTATTTGCCACTTTATTATCTTACATGAGGCCAGATTTTGTCTAGAATAATGGCATAAACTTATAATTACATGACAAAATTAGAATTGATATAATCGATATATAACAGCAAAATATAACTCATGGTAGGTCTGTTGCTATGATTATAGTTATACAAGATGTAATTATGTTCCCCAAATCTCACTTCAGGATAAGCAGCCCACCCATTGCTTTGGGCTTCTCAAGAAATTGAGAAGAACTTAATTTAGGATAGTATAAAGTCAGGCAGGGAGACAAACTCAGCCCTCTTACAATGGGTAGAAGGATTAGAACACACAGCACATATCACTTCTTTATTCATTTATATCATATTAATAAATAGTTTTTAGATACAGTTGGATTTCTGTATTGGTAGAGTGTCCGTCTGGATATATTCTTAGCTGCTGTAGACCAGCTGCACATTTTCCATATATAATGCAAACATTTTCCATGTGTAATGCAAATATTTCCCATTTGAACTGAGACGTTTACTATGTATATATTTTCTAGTAGCTTTTTATTAGGTTATCAAAGAATGTGCAGTTGTGGACTATAAATCATGGATTACATTTTGTGTGACTTTGTGGATTATGAACAGCATTTTGTATTGATTTTCTCATTCCATAAAGGTTAGTGAATAAAATGTCCATTTTATATCAAAGATTTCTTGTAATAAAGAATAACAGAAGAAATAGAAAAAATATAAGAAATAAGAGCAAAAGGACATTTATTGTAAGTTGGTTAGAGCTGGAGACATGATGGCAAGTAGAGTAGTAGGGAGATCACATTAATCTTCACATACCTCACTGAATCTTCTAAAATCCAATATATAGTAGACTGCACTTTACTAGGACTAAAGACTAAGGGGTTTATTTATCAAAGATCGAGTTTTAGAGCTTTGCAAGCTTTTTTTAAATTCAGGTTTAGTGGTTGAGAAAGGCAGAGGTTAAAATCAAAAAGATGACTTTATTGAAGTATTATTTAAAATAACAGGCGTCAATCAAGGAAGTACTCCTGCTCTATGACATGTGTGGTCGTCTGACACGTTTAATGCCTCTTTCTGGCACTTCATCAGAGGCACCTCTGATGAAGTGCCAGAAAGAGGCATAAAACATGTCATCTTTTTGATTTTAACCTCCGCCTGCTGATGTGGTGTATTTTCAGATTTAAGCTATTTCCAGCTTTGGGTATAATAAATCTTGAAAATTTTTTAACCCAGAAAATCCATTTTTGACTCAAAAATACCCTTGAAATTTTGAATTTTTTGTGGAAAAAACAACTCGACCTTTGATAAATAACCCCCTTAAAGTTTTTTTCTATTTGAATTTGAAAAACAATAGCAAAAACAAAACGAGTGATTTAGTAATCATGTACTTGTCAGTTTAAATATGTGTTCTTTATACATGAAAGCAAATTAAGAAAATAGGGGTTAAAAAAACCAACAAAACAGGAGATATAACCAAAAACTAGAACAACAAGCCCCAAACAAAAAATGTGTTCTCCTCACCATTTTTTAAATTTAAACCACAATAAAATATTTCTCATAATTGGAATAAAACAAACTCATCTCATCAGGAAACATTTCGATAAAGCTGTGAAAAAAACCTAATCATACTAATTTTTTTGACTCTCACATTTCCCAATTGTTCGTTTTTTCAGATTTTTCGTATTATCGTATTAAACCTAGCGCAGACCACTATATCTTCAAATTGGAAAAGGGACTTTGCCATTGACTACTACAGAACCTCAACAGGTTTGAGATGGAGTATTTTGAGATTTGGATTTTTTTTCTGCTTTAGGGCTTAATACATTTTGAGCAATTCAAATTTTGGCATTAAAAATGAAAAAATAACCCCCTAAGTGTCTTGCATATGAATTGTAAATAAACCATAATATCACAAAATAAGGGTATAACAATAGCAAAAATAATTAGTACTTTGCTTAAGACCTATTTTTAATTTATGCTTTGCATACTGTACTTGCAGTATTTCAACAGAAACATGGTAATACTCTTATATAGAAGTAATATCTGCGGTAGTAGTGAAATTTTAACTCACTCCAATCTTCTTGCTTTATTCCAATTTTGCACAGTTCTCATACTCTGTGTCATTTAGACATTACACTTTGTTCTAGTTACTTAAGTCTAAAATATACTATCGGAATATCGGTGCATAAACTAGTATAGTATACTCAGCATAAAGTACAGTCTTGCATTAAAAGGCATTAAAGGAATTGTACAGTGTAAAAATAAAAACTGGGTAAATAGACTGGCTGTGCAAAATAAAAAATGTTTCTAATATAGTTAGTTAGCCAAAAATGTAATGTATAAAGGCTGGAGTGATGTTATATATAACATTTCGGTCAGAAGACTACTTCCTGCTTTTCAGCTCTCTTTGTTTACACTGCCTGGTTACCCTGGCTACCAGGCAGTAACCAATCAGAGACTTGAGGGGGGGGCCACATGGGTCATTTCTGTTGCTTTTGAATCTGAGCTGAATGCTGAGGATCAATTGCAAACTCACTGAACAGAAATGTACCATGTGGCCCCCCTTCAAGTCGCTGACTAGCTCAGAGTTATAGAGCTGAAAAGCAGGAAGTTGGATTCTGGCTGTTTTATTAGACATCTGTTCACTCCAGCCTTTATATATTACATTTTTGGCTAACTAACTATATTAGAAACATTTTTTATTTTGCACAGCCTATCTATTTACACAGTTTTTATTTTCACACTGAACTGTTCCTTTAACTCACATATCTTTACTTTATTTAATGTCATACTTAGGGGCATATTTATCATGAGTAGAATTTCGAATTGAAAAAACGTTGAAATTCAAATCCAACCGAAATTAAGTCAAAGTTTTTTTTGTGTCGAATAGGTCTGTATTCGGCTGATTTCAAATCGTTCAAATTGAAGGAATAGCGCATTCGATCAAATTTGATTCAAAGTTTTTCCCCCAAAAAACTTTGAATGTTCAAATTCCACCAATTGACTCCAGATGGGTTCTAGGAGGTCCACCATAGGCTAAAACAGCAATTGGGCAGGTTTTAGGTGGCGAATGGTCGAAGTCGAATTAATAAAGAGACAGTACTTGATAAATTTTGATATTTTTTAATTTTTTTGAAATTGGAATTGAATATGGACTATTCCCTAGTCGAAGTACACCAAAAATAGCTTGAAATTGTAATTTTTTTAATTCGAAAATTCACCTCGACCTTTGATAAATTTGTCCCTTAGTGTTTCAGGTCTCCAGCACGTGACACATGTTCCTGGAGATGCTATATGGTTTACATAAAGTAAATGTAACACTCTAACACTGCAGAGAGGTACTCTGGAGGTAATAGGTAAGGTGGGAAGCCTGGGGTACACCCTTAGATTGCAGGACAAAGTCTTGTAGCCATGATAAACATGGTTTAATAAAGGTCAAACTCGCAGAACAGTGCACAAGAATACAGGCAGTGATGAGGAGATCAACATGAATCGTAGTCAGAAACAAGCCAAGGTCATAACCGGGGAATCCGCAGCAGTACAAAATCAAGCGGTAATAGAATAATTAGTTCACAGGCAAATGTAAATACCAGGAAATCCACAAAGGTAGGGATCAGGACGCAGGAATGCTAGAGTCAGGAACAAGGAACTTGGAACAGGATGGGTCACAGGAACTCAGAACTAGGATCAGATGAATATGGGAACAGGCTTATAACAGGGACATAAATGAAAATGGGAAACACATGAGGGTAACGAGATGGGAGGAGACCAGGGAGGAGACATACTTGGAACAGGCAGAGTCAGGAACTTCAATGAAGAGGTCAGGACTAGTGCCAAGAGCCCCCAGTGGCTCACAAGGTAAGTACCACTGAAAATGTGGGCCGTACGGATGGGGCAGGACCCGTCTGCACGTCACGCAAAAGGGCCCGCCCCCCTCTAGTTACGGTACTGGTAGAAATCCACTTAGTCTCTTCACCATTACAATCATGGATTCTATCTTCTTCTATACACTTCCTTATCGTTTTAACTTTAAACTGCCAACACTTTGCCAGGTTAAGGGTGCTTTGTGAAACAAATTTTTAAGCATCTTTTAAATATTTGCCTTAATTTACATGAATAATTTGAAATAAATCTTCTTTATTTCAAAATATGGGGGATTTGCCATTATTATTTTTACAAGGCCTTTGACACATTTTTACATATTTATTTCAGGCATCATTAGAAGATCTGTCAGAAAGAATAAAGAAATATAAATCATTCCATTTCACACCATGCTAAATAAACTTTTCCACTGTAAAAAAAAAACAACTTGTACTCATATCCAGACAGGCTTCCATCATCGTTGCCATCACACACAGTTTTCATACGCATTCACTGTTCAAGCTGACTCACTGCACATGCAAACATTCCTCTATCGAGAATACAACCCCAGTTGCCACAGACACAACCCTATTCCAGGATCTTGCACCACCTTCGGTACGCTCTATGGCCCTCTGCCCTACTCCAGGTTGGAATTTCCTTGACCCTACTTCAGGATCTACCCACTGGCCCTAAACTGTTACCTATCTCTGGCACAGCCACAGCCTTTAGGCCCTTCTAGGCCACTATCTCCTCATTGGGGTCTGGGCTACCGATACTAGCTATTTCCCTGTTTAACTGAAATACCTAGTACTTCTTACTAGGAGACGTTCTCTCTCTCTCTTTTTTCAAAGAAAATAGGCTTGGAAACATTTGTAAATCTGGATAGATAGTATTTTTTCTATTGAAAACAATTGTAACTGTTCTTAAAGTAAAATGATTCGTGTGCGAAATGTCCTCGAATATACTGTAATAAATGTTCTGGTGACAATTCTCTTTATTTAGTTATATTCCTTTGTCTATATCACGAGCTAATAACATACTATACAGACATGGTATCTGTTACCCGGAAACCCATTATCCAGAAAGCTCTGAATTACAGAATGGAAATCTCCCATAGACTCCATTATAATCATATAATCCACATTTTTAAAAAGATTTCCTTTTCCTGTAATAATAAAAAAGTACCTTGTACTTGATCCCTTGATTCAAACTAACATATGATTAATCCTTATTGGTAGCAAAACAAGCATATTAGGTTTATTTAATGTTGAAATAATTTTCTAATAGACTTAAGGTATGAAGATCCAAACTACGGAACTATCCATTATCCGAAAAATTCTTGGCCCCGAGCGCTGTAGATAACAAGTCTCTTACCTGTATTAGTAAATTAACAATTTGTCCCTTAGTTAACCTTTTCATCTCTTATCTTCCTTGTAGTATTCTTTGCTATTTTTTTTTGCAGACTGTGCTGACTTGCCACAGCATGATTTTTACAAGATTTAAAGGTAGCTGATATTTAGGTAAACTTATACATAACTTTTTTTTTAAATTTGGCATTTTAACATTTAGCAAAAATATTAATTTGAGAGGTTTATTGAGTTATTTTTTCGATCTCATCAACAGTTCCTATAGTTTGAGAGATTCATGGCCCATTCGGTGCTATGTTAGTATTGGTATTAGTGATAAACGAATCTGTCCTGTTTCGCCCAAAATTTCTGGAAAACTCAGAAAAAATTAGAGAAACTGTGAAAAATTTGCTAAATGGCAGAAAATTCAACGCATTGAAGTCAATGGGCGTCAAAATTATTTTGATGCATGACAATGTTGAAACGAGCGATAGTTTTTATACGCGTGACTCTCTTGTCCAAATGCATTAAATGAAGAGCAACAATTTTGATATGCATGTTTTTTTTTTGACGCAGCAATTTTTTTGCAGGACGAATTTTCGCTGCAGTTTCACGTAAACACTCTGAGCGGGTGAAGTGCGGAGATTCATTGCAGATCCATTCCTGGCGAATATATTCAACCATCGCTAATTGCCATTAATGTCCATAATCCTTTTCTCTGCTTCTTTGGAAACTGTATCACACACCTGTCTACCGCATCTGACAACAAAGCTTATGTTCAGCCAAATTAATCCCAACCATGTGATTCAATTGTATTGATTTTATTTCTGTTGTTCACAGGGTCAAGCCATTAGCTTCCCTGGGAGCTCCATATCTGATGCTTCGTTGAGAGGTCACAGTTGCCCACAGATCCTTCCTTTCACAGGAATATGAACAACCTTATATAGTTAAGATTCTTGGGCTGTGCTATGTGTATCTTACATGCTTTTAGAAAAAGGAAGCTTACATAAATAATGTCCCTTATTTCATGTCACCCCATAGCCCACCAGCATGATTCAGTTAGGAATATAGCAGCCTTTTTCTCCGATTTCATGCAGTAACAGACTACCATCACTCTACAGTTTATGTTTCCAAAGCTCAAGTTACAAAAGCAGCACAATGTGAAAAATGCGACTCATCAGGGGTTTTACCCATATGGCAGCATTTTTTCCAGCATTCCAGCTTAATTGCAGGCACATGCACAAGTTTTGTCTGCTGCAACTTGCACATGCATTCATATGGAAGAATAAAATCCCCCCGTGCTATAATAGACCACTGCTAATTGCAAGAGAGCATATACAGTATGGTCATACGTACCTTTCAGAATAGCATCAATGCATTCTTAGTTTTGCCTTGTGTGTTTGCTAACACTAGTCTCAAAAATATCAAGGACACATTCATTTCCTTTTTTTTAAATAGTTAACCTTTTTACCCAGGGATAACAAATTGTATTTTTGTTTTGTCTTGATTTCTTTTGTGTTGGGATCATTTTAAAGATGCACCTACATTGCTCTTACATATTAAAACAGTCAAGTATCTTCGATCTCTATGCCTAAGGGTTCCTCCCTGTGCGCTAAGCACCATCTCCTACTGATTAAGTCACTTTTATGCCATTTCATCCTAATGTGTTTCACATGCTGGATTCATCAGAGATGCCCACTGTGTCTTACTTTTATCATTTGTTTTTGTTTGGGGAATTCAAGCAAATCTATAATTTCAAAAGTCCCTTAGATGTGCTACAACCCTAATGTAAATACAAAAAACTTTTCTCCAAACTATGCTGATTAGTAAAAAATATTTTATTCACATCAATAATTAAAAAACATTGGGAGTGTACCCTCTGCCTTCTGCCTATGACTAAGTGCTGGGTAAGCATGAAACGCGTCAGGCGTTAGAGGGTACACCCCCAATGTTTTTTAATTATTGATGTGAATAAAATATTTTTTACTAATCAGCATAGTTTGGAGAAAAGTTTTTTGTATTTGCAGTTTTACCTCTGTTTGGTCACTAGAGGTCTCCAATATGCGTTTCTTTAGCATTTTCTGACTCTGCTCCCAATTTGATCTTTACAACCCTAATGTAACCCAAGTCTTTTACAAATTAGAGCTCTGAAAGCATTTAAATATTGTAAAAACCATAATATGTCTGTGTTGCAATTTATTTACTAAGGGGTAGATTAATGGATGTGTGAAATTAGATGCTAGTAAAACTCTGTATTCACTTCAATAGGATTTTTAGAGGCCTGTATGAAAATTGGACTGTAACTTCCACTTATTGATACATTTTAAATGTTCCATATTGTGGATAAACAAAATAAAATAATGGCCACTAAAAAAAAAAATTAAGACAATACATATTAAAATTCTCTCTATAACTTTTGATCCTGCAGATAGTTGCATACATTATAATCCGTTTTAAACCCCCATGTTGTCCTGTTTTTATTTTCTTAGGGTAAGATTTATGCCACTCTCCCCAATTTTGCTGAATGTATATGTGCATACGTGAGTAATGAGCAGCTAGTACACAATCCTAAAGGCCTTCAATACTGAGAAACACAATAGTTTATACCACTTACTTTTTTGCAATCTGTTAAGTACCTACGTGTTTTCCATATATTCCTGTCAGGCTCACTCTCTTGTAAAGCATTTATTTCCAGGATGTTTGTCAGACAATCAATATCCACATCTGTTTACCTTTACCTGTGATTTGAATCCTTTACTATTTTGGGGGCCTTATCATGTATGGGTGAAAGGGTTTTTATGTAAGCATTTTTCTTTGTTCCGATATTCATGGCAACAATAAGATAGAGATGACAGTGACTTACACACAGGACAATAGTATGCTGTTCATTTCCATTATTATTATTTATACATGTGTCATTTCCCACAGTGTTTTACAGAGTAAGGCAATAGAAACGCAAGACATAGTAGTTTCCACATCTGTATAGTGAGAAACAGATGTTATAATTATTTTTATCAATTTTGATTTGCAACTTTTATTTATAAAAAGTAGTTTTGTAACAGTATATATATATATATATATATATATATATATATATATATAGATATATATATATATATATATATATATATATATATATATATATATATATATATTAAATAGAGGCTGCACTGTATATAACCTTTTTTGGCAGCTCATGATGAATGAGGCTACATGTGGAATTAAATAATTTAAAATTTACATTTTTTTTTTTACTGAATTTCTGTTTCTGTTTCTTTTTCTTGGAAGGATAGTTTTTCTTCCTTCTTAGATTTCCTTATACTTTTTAACGAATTGATTCATAGTTATTGATGCTACTTATAACTTTATGTGTTTGTTTTTTGCTATAGGATAAAATCTATTTTTTCATTCAGTGTTAGAATTTGAAATGTTGCTGATACCTCCATAATTGTTCAAATTTGAAGGATAAATATTTAGGGTTGTTGGAATCAGGAGTACAAATATATGTGGTTGTAATGTGAATGTTGTTTTTTCTTATATAATTTTGGTGTGGGTGGGCAATGATTGTGCTGCTTTTTAGAATTCTGTGGAAATTTGGGATTACGTGTATTTCTTCCAACATATTCTGTTGTAGAGGAACACTGTTGGTGACTGTAATCTGCAGGGCTTTACTGAAAACTGTAAAGTTTGACGACTATGAAGATTTCCATTCATCCAGGTCATGGTATATCTAGTATATGTACAGTAAATCTATAAACAACTGGACTTGCCGAGTAAGTCGTTTAGCAGGAAAACGGCAAAATGGAAATAGCAAAATGGTTTATTACTCAGCAAATTCAGTTGTTTTTAGATTTACCTATACTAGGGGGCAGATTTATCAAGGGTCGATTTTCGAATATTAAAAATACTTCACATTCGACCATCGAATTGAAATACTTCGACTTCGAATATCGAAGATGACGTTTTTTTCATCGAATTTGGATATCCTGCGGTCGAAGTAAAATCATTCGATTGAACGATTAAATCCTTAGAATCGAACAATTCAAAGGATTTCAGAGAACGTTCGAACGATTTTACTTAGACTTTCAAAAACGTAGAAAAATGCTCTAGAAGGTCCCCATAGGCTAACATAGCACTTAGGCAGGTTTAATTTGGTGAAGGATTGAAGTCTAAGTTTTTTTAAAGAGACAGTACTTTGATTATCGAATGGTTGCATATTCAAACTATTTTACTTCGAATCGAATTCGAAGTCGAATACGAATTCATAGTATCCTATTTAGTGGTCGAACTACTTCGGATTTTTTTACTTAGAAAATTCCCTCAAATTCATTTCGACCCTTGATAAATCTGCCCCTAGATGTAAAGTTTTACATTAGGGGCATTTTTCCCAAAATGAGTGTAGAGATAGATCTATATACTTATGTATTTATATGTGCACTGTTGGGGTTGAACTTGTTGCCCTTTTTTCAACCCAGCTTAACTATGTAACTACAACATTGTACAAATGTTAAAGGTAACCTTAAAGAATAGGTAATGGTTATAAACAGGAGTAGGGGATTTAGTGCTATACATGTGACATTGTAATTTAAGTGGTGGATTATTATATTATGTATTAATAATCATGTAGGTTCAGGGTGCCAGCATTCATTGTCACCTAGTGGCAATGCACATGTACCCAAGCTATTCTCAGCTGTGCCCTTACAATCTTAAGCAAAAACAGATTCTAGGTGATTTAGTCTTTTATTGATTAAAATTGGAACAAATCACGATATTTCTTTGTCATTAAAAATTTCAGACGAAAAAAGAGATATTATATAATAGAAAAAACAATTGACATGGGAGTGCATGGAAAAGTGGGAGGATTTGGACCTGTGTGAATACATTGTTGTTTATGAAAACCTTTATAACCAGTGCTGGAATTGGAAAGGGATGCACAGGGATGCCATCCCTTCACTTCTTTATTATGTGAAATGGGGATGCAACAGTTTTGAATCCTGGAACTTTTGTTCTTCTCCATTTCTGCACACAAATAAAATGCAGAGGTAAAATAAAATATAGTTAAATATATAGAAGGTAAAAGGAGAGAAAAGATTGCAGGGAGAGAAATAGAGAATCGATAGAGAAATACTAAACGGATAAAGAAGGTGGTGGCATCAGAGAGGGTTATAGGGAAAATGAAGGTATTCAACAGCAGCAGATTACCAAATAGTGAGAGAATGATATGTATGAAATTATGTTGAGTAATAAAGAATATGATGGGGTTGTGCTATGTTATGACACACAATACACAGGCAAGGTGCTCTGTTTGCAGAAGTTGAATTGGCAGCCAAGAAAAGTCATATGCACAATTTTCATTTTGGGGTCCCTATAGGTCACATACTTAAATTTACGTTTACTAGGCATTAAACTGTGCATTGGCAGGAGAACGCCAAAATGGAGATAGCAAAAGGTTTTGCTTTAAAGAGGATGAAACCAGAAAGTATTGGTGTGTGTGAGGCATATTAAATATCATATATATGGTTGTGGGGGGGGCTTGTTTTTGCACGCCGCACTAAGCTCACCACACCAAGCATCCCTCCACCCTTTTCACCCCAATTCAAGCACTGTTTATAACCGTAATAATCGTTTTTTAGTACAGGTATATCGACATTGATACACTTCCACTAAAATTTCTGTATAAACATTTTAAATATGGCACAGATTGATGTTCCTGATTCCATTAAGGATGTATATCTATTGTTTTGCATTTGAATATGTTGAATTATTTTGGAATTAACCCAATCTTTTTACGGAATGCAGCTGGAATTCTTTAGCATATTCTCTGGTGTGATTACTCTCTTCACATGTTTTCCTGTTCAGCTCTAGCATATGAAATCAAATTTCAGGAAACATAATTGAATACTTTAACATGGTGAGTATTTGAAATACAGTTAGTGTTTAAGGACTGTATCAATAAGCAAGGACTTTTCATCAATAGTAAACTAGAGTATAAAATTAAATTGTTGATTTAAATTGTTGTTTTAATGGATTTTCCTGCCCCATTTACATAAAATATTTCTCAGTATTCCAGTCGGCCAAGTTTAATATATTGCTTTCCTTTTAAGTATGCCTTATCATTTTATTCTTACAGGATCCATGGATTGCATGATTTAGTGCTCCTTCTCCCTAAAACAGCATCCCTTCTGTCATCCAGCATTCATATCCATGATTAATTCATAACATTGACTTAGTATTACTGATGGTTTTTGGTTGTTGTTGTAACTTATGCTAGTGAATCGATCACAATGTAAAGAAAAGGTCAAATAAGGCCCTTAAGTAAAATCTATGTTATTTTATTTATTTGCAAATTATGATGATTATCTGGATTAGTGTAACACAGTTATGGTGTGCTTGTAGAACAAGGGCCTGATTAAATATAAATGCATTAATGATTTTTCTATTTTTTTTTTCTAGCTAATTATTAGCTATAGATTAAAAATAGAACAGGCATATTTCGAACGGGACACTGGGGTTGTTCAACTAACATGAGAATATAAGTAACCTCTACCTGTTGTATATTTTTAAAAGTGCACAAACTTTAATGGATGTAAACTATGAAACATTATTATTTGCTGGCATTGGTAGTGACAAAAATTAGCTACACATTCCAGTACACAAACATCACAATTTTAAAAAGAAGTAAATTCAATACAATGGGCATTTACAAACGACTGCTTTTGTCTAAGGCTTGCAGGGCGCCATCCAACGGGTCACTTCTAATGCTCCATCAAGGGCAGACACTTGCTAATTGGGAGGGCTAAGCTGTGGGTGGGTGAAATGGTTGGTTTGCTATGGGCTATTCAATGAGGCTGCTCTAAGGTTTGACAGGAGCTCGAGGGCTGATTTATCAAACCACCTCGCTTACGATTAGCAGCACCTCTACCCACACTATAACTTTGCACAGTGTTGGTGATAACCAGGAGGGTGATATTCAGAACCCCACCGACTCGGTCCCACTGACCCTTTGGGGTATGTGATTTTATGTAGGTGAATTGTGAAATGACTCTATGAGTTGTATTGGATGATTTCCACAACTCCTACTACCCCTACTAGGGATGTAGCGAACCGCCGAGTATGTGTTCGCGAACGCCGTTCGCGAACACCGGCAAAAAATGCGAACAGTTCGCGAACTTCGAACATCCGAAAATCGTTCGATTCGAAGGATTTTAATCGTTCGATCGAAGGATTTTCGTTCGAATCGAACGATTGAAGCCATTCGATCGAATGATTTCATTCAATCCAATGGCTTCGATCGTTCGATTCGAACGAAAATCCTTCGATTTTAGCGGTCGAAGGAATCGAATGGTCGAACGATTTTTGACGCGAACGCCTATTGCCGAACGTCGCGCGACGTTCGCGAACTTGCGGCGGACGCGAACAGTCGAAGTTCGCGCAAACTAGTTTGCCGGCGAACAGTTCGCTACATCCCTAACCCCTACATGTGTTTATACCTGTTATAGAAATAAGAAAAAAACTGGTTTTTGGGGTGATCTCCCAGATTTAATACTGCCATTTATCTGTACCATCAGCCCACCACCCCTGGTTAATCAGTCTCCTGGGTCCTAACCGTGTTTTAATAATCACTGGACTATTTTATTTATCTAATTAATTATTAATAAAAGTTATGTTTTAGAGTGTATATATACGAGTTTGGGGACACAATTTGATGGGAGGGTGCAAATATATGGGTTGGTTATTTCCCTTTCTCTTTTTCTTGTGATTCATCTACTGTGTATCCTGTTTATATAAACTACAGTAGTAGTACAGTAGGGATTTAGTTACAAAGCTATGATTGCGAAATTGATAAACCATTATACCACATAAAGGTAAACCCTAAATAGTAGTCCTAACTGATAGTTATATTTTTCATGAGCTGGCACCTCCCTGCATGGTAGCATTTCTTGGACAAAATGTGTCTCCTGTCCTGGGCAATGGTCACTGTTTTAGGTGTCATGCTCTTTTGCATTAGCTTTTTTAGGTAAGAGATTGCCAAACCATAGCATTGGTTCCAAAAGCATAATCCTCCCCCACTTGTAGCTTTTAAAGAAAAGATATTGTCCAGACCAATACCCATTTTAAAAGACATACAACCATCATTAAATGGATGGGCATGGGCATGCTACTACCACATAGCAGTTTGGTTATTCTTCATGTAGAATAAATCTGTACTTAGCCTTGAAGCGCTCTTCTCCCACAACCCCCATTTTTGAGTATTAGTTTACAAGTAAACCCAGAATGCTGGGTCTATATTTTCTATGCCCTCTAATCTTAAAGGAACAGAAACACCAAAACATGAAAGTGTCTTAAAGTAATGAAAATATAATGTACTGCTCTGCTGCACTGTAGGGATGTAGCGAACCGCCGCCGATGTGTTCGCGAACGCCGTTCGCGAACACCGGCAAAATTGGCGAACAGTTCGCGAACTGTTCGCGAACTTCGATCATCCGAAAATCGTTCGATTCGAACGATCGAAGGATTGTAATCGTTCGAGTCGAACGATCGAAGCCATTGGATCGAATGATTTCATTCGATCCAATGGCTTCGATCGTTCGATTCGAACGAAAATCCTTCGATTTTAGCGATCGAATGGTCGAACGATTTTGACGCGAACGCCTATTGGCGAACGTCGCGCGACGTTCGCGAACTTGCGGCGGACGCGAACAGCCGATGTTCGCGCGAACAAGTTCGCCGGCGAACAGTCCGCGACATCCCTACTGCACTGGTATAACTGGTGTGTTTTCTTCAGAAAGACAACTACAGTATATTTTATTTAAACAAGCTGCTGTGTAGCCATGATGGCAGCCATTCAAAGCTGAAAAAAGTAGAAAGGCAGAGGATGCGCAGCAGATAACAGATAATCTCTGTAATATATACTGGGATTCTTCAGATCTTATCCATTATCTTCTTGTATCCTGTGCTTGAATGGCTGCCCAATGGCTACACAATAGCTTGTTTATATAAACTATAGTGGTGTTTCTCATGCAAACACACCAGTTTTAACAAAGCATGTCAACAGTATATTATATTTTAATTACTTTCTAAAGGGTGGTTCACCTTTAAGTTAATTTTTTAATAGTTTTTAAATGATTTGCCTTTTTCTTCTGACTCTCCATTTTTCAATCTGCTCTGTAAGGAAACAAATATATTGTTATAGCTACTTATTGCTCATCTTTCTATTCAGGTCCTCTCCTATTCATATTCTCTTATTCAAATCAATGCATGTTTGCTAGGGTAATTTGGACCCTAGCAACCATATTTTGGAAATTGCAAACTGGAGAGCTACTGAATAAAAAGCTAAATAATGCAAAAACCACAAATGAAAAAAAATAAATAAAACCAATTGAAAATTGTCTCAAAGTATTACTCTCTACATCATACTAACAGTTAATTTAAAGGTGTATACCCCTTTTAAGAAACTTTAATTTTTTGCTGTTATTGTTCCTTTAAGCACTCCACAAAGGACATCCCAAAATGCAACCTACTACCGCCACCTCTCTCTTAGCTGTCCTGTTTTAAAAAGACTATTTCACATAGAAATGTGTGACATAAAATAAACTTGACTCCCTAGGAAAAAGTAATATTTCCAGGGCTAGACATCATTATCGACATATGTCAAAAGGCATACAAAAGCAAAAATCAAAATCGAATTGGAAGTTAATCTGCCTTTATGGGGCCATTTAAGAGCTTGCAGTGTTTGGTATGCAAGTATTACAACACAGGGTGTCAGGGAGAAAGACTGTCACCTATTTGTAGTGATTTGTATCTTGATGGAACCTGAAGTAGAGCAAGGCTCTCTTGAAAGTGGTAATTTGGCTTCTGGACCAAATAAACTGTTTTAAAGACACGGATAGGCAAAATTAAAGATGATGCTAAGGCAGTGATCTTTAGAAATGATTAAGATCTAAGAATTATAAATGTCTAACATTCATATATAATCTCTATATTGTAAATGTATAATATTGCTTTCTTTGGGGGGGGAAATGATCCTTCATTTGTTACAATATGTGTTTCAGCAGTTCTTCTTGAGAGACACATCTTTTGATCCAATTATAAATATATATATATATATATAGACATATATATTAATTGAATAGACAAGTACAATTCTTTTTTCCCCTATGTGTTCAGCTATTAAAAGGCTTCTTTCTGACACTTTATTGCCTTTCCAATTTACAGCTGGATTAGTATTGAATATCCTTCTATCTTTGAAATCATTTTCAATTTGCCATTCACTTACCCTTTTGTCTTCTCTTTAAAAAAAAAGCACAGAAACATTTAGATAACAATTATGCCAGGTGCATCCACTTGATCCCTTTCCTGATAACTACTTACATCTGTTTTATGATACATGACCGTTTCACTTTATTTCCATTTGTCTATGAAGATTCTCATTTATCCAGGTTATGATATACAGTATTTGGTAGAATTAAGTCAAAGGCAACTGGACATTTAGAGTTTTTTCCTAAAGAACATGAGCTAACATTGAATAACATTAGCATACGATATTCAAGAAAAACTCTAAGGGGCAGATTTATTAAGCTTTGAATTGTTTTTCCCACCGTAATTTGAGTATTCAACGTGTGTGTGTGTGTGTGTGTGTATGTATGTATGTATATATATATATATATATATATATATATGCAGTAAAATCAAGGATACAATAATAATGATCAATCCAACTGGGTTTCAGTTATGACGTACTAACATAAAATTCAGCTGTGCTTACAGAATTACTGGAAGCAGCTTATTGTCAATTGATGCAACTTTAAAACAACAGCTGAAAATCCATATTACTTTTGAATACATTGTTTTTAAAAAGGACCTGCTACTAAATTATTATTACGTCTCATAATAACCATTGGAGAAAAGTAGTAAATTACCTTTATCATATAAAAAAAATTGTTGCGTTTGGTAAAAATGTAGGCAAATTATTAAACCTTTTGCAAACTTTTGCTTTATTTTTGTTTACACTATACTTTTCCATCCCTACTATATCATAGTTTTACCTTATTTAGATTTTTGGCCACTTCAGATTCACACAGGTATGTAGGTAAATATCTCTTTGAAAGAAAATGCTGTCCTTTTTTTATATAATTTGTTCAGGTGGGTAAATAAGTTAGGGGAAATGTAAAGGGATGTGTAAACCAACCAGTTCTTAATAAAGTATGCAGATTTGTTCAACTATATCAGCCATCAGTAGTGTATTTATTAAAATTTCAAATATATTAATACAGCTTTTTTGTACGTTTTTCTTTTTTTTACTTGAATTTTATTGGTTTTACAGTATATGACCAAGAAAATAACAGTCCATATCAGCATACAATACAGTATCAATACAAAAGAAAGCAAAACAACCATATTAATAGCAGTTATACAAGCGTTACAGAATATCACAATGTTTGGGGGGCATAACAAATGTCACTCGGCTAAGACAAATGAGGGCAATTAAAGAAGGCCCTGTCTTTGTTTGGTAATGGTCGCCCCTCAAGATGCCTCCAACATCTGATGGAAGCAGCTATGGTAGGATGCGCTGACTGGCATTGATTGCAATAAAACCCAACCATATAATATAACAGTCAAAGGAGTTGATAGGAGAGATTGAAAGTTGTAAAATTTAGTGGTGACACAATATTGCTGGGTTTCATCTACAGTAATGAGGAGTCAGCTTATAAGGCTGAGGTGAAGAATCGAGTATCATGGTATCAAGAAAATTGTCTTTATTTGAACGTCAACAAAACTGAGTTGGTGGTGTTTTTAAGTAGGAAACATCAGAGGTCTTACTCCACAGTTAAGTATTGTTGGGGCTGCAGTAGAGAGGGTGACTAGTTTAGGGATCCAAATTTTTTATGACCTGACATGGTCTGAACATATTTGAGCACAGTCTAAGAAGGCCAAGCACCATCTCTATCATTTATGAAAATTGTGAAAATTTGGAGTTTCAGCAGATATTTTAAAGACTTTTTATATTGGTACTGGGGAGAGTATTTCTGACACAGAATATCATCTCGGGAATTGTGGTGTACAAGATCATAATGATTTACAGCGGGTGATATGTGTTGCAGAATGTTGTACTAGATTCGCTTTACCATCACTACAAGATATGTATGTGAGGAAATATAGAGTTAGATCATTCAGAATTATTAAAGCTAGAACTCATCCGTGTAGTTATCTATTTGAATTATCAAAATCAGGAAAACTTTTTGGGAGTATTAAGGTCAGAACAGAGAGGTTTAGAAAAAGTTTTAATCCTCAGGCTATTAGGCTTCTTAATGATGATATGCCACCACAGTTTTTTAATTTTTTTAAAAATATTCGGATATTGAGGAGCCTATGAATATATATTTAAGTATAATGCAGACGTTTTTTGAAAAATATGGTACTACATTTTATTTATTATACATTAAAGGGGCCCGTTTACTTAGTTTGAGTGAAGGAATAGAGGAAAAATAGTTCGAATTTCGAATGGTCGAATATGGCTACTTCGACCATCGAATGGGCTATTTCGACCTTCAACTACGACCTTCGAATCAAACTATTTGAACTAAAAATCATTCGACTATTCGACCATTGGATAGTCGAAGTACTGTCTCTTTAAAAAATTCTTCGACCCCCTAGTTCGCCACCTAAAACCTACTGAGGCCAATGTTAGCCTATGGGGAAGGTCCCCATAGGCTTCCTAACAATTTCCTGATCGAAGGAATATCCTTCGATCAATGGATTAAAATCCTTTGAATCGTTTGATTCGCAGGATTTAATCGTTCGATCGAACGATCATTCCTTCGATCGTTCAATCAAAGTATTTGCGTTAAATCCTTCGACTTCGAATTTCGAAGGATTTTATTTTGATGGTCAAATATCGAGGGTTAATCAACCCTCGATATTAGACCCTAGGTAAAGGTGCCCCTTTGTATGTATTGTTAAATGCATTGCACTGTCATTCTTTGTTGTATTTAAGCACTATTTTATTTTGTTTGCACGAGTATATTGTTGCACGAGTATATTGTTGCAGCGTGACAAAATAATTTCGCAGTGCGACAAATTTTTTTTAAAGCCCATAGACTTATCTGTCGTCATTTTAAATTTTTCTTTTTGCATTTTTATAAAAAACACACATCCATAAACACTGTCTGGCAAATAAAATTTTAATCCACAAATCCATGCATAAGTTATTTTAATTTGTATTTTGTCATGGGGGCTTCCATTTCTGCTCATTACACATTCATCCTGTGCTGCTCTAACAGCAGGCACAGCATTACCTGTGTGCTTGGAGGCAGCCACTCTGTAATGAAAAGCCAGGTCGCACCACGACATGAGAATCTAGCAGTACACTCCCCCTCCCCTCTCTGCCCATGTGTGTGATGTTTGGAGGAGAGAGGTCACATGGTTTGTAGGGAAGCAATTACTTTCACCTTCCTACGTCCTGCTCTACAGCTGCACTAGCAGCCCCTCCTCCCACAGACACTATCAAAGCTCCTGCCATTCTGTAAGTTTGATCTCTGCATTCCTTTGGAGGGGGGAACTTTCTCTCCTTGCTGCCTTAGTAGTTAGTTTTACTGGTTACTAGATGTGGTAAAGGAGCTGTGAGTTCCCTCTGCTATCCACCTCACACACACCTTGCTCCTTTCCTGCCTGCAATACTTCTTTTTACATTAACTACTTACTGCCTCCTTTCTCCTGAGCTATTTTAACCCTTCCTAGACTTCCTCTGGTTTTCAAGTATGTCCTCCTTAAGCTGGCCATCGATGCAAAGATCTGATCGTACGAATCATCGTACGATCGGACTTTCCCATCTCCCGACCCACCACTAACCATTCAGATCAAAGTCTTACCAGTCAGATTAGTAAAAGAACAGATCAGCCGATGTTCTGCCCCTGACAGCAATCGTACGATATCTATGTCCAACCAAAGCTAGTGACAGTCTCCCACTGAAAATCGTACGATCGGCAATACACGCAGAGATATTATCGGCAGCCGACAGAAAATTTCTAACCTGTCCGATCGACCAAACGACCGATCTCCGCCGGACGAAAAATGTCGGGACTCTCCACACACGGTCCGAAAATCGTACGAATCCTCGATTCGTATGATCAGATCTTTGCGTCTATGGCCAGCTTTATTTTATCCTTTTTTTTCTGTTCTCTGTCATCAGTCCTGGGAGTGTACTCCTGTGTTTCTGCCATTCATTTTTGTGTAAACAAATCTATATAAAATATTTTTTCCAGTGTCCAAAATGAATTGTATGTATGTATGTATGTATGTGTGTGTGTGTATATATATATATATATATAGCAAAGACTGACGTTTCGGCTAGCACTCTAGCCTTTCTCAAAGTGCTACAACAAACAATTGCAGGCCCTAATAAACCCTAAAGTGGCGGGAGGGGAGGTAGTGACATCATCAGTGGGGGATGTGTGGGGGATGTGCACACAATAGAGTGGAAAAAAACAAAATAAAATAAAGAATCAAAACACAGATAATATGTACAAGTTCACAATCCATATATATACACAAGAGTCAATCCTGGAAATGAAAGGTTGTTTCAATTAATATCAACAGTTTAGCCATTTAGTCCATAAATCACAAAATGTATCAAAACGCGGTTAATCCTATCGAGTGATGTTGTTAAAGGGAAATGCAGCAATTAATATCAACAGTGTTGCCATTTAGTCCATAAATCACAAAACATATCAAGATGCGGTTCATCTTCTCGGACAATGTTGCCAAATGAAAGTACAGCAGGTCCCAACATGCTGGCAGTCCTTGGAAGTTCGTTAAAAGAAATGGTAGGCGCTATACAGTACCTATAGTAAGCGGTTCCTGGCTGAATGAAATCTGAGACGGGAGGTGGGAAGTAACATCACCATTCTGTAGAGGTTCCATTGGAGTGCGTCCGTGATCAGTCTGGTCCTCACGTCAAACCGAATTCTGAGTCGCTAGAGAGTGCGGCCCTGTGTTTGGTGCTGATTGAACAGCTCTGATTGAGTGTGGAAGTGGTGCAACTTCGCATATCTTCCTGTAGGTGGCATGAGTTCCCCAGGTCCCGTTGCTACGGACTAAGTCCTTAGTGACCTGTTGTTGCTAATGCTGCTTATTAGGAAATAAAGAAGGATTTTGGCATCAGTTTGACATCCTGGGTATCTGAGGGTTCTGAAATAAGAGCAATGATATACCCCTTGTGCAGAAGACACCAACATACCTTAAGGACACAGGTGACCTCCTGGTGAAATTGGATGAATGCCAACCAGTACCTGAACAAATTCTCCTGGCCACCATGGATGTCACTTCCCTCTATACCGTAATTCCTACTGATGAGGGCATTGAGAAAGTACGCCAAACCTTACTCCTGGATCCAGATTCCAAGCGCCCAAATTCTGAATTTCTCATGGACCTCCTGGGTTTATGCCTCAAACTTAACTACTTTAAATTTGAACAGTGCTACTATCTACAACAAAGTGGCACCAGCATGGGCTCTAACGTTGCACCAGCTTTTGCCAACCTTTATATGGCATATTATGAACAACAACATATCTTTCCCCAGTTTGGTCCCCACATCTACAGAATTTGGCGTTTTATTGACGATTTCCTCATTTTATGGAGCGGAACGGAAGCTCAATTCAACAAGATGATTAGTGACCTCAATGCACTGCCATCTCCCATCAAATTTACAGCACATATTGACCCAGTTCAAATTCCATTCTTAGATATTCTGCTGTTGAAACGAGATAAACATCTTTCTACTACCATTTTCCGCAAGGACACCGATAGAAATACCCTATTACATCATTCATCTTGCCATCCACCACACCTCCTAAGAAGCATCCCGTATTCACAAATGTTGCGTACAGTCAGAAACAACACAGATTCCACACAACTTGACCTTCAATTAGATGAACTCGTGGATCGCTTCCTCCATCGTGGATATCCACTACATGAACTCATGGACAGTTACCATAAAGCTACCCAATTCACACAAACTGAGTTGCTATACCCCATTCACGATTCTAATCCTGCATCTTTGGGAGTAAACAAGGAGGACCGCCTCACTTTTCTCACTACTTTCTCCCCCAACATACAGATGCAGCCACTTTGGTTTGTCTGTTTGACACAGAATATCTAAACACAGATATCCCATTTATCTCATTTAACACAGAAAACTGTGTCACAACATCCCATCTAATTAAAGCATTCACCATTGTGAACAATGGAGCTTTGGTATGCTAATGAAAAGGTTAAATGCATTAAATGAGTTAAGATGACTTAAGATAACACAGTTTCTTCAATTACCCCTGAGTCATGACGCATTTAACTCACAAATCCAAGTGGCTTCATCTGTAAAGTCCTTTACACAAGCAATACATGACCATTGGACTCTTGTACAAAAAGATAAGTCTTTACCATCATCTTTTAAATCACCACCACGCATTGCCTACAGGAGGGGCAAGAATTTGAGGGACCAACTAGTAAAGACGGACCCTATACACTGCTACCAATCACCCACACCATCAACATGGCTCTCCAACTCCAAGCCCGGATGCTATCGCTGCACAGATTGCACTACCTGCAGGCAACTCTTGACAGGATCTACATTTTCCCATCCGCATTCGGGTAAACAGATCAAAATTGAACATCGACTACAGGAGGTTATAAACAGAGTTGATACTCAAGCGTGGATGGAAATTATGTATCAGAAAAATTTGGGAAATTATGCAAAAGTTTATGACCATTGGAAATATTGGTTGAATAGGATACGTATTAACCCTACTGTCATTGTTTAGATAGATGCTGCTTTGTATAGCAATTAGTGTCTTACAAATGATTCTGTGATTGTGTGGAACCTTGCAATTACTTAAGCTTTTATATACAATTGTACCTTGTATCCAATGTTTATACATGTAGCTTGTAATTTTTCTTTTTATTTTTCTTAAAACCAATAAAAATTACTTTAAAAAAAAAAAAAAAAAAAAAAAATTGAACATCGACTTACATGTACCTCCAAATTCATTATCTATATGCTCAAGTGCCCCTGTGGGTTGATGTATGTGGGCAAGACCATCACTAACTTTAGGGACAGAATGGCGAACCACAGATCCTCCATTCGAGCGGCATTGAATAAAGGGAGCGGTGACACACCAGTAGCGCAACACTTTGTCGAATGTAAACATACATTAGCATCACTCCGATGCATGATCATTGACCACGTCCCCATCCCTTCCCGTGGAGGTGACCAAGAGAGACTCCTACTACAGAAGGAACTGAAGTGGATCCACCGTTTGGACACCCTGAGCCCCAGAGGATTGAACGAACTTATCTCCTATAACCCTTTCTTTTGATTGACCTGTCATATTTATTTGTTGCTGCATTTTGATCACAATTCCAGACTGACCCTGAGGCTGGGTGTTCTCTATTTCTTACTCTCTCTTCTTTCCCCAGCTGTACCTCCCTGAGTCACTGGTGGCCTGAATTGGCCAGTTATGATCCTTAATGTATAACCAGTTTTTTTCCCAAGTAATTCAGCAACCACCTGAATCTGATTTCTAAAGGGCCTCATCTTAACACACAACATAGGATGGGCAGAGTGTCGCATTTCCCCTGGGTAACCAGGTGGCAGACCTCACCTACAACTCCAGCGTGTACCTCCGACTGCTTGGGCCAATGCAGATTTTGCGGCACCAAAAAGTAGCTACTTATTGCAGCCTGGAGCAATAGTGCGTATAGTACTGGGCCTTTCTTTTTATCCTATCTCTGGCATTAGGGCGGTTACACAACTGTAAATCCTCCAGTATTCAAGCAGTCCGCTATGAACTGTATGTTTTTATCACCAAGCTGACGGTACTACTGAGTGACTGGGATTTTGCCCCTCTCTTGTGCCCCTTTGTTCCCTCTCTTCTACATCTGACTCTACCTTTTCTGTCACTCTGTATATCATTGCTCTTATTTCAGAACCCTCAGATACCCAGGATGTCAAACTGATGCCAAAATCCTTCTTTATTTCCTAATAAGCAGCATTAGCAACAACAGGTCACTAAGGACTTAGTCCGTAGCAACGGGACCTGGGGAACTCATGCCACCTACAGGAAGATATGCGAAGTTGCACCACTTCCACACTCAATCAGAGCTGTTCAATCAGCACCAAACACAGGGCCGCACTCTCTAGCGACTCAGAATTCGGTTTGACGTGAGGACCAGACTGATCACGGACGCACTCCAATGGAACCTCTACAGAATGGTGATGTTACTTCCCACCTCCCGTCTCAGATTTCATTCAGCCAGGAACCGCTTACTATAGGTACTGTATAGCGCCTACCATTTCTTTTAACGAACTTCCAAGGACTGCCAGCATGTTGGGACCTGCTGTACTTTCATTTGGCAACATTGTCCGAGAAGATGAACCGCATCTTGATATGTTTTGTGATTTATGGACTAAATGGCAACACTGTTGATATTAATTGCTGCATTTCCCTTTAACAACATCACTCGATAGGATTAACCGCGTTTTGATACATTTTGTGATTTATGGACTAAATGGCTAAACTGTTGATATTAATTGAAACAACCTTTCATTTCCAGGATTGACTCTTGTGTATATATATGGATTGTGAACTTGTCTTATCTGTGTTTTGATTCTTTATTTTATTTTGTTTTTTTCCACTCTATTGTGTGCACATCCCCCACACATCCCCCACTGATGATGTCACTACCTCCCCTCCCGCCACTTTAGGGTTTATTAGGGCCTGCAATTGTTTGTTGTAGCACTTTGAGAAAGGCTAGAGTGCTAGCCGAAACGTCAGTCTTTGCTTTGAATAATAAACACCATTTTTTCTTCATAAGACCTGTGAGTGCGTACCTCCCTCGAGGCTGTTGTTCTACTTTTTGGGCTTATCGCACCCAGGCAACATTTACCTGCTTACGTGTTGTGCTGGCCTCTAATAGTTCATATATATATATATATATATATATATATATATATATATATATATATATATATATATATACTGTGTGTGTGTGTATGTATGTATATATATATATATATATATATATATATACACACTTGTAATTGTTATATCAATTAACTGCCTAGGACTGCCTAAAGCATATTTGAAAAATATGCACTATTTTATATGGTATAGCCCTAACTATACTTCCTGCTGTTTTAGAATACTGTACCTAATTCCCTACACATTATTATAGGCCAATAGCCAATTTAGTCAGGAGAAAAATATCGGTCACTTATTGTTTATAGGTTAATATTTCCATATTTACAACTCACTGTGACTGCCTGTTACACTAAGGGGCAGATTTATCAAGGGTTGAATTTTGGAGTAATGGGAGTTTTTTTGAACAACCATAACTTTGAAATGTAAATAAAAGACCAACCAAAATCGATATAATTTTTTTTTTTGCAGGTGAATAGGCTGTATTTGATCGTTCAAATCAAAGTATGATCAAATTTGGTTGAATTCGATTCAAAGTATTTTCAAAAGTATTTTCAAAAAAAACCTTTTTGACTCCAAATAGTTTCTAGGAGTTTTTTTTTGAAAATACTTTGAATCGAATTCAACCAAATTTGATCATACTTTGATTTGAACGATAGTAGAAGTCGAAGTTTTAAAGAGACAGTACATGATAAATTTCGATATTCAAATAGTTGAATTTGAATTGAATTTGGATTATTCCCTAATCTGGCACTAACTACTAACAGGCAGTGGCAGGGCCTTGATGAGGCATGTGAACTTACATATTTTGTCAAAGTGTGGTACATAACAACAAATTTTTTGTAATAATTATAAATAATTATACATTATTTTAATTATAAATTCTACACTGGCAATCTTTAAATAAAACATTCCTTTTTTTATTGTTTATAAAACTTACGTAATGCTCTCAAAATTGAATGTTAAAAAAAGGAAAACAATGTTTTGGTTGACAAACTATTGGGTATTCCATGGTATTGTTTAGGAAAGGTCTTAACAAGCACCACAACTATTCATTTATCATTTTATTCTTTTTTTGTAACTGTCTTACATATTCTTGGGCACCACATATTCGAATCTCCGCATATTTTTAGTTATACTTCATTAGAATTACATGTATGCTATACTTTCATACCGAGTGCATCATTTGGAAACTGCAGTTAAACAGATATTAACATAACTACTAAAAGATTGTTCATCAAACCTATCTATAGTTATATAAACAATAAAAAAATGACTAGGACCTGAAGAGAATAGATTTGATTACTTTCATATATTTTTAAAAACATTTGCATTTATAAAATAATACATTGAATACAAAGCAACATATTTACTCTAGTCTCAAGAGACAAATATTCCTGACAAAACAAATCTGAATTGTGAAAATCTGTGTTTCCATTGGGCATTTTATTTTTAGATATAGCTCTCGCTCCCTTTGCCTCTAAGCACTTTTTTATGCTTCAAGCATGAGCAAGCAATATTAATCCAATTTCAAGTTTCTCTTAGACACATTACTGTATATCATATGCACTTCAACTGTGGTTCTATAAGACCACCATTCTTCAATCATATATCACTCATGTTCTGTCATATAAAGAGAAAACACAAGTGCACTTTTGAGAAGAAGAGAAATCGAAGAGTTGATTTCAACAATAACATATCACTATGTTCGAAGTGGGGAGAGCTGGAGGTGCTGGAAGGAAAATATGATGTGATTGGTGTGGCGAAACATGAGTCGCATGACTGGGCAGTTAATATCAGTGGCTATACTTTGTAGAGAAAAGGAGGAGGAGTATGTCTGTTTGTTAGGCAGGATTTAAAATCTTATATAAAGGAGGAGGTTATTTTAGAAAATGAGGGGGCAGAAGTCTTATGGGTGGAGTTCTTCACCAATTGTAAAGAGTCCAGCAAATTAATTGTAGGCATATGCTATAGACCCCCTAATGTAAGTGACGAGGAGGAGGCTAAGCTCCTAATGCAAATAGAAAAGGCTGCTAGTTTAGGTAAAGTAATGATAATGGGGGATTTTAATTACCCATATATTGACTGGAGCAACAGTACTGCCACATCAGTTAATGGGAACACATTTATAAACTTGTTGCATGACAATTTTATGGCACAGGTTGTTGAGGAGCCTACCAGAAAAAAATGTTATTCTGGATCTAGTGATCTCAAATGACCCAGAATTTATAGCAAATGTGCAAGTCATTGAACCCCTGGGTAATAGTGACCATAATGTTATATCTTTTAATGTCTGGTGCAAAAAACAAATATATACTGGGGCAACAAAAAACATGAATTTTGGAAACTGGAAAAGCTAATTTTAGTGCTTTGAGGGCTGCCCTTCAGAGCATTAATTGGGGCATTAAGTTTTCAGCTACAAACACAGAACAGAAATGGTTGTCATTGAAAATGATATTAAATCATTACTGTTCTCAATTTATTCTAAATCATTACTGTTCTCAATTTATTCATCCTACGCGGCTTAATATAGAAGTAAATAAGTTAATAGGAAAGAAGAGAAAGGCATTTAAAAACTACAAATCTGTTGGGACAGAAGCTGCATTTAATGAATATAAACACTGTAATAAATGTTGTAAATCAGCAATCTGGAAGGCAAAGAAAGGAAATGAAGAGTTAATTGCGGCAGAGGTGAAAACTAAACCTAAAAAGTTTTTTACATATATAAATAGTAAAAAAATGTAGGTTGAGAGTGTTGTAAATAATGGTACCAGTATGGTTGTAACAGATGTTAGAAAATGTGTTAAAGCAGTTCTTTTCTTCAGTGTATACAATAGAGTAGTCTGAGTTCCCAGGCTCACTTTATAGCTGCACTAATTGCTCAGCTCAATCTAGTCAGTGGCTGACCCAGGATATGATACATAAAGCTTTAATAAAAATTAATGTAAACAAGGCTCCAGGGCCTGATGGCATACACCCCCGGGTTATTTTTGTGGCAAAAACTCACATTTTTTGTGAAAAAAACCCTAGAATTTTTCATAATTTATTATTCCCAATGCTGCAAAAAGCCTGAATCTGAAAATCCTCCTTCTCAAACCTGTCAAGGTCATGTTTAAGTCAATAGCATATGTTCCTATACTAATTTGAAGATATTGTGGTTTGCTCTGGGTTTAGCCCTACAATTAGTAATGAGCGATGTTTTGCTTCAATGAAAAATTTGCGAATTGCAAAAAAAAGTCACAAACGCCGAAAAGTTTGCAAAATACATTTTTTTTGACGAGCGTGAATTTTTTTATATGCATTTAAAAAAAATTGATGCATGTCTTTTTGACGCACATCATTTTTATGTGTGCATCATTTTTTTCTTTTTTTACGTGATTTTTTGGGCGCACAAAACTAAACAGTTGGCAAATTCATGCCATGGTGAAATTTTCACTCATCACTAGAAAAACTTGATTTTATCGAGTTCTTTCCCGATCCACTAAATTCTAGTTATTTTAATGATAAATAAGGCAAAATTGTATGGTAGTTTGGTTGAGCTTTTTTTTATTTAAAATGAGATAAAATCGTATTTTAGTAAATAACCCTCTTAATGTTAATTCTAGTGCAGAAACATGGAACATGATGACACATATCACAAATAATTGAGCAAATGGCAAGAATGTAAATATTTTATAATTGTGATGATTTATTGCTTAATGTTATAAACCATCAGTATTTTTTATTTTATCCAAGTACATGTATATGCTTTGCATATGCTATGCAATAATTTTTAGGATCATTACATCACTGTACTAGAGAGGTGACCAATAATATTTCAGTAGCCTCAATGGTGCCAGTTACCAAACAAGTTAAAACACACATTCACACATACTGATTCTGATTCCCATTGTAGATTATTTAATGCACTAAATGGGCATCATTTTCAAGGCAAATCTTGCTGAAAAATTTCGCTCATCACTCGTGGGAAATTATTACCAAACAAGCTAAAGGTTTATATCATTACCTATGTTAGACAACATTGCATAATATTGTGGCATTCCACTTGAAAATGCAAAGAAATGCTTAGACAAGCACAATGCCACGTAGATCTTTCTCTACACTGTCAAACAGATGATATTATAGTCATTAGGAAGTGAGTTCAAACATGACTTGCCAAGCTTTGATTTATATCTTGTATAAGTAGTATCACCACTTAACTATTTGTTTCCTGCAAATAAATAAAACAAGTTACACTAACATAGATTTTATTTTGGTATTTAAAGTGCAGTTAAATATTTTATATCTTTGCAAAAAGTATACAAAATAAACACAGTGTCATCCAGTAGGTATCAATGCATTTAAAGGAGAAATAAAACAGAGCTCTGGTCAATAATACATTAAAAACAGTTCTTTCAAGGGCAACTGATTCATGTCAATATAATTGTTGCTGTGATTATTAATACTACTATTCATTTAACAAACCTTGATTAAGTAGAAGAAACAACACAGAAGCTCAATGTAGAAAACAAGCAAAATCTCTCATGCAGAAATCCAAAGCAAAGCAATAAGAAAGATATGATGGAAAAACCAAAGCAGGATATGGGAAAAGTTCAAAGGTTAGCGTTACTAAAATAAAAGAGAAAATATAATATGTGTAATGGATATATGAACAAAAAAAATGAAACGCATTAGGGCTAAAACCTTAGAAAAACCTCTCAACATGCCAAGATGTTATTTTAATAAAGTTTCAAAAATATATTAGGTAAAGAACATCGCATTTTTTATAAATTACATACAAAAGATATCTAAAAGGAATCCCAGTGATAAACTAGACGACCAAGTCAAACGCACTTTGAGGGTATAAAATGCGTGATTGAATATAATCAACAATAATATTTACAACTTCACATATTTTCTCATTGGTGCCATTTCAGTTTTTAAATTTATGGTCCCTCATATGGGTCAGAACCCTTTGCATTACCTTCTTATTTCAAAAAAAAGTAGGAACAAGGAGTTTCTTTATGGATGACTGCCTTAATATAAAGGATCTGTATTATGGATTGACATGTATGTCAGAGGTGACTTAAACTGCCATTATAATGTAAGTATTTATAGGGGAAAGAGCAGTTTAGCAGATACATATTTGCTTTTTATTTTAACATTTGTTTGTTGCTAATACAGAAAAACAACTGCTATAAACCAAATCTCAACTGTTCAAGCAGATAACTAAATGCTTCCAAAATTGAGATTTAGTTGGTCATTATGTAGTCCATTATTTATTTTATCAAAGTCTGTTGATGCATAAAGCAGGCACTTTAAAGGTATCAAGAAACGCTAGAAATATATGAAAAAAACAGTTTGAAGTGGATGTAAAGGCAGCCTAAAAGACCTCTTCAGACAAAAGTATAAAGCAAATAAATTTGATGAGAACTTTTGTTAAGACAGGCCAAATTGCCATGGCAGAATAGTGTCTGCATAGTAAAGAAAAGGAAGGACAGCATGTTGGCATGTAAATGGATTTCATGTACGTGTATCTTGATCTGGATGACATTATCATTGTCATAAGACAATATGGAGTTATGTAATAAAAGGCACTACGTTTTACTGGTCACCAGTTTAAAAGCAAACATATTATTGGTTGCTATGGGTTATTACTCTTGGGCAAACATAGTGCTTTTTATCACACATGGGGCTAGGTATTTTACCATATAGATGTATATTATTCATTTAACATAACTTTTATAAAGTAGGAGTTCTGTGTTGGAAGCCCATTGCTACTCCTAAAAATTCCATTTACATGGAGACTGAGGGGCACATTTACTTAGGGTCGAATATCGAGGGTCAATTAACCCTCGATATTCGACCGTCGAAGTAAAATCCTTTGACTGCGAAAGGATTTACCGCATTTCCTACGATCGAACGATCGACGGAAAAATACTTTGGATCGAAACAACTCGAAGCATTTTAATCCATCGATCGAACGATTTTAATTCGATCAGAAAATTGTTAGGAAGCCTATGGGGACCTTCCCCATAGGCTAACATTGATGTTTGGTAGGTTTTAGGTGGCGAAGTACTTGGTCAAAGTTTTTTTTAAAGAGACAGTACTTCGACTATCGAATGGTCGAATAGTCTAACGATTTTTAGTTCGAATCTTTCAATTCGAAGTCGAAGTAGCCAAAAAAAACATTTGAGATTCAAAGTATTTTTTCTCCTATTCCTTCACTCGAGCTAAGTAAATGTGCACCTGAATGTCACCCACTGGGTTTTATATCACACCCAGGGCAGTATGCTGATAAGATTTTCAACTGCAGACCAGTTTTACCCTTATTAGGTTTCATTAGTGCAGAATTTGTCTATAGGCATATGTAGAATCAGTGTATCCACTAGAAACACATTTCGGTTATGGTTCTATAGTCCTCAGTCATTTGCAAAGTAGAAGGAGTGGGTTACTATGGGTTACTTCTCCTGGGAAAACGTAGTGCCTTTTATTACATAACCCCATAAGACTAGTGGATACAGTAATGGGGTGATTTATTAATATTTGAATTTAAAAAATGTATGTGATTCAAATTTTTTGCACATGAACTCCTTAATTAAAATTATGATTTCCAACACTTGAATGTTCAATATTTATTAAGCGCAAAAAATCTTTAAAAACTTGAATATAAAGCATCTAGCTTTATATTCAAGCTTGTTTATGTAGAAGTCAAAGGGAGTTTTTATTTATTAATTTTTATATATTGAAATGAATACAAATAATCGAGTTTGGTAGTATTTTGACTTTATTTGAATTAAAAAAAAAATTAAATCTGAAAACCTTGGAGTCAATGTCCAGTGGTGACCTTTTGGTCCAGAGATTCTTGTCTAGGACGCAGCATGAGATTTAGGATTCTGAGGGGAGGGCTCTAAAATTACATTGAAATAATCTCTGAGCAGTATTTTAGTGCATGAGAGATTATAAATGATAAAATTATAAATAAACCTAAAGTAAACTTTTAGCAATGTTTAGTGCAGTATATGGATTGTAGATAGAAGAAAAGCTGAATAATGCTATAACTCATAATGTACCACAATTTTACAATACAGTTGGAACTAGCAATGAGCAATCAGTAGTACATGTTCCAGTCAAGCCAGGTTCCACTGAAGTTTGCTTCAGGTTTTTCCAGTATTTCCCCTGAAGTATCACTGACTACCCTCATCTAGGTTGCAAGGTATCAGCCAGTAACTACAAGGTACTAAATGCCCACTAGAAGGGTGCAGTATTAACAGATATGAGGACCTCTGATCCCATCAATCTTAATAATCTTTGCCACACAAATAAAATATCCCACTCTATAGCATTAAAAGTATTGGGGAAATAGCCAACCCAATAAACTTACAGTATGTACTTCAGCTAAAGGTATATTTATCATGTAGTGTGTACATATTTCTTGTTTCCTTTGGCCCAGGTATAGTGTCCTTTAAACACTTGGAGATGATCTTATTCAAGTGCTATTCTGGTTAAAGAGTCCATATAATAAATAAGGGGCTTTAAGCACATTTTTGCAGAAATTTATGTGAGCCATGTATTTAGTAAATGATTTGCTGTGACAAATTTCTAAACTTTGTACAACTTCAAACTATTTTACCCATCTATAATAACAGCATAGACTGCCCAAACTGTCATAAAACCCAACCCCTTCTTCATATATCGTATTGGTTGCCATGCATGAAAATAACGAAATTAACAAATAAAATAACGAAATAACAACTTTTTCCAATTACTTACTATTTTCTATGTATCAACGTTTTTCTAATATTGAAGTGTCAAGTGTAATTTTCAAGCAGCTCGGAGGGGGGGTCGTCGACCCTGTAAACTGTTCTAAACTGATACATTTAGTTGATACATTACTTATCTTTGTCCCTGCTGAGCAGAATACCTGGGTTTCATTACAGGCAGCTGTTGGAATTAATTCAATAGTTGCTAAATACTCCAGAGATGCTGCTGAGAAATGTATCAACTAAATGTTGCAAAATTGTAACAGTTTAGAGTCTGTGCCTGAATTACTGAGCTGCAGGACTGAAACACCAGAGACACGAACATTCAACTTTAAACTTAGATTTTGGAAAAACTGTACAAAATAAATAATTGGAAGTATTTGAAAAAAGTCTATTTCTGGGGAACAATCTGTAAACAACTAAACTGGAAAAAGTGTTTGGAAGGTGAACAACCCCTTTAATCTACTTAATGCTCGTTGTCCCCAATCTTGCCTATAAATGAACCTGTGACATTGAAAGAGTTAGAGCAGATTATTTGATTTTCTTCTAGTATGCCTTAAAGGGATACTGTCATGGGAACAAATGCATCAGTTAATAGCTGCAACTTTAATTTTGAACTCTGACATGGATAGACATATTGTCAGTTTCCCAGCAGCCTCAAGTCATGTGACTTGTGCTCCGATAAACTTCAGTTACTCTTTACTGCTGTACTGCAAGTTGGAGTGATATCATCCCCCTCCCCCCTCTCCCCAACAACAGAACAATAGGAAGGTAACCAGATAACAGCTCCCTAACACAAGATAACAGCTGCCTGGTAGATCTAAAAAAACAGCAATCAATACAAAAAGCCAGGTAACACTGCGTCACATTGTTACATTGAGTAGGAGAAACAACAGCCTGCCAGAAAACAGATCCATCCTACAGTGCTGGCTCTTTCTGAAAGCACATGACCAGGCAAAATGACCTAAGATGGCTGCCTACACACCAATATTACAACTTAAAAAAAATACACTTGCCAGTCCCGGAATTAAATTTTATATTGTTGAGTGAATTATTTGCAGTGTAAACAGTGTAATTTAGAATTAAAAAATACATCTTAAACATGACATCATCCCTTTAAGATTCATCCTATATTGTGAACCATGACTTTCTACTGTATATTAAAAAAAGTATGAAATAAATTTGTACATTCTTAGACCCTTATAAATGTCCAGATTTGGCAACTCACCATTTCCAGGCTAATAATACATTGTCAGGCATTTTAATTTTCCGGGAAAAGCTGCACTTCTGACTTGTTAATAATTCATGTGTTTCTTCTTTGCTATTTGCATATGGAAAAGTTAATTTCAGCAATTCTTTCTTGTCAGTGTCAGTTAATTCTATTACGTGAATGAATAAATGAATAAAGAAAATAAAGAAGTTTATTCTTGGCATATCTTCTTTCTTTCCTTTCTTAATGTGGAAGTCTGAAGTGAGTCTGAAATTGTAACATATGTGCTGTTCATATCTGATAGCAAATAAACGTGCTCTTGTTTTTCAGCCAAAACAGGTAATACAGAGGTTTATCTTGCAACACTTGATGTTTCTATTTGAAGAAAAATCAGCTTACTTGCACTTTTAGATATTACTGTCTAATTATAATATTTGCAATGTTCTCAAACATTTATCAGGTACAATTAAGATTAAGTAACCTGACTGTGGAAATCAGTTTTATTTTACAGATCTATAGTACACTGAAAAGAGAAAAACAATCTGACAGATGGAGCCAGATGGCACATTGCAGGGATACATTAGCAAGGGAAATCTAGAATTCAAATCTATCTATTTATTTAATTTAATAAGAGGTTACATTAAAAAAAATCTCTAAAAGAAGTTCTAGTATGCAAACATCCATTTTATTTTGTGACCTGAATTTTAGTATTATGCATATGTAACTGTAATATCAATAGAGTGTTTTAGGTTCAGTAACTTGTTCACAAAATGGAAATAGAAAAAAAACCTAATGTAGATGCATCAGCATAATCTCAAATTATTCCAGGTTCTCAGAAAATAATCTTCTTTGTTATTTATTGCTGTTAAATTTGTCACAGTACAAAGGTTTACATCTTTCAGACACTACATTATAAAATGCTTGCTTTCATCATATTTATTATTTCTAATGGTGCTGGATTACTAGCATTTATATAACCAAGGGCAGAGTTCAGAAATTGTAAACTGGGTAATAACAATAGATTCAGGGTAATCTAAAGTATATTACACTTTCAGTATAGAGTCTTAATTCATTGCTGCATGTACAAAAATCAAAGGCCATTTTTTTCACTGCAACTTTTTTGTGCAAAATACATTAGGGTCAATAGACATTTTGTCACTGTATTTTCACATGAAAGTTTTGCTGATGGTGAAATGCAGAATTTTGCTGCATATCCATGCCTGACAAAACGTTTCAATCACTAGAAATGATGCAGTAAAGGCATGTTTAAATTGTAGAAACACCATTTGGTTTTTGTGAGGGCAGGATTAACTTGTAGCAGAACTTCTATGATTCTGTCCTGTAGGGTTTTAATTAGGGATGCACCGAATCTAGGATTCGGTTCGGGATACGGCCAGGATTCGGCCTTTTTCAGCAGGATTCAGATTCGGTCGAATCTTTCTTCCTGGCTGAACCGAATCCAAATCGGTTCAGCTAATTTGCATATGTAAATTAGGGGTGGGTAGGGAAATCATATCACAAAAAACATTTTGTTCCACTTTTTCCTTTCTTGACCCTAATTTGCATATGCAAAGGGGAAGATTAGGGGTTGATGGGGGGGGGGTCTCTGTAGGGGGTCTCTGTAGGGTGTGAGGCAAGGCCCTATGTGAAATACAGTAAATGACAAATAAAAAAAAAAAAAATATATATATATATATATATATATATATATATATATATATATACACAAAATTGCAGAAAGGAGCAGCACTCCGTGTTCCAAAAGAATTCAAGGTTTATTCAAAACTCACAGTGTCTCCAACGTTTCGACCCTCTTTGGGGTCTTTATCAAGGAGATATATATATATATATCTCAATGCATATAGTCCGCACACCATAAGGTAGAGATGACCTGGGTGCTAATCCAAGAGGTAAATGGATAAAAATGTGAAGAGACAGCACTCCAATGATTTAACGAACAAATACAGTGTCAAAAATAGGTAGGTTTATTGAATCCGACGTTTCAGTTCCTCACAGGAACTTTCATCAGGGAAATACAGAACACAGTGCACAGTGAGACATTTTGGCGCCAAGCAGGGTTGCTAGGCAACAGTAAACAAAGTGAGAAACACCAGGGGGGTCCCAAGCCGTATGGGGGAAAATGGTAAGTGTTTGGTTACAGACAATGACATGAGGATCGAGAACAGACCTCTTCAAAGGAACAGCGCAAAAATGATACTCGGGAGCCATAGCCACAATAAGAGAGATACACAGAGCATGGGGGCGTGTCACGCCTCCCATGTATGGTCCAATAGAGGTGGGTGTGTTGGTTGCAAATCAGGCCTCAGTGGGGCGGTGCGTGCTGCAGAGCCCAGCAGGGACGCCCCTTGGTAACTCGGCACATCTCCCATAGGGATGTAGCGAACTGCCGTTAATGTGTTCGCGAACGCCGTTCGCGAACACCGGCAAAAAAGCGAACAGTTCGCGAACTTCGAACGCTCGATAAAATCGTTCGATCGAACGATCGAAGGATTTTATTCGTACGATCGAAGGATTTTCGTTCGAATCGAACGATCGAAGCTATTCGATCGAATGATTTTAATTCAATCGAATGCTTATAATCGTTCGAACGAATGGAAATCGTTCGATTTTAGCGATCGAACGGTCGAATGGTCGAATGGTCGAACGAAATTTTACTTCGAATCGAACGCGAACACCAATTGGCGAACGTCGCGCGACGTTCGCGAACATTCGGCGGACGCGAACAGTCGAAGTTCGCGCGAACTAGTTCGCCGGCGAACAGTTCGCTACATCCCTAATCTCCCATAGCAACGCTCTTGCTGTTGCTGTTGCTGGCAAATTGGACACTGTAGTACAGTGGCAGCGCCACACATAGGTGCGGTACTGCGCAACTCCCTACATTTAGTCCAGGACAATGCAAATGGAGGAATATGAGCCTAATATTAGCACCTGTGCACCATTATTCACCATTATTCGCCGCACCACCTTGCTTGTGGACCCACATAACTGGACCGACCAATCCCTTGTGTGGGGGGAGCCAACCCTTCCGCTCCTTTTGCTATGGTTCCCAGTAGTTAAACAGGTACGCTTCCATCAAATGTGGTGAGTCATGGGTCTGATGGAAAAATAAAAGCAACAATGTTGCAGCATAAAACTGTGACAGTTAGCAATCCAGATAAGTCCTGCAAATGTACCATCACAAAGACATAACACATTGACATTATAGGACACAGAATGATAACCTACTCAGATAAAACATCCCAAAGGCAATAGTTCATTAAGTCCTCGTTGGGCCACAGTGTGCAACTTGTGTATCCATCTGGATTCTCTTCTGAGTAGTGCCTGGTCCCTATTGCCACCCCTCGCCAAGGGTGGTTGGTGGTCAATCGCCATGCACCTGAAGGTGGGAAGTGTATGCCCTTTGATCAGGAAGTGTTTAGCTACAGGCTGAAGTGCTTTGCCTTCTTTCCACCCTTTGCTAATGGAAGAGCGATGATTTCCAATCCGCTCCTTCAGAGTTGTGCAAGTTTTGCCAACGTAATACATGCCACATGGGCATGTAATAATATAGACAACATAGGATGAGCAGCACCCCAATCTGTGCAAAATTTTGAGTCTTTTGCCCGTGTGTGGGTGGGGAAAATCCAGGCCCCGTCAGCAAGCAGCAGCATGTTACACAATCTGGGCACTTATAGCAACCTAGTTTTTTATGTGTTGAAATCCAACAGGATTCTGTATTAGAAATCCCCTTGAAGTCGGTTCTCACCAGAAGGTCTCTTAGGTTCTTACCCCTTCTGTAGCCCATCATTGGTTTCTTGACGGTGTGTAAAGATAAAGACTCATCTAGGCTCAGCATGGGCCAGTGTTTGTTAATGCTGGCTGATATATGGCGGGTTGCTGTTGAAAAGGTAGTGGTAAAAATCAAGGTGTTCTTAGAACCCTCCTTATCCTTTGGAGTAGTCGACAGTAGGTCAGCTTGCGTATGGTGTAGAGCCCGTTCAAGTTGTTTGTAGAGAGATTCCTGCGTGTAACCTCTATTGAGAAATCTGTCAAACATATCACGGAGTTGTGTTTCTGCTGTATTCCTAGAGCTATTATTGCGTATTACCCTCAGGAATTGTGAATATGGAATCCCCTGGATAGTGCTGGGGGGATGGTTACTATCCGCATGCAAAATAGAATTGCGATCAGTGGGTTTTCTGAAGAGTCTGGTGCCAACTACTGAGCCCTCAAGAAAAATATTCAAGTCCAGGAAATCAATATCCACCGTACTGTAATTGAGGGTCAGTTTGATTGGACTGTCACTCGTATTCAACCCCTGATGGAATGACTGTAACGCCTCCTCTGTGTCCGTCCAGATCATGAAGAGATCATCTATGTAAAGAAAGTAGGAAAATATTGAATGACCCCACTGAGGAAGTATGTTGATGGTTTCGAATTCAAGCATATAAATATTGGCATAGGAAGGTGCCAATGCACTTCCCATCGCCGTACCCGCCGTCTGTAGGTAGAATGACTGTTCGAATCTGAAGAAGTTCCTGGATAGTGTAAGTTCAAGGAGATGAACCAGGAACTCGATGGGGACACCAACCGGAGGGGATGCCTGTAGCGCTCTCCTACAGGCTTGTACCCCCTGATCATGGGGGATCACAGTATAGAGGCTCTTAACTTCCATGGTGACCAAAATGCTGTTCTGTGGAATGGGTGGCAGCTCATTCAATTTCCTAATTACGTGCTCAGAGTCCTGTGTGTATGAAAACATAGCCTGCACCAGGGGCTGCAAGTATTGGTCAATGAAAGTTGACCAATACTTGTACCAGTCCATCTCAACTTTCATTGACCAATACTTGCAGCCCCTTCTGCAACTGGTTCTTTTAATTTGTCTCTAGCAAAGTATGTGTGTGTGTGTGGGAGGGGTTTCTATCCCCTCATAAACAAAGTTTGGATTCTTAATCTATGTGAATATTTATTTTGAGGGTTGCCCAGTGGTCAAGTTGTTATGTCATCAGGTTTTTGGGGTAAGATTAAGTTTTATATAGTGGGTAATGGCCCTTGCTATCACTATGCCAAAGTATTTAAAACTTTCAACATACAGTAGGTTAGGGGTGACTGAGGGAAGCTGCTTGGGTTCAAGCTATCATCTATGGAAAAATTCCCTGTTGATTGTAAGCCCTGCGTATGTCCCAAAATTGTCGATTATGTCCAGAACAACTATGGATCATTTAAACAAAGTAATATATCATCAGTGTAGAGAGAGATATACATTACTCCAATGGGGTCAATTAATGCAAATCATCCCAAGACCAAAGTATGGCCACTCCTCTGAATTGAATGCCTTGGCGGTGTCTAAAGAGAGTTATTCGTCTCAATATTCTGATGCGTGACAAAGAGGTTGGTATATACCCTTCGAAAATTGACATCTGTGGACCTCTCAGGCATGAAGCGAAATTTGTTGTGGAGGCCTATTTATCAAAGGTCTGATTTTAGTGGTTTTAAAGGTTTTCGAAACAACAACTGAACTCAAAGGGACACATTTACTAAAGGGTGAAAGTGGAAATGTGGTGTAGTTTCACCAAAAATGACTTCCCTCAACATTGGAAATTTACTAAAATGAGAATACACCACATTTTGGAGAATTTCACGGTGGTGAAAATTCTCTTTGCATTGGTGTAAATTCACATCTCTTTTTCTAAATACAAGAGCGTATTTTTGCCAAGAGAAATTTCTCCAGGTTCAGGCTGGTGAATTTCCATAACGTAAAGATAGAGCAGCCACATTTAAATCTACATCAACATCACCCTTTTCATGCTAATTTTCTCCATGGCCCAAATTCTCTAGAGAATTTTCCCCACTACTATTGTATGGGGAAATATACTTGCACATTTTTAGTAAATATAAAATCTGACAATACACCTGGCAAGTGAAGTGAACTAAGTGAAGTATGATGAATTACTTTTATTAAAAAATCTGGAACAAAAAAGTACAAACCGAAAATTATGCTGAATGATATGCTAAAAATACAAATAACTGGAAAACCTCTAAAAATTCTAGTTTGGCGGACAACGCCTAGTGAAAATATATCTGAAAATATCCAAAATTGATTTAGAGGTCCAAAAGCATCAGCACAGCTCACATTGACCTTTTTAGCACCTTGACAACTTTTAACTGGCAACATTTTGTATTAGTGGTTTTTACACTTAATTCATCTTGAATTTTTTGAGCTTTTTATTAAAATTAGAAAACCACAAATCTTATACAGATGCAGCCACTTTGGTTTGTCTGTTTGACACAGAATAACTAAACACAGATATCCCATTTATCTAATTTAACACAGAAAACTGCATCACAACATCCCATCTAATTAAAGCATTCACCATTGTGAACAATGGAGCTTTGGTATGCTAATGAAAAGGTTAAATGCATTAAATGAGTTAAGATGACTTAAGATAACACAGTTTCTTCAATTACCCCTGAGTCATGACGCATTTAACTCACAAATCCAAGTGGCTTCATCTGTAGTATAGATTCATGAATGGCTTCAACATTAAGTAAGGAGATTGATCTATAGGAGCAAGGGGACAATGAGTTTTTCTCCTCTTTGTCGAAGATAACCAGCTGTGTTCCAGGGTCAGACGGGGGGACCCGGGGCCCATTGGGACTGCTGTCCAGGGCCCTCCTCTGGGTGGGCCCTGGACAGCCCCCCCAGAGGCAAATATCTGGAGAGGGGGTCTGGCCTGGCGGGGACTCATGAGGTTCATGGCCCACTGGGTTTTTTCCCATGGGCCCGCCGGGCCAGTCCAACCCTGTAGTTTTCCATGTTCAGTTGAATCAACAAGGGTTTTGTGCAGGTGGGGGCCAGTTCCTGTGCATATTTCCTGTACTAATCTGGGTGGTAGCCGTCAGATCCTGGGTTTGTATTATTATTGTATATGTATTGGGTAGCATAAAGAAGTTTTTGTTGTGTGATTTTGTTTTTGGTCTGCTATTGTTAGGAGTGCTGATTTATATGTGTTCAATGTAATTTCTGAGGGATTTGATATATATTAGGAATTCCATAAGGTAAGGAGTTTATGTACTTGGCAAATAGCTGCCAAGCTAATAAACAAAGCTCTCAAGGTTGCCTCCCAGAGCACTTGTGAGGTCCCAGCACTCTATAATGGAGTTAGTGGCTGCTTCTGAAACCTTGGCATTCAATAACCACAGAAGACTCAATCTTCACTGTCTTCTCTGTTTAGGTGGAAGCATTTCTAATTTCAACGACAGAGGTGTATGGTCTGAGACTCCTTTGTTAAGACATTGGACATATGGGAGGAGATCTCCAGTGGCCAGTTTAAACGGAACATTGTGTTGTGAGTGGACAAGAAGCGGGAGAAAGCCCTAGTCTCTGGACTGTTCCATCTCCAAGTATCAGTCAGTCTCCTACCCATTGTGAAAATGTATAATTATGTGGTGAGGTGTTCTTATTATGTCTAGTATCAATAGTCCCATTAAAATCCCCTAGGAGACATCTAGGACACATGTTCTTTATAAGATGCAGCACTGCCAATGAGAAGGGTGAAGATATTTATAAACTGATCAAGTTAAATTGTTGATTTGTTTTTTTGCGCTATAAAATAATCAATCTATCATAGTGATCAGAGTATATATCAAGTAGCTCATATATTTTTGCTAACCAGGATGGAGGTGCCTCTGGCATGGGAAGAGAAGAGCAAAGCCTGTTTGAATAGTAAATCTGAGAGTTGGAGAGAAAGGCAATTTCTGTTTTGAGTTGAAAGATATGATGCAAGTCTGACACCAGCAAGTGTTTATAAGGAGTTCCTGGCCAGTTTTATCTGCTTCATTAAAACACAATTGAATCAACATGATTTAATTTGCTTTATGAACTAGCGCATCATACATTCTGAGCCCTAACCCTTCAACCTGCAATTATAGGATACCTTCTCTAAGGTATACAGAAGGGATTTTCTGTAATGCTTTTTCTGGGGTACCTAAATAAGTATCTTTACCTCCTTTTTATCTCCTGTATATGGATCAAAATGCATATCCCTTCTAACATCCATGTGTCACGACCGGCACCCGATACCAGAACAAATGCCAAGCACCCGGGTCTTGGCTCGGCTTCACCAGTAGTGTGACCACTGTTGGGCTTCGGGAGGAGCCCTCAGCTTACTTGGGTGCCACCTGGACTTAACGAGGGGTGCAAAGCAAGATGTTCTGGCTGGCGAAGGGGCACGGCAGTTAGCAGAGTCTTTTGGGCCGAAGGTCACAGTACAAATGGAGCAGGCAAGAGAATCGTCAGACAAGCAGAGTCGAGGCAGGCAGATATCAGAATCGTCAGGCAGGCAAGGGTCAAACCGGGTTGTCAATCAAGGGGTTAAGCAGGAAGAGTTGTCGTAGGCAGGCAAGGGTCAGGATACAGATTTCAGAATAGTCAGGATACAGGCAAGGTCAAACACGGATAATCAGACAGACGAGATTCAGATCAGATGCACAAGGCTCAGGAAACCACTAGAAACAAGTTCTATCACGGGCACTGGCTGGGGATCAGAATGGGCCTTAAATACAGTCAAATTTCACGACAAAACGCACGCAAATGCGCGCTGGCGTAATTACGCCAACGCGCCTGTACCTTTAAGAGGCGCGCAGGTGCGCCGCGCGCACCCTGAGGATCAAGATGACGCCGGCGCCGGAGAGGAAGAACCACGCGGCGAAGAACCATTCGGCGGGCGTCCCCGCCGCACAGGTAACTTTCTTACACCATGCAATAGCCACTGTTGCATTGAACTCACTTCTAACATTCTATTTTGTTATTCTTACCTAGCCATTTAAAAACATTTTTCAGTCATGAGAATGACCTCATAATTAATTAGTCACATAGTTAAGTTGTGTTGAAAAAAAGTATAAGGTATAGCAAGTTCAACCCCACCAAAAGAACCTCAGTGCACATATATACACAGACATTGATACAACCCTATCTATATACTCTCATATATAAACCATATGTTCCAATATCTATACTAACTAGTGATGGCAGAATCTGACCCGTTTCACTTCTTCAAAAATTACCAGAATGGTGAAAATTTGACGAAATGCATTGGTCAATGGATGACAATTTGATCTGGATTGATTTTGCTCATCACTAATACTAACTAAATGTATATCCTAAAATTGCACTAGCCTTGTGTATTATGCTTGTTCTAGAAATCATCCAAGCCACTCTTAAAGGCATTAATAGGATCTGCCAAAACATCATCTACTGGTAGGGCATTTTACAACCTCAATGCCTACACGTGAAAATCTATAGTCTATGCGGGTGGTCTTTGGTGAGTTTATCTAGCATGAAGAAGTCCTCTAATGTGTTTGTAAAAAAGTGTAGCCCCTCACAATGGCAACCTTGACAGTCTACCCTCTAGTTTAAATACTCCATCCCTTTTACCAGCTAGTTGTACATCTCTGCACTCTCTCCAGCTCAGTAATAACTTTCTTAAAGGGATACCGTCATGGGAAACATGTATTTTTTAAATGCATTAGTTAATAGTGCTACTCCAGCAGATTTCTGCACTGAAATCCATTTTTCAAAAAAGCAAACTGTTTTTTTTATTATTTAATTTTGAAATCAGGGGCTAGACATATTGTCAGTTTCCCAGAAGCCCCCAATCATGTGACTTGTGCTCTGATAAAATTCAGTCACTCTTTACTGCTGTACTGCAAATTTGAGTGTTTTTTTTTTCCCCAGCAGCCTGACAACAGAAGAAGAGAAAGTAACCAGATAGCTGCTCCCTAATACAAGATAACAGCACCCTGGTAGATCTAAGAACAGCACTCAATAGTAAAAATCCAGGTCCCACTGCAACACCTTCAGTTACATTGTGTAGGAGAAACAATAGCCTGTCAGAAAGCAGTTCCATAGTGCAGCACTGGCTCTTTCTGAAAGCACACGATCAGGCAACATGACCCCAGATGGCTGCCTACATAATATTACAACTAAAAGAAAAAACATATTGGATCAGAAATTTAATTTTACATGGTAGAGTGAATTATTTGCTATGTAAACAGTGTATTTAGAAACTACACCATAAAGATCATCACAGATGAGAGACTGTAGACCAAAACTGCACTGCATACTCAAGGAAAGGCTCTAGCAGGGCCTATAAAGAGGCAAAGCTATGCTTCTATTGATCAAAGTAATGCTCTGTTTTTATGGAAAACAGTACTTTATTTAAATGCAGTAGCCACTGAATGACACTGGCTAGAATTACACAGCTTGTTATCCACAAACGTCCTCAGATACTTCTCAATTAAGGATACCCCAACACACTACCACATAGCGCATAACTTACATTTATGTTATTTCTACCAGCGTGCATAACCTTGCACTTATCAACATTGAAGTTTGAAGCTTATTGGCCAAGTTTGCTGCCCATTTTTCTAACTTAGTCAAATCACTCTGCAAAGTGCCCGCATCTGACATGGAATTTTTTTTACACTCTGTAGTATTATCAGCAAAGACAGAGACCGTACTTCCAATGCTCACCTGAAGATCATTAATAAACAACCTAAAATGCCAAGGGCCATAGACGGATCCCCACTCCACTAACAACTCTGGTGCATTTACTATTTTTTCTTTGTAATCTATCCTTCAACCAGTTCTCTGTCCAAGTTCAAAATTATATTCCACGTAAACATTCCATCATTTAACCAGTAACCTTCTATGTGGTACTGTATCAAATGTATCTGGCACAAACTCATAGTACTGTTATTTGCAATTTATAGAAGTATCGTATCCCTTATTACTCCTTTAAACATTTTCCTACCACTGATAGTCCTATAGCTTCAGAATGAGACCAGGCTCCCTTTTTGAATAGTGGACCCCATTGGCAAGTCACCAATCTCACACAACCATTCCAGAAGAATCCTGAAACATTAAGTAAAGGATCCCAGAGTTAAAGTACCCTGGTATAGATACCATCCAAATCTGGACCTTTGTTTACCTTTACCAGTTCTAGCATCTTTTAAATTTGTACTGAGTCACCCATGCATCAGTAGTAATATTATTAGAATTGGGTCTATTAAAAAAGGAACCCTTCATTAGCTGGTTCCTCAGTTATGTTGGGAGATGAAAAAATAACAGTTCAGTTTCTGCTTTATACTGATTCTTTTTGTTAAAAAAGGTCCAACTTCTTATTGCTTTTTCTATTTATATATTTATAAAATCATTTTGGATTTGTTTTACTCTTTGCTTCAATAACCATTTTTATTTCTATTTTAGCTTGTCTATTAGCTTTTTGCAAGCTTTATAGACCTCTTTGTAACTGATAAATGTTAATAAATTGTCCTTGCTAACTTAAATGCCTTAAAAGTATGTTTTTCTTACCAACCTCAACACCAACACTTCTATCGAACTACCTACCCCACTGATGTTTACATTATACAATGGAAATCTTGATCTAAGATTACTGTTAGACAGTTTTCTTTGTAACTGTGGGATGCCTTTAGCTGGTATAACTTGGTCTTACAAGTCTTCTTAAAAACAATTACCAAACCCTATATGTAGACAGTTTTACTAGCTCCAAACATTCAAGTGAGTTTTTGGGCATAGCCCTTTGTACCTCTAGTATAGGTTACTGGTAATTTTTTTTGTATGAATTTGTATGTTTAGTATATAAAACCATTTAATGTACAGTACTGCTGTTTAATATGTTGGCACTTTATGAATACATGATAATAATAACTTGTGGAATGGAATGACTTGTATATGTTCTTTCTACTTGTACATACAACTTGCATCTAAACCACTTCATGCTGTCCACTCCATGAACCTATAAGTCTTTGTCTTGCACAGTGTAAGAATATAGATACTTTTTAAATAAATATTTTAAGAAGCATCTTTTCTTCTGTGGTCCAACTACTGTATGTGCCATCCTGTCCTTAGTTGAAACCTTACATTTGTATGACAATTGTAAAATGGACATGTGTGACAGCACTATCTAATGTACACTCAAGATTAAAAGGCAAATAAGAATTTATTGAAATAGAAAAGCAGCGAGCAAATACAAATTATTAAAAAACAGGAAAAAAACTGTTGCTAATAATCCTGTCTGCACCATACTAAACTTAGTTCCAAGATGAACCATCCTTTAGAGTATTTTTGCCAAAGTGTCAAGTAAAGGGTAGTATAGAAAATTGGTTAAAGTGTAGGAAAGTCCATTAGGGAGTTGATAGGGGTGTGTGAGGTCAGATCCCATCCTAAATGAAAAATTGGAAAGAAGATATCCTTCTTTCCAATTAACAGTGTTGTTATGTAAATACAAGTAATGTGTATGTTATTTTCTTTACCATCAATCATGGAATTCTCAAAGTAATCATATGCAACTTGTGTTTCTGACAAACCAACTTATAGGAGTTCAAAATGTAATTTGCATTGATTGAAATGGGCTATACCTTTGGCAGGCAATGTAAATTGATTAGAATTATCTATTTTATGGGCATGCGCCAATTGTAATTGGGGAAATGAAAACTCTTATTGGCTGTGACAGTTTTTGACATTTGTCTGGTCTTTTTCCAAGGGACAAAAATGTGTACGGACAGCAAATAAAATTAAATCTCCCCTGAAGAGCACACACACAGGGTTAGGCACTAGGTATTTCCAGAAAAAAGGCAACAGAAAACAGAGTTCAGCAACTTCAATGCAAAACATTCATCCCCCCCCCCGTTGGCTCTCACCATCCAGTTAAGCTCTCACCCTCTGGAACTTCAGAACATTCGAGCTTCTCACTCAGCCCTGATGGCTTCCCCTACTAGGACTCAAGCTCACTAGCCTCTACTAGTCCATTCTCCCCTCCAGGGATTCAGGCTCACAGCCTCTGCAACACTCTTGCTGACAGCCTCTTCTGCCTCTCCCAGCAGCACCATGCTTCCTCCACTCTAGGAGGTGTCCAGAGAGCCCTAAGGTGTGGTACATAGCCCTTCTACATTTCCTAGGTAGCTCCTCTCTCAGCTGCCACTTAATTACTTGGCTGAGAGGGAATATTAATCCTGCATGTGCTGGGTATCCCTCTGCAACCCATATCATACAACTTAAATGCACTCTTTTCAGGGCACTTTCCTCCAAGACAGTGGTGTTTCCTAAACACCCTGTCACAATATATATATATAGAGAGAGAGAGAGAGAGAGAGAGAGAGAGAGAGAGAGAGAGAGAGAGCGAGAGAGAGAGAGAGAGAGAGACTTAATGCAAAAATTGTGGTGTTTATTGGAGCAAAAAGCTAACGTTTCAGCTAGCACTCTTAGCCTTTATCAAAGTGCTTGATACAAGCAATCCACAACCAGTTAACAGACCCAGGGGCAGGAAAAGGAGGTGTAGTGACATCATAGTAGGGGAAGGGGATACACAAGAGAAAATCAAGAATGAGGAGGTGTTGTGATGTCATAGTAGGGGGAGGGAGTGCACAAAAGAAATTCATGTTAAATAAAAGGTAGTAGCAGCTAAATAAAAAAAGTAGTGGCTAACTAACATTAATAGGATCTTTGTACACAATGTAGAAAGTACGTTGTTGGAATAACAGAAAATTATACTTAGGGGCACATTTATCAAGGGTCGAATATCGAGAGTTAATTAACCCTCGAATTCGACCCTCGAATTTTAATCCTATGTTCGATCGATCAAAGGAAAAAAAAATCTATTTTAAGCGATCGATAGAAGGATTTTTCTTCGATCAAAAAAAGTTTAGAAAAGTGCTGGGGAAGGTCCCCATAGGCTAACATTGTACCTCAGTAGGTTTAAACTGCTGAAGTATGTAGTGAAAGTATTTTTTAATGAGACAGTACTTCGATTATCGAATGGTCGAATAGTCAAACGATTTTTAGTTTGAATCGTTCGAATTGAAGTCGAAGGTCGTAGTAGCCTATTCGATGGTCGAAGTACCCAAAAAAATACTTCGAAATTCTAAGTTTTTTTCATTCGAATCCTTCACTCAAGCTTAATAAATGTGCCCCTTAGTATCGCAAGGTACACATAGAAAGAGATTAGTGGGATCAGCGGGGTAAGTCAAAAGTATCAAAACTAGTTGAAGAACAACTAATAAAGCTTATCACAGTCTGTTGCAGGACAGCACTTAGTTCCAGAGGCAGTAACATGAAGGTCCCCATTCGTAGAACTGTATAAATGGAAAATGTCAGTACCTGTTGTCCTTACAGTATGTTCCACATCAATCTTTTCAAGGGGGGACGGGACCAGAGTCTGTGGTCCCTCCTGTATTACCCATGTAGACTGTTGTAGTCAGACATGGGCCGTGACTGGACCCAAGGGAGGAGAGATGTATGAAGTATGGCCAATAGATGGGGCCAATATGTCAGTAGCTATGTGTACAGTTCAACTGGTAACTGTGGCGTTGCTAAGATAGAGTCTCATAGCAACCAAAATGTCAACATTGTAATTAAAAAATAAAGTAAATGGAAAATCATGACATCCTTGTCTGGGGAGATACCATGCAATAAACAGTATGTATTTACACATATATACATAGCGTGGGACATTTGGCCATTGAGACCTTTACAACAAGGACCAGGTGTTGGGGCAGGGACAAAGTGGAAACAAAGGAAGGGGTGTAGGAGAAGGGTATGGGGGAGGGGGAGAAAGAGATGGGAAGAGAGAAGAGTGAAAAGGAATCACATTTATATGGGAAGAGGAGGGTAGGCTGTAATCTCAGTGTCAGTTATGGGAGTGTGCTAAGATTTACATCTGTTGCTGGAGAATGTATAGTCTGTATATGTATAGTCTCCATCTAATAAGCACCATTTGGTCTTGCAGGGTGCACTGGGTACAATAATATCGACCAGACCACATTAAGTGCTCAGTATCACACACTGGATACTATGTTGATGTGAATAAAAGCATATTTTACCCTCAATTCTGTGCTGTGTCAATTATTGTGAGGGACTTGCAGTATTGTATATTGGACACGAAAGGTAGTCCTAATGAGCACATTCCATATAAGGAGGGTAGTGGTCAGTGGAGTACCCAATTCTCCGGTATAATAAGACTATTTGAGGTTGACAGTGAGTCATATCTAAGGTACCAGCCTGATTACAGAGTAAGGGATGGGACAGAGGTGCTTCAAGGTATATGGGAAAAAAGAGTACTGTGTCATGTGTAAACCACTGTGGTCATTGCCCCAAAAAAACGTTGTCAAATGAACATAGCAATATGAATGTCACGTCAAAACATAGGTAAATTTCATTAGAAAAAAATGCGCATGAGATCAATTGATTCAGACCACGGGGGCTGAGAGTGTCCAGTCTGTGAATCCATTTAAGTTCAGTTTGAAGTAATAGTCGGCCACAGTCTCTGCCGCATGGAGGCATCGGGACAAAGTCAATGATCATGGTTCAGAATTATATTTTTAAATTTATTTACCAGGAACAACTATTCCAAACATTCAGAACATGGACAAAAATGCAAATGGCACTGGGGAATACATTGTAATATCATACAGGTTATATGACATAAGATGTATGAAGAATCCAAACAATAGTTATTACTGTAGAGACTGTAAAATGTCAAAGGAGAAAGAAGTGTAGACTTTTTATTCTCAGCTTAATTTATTTGTTGACACCAATGTCAAGTGCAGTTCATGGAAATTATTTTGCACCAAGGGCCATTAGAAATAATTTCCATATGGCAGTTCTAATAATCTGTTACTTTTAATAACTGGCCCCATAATGACATATACAGTACACTTAATAAAAGCATGTCACATTAACATTCCATTTTGCCTCTTAAAATAGATACCTTAGCATCTGAAGAACTCAACCTCAATCTCGATGAAACAACGTTGGAGACCCTAAAAGCTCATTTCTGTTTCATATGGATTAGCTGAATTTCTCAGAGTATGGAAATTAGTACTTATTATTAATATACTTAAAATCAACTACTAAGCAAGATAAATTACTCCAGGCTTTTAATAAAATGTGAAGAAACAATTAACCTGCTTGACCCCTTAGCCACAGTATATATTATACATTTGTTGTATTGCAATGACTGCAGTGGTAGAACATTAGATTTATAATCATTTGTAAGTTCAGAAGAGAAAGAAAATACAAAATAAAGTCCATGAAGGTTATTGTAACAGTTGGGAAATGGTGAAGGTTTTGTGGACTGAAGGACAAATCAAGGGGGCACCGTGCTAATTCTTTAAAAATAAAAAGCAATCAGGAATTCACACAATACTATGTCTGTCATTGTATAATTATTTTTTACAATTCTGAACAACACTGTTTAAAATTATAGATACAGTTAGGACCTATTGCACTGAGTTTGTGTATGATTCTGTTCTTTGGCAGACCTTAAGAGACCTAGCTTGATCATTATTCTGTGAAGTAATATTTCATGAGCGGCAGTCAGTCAAACCAAATTTGTGAAATTCTGCAACTTTTGTATAAGCGACTTGTAGACTATTACTGGAAGCAATTCTGAACTGCATCATATGAATCTGAGTTTAGGCTGAATCATTGATTGCAATCAGGTATGGCATTGGGCAGTGTTACAGAGAAAAGGGTACACTGATAAAGCTATATGCATTTTGGAATTTAAATGTTCATGTTTTATAGATATTAATTGTTTTTAGGCATGGCTAACAGCAAACTAGACTAGACATTCACAGGAAAAGACCCTAAGGGGCCAAAGTGATAAACTACAGAATTGAGCAGTAGAACCAGTGATTTTATTTTGCTTTTACTAGTATATGATAAACAAACATGATATATTATTGTAAACTATAATAAAAGTTAATTTTAGGATGGAGTACCTTTATCAGTGTTCAAAAAAGGTATATTAACAATTATTGAGGGTACCATGTTTTAAATTGCACTGACTTTTACAAAAACCTGAGAGAACAGTAACCTAATGGTAAGTACGTTATTTGGATGCCTATGTCCCCAACTCTGTATGTGTCTAGGGCTTTTCCACTACCAATGCCTTTGCCAATGGTGGTCAGTGATGCTGAGAATATTTGATATTCCAAGAGGTATGGAGTATCTTTGGCTATAATTGGTTTTAATCTTATACATTAATAAATTCTAGGTGGACAATATTATGCAATTATTTATAATCAAGAAACCCATTATCCAGAAAGCTCTGAATTACAGGAACTCCATCTTCCCTCCATAGACTCCATTTTACTAATTCACATTTTTTTTTAAAATGATTTCCCTTTTCTCTGTCATAAAAAACAGTATATTGTACTTGATCCCAACTAAGATATAATTAATCCTTATAGGAGCCAAAACAATCCTATCCTATCCTTATCCAAAAAAACTCCAGGCCCTGAGCATTCTGGATGACAGGTCAAGTACCTGTATTGCTGTTTATGTGGAATATTTGTGGGCAAATATTTTTTCATACATTTTTAAATACATTTTAGAAACATTTAACCATGCAAAGGACAATATAGGCAACCAACTGGACCCAAGTATGATGCTAAAAGCATGCCTGTAGATCAGGAGCATTTTCTCACCTAGTTTATAAGTATTCAGATGCGTTAATAGTCAATCAGTACTTCTACGCTAAAATTATTGATTCTCTTTGTAATAGATGATATTGTTAATAACAAGGGAAAATGCTTAATAGTTGAAAACCGGTTGTACTAAAGGTCAAAGACTTTATAGGGGTTATTTACAACTGGAAGTGGAAAGTGCAATTTAGAAGGAATTATACAGTATTTTTACCCATATTGTAGTGTTTTTCCCATAATTTCAGTACCATTGTGTCTGTGAGGGGGAAACACTCCTGATGCAAATTTAGTCAATGTATAAAAACTTGTGCACTTGCAAGTGCGGTTATACTGCTGCCTTCAAAAGAGATGATAGCTCCAAGATAGGAGGTGGGAAGAAGCCAGCAAAGCGGAATACAACTATATGCAAGGAGTGGCTTTGGATGCAAATTGCAAGGCAGTGGCATGGCAATTATGCAAGATGCAGCAGAAATTAAATACCATTATGACATAAGTCTGACGTAAATGCTTGAAGTGAATTTTAATAATGACTATCATTTATTTGTAGCTTATGTGTGTTTTGAACTAAGGACATTGTTCATCAGTAAATCTATATGCTGGTTTGCAATAAGTTTACCAGATCCTGTGAAATATTGAAGAGAGGACACCTCAAGAATTCCTGCTAGAAGGGCTGCACTGATTGCAGTTTCATTTAAATGCAATCAGTGCATCCTTGCAACATGCATTTATTATGTGCCCTTGAATTTCCAAGTGATTTGGAAACCTTCATTTGTAATAAAGAAACTGTCAAGCAACAACAATGTTTTTCCTAGATGTCATGCTTGTGTATTTTTTAATGTGATAACTTTAGCAATATATATATATATATGTATATATGAAAATGCTGTGTTCCTTTTTCACTCAATTTAAAAGCAGTAAAAAGTAAGCTGACAAAATGCTGGGCCCACGTCAGTAATGACACGTATAATGGAGTTCATGGTTTCTTTCCAGGCAAATTCCCCATTGTTTATCCCAAGTTCTATTCCAAAATCTGTTTTAAAATGACATTTAGCGTATGTCTCATCTGAACATTCAGCATTCCACTGTAGTACATTATAGCAGAGCATAAAAGCTTTTTTTGAAGGTTTTGTCCAACTTAGTACAATAGTGCACTTAATGCAACTATATTTAAAATGTCAAATAGCTGTAAAATTATAGTAGTGTCCTTGGACAACAGCTATGTCAATTAAAGTAGATTTATATAATCACTCATTCATCACTGACCAGACTTTATACCAATTATCTCTTTCTGCAGCAACCCACACGTGCCGAATTGTACAAATTTAATACATCTTATTCCCAGCTGTGCAAAATCTATTGTATTGCACATCTATCATTTTCTTCATCCATAAAAATATTTCCACAAAGTGTAGTTCAAAAACCTTTATTCGTTTCATACTCACAGAGGAGTACAATGTACTTTATTACTTAACAAACCTTCTCTTATAGCATACTAATGCATTGCAATATTCACTCATTCCAGCAAGGACTTGCTAATGAAAATGATTTTGTAATTTGTACAAATTTCCCTGGCTGCCCGAGTCCATCATTTTATCAGCATTTCATAATTAACTTTTTGCAATTTATATTTCTTTTCTGCAGGAATACAAAATTGGGTTTTTAATGACAGGTGTGATTTTAGGTCTGTTTCAGGTGTGAATGCACTTTTGGGAGTGAACTTCACTGTATTAGTATCTCAAATTTTATCATTTCGTTGTAAGATAAACGTTTAAATTGTCTAATATGCTAATATACAGTAAATGGTATGTTGGCAGCACGAGTTTGTCAGCTAAGGACACATCTAGTTTAGAGTGCTGGTGCTTTTCATATTTCCAAAAGGTTTTGCAGTCAGATGCTCCTTAATATAATAGAATCTGAAGTTTTGCTTCCTATTTAATGCAAACACAATCCTACTTTGAATATAAAGTCATGACAGTATCATTATTATTATTGTTTTTTTATTATTGTCAGCAAAATATGCTTTCTGTTACTGCAATAAAAAAAGCCAATTATTCAGCACATTTTACTATCTTAGGTTCTAAACTGAATAAGAGCTATTGCCAATAGCAGTCAATTAGCAATTAGCTTTGAACAGTCCCACTACTAAGTTAGAAAATTAAAGATCTAATTAGTTGTCATGCACACTAGTGTAATGTAGTACCTATGTTTCTAATTCTACATTAATGTGCTAGAAATCTGGTCAGGTGTTAACATGATCTAGCGTTACCAAGATCATTTGAAAATTTAGGGTAGGCAGGGCTGCACTGATTGCAATTTAATTTAAATGCAATCAATGGAACTTTGCAATGAATTTTCAAGTGATCTACAACCATAGCATGGTCTGGGGTCAGAATCTACTTCCCACTCTCCTTATTTCTGGACCAGTCTCTCCCAAGGTGGTTGCCAGTTATTGAGTAAGTTTTTACTTACTAGTTTAGCACTCCAGATTAAATCGTAATATAAACGGTTCTACTTTGTCCACAACAATTTTCAATTGACTGCTTCACTTACATGGTGGAATTACTCTTTTCACTTGGGTATTGGTATAATGTTTTAAAAACGGTGGCACTTTCTTCCACTACACTTCAATCCATTGGTTTCTTCTTTTCAAATTATTTAAAGGAAAGCTTTACCCCTTAAATGAAACTTAGGCAACAGATATTTTATATCATATTAAGTGGCATATTAAAGAATCTTAAAAAACTGGAATATATATTTAAGTGAATATTTCCCTTTCACATCTCTTTTCACCATTTGTGATGGTCTATGTGCTGTTTCAGAGCTCACCTGACCAGAAATAATGAAGCTCCAACAATAACAGTAAAGCTGGCCACAGATGCAAAGATCCGATCATACGAATCAACGTACGATCGGACTTTCCCATCTCCCGACCTGCCATAAAGATCAAAGTCTTACCATTCAGAAGTAGTAAGAACAGATGAGCAGATGTTCTGCCCCTGACAGCAATCATGCGATAGTTATGTCTCAAAGCTAGTGACAGTCTCCCACTGAAAATCGTACGATCGGCAATACACGCAGAGATATTACCCACAGCCGACAGAAATTTTCTAACCTGTCCGATCGACCAAACGACCAATCTCCACCGCATGAAAAAAATGTCGGGACTCTCCACACATGGTCCAAATATCGTACGAATCCTCGATTCTTATGATCGGATCTTTACGTCTATGGCCAGCTTAAGAAACGTTGAAGCAAAAGACAGAACTGTCCATAAATTGGCTAATGTGACCTAACCTGTATGGTTTGTTTGTGTGCACCATGAATATTAAGATCCCAAGGGGGCGGTCCTTAGTACTTAAAATGGTAATTTTCTATTTAGGATTACCTAATGGCACATACTACTGAAAAGGTATATTATTAAGAAAATAGTTTATTTATATGAAACAGGGTTTGACATATGAGCTGTTTTTTGCAATATGTTTTTATAGAGACCTACATGGTTTATGAATATAGTTTTCCTTTAAAAGAAAAAAAAAGAGACAGCGGATGCCCTGGATACCTGCCTAGTAAGAATGGTACTAACGTGGTTATAGATTCAACACCTGTGTATGATGAATTGTATCTAACCAGCTAATATGATGTTGATCTTTTAGTGCTCAAAATTGCAAAGGCAAATTCTAATTTGGGAGTAAGAATATATATAAATCTTGACCGTGCTATATAAATAAATAAATGATGATGATAAATAGTGATGAGCATGGATTCGCAGCATTTCGTCATCTGCAATTTTTCTTTTGCAAAACTACACTGAAAATTCGCTGAGACAAAAAAAGTTGTTGGGCAACTTGACCCATTGACTTTAATGCATTTGGATAAAAAGTCGACAAGACAAAAAAGTCAACACAAGAAAAAACACCCATTCATTTGAATCCATTTGGAGTGAGAAAAAAAATTGCATGTGTAAAAAACTGTTGCGTGAATTTTTTAGGAGTTTTGAACTTTTTTTGTTGATGCAAAACAGAACAGATTTACTCATCCCTATACAGGTAGAGGATCCCTTATCTGGAAACCTGATATCCAGAAAGCTCCGAATTACGGAATGGCTGTCTCTCAAAGACTCCATTTTATCCAAATAATCCAAATTTTTAAAAATGATTTTCCTTTTTAATAATAAAACAGCTTCTTGTGCTTCATCCAAACTAAGATAGAATTAATCCTTATTTGAAGCAAAACCAGCCTATTGGGTTTATTTAATGTTTTAATGAATTTCTAGTAGACTTAAGGCATGAAGACCCAAATTATGGAAAGATCCGTTATCCGGAAAACCCCAGGTCCCGAGCATTCTGGATAACAGGTACCATACCTGTATATGAATCTTTATTAAGCCAATGACAAATCTGGCTTTCAGAGTGTTTCTGGGGGTACAGTCCCCATAGAGAAAAATGGGGTCAGTTAACTTCTGCCCAAAGCAATGGAAAAAAGACTATATGGCACAGGTTAAATAGTGTGTAACAGATAACACCATTATGTTCTACAGAGCTTATCTGCTATCTGCTGTGTAACATGAGCCTTTTGAATGGCTGCACCCATTGCTACACAGCAGCTTATTTATATAAATAAAAGTAGTGTTTCTGGAGCAAACACGGACGTTTTACGTGTGCAGGGCAAAACTGCATTATATTTTTATTATTTTAAAACAATTGAATTTTTTGATGTTTCTGTTCCTTTAATCTCTTGTTGTTGACTTCCCAGCATCCTCTACTTCACTCTTCTTCCCTTGGAATTTGGACTTCAAAAAGAGATGTACTAGTTACATGTTTTACCATCCACTAAATTTACAAATACAGTCATAATAATTATTATTGGCTATAAGCAAGGTCTGAGCCTGGCACAATAGGGGTAATTTACAGAGTGCTGTTCAGGGTACAAAATGCAAGAAAAGGGGGTGCATTGTAAGACAGGGCTGGTGTTAGGCACAGATTGCAGCCAGACCCCCAAACACAAGTATATTTTTATGAGCACTAAGAATCATCCTTTTGTACCACTGTAGCCTTAGCTTTTGAGCAGTTTAGGAAGTGAATGGATACAAACTCAAGATATAACAATGTATGTCTACAAATAATACCTGTTAATATCTTCCTCACACTCTCAAAGAAAGCCTGCACTTAGTTGTTCCAGCCAGTCCAGGCTTGCTTTATAGAATCATATGTAAAAACAAAGAAAACAAGCTCAGAAACAAATGCACACTGTACCTTAGCATTAACAGATGTTCTTCGGCAGGATTACTGGTTTGTTAAAATTAATTCTCTTAAACATCTTACAAATGTTCCTAAAAGGCTTATAAAAAAAAAGCATAAAAATACACTCCTTGTTCTTTACTAAAATGCACTCCCCTGTATCATAGCAAGGATTGTCTGTTTCTTATATTGCAATTTATGTTATGCTGCCCAGCTAAGTCGATTTTTCCTTATCTGACAGTCTCTATATCATAGCAGGAACTGTCCGTTTCTTATATTGCAGGGAATGTTATGCTCCTGTGGTAAGTCAATTATTCCTTATCAGACTAGTCCCTACACATTTATAATGGATTTAGTCGGAACAGTTATTGCTATGGTCTTTATAAAAGGGCAGAATCGACCTGCATCTTGCTGTGCTGTGGCAATACTGTCTGTTCTGTCCTCTCTGTAAGTGATATAGATCAAGCAACTAAAGTTCTTCCTTCATCAAGTTACTGAAACTGTAATTAGTGTGCTTCAGATTTATTGATAAAGTTAGATGTGAAACCAGGATTTCACAACAATAACAGTGCTTCCAACTAATACAATATGGCATAAAACAGCACAAGACAGTGTAACTCAGAATATATGATAGCACATATAGGTGCACTTAAAATGGAGGATAACGTTATATGCTTAGGCAATAGTTACAAGTAAAGTGATTTCTGTTGCATGCATTCAACTTACCAACACCTGTGTAGACAATGCAACTCAGGAAATCAACCAAGTTTATTTTTACACCAGTCCTGGACATTAATAGAATGCACTAAAAATGCTATTTAAGTCCCACATAAAGTAGGACAGTGAAAATAACAACATAGGATTGTCCCACATCGATGGCATGTTTCATTTTTATAATTATATCTCAAGATGGCCATTCTGCTCCTTTGTTAAGCACAACAAACAACTGGGCCTCTCAACTTTAGCACAAATATGCTAGTCCTAAATGTATTGATCCAGTTGTTAGTTCTTAGTGGATGCATACATTGTTGGGCCACTCATTGTGCAAGTGAGTGAGACAGCCACAGTTTTGTTTAATAGCAACATTGTAGGACTTTCTTTATAGGTATTTTTTTAATGGTGGATAAAGGTTTTTTCTTTCAGTTGTTTCCTCAAACGCGGGTGACTTAATTTGATTAGGGATGCACTAAATCCACTATTTTGTATTCAGCCGAACCCCCGAATCCTTCATGAAAGATTCGGCCGAATACGAATCCGAATCCTAATTTGCATATGCAGATTAGGGGTTGGAAGAGGAAATCTTTTTTACTTCCTTGTTTTGTGACAAAAAGTCACACGATTTGCCTCCAGCCACTAATTTGCATATGCAAATTAAGATTCGGATTCGGTTCGGTTGGGCAGAAGGATTCAGCCGAATCCGAATCCTGTTGATAAAACACGAATCCTGGCCGAATCCTGAACTGAATCCTAGATTCGGTGCATCCCTAAATTTGATATAAATTTTCAGTATACAAAGGAAATTTATTATTTGAGTACATGTGCCAGGATTGTGAAATTGACTGTTTATATAACTTTATTATTTTATCTTGGGGCATATTTAACAAAATATGAAAATATAGCTTGTCACAATTTGCCAGAAGGAATTTCAAAGCTCTCTTTTAAATGGCATGTAGGAATACAGGGAAAATATTCAGATGTATTGGAACAAGAGGGCTGGGAACAAATAAGAGACGAAAAACTTCACAGGCACAAAAGATATGGAACAGCAGGGCAAACCCTTGCATTTTATTAATGCAGTGCAAAATGCAACGTTTCGGGCCACGCCCCTTTATCAATCATGGGCGTAGCCCCGAAACGTTGCACTTTGCACTGCATTAATACATTTGCAAGGGCTTGGCCTGCTGCTCCATATCTTGTGTGCCAGTGAAGTTTTTCATGCCTGGTTGTGATAGAGATTCTATCGCTGGGCACCAGGAGGATATTTTTTGTTATGGTGGTGTGTGGTGTGCAGCTACTCCAAAATTTTTTAGAACAAATAAGAGAAACACATTGTTGCATCTCTATTGTGGACATTTAGTTAGCTTCTGTTTCATAGACAGACTAGACAGTTGGCAGCTTGTTTGACCACGAGCATGAAAAAATGCAGCACTAAAGGAGCCGATTTTGCATCCGTTAAAAGATAGAAATTTATTGAAGAATCATTAAAAATGGTGAAAGCATGTGCAGAACATATTGTAGACTGCCTGCTTTACGCATTTAGTAATCGTAAACGCTACAGGCCACTTCCTCAGAAGCTTGTTTGACAAGGGTTTTATTTTCTATATAGGCATCCATATGTCCGAGCATAGGGAATTGGGTGCTGATATATGCATGTATTTTAAAAATTCCCTTGCACAAGACACTAGCTGTAAAATCTGATGGTGGAGCAGAGGGGGGAGTTACCTCACATGCCAAACATGGACATGCACATGTATACAGCATGGGGACATGCTTAATGCAGCTCTATGTGCAAATCCTGCTTAGTGTTTGACATTCAGCATCTGAATTTTAAATGTATGCTTACATTACCCCAAAAGCTGTCCTAAGAAATAGAAACATACATTTAAGCTACAGGCTCTGAAAAAATGTGCCGAAACTCCTCCTGCATGAAGCTAACTTCCGGTTCAGCGCACACAGGAATTTAAGCTGCCGTCACCCTTTTGCCCAGCTGCTATGGAGTATTTTGTAAGTAAAATTCTACTACAGGTTTTAAGAAATCCAAGGGGGAGTAAGCCTTGCCTATTAATATAGCTGTTTTGGAGTGAATTTAGTGTTGAAATATGTTGTTTACTGTTCCTTTAATATATAGGGGGTTAATTATTAAAGTCCAAATGCCCAAAATGTTAGTTTTTTTACTATAAAATTCGAATTTTTAGTGAACTAAAAAACCCTTGATTTTTTCTTGATTTATTATACCCTGAGGATGGAAAAAGTCAGAATCTGAAAATCCAGCATCTCAGCCCTGCCAAGGTTGTACAATATATAAGTCAATGGGAGAAGTCCCAATGATATCCTGATCTGCACTGGGTTTCATGCAAAAATCTGAGTTTTGTGGTTTTCAGGCTAAAATCCGAAAAATTCGTATGAATTTTCGTACGATTTTCACAATTTTTTCAAGGTTTTTCCCGCACTGGAAATTTTCAGGAAATGTATTTATAAATAAGATGAAATAAATCATGCAGATTTGGTCAGAGTATATTTAAGAAAATAATGAGATAAATTTGAATTTTAATAAATAACCCCCAAAATGTACACTTTGTTTCAAAAAATAATAATGTTAAACTAATGTCAGAGTATGCAGTAATGGGAATTCTGGGTAATGTCTGTATTCTTATAGAGAAGGTATTGCCTTAATATATATATATATATATATATATATATATATATATATATATATATATATACATATATAAAACTAAACCCTCAGCTAAAAATGTTATAAGTGTAAATTGGCTAAAATGATCTTATCATGGAAAGATATAAAATGAAATAGTTACAAGCATAGAGGTACAGTAAGTGACATAAATCAATAAATCGTTGAATACTTCTCAGCACAATTTGAAAAATAAAACATCCAAGCAAATCAAGTCCAATAAACAAGAGAAAAAAACTCTATCAGATAGGTGGGAATTGACTCTATTTAAAGGGGGATCCAACCCCAAAAATAAATTAGGGGTGCACAATCAACCAATATAAAAGCATATCAGAAGTAGTGATGAGCTAATCTGTCCCATTTCACTTTGCCCAAAAATTTGTGAAAGGGCGAAAAATTCACTAAACACATTTAAGTCAATAGGTATCAAAGTTTTTTTTAAGTGTGCAACAATTTTTCTCACTCCAAATGCATTAAAGTCAATGGGAGTTATTTCTTGTGGCAATTTTTTTTTTGTCTCTGTGACTTTTTTCTCCAAATGTATTAAAGGCAATGGTCATTATTTCTTATGGGGACTTTTTTTGTCCAAATGCATTAAAATCAGTGGGCATTTTCTCTTATGGTGACTTTTTTTGTCTCTGCAACATTTTCGTCTCTGCAACTTTTTTGTCATGGAGAATCTTTCATGGGAAATTTTTGTCGCAGTTTTGCAAAACATTTCATAGAAATGCAGAATTTCTCTGTGAATCCATGCCAGGTGAAAAATTTTGCTCATCACTAATCAGACACAGTATTTACTCCATTGGAATAAATACATATAGCTTTTTACTAATTTGCCTTAATTATACCAACACTCTCAATATCAACAAGTGGGGGGCTTAACCACTCAAGCCAATTGCAACCTAACATATCATAATTATGAGTTGATTGGCAAACTATAAAACTCAACCAAATTATCAGTGTTGAGACTAATTGCTTGCTGCGTTATAAACTTTACTAGTCTAATTAAGAATTGGTTGACCAGTCTACAAAAATTCATAAATCATGCACAAAAAGATCTTAAAATTGTGATCACGAACAACTTACTGACAAATTCTTTTCGATATGGATGAGTTACATTCATTCACTCCCAACTCATACTAAACATTTAACGATCTATGCATTTAGACACATCACGTGGTACGACACGGAACTACTACTCGATAATGCTATTGTTCAAGAAACCGATCGCTATATTCAAAATATCCCGAGGTCACGGGAACAGAATTCACGAACGCCCCCCAGGAGTCACCACATAAATCAGCTCTTACGAACACAGTATTTTTGATCAACTGTTCTAAGTCATGGATGGGGGAAATAATGTTGTACATTTTAATATTTCAATTTATTTTATGCTAATCCATTGAGAGGAGTCCTGCATTCCAGCTATTGAAGGTGTATACCTGATACTGCTACCATTGGATTTATCTGTCACTCTCTCTTGTGTTTCCGAATTCCTTTGTATTTTATTTTATTTTTTTTTCTTTTCTTCTTGTTTGTTGTAAAATTTCAATAAAAACATTGTGATCACAATTTTATGCACACAATAGAAACATGGTATGGTGCATGATATGAATTTAGACTGATCAGCTGATTTTTTAATTATTTAGAATAATGAAGTCTATAAAGAAGCAATACGTATCAACACACTGATTTTGAAGTTTGGTTTTGATGTGCAAATTAGTCTTGCATTGTGATTGTTGAAATAATCCATTACAAAGAGCTAATTGTTTGTTTTTATAAATGGGGGCATTTCCTCACTCCAGACTATTTCCAAAAATTATATTTTGCACCATAATTAGGAGACTTGGGACAAGTACACAAAGCAAAGAATTCCTGGCATATACTGTAAAATGTACAACACTATCTAAAAAGTGTCAACTTTTTTTACATGAATATGTATTAGAATGAATATTCCAGCAGATTTCCTAATTTACTGGCATGTTTTTATCTGCTGCTAGCTGTTTCTAAAAAAGATGGGTATAGCAGTTCATATAAAGTATAATACTAGTACTATTATCTTGCACACACTGCTAACATTTTCTTTGAAGTGCTTGTCTTTACCTTGTCCAGAAGCTTCTTTGTGTGTTTTTTTTCACGCAACAAATAAATGTAGCAGGATTTTGCATGGCCCACCATAGAAACTGTGACTGTTTTCTGTAGAAAAGGATGCCTCTGGTAAAGGTGCTAGTTGAACTAGCCAGTGATAACCTGTGTGCTGTGTATGCCCTAGCAAACATACTAAGGTTAGACAGGAACTTCACATTTAAATAGAAGATTTAATAATAAAAACTGAAAAAAACAAAGACCCAGCAGAAAACTTTAATTAGGGCTAGACAGACTGGATACAGATATCTTCTCTAGGCAGGCAGCAAGGTCAGGACACAAGATTAGAGCAGGCAACAAGTAAACAAAGTTCAGGAAACAGACAGAAGATCATTTCAGGCAGCAAACAAGCAGAAATCCAGATAACAGATGAAGGTTCAAAAGAGAGAGTCAGAGAATGGGAACAAGGGCAGGGCTGGACAGACTTACAGGTAGTGATGGGTGAATTTATTCGCCAGGCGGGAATTTGCGGCAAATAAATTCGCAAAACAGCTGTGAAAATTCGCCAGCCATAATTTGCCGGCGTCAAAAAAAGGAGACCCCAGCACCATTTCGCTAATTTTGTGGCGAAGCAAAACGCCCCAAATTTGCCCATAACTACTTAAAGGATATTTGGACAAGATACTTTCCAGGCTTGGTCAACGCAATAGCAGTGATCTACCCCAGGGTATTGAAGGAGGCAGACTTAAATATTAACTTTATTGGGCTATTGACTGCAGCTCACAATATCAGCCATGGAATATACAGTACCCAGGAGGAAAAGTCAGTTATTAATCTCCAGGCCAAATCCCAGCAGTCAGTATACACAGGGTCTCAGGCTCTAGACTAACAGACACTCTATTATTAGATCCTTATTTCTGATTATATGTATGTATTGGCTGCATTTTTAACAGACATAATGTGACCATATTGTAAGATTTGTGTTTCATGTCTATTCAATATAGCTGCAGAAGGACTGCTTGCACTGTGTAATAAATGCAGTGATCCTGTCTCATGAACTGTTTGCAAAATGCTGTTTCAACAATATATATATATATATATATATATATATATATATGTACGCGTTATAATTTTTTATATCTATATTTACACTATCATCTTTCTATCTATATATTGTATTAGTATATACACTACAAAAAAACACACGTACATTAAAATACACAAATATATTATTGACTAGGATATCTGAAGCTTCCATTTTAAATATAAGACCAGCATAACAATTTCTGAAGATTTCCATTTCCATGGAAACTGTAATGCACATCTTCCAATCTATGCAATAGCTTTTGCAAAACCTCTTGGCAATTGTATACAAATATGATCTTTGTCTAATATAAACAAGTAGATATGCTTTTGCATTTTTTTAATATTTTTATATCTTCACAAAAATACCCACAATTATTATATAATTTGAATTTATTAAAATATAACATATTAACAAATAACTTTTTTGTTCCTCTCTTTTTCATATATCCTCAGCTGATTTTAATTTGCATAAAAGTAAGCATTTTTCTGGACATTGACATAAAGAATACCCCTAGGGGGTTATTTACTAAACTATGAATGCAAAAATCACGAAAAATTCGTGATTTTTTTATAACATCGAACTTTTAGAAAAATTTTATGAATTTATTAAACCCAGAGGATGGAAAAGTCCTAATCAGAAAATCCGGCATCTCAGACCTGTCAATGTTGCACATAAGTCAATGGGAGACGTCCCAATGAATTTTTGATGTGCGCTGGGTTTTGTGCAATACCCCAAAGTTTTCGAAATTTCAAAAAAATCATGAAAATCTGATTTTTTCCCCGCAAAGCAAATTCTCAGGAAAATGTAATAATAAATACGCGTAAAAAATGGAAAGCGGATTTGATCGAAGTTTGTGGCAGAAAATATTGACTTTATATATATTTAAATATTGACAAGTAACCCCCAGAGTGTCCAACATGTGCATACCTTTTTTCAAATGCCTGTTAAGCCGCTTTCATAATATTACTCAGATTTTATTTTCTTCCTCTTTGCTCTCTGATCAATAGAGGACTAAATATTTAAAGTGCTTTTTTTTGGTACACTTTTTTATTTTGCAACAAAATTGAAATAGTTTTACTCCTGGTATGATGCAAACATAAACACATAATCTGAGTGTAATAGAAACTGAAAATAATATTGAGACTAGATGTAATTTGCAGTTGGAGGGTCTATTCTCAAAGGAGCTTATTACTTACTGTTATACTCAATAGAGTATTGATTTTCGTACATGGAAAAAGTTCCAAAATAGAGAATGGATTAAAACAGGCTACAGGGGATCATATTCTGTGCAGCAAAAATAGCTGTACTTTAGGATGATTTGTACTAAACTACTATATTTCATATGGCTTATAGAGTAATCGTTTATCTAGATAAATTAGGCATTATCAGAAATTCTCGTTTCAAATAATATTAGCAATAAAAAAAAATATTTGTGTGGCTCTTACAGTGGACCTGTCATCCAGACATAAAAAGCTGGATAATAAAAGCCCTTTTCAAATTAAACATAAAATCCAAATTCTATTTTTTATTAAAGTGTTCATAGATGTTATAAACTCATTTCAAAAAATGATAAAATCAGCTATCAAATCAAATTTCCTGCTCCAAATTGCCTGCTCCTCCACTATGCCTTAGACATAGAGGCGGGGCAAGCAATTACTTTCACTTTCCATTCAGCACTTCCTAGATGTCACTGCTCTCCCCACATTCCCCCAGTTCTCTTAACCATTTAATTGTGTAGTCCGGTCATGGGGATGGACGTCGGGTCAGCCATTCTGGTGCACAAACAAGATTCTGAGATGATGCAAGGCTTGCCTTAATAACAGTGTCTACAAAATGGCTCCTGCCTGCTTGCTATCATTAGACGTTCCCAGATTGATGGAAATGAGATTCAAATCATTTATACAGTGTAAGTAAAGTTCATTTCGCTTGACTAACATGATAACATAGGATTTGGAATAATTTTTACTGGTGGGTCCCCTTTAATAACATGAACCACTGTAAATGATGCTGCATTGTTAAGGAAAATATATGCAAAATTTGTATCAACATTTTGCAGTTACACCTCCATTGGGTATTTTGGTGTGATAGAGCTCATTTGGGATGTATTCTCAAACCAATTCAGTAACACTATGGGACTCACTAGCAATAGACTAGCAAAATATCCAAGTGTCACATATCAGTGGCGAATTCTATCTCTGTTTCTTCTAAATATTTTGTCTACCATACTTTATTAACAACAAAATGTCATAAGAGAAAGACCAAGTATTCTGAGGGGTGTGCCATGTTAACTAGGGATCTGAGAGATTGCAGAATATCAGAGCCAATTCACCTAATACTAACATTGAGGTGCTAATTGCTTCTTTGATCTGACTTTCAAGCACTCACATTGGTAACCTGTACTCTATAAAGCTGCATACCTATTTGTCCTGTCCTTGTCAATATGCTACCCCAAGCAGAGTTGCACTGTAGTCTCCTTGCCAACCACTTTCTGTGAGAAGCATAGCAGAGATCACTGTTTTGCCCTTATCATTTTGTCCAATTATGTGTTAATATTTTTACAATATTAATAATAAGCCCCATCTCAGAATCAACTCTACAAAGGTTAATTTTTTAGCCAATACCAATACAAGTAAATTGTTACAGCCATTTTTTCAGAAAGACTATTAATCCATTCTATATTCTGATAAATTACTGAAGTCCTAATGCATATGCACAGTAGACATGAAGGCTTGAACCCTACAGGATTTTATAGATGGGCTTTGCTACAACCTACTATGGCCAGTTAATGAATGTAATATATGACCTTAATTTAGTTTAGCCTAATCTGGCTATAATCTGAGTTACTAATTCCTCAGTTGCTAACTAGGGATGGACGAATTTGACCTGTTTAGTTTCGCCAAAAATTTTCCCCTGGCGAAATGTCGCAGACGGCCATTAAAGTCTACGGGCGGCAAACAAATTTTGTTGTGCAGCGAAATTTTTTTTTAACAAGCCTCTTTTTTTTTTTGACGCACGATGCCATGCAAGTCTATGGGCATAATTTTTGAGGCGAAACAAGGCAGAAAAATCTGCCCATCCCTATTGCTAACACTTCTTTAAATCCTACACCACACCAACTTTTGGACTCACATTCCCTTGAACTGCCTGTTCTACACAAGATTTTAATTCACTTCCATATGATCTTATATCTGTTACAATATGTATCCCAAACCAAGAACAATCCTCAAGGTCCTGGTTGAGGCTCAGTCTTCTGCCTATAACAACCACCTTTTGCTTCGGGAGAAGCCCTCCACTACTTGGGTGCCGCCAGGTCTTATAGTGAGAGGACTAGGGAGAGAGCTGTGGGCAGGCAAGGGAATCACATGTAGTACACAGAAAGGAAGGGGATCAAGGAGCATGGTCAAGGGACAGGCCGGGTCAATACCAAACTGACAATACGGTACCAAATGAGTAGCAGAAGCGTACTCAAAGATCACAGGCCAGAGTCAAACCAAACAGAAACACGGTACACAACGAGAATCCAAAGAGTAGTCAGTCAGGCAAGGGTCAAGTACAACAATCAGACAATATGTAAGTACACCCAGGAATAGATAAATAGACCTATATTGGGCAATGATTCAGTGCAGAGCAAGGGTCTTATAGGCAGGCTAAAAATGATATAAGTCCCAAAGCCTCTTAGAGTAAAAACAGTAATTTTATTGATATTCACATTTAAAAAAGTATCCAGTACATACTACCCCACATATCCCACTTTATGCATTTCACACCCTCCGGCGCTTAGTCATAGGCATGTCTCCCTATGTAGTTTGATTGCCTTTTGAACTGGGGCGGATCCCTTTGGCTTGGTTAAATAACTGTATGGACTCCCGATTCATGAATTGATACAGGCTAATGGCTTACACTGATCACCTGGGGCCAGATTGATAACAGGTGAACAAAGCCCTGCCCTACTTAATTACAAGTATAGCAATGGGAGTGAACCAGGGCCTTAGCTGTATGCTCACATAGAACAGTGGTACTCAGTGGTAAAGAGTAGTAAAGACAACCCAGAAACACCAGGTCCTTGGTTCAACTCTAGGCAGGATATCACATTAGGATGGACTTCCATAGGCTCCCCCAACTATCTTTTAGCATAGGGAAATACCAAACTGCAAGGTGGGCATTTCAAACCCTTTTATTATGAATAAATGCAGGGTGTTCCTTTTATTAGGTTAAAACTGAAACTAATATAAACAGATACTGAGGCATGTCAATTTAGCATGTTCAACGTTGAAGATATACAAATGTCCTTTTACCAGGCCAGTGGTCAGAGGTAGGCAACTAACACAGAGAGTCCAATTACTGGCAGAAAGGTCTGGGTACGCAGCTAGCAAGGAAAGTCCAATAGGCAGGCCTAGGTCAGGGGCAGAGGGTAGTCCAGGAAACAAGACAAGGTCAGTACCAGGAGGTCAGTTATAAACAGACAAGGATCAGGAACAAGGGCACAGGAACAACGCAAGGACTAGGAGGTCAGGAATCAGGATCAGGAATCAAGGCAGAAACAAAACAGGAACCAGGCAAGGGACAAGCAGGAACAACAAAGTAGCGGTTTCAAAGGGCTCTATTGAACCAAAAATCACAATAAAACATAAATAATATGTCATTCAAAAATATAATCACATAAAATCACGGAATACAGTATTTCTGAAAAGATACAGATCACATTCAAATTCCAAGTTAGTTTACATAAAAGTAAATATTATTTTAAAATTTGTGACCATAAAATTTCATGTTTTGTTCTTTTCTTTTTATCAGTTAAAATACAAATTCATCATGCTGAGGGCCAGGGCTATACAATTACCTAATCAAATATCCTCTTAATTATAATGCATCATCTTTCTGTTTTTTTAAAAAATATTTCATTTTCCATAAAACCATAAAATGGGCATTTGATCCATTTATCCATAGAGAATGAATGTATAGTCCTGTAGAGCTATAGTAAATTGAGTGCACCGTTCTCTCTATGAGCTTCACCCCCAATACTGTGCTCCAGATGAGACCTTATTCAGGGGGTAAGCCCTCGCAATGGTGTGGAGGCAGGATGTAGTATAACTGTAACTTGGTGTAGTATACAATAATTGGGCACTAGTGTTTCTTATAACTTAACCAGAGAATATACTGTAATTATTGAACAAGATAATCCACAAAGGGGTGTACATGAAGAGCAAGCAGGATCATACAGCAGCAGTGGATATGCATATACTCACAGCACCTATGGTCAGTGTCAGGCCATGCAGGGAAAAATAACATATACAGCAGTGAAGTGGAACCTGAGGGGAATCTCTACATCCCTAAGTCTGTACACTGTCCCTACTTCTGGAGAATTAGTACCCGGGATCTTAATCCCACAATCCTCGAAGGAGCATCAAATTGCTCAGCTCCTAGAGTGACCTCTTAAAGGAATTATTCAGTGTAAAAATAAAAACTGGATAAATAGATAGGTTGTGCAAAATAAAACATGTTTCTAATATAGTTAGCCAAAAATGTAATGTATAAAGGCTGGAGTGATTTGATATATAACATGTCAGTCTGAACACTATTTTCTGCTTTTCAGCTCTTTTGGTTTACACTGACTGGTTACCCTGGCTACCAGGCAGTAACCAATCAGAGACTTGAGGGGGGGACACATGGGTCATTTCTGTTGCTTTTGAATCTGAGCTGAATGCTGAGGATCAATTGCAAACTCACTGAACAGAAATGTACCATGTGGCCCCCCTTCAAGTCGCTGACTAACTCAGAGTTATAGAGCTGAAAAGCAGGAAGTTGGATTCTGGCTGTTTTATTAGACATCTGTTCACTCCAGCCTTTATATATTACATATTTGGCTAACTAACTATATTAGAAACATTTTTTTATTTTGCACAGCCTATCTATTTGCACAGTTTTTATTCTCACACTGAACTGTTCCTTTAAGGGAGTAGTCTATCCTGACTAGACCTAAGGTGTATAGGTTGCACTTTACCTGGCCTGCCTGCTCCAGACAGGTCTGGCACAAAATGGACCCAGAACACATGGCTGCCCAGGGCTTTATACTTTATCGCAGTGCCATCTACTGGGCACTGATTGAACACCAAGGGCCATAGCTATAAGCAGGATAAGTAAATAGGTCCCCCCTCCTAACTGTATTTTAGGACCCAGTTAGGGGGTTGCCTGCTAAATAACACTGGAAGACTAATTTGCCAGTCCACTACAGTCCATATTGTGGAGTCCACCGACCAGTTTTAATAAAGGGCTTAATGTTCTCCAAAGTTCCTGAGCATAAAAGCAGTTGCATAAAAGGTGTAAAACAATCTCTTCCTAAGAGCAAGTAGCCGTTGGGCATTTAGGCAGTGCCACCACACCTCTTTTATGTTGGAAAGCCCTGGAAGGGAAACATTTATGCACACAGTCCCAAGCCAAGTCCTTAAAAAGCATTTTGTGACATAGACTGGCCCATACACATTCCATCTCTTTCACATTTAGATTAAACATAGGAATCACAGTTTCTAAGGCATAAAAGAATTGCTTCATTTTAAGGGTCCTCCTGAGATACACTTTGCAAGTTAAAATTGCTTATGGTGGTTCTTAAAATCTCATAAAACCAGGAAGAGCTAAAACAAACAGTTTTTTAGATAAATCACACCATGCACGTTTCTTAAAAATAAACCCTGCAGAGTATTTGATAAAAAAGGACCAGTAGTTATCAGAATGATAATTCTTAAGACATAAAGCTAAATACTTTGTATATAAAAACCATTTTATGTCTACCATGCCTTTGTTACCTTTCTCAGGGGGTTTTGTCATAAAAATTATTTTTAATATTTCCATTTTGGATCCCCATATAAAAACAAAACATGTTCTTAAAACACTAATGGGGGTAGGTAAGAGCTGAATATAATAAAATTGACATTAAAAAATATTTTAAACATTTTGAAACGCTTTCTCTCCATAGTAAGGTGCTTCTTTGTCCATGCATGAAACAACTAATCCATATACCTTTTTTGATCGCCATATTCCATGTTTCCTTACCATCACTTTGTAAGTTAATAACCATGCCTAAAATCTTGACAGACTCACTTTGCTGTATTAGGCAGTCTGACAAGTCCCAATCCCCATCTGTCAACATGCAGCTTTTCTTTAAGCCAGAGGCAGCACAGAAATGTTCTGTTCTTTGAACTCCACCCTGGTACAGTTTGTCCCCTTGAACAGTATGGCAACTCCCACACATCTGTTTTCATTTGATCCAGACCACACAGATGGGCCACTGTAACAGTTGGCACCCTAAACCCAGAACCGATGACAAGCACCCTGATCTCGGCTCGTGCTTCTGCCTGTAGCAGCCGCCTTTGGCTTCGGCAGGAGCCCTCAGCTACTCAGATGCCACCAGGTCTTAATAACGAGAGGTGCATAGCGAGGGGTTCTGGGCAGACAAAGGGGCACAACTGTAAGCGAAAGTCTCTGGGCAGAAGGTCGTGGTACAAGGCGACAGAATCGTAGTCAGATCAGGCCGGTTCGAGGCAGGCATAGAGTAAACGTAGTCAGGCAGGCAAGGGTCAAACCAGGAAGTCAATCAGAGGGTTAAGCAGAATCGGAGTTGGTAATCAGGCAAGGGGTCAGGATACAGGAGTTCAGGATCGTCAATAGCCAGGCAGGGATCAAAGCAGGAATCAATCACAGAATAAACAGAAGCTCAATAGCACAGAAGCACCAGGAACAAAATCCTATAAAGGGCAGTGTGAAAATGAAAAATGGCCTTTTAAATACATTTGAATTTTCCTGCCAATGCGCGCTGGTGTCATCACGCCAGCGCGCCAGCGCCTTTAAACCAGGAAGAGGCACCGCGTGTGCGCCCTAACAAACCAGCACCTGCGGTGAAGACTGGCGCGGTGGGCGTCCCGCCGTCCCCCCACTAGACCACCAGGGTAAGTTGTTACAGCCAGTCCTTGGCAAAGTTCTGATAATTATCCATGTGTGGAATTGCAGGAATAAAACAGTCACATTAAAAGCCACAAAAAAGTTAAAAACAGTCACCCTTGTCAGTTGGCTCTAAATACTGTTACACGTTTAAAGAAAGACCCTTTAAAACGACCATGTTGGGATAAAAAGAAAGTTCTTAATGGGGACTTACTCAGTGTCCATGTTTTTACCTAATGGATCAAAGCCCAGAACCTCTGACAGGTTTTGCACAGAAACCAGAAATTCTGTATGAGGAAGCCTGCCCCATTGTGATCTGTCATCTCTGCAAAGAATCGCTGGAAATATCTTAATACATGGAGGATTCGTTCTCTGCTTTCTCAGATGGTCCTGCAGAAAGGATCTGCATAGGATTTCCCTTGTCCTCTGGTACCTGGTGACCGCATACGCTGTTTTTTGGCTTGGATATAGTAAGAAATTCAAGGGGTTCAACCGCAGAAGATTGCAAATGCTCTACAAGCTCACCCCCTCCTCCCTTGCTCTGCCTGGTCTTGAAGCGGCAGTTGTAGACTACTCAGTCAACAGACCCCAAAGTGAAGACTCCTCCGAAATAGTGGACTCATCCCTTAGGGCAGGAACCAGAGCCAGCGGTAGAAAATCTGCCATGGCATCACCAGGACCTCTCTCACCTGGAACATCAGGAACTGCCTCTGGAGCCAGGATTGCCTTCCACAGGAACACAAAAAGCTTTCTCCACAGGTTTGGGTCTAGACCCGTTCCCCACCAAGGTCTGCCTTTTGCACTTTATTTTGGTTTGGGCAGTTATAATACACATGACCTACACCATGACAGAAATTGTTTAGCCTAGGGTCAATCCTTTGTCGCGTGTTCGAACGAGTCAAAATTTTGGCATTTTATACACTTGCTGGCAATCATCTTTGGAATGTTCATATTCATGACACACACACAACAAAAACTGCCCATACCATCATAAACTAAGTGCCCATTATGCTTTCCAATGTTAAAATGGGCTGGTGGTACAACCCCCTTTTTAAAAGTAACCAGGCCCTTCCTCTTTTTAGCCGAGGATCCAAACAGGTTTGCCACATTATGCAGAAATTTTACTTTGACACAATAAAGAGAGAGACATGTGGTATGTCCTCTTGGGGTACATTGAGGTTATACATTTTGACCACCACTGCTTTAATATCTTCCACTTGATAGTGTAGAGTCATTTTTAACCCATTTAAAAGTTCATGGTTGCAATGTTTTTCCAGTGTTTCAACAAAATCAATTCAGGTCTTTCTATTTATAAAAGTAACCTCATACACCCCACAAATGTGCTAATCTTGTAAAGCTAGGATCTTGTCAGCTGTCAATTTAAATAATCTGAATTAAAGTACTCTTGGGATGTATTCCAATCTTGTATCTCCTCTCTTCTCCTTCTCAAATTTAAGGAGTTGAGGAGTTAAATTTGAGTTGTTTACCCACACATAAGCCGGGATTGATGCATTTGTGACTGCCGCTGCTCTGGAAGTAAAGTAGTCTCTGCTCCGAGACAGTGTATATCTGGGGAGCTCGGAGAAGACCATTAGATATGATACTGCCAGACCATACCTAATAACAGGTGAGAACACTCAGCCCAAATACCAGACCAAACATTCATCTTTACTGACCTCTGGGAGGGATATATATTCTTTGTATGAATTTCCAGTAACCATGCCTTTGTCCGAGTCTAAAGAATATAGACGATATACAGAAATATAATTTTACAAATTTTAATATTTAACAGCTGAGTTTAAATAAATATTTTGTTTATGACTGAGAGCTGTCGTTTTTGCTCTGATAAGTAAATCTTAGTGTTTCTAATTAAAAGTATTCTGTGGCCTAATTAAGCATCTCTCTGGGACACTCGAGGGAATGTTAAGTGAGACACATAAATGGCTGAAGAGTTTTTCAAATAACCATAAAAATATAAAAGTCTTTTCATTTCACCTAAGCTCAACTACGATACAACCAAAAACTGCATCAATTTGCAAAATACTTTCTGATTAACAGCATTCTATGAAATATTTCCTGAAATTTCTGACCAAGACCAGTCTTTGCAGTAAAGAAAATGGAGCCCAACATTGATGCTGTGAATAAAAGGAATTAGAAAGGAATCTGTAATTTCTGAAATAATTGCAATATCTACTCTTTTAACAGAGAGGTTGTGGGAAGGTGATGTAAAGCCACTAGACATTCAACTATCATGCATCACGATTGTATTATTTTTTAAAAAAAATATTTCTTATTGACTCTTGGTTCAATACTATACTTTTTAAACAAAAATGTAACTTTTTATTCATTTGACTGAAACAGTTACACCAGATTCAGTAAACTTTTTGTCATCCAAAATGCACCAACTGAAATAAAGATAAAAACTTGATAAAAATGGCAAATAAACCAAAGTTCATAAAAAACTTTAAACCACCAATCAAAACCTTTTTCATAAAAACCTATAAAGTTGTGTTATTATTAATGATACAAATTAAGATATCTTGTATCAATTAATACTCTAGACACTTTACACAAAAAACCTTTAACAACTGAAACCTTTATTGAGTTAATTAAAGTCAGACAAGAGCTTTCCAGCTATCTCAATATTCAAATTAAACACAGTTACAATTAAATGGCGTTGATGAAAACCAGAACTAGCTGGGCTCTCCTGCCATAAGAAAGAGTCAGATCTGTGCCAGCAGCCTAAACTCCAGGTTTCTAATCTAATGGCAAATAATGCAAATTCCACAACAAGACTGGAAAAGAAGACCAATTGCAGATGTTCTCAGAATATCAATATCTACATCATACTAAAAGTTATTTAAGACTTCATTAATGGTTGAAGCTAAGAGATTAAAAAAGATAATAAATGGATATAAAACAGAGAATACATCACAGCAGTTTTATATTTCATTTTTCATGTAATATAGATTAAACCTCTATCCTCCTTTATGTTAAATTGCCAATATGTTCAATAGATGTATCAGAAGAAAGCGGACACGTCCAACATACAGACTACGTCAAGTTATTCTGACACTGTAACTCAGGGTCCCCATTGCATCCCCACTAGAGCATCAGGGTAACTTCTCACAGACACTTTTCACTGGATATCAGGCACTGATGTACTGTATATATTATGGGGCAGATTCATTTGGCTGTGATACATGTATCTTCAAATCTATTTTCCAAATTTTCCCCTATACTTCAATAGGATTTCCATGAGACATTTTAGCAACATATGTAACAAATGGTGTTAGGATAAGAATTCATAAAAATAAGAATAAAAAAGTGCAGCGTTTAGAAATGTGCTAATGTTCACTAGACTGTATTATATTGCATATTTTAATTGTGGAATATGGGTTTGTAAATCCTTCTTGATGGTATAATTAATAATGAAATAACTGCCATTTTAGTAAGATGTTATTTTACACACTGCGCACTAGTGCAAATGACAGAACATTCAATCTTTTTTCTACAGGTTGTAAGTTACAGTTAGTTTACAAAACATTCCTTGACTATATGCAAAGGGAAACTATTATTTTGTGCATTTTTCTTCAAATGCTGTTTATCACGTAATAGGGTTAATCTTCAAAATAAAACTGGCACAATAACTGGGGATAGGTTTGGATATCAATTATAGCAACTATATTTCACTTTAATTTGACCGAGCTGTTATATTACTATCACATGTATAATATTTCCATATACCAGTTTCTACTTGGTGTCATGCTGTGCATAAACTATCCTTATTTCTTTTTATTTTTTGCTATGTTATACTTCATGACAGTTTTACTGATGATCTTCAATGTCAAGTTACTATCGAAACAAACAAATATTACATATGTTCCTCACCACAGTGCATGATTTTATGACATTAAAATGTAAATTTTGTAGCATCTGTTACTGTTATACTTTTTTTCTACTCCAGGTTAGCTTGAATTTTCTATCAAAACATGAGAAATAACCTTCTCGCTTATGTTATTTGCCTTTTTTGCTCACAAACTTGGCAGCATTTGTCAAATAATATAGTGTGGGTGGGAGCATTATGAAAAAGAATCAGCAACCAACAACAGGTTAATCTGCCTATTTATGTCTGCCATCTGTGCAGTGAGAGTAGCACAATCAATCTTCAAGGAATCTTCTGGTGTGCTAAATTCAGCAAGAGACTGATCATGCTGTTTTCCCTGTACATACAGTGACCATAAGCCTAAAAATCATAGAATACGCTGGAGATTGCTATTTTGTATAGACACAGTCCATCGTGTGCTGTTTTGCAGAATGTTAGACTGTTGCTTGCCCTAAGAATGTCAAAATCCATACTGATAATTCTACCAATGGGCAGACTAATCCAAAAGGTTGGTCTGTGGGCTTATTACTGATATCTCAACTTTGGTAAGATAGTTGTTGCACAGTCTGCTATACCTCTGCTCTATGTGAACAGATGGCTAAGGTCCTGGTTCAATGATTTATTATCCTTGAGGTTTCAGGAAAGTATGGTTTATTTTAGCTGTTATTTATCTGGCCAGAGGTGATCAGAGTTTAGCCATCAACCTGCCTATATTATCCCTAGCGCTGAACTCATTCATTGACCATTGTGAATCAGGTTCCTTCCTGGTCCTATGAATCCTGATTTCTGCTGCTGATCCTGCTTTCTGATTCCTGCTGCCCTGATCCTGACTCTTGATTACTGGTTTTGAGCACGGCTTGTTCTTGGTTCCACAGACAATGTTGTTATTTGGTTCTGACCAGTCTGTCTGTCTGTGTTTAGTTCTGTCCCTTCAGGCATTTTCTTGACATTTATGTTTGGCTTCCTCACATGAACATGTGGAAGTTTCTGCTGTTTTTTCATGCGGAAAACATAGAGGCACTCTAGTAGATGAGGGCCAGGCCTGAAGCAAATTTGGCTGTTATAGACAGAAAGCCGTGCCTCGACCACAAACCAGCTACTCCCCTTGAGGTTTGGGTTTGCTTTACATTAGTGATGCACAAATTTATCCTATTTTGCTTTGCCTAAAAATTAGAGACAAACTGAAGTCAATGGGAGTCAAAATTATTTTGACGTGCATCAATTTTGAAGCCCGCAACAATTTTTATAAGCGTGTCTATTTTGTCCAAATGCATTAAAGTCAATGGGTGTCCAAATAATTTTGCGGACAAAAATTTTTATAGCAACATTTTTTTGACACTGCGGATTTTTCGTTGGCAAATTTTTTGACGCAGTTTTTTGAATTTATTCAGTGGCAACAAAACACAGAAATTGCTGCAAATTTGTGTCTGGCTAATTTTTTTGCCCATACCTATTTTACATGACAAACTGTCCCAAGCAGCAGCATTGTTACCCATTCTGTTATGGGCTGTTACAGGTGAGTCCTCTTGCCTCTCTGTGTACCACTGATTGCCTAGCCTAAACAGAAGTTAGTTTAAGATAAGTGGTACATGCTTATTGAATAATCTTGAATCTATAGCAGGTTAACTCTAACCCCTGAATTGTCACATTTGTTCCAATGCAAGAAATCACTGCATTTTTATAATACTGTGTTATTTGGGAAATAATATACCTCTGCTGTAAAATATTGGGGCTGTAAAATATAGGGGTTGTAGCTTTCTCAGAGAATGTTGCTGCCAATATAGAGTAATAATAAAATAGCCACAGGCTATTTGGAACTCTAGAGGAACTTCCAACAATCTTATATATCAGGGTAGGTGCTACAATATTTTTGATAATACAAACATATAAATGACATGTGTGACTTGAATGACATCTTATAGCTCTAATATTGACTAATGACATCATAAATGCTACATATAAGGATATATTTTACAAAAGATGAGTGCTTCATTTCAATGTAATGTAATTGAAAAGGTCAAAAAAACCTCCTTGGTGACTATATATGTCTGTATCTATCATAGTAGACATTGCATAGGCTTGGAATGGGAATAGATGCTGACAGCTAGGAAGTGGAGAGGTTTAGGCCAGGTCTTCAGTGCCAGTGAAGAGAGAATTCCATTTGAAATATAAAAGTACATTGATTACATTTTCTCTCTGAATTTTCTTTATTTAAGGCTTTTTGTGCCCATTTTTATTGAGCACTTATGTGTTCTAAGTATATTGGAAGTCACAAGCAGTTCTGTTACCAGAAAAATTGTGCACTTTCTCTATATAGGTTTCTCTCCTATACCCAAAAGAGTGAACATTGAGACTTCTGATCCTCTTGCTTTCTATCTTTCTTAACATAGTAGGATTTTTGTCTCTTTGTGCCATAATTGCTTCCATGCTCAGGATCTCAGTCGAATATAAGGTTTAGCAATATGTAATGTTAATATAATGTAAATAATGATGCACCTTTTTCCAGTGTACAGTGCTTCAGTAGTTTGTACCATAAGTTAAATCAAGCAGAAGAAATCTCTGCCTGCAGCTTCGGGATATGCTACTATTCTATTTAGAAGCAAATGCCTATAAAACTCCATGATTTAGGGTTGATTACTAATTAGTGTGGATGTAATTTGCAGACTGCAGTGGTTATTATGTGTTCATGCTGTGCAGCTCTAAACTAATAACTATTAAGCCCTGCAGTATGTGGATGTTAGAGGCATTGGGTTTTAAACTGAGTTGCTATCATTTTACTGGACACTTGCATGTTTTACTAGAATTTCTTTCTTATTAGGAAGTCCAGCCACATATCTTATACAGTATATACCAACGGAATCTACAGCATGATTCTTGCTTCTGATTTGATATGTAGCATGGTTATTGCATTAAGGGGCAGATTTATGAACATTTAAATTTGCTGTTTCACAACTGTTCACAACTCTCTGGTGTGTGCTTAAACTGGTTGTCTGGGGTAAATTGAAGTGGCAGAAAAAGAGTGGAAAAAATTACTAACTCAGTTATCAGCTAGCATACCTAGAAAGAGGAATATCTAGAAAGAGTCTCTCTGGCAAAACAACTGAAAAATAAACTGATACAATATTCATTATTTATCATGTGAATTGCATATACAGTATATGTATAGTGTGTAAAGTGATGGCACTCACAGAATTTATGCAGCAAAAGACAAAAAATGAAAAGAAGAAAAAAGGTTTATTTATTTATATATATATGTAAATATGGTGACCGATATTTTTCTCCTGGCTAAATTGGCTATTGGCCTATAATAATGTGTAGGTAATTAGGTACAGTATTCTAAAACAGCAGGAAGTATAGTTAGGGCTATACCATATAAAATAGTGCATACTTTTCAAATATGCTTTAGGCAGTCCTAGGCAGTTAATTGATATAACAATTACAAGTATATATATAATATATATATATATATATATATATATATATATATATATATATATATATATATATACACTATATACACTATATATACTATATATATATACTATATATAGTATATATATATATATACACTACTTTTGACCAATAAAACTACTTTAGTTTTTGTAAGACATGTGAGTGTGAGCCTTTTCCTGTTCAGTATATATATATATATATATATATATATATATATATATAATACACAAAAGCTATCAGTATCTTGTAAATGATATACTTATAAACGGTGAGTTCCGATGTCATCAGTTATAAACGGTGAGTTCTGATGTAATTTCTGTCACATGACTCAATGAAATTTGTGTATTATAATAAATAAAGTACCCCCAGTTGCAAAATATGAGGATATTAGAAGTTACCTTTGGCCTTGTGTGTTTATATGGTCATGAAACTCCTCACTAACTTATAATATCCTTATATTTTACAATAGAGGGTACTTTATTCACTATATATAAATATTATCAGTTAAAGCTCCTTTTACTACATAACAGCAAAAATGGACATCTAAATATTTCGATCTGCTAGGGACCGTCGTCAGGATATATATATATATATTTATATATATATATATATATATATATATATATATATATATATATATATATATATATATATATATATATATAGCCATTGGTTGCCAGCACTCCCCTCCGCCATTCGATCATTTCGCCTGGTGCTAACCCAATTCAATATAAAGTCCAAAAATAAAAGGAAGCACTCACGGCATAAAGGTTGTTAGAAGTCATTTACTTAAACATATAAACATCTACACATTTCGGTACCTCAAGGGACCGTCATCCTGATGTTTCGGCCCACATTGGATAGGCATTAAATAAACACATTTAGGGGGTTATTTATCAAGGTCCGAATTTAACTCAATATCGGCTGCTACAAACTCCTATCTAACCTGCTCGGGTTTTTAACGCTTATTTATTATAAAATTTCACTATTTTTTAGTGAATTTTCCCCGAAACCTCCGAATTTTTCTGAGTTTTCACCCGAAAGGTCAGAAAACATAGTGAAATTGTTCCGAAACCCCCGACACAACCAAAAATCAATGGGACTGTTCCCATTGACTTTTATGCAACCTCAACAGGTTTGAGATGCCTTGTTTTTATATTCAGGCTTTTCAGCCCTCGGGGTTTAATAAATTCCGGAAAATTTGTGATTTTTTTTAAAAGTCCGATTTTATAAAAAAATCATGAATTTTTCGGACTTTGGGGAATTTTGGGTATTCGGTGCTTAGTAAATAATCCCCAATGGGACTGTTCCCACTGACTTTTTTGCAACCTTGACAGGTTTGAGATACCGTGTTTTTATATTCTGGCTTTTTAGCCTTTGGAGTTTAATAAATTCTGAAAAATTCTGTATTTTTTTAAAAGTCCGATATTATAAAAAAAAAATCACAAATTTTTCGGATTTCGGGTATTCGGAGCTTAGTAAATAACCCCCTTATTGTTTACAGAAATGGAGTGCTGGTCCTTCAATTAAGATATATATAGACAAATACAGGAGTCCTCTGCACTGAAAAATGCCTTACCCTTTAAACAAAACAGTGATTTTTTGTCCATATATTGCAATATATTTAAGCTGGCCAACTACGGTCAAAGTCATCCCATATCTGGCCAGTCCTATGCTCAATTTTCATCTGATTTATTAAGAATTCTATTGTTTCATTATACATTTTACAAAGGGACAAAGTTTTTACCTCCTTTTTGTTATAGTTATACAGAAGCAGTGACCAGCTCCATGTTGTAGCTCCCACCCTTCCCAGCTATAGTCAGGTGATCCCACTGGTGTCTAATAAAAGGGCAGCCAAGTTTGGGAGTTTTACTTTGAAAGCAGCAAGTAAGTTGTAGGTAAAACTTAGTCCCTTTGTAAAATGTATAATGAAGCAATAGAATTCTTAATGAATCAGATGAAAATTGAGTGTAGGACTGGCCAGATATGGGATGACTTTGACGTAGTTGGCCAGCTTAAATATATTGCAATATATGGACAAACAATCCCTGTTTTGTTTAAAGGTTAAGGCATTTTTTAGTAGCAGTATGCACAAAATGTCTTAAATATATTGATAATGGGTTGAGTGCAGAGGACTCTTGTATTTGTCTATATGTATTTTGTGGTCACAGCCTCATTGCACCACCACCTAATGGTTTTAAAAATTAGTGGTGAGCACAACTTTCCCTTGTTTGTTCACTGGTAATTATTACAAATTCTGTTTAGATATTGCAAACAATTATTTACCTAAAGGGACCCTAATGGAATATAAAACTCTGATCTTCTACTTCCTCTGTAACATTTTTCAAAATTCAAATAATTGCAGTCCTTAATTAGGCTAAGAAGGTAGAATACTGCAAATGTTTATTGTAGTTCTACTACTCAATAAAATGTTTCCACTAAAGCATTAGCACAGAGATCATAATATATGGCATGTTGTTCCTTAGCTGTTTCCCTTTTAACTGTCTCCTGCCTTAATATGTTGCCAATGTCTTTGCTGAGGTTGATGGTTGAGTTCATGTGTTTTTGCTTTAAACTAAATCAAATATGCTTACCATTATGGAATATCTGTTTTTATGCATTGTTGAACTGATCTAAACATCCCTTCCTTGAATGAGTTTATTATAATCAAGTTTTGGCAATAAAATGCAATTGTGTTTTTTTTATAGATATATACATTTCATAATAAGCAGGTGCACACCAGGAACTTTTGATAAAATTAAAAAGTCACACTCAGGCCTGTTTTTAATTGTTCTAACATTATTACTTTTTAATTTTTTCAAAAGTTCCTGGTGTGCACCTGCTTATTTTAGTCAATTGCTAATAAAAAGATGTGTGGAAAATTAAGGTATTCAATTAAATATACATACAAGTGTCTGGACAATTCTAATTTCATAAATTTGCCTAATACTCTTTGAAGTTTACTCTATGAAATCACCTAGGACCTATATATTAAATCATATGTTAAAATCTCCAGATTGTCTCCTTTCTCCACCAAATTAGTTATGTCAGCTTTTATAACTTGTAACTTTATAAAGCTTTAGCGTCAGCATCTGAACCTGTGCTACCTCTATGTCTGAAGCTAAGTGAAAGCTTATTTCATTTCTTATTCAGAGCCCCTGCAGTCTGGCTTAACTCCAGGTGCCCTCTAGATCGTACCTTTTAATAAACACATCAGTATCAGAATTATAATATCTTGTAACAGTTTTTTTTTCTAATTACAGTGCTGACTTCTTTTTTTTAAATTGCATACCATTATGTAAATGACCATATAACTTTATTGTCAAGATACGGTGTATAATATTAGCAACACATTGTTGTTATTAATGTGGCATTAAATTATGACTTACTTATACCAAGTTTTCTGGGACTTGTATCAAGAAGGGAACATATATATATAGGGTCCGTATTCGTATTCCTTATGTTACTAACGTTCGTATTTTTTAACTCACATGCCAAATATCTGTGTGAATATGTTTAGGAAATCCCTTGTGTACACAAAATGGAGATTAAGTTAACAGAAAGACAAATGTATTTTGTCTTCACCTGTGACATTGTATTTTGTATGAACCTTGAAAACTGAAATGGTGCTTATTAAATAGGCCTGATAAGGTCAACGATTTGTCATTTTACAGAACAACCTCTAAATGGCTCCACTAATGAATCATATTTCACTTTAGAAAATGGCGTAAAGTGCATTTAGATTTTGTAAATGATGCTGAAATGAATGGGCTTTTACAGATGGAGTGCATCAAGATAAAACTCCTGTGGTTCACTGCTGACATTTGGCTTTATAATGAGGCTACATATTTCGACAGGTTTATTATCCACTGCCTGACAACTGAGAACTTTATTTTATAGATGGCAGCTAAATTATTAGGTCTTGCCTTAATGGCATCTGATGGAGCCAACCTTATTGATATGTTATTGGTTCACTGTGGCCATTTGGTTTTATAATGAGGCTAATATGTATTTGGGCAGGTTTATTATTCACTGCCTGACAACTGAAAAGTCTATTTTATAGATGTCAGCTATGTAATTAGGTCTTACTCCAATGTGTTCCAATGGAAGAAACCTTGTTCATTTTCTATCATATGCATGTTCTGGAGTATATTTTCAGCCCTAACTATATTATCAATATTATTTTGTTGCATGTACAGATATGCTATCTTCTGTAAAGCTTCACCACCCACATAGAATACCCCCCGACAGGGTTCCACTTAGGAAAAACCCTAACACTCCTATAGTATATAGAAGTAATTATAGTCAAAATTAGATTAGACATTAAAGGCAGCACTGTGTTGGCTAATACATTTTACATGTAACAGTTTATTACAGTAAAACAAGTTAGAAAATGTTCTATTGTGTTCTATTATAGTAGTGAACATAACAACTCATGCTATGATACTGAAAAAGGTACAGGAGCTTTTTATATTTATTTCTGTCAAAATAATGAATTCATATTAATATAACAGTTTACATTTGAACGAAGCTAAATAAGAAATATGGTGTAATATATTTTTACTAGCAAAAAGAATTTGTACTTGTAAACCATTATTCTAATATAAATCTTTTTCAGATGGTGTCAGTGAAATCTTCTGCTGCCAAAATGGAAATGCAAAATGATGTTCCAGAGCCGCAAGTATGCATAACCCCTGGCCTGTCTTGCGACCTTTAAGCCTAAACTGCCTGGCAGCTGTTGATCTGCTATTGTGATAATGATGTTTTCCAGCAAGGATCCATATAGTTCCATCTTCTCTGGGAGAATCCTAGTGCCTGCCAAACTTGAAGGGTCTGCTCCTGAGGGTCATTACTAATGAAAATGTTTAATACCGCAAGCTTCCTAAATCCCTGCTCCTCTGCGGTATCCATGCACCAGACTACTGCAACCTGTAGCACAGACCTAAACCCACATAAAATGTCACTGCTATTTTTAACCCTACATCATGATATTGTAAAACATTTTTCCAGCTGTAAATTGATTGGAATAGATAACTTAGAAATATAAAGTAGCCTTTGTGCAAACAACCATTTGATAATTAGACAATGAATATTTATTTTCTCTATGAATTTGAAATTGTATTGCTTTGCATATATACAGTAGGGATGGCACCTGTTAACCAAAATGCTTGAGTATTGGGACTTTCCTGATAAGGAATGTTTGCGTAATTGGGATCTCCATACTTTAAAGGGGATGATTTATCGATATTCAATTTTTTTAAAATGAAAACTCACCAATTTGAATTATGCTTTCAAAAAACCCAAATGTATGAAAGTTATTAAGCAAAATTTTTTGAACGACTCAAAACATTAATACGTTTATAGGGGGTTATTTATCAATGTCCGAATTTACCTCAATATTTTCTGAAAAAAACTCTGCATGAGTTTTTGCGGCTTATTTATTAATACACCCGAAAATTTTGTTTCCAGGAAAAAATCAGAATCCAAATTCGGAATTTCCACCCGAAAACTTAATTTTTGTCCAAAAACTTCGAAACCCAGCTCAGATCAAAAAATCTATGGGACTTTTATATGCAACTTCAGCAGGTCTGAGATCCCGGAATTTCGGATTCAGGCCTTTTTCCATCCTCACAGTATAATAAATTACTAAAAATTTGTGTTTTTTTTAAAATTCCGGTTTTATACTAAAAAAACATGAATTTTTAGGATTTTCAGCATTCAGTGTTTAGTAAATAACCCCCTTAGTGTGAGTTTCGAATTGAGTTTGAATGTTTCCACCCATTGTAAATGATAAAGTACGAATTCAAGGTATGCAAACATTATTCATTATTTTATTCAAGCAAACGTTTTATATTTACTTTTTTAATAAATAAGCAAATATTAGTGTTTAATTAAAAAAAGTGTTTATTTGAAGTAGGAAAAAACTAACATTCGAAAAATTAAAATCTTTTTAATAAGGCCTTTTTATGTACTATAATACTATTTTTACATTGAATAAAACCAACAGGATTGTTTTGCCTTCAGTAAAGATTAATTATATCTTAGTTGGGATCAAGTACAAGGTACTTTTTTATTATTACAGAGAATAAGGAAATCATTTTTAAAAAATGTACTTGATTAAAATGTAGTCTATGGGTGATAGCCTTCCCATAATTTGGAGCTTTCTGGATAATGGGTTTCCTGCTAACAGATCCCATATCTGTATATGACACACACAGCATCCCACTGTCACTGGGGATGTCAGTGGGTGCTACATACAGTACATAGATAAAGGCTGGTCTATAGGTATTGTTCATCCATTATTTTTCTTTTCATATTTTTATGGTGCTACAGAACATGGAATGGTTTATAAATAAGTGATTTGATATCACACAAACCTTGGCATTTGATAGTGTATTCAAGTTGTTTTGAAATTGCAACTGCTGGATGCAGTACCTGTGTGTCCTTTGCTATTCTCTGCACTGCTAGTTCTATACTACTGGACCTTTGATAAATTGTAGATCTCCTCCAGCCAACTTCTAATAATGCCTGGAATTAACAGACCTGTAATAAGAATCACAGAAATATGCAAAGTGGGAAGCTGCTTTTTAGATGAAGGAGACCTGAAGTCAAAGTTATACTTTATTTTGCATTCATGGCAATTGTGGGAGGAAGAAGCATTATTTAACAATGTTTTCCTTAGGGCTCGTATATACAGGCAGTTGTCCTGTGGTGGATCTTTCACATGTTCCACCTCAGGGGAATGCAAGAGTTATTGCAGCATGTTCTTTTTAATCAATTTGTACTCAATCTGAAAGTTCTGAACACAGGTCGAATGCAACTTGATGCGTTCCACCTCTTGTAATGTCTAAGGAACAGTGTAATGAAAGAAACCCTTAAATATAAGAGATGCAAGGGTTTTTTTTGAAGGGAGGGAGGATTGGAATAGTAAGGATAACTGATTATCTGGTGGCACAACTTTAAAAACCTGATCTTATAGATAGTAGTGTATTTAATAAAAAGATGTGTTAAATGTTACAGCAAGATGAGCTTCTTGCTCTGTATTCAAAGCCTGATTTGAAGCAGAGAGACTGAAATGATTTGGCTGCAGGATTGTTTTACTGTGAAATAGTGATGTTCACATGTTGGTTTTGATCTTTTTGGTTTTATTGTATGAAATTGGAAGAAATTCTCCTCCACCTGTTTGACTCCTATTGGTGTTGCAGAAGGGCAAGACAAAGTCATCATCAAAAAAGCACACCGAAATGTTATAAGAAAATCAGTAGTTGAAACACCACAAATAAGAAAAATGGTGTTCTCTTCAACAGTCACAAATACAGGTGGTGTGTAGTGATCAGTGAATTTGCCCTGTTTTGCTTTGCTGAAAAATTTAAAAAATTTGCAAAACACATTAAAGTCCACAACTTTTTTTGTTGCGGCGACTGTTTTTTCAGGTTTGACCACTTTTTTCTCGTAACAAAATAAAACTGAATAATCTGTAACCCTCAAATATGAAATGTATGGCTAGGATTCTAACCATTAAGTTAACTTAACGTCATTATTTGCTTTTTTTCCTCTGACTCTTTCGAGCTTTCAAATGGGGGTCACTGACCCAGTCTAAAAAGCAAATGCTTTGTAAAACGAATGTATTGTTATTGCTACTTTGCTACTCATCTTCCTATTCAGACCTCTCCTATTCATATTCTAGTCTCTCACGCAAAGCAATGCATGCTTACTGAGGTAATTTGGATCCTAATTGTGTTTACAAGTAAAATAATGTTTTTTATATTGTATTTAAGAAAGTGGGGGGTTTTACCACTTTTTTCTCGTAACAAATTAACCAATAGCAGTAAATCATACCTCCCTCTCTCTTAAAGGTGAATTTCCTATAATAATAGGTCTGTCTCCTTTTCTTGTTTTGTAGATTATTCAGTGTGAAATACTGCTATTAACCAGAATAATAAACCAGCAAAAGACAGGGGTTAAAACAAATATATATAGTGCAATCATTTCTTTGCTTTGTCTGTATTGCCCATTATAGAAAAACATTTTTCCCAATGTATTCTATTTAAATGGTTCCAGGTAACAGGAAAACAGTTTCTTTGTGTGTGCAAAGCTCTGAACATTCTCTCTTGTTTTGTAAGAACAAAAGGGATATGTGAAGCGCTAGCAGGTTAAATTTGTTTGTTTCCCCTCTCTTGTACATTACTGACTGACTGGTCATGGGAGATCAGAAATGCAGACATAGCTATGTGGGTCAGCGCTCCTAGCAATTGTTTCCTACTGTTTGACAGATTGTATGTGCCAGGGAAATAGCAATAACCGAGTGATGTACATAGCAAACAACCATGTAGACATTGTATATATCTTGTGATAACTAAGCCGTGCATTTTTCCTTGACTGAAGATTTGTCTATATATATATATATGCAGAGGTTAAGTATGGATTATATAATTCTATAATCATGACAGACGTGCTATATTTAGAGTTTTCTATAAGCACATACAATGTGGGAATTCTTTATTATAAATATTCTTTTAGAAAATCTCTATGTAGGTATTGGCTCATGGTAGTTCAGGCCCCAGGAGTTACTAAAATAGGATTGACAAAAAATGTAGAGGCAATACGTTCTGCTAACCAGTGATTAACTCCTTCCTAATCCTGTATTGCACCTATCACTCCTGTATAATCAGACACACATACAACCTTCTAATTAGAAAATAATTTTGTTGCATTATAATTTGTTCATTTAGTCCATAGTTACAGTTTAAATAGTTTAGTTTTCACTACACAGAAACAAGTGTTGTCGGCAGCATGTATCTAAATTACCAACTAGCTAGGCATACAGCTCCTGAAACACCCCAAATGCGTTTTAAAAAATTGTCATCTCTGTATCGAATTGCGAATATTAGTGACTGTTATCACAACAAATGAAATAAAATGGGATACAAAAATAAAGTTAGTGCTTTATATTACAGATAAATACAGTCATATGAAAAAGCTGAAGAAGAACAACGCATTCCTACTGTCAAATTTGGTGGAGGTTCCATCATGCTGTGGGGCTAGTTCAGGTACTGGAGCCCTTGTTAAAGTCGAAGGTCGGATGAATTCACCCCAGTATCAACAAATTCTTCAGGATAATTTTTTAAGCATCAGTCACAAAGTTGAATATTCCAACAAGACAATGACCCTAAACACACTTCAAAATCTACAAAGGCAGTTATGAAGAAGGATAAATACAATATTCTGGAATGGCTTTCACAGTCCCCCAACTTGAATATCATCGAAAATTTGTGGAATAATTTGAAGCAGGCTGTCCATGCTCGGCAGCCATCAAATTTAACTGAACTGGAGAGATTTTGTATGGAAGAATGGTCAAAAATACCACCATCCAGAATCCAGACACTCATTATAGGCTTACAAGAGGCATACCTTGAACTTCAAAGTGATATTTTGCATTAAAGTTCTAAGTTCTATTACTAATAATAAATTAAATATATGTTTCTTTATTCTTGTTATGAACTAAAGGACAATAACCATATGTTGTAAATAAAAAGTGGTGCTTGAACCCCAAAAAGCTTACAATCCAGTATTGGATAATGTCTGCACTGAACACAGCATTCAATAATTAAAAACTTTGATACAAATGGAAGCACATAAGAGAACACAAGCATGAAATGTAGGCTGACAAATAGCAGTAATGTTGCATATATATTTCTAGCTGATAGACAGGTATAAATTTGAGAACCTATGTCAACCTCAACTAGGATTAGCACAAAAGAAAGAGCAAAATCTTTATCCAAGTAAATTAATAAATATAAATGATGGATTTGACATCGGATTTAGACCCTTTAGAGCATTAGAACATTATTTTGTCTAGTCCTGCACTTAAAGGCCAATGCCCAAACCTTTTGTACTTTTTACCTTCCAATTTGTGCCTGTATGTTTCAGCAAAAAATTTGAGTTTTCAAGGTTAATTTTAAAATTAGAAATTTTTCAGTTAAAAAAAAAAACCTCAAATGTTTGAGTTTATTTAAAAAAAAAACTTGTATGTGTTGAGATTTATTATACCCCCACCCTGGAAATAGCTTAAATCTGAAAATAAATCTAATACAGTTTTCTCATTGAATTAAATCTAGCACCATATAATGTGCCAGTGCTTAAACACAAATTCAATTCAGTGAGCAAAAGTTATGTCTTGGTTTATCACTTGAAAACTCATGAACAAGATTTAGTTTGAGGAGAAAAAACGCTTTTTATAAATTTAGTGACAGTTTTTCCCATAGACTGCAACAGAGTCTCCACATGATAAACAGTGAGATACAGTCATATGAAAAAGTTTGGGAACCCCTCTTAATTCTTTGGAGTTTTGTTTATCATTGGCTGAGCTTTCAAAGTAGCAACTTCCTTTTAATATATAACGTGTTGTGGAAACAGTAGTATTTCAGCAGTGACATAAAGTTTATTTGATTAATAGAGAACTTGCATTATAACAAAATTAGACAGGTGCATAAATGTTGGCACCCCAACAGAGATATTACACCACTACTTAGTTTAGCCTCCTTTTGCAAATGTAACAGCCTCTAAACACCTCCTATAGCCTTTGATGATCGTCTGGATTCTGGTAGGCGGTATTTCTGACCATTCATCCATACAAAATCTCTCCAGTTCAGTTAAATTTGATGGTTGCCGAGCATGGACAGCCTGCTTCAAATCATCCCATAGATTTTTGATGATATTCAAGTCAGGGGATTGTGACGGCCATTCCAGAATATTGTACCCTCTACATAAATGCCTTTGTAGATTTTGAAATGTGCGTTTAGGGTCATTGTCTTGTTGGAATATCCAACCCCTGCTAACTTCAACTTTGTGACTGATGCTTGAACATTATCCTGAAAAATTTGTTGATATTTTTTTTGTGCAAATTGCGCTGAATTGTAGAATGATGTACAGATACTCCATCTGCAGCAAGATCTTTGGGTTGTCTGTAACCGTTTTCACAATTCTCTGCCAGACCTGGGTTTTACAGCAACTATGCATGTGACTTTCCATTTCCTGATTACATTCCTTACAGTTGAAACTGACAGCTTTTTGTAGCCTTCCCCTAAACCATGATACTGAACAATCTTTGTTTTCAGATCTTTTGAGAGTTGCTTTGAGGATCCCATGCTGTCACTCTTCAGAGGAGAGTCAAACAGAAGCACAACTTGCAATTGGCCACCTTAAATACTTTTTCTCATGGTTGGACACATTAACAAGCTAATCTAACCAAGTTGGTGTTGCCAGTAATCAGTATTGAGCAGTTATATCCATTCAAATTAGCAAAATTACAAGGGTACCCAAATGATTGCACAGTCAGTTTTCCACATTTGAAAAACTGGCGTGAATCCAGTTACTAAATACATTGCTCACAATTTAGATAGAGATCTAATGTATGAGCCTGGTAAATTAGTTCCCCAGTATTATTAAGCAGGCAGTCCCCTAGTGTTATAGACACCTAACTGGGTCCTAAAGTACAGTTAGGAGGGGAACTGTTTCCTTATCCTGCTTTAAGCTATGACCTTTGGTGTTCACCATAGTGACCTGTAGATTGCACTGTGGCAAAGTATAAAACCCTAGTGAGCCATGTGCTCAGAGTCCATCTTGTGCTGGCTCTAGCCAGAGCAGGCAGGCAGAGCTTGAGTGGAACCTAGACAAGTCAGGTCTAGCAAGGATAGGCTACTCACCCTTATAGGTCACTCTAGGAGTGATACATAGACACTCCCCCGAGGCTCCTCAGAGGATTGTAAGTGGGATTAAGATCCCGTGTACTAATTGCCCAGAGTAGGGACTAAGTGTACAGACCTAGGGTAGAGTTTCCTCTCAGGTTCCACTTAGGAAAGAGGCTGAAAGCTGGCTGCACCTCCTCAAGGCTGCATACATTTCCCTTGTTCACGAAGGGGACAGATATTCACCAAAGGTGCTGTGAGTATTGCTTATCCACTGTTCATCCTGTATTGTTTATTGTGCACTCCATTGTATGTTCAATAAATATGCTCAATGGTTAAGTTATAAGAACCACTGGCGCCCAATTATTTGCACCCTGAATACAGTTACAGTTTCACTACACCCTGCCTCCACACCGTTTGCAAGGGCTTACTCCCTAATATTTAAGGTCTCATCCAGAGTGCATATATTGGGAGTGGAGCTCATAGAAGGGTAAGGTGCACTAAATTGCACTATATATATATATATATAACCAAAAAAAGCCGCACTCCTAGGTCTTATCAAATAAAAAATTTTTTAAGTGTTTATTTAAATAAACACTTAAATTTTTTTTATTTGATAAGACCTAGGAGTGCGGCTTTTTTTGGTTACATGTTCGTTTGACCGGCACCCAGGCTGTTGGCCCTTTGGTCATGAGTGCACCATAGTGGGCTATTTTATATATATATATATATATATATATATATATATATCAAAAAAGTCCAGACAACTTGCTTGTACATCAAAAAAAGATTTTTATCAAGCAAGTAATAAGTACAACGTTTCGAAGCTCCCGCTTCTTTATCAAGCAATGAAGATTTAATTGACATCACATCCTTTTAAAGCTATAAGTTCAAGCCACTCCCATAAAATGGGATGTGGTTAACCATGCAGTACACATAGACCAATGACCATATATTGAAACAATATAGTATAGCTGTGTTAATTAGACCATAATAGCAAGAACGTGCAACAAAAGGAAACATATTGGTCAAGGATAACACTGTGTAAAATGTAACAAGAAATTTTAAAGGTTATAAGGACTATACGTGATGTCATATTCAATTTGCCCCAACCTCCCAAGGTAAATGTATTACAGAGGTTAATAACAATCACATGAAAGCATATAGATCATATTCTCTGTTAAGCCCCTTTGGGGACAATGTTTGCAGTGTGTGTATCCAAAATTTTTCTCTTTTTTGGAGTTGTAGGAGTCTATTGCCCCCCCGGCGAGGGGGGGCAATAGACTCCAAAACAAGAAATCTGAGGGTAGCCACGGAATGTCGTGCTGAGTGGAAATGGGCTGGTACTGGTAGTTTTAATACCCCCTTTCTGATCGTGGATTTATGTTGACTGATACGGTCTCGTATGGGTTGAACTGTCTCCCCAACATATGCAAGCCCGCAGGGGCACTTAAGCATGTAGACCACATATTCGGTATCACAGGTAAAATGACCCCGCAATTCAAACTTCTTTCCTGTATGTGGGTGAGTAAAAGCATTAGTGCGTATGACACTTGAACACTGATTACACCTGCCACAAGGAAACATACCATTTGTCAGTGGTGCTAAGACCCTTTGTGTGTTAACCCGTTGGGTACCCAAATCGGCTTTCACTAGCCTATCCCTGAGGTTTCGTGGCCGTTTATAGGACAACAATGGAGGTTCCTGGAATTCTGGGATATCCGGGTATGCTGTGCGTAGTAAGGGCCAATATTTGTAAATTACATGGTGAATTTTTCTGGTACAGGGATGGTAAGCATGTACAAATGGTATACGTGGACTTTTTGTCCTATCTGGTAATTTGTGAACGGCTCTCTTCCCGCTTGACAGAGATGTCCACAAAATTCAAACAAAGAGGGTATCCACGGGAGATGCTTGCACAGGAAGTGATGCGTGTGCAAGGACTTGATCGTGAGTTCACCATACAGGACAAATTCACCATGTAATTTACAAATATTGGCCCTTACTACGCACAGCATACCCGGATATCCCAGAATTCCAGGAACCTCCATTGTTGTCCTATAAACGGCCACGAAACCTCAGGGATAGGCTAGTGAAAGCCGATTTGGGTACCCAACGGGTTAACACACAAAGGGTCTTAGCACCACTGACAAATGGTATGTTTCCTTGTGGCAGGTGTAATCAGTGTTCAAGTGTCATACGCACTAATGCTTTTACTCACCCACATACAGGAAAGAAGTTTGAATTGCGGGGTCATTTTACCTGTGATACCGAATATGTGGTCTACATGCTTAAGTGCCCCTGCGGGCTTGCATATGTTGGGGAGACAGTTCAACCCATACGAGACCGTATCAGTCAACATAAATCCACGATCAGAAAGGGGGTATTAAAACTACCAGTACCAGCCCATTTCCACTCAGCACGACATTCCGTGGCTACCCTCAGATTTCTTGTTTTGGAGTCTATTGCCCCCCCTCGCCGGGGGGGCAATAGACTCCTACAACTCCAAAAAAGAGAAAAATTTTGGATACACACACTGCAAACATTGTCCCCAAAGGGGCTTAACAGAGAATATGATCTATATGCTTTCATGTGATTGTTATTAACCTCTGTAATACATTTACCTTGGGAGGTTGGGGCAAATTGAATATGACATCACGTATAGTCCTTATAACCTTTAAAATTTCTTGTTACATTTTACACAGTGTTATCCTTGACCAATATGTTTCCTTTTGTTGCACGTTCTTGCTATTATGGTCTAATTAACACAGCTATACTATATTGTTTCAATATATGGTCATTGGTCTATGTGTACTGCATGGTTAACCACATCCCATTTTATGGGAGTGGCTTGAACTTATAGCTTTAAAAGGATGTGATGTCAATTAAATCTTCATTGCTTGATAAAGAAGCGGGAGCTTCGAAACGTTGTACTTATTACTTGCTTGATAAAAATCTTTTTTTGATGTACAAGCAAGTTGTCTGGACTTTTTTGATATATATATAATTTGTCCTTTGGACTAGGTCGCAGACTAGGGTTAATCTCCACTCCATTTTGTTGATATATATATATATATATATATATATATATATATATATATATATATATATATATATATATATAAAGTCAAATACAAGAGTCCTCTGCACTCAACCCATTATCAATATATTTAAGACAGCGACATTTGTGCTTACTTTGATAATGGGTTGAGTGCAGAGGACTCTTGTCCTATATGTACACTATATGTATTTTGTGGTCACAGCCTCATTGCACCCCGCCTAATGGTTTTAAAAAATAGTGGTGAGCACAACTTTCCCTTGTTTGGTATATATATATATATATATATATATATATATATATATATATATATATACAGTATATGTGTGCACACGGCGAATGTAAGTCCAGTGCCTGTGTGCTGGTTTTTTCAAAATACTATAATATCTCAAAGGAAAAACCGCACCAAACAGGTCTTCATATTGTGTAAAAAAAACCCAAAATTTATTTATCGACGTTTTGGCTCTGTAGGTCGAGCCGTCTTCAGGAAAAAGAATATTGTGCACAAACATACAAGTTTAAATCCCTAAAAAAAAGCCAAATAGTGTGGTGACGTGTATGGTGGAGAGTTCTGACCCCCATGATGACGTAAAAGGTTATCGTAGCTCATTGGCGCACAAACTGTGCAATCCCCTGTGTATAATAAATAACATAAAATTGTGGCTCTAGTCCAAGTGTAAATTAGTGAGGTCGGGTTAATATCCAACTCGAAAACACAATTAAAACAATTATACAGAAAAAGAATCGTCGCTAATCCCCACCGATCCCTCACAAGAGAGGATATAGTTCCCACTCTGTTTTACATCAGCAGTACAGAATCCAAGGTCTAGCTTAATGGATTAACTATTACTCGCCTCCCTCTTCTCCTTTTTCTTGCTCGTTATTTGTTTCTACTTTATCATTTGTTTATTATTTATTTATTCACTTTTTCTACTTTATTTATTTTTTTTCTATTTTTTTTGTTTTTCTATTTTTGGTAAATTTTTTGTATATTCTTTTTGATTTTTTACTTTTTAATCTTTATTTCTATTTAAAATCTTTATATATATATATATATATATATATATATATATATATATATATATATATATATATAATTATATGCATTAAATGTGAATCTCCTATTAGATATTTTATGCTCTGTTACAATCATGTCCCCATCAACAAATTTTAATAATAATATCCGATCATGGCTTCCAGAAATGAGCTCCTGTTGTTGCAAAGTTTAACGTTTAAAGATACATAAAAAACAATTGTGGAGACTGCACAATTGGAGTCAAAGGGAAGGTGAAAATTTGCCAAAATACATTGATGTCAATGGGAAGCTAAAATAAAATTACATTACAGTTAAACACTGCATTAGTATGACTATGAAGATTTTCATTCATCCAGGTCATCGTATATCTGGTATAAGTAAATCTCGAAACAACTGGACTTGCTGAACTGGAAGCTGCTCGGATGAGTAGTGAAACATCTTCATTGATTATTCAGCAAATCCAGTTGTTTTTAGATTTACTTATACTAGATATGCATTAGTAGATATATTGCCATACCTTGTTAGAGAAGCTTCTTTCCACTATATTGCAACTGTTTTTCAAAGGAAAATAAACCTTTTCCATTGTGCCAGGGTGAATGTGAATCAGTTATAGGGAAAGGAAGATATGTGATGCCATTTTAATGTGATTGTCTATGTGGACTTTAGGCTACTAAGAAATGTCAAGAAGAAAGATCAACCCCATGCCCTGTGGTAAAGGGTTTAGAGTTCCCAGCTTGCAATTGTCAATGCTAAGGTTCAATTCAGACTAAAGCTGCTTTCTTTGCTTTTGAATGTATGATGGTTGTGTTTTATGTACTTTATTTTAGGACATTATTTTCTTTAATTGCTTTTTATTCATTTGATTACTGTAAAAGGAAATATACATATAAGAAATTAAGAAGCTATATACTAGTGGGAGTAGGCTCATTCATAGGGTCATTATAGGATATAGGCTGATGATCTGGTCTGGACCTTAAAGTGATTTTGTCATGATTTTTATGGTTTATTTTTATTTCTAAAGTATACTGTTAACATTGCAAATAATTAACTCTTCCATTTAAAATCTTATGCTTGCTGTAATATTGGTGTGGAAGCAGCTATCTCAGTGCAGTGTGTCTCATTCTGAGCTTTGAGAAGGAGACAGCATTTCAGGATGGAACTGCTTTGAGACAGTTATTGTTCCCCCCCCCCTTCTCAAGGTACTTCAATATGATCCAAGTCATGCTCCCTAGCCTAATGGTAGAAATGAGACTAGCACCCAAGCCGGAAAAAGCAGGATGTCTACCACTAGGCAAAGCTAGTGAGCATGATTTACAATACAAATCATTTAGCAGAGGTGCCAGGTAATTTATATTTAGTTAACTGACCATTGTTCTGCTGATGGGCTGCTGGGAGGGGGAGGAGGGGCGATATCACTCCAACTTGCTGTGTAGTCACATGGTTGGGGGCACCTTTCTTTTTGCTCTTTGGATAATATAGCCATTCAAGGTAGCACTCAAGTATTTACTTCTCATTTTATTTGTTTGCTGGACGGTGTGCGTTAGGATTTTGGACTGTATATATTTGTGTATTAATATATTATTGTTGTGTGTTATATATGTGTATATATATATATATATCTATATATATATATATATATATATATATATATATATATATATGTACATAATTACAAATAAATCACCATATTTTTTACTTTACATGTGTATATATAATATAATAACACATAAATCAATAATAATTTTTTACGCAAGTGATTATGGCAAATACTTAATAATATGAGCAGTGTAATACAGGAATATATCTAACAACATTAAAGTCCATGTTATCCATGCAAAGTATCTCAATCTATTGGCATTCCTCAATACATATATAATTTCATATTTATATACTATATCATTTTGTTCAGAGAACTCTCATCTACCCACTGCATCACAAATGAATCTATGAATTCCCCACAGTGTGCTGCTGGGTGAATATGGCCAAAACATAAATTAATAATGAAACCTAAAGGCAGACTTTAATATTAATATATAGTAGGGTAGCATAGTTCTGTAAACATCCATATTACCATATTGTAGTAGGACAACAGGAGTTTGTTTTATTATTTTATCTGCAATGAAGGCACATAGACATAATGATATCATTAAATACCCATCTGGATTATGGTTTATTTTGTGTTACTTCTTGGTACCTAGGTTTGTGGAAGCTTATTTCAAATTACCTTTGAAATACAAATGTGGATTTTAGATTAATACTTGCAGGAACCACCACCAATGCTTTTTGCAGTCATTTACCTAATTTCGCCAGCGACAGCTTCGCTCACAGTGCAACACTTTGCCAGGCATAGATTCGCCAGGACAACGCTAATTCACTAAAATCCGAAATTGCCTCCAGGGCGCTGAACGCTGGCAAAGTTGCACTAGTGTTACTGCGCCAAGCGAATCAAAGTTGCGCTAGCATTGCCTAATTTGCATATGGCAGGAAGTTAAAGTTCAATAGACGTATATGTTGCAGCAAATACATTACACTACACACCCCGGGAAACCTTAATGAAATTAAATAAAGTTGTTATATTGCCCTACACATGAGCCCACTGTATAGTTTATGTGCCATATGTTATGAAATATAGGGGGGAAGCCGGCTACACCAAAAAATGTATGCTCATTTTCAGCCTATCACCCTGAAAAAGAAAAAGGTGCTAGCGTTTTGTGTGGCTTAGAAAAATTTTCAACTATTTTTTTAAGAACTCCTATCTACTCTATTGCACTTCGCCTGGTCTGAGGTGGCAAAGGCAAGTCTGGCACAAGAGGTAACGTTCAGTTAAATCCGCATCTTAGTGAATTTGCATAGTTACGTCCATTCGCCAGAGTGCAAATTCGCCAGGCGTTAGGGAGCGAAGTACCACTATCTCCTTCAATAGTGAAGTTACGACAGTGACCGTTAGTAAATCAGTGAAGTACAGAAATAACGTCACAATGCCGAATTTTCGCCCACATTAGTCACTCTGCCCTTTAGTAAACTTGCCCCCAAGGGTTCAGATTCAGTAAAATTCTGATTTTCAGATTTTTTTAAATTTGAAAACACTAGACAAGTCAATTATCTCAAATGTATGCTTACTCCAGAAAACACTTGGAAAATTCAATCCCACAAGAAATGTAAAAAAAAAACTGGAATGCTGTTAATTTTCAATGAGACTGTCAAATTTGAATTGAATCTTGACATCTTAAATTATAAAATAGCCTGACTAAATTCTACATAAACATTTTTTAGATGGTTATGTTTTTTAATACATTTTTTTTTCAAAACTGAATTTGGGATTTTTGTCTCAGAAATACTTGAATCAAAGTAAAAATCAACTAAGAATTTTAATAAATCTCTCTCTTAGAGGCAGATTTATCAAGTTGTGAAATCAGAGCTCACCACAGTAAGGGGGTTATTTATCAAAGGTCGAATTGTTTTTTAGACCTCAAATGAACTCACAACTTGAATGGTTTCTAATTTAAGGAAAGATTTGAGTGGAAAAAACATGAATCGATGAGTACAGGGTTAACAACCTGAAAACTTGAATTGATCGAGTTTTCAGCAAAACTCAAATCACTCCATTTGATCGAGTTTTCAGGCAAAACCCTTTAAAAAAAAACTCAAACATCATGAAGGATATTAACATCTTCAAATGATTCAAGGGTTCTCTGCCATTAACTTCTACATGACCTCAACAAGTTTTAGACCAACTCCAACTATTTCCAGGGTCGGGTATAATAAATCTCTAAAAATTCTATATTTTTTTAAATCGATTTTTGACTCAAAAATAACCTAGAAAACTCAAAATTTTCATGGAAAACACAACTCAAACCTTAATAAATCTTCCCCTCTATGAATATATATTAGGCGAATTTACTGTGATGAGTTCATCTTTCACAACTTGATAAATTTGCCCCTTAGTAACTGAGTACCATTTTAGTTCATAACTTCCAGCTAATAGTACCTAGATTAAAATGTTGATAATATTTCCCAATTGCTAGTAATGAAAGAACATACTCTGAACTATGAAATTCTAGTGCAGATTTTTGAAGAATTTTGCTACCTGCAAAAATGCTAAAGCAAAACTCAAACACAAGCATAACCACATAAGGGCTTGTTTACAAACCAAGTGCAAAGGGAACCCATCCACCATATATTTTTGCCCACAATGCAACATCACTTCCCCCCAAATACAATTTCAACTTAATTGCCACAAACATATGAGTGTGACCACATATACCTGATTTGTGGGTAATGACTCAGCAGATGACTATCATTTTAGTTGCAGAGTTGTTTTTTGGTCAAATTTCTAAAATTTCAAAATATTGTGAACATGAAGAATCTTAATTGGAAATGAAGGATAAAGTTAATTATTATTCGAACACTCTTAATCACGAGGGAAGCACTCTTAAAATATATAATTAATATAACTGAGTAAATATATATTTGCCGCAGTTTGATGTATCTTTGAAATACATCAGCATTCCATATAAATAAACAACCTGGAAAATAAATTGGGGCATCGGGGAGACATGATGGTCTCTGTGGTGATCGCATTGATCTGAAAATACATTTCATAATTAGACATTTTTTTGTGGTGGAGAGTCAAATACAATTTACCTTATTTACATAAAAAAATCTATGATATAAAACACAGGGCACCATCAAAATCCATAAATTTATAAATGCCAGCAATGACAAAACTAGAGACCTGTTTGAGCGATGTATGATCTAAAGAGACCAATTAATTTAAAAAAAAGAGAGAATATAAAGCTTTCAGGTTCTAAAGAGCCTTTCTATGATTATCTTGAAGGTAAGATGAATTAAAGCTAATGCCAGAAAATTAAATCAATATATTAATGTAAAATAAATAGACTCAACATAAGGAGGCATTAAAATGCTGCTCACTATGCATATGTGCATTTCCATAAAAAATGTTTCACCTTAAATTGTGTGCCCCTTATTCAGCCCTCTATTGGCGAGTGTTTGTACGAGAGTAAAAAGCTGTTTCATTTAATTTCATTGGTTTGATGATTGATAGCAAAAGTATATCTGATGGCAAATATCCACTATAATAAAATTGACATATATAAGGCATACTGTATAATGACGTAGAAGTTACTACTTCATTAGTAACAATATAACACACTGAGACCAGCATCTTGCCTTACCTTGGCAACACCTGCCAGCTCAGTGCTGGGGGACACCCCATTCCCCTTAATGTTTGATCCTGAGGTGGAATTGGGCCCAGTTACCCAGGATCATTTTGATGATCAGGCAGGAATGGGGGGGGGTATATTCATTTCTGATGAGGAGGAGGAGGTCATGGCACAGCCCACGTCAGTAGGGGATATTAGGAAGGGTCCCCTAATGGCAGGGCAGCAGTCTGCTGGTGTGGGGTCAGACACCAGCATGCTGGATGTGGGTGTGGATGACATATATGGTTTGGGGGAGGGTCTGGTTTGGGGGAGGATGATAACAGGGACACACCCTGGGATCCAGGAGGATAACAGCAGCAGTTCATGGGGGGGAACTGTGTGTTGATGATGATGATGATGATGATAATGATGATGATGATAAAGAGCCGGCCCCACAGAGGCAGAAAACCCCACCAATCTCTGCTAGGGGGGCAGACAACAGGGCAGTGTGGGTATTTTTCACCTGTCAGACTGAGGATCAGTCGGTAGCAGTGTGCCAGCTCTGCTGGCAGAAAGTTCGAAGGGGGCAGAAAGGGTCACATATGGGAACATCGGCTTTAAGTTCCCATATGAAACATCTTCACAGGATGAAATGGGAGCAGCACTAAAGTGCCAGGGCACCGGGGGGGGGGGAGTGGTGCTTCCAATCCACCTCCTCCCATTCCTCAGGGAAGAGGCACCTGACCCTCCAGGTTCCCCTCCCCCAGTTCCTTGGCCTCAAGATACCTTTCTCCCCCAGCCACCCCAAGTGCAGATGCTAAATGCCTGCTTGGCAAAACTTCTGGCAGTGCAGCTGCTGCCCTATCAGCTAGTTGAAGCAGCCCCTTCTGACAGCTGTTGGCTTGTGCTGCACCTAACTGGTGGATCCCCAGCCACCATTATTTTGCCAGGAAGGCCATCCCTGCCCTCCACCAGCAGGTGGTGGAGAATGTGTCGCATATGTACTGAATCTTGTGGTGCAGCGCTTCCTGAAGAGCTACCAAGGATTGGGTGGCTTGTTGGAGAAGGCATGTTGGGTATTCGGCCACTTCCGCAGGTACCCCAGCACCAGCACATCTTCGGCATGGCTGCAGTGGCAGCATCATCTGCCACCCCATCAGCTGATTCTGCTGCATTGTCGGCAACTTTTTTTGTGGTGGGGGCCTATCAATGCTCCTAATGCTGTACTGTTACATTGTCTGCAATTTTCTTTTGTGGAGGGGCCTATTAATGCTCCTATTGCTGTACTGCTGCATTGATTGCAATTTTGTTTGTGGTGGGGGACTATCAAGGCTAATAACAATGTTTCTTCTAATACTGCAGTGTAGTTGGCTAATTTCTTCTAGTTCAGGCCTATCACAGCTTCTAAAAATGTTGTTTCTAATACTGAAATGTAGTTGGCTAATTTCTTCTGATTGAGGCCTACATGGCTTCTAAAAATTTTGCTTCTAATACTGCCACATCATTTGGCAATTGTCTTCTGTTTGTGGCCTACCAGGGCTTCTAAAATGTTGCTTCTAATACTGCCACATAGTTGGCAAACATCTTTTGTTTGAGGGCTACCTCCTTCAATTTTTCTGATTCTAATAAAGTTTATTTCAATACTACTGCTGCTGCTGTTGCTACTACTGCCGCATCATTTGGCAATGGTAATTCCAATACTGCCAAGTACACAAATGAGGTCTCTGAAACAACTGCTGCCAAAAGTCCTGCTGCCTCAGTCATCATACAAATAGCAAATTAACAATCTCTTCAACTAATGCTAGTGTGGTGTTGTATTATACTTGTATTAAAGGTTTGCATTATGTGAAAGCTGCAACCAAAAGAAATATAATGGAATTTAGGGACACGCAATTCAATATCAGATTCATCAAATTAGGTGCCAGCATAGTTGTCTGATTTCTTCTGGTTGAGGTCTGTCAAGGATACTAAAAATAATGTTGCTTCCAATACTGCTGCATAGTTGGCTAATTTTTTCTGGTCGAGGCCTACCTATTCTAATCCTAATAATGTTGATGCTACTACTACCATAAAGTTATGTAATTTCTTCTGGTTGGGGTCTGCCAAAGCTCCTAAAAATTATGTGGCTTCCAAAATTGCTACATTTTCTGGTTGATTTCTTCTGGTTGAGGCCTACCAAGGCTAATTCTAATTTTAATTCTAATAACATTGATGTTACTATTACCATAAGGTTGTCTAATTTCTTCTGGTTGGGGTCTGCCAAAGTTTCTAAAAATTATGTGGCTTCTAATACTGCCACATTTTCTGGTTAATTTTTTTCTGGTTGAGGCCTACCTCTTTTAATTCTAATTCTAATAATGTTGATGCTACAACTATCATAAGGTTGTCTAATTTCTTCTGGTTGTTGTCTGCCAAAACTCCTATAAATGATGTGGCTTCCAATACTTTTTTTTAGAGGTATTTGTATTTTTGTAGTGCAGTATTTTCTGTTTGTACTTTATTTATTCAGATCTTTTAAGAAATTCCAAGATATTCATAGTTTTATGGTTTGTGAGTTTAGTTATGGTTTCAAAAACCTTTAAAACCACAAAAATCTGACCTTTGATAAATAGGCCTCCACAAGAACAATTTTGCCACCAATTGTATTCCCAGTGTATGAATATAATTCCTTGGGTTCCTGGAGTTACTATTTGAGAAGTAACTGATGGTTCCAAAGTGACTTAGCCAATCATTGTGGAGGTACCATTGATGAAATAGGAAAAACAGCAATTCCCAAAGCCCAGGCAGAGGCAGGGAGAGATGTATGTAATAACATATAAGCAAAGACAGGAGTGGGGATTGGGGACACACACAGAGGCAATGCAATAGATTTTCAAAAGAGAAACATGCACATAAAGTGATACACAAGAAAGAGAAAACGGACACATAAAAAGAGTGATGCAGGGAGAAATACTGGGTCGAGAGATAACCCTACACAGAGGCATTTATAAGCACATACTATACATAGAACATAAATGCAAATGTGTAGATAGAGATACATGAATAGAGTCAGAGCGAGAACCAAGCAAAACATGCATGCACGATTGTAGTCGAGGCTTGCTGTATATAACCACCTATCAGAAACAAAACAACAGATCAGAAAGGTCTGAAACAATATTCCATATGTTTTTCATTCCATGTATAATAGCAGTCACCAGAAACATGCTTAAACTTTGCCAATGTAAAACGGACAATTTATCAAGTATCTGTAAATTTTGTCATGTGCATTACCAATATTTTTGGATTTAAGAATTCACATCCCTGTCCAAATCCACTTTTCCTGCATGTAATTTGCATTAAGGATTCAGATAGAGCTGTGCATGGAAGATGAATGTCTCTGGCTGCTCAAACATGCTCGGATCAATTGGCACATCTGTCAGCTTTACAAAATGTGGCAATTAGTAAAAAAAAACACTTTGCTGACTGTCAGGAAAACTTTTCTCTAGTCTGATCTTTCTTATATCAGCCCCTGGTATGTGACCTAAAAGGACTTAGAAATCAAGCAATAAAAAACAAATCATCAGAATAAACAAAAAAATCCCTAAAAGACTAAGAAATGGCAAAAGAAAATGCATTGAGGACTAACACAAGAAAAATTTAGTACAACATCTGTAGGCATCAAAAAAACTATATCGTTACCACCTGCATTTTTGTGCAATGGAGGAGTATTTTTTAGGGAAGCCTGTCCCCAAAGTTCCACTACTGCTTAACAACAATGAATGTTTAACCCCAAGTTATTCAAAATGTCATCTTGCATTAAATATTCAGAGCTGTCTAACTAGAGGCTCACCACCAAATGTCTCCTCAAACTATTTTTACAGCCCATTCCTATTAATGAACTCTACTGACTACAGTTTATAACATTGTCTTAATTTAATCCAGACCAGTAACTTTTTTTTAGCAACAAATAATGTCATCACCGACGTTAACCAAATTGCTTTACGATCACAGATGTGGAAAAATCCTATTATATCCATTAGGGCTCTTACACATGAGCGTTCCGACCTGCGCTCCCCTGCGTTCCGTTTTTTGGCGTTCAGCCGCAGGGGAGTGCAGGAATAGACGCAAGTCATTATTTGAAATGGGGCTGTACTCACTCAGGCGCGTGTAGGCGCCGAACGCAGGAAAAATGCAGCATGTTGCGTCTGAACCTGCGTTCGGCGCCTACACGCGCCTGAGTGAGTACAGCCCCATTTCAAATAATGACTTGCGTCTATTCCTGCGCTCCCCTGCGGCTGAACGCCAAAAAACAGAACGCAGGGGAGCGCAGGTCGGAACGCTCATGTGTAAGAGCAGCAGGGTAAATGTGCAGCAAAGAAGTAATCTCCAGCAACCCTGGGCTACATACGGAACAGCCTTTATTGGTGTAGTATATGTCACCCAGTACAGAAACTACAGTACAAAATGTTGCATTCAAACTACAATTAAAAAACAGAGTTGTTTTCTAGTGCACTGTGCTAAATGCATCACTTTTGCTAACCCCCATCTGCTGCATATTATTTACTGGGACACAGAATGCAACAAAACTTTTTTGGCACCCTCCTTATAGCCTTCCAATCTATGTGACCAATTACATTTTTGTATTCCAAAGTGTATGACAAAATACAAAAAACACCTAGGTATTTTCAAAGGTGCTAAGATTCCTCCTGCAATCCATTTATCCTCAAATCAAGTCTCCCATCTGAGTAATAATATTGTGCCATTCTAAAGTTTCAGAGTTCTACTTAGCACTACATTGTAGATGTGCTGTGCCTAAGTCTGTTTTTTCCCAAAATGCCTATCTGAGCATTAAGATTGTACTATCCACAGTATTAGGGAACTACTTGACAGTGAATGGTGGCAAAGATCAAATCATATACCTAGGGGATTTAAACCTGGAGACCAATCTGTGACACAAAAGGGAAGGAGAAAGGCTCACCCATGCATTTGCATTAGAATAAGGTTCTTTATTACAGAATGGAAACACCAAATTTAAATGTTTTTTCTAAAATTGTATTACTGTAAACCCATAACAAAGGTTTTCCCTTTTCCTTTCTATTTACCTCTATGTTTAACATACATTTTTTAAAGGAGTGGTTCACAAATGTCCAATTTTAAGCAACGTTTCATTATGTCTCTATTTGTTAAAGTTTTTTTTTTAATTATTTGCATTTTTCCTTTGACTTGTTCCAGCTTTCAAATGGTGTCCCTGACTATCTAAAAAAAAATCCTCATTTATTGTTATTGTTACTTTTTATGAATCATCTTTCTATTCAGGTCCTCTCCTATTCAAATTCCAGTCTCTTATTTAAATTAATGCATGGTTGCTAGGGTAATTTGGACGCTAGCAACAAGATTGCTGAAATTGCAAACTGGAGAGCTGCTGAATAAAAAAGCTAAATAACTCAAAAAACACAAATACAAAAAAAAAATGAAAACTAACTTCAAATTTGCTCGGAATTTCTACATCATAATAAAATTGAATTCAAAGGTGAACAACCCCCTTTAAAGGGCCACCACATTTAAAACCTTCTATTCCTTAGCTACCAGGAAACTTATAACCTGCACCTCCCCAGGAGGTGAGTTGAGTTCAGTTGGTTGTCATGGTTTTGATATTCCTTCTTTTACCTTACAAACGGTATTGATTATGAATTACCACCATGACTCAGGACCAGAATCAGGGGTAGGTAGAAGAGGCCCATGCCTGGGGCACAACAGTGGGAAGGGGTGCTGCGCATGTGTTTTGTTTGACTTGCCTACCCCTAGTCCAGCCTTGGGTGAGAGAAAAGGAGTGTCCAATGCCCTCTAGTACAATTTTTAAACACTATAGGACATTTTATCCAGGACGGTCCATCGCAACGGCCCATCAAATTTGGCCCACTGCTGCCACCACCCTTTATTTTATCAGATTTTATTTATCAGACATGCAATTGGTAGCAGCATATTACTTTACCCAAAGGATCACATAATTTTATCAAACATAACACTTACCCTATTACCACATGATATGTCTATATGTATATGTATATATATATATATATATATATATATATATATATATATATATATATATATATATATATATATATATATATATATATATATATGCAATGCAGAACACCCAAACGTTGAGCAAAATAAACTTCTGGAAGATTGATTCAGCAAGTTCTGTGAGTGCAGTTTTTCTGCGTTGCTTGTGTTATTTCTTAGCTCAGGCACCCAGGTGAAACAACTGTCTGTGGTGTGGACCTTATGTCTCTCTCTCTCTGTAACACACACATACACATAACATAATATAAAAACAGGTTGTTATCGCAGCATAAATTTACAATAATGTGGGACTTTATTGTTTTTGAACTGGATCATATGTTGAATAAATTTGATATACCTTTACAGATCAACTATGCAATGACTATAAAGTGATATGTTTCAGGATATAGTTCTCAATTTACAGATGGAGCATATATTCCTTTGGTAGCATGAGGACTAAAGCTACAGTATAAAGAAGAAAAATGCACTTTATTGTGATTGTGGCTTATCATTATGCTAAACTGAAGCTGTTAGAAGAAAATAAAAGTACATTAAAGTGCAAGAACAGAAAAATGATTTACATTTTACAAAATAAATATAGTGTCTCAGCTTGAAATAATGCTACTTGGACTGAAAAAAGGGCTTTATTGCAGTATTGTAGAGTGCATCTAAGGAAACATGCAGAACGTTTTATATGCAGATAAACCATAACCAGTTATATAAGCTTCAGGTACAAGAAGGCTGATTAATCAGAAAATTAACAGAAATATGTTTTTAAATACTGTATGTTGAAATGCAGGCCCAGACTGGCAATCTGTATGTTCTGGCAAATGCCAGAAGGGCTGCTGAAATATGCTATAGCACTATTTATTTGGCTGTTTGGACCTCTGTGTACTTGAAATGCTAGGGCCTATTTTTAATCTCAGTCCACTCCAGATCTGTGAAAAATAATGCATTGTAAAGAATCCCCTCCAGTCAGCTTCCCAACTATTCCCACCAGCAGTTGCTATAGCTGTTGTTTGCATTGTGGGAACTCCTATGAGTAGTAAACACAAAATACAGGTATATAGAACAAGGTTTTGGTTAGGCAGGGAATTGGTGAGCAAGCTCTATTCTCATTCACTGGGTATTAAGTATTAAAGAGTTTTCTTTCATTTGGGGTCCCTGTTTGCAGGGCAGGTGAAGGGGCAGATCTTGCAGATAATGGGGTTAGTGTTGCTGGTATGTCATCTTAAGGTGTTCAGGGGCTACAGTAGTCTGCCAGGGGTTACAGTATATTATTTAAAATATAACCACACTTTTCTGTGATTAGGATAAGACAACTACAGGACTAGGGAAATATTTATCAAAGGGTGAAAAAGTTTGCCACAGTATGCCAGAAAGGAATCTCCAAAGCTTACTTGTATAGGATTTTTTGTGGTATATGTATCATGGGCAAAAACAGGGTTCTCCGTTTCCTAACTATACGCCTATAAGGCATGTACAAATGAACAGAGAGCTTTAAATGCTTTCCCTGGTGTAGTAGTTATTTGTGAAGGGGAAATGTTCATATTCATCTTCAGTTTTATGCTGTAGTTGACATTGTTTGGATAAATTTAAATTCGATGAAGAACCCAAATCTATAGAAGGATAGTTGGATAGCTAAATGTAATATACAAAAACACAATATGATACACAATTCTTAATGGTTCAAAGTGCTTGTTATTTTAGGATTCCCTTTATGCCCATCGATTTAAATTCACTCCAATTAGTGGTTGGTGGATAAACATTTCCATGTGGATTTTATCACCTGATGCAACATTTACCCAAAGCAGAGAAATACAAATTTTACTATCTAGGCTGTTTTTGCCCATTATTAGAGCATTCGTTCCTTCCAGGGGATACGAATGAAGATACATATTTTTGCAGCTGATCTTTTATTTTATATTCCTTATTCATATACTGTGTAACTATTGACTGGTCAGTCTTTGTACTGTGACATGTTAGTCATTAACTATTGCTCTTTTTATATCGTTGAAGCTTTTAATATTTGTTTTTTATCAAAAAATTGTTGTGTAATTGATTAGGTTTTAGATCAGTGTTAGCATTCGAATCACAACTGTTTGCTTTATTTGTGCAAAAAGAGAGAATCATAAGAGGTTTTAGACGAGTTCCTGGGCTCATGTGAAAGGGCACAATAAGATTCTTCATTTAAATGTGTCTATTTATTATTTTCTGTGTGTATTTATATCTTTCTACATGGGTGTTATGCAACATTTTTTTTGTGAAATTTTGTAAGGAAATGTCAACTCTGCTTGCATACATGTGTATTTCTTTGGGGTCAAAGACATTTACTTATCCAGTAGGTACTGAAGGCCTCCTAAAGATATGTATGCTGTGAAATATAATATTTAAAATGTAATATCCTGCACTGGTAATAAGTGTACATGTAGTTTTACAAGTTTAAATATACAGTAGTTTATAAAATAATCCATCAGGGCTGCCATATGGCATTATTTTGGGCTGTAAGGCACTTATTTCAATAACGGATAGTAAACTACTGTTTGCTACACAATGGTTTAAGTACTTTAGTTGACTTAGCATGCCAAGATTTCGGCAGGTGTTTTGCAAATCTAACCTTACTGCGTGTACCTATGGGCATGTATGTTGGCCTGTCCAGACTGAAAATGTAATCGTAGGTACTTTCTAAGATCATGCATAATGCATCAGCAGAAGTGGAAGTGAGAGGAGCCATACTGCCTATTTAACTCCTGTCAGGTGTGCTTGGCTTGCATAACTGGAAAAATGGCCACATTACAAAATTTTTCTTGGAAAAAATATTTTGCATCCACAAAATAGTGCCACCATCAGCAATCCCTTAAAAAAGCTGTGTGTAGTTAGACTCACCATTAGTGTAGCTAATAAATATTATACTGTAAATTGTGTTTTTTTTTGTTAACTCACTGTATACTGAGTTAGCTGTCCACAGCACAAGTAAAAGAGCAAAAGCTTTATATTTAGTGATGGACAAATTTGTCCCGTTTCAATTCGCCACAAAATTCGCAAAACAGGCGAAAAATTCACAAAATTTGGATACCGGTGACAATTGACATACATTAAATTGAATGGGCATCCGTTTAATTGTCACCAGCATTGTGAAGTTATTCACCAGCGGCGAAACATGCAAATTTGCCGCAAATTTGTGCCTGGCAAATAAATTCGCCCATCACTATTTATATTATATCTTTGCTGCTAAAGGGATGTATGGTCACAAATTACATTCCCCCTTTGCCTTTGGGAAATGAATAGAAGCATTTTTAAAATTGCAATTAATTATTTTTTATGAGCCAGATTTGAGCTGTGTTTGAGTTTTGAGCACAATTAATTCCCCCACATACCTGCTCTTTCAGCAGTGCACAAACCTTTGCAGTCCGTGGTCGTCTCTTCAGCTTGGCCTGTCTGCCTCTTCTGCTAGTCCCGCCCACCTACCAATGAAAAACAAGTAGCCAGTCTTGTTTGCAGATGCCTGCTCAATGTGCGTGCGCCTTCACCATCACTACCGCTATTGCTTGACTGCCTACTTGTTCTTCATTGTTCGACGGGCAGGACTAACAAGCTGAATAGATGGCCGCAGGCAGTGAAGGTTTAGAGAATTTAAAAGAATTTAAAAAATGTTTCTATTCATTCCACAAAGGCAAAGGGGAATTATAATTTTTGACCATACATCCCCTTTAATGCATACGATGAGTAAAATACTTGTCTTAATGAAAATGCTGACCTCTATTGTCAGCCAAAGGCCAAGTGGCCCAACCAAAAGGGACAAGATAGTTGGATGTTGCCAATACTAATTCATATAATTATGCTGACCCACACTGCCTCACCATATTATCTATTGAAGAAAAGCTCCGTCTCTATATGATTATTAGCCCTAACTACAGCAGGGCAGATCTGTATTTGTTCAGTGAATGAATCAGTACAATTTGGCCATCCATATGTGTATCTTTATTGCCTAGATACAACATTTTGAAAGTGTAGAATTTTCTGATCTATGCTATAAACAGTACTCACCATTCCCCACAGACATTACACAGTTTGACATACATTTTAATGAACTAACCCAGCACTGTGGCTGTTTGCCATTCTCATAAGAACAAGTATTGTTTAAAACAATCTCTTCATAATAAGCTTCCTTTGATCATATTCTAAGTTTTGTGTTTCACATTTTTAAGCCTTATTAAACCTAATTAAACTATACTTATTATATTTTTCCATGGTTACATTGTTAAATACTGAGTAACAAGCATTAAATCTCATTCTGTGTAAATGCTGCATTGTACACACTGACTAAAGATATTATGACCCCATCTTTTATGGACAGATTAAAATTTGTACCATAAGAACGAAATGTTCTTAGCAAGCTTTCCATATCGCATTTTACAGTTTGTAAACTTGAACTGATATTTTCCCAGGTGGAAGCTTCATTGACGGTGGGAGGAGGAGACCTCTGAAGGTAATTATTGCTATTGACATGGACGGTATTCCATTTATTAAATCAGACAAGACAAGATTTTGAAATGCGCTTGATTATTGCACGGTAGTTAATTCTTTTTTACTGTGAAATATCTGTTGTTACTATCTATATCTCGTATTACATTCAAATGGTCACATTTCTTTAAAATAAAAATTTGGCTGTTTAAAGATGCTGCGCCAATATACAATGGCACTTGGTATTCTAGTCTATTCTAATGTATTATAGTGATGTGTGAGTCAGGAAAAACTTGACCCAACCCTAACCCCAAAATCTTAACCTACACCCGACTCTAACCTTCAATGTTGCTGTTGTAGGATCCGTGCCCAACCTGTACCTGCTTCTTCTTGCTCTGTGCACTAATTATGTGCCCATCTCTAATTAGAAGAAAGGGAACCTTTGGCAGTTCAGAATAGTTTGAGAAATATTAATGACTGCTAGATAGTGGTGTCCCCTAAAAAGTAAAATTATACATACCAATTATATCCCAAGGAAAACCTGAATAGTCTGCATCAAGGTAGGGTCCTTTGGTAGTTTATTGTGATATTTTTGCAAGCCTGACACACTCACCCTGCATGCTATCCCTTTGGATTTCTGTATTCCCACATGCCCTTCATGAAGCCTTGATAAAATCAATTTATTAATTGAGCAGGGAATTACAATTCTGGAGCCTCTGAGCAGGACACCATCGAAACGAAGATTTTGTAAGAATACTACAGAAACGCCTGTTACTGCATTATTATCTCCCTATTATGTAGCCTTGGCTATTTGAGATCATAAGACATGAATCACTCTGGATGTTATCTTAACAACTTGCAGAAATATTAAGATATTTTCCAACATGTTTACAGCCAGAAACTAAAGATTTTCTCTGAAGACATAGTAATGCTCTCTGAATTTTAGGTGGGATCTTGCTTATGCCCTTTTGGACAATACTAATGCAAGGCTTGTAATCAGTCTCTGCTTGAAACACGTTTTCAAGAATTTTACTAGTGCAAGAGTTTTGTTTTATATGGGCAAACAAACATTCTATTGAAGTCAGCACTCTGAATGCATAGACCACTGGCAGCCAACAATCATTTGTTTTTTGAAGAAGAACTGCATCAAGCAGTTTCTGTAATGCATCAGTAGAAAATGTACTCACCAAGGATCAAAATACTTTAGTACTTGCTTCAGGCTAGCATTATTATTCTGTGTATCTTTACCCCACACACAAGGATGTAATTTATATAAACTGCAGTTCCAGCTATACCTTCCATCATTCTGGTGCTAAACTAAGCCAAAAAGGTAATCACTGAAAGCAGCCGAACAAGAAATGTATTGAAAATACCCAACTTCTGGCTCCAGACATTTCTCTCAGCATTTCTGTTCTAGTGAGCTGTCTTTTAATGTATTCTGGAGAACCAATTTCTGTAGTCAGTGATTACTTTATTTGAAAATTGAACGACATGTTTTTAGGATCTGGTGATCCTTCCTCAGGTGCACATATGAGCACCCGAAGAAGGAACACCAGATCCAAAACATGTTTTGCAGTTTTCAAATAAAGTATTTACTGACTACAGAAATTGGTTATCCAGAGTGCTATCTACAATTTTGAATTTGAAAGTTTGGAAGGCCTGGCGGTGCCTTACTCTGAAGTTGAACCCTGCTTACTTAATATCTAAGCATCAATTCATCGACAAAGTGTGCATATCTTTTAATGTACTTACACAGGTATTTAGATTCTAAACAGACACAAAGGGGGTTATGTAATAAATGGCACTAAGTTTGCCCAGGAGCAGTAACCCATAGCAACCAATCAGCAGGTAGAATTTACTGAACACATGTTTAAAAGCTAACATCTTATTGGTTGCTAAGGGTTACTGACACTGGGCAGTGGGCAAACATAGTGCCATTTATTACATATGGGGGAAAGACTCAAATTATCTTTTGAACATCTGCCAATGAACTGACCCATTCTGTAAGATCTTCTATTTACTTTATCATAACTTTCATTTCCATGCCTTGCAACTCTATTTTAAATTTTTTCATTAAACCAACTAGCACTTTGTGCCTAGCATGCATTATAGATATATTTTTTTATACTTTTGTAAACATTTTTAAGTGATTATTCCCACATTTAGTTCTTCCACTCATTTAATAAATTTGTCATTATGCCTATTAGGAAATGCTTGGAGTTTGAAACAACCACCATTATTAGAGGATACAGGTAACCTTTAAACCACAGACAAACGTGCACTGTGCCTGAGTTGGCATGCGTTTACCGCCATAAGCTCTTAAACACAGTTTATTGTAGGGATGATTTAGGTTGCTGCATATGATATGAAGATTCTGACAAAATGTTCCATTAGTGGACAATACAATGTACCATTCTATTCTGGGTGAAAAAATTGCATGTATGTTGCCTATTTTAAGTTTTCATCACTTTTTGTACTGCATATATTTGTGTGGTTGATCTACACATTTTCTAAAAGTCATTTGTTTTGCCATAGGCACTACAGGTTTTTCCATATGCAGGGCATTGCATGTATGTGTATGACTGTCCACAACATTGACAAATGGGGCTTGTGAGTGTATAAGCTTTCAAGCATTTAAAAACCAGCTGCTTTTATAGTGGCATTTTAATGGGGCTTGCTTGGATACCACTTCTGTAATAGAGCAACTTTCTCTAGGTTGTTTCAGTTTTTATTTGCATGTTATGTTATTTTGAAGGGTATAGAATGGTTTTATGTGAGACCTGTCTCTGTGAGCAATTTCTTTTTCATGCTACTACATTTATGCTGATAACTCATTTACCTTTAATCAGAGATTCAGTCAGTGCATCAGAATCACAGGACTGGCTATAACTACAATAGCTGTTTCATGTTCTTTCTGCAATTAAAGTGGACCTGTCACCCAGACACAAAAATCTGTATAATAAAAGTCCTTTTCAAATTAAACATGAAATCCAATTTCTATTTTTTATTAAAGCATTCATAGCTGTTGTAAGCTCATTTAAAAATCTCAGCTGTCAATCAAATAATGTCTGCCCCTCCTCTATGCCATGGGCATAGAGGCGGGCAGACAATTACTTTCAATTTCCATTCAGCACTTTCTAGATGTCACTGCTCTCCACACATTCCCCCACTCTCTTTACCAGTTAATTGTGTAACCCGTGCATGGGGATGGACATCGGGTCCTCCATTCTGGTGCTCAAACAAGATTCTAAGATGATACAAGGCTTGCCTTAAAAACAGTGTCCACAAAATGGCTGCTGCCTGCTTGCTATAATTATGAATTCCCAAACTGAAGGAAACAATATTCAAGTAATTTATATGGTGTAATTAAAGTTAATTTTGCTTGACTAATGTGATAAAATAGGATTTCGAATATTTTTTTTGGGTGACGGGTCCCCTTTAAGAACTGAACATGTGTCTTTAATATGTGATGTTTTCCTTGGGACACAATAGCTAATTTTTTTAAGTACTGCGGGGCACATGTACTGAGCTTGAGTGAAGGATTAGAAAAAAAAATACTTCGTATTACGAAGTATTTTTTTGGCTACTTCGACCATCAAATTGGCTAGTTCAACTACGAATCAAACGGTTCGAACTAAAAATCGTTCGACTATTCGACCATTCGATAGTCGAAGTACTGTCTCTTTAAAAAAAACTTCGACCACCTACTTCGCCACCTAAAATCTACTGAGCATCAATGTTAGCCTATGGGGAAGGAACCCATAGGCTTTCCTAGCTTTTTTGGATTGAAGGAAAATAGTTCGTTTGATGGATTAAAATCCTTCGAATCAATCGATTCAAAGGATTTAATCGTTCGATCAAAAGATTTTTCCTTCGATCGCAGGAAATGCGGTAAATCCTTTGGCTTCGATATTCGAAGTCGAAGGATTTTACTTCGACAGTCGAATATCGAGGGTTAATTATCCCTCGATATTTGACCCTTAGTAAATGTGCCCCTGCATATCCTTTATTACCTGTGTGAACTCAAATGTATTGCATTGTAACAAAGTAGCTGTTACATAGATGGGCAATATATTTCTCCCTGGAACATGTAATAATTAATACAGACAAGAACTGCAAGGTAATTGCTGTAGCTGAAGTACCTGGTTGAGCTTTAGAGGAGGGGTCCTTCCACTTCAGAGAGAGAAAGCAGGAGCTGTACTGCACAGGAAAGATACTGGTTACCAGTTATTGTGATATCTTTGGTTCCTTTTGCTGTTAAGTTGGTGCTGGGAAAGCCACCCAACTGTAGTTAGGTTGCCAACTGTGTTTAGCCAGCGCTCTGGTGCAAGGGTTTATTTTTCTATTTCTTTTGTCTGCTTGTTTCCAAAGACTGTAGGTGTGACAGTATACATTAATGGATACTGTAAGAAGCTTAACACAAGTATTTATTCTAATTGCATACACCTCCAGTGCAATATACATATAATAATATATTATACAGGTATGGGACTGTTCTGCGGAAACTAGTTACCCAGAAAGCTTTGAATGTTGGGAAGGCCATCTCCAATATATAATTGTAGTCAAATAATTCACATTTTTAAAAATATCCTTTTTCTGTGTAATAATAAAACACTACCTCATACTCAATTCTAATTAAGATATAATTAATCCTTTTTGGAAGCAAAACAATACTGTTGGATTTCTTTAATGTTTAAATTATTTTTTATCAGATTTAAGGTATGGTGATACAAATTATGAAAAGACTCCTTATTGAAAAACCTCCGGGTCCCGAACATTCTGGAAAATAGGTCCAATAACTGTACAATAGAAACTTTTTTTAAGAAAAGAATAGTAATATTGTACTGCTAAGAACTTAATAGGACTTTAAATATACCTAAACCACGAGTGCCTCCTCTGATGCAATGATGGCTCCACCAATGTAACACACATACAGTCAGAAATAATTTTGCAGCATAAATTATTTCAATAAATACACTTTCCATTTTTCTTTCTATTTTAAGGATATGCACACAGGGAAAATTGTTGGATTGTTAACTCTGTCTTCTATGTTTTTCCTTAACCTACAGAAGTAGCTAAGTGCCTAGCAATTTCCCCCTTACATCATTAAGGCATTTGATAATTAAGCTCATTTTCACTTTGATTTGTTGTGAATCAACAGAAAATCAAAAACAAAGGTGAAGACATTCTGGGGTTTATAGTACTGCAGCATCTGGGGTGCCAAACTTAAGAAACAGGGGACTAGCAAATGCCATCTATGAACATGTGCTTTGTTGATTGGATGTTAATGACAATATTATATTGATGCTCTTGGTGTGCGAAACAGCTATGGATCGATCCCAAGCTCTGTTTAATTACATTGAACAGACTAGTTCCTCACAACTAGCTGCAATCCTCCTATACAGATTACATTGTACATGGATGAATAAATCATCATCGTTAAGGAACCTAATCATTTTTCTAAAATCTAAATATGAATAACTTTAAGAAAAGCTTACAAATTAACATGCAACATATAGGGATTTAGAGACATTCAAAGAAAATGCCTTCATCTTTGAAAACAAACTGAAGATGTGGTTGATGTACTGAATAAGGAACTCACACTTGCTTAAGCATTGCTTGCTAATGATGAATGGGAGCTGTCATGTCTGCATTGACCCTTGGTAGTGAAGGGTTTGAATAAAGGAAAACAACTACAGAAGCATGAACTAGTAGTGATGTTAGTGTCTGCATGCAAGAAAAATCCTAAGAGAATATTTGTTGCTGTGGCAATCATAGCAAGTCTTTACTTTTCCGTCTGCTACAAGTAGAATAATAAAAAAAAAATCATTATCTGGAGCTCAAATGAAGCTTTTCAATTGGGCTTAAATCAAATACAAAACATTTCACGGGTAGGATGGTGATACATGTATAACAGATAACAGATCTAGAGGCCGATTCACTATGGGTCGAATATCGAGGGTTAATTAACCCTCGATATTCGACTGTGAACTAAAATCGTACGACTTCGAATATCGAAGTCGAACGATTTAGCGCAAATCCTGCGATCGAACGATCGAAGGATTTTTCGTTCGATCGAACGATTAAATCCTTCGAATCGAACGATTCGAAGGATTTTAATCCAACGATCGAAGGAAAATCCTTCGATCAAAAAATCTCAGGCAAGCCTATGGGGACCTTCCCCATAGGCTAACATTGACTTCGGTAGGTTTTATCTGCCGAAGTAGGGGGTCGAAGTTTTTTTTAAAGGGACAGTACTTCGACTATCGAATGGTCGAATAGTCGAACGATTTTTAGTTCGAATCGTTCGATTCGAAGTCGAAGGTCGTAGTCGAAGGTCGAAGTAGCCCATTCGATGGTCGAAGTAGCCCAAAAAAACTTCGAAATTCGAAGTTTTTTTTATTCTAACCCTTCACCCGAATTTAGTGAATCGGCCCCCTAATGTCCAGTTGGTCCACACAACCTTTAACTATGAAACGGAAACAATAGTGCTTTGGTACATTCAAGATCTTCATTCAAGATGTGGGTGGGTAGTAAAATTGTCCACCCAGAGGCAGTTGTTATTATTATACATCGCTGAGTTAGAACACTACACTGTATTTCAGTGTGCCTTTACAGGCTTGTAATATCAGCTGTAAGGAAAATAATTACAATACACTTTAATGCAAACATAAGTTGAGAGCTGGCAAATCATTTCTCACAGTTTTCATTACAACCAACAGCTACATCTAAGAGCCAAAAATATAACATCTATGCAACTAAATAATTAGACAGAAATGTTTTACAGTGAAATCATAACAAACAGGGGCTGTGCAATAAACAAAACTTACATAAACTGACATTGCATCTGTCAAATAGAACTTTTATTCAAACAAGGAAAAGGTCAGTGTCTGAGACATAGCAAATCTGGATAACAATTTTGATAAAAATCCAAAGATCTTTTCTAAATTTGCCAGATCATATGAAAAACCAAGGGGGAGAAGGTAACCAGTAGAAAGTCTGTATTGACTATATCTGATTTAAATGCAAAGGGCTTAATTGTCCCTTGTCCCAAAACCATGTGTTGTGGCACTGTACAGTTTGTATATATGTGTATTTATTGGTATTTAAACAAACACTGGTGCCAGCATGCACAAGGTATAAAACATCCCTGGTTTTATCACATGTCAGGCACTAAGTACTTGCACAACAGTTTGCATTTATTAGAAGTGTCCTTTATATTTTACATGATCTGGTAATCTTAAAGTAAATAGAAACCCTGCCTTCCACCACAGGGTCCCTCCAATGCCCTCCCTCTTTTATCCATATCACTAGTTTAAACATGCAGAACATGTACAGCAAGATTGGCAGGCACCATATTGTGCAACAGGAGCATTCTCAGTTGAGTCCTATCCAAATATGTCTTCAACTGTTCATGCAGTAGCCAATCAAAGATTTTACTAATAACCTGAAGAGTAAAATTGCCTCGCCAACCCCGCTGCACAACAATTAATTTTTAAAGGTGGTACTTTACAGAGAAACATTTATTTTTTCAATTCATATTGTTATTTAAAGCGTTTTTATGCACATTTCCAGAAGGTAACAGTAGCATAGGTGTCAGAGCAATATAACATACAATATAGCAGAGGGTACATCCCCATATATTGGTTAAACCACAATTGTCCATATTGTGAACCCCTTTGTAACATTAATACATACTTCAGCTTAGTGTGATGGTTGGTGTCTCTGTGGTACTTCCCACAGGTAAGGGGCTCCTGAACTGCCATCCCTATGTAGAAGGAAAGTATGAGGAAAGAGTGAGAGAAGGGAGATGATGGCTTAGAAAGGGAGGTTTGGGAGGAGAGGGTTTCCCCTTGCCAAGAAGTTTGACTCAGCCCCAAGCTTGTGGTACAAACCTTTGTGTTTGACGCATGTCTGGGGTCCGTTTACAGGGGAGAGAATCTCAGAGATCAGCAGTTAAGGTTAGTGTTTGTTCTACTCACTTCCGTGTGTGAAAATAGTGGGCAATTTAGGAATTGTTGAATACACCTGGCTCAAGAAATACATCAGCAGAGTTCATCGCCTTCAATTACTCAGTTTAAATTTGGTCCAATGGAACCATTTCAGTCAGTTTAGAGGTATAATTTTCTGAATTTGTTTTAAGTTCTCAAATCTCTGAATTGCCTTTATCTTGGTAATTCAGATAACACCGTCTTAGTGGGAGCATTTACCGGCCAGAAAAGGTCTTGTGCTTCACATACACTCGATCCCACAGGTGCATTGAAACATGCTGTATACTTCAAACGGAGCACCAAGGAAGCCATCAATTATTTTCCAAAATAAAAAACATTTTAGCATACAGGATTTGATGCTAATACAGGCCATCCACTTTGCGCATTTCGTGGCTTCTCAACTTCCTCGCTTCTGAGGAAGTGACAATCCTTTATGCTGACATGTTTTTAATTTTGGAAAATAAATTGTGATTTTTAAGACGTTCCACATATGCAGCGTGTGCATAAGTTTAAGGTCCCCTATTGTGTGCTGAAAGCCAGGGGAGAGTCCATAGAGGAGTTACTGTGGAATCTTGTTCCTTTCTAACCCATCGTTCATCGTAAGGCCCAATCTATGCATCTGGTAATAATTGTGGCTTTATGGTAAACCAAACAATCTAGAAGGGTCAGTCCTCCAAGGCTTTTAGGTTTGTTAATGTCGATCTTTTGATTTGCGGATTCTGGTTGGCCAATATAAAATTTGTAGTAAGTGCTGATAATTGTTTAAGTACCCCAGGTGGGGAGAGAAGGGGAGAGATTGGGATAGATAGAGAAAGAAGGGTAAAATGTTCATTGATTTTGCCCAGCCACGTGAATGATGGTGATGGTGAGTTTTTTTCAGATCCTATTCTACCGTTTGTATAAAGTCTGTGTAATTATGTTCTATATCGGCCTTTAGATTTGGGAATGTTTTTATACCTAACTATGTAAAAGAGGAATTTGTGTGTTGTATTGGAAAATTGTGCATCACATCGAAGAATTCAGAGGCAGGTATAGATACATTTTGTGCTACCAATTTTGTTAGGTTTACCTTAAAGTTAAGAAAAGTTAATGAAAGTGGTTTACTTCACTTAGTAAGTTAGGTAGGGAGATTTGGGGTTGCCTGATAAACAAAAGAAGTCATCTGCAAAAGCAAAAAGTGTTCCTGTCCATCTACCCAGACCCCTTGTATATTAAGATTGACACAAAAAAGCATAGGAGGCTTTCTAATGAGAGGACTGTGATGTGTACTGATTCAGAAAGGTTGCTATTGATTCATAGTTTGGCTGTAGGGTGGGTGTGTAGGGAAGTTATCCATTTCTGGAGTCTCGGACCTATATTGATGCCTTCTAGAGTGGCTTGTAGGAACGACCAGTCTATTCTATTAAAGGCCTTCTCAGTGACAAGGAATAACAGCATGAGAGGGATTTTGTTACGATGGTATAGGCATGTAATGCCCATGAATGAGTCTATGTTAACACCGGCTTCCCTCCTGTGAAAAAATCCCACTTCCTCTGGTGATATTGTAGAACTTTATCTTCTTTTAAACTGAAAAATGGAAGGCAGGGTTTGCTATACTGGCATTTGGGTTTAAGAAGATGTAATTTCCTTTACTAAATACACTTTGTTTAGTTCATATACAGTTATAGGATCCATTATCAGGAAACCCGTTATCCAGAAAGCTCCAAATTAGGTAAAGGACATCTCCCATAGACTCCATTTTATCCATATAATCCATTTTTTAAAAAAATAATTTCCTTTTTCTCTGTAATAATAAAACAGTCGCTTGTACTTGATCCAAACTAAGATATAATTAATCCTTATTTTAAGCCACCCCAGCCTGTTGGGTTTATTTAGGGGCAAATTCATCAAGGGTCGAATATCGAGGGTTCATTAACCCTCGATATTCAAGTGGAAATGAAAATCCTTTGACTTAGAATATCAAAGTCGAAGGATTTTGCACAAATACTGCGATCGAACGATTAAATCCTTGGAATCTAATGATTCGAAGGATTTCAATCCAACGATCGAAGGATTATCCTTTGACCAAAAAAACTTAGCCAAGCCTATGGGGACAAATAGTCGAATGATTTTTAGTTTGACTCATTCGATTCAAAGTTGTAGTCGTAGTTGAAGGTCGAAGTAGCCCATTCGATGGTCGAAGTAGCCAAAAAAACACTCGAAAAATTTGAAGTTTTTTTTACTTTGAATCCTTCACTCAAAGTTAATGAATTGGCCCCTTAATGTTTACAAAATATTCTAGTAGATTTAAGGTATGAAGATCCATTATCCGGAATACCCCATGTCCTGAGCATTCTGGATAACAGGTCCCATACCTGTATAAGATATAGTGAAAGAAACACGCTTGAAACCTGGCTTTCCCTTAGTGTGCCCTTATAATATTATGGTTATTGGTTTTATTCAATCTCATCTGTAATTTTATAATTATCAAGTGCTGAGGTAAACAAGTGAAGGCACTTGTTTTATTGTAATACATTTTTAGCAGCCTAATGTGGGGAATAATATCTCTTCATTTTCACCTTTTATTTCTTTTACTCCAAGCTACCTTGGGTTTGTGGTTTTATTGGTTAAATAGCTCTCTTCTGAGAATTAGGGAAGGTAACTAATGAGATCACAGCCCTTGATTTCCTGCCATTCCCCCTCTTCGTGGGATCCCTAGATAGTAATAACAAAAGCAAGCAACCTCTTGGGATATATCCACTTCTGTATTTTCATTTTCTAACTTTATGTTAAGGGTGAGTCTGGCTAGGTACCGTTTAATTAACATACTGAGCTATACCTAAAATCTCACTAGACAATAGTGTGGTGATATTTAAACTTTAAGTTATTGCACAAGTCGCTTTAGGTTAAATTGTTTTTTGCATATATTATGTGAATACCCCATTGTGGGAATCACTATTAAATGAGCAATTTAATTTAAGTTAATTGTAATTGAACTGTTTAACATAGAGGAAAAATCAGCAAGGTATAATGTTTGGTTGTTTTAAACTTCAATTTATTGCACAAGCCACTTTTGTGGAGGTTATTGTTACGCACATTACAGTAATATCCATTTGTGAGAATCACTATTGCAAAAGTTACCTTTCACTTGGTTTCAATTAATTGAAAAAACTTATATACAGCAAAAGGTGGAAATTCACAGATAGCTGGCACAAGTCACTTTAACAACCAAAGGGGTAAAGAGGAATAATCTTTACAGAAATGTTACAAGTATTTTGAATATCATTTCAAGCCTACATTTAAGTATAAATAGATTAAAGGGGTTTCTTTCACTATATCTTATAAATTAATCATTCTATTCCCCCCTAATCTATTTAGTTTGGTTAGATCAAAATTTGGTCACTAGTAATGGTCTCATTGGTTTTGGGATTAATACAGATTGTTTAGTATAAGAGACTCATTTTAATTGGTGTATTTAATGATCTTTAAAAAAAACATATATGCTGGATTGTAATAAGAAAAATGCATGCTGAAGACTGCTTTAACGTCTGTGAAAACGAGTGGTAAGAATAGTAATTATTGCAACCAGGTCATATGAGTACTCCAAAGATATCTAAATGAAAAGGGATGATCTAAGGACTTACTTAGATTCATCCTTTCATTGTTTCTATGCAACTCTGTGGTATGCAGTTAAAATAATAACCAACCAGTTATGAATCACCTCTTTTTTATAGGGTACTAAATGCATCCTCCTTAAACCATAATACTTATAAAATCCATATGTGACAAAGTAAATAATTCTCTGGAAAGGGCTAAAATGTCAGAGTGACGGTGGAGGATTTTTTGCTGCATACGTTCCTTCCTCGACCATTAATAGGTTAACATACCTAGGGGGTTATTTACTAAGCGCTGAATGCAAAAATCACGAAAAATTTGTGATTTTTTTAAAATAAAATCTGGCTTTTAAAAATTCACAAATTTTTCAGAATTTCTTAAACCCTGAGGCTGGAAATCCCAGCATCTCAGGCCTGTCAAGGTTGTATATAAGCCAATGGGAGAAGTCCCAATGATTTTATTGATTTGCGCTGGGTCTCGTGCCAAATCCCAAAGTTTTCACAGGTTTCCGGCAAAACTCTGAGGTTTCCGGTGAAAACTCAAAGAAAATCACGAAAATCAGGTGAAACCTCTGAAAAAATTGTGAAAATCTGAGTATAAATGTCATAATAAATAAGCGTTAAAAACCGGAGCGGCTTAGATCGGAGTTTGTAGCAGCCAATATTGAGATCATTTTGGACCTTGATAAATAACCCCCCTAGTCTCCTGTGTTCCGACAGTGTATACAGATGCCATAACCCAAAGGGATAGTCAGGTGCACTGTGGGTAAAAAACATGGAGTGTGAATTTTATGAACTTTACTTCCTGCCCCACACCTATTTTGTCTCACGTGGCACTGAGATACTGAAGAAAACTCATTGGATTAACAAATATGCCGCTACATATTTTAAATGTAGGGGACTGGTAAATTAATCCCAGTTTAATTTAGCAGGCAGTCCCCTAGTGTTATAGATGCCTGACTGGGTCTTAAAATACAGGGGTGGCCTGTTCCTTATCCTGCTTAAAGCTATATCATACATTTTTGAGTATATTAATAAAATAAACAAAAAAATTGGAAAATAATATATCTGCCTCCAAGATAAATATGAGTGAGGTTTTTGGGTTTCTGTATTGAGATACATTTAAAAACTGCCATCTAAAGGTGCTGTCTTTGTACTGGCTAGTGTAACAGGACTTTAAAATGACTTTATCATATATTTCTAGTCCAGACCTCACTGATGCAATATGATATTGCAACATGCCATTGGACTTTTACTACCTTAAACATTACTGCCTTCATTATATTCATTTTGAGACAGTTTTATTGCCCTCTTTAAGTTTCTGTTTCTTTTAAAAAAAAAGAGTATCACTTGTTAGCAACAGAACCTCTTTGTTTAAGATATTGTCTTATAATTAGAAAAGGGGTTTACACTGTGTTGATTTCTTTTCTTTCCTTTTTTTTCATAAAAGCTAAAAATATTGTTATTCTAAGTTATTCAATTAAAGACTTAAGATATTTTTGTATAAATCATATTAAGCCTCCCCAAACCATTAAATCTAACTCCTAATGCTATCAAATGCATGTCACTGGAAGAGATTCAAATTTTAATCTTTAACCATTCTGCAATTGTAATGAATGCAAATCTCTGAAGGAATGAAAGATGATTTTGATTCAGCTAGAGCACAGTATGTCAGTTTGACCAAAGTTTATCTCTTCAGTTTACCCTTCAGTGAGGCTAAATATTTCACACTTTAAATTGAATTGGATAACTTTAGGGAACTTGTTATTGGTTGTTTGTTCCTATGGAAACAGCTCAGGGTCTGTGGTTAATACCTGGCTCAAAGTATTTTTAAATGACTATGAATCTATTGATCTTTTTTCAGGTTGTTGCATATATTAGGATTGTTTACCTTTTGCAGCAACATTGGCATATCCTTCTGCATGCTAAATCTACTAATCCTTTTATGTATAATGTATTTGAATGATTCTTTAACCTAGTTTTCCATTCTTTAACATAAACATGCTCACAAGGCAAAATTGATTTCTTAAAATTGTATTTGCAGGAAGAAAAAAATGTTGAAACTTACTGATCTTATTTTTTTTATTTTTTTATTATTGAAATAAATGTAATAACAATGTTATCTAGTCTTTTGCCTTATTTGTCAATTCATTGTTTTCCGTTTTTTCAGATAATTTTGGCAATTTCTTCAGATTAAACATGCTCTTATCATTCTTATATAGTTATAAATGTAACCATAATGTAATGCAGTTTAATAATGCAGAGACATGTTCCATTCTTATACTGATGTGTAAATGATGAATAAGAACTTTCTATTTATAATAAATGCGCAATATGAGCATGTCCAATTGAGGATAGTGTTAATATATTTCCATTGCAAGTCAGTAAATCTTTTATAACATTTGATGCTGTTATTCTATAGTGGGAAAAGTGAAAATCTTTAAATAATATATAGTTATAAATCTGTATTCTTATGGTGCTTCTACCTTGTTTCTTTTCTATTTCATCTGAATTGAAAATGAATTGCCATAGCAATATTTTAACTATAACAGCATGTTTGCTATTAAATGCTCCAAAGACTTTGGCACTGTGGCAAGGTGGCAGGGAGTTGCAGGCCACCTCCCATAGACTCCATTTTATTCAATCAATCCAAATTTTTGAAAAGTATTTTCTTTTTCTCTGTAATAATAAAACAGTACCGTGTACTTGATCCAAACTAGGATATTGTTAATACTTATTGTAGAAAAAACTTCGACCCCCTAGTTCGCCACCTAAAAGCTACCGAACTCAATGTTAGCCTATGGGGAAGGTCCCCATAGGCTTGGCTAACTTTTTTTGGTCGAAGGATAATCCTTCGATCGTTGGATTCAAAGGATTTAATACGTTTCATTCATTCGATCAAAGTATTTGCGCAAAATCCTTCGACTTCGATATTCGAAGTCGAAGTATTTTCATTCCCCAATCGAATATCGAGGGTTAATTAACCCTCGGTATTCGACCCTTGATGAATTTGCCCCTTAGACATTTATCATTGGTCAAATTGCCAATTCAAGGGCATTTTTTTAAAACTTCCATGAACTCTCATAAATTTGACTAGTCAAAATATATTGATAAAATCACATTTTTTATACTTGGACAAATTTAAATGACCTGAAAATTTGAATTGAATTTGATTTGAACTGAATTCAATTTGAATTGAATTTGATTCAAATTGAATTTGATTTTAATTCAATCAAACTCAATTTGAGTTTTTTAAATTCTTAAAAAAAGCTTGAATCAAATTTGGATAGCTCCCAATCAAATTTGACAGTTTTGACCATAAAAAAAATTTGAATTTTCAATTCAACCCTTGACAAATGCTCCCCTAAAGGTATGAAGATCCATATTATAGATATATCTATTATCTGGATAACCCCAGTTCCCAAGCATTCTGGATAACCCGTCCCATACCTGTATTACAGAAAAAAAGGAAATCTGTTTCAAAATTTTGAATTATTCGTTTTAAATGAAGTCTACGTGAGATACCCATCATGTAATTTAGAATTTTCTGGATAAAGGGTTTCTAGATCACGTATTCTTTACTTGTGCTAACTTTTTGTTTATGGATGTCCATAAACTATAGGCTAGTTAATTTTTGTGTTTTTTCTAAAAATTATCAACATTTTTAAATGCAGCCATAAGACTTGAATTATAACCACTATCTGGCTACAATGCATTAATTACGCCAGTAACCAGGCAGCATTTGGGAGGTTAGAATGCAAGATGGAATAGTATTAAGGGGAAGTCAAAGAAGACATTTCACACTTGTTCAGATTAGTATAATTTCTAGAAAAAAAGACTAATAAAAATTCAAATTGCGCTAAAAGTGAAAAACATTTCAAAATTCCAATGTTTTCTAAATTTTAATAAACTCAAATTGGAAAAAACTTAACCTTTACTAAATCTGTAATTTTTATACATACATACATGTCTTTTTCGGTACATAGAACAGTTATATGAAAATGAATTACAGTCAAGTAACAAACAAGTAGCACACTTTTGTGTGCACTTAAGGGATCTATTATCTGGAGTGGGGATTTCCAGATGTAGGTTTTTGCATAATTTGTAGCACTACATTTTAATGTTTTTAAAAATAATTAAGCATTAAAAACGTCCAACAGATTTGTTTTACCATTAGGAAAGATTTCTGTTAACTTAGTTGAAATAAAATACAAGGCACTTTTTTAAATACAGATAAAAAGCAAATCAATTAAGAATCATGTTTGTATGTAGCACACTGTGGGAAAAGTCAAACATATACTGGGAAGTTTTCTGGGTTTTACGCTTCTTACCTGTATAGCATTTGAATTATTTCCTCGGATATCTTACCTGCATCAGTGTGCTTAAATTGTAGCTTTTTTGGGGGTTCCATCCTCAAAAATATGTTCCTTTTCATCTTTTGGTAATATGTTAATTATTGATATAATTGCTTAATTGTATAATTGGAATGTTTTTTTTCTTAAATGGGAACTATTGCAAACATTAAAAATTAATATAAGCTATATTTCTAAAATAATCAATTAAAAATTCTGTACTGTTGTATGACATAATCAAGCTACTCTTCAATATCTCACTGTCCTCAACCTGTCATCACTCTCAATGCTCCTTCATGCTGATGTCTGGGTCAGATTTTGATTGACAGGTAGATCTAATACATCTCTTAGGGGGGAGCTCCCTTTCCTAGCAGATGTTCTACAGCACACTCAAATAACTAACTCAAGCACAAACAAAACACATGACAAACATCCTGCATGCAGCAAAACAGGTTTTCCATAAGAGTTGGATATTTTAAAAGAGTGAGCTCTAGTGATGGGCAAATAAATTCTGCTGTTGCAAATTCAATGAGAATTTCCGTGTTCCGCCACCGGCGAACAAATTAGTGAAACTCCTGCAAACATTCACAGGCGAAAATTTGTCGGCGTCAAACATTTTGAATGCAGGTCCGAAAAGTCGCTTGCATCAAAATCGCAGTTCATCAAAACTATTGGGACTCCCATTGACTTTAATGCTGACGTCAAAATTGACGCAATCGACTTTTCGGACGCGTGTCCAAAATTGACATGGCCATCAATTTTCGAGAATTTTTTTTTTATTTGTGAGGTTAAGCTTATATTAAATTTTCATTTTCACAATTGATCCACTTTAACCCTTGATGGAGACACTTACTTATGATAGGTATGTTCTGCATAAAGGGACACATGATATCCCCAATGTAAAAAGACATCAAAATGCAGATGAAAAAGAGTTAAAGGAAATACCCCTCCAGAAGAAACCCAGTGTCCATACATACACACACTTACACCGATTCCTCCATATACTTACATAAACAATATACACCCATATTTATACTAATTGTAGACTTTGGTATCACAATAACTATGATAATATGCTTGTTCAAGAAAACATTGAAGCCCTTCCTAAAACCATTAACAAAGTCAGTCATCACAACATCATACAGTAGTGCATTCCACAGCCTCACTGCCATAATTGTGAAGAACCACCTACGTTGCTTCCCATGAAATTTCTTTTCCTCTTGCCTAAAGGAGTGGTGTCTAGTGCGGTGATGCTCTTTATGGAAAAAAGGTCCCCTGCTATTTGTTTAAAATGTCCTCTAATATACTTGTAAAGTGCAATCATTTCCCCACACAAGTGTCTTTTTTATCCAGAGAAAACAACCCCAACCTGGACAGTCTATCGTCATAATGTAAGTATTACCCAATACTACATTATTGCATAATTACATATCACTCTGTTAGTAACTATAATGTACACATTTCTGGACATTTAGCAACCTACAATATGCTTACCATGTAGCTCCTCTCGTTGTAACACTTTGACACCCAGGAAGCAATATTCTAAATTTATTTTGCATTCGTGGTATATCAATTTATACACCAACCAACATATATAAACTATTTTTAGTTTGAGGACAACACATAAAAGAAAAGGATTACGGTGTTCTCGCTTTGTAAAGATCCTTATATTTTTCCATGGGGTTACAGACAGGAAGCAGTATATTGTCTGGGGAGATGTATTAATTATATCTTAGCCCTTTGGGGTGTGTTGTTCATACTTGCTGGTTATAAAAAGGGAAATTCCCTACACTACATATCCTATGATGTAGCACCCAATGATGCAAATGTATTACCAGGGAGGAGCTTAGGTACCATGGAAAATTGAGGTACCTCTGTCCATTTGACATGAGTGATTGTTTTTTTTTAAATTTATATACTGTACATTTATGATTGATTTGATTGATGATTGTTTTGTGAAAAAGTATGTACAGTATATAACATATTTATCTATAACATATTTATTAATGAGGTGTGTACTTTCTTTGTGGATCTCAATTTGTGAGCTTCAGGTTTAAGCTGTCATGTTTGATGGAGATAAGGCTCTTCTACCTCATCTATAAAAAGTATATACCATAGCACATCACCCACAAAAATGAAGCAAATATTTCTGGAAATGAGTGTAGCTGTTTTTATATTGGTATTTAAATTAATACTTTATAAATCAAGTTTTTGCTATGATTTCCAAACTAATTGATTATATCTACTGTAGTTTAGTCTTAGATCGCAGAAAAAGCCACAATCTAGTGTAAATCATATAATATAATGTATATAATATTTATAAAAGTAGAAAAATTTTATTACTACATTTCAAGCAAAAGAAAACTGCATTGTAAAAATAAAAAAATGTATTTCTGGTTACTAAAAATTTCTGTATATTAGGTCATAGGCACCTAAACCTTTCTCTGAACTCTAGCTATCCCTGTTCTACAAAAGGTGAAACTATCAGTGCATTATGATATTGGGTAAAATGCTTTGGATGGCTATGTTTGCTCTTCAGTTTTATTATATCGTTAATGCTCTACTATCCTTGTTTTTAGGTTTCTTCTGCTTCTTCCAATATACGATTTGCCACAAGGGCATTGTATCATATATACTGCATTTCTAGTATCACAGTTATTAAAGTGTTCTATTTTATATTCTTCTTGGGTAGTGTGTGATGTAAAACTATTGATTTTCTTAACTGAATTGAAATCACAAGCTTTTCAGTTCCCACAACCACAGAAAGATTTGGCTTTGTGTTTTATTAACCAATTCAAATAATATTTTCTGGTATCTAAAGGATGAGAGAGTTTTTTTCAAATCTAGTACTTAATATGTAATATTTATTATACAGCAGGCTGCATTTGATTTACAAATCACATCTTCTATCCAATCATTCTTTTAATTTTCTGTCAGTATTTTTCCATGAAAAAATTAAATTGGAAAACGGAATGCATATTGCATGCAGTGTTTTTTTATCATTTTCGATTGCCTATGATTTTTTAATGAAAATATCTTCAGTGGTTTTAAGCAAATAAGAAAACAAAAGCATAAAATACTTCTTTTCATACAGTATATTGTTTACTTTATCAAGATTCAAAAAAGTGTGTCATAATTTGTGATTTCACAAAAAAAAGAACTTGATATTTATCGAGTGAAAAAAGCGTGAACATTTTTGTAATTTTTAAAATAAAAAAAAACAACCAAACTACAATATATTATTTTACCTTATTTATTATTAAAAAAAAAAGCTCAAATGCATTGGTTCAGGTAAAAACTTGATAAAATCAAGCAAAAACCCAAATTGTATGATTTTTTGTGTTTTTTTTCCAAATTACTTGATTTTTCAGATTTTTTCCCAAAAAACCCAAAATATTCAGATTTTCGGCCTAATTCCAGCACAGACCACAAACTTCAAAATAGGACAGAGACCTCTGCCCTACCAGAGTTTAGTAAATAACCCCCTAGGTGAGTAGCATTCAATGTGTAGTTGTTGGCTACAATTGGGATGCAACTGTAGTTCTGCAACAGTTTGGAAGCCATAGCTTGAAGAACACAGCGTTTCTATAAATTTACGATATTGAAAATAAACCATTTGGGTATGTGTATTATTTATGCTAGAAAGCAATGCCAAATTTGAAGAATTATTCATAACAAACTAAATAAATAACTAGGACAGCTGCTGATTCACAAAACTAGAACAAAGAAGTCAAATGTTAATTAGAGAAATAATTGAAATAGTTTGTGTATCTAGACTAGACTTCCTGCTCTAATGTATCTAATCACTAGCCAGTTTCAGAATACAGATCAATGTTATAATAAGGTTTGTGAGATGGTAGATTATTATAGAAAACACAATGAACTACAGTTAGTACATTGCCTTATTTGCTTTTGTAACATTTTAAAATGCATGTAATTGTTTCCAAATTAAATTAATTCAATTAGTGAATAAACATTCATAAAAATCACTATGAGCTGGTGATATATTGCCTGTCAAGTGAAAGTCTTGATGTATGGTTCTATAGACATTAATTTATTTATTATATTTAGAATAACATTTGTTATGGCTAACTAGTATGCATTTGGATTTCCAAATATTTCTTTAAATTAGGAGATAGCACTTTTAAGAGACATTTTCTTAGAGATGTACCAGTCTGTGGGTCATTAAGGTACTTTCACCCATAAAATTGTTATTCTGTTTGACACAGAATAACTAAACACAGATATCCCATTTATCTCATTTAACACAGAAAACTGCGTCACAACATCCCATCTAATTAAAGCATTCACCATTGTGAACAATGGAGCTTTGGTATGCTAATGAAAAGGTTAAATGCATTAAATGAGTTAAGATGACTTAAGATAACTAGGGATGTAGCGAACGTCGGAAAAAAAGTTCGCGAACATATTCGCGAACTTGCGCAAAATTGCGAGCGGTTCGCGAACGGTTCGCGAACCCCATAGACTTCAATGGGAAGGCGAACTTTAACATCTACAAAAGACATTTCTGGCCAGAAAAATGATTTTAAAGTTGTTTAAAGGGTGCAACGACCTGGACAGTGGCATGCCAGAGGGGGATCAAGGGCAAAAATGTATCTGAAAAATCTGCCTGTGTGTGCTTGGAAGAGATAGTGTAGGGGGAGAGCTGTTAGTGATTTCAGGGACAGATGATAGTAAGTTTGCTGGCTAGTAATCTGCGTGATACTGCTCTGTATTGGAGGGACAGAAGTCTGCAGGGATTTGAGGGACATTTTAGCTTAGGTAGCTTTGCTGGCTAGTAATCTACTGTTCTCTTTAAACAACTGCCATACGTTGACCTTGTAGGCATTGTTTGCCCAGTTTTTTTGGACGCAGCCACTGAAGCACAGTTGCCAGAAAAAATATGCCATATAAATGCTGAAAATAGTCATTTTTCGCCATACGTTATTCAACCAACTGCTATCTAGCTGTGTGCCCGTGTTCACATTCTGTCTAAATATCCATAATATTACCGTCTCCAGAAAAAACACCGGAGTGACTTTTTTTCAAGCAGCATTCTTATATTTTACGTAATCCGTATCCACCGCTGTGTATACGTTGACCTTGTAGGCATTATTTGCCCTGTAGGCATTTTTTGCCCAGTGTGTTATTCAACCAACTGCTATCTAGCTGTGTGACCGTGTTCACATTCTGTCTAAATATCCATAATATTACCGTCTCCAGAAAAAACACCGGAGTGACTTTTTTTCAAGCAGCATTCTTATATTTTACGTAATCCGTATCCACCGCTGTGTATACGTTGACCTTGTAGGCATTATTTGCACAGTGTTTTCTTCAAACCGCCATCTAGCTGTGTGAGCTTGTTCACATTTTGTCTAAATATTGATAATATTATCGTCTCTAGAAAAACCACTTGAGTTACTTTTTTTCAAGCAGCATTCATATATTTTACGTAATCCGTATCCACCGCTGTAGTAGTGTATACGTTGATCTTGTAGGCATTATTTGCACACTGTTTTCTTCAAACTGCCATCTAGCTGTGTGTATTATCGTTTCCAGAAAAACCAACTGAGTTTTTGTTGTTGTTGTTTTTTTAAAAATAATGCCAGGCAAAGGCAGGCCGCCACGCAGAGGCCGTGCTAGGGGCCGTGCTGCTATGCAATCCTGTGGCCCTAGCAAATTGCCCAGTTTTAAAAAGCCAATGACCCTGAACTCCCAAAATGCTGAAGAGGTAGTTGACTGGCTTACACAGCACACCCCATCCTCTACCGTTTCTAACTTTACCACAACATCCTCCTCATCCTCCACTGCTATGGCCACCCCACGTAACACTTCCTCCACCACCGGTGCCCCATCTTCACTGGAGTCAGAGGAGTTATTTTCCCATGAGTTTCTTGAACTGAGTAATGCGCAACCATTATTGGCAGAAGAAGATGAAGGAGATGAGGACGTTACACCAGATTTAATTCTGGCAGAGAACACGACAGAGATGGACATAATGATGAGTGATGAGGAGGAGGAGGAGGTCCCCGCTGCTGCTTCCTTCTGTGATGTGTCAGAAGAAATTGATGCATCTGAGGAGAATGATGATGAGGAGATTGATGTTTTGTGGGTGCCTAGTAGAAGAGAGCAAGAGGAGGGTAGTTCAGATGGAGAGACGGAGAGTCAGAGAGGCAGTAGGAGAATAAGACTTAGAAGAAGCAGGGAGGCCAGCCCGCAGGGATCAGTAGGGCAACAACATGTATCGGCACCTGTGTTCAGCCGGCCAACGCACCCGCCATTGCCGCCAATGCCGCCAACTTCTACTGTTACCGCCAGATCGCAGACTTCCAAAAAGTCAGCAGTGTGGCATTTTTTTAATGTGTGTGCCTCTGACAAAAGCATTGTAATTTGCAATGAGTGCAGTCAGAAACTGAGCCTTGGTAAGCCCAACAGCCACATAGGTACAACTTCTATGCGAAGGCACATGAGCGGCAAGCACAAAGCACTTTGGGAGCAACACCTCAAAGGCAACAGGCAAACTAAAAGTCACACTCCTTCTGGTCCAGCATCTTACTGCTCTACCTCTGCTCTCCTTGACCCATCTGAACCACCCTCCACTCCGCCTTCCACCTTGACCACCTGTTCCCATTCCCAGTCATCTGCCACCAGCCAAGTTTCTGTGAAGGCCATGTTTGAGCGTAAGAAGCCAATGTCTGACTGTCACCCCCTTGCCCGGCGTCTGACAGCTGGCTTGTCTGCACTCTTAGCCCGCCAGCTTTTACCATACCAGCTGGTGGACTCTGAGGCCTTCCGCAAATTTGTAGCAATTGGGACACCGCAGTGGAAGGTACAAAGCCGCAATTTTTTTTCTAAAAAGGGAATACCACACCTGTACCAACATGTGCAGAGCCAAGTTACCGCATCTCTGTCACTTAGTGTTGGGCCAAAGGTCCATATGACTACTGACGCATGGTCCTCCAAGCATGGTCAGGGCAGGTATGTCACCTACACTGCCCACTGGGTGAACTTGGTAATGGCTGGGAATGGGAAGCAGGGAATGGGTAGCTCAACAACAACAACAACAGTGGAGTTGGTGTCACCGCCACGGATTGCACGCGGTTCTGCCACCACCTCTACTCCTCCATCGCTCTCTACCTCGTCTTCTTCCTCTTCTTCTTCTTACTCTGCTGCTGGGTCCTCCTTCTCCTCCTCCACACCTGTGCACCCCCAGCTCCCCCTAGGCTATTCGACGTGCCAGGTACGCCGTTGTCACGCTGTCTTGGGGATGACGTGCCTGGAAAGCAAAAACCATACCGGATCTGTACTCCTGTCATCTCTGCAGTCACAGGCCGATCGGTGGCTGACCCCACACCAACTGCAGATCGGAAAAGTGGTGTGTGACAATGGAAGCAATCTGTTGGCAGCGTTGAGACTGGGAAATTTAACACATGTGCCCTGCATGGCACATGTGTTAAATTTAATAGTCCAACGTTTTGTCTCCAAGTACCCAGGATTCCAGGACGTTCTCACCCAGTCCAGAAAGGTGTCGGCCCATTTCAGACGTTCCTACACAGCCATGGCACGCCTTGCTGACATTCAGCAGCGCTACAACATGCCAGTCAGGCGTTTGATTTCTGACAGCCAGACTCGCTGGAATTCAACGCTCCTTATGTTGGAACGTCTGCTGCAACAACAAAGGGCCGTCAACGAGTACCTTTTTGAACTGGGTGGTAGGACTGGATCTGCAGAGCTGGGGATTTTTTCCCCCCGTTACTGGGTGCTTATGCGCGATGCCTGCAGGCTCATGCGACCTTTTGAAGAGGTGACAAATATGGTCAGTCGCACCGAAGGCACCATCAGCGACCTAATACCCTTCGCTTTCTTCCTGGAGCGTGCCGTGCGACGAGTGACAGATGAGGCTGTAGACCAGCGTGACGAGGAGCTGGAAGCGCACGATTTATGGTCGCAATCACCAGAACGAACCCAGGCACCTGCTGCAACGCAGGGAGAGGTGCCAGAAGTGGAGTCAGAGGAGGAAGGTGGCTTTGTGGAGGAGGAGGAGGAGGACCAACAGGAGCAGGCTTCCCAGGGGGCTAGTGGTGACCTTTTGGGGACCCCTGGTCTTGTACGTGGCTGGGGGGAGGAGACCGTGGATGATGCAGTCCTTGATAATGAGGAAGCGGAGATGGATAGCTCTGCATCCAACCTTGTGAGAATGGGGTCTTTCATGCTGGCATGCCTGTTGAAGGACCCCCGTATCAAGAGGCTTAAGGAGAAGGACCTGTACTGGGTCGCAACGCTACTAGACCCTCGGTACAAGCATAAAGTGTCAGAAATGTTACCAACATACCACAAGTCCGAAAAGATGCGGCATTTACAAACCAGCCTGCAAAACATGTTGTACAATGCTTTTAAGGGTGATGTCACTTCAGGAACTCATCAACATTCCAGGGGCAGAGGTGCCAGTAATCCTGCCACGAGCACACCTGCAAGGACAAAGCCCTTTGGCCGGTCTGTAACGTCAGACATGCAAATGTTTTTCTGTCCAAGGCAGCGCCACAACCCTTCTGGATCCACCCTCAAAGAACGCCTCGACCGGCAGGTAGCGGACTACCTGGCATTAACTGCAGATATCGACACTCTGAGGAGCGATGAACCCCTGGACTACTGGGTGCGCAGGCTTGATCTGTGGCCAGAGCTGTCACAATTTGCCATGAACCTCTTGTCTTGCCCAGCCTCAAGTGTGCTCTCAGAAAGGACCTTCAGTGCAGCAGGAGGGATTGTAACTGAGAAGAGAACTCGCCTAGGTCACAAAAGTGTCGATTACCTGACCTTTATTAAAATGAATGAGGGGTGGATCTCGGAGGGTTACTGCACGCCGGAAGACTTGTTCTGACTTCTATGCAGCTGTCCTTCTCTTCAAGCCTCATGACTCCACACACAGCTGTCCTTTAGCGTCCTCCTCCCTCCGCCACCGTTACAAACTAGGGTGCAAACCCTACTGGTTTAATTTTTTCTGGCCTCTGTGCTTCAGTGGCTGCAACCAAAAAAACTGGGCAAACAATGTCTACAAGGTCAACGTATGGCGAAAAATGACTATTTTCAGCATTTATATGGCATAATTTTTCTGGCCTCTGTGCTTCAGTGGCTGCAACCAAAAAAATTTATATTTTCAGCATTTATATGGCATATTTTTTCTGGCAACTGTGCTTCAGTGGCTGCGTCCAAAAAAACTGGGCAAACAATGTCTACAAGGTCAACACACTGGGCAAAAAATGCCTACAGGGCAAATAATGCCTAAAAGGTCAACTTATACACTACTACAGCGATGGATACGGATTACGTAAAATTTATTATGGCTGCTTGAAAAAAGTCACTCCGGTGTTTTTTCTGGAGACGGTAATATTATGGATATTTAGACAGAATGTGAACACGGGCACACAGCTAGATAGCAGTTGGTTGAATAACACACTGGGCAAAAAATGCCTACAGGGCAAATAATGCCTACAAGGTCAACTTATACACTACTACAGCGAGGGATACGGATTACGTAAAATTTATTATGGCTGCTTGAAAAAAGTCACTCCGGTGTTTTTTCTGGAGACGGTAATATTATGGATATTTAGACAGAATGTGAACACGGGCACACAGCTAGATAGCAGTTGGTTGAATAACACACTGGGCAAAAAATGCCTACAGGGCAAATAATGCCTAAAAGGTCAACTTATACACTACTACAGCGATGGATACGGATTACGTAAAATTTATTATGGCTGCTTGAAAAAAGTCACTCCGGTGTTTTTTCTGGAGACGGTAATATTATGGATATTTAGACAGAATGTGAACACGGGCACACAGCTAGATAGCAGTTGGTTGAATAACACACTGGGCAAAAAATGCCTACAGGGCAAATAATGCCTAAAAGGTCAACTTATACACTACTACAGCGGTAGTAAAATAAAAAAAAAGTTAAATAAAAAAAGAATGAATATTAAAAAAAAAAAATTAAAGTTGGTGCTGCTGAACTACTAGGAGCAGCAGATTAGCACACCAGTCCCACTCCCCAACACTGCTAGACTAATAGCACTGGGCTCTTATAGTAGTAGTAGTAGTAGTAGTAGTAGTAGTAGTAGTAGTAGTAGTAAAACAACAAAAAAATAAATAAAAGCAGTCCTTACAAGGACTATTGCTATTGCAGCAGTCAGCAGATGAGATCAGAAGCAGGACAGCTGCCCACTGCAGCTACATACAGAGCACTGCAGTAGAAGGTAGATTACTAGCCAGCAAAGCTACCTAAGCTTAAATGTCCCTCAAACCCCTGCAGACTTCTGTCCCTCCAATAACAGAGCAGTATCAAAACGATTACTAGCCAGCAAACTTTCAACTGTCCCTGAAATCACTAACAGGCAGCAGCTCTCTCCCTACACTATCTCTTCAGCACACACAGGCAGAGTGAAAAAAAGCTGCAGGGCTTCGGTTTTTATAGGGAAGGGGAGTGGTCCAAGGGAGAGCTTCCTGATTGGCTGCCATGTACCTGCTGGTCTGGGGTGAGAGGGCAAAAAAAAGCGCCAACAATGGCGAACCCAAAATGGCGAACGTCGCGCGACGTTCGCGAACTTCCGGCGAGCGCGAACACCCGATGTTCGCGCGAACAAGTTCGCCGGCGAACAGTTCGCGACATCTCTAAAGATAACACAGTTTCTTCAATTACCCCTGAGTCATGACGCATTTAACTCACAAATCCAAGTGGCTTCATCTGTATATGACCATGGAGATGGTGGGATTTTGCAGCATTGGAGTATAGTAAATTTAAAAAATTTTAGTTTTTATTGCATGACAAATGTGTGTTTTTGCCCCAAAAAGCATGACCAGATAAATCTGAGGTTTAGTAAATAACTCCTAGGGGTACCGTATATACTATATATGAAAAAGTCTACCTAGGCTTATACTCGAGTCAGTTCCTGTCAAGGTGCACAAAGCAGCATCTGCGTCTCATGATCTCGACTACAAGATCCCAGACTAGGAACTACCCATGCCCAACCCAAAAGATATTGAGGACCTAACTTAAATCGCAATGGTTTCTTAGCTGTTCAAAAGTGTGATGATTTAGTGTGTGTATACAATGGCTGAAGTTCTGGCAAGTTGAAAGCTTTCTCCTGCACGCATCCTAGCCTGAGTGGGACATCATAACCCCAGCCCACGGAGCATCATAATGCGAGACTGGGTGACTCACATATTGGGGTTCCTGCGGAAGGCACCAGTGGTCCTTCACCACTTGCTGGACCAGCACCTCCACACACTCCTTGCACTCCGCCATCTCCGAGGCTTCAGGCAGAGAAAAAGGAGAAAGATGAGCTTCCGGGTAAGGCAGTGGGAAATGGAGACACTCCCTCTTGTTATGCTGCGTGCTTAACCGTTAACCCGCCACAGGACTTTGTGGTATCTCTGTGCATCTCTGTAGCACGCAAATGTTACCATCTGTGTTTCATTTACGGTATTATGACAATTACATTGTCTGGAGCTACCATTGATGTGTGTGTGCTGGAGCACAAAAACCTTACATTTTTATCAGTGGCGAAGGCCAGTATTCACGTATGATATAATGGGCCTCTGTCCTATCCTGGTCAGCAGGACAAAAATGCCTTTTGTGAGCGCCTGCCACCTAACCCCTTTAAAAGAGAATACATATTGAATTCACAACCTGCATGGCTAATTAGCAATTCATTTAGATGCATAGTGGCACATAAATCAGTTCAGTCTGCAGCATGCATCTAAATGAATTGCTAATTAGCCATGCAGGCTGTGAATTCTATATGAGTTCTCTTTTAAAGGGGTGAGGTATGTGCCTAGGGGGATCTTCACTAAAATTCTGTTACTTTAAGTGCCAGTTCTTCCCTAGCAGGGTGCACACAGGTGCATTTCTCACCCTAGGCTTATACTCAAGGCAATAAATTTTCCCAGTTTTCTTAGGTAAAATTAGGTACCTCGGCTTCTACTCGGGTCGGCTTATACTCAAGTATATACGGTAATATACGCACACTGATCTATTTGTTCTGCCTATTCAATTTTACTGAGATGGGACCAACATACTTTTAAGATAGGAGTTGACCTTAAATCTTGATAAAGATGTATAAGTGTACATTCATCCCATTTCTTGGAAGAGGCTGTAAGTTAGCTGTTGATTTTTTTGTACATACAATTATAATCTCAGTTTTTATCTTTTATTCACTATGGGGCAGATTTACTTAGGGTCGAATATCGAGGTTTAATTAACCCTCGATATTCGACTAGGAATTGAAATCCTTCGACTTCGAATATCGAAGTCGAAGGATTTAGCGCAGAAAATTCGATCGAACGATCGAAGGATTATTCCTTCGATCGAACGATTAAATCCTTCGAATCGAACGATTCGAAGGATTTTAATCCAACGATCGAAGGAATACAGATGCAGCCACTTTGGTTTGTCTGTTTGACACAGAATAACTAAACACAGATATCCCATTTATCTCATTTAACACAGAAAACTGCGTCACAACATCCCATCTAATTAAAGCATTCACCATTGTGAACAATGGAGCTTTGGTATGCTAATGAAAAGGTTAAATGCATTAAATGAGTTAAGATGACTTAAGATAACACAGTTTCTTCAATTACCCCTGAGTCATGACGCATTTAACTCACAAATCCAAGTGGCTTCATCTGTATCCTTCGATCAAAAAAAACTTAGGCAAGCCTATGGGGACCTTCCCCATAGGCTAACATTGAGTTCGGTAGCTTTTATCTGCCGAACTAGGGGGTCGAAGTTTTTTTTAAAGAGACAGTACTTTGACTATCGAATGGTCGAATAGTCGAACGATTTTTACTTCTAATCGTTCGAATCGTTCGAATTCGATCGAATTTAACCAATTCGATGGTCGAAGTACCCAAAAAATACTTTGAAATTCGAAGTTTTTTTTACTTCAAATCCTTCACTCGAATTTAGTAAATCTGCCCCTATGTGTATGCTTGGAATGCTTCTTTTGAAGTGCTTATATATTCTTTTTTTTTTTTTTTGCTTCAATGGTTTTTATTCCAGCACATGTTTAAATATTTTATTTGAAGGCCAAGTTATATATTTTTATCACAGTGCATTTGCTTATATTAACTAATGTAAAAAAATATTTACCATATCTTGCATTAACAGTCACCCATTTAGACTTACATTTTAATTTTAAGTTCAGAATCACACAATACGTATTAATTAATTAAAACAGAAGCTTAGAAGTGACAATGACTTGCATTTTTCAGATATTTATACAACTTAGTTAGGCTCTTTAGAAGAAGCTTTGGTAATATTAGTTGCTCAGATGGTCCATATTTTATCAAATTTGTCCTGGCAAACTCTACTCAGGTTAGAGAGATTGTACAAAGGCAGTTCTTGCAAAGTTGCAGGTTCAGATGGAGTCTCTCCAAAAGTTCTTCAAACCTGTGCATATCTTCTGCCTGAAACCTATACAGATATCTTCAATGCTTCCCTGAAAGGAATTGTTCAGTATAAAAATAAAAACTGGGTAAATGGATCGGTTGTACAAAATAAAACATTTTCTAATATAGGTACAGATGAAGCCACTTAGATTTGTGAGTTAAATGCGTCGTGACTCAGGGTTAATTGAAGAAACTGTGCTATCTAAAGTCATCTTAACTCATTTAATGCATTTAACCTTTTCATTAGCATACCAAAGCACCATTGTTCACAATGGTGAATGCTTTAATTAGATGGGATGTTGTGACGCAGTTTTCTGTGTTAAATGAGATAAATGGGATATCTGTGTTTAGTTATTCTGTGTCAAACAGACAAACCAATGTGGCTGCATCTGTAGTTAGGCAAAAATGTAATGTATAAAGGCTGGAGTGACTGGATGTTTTATAACAGAACAGAACACTACTTCCTGATTTTCCACTGACTAGTTACCCTGGTGACCAAACAGTAACCAATCAGTGACTTGAGAAGGGGGCCACATGGGTCATAGCTGTTGCTTTTGAATCTGAGCTGAATGCTGAGGATGAATTGCAAACTCACACAATTATGTCCCATGCGGTTCCTCTTCAAGTCACTTACTCATGGTTAGATAGCTGAAAAGCAGGACATTCGATTCTGGCTATTACAGTATATTAGACATCTAGTTACTCTAGCCTTTACATGTTTGCCTAACTAACTATATTAGAAACATTTTTTTATTTTGCACAGCCTTTCTATGTATCCAGTTTTACACTGAACTGTTCCTTTAAGCAAGCCTTATTACCCTGCTGTTTTAAGACCTCTATGATTATACCTGTACCTAAGAAATGACTACAGTCCCACTGCATTAACATCAGTTGCTATGAAGTGCCTGGAAAGAAGGTTTCCTAGGTGTATCAACTCCATCATCCCCAAATCTCTTGACCTACTCTAATTTGCATACTGCCCAAACAGATCCACAGAAGATGCTGTTGCCCTAGCACTGCACTCTGCTTTACTACACCTGGAAAAAACCAACACTTACATACGCATGCTGTTCCTAGACTACAGTACTGCTTTCAATACCAAAAACTCAGAAAACTTGCAACTCTATGGGGCCGATTCACTCAGCTCGAGTGAAGGGTTCGAATGAAAAAAACTTCGAATTTCGAAGTTTTTTTTGGGTACTTCGACCATCGAATTGGTTAAATTCGATCGAATTCGATCGAAGTCGAACGAAATCGAACGATTCGAAGTAAAAATCGTTCGACTATTCGACCATTCGATAGTCGAAGTACTTGCCCTTTAAAAAAAACTTCGACCCCCTACTTCGGCAGATAAAACCTACCGAAGTCAATGTTAGCCTATGGGGAAGGTCCCCATAGGCTTGCTAAGCTTTTTTTGATCGAAGGATTTTCCTTCGATCGTTTGATTAAAATCCTTCGAATCGTTCGATTCGAAGGATTTAATCGTTCGATCGAACGAAAAATCCTTCGATCGTTCGATCGCAGGATTAGCGCTAAATCCTTCGACTTCGATATTCGAAGTCGAAGGATTTCAATTCGAGGGTCGAATTTCGAAGTATTTTTAACTTCGAAATTCGACCCTTCGTGAATCGGCCCCTAACTCTGCCCCATCACCTCTGCAATTGTATTTTTTATTTTCTTACTTCTACTAGGCTTACCAGCACAGGCAAACCTCAAGGATGTTGTCTCAGTCCCAAGATTTTTTCCCTATGCACTTTGACTGCTCATCCTCTATAAATAACTGCAAAGTTTACAAGTTTGCAGATAACATGATCGTGCTAGGCCTCATCAAGGACAATCATGAAACCGGATACATACAGCTAGTATGTGATATTGTTGAATACAGCAGAGAACATGACCTGGTTCCTAACATAACAAAAACAAAGGAAATGATTATAGTTTTCAGGAAACTACCATATCAACATGATCCCTTACAAATTGAGAATGTCAAGCAGGTTGTAAGCATTTCTCTGTCTACATATTACATTCTCCTTAAAATAGACCGAGAACACCAAAGCCATAATGCAAAAAGGTAATCGACATCTGGAGATGGAAATAGTGTGGTCACAGAACTGAGCAAATCACCTTTGGTAGAGCCACAAATCTTTTTTTGATGGCGGCAACAGTTCTGACGCCAGCGACAGTACCATCGCCTTTAATGTGCGGTAAATGTGTGTAAATTTTTCACCCGTTTCGTGAATTTCACAGGGGACAAATGGGACAACGGGACAAATTCGCCCATCACTAATCATCACCACTTCCATCACTGACCTGGACATGACCAGATGTAAGAACAAAATCAAATCCATTGCTAGTGAACGGCCAATCTGACCTGTTTCGTGGCAAAAATTTGCTAAAATGAATTGAAGTCTTTGGGCATCAATTTTTCTGGTGCGATGCAGCACGTCACCCTACAATTTTTTTCACCTATTGGAGTCTATAGGCATCATAGAAAAAATCTTGCTCATTGCAATTCATTACTAGTGACCCAAGTAATCCAGAATATGGGCTATTCATCTGGCACAAGCCTAACTACTCACTTGGACACCGAAGGCCTGAAAGCATAAAAACAGGAGCAAAAGACTATTTGACAGCTTATTTCCAAGAGCAGTTAGACTAGCTGCAAATGAGTCCAGCGGATAGTAGAGTTTTTTTTTAACTTTGACCTTCGACCTTTGATAAATGTGCCCCTTAGACAAAAAAAATAATTATAATATTTACAGTTACAAATTATACAAGTCTACATTATTTTTACTAAAAAGGCAGGGGAATAGAGTTCAGCTTCATGGCTTCCCCTCTGGTCTGCATTCCTCACATGTTGTCTTGTCCCAGGCTCCTCCAGCTTCTCCAGCTGCCTCCTTCTTCCTCCCAGCTACCCATCTCTCTTTTCCTCTGTCCAGTGTTCTTTTTATCATGGGTTCTCACCTGCCCCCTACAGAAACCCTCCCAACTGCTAAGATGTAAGTTGATTTATGGTTCCCACAGCAGACATAGGCTTAGTAGTCACAGGAAACCCTTTGTTATTATAATCAGGGCTTCATATAAGTTCACTGAACAACTGCTTTCCTATTAAATAACAAAATCAAGATGGCAATTTCTTACACATCTATATTCATGAACTAGTCTAACATATATCTGTATTCACTGTACTACTATACATCACAGCTATGTATTATGTTGAACTTGCTGCACTTTATTGTTACTGTACCCTGTAATTCTATATCATATTGTAAAAATCTGGATGTTTCTTATTGCCCTATGCTGCACAGGAAATTCCTATGTACTTCTAGTACAAATGGCAATAAACAACTACTTGACTTGCCTTGGAAATGAATAGGCTTGGGAAAATTAAGCAGAAGTTTAAATATTGTGTTTATAAAGTGACATCAGCTTACCTTTATTAACAAAGAGAGAATTCTCTACATTTAGCCTTCATTGCATCATGTCACTGCTGCTTCAGTGGCATTGTTGTTTAAATGTAATGTTGTTCATTCACTACTGAGTAGTTGCTTTTAGACTTACCAGAGACATGAAGGCAGGTTTGGATAACAACATTAAAAAATATTAAAAACAAAAACAAAAACAATAGCTTTCTATAATATAGAAATGTTTAAAAAACAGAGCATTATCTCCGTGTCTCTCTCATCTCATTTGAATCACATATATGTTACATATTTTGTACAATGGACAGACTATTATAACATCTGTCAGATAGCTGAGATTTGTCTTTCATAGTGGTATTGTACTGACCACTAAAATATGCACAGTTTAACCTCAATTTATGTGCATCCTTAGTAGTAATTAATGGGCAAAATAAAGTAGAAACCTATTCACACAGAAACACGGGTTACGATTTGTTCTGTAAGCAATGTTTATAAAATATATGATTAATGATTCATGAAACTACTGGAACACTGATGGCAAATTTTGCTTGTACACCTAATTTGAACTCACTTATACTGTACTTTAAACTTTGCTTTGTTTAAAGGAATACTAGAAATGTAATTGCAGTGTGCCACAATGTGTTATGTGTGGCATTTGACCATTGCTACTATAAACAGTATATGTGAATGCCATGTTACTATAATACCTTTATTTACTACACTATCGATAATGGGTTTTCTACCACACATACAATTTCATTAGCTATTTACCGGTGTGCCTTTGTGACCTCCATTATGGGAGCAGCTTTTTCAACAAAGACATGCGGTGCCATAATAGGCTTTTATCATGTCATTTAAATTATAATGTAAATAGATATTGTTATTAAACATGATCAGATAGCCTTTAAACTTAAAAATGAGTCTTCTGCATTCAGAGGAAACTGTAATATCTAAAACAAATAAGTGAACAATTTAAAATGAACTTTATGTCAAGGGCAAACATTAACAGTAACTATGCCTGTCAAATAACAATAATATAATTTATGTCCTGACACCTTTCTGGCAATAGCCATGTATGTGGATGTATGTATGTAGAGAAATATCCTTGATGTGGTAATAGTATATGGTTTTTAGGCACAAGCCGACATACAGTAAGTGTAAAGTTGAGGAAGAAGCTTTGTAGACAGTGCTGCAACCTCCAGTTTGTGGAAATGATGTCATAGACATGCCTGTGCTTGATGCCACTTCTGCTATGTGTGACTTCCTCTACCTCTACAAGTGACGCCCTCCAGAAATCTCCAGCTGACCCCTAACCTCACCGCTACCACTGCCAGATTTATGCAAGTAATCTCTGGTGATGGCTGGGGAGGTTTTTTTATGTTTCTAGAAAAAAAAATTATATTATATTATATATAAAGGCACCTGAGGGTCTCCACCTTAAAGCTGTTACCCTAGTCACAGGCCCCTCTGGTGCCTATATATAAAAACAGCATCACTTTTTTTTTGTGATAAGCAATTAAAAACTGAAATCTGAAAAATTAATATGGAATCAGGTTAAGTAGCATAAGCAAAAAGGAGCACGGCAATTAAAAGCATGAAAAACAATTAAAACCGCAGGTACCCAACCCACATAGTCTATTCTTTTGCAAAATGAACACAAAGGGGTAGATTTATCAATGTTCGAATTTTTAAAATACTTTGAATCGAATTTGATTGAATACTATCAGAATTCGATTTGAATGATCGAATGCAGCCTATTCACTCAAAGTTAAAACATTTTTTTTTTTTTTAATAAATTTCGGTTGGTCTTTTTTTCATTCCAATTTTGAGTTGATGGGAGTTTAAATAAAAACACCTGTCTTCTCGAAATTCGACCCTATTCACTCAAAGTTAAAAAATTCAATTTCTTTAATAAATCCGGTTGGTCTTTTTTCATTCCAATTTTGAGTTGATGGGAGTTTAAATAAAAACGCCCGTCACCTCGAAATTCTACCCTATTCACTCAAAGTTAAAAAATTAGATTTCTTTAATAAATTTTGGTTGGTCTTTTTTCATTCCAATTTCGAGTTGAAATTCGACCCTTGATAAATCTGCCCCTAAGTATATTAAAGAGTGTTGCAGATAGGCAAAAATAACATTTTTATACTACATCAAATCAAATAGAAACCTAGTCAAAATACATGATTAACATATACACATTAAGCAACATTAATCACAGACTAAAATATCAATAATTAATGGAAAAGTACACTTCATCATAACTAAAGTTGCATGTATTCACTTTAACATCCAAGTCACAGAAGAATAAAGTAAGTGAGGACCTGACATATACGGCGCCACTGCGTTTCTTAAAGTATGGAATATATATTGTAATGTTTTATCAGTGATCGCCAGACATGAACATTTGATTAACCAGATATAAATGCCATGTATCTGAGGTAACCAAAGCATATGTATAAAAACAAAAATAATATAAGTGCACATCTATTCAAATCAAGTTCTTTAGCACATATGCAAATGTAATTTAATCTCAATATCCAGAACTGGGAATCACATCAACTGGGATTTATCTCTGCCCAAGAAAATCACATTACATTTGTAGTAAGTAAACATTTAGGGGCAGATTTATTATGTGGTGGAATAATTTGCTACACATCGGTAAGCATCACTGTGTAAAAAACAGGGTAAAATGGTGTAATTTATATACACTTTTTCTGTGAGCAACTTCAGCTGAAATTTACATTTTTAGGTTTGAAGCAATGTAAAATAATGGCAGAAAGTGTGGCGTTCGCATGGTGTGAAATAAGACACACCTTGATAAATTTGCTATTTATTTTACACAACTTTTTACACAGTTTAGGCGAATTTCGTTTTACACACCATAATAAATAGGCTCCTAAATCACAGGCTAAATTATACAAATATAAATTTTACTGGTTACAATTAGTGATGTGCGAATTTGTCCCATTTCACTTTGCCGGACAATTTACAAATTGCCCACATAAGTTGTGAAAAGGTGAAAAATTCACTAAATGTGAATTTTGGCGCACGCCTCAATTTTGACCCCCACGTAAATTCTGAGGCTCGCGTCAATGATGATGCCGGCGTTAAAGTCACTGGGCATCCAAATAATGTTGATGCGTGCAACTTTTCTGATGCACATCGAAAATGTTTTGTTGCCAGCAAGTTTTCACAAATTTTATTCGCCGGCAGCAAAACACGGAAATTCTCAGCGAGTTCTCGTCTGGCGAATTTATACGCCCATCACTAGTTACAATTCATAAATGCTATGTAATTTCCTTTTTTATATCATAACATGAAGACAGCTTTCTTCCTCCATAATAGCTTGAAGGATTAGAGCAAGGGATTGTACTGTAACTAAAAGAAAGGTGACCCCAGTAAACTAAAAGTTTAAATATATATTCTCCCAAATGCCACAGAAACACTGGATATATAAATAATATGTGCAAATGAAGTGCATTCCAGTATGTTTATAACCAAATGTGTTGCAAATTATGTAGAGCTGACATTTTAGGCCATGCTCACTCTTTTAAACTTTGTTTTGACTTCTTATTCTTTGTGCTATTTTCAATGACTCTTTCTTTAAATCTGAAAAGAGAAAACACTAGAGACATTTTTAATCATTAAGGTATGACTTGGGTTTTAATGTAACCTAACAGATTTTTCCATTGTTTCGCCACAAATGATATACAGCATACTGTATAACTACTTTAGTAAGTAGAATCAAAAGGTTAACTTAATTCTTCAGAATAATCACATGAATGTGGGGCATTCTTCTTTTTTATGATAATATTCCTATGTTTAAAATGCTGTTTTAAACCCCCTGCCTAAAAGCAATCTCAAGGTACGGTCTCCAGCGATGCAGAAAAGCCTTAGGTGAATTCAAAAATGTAGTTTCTTATATAAAAAAAGAAACTGTTAGAGAATGTGAAAAAAAGACACTGCACTTTGGATATTATGGCAATGCCAGGGGCTTATTTTTCTCTACATAAACAACAAGTAAGGTATAGCAACACCAAAGGAAAAAAACATGCTATAGTTATCCTTGCATACAGATAAGATTCTTAAGTATAAAATGCTCTATAATTAAACATATTAAACTTGTATTACTGCAAAAGGTAGATTTGATAATTATTAGTGTGTTTGTTCGAGTACAACTTCTGTATGTACGCATTATGTACAGATAATATAAACTTACACGTTGTGCTTAAAAATATGTTAAAAACTCTTCTTGGATCATTATGAATTTCACCAGCATTTACACAATCTTGTGTCTTTGCAAATGATGAATGCCAAGTGGAAAGCTATTTTGAGGGTTTTTCTTGAAACATGACCAATCTAGACCTCAGTTGTGAACGTGGTTTATATTAATTATTTGGATACTGTCAAAAGCATGTAAAGCGTTGAAAATGCTGAGATCGAATAAGTTCTTCACTAGTACTAATTAGGATAGAGATCAATGGTTCTTTATTAGGAGATAAGCAAATATAAGCCTAAATCCCATCCCTTTCATTTATGATGGGTGATAAGTAAAGAAATGTTCATTGGAAGATAACATTTTGTCATTTTGATACCGGCATTGTAAACATTTTTGAGTGTAAGCTTGTTTATTCTGTATTATGCAGTTCTGTTCATTTAAGATGAAGATAAAGGAAATAGCTTGGCTACAACATATTGTCAGCATGAATATTCCCATTCAAAACCACAACATTTCAATCAGCTTTAAATGCTCTGGGATGGATTTAGGAAATAAAATAGGATGATGTGCTTTTGCATTTTGTAGATTATCTCTCGAATATAATTTGTAGAAATTTGATTTTTCAATTGACCTCATTTAAAAAAGAAAGACTCTCAAAGCAACACATATAAATTAAATCACACAATCCTAGTAAATAGAACACTTTTTTTAACACATTTAGTCCAGTGATGGAATTACTGTGAAATCGAATAATGTAAGTGGTAAAAACACAAATATGCTGAACTGTCTCTAATTAATGACTTTAATATATTTGGAAAATGGGTTTCAAAAGTAAAAGTTAACAGGAATTTGAATAAATGACTATGTGCTCAAACCAAATTATATTGTGGTTTGCTTCACTGCCCCACAGGGTTAATTAGCTCTATTGGTGTTAACTTAGCAGCCAGGGTGCAAACTGAATGTTAAATGGTTTGTGCTTGAGGGATGTAATTATCATATACCATTACTGGGCCTGACTTCTTCATCAAGTTCTCTTCCCTCATTATACTTTGGCTACCATATATAATATTCTGAACTATACAGTTGGTGCAAGTGTGGTGAAACTACTGTGACAGGTAATTCTGGGGTTTAGTGCAATAATACCATATATCTGTGCCTTTGTAGTGTAACTTTTACTACCTGCTCAGGGTAATATAAGTTGGTGCCACTTCTGTAAAATAATCTTGATGCTTCACCCAGTAGAACCAGTGCAGTTGTATGCATTTACCCAATAGCCACATTAGGATACTACGTAGGCCAGAGGTGTAGCTTGCAGTTCTTCAATGTATGCTCATCTGTTGTGCCTGAAGATAAACGTGCAACTCTTGTGTGACACTGCTCTGTAGCACATTGGTTAGACTACCTTATTATACTAGCAATTTTTTTTACATAGATCTGTTCTGAAATCCAACATCTTTTTAAAAAAGCACTGTGGAAAATTGCCCAAGAAAAATGCACCACGCAAAACCACCCAATGACTTCAATGCATTTTGTGCAAAAAAAAAGGCACAAAAAAAATTCCATTTAAGTGGTTGTTCAGCTTCCAAAAACTTTTTTCAATAAAATTAAGTTTAAAGTTGAATGTTCCTGTCTCTGGTGTTTGAGTCTGGCAGCTCAGTAATTTAGGTGCAGATTTTAAACTATTATAATTTTGCAACATTAAGGGGCCGATTTACTATGGGTCGAATATCGAGGGTTAATTAACCCTCGATATTCGACTAGGAACTAAAATCGTTAGACTTCGAATATCGAAGTCGAACGATTTAGCGCAAATCCTGCGATCGAACGATCGAAGGATTATTCCTTCGATGGAACAATTAAATCCTTTGAATCGAACGATTCGAAGGATTTTAATCCAACGATCGAAGGAATATCCTTCGATCAAAAAATCTCAGGCAAGCCTATGGGGACCTTCCCCATAGGCTAACATTGACTTCGGTAGCTTTTAGCTGCCGAAGTAGGGGGTCGAAGTTTTTCTTAAAGAGACAGTACTTCGACTATCGAATGGTCGAATAGTCGAACGATTTTTAGTTCGAATCGTTCGATTCGAAGTCGAAGTAGTAGTCGAAGGTCGAAGTAGCCCATTCGATAGTCGAAGTAGCCCAAAAAACACTTCGAAATTCGAAGTTTTTTTAATTCGAATCCTTCACTCGAGCTTCATGAATCGGCCCCTAAGTGGCTGATTTATTAAGGGTCGAATTTCAAGTTTATCTGAGTTTCTAAAAACTCCCATCAACTCCCATAAACTCGAAATTCTAATAAAACTAATCAAAATTAATAAAAAAAGAGTGAATAGGATTGAGCTGCAAATTAAAAAAAAATTTGTGGTAGGTCCCACATAGCCTAAAACACCAATGGTGAATCGTCTAAGGGACATAACATGATAAATTTTCAAATTTTGATTTCAATTTTTTTTTTTAATTTGAATCAAATTTGGACTATTCCTTATTCGATTTACATTAAAATAAACTCAACATTCAAATTTAAAAATTAACATTTTCAATTTGATCATTGATAATTCTGCCCCTTAGTTGATACATTTCTCAGCAGCATTGCTGCAGTATTAGCAACTATTGTATCAATTCTAACAGATGCCTGTAATGAAACCCAGAGATTCTACTCAGCAGGAACAAAGATAATAAATGTATCAACTAAATGTTTACATTTAGAACAGTTTACCCCCCAGCCCAAAGCTGCTTTAGAAGGTGAAAAATTACACTTTACATTTCAATATTACAAAAAGCATCACACATAAAAAATAGAAATTAATTGGAAAAGTTAATTATTTCTGGTGAACTATCTGCAACAACTACAACAATCCCTTTAACTTCAATGGTTTTTTTTGCATGGAAAAACCCACCCAAATTCCCATTGACTTCAGTGAATTTTACATAAAGACAAAACACCATGAATAAACACCCATTGATTTAAAATTTTTCGGGGAAAATTCACTTATCACTATCTTTGACTAATTTTTCTTCCTATTTGCACAATTAAGGGGTTATTTTTATAAAACTTGAATCTATCTTATATTTTTATTGAACCAAGCTCGATCAAACTCCCATCCATGATTGTATCATATTTATAAATAATTCGAAAAAGGGAGGTCAGGAACAAACAATAAAATCAAGCAAAAACCCGAATCATATGAATTTTTCAGATTTGTCGCCCGAATTGCTTGATTTTTTTTGGTTATCGACTGAAAACCCCACATTTTCCAGACTATCAGACTAAACTTCGCTCAGAACATGATATTTTCAAAATGTAGAAGGGACATCTCCCATTGACTTCAACATGACCTCTGCAGGTTTAAAATGACGGTGTCATCATGTTAAAAGTCAGATTTTATAAGGAATTCCAAATTCAGAGGTTCTTTATCTTTTATGTTTATGTTTCTTAGTTTAACAAAATATACATTTGTGGTATGTGCCAATATCACCTTAAATGCATTGTCAATTAACAATATATTTAGATGCAAACTGCAAAAGACACTGAAGTGCAGAAATGCACTAAGAATCTAAATTTAGTAGCAACTGAGACAGTGCTTTTCATCCATGCTCAAAGAGCATGACTGATATTACAATGTTGAGGTATAAAAGGGAACCTCCAGAGAAAGTAAAGTGTTTGGTAAGCAAGCGACAAATACGATAAATTGGATTTGATGATAATGTTAGAAAAGAACACTTTTAATGGTAATAGTGAGTAGGGATGTAGCGAACTGTTCGCCGGCGAACTAGTTCGCGCGAACTTCGACTGTTCGCGTCCGCCGAATGTTCGCGAACGTCACGCGACGTTCGCCAATACGAGTTCGCGTTCGATCGACCATTCGATTCCTTCGACCGCTAAAATCGAAGGATTTTCGTTCGAATCGAACGATCGAAGCCATTCGATCGAATGAAATCATTCGATCGAATGTCTTCGATCGTTCGATTCGAACGAAAATCCTTCGATCGAACGATTAAAATCCTTCGATCGTTCGAATCGAACGATTTTGCGCATGTTCGAAGTTCGCGAACTGTTCGCGAGCTGTTCGCATTTTTTGCCGGTGTTCGCGAACGGCGTTCGCGAACACATACACGGCAGTTCGCTACATCCCTAATAGTGAGGTTTATAAATAAATAAATTCAATCAAAAGCTTGCCAATCCCTAGATTATGGCAAGATTGTGAGACAAAGGAAATATATTGAGAAATAATGGTTTACCATGTTTTGAATTGACAGACTGTACATACTACACTTGTTTGATTTGAAAGCACTTCAAAAAGTTTAAAAAGTACTTCAAAAGGCAGGAAAGATAGATGAAAGTTGTTAGAAATAACGGTTGAGCTAGGACCAGTTTTCTTCTTCTCTCTTCACATTAAAGGAGAAGGAAAGGTCAAAGCCAGTTTATTGCCAACAGATTAGCCACAATAGTGCAAGTTAGAACACTATTTTCATTCTGCAGAATGCTTTACCATACCTGCGTTAACAGCTCCAGACACTGTCTCTGTTTGTTTAGGATAGAAGCTGCCATGTAAGCTTGGTGTGACATCACTTCCTGGCTGAGTCTCTCCCTGCTCACATACAGCTCTGAGCTCAGATTACAGCAGGGAGGGGAGGAGGGAGGGGGAGCGAAACAAACTGAGCATGCTCAAGCCCTGCCCTGGAGGTTTATGCTGAAAACAGGAAGTCTGATACAGAAGCCCATGTGTACACAATAAAAGGAAAGAAATGCTGTGTTTCTTTTGACAGAGGACTCAGAGCAGCTTTATTTTGAGGGTTTACTGGTGTATTTATATAGACCTTTCTGATAAAGCTTACTTAGTTTTTACCTTTACTTCTCTTTTAATGAGTTAATCAAACTTAGTAAACAGTTAAAAAAAACTTTATTCTTGACATAACCAGAGGGAAGATCAGGCATAACAATCCTAAGCATTATAACATGTATTATAAATTCAGAAAGGGCTGTTAGTTTAGCTACAGTGCATTAGCAGTATCAGACAAGTCTTCCTGCTCTTCCTCCCAGTGCTGCTGTGATCTGGAATGAACCAGAATGAGCAGGGAGTGGTGCTGCTGCTGGTGCACACACTGGCCCTTCCTCCCTGCTATGTCACAGCATGCAAATGATCACTCCGACTAGTCAGAGAGATAAGGAGAGCTCAGTAAGCTAATGGGCGGGTCTTCACTCTGCACCAGGAAGAAGGGGAAACGGGCTGCTGATAACACAGGAACCAGAGAAGACTGGCAGCAGGGTCTAAGGTACATTTATCTGGGGGGCTGTTTAGAGTAAATTTAGAGACAGAAAAAAAAAAGTTTTTCTTCTTCTTCTTTAAGAGACTAAACAGTCTGGTTCCCCTTCGGCTTAAGTGATTATTGGAGCATTGCACAATTTTCGTCATTATTTATATCTTGTTACTCTTTTTCAGATAAAAAAACCCAGAAAATTCTGCTACCCTTTAATGAAAATGAATACGATTAATGAAAACCCACAGTGCGGTAAGACATAAAAGTAACATAATTATTGGGCAGATAAAATATTTAAACAATAATTTTCATAATGTTGTATTTGATGCAGACTTGTGCTTAATGATGGATTTATTACAGCAATTGACCCTTTAGGTAGGCCAGAATGGCAGGGAGTTGTTCATTTAAAGACTTTTAAAATATGGACTTTAATCTATGGACTTGATTTATTCACTCCAGCTTCTTGGTGGTCACTTTTTCTAAAAATTGTTTTTCTATAAATGGTTTAATAATTGTACACTGTATGATTGTAATTAATTTGAGCCCAAAAGGACTTTTTACAAAACCAGATATATTAATTAAGGGCTAGGCTCATCATGTTACTCCCCACAAGAGTGGCCCTTCCCACGTAATTACACTAGAGGGTGTGGTTGACTCTTTTTATTGTATACTTGTTTGCATTGTGGATATCATTTGATAAAGGGCTTTGCCGAAACATGTCGAGAAATAAAACTTTTTACAGTAAGGGGCCAATTCATCAATGGTCGAATATCGAGGGTTAATTAACCCTCGATATTCGACTAGGAATTGAAATCCTTCGAATTCGAATATCGAATTCGAAGGATTTAGTGCAGGAAATTCGATCGATCAAAGGATTATTCATTAGATCGAACGATTAAATCCTTCGAATCGAACGATTCGAAGGATTTTAATCCAACGATTGAATGAATATCCTTCGATCAAAAAAACTTAGGCAAGCCTATGGGGACCTTCCCCATAGGCTAACATTGACTTCGGTAGCTTTTATCTGCCGAACTAGGGGGTCGAATTTTTTTTTAAAGAGACAGTACTTCGACTATCGAATGGTCGAATAGTCGAATGATTTTTAGTTCGAATCCTTCGATAGTCATAGTCGAAGGTCGAAGTAGCCCATTCGATGGTCGAAGTAGCCCAAAAAACACTTCGAAATTCGAAGTTTCTTTAATTCGAATCATTCACTCGAATTTAGTGAATCGGCCCCTAAATCTACAAGTGCCTGGCTCTACTTCACTTATACTAATATATTTGCCTTTTATGGACAAAGGCAGGGCAGAAGGCACGTAAAAGGCAACACTTGGAACCAGTTATTTACACAGAATTGATCGTGATTAGTTAGGATAGGCTACTCACCTTAAGAGGTCACTCTAAGAGTGACAGATAGTTAGGCTATTTAGCTGAGCATCTTGAGTCTCCTCTAAGGATTGTGAGTGGGATTAGGATCCCGGGTACTAATTGCCCAGAAGTAGGGACTAAGGGGCAGATTTATCAAGGGTGGAATTTGGAAGTGGAAAATACTTAGAAATTCGACCATCGAATAGAATCCTCCGACATTCGAAGTCTGAGGATTTTATTCATCGTACGATCTTATTCCGATCGTATGATCGGAATACGATCGTACTTACAATTGTACGAATCGAACGATTTTCATTCGATACCCAAAAACGTAGAAATTTGCTCTGGCAGGTCCCCATAGGCTAACATAGCACTTCGGCAGGTTTAAGTTGGCGAAGTATTGAAGTCAATGTTTTTTTAAAGAGACAGTACTTCGACTATCCAGTGGTTGAATATTCGAACGATTTTTACTTCAAAACGAAGTTGAAGTAAATTCGAAGTCGTAGTATCCTAATCGATGGTCGAAGTACCCAAAAAATTTCTTCTAAATTCAAACTTTTTTAACTTCGAAAATTCACTCGAGCTTAGTAAATCTGCCCCTAAGTGTACAGAACTAGGAATGTAGAGATTCACCTTAGGTTCCACTTAGGGAAAAGGCTGAAAGCTGATGTACCTCCTCGCTGCTGAATATGTTCTTTTCCCTGCAGGGACTGATACTGACAGTGTCGGACTGGGAGACCAGGGGCCCACCCAAAAACCTTAGACCAGGGGCCCACCAAGAAAATTTAGACCAGGGGCCCACTGTCAGTACTATTATTCTTCCTCTCCTAGCTCAACCACTATTTATAGTTTTACATACTATAATCTATTATTCCATCTATTTAGCCTCTTTGTTCTCATAGAAATAGGGAATGGCCTTAAAATAGGCCAAATATTTAGCAGCACAAGGGCCCACTGACACCTTGGCCCACCGGGAGTTTTCCTGGTATCCCTGTGAGCCAGTCCGACACTGGATACTGACTAAAGTTGCTGTGAGTACTGTATATTCCTATCTACTGTTGCTGTATGATCCTGCTTGCTCTTCATGTACACCCCTTTGTGGATTATCTTGTTCAATAAATATATATCATTTGTTTAAATGATAAAAAACACTGGTACCCAATTATTGTATACTGCATCCAGTTATACTACACCCCGCCTCCACACCATTGCGATTATTTACCCCCTGAATAATTAAGGTCTCATCCGGAAGCACAGTATTGGGGTGAAGTTCAAAGTAGCGAATGGTGCACTCAATTTGTTATAGCGGTACACTAGATAACAGGTCCTATACCTGTATTGAACCTCTTATAGCACTGGTTCCTCTAACCACCCTTTTGTGCCATAGTGAAAATCCATAGCAAGACACAGAGCATAGCCATTGGAAGAGGCAGCTACATACAACAAAGGAAAACTAAAGTGTACTGTGTACAAAAGACATGGCTGATAGTACAGCAATCCAAATGAGGCCTGTAATTATATATGCAATATGTTTCCTGTAAATAATTGTTATTCAGACTTTTTAGTTGTGCATTGAAGAATTCTCTCTGAATTTATTTACCTCATGTCAAGGACAAAAAATGGAGCAAGGACATAGGTAAAATAATAAATCAATGTACCTAAAATCAATATGCTTGAATCAGATCCAAGAAAACAAGCTCTTCTTTACCAGTGAATCACTAGTGAATTTCTTAAAAACCCACTGAAAATCATTTAGAATTGATTCACAGAATGATTCATATATTTCAGATTTTACGATTCTCTCAAAATTTAAGCAGGGCTATGCTGGCATGGAGCTTTGTAGCTCAACTGTAAACAGCCAATTTTATAAAAATTAGTCCATTTAGAGAAGCTTTACACAGCATACATTTGAATCAACACTCATTAAAAGTGCATGGTCAAAAAAGGGTTTGTAAAAGATTATAGATTTATCACTTTAATCAACTCTTTAAATTGGAATAATGTACACTACAGCGAGCATTTTAAGTATTAAAGTGTTTCAAAAATAATGTTTTATGGTTTCAACTTCAACAAAGGGAAATTAGACAAAGGGGCACATTTACTAAAGAGCAAATTGTTGTGATGAATGTTTGCTAAAAAGACAATTCGCAATGACCACCTATTTACTAAAAGACAAGCAACACACTAGAAATTACCTTGTCACTGGCAAACTTTTGCTGCATTTCAGGCGGATGTTCGCTCTGGTGAACAATTGTAAATCCATTCATTTATCATAGGTATGAAAATTTAAATTCATTACCATTTTAACCAAAATCTATCTATTTTACCAGGTTCTGACTGCCAAATGAATACAATAAAGCTACAGCCTCAGCATTATATCAGTGACATCATATCCTGTAATCCAAAAAAGTCATAAGCAAAAGTCAAAACGCTGCAATTTCTTATATTTAAAGTGGAATTATGTATAGAAGTTGTAACTGTATTTATCTTATTTATCTTATTTACACTTTTTTAACATTTGAAGCTCATGCCACATTTGTTTGTTCTGGGCTCATGGCCTAGTACAATAGATAATCTAAGTCTTAATTTTTTCCTTGGATATTTTTAATAAAAAGTGGCCATTTCCAGCAATTTCACTATCATTAATAAATACATACATACATATGACCTTTATATACCCACTGAATTTAAATTGATGTAAACGTAAGTAAGTAAACTAAGTAATGCTAGAGAACAGTTGTGCTGAAATTGTCGTGCCAACGAACCTTCGCTAATAAAAGTACACCAGAATTCTCTTGCCGCAATATAATCGATCATTTTAATGAATAAATAAATTTGTCACAAAATAACGTCCAACGTAGTTGTGTGAGACTTTTGAAGGGAAAATTCGCACATAAGTAAATGTGCCCCAAAGACTTAAATTACTACTAAAACATGAGTCCTAACTTTGTCTAACTCCTTAGTCTAACTTTGGACTTCACCAGTCAAAGTAAAATAATTTAGGCCCCTTTAAAGACCACCACATAAGGCATGATCATTGGGGTTATCCTAAATATTCCAAGCCCTATTCCAAGTAAACACAACATGCCATTCCATTCTTCTGTCTTTTGTGGCAAAACACTAAATGTTTCCCTAATGATGTATGCATCTACTAGAAATAACTTTTACTAAGTTCCTACTTATAATTATTATATACAACAAAAAAGTGTCAGGGTGTTGACAGTTTTATCATCAGGGCAGACTGGTCCCTGGAATTAACCATATTAAATATGATATTGTGTAGTTTATAACAACATTGAGCACTGCAAGGAAATAACACATTTGCAACAAACGTAGTGATGATCTTGCATCTTTATTCCTGAAATGACTCCATATTTGCTTTAATCATTGCAATAATGCATCTACTGAGCTTGACAGGTACTCATTAAAATTGTCCTGGCTGAGTTCTGAATAGAAAGTGTAGCTGTAAATGGTGTTTGTAAATCACTCATTCCCAGTTTTCCTTTTATCATTTGCAGCTTAAAATATTGCTGTCATTTAAAATAATTGAAAATGAAATGTTTTGTTTTATAAATCTTTAGAAATTCAAATGCTTGTTTAGTGTTATTTCTGGAACTACAGTATGTAAACTCCATGTGGAACTGATTGGTACCTACCTATCTCTCAACTCTTCCACAAGCCATATATTGGTTCTATATCCCTGCTCATTTTCTCTTTTGGTTTTAGACCAGATAGCCTTTGTTGTAATGTTTTGTCCAAATTCAGTTGTTTAAATAAACTAATAAAATATACATTAAAATACAGATTCAAGTCAAACCTAATGCACAACATTCAAATTAACTCATCAGCAACTCAAATCAACTCATCTGATGCCTCACTCTTCTGGGAAGTAATGGTTGGGCATTGATCGATCAATAACTGTTTATTTTTGAACAAATAGTATACTCCTTTGTTTAGCAAACGTTGTATGAATAGAAATTGCTTTTAAAATACCAGTTGCCAATTGTTATCATTTAAAGAAAAGACAAAAATTATGATTAATAGTGACATTGAAAATAGTTTCAATTTTCTACCTCCTGGTTCTTGCGAGCAATCAGGTTTATGATGCTTATATGATCTATATAAAAAATCTCCTTGCATACCAACTGTCCCCAGTTTTTGTGCTTTTGTTATTTGTATATTGGTATTATATATTCCATTTGCCCAATTAGACTTAAGGAAAATAGATAATTTCTTTGCACCCATATGTATTAAATGTTACTTTTGTACTGTATTAATAGGCATTTACTTACAGTACCTGCAAGCCAAAACAAACAAAAAGGCAACTACATTTTGGGTGGGAGTTCATACATAACTTATTATGTTACATTTAATAAACTATCCTGATTACAGTAGTGGAATGGGTTGTCATAAGGGTAAAAAACAAAATAATGAGCAACTTGTTCTTTATAATGGAAAATTAAAATTATTCTCTGAATAGGGCACTGATCCTCCTGAATATTATTATCCAAACATTAACAGGTGAAGGGTAAGTTTGGCCTTTTATTTATATCTTGCCCTATGTTATACTGGACTCTAAGTAAGGAGAGAGTTGAAGACTCTAGTATAAAAGGCATAAAAGAGGAATGTGCAAAAAAGCAACACAGTAGAATTGAGTATAAAAGTTAAGGTGGGAATTGTTTATTATAGTAAGCTGGAGGTTAAGCTGAATGCATGTCAGGGGATGTAGAGGGGAGCAGTAGGTGGAGAATTCTGTGGGGAATGTTGTAAAGAAGCAGGAGAAACTGATGATTAGGACTGTCAAGGGATGGATGGGTCTTGGCACCCTGCGGCCACACTGACGCACCCCCTCCCTCTGCGTCCATTCACATGCATTGGAGCGCTGGGCAATACAGAAGTACACATCCCCAACAGTCTGTAAATTGCATCTGTGCAGCATGCCACCCCTAAAATATTGCCGTCCTAGGCCCGGGCCTTTTGTGGCCACAAATTCGGGCCTGTCTGCCATCTCAGATCTCATACCTGTCAAGGTCCTGAAAAAGTTAATGGGAGAGGCACCTATCCCAATTTGACGCTATCGTGGTCTGTGCTGTTTTAAGCCCAAAAATCTGACTTTTTAGGTGGTTTCAGGGAAAAACTTGAAAAAAAAGGTTTATGGGAGAAAAGCATAAAAAATTTTACAATTCAGGTTTTCGCTTCGATTAAATCAAGTTAATTTATTAATAAATAAGGCAAAATAAGGCTTGAGTTTGGTCGAGCTGTGACATTTATAAAAAAAACTGTCTGGGGCTACTGTATGTGCTTTTATTTGCCCAATAACACATATATGACTTCTAATAGCCTTATAATTTACAGCAGTAGGTACAGTATACTTTTATATATCATATATAATCTGTGGAACTGACCTATGCATGTGGTTTCTATTCAATGGTTTCTCCTATGTGACACTCTAGTTCTTCCTAGCCAATGGATAACAGTAAAATTGCCAAAAACAAATTTATTACACAAGAACTGGAGTGAAACAAATTAAGGAAGTAAAGAAAACAGAAATCAATATTAATTCTAGAACAGAATTATATTGTTAAATTATAAACAGCATATTGTACTTCTCTAGCATAAACAGGAATGTGCACTTACCTTTTAACATTGTTGTTTCTGGGAGTAATTTTTTAAAGGCATGTCCACCCAAAACAGAAAAAAAAGATAATTTCATTTGAATACATCAGTTATAAATATCAAATGGTTCAGAAGTAGCATTATGACTTAGATAAATCCTTTGTCAGGACCATAAACAATTACAGCATAAGTAATTTCCCATGTACCATGACAATGAGTTTGTGCTGATGAATAAATTAATTACTTATATGTAAACTTATTTCAATGTAAGAGGCTGAGAAAGTTATCTCTAAGTTCAGCAGCATTTTGAAAGTACTCAGTATGTGCCCTTTTGCTTCCATATGGCCATGGAACTCTGAAGAGTTTGTAATCGGGCAGATTAAAGATTATTGCTCTTTATCAGGATTGTGGGGTTTTGTTACTAAAAAGCTCATTCTGAGAGTACCTGTTGGTCTAGTGGGGAAGCAGGAATGCCCACCACGCTCATGTACTTTTTCCAGTCGCCCAAAGTAGGTCTATTTTCATAGTTCCTGAGTGCAATTTCTAGTTAGTTCTTGATCTTGCTTGTCCCTGACCATTCCTAGTTTGCTGCTTGTCCTGTACTTTGCCTATTTTTTGACTACTCTCTTGGATCACGATTTTGTAGTGCACTGCTGTTGTGTTTGACCCTGCCTGTAACCTTGATTACTCTGTCGTCTTCTGATTTGGTGCTGCTCTGTCTGATTGCTATTGACCTGGCTTGTCTCACAACCACGCTCCTTGTTCCTTGTTCCTCCTGCTAACCTTTGGTTCCCTTGCCTGCCTAGAACTTTCCCCCTTGTCCTCTCACGTTAAGACCTGGTTGCATCCGAGTAGCGGAGAGCTCCTCCCAAATCGAAAGGTGGTTGTTGTAAGTGGAAGAGTGAACTGAGGCCAGGACCTTGAGGTTTGTTCTGCGTTTGGGACTCACCTCACAGCTTCTTTGAGAGATCAGTATTGTGCCCTCCTACAATTTATGTACAGGTAGTGTACCTTTAAATGTGCAGCCTTTTTAAACAATACTAAATTCAATTTTCTATGGTTACAAGTAGGACAGCAGTTTGTTGGTTTGTTATGAGAGGTTAATCACGAGAGAAAAGAAAGGGAAAAAAGAGCAGACATAAATAAATCAATAATGCTTAATTATAAATCCAATTTTAAACAGTTTAGGACTTTCATAAAAAAATGTCCAAAATTAAACCTATACCTATACTTTAAAAATGTGTCTTATGATTTACAAGTATGGCTTTCACACAGATCAAGCATGCACTTCACTTATTCACTTTTGTTTATATAGCTGATGCTTAATATACAATATGCCTCTACAGAATATGTTCATTTATAGAAATCCCTGCCCCAGTAGAGACTGCAGTCTAATTTCTTCACAACAGGAGCCATCACAAACAGTACATTGGGGTCAGTTTAATCAGTGGCCAATTAACCTACAGTTTCAAAATGCTTTCATACCTTGGAACAAAAAGGACATGCTTATACACAGACAACATAACACATTTTATGCTGGAGAGCCCAGACCTTAGACCTCACTCCAAAGGTAAAACTGTCCCTGTGTAAAAATGTATTATGAGGCAGAAGAATTCTTAATGAATCAGTTGAAAGTTAGGGGTTATTTACTAAAACTTGAGCTTATATCAGTTTTTTTTATTAAAACAAAGTTGATCTAACCTCCTTCCACAAATTGGAATTCTTCTTGAAAAAAAATCGGATCAAAAAATTGTTGCAATTTGAATTGTACAATTGACGCTCTGAAAACTGAACTTTACTGGATTATCCAACACAGATCATGATGTCAAGAAACAACTTCAGAGACATCTGCCCTTGGCTTCTACATGACTTCGACAGGTTTGACATTTGGGGATTTAATAAATCTCTAAAAATTTTAGTTTTTTTTCCTCTAAAAATTTGAGTTTTCACCTTTAAAACCATGCCAAGATAAATTCAAGGTTTTAATAAATGGGTTGCATGCAGAGGACATTTTGTCTTTGTATATATAAATCTATCTGTAGTCAATCTTTTTGTGACAGCGCACAGAGGAGCGAGGGTAGGGTGGAGGACGGTGGATCCGTGTGGCAACAGGTGGAGGTGAGCGGCGAACGGCTGTGTAGCGGAGGGGCGAAGCCGCGAGATCCCAGAGGCTCGAGACTTGCAGCGTGATCAGAGGCGAAGGAAGAGGCGCTACACGCAGCGCTGAAGAAACGGCGATAGCCGCCCAGTGCTGACAGGAAAGGTCAGATGGGGGAAAGAGACGGCACTCGACTGCACGCTGTTGCAGAGTAATTGAGCGACCCGCACCCGTGAGGAGGTGATCTACAGGGAACTGGTTGGCCGGGTTGTTTGAAATTACAGTACGGCCTGGAGCAAACAGTCATACAAAGAATTCAGGCACAAAGGACAAGCGTCTAAGCGCCCAGGAGGAAAAGGGGCAGCAGGGTATGCTGTGAGAAGGCTTATCCCCCCAGGCTTGCAAAAAAAAAAAACTGTAAGACAAACTTTTTTATCTTTGTTTTTCTTTGTCTGCACCTGTTTGGGGAAGCGAACTAAAAAGCATGGTTAAAAATTAATTTACCCTGCTCATACTCTGTTTACAGCCTGAATATAACTACATACCCTGAATTCCTCGCATATAAAAGGAGCCACGGGAAAGAAAAGACTGTATCTTAAAGCCACAATCAGTAGCACCGCCTAACGCCAAGCTCCACGGCCACATAATTATTACAGCTATGTAGTAACTGACCAGACTCCACTAAGGCACTAAAAGGGAATTTGCAAGTTAATTTGATTTTTTTTTTTTTTTTTATTAGCTGAAGGAAGCTCAATATAAAGGCACAGAAGTACGGCAAATTAGCAACTGTGGGGAAACCAAAAGAGGAAAAGAAGATGGGAAAACCGCAGAAAACTAAAGGCGAGAAAGAGAAGGTCAAGGAAAAACAACAAACACGCGGGCAAATAGAAGTTGCTCCAATGTTTACGAAAGGGAAAGTAGCTGGGACATACAGGAAGAAGACGATGGCCAAAGATCAATTGGATGAAACAGTTGATACACAACAGGAATCTTCAGAACATGAAAGTGAAAGCGAGGGTATCACTGATATAGCTTCATACCTGACTAAATTGCCTTCCAAAGCAGACATAAGACATATGTTGCAGGAAGTAACATCCACAATAAAGGAGGAAATAAAAGACTTGCAGAAAGATTTTGAGACTCTGGCGAATAGAACTGAGGAGGTGGAAAAGCTTCAAAGTAAGATAATAACTAACCAGAAAACTATACATAAGACGGTGTTATCCCATAACTCATGGCTGTCGGATTTGCAAAGACAGATCGAAGATCAAGAGAATAGAGGAAGGAGAAACATTATAAGAGTTGGAGGGATGAAGGAACAAGACAAAGAAGAGAACATTAAAGAAGTCTTATGTAGAATGTTCATATATATTATGGAAGGAAAAAGAGTGTTGGAAACCGAGAGAGCTCATAGAGTCCAAAAAGCTAAATCAGCTCCTTTAAATGCAACTAGAGACATTGTTTGCTGTATGAAAAGTTTTACATTAAAGGAGGAAATATTAAAGAAGGCAAGGGAGAAAGGCACAATTACTTTTGAAGAATCTACAGTGAAACTCTTCCAAGATATTTCATGGAGCACTTTAAATAAACGCAGACTACTGAAGCCACTGACAACAGCTCTCAAAGATAAAGATATACAGTACAGATGGGGATTTCCATTTTCTTTGAGTGCCAACAGTGAGGGGCAACAAGCGATAATCTGCTTTCCAAAGGACACGGAAAGATTTCTGAGGAGGATGAAACTGCCAGACGTAGATCTCCCCGGCTGGATATTAGAAGAACCTGCTGAAATAGACTGGGGCCCTTTACAGCAGGGACTGTGGCAACAGAAGGAAACATCAAAAAAGAAAGCAAGTACCCGACCTCTAGTGACATCGTCGAAAGTCCTGTAAGGCCAAGCAGAAGATACTAAAAGGGGGGTCCACCACAGTGACTGAGTGTTATGAACTGGTATGAACTGAACCAAGTAAAATTTGAATAGATAAGTGGGTTATCGATACACAAGGGAGAAAGGGCAGGGAAGAAGGGGAGGGAGGAGGAATGAGAGGAAGGAAAGAGAAAGGAAAAGAAATAAAGAGAAAAAATAAAATTAAATAAATAAATAAATGGTTTAGGCTAGTTGAGGAAAAGAAAGTATAGATTTGAGCTGGGGATTTCCCGTAGGCGGTTGATGTATAGTTAAAGGGTTTTGTGATATGCACGACATGGGGAGGGGGGAGGACCATGCATGTGTTAGGGGTAGATTGTATTTTTTTTTTTTTTTTTTTAAGGGAAATCAACACTATATGGATATTTATAATATAGCAATGGGGTTAGAGGGTGACCCACATAGAGGTATAGAGAATGGAGATGGAAGGGATAACAAACCTAATTAGTAGGTGCAATAAAACAACACCTTAAATCACATATAACACAGTACTTAACGAGATGTATAAACTAACACAAGGGGGGGCAGCAGTAAATTTCACTGGATGTATGGTTAAGACAACACAACAGAGTGACAAGGGTCACATAATTCACATAGTTAACAAAAGGGAGTTAGCACTACTGAGGAAGGGGAATTGGGGTGTGATTATAATTAGTACACATAAAATCATGGAGGACTGGGGGTTGTCACATCTGCATGCATAGAATGCCCCTTTAATCCATGGCGGGCATGATTATAACAAGTATACAAAAAACCTTGGAGGAATGGGAATCGCCACAATAGCAAGTATGGAATTCCCCTCTTAGCCAAGCCATCCCGTGTCTGGAATGGCCAGATATGGGATGACTTTGAAATAGCCTTTGGTGAGCCTGATAGAATTGAGCACAGGATGAGAAACAAGGAGGAAAAGGGAAAAAAAAGAGGGAAAAAAAAAGAAAAGGAAAGGGAAAAGAAGGAGGAAAAGGGGGAAAAAAAAAAAAAGAAAAAAAGGGGGAAAAGAGAGAAGAGCTCTGGCAAGCAATCCAATTAGGTTTAGGATTAACTGGATCAAGAACCCGACTGTCTCCGAAGGGAGACAGTAAAGCGGCAGCTAAAACACCCCAAGAAAGTGCGCCTAGGCGCACCCAGCCGCCCTTGGGGAACAGCAAGAGGATTTATCCTCTATAAGTCTGAGGCGGCGTATTAATCTCCCACCATGCAAGTGGGATATTACGCTTTTGTTTGTTCTTTAATTTGTTTTTGTAAATATTTCTTATCTTTTGTATATGTTTTCTGTGGCCATTGGCCATTTCTTTTTTGTGTGGACTTTAACTTTCACAAAGTAGATGATATAGGACGAGAGGTTAAAAATATAATGGTACACGATACAAGAATGCACCTTAAAGTAAATGTGTTTAATTTTAAACTATAATGTAAACGGGCTGAATGAACCTGTTAAGAGAAGCCAAATCCTAAACATGTGTAAAAAATTACAGGCACATATAATAATGTTTCAAGAAACCCACTTTAAAGAAGGTCATACCCCAAGGATAATGGACAGACTATACACACAGATCTATTACAGCAACAACCCAGAGAAGAAAGCAACAGGAGTACTAACAATGATTCATAAGGATTTACCGTTTGAACTACAAGAGAAGAAAATATAAGGTAGGTAGATATGTTATGATAAAGGGGAACCTAGGGGCATTTAAGATAACTGTAGCAAATGTGTATGTGCCCAACACAGCCCAGGTGAAATTTTTAAATAAGTTTTTAGAAGAGTTAAATAATTTTAAAGAAGGCTTAGTAATTATGGGAGGGGATCTTAATTTGATGTTTAACCCAGTAATGGATTCTTCCAATGAGAAAAGTCATATATCCTATAAGGGAATAAAAAGTATAAAGCAAAAAATGGAAGAGTTAAGTCTGGTGGACACATGGAGAGTGTTACACCTGAAAGTAAAGGATTACACACACTTTTCAAAAACGCATAAGATTTACACACGGATAGACTATGTATTTATCTCACAAAAAGGGCTCCACTGGGCTCCAGAGGCAAAAATAACAACTAACTTGTTCTCAGATCACTTCCCAATAACTCTCAGGTTGGAATTGTCTCAAATAAATGAAAGAGAATATACTTGGAGGTTTAACAATTTATTGTTACACAGAAAAGATATAAAAAATAAAATTATGGATATGCTTCAACTAATACTTAAAGAGAATTCGGGACCAGATGTTAGCCTGGCGACATTGTGGGAAACTAAGAAATGTGTGCTCAGAGGCCAGTTGATAGCTTTAGGTAGCAACCTAAAGAAAGAAAAAGAGAAACAAATTAACAGTTTAATTAAAGAGATTTCTAAACTGGAAAAGATTCACAAAACAAAAAGGACAGAGGATATATTAGAAACACTTGAAAAGAAAAGACTTCAATTGAAAGCAGTACTTGATCAGGGTTCATATAAAGCATGTATGTACAGTAAACAGAAGGGATACGAACTGGGGGATAAATGTAATAAATATTTCGCTCAAAGATTGAATAAAATGAATAGGGCTACACATATTACATCAATAAAAGGTAGGGATCAAAAGATCCACTACGATACACATAACATTGTCAAATCATTCCAGCAATATTATCAAACACTATATAGACTACAGGAAGGAGCGAACCAAAAAGACAAATTAGAGGCAATGGAAAAGTTTATTAAGGAGGCCCAATTACCAGTTTTAAAAGTAAACAAAAGATCTGTATTGGACGCACCTTTCACACCTCAGGAAATAAGTAATACTATAGATTCATTGGCAGCAGAAAAAAGCCCAGGTCCAGATGGCTTTAGCGCTTTATATTATAAAACATATAAAATAGAATTAATCCCCTGGATGTGTTCCTACTATAATACTATCGATCAAACACAAGGGTTTCATAAACAGGCAAAGGAAGCGAACATTACTATTATCCCAAAGGAGGGGAAAGACCCTCAGCTCTGTGAAAGTTACAGACCAATATCCCTTATAAATATAGACCTAAAAATATATGCCAAATTAATAGCAAATAGATTGAAAAAATACCTACCAGATTTAATTCACGATGACCAGGCTGGGTTTATACCTAAGAGAGAGGGAAAAGATAACATCTATAAAATCTTATCATTACTGAAAATACGGCAAATGGATAAACACAAAGTACAACCCTCATCAATATTAATTACAACAGATGCTGAAAAAGCATTCGACAGAGTGGGATGATTGTTTCTGGAAAAAACACTGAGAGGATTTGGAATAGGGGAGATCACCATAAATCGTATTTTAGCACTATATAAAGACCCGTATGCAAGGGTTAAAGTAAATGGCAAATTATCTGACCAAGTTATTATTTGTAATGGTATGTCCGCTATCACCACTATTATTTGTGTTGGTGATTGAGACACTATTATCACATATCAGACTGGAGGCAGGTATAGGAGGAATAAAGGTTGGAGAGAAAGAGTATAAGACAATAGCTTTTGCTGATGATATGCTAATCTTTGTCTCCAACCCGATATCCTCATTACCTCGCCTTCTAACTCTTATAGAATTTTTTGGAACTCTATCAAATTTTAAGGTTAACATTACAAAATCTCAAATTATGAATATTAATACCCCTGAAAACATAATGGAGAGGCTAGCGAAAAACTTTTCTTTTAAAAGAGTAGACCATAGTATTAGATATTTGGGAGTTAACATCACCCCAAATATGTCTGATCTGTATAACAATAATTTCGTACCTTTATTGACGACACTTCAGGAAAAGGTAAACAAATGGAGTAAAATAAACCTGTCATGGCTAGGGAGAGTACAAGCATTGAAAATGTTCCTGATGCCTAAATTGAATTACTACCTACTAGCCTTGCCAATTAGATTACCGGTCATTTTTTTTAAGAAAATAAAATCCATGTTTATAAAATTTATTTGTAAGGGCAAACAGGCCAGGATTCAATATAGACAATTAATATTACCAATAGAGAGAGGAGGACTAGCCATCCCAGACGCTTGGTTATACTACATTTCAATTCAGTTAACACATATAGAACAATGGGCAGCAGAGGAAAGGAAGAAAGATTGGGTAGTGCTAGAACAACAATGCGCTGGGATACCATTACCAAATCTTCTTTGGGGTGACCCTAAATGTTTGTCAGAAAGAGTGAAGGCCCACCCATTAATAGCTCCTACACTCAGGATATGGTATAGCAATAGATTAAAGTTGAACCTGACTAGAACTCCCTACATTCTACAACCCCTAGTGCAGAATAGCGCTTTTGTACCTAGTTTGGAGCAAGGAGCATTCAAGGAATGGCGAGAATTAGAGGGGAGACCTACAAGGATTAAGGATTTTCTGAATAACAATAAAATAATAACATTAAAAGAAATTCAAAAGAAATGGGGAAACCATGCTAGAGATGCGTGGAATTTCTGTCAATTGCAACACTATCTCCATAAATCTAAAGAAGAATAATGGGATAGAGAACTGACTAAATGGGAAAAATTATTTGAAAGTAAGGAATTCCTTAACAAAGCTGTCTCCAAGATATATAAACTCTTATTATCAAATATTTCTCTGGTAAAAGATACAGCACGTAGGGAGTGGGAAAAGGATTTAAACATTAAGGGGCCGATTCACAAATTTCGGGTGAAGGATTCGAATAAAAAAAAATTCGAATTTCGAAGTATTTTTTGGGTACTTCAACCATCGAATTGGTTAAATTCGATCGAATTCGATCGAATTCGAACGATTCGAACGATTAGAAGTAAAAATCGTTCGACTATTCGACCATTCGATAGTCGAAGTACTGTCCCTTTAAAAAAAACTTCGACCCCCTACTTAGGCAGCTAAAGTAGGCTTGCCTGTGATTTTTTGATCGAAGGATTTTCGTTCGATCGTTGGATTAAAATCCTTCGAATCATTCGATTCGAAGGATTTAATCGTTCGATCGAATGAAAAATCCTTCGATCAATCAATCGCAGGATTTGCGCAAAATCGTTCGACTTCGATATTCGAGGTCGTACGATTTTAGTTCCCAGTCGAATATCGAGGGTTAATTAACCCTCAATATTCGACCCTTCGTGAATCGGCCCCTATGATTTCCCCTGTAACATGGAATAAGATCCAGCTACAAGCCCACAAATCATCGAGAGCAGCTAGAGTGAGGGAAATGAATTTCAAAATTGTTACTAGATGGCATCTCACACCAGCTAGGTTGAACAAGAAGTATCCAGAATATACAGAGTTATGCTGGAGATGTGGTTTGGAAAAGGGGACACATGCTCATATTTGGTGTAAGTGTAAGGTCTTACACGGATATTGGGGTAACATCCTGAAAGTAATAAAAGAAGTAACGAAAAATAATATGAGGGTGGAAGATGTTCCCTTGATATTGTTAAGCTTGGATACGGTTAAAAATGGTTTACTAAGGGACCCACTTACCTTGCACTTGCTCGATGCTGCTAGGTCAGTAATCCCAAAACATTGGAAAGAGTCAGCGCCTCCGAGTTATATGGAGTGGCAACGGGTTGTAGAAGACACTAGGAAGATGGAAGAAATAACACATATCATTCACAATAAGAGTAATAAATACTGGGAAATTTGGGAACCATGGATTAGGTATCTAAATAAATAAGCATAAAAGGGGAGGCTATGTCAATAGAAAAGCAAAGAGAGGATCTTTTTGAGATAAACTTGATTTAACTGGGGTTTTGGGTTTGGAAAAATATTCAGATGGAATAATAAAAGAGCAACTGATGTTTGTAGCCAGACTGCTAAAGAAATGTTTTGCGGGTCTAGTGTGGGAACATTGGAAGTGTACGCTATCTGTAAATTTAATATTTTTAATCTACTTTGTGATATTTCTATCTACTTTTTATCATGATTCTATTTATATTTCTGTTACTATTTATGTCATTTGATCTGTCTTGCAAAAATTTGCTAAATAAAAAATTAAAAAAAAAAAAAATCTTTTTGTGACAGCGCACTACGGATCCCACAAACAGACCTCTGAAGTCGAGAGTTTCAGTTAAAAAGGTACCAGCTTTATTTGAACATTAAAGGGGAGATTTATCAAGGGTCGAATTTCGAAGTGGAAAAAGCTTCAAAATCCGACCATTGAATTGGAATTCTTCGACTTGGAATATCGAAGTTGAAGTTTTTTTACATCGAATTTGGCCATTTGCGGTCGAAGTAAAATCGTTCAATCGAATGATGAAATCCTTCGAATCGAACGATGCAAAGTATTTCATCCATCGATCTAATGATTTTTCTTCGACTTCAAAAAACTTAGAAAAATGCTCTAGAAGGTCCCCATAGGCTAACATAGCACTTCTGCGGATTTAATTTGGTGAAGTATTGAAGTTGTAGTTTTTTAAAGAGACAGTACTTCGATTATTGAATGGTCGAATATTCAAACAATTTTACTTCAAATTGAATTTGAAGTCAAAGTCGTAGTAGCCTATTCGGTGGTCAAACTATCCAAAAAATTACTTTACTGAATTTTTTTACTTTGAAAATTCCCTCAAATTCACCTTGCTAAATCTTCCCCTAGATATATGTAAAAGCGACTGAGGTCTGACTCGTTTTGTGTCTTATAAATCTATCTGTCTATCTATCAATTTATCTATCTCTATATTGAGAGCGCTAATAATTCCAACTAAGAATGGTTTACTTCTTTAGCATTATTCCATCTACACTAATAAATAGGCCCCCTTGTGTCTGGCTGGTGCTTGAAACTATTTAAATTTGCCAACCTGGTTTCCAAAAGAATGTTATTTACAGTATTTCATGATTAAACCTGTAACTGAAAAGCAGATGCAGGGTCCGTGCTGAACAGAACAAAACATTATAAAGTTTGCCTCAACATAATCAGCCCACTAATGAGAACTTGATTCATGTTTGTCTATAAATGCACATATTACTTTATAATTAATTGGTTTAATTATATAAATATGAAATATAGTCCAAACACACCATGATTATATGCATGGGGGAGGGCATAAAAATTTGTGCTTAAATCCATATAATGTATTTGTAATTTGTAATACCTTTGATTTTACATAAAGATGTTTTTTTTTTTTTTGGAATGCCATAGGAAAACTTTTCCTTAGTATTTATTTATGTATGGATCCCTTATTTCAGAATAAAGATTCCTTGTAATGCTTTATAATTGAGATTCCAGCTATTTTTCAACAAAAGGAGAATCTTTTTTCAAGAAAAGAGAGAATCTTTCTTCTTAATTCTATCCTGTGATCTCTTTAGCAAATTTAAGATAACATAAAAATGAAGAAGATGTAGGAAATGTTCACAGAATATTTTTAAAATATTTTTTTTTTATATAACATATATCAGTTTTATGAGGACAAGATATCTTGAATTAAAAAAAATTGCTTAAAAATTCACGAAATTCCCACGCAATTTGCGAAAAATTTGAGAAATGCATTGAATTTATTCAAGCTGGTGAAACTCAGAAATTCATAGCCAATTCATAGCATCTGGCGAATTTATTTGCCCATCGCTACTGACTACTACTGAGTCTGCTAGGGTCTCTTCTGCAGCATCTATTTCTACAGCAAGTGGAGTACAAAGAGGCTGGGCTTTGGGACCCCCTCTACTCTATGGACTAGGGAATACCAGACAACCCTGGCCTATAGGAAACTTCCATCTTCCCACAGGGCATGCCTAATGTAGAAATATTTCAAGAGACCTAGCCAATAGCTAGAATTAAGACCTTTGGGGATTGTTAAGTTTGATTGTATTTAAACACGGTAGAGGCTCTTTTGTTCTGGCATTTTGTAGTGGTTAAGAACCTAATTCTTTTTTCTAACTGGTGGCAAAATGCAAATAAATTAAGCTGCACTGACAATCAGTAAATAGAAAAGTATGATTCATGCATAACCTGTTTTCAGAACAAGTCTACACATATCATGAGATAATGCTCAGTTGCATAATGATAAACATATCAAAAATAGATTTCTTTATGTATCTATCGCCAACTTAGAATGTGAGCTGAAAATGTAGTGTAAAATCATTATCCACCCCCATTTCATAAATATGCATAATGTACCAGCAAACACAGGAGCAGAAGGAAAACAAATAAAAGAGATAAAAGGAACAGAAGGAAAACAAAACACATATAAAACAATATGCATCCAATCAACAAATAAATATGTGCTTGTGTAACCGTTATGTGCCCATAATTGCATATACTGTAGGCCAAACACATCTAAATGGTTTCAAGAAGGCAGATCAGGTAACCAACGTGTGGAGTCATAAATATAAAATATTCACCTTAGTGGGTTAGAAAGAAATTCAGTATTATACAGTAAAAGATGTTGTCATAGAGAAGATACTTCTTTGAAGCTGGCATGCATCAGAATACCTTTGTATACTAGCAGGGTAATGAAATAAAAGGCACAAAATGCATTTTCTGATCATCTATTTGGAACCTGGTGCTTGGTGTGTGATTTAAAATTATATTGTGACATAAAACATCAAACTGTTGTTGAAAATATTTTCAGTGTTGTTCTAAGAGCAATAGCCAAGTGCAGATGGAATCACTGTAAAAAAGGACATATAGTTGTCATTTATTGTATTGTTCTGTTCTATTTTCAAAATTCATCATGGATCTAATTAAAATCTCTACTGCAAGTTTATGGAATAGAACAACCCTGGCAGCATTGGGGGGGGGGGTGTAAGAGTTAGGGGGTAAGAGTTGTCATTCTTGGGATATTACTTATTATCATTGGGGAGGTGTAAGAGTTAGGGGGTAAGAGTTGTCATTCTTGGGATATTACTTATTATCATTATCACTATGATCCTGGAACAGTATTGCTATAAGGTATGTTAGGTATTTATTTATTAAAATCTGAATGTTAAAATTTCGAAACATTTGAGATTTTTCACTAGAAAGCAAAAAGCCCGAATCCAAAAATCCTCCATCTCAAACCTGTCAAAGTCCTGTATAAGTAAATGGGAGAGGCACCAATCTCAATTTGAAGTTTTCGTGGTCTGCGCTGAGTTTAGACCAAAAATCTGACTTTTTGGGGGGTTTTCGGGCAAAAACATAAAAAAATTACAGCAATTTGGGGGAAAAGGCAGGAAAATTCAAGCAATTTGGGTTGAATTATATAGAGTTTTTCCGAGATTGGATTAAGTAGAAAAACAAAGCCAAGTCAATCTTCTCCAGGTTTTCCTAGAAGGTATTGGTATTGAATCTTTTATTCTGGCAGTGGTTAAAAGGAAACTCCAAAAATACATAACTTAGGCTTTTTGAAAAATAAACACAATTTCAAGCATCAATTTAAAAAAATGCAGACTTCTCATGATTTGTAATGGTTTGGAACAGTTCCCTAAGCCTAGCCCCCTGCTCTCCTGCTGATCTCTCTGACTAGTTTGCTGAGCTGGCTGACTACCATTACTTTGCCTGCGTCCTCCAAACCCCACAATTCCCCACAAATCATATGTGATTTTAATAAGGAAAGAAACATCACAGCACAATGCATTGTGGGTTATGTAGTTCCTGTATGCTGCCTGGAAGCTGTGGAGAAGTTGTTACAATTTGTAACATCAGTGTTTAGTCCCTCCTTCCCTGTCAGGATTTCAAATGATGCATAAAGAAAAGAAAAGTTAAACAGCTGGATTTCAACATAGAAAATAGCATTTATTTGTATTTTTTGAAGAGACAGATAACAGTGATGGGTATAATAGAGGTTTCTGTGTTATGTGAGCCTCTTTATGAAATTTTGGTTTGGAAGCCGGAGTTCCCGAACCTAATGTTTTTTTATACGTTTGTGTATTTTAAGGCCCCAAAATTAGGATAGTATTCTCTTATTTATGGAAAAAGGGACCAACAGGTAAATTACTAATGTTTCCTTTATTTAACATATTATGGACTCTTGAAATAGATCCTCACCATACTAAGCACGGAAAACCTATAAGATAAGCAGCATTTGTATAGACATTAACCATGATTATCAAGGTGTTCAGATTTTTGGTATATAATTTTTGGTATATCATGTTGGGACCTTATGCCCTTGCTCAGACTTAGCTCTGTATCAGTGGCATGACCTTCAACCATGGTTCCAAACATTGGAGTACATGAGGCTCATTTATAAACACTGGGCAAATTTGCCCCAGAGCAGTAACCCATAGCAATCAGTGGCTAGATTTTTTTCACCCAGCTTCAGGTTGAACACTGAAAGCAATCTTCTGATTGGTTGCAATGGGTTACTGCCCAGGTGCAAATTTGCCCGGTGTTTATAAAATAACTTTAATAATTTTATTCTGAATTGTACTTTATGATCATTTTGAACTGAATCAATAGCCTGATTGATTCAGTGGAGAAAATACTCTTGGAATAGATGAGGCAGCATTGTTGATCTGATTGCTAAAATGAATAGACAATGAATTATTTTCCCAAATGGCATATTCTAAGCAATAACAAAAATATTTTTCTTATCTCAGCAATTTGTCAAAAATGGCTTCTTTCCTATAATGTCAACTCTATCTTAGACAAAATAAAATATGAATTACAGACGTTTCAAAAAATGTGCAAAAGTAACGGCATCTTTGTTAAATGGAAAATATATTTTAAAAAATGTGAAAAATATATTGCAGTGTGTCCTAGAGAGAAATAGCAGTATCCCACCTGAGTTGTAAATCCAGTGCATAGATCATAGTAATACTTGCAATTTACAGTATGTGCAATGCTAAAGAGAGCAGTGTAGTGTAAATGACTAGCCAACAGGGGCACTGTGGGAGATTTAAAATAGGCATTTAATGAGAGCTGTGATATTTGTATAGGTATGGGAACTGTTATCCAGAATGCTATGGACTTGGGGTTTTCAGGATAAAGTTATTCCATAATTTGATTAGTCATACTTTGTCTACTTAAAAGTCATTTAAATACTTAAACTCAACAGGTTGTTTTGCCTTCAATGATGCTTAATTATATCTTAGTTGGAATCAAGGTACTGCTTTATTATCACAGAGAAAAAGGAAATAATTTTTTTAGAATTATTTGTTTACAATGGACTCTATGGGGCAGATTCACTAAAGGGCGAAGTGACTAACGCTGGTGCAAATTTGCCTGTGTGACGTCATTTCATAACTTCGCCAATTCACCAACGGGCGCTGGCGTAAATTCGCTAGCAAAGTGGTCCTACTCTAGCGCTACTTCGCACCCTTACGCCAGACGAAGTTGCGCTATGGCAAATGGGACATAACTACGCTAATTCACTAACTTGCGCATTTTACCGAACGTTACCTCTTGCGCCAGACTTGCCTTCGCCACCTCAGACCAGGCGAAGTGCAATAGAGTAGATAGGGCTTGCTTCAAAAAAAGTTGAAGTTTTTTCAAAAAACGCTGGCGTCTTTTACTTTTTTAAGGGTGATAGGCTGAAAAAGATTTTAAATTTTTTTGGGGGTACCCTCCTTCCCCCCTACATTTCCTAACATATGGCACCTAAACTATACAGTGGGCAAATGTATAGGGCAATATAACAACTCTATTTTATTTTATGAAGCTTTCCCAGGCTTGTGTAGTGTAATGTATTTGCTGCTACATATACGTCCATTCAACTTTAACTTGTATGCAAATTAGGCATCGCTAGTGTAACTTCGCTTTGCTTGACAAATTAACACTTGCGCAAATTCGCTACCGTTCGCCTCCCTGAGCGCAACTTCGGAGTTTAGTGAATTAGCGGCGCCCTGGCGAAAATTCACCTGGCGAAGTGTGGTGAAGGCGGCGCCAGCGCATTTTCGCTGCTTAGTGAATTTGCCCCCATGAGAGATGGCCTTCCAGTAATTTTGAGCTTTCTGGATAACAGGTTTCCAGATAATGCATCCCATACCTGTACTATGTTTTTTAAAATACATGAAAGTAACACCATTGTTGGCTAATAGCTGTTGGGGATTTAAGCCCCTCAAAGAATTTATTTTTGCTACTTATGACATATTTGGTATAAATTCTTTATTGGACACTGCTATAAGTGTTTCTGCAAAGAACAAGGAGGAGTTGTCATAAATAGTTAATCAATTCACTTCTACAATTTCACAAGGATCAAAAGGATTTCATCATTGTGTATAATAGATGTAATTGCACTAAAGAGAATATGATAAGCTTATACTCTTTGGATATACAGTTTATTCGGTAATCAACAGTATTATGCAGGCTTTGGATAGTAACAGTATTTTGCTTATCCCATTCGTAACCCCTGCCACTCTTCCATCTATCAACAAATGTATACACTAGTGATGGGCGAATTTATTCGCCAGGTGCGAATTTGAGCGATTCGCCGCCGGTGACTAAATTCGCAAAGCAGTTTAGTGACTTCAATTCCATCAACTAAGCTGTCCAAACTAAGCCTTCATCTCTCTCCATTGTTGATAGTGAGTCTGTCCACTGGAAAATTGGTGAAACTTTTTTTCTCATTCCAAAAGCATTCCATTCCATTTTTTTTTTTTACTTTTTTCTTCATTAATATAATTTTTTTTACAATGTAGTTATGTTGGAATGCTCTTTCCTCTGATTAAAGAATGTTTGCCATTTAAAAAGTAACATTATAGAATTTTAGTTGCAATGATCCCAGTTTTGGCCAAGGTCCAGTTTTTTTTTACCTGTAACAGATGGAGGAATCAAATTAATATCACAAGGAATGCACCAAATCTGCTAATCTATAGCAGCTAGTTTAGCAGCTAGTATAGGTGACCAGTAAATTCTACTACAGATTTGTTGCTATAGATTAATAGACCTGGTACAAATGTAAAGCTTTTCTCTCTCTACCCCACGGATGTCTACTTCATGTTTTAAATGAGTTACACATTACACGTCTCAAAATTTGTCAGTTGTCTAGTGAGGCATTGCAAGCAATAATTCCTTTGCTTTCAGTAAGTGACCAAGAATTACTAAATGTAAATATTAACTTGCTGATTGGTTTTTATGGTCTACTAACCTGGTGCAAACATAGCATTTTATTCGAAGTAATGGCTTTCAAACACACACACGCCATTATCTGTAGTAAGTTCTCACAAAGTAGCATGTTTTTATGTAAACAAAATAAAGGACTGTGGCTACAGTTAATTTTTTCTAACATATTTAGGCACCATATTTATCTGCTTGCATGACTGTTTTATCGTAATCAAAATTGGCGTTACACAATACTGAAACAGATTGGCTAGTCATATGTTTCTCAAATAATTAATCAGTTTCGTCTGTTTTTTTCCATCTAATTTATGGAAAATTAGAGGAATTTTATAATGATATATATATATGTATATATATATATATATATATATATATATATATATATATACACACATATATATATATATATATATATATATATATATATATATATATATATATATATATATATATATATATAATTTGACATATAACTGCATATAAAGGGAAACAAAGTAACAGGAGGGATTCAATTCAAGGTCAAATGTGCCCTTCACAAAACATAAGGAAGGAAATCTTAGTGTTTTGATATTTTTAAAGCTTGTCTTTTCCTGACAATTAATATAAAGGTGAGGCATACTTTGGTAGTGGTGTTAAACACTTTTCTTAGCGAGTTGCCTTTTTTCCTTCTAAAGTGAAGTAAACATTCAGATTTGAAATCCCCACAGATTCAATCTGTTTTATGGCCAGCCCAATTACTTTTGATGTATAACCATAGAAATGGCAATTATGTTCCATTTGACATTTCATGTGGCCTCAATGTCATTTACTCTAAAGGTATAAAAACGCATTTCATTCCCAAAATAAATTGACTGTTTAAAACTTGTAGGAAAGATAACCACAGTTCTAGACGACTGAAGAGCTATTTATTGAGAGTATGGATAGGCACAGGCTGAGTTTATTCAATAACAAAAATATATTAGAGGGGAACTCTCATTTATATAAAGATACTGTAACATCCTGCTTGGAGTTGAACCAGGGACCTGGTGTTTCTGTGCTGTTTGCTTTGCTACTTCCCTACTATATGTGAGCAGACAGCTTATGCCCTGGTTCACTCCCATTGCTATCTTTGTAATTGCAAGTAAGTATGGCATGTTTCACCTATTGCCAATCTGGCCACAGGTGATCTGTGTAAGCCATTAGTCTGGCTATAAAACCCCTTTCTCTGCACTGGCTCATTGCCCAATGTAGGTCTATTTCCTGATATTTTCTTGGTGTGATTCCTGTATGATTATCTGTTCCTGACCCCTGCCTGTTTTGACCACTCTTCTGGATGCTGACTTTATACTGTGTTGCCGATTGGTTTTGACCCTGGCCTGTTTATCCTGACTAAGCTCCTGGTTCCTGATTCTGTACTGCACTGTTGGATTGGTACTGCCCCAGCCTATTCCACGATTAAACTCCCATCCCTTCCTGTATATGTTATGGGTCTCTTGCCTGCCCAGAACTTTCCCCTTGGTCCTCTCACTTTAAGACATAGCGGCATCTGAGTAGTGGAGGGCTTCTCCCAAAGCAAAAAGCAGTTATTTGTGGCAGAATCATAAGCTGAGACCAGGATCGTGGGGTTTGTTTTGTATTTTCGGATACCATATGTTACAGAAATCCATAAAATGCAGTGGATTTTCATGTTTCTTCACATATGACTTTGTTTAATATTTTTTCTTTTATTTTTTGAGATATGAATGGTTTGCTAGTGTGCATTTTAACCTAAAATGTGTTTCCTTCTGGAATAAGCTCAGCCATTGTCAGTAGTGCATTCTTATGCTGGAATCTGCCAATTAGAGAAGGTGAAATCGGTCACCAACTCCCAGCATGACTGTGTGGATTGCAGCTGGTAAACAGCTTTATTAAGGAACACACTATTATTATGCTATATATTTTTAAATACTACTACTATTATTATTATTAATAATAATAATATTAATAATTAACTATTTGTGAAACACATTTTTGAAAATATATTTTGTTTCCTGCAACATGTGTAATAAACCAGTACATGATTGTGTGTGTGTATATTGATTAGTGAATTGGGCACATGGAAAAACTTGCAAAACAAGTTTAATGCATTTAAATGTTTCTGCACTGAAAGAGAAAGTAGTAACAAGTAAAGGGGCAGAGTGAGCAGACATGATGCTGAAGGAGCAGCTCTGCTGAAGGATGCCATTAGGAAACAAAGGGCTGGCTATATCAAGTAATAAACTGGTATAATCACCCTTGTTGTTTTTTCTTGAAGGTATCTTAAACCCCTGCTTCCATCCAAAGCTGGGCTTTATCCCCACTTGCAGGAGTGACTTTTTTGAGTGGGAAATCGACTTCCAAAAGTGTTTGCGCACTTTGAAATTAAAAATGGGTTTTGGGGAATCCATCTCAGGCTAATGAGTGTGGTCACTGCAGGTTAAAGAAAAAAAACACCTTTATCCCAACTCTACAATATAATGCTTTAACTGCTTTTGAAAAAGTGTGCCTCTGCTGTTAGAGGTTTCTGGGATATACCTAATAAGCATGCTAAAAAACATAACCTACAGTGAACAAAAGGCCTTGAAAGCCCTCTAAAATAATGAACAATTATTCTCAAAAAATAGGGTGGGGAAATGTTTTGCCTTTATTGTTGTCATACTAAAATAGAAAGGCAAATAACCTACTTACCTGAAATATATATATAAATGCTTAAGATTATTTAAATGTGAATGTTCCTTATGACTTCTTGAGTATGTTCAGATTTGCCCTGTAGGATCATTGCACAGTATGGCACAGGTTTGATTAATTAAGTTTCCTTTCCTGGTTCTTTTTAGACTTATTGGTCAAGAGTGGCTCATTTCTTTGTTTCTTTTGTTTTGATATATTGTCTTCTATCCTTTGACCTCTCTTACTATACAGAAGTTACAGCTCAGACCTGAAAAATAAATCTCGTTTTATTACTGTACGGTGGTATCCTCTTAGGTCTGGATGACCTTTAACCCAATGTAAAAGTCGTTTTCAATCCAATATATGGAACTTCAACTACACTGTGCTGTATATATATATATATATATATATATATATTAATTTGAGACTTGCAAAAAAATCAAATCCCCTTTAAAAAAAAATCTTTGGGTGGCCCTTAGGTACTAAGTGTAAATGGAATAATGTTCATTAGGAAGTTTATTACATTGCAGACAATACAGACTGTAAATGCTTATTGTATGCAATTGCGCTCTATGCACTAGAACAGCCGAATTTCTGGGTTGAAAACCGGAAATTCAGCTCTTAGTTACCAGGAGCGGCATTTTTGCCGCCCCTGGTAACCAGGGGGCGCTGCCACCGGAGGCAAGTGGATCAACTCGCCTCATTGGTGGAGCACCCCTGGGGATTGAACTTGATGGACTTAGTCTTTTTTCAACCCAATTTAACTATGTAACTATGTAACCCGGTCTACTGTAGCAGCTCCTTATAGTTGCATGATCAAGTAAATTTCTCCTATTATACTCATTTACTCATTAGTAGATTTCGAAGTTTCCTAAGCATCCTGGTAATTGTTGGTTGTGACACATTTCAGCAACTCCTCTAGCTGTATGTACATGTACAATCACATAACTTGCTCGAAGAACTAACAACACCTCCTCTGAAACTAATAATACTAAAACTAAGCAGATCCTACCTGAGCAGCAAGTAATGGATGCCAGATAGGTATTTTGGAAATAGAAATAGATGCAAACAAATCCATGTGGATGCAGGGAAATGACTTCATTCCCCTGTCGGAGTAAATTGAAAAATGAGCTGTCGCTTCATCTAAGATAAGGGAGAACTTGTATATAAAGTATTTAAGTGTTTAGTGCTTTGTTTTTAATGCCATTGGCATCTACTGAAACAGTCACCTTGTTTGGTTGACACATGCAGTAACAAAAATGGATGCCACACGCATAGATCGTGCACTTCATTATCTGATGCTCCATTAATTTATTTAAACATCAGTCCACATATTGCTGAAATGATACAGTTATATTCCCCATTTTATTCTCTTCTGTTTGACTAGATTCCAAAAAGCAAGGTGACTTTTTGTAAATGGAAAACCACTAAAAAGATTTAAGCTTTCTATATTTTCAGTGACATTGTTAATGAGGAAATTTACATTGAAATTTATGGTCTGCTTGCTGTTTGTTAATAAGGTTCAGCAAAGAGATTTACACTTGCTGCAGATGTATTTTAAAGTGCTGTATGTCTGCTGTGTGTATGCATTGTGGTCACAATTAAGGTTTATGATGTGCACAATGTGTAAAATGAAAAACTTTGCTTTGCTTTAACAAACAGAATTCAATTAGAAGCAAACCCCAACCTATAGTTTTTATTTTCTCTTTGCAATTATTATTTTGGCTGTTTGTTGTGATTGGTATGCATTGTACAAAGAGTTCTGAAATGTGAGCAAATCTAAAACAATGCTGGTACATTTTAATAACTTCAATTACACATTCGTCCAAATGACTACACATTTCCACTTGTATGTCTGTTAATGTTTTCTGATTACATTTCTGGTCAGTCCTGAAACTCATGTATCATGTATTTTTAATTAGGTGTCCAAAATAGCTTGAGCTTAAGCCTGGCATTGTGTCTTCTAAACTTTCAAGGTTCTCAAAGTCATTACAGTGAGAGTATTAAAGTAGCTGGTTTAACAACCATCTATCAATAGTTAATAATAGGAAACCAGTAGTTCCCATTCACAAACCATTTTCCACATAAATATGATATATATAAATGCAATTTTTTTTTTACTGATTTTAAAATGTTCCCATAGAAAAGCATGTGCAAGTCACTCATTTCTTTCAGTAAATTCACTAAAGGGTGAATTTTCACCAGTGAACACACTGCCTCTGCCAGGTGTAAACTCGTTACCACTATGCTAATTCCCTAAAATGTGAAGTTGTCTCTCGGCAGCCAAATGCGGGCAAAGTTTGGCAAAGTTTTGATCTGTCGCTAGCATTCACTTCTGGCTAGCAATATAAAGAATAAAGAGATCCTCTAATGCCCTAGACATGAGCCCACCCTAAAAAATGTGTCATAAAAACATCAGCGTTTTTTACAACTTTTGATGAGCTTCCAGGATACAGGATATGATGTCACTGACATAAGATTGAGGAGGATGAAGCTTCATCTTATCAGTTCACCTGGTCTAAAGTGGGAAAGGAAACTGGTGAAAGAGGCAATGTATGGTAAAATTAACACTTTAGTGAATTTACAGAGTGATGATTGTTTGCCTGAACAAAAATTCACCTGGCGATAGGGCACAAAATTGTGCTATTCCTATTACTAAACTGGCAATGTCCCTGCGGATGAGATTTCTGGAGAATTTTCGCTAGTGACGACCACTTCACACACATTAGTAAATCTGCCCCTCTGTTCTGTCATGGTTCATCAGTTCAAATTTAAGTAAACATGCTTAGGTTAAAAAGAGCAAAATCAACAGTAGACATATGAAGTCATATCCCAATTTAAATTAGGATATCTTGACTGTTCAGTGTCAATCCAGCAGCCCATTTGAATAAGAAACCCCCTGTGCTTTTGCCATTGCCTCTTCCCATACTCACCAAAATACCTCTCCCTGCCCCTTTCAGAGACAATAAAGACATCCAGGATGGGATGAAAACAGGTCACAGCTTTTATGAAACAAATAGTAAATTAATATAATAAATATAAACAGCAATTTAAAGGAGAAAGAAAGGAGCATTTTATTTGGGGGTGGCAAAAGTTAGGTTGCTTGCCAGGGGTGGAATGCCAAGCCCTAGTGTTTTGGCACATGGGTACCAAAAGAAGATGGTAATCTCCTGAGACAAGAGTCCTAGGAGTGTGGTGTACTACAGTTTGCCTGCTCTCACTTGCCCACCTGACACAGCACAGAAGGTGACCAGCATGGGAGGCAGCCAGTGTTGGTGTGTTAATTGACAAGCATTTCATTGGGTATAACATGTTATTAATACTGTTTCAAAATGTTGCACTTTAAAGAGAAGGAAATGCCTATTTAATTGGGGGTGCCAAAAGTTAGGCAACCCCAACTGATTATAAATACTCACCTGACATTTAGGTGCTCCTATTGGCAGAAAACGACACCAGCCTGGGGTTCTTCCAGTGAGCACCACAGAGGGATCGGCTTCTGGCTTCTTCCCTGAAAGGAAACTCTAGCCAGTATATTGACAGAGTATCATAGCAAAGAATAAGCAGCTGGGGGGGGGGGGTTTAAATCCTGGAAACATCATATATTACAGATCAAAGTGATGATATTCTGTGAAGAGGAAAAGTAATTACCAAATATTAAATTGCTCCAAGTATGTTTGTTTGTTTGACTGTACAATTGTGACGCACACATCATGCAGCGGGAAAATCAAAACAGCTTTATTTCACAATTACATGTCTTGAAGCGTTCTGTGTGTCACATGCAGTCATAACTATGACTAGGTATGACACCACACTAAATGCGTCAGGAAATGTGAAATACAAGAGATTGTGTGTCAGACATTGTGTGAAGCATTTCCATTCCACCAAAGCTTGGATCATTCTGCATTAGAGTGATTCTACTGAATTGCTGGATGTCTTTCACTTACATTTTTCAGCAAAACAAAATTGACATACCATGACATAATGAAATAATTAGCTTGTAAATTGCAAACTTGTTATTGTTATATGCTGCTTGGGTTTGCCTACCTTCATACCCCATGCTTTTATTTTAACAATGTGAGTAAAGCACTGATTGACATTCTTAACAGTCGTTGTTTGTTTGGACAGTTTTGTTTAGTTTACCCTTCGCTAACTATAATACTTTCTGTTGGTAAAATGATGAAAGGATTTATTTCTATTGTGGAAGAATTTTTAAAATGTGTTTAGATTCATTTTTGCAGCCACTTTGCATGTTTTTTGTGCATGTTTCAGTATCAGTATGCACAAAATGTCGCTGTCTTAAATATATTGATAATGGGTTGAGTGCAGAGGACTCTTGTATTTGACTATATGTTTTTCTGTGGCAACACTACTCTTAGTTCAGAGGTCTTTTTACTCAGTCAGTATAACAGACATCTATCTCCATAGAGGACCACCTTTGTAATGAATGACTTACAGAAAGTGTGTTTACTTGAAGTAGAATAGTTCAGTTCTAAAGAGTGAAAACAATCAATTATCTGCTGTCATTCAATGTTGCAGTTTTCATGGCATTTCATTGATTTTAAGTTCCACCACTAGTGGATCCTATGGTCAGAGCTTTGGTCAATTGGATGGGAATAATTCTAAAATCTCTCCTCTGGTGCGCTTTCCTCTGTATCATTGTATTACTTAGCATACTAGCTGGGAAATTCTTGATTTAAGAGTTGATTTAAGAGTTTTTACTAGTTTTTTACTAGTGAAAAAAGGTATTATGATTCTGATAAACTATAAACTTTACTGCATGTTTCAAGAACACTAATAATTTGGTGCCTACTGCAACTATCTTGGAAAGAGATGGTCCAAATAGTTATAGGGAACTGATTCTATCTAGTATGGATAGTATAGATACACAAAGGTACAAGTGAAAGGCATAAGGTGACATTTGGGCATTATATAGCACTATCAATGAAACATTAAGTCACTTTTGTTAGCTCAGTTTCTAGCTACTGAAAGGTTCTTTAAGAGGTCCTAGACACTCAGTTCATGGTGCAAGTAGGTTTGTATTACCTATAACCTTGTTTAAAGGAAAGCTATACCCCCCAAACAATGTAGGTCTCTATAAAAAGATATTGCATAAAAGAGCTCATATGTAAAACCCTGCTTCATGTAAATAAACCATTTTCATAATAATACACCTTTCTAGTAGTATGTGCCATTGGGTAATCATAAATAGAAAATTGCCATTTTAAAAAATAAGGGCCGCCCCCTGGGATCGTAGGATGCACTGTACTCTCAAACATACCAACAAACCATACATGTTATGTCACATGAGCCAATTAACAGACAGAGTTGTGTCTTTTGCTTCCACACTTCTTCCTGTTACAGTTAGAGTTGAAGTATTTCTGGTCAGGTGATCTCTGAGACAGCACACAGACCATCACGAAATGGTGGCTCAAGGCAAGAAATGTAAAAGGGCAATATTTACTTAAATATATATTCCAGTTTGGTGAGATTCTTTAATATGCCACTTAATATGATATGAACTATCTTTTGCTTAAGTGTTCATTTTGGGGGTATAGTTTTCCTTAAAAAATCAGTGAGCGCAAGTAAAGGTATGGCATCTTGGCCATGACTGCTGATTTTAGTGCAAATAGTGCGATCGAACGATCGAAGGATTATTCCTTCGATCGAATGATAAAATCCTTCTAATCAAACGATTCAAAGGATTTTAATCCAACGATCGAAGGAATATCCTTTGAATGGTCGAATAGTCAAACGATTTTTAGTTTGAATCCTTCGATTCGAAGTCGTAGTCATAGTCGAAGGTCGAAGTAGTCCATTCAATGGTCGAAGTAGCCCAAAAAAACACTTCGAAATTCAAAGTTTTTTTACTTTGAATCCTTCACTCGAAGTTAGTGAATCGGCCCCTTAAAGTGAGGGGATTTTGATTGTGGAGGGGGCTAGGTCAAAAGAGAAAAATCAATGGGGGTTTACTTTCAATTTAAATGGGCAATACAATCCTGCATTAAACATGAGCCCAATAAATAGAGCTTGTTATAAAATTTTATCATCTTAATAAAAAAACGTATTAGAGATTTTGCACCAAAAAAAGCAGAACTGTGAATCTGAAAGCACTTTCATTTTTCATTTTTTTTCTCCATGCTTCTTCAGAGCTATTGTAGGTAAAGGGTAGTTTATCATATGCTGTACATTTTGCATAATCAAAACAAATGTAATTTTAAGCAACATTCCAAAATACACACTTTTTTTTGTGAATTTGAAGTTATTTGTAAATGTAATTGCAATTAAAACCATTATGTTCTTGCTTTTCCCTGAATGTGCTGGTCCTGAACAGATGCTATTGAAACGTGTTGCACACATCTGTGATTATCACAGGTCTGTTAACCGTAGAACCTGCAAGACATTGGGAACTAGAGTCTTTGCCTTGAGGGGAGCATTGATTCATTTGTACATGTAGAGAAGACCAATAGTTTAAAGAAAATAACTTGGTTAATCTAAAAACACAGTACAACTAATACATTTATATGATTGTCAAATTTTAGTACTTTAGTATCTAGAAATAAAGGATACCCTTTCTGATTTTTTCTTGTTACTTAAATTCTGCTCATAAGGTTTTTAAACAAATGTTATGCATTTTAACTACAGTTATATTATTAAATCCAATAGTAATGTGTTCTTAAGTGAGGACATTTTCATGATATCTTGCAATATGATTTCATTGTTGAAGTACCCAAAGTGTTTTCAGACTCAGCATGAGATGCGTGTGAACCATTTGTTCTGTTTGTTCAAGCATTAAGAAAAAAAACATTATATTACAAGAAGCTTACTGCACCACAGGCTGCAAACTGATGTTTTTTATTTTTTTTGAACTTCTGTGCAATGTGCCCTCTAATTTCCATTTGGCCATGTGCACATAAATTATCTTTGAGGGAAAAGCTGTGTTTGAGAGATTTAGATGTTCAAGAACACTATATTTTGTATTTTTATACAGAATACTCTGGGTGCCCCACAATTTCTTCTGTGAAGTGTGCACTGCTGTGAATTTTTATTTTATAGATTAATGGATAACCTGTGAACCCATTCTAATAGATTATAAAGTAGACCATTTTTGCAGGAAGAGGCACCAACCAAAGGAAATTGTAAGATGCTCTCCTACCTCTTGTTGCTCCAGCCAGCTGGAGCTTTCTGGGTCCTCCGGCACGCATGAGTGAACTTCTGCAGATGTTGCTGCATAATTGTGCATGTGCTGTAATCTCATGACATGCACTTTGGTGGATTTGTGTCTCCTTCCGCTCCCTCATTTTCTTCTCCTGTTTCTTCTTTGTCACCAAAACCATTTATCTAAACCTCCTATCTCATTGTCTCCTTGCCCAAACTGGCATCTGGTTGTTTTCAGATCCTGCAACGCTTTGTTTCATTTTGTGTTTCTGGTTCCTGACTTCTGCCCATTTGATCCTTGCTGCCTGCCTTAGACCAACTGCCTGTATTTTGACTATGTTTAACCTGATCTTTGCCTTCACTACATATTTGCAAGTTTGGTCTTTTAACCAGGTGGGATCCCAGCTCATTGCTACCTACAAGAATGTGGAGCCGCCATGGGGGTGTCATTTGCCCCAACATATGCGATCCTGTTCATGGGCTGGTTTGAGCGACTCCAAATTTTTGAGACAAATAGTCCATATAGAGGTCATATTGTAAGATTCTTATGATATATCGACAACTGTATAGGCATTTGGGATGGGGATGAATCATCTTTGACTAGTTTTGTACAATAGTGTAACAATAGAATACAGGGCCTTGCTTTTACCATGGAGACACATGAAACTCAGATTCCATTTTTGGATGTTTTGTTTACAATAAGAGAGTTGAAGGTAGTCACTGACCTCTACAGGAAACCAATTACCCGTAACACTTTGTTACATTCATCAAGAGTCCATCCATCGAATTGCTTAAGGGGTATACCTGTGGGCCAGTTTCTATGCCTGAGAAGGATTTGTTCTTCTTGGGACACCTTCAATATACAAGCCATATTGCTATGGGATTGGTTCCTGGAGAGGGGTTATGATGGTGAGGTCATTAGTAGTGATAGGCGAATCTCTCCCATTTTGCTTTGCTCAAAAATTTGCGAATTTCCTGCAAAATTCGCGAAACAGTGAAAAATTGTGGAAATGGAAAGTTCACGAAAAATTTGTGAAATTCAGCAGTTTTCACAAAATATTTGTGAAATTCAGACGTTTTCACTAAATATTCGTGAAATTCTGACATTTTCACGCAAAATCTAGCAAGCTGAACCTTTTCACGAACAAATTGAGCATTTCGAACGGTTTTCTTGAAAAAAATCTTGAAAATCGGAAATTGCTGCAGGCGAATTTTCACCGCAAATTCGTGCCTGACGAATTTATTAGCCCATCACTAGTCATTAGGGCGGCTTATGAAAGAGTGTCTATGGATACAAAATCTCTTTTGGCAGGTAATGTTAGTAGGTGTACCAAGAAGTACTAGAAGTACTCAACTAAGAGTTGGGGAAATTCCCATATATGCTATTGTACTACCTTTAGTAAAGGCATATGGTCTATACAAAGAAGGGTTAGGAAATACTGGGGTGTTCTGCTACAGGATGCCGTGCTGGCAGGTGTACTGGATTCATGGCCGTCTTTTGTGTTAAAAAAAAATAGAAATTTGGCATCTTGGGTGTCGAGGAGTATGTATAACTCAATAAGCCTGAAGGTACTAGTACCTGGCTTAGGTACTAGGGCAATTACAAATATGGCATATCTAGATGTAAATCTTGCCTGAGTTTAGAGCTACGACCACTGGAAGTATATATGGAATTAGGAGGTACTTTAATTGTACTTCTATGGGTGTCATTTATTTGGTCACTTGTGATTGCGGCACTCAATATGTGGGTAAGACTGTGAGAAAAGTTGGCACACATTTCCTGGAGCATATGTCGGCTCTCCATGGGAAGGACTACAAGTCCGCTGTAGCCAAGCATATTCAAGATAGACACAATGGTGATGCGAGAATACATTTTCAAATCATAGATGAGGTAAAAATTGAATGTCAGGAGAGGTGATCTTGATAGGAAATTATTATTAAAGGAAGCTTACTGGATTCACCAGTTGAAAACTTCGGAGGTACATAGGGGCAATATGGAGTGGGAGATCTCATGCTTCATTTAAATTACATTATAATCTAAATTTGATATCTTTAAATTGTAAGTACTGATCCTATTCCCATGTTATGTCCCATATATTTAGCTAATTTTCTTATATTTGCTTGTAAGTGATTTTATATGTTACATTGTTGCTCTTTGCTCTTTGTTTACAAGATTTAATGACATGTTTCAATATCTCAACCTACAATAGATAAGAGCTATTCTTGATTAGATGACTACTGTTTTATAATATTATGTAATGAATATTACGAGAGGGTGACTTTGAGACTATTATGTTTTACGAATATGTTTTTTTTTATGTATATGTATCTATTTTTTTATATGTTTTTGACAGTGGGAAGGGCTCTGATAGTTTGGAACTGGGGAGTTATTAGGATATGTAAGGGTTAAAATGTCAAAATGTTATGTGGGAGGAGTTTGTTCCTCTTTTAAGGGTTTGTGGGGGTAGGCTGCAATTAGCTTCTGAGGAAGTGGCAGGTAGCCTCGAAACGCGACAAGCGTGCAGCCCATGGGACGATAGAGGCATGCAATATTTTTAATAATAATGGAATAAACTTCACTTTTTAAATGGACTTCAATCTCTCTGGTGCTTCATCTTTTGATTATTGTATCTGCTACGTGTAACTGCTGGGATTGCAGTGGATGTGAGAACTGTTAGTGAATTTGCGAAGTACCGAAAATGCCAAACGCTAGCGAATTGACGCTAGCGTTCGGCGCTTCGGCTCTTAGTGAATTTGCGCCATAGTGTCTTATCTGGTTTTGACCTTGTCCCTTACTATGTTTTAGTTTGTTCTTCATCTGTGCTGACTGACTGTAACAGATTGTACAGCACATAGCAATTTTTGCAATTTCCATTTGACAATTCTACAAGAAGAAAAAATATAATTGTGGAATGTTAGCTTGTGTTGCAGCTAGGAAAGTACTTTTTAAAGCATATTGAGAATCATTATCTGGTCCATGTATACATTTGACATTATTTGAATGATGAAAGGTATACGATGAGACTAGAAGTGAAAAAAAAAAATGCGAAGCTTAAAAGAACTAGAGACCTTGTAAAGACACTTTAGAAAATAAACTACCCACTAGAATCTCCATCACAAAATTTTTCTATAATGATTACAGAGAAATATAATTAAAAAACTACTGACTTGGAGCACTTAGCATTATAAAACCCACTTACACATTTCACTCATCTATTCCTGCTTTTCATGGATAACATTTTATCTCATTAGGAATATGCTTGAAAGCATATCAAAGCAGAAAGTGCAGAAAGCAATATATTTCTGTTTAAAGCCCATCTTCTATTTAGCCATTTGTGAACATTATTTTAATTGTATAATGATAGTTTGCTTGAATATAAGAATCAAAAACAAAATATAAATCATTGTACTCAATAGATAAGAATTTGACAGAAAAAGAAAAATGCATTAAAATCACAGCAGATGCACGCATGGTGTATAATAGCTTTTTCCGGAGTGAGACTGGTAGGTAGGAGCCTAAGTTGTGGTTACATCATGTTCCCATGTTTGGAACACGTAGTTTGTAACTGTGAGCATATATACATTCATTTTGTAGTACAACCAGGATAAAGTAAAAATATTATATTTTCCAGTTCTTCGCCACAAAACCTAGGTTAATTGTTTTGTTTGGCATGTGTTTTTGTTTATAATAATAAATTTGGGCCTGCTAAATAAAATATAACGCCTAAAAATACACAAGCAGACACACACACACATATACACATGTGTGTATATGCTTGTATGGGCTATTAAATTGATAAAACTTTTTTTTATCATGGAGCTCAAATATTTCATCAGCAAATTTATTAAATATTGCATTTATGGGGGTGTGGCATGATGTGGAGCTGAGAAGTAGCAACCAGAGGTAGCTCCCGCTCTGGGCCCTGTGTATTCACAGATAATTAGTGTTATACAACTCCCAAGCATGAGCAAAAACTACAAAAAAACAACCTTCATCCACCCCGGCACACATATTAAGGAACCGGCAGATTTAACCAGATATATGGACAGACGCTCGAAACACGCAGATCCACCGGAGGAATCCAAGATGGTGAAAGAAGGGAGGTGCAGCCCCAGCCTGACAGGCTCGACAGCCTCAGGCTTTAGTTCCACCTCTTACCCTCCTGACATACGCTCCCTGCTCGCTAATTTACCTATTCGAAGGTATATACCCTACTAGAAATATTTGTTCTCTGTTCTTTACTACTCAATTTTGATAACACCGCTTTCCCTTCCCCCTCTCTCTCTCAACCTGACTGTTCATAAGTTAACCCATATCACTTTACAGGAGTTTTTTCTCCGTTACATATGTTTGATGTCCACATAGATAGTTAAGCGGCCCCACACTGCTTTAAGCCCTCATGGGTGCACAGGGCGGGAGCCTGCTCCCCTCGGCCCTGTCACTCACAACCCTCACTGTAGGGGAACCAGAGAGTTTCGACTGTGTGGCACTACCCACACGGGATCAGGTGTTTTACCTTTCATACCATACACAACACTTGCGGTGTTTTTTTTTTTTTTTTTTAAATGTCCTATTCTTTGAACTGTTCTTTTCTTTCATTTTCTCCTAGCTGCACCACATTGGACTCTATCTACCTACGTAACCGAGGACTGATCGAAGGAGGACAGCTCCCCTCTCCCCTAACCTCAAGATGGCTAAAGTCAAGGTAGGTACTCTTAAGGGCAAATTCATCAACGGTCAAATTTCGAGGAGTTAAATCCCTCGAAATTTGACTGGGGAATAGAATCTAATAGAATCGAATAGGCAATTCGGGCGAATTTACATGCTGGCGAATAGTTGAATTGGCGAACATTCGCCAAGCGAATAGGCGCTCGATCGAATATCCGCTCAAAGAATTTTCATTTGATCGAATGCCTTTTTATTCGATCAAAAACTTGGAAAACAAGCCTACGGGCCTTTCCCATAGGCTTTTGAAGCAATCCGGTAGGTTTTAGATGGCGAAGTAGGCAGTCGAAGTATTTTTAAAAGAGACAGTACTTTGACTATCGCATGGGCGAATAGTCGCAGCGTTTTTGCACTCAATCCAGTACTTCGACTATTGAATGGTGAATAGTCGCAACGTTTTTGCGCTCTATCTATTCGAATCATTCTACTCAGGCGAATTTACGAATCGGCCCCTAATGGTTTAAAGGGTTCTCTACATTGCATATAAGTAAACTAATCCCGGCTAAGAAGCGCGGAATTGCGATCCTACTAGCAAATTCATTGGGTTTCTCCACAACAGATGGGAAATCAGATTCCTCAGGCAGATTTATCTTAGTAGAAGGAAACATGAATATAGAAGGAAACATGAATAGCTGTAAATACACCTTGGCTTCTGTATATTTGCCACCGACCAAGCAACTTATTGCCTTAACAGATTTTCTGCAAAGCCTAAATGATTTTGGAGAAGGCACCATATTATAGGGGGAGACTTTAACTTCTCACTTGATCCAAGAATTGACACCTCAACAGGCTCCACTAATCTATCTCATAGAACACTTTCCAAAATGTACTCAAAGACAACAACCTAATGGACACATGGAGAATTCTTAACCTCTCCACTAAAAACTACTCCTTTTATTCACACTCATACAACGTATATAGTAGGCTAGACTACATCTTTATTAAAGACAATGACCTCCCCACAGTGGAACTCGCAGTGATTGACATATCATGGTCCGATCATGCACCAGTTATTTGTACATTTAACTTCCCCGAAACTCGTAGGTATAAATTGACGTGGCGACTTAACGACTCCATTATCAAAGATCCCCTTCTTAAAGAAGAGTTAGAGACTCTTCTACGGAATTATTTTAAGGAAAATAAAATGGATGGTATGGACTTATAGACCATATGGAAAGCCCATAAATGTGTTAAGAGGCGAACTTATCAAATTGGGGGCTAAGCAGAAAGCAGAGAAAACAGATGAAATAAATAAACTTATAGCTAAAATACACGTGTTAGAACTGAAACACAAACATTCCCACCTACCTTTTCTTTTAGAAGAACTGACACAGACTAGACTACAATTACGAGACATCTATACAGCATACACAGAAAAAGCGATCAACGTGAACAGGAAAATGTTCTTTGAACATGTTAACAAATGTGGCAGATTGCTAGCTTCAGCACTTAGACATAAGCAAACACAGAACCACATTGTAGCTATTAGAGACGGACATGGTCACACTACAGACTGCTCTTCCGAAATAGCTAAAATTTTCTGCAATTATTACACAAAGCTCCAATCACAAAATTAGAATTCCTATAAGTTATAAGATGCCAAAACTGGGAAAGCACCGGGCCCTGATGGCTTCTCCATTTACTATTATAAGGAATTCTGAGACTTACTAATTCCCCATCTAACAGAAGCAGTCAATTCCATTTCTATAGATAAGCCCATTCCTAAAGATTGCTCTGGAAGCACACATTACCCTCATCCTTAAAAAAGGGAAAGACCCGCAAGACCCAGGGGGATACAGACATATTTCCCTCCTGAATGTGGACTTAAAACTTTACTCCAAAGTGTTGGCACAAAGGATACAAGGTCTACTCCCTTCTCTTATTCATCCACAACAGGTTGGATTTGTTCCTGGTCAAGAAGCCAGAGACAACACCAACAGATGATTTGCACTCCTACACTATGGACGGAAAAGGGAGATACCCTTCATGATCCTTTCAACGGACACCGAAAAGGCATTCGATTATGGGGTGCCGTTTGTCCCAAATACATTCTGTATACAAAACTGTCCCTTATACACAGAATTACTGTCTCTCACTGTATATTAGTATTTTGTGACCATATACATATAAAAAAATATACAAAAGACTTATTTCTGTGTTTTTTTATCTGTGTATTGTCACAAAATACTAATATACAGTGAGAGACATTAATTCTGTGTATTAGAGATAGTTTTGTATAGAATGTATTTGGGACAAACTGCACCACATATTCGATAGGGTAGAAAGGACTTTCCTAAAGGAATCTTTAAGAATACTGGGCCTAGGCCCACAATCGGTTCAACAAGTTAAGCAACTTTAAGATTAATTTAACAAAATCGGAGGCACTCAACATTTCCATGCCCAAAGAGAAATACGAAAACCTCATGAGGAACTTCTCGTTTAAATATTCACAAGCCTATTTTACCTACGTGGGATTAAAAGTCTTTCCCCAGACGGCCAAAACCATTAAATCAAACTATGAAGGACTTCTCACTAAAGTGAGACAAGACCTTAAGACCTGGGAGAAACCCTCTTTTTTGTGGATAGGGAGGATTAATGTCACTAGGTGTTTTGACTGGGCTTTTCATGGCTCCAGCAAACTTTGGGTAGATATAGAGCAGGAATCATCACAGACACCACTCATGGCACTGCCTTGGCTAATTCATTCAGACAGACGCATTACAGACAAAACAGATATCAAGCTGATGTACAACCTGCAAATATGGGATAAGTTCGTGAAACGATATCTAGGAATCTTTTCCTGGCTAGCTAATTCAGCAGTCCGCTCCTGGGAGGATATATTCCCCAATGTGCCATCTATACCACTAGATAGATTCCATTTCAAACAAATAAGACACTTTATTCTATCCCAACACCTACACTGTACAGTAAAAATATCCACTACACAGATAGAATCCCTTTGGGGTTCCAAAGACCCTCCCCAGAGGACAATATCCTTTTTATACAAATGTATTCAACATATTAAAGTCTCCCCGAGCAAAGCTTTTAAAAGTAAATAGGAGGAAGAGCTGGGGATTACGTTAGCGGAGGAGAGAAATAGTTGTGTTACCGCACTCTTCCCCAGTCAGTTGCAAATTGCAGGAGCTCAATTACAAAATCAAGAGCAAATGGTATAGGACACCGGATAAATTAGCCAAGATATACAAATCTTTGCCTCCTACTTGCTGGAGATGCAATAAACATACGGGCACACTGACTCACATCTTTTGGGGATGTTCAATACTGTCTGACTATTGGACTCAGGTGAGAGACTTAATCAAAGACATAACAGATGTAGAGATCCCAAATGAACCACTGAGCTTATTACTACACAACACCACTAGGCCAATAAGGGCAAATCGCAAGACTCACACCTATCATGCTGGACATAGCTAAGTCACTAATACCTCTGTATTGGAAACAGCAAGGACCACCCACAATCAGAGATTGGCTACATAGGATTGAGGAAATTGAAAGGTTTGAGAGATATAAGACAATATCCAAACAGGAAACACAGAAACACATTCAAAATGGTTTTATTGGCATCAGTTTAATGAGTCAGATAAATACAAAATTGTGATATTGCTTTAAATAAGTTTATTTAAGATTAAACAGATCATTCAAAAACAGTTCAAACATAGTCATAATTAAGCAAGTGGTGTTCAGCTCTTGGCTTAGATTCATGACTTTTGGACTTTCTTGACATTGCCACACACAATGAGATGGTTGATGGGAGCTGGCCCTCTTTCTGGATCCGATCCAGTCATCGATTGCCTTGGGTAAGCACTACAATGGTATTGTCTAGATTAATATACTAAAAGGGACCTAAGGAAAGTCTTGTTGTTATTAATTTAAACGTACTATTAGATAGGACACATTGCTTACCCGTATTATGCTTTGATCTACAATTACCTATTGCAGCTGAGGTTTTCTCCCTGGACTCACCTTCTTTCCCTCTCCCACCTACTTTTCTTCTTCCTATCCTCTTATGGCTTTTGTGTTTTCACATATTCAGGGGTGGACAAGATTACCACATATGGATATGTTACTCCAGAATTTCTGGATGTGTCCAATCCAGAAATTGTATATGCAATATCCTCTATATCCAGACTTTTTGTATAATTTTTGTTACCCTTTCTGAATGTGAATGTTTCGCTTCTTCTGTACCAAAAAAAAAAAAAAGTGCGTTTACTTTTATTTTTGCTACATTCAACCAAACGGTTAAAGAATTCGATTGTAAGCATGTTCGGGCAGGGCCTTCTTTACCTCTTGTATTCATTATTGGTTGTTTTTGTTTGTAAATCTGTATGTTCAATGTATACACCCAGGTATCATACAGCACTGTGGAAAATGGTGCTGCTTTATGAATTTTTATTATTATTATGAACATTTATTTTTAGAGTGCCAACATATTGCGCAGTGCTGTATATGTATTAATAATATTTATTATTTTCATTACAGCATGAAAAGTGGAATAAAATGCTTCATCTAAAGCAGCGGCACTCACAATGTTGGTTTTCACATGGCATTTTTCAAGCTAACACCTCATTTTTATAGTCCAAATTTTCTGTTTGCGTGCGTGGAGCTCCCCATTCGTCCGGACTGCTCACGTGACCTCTAGTCACCTCATATCCCCTTATTTTTATTTTTTACACATTTTCTATTTTTATTTTTATTATATATATCTATACCTCTACTTTTCCTGATTTTCCTAGACTGACTTGTTCTATACCCTGAAACAATATGTATTTCTATGTATTTCAATGGTATGTATTTCTCATTACCATTATGTACATTTATTAAATGATCTGCTATTGCCGATGAAACATCTTTCCTACCCACACATGCTAGGTGTTCTAGAATCCTAGCTTTCATTCTACGCATCATTCTTCCAACATATTGACATCCACATTTACAGGTGGCTAAGAAGATTACATTGTTGGTTCGACAATTTACATACAATTTACATTCATATTCTTTACCTGTTGCTGTACTTTTTAATTTTTTTGATACATTAATAAAATCACATGCTTTGCAAATCCGTGCTCCACATTTATATGTACCATATTGCTTCAGCCTGCCAGTTAAATTCTGTTGCTTTTTATCTGGAAGCAGATTTGGAGATATGTAACTATCTTTTTTAAATACTTATATGGAATAAGGCAAATATAGCAAAGGGCAACATGTTGGAATATAGAGGATGTGTACTTTTAAATAAATTCCCCTTTAAATATCCCTTTAAGATTTTGTTAAGGTGTAGGGGTGTCTATAAACCTACATATTGTGAATGCTATGTCATACTCTGAGGAAGTGCCTGTCTGAAAGGGCACGAAATGCATCAGTGGCGTGCTAAGTACGCTGTGCCAATGCTGACAACTTTTAACTTATGAATTAATAATATGAAGATTTTTAACAGACCCAGAATGAAATGAGTCCTTAATTGAAGTCCGTGCAGTGAGAAAACCTCATTTTTATAGCTTCACAATCATATATAACTCTTACACAACATTTTAAACTTGATTTTACATGGTGATGTGGCTGTTTTGTGGTCTTATTCTTGGCATCCTAGGGCCCTCCATAAAACCTGACATTCAGGACCCACTGTCACATCAATTAAATGTCGACAGTATTAAATGACAGAACTTATATAAATATATAGTGGGCCCACTAAGGACTGGGCTAACAGGGAGATCCTCTGGTATTGAATTTTGTTCTAGGCTTACTATAATTGTGGATTAGCAATCACTACATTACTAAAATAACCAAATGATCAAAGAAATCTAAATAAGATAGCTAAACAGTTAAACAATTCTATTAGCTGTGGGCTCAGGTTACTCTCTGAACTTGCTTCATAATACTAGTCATCCTTCTTTATTTTTTCAAGTATGTAACATTACTCATACCCCTACCACATACCAATAGAACACAGGTAAGATTGCAAATAAATGTGCATTGTAAGGGCTTGTGAATGCAGTACCATACTGTTAATAGTCTATACTGTCAAGGAAGGAGTGTGGGAAGAAGCGCAAATCTTTTCTTGAAAGAGAATTCTGGGATTTCTAAGTAGATCACAGAGAAATGATCTTTTAGATGTTTGAAAAGAACACTGGAATGTTTTGTATATAAACATCCCATTAAAAGTGTACTGAATTGGATGGTGAATATGAGCAGTTATTGAAAATCAACTTCTGTACTTGCTTTGTTATATTTTTCTGTCAATACAATTATAAACAGTGTTTTCAAGGATTTAGTTTCATGCAATGCTATTTAAATTGCAGGTACAGAGTGTTCACATTTTTTCAGTATTATTATATACGATAAAAACACCAAAATCCCATGACTTAGAAACAATTGGTGCAACATATAAATAAAGGGTGTGAGCACATCTGTTTCATGATCATAAAATGCACATAAGCCACTATTTATAGCTTGTTGTGATGCTCAGTTTTGGCCATATTACCGACTATGGAACAAAACAGATACTGTATTTTCATATGGAAATCCATTAAAATAATGCAATTCTGTTTCCTGATTTAGCAACAGATGGAGAGTTGCAGGTCTGGACATTCCTGAAACTATTCAGCATTACCAATGGTATGAAAATTGGAAAGTGCTACAGATGTGCAGTCAAAAACTGTTTAATGAGTAAGAATTAATATCTGCATCCTTTCGGTGCAGATTTATCAAATGTCGAGGTGAATTTTCTAATTGAAAAAATTTGAATTACGAGCTATTTTTGTGTAACTAGGGAATAGTCCAAATTTGTTTCGAATTTGCAAAAAATGTGAAAATCAAATATCGAAATGTATCATGTACTGTCTTCAACTTCGACCATTTGGCATCTAAAACCTTCTGAATTGCTGTTTTAGCCTATGGAGTACCTCCTAGAACCTATTGGGAGTCAATTGGTGGACTTTAAAAAAGCTAATTATTTTTTTTGAGGAAAAACTTTGAATCAAATTCAATCAAATGCGCTATTCCTTCAATTCGAACTAGTCGACCTATTCAACACAAAAAAACCTTTGACTTAATTTTGGTTGGTCTTTTTGAATTCGAATTTCGAATTTGAAAATAGACCCTTGATAAATCTGCCCCTATGTGTCAGTTCACAGATATTACTAATATCTATATCTACTGAAAACAAAATGATGGTATGCTAGGATGGCAAGTATATCCCTGGCTGCCAGCGATTGGTACATTTTTTCTCAGTATTACTTTGAATCAGCTGGGTTCAGGGATCACTTCTGATTAATTACACCAATTATGTCAAACTCGTGGACCCCAGCTGTTAAAAAACTGGCAGAAGAAATGCTTTAACAGGGAGAACAGAAAAATGGACCTTTGTCAGAAGATTAAAATATGCCTCTGAAGACAAACTGGGAAGTTCACTGTAAACATTCAGTATTATGTAAACAATTACATGTTTATACAACTTATAATTAGTCTTCATTTTGTTCATTTTTCCTCCACTTTTTTTTAGTTTGACATTTTTTCATTTTACCGTTACTACAGTCACTGTATCAGCCAGGGGTTTATGATGTGAATGATATATTAAAAGCTAAATGCCCAAAGAGAAAAATAAGTAACAATAAATAACAATAAACACGTAGATGCACAGTCATTTCCCATTTTTCTGGACAGGGTCACTGATGGTAACAAAGGATAGCATTCTACATTTTGTTTTTCAAACAAGGTCGACAGAGACAAAAAATGTAATCATTGAAAGCCAGTACATTTAGATTGATTCTGTGTACAAGCTTATTGGGAGGGGAACACAACTCACAGATGAGGGTTCTTTACAATGAGGCAATTGTTGGTGCACAGGTTTAGCTGACAAACAATTAAAAAGAAGATGGTATTGTACAAATAGTTAGTACAGGTATAGGATCCCTTATCAGGAAACCCGATATCCAGAAAGCTCAGAATGGCTGTCTCCCATAGACTCCTTTTTATCCAAATAATCCAAATTTTTAAAAAAGATTTCCTTTTTCTCTGTAATAATAAAACAGTAGCTTGTACTTGATCCCAACTAAGATATAATTAATCCTTATTGGAAGCAAAACCAGCCTATTGGGTTTCTTTAATGCTTAAATTAATTTCTAGTAGACATAAGGCAAAATTACGGAAAGATTCATTATCCAGAAAACCCCAGGTCCCATACATACTGGAAACAGGTCCCATACCTGTGTTACATTTCGCATTAATTTTTGAAATCTTCAATCACAAACTATGTTAGTATTTGTCAGAATAAAATGAGATTTTTTAACTATGAAGAAGTTTTATCCCAAAAAATGGATTCAATGCAGCCATCTAAAAACTGTTTATTGAACCCTTTAATGACCTTCATCCCCTCCACTCCTATACTGTATGACCAAATGAGACTCCTATCATATACTACCCTAGTCTGTCCTAGAACAACCACTATCTAAAGGTGGCTATACTGTACATGGGCTCATAAAAACTGCTGACAAACCAAGTCGGCAGATTATTGGCCAGTGTATGGGGCCCTCTGACAGGCTTTCCCAACTGATACTTGGCCAAAAATCAGCCAGATGTTGATCAGCCAGGTTTAAAAATCCCATGAGATAGAGGACTGCACTGATTCGTTCACACTGTTCTCTCACCAACTGTTTGTATTCCTGGCTTTGTGATCTGATCATTTTGATCTTATCAAGATAAAAATGCAACCTTTCCAAAAGAGTGAATCTGCCCATGTATGGTCACCTTTAGACAGGCTAAAATTTCATTTGGCATAATGCCAAAATGCACAAAAAGATGGTGATGTGCAGAACAAAGGGAAAACATTTACAAACTACAATGTCATGTCTCCAGACATTGCCATTAAATGCTTGCTTGCTTGCTAATACTGTATTAGCAAGAAAGGCTAAAAGCTGAAACGTCGGGGTGATTCTCCTCTCAGGGCAGGTGTATCCGCTTTCTTTTTCATATTGCTGTTTGACCATATTTTGAGTGGTATGTACAATTGATTTTCTGTGATATCTTCTGGCATGTTTTTGCCCTGTCTTATGCATGTATTTCTTTTTAAATATATAAATATATGACTATTCAAATACCACTTGGTCTATCTATTTATTTGGAGTGCAGCCCTTTTTGCTAATATAATACTGTATAAGCCAGTTAAATTAAATTGTGATGATGTAAACCTCTTCAATGTTGCTGTCTTGTAAGAGAAATAAAGTTAAAAAATGTAGAAGTATGGCACCAATGTGAAGGAAACACACCAGTTTGTGTGATGTGCTTGAATCAAGCCAATATTTTTGGCACAACCTAGTAGAACCATGGAACTGCCACCACATACTCGTGTTGTATAATATATTCACCAATGTCAGCTACTAATTGTATTTCACTTTTTGTTCCTATGTGTAACATAGTAATACAGTACCAGAGACTGATTTGTATATCCTTTAATTTTAGTCTAATTGACACAAGCTCACATTATCAGATATTAGTAATTAAATCAATGCAGGTTGTTTTTTATCATTAGATTATATCCTAAATGGACACATTAGCGGTCACTTCTGGTGGGGAAAGAATGGATGGAACAAGTTTATAAGACAAATTATTTTAGATTTTTCAGTAACTAAACTGTGTTTCTAACTAATTTTATGTGTATACACACACACATACTCTACAGGTGTATAAAAGAGGATTTTTAAAGCATCACACCAGAAATAAACAACCTTTAAACTGCAAAGCCAAAACATCCCTCATACAGTACGTCCTCGCAATTTATATCAATTGATCCAAAATAATCCTTTGTAAATCTGCCTCCCAGACTAGACATTTTTTTGGTACTGCAAAAGCCCAGTTTCTAAAGAATGTAAAATAGTTACAGTAAATACGTTTCGGTACATGTAATAATAATAAACCTCAAACATTAAATACTAAAATGTTTACTTAGCTGAATATGGACTGAAAGTTAGGCACACATGTTCTTGTATAAAATTCTCATATAGGAAGAGACCATCCACTGATGAAGCAGTAGCCACTAGGGATGTAGCGAACGTCGGAAAAAAAGTTTGCGAACATATTCGCGAACTTGCGCAAAAATGCGAGCGGTTCGCGAACCCCATAGACTTCAATGGGAAGGCGAACTTTAACATCTAAAAAAGACATCTCTGGCCAGAAAAATGATTTTAAAGTTGTTTAAAGGGTGCAACGACCTGGACAGTGGCATGCCAGAGGGGGATCAAGGGCAAAAATGTATCTGAAAAATCTGCCTGTGTGTGCTTGGAAGAGATAGTGTAGGGGGAGAGCTGTTAGTGATGCTAGATGGCAGTTGGTTGAATAACACACTGGGCAAAAAATGCCTACAGGGCAAATAATGCCTAAAAGGTCAACTTATACACTACTACAGCGGTAGTAAAATAAAAAAAAGTAAAATAAAAAAAAAATGAATATTAAAAAAAAAAAAATTAAAGTTGGTGCTGCTGAACTACTAGGAGCAGCAGATTAGCACACCAGTCCCACTCCCCAACACTGCTAGACTAATAGCACTGGGCTCTTATAGTAGTAGTAGTAGTAAAACAACAAAAAAATAAATAAAAGCAGTCCTTACAAGGACTACTGTTATTGCAGCAGTCAGCAGATGAGATCAGAAGCAGGACAGCTGCCCACTGCAGCTACATACAGAGCACTGCAGTAGAAGGTAGATTACTAGCCAGCAAAGCTACCTAAGCTTAAATGTCCCTCAAACCCCTGCAGACTTCTGTCCCTCCAATAACAGAGCAGTATCAAAACGATTACTAGCCAGCAAACTTTCAACTGTCCCTGAAATCACTAACAGGCAGCAGCTCTCTCCCTACACTATCTCTTCAGCACACACAGGCAGAGTGAAAAAACGCTGCAGGGCTTCGGTTTTTATAGGGAAGGGGAGTGGTCCAGGGGAGAGCTTCCTGATTGGCTGCCATGTACCTGCTGGTCTGGGGTGAGAGGGCAAAAAAAAGCGCCAACAATGGCGAACCCAAAATGGCGAACGTCGCGAGACGTTCGCGAACTTCCGGCGAGCGCGAACACCCGATGTTCGCGCGAACAAGTTCGCCGGCGAACAGTTCGCGCCATCTCTAGTAGCCACATTTTTTTTGTAAGATTAAAATAAGTTTTTATTGTATTGACACATGTTCTTCGGTACAAAGACCACAGATTTGCAATATTATCACTGTGATGCACAACAAAAAAAAGAGTCGGTTTTCAAGGATCAAGTGAACCAACCATTCAGTTGCAGTCACTTAACATTTATTTGAACTCTTAAACATGTGGCTGAAGCAATAACAGTGTGTCTTAAAATACAACCTTGAATTTAATGTCAGCTCAGCTTCTGAAATCACTTATAAGCAATTCTTCTCCAGTAAATATACACTACTATGTATTAAAATATCTGCATCATCCCCAGTCCCTTTCATTGATTTGACAATTATTCTAATCCCACCACAAATAGAAAACACAATTGAAACAAATAACCCTTTCTACTTTCCCATGTAAATAACATCCACCCATATTGTTTTTCACCTAGCTCTATTTACTAAATTGTTCTCATTTGTGTATATATATATATATATATATATATATATATATATATATATATATATATATATATGTATGTATGTATACATACATACATATATATATATATATATATATATATATATATATATATATATATATAGATATATATTCATTGTGGTATTGCATCAAAGATTTATTCATAATAGATATGAAACTGAAACAAAGCCAAAGGTAATTTCTTAACATGTTGATGTAAGATATTCTAAACAGAATTTACAATATATATCAGAAAAACCTTCCTTTTTGCATATGCTTTAGAAACTGGATTCAGTATCTGCTTTTTTTAGAACAACACAGCAACTATGACAACTTAACTATTACAAAAAAGACAACCACTTAAGTCATATGTCCCTAAAGCACTTACCATGCAAAGGATGATGATTACGTTTGTTAACCTTGCACAATGCAAGCTTGTTAAAACTGCAGATTAAAAAATTGCAGCACTGAATAAAATTGTCATATTTCTAAATTATTGTATCCCACAGGGGCTATATGTTGGCGTTGTATGCTTAGTATACATTTTTTATAACATATAGAGTTTCCTATAAATATATTTTTTTATGCTTACCCTTTATTAGACATTCCACATTTTATTCAAATAATTCCCTCAGTGTCCCTCTACATTCATCCACTTTTCATACAGATAATGTGATTCCATTATAAACATGATTTTTAATTTCCATGAAAACATTATTTTATGGTTTATCGCCTATGCGCAAGATTCAATTTGAACAGAAAAAACTTTTCTCCTTATTCACTTCCAGATTCTTTTTCCCATGAACTGCCATAACATTTTCATGTGATTAACAGAGAGAGAAGTTTATCTATTTGAATTGCATCTGGCTATATTGAAAAATCTGGAAATGAATTATGAGATAAGTTATTCTTATCATTAGAAGGTCCATATCATACCCCCATGGGGGCGTATTTAAGAAAAAAATTGAATATCTAAAACTCGAACTAATATTACCAACCTGAAAACTCATATCGAATTCACTTCAAATTCGACTAAACTCTAATCTAGTTTTTTCTCCGGAATAAACTAGAATGATAGGAAGGCTAATAACATCTTCAAATTGGTCACTGGACCTCTCCCTTTGACTTATACATGAACCTGTCAGGTTTAAGGTGGTGAATAATCAAATTCACATTATTCCCAGGTGCTAGGTTTGATAAATCTCAAATTCAAATTTGAATCAAGTTTGGATAATTGACAATTTGAATTTGAGAGTTTTGACAAAAAATTTCAACAGACAATTTTTTTGACAGAATTTTGAAAATTCAAATGTCCAATTCGACCCTTAACAAATCTGCTCCATAATGCTATTTTATGGTTTATTATGTGAAAATATATGGCCGAGATTCAAGATAAGGAGAAAAAAAAAAACTTTTCTGCTAATTTAGCTCCAGTTTTTGTCAGACTTTTTGTGTGAAAGTTTTCTCCCTGAGTTGCATCTGGCTGTATGGGAAAATCTGAATTTGAAGATTAGCTTTTCTGATCAAATTAAATCTTAGCCCTTTAAGGGCTAAAGTAATGGACCCAGACTGCATGGTTACCTAGATCTTTATACTATAGCACAGTGCCATCTACAGTACACTGTGAGAACAACAGGGGCTTACATAAGCAGAGCAATGACATAAGTCCCCATTAAGACCCATTTAGGTGTCCAAAACCTCTTGGATCTGCCAATATTACGTGAGGGTGTCCAAATAATCACATCCCTACAATCATAATAATAATAATAATAATACTGTGATGGAGTACGTTCAGAAAAAGCTAATCATTATATGTATGATACTATTTTCCCTTTTATTACAAGCAGCAATCAGCATGACTTTATGAAGGATTGGTCATGTCAGACAAATGAGAGGGAATACAGGGTTAGAAATATAGCTTATAGTATAAGTTGATTCAGGGACTAGTCCAACCATTTTGGAGTCAAGAAGGATTTTCCCCCCTCTGGAGCAAATTGGAGAGGCTTCAGATGAGTTTTTTTTTGCCTGGATCAACTAGCCGTTAGGCAGGTTAAAAAAAGTTAAAAGCTTGAACTTTATGGACATGTGTATTTTTTCATCCTAACTTACTATGTTACTATGTTACTAGACTAGACTAGAAGCTTTGTGCCAGGAATACCACCTCTAAAAGGTTGCTATCATGCCAACATGTAACCTTACTAAAATGCTGACCCTCATGAGGGTAAACTATTTCCAGGAAAGTTCCCTCATACAGATACTGTAATATATAGAAAACAAGTCCCTATATTTGGGCTGTATGGCGACACATTAAGGCACCCATCTCTCAAAAGGATAACTGCCATAAAACAAGACCCATACCTCATTATTATCTTGTTCTTTAAACTAACACCAAGAAGCAGATATAAGTACCCATGACACTACATTAATATATTACCTGAGAACAGCATGGCACAATCCCAACCAACACAGGCACAGGGCACTGGGCAGGATCAAAGGAATACATCCCAACTAGGAGTCAAGGCAAAATCTGCTCAGTGTAACCAATGTGTTAGCCTGTATGTAATCTGTATGACTAAATCTGAAGCCAAAAACATCCTGTTTCAAGCTTCCCAGCAAGAGACACTCTTTTAAGGGAACATATTTCTGGGCAAGTAATTAACTGTTGCACAAGCAATAACATGGTTCAGTAAACTGTGTCCTAGACATGAAGATACTAAAGCTTACCTCCAAGGACTATGATAGCAAGATTATGACCTAAAAAGCATATGTCTTCCCAAGCTACTGTTGCCGTGACTCTCAGTTACATCCCTTAGAGATGCCCTCAGGGTGACAAGGTCATAATTAAAATCTGCAACCAGAATAATAATGCACCAGGACCTCTAAGAGCAAACACCTATGTTCACTTGAGGGACCTATAATACAACAAGTACCAAAACCCCTGCAAACAACAATACAGAACAGCTTCAAAAACAAACACCCAGATGTACGTACAGCTATTCTCAAGGCAAATGTTAATTAAAATGTAATTTCCAAGTCATCGTATTATCCTGCTTAAATTACTGTAATCCAGCAGATGCCATTAGACTGGCTGCAACCTGCCAGCCTTTAGGTCTACGAAAATTGGCAAAACTAACAAGTGTTTCAGAAGAGCCATGGTAGACCCTAGCCATGCAGAGATGAGTGAAACACACAAAGAGCTAGCTTCAAACCTCATGGAGCCAGTCCCATTCAAAAAAAATTCTGACTGGCCTACAAGAGAGCCCTGTAGGACATGCAAGTCATATGCTGTTAACGGAATGTGTCTTGACTCTGTAGGGGCCAATAGGGGGTTAATCTGCCCCTATGGCTTTAAGGCCCCACCCATTGCTCAATGTTATTGGCCAAGAGGTGATATGACAACTTCCTGCCACACTGCACTATAGTGTGTGTAAGGAGTGGCCTCTTCCTCTTTGGCTGCTGGATGCTGATCCAGCTGGGTGTGCCCAGGGGAGCCTGGGTACAGTAAGGCCCAGAAAGTCATGTGCCCAAGTTGGGGACCAGGCAACCCCGTGAATGAGGAATAGAAAGTGGCAGGTGAGCTGCCAGTACTAGTACACTAGCAGGGGAATGTAATAAAAGTCGCAAAGAGCAAAACAATTCGCACCAATAAGACTAAAAATCCACATCTCGCAATGTAATATTGTTCCTTAAACTGTTATTGCATTTTGCGAATTTTAATTGCGCATTGCGAATTTTAATTGCGCACTCATAAGAAGTGCTTGAAGGTGTCGTAATCTTTTGGAGCAAACATAACGACTTTTTCAGTAAGAAGTTTTATTACATTGACTGCGCATTGGCGCAAACTATAAAATTCGCAAACGTTCTTTCACTGTCGGAAGTGGTCGCTAAACAGTTTCCGGGCTCGCAAAAGCTATATTAAATTCGCACAAAGCAAAATTTGTTCGTGCAAAGGCATACATTTTCGCATTGCGAATAGTTTTTCCGTTAGCGATTTTTATTCCATTCCCCCATAGTAGTGTAAGATAGTCAGGGTTGATCTAAAAAGCACAGTTCTGAGCTCCAACATAGTGATAGATTGGAGGAATCTCTCCCAGGCCATGTTGCCTGTAGTATAGGGATCCCAGCAGAGAGGAAATCAGGAGAGATGATTGCCCTGAGGTTGATCCAGAGACCATTACCGGAATATGTTGCAGAGGTGAAGTGGGATGCCTGCCAAGTCTGTTCTAAGGGCGTGTCAGTGTGTGTAAAGCTGCATGTGATGTGCCTGTGCCTTTTTCCTCTAACCACTGGATGTGAGTAAACCTGGGGACACTGTCTATGAATAATAAATAGTTCTTTGTTTGCATCATAAGAACCTCCTGGCGCCAATCATTTTTGTATGCACAGTAATCAACGTGTTGTAATTGCACTACACCTTAAAGGGAAAGCTTCCACTTAGTGAAGGCCTGGATCCTGCAGAGAGATTCCAAATGTAACCCATGCTCCTACCTTAGCTGGACATTAACTATCTGTGGTGTGGATAGCCCAGATTAGCGTAACAACTCTCTGAAAACAATATTCAGATCAGCATCTTTCTAGTAATGTACCGAATCTAGGATTCGGTTCTGTATTTGGCCAGGATTTTGCCTTTTTCTCAAGATTCTGATTCAGGCCCGGATTTGCGGCAAGGCGCATAGGCCCGGGCCTAGGGTGGCAAAAAAATAGGGGCGGCATGCCGCCCAGCCGCATTATGGGGACGTGTGCGTTCCCATTCAATTACAGCAGCCGTGCCGGTGTTTTTTCGCCGGCGCGCTGGGAAGGGAAGGTGAGGTGGACGCTAGGACCGCGTGGCCGCCTGGTCAGACCGCGTGGCCTAGGGGCACCCGACATTGAAATCCGGCGCTGTTCTGATTCATCTGAATCCACGTGCCTGGCCAGACTGAATCCAAATCCTTAAAATCATTTGACTTTTCTTCACACAAACAAGAAAGGAAGGAGTCAGGGTTCAGTCTAATCTGAAAATAGTGGATTTGGTGCATCCCTACATGTTGCTAGACTCTAGAATCTTGCCGCTGGAAAACAACTTGGCTCATACATACTTGCCTTGCCTTAGAAATACGGCAAAAGGCCTATAAAATCCTGAACTGGTAACAGCTTATAGAGCATACCAACAACAGTACACAGTGAACCATTAATGGTGCTTCAGCTTTTAGCATGCTAATAACACAGATTTACTATTGCTGAAGATACCAATAAATACTCTGTTGGGATGCAGTTTAATAACCTGTACATTGTTCAATACAGCAGCAATTCAGTTATCTGAAGTTTTATGTATGCTTACTGTCCGAATTGTTACTGGATGCTGTTTGTTAAAGAAATATACAGTATATATCATATAATACAGGGTTCAAAATGTAATGAAAAAAATCAAATCAGCTGGAGAGTTTTGTACAGAGAATCATACAGTATAAATATTGTCACATTTAAAAATGACAGCAGCATATACATATCCCGAATGAAAAATACATGTTAACACATTCTGCAAAGCTTAGCACATTACACACCTTTTAAGTAATCAGAATATAGATTTACCTGAAATGCTGATGGCTTCTTAAACAAACATTCGTATGACCCACCTTAGGCACCAAAAAATTGTAGTAATAGTACTACTACTTCTAACACAACAAGTACAAATAGAAAATACCTCCTAAGCCCCTGGTGCTATACTAAGCTGCTCAGGTATGTCCTAATTAGCTTGGAAGGTTATATTACTAAGGCTGCATAATATCATCATATAGACCCTTCATTAGAGAGACTTACCATGTGAATGAGGAGGCTCATTTGCTCTGCTCCAAGCCTTCAGCATAAGGAAGTGGACATCACTGTATTGTTTTGTAGGGTAGGCACTCAAAGAGTAGTCCTCCAGGCAGTAGTAGTAAACTCCAAAGCTTAATGCAGTGGCTGCAAAAGCCATGATCCAGTACTGGTGTGTAATAATCTATACATACCTGAGTAGCTCAGTGAATCTATCATATTAGGCAATTAGGCAAAAGTTACTATAAAACTCTGCATTAACTGCTATAAGCACCTTCCATAGCAAGTGAAAGGATCCAGTGCATTACCCAATCTAGCAGCAAGTAGCCATAACACAGGACTGGAGCAATTCTCTGGAAAGCTCAGGTAGAGTGGAACTGATCACATAATTACATTACTCTAAGGCTTCTCATGTATGCATCACATTACACAGTTCTTAGAGGTTATTACAACACTCTGCATTAGCTGCTATAGCACAATGCAATCAATTGAAAGGTTCATTGCATTATCCAGTCTGTCTGCAAGTAACCATAACCTGTAAGTTCATGTAGAGACAGTGGAAACACCAGACCCCTAGCTGAATACCTAATTACATTCAGCTGACATTGCCCAGGTATGTCTCAAACAATCAGACACACTTACCTCTCTGTGGCACATCTGGTAGTGGGGCACTAGGCCCATTTTTAAATACCATTTAATTCACAACCTTAGGAAAGACTTTGGGCAAATTCCCTAAGCAGTGAAAATTCGCCAGTGACAGCTTAGCAGCTATCGCAATACTTCACCGGGCGTAAATTCGCCAGGACAATGCTAATTCCCTGGAATGCAAAGTTGCATCCAGGGTACTGAATGATGGCTAGGTTGCGCTAGTGTTACTTTGGCAAGCAAAGCGAAGCTGCGCTATCGTTGGCTAATTTGCATGTGGCGGGAAGTGAAAGTTTAATGGATGTATTTGTTGCAGCAAATACATTACATTACACAAGCCCAGGAAAACTTAATAAAATAAAATAGAGTTGTTATAATGCCCTACACATGAGCCCAGTGTATAGTTTATGTGCAATGTAGGGGGGAACCCGGTTACCCAAAATAAATTTATGGTCTTTTGCAGGCTATCACTCAGAAAAAAGTAAAAGACGTTTTTTGGGACTTTTTCAACAAAAAATTCTATCCACTCCATTGCACTTTGCTACACTTTGCACTTTGCTACACTTTCGCTAGTGAAGTTACGCCTGTGCCCCTCAACCTGGCAAATTTATGCTAGCGTTAGTCACTTCGTCCTTTAGGGAACCTGCCCTTTGTGAGGAAGGCAGTTGGCTTAGAACTCAGGCTCCATAATATCTCCATGCACTGGGGAACAAAACAAAAGGAAATGGAAACCACCACACTCAGGCCACTAATCAAATACTTTACTGCGGATTGCTAACTTCCACCCCCCTTGCCCATCTGCAAAATTACAAAGGGCGCAGGACCACACACCATTGCCATCAGATACTTTCAGCCCAGGAGGGTACGTGGTGCTGTATGCCATCAAAACAAACCAAGAAGGCACTTGGGATCAAGCATAACATAACAGCAGTGTCCTGTTTTTTTAGCAGAACAGCACTGAAAATCCCAGGATATGAGGTAATTGGCAGGGGAAAATATCTCATGGATCAAAAAAACAAAAATATTGTTTCCATTGGAGCAAGCAAAGCAGAAGAAAAAAAAACATCTTAGAGGGGAGTGGGGTGTTTTTTAAAGCTTCTGAAGGTGGCTGGGATATCCCAGTGAGTGCTGATATGAAGTACATCCAGGAAAAAACTTACCTCCTAATTCAATTTCAGATTTTCCAATAGAGTCAGATGCAATTCAATGAGAAAACAATGAGTATCTATATAGAGTAAGATGTGATTAGTATTTCAACTCTAATGACCTGTAACACCAATATTATAGTCCAGCTGTCAGGCTAGGGAGTTAGCTAATACAGTGCAATTTTATACATTTCAGTAATAGGGTAAACAGAATACAGTGAATTTAAAGTACCTTAGATTATTTGTCTCTGCTATTCCTATATTGGGATTTATTTCTGCACAATATGTTGGTGCTCTATAAATACATGTTAATACAGTATTTCATTGAAGATGTTTAGGAATGCTTTCATAAGTAGGTCCCTGTGCACCAGTGTTTGAGGTAGGTGCAAGCTGCTCAGATACATCCATTTCATCTTATGTATTGTTTTTTTGTCAACCTTATAAGGTTGCATAAGTATCTTCATTTCAAATTATTAATATAATTGATTCTTTCTCTTTTGAGTTTGCACCTAACTAATTGGTTAAAGGGATCCTGTCATCGGAAAACATGTTTCTTTCAAAACGCATCAGTTAATAGTGCTACTCCACCAGAATTCTGCACTGAAATCCATTTCTCAAAAGAGAAAACAGATTTTTTTATATTCAATTTTGAAATCTGACATGGGGCTAGACATTTTGTCAATTTCCCAGCTGCCCCTGGTCATGTGACTTGTGCCTGCACTTTACGAGAGAAATACTTTCTGGCAGGCTGCTGTTTTTCCTTCTCAATGTAATTAAAGGAGTCTCAGTGGGACATGGGTTTTTACTATTGAGTGCTGTTCTTAGATCTACCAGGCAGCTGTTATCTTGTGTTAGGGAGCTGCTATCTGGTTACCTTCCCATTGTTCTTTTGTTTTGCTGCTGGGGGGGGGAAGGAAGGGGGTGATATCACTCCAACTTGCAGTACAGCAGTAAAGAGTGATTGAAGTTTATCAGAGCATAAGTCACATGACTTGGGGCAGCTGGGAAATTGACAATATGTCTACCCCTATGTCAGATTTCAAAATTGAATATAAAAAAATCTGTTTGCTCTTTTGAGAAATGGATTTCAGTGCAGAATTCTGCTGGAGCAGCACTATTAACTGATTCATTTTGAAAAAAAGGTTTTTTTCCCATGACAGTATCCCTTTAAGTACTTTACCATTTTCTTATCCTCTGGTCCATAACAGTGATAGGTAGTGATGATCGGAATTTTTCGCTCAGTTTCACAGAAAAAAATGTGGGGGGGGGGATTTGTTGCTTAAAAAATAATTGTCGCCCATATACTTTAATGAATTTTTGCAAATTTTCACTGTTTTTTTTCACATTTTTTTTTTGGTGGGCATGGACTTACTGTGAAAAAAGATTTCTGCAAGAAAAAATGCCCATTGACTTTAAATTGCGTATTTAAAAATTGTTGTGCATAAAAAAAAATTGTCTTATACTGATTTCAATGCGTTTTTCACATTTTTCCTGTTTTGCTATTTTTTCAGCAGTTTTGTGAATTTTTTGGTGAAGCATAAGAGTACAGAGATTGCTCATCAATATACTTTAATATATTATTTTGAATTCTTACTTTCAAGACAGGACCCCTTGCTATCACTGAAAAAAAATCAGGAATCCTCAGTATTTTGTAAACTTTTGGGAACATGAATCAAAAGAGTTAAGCATTCATAATTTATAACATCAAAATCTATGACAAAATAATCTGAACCATTTGATAAGCATCCAAATTGATTATATACATTGGACATTAACATTTTGATAAAAAAAAATCTGCAGTTTATTTTATTTTAAAGGAATTGTTCAGTGTAAAAATAAAAACTGGGTAAATAGATAGTCTGTGCAAAATAAAAAATGTTTCTAATATAGTTAGTTAGGCAGAAATGTAATGAATAAAGACTGGAGTGACTGGATGTATAACATAATAGCCAGAACACTATTTCCTGCTTTTCAACTCTCTTGGTTTACACTGACTGGTTACCCTGGTTACCAGTCAGTAACAAATCAGTGACTTGAGGGGGGGGCACATGGGTCATATCTGTTGCTTTTGAATCTGAGCTGAATGCTGAGGATCAATTGCAAACTCACTGAACAGAAATGTACCATGTGGCCCCCCTTCAAGTCGCTGACTTACCGTTATAGAGCTTAAAAGCAGGAAGTAGTGTTCTGGCTATTATGTTACACATCCAGTCATTCCAGTCATTATACATTACATTTGGGCTAACTAGCTATATTTAAAAAAATATATATTTTGCACAGCCTATCTATTTACACAGTTTTTATTTTCACACTGAACTGTTCCTTTAAGATGTATGTGATCAGCAAGTGTATACTGGAGTCTTAGTGAGTGATTATTAAATGAGAAAAGACATGCAAGTGTCATGACAATGCTGTTTTTTATTGATACCTAAACCTTAATTGCATTTATTACTTCAAGGTCAGGTCTACTCAACTCCATTTCTCAGAGATCTTATTAGAACAAATATAAGGATTCTTCTCAGTTATAAGCTGGCAGTTCAAAATTAATGATTTAATCACTAAATACCTTAGATATAGTCAAAAGCAGTTATTTTAAAGCTGCTTGTCATGACCCTTGGAACATTGTTCTAGGTCTTTAAAACCCTTTGAAGGTCAATTGAATCAAGCTTAAAGTGGTATTTTATACTCAGTTATGTTCAGGTTGCAGCAATAAAGGCATTTTTCAAATGCTTTTCTGGTTTTTATATACAAAATGAAGGGCCTTTAATGCTTGGAAAAGAACTGTTATTCAGTTATTCAGAGGGAAAAGCATTTACGTATTCATTGAGGCTGTGAACTGTAAGTCTGAAACCTGAATATCTACCACTTCAGACCCTTAATCACTCAAGCGTAATCTGTCTAGAAAATAATTATCACACATGGAAAAAATGCTCTTTTTGTCGTTGATTTATAATTAAAGGTTGTGGCAGACAACCTTAATGACATTGTAGGAAATACTTCACCCTAAACAATGTTCTTCTATGCAGAAGTACACTATTTTAGCTTTTTGGTCAAAGCATAGGATACAACCAGCTAATATAGTGTAAGACATTTTACAAATGACCAAGGTTATGTGTGTGTTTCACCAGTATTAAACTGATATACCAAGAACTCCAGGGAAAATATGTATGTTGTTGCAGCAAGTGTCTGCAATAATAAATAATAAAGAATAAATGGGTCCCTGGAGTGAATCGAGGAGAGCAGGGATGGCCTTCCATTCCATTTGAATTGGAACCCCATACAGCAGGACTGGAGGATTTATAAAAATTGCAGTTATTCCCCACTCCGCACAATTTCCTGAAACTGCACCTTGGTATTTATTTTTGAAAAATAAGGAACTAAAACAAAAAAGTGAACAGCTTTTTTTTTTTTTTTTAATTTTCCTGTCCTACACGATTAGCTCTGTTTATAGAGGTATAATTTGATCTAAGAATTTTACATATAATAATGCTTATTAATATTTCGTGGATTCTATGTAAGCATGAATTCAAATTTTTTGAAAAGTGGAAAAATTGCAGTTTAACAGTAAAGATTACCAAAAGGGAAAGATAAATGGTATAGTAAAACAGATGGCTAATGCATGTAGGTTTATCCCAAGGACTAAAAACATATCAATCTGAGTGATGAGTGGGTTTAGTAGAATTAAACCCTAAAAATGAATATGGCTAAAAATGTTGTATTTAATATACTGAAATACATGCATCAACCTAAAATTTGTGCACAAAAGTTCACCATATTAGATTTTGTTGGAGTGTCCGTGACATCACATATGCTCAGTGTGGACTGCCCATTTGTTGAGAAGCTAAGCTTAGGGGTTGTCAAAGATTTTAAAATAAATAAAAATGAGGTTGAGCTGTAGAAGCTGATACTGTAGGGCTGAATATTACATTGTGATTAAATTTGCACTGGTGTCTGAGCTGCCATGTCATGAAAATCGAAATAACCGTTAATCAGCTTTTATTGTGACTTCTGTCCCTAAGCTCAGGTAACTGACAACAGCACAGAAGATGTGGAGGAAATCAGCAGAAAAGAAGATGGAGAGCTACTGTGGTCATATTTTGAGTCAGTGACCTTCCCTACTAAAGGGCCTTGGGTGTTCACAAAATCCCAATACATAACATGTAGCATTTCTACTTTAATTCTTCGTTATTTTTAGTTCTTCTTTAAAAGACACTTAAAGTCTGAAGAGAAGTTGGGTGTATTTTGGTGAATAATAATAAATACACAGACAACCAGTAATATTGTTTATCCAGCACTGTAAACTTTGTGACTAGATGACTGTCAAATGTTACAGTATAAGGATGCTTCTAAAAAAACAATTCTCTCATTTCACCTTGCGCTGCTTTATATAATATAGGAAAGGCCTGTTTTGGGTGTTAACATCGCTCTTCTGTTCAGTGTAGCACAAAACACAAAGAGCTTTCCTGCCTAGAAAGCAGTAATTAGATACTTGCAGAACAACTTAAAACAGCAGCTTCAACCTATTCTACTGTGAAAGAACTGCAAAAACAATATTCGAGTTAAAATTTTAGCAATGTCAACCTGTTGAAATAAAGCTCTACACAAAACATCACCCAAGGGAATTTCTCATGAAAGAATTATGCCAATTCATGGCGGAAGCAAACTAAAAGTGCTGGAAGATTTGCTCTCCTTTACTGTATATCTTTGTAAGAGCAGTAAGGCGCTTAAAATATACTCCCAAAAGAAGTTATTTCACCTTGTTCAGCTTTATATAGAGTGAGGTAGTAATGTATAATCCTGGTGCGTTCACTTAAAGGAGAATGAAAGTTACCAACACAACTCAATAGTGATGGGCGAATTTATTTGGCAGGCGCAAATTCGCGGCGCATTTGCGCGATTTGCCACCAGCGAAAATATTTGTGAAACGCCCGCGAAAAAAACGGACGTCGGCTTCAAAAACTGACTCATCTCCTGAATGAATACTTTTTTTTGACCCATTCACTTAGCAGTCATTTTCAGACATCCAAACTTCAGAGCATTTTCAGTCTTTTGTGGCCACCATGTTTCCTTGCTGCAACATCACTTTCTTCAGACTTCTCAGATCAAGGCAATTTTAAACTGTACTTTATTGCTCAAAATGGGAAAACATCAATGATCCGGAGAGTATGCCCAGGGCTATGAAGAGTGCTGTGTATGCTGTCTCCAGAAAGGGTAATTTGTATAGAAAAGCAGAAATGCTCTGGCAAACACCATTAAGCTGACAATCGAGAGCCAAATACGCTCATAGCAAACATGGGAGTTGGGCAGTTAAAGGTTTAAATGATGTAGTATTTGATAGTGGTGCTAGAAGGCACAGGTGTTCACTAATATTAAATAATATGAGACAGGTACCCATTCTGTAAGGCAAGGATTGGTGTAGAGGTAGCAATTTGGCCATGTGATAACAGGAAGTGGGTCCCCAGGAGGCATACTTACCATTAAGAAACTGGGTCCTGAGACATCCCTGAAGAATCCAGAGCAAAGAAAACTACATTTTATTTAGTTTAAAAAAAAAGTTTGTCCAAAAAGTTTGAAATGCAGTATTTTAAATTGCTCTGCAATTAAAAAACTGCAAAAAATTGTTTTCATTGTTTAAGTTAAAATGACAGTAAAATATTACTATCAAACTGTAGTTTTTGAATACATAATGAACACTTTTTCACTGTACTAATCATCTTGAAGGAAACAGATGCAGTTGCCTGAATAGTTGCTATTCATTAATCTCTGCATGATGTTTTGTGAAATAGTTTGCTAGTAGACTGCTAAATAATCCACATTTCAAAACACACTATGCTGCAGAATACTGGTTGGCGTATATTTAATTCTATCCATGCTTAATTCTCTCATGCTTATTCTCGGTTATTTATCAAAGGTAAAATTATGTGAATTTTTTTTTACTCTGATAAATTTGATTGTACTCACAGCTCAAATGGGAGTTTTTTATGAAACATTTTGAACGTCTAATATTCGATCGAATAGTCCTGACCCAAAAATTTGAATCAAATTTGAATTGAGCTTTCCTCCACAATAAAACTCAAATTAACATATTCAAATGGATCAACAGACCTCTGGCATTGACTTTTAAATTAACTTGTCAGGTTTTAAGTGGAGAATATTCGAATTAGAACTGTATCCATTGTCGAGGTGTGATAAATCTCACAGATTTACAATACATTCAAGTTGGTGCTTTTAAATTTGAATGTGTGAGTTTTGACACAAAACAAAATCGAAAAATCAAATATACCATTCGAACCTTAATAAATCTGCCCCTATATGTTTATATTTATTATAAACACTTGAATTCAGGAATAGTCTTCAAATGCTTTTTGTAATCAAAATATTTTGGGAAATAAGTGTTCCTGTCAAAATAAACGGTGTAATAATTGGCCTTGAAAGCATCTTCATTAGTAGAAAAAAACATTACATAATATTTTGCAGTCCCTAATAAGTAAACATTTTAATCAGATAGAAATGTCCGTAAAGTACTGACTACAATTTGGCTTTTGTTTACAGATCCCAATATATTTTATCCTTCTGCCATAAAATACAAGTTTAAAAGTATAGAAAGGATTGACCTGTCTTCAATTTTATTTTATCTTCTTAAGGTTTACCAGGTACCTTTGAACATAAAAGCAAACAAAAAAAAGTAGTAAGACACTAGAAATGTTCACAACTATAACATCGAACTGCAGGATAAGGGGAAAAAGCTTAGGGGAATAAAATCTATCATTTGTAGTTTCTCCACAACAAGAGACACAGCAATTTCTTGGTAGGTTTTGTGCAAATTGGAAGAAAAGTGGCAGCAAGCAATAGAAATAATTTCTTCTTCAGAGTGTAAAGTTGCATTAATACCAGATTTCAGTAAGAATCAGCTAAATAAAAGAGGAAGTCAGTGCAGAACCCGGTTGTATAGCTTGTATTAACACCGAGAACTGGAATTCAATTTTCTTCAAATAACACTTTATAAACTGTCAGCAAATCTGGAAAGACATTGAAATAATAATAATAAAAGCTGAATGGATTCTATTGCAGTGAACTGAGTGGACTTATGGGTGATATGACATTTTGTTAGCAGGACATTTTTCAAATTGCTCATGGTAGATACAGCCATAAAATGGTACACTAAACTTACTTTGTACAGCAAATAGTGTCCATATTAGAATATCATCATTGTCAGGGTCCGGCTTTCATTTTACTTACATGTGCAAAATATAAAGAACCATTTGTCCTGACAATGTCTTTAAATAGAGAATGTACAGAATGATAAATAGATAATAGATTAATAAACAGAGTAATTATATATATATATATATATATATATATATATATATATATATATATATATAATATACATACCGGTATACCCGGTGTGCACAGTAAATAATTCAAATATTCCAAAGAAAGACCAGCAACACCGGGATATTTGTGCATCAAAATTAAGGTGTATTCACATTTGCTCCTCATGGCAACCATGCTCATATTCCAAATCCCCATAAATACCCATCAAAAGGAAGTGACATCATTACCATCTTGTGACTGCTGTGTACATATATATATATACAGATGAAGCCACTTGGATTTGTGAGTTAAATGCGTCATGACTCAGGGGTAATTGAAGAAACTGTGTTATCTTAAGTCATCTTAACTCATTTAATGCATTTAACCTTTTCATTAGCATACCAAAGCCCCATTGTTCACAATGGTGAATGCTTTAATTAGATGGGATGTTGTGACGCAGTTTTCTGTGTTAAGTGAGATAAATGGGATATCTGTGTTTAGCTATTCTGTGTCAAACAGACAAACCAAAGTGGCTGCATCTGTATATATACAGTACATATATATATATTTTTTTTTTCATTCATCATTCAAAGTGACTAGTGCTGGTAGCATGTTAATTATATTTCTGTTCAAAAGCATGTTGAGTGTTATCACTACGATAATAAATATGTGCATAAACAATCTATTGTTTCTTAAAATCCTGATGCCAAAAAGTTTGATGAGATATAAACAGTGTAAATAAAAACCCAAACAGTAATGTATACGTGATAACATTAAAAACATGTCTATTACAAACAATTTTGTTACGCTCCAACAATATGTGCTTTTGTAATAGTGAATCATTACTATAGCTGTGGGGAACACCCCCCGTTCTATTATAGTTAAACTATTTGTTGGACATCATTCTTAAATGTAGAGTAAAAAATAGCCAAAATGGTACTATATCCAAAAATCAATCCATATAAAATCAGATCATATATCAGTGGAGGGTGTATATATATGTATCATTGTGTTTATATTAATGGTTTACTCAAAGGTTACACAAAATGTATTATTTGGAAGTCCTAAAGTACATTCGTTCATAGGAAACAATTCAAACCCTTCGGGAACACACAGTTCAGTTCATATGTCCAAAATGCCTCCCTTTGTAGTAAGACTTGATCAATGTTGCCTCCCCTTGGTAGATCTGCAATGCAATCAATTGGCATACATTTAAATGTGTAAGCTGGATGTTTAGCCATCAACCAATGTTGGGCCACCGGTTGTTTGGAAATATCTTGTTTAGTTTCTTTCTTTCTTTGGTTTCAGGCAGGGTACAGTTCAGCAAATACACTGCAAAACATTCATGGTTTCCCCCCTCTGGTCACTCACCATCAAGGGAAACTCTCATCCTCTTGTACTTTGAAGTATTTGGGCTTCACACTCAGCCCTGCTGGCTTACCCTCCTGGGATTCAGACTCACTAGCCTCTGCCAGTCCTTTTCTCTTTCTTTCCCCACAAGGGATTTAGGCTCCAAGCTCTGGAACTCTCTTGCTGGCAGCAAAACTCCTTCTGCCCAGCTCTGTCTCTCACAGCACCTCACTTCCCTGGAGAGCCTTTCTCAAAGTGAGAAAGGCTAGAGTGCTAGCCGAAATGTTAGTTGAAAATTTCTAAGACCTGTGAGTGTGCAAGCTTCATCCGTTGCTATATACACAGATATAAGAGGTGCTCTGCACTCAACTCATGGGTAGGGATGTAGCGAACACCGGCAAAAAATGCGAACGTTCGCGAACTTCGAACACCCGCTAAAAATCGTTCGATTCGAACGATCGAAGGATTTTAATCATTCGATTGAAGGATTTTCATTCGATCGAATGCTAAAATCATTCGAATCGAACGATCGAACGTTTTAAGCATTCGAACAAATGAAAAATCATTCGATCGAACGTTTTAAAATCGTTCAATCGTTCGATTAGAACGATTTTTAGCGTTCAATTGAATGAAAATCATTCGATCGAATGCTTACAATCGTTCGAACAAATGGAAATCGTTCGATTTTTAGCGGTCGAAGGAATTCGAATGGTCGAATGGTCGAACGATTTTTATTCGAATCGAACGCGAACTCAAAATGCGAACGTTCCCAAACGTTTGCGAACATTCGGCGAACGCGAATGGTCGAAGTTCGCGCAAACTAGTTCGCAGCAGAACAGTTCGCTACATCCCTACTCATGGGTTGACTGCAGAGGACTCTTGTATTTGACTATATGTATTTTGTGGTCACAGCCTCATTGCACCCCCGCCTAATGGTTTTAAAAATTAGTGGTGAGCACAACTTTCATTTTGTTTGTTATAGTTATACAGGAGCAGTGACCAGCTCCATATTGTAGCTCCCACCCTTCCCAGCTATAGTCAGGTGATCCCATTGGTGTCTAATAAAAGGGCAGCCAAGTTTGGGAGTTTTACTTTGAAAGCAGCAAGTAAGTTGCAGGTAAAACTTAGTCCCTTTATAAAATGTATAATGAAGCAATACAATTCTTAATGAATCAGATGAAAATTAAGTGTAGGACTGGCCAGATATGGGATGACTTTGACGTAGTTGGCCAGCTTAAATATATTGCAATATAAGAACAAACAATACCTGTTTTGTTTAAAGGGTAAGGCATTTTTCAGTAGCAGTATGCATAAGATGTCTCTGTCTTAAATATATTGATAATGGGTTGAGTGCAGAGGACCTCTTGTATTTGTCTATATATATATATATATATATATATATATATATATATATATATATATATATATATATATCCCCAAAAAAAGTTCACCAATTGACTCCAAATAGGTTCTAGGAGGTCCCCCATATGCTAAAACACAAATTCAGAAGGTTTTAGATGGCGAATGATCGAAGTCTAATTTTTACAAAGTACATGATAACTTTCGATATTCAAATTTTTTTTTTTAATTCGTATCGAATTTGGACTATTCCCTAGTCGAAGTACACAAACAATAACTTGAAATTCAAATTTTTTAAATTCAAAAATTCACCTCACCCTCAATAAATCTGCCCCTAAATGTGTTATAAAATTATATGTTGGCTAAGTATTCATTCTTGGTATAGTTTTTCCTTAAAATTAGCCTTAATCCTTGCAGATGGTTTGATAAATGTTTAAAGAAGAACTAAAGCTTTACAAAGAATCAGTTTAGACATGTCCTACCATATATTTAGGGGCTCTGCACAGGCTCAGGACCATCATAACTGTTGTGATCTTTGCCTACAAATATGCCCCATCTTCATTTCTGCTGATTTACAGTAAATGCTCTTGGTTGCATCAGAATGAATGCCTATTACTGTAGATCTAAAGCATCAGCTATTATGACAGATGTAAACTCACTTCTTGCTATAATTGTTTGCAGTTTTGGACAGATGCTTTGAATAGCCCTTGAAACTGCTCAATGTATGATTTAACATCTAACCATTCATCAAAGATGGAAGTACAACTATTAATTGGATGATTTTGGATTCATGCATTGTGATATAAATATCTTTGACCCACAAGTCACAATATACAATCAACCACTGCCAACTGATTAGATGCATATTATTTAAGGATACTGATATTACATAGAAGGTGTTTTAATCCCCTTTGTAATGTTTTATGTGTAAACTACTATTGCTTTTGTTTTAATATTGATAAAGCAGATAGATAGATAGATGATAGATAGATAGATAGATAGATAGATAGATAGATAGATAGATAGATAGATTCCTAGTTGGGTAATAACTAATGATGTTATCCAGTTTATGAAAAGATCTGTAAAGAATAATGCAATGCATTTTTGAAAATACTCGATGGTCTGGTGGTGCGGCGGGGTCGCCCTCTGCTTCCTCTTCTTCCACATACCAATGAGCAATAGATGCGGCTCACACCGCTTCCAGGTTTTTGATGCGAGTGCTGCGTCTGACATCATTGCATTTGGTGTGAAATTCAAATATTTAAAGGGCCCGCAGCCAATTGTTCCTTGCCCAATAGTTCCTAGTTGTGTTTTCTAGTCTGTTCCTGACCTAGCCTGTTCTTGACTATTCCTCAATACTACTTGCTAATACAATACTTCTTATCCTAGGGCCCTGAATACCCACTCACCATCCCGTCCCCCTACTGACCATTCTCTCAGATCCTGCATTTGTATTGCAATACAGTTGGCGTGCCCCAGCCTGTGACCTAAATCTTCTGATTTAGTACTGCTCTGCCTGATTGGTATTGGCTAGGCCTGTCCCTCGACCACTCTCATTGTTCTTCATTCCTCTAGTTCACGTTTGGTTTCCTTGTCTGCCCAGATCTCTCTCCTTGGTCCTTAAACTATAAGACCTGTCGGCAAGTGATGGGTTTTATTTGTCACGTTTGCCGCAAATTTAGTGAAACAGCGAAAAATATGTGAAACAAATTGAAGTCAATGGGCGTCAGAATTATTTTGTGTCAATTTCAACGCCCGCAACAATTTTTATAAGTGTGCCTATTTTGTCCAAATGCATTAAAGTCAAAAGGTGTCTGAATAATTCAGATGCAAGCTCAAATTGTTTGCCAGCAAATTTTGTCACAGTTTCGCGAATTTATTCGCTGGTGGTGAAGCGTGGAAATTTGAACCTGGCTAATTTATTCGCCCATCACTACTGTCTGCATCCGAGTAGTAGTAGGCTCCTCCTAAAGAGAAAGGCGGTTGTTACAGCAAAAGGGGGGACTTTGGGTTTGTTCTGGGTTTGGGATACCTTATGTAACAGCATTGTGAGAACTAGAATCTTCTTGGCTGGAGGAGACATGGCTTCTGCTACATTGCAGCGAACAGAAGGGACAGATACTGCTTTCAAATGCAATTACATTTAAAATAAGTTAATAAAGTAAAAATGTAAATGTTATTTAGAATGTCATCTTTATTAGTTAATTGGTTATTATGAAAAACAGTTTATTATGACTGAATAAAACTGACAAATATATATTAACTGACAAATGACTGGTTGGATTTTTTTGACAGTAACCCTTTGACCTAAAGTACCAGAGAATATAAGAGAAAGAATTAAATGCTATCTAGGCAAGACAACTATAATACCATTACATACAGTAGATTGCAATGCAATGTTTGCTGAAGTAATGATTTATTAGAAATAGTAGTGGTTTTAACTAGTGATGGGCAAATAAATTTGCCTGGCACGAATTTGCGGCGAATTCCTGCGATTCACTGCCGGCAAATACATTTGCAAATCTCCCGCAAAAATTCACCTATGAAAATTTGTCGGCGTAAATTTCCGATTTTCACGATTTTTCCGTGAAAACGTTCGAATTCTTTGATTTTTCCATGAAAACGTTCGAATTTCACGATTTTTTCATGAAAATGGTAGCATTTTACGATTTTTTGGTGAACTTTCCAATTTCACGATTTATCACAAATTTTTTCGATGTTTCGCGAATTTTGCGGGAGATTTGCAAATTTTTTGGCAACGCAAAACGGTAGAGATTCGCCCATCACTAGTTTTAGCATCTGGTTATAATTAATTCTTTCATCATTAATTGTTTAAACCAAATTCTTCCACCGAGGAGGTCTGCACTGTTGTTAATTACTGTGTCAGTGTATTTCACATTGATATCATTACGTTAATCTGAAATTTTGCAACAATCAGTTCAAGCTACAGTACATTCAATATCCTACTGCAGGAAATGGATTAGTATTGTTTATTTGCCTACCCAAAAGTACCAGTAACTCAAAGGATAATCCCATTGTCAGCATGCAAAGCTACTGTATCACCGAGATAAAGACAGGGGCTGCATGTAGCCTTAAAAAAGTACCACTACTACTACTATCCTACTGTTCAACCACATCATATTAAGTGCTTTGTAACTTTACTTTCTTCCAAAAAACAAATAGAAAAGTAAAAAAATAGCACTTTATTATATTTCAAATCATTCCACTTGTACAGGTTAATATACATTTAAAATAATGTAGTCTGTGTCAGACAACATCACATCCCTGGGGTCTCTCTGTCAGACTGGGGGTATAACCGATTGACAGGGGGAGGGGATGGTGAGTGGGTAGTCAGGGCCCCAGGCTAAGTAGTATTGTATTAGTAAATAGTATTGGGTGCCAATAGTACTTGACTTGGAAACTGAAGGTCCCTTCAGAATTCTCTTATATGCTAGGATGCTGACAACTACATACCTTTATGTACATTTTACAGAATATTTTAACATACCTAAATCCTACAGTATGTACAACTGCTGCGTTATGGTTATTGCATAACAGCATAACTAAGGTCAACTACTGCATGATTAGACAGACAAGCTGGTTCATTTTGGCCGTGGTTCTCTATCACTCTCTGTTTAGTATATAAATACCTCTATGAATAATTCAGAATGCAAACCAGTGCATTTTACCTCATGCATACTTTACTAAATGGCTTATTATAAAAACAAACAACAGCAACATAGCTGAATTGAACATGTGCTTTAATCAAAGGGATAGAGACAAAATCCTTTGAGTAGCATAGCGCAGTGTACCATGTAGATAGAGCATCAATAACACTGTTTAATAGGATTGCCATTGGTTTTCAGTGCCTTGCCGCAGCATCTGTTTTATTTCATATTAATAATTGTAATCTATACACAGTCTAACTTGTTTTAGAATCAATAAAAACATGTAACCAAATCATTTAATGAATAACTAATGGCAAAAATCGATGTCTGACAAATATCACGCTTAATGACTGGTTTCTCTTACCTGCCATTTAGATGTTATAATGAATATTGAAACTAGCACTCAGGGAATTCTTTAAATATTATACTGTAAGGTTAAGACACCCCTATAATGGATTTTTAGGCACAAAACATGTGAATGCTTTAAAAAAAAAAAAAAAAAAACCTTTAAGTACTGTATAGTGAAAAGTGCCTGGGTATTTGCAGTTGTATTCTGTACTGACAAGTAAACCTTTTTATTTGTTATTATATACAATTACTGATGTCAATGTTCTCATACAAAAAACCCTCACAATCAAATTTTGATAGGAGAAATTTGCTTCTACTCTATTCTTCACCCCTGGCCCATCTAGCAACATTTTCCTGGTTCCTTTACTGCTAATTGAAATTCACTAGCCAAAATTCAACAATATCAACAATAGAGTAGTGGAGGGTCAAAAGCACTGACTTTGAAGGACTAGATGTGCTCACTGCTTACAGTTGGATGTTAGGTGTTTTTTCAAAAGCCTTTTGCTTTACAAAGAGTTTTCATGCGTTGTCAGTAGCAAGCAAATGCTTCCAAATACTGTTATGCCATTTTTCTCTTCTAAATGAACAAGTCTTATGTTTCGGTGTTCCCTGTAATACTGTTGTGAATATTGTACAATATATTAACAAAATTATAACAAACAAAGGGGTGCTCACCACTAATTTTTAAACCATTAAGTGGGGGTGCAATGAGGCCTTGACCACGAAATATATTAACAAAACTCGCAGAAATTCTTGTTGATGACAGCACAATATCTGATGAGCAAATCTGACCCATTTCACGTTTACAGAGCCACTGAAAAATGAAGATTTGCAAAATAGTAACATATTTGTGCAAAATGCATTGAAGTCAATAGGCTATTTTCTCCTATCAAATGCATTGGAGTAAATAAACATTTTATTGCTGCATTTTTTCTTGCAGAAAATGTATTGGAGTCAATGTGCATTTTTTCCCATGTAAAAAAATAGGATTTTTTCGAGCAAGACAAAACGCATGGTGGGATTCTAATAGAGATTGACTGAAATTTGCCACAAATCTTTATCAGGTGAAAAGTAATTTGCTCATCCCTACAGCACATTTTATGTTTTTTAGTAGCATTAAGGCATAAGCCCCCTGCCTCTCAGCTGGAAAGCAGACAAGGGCCTAAAGTATACTGGGAGCCCCGGGGTACATCTTGAAAAGGAGAAGGACCAAAGCCTTGGTTTGGTGTCCAAACTAGAAGGAGCACCACCAGATATTATGAAAGATCATATTGAGTGAAAACCCCCCAGAAAAAAACGCTTATTGGATTAAAAGTATTGCCATCAAAGCATTTTGCAAATTTTTGGCCATTTCATGAATTTTTCCATGATTTTGTTGAGTTTTTGGTGAAACAAAATGGGACAAATTCACTCATCACTATTCAGGGGAGGAGGATCTAAGGAGCATCCACTTCGGCTGCCCTTGCACTCTATTCATTAGGTGCATTATAATCTAAAGCTACAAGTAATGGGAGCCATATCATATGTGCTTAACATCTGCTTGGGAAAGGCATTAGGTACTGGCCAAACTTTTGCCTAATCCCCCTCCATCTGCAACTTGTATTTGATTATTAAGCTAAGAGCAACTACAACAAAGAAGCAAAATGCTGTATAGCGTCTGAATGATTTCTACGTAGAACGCAATATTGTGCCTAGTGTTGCATTTGCCTTTATGTTACAGTGTAATATAGAATAGATAACTCCAGCTATTTATTTTGAGAGTTTTTTTTGTTTTGCTTTGTTTAGCTGAGAGGCCATTGTACTATGGGTTACTAGGATAACTGTATAAATTATACTACAAGATCTTTTTAAAGTAACAACAGGTACAAAGTTTGGCCCATGCATTGTAATCCCATAGCAATTAATAAGATAATTGCTATCAAACAACACACCAATAAATCTTAACTACTCATTGGTTTCTATGGTTACAAGAACTGGAGTAAAATGTAATCCTGGGATAACGTCTAGAAAGAAATTTCTCAGACATTTCATACAAAAGTAAGAATGGATGAAATGTCTGAGAAATTTCTTTCTAGACGTTATCCCAGGATGGTGGTGGATGGACAAAGAGGGGAAGTAGAGAATGTTGACAGGGAACAACTTTTAAGGAAAAGAGAGAGAGAAAATCATGCCAGAATACCATTTATTTCAGTTTACAATACATTGAGTGATAATATAGGGAAAATTATCAGAAAACATTGGGGTATCTCAAAAACCAATCTGGGGGTATCCCTGCTTTCCAGAATCCACCTGTCATGTCATATAAAAAGGCCCGTACTATAGGCTCTATGTTGGTTAAGGCTGATATGGGCTCAGGGAAAGAGAATAGACAGACAGTGTTACGTCCGGTAAAGAAGGGCACATTTGCCTGTTGCTCATGTAATTGCTGTAGCAATATACAAAAGGGAGAGGTTATTCACCACCCGAGAAGTGGTATCCCTCTCTCCTATCTCTGGCCACCATTCATGCACTACCACATTCGTGGTTTATGCTATAAAGTGCCCTTGTGGCCTAGTATATGTGGGTCAAACCTCACGTATGGCCAGAGATAGGATTAGAGAGCACAAATCAGCCATAAAATGCAAAAGGTTGGACCAGCCGGTCGCCAAACATTTTACGGAATTGGGGCATACGGTATCACAATTAAAATTCCAGATCCTGGATGCTGTCCCGAAGTTGAGAAGGGGAGGTGACAGGGTCAAAAAATTGTTATATAAAGAGGCATGGTGGATTAGGAAATTGAATACCTTAGCACCGAATGGACTTAATCTGGAATATGACTTATCTCCTGTTTTTAGATAATTTATATTTTATATTTTAATCTGGTTTTAATGTTCTCCTTTTTTGCAGTTTATCTGAGGATACATTTTGTTACTTTGACTGAAATGGGACTACTAATTGACATTTTGTCAGATAAGTGAAACATTGTTTTACAATTTTGTTACTTGGGTGCAGCCCCACTAGAGGGTGCTATGATATTAGTGTATATAAAGGAGACTCTGTATAATGATATGCTAGCTTGACAAAGAGCCGTGCGAGGCTCGAAACGTTGCTATGCTGCCCTGCTGTGTGTGAATAAAGGCAATTTTTATTCAATCTTGGAGTGCTGCCCATCTCTTCTCTGATTCCTGTGATCTAGTGTGGAAGGACACTACGGGAGGTGCACCCAATCAGCCGAGATAATTAACCAGGTGTGTGCCCCTCAAAAACTTCTTTAGCCTTTCAGCTTAATACAAAGGCATAAAGTGTCAGCACACCATCTGTCCATGGCCTTTCTTTCAGTCTTTCAGTTGCTGCTGACTCTCATTAAATTCAAAAGCCTGGGATTAGAAATCATAACCTAACTTCAGAAACCACTATAAATAGAAAACAAATGTAAAAAAAAGTGCTCAAAGAAGCACCCTGAGTACCTTTACATCAATTATTTTTATGGGTTTCCCATTGTCCTGTTAAGTGCAAAAAACAATAGAAATCAATCAGCCATTTGGAAATATAATTGGTTGCTCTGAGTTACTGCACTGGGGCAAATTTGCCCAATATGTATAATGTCTATACAGAGCATTCAGTCACCCATATGGCATGGGTAATAGTGCACCCAGTAGTTTACATTAGGGCTCATTTACATCCACAAGCCCAGCGGGACACCCTTGCTTTTCCCCATGGTGAGCTATGCACAAAATCACTTTCTTCAAAGGTACTTGCATCTTTACTCCTGCACTGTATAGTTATGCTTGGTCCCACTCAGCCCTTCCTGCCTTACATTCCGAATCAGGTGCTGCTGTGCCTATTGATGCAAGGGAACCCTAGAGCTACCAATTTTGTTTAAAGGCCAAGGTTCCCTTTGCACAGACATCACTTTCATGGCTAAATTAACCAGGCAGACTTTAAAAATATTTGGTGCACCTGCTCCCACTTTGCAACGTAGCACATTTGCAGTTGCATCCATTTGCTCCTACATTGGCACTAGAATTCTTAGAAAATGCCTCATTGTGGGAAAAGGACATAGCAAATTGTGGTAGGTGCTGCTCAGTTGCATCAAGAAAATCACCAGTTTGAATTCACAGTTCTTGGGAAAAGTGGTACAGTAGGAAAAATTACAAGGGTTTAATAAAAATTGGCCCCATAATGAAAAGTTTGATTAGTCCATTAAAAGGGAACCATGGGTCTTTCCCTATTGTTGCTGTTTGATACGGTGTAAGAATGTTACTACAGTAAATCAAACCAGTTGACTATGATCCATGGGCTTTTAAATGTTACCATTCTTCTACAGGAGATGCATTATATTAAAGGAAAACTATACCCCCAAAATGAACACTTAAGCAACAGATAGTTCATATCATATTAAGTGGCATATTAAAGAATCATACCAAACTGGAATATATATTAAAGTAAATCTTGCCCTTTTACATCTCTTGCCTTGAGCCACCATTTTGTGATGGTCTGTGTGCTGCCTCAGAGATCACCTGACCAGAAATACTTCAACTCTAACTGTAACAGGAAGAAGTGTGGAAGCAAAAGACTAGGGATGTAGCGAACGTCGGAAAAAAAGTTCACGAACATATTCGCGAACTTGCGAAAAAATGCGAGCGGTTCGCGAACGGTTCGCGAACCCCATAGACTTCAATGGGAAGGCGAACTTTAACATCTAAAAAAGACATTTCTGGCCAGAAAAATGATTTTAAAGTTGTTTAAAGGGTGCAACGACCTGGACAGTGGCATGCCAGAGGGGGATCAAGGGCAAAAATGTATCTGAAAAATCTGCCTGTGTGTGCTTGGAAGAGATAGTGTAGGGGGAGAGCTGTTAGTGATTTCAGGGACAGATGATAGTAAGTTTGCTGGCTAGTAATCTGCTTGATACTGCTCTGTATTGGAGGGACAGAAGTCTGCAGGGATTTGAGGGACATTTTAGCTTAGGTAGCTTTGCTGGCTAGTAATCTACTGTTGGTGCTGCTGAACTACTAGGAGCAGCAGATTAGCACACCAGTCCCACTCCCCAACACTGCTAGACTAATAGCACTGGGCTCTTATAGTAGTAGTAGTAGTAGTAGTAAAACAACAAAAAAATAAATAAAAGCAGTCCTTACAAGGACTACTGTTATTGCAGCAGTCAGCAGATGAGATCAGAAGCAGGACAGCTGCCCACTGCAGCTACATACAGAGCACTGCAGTAGAAGGTAGATTACTAGCCAGCAAAGCTACCTAAGCTTAAATGTCCCTCAAACCCCTGCAGACTTCTGTCCCTCCAATAACAGAGCAGTATCAACACGATTACTAGCCAGCAAACTTTCAACTGTCCCTGAAATCACTAACAGGCAGCAGCTCTCTCCCTACACTATCTCTTCAGCACACACAGGCAGAGTGAAAAAACGCTGCAGGGCTTCGGTTTTTATAGGGAAGGGGAGTGGTCCAGGGGAGAGCTTCCTGATTGGCTGCCATATACCTGCTGGTCTGGGGTGAGAGGGCAAAAAAAAGCGCCAACAATGGCGAACCCAAAATGGCGAACGTCGCGCGACGTTCGCGAACTTCCGGTGAGCGCGAACACCCGATGTTCGCGCGAACAAGTTCGCCGGCGAACAGTTCGCGCCATCTCTACAAAAGACACAACTCTGTCTGTTAATTGGCTCGTGTGACCTAACATGTATGGTTTGTTGGTATGTTTGTGAGTACAGTGAATCCTACGATCCCAGGGGGCGGCTCTTATTTTTTAAAATGGCAATTTTCTATTTATGATTACCCAATGGCACATACTACTAGAAAAGTATATTATTATGAAAATGGTTTATTTACATGAAGCAGGGTTTTACATATGAGCTGTTTTATGCAATATCTTTTTATAGAGACCTACATTGTTTGGGGGGTATAGTTTTCCTTTAAGTAGTCTGAAGTCTCCCTAGTAATAACAATTATTACAATGAGTCTGCTATAATAACAAATAATATTGATTGACAGTTATGAGAAGAAAGGAACTAAGATGACGTTTTGTATTTATAATCTGTTACACTGCCATAGCTGTTGTGCTGAAGGTTTTTGGGCCAGATCATATAGATCCATCATGTAGATCCATAATCCGGAATATTTTCACCTGAATTAAGATCCGTCCACTTAAGGGTAGCTACTAGGAAGTGCAGCCCTGTGCCTTTTAGGTGACTTCAAAATCAAATACAAGCACCAAATCAGTTATTACCTGTTACTGCCTGACATATTGTGAGTTTTCATAATTATTATACTCATTATTATAATAATGAATTATTTCATAATATTAGGGCTCACATACATAAATTGCATGAGCAGTTAATCTAATGTGAACATTTTGTTTTAGTGGGGAGCTGATTTATCAACATTCAAATTACATTTTTTATCACAATTCAAAGTTCAATATTTAAACATGTGCACGGTTGTTTAAGGGTTTTATCACCGTATATACATCCAAAATGTGCTGAAAAAGTCTACCTTGGCTTATACTGGGGTCAGCGGTACCCGACCCAAGTAGCTGAGATTGCAGTCACTTTTAATCATTCCTATACCAACAGTACACTTGGGGAGAGACTGCAATAGCCCACAATGCCCTCTGTTGGTTATATGAAAGAATAACAGTGCGCCCTCTGTTGGTTATATGAAAGAATAACAGTGACTGCAATATCACACAGCGCCATCTGTTGGTTGTATGAAAGAATAGCAGTGCGCCCTCTGTTGGTTATATGAAAGATTAACAGTGACTGCAATATCACACAGCGCCCTCTGTTGGTTATATTAAAGAATAACAGTGACTGCAATATCACACAGCACCCTCTGTTGGTTATATGAAAGAATAACAGTGCACCCTCTGTTGGTTATATGAAAGAATAACAGTGACTGCAATATCACACAGCACCCTCTGTTGGTTATATGAAAGAATAACAGTGACTGCAATATCACACAGTGCCATCTGTTGGTTATATGGAAGAATAACAGTGACTGCAATATCACACAGCACCCTCTGTTGGTTATATGAAAGAATAACAGTGCACCCTCTGTTGGTTATATGAAAGAATAACAGTGACTGCGATATCACACAGCACCCTCTGTTGGTTATATGAAAGAATAACAGTGACTGCAATATCACACAGCGCCATCTGTTGGTAATATGGAAGAATAACAGTGACTGCAATATCACACAGTGCCCTCTGTTGGTTATATGAAAGAATAACAGTGACTGCAATATCACACAGCGCCCTCTGTTGGTTATACGAAAGATTAACAGTGATGGCAATATCAAACAGCACCCTCTGCACATGTTTGTGGGACAGTGGGACAATGCACACAGTAATCCGTTTGGCAATTTTCTGTCACCATCAACTTTGCAAAGAAGTCTGGTTGATCGCTGGGGGGGTCGCTTTGGCAGAATGTGTGCTGCTGGGAGACAGGGCTGTAGTTGTGTCTAGGCTTATACTAGAGTCAATAAGTTTTCCCAGTTTTCGTAGGTAAAATTAGGTACCTCGGCTTATACTCGGGTCGGCTTATACTCGAGTATATACGGTAGATATATTCCAAGATTGATAAAACATGACATTTTATCAAAATTGATTATTTATTTATTAAAAATTTCATTGAATACAAGCTCGAAAAGAATTATAGTATTTGTAGTCTACTAATCATTTGTAGCTGGTCTACAATCTCTCAAAAAATATTTAGAAAACACGAAAATCTGAATTTTAAAAAATCTAACAACTCCTAAAACCTGCTGAGTTTTTGTTTGGTCATGAAAAAAAAAATGATTGTCAGTCCTGCAGAATATGTCAGCATCATAGGAATAAATAATAATAAATACATACCAACTTTGCTCACTGTTCTTTCAGATAAATTCTACCATGTGGTTCTAGTTATTTGTGAACCTCAATTTTCAATTAGGGACAGAGATTCTCATATGGGTTGAGATTAAGTGGGTTATTTACTAAACTTGTTTTTTTATGGTTTAAGTTTTTTGTGAAAAAAACTTGAATTTTAGATGGGAAAAAAAACTAAATATTCTCTAGATTTTTTAAACACGAAGCTGCAAAAATCAGAAAATGTGCCATCTCAAACCTGTTGAGGTAATGTAGAAAACAATGGCAGATTTTACAATTTGAAGATATAGTGATCTGCATTGGGTTTAGTTCGATAATCTGAAAAATTTTAGGTGATCCGGGTGTCAAATCTGAAAAATCCATAGGATTCAGGTTTTCACTTGATTTTTTTCCCGACGTGACTTTTTCAAGTTTTTAGTAAATAACCCCTTAAAATTAGTGATGGGCTAATTTGGGGCGTTTCACTTCGCTGGAAAATTTGCGAATTTCCCATGAAATTCGTAAAATGTCCAAAAATTCGTGAAACGCTGTCCGTTTTTGGCAAAATTGCGCCAGCGTCCATTTTTTTCCCTGGCGAATTTTCGCTGCGGTTTCCCGAATTTATTTGCCGGCGGCGAATCGCGGGAATTCGCTGAGATTTTGCGCCTGGTGAATAAATTCACCCATCACTACCTAAGACATTAACTTAAGGACATTCACCTTTTTTGTGCCACTTCATTATTTGGGTCTTGTGTTTGAGATCATTGATTGAAACTAAGAACTTTCTTGTAAGATCACATTTTTTAACATGCTGAAACAGTTCTTTTGTAGTATTTTTATTTGTATTTTTTACCTTGCATTCTTCCATCTTTAAACAGAATGCATGGACCATACTTTTCAAAATAAGCCTGGTTGTATCATATTATTACCAGGTTTGGTCAACCATATCAAAAGCACTGCATACCAGTAGTCTGTAAAGTAGGGTGAAACACAAGAAGTCAGTGGTCAAAAAGAGTCATATCAGAACAAAAACAAGAGAGAGACCCATCTGCAAAGTGGAAAAATGTTTTGAGGTGGGATAAGCCAAAGATTTATTTTTGTTGAAAGCAATATTTGTGTTACAAATCCACCATGTCAGTATGGTAAGAGTAGTAGCATCATAATCATTCCAAGTTGTAACACCATAAAATGTAGAAATGCCCAAGGGACATGAAAACTTATACAGCACATTGAACCCAGTGGAATTGTATTAATTATTACAATTATTAATGCTCAGTTCAGAGTCAAATTGTTCTCTTGCACGACAGCCACAGAACTATATAGATATAATAAAATTAAATTAAAAAAGGGAAAAGCAAGGCTGCATGCCTATAAATGTACCTAACCTGAAAACATAATCAAATGCATAGCAAAATCAGAATAACAGGCATCAATTCCATTTCATTGTTATAATATGAATATTCCCAAAAGGTTTTTGAATCTATTTATTACAATCTGCATTGATAATAAAATATTAATTTATTTGCCTAATATTTAGTATAACTCTAAATATCTCCAGAAAGAAAATAAGGTAGGCTGAGTCTGTATGCAACTCAAGAAAGCAGTATCTTTATGTCTTTATATTTATATTGTATTATTAGATTTATATTACTGGAAAAAATAAAATGACTTTTTAGGTAAAAAAAAAAGTTTCCTAAAAGAAAGGTAATCTCATGTTATGGGGCGTAGATTTTGGAACACCGTGTGCTGTTGAAAGCTCCCAAATAAATAATCTGAAATTAAAATCATGAAAATATCAGTTGCAAAGATCGCAATGAAATATATTTGTAATGAGACCTAAATGTAGATAAAAGGACATTAATTGCAGTGTTCACATACAGAAAACAATGTAGCTAGAAACAGCACTTGTGATCGAGGGTCCAAATGGGACATTATTAAAATGGTTTCTAAAAAAAATTGTGAATATGTTTTAATATTGTTTTGTGTACTCATTTACCTAATATATTCTTCTACTTGCAGTCTTATCTTTATTTATTAATTTATTTGTTTATAAGTCTTTTTTGAAAAAAAATATTTATGATTGCTTGAAACAAAACAAGATTTATATTAATGAGAGAAGAATAACATTTTGGCGATGATGATCTCCTTTCAGCATACAGCTCTGAACCCCTATTGTTATAATTACTCAACCAAAGCAGCAATACTTTCACATAATAAAGGTAGTTTGGAGTCATGAGTTCAAATTAAAAAACCTTTCATCAGTTGCTACCACACATGTTTTAGGGCAGAGACATACGGGAAGATTCAGGGAGATTTAGTCACCAGGGAAATAATCGCATCTCATTCGGGCGACTAATCTCCCCGAAAAGCCTTCCTGCTGGCTAGAATCTAAATCGACGGTGGAATGGCACTCAGAGTACTTCATTTACTGAAGACGTCCGAAGTTTCCTCGTCAGGCAACTTTGGGGCGACTTCGGAAAACAAAGCGCTCCAAGTGCCATCCTGCCGGCGATTTAGAGTCTGCCCGTCGGGAAGGCTTTTCAGGGAGATTAGTCACTTGAAAGAGAGGCAATTACGGGCCCGGATTTGTGGAAAGGCCATCTAGGCCCGGGCCCTGGGGCGGCAGGATTTTAGGGAGGCGGAATGCTACCCAACCACACCCACATTGGTTCAAAAGCACTGGGAATATGCTGGAGATACAATAATTTTTTAAATTTCCCATGCGCCAATCCCCATTGCTCCAGTCCAGATTATGAAAATTTGCACGAATAAAGGGGAGGGGACAGGGGCGACGAACGGCAGTCGGCCTATGGATGCCCACTATGTAAATCCGGCCCTGGGTGATTATTAGTCGCTTGGTGGCTAAATCTCCCCGAATCTTCCAATGTGTCTCAACTTATACAGAATGCTTTGCATGCCCATGATAATGTTATCTTTTTATGATAATTGTCAGGTTAATAAAGAGAATAAACAAAACATACAGGGGCACTAATGACTGATCACTTTTCTATTTACCTTTTTTTTTTTACCTGTTAGTAATTTTGCTGTGATGTATAATTTTTCCCCAAAGGATGTATACAGCAGACGTTAAATACACCAAACATAACAGCTCTTGTTCTAATAGAAGTTGCAAGCACTAGGCATGTTATTTGGCACAAACCTGTGCATATTAAAACTCGTGGAGGCCTATTTTATCAACAGTCTAATTTTAGTGGATTTAGAGTTTTTTAAACCACGACTAATCTCACTTTCTCTAAAACCACAAATGTTGTGAAGTTTATTAAAAGATCTGAACTGAAAAAGAAAGAATGGAAAAGTCTCAGAAAAGTTGCAGGAAAGACGCGAAACCCACAACTTTTTTGGCTTGACGACACACAATAACTATGACTTTTTTATATTGTCACAGAAAAACCAGCATTATAACACCCGAAAACCTTTAAAACCACAAATGAAAGAAAGATAATTCAGTTCAATAAAAGGGACATCTGCATTGACTTCTAAATGATTTCAAAAAGGTTTTAGCTGGAGTATTTTTGGATTTGGAATTGTCACAGTTTTTCCGCATAATAAATCCTGGAAAAGTCTTGCTTTTTTTTCCTGTGAATTTTTTTCGGATTTTTTTAGAGTCAAAAAGCCTGACTCTAAACAGTTGCAGATTCTAAACAGATTCTTATATAAAACTTTGGCCTCTGAAAGCTTGTGAGGTTGTGTAAAAGTCAGTGGAAGCTGTCCTAAACAAAATGTAAACTATTCATTTCATTTGAGATTTTCCAGTTTTTCCAAATTTTTTAAAATTAGTAGACTTGTTAAAATGTTTTTTTAATTAATAAGGTAACATTCATGTTTTTTAAATTGTGAGTTTATTCAGAAGTATGAAAAAATATGAAAACTACACGAATAGGAATTTTGATAGCTCTGTAAGGGGGTAATTTACAGATGCAGCCACTTTGGTTTGTCTGTTTGACACAGAATAACTAAACACAGATATCCCATTTAACTCATTTAACACAGAAAACTGCGTCACAACATCCCATCTAATTAAAGCATTCACCATTGTGAACAATGGAGCTTTGGTATGCTAATGAAAAGGTTAAATGCATTAAATGAGTTAAGATGACTTAAGATAACACAGTTTCTTCAATTACCCCTGAGTCATGACGCATTTAACTCACAAATCCAAGTGGCTTCATCTGTACTAAACTCCAAATGCAAAAATTACAAATAATTCATGATTTTTTTTCTTTATAAAATCAGTCTTTTAAAAAAATCATTAATTTTTCAGAATTTATTAAGCCCTGAGGATGGAAAAGTCCAAATCTGAAAATCTGGCATCTCAGACCTGTTGAGGTTGCATATAAGTCAATGGGAGAAGTCCCAATGATTTTTTGATGTGTGCTGGGTTTCGTGCAATACCCTGAAGTTTTCAGAGTTTTCATGTGAAAATTCCGAAAAAAATGGTGAAATTCGTGAAAATCTGATGAAAAAATCCAAACAAAATCGTGAAAATTAGATTTTTTTTCCCTCAAAGCAAATTTTTGGGAAAATGTAATAATAAATAAGCGTAAAAAACCATAGTGGATTTGATCGGAGTTTGTAGCAGAAAATATTGGGATAAATTCGGACTTTGATGAATAACCCCCATAGTGTGATCCTGTAATGGAGAGTTCAGTGTCCTTGTGTTTGTTGCCCCTGTGCAACACACTTGGGTGCTAGAGATCCCTGCACAATTAAGTGTAATGATTCTGGAATGATGGTAAAAGAAAAGGTCTGGTGGTTATTTTTTTTTTCACTTTGCCGATCCATATAGCCTGTGTATGCAATCAGGGTTATTTACTTATGAAGGCACAGTATAAATAATTCCTTTGAGTAGCCTGAAATGCATTTTTTTCTATGCAGAATCACAATTATGCCCTGCAGGTGCTTATTATTTGACATCTAAAGGTTAATTTCAGAAAGAGGTTTCATTTTCATATACTGTCAATCTGCCTGCCCCCAGCTGTTGAATAATTGCAATTGTAATTGTACTCATTCAGTTCAGAATTGTAGTTCAATAAAGGCTGAAGTCCCCAAGTCATATTTGTGTGTGTCAGTTTCCCCTGTTCTGCATGGGCAAAGCAGCACGCTGTGTCCCAAGCCTGATTGCTTCTCATAAGAAAAATACTTCTTTCAAGAAAATAAGAATCCAAATAAAGCAAAACGCTACTTGACATGTTCAGTTATTTTCTTCTGGGTCAGAAGCAAATATTGAAAACCTGGAATGGTTGGAGGGAATTCCAACGTAAAGTATAATGGTACACAGGCATTCCTCTACACAACGAAGTACACTTATATATCACTCCACCCAGAGTCATTTAATATTCTGTCCTTCACAAACCCAATCTAGTACAGGTATGGGAAATATTTTGAAAAATAGATGGGACCTGGGGTTTTCTGGATACAGGGTCTTTCATGTGGAACACCACAACTTAAGGCTGCTAAAAATATTTATATACAGGTATGGGATCAGTTATCCGGAAACCATTATCCAGAAAGCTCCGAATTACGGAAAGGCCATTACCCATACACTCCATTTTATCTGAATAATTAAAATTTTTTTAAAAAAGTATTTCCTTTTTCTCTGTAATAATAAAACAATACCTTGTACTTGATCCCAACTAAGATATAACCAATCCTTATTGGAGGCAAAACTAGCCTATTTGGTTTATTATGGGGCAGATTTATTAAGGGTCAAAGTGAAAATTCAAATTCAAATTTTTAAAAAATGTTTTTTGCTCAAAACTCTCAAATTCAATTGTGAATTATCCAAACCTGATTCAAGTATTAAAGGATCAGCAATATAATTTTTTTTAAAAAAAATCATTAATATACTAAGAAAAAAAACCCACCAACACATATTAAACTTTAAAATCGCAAAGTCTTTATTTAGAAATAACTTACCGAAACTCCGCTTGTGCTCCTCTTCAGAAAAGGCGATTGGGTGATCCATCGTGCGGCAAATGATTTCTGCTCCCTGCCTTCCTTATAGGAATAGCCAGGAAGGAGATATGGAAATGATTGTCGCCCTGTCGTCTTTTTCTGAAGAGGAGCACAAGCAGAGTTTGAATTCGATTTAGAATTTCGAGATTCATCATACTCTGGCACTTTAAAGGAACAGTAACGTCAAAAAATAAAAGTGTTTTGAAGTAATAAAAATATAATGCAGTGTTGTCTTGCACTGGTAAAACTGCTGTGTTTGCTTTAGAAACACTACTATTGTTTATATAAATAAGCTGCTGTGTAGCAACGGGGGCAGCCATTCAAAGGAGAAAAGGCTCAGGTTACACATCAGATAGCAAATAAGGTATGTCTGTCTAATGGTGTTATCTGTTATCCATTAGTTAACCTGTGCCATATAGCCGTTTTTCAATTTCCTCCATTGCTCCACAGCAGTTTGGTTATATGAACTATAGTAGTGGTTCTGAAGCAAACAGATCAGGGCGACACTACATGATATTTTCATTACTTTAAAACATTTTTTGGTGTTGCTGTTACTTTAAGAACTAGAATTTGACTATTCGCCACCTAAAACCTGCCGAATTGCTGTATACGTCAATGGGGGATGCCCAGGGATCAGTTTGGTGATGTTTGCAGCCTTCCTGACATTTTAGTTTTTTTTCGGAGAAAAAAACCAAATCAAGTTTTTTAAATTTGATTAGAGTTTTTCTAATTCTAATCTAATCGAATTTTCAGATCGATTAAATTCGTTCAAACAGAGAAAATTTTGTTTTATTAATACATTTCAATTGATCGAATTTTGAGTGTATGGGAGATTATGGGAGTTTTAAATAACTCACATGAATTCGAAATTCGATCCCTAATATATCTGCCCCATATGTTTACATGATTTTCTAGTAGACTTAAGATATGAAGATTCAAATTTCGGAAATATTCTTTATCCATAAAAAAACTCACATCCTGAGCATTCTGGATAACAGGATAATACCTGTATTAAAAAACAATCATTTTACATTTCATATAGATTTACTGTATGCTAGCTTAGGTACATACAGTATCAACAAGGTACTGACATTATTAGAGAGAAAAAAAGCAAAATCAGAAAAACTGAAGAATGGTTTATTTAAATAGGACTATTTGGGAATTGAAATGCTGTATTATGGAGCTTTTTGAATTACGATTGTTCATACACTATACATGTGTTATTCTGTTTTTCATAATATAATTTAATCAAAGCACAAACTGAGATTTAATTTTATCTCTGCAGAGTAAGCAGTATGTTAACTCACGCACAAATAATTAACAGCAGTTAAGTAGCTGAATGTTACTGAAGAAAATAATGTGCTATTTTTTTTAGTGAAGTTTAAAATGTTAAGTGAACCTTGCATAGAAACAGATATATTTACCTTTGATTGTGACAGTGTTATATAAACTATGGTGTCTCTGATAGCTAACTTTATTACAATTTAATGTAAAAGCGCCCTCTAATTAAACCATAAAACATAGTAAGGTTAATTTATGTCCTGCAAGTGCAATTTTTGTGCAAAATAATGGCACATGGTTCAGTACTAAAGGTATGTAATCCATTATCTTGAAATCCATTTTCCAGAAAGTTTCAGATTACAGGAAGGTAATCTCCCATAGACTCTATTTTAATGAAATATTTAAAAAAAATGTAAATGCTTTCCATTTTCTTTGTAATAATAAAACAGTGCCTGTATTTTATCCTCAAGATATAATTAATTGTTATCGGTGGCAAAAAAATCATTATGAGTTTAATGTTTAAATGACTGTTTTAGTAGACTTAACATAAGGAGATTCGAAATACAGAATGACCCCATATATAGAAAGCTCCAGGTCCATAGCATAAGCAACACTTATATATATACTGTAGAATGACTATAAGTAAGAATTAAGGGGTGGTACACCTTTAATTTAACTTTTAGGGGGTTATTTACTAAACCCACGAATGCAAAAATCACGAAAAATTTGTGATTTTTTTTAAATAAAATCGGACTTTTAAAAAATCAAAAAAAATTCATAACTTATTTAACCCCAAGGATGGAAAAGTCTGAATCTGAAAATACAGCATCTCAGACCTGTCAAGGTTGCATATAAGTCAATGGGAGAAGTCCCAATAATTTTTTGATGTGCTCTGGGTTTTGTGCAATACCCAGAAGTTTTGGGGTGAAAATTCTGAAAAAAATCTTGAAAATCGTGAAAATGGGATGAAAAAATCCGAAAAAAAATTGAAAATCTGATTTTTTTTCCTGGAAAATATAATAATAAAAAATAAGCGTAAAAACCCAGAGTAGATTTGATCGGAGTTTGTAGCAGAAAAAACACCCCCTATGTATGCTATAGAATGGTTAATACTGAGTAACTTTTCAATTGGTCTCCATGATTTTTTTTTTTCAGTTTTATAACTGAAGGAAAGTTCACTGTCTCCTGAACATGCCAATACCAAATATGAGTTTTATGGAGATATCTGACTTGTACAGATCAAACGCTCCCAGAAGTACACTACCAAATGTTCAAAGCACCACTCCAGAAACTCCAGTTTTTGATAAAATAACTAAACATTGCCTCAAAACTTGCATTTCACAGCATCTTCTCCACCACATGTCATTAAATACCAAAATAAAACATCATAAATAGGCCCAGAATGGATAGAATTACACAATTATGTGGCATGTAGAGACCCCACAAATGTATCTTGTGCATACATATTGTAATACCTGTTTCTGCTACTGCAAAAACACACTGTTTTGCGTGTGGTAAAAACTGGGGAAAAAAAAGTTTTCGGGGAAAGCTCCGATGTTTGCCCGACCCTATTTTTTCGGGCTTTTTTCTTCATAAATAAGGTCCATTCAGGAATTCGGAGTTGCTTGGATTTCTAACAAAGAAAAACTGAGATAAATTCGGACCGTGACAAATAACCCCTACAGGTATATCTTTAAACTCCTAACTATCAAACTGCAAAGCAATGCTTAAAGGAGAATTCAACCTGTGGGGAAAAAACCCTGTACCCCGACCCTAGGTAGACCCCCCACCCTCCTCCCCCCAGGCTAAATGCCCCCCTGGGGAAATACCCCATACTTTATGCTTACCCCTCGGCACAGATTCTTCCAGCGGAGTTGCACGCATCCATTTTCCAGCTCCTCAGTAAGCTGACTGGGAGATCTGTATTTTTGCGCATGCGCAGTTGGAGAAGTTTGCCAGTTTACGACAACTGCGCATGCACGTAATTACATGGAAATTGCCGCTCTCTCAGTCAGCTTACAGAGGAGCTTGTAGATGGATTTGTGTAACTCAGCTGTGCCGAGGGGTATGTATAAAGTATGGGGCATTCCCTGGAGGGGGGGTTTAGCCTGGTGGAGGAGCAGGGGGGCTCCTCCTGGGGTGGGGGGTATGGGTTTTTTTCCCACAAGTTGAATTCTCCTTTAAATTAGCAGTATTTATGAAAAGTAATTATGACAATTGTCTCGCAGCTTGCATTATCCTATGCACCATCCTGGGCACTATCCTGTGTCCACTTGGTTAGTAGAATCAGATCCCAAATCTTTAAATCTATGGGTCCTTGACAGGCCACCTTCCAATCCTCTTGCATAAATTGGTTGAAGTTCAGCACCACAAATCTTTCTTAAATGACAAGGAAAGTCTAAAATAGAATAAGGCTAGAAATGCTGTATTTTGTATACTAAGCATAAGCATGAACTCACTGCACCACAAAGCCTAATCAAACAAATGATTTATGCTTTCAAAGTTGGCCACAGGGGGCTGTCATCTTGTAACTTTGTTAAACATCTTTGCCTGACCCTGAACCTGCACATGCTCAGTGTGGTCTGGGCTGCTTAGGGATCATCATTAACAAAGCTGCTTGGGTTCCGCATGACTGATAAGTAAGGCAGGGGCTCCCCCTGCTGTTCATAAGTATGATTGTTTCCCTGCTCAGCACTTAGGGACCATCTGACAATTCATATTCACAGCAGTAAATGATGAATTTCACTGCATAGAGGTTTCTTATAAAAACTGTACACATTTTTTAATTAAAGTATATTGGAGATGGGTTTCTTTTTCATTGAAGAAAGTAAAAATGGGATTTTATTTTTTTCCTTTCCTTGTCCTTTAAAATGTAAATTTGGAAAGCTGGCAGGACCTGGATAAGCAAAGTTTCAGGCTACACAGAGCCTTTTTTCAAGCTTGTGCCCATCCTGTGCCGCACAAATCCTAATGTACCAAGGCACATAATTAGATTAGCAGGGCACAGATTAAACTGCTGAAAAGCAGCACAGGGAGAGGGGTTGTATACTAGTAATCGCATTATTTACCTTGCTGGATCAAACATAATAAGTAATTAATTAATTCGTTAATTAATAACAACAAATTTTTCATGATTAAAAGAAAAGGCAAAAATTATGTTCAGCTCAAGCTAATCATTGAATTCATGTTGAACAAGGGGTTATACTGTCCATTTAAAAATTAGTTCTAGGTTTACACTATATGAGAACCACTTCAAGAACTCAACATAGATCTGAACTCTAGGCCCTTCCGCAATTTTGTACGAGTACCAACCCAAGAAATGACTGCAGCAAGGTAACCCACAAAAATTTCAGCAGACTGCTGTAAGATTTTCACTCCTGTATAATTGGGTCTTTCTATTTCAGATCTGTACATACAAGTTGCTTTATTTCTATTATATTTGGATTAGAGATTTCTACATATTGTGGAAATTCAGTGCCCATGATTTGTCTGCTTTTACATTATTTTTAGACCTTTAGATCCCATGAGAATTGTGTGGAATTAGGTCTTAGTGTGAGCTTGTTATTATAGTAACCATTGATCTTGGGTCTAACCCTCACCTACTTGAGTAAAGATTTGTTTGTACACGTTCCCACAGCTCCTGCATTTGCAGCTGAAATGAGCTAAGAAGCAAATGAGATGGAAGGTCATATGTCAAAAATAGACTAGAGAAATCAGTGCATAGGATTAGGAAGATTTATAACCAAGGTCATGGGCAGAGGTTAGACCTGACAAAGTCAAGTTCAGAGTCATTGCATTCCTTTACTGCTTAAAAGACTGGAGCACTAGTTCTTACACAGTCTTGAAAAGCAACAATGTCTTTCAGGGACAAGCCACTTTTAACTATCTTTGCTGCATAGGGTTCACAAGGTAAACACAAATAGTTTAGTAAAAAAATGTAATCCTTTGAGTGTCATGTTGCAGTAGAATAAATGAACAGCTGCAGATTAATGAAGGGGAGAACTCATGTATGTGTATAACTAAAGACACAATGGATTCTGCCCCTAGTCCAACATTTTTACATGGAGAATTGATGTGTGCGACTATGATTAAACCATCTGACATCAATGCATTTGGCAATCATTTAGGCAAAATTTATAGGAGACTACACTTAAAGGGTTTTGATAGCAATTATCCCATACAATACACTATACATAACAACATTGCCACAGACATGTACATAACTATTGCTCATGGTTCATTGCAACCAGTTTTATAGAAAATGTCCATAAGCTTTTGCATTAACATTTTTTATATTAATCCTTAAACATACAATTATTATTATTATTATTATTTCTTTTTACATTTTAACACTCTCCATCAAATCAGGAATATGAATAGAGGAAAAATTATACAGAAAAATGCAGAATGCAAATTCAACAAATTCAAAGCATTTCCACCCCTTTAGCACTTATCACACCCACTAACCCAATTAACTCATGTGATAACTTTAGAGATTCTGACCTTTGGCGTGCATTTTATGGAGCTTATTTAATTGGATGATTTCCGATTTGCTTCTGTGTTTGAGATAATATGAGATTAATTGCATTGTCAAATTTTGAATACTAATCAGATGCTAATGGTAAAATCCATTGACTATTTTACTAACGGAGGATTTGTTTGATTTTTTTTTTTACCATCAACTGAGACGCTGGTTCATCACATACTGAGATCATATATTTTGCAATCATTATGCATACTTGTTTAAGTAGGTCAATTTGGAATAGTTCACAATGTGCTATCAATCAAACAGAATTCGAATGCTCTGGGGTAAGGCTGGGCTCCCTAGAGAAGTTGTTTTTGCAGATGTAGAAATCCCAACATAAACTTGATGAATTAACATTTACTGAAAGTAACTTAGATATTAACAAATACAGGCAAAATAATGTAATCAAAATAATGTAATAAGAACAGTACAATTTACTTAAGCATTTTAATTGTCCAACTGTTTATGACCTCAAATTTACTCTATCTTTAATTGATCACTTGAGTATTCATTTGTACATTTTAAATAGGTTAATCTTTCTCTATTGTGTCTGCCAATGGTGAGGAAATATATTCTTTTAAAGCCTTATCTATGAGTACTATAAATATAATTTACTCAATATTGGATTTTGGAACATGCATAAAGCCAAATAAAATTTTACTAGAACTAGTAACCTATTGCTACTACCAGATGGTGGCTCTTTAACTGTTGACCATTAAATGTGACCTGTTGTAAATGTTGAATCTTTTAATACATTTCCCCCCTGAATTGCTGATATTACAAGGGAATTAAATAATTATTGATGAGGCAAGTCTTGTCAAAAAGTATATAAATGAAGAAAATATATATTTAATGAAGAAAGTCATACCTGGGGAGACTTCCAAATTCCAATTTGTGAATTTTCACAAAGAGCTTGAATGCAGTGAATTGGTATTCTACTAATCATTTTCCATAGGTCTACCAACTCTCAAAAACGTTTTAAAAATGTGTAAACTCAAAAAAAAACAAAACAAAAACAAATTGAAAACATTATATTATTGCCTAGGACAACTCCCATTGACTTCTACATGCATTTTTCATTTTTAGTTGCTGAATTTTTACATTCAAGTTTTGAAATTTGAGTTTTTAATCTCTAATTTGTATTTGTGAGTTTTAGAGCAAAAAACTCAAATTGTGGTAAAAATTTGAATCTAAACATTAATAAATCAGCTCCTTGGTATTCCCATCACTTAAGGTTATATTTACATCTGCAACACAAATATGCAAATGTTTATCACAAATTTTTTATGAAAAGGAAACAAAAGAATAAAGGAAATAAATCACTGTAGAAAAATACTACAGTTTCTCTCTTGCACAACAAGTAAATATTCATAAAGAAAACACGATTCATGCATTTCTAATAAGTGTATACAATGTTTTTTAATAGTTTAATGTAAAAAGTATTTCATTTACATTAATTTTCACACTCATGATGCTGGAAGACTCGCTGTTCACTCTATATGTAGAGACGGGAATGTACACTTAAGAACTTATAAACAGGTCAAAGTAAATTAAGTAAAGTTTTATTCTAAAAAAAAATATGTCCAAAATGGTATCAGGAACAGCCGGGACTTGAACTCTAGTTTTCTGTGTCTGGGACTGTTGTATTTACCATGTGAGCAACTGGAGGCTCTTGGGGGTGTTCCTGATCTTGTCTTTGATGTTCATATATATCTGCCTGTTCACAGTATGTCTCCTCCCTGTTTTACACCCACCTCGTTTGCCCTTGTGTGTCTTCTATTCCTAATCACCTTCCCTTTATAAACCCCGCCCTGAGTCATTGACTGTATTTGTTTGTTCCTGACCTGCCGATCTGAAGCTTGATCCCTGAAAACCCTGATCCCTGAACACCTTGATCCCTGAACACCTTGATCCCTGAAAACCTTGATCCCTGAAAACCTTGATCCCTGAAAACCTTGTTACTGAATACCTTTTACTTTGTTCCTGAGTGAGTACCTTCTGTTCCTGTGTTCCCCATTTTTTCCCTCACCTTGTGGATACCCTGATTATCCTTTTTGCCTGTTCCTTCCTTTTGTTTTTTGTGTTCTGGCTGCCATCAAATCAACTACTATCGTCATGTCTTTGCTTCCAATCACCTATGGCTATACTCCTGGGCTTCCGCCATATCCACTCCCCAAGGAGTCCTCAGTTACAGCGGTTCCCTGTTGTAAATGTTACAAAAGAAACCTTGATGGGTTTTGTGCCATCGGGTTTTTTGTGGGCAAGATATATCAATAATTTAATTTAAATCAAACTGTTTTGCTCTAAAACTTGTGAATTTGAATTATGCTCTGAAAGACTTGTATGTACAGTACAATATTTATTAAGCTCACAAACTGGAATGTAAAACTTCTAAAAGCTGCAGAAGTCAATAACAGCTGTCTATGACAATTTTAGGCATTCTTTTCATTTTAAACTGTGATTAGCCTCTTGATGAGGTAGTGATGGGGGCCATGACTGCATGTAATGCTGTTCCTGCTTTATTCAGCACTTTATTTACAGGTCAAAGAATAAATATACATATGCAGGAAGGAGGAGTTTGGAAGGAACAGCTACTTTTACATGTAATGAAAGGTTTTCAAGTTATTGGCATATATTTATTTTTGCAGGTATGGATTCTGGAAGCCCATCATCCAGAAAATCTTCAAATTGCAATAATGCAGTTTCAATTTTCTATAGTTTCAATTTTAATTAAATAATTTAAATTTTAAAAATGAATTATCTTGATACAAACTAAGATACAGTATAGTGCATCCTTCATTAGGCAAAAACAATCCTATTGGGTTTACTTAACATATGGAGATCCAAATTATGGAAAGATCCCTTATCTGGAAAAAACAGGTCCTGGGCATTCTGGATAATACAACCCATAACTGTACATCACTGGACAAATTATAAGGCATGCTGGGTGAGAAAGCTACTTTACCCATTTATATTGTGCTCAATTACAGCCTAGACAAACTAAAACGGCCTTGCTTTTGTCAAGTTAATGTTTCATATGCACTTAACATTATTAAGAAACATACTTTAATTCAGAGAAATTACAAATTACAAATGAATTGCAATGTTGATTACAATATATAAAGTTAATTCCCCATTGGCATGCAGCAGATATTAATTAAACCTTTAATTCTAAATACAAAGAAACACAGATTATCTAAACAAAAACTAAAAATATAATATATATATATATATATATATATATATATATATATATATATATATATATATATATATATATATATTGTACATAAATAGCTTATTAAAGAGAAAAATAAAAAAAATAGATTGTATGTTGATAGCTGAGATATAAATATATAATATAATATACTGTACATGTTTTTAAAATCATCCTCACTCACAATGATGTAAATTGCCTTTTTGTAAGATCGAAAAACAACAGAGAGCACAATTAAGTTACATTTCTTTAATTAGCATTATAATTAAATAAAAACAACATTAGCAATACCTTCCTGATAGACAGGCTGAACAACAAGACCATCAACAAATATACAGTATGTGGCTTCTGTACATCTTAAGTTTTTAAAAAACAAATCACAAATGCTATTTTCCAGCAGAATTTGTAGTAAAGTAGCAGATGCCTTAAATACATTCTTCCTTGTTTTTTCACTTATTAGAGGGGTTGTTCATCTTGTAATTAACTTTTTGCATGATGTAGTGAGTTAGTCAATTTGCAATTGTTTTTCATTTTTATTTGTGGTTTTTGAGTTATTCAAATTGGCAATTTCAGCAGTCTGGTTGCTATTGGCCTAATTACTTTAGCAACCATGTATCAATTTGAATAAGAGACTGGAAAATTAACAGAAGAGGACCTGAATAGAAAGACGAGTAATGCAAAGTAGCAATAACCATATATTTGCACCTTATAGAGAATTAGGTTTTTTTGATGGGGGTCAGTGACCCCCATTTGAAAACCGGAAAGAGTCAGAAGAAGTAGGCAAATGATTCAAAAACTATAAAAAAAATGAAGGCCAGTTAAAAAGCTATTTGGAATTAGACAATCTATAACATATTAAAATTTAATTTATACAAACCCTTTAAGTAACCACCCTTTTAATCCATAGACACACTAGTTGTTCTGAATTGGTTGATTAGCCCCAAGAGGTTGCACTTCCCTTTTCCCATTTACCTTTCCTCCTTTTACTTATATATCTAGCCTCACAATTCTGTTTCTACCCCCTCATTCTTTGACCAGCTCAGGGGTACCTGTTTTTTGGCCCTTCCCTCCTGCCCCTCTTCCTATGTTGTTTATTATATGTCTCAGCTATGACAGTGTTTTGTCATATTCTGGAAATAACATGTATACAAACGTATGCAAGAAGGAGGGGTTAGGGCAGAACAGGTGATTTTACATGAAATGCAAGGTGTTGATGTTAATGACAAATTTTTATCATTATATACAGTAGCTGGATAAATCATAAGGAGAGAAAGTTACTTTACCCATTTATATTAAGCTTCATTACAGAAAGAAAATAATACTCTAAATCTGCCATGGTTATGGCACGCTTTTTATTTAGACGCTTTACCAGTATTAATATAATTACCCCTAGCAGGATTTTGGTGTGTTTCAAGTTATAGTGGAAGGTCGGGGTTTGGGCTACACTACATAACTTCAACACATGTGCCCCTAGGGAACTTCCAGTCAGTTTGAGCAATCTAAATGTTCTGTAATTGCAGCTTACTGCAAGGATTAATAATTAGCACAGAAGTGAATTCCCAAAACACAGAAGTACAATTCCTGAAATACAAAAATAGCAGACAGAATAATTAGGGAGGTGAGAACCTTTACAGGGGAGTGTCCCAAAAAGACAGTTCTTATTAACTAGTTTATATTGTGGTCTCCCAAGAGACAATGAATGAGGCCCTAATCCTCTTTTTAAAAGCATCTGTGAGATTTAAATTGACACTTAGGGGCCAATTTGCTAACAATTGAATTTCCTATTTTTCCATGAATCTCTAAAAATTTGTGGTATTCTAATTTTTTTTAAAAGAGTTAAAATTTCGAGCTTTATTAAGTGTAAAAAGCACAAAAACCAATAATACAAAACTTCACCAGGTAAAAGTTGTCGAGATCCTATAGCAGTCAATTAGAGCTGTGCTGATCCCATTGGACCTTAGAGATTTTCAGATTTTTTTTTCTATAGGAATTGTCAGAAAAAGTAGAATTTTTAGACGTGTTCAAGGTATTTGTATATTTTAGCACATTGTTCAGCTTAATTTTCCATTAATACAATTTTTTATTCAGATTTTTTAATAAATCTCATCTCATCTTAGTCGTGGTTGTGTCTATATAGGAAGTATTTAGGCCAAAATGTTATATTGTCTTGTTGAATATGGCACTGCAAAGTAATAGTCTTGCTTCTGGCAAATGAAATCCATGGAAAATTAGTGTATTACCAATTTTCCAAAATATACCTTCAAAGGAAAAAAATTCAAAAGACTACCTTTCTAACTGGCTAAGTCTGCTTGTAGGACATTATGTTGCTTTTAAAGCTACAAGGTACTAGTGACCACTGTAATTTTGAACATGCAATTCAATTCTTGCATTGTTTTTCATAAGAATTACGCAGTATTAGATAAAAAAAAGTGATTTATGCTCCTCATTTGGTGGATTATGTGGTTCTCTCAATACACAAGTCTATCCCCAACATCTTAATGTTGAGCAAAAGGCAGGGATTGCCTATAAGAAATTCTGCTGTTTTACGATAGAATATTTATTTATGTAACCACATTGTTTTATCTCTGTCTGTCTGTCTATCATCATCTATCAATCATCTATCTATCTTTCGATCTTATACTTGTATTTAAACTTTATTTAAACAATATTAGTTTCTAATGGTTTTACTCCTTCCACTTTTTTGTCAACCATCCTCTTTCTTAATGCCCAACTGAGGAAACTGCCATACAAAATTACATTTCCAATTTGTGTAGACACTGATCGATTCTTCATGGATTTTTGTTTGAATAACACAGTCAAATTTGGTAAGTAATTAGCTGACACTTGTGTCAGGAATTACATTCATTTGGTCCTAATATTTAATTTTCTAGGAAGAAAAATGAACGTTATATCCTTTCCAATCAAAATGATGCATAGATTGCTTTTATGAAATGACTTTAGGGAAAGGAATACAATCACCCATCTGCCAAATAATAGTTAGCCAACAAATCATGTGCTATATAAATGAATTGAAAAAGCAACTTTTTTATCCTAACTATACAGTATAATACAATGTGCAATAACACAATCTTATGAATCTGTGTTTTAGATTCTTTTTTATTGTTAACTTGAATTTAACATAATACTATATTCATACACATAATATGCCCAATATTACACATTCATCAAGGATGTCAGTATTACAATTACAACATTCACATTCACAGTGCCATTTGCTGTATAGCTTTGCTTTATTTTCATCTATAACTTATGTAAAAGATGAACTAAATATTGTCCACTCATTTGAAATGTCTCTTGCAGTAATAAATGGAACCATTTTAATTAAATAAAAAGATGATTTCCCTCTATTTTTTATTGTATTAATCATCTTGTTGTTTTAGGCATATTGCATTCATCCTCGATCAATCTGTTGCCTTTGGGGTGAAATTGTAGACATTCTTATTGACCACACTAGCATACATTTGTTTTCATACTGAAGGAGTACTTTATATTTTCAGCTGCAATTTGCATAGGTAAAGACATAATTTACCTTGTATTTAAAAGAATATTCTACTGACATTAGCACTTTCATAACAGTAATGGCCATTCAATTAAAATTCCCTTGCTCTTCACTTAAAGGACTAGTAACATCAAATTTTTTTTAAAAGAAATTCGATAGTACACAACGAAAAAAAACACCTACACAAATTATACTTTAAAAAAGCAAAGTCTTTATTGAGAAATAACTTACAGAAACTCTGCTTCCTGTCTTCTACAGAAACGGTGAAAGGGCGACCATCCATTGGGCGGTGCTTGATTTCTCCTCCCTGGCTCTCTGCTGCTGGATCCTTCAGCTGCCACATTCTGTGCTTTCTGTAGTGCAGCGGCGCTTCCAGCAGGAACTTGAGGCGGATCTTCGGTGCCAGTGTTCCTATGGGTCATGTTCTCTGTTATTGAAGTTTATCACCTTTGAAAACCATAATTGTATCAGTTGCCACAATGATTAGTTTTATGATACTATGTTATGACATGATTACATTCATCAAATGGCTGAGTGCATGATTTTGGGGTAAATGGATGACAGATTTAAGCTACCGTATATACTCGAGTATAAGCCGAGTTTTTCAGCCCCCAAAATATGCTGAAAAACTCTACCTCGGCTTATACTCGGGTCAAGTGCAAAAACGGTCGCCGGCGTCTAAGAATAGTCGCCGGCGTCCAAGAATAGTCTCTAAGAATATTCGCCGGCATCCAAGAATGGTCGCCAGCATCTAAAAACGAGACGCCGGCACCTCCAATGGGAGCAGAAACCCTCAATTTTTTGATTGAAACTTACCAGAAGCTGCTACATTTCTCACCCTCAGCTTATACTCGAGTCAATAAGCTTTCCCAGTTTTTGGAGATAAAATTAGGTACCTCAGCTTATACTCGGCCTTATACTCAAGTATATATGGTAATGAAAACCCTTACATACATGGTTGGACTTTTGACATAATGTCCTACTGAATATTTCTGGATGCTAAAAAAGTTCAGTGACCTTGAAAAAGTTATATCCTATGGAATGCTAAAAAATGAAAGGTCAAAACAATTGGTAGACCGTTGAAGGAGGGGCAAGCAAAGATCTACTTAAAATTGGTAGTCTCTGACCATCTCTGAGGAAATGATTTGTTGTAACAAAATAACACATGGAATTCGGCCCCACTATATGGTATGAAGGACCATGATGTTATTTTTAGCTAAGAGTACTTTTTGATGTCCCTGTAGATGAGAGGATGATCCCTGAGAAGTTTTTTTGCATTTGTTCATAACTTGCCCAATTAAACATGATGTCCCAATAATCTAATATAAAATTCGAAAATGTATTCAATCAGCATCATAGTAAAAAAAACATACATGCTGACCCCATATGATCCACCTTACACATTTCGTACATTCCGGTACTTGATCATAGGAATTTATGCCAGTGTTTTCTCAGTTCCAAAATTAAAACCAGGGTGATCCCAAACCCCAAACCAGTAATTCTCTTTATTAAGATCAATGTTCTTTCTGGGGTACTAGTGCTATTCCCTGTATCATGTATAAACAATTGTACCAACTATAGTTAACCTGAGAAGAAACCAACCATTTGCTTTACAACTCATAGTAATTATGTCAAAATCACAGATCGTAAAAACTGATAACTGAACTCTAAAGGTAGATGTATTTGTAGATGAAAGATCCAATATACCTCCCTTCTTGCCAGAAGACTCATATGATCACCTCCCCTAACTCCCAGTCAAACCAATTTTCTTCTTATATATAAGATTGTATTTGTTGGGTGAGTCCTTGTCAGTCTGCTTGGTGGATATGTTCTAGTATGCTAGAATAGGTAGATGACCATGGGTGTGGACTAATTGCAGAAAATGTTTAAGTGGCCAAAGGTTTGCAGTAGAGGGCCCAGATTGGTGGGTATGTATCACCTGAGCGAGGGTATTGTTGGCTAGAGGATATTTCTGCTAAACATTATGGAAGGATAGACTGACAGGGGCTCAGAAGGCAGTGTTTTACTGTAATAACTTTACCTATTTTCTGTTATAATACGTATATGTATGCTAGTATGCACAATATTTGTTGGTATTTGCACTGTTGTAAATTCAATACAGCTGTGCCCAGTATTATTCCAAAGATATTATCACACATTGTAATTCATTAGTTAGTTGAGTGAGTGTTGGGTGGCACCTGGGTCATGCCTTTCTAACCTGATCACAATACTGTCTGTGGACTGAACTTCTCTCTTGCAGGGGCAGTTATTTGAGTTTATAGTATTATTGGAAATTTGTAGAGGACTCAAAAGAGAAATTACCTTAATTTCATTAAGGTATTTAGAAGTGAGGTAATTTGTGGGAAATGCAGGTACTGGGGGTATCTCCTATGTATATATTGAAGTATCCCAGACACCAGCTATTTAACCTGAAGGCTACATTATATTAACTTTATCTAAATTGCAAGTAATTAAATAAGCACTGGCTCATCTTTAAAAAAAACCAAAACAAAAAGCAACAGATGAGCACAGTGGGTACATGACTGCAAGAAAGCAAACAAAATATGAAACATTTGTTTAAGGGAACATGGAGTAGTTCTTATATATAAATATATAGGGCTGCACCCCTCCTCTGGAATTCTCTTCCACCGTCTTCGACTTTCTCCCAACCTTTCTGCTTTCAAAAGATCTCTTAAAACGCACTTCTTTCGAGAAGCCTACCCTCACTCTGCTTAATTACCAAATTCAATACCACATACAGTACTACATCTCTCACTCACTTAATTCTGATCCTGCCCCCTCCCATACCTTGCACAGGGCCTTCCTCACCTTTTGTACCGGTATTGGTTGTGATGAATGAAACACCATATGTTCTATGTATGTAATTAATGTGATTTAGTTGTATAAACACATTTACTTCACATCGCTGCGAAATATGCTGGTGCTATATAAATAAATTAATAAAAAACGATCATATATCTTTATTTAGATGATGATGGAATAACTCACCCTGGTGGTCTTGTGGGGGTGCGATGGGAACGTCCGCTGCACCCTTCGGTGCCATCTGTGTAATGCACATATCTTCCGGGATCGCACATTTGGCTATCTCCGCCTATATTCGGAAAGTGACTTTGCCTGTCCCTGATCTTGTCCAGGTCACTGCCTGCCCTGATTTTGCCTATCCCTTGACTATTCTTTTGGATTCTGATTTTGTACTGCATTTTGGTATTTGACCCAGCTTGTGACCTCGACTCCGTTTTTTCTATCAATTCTGTACTGCACTGCCGATTGGTAACGACCCAGCCTGTACCTTGACCATGCTTCTAGTTCTCAACTCCAGTACCACATTCAGTTCCCTTGCCTGCCTAGAGCTCTCTCCCAAGACCTGGCAGCACACGAATAGTGGAAGGCTCCTCCCACAGCCAATGGTGGTTGCTAAAAGTGGAAGAGTGAGCAGTGACTGGGACCTTGGAATTTGCTTTGGTTTTGGAATTCCATTTGTAACAGATGACACCAGTTGGTGATGTTTTCGTGGATAGTTTTAAGCCTTAAATCTTCACCTTCACCAATTGGTGCTAGACTACAATTCCTTACAGCCCCCTAGCATACACAACATATGGGAACCAAAAGTTGAAAAGGGGTTCACCAAACTCCTGACCACCACTATACAATATTTGAATTTTATGAAAGGATTAAAGTAACTTTTCAAAAGTGTCCCTAATTGTTAAGCCTTTCTGTGACTTTGTACATTGTAAGGACAGTGTTGCAGGTGAAGCTATCAAAACACTTTGCAGATATTTAAGCATGGACCCAGCTACAAACAGATCAGATGGTCTGGGTTAACAGAAGTTCAAAGTCTAATTTTTAATTTGTGATGGTAAATATCAACACTGCACAGAGTGACATGAACAGTTTGAGCCTTTTGCTGACAATTTTTACCTGAAGTGAAGCATCATGGTAAAAGATTTTAACTCTAATGTTAAACAGGTGGTCAGTTGTGTGCTCTGTGCTGTGAGTAGTTCAAGTCCCTCAAGAATTCCTTTAATCAATCAGGCTGGTGAATGTGTAGCTGTATTTGGGTATTCACATAAAAAGGTTTCATACAGGTAGGTCTATCAGTTCAAGACACCCTTGCTAAAAATGCTACACTATTGCAATGTTAATGATAAAAACCAGCTTTGAAAGGTTACTGTAATACGCTCCGGGAGATTTCCCCGTTCTCTTACCTCCCGGCGCGATTCTCTCCAGCTACTGTAGCGTAGGCATGTGCCCCGGCGATGTCACACAACTGGCATGTGCAGGCTTGTCGCTGAGCGTCGGTTTGCTCGCGTTTGACGCTGCATGCCGTTATGCTCGCGTTTTGATGTCGTTTTTCAGTGTGAGATTCAAATTTTTGGCACCAATTCTCGTTTAAAAAGGCCTTTCTCCATTTTCACAGATTTTGCTGAAGCGATATTTACTATTTGAATTTCCTGTTTTTTGACTTCTGCCTGTTTTGACATCGATTCCTGCTGCCTGCCACGACCCTTTTGCCTGTTTGTGACAACGCTTTGCCTAATCCTTGCCGGTACCTCTTTATGGACTTTTTACTACCAAACGCACAAGTTCCTTGTTGGTTTCGCTGCAGAAAGCATGGGCCCCAAAAGGGCATTTGTGAACACTGGAATCCACAGAGGTTCCCTTGTGCATCTGAGTGTACCAGCTGCCTTCAAGGTTCCTGATTGATGAGTACTTTACAGTTACTACTGGTTGCTGGGTTTTTTTGCCTTCCTCTGGATCAACTGTCAGTTAGGCAGGTTAAAAAAAAATAAAAAAAGTCAAAAGGTTGAACTTGATGGTCTTTTTTCAACCTAACTTACTATGTTACTATGTTAATAGATGACAAATTATTCTGTAACCACAGTAGACACTGAATTTAGTGATGAGCGATCTATGGGCATTTTTTATGGCACCTTTTTTCTACTTTTGGGCTACCAATAAAATATGCTTTTCTTACTGTCTCATTTTGTTGACTATGTTGAAACTATGCTGATCTGCCATATTTTGCTTTTTTGCTCGAATTGCATTGGAGTCAATGGACATGCAAAACCAAATGCATTTTTCATTCATTCAGTAAACTATTAAACACATGCCCTACATTGTTAGAGGAGCTCCTATCCACTAGGCTACAACTGCTTTTAATAGAAAAAAAGTCTATGTTCCCATGTTGCCACTTTCTCAATGTGATTTTTGACATTACCTCTGTCCCATTGGTAATGATATCTACCATTACACTTAGGGGCTTATTTACTAAACTCACCCCGAATCAGAAAATCCGGCATCTCAGATCTGTCGAGGTTGCATATAAGTCAATAGAAGTTCCAATGAGTTTTTGATGTGCGCTGGGTTTCGTGCAATACCCCGAAGTTTTTGTCGTTTTTGGGCAAAAAAAACATAATTCACCCAAGTTTTCCGGTGAGTTATCAGAAAAAATTGTGAACCTGATTTTTTTCCCACAAAGCAAATTTTCGAGAAAATGTAATTATAAATAAGCGTAAAACCCAGAGCGCAATTGATCGGAGTTTGCAGCAGAAAATGTTGAGATAAAATCAGACATTGATAAATAGCCCCCTTAGTAACTATGTTGCTGTTTAAGCTAAAAGTACCATTTATAGTCTATATATTACTAACTTACAAACACTGACACAACTAATAAATCCAACCAGCAACAGATATTATCTGGGTGCTCAAATCCTACTGTATATGTGGGGGATGATCTGTAATAATAACTGTTAAGAGACATAAAAGGTATACAGTCTATATACTACAGCCAATTTTTGGAATCATTAAGCGCTATCAGAAAGGAAAAAAAAACCCTGACCATTCATCTTTTGCATTCAGTAGCTTTTAAATACCCTCATTTACTCTAATTCTTAAAAATAAGTTACCCATAGTAAATACAAATCATAGAAATTATGCGAATAATGTGCACAGGCCCTTTTGTAAATTGGAAATATTTAAAAAGTTAACATCCTGAGGAAATATAGGCTGAAGACTGCAGCAATGAATTTTATGAATGTAATACTTGATAAAGACAACATTTTCAAAAGTCAAAATAAATAACATCAGTTTCACATCTAAGAGAGGTGCAATGCTATGGTATTGTTTTTATTTGCCAGTTTTCTGAATTGCTTTATTGCAGATTTTTATCACCTGAAAAGAAACTAGAGTTTTAAGCCTCTTCTGGTGAAGTGTTCATAAAATGTCAGCTGCACGGGCTTTTATTGTATCTTATTTCACTTGTAATGTGTTGCTCTAATAACAGATGGATGATTAGTACAAACAGTAATGACATTCTTGATTGTCATAGTTTGTCTGTTACCAGGCAATCTGAATTACCTGAAGCCCATTCTTCTTTAACTCTGCTATGAAGAACTCAGATGTACCTGTATAAGAAACACCGCATCCAGCGCTGTTTTATGGTTAAGACTTTTAGGTCTTCCACAAAAGTTTACTGATTACTGCATTTATTAGACTTTAATGATGCCCTGTCAGTTACTCAAATATATTCAAATATATTTCAAACTATACTGGTGCAATGTACAGTGTGTAATAAAATTCTCCTTCCTCTCTCTTAGTAACCAGGATATCAGCCAACCTGTGAAACAGGTGTCAGATGTTTCTATTTTGTGGATTTCTACACCACCTAATTTCACCTAGTACATGTTATGGGGCAGCATTTGAAAAATTTTTGTGAGTCTATTGAAATCCTTAATTTAGCACAGCAAATCGGGGTGAATATAATTCAATTTAGTATCTGTTAGTATCCTGGTTTCTAACAGACACAGTATGCTATGGTTAATCTTACATAGTAACATAGTAAGTAACATAGTATTATAGTAAGTTAGGTTGAAAAAAGACACATGTCCATCAAGTTCGACCTTTTAACTTTTTAACCTGCCTAACTGCTAGTTGATCCAGAGGAAGGCAAACAAAACCCCATCTGTAGCCTCTCTAATCTCAAAAAAGTAATTAATGAACAAGTTAAATAAAAGTCGACCTCCCTGAGGGACCCCACTAAGAACCTTACTCCAAGTAGAGAATGTACCATGCACAACCACCCTCTGTACCCTCTCCTGTAGCCAGTTTCCTATCCATGTGCAAATGACTTTATTAAGCCCAACAAATCTTAATTTAGAAAGCAGTCGTTTTTGGGGCACAGTATCAAACGCTTTGGCAAAATCCAAATAGATCACATTTACTGCCCCCCCCACTGTCCAGCAACCTTACTTACCTCATCATAAAACGCAATCAAATTTGTCTGACATGACCTATCCTTCATAAAGCCACACTGATTGCTTCTCATAATGCCATTCACTAGGACACAATGTAATGAATGTGATCCCTTAACAAGCCTTCAAATAATTTTCCCACCACAGATGTCAATCTTACTGGCCTATAATTGCCAGGCTGAGATAGTAATCCCTTTTTAAATAATGTAATGACATCAGCTCTTCTCCAATCCATAGGTACCATACCAGATGAAAGTGAATCGGAGGAAATCAGAAATAGGGGCCAATCTAAAACTGAACTAAGCTCTCTTAAAACCCAGGGGTGTATGTCATCAGGCCCTGACGCCTTGTTTACATTAATTTTTATTAAAGCTTTATGGATCATATCCTGAGTCAGCCACTGACTAGATTGAGCTGAGCAATCAGTGCAGCTATGAAGTGAGCCTGGGAACTCAGACTCCTCTATTGTATACATTGAAGAAAAAAAATGATTTAGCACAATTGACTTTTCTGTATCTATTACAACCATACTGGTACCATTATTTAAAGGAGCAACACTCTCAACCCACATCTTTTTACTATTAGTATACTTAAAAAACTTTTTGGGGTTAGTCTTAGCCTCAGCCACAATGCACTCTACATTTCCTTTCTTTGCCCTCTGGATTGCTGTTTTACAACATTTATTATAGTGTTTATATTCATTAAATGCAGCTTCTGTTCCAACAGACTTGTAGTTTTTAAATGCCTTTTTCTTCTTTCCTATTAACTTCTTTACTTCTATACTAAGCCACACAGGGTGATTCTTAGTGCTTCTAAATTTACTCTTTAATGGAATAAATTGAGAACAGTAACAATTTCATATCATTTTAAATGACAACCATTTCTGTTCTGTGTTTTTAGCTGAAAACAGTATGCCCAAATCAATGCTCTGAAGGGCAGCCCTCAAGGCACTAAAATTAGCTTTTCTGAAATGTTTGGTTTTTGTTGCCCCAGTGTAGATTTGTTTTTTGCACCAGACATTAAATTATATAACATGGGAGGCATATGTAGCATTACTATCCAGAACCATGCTATCATTTTATATATTTACTATAACACATAACTGTAAAAGAAAGACTGTTGAAAAAAATGCAGTATATGATGGAGAATGGCCGCAGCGTTTATTAACACAAAATGTTCAAACATTTCCAGAAAGTAATATTACCTTAATTTCACCTAGCCAGTCTTGCACATAAAACAAACATAGGCTGCCAAAAATTATAAGTTGGCTCAGCCATATATACTAGCCAAGAGCTCCCAATAAAACAAATCTCCATATTCTCCCGCTGCGACAATATATATATATATATATCATTTTTTTTTCTAGTATAGAAATAAACAGGGTGGGTGGGCGGGAACAAATCCTCTGCCCAGCTTGCACGTGCCTGAGCTAACTCCAGACGCGAGCCTCTATTTATAACTTCACAGTTTTCGCGCCTTCACCTCTGCAGGTAAACTTTGGCCAATCAGCAGCCACTACTACATGTCTATGAGGACAGATTACCCTGCATTTGCAAACATACATTTAATACTGGTACCACTGGTACTAGTACCATATTGAACAAATGGCATGACATCTTAAAGGGATTCTGTCATGATTTTTATGGTGTCGTTTTTATTTCTGAAGTACACTGTTTACACTGCAAATAATTCACTCTAGCGTATAAAATTTAATTCCTAACCCAACAAGTGTATTTTTGTTTAGTTGTAATATTGGTGTGTAGGCAACAATCGCATGTCATTTTGCCTGGTCATGGTCTTTCAGAAAGAGCCAGTACTGCCTATGGAACTGCTTTCTGATAGGCTAATGCTTCTCCTACTCAATGTAACTGAACTTGTTGCAGTGGGACCTGGATTTTTACTATTGAGTGCTATTCTTAGATCTACCAGCGACTTGTGTGTTAGGGAGCTGCTATCTGGTTACCTTTCAATTGTTCTGTTCTTAGGCTGCTGGGGAGGGGGAAAGAGGTAGGTGATATCACTCAAACTTGCAGTACAGCAGAGTGACTAAAGTTTATCATTGGACAAGTTACATGACTGGGGCCGGGGCTAGGACTGGGGCTCCTTGGAAACTGACAATATGTCTAGCCCCATGTCAGATTTCAAAATAAAAAATAAAAAAATCAGTTTGCTCTTTTGAAAAATGGATTTCAGTGAAGAAATCTGCTGCATTAGCACTATTATCTGATGCATATAAAAAAAACATGTTTTTTGATGACAGTATCCCTTTAAACATCTGATCATAAGCATCACACTATCCATCTGCCCATAGCTTTAGGCCTGTGTATGCTGAATTTCACATCTGCTCGATAGTAATGGAAATACTCTGACTGAACCAGTGCCTGTGCTGTACTTGAATATTTCAAAATAAACTGTTAGTGCAACTGCTTTTGATGAAATAACATCTAAAAGTAATTACCTGATTGACTGACCAAAACAAGATTATGATACAATAATATATTATTATCTTGTTGTTAGTGTAACAATGAATAGTTGCTAAGAGGCAGAGTTGCTAATTTGTTTAGTTTTTATATGTACAATATAATAAATTATTGTCAGATTTTGAAAGACATGTTATTACTCGCTGTCTCCTTGCTTGAAAATATGACTAAAGTGCTTCATCTCTGGAAAAAACAAGGTTGTCTGAATTTACCTGGCTGTGGTAAATGGTGGAGTCAATATTTAATACATAATTCACAACACCCACAAGCACAGCTAAGTTGGGCTGCTTTAATTGTTTGGAGTCTTGCCCATTGATCTGATCATAATAAGGGCAAATCCTCATCCAAAGTGATTTTTAATCCCTACTGATATTTATATAGCTAATTAACTGGTCCTCTGCCAAATATAGATTAGATGGGGCTGGGATGGGTCTGATGGGTTTTGCCCCATAAATGATCCAATAAGCTGCTGATTCAGTTTGCAAGGTTGGCAGCTAAAATCAGCCCAGCAATATTTTCTACTTCTCTGCCATGACAAGTTGTAATTTATTTTAGCAAATTAGACCATCTGAAATAGTCATTACTGTATAAATGTTGTCCCCTCTTGTGAATAGAAATAATCTCCTGCAAAATATTTTAGCATTACCTTCATCAAAAAAAGTGAATATGGACAAATTTGCCTCACTAATGTATTATAAGAGGAACTAGAACAGCTGGTGCTACTAGGGACTAAAATTTTGGAAATCATTTGTAAAAAAACAATGCTTGTACTTGTTGAAGCAGAAATGAAGACTTGTAAATATATTGTACTTATAGTGAAGTGTGGATAAATGAGTGTGATCAGTTTGCCATAAAAGTATCTGATTGATGCATTTACATTATGTTTTTTACCCAATTTTTTCCCTATAAGAAGGCTGCCATATCTGTGCAGCAGTAGTCCATTAGCATTAGAAACTCTAACTGACAAGTTTAGAAGGGACAGTCAGGTTGACAAAACAGTCAGGCTTAGGAACTTCAAGTTACAATTACTTACAAAAGCAGAACTATCAGCGAAACACGATCAACATGACCTATAGGTAACTTTTTTATGTAGATTAATATTTTGATTATTTAATTATATTTTCCAGAGTATGATTAAGTGTTTATGACACGAAACGCATCAGGCTAAGGACACAATAAACTCTTTTCACTATGAAGTGTTGCCTGGTGGAAGTTTGCATTTTTTGAGTGCCTGCTCCCTATTGGTTCGTCGGTTTGTCCACCCCCGTGCTGAGGGCTCAGGGCAGTGGGCCACTTCTTTTATGTGGTGAGTAATTATTATACTGCTTGGAGACCCCAATACTACAGATGTATTTTCATAAAATTTTAGTATCACTTTAAAAAACGATTTGTGTTTTTCATTCTGACAGAGAATATCCTGGCTTTTACTTAGGTTGCATTAACTGATATAATGCACTTTTACTGGCAATCTTAGAAAGAGCATGATTACTGATCTCTGTAATCTTCAAATTAATTATATATTGTTGCACTACATGGTCTTTCTTCATATATAAGGTGGGAATTTTATGTTTTTGGTATTATTCCAAGGGGCCACAACCTCATATCTGACATTGAGGGATGTTGCTCTTTATGCAGACAAGCTTGACTTACATCTGATAATTAGTGTGTTAGTTTAACAATGTTCTTGGTGTTTTGCTTGGCCCCAATGGATGTTGGTGCCAGTTCAAGTATAAACCTTTCTTATACAGTACTTGTTTGGATCTGATCTGTTTGGATTTAACAGCTACCTATAGTGTTGACTCCATATTTATTAGGATGATGCACTTTTGCTGCCTATGAACTTACATTGCTGCTGTCCATTGATTTATTGTTGCTATATATGAACTTTGTTATTTATGGATTTACATTGCTGCTATTTATCACATTTGTTTGGTATTATATATTGTGTATATATATGTGTGTATGTATATGTATGTATGTATATATATATATATATATATATATACATATATATATATATATATATATATATATATATATATATATATATATATATATATATATATATATATTGTGTTACATGTGTGAATATATTCATAGCTTGGTATTTTGTATTTATTAAATTGCCATCAGCCTTAATGCACCTTAATTATTTATATTTATTGCAATAAGCTTTAGCATGATGTTCTTTGGTCACCTGTTATTTATGAAGGGCGAGGAGGATGATGTAGCTATCCTATCATTTGTTTTTTCTCTTTTTATTATAATATTAAATATTATTTATTGTAGATTTGTTTTAAATAAAGATCAGTATCCCCAATGGTCCAATGCATTTCCTGGCCCCCAGGGCACTTAGTCATGGGCTCTATATGAGCTCTATATGCAAAATATAACCACATACAAGTATTTTGATCAAAATGTTAAAACTTGGTAAATAATTCTAAACATTTGATTTATTTTCTGAAGAAATGTATAAACTTTGAAAATAGTTCTCATGGTTCACTTGTTTTTCCTATCATTATAAAGTATAAGATAGGAATAGAGATACAAGTGTTACTAAGGAATATTTACTGAAATTGCCAAGAATGTGCCAGTAACTTTTTTGTACTCAGCAACTTTGCAGCCAATTTCAAATATGTCAGAATTAATGTTCTCTTTATCTGTGTCCACTTGGGATGTAAAAGAAAAATCCAACTATAAAAGTATTGAAATATAAAAGGTGATGTATCCCTAAATTAAAACATTGCCTACTGAAAGAAAGTATAATTATAATTATTTTACACTTTATAATTTAATAAATAAAATTTCCAGTTTCCCACTTTCAGTTTGTAAGGCCAATCCCAAGATCTTAAATGGGGCTAGAGTGCGGAAAACCAACACCAATGCATTAAGAAAATGTGATTTATTAGAAGGGCTTTTGGAACTCGCGTTCAAAACGGTTTTACATCTTAGTCACACACAGATTTTACACACACTCATTTTCCGGCAAACTTTCCACCAATGAAAAATACAAACCAGTTTGCAGGACCTTGCACCACCTTCTGGCCCTAGCAGCCCGGCGTACGTTCTATGCCCCTCCGCCCTACTCCGGATAGGAATTTTTCTGGTCCTTGCTTCAGGATGTTCCCACTTAATGCCGCCCTATCTTGGCTTAGCCATTGCCCCATGGCCACTACTTCCTCATTGGGGTCTGGGCTACCCATGTAAGCTATCACCCTATCTAGCTGAAGTACCTAATACTTCTTACTAGAGACCCTCACTCTACCTGTTCCTGTCCAGCCGATGTCCATCATGGGTGTGTCCTCTCTTTTTATACCCCGTGCACTATATCTGGTGGCTGGGGTGTAAACTACAACTAAACTTACAGTACATTGTTTTTACACTAGTGGCCATTCTAACACATTACAATTATTTCCATTACTTTTATTTTAACCATAGATTTATAACATTAACAAATTTACTTCACATCACTCTCAACCATTCAGGTACAGTAACACTCACACTAATTACTCGTTGTACCCCCTTATAAGTTTGGAGTGCTATCTATTTTTGTTTTAATCATGACAGAAAATACATACAGTACATAATATTATTTATGTTATATGCACAGGTATAGGGTCTGTTCTGAATTACGGGAAGGCCATATGCCATAGTCTACATTTTAATCACATATTATATTTTTTAAACATGATTTTCTTTTCTCTCTAATAATAAAACAGTACTTTATATTATTATATCCCAACTAAAATAAAATGAATCCTTATTGGAGGCAAAACAAACAAATTGGGTTTATTTAATATTCAAATTATTTTTTAGCTGACTATGTAGATCCAAATAAGGTCCCAAGTATTCTGGATTACAGGTCCCATACCTGTATTTATATTTGAAAATGTTCAGTGATTTTAAAGTTATTTTTAAAGATAATTCTTATTGAAAGCATTATTTGTCTTTTGCTTTTGCTTGCACTGCTGTTGTTTTAATAGTCACAACCAGTAGTGAGTAGTTATGTTTTGGGTAGCCGAGGATGAGTAGAGTATAACAGTGAGTTATTAGCAAACACTTGCAGGCATTACACAACAGTAACTTTCACTTCTAAGCTGTCAGGTATAGTATGCATAGTACAAGTCTGGGCACAGTGACATCTACATGCCATTTGTATAAACACCACAGTAGTGATGGGTGAATTTCTCCTGTTTCGCTTCAGCGAAAAATTTGTGAAACTCGAAAATTGATGCCTATGTTAATTTTTATGCTCCCATCGATTCTGACGCCAGCGTTAAAGTCAGTGTGTTTATGAATAGTGTTCATTTTGATGCGAGTGACTTTTTCGATTTTTCATGGTAGTTTCGCATATTTATTTGCCAGCTGCAAAACGAGGAAATTCACTACAAATTGTAACTGACCGTGTGGGTGAAGAAAGCATGGCAATTGCAATGTTGGCAAATCAAGCACAACAGCAGAACATAACTACTATATGCATAGGCAATGCTTTTCTGTATTTAGCACAGTTAAATGGTACTGACATTTTGCACTTTTAGAGGAATGTGGCATTATCTTTTCAAAAGCTTTTTTGCACTAATGTTTTAATACTAACACCTTGCCACCATGTCTGGTACGTACTTGTGTAACTCCAACAATCAGATGCCATAAAAAAACATGCAATGCCTAGTTTATTTAGTCCACAAGAAACTGCTATACATGCAGAACCATTAGGTCTACATACAATATAAAGCTATATATAGTACAATCATGAAATCGCATATCCAAAAAGTTCAGTTCATTACATGAACAGCTCATTACATTTTAAAATGTCACAAACTTCATGCATAATAACCTCAAACCAAGTGAATTCAAAGCTCAACAGTCCATACAGTTTATACAGTTATCATTATCTCAATATAAATGTCGTTTATAAGAATTTGTGAGAGCCTTCAATCCAAGTGATGCATGTGTTGAATTCATCAACTTTGAATTCATCAACTTTCATTCAATACACTTGGTTTATTATGGTTTCTATGCAATCAGTAGATCACATATAAATATGTAGAGCATCCTCAGGGTATAAATTATAAGGTGCCCTTTAACAATGCATCTGTTACTTTTTTCCTATTAAAAAAATCAAAGCATACAAACTGAGTTTAATATTATAATACATGAGAGCTATGAATATCCTATTAAATAAACCCTTATGAACATATCCATGGCCTGCGGCCTCATGCCTTATAGGATCGCGGAACTCCCAGGTAACATATAATATATTAATATAAGGGTTTGTTATTATATATTGTTATTATTATAATTTTCTAAGGCTTCCAACTGAACATGGTGGCTCTCTGGTAATACCTCTTTCAATATACAGTATGGCACAAATACAACAACCATTTCATGAAATTCAAGTATATTCATGAATTCCTTTAAAAAGAAAAGCCTTACAGCAAATCCAGATATATCTTGCTGGGGAATACTTCATTTAAAATTTTTAATTTGGTTACATTATTAAGAAACCTTTGACATCAAAAATGATACAACAAAATTTTGGTTGAGGTTCTGTTGATTTAGTAAGGCTTACTAATTAGTCAGTGGGGATATATAACACTGTACCTGGAATATATAATACTGTACCTGGAATATATAATATTGTACCTCAAAGTGCTGCAAATGATTTTTGAAGAGATTGAGCTATTTCGTATATTTGCTGTACATTTTAGCTGTTCCAGTAACGCCAATTTAACTAAATTACTCACCCATTAACAAATATGTCTTTCCTATTATTCACATGGCAAATCTCAAAACACTGTCTCATTGTATCCATCTACTTAACCTTTTAATGCAGCATACTCTAAGCACAGGAGCAATTATTGCACTTTGTAATGGATTTTACATGGTTGTCGTCTTTCAGCATTAAAGTATTTCACCCTAGTTATTAACCCATGAGCACAATGGAATCGGTATGACTACAGGTCATAATGGATTGATGCAGAAGCACACCACTACGTTAAAGTGGTTGAAAGAACACATAACAAAGCCTTCTGAATGACTATTTTATGTGACTTAAAAGGTTTGAAAGTGATCTGTCTATCTGTATCTATCAAGCTATCTATCATTCTACTTAAATTAACTAAGAATTCAGAGGAAACCATGAACATGCATGTACAGTAATAATGAAAAGAAATACATGCAATTGCAAATAGGGAAGCGCGTCATAAGATTGTTGCTTAGCGACAAGAATAAGCATCTCAGAAAGGAAACGCTACAGTAATCTGTGCACTTCCCGACTCGTTGCCAAGCAACCAGCTGCACAGAGAATCTGTAAAGACGCTAAGCAGGCGATAGAGTGCAGGAAAAAGCATAAAACACACATGGCTAATCGGATATAACCTAATTAATGTAATGAAGTAATAATAGAAAAAGAAAATGCCTCCTGTTAAAAGAAAACAACCAAGTTAACATCAGTGATGAATATAAACAGTATTACAAATCGGCCTAGATTAATAACTGGTATACAGAAACTGTTATTCTATAGATTTCAGCCATAAAGGAATTTGAAAATTGCAAATGGTCTTAAGGCATAATATATATCACCTTTTGTGGTAAAATATTTTCCATAGATTAAAATTGTATCCAAGTGCAGCAAAATGCCTTAGGACTGAAGGTTCCATTTATTGTTACTATATCTTGGAATTATGCTTGTCCCATGGTTAGTCTCACCAACATAAATCAGATTATAACAGCATTTGACCTGCATATGTTACGTAACGTACTTTCTCTAAAAAGTACTCCCAGGTGTCGTGGGGTGCTGAATGAAACGTCACTGTAGCAGAATGCCACATAGGGAACACAGTGCTATTTTCTGCACTGGATAATTGTTTAAAGTCTTTCTCCCGGCATGAAGTTTGCATTGAAAAAGCCAGGATTCGGGAAACCCCATCAATGAAGAGATTTGGCTGCACAAAGCAGTTCTGACAAATTAAAACTAAAAAGTGAAAAAGTTTTCATAAAAAGGAAAACAGCCTTTCAGGAATCCACTATTCAATATTTAAGACATTAGCATTCCAGTTATAGGATAAGAGTAGAAATAATTGGTTTAACAAATCAGTAACTTTTTAGATAAATGTTAGGTGATTTCAGATGAATTCATATGCAGGTAGAACAATGGCAAATATCTTATTGGTTGCCATGGCTTACTACCCAGGTGTAAATCATCCTGATATTTTTGATACTATGTCATGAATAGGTTGTATGCAAAGAAAATACTTTTTCCTGTCCACTACACTCATGGCAGTGGGTCAATTGTATGTATCCCCACCCCGCAGGATTGGAGAGCTACTAATTAGCATAGCAAATAAAAACCTCCTCCTCCCCATCACCTTCAGTTCTTTTTTCTGTCTTGAGTCAAGGATTCAGGCTCACCCCAATTATTGTTCTGACCAGGTCTCAGGCTCTGGGACTAGTGCTGAATGTAACCACTGCCCATGGGCCCCGCCTGTCATTCAGGTGCAACCAGGGGCTAAGGTAGTACAAGGAGTAATTTCTGCCAAAGCGCTGTATGCTTTCAGAAGCAAGCGCCGTCTTTGCAGGACGCGTTGCCATGGAGATGCGTGCCGAGCGTGATGACGTCACTCGCATGGGAGTTTTTACAGCTGGTAAACTCAGAGCGCTCCTGCCACAATCTGCAACCATCTAGACACTAGCAGCCACTCTAAGCTTCCTTGGTAAGCAATATCCTTGTAAAAGGGAGTCTCCTATACAACCAGCATTGTATTGAAACTCTGTATTTTCTACAGCATGCAGATTCAACTGTATTATTGGTGAACTATTCTTTGAAGGCAAAAGTTCTGGCAAGTGAGTTTTTTCACAGTGAATTATCCTGTCAACTCACTTTTGGGATGAATACTGATTATACTTTTTTGCAGAGTTGAGGAGGCAAAAGGTTGCAGCTAATATGGAGGGGTCCATCAAGAGAGAGCAGGATGGATACCTTTAGTCCTTAATTAATTAACTACTTTATTATGCTGTGTTTTATAGGCACTCCGGGGATCAGGAGTAGTCTGAGAGATACGGAAGAGCACTGGGGCCAGCAAAAAAAAAAATTCTGATGAATTACGACTTTTAATCTCATAATTATGACTTTTAAACTCATAGTTTTGACTTTTAATCTCATAATTACGACTTTGAAAAGTCAAAATTATGACTTTAAAAATCATAATTATGACTTTTAAACTGATATTTATGACTTTAAAAAGTCATAATTATGACTTTTAACATTATGGGGCCGATTCACTCAGCTCGAGTGAAGGGTTCGAATGAAAAAAACTTCGAATTTCGAAGTTTTTTTTGGATACTTCGACCATCGAATTGGTTAAATTCGTTCGAATTCGATCGAAGTCGAACGAAATCGAACGATTCGAAGTAAAAATCGTTCGACTATTCGACCATTCGATAGTCGAAGTACTTGCCCTTTAAAAAAAACTTCGACCCCCTACTTCGGCAGATAAAACCTACCGAAGTCAATGTTAGCCTATGGGGAAGGTCCCCATAGGCTTGCTAACCTTTTTTTGATCGAAGGATTTTCCTTCGATCGTTTGATTAAAATCCTTCGAATCGTTCGATTCGAAGGATTTAATCGTTCGATCGAACGAAAAATCCTTCGATCGTTCGATCGCAGGATCAGCGCTAAATCCTTCGACTTCGATATTCGAAGTCGAAGGATTTCAATTCGAGGGTCGAATTTCGAAGTATTTTTAACTTCGAAATTCGACCCTAAGTGAATCGGCCCCTATGAGTTTAAGGGCCCATTTACTTAGCTCGAGTGACGGAATAGAAGAAAAAATACTTCGAATTTGGAATGGTCGAATATGGCTACTTCAACCATCGACTACGACTTCGAATCGAACGATTTTAATTAAAAATCGTTCGACTATTCGACCATTTGATAGTCGAAGTACTGTCTCTTTAAAACATACTTCGACCCCCTACTTTGGCGAATAAAACCTACCGAGGCCAATGTTAGCCTATGGGGAAGGTCCCCATAGGCTTCCTAACAATTTTCTGATCGAAGGAAACTCCTATGATCGATTTATTAAAATCCTTCGAATCGTTCGATAATTAACCCTTGATATTCTACCCTAGGTAAATATGCCACTAAAAGTCATAATTATGAGATTAAAAGTCATAATTTCAACTTTTTAAAGACATAATTATGAGATTTAAAGTCATAATTATGAGATTAAAAGTCATAATTTTGACTTTTTAAAGTCATAATTATGAGTCATAATTACGACTTTTTAAAAGTCATAATTATGAGATTAAAAGTCATAATTTCGATTTTTAAATCATAATTATGAGATTAAAAGTCATAATTTTGACTTTTTAAAGTCATAATTATGAGATTTAAAGTCATAATTTTTAGTTTTAAAAGTCATAATTCATCAGAATTTTTTTTTTTTTTTTTTTGCTGGCCCCAGTGCTGTTCCGTAGAGAGAACAGCAAAAAAAAATCAAAAATCTGTAGTTCTTGTGATAATCCTGCATTGCAAGGCAGAAGACTATGTCAGGAATGTATTGCTCTGGCTTCAGGAAATATGACTTTTTGACGAATTCATAAATAAAATGTCAGTCAGTATCCCAATCTATTGAAAGCTGTTAAAGAAGCCAAGGACTCAGGAGGAGATTTGTTCATCATCAGCTGAGTCTGCTTTGGATCACTTTATTCAAGTTTCAGAAGGGGAACAAGAGGATTCTAATGAGGCTACTGACCAATCAAATTTTGATCTTGAATTAGTCTCACCCCTTATAGAGGCTATGATTAAAGCCTTAGAATTAGATGATCCACAGGAGGGCAGTTCCAGGAGGGATAAATTGGCTGGTCGCTCTCACAAGAAGCAACCATATTTTTCTGTGCATGAAATACTTAAAGCAGAATTAGAGAAGGAATGGAAGACTCCAGATAAAAAGTTCTTCATTTTCAAACGTTTTAATAAAATGTACCCTTTTCAAGAAGATGTTATTCAAGATTGGGTCACACCGCCTAAAGTAGATGCCCCTATTACCAGAATTGCCCACAAAACTACATTACCTGTAGATGATGGTGTATCTTTTCGTAACGTGGCTGGTGCTGCCTGTAGACCAGCTATTGGAAGCTTTTGCAAGGCAAATATTAGCAAGATTTGGTTGAAAAGAAAAAAGATGCTTTATCCAGAAATGTCAGTAGATTAAAGATGCATTAAATGGAATTAAGTTGGCTTCCGATTTCATCATAGAAGCAGCAACTGAAAATCTTCATCTAGCAGCAAAATCTATGGCACTGTCTGTGTCAACTAGAAGGGCATTATGGCTGTGGTAATGGCAGGATGATGCCTCAAAACATAACCTTTGTGGTTTACGATTGGAAGGGGTGTTACTATTTGGTTACTTGCCACAAGACAGAAGAGGTAGAAGATACGATCAATTCGTGGAGGTTTGGACAATCCAATCTTTATTGTGGCTCCAGAAAACAGATGAGGGAGAACAGGGGAAAGTATACATGGCGCCAGACGTTTAACCCAATACCCAGTAAGAGGAAGGCTTGGGAGATTACGTATGGAATGGGAGAAAACCATCCAAGTTAGAATCCAGACACAAACATTTGAAGACTTTATTTCTGCAGTCCAGGGCTCCAGGGGATCCCAGAGCAAGACAAGCTCTTGTAGGAATTTTGAAGAATTTATGCAAACAAAACATAATAACACCAGTTCCAAAAGCATCAAAGATGGCTAGGAGTTTATTCGCCTCTGTTTCTAATAAGGAAAAAGACAGGAGAATACAGAGCAATTCTAGATTTAAGAATTCTAAACAAAAGTCTACAGGTCAGAAGATTCAAGATGGAAACTTTAAGAAGTGTGTTGCAAGAGATAGATCAAGGAGATTGGTTGGTTTCAATCAATATAAAAGACTATCCTATCTAAATATTCCTATAGCCAGTTCTCATCAAAAGTTTCTTAAATTTTTTTGAGCTAGGAAAGTATTTTCAGTATCAAGCCCTCCCTTTCTGGCTAGCAACTTCACCAAGAACATTCACAAAGGTTCTAGTTACATTGGTTGCAGCTCTGAGAGAGAAGGTTATACAAGTCTATGTGTACCTGGACGATATCCTAATTGAAGCTAGAGATCCTCAATTATTAGTTCATCAGAAGAATTACGTACTAGAATTTCTACAATGCCATGGTTGGAAAATAAACTTTGGCAAGTCTCAATTAACTCCAGTCCAGAAGCTTCAGTACTTGGGAGTACTAATAGATTCCATTCAGATGAAAGTTTTTCTGACGAAGAGGAGAATACAAGATATGAGAAAATCAATACAACTAATCAGACGGAAAGAATTTTGTTCTGCAAAAGAGTGCCTCAGTTTGATAGGCAAGTTGATTGCAGCAGCCAATACTGTCTATTATTATATTATTTTCATCGTCACCAATTAGGGATTTTCTGAACCAATGGTTCAAGAATCCGTACAACCTTAAACAGAGAATATTTCTGAGATGGCAGACCAAGGAGAATCTCAAGTGGTGGTGCCTTTCATTCAATTTTCAGAAAGGGAAACACATTCCGCTACCTCAGTGGCAAGTCTTCACTACTGATGCCAGCAATCTGGGTTGGGGTGCAGTCATGAACAACCATTCAATCGAGGGCTGGTGGTCAGAAGAGATGAGGAATTGGTCTTCAAATCGGCTGAAATTTCAAGCTGTTTGGGAAGCCCTTCAGGTCTATCAACAGAGGCTAAAAGGATTGTCTGTGAATGTCCATTCGGACAATACGACAGTTGTGAGTTACCTGAGGAGACAAGGAGGCACCAAGTCAGTGTCCTTGATGAGATTGACGGAGAAGATTTTCCACTGGGCAGAGCGCAATCTATGTCATCTGACAGCAACATATATTCCGGGGCAACTGAACATCAGAGTAGATTATCTCAGCTAGGGATGCACCGAATCCAGGATTCGGTTCGGGATTCGGCCAGGATTCGGCCTTTTTCAGCAGGATTCGGATTCGGCCGAATCCTTCTGCCTGGCCGAACCAAATCCGAATCCTAATTTGCATATGCAAATTAGGGGCGGGAGGGAAATTGTCAGAACTTTTTGTCAGAACTTTTTGTCAGAAAACAAGGAAGTAAAAAATGTTTTCCCCTTCCCACCCCTAATTTGCATATGCAAATTAGGGTTCGGATTCGGTTCGGTATTCGGCCGAATCTTTCGTGAAGGATTCAGGGGTTTGGCCGAATCCAAAAGAGTGGATTCGGTGCATCCCTAATCTCAGCAGATCCAAAATTCATCCAGGAGAATGATCACTGGATCCATACATATTTTCTCAGATAATATATATATATATATATATATATATATATAGAGATATATATATATATATATATATATATATATATATATATATATATATATATATATATTCTGGGTGACAGGACCACTTTAGCAAACTTGATATCTAAGGCCACTAACATAACAAGAAGCCAGAGGTATCAAATCCTATAGAACCATATGGACAATGTTTATTTTTTACCTTTCTGCATTGTTTCTGTCTAGATCTGGTTACATACAGATCAAATTTAAGAACAGATAGACTTTCATATCTAACTGATCAGAAATGGATCTATTCAGATCAAGGCATTCTCTAATACAATTATCCCCAACCAGTGGCTCTTCCTTTTTCTCAGTAATAATAGAACAGCACTTTGTACTTGATGGTAACTAAGCTGCATGAAAAAAAAATAGATTGAAAAAATAGATCCTATACCTGTACAATGAATGCAACAGCTAGCTGTTAACAATTAGTACATTTACTTTTGGAAGGTTTAGTTCATTTTGTATTAAATAGCAAGCCATTTGGATTACCAGGAAGAGGACGATAATTCCATAGTAATACTGTATCTAATTCCATAGGCATGCATTTTTGGTAAACAATGTTAGAGGATAGTGCTAATCATTTTAATAAATTATTTGAGAAATATTAAATAAGTAACCAGTTTCAAAGTTAAATCTCATACTACTAAATACAATATGAACCAAAGCACTGTTGTGACAGATTGCCAAAGAGTTTTGTTGTTTTTCCTGTGCTTTTTCTTGGCTATGTGATTAATAGAGAGGAATATTTTGTTCCTACATAACACATGCTGAAGAGCTAAGCACTGCCTGTGCTCTTATTGAGTTCTAAAGAATATTTTAGGCATCATATTTTATTTAAATTAGAAAATGTAATTCTTGCATAATATACTAATAGTATATTGTTGGGATTATAGATAGTAGAAAATGCAAATATAGGGTTACACAGGATTATAGGCGATATGCACAGTCCATATTAGGCAAACACCAAAACAGAATAAATGTACAGATGAAGCCACTTGGATTTGTGAGTTAAATGCGTCATGACTCAGGGGTAATTGAAGAAACTGTGTTATCTTAAGTCATCTTAACTCATTTAATGCATTTAACCTTTTCATTAGCATACCAAAGCTCCATTGTTCACAATGGTGAATGCTTTAATTAGATGGGATGTTGTGATGCAGTTTTCTGTGTTAAATGAGATAAATGGGATATCTGTGTTTAGTTATTCTGTGTCAAACAGACAAACCAAAGTGGCTGCATCTGTAACACAGCAAAATTATAAGGGGAACAGATACAAATATGAAACCAAGCTGAAAATGATGAGTTTGCTCACTTAAGGACTATCAATCAGCCGCACCAGCGATATTGGACTTGGCTCTTTGAATTGCAAGCTATGAACTGCATTCTCCTATTAGTAGTTTCATGTACAATAATGCTTGCAACTAAAATAAAAGATGGTGGCCGTGAATAATTCACATTCAATATCTATCAGTCACCTGGCTAGCCTTTAAATAGGAAATCAATAAGTAAATAGAAAGAAATATGCTGCACGTGAATTGAAAAGGGTAGAATGATATATAAATAAACAATGCTTTTATGATATGAATTGTAATGTTCATGTCTGCGGGAGTTAAGCAATCCAAAGGCATGTGTACACATACTCTGGCATACATCTACAAAGCATGCATACTATATACAGTATTATCCTTTGCATGCAAAGACCCAAATACAGATATAGGTTCACATACAAGCAATGTCTCTGCATATATGAACACATGCAGAGACATTGAAATTGATACTACTGGATGCACCCTCTTACAAATACATACATACTACATACACACACAGATATACATGCATATGTATATATATACATATGTGCATATACGTGCAACTGGGAGTAATAGGGTAGCGGTGTGCCATCCATCTTTTTATATTATATATATAAAAGCAGTGAGTATGTGCAATACACATCTCTTTGAGGTTTTCACAGTGCAAGTTTATAAAAGAAAAGGGGTGGTGCTTCATACTAGACAATAGTGATATGTGGGTCGGTCTTTTCCTGATCAATCAAAACTTGTACAGTATATCCCTTGATTAAGCTTACTGAAAATAAATGCAGTACCATAAAAATGAAAGGTGACTATCCACTGCCTTAAGATATGTTGAGGGACAGTGCCCAGTTTCATTCTGCTCTGGGGGACTATCTACTCTATATAAATCAGGTGGATCCCATCAGCTTTTTGCAATCCCTGCAGCAGAGGAGTCCAGACGTTATTAAGGGTTAGTTGCATGGATAGTGCAGAGAACGCAATTTAGCAGGAGCTGTTTTTTGCAGCCCCTTGTAACTTGTGGGATGCTACCACCTGAGGTTAATTTCTCAACTCGCCTCATGTCAACAGGGCCCATGCCCTGCAGGTATCCGATATCTTCAGTGGTCTGAGTAATTACACAAGTTTATAAGGGATTGCTTATTTTTATGAGATATATTTACTTTACTTCCTTTCCAAGAAAGGTTAGACTAATAGCAAACCTTGTTAGGATATGCTATTCTTTTTCATTGTAAAAAAAAATGAAAATATGTACTACGTCTATAGCAGCACTTTGCACTTCCTCATAGTTCTGATCAGCAATTATTATTTATTATTACATTGTATTTATATAGCGCCAACATATTGTGTAGCAGGATGCTACCACCTGAGGTTAATTTCTCAACTCGCCTCATGCCAACAGGGCCCATGCCCTGCAGGTATCCGATATCTTCAGTGGTCTGATTAATTACACAAGTTTATAAGGGATTGTTTATTTTTATGAGATATATTTACTTTACTTCCTTTCCAAGATTTGCAGCTCCAAAAGTCTGAACGGGATTTGCGCCAGCAACGCTCAGTGCACGTGAATGTCTTTGGAGTGCTTTTGTTTAAGAAGTATGCCAAGGTTGAAGTGGTTTGGGTCTATCACGTTTAGTTTTTATAGGAGTAAGCTCATTGAGGGCAGTGGTGAGAGTACTATAGTAGACAGAGGTAGCCACATAAGGACATGAGATGGCTGAGATATTAGAGTGAAGTGAATCAAAGGAAGGAGAGAGATGTGACACGTCTACAGCTTGCAAGTCACGGTAAGTACGTGTTTGGGGAATAGCAGTGGGTGAGGAGGGAGTTAGTGAGAGTTGAAATGTGAGCATATTGTGATCAGAGAGGGGAAATGGTGAGTTAGTAAAATTGGAGGTTGAACAGAGTCTGGTAAATATGAGATCCAGAACATTACCATTGGAGTGAGAGGGGGAGTCTGAGCACAGAGATAAGCCTAGGGAGGAGGTTAGTGAAAGAAGTTTAGAGACAGAAGAGTTGTTAATGGGTATATTAAAGTCCCCTAATATGATGGATGGGATGTTAGATGAAAGAAAGTAAGGAAGCCAGCCAGCAAAGCTGTCCAGAAATTGTGCAGTTGGTCCTGGTGGTCGATATGTAACAGCAATGCAGAGTGAAACAGGAGAAAAGAGCCTAATGCACTGAGCCTCAAATGAGGAGAATGATAGGGAGGGAACAGGTGGAAGAACTTTAAAAGTACAGTGGGGAGAGAGAGAAGCAAACCTACCCCACCTCCAGGTCTGTTACCAGGCCTGGGAGTATGAGTAAGGTGTAGGCCCCCATAGGACAGAGCAGCAGGTGAGGCAGTGTCAGTAGGAGAAAGCCAGGTTTCAGTAAGTGCAAGTAGGTTAAAGGAATTTGCAATGAAATGGTTGTGTATTGCCTTGTCAATGCCTTGTCCAACTGCCTTGTTTAACTGTCATTTCTAAGCACTTGTGAAATATTAGCACTTAGGAAAAATTAGCACTCGTGCCATGCCCCAGACACGAGCAATGCTACGTCCAACCTGTCTCCTCTTGAGAATACACAGTGTGCCTACTGATGTGGCTTCCCACAGCAAACTTGCACCTCAAGAATCAAGTGCAGATATCATTTTCATGGTAGAAATTTTCAGCGCAAATGCATCTGATTTGTTTCAAACCACATGCACAATTGTGCTCATTTTAATGCATAGCCCACAATTGTTTCAGATGTACCACCCCTTCGAGGTTACAAAGAGGCTGTAATTATGGGGGAAAACTCAGTTTTGATCTCTTTTGTGAGTATACATAAAATAAAAGACTGATTCAAAAGGCAGTTGCTTAAGAACACTTGTTAATGTATACCCCTAGTGCAAAACAAGTAAATGAATAGAGAAGCTGTTTGAAGGATATTTAGAGATTGTATAGAGGAACACATTATAATACATAAAGGGAATCTATCTAAACAGTCAACATGGTTTTATGAAGGACAGGTCATAACAAGACATTTCCATTATGAATTAAGCAGGAAAATGGACTAACACACAATACATTTGACATATTTATACTTTAATGCATGTCTCCCTTGGGAAATGAATGCATTAAAATATTGAAATATTGAAATTATCAGATAGAGAGCAATGAGTTCTAGTAAATGAATCATTCTCAGTATTGTTGAACAATAAGTTACAGTATGTACCTATAGGCTAACTAACCTATAAAAAATGTTTTTGTTGTTTTAAAAATAATATCTATGATGAAGAGAATTTTTATTCAGAACAAATACTTTTATTTCTTGACCATTGGTAAATGTGCCCTCATTTATTAATTCAAACAGGAGCAGGAAAATAAATCCTATCATGCTTGAATATAGTTATGGATATAAGGGAATAAAATATAAAGTACCTGTACTAGTTCTCGAAATCCCAGGTTATGTAGAGTTCAATTTTGGGGCTTTTGTGTACTGAACAATACAGAGATTTCAGAGAATGGAAATAAAATGAATTAAGACCTTAATCGCTTTGAGCACAGTAGGAAGGACAGATTGTTGTAGTCTGTTTTTAATATACACGGGTCTCAAGGTAACTGTTTATATGGTGAAAAATCAGACACCCATTATGAATAAAGTAAAGGCATCTATGAGTATCAGAAATGGAACTGTTCTTATGAGGAAATTATTAATGTGGGATCTCATGCTTGGAACACTGTAGGGGCAAATATGCAAAAGCAAAGCTTCCCAAGCTGTCTTGAATATATACAATTCTTATTTTTAACATTAACCCTTGTTTCCAATGTTGCTAGGGCAGCTATAAAAGTAATAATTAATAGTTTATTATGTTGTATTTGTGTTTCTTATTAATTGAGAGATTTTGATTCTGAGCTGTGGCTTGTTTATTTCCTCTTAATTTATAGTAGTATTCTTGAATTGTAAATGGATACACTTAACTATTGGACTGCTCTGTATATTTCTTGCAGGATGAATTGTGTGTGCGTATATATATATATGTGTGTGCAATCAGCTTTCTTTTATTATCATCTTGTTAGCCAATAAAGGTATTACTTTCACACCATTTGTTATTTTTAATATAACATGTTTACATTGTATTCTGCATGCTATAGTTTATTTCATGTAAAGCAATTGTAAGTTAGATGGAAAAGTCATATCATCAGTGGAACACACAAATATGAATGAGTGAAACTGAAAATTTTGCTTGGGAATATGTTGTGAAGATTTCACATGGTAGAGTTTATTAAATGCTCAGTTAGTGTTGTACTTTTTCTAAAAAGAGCTAGACCAAGGTACTACTATATAGTAAACATATTGTAGGGTGAAGAACCAGGGCAAACGGTTAGAGGCTTTAATTAAGACAAAGACAAGAGGAAAGGTTTTTTTATTTTTTGTCTGGCATGTTTCCAGTCATCTATACAAAGAGAGATCAAACTTGTTTTAAATGGTTTTTTTTTTTTACTCATTTCTAGTTATGGTCTAATCTGTCCCATTTCGCTTCACCAAAAAATTTGCAAAGCTCTGAAAAAAATTCATGAAACTGTGTCAAAAAATTTGCAAAGTGATGAACAATTTGCAAAACACATTGAAGTCAATGGGCTTCAAAATCATTCTGAACAACTTTTTAATAAGCAATAAACTATTTTTATTTGCACGTCAATTTTTACAATTGAAACTTTTTTGCCCAAATGCATTAAAGTCAATGGGCATTCAAATTTTTTTGACGCATGACTATTTTTACATGAGCAACTTTTTTGGCACAGTACATTTTTTTCGGTGTTGAATATTTGCAGTAGTTTGTGAAAAAAATTTGCAGGTGGCAAAATTGAGAAATTCACTGAATTCATGCCTGGCAAATCCATGTCTCGCCCATAACTACTCATTTCTCAAAAAGGAAAAGTCATCTAGCACCACTCGGGTAAGTGCAATCAACTTACGGGGAAAGAGCAACTGAAAATAAATAGATGCAAATATTTTACAATCCTAAGCAGTTTCATTAACATAATCATACACATTAATGCCCATTTTTTTTTTAAATGTCGTTGATGGAAAACTCTCTTGAAAATTATAAAGAAATGCTTTTAAAATAAGGCAAGAACAGTACAAAACTATGACACAGACATTACATTGTAACAAACAGGAACAGATGTGTTATAATTATTTTGAATTACTTCAACCTAATTATTTATCCTCTTAGAAATTAAAGATTGATGAATGATGGCTGTAAAGATCAATGAGAAAGATGCTTAGCTAATCAAGTATTGCTAGACCATTCTAGAGAATTGATTGTTCTGCTCTGAAAAATGTTTGGAAATAGGTATTCTCTTTTATCAATACTGCAGAAATCAATGCACCATTCCTACCCAGAGAATTATTAATAATTAGTTAACTTTCTACATTTCTTTGTAGCAGAAGCATCACTATCTGTTTCACAAAGCATTTCGTTATTAAAAACACATGGGGTGGAGTATTCATTAATACTTGCAGGCACATTGTTTGGATTGGATTTAGTCAGCTTGTTTTATGTTAATTGAAACTGAACTATATGGAATATAAAAAAATGATGTTTTGTATTTGCCACATTTATGCAGAGTGGGTTTCTATAACATTTTCTGAATGAAAACCAGAAGAGAATAGATAACAGGGTTTGCCATGTCTTTTACCCACAATAAAATGTTCTTACTTAGAATTCCAAATGTTCTAACCTAGCAATTATAAATTTGTATGTGCGGCTTTTTGTACCTAATGTGTCAATCCTGATTCATAAGTTGCCCCCTTTCACAGAGTTTCAAAGAGTTTCACAGAGCTGTCAACTCCCCCTACTTTTTACCCAATGCTGGTCTCCATTTACCATATCACATTCTCCCAATATTTTTTAAATTTTCTGTTAAATTCCATGTACCATTCAGCGGCTTCAGGAGGGCTTTTGCATATGACGTCACTCAGGATATGTAAGGATCGGACAACAGTTTCCAGTAAACAGGACGTGGTCGGAGTCAGGCAGCAAGCAAACAGATTCCAGTAATCAGGCCAAGTTCACAACCGGGAAATCCAACAAGACACGTAAGGAGGGAACAGGTGAACTGGAGCAAGACTGGAAATCAGGAACCCGGGAGGGTCTCCGGAACAGGAATCAAGGCACAGAACAACAAGATCAGGACTAGGATACAAAATTACCTGCAAGAAGCTATGGTCAGGGACAGGTTTATAAGAGGTTCTGAATAGGGAAATGAAGTGGGTGGAGACAAGGGAGCAGACAGAAACTACAATAAATGTAGTAGGAGGACTGGTCAGGGGGCAGCCATTAGAGTCTCCAGTGGTTCAACTGGATAGTACACAGTTCCTGGAACCTACACCCCAGAGTTTGAATCCCGGCTGATCCTGACCGGATATCACACATCGTAAGGCCCCTAAAAGCTAATCACCTTGAGTTGACAGTATGGAAAATTGAATACAGATGTTGCAAATAAGCCTTATTGTATTAATGAGTTTTTATAGCATGAAATAGAATTGAATTGAATGGAGCATGAAATTAAATAGTATTGTACTCCTATGTTACTATATTTTATGTACGTCTTAATATAAGATTTATAGGTGTTTTAAACCCAAATATAAAAGTTTGTCAAATGAAAGAAAATATAATTCTAACCAATTAATTACAAAGAATCAGCAGTGGAAAATATAGGAAAATATAGCAAGGGACAAATACTCCTTTAAATGGTAATTCCATCTACAAATCACTATTTGACATTTGTAATCAATGTATCAATGTATTGCTTTCATTGTATATGTTTTAATTTCAGTTTGGGGTTTACAATTAAGAAAAGTATTTTAGCATAAGGTGCTGAAAATTGTCTCATTTTTATTATTAGCATGTTTAAATTAATGCTTAAAATAATTTTTTTATTGTAAAATTCAGCTTTTCAACAATATTTGGGTGGTTTAAATTCAGAATGTGTTAAGCCATTATTTTATCCCTAATAATTTTCTTCTTTAACTTCTTGATCTCGGAATATTTGCACATGTGTTTTATTCAGATTCATTAGATAGAATACCTTCATTTATCAAGGGCTGGAGTGTCACTTCCCATTCAGTTCTTCGCAACATTTGGCAAATGTATTTATGGCATTTCAGAACCCATTATATTCAGAAGGAAGAACATTGCTTGTTAATGTCTATTGGGAAAGCATGGCTTTTACTTTTCATTAGGAATGATGTGTTAAGGTATTTTTCGTTTTAATTAGGTGTCCTCTGATAGGAAGCTAATTGACAGGAAATGACATCACTATTTTTAGTTCAGAAGGGAGATCCCTTTACAAGCACTGAAAAATAGCATTTCTAATATTATGAATATTGTGGTTATTTTATTTGTTTACTTATAGATTTTTTATCATATTCAAAGTTCAGGTAAATATATTTTTCACTGGATAAGCTGCCTAATAATGAGATAATCACTATGTATCTGGTTAACCATTAGCAGAACTTTAGCAAATTTGACAGCCCATGAACTGGGTAATTTGTCTGGCACTTAGTGAGCATATCACAATAGGTGCTTATAGAGGTACAGTACATTGGGAGAGCACCACATCAGTTGGTCAAGTCCTGACTGACAGTATTTTCAAACCTGCCTGATCTAGAAGTACCAAGCTGGCAGCTAATATTGGCCCATGCATGACAAGCTTATACAAGGATATTCCATGAAAGTTGCATCACCATTTAAAATATAGTGCATTTAACTACAAATAAAGATGCCTAAAGCCTTTTTTGAAGTGAAAAACAAATAGTCTTACATTTCCTGTAATTTTTATAGGAAGGTTATAAAATTAAGCCATGGTATTGACTGCACACTTGATTCGAGTAAAAAAAAAATCCTATACAAACCAGGAGGGCATCATTGAGTGTACGTTTGTACGGTTTTGTTTTTTTGTAGTTTGTATTGAAAATAAGCTTTGGGTTTCTTGTCAAGTTTTTGTTCTAAGTTGTTGTTAAGGTATGATATATGATGATACTGTAGGTTGTGCTGCACAATGTAACAACATCCCAAGGGATGGCAAAAGATAATGGTGATGTTGTAAATCATAGAATCCCTGGGCATCCTTCTACTGTTGCTGATGATACAGTAGGAAGCAGAGTTCATACCTTAGTTTTGTAAAACTTGACTTTGTAAGATTTATTAGGATGATTTCTTGACAGTTATTTGACTGGTCTCCAACATTTTAAAAACAATCCTAGTAGAATTTTAATAAGCTTACTACAGGCTTTCATATAGCAGGAACGGGGGTTTGATGTGTTTTGTCTACTAGAAAAATTTTTTTGTGCCGGAAAAAAATACAGAAAAAACTTAGTGATAGAATTCTGCCATGTGTTTTGTTTCATTAAAAGAAATTGCAGGTTTTGCACTTTTAGAAAATGCATTAAAAATGCAGACTTCATTATTATTTGTTCCTTGCTTTCCACATCAATTAAACAGATCGGTGCCCTCACAAATTTTTCAGCAAAGCAAAACGGCCCAGTTTCACTTATCACTATTGACAAGGTATGTGTGTAATTAGCTGGTCATATTGCTCATCAGTATTGACAAGGTATATATGTAACTTGCTGGTCATAGTCTTTAAGGCTGAGAATTATTTCCTTTAAGGAAAAAATAAGGGAGTTAAAGAAACAGGAACATTAGAATTGTTTTATAGCTAAATGCATTCCAAGTGCCTCTAATAGTAGTTCTATCTGGAATGCTATATCAATAAACAGCATCAGAAACTTTATGCCTCTTTAATGCATTACAAAATAGGGTGATCGGGCAAAATCTTCTCTGAAGAGCTGTCCATGCATGTTCAAATCCTGAACCATCCACTAAGTTTTCAGTATAGCAGTCTAACAATTTTACACTTGGGCGATTATTTACCAAAACTCATATTTATCTTTTTATTAAACCAAGCTTGACTAAACTCCCATCCATGATCTTATCTTATTTATCAATAAAATAACTCTAAAATGTCAGGTCGGGAAAAGACTTGATAAAATCGAAAGAAAACTTAAATCATATGAATTTTTCACATTTGACTCCTGAGCCAATCAATTTTTTTGGGTTATCACCCGAAAACCACATTATTCAGATGAAACCCAGTGCCGACCACAATTTCTTAAAATTGTAAAAGTAACGTCATGCCATTGACTTCTGCATGAGCTTGGCAGGTTTAAAATGGTGGATTTTCAGATTAGGATTTTTAGCAGTTTTGGAGTATAATCTCTAAAAAGTAAAGTTTTTTTTTTCCTCCAAAAACCTCAACCAGAAAAAATTAAAGTTTAGTAGCTAACTCCCTTGGTGTAAATATTATTAGCATTTAGGTTCCAGGTAGAGGGTTCATTAAGCAGCATTACTTCAGCCATGTGACTATGGCTTCCAGAGTCACAAAACTGTCACTGTGTAAAATAGGCTGCCTTTGAACTGCATTTTATTGCATTTTTTTAGTTCTGTAACAGCAATAACATTTGCCTGAAATATTTACAGCTGGTACACAAAAAAATGAAGGTTAGGGACATGAGCATGCATGTTAGATGGGGGGGGGGAGATACACGGCATTTATCTATGGCATTGATGGCTATGGGCCACACAAGAGACAGCAAAGTGTCTTCCTACCCATACATTAATGCATATCAACATTTAGCAACATTTATGGGTGATAATTGGTTTAACAAAAGTGTTACTGGCCCTTTAAGAATTTTATTCTAAGGTGAAACTAAAGGTATAACAGTATGGAAGCTTCACCCTTTACTGAATGAAAGTATGAATGGGGGACCATGGTGAACTGACAGTCCCTGTTTTTACTACCTTGTACGCCATCTTGAGAACCTATGTCCAAGGGAAGGTGAAAAAAATCAATCTATATCATGATGGTGATATTTGCAGGAGTATGTGTGAGCTAACACAAAGAATTGAAAAATACACCTAGTCATTTAAATAGCGAAGCTTACAACTTGACATAGCAAACAACCAGGAGATTCACAAGAACAGAGCAAGGAGGGGTACTGGAGCAGAGAAATCAGAGAGGGGACAAGCAACCAGGCAGGGACTCAGGAGCAAGGAGCACAAGGAACATAGAGCAGCAAAATCTTAGCTGGGGAGTTTAAAGACCAAGCAATGATCAACTACCAGAGGCAGGCTTATTCTGTATATACCCTTAATTGAAGATGAGGAACACATGGAAATAACAAGGTGGGCAGAGAAAAGAGAGCAGGAGGGAGGAATACAAAATGCACATTAGGGAAAGTGAACAACATCTGAAAAAAGCCTCTAGTGCCTCAGTTGGTTAATGCAATAAAAGTTCAGAGCATAGTGCAGGGTCCTGCAAGTCCTGCCAAAGCTTCATAGAGAGGTACTGTATGTCTCGTGAATACTAATTGGGTTTTTGTAGATAAGAATACAAATTCAACCCCATATATATATATAGAGATATAGATATAGAGATATAGAGATATATATAGATATAGATATATAGATATAGATATATATGTATATATGTAGAGGTTATCGGCATATATATATATACAGTGTGCAAAACTCCTGATTTCTTATTCTTTTGCATGTTTGTCACACAAAATGTTTCTGATCATCAAACACATTTAACTATTAGTCAAAGATAACACAAGTAAACACAAAATGCAGTTTTTAAATGAGAGTTTTTATTATTTAGGAAGAAAAGAAATCCAAATCTACATTTTTATGTGTGAAAAAGTAATTGCCCCCTGAACCTAATAACTGGTTGGGCCACCCTTAGCAGCAATAACTGCAATCAAGCGTTTGCGATAACTTGCAACGAGTCTTTTACAGCGCTCTGGAGGAATTTTGGCCCACTCATCTTTGCAGAATTGTTGTAATTCAGCTTTATTTGAGGGTTTTCTAGCATGAACCGCCTTTTTAAGGTCATGCCACAACATCTCAATAGGATTCAGGTCAGGACTTTGACTAGGCCACTCCAAAGTCTTCATTTTGTTTTTCTTCAGCCATTCAGAGGTGGATTTGCTGGTGTGTTTTGGGGCATTGTCCTGCTGCAGCACCCAAGATCGCTTCAGCTTGAGTTGACGAACAGATGGCCGGACATTCTCCTTCAGGATTTTTTGGTAGACAGTAGAATTCAGGGTTCCATCTATCACAGCAAGTCTTCCAGGTCCTGAAGCAGCAAAACAACCCCAGACCATCACACTACCACCACCATATTTTACTTTTGGTATGATGTTCTTTTTCTGAAATGCTGTGTTACTTTTACGCCAGATGTAACGGGACACGCACCTTCCAAAAAGTTCAACTTTTGTCTCGTCGGTCCACAAGGTATTTTCCCAAAAGTCTTGGCAATCATTGAGATGTTTTTTAGCAAAATTGAGATGAGCCTTAATGTTCTTTTTGCTTAAAAGTGATTTGCGCCTTGGAAATCTGCCATGCAGGCCGTTTTTGCCCAGTCTCTTTCTTATGGTGGAGTCGTGAACACTGACCTTAATTGAGGCAAGTGAGGCCTGCAGTTCTTTAGATGTTGTCCTGGGGTCTTTTGTGGCCTCTCGGATGAGTTGTCTCTGCGCTCTTGGGGTAATTTTGGTCGGCCGGCCACTCCTGGGAAGGTTCACCACTGTTCCATGTTTTTGCCATTTGTGGATAATGGCTCTCACTGTGGTTCGCTGGAGTCCCAAAGCTTTAGAAATGGCTTTATAACCTTTGAAATTGAACTCAGGTGTGATAAACCACAGTTAAGTTATTTTTAACAAGGGGGGCAATCACTTTTTCACACAGGCCCATGTAGATTTGGAGTTTTTTTTCTCCCTTAATAACGTAAACCTTCATTTAAAAACTGCATTTTGTGTTCAATTATGTTATCTTTGACTAATAGTTAATGGTTTTTGATGAGCAGAATCATTTAAGTGTGACAAACATGCAAAAGAATAAGAAATCAGGAAGGGGGCAAATAGTTTTGCACACAACTGTATATATACCTTTACTAAATCACCTGTAGATCTTAAGAGCACTATAGCATCACAACTAGCAATGCATTCCATAACCTCACTGCTCTCACCGCTAAGAACCATTTGCTTTGATACAAATAAATCAGAAAAGTGAGAGTAAAAGCCATGGTCTTAACTTGAATGAACAATAGGAATAAAGAACTGTGAAACTGACAGCACTTTAACAAATGAAAACATGTAGAGATATTACATGAAGCTTCTGTATATATGAATAAGACAGGCAGGTAAACTCAGGAAAGCAAACACAATGCACAAGCACAGCAAAAAGGTACATACTACAAAAAGGAGATGAAAACAGGCAAGAACAGAGAACCAAGAGACCAAAGGGGAACAGCAAAATCAGAAGAGAACAGCACGACAGAGTCAAATACTGGTTAAGGAACCTTAGGCATCTATCCTCCACAATAAAGAGACAATTGTGTAAACTGTAGTTATCTGAAAAATGTGACAGTATTAGCCTTCACTTAAAATGACTGCAGAAGCTATAACTAGGCATTCAACATTAGTGGTAAAGGAATAGAATACAACATCAGAAATGCTGATTTGTATATTTCTGGTAATTTGTTAAACAGATGTTGATGTAGATCATGAGTTTTTTAAGGGCATAGTGTTTTATACTACACTATATTAAACTAATTGTGTATATTGGTAAAACCTGACACACTGTCAGTGATGTTCAATTCTGCACAGCCTCCTATCCCAACCCATCTAAAGAAGGAGGATGTATGTTGACCTTGTGAATTTTTGTAGATTATATATTTTATTAACTTTTATTACACCATACATAATTTGCAACAGAGCAGGTGCAATGGGAATAATAGGTATGAAGCTATAACATTGGGGAATGTGTGTATGAGTAGCTGGAGTGACTGTCTACATAAAAAAAACTACAGCTTGTACTCATAGATCCATAGTTAAAGCTTCTCACATGTATAGTTGGCAGATGTGAGTTAAAACAGTAAAACCATGCTGCTTGCATTGTGGCACCAAACCACAACCTACATTAAGGGGATTATTTATTAAACTCAGAATTTTTTGGGGCAAAATCCAATTATTACCTTTTTTTTTTTTTTTTTTTTTTTTTAACTTTTTCTAGATTTATTAAAGCCTGATGCTGCAAAAAGCCTGAATCCCTATCCTATATGGAAGTATCTGTGGTCTGCAATGAAATTAGAATCCAACCATTTCAGGCTTCTAGGGCCAGAACCGATTAAATCAAGCTTTTTTTTAATAATTAATAAGGTCAAATCAGGAATGGGAGTTTAGTCATGGTTTTTTATTAAACAATGATATAAATTCAGATTTTAGTAAACAACCTTTAAGTTTAATGGAAAATGAGGTTTAATGTTGATAAATGCAAGGTTATGCCCTTTGAAAATATAGAAATGCACTATATATACACTAAAGGGGGAATGTAATTAAAAATGAAAAGCAATGTTTAAAATAGTGTTTTTGCAAATGGTTAGCACCGTTCGCAATATAAAATCATTTTCTGGTGATTATTCCATTGCTAAGCAAATTTTAGCGTTAACACTTGCTCTGGAGTTTGTGTAAATATTTCGTTGCAAAATAACCTTTGCTATTGTGACATTATGTTACATACACTGCGGGGCACATTTACTAAGGGTCGATTATCAAGGGTTAATAAACCCTCGAATTCAACCCTCGAGGTAAAATCGTACAAATTCAAATATCGAATTCGTAGGATTTACCGCAAATCCTGTGATCGAACGATCAAAGGAAAAATCGTTCGATCGACTGATGAAATCCTTCGAATCAAACGATTCAAAGGATTTTAATTGATTGATCAAAGGATTTTCCTTCGATCATAAAAAACTTAGAAAACTGATGGGGAAGGTCCCCATAGGCTAACATTGTAACTCGGTAGGTTTAACGTGGCGAAGTATGTAGTCGAAGCTTTTTTTAAAGAGACAGTACTTCGACTATGGAATGGTCGAATAGTCGAACGATTTTTAATTTGAATTGTTCAAATCGAAGTCGAAGGTCGTAGTAGCCTATTCGATGGTCGCAGTACCCAAGATAAACCTTTGAAATTCAACGTTTTTTTACTTTGAATCCTTCACTCAAACTTAGTAAATGTGCCCCTGCATGTCCGCAAAAGCCATTTTTGGTAATTGGTCAAAAAGAATGGTCGCTAACATTCGCAATGTTCTTTCGTTTTTTGTGTTAACAAAACATATTACATTCCCCCATAAATGGCAATATGTTGGGGGTTTCCTTAATTGCGAAGGATCTTGGGTTTTTTGTAGATAACAAGTTGTCTCATTCTGTGGCTACTAAAGCAAATAAAGTTCTGTTTTGCATAAAAAAGGGCATTAACACATGGGAGGAAAAGATAGTTTGCCTCTTTATAGATCTCTAGTAAGGCCTCACCTTGAGTATTCAGTGCAGTTTTGGGCTCCAGTCCTTAAGAGAGATATACATGAGCTAGAGAGTGTAGAGATATGCAATTGAACTAGTTAGAGGGGTGGAAGACTTAAATTATGAGGGTAGACTTTTAAGGTTGGGTTGTTTTTTCTGGAAAAAAAGAGGCTTATGAGGGGACATGAATCAGTGTTGGACTGGCTCACTGGGATACCAGGAAAACTCCCAGTGGGCCGAGGTGTCAGTGGGCCCTTATGCTGCTAAACATTTATTTCATGGCCATTCCCTATTTCTATGAGAACAAAGAGGCTAAATAGATGGATAATAGTTTATAGTATGTAAAGAAAAGGGACAAGGAGAATAGGGTTGAATAAGGAGAGGAAGAATAATAGTACTGAGAGTAGGCCCCTGCTTTTAGGCTTTTGGGTGGGCCCCTGGTGTCCCAGTCTGACACTGGATATGATTCCTCTTTATAAGTACATTAGAGGACATTATAGACAAATAGCAGGGGACTTTCTTTCCAATAAAATAGATTAGACTAGACTAGATAGACTAGAGCCAACCCCTTTAGACTAGAGGAAAAGAACATTAATTTGAAGCAGCATATGTTGTTCTTTACAGTGAGGACAGTGAGGTTGAGTAATACATGGCCAGATGATGCTGTGATGGCTGATTCTGCTAATGTTTTTAAAGGAGATGGAAAGGTTAAAACTAAGTAAGCTTTATCAGAAAGATCTATATAAATACACTAGTAAACACTAAAAAGTAATGCTGCTCAGAGTCCTCTGTCAATAAAAACATCACATTTTATTATTCTATTGTGTACACATGGGCTTCTGTATCAGACTTACTGTTTTCAGCTTAAACCTCCAGGGCACGGCATGAGCATGCTCAGTTTGCTCTTCCCCCACCCTCCTCTCTGCTGTAATCTGAGTTTAGAACTATGAGCGAGCAGGGAGAAACTCAGGCAGCAAGTGATTTCACAGCAAGCTAATATGGCAGCTGCTATCCTAGAGAAAAAGAGACAGTGTCTACAGCTGTTTACGCAGGTATGGAAAAGCATTCTAATGAATAAAAGTGGCTTTCTAGCTTGCACTATTGTGGCTAATCTAGTGGCAATAAACTGCCTTGGTAACTTCCCTTCTCCTTTAAGAGGGGCTTTGATATTTTCTTGGACAAACATAATTTCCAAGGCTGTTGTGATGCTAAAATCTACAATTAGTATAGATATTGGTATACTGTATATAGTTTGTTAGTGTAAGGTGGGTGTGACTGTGTGTATGTATGGACGCTGGGTTTCAATTGGAGGAGTTGAATCTGATGGACTTTGGTCTTTTTTCAACCCAGTTTAACTATGTAACTAATGAAGTATCTGAACACTTGGGCTTAGGGCACAAAAATGATCATGAAGAGATCTTTTTGGACTTGATGAGTTAATTGCAGGATTAAAATCTAATAGCAAAATTATAAATGTTACTCTTTCAACAAGAGAGAAATCTCAGAAGACATTGCATTTAGAAAACATACTGTATAACTTATATGAACAGACCAGGTATACAGTATTTCTTTTAGCAAAACATTTATAATTTCTGCTTTGCTGCTCACGTATAAGCATAAGAATATATCAGTACTATTAAAAATGCCACTGTGTTTTACTTGTTAGAATGATATGTTTCTGTAAGGCATTTTGGGATTTGTTGTTTCTATTCTCTGAAAACTATGTGGGCTACTGAAAATGTTGCTAATGACATCTACATTTCCCATTGTGTCTGTATTTAACTTCAGAAAAACAGTTAGCTGAATTCACTTTGTGGAATTCTGTTCCTTAACATAAAAAGTATTAAAAATTATTTTTTTCAGCAGATGCTACTCCCATTACTGGTGCAAAGAAATTGAATTTAGATACACACTCTCATCATTGTTCACATGCAATCATTTTATTTCAAGTTCTGTTCTTTTCACAAATATGTTGATTGGAAAGTACAAAAGGGATAAGTAAAGGATAATGCAGTGGATTAAAATCATTTGGATTTGCTTTATATGAAAGAATAATGAGAAAAGAAAAATGTAGTTAAGGATTTATTAAGCAATGCAGTGGTGATTGTGTAAATGATCTGAGCACCCTAGGTCACCATATTCTATTAAGGCATTCAAAGGCGTCAAGTGTGAAAAAATGCCACCCTGCTGGCTTGGCTCATTCTAACAATAGTTTATAATTATAACAACAGTTCTCTATTTATATTTATTTTATGACCAAAAAAAATTCTTTTCTTATATCTTGTCGCTAACATTTCAGTTAATGCTGTCATTAGCAATTAAAATATCAGAAGCAGACCATGCAATTTGCATAGTTATAAAGTTACACGAACAGCTGCAGTTGGGGGAAAGGCTTTTCTTTTCCAGCTTCTGTATATTATTCTTTACCCTTTATTCTGGCTCACTGGTCACATACTTTTTTTCTGGTACTTCACTGAGCCCTTGCAGGGTCAATGATATTCACTTGAGTAGCTTTTGGGAATTACTTTCCTTGGCACCAGCTAAGGTGTTAAAATTAATCTGTGGTCTGCTCCAAAGTCACAGGCTGATTTGTCTATTTCCCAAGATCTAAACTTATTCTGATTTCATGTAAAGTTTTATGATAAGGATTTTTCAAAATGTAGTAATATGCATTCTTCTTTTCATCTAGCTGATTTTGCAAAGGCTTGTATGTAAACAACAGCAGATGAGCACATTAAGATAAAAAATGGAGAGCCCAGAAAGAAAGCCAACACATTGCAGTTTGAAAAGCAGAAAACTCTGTTTAAAAGTTTCAAACAATTTGTCTTGAAGATGGATTTGTTATTTTGTCACATTTTTTAGAGGTTCAACTTGATTTCACCAGGCTTCCCTCTTTCTTGCATCTTAGCAGACAAACCATCAGGGATTAAGAAATCATCTGCTTTAAGAAGAAAGAGCAGAAGACAAATATTCATGTAATCATTTTTTGCTGTTCATCACTTTGTAAGGACAATGTTCACATTCTGAACATCTCTTTCTGCAGCATATATATTCGCAGTCAGGCAAACCTGGGACCACCTATAACACTGTTAGAAGTTGCTGGGTAACTTGGCAGAAGATGTAATACATTGCCTCCACCTCGATATGGTTCAGTAGCTAAGGGAATTGGGTTGTTACATATTAAATACCCCACTTAACAAAAACAAAATATTTTACAAAAGTATAGAAACAGTCATTCATTTTGCTAAACTTTGTTTGTGAAGATTCTCATTCATCCAAGTCATGGTATATCTATAGAAATAAGTCAAATCAACTGTTCTTGCTGTGTATTTGTTCCTTGAAGACATTTCACCAGTCATCCAACTGGCTTTCTCAATTCAGAATAACTTGTAAATCTTCCTTCGAGAATATATATCCTCTATTATGTTGCTCCAATCAGCCTGATCTGTTTATCATAATCCACAATGATGTCATTTAATTAGGTGTTGATTGTATTAGCAAGATTGGAGCTTTGATGTGTTATTAAACCTTCCAGGGAGAGGTGCATTGTATGTGGCAGACAATAGATGTATACATGTATGGCTTCTTTAAAACCTCTTTTGAACCAGTTGTTTTCCCAGTCTAGAATCTGGATTTGGCAGTCTTCAAACGTGTGTCCTTTTCCTTTTAGGTACATGGCTGAGTTCTGACCAGAGGAGCTGTGTCTTCTGTGTTGCGCCATATTCTGGTGTAACTGTTGTTTGGTTTCCCCCAGATACAAATCATGCACTGCATACACAATGTTACTTTTCTTATGCTTTGGGGTGGGGTCTTTTGGGTGAACTAGCTGCTGCCTCAGTGTTTTGCTGGTTTAAATCTTTTTTCCAACACCCCAGCTACATATGGGAGGACAAAGTTCTTTCTCCTGTCCTGTTTTCCACCTTCACCAGTAAACTTTATTGTTCAAATAGAAAAACATCAATGTAAAAATCTAAGACTGTAATATATGTTTGCTTATTTCACCATGATGCTAGTCATGGAATACGACTGTGGGGCCTACTTCTAGGACCCCTGATTTGAACACGTCAAATCGGCTTGGAAAGTGAATGTTAAGGAATTCTGTTAACAAAAATTAAATAATTTTTGTTTTTCTGTATTTCTAAATATCTAATATATTTTTATCTGTTCGAAAGCTATTTATTGTAAAGACAAAGTGTTATTGCAATATTCTGTTTGGTTATTGTAGTACAACTTTGTGCATAAAGCATTTTTAAAATGGTGCATTAAAATGCAAGTGTCAGGACCAGCTGTCATTCAAACTCTGAGGTGTGTGTTCCTGGGACTGTATATTTACTGATTGAGCCACTCGAGGCTCTCACTATCGCTCCTAGCCAGTCCTCCAACTCATGTATTCATTGTGTACTTTCTGTCTGCTCCCTTGTCTCCATCCACCTCATTAGTCCCATGTGTTCTTCATCCCATACTCAGGACCCTTTATAAACCTGTCCTTGACCATTGCTCCTTGCTTAGTCATTGTGCTTCAAAGCTCAGATCTTGCTGTTCTAATCCATGTTCCTTGAGATTCCTGTTTCTGAGAGCCTCCCTCATTCTGTGATTTCCAGCCTTGTTCCTGTGCTCTTGTCCCCTCCTGGCCTGCCTTATTGTGACCTCTGACCTGTTCATGGACTCTGTTAGCCTGCTGCCTGACCTATTCAGATCATACACTCCCCCCTCCAATGGGCTTAAACAAATATATAATACAAATCAAAATTAATATATGTACATAACATTTTTTATATATGTACATATATGTATGTAATACATACAGTACATTATGCCAGTATAATTGCAAGCAATTCCAAGATACAAGGAGTGGTTTGTTAAGATAATACAAATCAGACAAATTATATGATAGCGATGAGCATTTAAGTCAATGGCCATTTCTTTATAAAATATTGGAATCTATGGGTGCTTATTCAGGGCAACTTTTTAAACACACATTATCGACATCTATGGACATTTTGTCGTACGGATCTTTTTTATTTTTTTTTTGGCGGAAAAATACATTGGGGTTTATGGCCGTTTTGTCCCTGCATTTTGTGGCAGTATGGTGAAATGGGTAATTTTGCAGTAAATCAATACCTGGTCAAAAATGTGCTCATCACTAATAAACTACAGAATATTTGATTAAGAATGATTCCCTGAAATAGTACAGGTTTTTAGTAATGAACAAATCTGCAAAACAATTCGCAAGATGGCGAAAAATTTGCTAAACGTAAGTCAAAAGGGATCAAAAAATTTTTCTACTCACGAAAATTATTTATACGCACAAAATTTGTTCTTACTCCAAATGCATTAAAGTCAATGGGCGCTTTTTACACAAGACAATTTTTTGGTTGCTGCAAAATTTTCGACGGCAAGTTTCTGCCTCCGGTTTGTGAAAAAATTAGCAGATGGTGAAGTGCGTAATTTGACTCCGAACCCATGCCTGGTGAAAAAATTTGCTCATCACTACAGGTATGGGATCCAAAATGTTTGGGACCTGGGGTATTCCAGATAAAGGATCTTCCCATAATTTGGAACTCCATACCATAACCTACTAAAAAAGCATTTAAACTTTAAACCCAAAAATTGTTTTGTCTTCAATAAGGATTAATTATATCTTAGTTGGGTCCAAGTACAAGGTACTGTTTTATTTTTACAGAGACAATGAAAATAATTTTAGAAAAAATAATTCTTTGATTAAAATGGAGTCTACAGGAGATGGCCTTTCTGTAATTTGGAGCTTTATGGATAACAGGTTTCCAGATAATGGACCCCATTACTGTACTGTAAACATACACTGCACACACTGTGCCAAAGTGTGCTTTTGATAAAGCAACTGTAAGTAATGTGGTATCAAAGACAATTATTATATAGAGATATATTTTATATAGCTGCAGCTTTATTTTAAGCTAAGACTTTAATGACATACCAGTTCTAGAAGTCTACATATTAAATTCCAAAAGTTCTGTAGCATATAAAGTTGCAACATTGTGAAATAAAGGTCTATAACGTAATGTGCATTTTGGCAGAACTTTACTGCTTTGCATTGCTATGTTAAATTAGAATCAGGCTGTAATTCATGTACTGAAAAGGATATAAGATTAACTCACTGTGCTTAGACCATATCCACAATTGTAGAAAAAAGTTATTTTATATACAGGGTGCTAATTCATGAAAATGATGTTTTTTGTAGTCTCGCACAATAATTTATATTTCAATAAGAATAACTATTGTAGGAGAAGATGAATTTCTACATTATAAGAAATGGCTTTTCACGAAATAAGGATTTTTTCCCCTATTTCCGAATATATAATAGCTGTCAGATGAATGTGCATGTAAGGAACTGCATTCCTTCCTCCCAAGAGAAGTGAAGAAACTGAGGCGATGAGGAGAAAAAATGTTTTAATAGAGTTGTCTAAGTAAAAATATTGTTTGAGAAGATTATTCATTTTTAGATTAAGCTAGTGCATGTCTGATTCATAAGGGGGGAAGGAATAGGCACAACGTATTTGTCCAAACAAGATAAATTTAACTTATAGTAAATATATTTTTTCCTTAAGTGGATAGTATAAAATATATAGGATCTTAAATAGTGATGGATGAATTTATTCGCCAGGCGTGAATTTGCGGCAGATTTCCACGTTTCAACGGCAAATAAGTTTGTGAATTTTCCGCGATTATTCGCCAGCGTCAATGTTTTTTTTTTACACAGGTGACAGAATCAACACCGGCGTCAATTAAGACGTCAGCGACGATTAACAGACGCCCATTGACTTCAATGGGTGCCTGCATCAACTTTGACGTGGACACCCAAAATTATCAGCGTTTTGCAAATTTTTCTAGGGTGAATAAAGACTTTCCCTGCAAACTTTTCTTATGGAAGCAATCTCTTCACAATTCCATTCATCAGAAAAGCTTTTTTTATCCCTGACAACAGCATACCAGAACTGGCAAAGTTGCTATCTTCTGGCCAAGCAATATCAGGTCAAGAATAATGGCTGTTTTTTATTCTGACAGTCTTACTTTAAAAATATTGAACAAATCTAGAGGAAACGAAATACAGTGGACACATGTAAAGGTTTCATTGCACCAGAAGAGTTATTTTTAAACCAGAGATGAAATATACAAGATACAAGTCAGCTTTGAGATACAATCAGAGCCAGGTGCCCTAGGCAAATCGGTCGGTCAAGTCGCCGGCTGAGAATGCGCAGGAGCAAATTGGCACTTGTGCAAATTGGCGCTCTCATGTGCAGCATGAATTGGTGCTCGCATGCGCATGCACAAATTGGTGCTCGAGTACATGCGCAAAAGGACAGAGAAAAAGTCGGGGAGAGAGGGGACTGGACTGGGGGTAGGTGGCAGGACCCCAGCTTTGCGCCCTAGGCACGTGCCTACTCAGCTTCCCCTAGTTCCAGCCCTGGATACAATGCAAATGCAACCTAAAATAGTTAACATAGCCAAACAGGACAACCCAACCTCAAAGGTGAAATCTATAAACCTGTAATATTTCCTACTCTTTGTATGTTTTTAGCCATAAAGCCATTTTATGACTCTGTTTTCAGTTAATTGTGGCTATAATTGCAGCTGCAGTAATTGAATTTAGGGGAAGGGTACCCAGGTATGTCATCAATGAAAATATTTTTAAAACAATGGAACAAAAGCTTCATAGGGATTTTTTCCTAAAGATATCAAGTCAGTCACGCAGAGATTACATCATTGAATATAGTACAGGTACCTTGGAAAACCCCTGAATTATGGGGAATAGTCAGAAAAATTATATTCTAAAAAAACAAAGATCAAATAGAAAGTTATAAAGAGAATCTGAATACATCCTAATTAGATACCAAGGGAATGCAGAATTCAGAATAATGATCGGTATCAAATGCAAATGATTAGTCCATGAGGGTTAGAACTAAGATGTGACCTTTGGCTCTGACAACCTGAAGATCAATTGTAACTCTACACAAGCCTGCCTTAGTAAAGTGTAGAGCTTGAAAGCCAGATTGGGAGTGAAGAAAGTTATTACCACAGGGGAAACCAATCAAGGCTCTTCTTTGTGAGTGGTAGAAGAGATGCAAGACAATAGTTAGAGAGATAGGATAGTGTGGCTGTTTTATGAAAAAGCTTGACACAGGCCTGTTTTATTGAAGTGGGGAAGATTCCAGAAGCCAGTGAAGAGCTGACTATATTGATAAGAGCTGGAATTAGTTCAGCTAATTGTCTCTATCCCTATAAAAGTTGGGATATCTCATGCATTGATTTGGCTTTAAATATCACCTCAATGCTGATGATATCCTAAATTCTTCCATGTGACATACATTTGCCCCCTCATTGAACTATTCTGGTCAAATGTTATACAACTAATGTAAAATAATCTTGGAGTACATATTTCCCTTGAGCAAACTTCTTTACTACTTAAAGGGATTCTGTCATGATTTTTATGATGGATTTTTTTTATTTCTAAATTACAGTTTACACTGCATATAATTCACTCTACAATATAACATTTCATTCCTGAACCACCAAGTGTATTTTTTTGCAAGTTGCAATATTGGTGTGTAGGCAGCCATCTCGAGTAATTTTGTCATGTGCTTTTCTTAGATCTACCAGGCAGCTGTTATCTTGTGTAAGGGAGCTGCTTCTGGTTACCTTCCCATTGTTCTTTTGTTAGGTCGCTGGGGGGGGGGGGAGGGAGAGGGTAATATCGCTCCAACTTGCAGTACAGCAGTAAAGAGTGGATGAAGTTTAACAGAGCACAAGTCACATGACTTTGGGCAGCTGGCAAACTGACAATAATCTAGCCCCATGTCAGATTTCAAAATAAAATATAAATAAATCTGTTTGCTCTTTTGAGAAATTAATTTCAGTGCAGAATTCTGCTGGTGCAGCACTATTAACTGATGCAGTTTGAATCAGGAAGAAGGGCTAATCTCTTGAAGCCACTCAAATGCTATTATGTTTATATGCCAAAAAAGCTATTGGTTTGAAGTTGATGATGGTATGGAGACACCTCATCCATAAGGCCACTCCATGCTATAAATGTACATAACTGTGGCATGAAAGGACATTATTTAAATGCCGTCTGATTAATTGCATTTCTTCCTATGGACTTGAGGAAAACTTAACTTACCAGAATGTCTATTGTTGTGAATGGCACAATGTTCTGAGATCAGATGATTACCAATGAAGACAATTTAATTCAAGGTTTAGTTGATTTATGTTTATGTACAATATAGTGTATAGTGTATACTGTGCTTACTTTTTATTTAATATTTAATACTCTTCATTTAATAATATTTCATTAAAAAAATCTGATCCTGATCCTACTCCTACTGATGGCATACTGAATAACTCTGTCAAGTCAGTACATTATCAAGGGTTATTCTTTACGCATCCCTCTCCTTCTTTGATCATGTTAACATAAAACCTGTCAATTATGCCTATATTGCCATTTCTTTTTCTAACAGCTGAGATACTCATCCATGCCTCCATCCTATCCAACCTAAACTAATGCAACTTACTACTAACTCATCCCCCATCTTTCCACACTACAATTTGCTTTTAGAATCTTCTCCATTTCACCTAAAATAGATCATGTCCCTCCACTGCTAAAATCCATATAATGACTGTTAACAGGCTGGTAGGTGAGTAAAGCAACAAAAAGTCTGAAGGATAAAGTGCGGACATATAAGTGAGGTGGAGTTCCCCATTTAAATCTTTCAACACCAACATCTTTTTGCGTTTGAGATAAGTCACTTATGGATATAAGAAAATGTCGGCTTTCCTGTGCCTTCTTTTGCAACTCCCGAAAGTGACGTCACCTGACCTGTTTCACTGAGCCAATCAGCTTCTCAGAGCAAAAAGAAATCCCATAGACCTTGTTCTTAAATCTTCTTATTGTGCGTGCAATATTTTATGTTATTACTACAGTGCATGCGATTTGGTATAATTTTATGGGAGCTATCCTGAACTAATGTTAACTGGAGTTCATGTGATCCCTTTTTCAATTTTCAGGGTTGAAGGATTTAAATGAAAATGAATGAAAATGGTCTGGCAGCTTGGAATATGTATGCATACTTGGAACACATGCTAACCTCTGTGGTAGATGTAAGCAAATGTCTCAGGTTAAAGATTTATAGCAGCAAATTTGAAAGCTTAATAAGTTAAAGTTAAATAAGTTTAAGGCAGATTTATCAAGGGTCAATTTGACTAAAACTGCAATTTGGACAATTTTAGGTGGTAAATAGTAAAATTTGAGTTTTTAAAGGGCCAGAATATGATAAATCTCAAAAACTGAATTAGAATTTTTTTAAAAAACTTAAATCAAATTTTAACAATTCCCTAGTCGAATTTGACAGTTTTGGCCATAAAAATACTTGAAAATTTTAATTCAAAATTTGAATTTTCAATTCGACCCTTGATAAATCTGCCCATTAGTGTGGGGGTTATAAACTGACTGTAGCATGCGATCCAAGTGCTGCATGTAAGTTGGCATTAAGAACAAAAACAAAATAAAAAACAAAAGGCATTGATAACTGCAGAATTTAAAGAGGCAACCTACAGTACTGATGGGGACTGCAACTTGAAGAAAGCTTGGATAGCGTAATCTGGCGTAAAGACTCTACACGCTGAACTGCATGTTGTTTCCATGGTGCTTGGGTACCTTATGTGGTGGAGAAAGTGGACAGATTATTCAAAGGGTATAGTGATTCACATGTGTGCCAATGAAAAGTTGGCAAAGTTAAAGGAGAAGGAAAGGCTTTGTGCACTTGGGGGTGCCAAATGTTAGGCACCCCCAAGTGATTATATTGACTTACTTGAAACCCTGTGCTGGTGCTCCTGTCAGCAGAAAACTGCACTGGCCCGGGGTTATACCAGTGAACACCACGGAGTGATCCTCTTCCGTCTTCTTCTTTCTTTGCGAGGCTGCCAAACTTTACGTCGGCTATTTCATTCAACTGCGTTTGCCCTGCGAAATTTATAGAAAGAGGAAGGTGGAAGAGGATTGCTCTGTGGTGCTCACTGGTATAACCCCTGGCCTGTGCAGTTTTTTGCTGATAGGAGCACCGACGTGGGGTTTCAGGTAAGTCAATACAATCACTTGGGGTGCCTAACAAGTGCACAAAGCCTTTCCTTCTCCTTTAAGGAAGGGGGGATGTACCTAAAAAGAAAAGTTGATGGCAAGCATAGGCAGATTTTCAATAAGGCTTGGGGAGGCTAAGCCTCCCCAAACCTGTCTGGCACCCTAATAAATTTTTTAAAAAACTTGCTCCCTTACTGACCTGTGCTGCGCTGCTATTTTAAAAGGAGTGGAAAGCTTACTGCAGTCCTTCCCGGTTCTGCTGCAACCAGCTGTGCTCTGATTGGATCATTCTCCTCATGACTCCTCCAATCAGAGCGCAGCTCTCTTGACAGACAGAAAAATGTACCAATAAAGGCTACAGATGTAGGTGGGGCTGGAGAGCTCTTATCTTATTGAAGGGACTGTAGAAACGATGTGTATGCTGTAACCTTTGCCAAAGCACCCCACTAGCTCATGTGCTGCAGATTTCATCCCACTCTCACAGGTTCTAAGGTACTATACTGTTTACCTTCTGAAATCTGCCTCACTTGCTGGATTTAACATTTTGTCACCTAGTATCAGTAATATTCCTTGCAGTAATCCATAAATTAACTCTTTTCCCCTGAAAAATTTTTTTTGCGTTTTGGGGGGTTTTGTTTTTGCAATTTTTTTGTCATTGTTTTGTTAATTTTTGGTTAGTTAAGGCAGAGTTCTCATGAAACTGCATGGATGGGCTATAACCCTATGTTTCAGTGTAGCGTGACAATGTGTGTGTGTGTGGATCTGAATGTCGGGCATCAGTACACACTGTATATAATATGTCTGGGTGCCTACCTACTGCTTTTCACTGTATATAAATGTATGGGGTGTCACTGTCCATTGCATCTCACTACATATAATGTTCCTGGGGTGTCAGTACCCACTATCTTCCTGTCAGTAAAAAAAAAATTAATTTAAGCTAACTTACCTAGGACACAATGCTTTAAAGGGGTGGTTCAGCTTTCAATTTACTTTTAGTATGTTATAGAATGGCTAATTCTAAGCAACTTTTCAACTGGACTTCAAAATTGATTTTTAATAGTTTTTTAATTATTTGCATTCTTCTTCTGACTCTTTCCAGCTTTCAAACAGGGGTCAGTGACCCCATCTAACAACAAATGCTCTAAGGCTACAAATTTACCGTTATTGCTACTTTTTATTTCTCATCTTTCTATTCAGGCCTCTCCTATTCATATTCCAGTCTCTTATTCAAATCAATGCATGGTTGCTAGGGGAATTTAGACTCTAGTAATCAGATGACTGAAATAGCAAACTGGAGAGCTGCTGAATAAAAAGCTAAATAACTCAAAAACCACAAATAAAAAATGAAAACCAATGCAAATTGTCTCAGAATATCCCTCTCTACATCATGTTAACAGTTAACTCAAAGGTGAACAACCCCTTTAATGTGCCAATAGTTTATACTTTTTTTTAGCCCTTAGGGTTAAAAAATATAGTAATTGTTGCAGTGTTTGATTTAGGCTGAGAACCCATACAAACAAACCAGATTTCAGTCTACAGCACATTTTCAATTTAAAAACGATTTCAATTTAACACTCCACAAAACGATGTCCCCTATATTAGGATTAAGGGGAATAACTGTGAACCAAGACAGATGGATAACCCCTTTTATGTAACCTCAGTTGGAATCTCATGGACGTGCACGTGTTAGTACTTTTACATCCTGAGCATTTTAGAAAAGCACTACCACTTCCAAAAGCACTATCACCTGCACTTCTGCACAGTTTTCCTGAAAGTTAGTAGACACTGCTTGAAGTGGTTTGGGGTGAACAATAATTTTTACGCCAACAGATCAATGTCTGAGATTAGCTTTAGGTCCCTCTTTAGCCTCCCCAAACAAAAAATTCACCCTCCGCCTATGATGGCAAGGATTTATCTTAGAGGTACTACCCTTGCCATGCACATAACGGAAAGATTGTTGTACAGCGGAGGGATTTGGATTTATAGAACTGGGCTGACAACCCTTAAGCTTCTCAACAGCTGCTCAGAGCCCACTGAGCATGTGAGTGTCGCAGACACTTTGCAAGTCTTGGATCATTTCTATTTAGAAGCTAAAAACTTAAGGCTGATGCAATAAGGCCACTATATAAAATATGGCAATTTTATCCATATTCATTTTTAGGGTTTAGTTCTCTTTTAAAGAAAGCTTGAAATTGCTTAGGACTTTTATTTGCATTACGCTTTTACTAGACTATATACTGGTGTCTTTTTGTTACCATAGCAGTGTGTCTGAATGTGCACCACTGGGTTGTCTGGGGGACTTATGACATATGGCACAGCATCAATGCATTCAGTTCAATGACTGTGAAAAACTTGGGATCCTTGGAATGAGACATGAGTAAATTTAAAATTAACTTGCTCACTTCTCATGTTTCTTATACAAAGACGTCCTCGTGTTTATTTTCCTTTGTGCATTGTAAAGTGTTTTCTGATGTGAGATCCATGCTCTACACTGACATGCTGTCTACCTAATATAAAGGAAATTCACCCTGACACTTTAATATTCTGATGACATTTTCCATTATGCAGATGAATAGATTGGCATATTCATGTAATGCTGTTACATATATTACAAGTTTAACATCCTCTTATTAAGAATGTGGCTAAAAATAATAACATAACAATTGTGTTGCTTTTATAGTAGGAAAGTCCTGGTAATTATGTAGTGAATCAACAGGAAAGTTTATTGTCATACTGTTTATATGTTTATTATTGTTTATCTATTGTAACAGCCGGTATCTTTTTTTTTTTTTTTAAAAAGTTAGACATTTTTAATTCCTGGAGAAGTGTCTTAGTCCAGAACATTTTTTATTGATGAAGCCACTAAGCAGCCTCTTATGTTTTTTTAATTGTGCGCCCTGTCTTTCCAATGTACAAGTACTTTCTGGTCTGCAATCTGTGTTCTAAACAAGTGGTTCCCAACCAGTGGCTCAGGAGCAACATGCTGCTCATTAACCCCTTGGATGTTCTTCCCAGTGGCCTCAAACAAGTGCTTATTTTTGAATACTTGGAGGCAAGTTTTGGTTGCATAAAAAAACAGGGATACTGCCAAACAGAGTCTCCAGTAGGCTGCCAGTTCACATAGTGGCTACCAAATATCCAATCACAACCCTTATTTGGCATCTCCAGGAACTTGTGTTGATTATGTTGCTCACCAACTCTTCTTACATGTGAGTATGGCTCACAGATAAAATAGTTTGGGGACCCCTGTTTTAAACTGACACGTTGTCTACCCAATGTAATGGAAATTCACACTGACACTGTAATATTCTAAATGCATTTCCCTTTATGCATTGCTTTCAGTTTTATTCTTGAATGTCATTTTCTGTAACTGAGTATGCGGACCAGAAGCCACAACAGTGCCTGACAAGGGATGGGTGAATTTATTCGCCAGGCACGGATTCGTGGTCAATTTCCAGATTTTGCAGATGGAAAATGTTTTCGTAAAAATTCACCGTGGGAAAATTTGCTGCAATAAAAAAAATTGTTGTTCGTCAAAATTGTTGCACTAAAAATTATCCAGATGCCCATTGACTTTAATGCATTTGGACAAATGAGTCACACGTCTAAAAATTGTCACTAGTGTCAAAATTATCACGCCAAAAAACGCATTGAGGTCAATGGGTGTCAAAATTATTTTGACACCCATTGACCTCAATGCGTTTTTTGGCGATGCAGGACAGATTCACCCATCACTATGCCCGACTAATTTCTTCATGGAAAGATTACATTCAATAGAAAGCATTAACTGCTAGCAGCAATATGTATAAAACAATTTTACAGCATTTCCATTTGGCACGTTTTAGTCCTAAATATTGCATGAAATTATGAAAAATGCACTAACTTTTTTTTCAAACTTCAAGATTAGGCAAAGGCATCTACAATTCATATGTTTATTATATGAACTGTGAATGGATTTTGACCATGTCAGTAGATCATAGTTGCATCTGTTTATTTTTCCAGAATTAAACCATACAGACATTTTTTATTTAAAAGAAATTGAATTAATAGAATTTACCTATCTGCCCAAACCAACCACATACTACAAGTACAAGATAATACTATTTTGGCATTCTTAAAAAACAGCCCACAAAATAATGTGAACATGTTCTTTGACCAATAGTGGGTGTTAAGTGCTAGTGAGAGTGAACAACTCCCACTCACACTGAATAACTGCACACATCACATCCTCCTCAGTTCACAAATGATAAAAGAACTAAAACGCTTAGTTCAGGAAGCAAAAAAAGGTTTATTTTTAGCTGCTTTATTTAAATGAACCAATGTTTTAAGTACCCTGTGTGGGCTGTATAACTGAAGAATGCACAGATCAAGGTGCAAGATCTGATTTAGTATAAAAAGGAGGATTATATACAATGGAACATGAAAAATCAGTTTATGGTCCCTTTTTTTGATTGCTTTTGCTTTCTTGTTTATTCAATGAGTAACTAATAAAGGGTTAAGATTGAAATTAAATGAACATGTTTAGATAAGTAACAGATTGATGGGTAATCAGGGGCATTCTCCCACCATGTTAGTAAGTGAGGGATTAAATCAAAGAGATATTTTGTTTGAAACAGCACCAGTAAAAGTAAATCCATTTACTGCATCATTAATAAATAATAATGAAGCAATAATTAATGAACAAAATGCTGAACTGCCTGCAGGAAACATACTTCAATCTAATAAGGAAAAATCACTTAATATTACAAGTTTTAGTGAAGGTTATTATGCACAGCAAACACTCAGCTGCTCAAATTGATCACCAGGCCATAGGACATTATTTTAAACAGCAACTAAATTGATATTTGGTCAGAGTTCTGTGCATTTAGAGAAATAGGCTTACAGGTAAACAGGAAAACAGAAATACAAGCATATAGATAAATATTAACCATAATCAGGTCAAGCCGTGAAAATCATGGAAATCAAAAATTCTGCAGAATTAGAGCAGAGACACAAACTCAGATTCGGGGAGATTAGTCGCCTGGCGACTCACGAGGAAAACTTCGGACGACTTCGGAAAACAAAGTGCTCCGAGTACCAGAAAGTCAGAGGAAGGAATCTGCTTTGAGGCCACTGTGAGCAACATCCAATGAGTTGGTGAGCAACATGTTGCTCGCAAACCACTGCTTGGGGATCACTGACCTAGGGGCTGCGAAACAAGGGGTAAAACAAAGGAGCAGCTCTAAAAGCAGCTCTGCCTTACAGAAAGTAATGCAGTGCAGAATATAGAATAAACACTCTATGGCACTAACAGCCTTTTATTCCCCTTTATTCCTTTCTTTGATTCTAGGTTCTGTAGCACTTTATTTGAAACCCCTTTCTATCAGTCTATTTGCAGACCTCGGAATTCTTTCCATTTCACTAATTTCCTTCCCAAATACTGACACCCAAAATTTCACTGCATATTAAGGGGTATATTTATCATAGAGTGAAGTTAATAGTGAAGTTCCGCCACTAGAGTGAAATTCCGCCACTTCCCATTCATTTCTATGGGGTTTTTAAAGGCGTATTTATCAAAGGGTGAAATTTCACTTTCACCCATTGATAAATACGCCTTTCAAAATCCCATAGAAATGAATGGAGAGCTGCGGAATTACACTCTAGTGGCGGAACTTCACTCTTTGATAAATTTACCCCTAAGGATGAAGACTTATATATGATAATAATATATTTCCATTCCTCAAATCAACTACCTGTGGCTACAGATCTGAACTCAGAACTACACTGTTTACAAGCCAGTTTGTAAGTTCAATAAGTGCTAGCATCAATTGCTTGGTACACATAGCTTCAAGTAGTTATATTAAAGGTGTAAAAGACAAATGTGGAAAGACTTTCAAGAGCATGGATAGATGCCAGACAGGAAATCCATGAAAGATTCATAGTGGCACTGCAGTGAATATACAGGGGGGTATATGATTTGTATCAAACTGAATACAAGAACTGCAGCCCCCCCCATCAATTAATTCAGTATTGTTAGTTGGCAGGTATACTGTACATTCCTAATAACATGAGTTATTGAGATTTTCCCTAATGCATTATAGACAATTTGGAACTGTTAATAAATTAACTTTAACTGCTGGGATTTTAGTGCAACAAAGAAAACCACACAGGATTATTTAACAGCACCATCAAACAGAAAAAAAAAACCAATGGAGCACCTTTCTAACACAGGGGTTGTATCCTTCATCTTCTTTCACTTAGCCTAGTAGACTAGGTATTACAAGATGACGTTTTAATAACAGTTCATGCTTCTCCCACTTTCATGAACAGGGAGGTGTTAACATCAAATTAGGTAGCTGTAAAACAGGTGCAAGTGGGGTGTATGACCTTCAGGTTCTCCAGGGGAACCCTTTACTGGAGGATAATGGAGAATTAATTATGGTGGAAGACATCAGTGATCCCAGACCCCTAACCATAAACCAAGGGACTGGGGCAGTACCCTGAGAGTAATCCCTAGAGTTGGGCATGTAAAACAAACGTGCTCCTTTATCCCTAAGCTATTATTCATAAAAGGTGATCTTTAAAGGGGCAGTATACACTCTTTTCCAACATGTGTTCTATGAAAATGGACTTGTGCTGCAAATACTTATTGACTATACTAAGTAACTATCCATGCTTTAATGCATCAAACAAAAAAATTCTATCAGTTTCCCTATCTAACTAACTATGTTCCAGTTCACTGACAAGCCATCTTTATAAAGAACTGTTCCTTGTGGTAAAGGCTGTAGCAGGGTGGGGTTTGTTTATTCAGAGCTTCTTATCTACCTTTGAACACATTACACTGTTTATATGGGGAGAAGGGGGGATTCTTCAGTGAGAAACACAAGTCCCAATTACTGTGCTAATTTTTACCAAAGTTCTGTTTAGGACTGTCTTTACATCAATTTCAAGACCTAGAAGAGAACATGTCTTACATCAGACTATACATGAGATGATACAGCAATTAAAATCAGAAATCCGGTTTATTTACAATCACTGTAAAACAGATTTGTAAGATGGATCTTTCCCACAGTTGCTTTACATAGTATAACAGCAAGTGCTTGTAAGTGAATTCTGATATTACAATTCAGTAAGAAACAGAGAGCCTCAAATGCAGATCGCTGATTCAGAACATGCTTACAGTGGCAAGCAGATACATTTTTGTGTCCTTGACTGTGTGCTTCTTAACACCTGACTGTTTTGCTCCTGTAGTCTTTAGTTAGTTTATCAAGTCTGTCTATGAGACATACCCACAAGCCCCATTCACTGTAATTCCTCCAATACACATTTACATAGTACAATGAACATGAATCTCAGCCAGCTGTAAATAATCTTGTTATCTGCCTAGCATCTTTCAGCAATGTATTACTGCCTACTGCACATCCTCTTTTTTTTATGCTTTTCTGACAGTTTGCTGCTGCCATTTTGATTCCTTATGATCCATATCATTTCCAGTCATCAGCCAACTGAAAGAGCTTCCTATTAATCCCTGGGCTCATTTATGACCTCCGGTGTAATGTGAAAAGTGCAGTTTTCAATGCAAATTTAAATATTTTCCTGTACCTGAAAGTAAAAATTTTTAAAAATAATTTTAATTTAATTGTGGCTGTGAGGGGAGTTGTGCTTAACATAATGGCATCTAATACAAAGCACTTGTGTTTTGACCCGGATGGGTGCAATACCATTAAAAATGTTGATGTCAAAATGACATTTGTCTCCAATTCTTAAGGTGCACACAGTAGGGACCATTGCAGATGGCAGTAGCTCCAATGTTCTCCTGTGTAAACTGGCACATTTTTGCAAAAACGCCTCTGGACTGAGTGGCAGAGGTATGGGCACTTGTAGGCATAATGTCAAGTGATTTTGGATAGGCATCAATTTGTGTAATGATTGCATTCCTTTTTTCATTGAAAATGAGTCCTCATGTCTATGATGGGCGAATTTGTCCTGTTTTGGCAAAAAAATCATGAATATCCCACAAAATTCATGAAACGTAGAAAAATTATGTGAATTTTGATGCCAGGATCAATTCTCACACTCGTGTCAATTTTGACGCTGGCGTTAAAGTCAAAGGGTGTCCAAATAATGTTGACTCGCGATAGTTTTGACGCAAGCAACTTTTTTTTTACTTTTCGTGGCAGTTTTGCAAATTATTCGCCAGCAGCGAAACGTGGAAATTTTATGCAAATTTGCACCTACCGAACAGAAAGGGGAGTATACACAACCAGCTGTCAACTTTTTTGGTTGTGAGGGATAATTCTTGGAGCATTCAGCAACTGGAGAAAGGCCCACAGAAGTGCCTAGTCCCTTGTTAGCAATGAATGTGCCCATGTACATTGAATTGTGATAAAGACTTGTCCCACAAAGCACAAATTATCTCCAATATTTTGCATGTATCATTGTAACTTTAATTGGGTCCTGTTAGACATCCAAAGCCAACAATTTATACAGTATATATTTATATAAACTTGGCGTTATGAATGTGGTAAGATTAGCCCATTATTCCCTCTGGCAAGAAATGGTTTTAATGCTATAACAGGCACAGTGTCTTCTATGAGTCTAATAGATTGCACCTGCTAAATGGGGGTTATCAACTACTAGAAGGGAGGCAACTTTGCACCTATTACATAACCCTTCTCCCAACTACTTAGTTTTAGTACTTACACCCTATGCAAAATTCTGGTTTAATTATTTCAGAAAAATGATGAGAAGCAGAAACATAATGTCAATAACTAATCCAAAGACAAATGGATTCTGTTTAAAAACTTGATCTTGATCTGGAGCAAGACTTTCTTGAGAAATGAATGTATCTGTATGAATGCAAAGTTGAATGGTAGGCTTCACAGACACATGTTAAAGCAAACAGCAATAATAAAATCCATAAAGTTGAACAACTCATAGTAAATAATGATCTCTAAGATGCTCTCATAGTAAATAGACCCAAAAAGAAGTACCTCAGCAAAACAGCATTCAATATATTCTGTTTGTGCTTTGGAAGCTCTCCAGCTGATTCTTCTATCATTTCAACCATGTATTTCCAAAGTATATTGCATGCTGTGAGGTATTAACAATTTCTTTAACTGAATAAAGAAAACTGACTGTAGCCACAAAAGAAATGTATTATTAATCGACTTTTAACAGAACATTGCAGAGGTACAGGGATTATCAGATGATAAAAACAAAACAACAAAAGCTGTCTTTAATTCCTGGGAGATGCTTTGTTCAAGTCTCATTATATAGATTATTAATTGCAGCACCATGTCTCCGTTTTTGGCCAAAGACCATTTTTCAGGTTGGGAACAATTCTATTTTGATAACAGACAATAAAACACCTTTAAGGAGAATACAACGATTAGAGGAAACCAGGTGAATGACAGGGCATCAGTGAAAGGCTCAGTGGGAAATAGGAAGGACAACACACTAATGAAAACTCATTTTGTCACTCAAACTAGCTGTCATCCTGCTGTGGTAATTACAGCTATCCTGTCTGACCAGGGACTCAAAGATCAGAACATTGAAAAACCTATGACCGCAAATGCAGACATCAATTATAGTTCAGTATCACTGGCATAGATAATATTATCCAGCATTGTGTATCAAGTCTTACTGGATTATCTCTGCCTTTCAGTCAAAACCCATGCCAGTAGTAGGATTAATGTGTTAACCAAAGCACAACCTTGTCACACTTTTATGGGAAAGTACTGTCCCTGATTATGTTTCATAATCTCCAATAGACACAATAAAAAGAGAGTAATAGCCTTTTTTAATCTAAGAGTCCATCCGGGTAGACTTTTTTTATTGCAAGCCCTAAGATACATGTTCAATTTGCATGTTAAAAAGCAGGGGAGATTATCATATTAAATATTAAGAGGAGACTGAAAAGTTGTGAATCCAAGAAAGGTGAGGCAAGGTCTTCAGCTACAGAGAGGAAATCAACTATTTCAGGACATCTGATCTCAAATAAAAAAAAGCATAGTCACCGGAAAAGATAAAAGGGAAACTAATGCCAAGTAAACATATAACAATGAAGCATTGCTTATGATATTTTAATAGGAAAGGCATTATAATATGAACCATTCATTCAGACTAAAAAGTAAGATATTACATCAATCAAGCCTGTTTCTCAAGTATCCACAAAAGACACTGAATAGTGAAAAAATTGTGAAGGATACTCCCATTTATTATAAGCCAAGTAGTGGCAAAGGACATTTTCAAATATCTGGAGATGGTGATAGCAGAGATTAAACTCTGAAGAATTTTAGAATATGAAAAATATTAAATTTTCTTAAAAGACAAAGATGATGGGACACTTCTTTGCAGCATACAGATAAAATTCTTTCTGAGAGCACTCAGATTATTTCACTGGTGAATTGTGCACAAATTCATGATATCCAGCCTCTTCAGTTCATCTTTCTACACCTGGAAAAAAAAACACATTAATATACTCTGGATTAATTTAAAATTTTTTGGGCAACAAAGAATATGTTGGGACAAGCATTTGGTTTGCCATGCCTAAAAAGAAAAAAAAGTTGAACAAGAAACACAACATAATATAAGATACATTTGATTAGCCTGACACTTAAAATAAAGAACAGCATCCCTGTAGATTAGACAAACAAAGATCTTCTGAAATTTTGAAAAAATTCTAAAGGATGATCAGAAGTGTGTCAGTAATGACTTCTTTTTAGGCAACAAATATCACAAAATGGGAAAGGAGGGGGTGGCAAAATAATAAAATGCAACATAAAACAGGACACTCTAAACCCACAGGTACTGACAAGAGTGATTGGAAAATTATAGGCTTTAATCTCTGAGAAAGACATTTATGTGACAATGCTCTTTGAGTTTTAAATAAAGGTTTAACTTTTCTTCTAGTCAGTTTTGCAAATTTCTCTTCATACTGCATTAGATTACCCTCCCAGGATACAGAAGACTGCGCCATGAAGAAGATGATGCACCCCTGGTTGCCAATTTGTGTACATTGCAAATCTTCACCCTGCATTAAGAGCCAACGATTTAAGTCTTAAAGGCAATGTATCTTTATGGATTACTCTGTCAGCTTGCTGCCTTCAGTTGAGAAATGATAGGGGACATTTTTTCATGCTAGTGCTGAATCACTAAAATGTGGTTTTATACTAACTGAAACAATTGCAAAATATGCACTATGGAAGCCAATTTTATGGCATAATCTGCACTCTGATAATAAACAATCATTATTGCGGTTTAACAAGCCATAACATTTGCTCATGCATGCACACCAGATACTGAGCTTTGGGAGTGCAATAGTTTATGACGCGTATCAGCACTATAACCTTTGACTCATAGAATGTGCTTTGCAATGCAATGCCTACCTTCATTTTTCCTACTTACTCTATTTTATTTTACAACAAACTCATTCTTAAAAATAACACGCTAATTGTTGACTAAAACAGAGAGATATCCATGAAATTTATTTTAAAAACAATTTGTATGCAAAAAAATCATATTTATTAAAAACATTTTATAAATTAAAAATGTCGATACCATTTTAATTGGTTACTGGCCAAAATATGCAGAACAGTGATTTTCTATTTCCAGTTGATTGAAACACTGACCAGTGATTTTACATGGGTGGAGTATTTTATTAATGGTACCTTTGCAATATTTTGTTTTACAGTGTTCTTGCAACAGGCCATTCTTTAGAGCAGGATTCTGCAAGTGTTCAAAGAAACTTTGCATCTCCCAAATGGGAACTGATGAAGGTTTGATGTCTAAAGAACACATATAGTGGGGCCTGATTATTTCTGGTATCTGGATGATGAGTCATTTTTAATAAGGCATCACTCATCATGCCGTCAAATTTATTGGTGGGATGGAAATTGAAAAACTCCAGGCTTTCTACTGATTTTATAACCTAAAATTTGATGCAAGTGAATACTTGGGATCATTTTTAATTACTTTAGTTACATTTGCTGGTGCAAAGAGTATTATCTCAAGCTATAAATCATAAGGCTCAGCTAATAAGAAATAAACACCGTCTGCTTATTTTATTGTGAAAAAAAAAGCTGCCAGGCACATTCAGTTAATCTGGCCCTGTCTGTAACATCAGATACCTTAAATTCTGTAAATTTATGAAAAGTTTGTAAACATAAGAGTGAGGCCAATTAACCTGTTGCTTGGCATATTTGGACGAGCTAGCTCTTTCCTTCAGTCTCTCAAGCCTGAAAAATACAGCATAAAAAAAATAATATTTCACAGCAATAGTTTTTCTAGATCTAGTTTTTTTTGGTTTCATCCTTCTTCTTGTGCTGCAACTATTGAGGCAGTCGAAATGGTTGAAAAAAGTACACACAAAAACCATACGATTTGGGTTTTCGCTCGATTTTATAATTTTTTTCCCCGATGCAATTCATTTGAGTTTTATTAATAAATAAGATAAAATCATGGATGGGAGTTTGGTCAAGATTTTTTTATTTAAAATATGATATAAAGTTGGAGATAGTAGCTTTACTGAATTTTGAAATTGGCAACATAGAGCAAGTGTATTACAGTAACTGAATAAAGTAAGTGGCAGCCTGGAAGATGGCCATACCACCTGAGATACAAAAGTTAAATAATGGAATGCCACAGAGAAAGTCATTATCGGCATGCTAATAACTGGGAGTAAAGCAAACAACACAGACAAGACAGTAATTTATAGCAGGTCAGGTTCAAAAACTAGAAAATCTTAACATAAATGTTTTTAAACTTCTAAGCAACAATCTCCACGAACTGCCTCAACGTGTTTTGCCATAGGCTATACTGAAAAGTCACCTGCGCTAAAGCACACACGATGCGTTTTCCATAGTCGCCCAAAGTTGCCTCACGCTGCGTGTGCTTTAGCGCAGTTGACTTTTCATTATAGCATGCTGAGGCAGTTCGGGGAGATTGTCGCTCAGAAGACAAGGCGATTAGTCGCCATGCAACAAAATCTCCCCGAATCTCCTCGTGTGAACTAACCCTTATCGGGAGACACCCTGATAGGGGAGTTGATACAGATGAAGCCACTTGGATTTGTGAGTTAAATGCGTCATGACTCAGGGGTAATTGAAGAAACTGTGTTATCTTAAGTCATCTTAACTCATTTAATGCATTTAACCTTTTCATTAGCATACCAAAGCTCCATTGTTCACAATGGTGAATGCTTTAATTAGATGGGATGTTGTGACACAGTTTTCTGTGTTAAATGAGATAAATGGGATGTCTGTGTTTAGCTATTCTGTGTCAAACAGACAAACCAAAGTGGCTGCATCTGTATAAGGCTTTACTCCTGCAGTACCGGGTAAAATGAAAAGACAAAGCACTGATTACAGGCCTGGGCTGAACATAGGGAGCAAAGCTGGAACACAGTGTTAGGCTGCAGTTATGTATAATAAATTACAGATGAGCTGAATAGAATACAACTGCAGACTATACTATAGCTTGGCTGGAGGCAATTAATAAATTAGATAAAAAATCCAGAAGTTTGATATTAAAAGGGAAGAGAGTGCTGCAAATTATTTGATATGTTTATCTAAGCATTTACTTGTTCTTTCAATTCTTACTCATAATAGTAATAGTACATACAAAAAGGATCTCCTTGATCCTACCTACATTACTAAGCTCAATACCCAGGGAAATATGACAATGTCAACATGCTGTTTTCCTCAGTACCTCAAAGGTGCAGCATAGGACTTTCTTTTGAACCTGCCAACCCTGTAACTAACTAGGATTAAGCTGGCCATAGATGTTGAGATTTTTAAAAGATCCGATCCTCATCATGAGACCACGATTTTCTCGGAGCGATCGTACGATCGTATGAATTGATCATCAACTAAAAAGACCAATTTGCCAGGAAAACAAATGGGAGCTGCCTGCCTGGCCCTGCAAACATAGATAGATTGCACTGGGACTGACAAAGATTTTTTGACCTGGCCGATCAATTTCCCGACAGATGTCGGCCGAAAAATCGTGAGATGTACTATTGTTCGAATCCCACTAACTGCATGATAATTTCGAAGGATTGGTCGGACTTCCCTAAAATCGGTCGTTCGGCAAGAAGAATCGTCGCGTCTATGGGGAGCTTTACTCTATTGGCACTAGGTCAAAAAGGGCTTTATAGCTCCTCCAGTGACTTCCCCACTTCCTGCATGATTCTCTGTTTACATATCTATGAACCAAATGTGACTTCATGCCTGTAATACTCAGGTATATTCTTATATATGTCATAATATGTTGACCATTTCCTTTCCATCCAAAGCAATACTTCAGTAGTAGGGTGATGCATGTAATTGTCAATATTCATATTAATAATTGATGCATTCATTTATTTTATGACTGCTGGTAGGACAGCCTTTGGAGCAATACTCAGATAATAATAATCAGATACTCCAATCAGGATAGTTCCCAGCAGAAAGAAAGAGGAACACTGGAGAACAAACCTGCCACAGAAATAAATGTGCAGCAATTTAAACTTGAGAGCAGATAAGTAAAGATGATATTGACACCAAACATGCAGTGGAGGCAGAATTGATTCAGCAGTAGATAGAAGCAGATCATGAGCTTACAAGTTCAATTAAAGAAGTTTGTTCTTGGACAGGGTAGCTTGTGGTAGATTCTTCATTCTAGAACTCATGATAGAAATCAGGCAAATGGCAGAAGTTTCTCCAAGAGACAAAATAATTGAATGGGGCATGGCTGGGTGGATCTGAGTCATGGTTATGTATGCATGGTGCAATTTTCCATTGGAGCCCTATTCTATTTGTTACAGGATCCATCACTCTGGGCTGATTACTGATGGTGACCTTGGTACCCATATAAACGATTATGCACCACTCTAAGAACATATCATTTCTCCATATTAGATCACTAGATATGTTGTCCACTGCTGCCCTAAGGTAGAGAACAGCTAGATTAAGCATTGTGGTTGAGATGGGCAATTTTTCCACAGCTACAGAAGTGGAGGACAGTGGAGAACAAACTGCTCAAACTGCTCAAACTGCTGAAATAGGCAGAGAAGCAGATGTTTTAAGAACTCTGGGGGTGCTTTTTTTTTTTCATTCATTTTTATAGCTGCTTCTCATATCGAAGTAAGGAAGAGTATTTAAGAACAGAACCCCAAAAATGCGGAGTTTTCAAAGGATTATTGCGCTACCTGATTTCTCAAACCATTTCTTTTATATTTTCACTGAGTTTTAGAACGTTGAATCTACCACAAGCTATCCTGTGCGAGAACAAACTTCTTTAATTGAAGTTGTAAGCTCATGATCTGCTTCTATTATTTGTTCATTCAGCTGGAAAATCTACTGCTGAATCAATTCTGCCTGCACTGCATGTTTGGTGTCAATATCATCTTTCCTTATCTGCTCTCAATTTTAAATGGCTGCACATTTATTTTTGTGGCAGGTTTGTTCTCCTGTGTTCCTCTTTCTTTCTGCTGGAAACGATCCTTCCTTGCTTCGATATATGCTACCTTCAATATCTTTCTTCCTATTTTGAATTATTTTCGACACCGCAGAAAATATTCCTTTATTGCAAAACATGCATTAGAAGGTAAACATGTAGGTACTGTATATGTATAAATCTGTGTGTTTTCTTTATATTTTGAAAAAAAAAATAAAATCAATTCCGTTTGCATTTTTGACTGATTTAATTAAAATTGTCCTTAAGGTTGCTTACTTTCATAGAAATGTGTAATTGATCCAACAGACTTATCGCTCATTCTGCAGTACTAGACAGAATCAGATTCAGCTTTAAAATGAAGATGACACTGACATTTTATACTGTTGTTTTAACATTTGTGTTCTTTTTATTGTCTATTGGGCTTAAAGGGCTTGTTATAAAACAAACACCATCACATACAGTATGATATAATGTTCTGTTACTCAAAACCCAGAACCGTATCTTTCCATACCAAAACATATGTATCTAATGCCTATCTAGTAATAAAGACTGTACAGAGCCCACTTTGTATAGTTGAAAGTTAATAAGCTATTTATGGTTTTAATCAGAATATACATTAATCAGCATATAAGACTGTGGGTCTCCGTAAATGATTTACCTACCCAGACATATTGCACTATGCAGCTGAGAGTGTGTTCTACATCCCTGCAGGTAATGCCCTTGTTTGTGGGGGACATTAAGTTTATTGCATTTCATATGCTGCAAAACAACATTTTAACCTTGTTGCACTGGTCCCTTTATGGTTCATCTGCTGTTAGTCGCTTGCACATAATAATCTATACTGTAGCTCCCTCTATACAGTACCTATAGGGTGAAAGCCATTCCTATACAAAAAAACTATATATACTATACTGTAAAATAATATATGCAGATGTTGGTGGATTTCACTTTTTACATATATACTGTATGCCTTTTGACTGCACATTTGAACTGTCAAGACTGAGCAGAATATGCAAATATGGAAGTGCAATTCATACACTAAGGGGCAGATTTAGGAATGTATGAAATTAAAGCTCACCCTAAGGGGCAGATGTATCAAAATCTGCTCCAGATTAAGTCAATCGCAAATCCTTGGTGTGATTTTCAATAGTTTGATTCAAATGGGTATTAGTCCCAATCATTCCTGCTGAGCTGCAGTAAGTACTAACACCCTACACAGAATTAATTTCTGATGAAGCTACAATATAGCTGCTATAATAAGTGTGTCAATTCATTAACACTTTCTACTGCTGTATATTAATTTCAGTCACTACAGCAAAATAAATCTACTTAGTACAGAAGGAACAATTTAGCTGTCTACCTCACTCACATTGGCTAATAAGTTGTGTACTTCCATTTACAATAAGACTTTCAAAGACATATGCTAGTATACTTAGGTATATGATGTTATAGAACTCTTTGAACCTTGGATTTTCTGTAATTTGGATCATGATACCTTAAGTCTACTAATAATCAATTAAACATTAAATTAACCCAATATGGATTGTATTGTAACAGAAATGATGTAAATATTTTTTTTAAAAATTAGAGTTATGGACTCTATGGAAGATGGCCTTCTCATACTTCATAGCTTTCTGGAATACCTATATTTACATTGTAGTTTAGAGGAAACAACTGAACTGTAAAGTTCAAAACATATGAGTAGTTCTCTAAGAATCTAAAAAAAAAGTTAATTAGCGAAGTCAAAATATCTGCAATTTTTCTTTTAGTATATAAGTGACAATGTCATTAGGAAGGTTAAACTTTACAGTCAAATTGTGCAAAATCTGACTTGGTCTTTCAACGGAATACTTTGGAATTAATCAGCATAATTCTTCAAAAAACATAAATCAAAACAATGCAATTTGATTTAGCATGAAGGTCAAATGAAGAGAGTAAAGATCCTCCAAAAATGAATTCAATGTTTAGTCAATGGCTCTATATAGAAAATTATAATGCTAGTTTATATAAAGGTTAGTAACTTAGTTACAATAAGTACTTGTCTGGACAATTTTATCTGAGGGAAGGGGCAACAAATTTACATTTTAAATTCCTGAATAAAAAAGAGAATACAAGGCTCATCTATATATCTAGATATAAATTTGTAAAGAAGCAGAAAAACAAGACGGAGAATTAAGTTATTTAAAAACAATGGGTTAGTGTACAACATTAACGTATTCTATAATTTAGACGTAACGTAGAAATAGGATGTAGTACATCCCATGAACACATTAAAATACCAGAAGAGATACTATATAATGATACTTTGGGCAGCACCGAATTTCACGGGTGGGAGGCCAGTGGTCCTATCGCCCAGCTGTGCGGTCCTAGTGCAAGTGCATTTGCTGGAGCACTGGGGAGCTGGCTGAGCAGCATGCTGCATCTAATATATATTTGCTGCCCTAGACCCAGGCCTTTGTGGCCTTGCCTTGCCAAATTAGGACTGCTCAAGTATTCATTAAGTAAACCCTGCATTAGTTTACTTATCACGCATGGTTTTGTGCAAAAAAAAAACTCATGCAAGGTTTCATGTTGAAAAAACATCAGCAATCTTTATTATTTTAGATAGAAAGAGGTATAATTACCTCATGCCAATACTCTGCAACTCCACTATTGGAAAGAAGGGGGACTGCTTCCTTGAAAATCACTGTACACACCAGGCTTATATGAGACAGGGAATCGAAAATAAGATGCAAAAGGAAGTACATAGAACAGTCCAGACTTCTCTGGGACCAGGAACATTTCTCCAGTTCAGTCTGTAATCAGTAAATAAATCACAACACTCCAAAGTCTCTTAGCACTTCCTAAGGGTGGGTTTGGTGGTCACAAAAGTCTTTTTCACAAATCTTTGTTATTTTACCTGAAAGGCACCTAAATCATGCAGAAGCTTCTTAATTTCAAGGCCTATTTGCTGAAGCAGAGCCGGGCCAACCCGGCCAGGCGCCTTAGGCAGCCTGGCGGGCCAAGGCGTGGCTCTACACATGCTCGACTGCGCATGCGCTCCAGTGCGCTCCAGTGCACATGTGCGAAAGTGCGCTCCAATGCACATGAAATGTGTGCGCGCATGTGCAGAAGCGCATTTACGCCAGTGCCAGTCGAGGAGAGACGGGACCGGACACGGGGTAGGCGACAGAGCAGGTACGTGCCTAGCGCCCCCTCAGCTTTGCACCCTAGGCACGTGCCTACTCTGCCTACCCCTAGTTCCGGCCCTGTGCTGAAGTTTCTTTTGGCATGAAATCCCAGATTATCAGTAAATTCATATGAGGTTTCTCTAACGACCGCTCGAGCAAAAAGGCCTGAAACACCAGAGACAAATTTCAATATCACCAATACAAAAAATATAAAAATACAAAAAATGTTCTGTTGCACTGATAAGATCTGTTGGCGAGTTTGTTTCCTTTGACTTAATGAGCATGTGTTTTTAAGTTAACATCTCCTGGAGACTTCTACTTGTTCATTTGCCCTTCTCTTTAGTTTTTCATAGAGGCAGAGTGTTACAATAGATATCCCAAACCCAGAACAATTCCCATGGTCCTTGTCCCTGCTCAGTCTTCCACCTATAACAAACACCTTTTGCTTCAGGAGCAGCCCTCCGCTACTCAGGTGCCACCAGGTCTTATCATGAGAGGAACAGGGAGAGGGTTCTGGGCAGGTAAGGCAAGGTTCAACAACATTGATCAGACAATATGTAAGCACACCCAGGAGCTATGAAGATAGACCTATATTGTGCAATGATTCAGTGCAGAACAAGGGTCTTTATAGGTGGCCTAATGGCTTTAACTGATCACATGGGGGCAGATTGATAACAGCTGAACCAAGCCATGCCTATTTGCAATTACTAGTATAGCATCGGGAGTGAACCAGAGCCTTGGTTGTCTGCCCACATAGAGCAGTGGTAACTCAGACAGCCTATAAACACCAGGTCCCCGGTTCAACTCCAGGCAGGATATTGCACTGGGTATGCACATACAGTTAATCAAAAAATGTTTTACATAGAACCCTATTTTGTTTAATAGCTTAAGCTATGGAGACTTGCACTACTTGTTACAGTTTAGTCCAAAATAAAGACATATATCTAGGTCATTCATTATCAAAAAATGTGTTATCTTAGTTGCATTAAGGGTATGAAAAGCATGTGCATATTTAAGATCTCCGCAAAGATGTCATATCTTGCAAGTGTTTGGTTTTGTGCTAGCAGTAAATACAGCTATGTTGTTTCAGTACTTGCTGCTAAGTAATAATTATTTTACTGGGATCTGTTAACATGAGTATAGCTCCATCATATCTGTGTCTAGATCCTAGGATCTCAAAGGTTACTTCCGTATCATTGTTTATGACTAGGAGACCCAAAGGTTCCTAATGCATTCACTTTCAGGATAAAGAGTATATATTAACAGCAGATATATAAAGGAAGACTGAGGGGATATATCAAATAAGTGATAGCATATATAAAATGAGATAAGGGATTTTGCATAGAAAAATCAATCAGGAAATTAAAATGAAATATGAATAAAGGTAACTAAGTGCATATGAAAAGAAGGCAAGGGTGAAGAAATTTGAATTGTTAAAAGAGACACTACAATGAGATTAAGTGAGGGAAATTGAGAAAGTAAGAAATACAATAGAAAAATAAAATTGAGAGAAGGAGTAAGATGGATGCCTCATTTGCATAATATGACATCATCTGTAATTAATTAGTAGAGATAGAAATATGGATTGGGATGACTAATGAAATGTTGTAAAGCAAGATTATTTATATATTTATCCTAGGCCTATCCTAATTTACTCTAATCATTATAGCCTTTTTAAGCTCCAAACACCAATAGTATACTCAGTGTTTTAAATGAACTTCAAAGCAGCTGAAGGAGACAGAATTAAACTCCCCACCAGCATGCATTTATGTATCCAGACATCATGTGCTGTGTAATTTGAGAAATTTTAAAGGCCAAGCTGATGCCAATGCTTCCACTGACCCTAGGTGCTCTCCGTAGCAATTCGAACTGTTATTCATGTAGTATTCCTGTCAATCAACTCCTGGCCTGACTATCCTGAACTCTGCCTGCACTGAGATGTGCTTGAACATGGACTACAACTCTATTTAATCCTCTTATGATGATGCTGGCCATTGACTGATCTGCCTGTTCCCCAGGCTTCCTGTATTCTCTTCCCCTTATTTAAAACTACTGATGATTTGTGATTTGTCTTAAAAAATCTATTAGCTAAATAAGCTAATGCTTGCACAAAATGTTAATTCTTATCGTATCACATTACTTGCTTGATCACAACTAACTATACACTTTGCAAAATCTTTTGTATAGCTCTGTGGTGTACATGCACATGCTAAATAAGGCTCCCTAGTAGTTGGTAAGCAAATAATGGGACACAATGAGACAAAGTTATCCTCCAAAATGGGGGGGGGTTCAAATTAAAAGCGGAGTGCTCCTAACCCAGTCTAGACATCAGATTGCTTAAACCAGGAACATTCCTCAGACCCAAAACCTTTCAACAGAATGAAATACTGTAAGGAGCCTTTGGAAATTCTTGAGTTCAGGATTTTCTCCACTTCATATTCTTGCTTACCATAAGTGATGATAGGAGTGGTTCAGAGGGTTAGCAGTTGGCAATCGCAGGCTTAATAAGAGATACATTGAACGAAGGTCGGACAGCCACCAGGTTGATAATTTCCTGAATAGAGAAAGGACCAATAAATTTAGGACCAAATTGGCAAAAGGAATCTTGAGATGGATATTCTTAGTGGGGAGCCAAACTTTATCCCAAACAGAGTATTGAGGAGAAGATTTACACTTCCTATCAGCATAGCTCTTTTGTGCCAAAAAACTAGAAAACATTAGAAAACATTTAGCCCTGAACAGGTGGGCTTATGAACTGTAAGCACCTGACATGTGAAAAGGTATCGAATTAAGAGGCAGAGCACTCTAACACTGTGCGGATTAGCTTTACCTGCCAGGAATAGTTCCCTATGATCATAACCTTCAAATGTCTCAAAAAGTCGTATCCACACTGGATTCAACAATATTTGCATACACTGAAGCAGATGCAATTCACATTCTGGGCCAGGAATAAGGCAACAATACATTCCTGGCTGAACCTACTGGAGATAACCTTGCACGGGAACTGGAGAGGGAGAAAAGATACCTAAAATGTAGGGATGCACCGAATCCACTTTTTTGGATTCGGCCGAACCACCGAATCCTTCACGAAGGATTCGGGCGAATACCGAACCGAATCTGAACCCTAATTTGCATATGCAAATTAGGGGTGGGAAGGGGAAAACATTTTTTACTTCCTTGTTTTCTGACAAAAAGTCACGCAATTTCCCTCCCTGCCCCTAATTTGCATATGCAAATTAGGATTCGGATTCGGTTCGGCCGGGCAGAAGGATTCGGCCGAATCCGAATCCTGCTGAAAAAGGCCGAATCCTGGCCGAATCCCGAACCGAATCCTGGATTCGGTGCATCCCTACTAAAATGTTTAGAACTCCACTCCATAACATTTAAACAATACTACTAGTCAAAACGTATTCCACGGAGCCTGTGGGTCATCTTAAGCCCCACTATCTTCAAAAACAACATTGACTTTGTCAGACATTATGTGGAAATCGTCAACAAATGCTGCTTTGATATACTTCTGCTGAACATAAAATATCTATAGAATACCATCCCTGAGGTGGAGCTGTAGGGGGTGGGTCACACGCAACTATCACTAAGGAAGACAGGCCTATGCAAAAAGAGTAGTTTTGCACTACCAAGCACTGGCATTGTGGTGGAGGCATATATTTAAACCAGCAGACAAAGGGGAAAAAAATAATGCACTTATCAAATTCTGATGTATATAAAAACGTTAATTCAGATCTCTTGGTATCCATATAGCAATGCATCATGGATAAGGTCCTTAATGCCAAAGAGGAAGGTTTCATCGCTCAGGAAATGAGAAACATTTCTCATTAAAGATAATCCTATTACACTCTTTTACATGCTTCTGAAAATTCATAAAAGCTTAAGAAAACCACGAGGCCACCCCATTGTGGTCAGTACTGACTCCGTCTTAACCCCATTGGTGGTTTTTCTAGATAAAATACTGCAACCACTTTTACAAGATTTGAACTCTTATATCAAAGACACTACATACCTACTTAATTTGAAGGACAAGATAACATTACCCGACAACAACATTTTGCTAGAAAAACTCTTTTTTTTGATGCGGTGGATTTTTTCCCGGTCAATTAGTGTCTGCCAAATTTATTCACCCATTACTAGAGAGAGTACTAAATAAAAGCTATTTTTTATTTGGTGACACCTTCTAAATCTAGCAAAGAGGCATGACTATAGGCAGTAATGTTCCCCCACATATGCAAATTTGTATGTGGCCCACATTGAAAAAATGGTAATTTACAAAAATCCTCTTTTTAAATCCCATTGTGTCTTGTACTTACTGTACATTATACTGAAGATCTGTTGATACTCTGGGATGGAAATGGTGACAGTTTAACCACTTGCCATCAATTCCTCAATGATATGGAAAATAAATTTAAATTCACAATATGCATTGACACAGCAACCATTCATTTCTTGGATGTGCAAAATTACGAAGAATGATGGAAAATTAAAAACTATACAGATAAAAATAATCTCTAACATCCCAACACACCAGGCAAAAATGACTGACTAAAAACCATGTAGACAAGAAGATAACAATAGATTGGTATTTGTGAGCCACTTTAACAAAGTAGACACACCTTGGGGCCCATTCACTAACTTCGAGTGAAGGATTCAAAGTAAAAAAACTTCTAATTTTTGTGCTTCTCGACTATCGAATTGGCGTAAATTCACCTGAGTAGAATGATTCGAATAGATTGAGCGCAAAAACGCTGTGACTATTCGCCATTCGATAGTCGAAGTACTGGATTGAGCGCAAAAACGCTGCGACTATTCGCCCATACGATAGTCGAAGTACTGTCTCTTTTAAAAATACGACTGCCTACTTCGCCACCTAAAACCTACCGAATTGCTTTAAAAGCCTATGGGAAAGTCCCATAGGCTTGTTTTCCAAGTTTTTGATAGAATAAAAAGGCATTTGATTGAATGAAAATCCTTCGAGCAAATATTCGATCGAGCACCTATTCGCCTGGTGAATATTCGCCAATTCGACTATTCGCCAGCGCGTAAATTTGCCCGAATTGCCTATTCGATTTTATTCAATTCTATTCCCCAGTCGAATTTTGAGGGATTTAACCCCTCTAAATTCGACCCTTGATGAATTTGCCCCCTTGTGTCCCAGAGGTTTGAATAAGGATTATAGCCCAGTGTTGTGTATTTACTAGTAGGTGTGTAGAATTAGGAGCAGATTTACTAAGGTTTGAATAGTAAATTTGAATTTTCAAGGTTTTTTCGGTCAAAACTCACATTTTCTAATTTAAAACTACCAACTCAAATTCGAGTTCGAATTAGAATCTGACATTTATCATTCCCCTACCCTGCAAGTAACTCAAATGCAATAGGTTGCACCTAAAACCTAATCTAATTTTTGCATTAGATACTTAAAAACAGTTGCATGTAGGGGGCGTGGCTTGCGCGTGCATGTAGCTGCACGCATTTCCTTGTGGCTCCGATCCGGTGTGGCACGAAGCAGCTTTATTTAGCGGTCCCAAGGGTGGCAACTGGCAGAAAACTTTCAGGACTGCCAACGGACATGACCAGGAGACGGCCTAAGCAGCAACCGCTGCAACTGACTGACTTCTACGGGTCCCAGCCGAAAGTCTCTCTGCGCAGCATGGTCCAAGATGGCGCCCGATCCTCTTCAAATGCCTCCTCGCCAGCGCGAACTGAAGCTGTAACAGAGCAACAGTCAGATAAGTATGACGACCCCCAATGCTTGACGCAGGCAAACTTGAAAGCTCTGCTTGCACAGCTCAGGGAAGACATCCGCTCTGACACTAGACGTGCTGTGCAGGACTTGAAAGCAGAAATGCAAGCTATAGGTGAACGCACTGACCACCTTGAAAACAAGATGGCCGAATTGGTGCAAGTGCACAACACCATGGCTGACACGGTTAACACACAGGATACAGAGATAGAGCGGCTGCAGAACAAGATTGCAGACTTAGAGGACAGGTCTAGACGGAACAATGTGCGGTTACGGGGGGTCCCTGAGGATATCCTACAACCTCAGCTTTGTCAATATGCCCGAGACCTCATACAGTGCTCCCAGAAACCCCTGCAGACCACCTCATAATTGATAGGATCCATAGGATCCCCAAACCCAAGACTGCACCGAGTAGTGCACCAAGGGACATAATCCTCAGGATCCATTTTTTTCAAGTTAAAGAGGATTTGATGCGTTTTACCAGACAGCATAAATCTATCCCACCCCCTTATGATAAAATCCAGGTCTTTGCGGATCTGTCAGCAGCTACCATGGCAAAGAGGCGCGAGTTAGCAGGAGTGACTCAAGTCCTGCGCCAGAATGACATACCATATAAGTGGGGTTACCCGACCAAATTGGTTGTTCACTGGCAAAATGTGACCAAACTCATTACCAATGCAGCCGAGGGTAAAGCTGCCCTCAAACACTGGAATCTCCAAGCCGATGTGCAACAGCCGCCTCGCGCCTCGCAGGGGCAGGGGCAGATGCATGTCGATCAGGAATGGAGTAAAGTGAATACTTGACTGGTTATCTGCTTGATCACTTATCTACTGTATTGTCTTCCCACCCTGGGTCATTTGCCCAGATTACAGTTCCACTCACCGGACCGTGCCACTTAAGGTCGTACCATCTGACCTATTTACCCCCTGTCTGCTCTTTATTGCTGAACTCTCTGCCCCCATAGGGCATGCAGGCAACAAGAGAACAGCCGATTGGATCGGCAACACTGTATATATGTTATTTCTATTGTTTTGTTTGTTCTTTGGTTCCCCCCCCTTTACCCACCCCCCTTTACCCTCCCACCTTACTCTGGAGACTGGCAACAATTGTCTTTATATTGCATGTGTCACCTGCACCTTGGTTTCAGCCAAATGCGCCCACTATAGCATTTCTACGATGTATCCATGGTCCTAAAATGCGTTAGTGTTAATGCTAGGGGGCTGAATACCCCCCGGAAGAGATTGCTAGCACTTGCTGAGTGTAGAAGGCAACACGCCGATATTGTTTGGTTTCAAGAAACCCACTTTAGGGTGAAAGACCAAAGTAAAGTGGAAAATAAATATTTTAAGATGCTAGCAGCTGCGACTTCGCATACCAAAAAAAGGGGTGTAGCCATTCTAGTTTGGAACTCCTTAGCCATCGAAAGTGTACGGCATTTGGCTGACTCCAAGGGCAGGTGTTTAATTGTTATATGCCGCATTAATCAACAGGAATATACTTTGGTTAACCTTTACTCCCCAAATACTGGCCAGAATGTGTTTTTGAAGCAGGCATTAGACCAGGTCCACACTGTCAAACGAGGCATAGTTATAATCGGAGGGGATTTCAATAATATACTGGACCCAGCATTGGATAGGACCCCCCCAGCCTCAGCCCTGCCCAAAAAATATAGCAAAACAGTAATCAAAGAATCCCTTAGGTTCACAAAATTGCTGGAACAGCATAATCTATATGATGTGTGGAGAGTACATAACCCTACTTTAAAGGATTTTACTTATTATTCAGCTTACCACAAGTCACACTCTAGAATAGAACTTTTCCTGGTCTCCCCACATACGATTCCCCTCACTTCTCACTGCACAGTACATAGCACGACTTGGACGGACCACTCCCTTGTAGCATTTACACTTCAAGAGAAACATCGATTTTCTACTAGACCTCCATGGAGGCTCAATAATGCGCTAGTCTTGGATAAGGGCATTAAAAATCAGCTGCTGACTAGTATCTCTGATTTCTTTTCCCTGAATGATAGCCCTGACATAGCTGACCTTAACCTCTGGTGCGCCCATAAGGCGGTGATAAGAGGGCAATTAATTAGTATGGCCTCACATCGAGTAAAAACGGCAAGGGCCAAACAAGAACAGTTACTGCTTAAAATTAGCCAATTGGAACGACTAAATCGCACGGCTCCCTCACCCAATGTGTTGGAAGAATTAAATAGGCTCAGGGAGGAGGTCAACCTGCTGATTTTGGGTAGATGTCAGGTTCAGCTTACAAAACTTAAATGCACTTCCTACGCTATGGGGAATAGAGCAACAGCCGCTCTTAAAAAACGATTAGTGCACCAAACGTTGCAGTATAAGATCGGGAAAATACGAACAGCATCTCAACAAATTACAGTCAACCCTAAAGATATAGCAGATACGTTTGCAAATTTTTACAGTGGCCTCTATAATCTTAAAGACGACCCGTCCACGACCATACCCTCTGAGGCACCTATCCGTGCGTTCCTTGGCCAGCTAAACCTTCCTGCTCTACCCAACTCTTCATTCGCCACCTTAACTAATCCAATCGAGACTGCAGAGGTCCTTCATGCCATTAGCACTATGCCGACACACAAGGCTCCAGGCCCTGATGGGTATACAAATATGTACTACAAAACTTTTGGCAACCTACTCTCCCCCTACCTTACTAGAGCCCTAAATGCGGCAGCCATGCAAGGGCACTTCCCAAACGAAATGCTGAAATCATACATTTCAACCATTCCCAAACCAGACAAAGATGACACCCAATGCCCGAACTATCGCCCCATCTCTCTCCTTAATGGTGACTTAAAAATTTACACCTCCATAATAGCTAAAAGGCTGCAATCTGTACTAGCCCACCTGATAAATACTGACCAGACCGGCTTTGTGCAAGGTCGCCAACTACACGACAACACGAGACGACTGATCACTTTAATACATCAATTGCACAAGAGTAACTCATCGTCCTTAGTATTAGCACTAGACGCCAAGAAGGCGTTCGATCGTGTGAACTGGACGTATCTCACACTGGTCCTCGAGGCATTCCACATACCTGGCCCATTTATCAAAGCCATTATGGCTTTATATTCCGATCCGACTGCTCAAGTCAACATTAATGGCTTTTTATCTGACCCGTTTCCGCTAACTAATGGAACTCGGCAGGGATGCCCTCTCTCGCCTATTATCTATATTTTAAGCATAGAGCCCCTAGCCCAGGCCATACGGCAACGTCAGGGAATCCGTGGTATCACAATAGGCCCTCATGAACATAAGATATTATTGTTCGCAGATGACATTGCATTAACAATAACTAACCCTGAAATTGCTTTGCAGGAACTGTTTGATTTAGTTGGGCAATTTGGTCGACTCTCGCATTACAAACTGAACATTGCTAAGACACAAGCGCTCCCAATACATATGCCAGATGCAGACCTTTTCCGGCTACAACGGGATTATGACCTGGACTGGCAAGTGCATGCGATTGGCTACTTGGGCACCAAAATGACAGCTAATCCATCCTACCTGTACCGATACAACTATGGTCAACTTCTGAAGGACACTGATACTACCCTACAGAAATGGAACACTTTATATGTCTCCTGGCTAGGACGGATCAACGCCGTGAAAATGCTGATTGTACCAAGAATCTTGTACAAATTTCGGGCTCTACCCATTCCGTTGCACAACTCCTTTTTTCACCAACTCCAGCGACTTCTATCATCCTTCATTTGGAACAAAAAGAAGTCAAGGATATCGCAGGACATTATGTACGCAACTAAACAAAATGCAGGGCTTGCGTGCCCTAACATTCATCGTTATTATAAAGCCACTATCCTAGACCAACTATCTGACTGGCATCTACCCTTCGGTTCCAAGAAATGGGTAGACATGGAAAATTGGATTTACAAATCTCGCTTGGGTCACTCAATAGTAGCGCATATATGGTCTATGGACAAGCATCACCGCACCACTGTGGACAGTCTGCCTTTACCCATGCAAGCGACTCTCTGGTCATGGTACACAGTGAAACACAACCACAATCTTACCCACCCCCCGACCCCACTCTTGCCACTTACGATCTTGGAAGAGCTTATTTCCGACTTGAGTCTGCACCAATGGCGGGCACGGGGCGTAATTAAGTTTAGTGATCTCTTTGATCAAGATGGATTGAAAACCTTTTCCAGCTTAGAATTGGAACACAACCTCCCGAGTGCACAGCTATATACATATATCAGGATACGACATTTCCTATTTTCAAAGCATTGGAATGGATTACACCAACCGACAAGGTTTGAGGTTAAATGCTGGTCCCCTATTGGGAAAAAGAAAGGAACCAAGATTATCTACAACCTGCTACTACAGCATGGTGGGGTGAAAACTCCACCGGCATTACTGCATTGGGAACGGGACTTACAATTACCTCTACCGGTGGATTTATGGAACCGGTTATTTCTAAACACGGCCAAACACTCACGAGCGCTAAACCATCATGAGCTGACTGTAAAGATAATGTACCGGTGGTACATGACCCCAGACAGAATTCATAAAGCCTTTCCGAGCATACCCGATTGCTGTTGGCGATGCCTGAAAGAGTCAGGCTCTATGTTACATATATGGTGGTCCTGCTCGGTTGCAATACAGTACTGGGAGGTTGTGAACCGGCTCATTAACGATCTTGTCGACGCTCACATTAAACTTAATCCAGCACTAGCACTGTTAGGATTTGAACGAAGAGATAAACAAAACAGGAGGTCTCTTACTCGGCTGTTGCTAGCCGGCAGAACCTTGATTGCACGGAATTGGAAACAGCCCTCTTTACCCACATATGCAGAGATAAAAGCTGAATTTGAGCGCATTCAACTATATGAACGTACATTCTTCTACCTTTCTCTGAGCACGGATAGCCATGGAGTGTGTACTAGGTTGCAGCAGCCTTAATGCATACTCTATGGGTGACATCTTTCTATCTTTTGATTCCTCCCACAAAACCAGTGTGTGTTCTTATGAGTGCTACTTTATATATATCTATGTGTAATTCATATGACCCATACGTGCTTCTGCACTCATTTATGTGTTCAATGCAGGTATTATGGGATATCCGACAGCTCATGGTACATTGTTAATACTGAGAGGCTTGCCAGCTCTCCGCACTCCCCCCCCCCCTCTTTACCTCCCCTCCTTCCCTCCTCTTCTTCTTTCTACTTTAAAAATGTCTCCTACTTGGTGGGAGTTGTTGTAAAATCTCAAAAATTGTTAATAAAAAAAAAAAAAAAAAAAACAGTTGCATGTTTATTTTATTTTTTTTGAACGGGTACCTAAAATGTTAAAGAATATATCTAATACAGGGATCTGGAGAGACAGAGAAACACCTAAGCATAGAGAATTAAAATGGACATAATAATCTATAAACAAGTTACTGCAATTAAAATGACACCAGTCAAAGGGTCAGTGATATACCGAGTACAGGTCAAAACACTTAACCGTCACTGAAAGATCAGTGACTCATAAAACACTTGGGTAGTCAGCACTTTCATGAAACCTTGGCTGATTTAAAGATCTTAGAGGGAAAACTATAAACATAATAATATGTATGCTAAAAGTGGCCAAATACATTAATAAATATATTTTAAATGTAATACAATGCTATATAAAATGCAGAATATAAAATATAATAGGTATGACCCAGTAAGAAAACATAATGTATTTGTGATATGTATATATTTTATTTTTATAGCACCACTAATGTACTCAGATGTAAACACAAACATGGGTGCAGTTATTGTAACTCAGAATAAATGCTTAATGACTAGGAGTTTCAATACAAAACTGGGATGAGTTCCCTGCCCAAAGTCATATTTTGTCAAGAAAGTAAAGGTTATTTTGCCCTTAAATTATGATGTATTTGTAGTCATATTCCTAAATTAAATCACTATTTTTGTATCTTTTTTGTGTATTTTTTTATCTTTATTGCCCCTCTTTGCATGGGCTTTCTGCATGTGTTTCCTTTCACTGTACAAAACATATTGATTAGGGAACTGACTACATATTAGTGACCCTAGATTGTGTGCTTTGCTATTGCAGGGATTTACATAGAAGATCCACAAGAAAATCTGTATAAAAAAGAATAGTCATCTGTGCCCCATCCAGAGCACCAAACAATAAATGACAGAATACAAGGCAATAGGTTTGCTCAGGGACAACCAATAAAATGCTTGTGTTTAAACAGGTGACCAGTAAATGGGTTACTGCAACTAGACAAATCTGTATCTGTGTCTAGGGAACCTTGGAGCTACCACCACAGTAGTTACAGGTTTCCAATAGAAGCCTGTGTCAATAAATGCAGTACACCAAATGAATCACATTGAAATGCTGGAAAAGTCACAATCACGAGTTTTCTGCACAGTTTCATTCAATTTGAACACATTTTGATGCATCAGATGCATCTCATCCTTGTGATTCCACAATTATGGTAATTAGTGACGAGTGAAAAATTTTACCATGCACAGTTTCTCAGAATCTTCCGTCTGCAAATATTTTTGCGGACCTGAGTCAGAAAATCACCATATAGCTTGTTTTGCTGTGCGTGACAAAAATAAGATGCGCAACAAAAAAAATGTTATCCTTCCCCTCTCCTTCCACAATGAGATCTGAGCAGTCCCACCGTCTATATAATGACATACACATAAATGCAATACATGGTTTGTTCATTTTAATGTGAGATACAAAGCACCCAGATATGTTCTGTTGTTTGCAAGCTAGTAGTAATATATAAACTATAGATGATAATTCTTGTTAAATGGCAACATATTGTAATAGAAGATACCATCACCAGTCAACCATAGGTAATGTAAAAAATCACAGACACGTTTTTAAGAAATTGGCAACATGGGACCTTTATTTCTAATGAAAAGGCAGTTGTAGCATAGTGGATAGGAGCTCCCCTAACAATATAGGTCATGTGTGGAGCAGTATACTGAGCGAAAAATGCATGGGATTTTGCCTTCTCATTTACTCCAATGCAATCCAACAAAAAAAATTTAAACATAAAATAAACTCTAAAGGATTGTTTTGCCACCAATATGGATTTCAGCAGCTTAGTTACCATTAAGTACAAGACATTGTGTTATTATTACCGAGAGAAAGCAAATTACAGATGGAGAGCGCTGGTAGTATAGAAACAGGAGCAGTACTAAAACACACACCCACTGACTCACAACAGAACTCTGTAATAAGAACTTGCAGAACGGCGTGTTAAAGGATACTTCGTAGGCTACTATGATTGGTGTGTGCCGAATAAAGTCTGTGCTTTATAGGGATAATCGCATCTTCTCAAGAAATACAAGACGTGTTCTAGATTATTATGCGCATGTGCCGCCTATTGAGGGAACGTGTTGCGCATGACCAACAGTCTTGGTCTTGCAGAAAGAGCGATGAATTAAGGGGCATTTTTACACCGAAGAGAGTGGTTTTGTCTACATTGTAGTGTTTGAAATAAAAAAGGGATTCATTTAGAGTGGAATGAAAGAGACTAATGGCAACGCTATAGGTATGGCTGTTAATAGAGTTTCTCTTTCCTGGTCTTTCCTTGTCCTTTAAAAAGTGAGCACATGGCTAATATTATTAGCTTGAACACAGTTTTAGCAATTCTGACTTCTATTTTTAATTAAACTAAATCCTACAAGCTTTATGTTTCTCATATCCAACTTTCGGGTGCTTAACAGTGATGTGCAAATTTCTCTTCACTGAAAAATTTGCGAATTTCCCGTGAAATTTGTGAAACGGCGAAAAATTTGCGAAACTTGAATGTGACGCCTGTGTCAATTTTGGACATGTGTCCGAAAAGTCGATCTTGTCAATTTTGATGCCAGTGTTAAATTCAATGTTCACACGAATAGTGTTGATGCGTAACGATTTTGACACGAGCGACTTTTCGGACAAGCATCCAAAATTTTTTGACAGCAGCGAATTTTCAAGGAGTTTCACAAATTTATTTGTCGGTGTCGAAACGCGGAAATTGACTGCAAATTTGCGCCAGCCAAATTTATTCGCCCATCACTAGTGCTTAATAGGATTAATTAATGTGATTTAATAATTTCTTGGCCTTTACGCAAATATCTGTTGATTTTGTTTAATGTTGCCAAGTAGAAGAAGAAAGAAAAATATTTCCTTCGTTTTCCATCATTCTCTTCTGTGTACGGTAAAGACCTCATTATGGTATTTGCTAAATCTATTTACTTTTCTAATCATTCGTCCTTACAAGCAGTAGCTGCCTCATTCCAAGAAGCGGAGCTGCTGACAAGTTCAGTTTTTTGAAACATTGACTTTTCCCAGGTGATCGATAATTGCCACAGTGATCACCTTGTCAAGAACAGAGAACAGTTGCTAAATAAAATTCTGCTTCATATACGAGCAGCCTACTGTATATTTAGGTGAACAGAATCGCACTACTAAGTAGCAGAATATTCCTGAATATATTCCAGTGAAAAGTAGAAAATGCCTTGTGTTAACAAAGGATAAATAAAATGCAATGGCTAACTACATTAGATCTCTTTCACAATAACCAGCTATAGAATGTGACTTGGATAGCTATAGGCCTTAGTCCTGTGCTAAGGGCTGGGGCACACAGTGCAGATGCATTAAATCAGATAAATACTCATTAGTTCAGAAAAGTGTTCTGGTGTTCAAAGATCTCCGAACTTGTAGCTTAAGGGTTTATAAGGTTTATAATGGTTTATGGTTTATACCAAATGAAACTTGTGCATATGGAGCTGCTGTTCTGTAATAATTATAAAATGTGTGACTCATTTTAAAGACCAAAGTATGTAATTCTAGGCAATGATTTGCAACTTACAATGTAACATATAAAAACCATATTTCTTAGAATGTAATGGAGGATATATTAATTACCTCAAGATACTGGGGATTAAAAGAGTGCCATCTACTAGAGGAGTAGATTACATTAACAAGCTATTATGTACTGAAATCCTTAGATGCAGCACACCCAAGAGAATGAAATTCAGTATTTGCTATTGCTTGTTTCTTAGAGAGTGCTTGCAGGAGTTTACGTTCATCAGTTGGAATGGATGTTGTAAGGAACTTGATAGATACAGTATTTTTTGTGGTTGAGGGAAAAAACTTTGACCCAGGCTGTCTGGGTCAAAATTGTGCAAAGTTGTGTTTAGCATTACCTTGTATGCTGCTGTTTAATGCCTACAATTATGTACATGGTTAAATGAACTATCAGTCAATTTTAAATTTGTATAGAATAAATATATCCATTCTATCCATTTGTGTTCAGAGTGGGTGCCTCTCACATTCAAACTCATCTGCAGGCTATTCCCCAATTAAGGGCATATTTAATCCTGCCTCTTCCCCTTTCCTTTTGATAGATGGCTGAGCTTCCTTCTGTGGCATAGAACCTGATTCCTGAGTCCCTGCGAGTGAGTGAGTTCCAGCTTTACCCTTATTTACTAATTTCCTGGTTAGACCCAGGCCTGTTCTTTGACCTGCTTTGTATGGCCAATGTTCTCAACTCTTGTCTGCCTACAGAACTGTTATTGCCTGTCTTTTGGACTTATTACTGACTTCTACCAGCCTTGAGTGAAGGCCAGTTATACAGAAAATTCTCTCTGCTTTGAGCCATGCAATATATTTGCCGTTTATCTTCACTTATCTTATCTTCTTATTTAGTAAATAAGAACTAAACCCTAAAAACTAATATGTTTGAAATTATTATGGTTGGCTATATGTTATATACTGCACCAGCCGAAAGATTCAGCTTCTCTGAACCAGTCATGATCCAGGCCTACAAAGTTGTGCACAGCAGCTCACCATCTTGTATTTTTAAGTAAATACAATAAATGTACTAAATAATAAATAAACTATGTATCCTTCACACCAATGAAATCAGATAAGAAACTTCAGCATCAAAGGGCTATGGGATGAAATATCAAAACAACAATTTTTGTATAGTGTAGTATTTTTCACCAATAAAATGACATCTCTTTATAAGTGTTTAAGTAATTCTCCTTAAACCACTGCTCAGTGCAATAGAAATAAAAAGAAATTAAGAAAACGTAATGGGGGAAAAAAATACAAAGAATAAAAATAATAAAATAGTAGTATCCCAAAACTACCAGAAGACTCATGAATCCACCACTTATATACACATTGATAAATAAGTAAAAACATTGCATTAAAATTATAATATATATCTAGATGCATAAATAGCTATAAATATAAATGAGGATAACTACCAAATACAAATATGTTTAAATATGGAAACCATCCATGTATAAAACAAAAGGGGTAACATTATGAATATTCAAAAATGATAAGAAAGCTTTCAATTCAATATTTATATTTAAACCATGGGGGATGAAAGTTTGTAACTCATGCATTTGCCTACTCTCTCACTGTAGTGTGGAACTCACTATATCACCTACTTTCCACCTTTGAGTAACTCTTTCAATATTCCAATATTTTAGCCCTATAGCAAATTGGCAGGCTTTACAAGTAGCACATGGAAAAAAAAAAATTCAGTCACATTTTACTACATTTCTGCCGTGATAAAAATAAAATTACTTAATGTGTTCTCTCCTCTGCATGTTACTTTATTTTATTCTTTTGTAAATGTATGATATGTTGCTTATTTCTAATCTCTCCAAAATTGTGCCTATTCAGCCCAGTAATATAGTAATTAACAATTTTAATTGTGACAGCAAAATGATAAAATAGATTGTACTCATTATAACTGTTTTCCACATGTAGATTTAAAAAAAAAAAAAAAAGTGTTCATTTTATCACAATAATAATAAAAAGAAACACAATCCTGCAACAAATGAGCTGCAGATTAAACCAATGTATAGTATTTCACTTTGTTCTGCAAAATGCCACTATTCATGAGTCATTGGTGAGACAGTCTTACATTAAGATATTTTAATCCCTCAGGAAAGCAAAACTAGGAATAATTACAGGGATATTCGCTAAACTGAACAATGAATCACTCATTTTTGTTACTTATACACTTGCTAAGAGATCTTTAAGTAGTTGTTTTCCTCCCTTCACTAAAAATGTAAGATGAAATTTCTATTTACAAATATTGTATTTATGAGCTGATTATATCAATGCCTTATGCCAAAGTTACCGCTGCTACTGTATGTGTATATCTTTTCTATCATTATTCTTTGTTTTTGTGATTCTGAGTTTCCTACTGTTTCGTTTAAGCACTGCTGTATAATGAATATTATAAGCAGAATATGTATGTGCCACATAGTCACAGTAATTGTGGTTCTCTATGTCTCAGGGACTGTGTTAAAAAGTAATCTTTTTGGTAATGTTAAGTGATCCACCTACAATTGTTGTAACACTTTGGCAAATATAGACAAATGGTTTGGAGTCTATAGATGACTAGTATTGTAGTTTTCATACATGCAAACAAAGAGAAATATGTAGTGATGGGCAAATTTACTTGGCAGGCATGAATTTGGGGCGAATTCCCGCGATTCGCTGCCGGCAAATAAATTCACGAAACCGCATCGACAATTCGCAGGCGTCAAAAAAAATGGATGCTGGTGTCCATTTTTTTTGGATGACGCCGTACAAAAAATGGATGCTGGCGTCAAAAACAGACACCAGCGTCAAAAATGAGATGCCGTTTTGGGGAATTTTTCACAGTTTTGCGAATTTCACTGGAAATTCACAAATTTTTTGGTGAAGCGAAATGCCCCAAATTCACCCATCATTAGAAATAAGGAAATATAGAGAACTGTTTGGGCTTACAGAGGTATTATAAAGTCATATGCCAATAAGTTATCTCTTCCTCTTGGAACAACCCACAGTATATTTCAGATGAATCAGTATATACAATGGAGTATGGTCAGTCTAGACTCATTAAAATTCTATCATTTTAAAATTCTGATCACTGTATGAATATCAACAATAAACAAATCTCAAAAAACAAATCTGTGATATCATTGCAATAGGATTACATCTCCTATATGGAGCTGTGAGGGGCTACACAGTTGGCATTTTATCACCAACAAAAGAAAACCTTGAGGAGAAACTACCAGTAAGGCTCAGTTTTGTCCAGAAAATGTTTTTGGACCTAAATCCATATATGTGGGAAGTAACAACAAATAGCAATCATGTTGCTGCCTACAGAAACAGGTGGATTTGGCTTTTTCTTGGCAGTGTTTTTTCCCCCAAGTCTAGTTATTGTACCTATAGCAACCGATCAACAGGCAGCATTTTCCTCAAGTCTAATTATTGCACCTATAGCAACTGATCGACAGGCAACATTTTGCTTACTGTAAGTCTAGTTATTGTACCTATAACAACTGATCAGCCGTATTAATAGTCAGTTGTATATAGTAAACCTCTGATTGGTAGATATGAAGTACTAGATATTGCAATGCATAAGCTCAATAGTATCTTCTATCATTAATATAATTGGCATTAAGTCTGATTTTTTAAAATCATTTATCCTTCAGTGGAAACTGATGTTTATTTCTATTAATAACAGGTTGTTAAGTAAAAAACTACATAGTCACAGTAAAGAAAAATACCAAAAACAATAAAAATAATAAATTCAGACAAAGTACAAATTGTCTTAAACTATCACTGCACATAAGCATTACACTTAGGGGGTTATTTATTAAAGGTTGAGTTTGTGAGGTTTTATCTACCTTGAATAAACTCACAACTTAAATGTTTGCTTATTTATGAAAACCCGAATGTAAGAAACTCGAGTTTATAGGCTAAAAACCTTTAATAGTTTAATAAATTGCAAGCACAAACCAGCGTAAAACATCCGAAAAGGCAAAAAAGTCTTCAAATAGTTAAAGGGAACTCTACCATTGACTTCTACATGACCTTAAAAGGTTTTAGCTATAGTATTTTTGGATTCTGATTTTTTGCAACTTTGGGCATAATAAATCTTTCCCTCGAAAAATTCAAGTTTTTTAGTGAAAAACTAGCAAAAACTTGAATTTTTAGAGAAAACCCAACTCATCCTTTAATAAACAACCCCCTTAAAATCAAATTTCCTTTGCACCACACAAGGGTAGTTTACCTTTTAGGATGATGTAGACATCTGTATTCATAGGTAATTTGCAAATGTTTTATTACCCTAGCAACCAGTCAGTAGGCTGGAATAAGAATCAGAAGATAAACAGGAGAGGGTCTGAAAAGAAAGATAAGCAACAACAACAAAAACAGTAATAATATAAATTAAATATAAGCTCTACCTTTCACAAACTAAATAGAGGTGGAAAAGGTATTTCAGCGAAGAGTTAAATGAATACATAATTTGAAAATAGTAAAAAAAATTAAGCAAGAAGGAGTAGGACCTTTAGTATCATAGGGAGGGAAACTACTTGATGAGAGCATGAAAAACCGGAGATTCTGAAATTTTATTTTTATACACGACTGTGGAACCAGCTAATGAAGGCTCTCTTTTAAATGGACCCTAATTATACAACTATTGAATGCTGGGTGACTCAGGAGGAAATTCAAAAGAGACAAAAATAGGAAAAAGTAAACAAAGGTCCATGACCGAATTGTATTCATCTTAGTGTATTAAACAAGCTTAACTCTATGAATGCAAACCTCTTTACTAAATTTTTCAGGATTCTTTGAGGTTTCACGTGGTGCTGAGAGACTAGTGAATTGCTAATGTGGTGCTGCTATCTAAGACTGAATACTATAGGCCTGCAAGTTTAACATTAACAATGGTAGGAAACCCTTTTGGACAGGGTAATAACAGATAACATACTTGAATACATTGCAAATCACAATACTATGAGCCTATGCAGCATGCATTAATGTGTAATGGATCTTGCCAGGATAATTTAATTGTCTTCTATAAGGAAGTGAGTGGCAACCTAGACTCTGATATGGCAGTGAATATGATCTACTTAGATTTTGCTAAAGCATTTGATACAATACCACATTGAAGGTTACTGATTAAATTAAAGAAAGATATTGCCCTGAAATATAATATTTGTTCTAACTGAACCAGTATTAGTGGAGTACTGCAATGGTCTGTCTTTGTCCCTTTGCTTTTATTATGACCTTAATACTGTCTCTGTTTTTGCTGATTAAAATTGTGCAAAACTATAAGTTCCATTCCGGATGCTGCCACTTTGCGGACTAATTTTCCTAAATTAGGAACTTGGCAACAAACTGCTAAATAATGGTAAATAAGTTTCAAGGTACTGTACAAGGTACAGATAACAAATGCATTTTAGTACAAATAACAAATGCAAGTTAAATACAAAATGGTAGTGTGATAGGGATATCCTTAATAAAAAGCATTTGGGAATTTTTGTAGATAACAAATTGTGTAACTATAGGCAGTGGCTATTAAAAAGGGCATTAACTGAGAACATAATTATGTCCAGTTCCTGATAATGCATCATCTTTAGTATCCAGTGCAGTCTAAGGGTCAGATTTATCTAAATGTGAGATTAGAATTTACCACTGAAAAATCCACCCACATTCTCTTCATTCCTATGGGAAGTTTATTGATCAATGGGTGAAAGTTAGAGTTCCCAATTTGATAAATACACTTCAAAAAATCCCATAGGAATGAATAGAAAGTGGGTGAGCAAAATCTTGCATAATCTTACATTTTGATAAATCTGTCCCTTAGGCTCCATTTATTAAGGAGAATATTAATGAGCTGGATAGAGTGCAGAGATGTGCAATTAAACTGGTAAGAAATATGGAATATTTGAAATATGAGGTTAGACTGTCAAGGTTGGGTTGCTTCTCTGGAGAAAAAGCGCCTGTTAAGGGACATTTTTGCTCTTTACAAGTACATTAGAGGACATTATAAACAGGTAGCAGGGGGTCTTGTTTACCATAGGTTGTGATAACAGATTATATTGTTGTGTTATATAGTGGCATAATATCCAAGGCTATCATGATCTTAATATCTACTGCTAGTTAGTATAGATATTGTTATATATAATTATATATGTATAGATAGGTCTGTATAATACATGTGTATATATTTGCACTGGGTTTTGTTTGAAGGGGTTGAACTTGATGGACTTTCGTCTATTCCCAGATTAACTATATAACCATGTAAAATTGAATCCTAGTAACCGATTTGTATTTTAGGTCGCCTGGGTCAACAACTAGATAGCATTTGAAAACAAGCAGAATACAAAGGTTAGAAACATCAAAACAAGTTATAAAAACCAATAGAAATGTAGATTAGAATAGGCTCATATAGGAGTTAATATAAGGGTGAACATCCTCTTTACGGCCTTATTTACATTTACAAGTCAATCTCAGCTTCTACAGATGACTTAGGTTGCAGCAAAATCACACTGCTTTTCAATCTGCATTTACCTCTATGTTGAGTGGTTTTTCACAGTTAATTTACATGACTAATTCCGAAGATGTTGGGTTTTATGCAATTTTTATGAATAAATCCCCATCCCCCAAGAAAAATGTACTTGGGCCATTCTGCTGCAAATGCTTCAACATCTCACTCTATACAAAAGTCTCTCAATTGATTAGGCTAGCATTGCTTAGTTCTTTTTTTACCAGCACAGAAGTACATTAGTCTAGGACATTGTAGGTCAATTCCTTTAAAATTCACCCTTAAACTCCCCATGTTTCTACTCTTGTTTTCTCTCCTCTTGGTGCCTGAGCTAAAGTTCATACTATGGGCTCATCTACTAAATAAAATTACATTTCAGATAGTTTATGATAATTTTAAAGTGTGTTAAATCTATATTGTCCCTTCTGAGCATTTTACATAAATGACCATTTTAAAACAAAATCTTCAGTCTATGTGGGAAATCTTATAAAAGTAGAAAGTAGGATACTACATAAATAAGAATAAAATGTAAAGAAATATTGTTAAGGTCCCCATAAACGCAAAGATTTCTCTTGCCGAACGACCGATTTTAGCGAAGTCCGACCAATCCTTCGAAATTATCTTGCGGTTAGTGGGATTCGAACGATCGTACATCTTACGATTTTTCGGCCGACACCTGTCAGAAAATTGATCGGCCAGGTCAAAAAATCTTTGTCGGTTCCATTTCAATCTATCTGTGTTTGCAGGGCCAAGCAGGCAGCTCCCCTTTGTTTTCCTGGCAAATTGGTCTTTTTAGTTGATGGTCAATTCATACGATCGTATGATCGTTCCGAGATAATCATGGTCTCACGATGATGATCGGATCTTTTAAAAATCTCAACATCTATGGCCAGCTTTAGTAGTTATTGAATTGAGAATTGTTATTGAACATATTGTACTTTTAAGACATACAGTACTTGAAAGTGGAATATCAACAATACCAACTTTTGCTCTATGAGCTTTTATTACAGATACTACACAATGCTTCAAACAATAAAATTAGCAACCTTTCTTCCAATGGTAAAAGTGGTCGCTAAACAGTTTGATATTTTTTATTTTTATTGATGTTTTTAATAATTTGCCTTGTTTTCAAGTAATAGACGTTTTGCCCCTTTGCTAGCAATTGCTATAATCAATTTGAATGTTTTTGTTTCAGGCCTTCTCCTATCAGTAACATAACTAGATGGGGGCGGGCCCTGGTACGGGACACGCAGCCGGGCCCCCCTCCGTACGCCTGGAATTGGCTGAAAATGGTTGCGTGCGGGGGGGGCTGAGGGGGTGCGGGCCCTGGCCCAATCACACCCCCTGCTCCCACGGTAGTTACGCCACCGCCTCCTATTTATTTTTAATCTGTAATTCTAACCACTAATTGTTTGTTAGGACCAGTAAATTCAGCAACCAAATGAGTTTAAATCCCAAGCAGCAATAAATGGTAAGTAAAATAAATAAATACTTTTAAATGCATTAATTAATTCATTTTGACTACATTAGGAAACAAAATGTGAAACATGAACTACACCTTAAATAATGACTCATATCTATTCTATTACTCAAAGTCAAGTCAAATGTCTGAAAAATTCACATGCTACAAAGTGGATATGTAATTAGTTGCACCCTACAGCTTCAGTAAAACTAGTGCAGCAAAGATGAATTAGAACTGACACTGTTTGTTTCAAATAGAGCTATGGGAAGTGATGTTTTCTGCATGAGCATACTGAAGAGGTGCTGTTCGTTCATTACCAGGGAAAACGTGACCAATCAAAATGATGGAGTTTGAGAAAAAATCATTTTTAAGTTAAGGGTTGTATACTGTAACTTCAAAACCATCCATCAAAACTATATTGTCATTAAAGGGGTTGTTCACTGTTAAATGAACTTTTAGTATGATGTAGAGAATGATAATGTTAGACATATTGCAATTTCTTTTTTGAGTTATTTAGCTTTTTATTCAGCAGCTCTCCAGTTTTCAATTTCAGCAGCCATGCATTCACATGAATAGGAGCCTGGTATATGAATAGGATAGGGCCTTGATAAAGAGAGGAGGAATAAAAAGTAGCAATAACAATACATTTGTAGCATTACAGAGTATTTGCTTTTTAGATGGGGTTAGTTACCCCCTCCCATTTGAAAGCTGGAAAAAGTCAAAAAAAGAAGGCAAATAATTAATAAATTGCTTAGAAGTAGCCAATCTATCACATACTTAAAGTTAACTTAAAGGTGAACGACCCCTTTTAAGAATTTAAGCATACAGAACAGGACAATTAGTATAAAATCTGTCATACCATGTAATAATCAAAGGATTCAAATAGGTAACATAGTAACAAAGTCGATGAAGTTGAAAAAAGGGCACATGTACATGAAGATTGATTGCAGCAGATCAGCTGGCTTCCTCTGCTTGCATTTTGTAAGTAGACTAAGGAAAGGTGATCTGCTTTCCTGTGCTCCTTTATGTACAGGTATGGGATCCGTTATCTGGAAACCCTTTAACCAGAAAGCTCATAATTACTGCACACTCCCTTTTATCCAAACAATCAAAAAAAATTTCTGTAATGATAAAACAGTATCTCTAAGATATAATTGGGGCAAATTCATTAAAGCATGAAGTGGCTAACGCTAGCGCAAATTCCCCAGCGTGATGTCATTTCGCTACTTCGCCGATTTACTAATTGGCGCTGGCGTAAATTCGCTAGCGAAGTGGACCTACTCTAGCGCTACTTTGCACCCTTACACCAGACGAAGTTGCGCTATGGCGAAGGGACGTAACTACGCTAATTCACTAACTTGCGGATTTTCATGAACGTGAACTCTTGCGCTAGACTTGCCTTCGCCAACTGAGACCAGGCGAAGTGCAATAGAGTAGATAGGGCTTGCTTCAAAAAAAGTTTAAATTTTTTCTAAGTCCCAAAAAATGCTGGAGTCTTTTCCTTTTTAAGGGTGATAGGCTGAAAAAGATTGTACATTTTTTTAGGGGTACCCTCCTTCCCCCCTACATTTCCTAACATATGGCACCTAAACTATACAGTGGGCACATGTATAGGGCAAAATAACAACTCTATTTTATTTTATGAAGCTTTCCCAGGCTTGTGTAGTGTAATGTATTTGGTGCTACATATACGTCCATTGTACTTTAACTTGGCATCGTATGCAAATTAGGCATCGCTAGCGTAACTTCACTTTGCTTGACAAATTAACGCTAGCGCAACTTCGCTACCGTTCGCCTCCCTGAGCGCAACTTTGCATTTTAGTGAATTTGCGTAGCGCTGGCAAAACTTTTCCTGGCGAAGTGCAGTGGAGTGTGGCGAAGCTATCTCTGGCGCAACTTCGGATCTTAGTGAATTTGCCCCAATGTATCCTTATTGGAAGCAGAATCCACCTATTGGGTTTATTTAATGTTTACATGACTTTCTAGTAGACTAAAAGTATGACAATCCAAATAAAAGAAAGATCCATTATCCCTAGGTTGCGAGCTTTCTGCATAACAGGTCCCATACCTGTAGTTACACAGAGGCCAACACTGTGCCTGTCAATGGAGCTAAAGGGAGGAACTCTTGACAGCTGAACTGCTTTCCTCAGCCCCTTGGCCATTGAAAGAAGGTGAGCTAGGGTGATATAACTTCTAATAAGCAGGGTAGGACTGTCTATTACCAAATTTAGACAATTGTGATAATTAAATGCTGAGAAAATGTTGCATGCTGTAACCTGACTTAAGGTACTACACCACTTTCTTTTTTATAAGCCTTAGTTGCAGATCCAGTTTAACTCATGTTGCTTACATCAAACATAAATTATTCAACCAGTATCACCTTGATGTTATGATTTCCATTGCATAACACATATTAGCTAAGAAAGTTTGAACTTCAAAGGTACCATTACAAATAAGTAACTGCGAGCCTAAATGCAGTTTAATGTATATGTTAATACTGCAGATCTACATTTTGTATGAGCAGTATTAAGGCTTTCCTATCCAGCATTGTGTAGAACAAAAAGCAATATTGTTTGTGGTGTAGCATAAATCACATATCTGTAACAAGCCACAATAAAGTTAAAGAGTTAAACTCTGCCCTGTTGTTTGAGTGCGATGTATTGCTTTATAATTTAACAATGGCATGCTATGCAAACAGGAGAGGTTTCCTAAGATGTGCTTGCAAGGTTTAATGGCTTCCAGTTACAGGCTGTGATTAAAATCCAGCAGTGACATTTTAAGAACTCATCTTCAAGCTGAGACTGTGGGCTGTATACCAAGGTATTTTAAAAGACATGCCCATACTTTTTTGACTGTGTATATCCCACTCTCTCTGGCCAAAACTGCCAATTTATCAGTCTGGAGCGAGAGTCCCTTGGCAAATGCTTCATCTCCTTGTTTACCTTCCCATCCACAGCTTACACTACATCTAAAAACAATACCCTCATTGTTTATCATCATTTAAACACAGCACTGACAGCTTAAGCCCTAGTTGTACTGAATGTCAACTTTTATTACTGAGCTTTCAACATTCACACTGTAAAGCATAGCTTTACATAACATATCTTATCTGTGAGCTAGGTGTTGGGAATATTATCTGTCAATTAATGTAGCTCCGCACAAAAAGTACTCTAACCTACTGTAAGCCTTAGTGTCTTTTAAAGGCCAGCAACATCAATATTTTGAAAGACTTCTCAGACATTCAAAGAGAATATTGGTCAATATCTGCAAAAAATATAACCTGCCAGCAATATTCCTATTCTGTAAAAAGTGTTTTTTAAGATCTTAAGTTGCTGTTCCATAAGTCCCAAACAAAAATCCCGGAGTTGCTGGTCTTTTTTAATATATATATATATATATATATATATATATATATATATATATATATATATATATATATATACAGTATATATATATATATATACAGTATATATATATATATATAAATATATATATATATATATATATATATATATATATATATATATATATATATATATATATATATAGTGCTGCAGGTAGGAACGCACAACTTTAAGCCAATGTCCATAACCTGGGTGCTAATCCATATAAAAATAGATATGAGAGCAAACAGCGCAGCAGCCCAAGGAATTTTTAACCAGGCAATAATATATCAAATGAATAGGGTTATTAGTCCAACGTTTCAGTTCCTTATGGAACTTTCATCAGGGAGAAAACGAGTGAGTTATATAGTGAATAAAATACCCCTATTATGAGTTACAAAGGAGTTTCATGACCATATAAAAACTCGAGGCCGAAGGCAGAGTGCTTTTATATAGGTCATGGAACTCTGAGGTAACTTCTAATATCCTCATATTTTACAACTGGGGGTACTTTATTTATTATAATACACAAATTTTAGTGAGTCATGTGACAGAAATGACATCAGAACTCACCGTTTATAACTGATGACATCAGAACTCGTCGTTTATAAGGATATAATTTACAAGATATTCATGGCTTTTGTGTATTATATATACAACATCATATAACACCACACTCACAGGTCTTTGGTCTCAACAGACTCCTGCACCCAGGCATATAACCTTGTTTAATGGAGTGCACATTTTTGGCTGTTATATATAGAAAAAAGAAAAAATAGCTGCACTCACTTATTGGAGAAAAAGCCTAGATGCACACTGCAGAAAAGTCATATAAAATATCATGTAAGTCAAGGCACCCCTCGGACTTAAAATATGGTGTAAAAGAGATAAAGTTTATTTATTATTGTAACGCATCGGTCTTCCTTGAGACCTTTGTCACCTTGAAAATTTATCACCATATTTTAAGTCCTGTGAGGATAGATAGATAGATATATTTTTATTTTTGAAGAAAGGGTATATTATATCAAAATGAATACAAAATCCTATAATTTTTGGATTACTGGCCCTTTAAAACACACAGCATAACTATTTAAAGGTAACAATAGAAGTAGCATGATTGATGGTACATCAGCATGTTTTCCGGATAATGGATCTTTCCGTAATTTGGGTCTTCACACCTTATGTCTACTAGAAAATTACGTAAACATTAAAAACAATAGGCTGTTTTTGCTTCCAATAAGGATTCATTTTTTTTTTATATATATATATATATATATATATATATATATATATATATATATATATTTATATCTAAATACAAGAGGTCCTCAGCACTCAACCCATTATCAATATATTTAAGACACTGAGACATTTTGTGCATACAGCTACTAAAAAATGCCTTACCCTTTAAACAAAACAGGGATTGTTTGTCCATATATTGCAATATATTTAAGCTGGCCAACTACGTCAAAGTCATCCCATATCTGGCCAGTCCTACACTCAAATTGCATTAAGAATTCTATTACTTCATTATACATTTTACAAAGGGACTAAGTTTTACCTGCAACTTACTTGCTGCTTTCAAAGTAAAACTCCCAAACTTGGCCGCCCTTTTATTAGACACCAGTGGGATCACCTGACTATAGCTGGGAAGGGTGGGAGCTACAACATGGAGCTGGTCACTGCTCCTGTATAACTATAACAAACAAGGGAAAGTTGTGCTCACCACTAATTTTTAAAACCATTAGGCGGGGGTGCACAACTTTCCCTATATATAGTCCAGTTAGTATCCGCACTCCAAGGCCAAGATGTATAAACGGGGTGCTCTGTTAAATTATATATTTATATACCCTATGTAGTTGGTACATGGGGCAAATGTCAACAGTTTTTTTATGTATAAAAACCAAATAACACAACTCCCATTGAGTCAACTTGCAAAAAAAAAGCCACCAATTAACACTCCAACCCCTAAGGAATTGAAACCCTCTTGTTTTTCACTTTCTTTTTTTCTGTTTGTGGCTCTGTACGGGTACATAATATGAGAAAGAGAATCTGTATTAAAACATTATTTCATTTTGTGAAAAACACTCCTAAAGTTTCACCACCAACATACTATCCAGCTTTTCATAATAATGCTTCAAATCACCAAACACCCCAAAACACAATACAAAAATAGAAATGGCGAGGCCAGTTTATCAAGTTTTAAGATTACATTTTTAAATGCTATCATGGAATAAAAACCATGACTAAACTTGAGTGACTTTTTCTTAAGTGACCACAAACAAAAATCATCACTTAAAAGGGGTGGCATATGGATGGCCCATGGATATCTATATGCTTGCCCTATACCAGTGCACCTGAATGTATCTGCAATGACAAGTGCAATTAGGTGAATGTTATGTTGGGATCCCTGTACTGTAAATATAAGTGCAGAATCACTGCTTTACAAGGTTTAATTAGCACGGGCACAATTTTGCATCCCTTACCACACAAATACTTGAGTTTATCCAGTATTAATTGCCTATAGACTTACAAGAATTGATGCAAAATTTCGTTATACTATGTTATATGCCAAAGCTCTCAGTTTATGATTCTACATGTAGAATCGGCATAACAAAGGCTGAAATGCTGTAATACAGATTGGTGTAATCAATTTAATTTTAATAGAATTATTTCATTTCTTAAAATATAATTTTACATTGAAATCTCAAAAATTTGTAGATTAAATAAAGTACATATCACTGAACGAAATATCTGAATGTAAATAAAATAACATCTTTCGTACATTACAAAGCGGCCCTCGTCATGTCCTGTTTCTTCAGTTCTTTTGTATCAACAATATCTTTAAAATGTTTGGTCTCAACATAATATGTGTACACTTCATGGTTCCTGTAAAATAAACAAATGTCTCTTATTTTCATCAAGAGATTGACATCATTTAGTTTGAATTCAGATTTACTGTGTTTTTGTTTTTCTATGATCCTGTGTCCCTATAATGTAAAGAGAAATTCTACCTCCAGGATCATTGTACTCGCCGGTATGTTTAATAACTGCCAGATCCCTTTCTGACCAGAGTAACAAGCAAATATATCGTATAATAATATATAGGAAACAAAATGACTTTTCAATTTCCAATGCATTTCCATTAGAGAGTTTGTATCTTGACAGAGACTCTGGAAATTAAAATGTAGAAACAAAAATTCATGTTTAAGAATATAATTGCCTAGATTAATATGAAATATGCAATCACTATGAATTTCTTGTTTTAAAAGATTAAGGGGCAAATTCATCAAGGGTTGAATATCGAGGGTTAATTAACCCTCGATATTCGACTGGGAATGAAAATCCTTCGACTTCGAATATCGAAGTCGAAGGATTTTGCTCAACGATTAAATCCTTTGAATCAAAAGATTTGAAGGATTTCAATCCAACGACTGAAGGATTATCCTTCGACCAAAAAAACTTAGCCAAGCCTATGGGGACCTTCCCCATAGGCTAACATTGGGTTCGGTAGCTTTTAGGTGGTTAACTAGGGGGTTGAAGTTTTTTCTTAAAGAGACAGTACTTCGACTATCAAATGGTCGAATAGTCGAACGATTTTTACTTCGAATCATTCGTTTCGAAGTCGAAGTCGTAGTTGAAGGTCGAAGTAGCCCATTTGATGGTCAAAGTAGCCAAAAAAACACTTTGAAATTCATAGTTTTTTTACTTCGAATCCTTCACTCGAAGTTAATAAATTGGCCCCTAACTGTAATGCCAAAACATGATTTATTATGTCCATTGTTGGATGTAATGTATTATACCCTTGGGCATATAAGATAAATATATGATTCAACACATTACCTACAGATGGGTAAATTTTGCTGTCTCTTTAGACACCATAGAATACCTTATCATTGAATATATATATATATATATATATATATATATATATATATATATATATATATATATATATATATATATATACATATACATATACAGGTATGGGACCTGTTATCCAGAATACTCGGGACCTGGGGGTTTTCCGGATAATGGATCTAATTCGGGTTTTCACACCTTATGTCTACTAGAAAATCATGTAAACATTAAAAAAATCATGTAAACATTAAAAAAAACAACAATATGCTGGTTTTGCTTCCAATAAGCATTAATTATGTGTTAGTTTGGATGAAATATAAGGTACTGTTTTATTACCGAGAAAAAGGAAATCATTTTTAAAAAAAACTGGATTATTTCATTATAATGGAGTCTATGGAAGTGGGCCTTTCTGTAATTTGGAACTTCTGGATAACGGGTTTCTAGATAACGAATGACATACCTCTATATATATGTGTGGACATGGATTATAGTTATAGATAAAGGGCACAGTGGAGCACCATGATTTAAGGCTACTAAAAAGAAACATTAAAACATTGACAAGAACAGAATTATTTTGCACCAATGTGGTTTATTTAACATCAATTATAAATTATTTTATTATTAGAAAGAAAAAGCAAATGCATAAAAAAAAGATAAATGAATTGTTTAAAGAGGGCACTATATGAATCTGCACTGCCATATTTCAGAGCTTTCTTAATAACAGGTTTCCAAATAATAGATCCCATACTTGTATTAACTAAGGAACATTTAAAAGCCTAAATGAAAAACTGCAGTGCATTATGGGTTGCTTTTTTTTTGTTTGTTTAGACAGACTGCATCTGGGGATTGTATAATTTTGAGAGATGTTATGGCAGCTAGAAGCCTTTTCCGACTGTCACTGCTGCCTTCATGCGAGTAAAGCTATCACAGCATTAAGGGTTTTGTTGACACAAGGGTTAACCTGTAAGGAAAATAGTTGTCCTCTGTGAGTGACTACCTGTGATTTGTACAACCCTAGATCACAATTTTCTGAATAACCTTGTAGTTAATGATGGGAATCACAGTCTTGCACATGCCAGTGTTGAAAAAGTTAAAAGGCCACTAACACCAATAAATTAAAATAGCTTTTTTTTACATTTTAAAGGGGAACTTTCATGAAGATGAAATCAATACAAGCTTTATCACACTGAAATAAGAAACTTTCTAAATACAATCAATTCAAAATTCTGCGTTGTTTTTGAAATAATCAATGTCTTCACAATCTCTCTCAGCATCTGTTTCTCTACATTCTCTTTTCATGCAGGAGTTGGGTGTCAGATATTCATTGACAGTTAGATCCAATATATCTTATTGGGGGGCTTCCTTTCCTAGCAGATTTATTAGAGCTCGCTCTGATTCAAGTACAAACAAAATCTAACAAAATAACTGCCGTTTGCACAAATTCTGCATGTAGAGAGACATGAATTCTGGTGATTTTAATAAAGTGAGTGCCTCTAATACATCTTCTAGGCAAAAGAAGCCCCCACTATGTCAATGGATATCTGACACCCAACTGCTGCAAAAACAGAGAATGAAGAGAAACAGATGCAGGGAGAGTTATAGTGACAAACTTGATTACTTGGTAAATAAAGAAAGATAAACTGTCCTGTGAGTGCAGTTTCCATTCGATGATCTGTAGATATTATATATAAGATATATATATATATATATATATATATATATATATATATATATATATATATATATATATATATATATATATATATATATATATATACAGGTATGGGACCTGTTATCCAGAATGCTAGGGACCTGGGGTTTTCCGGATAACGGATCTTTCCTTAATTTGGGTCTTCATGCCTTATGTCTACTAGAAATTAATTTAAACTAAAGCCAATAGGCTGGTTTTGCTTCCAATAAGGATTAATTATATCTTAATTGGGATCAAATACAAGCTATTGTTTTATTATTACAAAGGGGATCCTCCCTTACAGATATGGGATCCTATACCTGTATGTATGTATGTGTGTGTGTGTGTGTGTGTGTGTGTGTGTGTGTGTGTGTGTGTATACACAGTATATATTTTATTTTTGAAGAAAGCGTATATTATATCAAAATGAGTAAAAATCCTATAATTTTTGGGTTACTGGCCCTTTAAAACACACAGCATAACTATTTAAAGGTAACAATAGAAGTAGCATGATTAATGGTACAGCATCATGTTTGCACAGAAGAAAAAGGTTTTCCCAAACAGTAACTTTTGTTTTTGTTAATCGATAACCTCCCACTATTGTATTTTATAATGATATAGAAGTCACCTCAGAGTACATGATTATAAATGGTGCTTACAGGTGTAATATATTTTAAGCAGCGGTTAAAGATTTCACTTGAGTTGCATGGCTCATTAAAATGTCTTTATTATAAAAATAAAAGTGCTCCATATATAACAATTTTAGAAGTCCCTTTGACATTCCATGACCTGTATAAAAGCATCCTTGTGTTTGTATATGGTCAAAGAACTCCAAAGTGACTTCTAAGAACTTTACATTTTAAAATATTGTTGCATTATATCCTTTATAAATAGCAGTTGGGTACATTATTCATTATGTATAGGAGAATAAGGGTGTGCTAATATAATGGACAAATCAACCTGGGGTGGTTCAGCTCTGCACAACAAACTGGAAAAGCAGCATCATGCATTTTTAAATTGAATAACCATTCAAAAACAAGATCAACATATCAATCTTATACTTGGACCTTCCTGAAAGCAGAGAAAACACAAACCTCCAATATTTAAACTTTGACCTCTGGATTACATGAGCTATGGAAACTCTCAACTCTGGAACATCATCAGTAATTAAACCCCTACATCCAACATGGCATCTTTGCAGGTAACTCTGTGACTTTAGGATCCCCACTGAAGCCTGTAAAAACACTAATCTCTGAACAGACTTAGCATATTAGTAGTTGGGTTCAAAAAGGCGCACGGTTAATTATTTTACTAAAATAATTTCAGAGTAGCTTCTAATTACAACAGCATATGCAAACATTCCATTATAATATGTGATAAATTAACATAATGAATATTTTATATTCAGCCCCTCTGGATGTGTGTGCTATATGTCATGATTGATGTTGTGCTCGTTTTAGATATATATCTAGTTCATGCAAAAAAAGAGTCAACAAAATGCAAAAAAAAAGTATCTCATATTTCCTATAGCTTTAACACAGCTTGTCGTATAGGGCATTGCTATGACATATAGCAAGTCATTTGGGTCTTTGTTATTATTATGCTCACTTCAGCTGGACAGAGGTGTAGTGATGTCATTCTATGGTTTTGGATCCATTAGTACAGGTATGGGACCTGTTATCCAGAATGCTCAGGACCTAGGTTTCTCCAGATAAGGGATCTTTATGTAATTTGGATCTTCATACCTTAAAGGCAGAGACACGCTTCTATTTCGGGAGATTAGCGACAAAACGCTTCTTCTTCGGGCGACTAATCTCGCCGAATTGCCCTCCCGCCAGCTAGAATGTAAATCGCTGGCGGAAGGCACTCGGAATGGTTCATTTTCCGAAGTTGCCCATAATTGCCTCACGAGGAAACTTCGGGCGACTTCGGAAAGTCGAATTGACCAGAGTGCCATCCCACCGGCGATTTACAATCTAGCCGGCGGGAAGGCAGTTTGTGGAGATTTGTCGCCCAAAGAATAAGCGATTTGCAGATGGGCAACTAATCTCCCGAAATAGCAGCGTGTGTCTCTGCCCTAAGCCTACTAGAAAATCATGTAAACATTAATTAAACCCAATAGATCGGTTTTGCTTCCAATGATTAATTATATCTTAGTTGGGATCAAATACAAGGTACTGTTTTATTATACAGAGATAAAGAGGAAATCATTTTTAAAAATCTGGATTATTTCAATAAAATGGAGTCTACGGGAGACGATGCTGAGCTTTCTGGATAACAAGTTTCTGGATAACGGATCCCATACTACCACTGAGGAATGTTTGGATCCATTTGATTGTATGTTTTCTAGTTTGAGCATGAAGATTCAACCACAGAACCAAACAAACATACTTAACATGTTTTTAAAATAAAAGTGCTGTTTTTTAGGAAACTCCATGACTTTATGCAATATATATATACTGTATTTTGTGTATATATATATATATATATATATTATTCTAACAGCTTTGATTCATGAAATGTGAATGTATTAGTAACTTGACTCACTTGACATCATGAAATGAAGTTGCCTCTACAATAAAACTTTTGTCAGTTGGGATACATTTTGTCCACATAGCAAACAAAGATACATTTTGTTTACAATGACTACCATTTGTATTACCATGAACATGTAATGATGGCCATATATACAGGTATTATGAACTGAAGGGACAGGGAGTTATCATGCAATACCATTACTTAATAAGGAGGCTGCACAGTGCTCTATTGCTTAAAATAAATATAAATTAATGGTAATGTTAATAATTAATAAAATAATGTCTGAATATTGATTGGTTCTCCCCATCTGCCATAATGTTTTATCATCATACTTAACAATAAGGTGCATAACTGTTGGTATTCAACTAGGAGTATTGCAACACACTTTAGGAATTCAATATTTTAGGTTAAGTGGTTCCTTTAAAACAAACCATTTGTCTTTTCTGTATGCTATCTGACCCATCAAGAAAAATATTATGCTCAAGATGCAGAACATGGAAAGAATTCATCATTAAAAAATAAAGTTAAAAAAAATAATAAACAACAACTATAACCTATTTGCCATCATTTGAAATGAATTACTATACAAATAGTATAATTTAAAGGGAAGTTAATCGAAACATTGCATAACCCTGCTCTGCTGTTCTTTTGAAAGACAGGAATACAAAGAACAATAACGTTCATAAACTGATCCTTGTGGAAGAATGTAGAAAAAAACTGCATTTATTTTGTAAGACATTGCATATGAGAATTATATCTCGGGCTGCAAAATATAAAACCTTTGCGGAAGAATCTACAAATTCATTTGTTAGACACTATGAAAGTTCTTAGAAATAAATATTACTGGAAATCTGTGGCTTGTTACTGGCAGTGGGAAGTACTGGTGGCCAGGAAAGTAGGGATGTTTAGTTTAGTGACAGCTGGGAGTCATAAATCAGTCCTCTTGAGTCTTGCCATGTAAAGATTTGTTGCTAGATTTTTTCAATAAGGAAATACTATCATCAGAATTTCAAAAATAAAGTTCATTAGTATCTAAAAGATAAAGTAAAACATTTAAATATAATAATGAAAAAAGATTAACTTTTAGTATGATGCAGACAGTGATATTCTGAGACGAATTGCAGATCATTGATTCATTTTGCTTTGTGTTCAGCAGCTCTCCAGTTTAGAATTTCAGCAGCTATCTGGTTGCTAGGGTCCATTTTACCCTAGCAACTAGGCAGTTGTGTGAATCTTAGACTGAAAGATGACTAGAAGAGGGCCTGAATAGAAAATAGTCACACGTGAAACTGTAATAAAGGGGTAGTTACCCTTAAAAATAACTTTTAGTATGATTCAGACTTATTTTGCTTTGTGTTCAGCAGCTCTTCAATTTAGAATTTCATCAGCTATCTGGTTGCTAGGGTACAATTTTTCCTAGCAACCAGGCAGTTGTATGAATGAGAGGCTAAAAGATGAATATAAGAAGGCCTGAATAGAAAGTAATAAAAGTAAAGTAATATATGGTAACAATAGCAATACAGTTGCAGGTTCACAGAGCAGCAGATTTTGGCTTCCGGGTCAGTTACCTCCATTTGAAAACTGCAAAAGGGCAAGGCAAATAAAAAATTCAAAAAAAGACCAATTGCAAAGTTGATAACAATAGGACATTTGTAACATACTAAAAGTTAAATTAAATATTAACTACCTCTTTAATATTTTCATAATAGTTTCCAAAATAATTGATTTGGCACCTCTGTTGCCAAGCTGAAATCTGTATTTACAGACGACACAATAATTTAGCCCAAGCATGTGCCCATTAGTCAGTCCAGAACAGTGTTGGATCTCAACTCCACTGATCTGCTCAGGATCAATCTGTAGACCAATTACTCCTTTTGGAAGAACTGCTCTCTGATTTGTTTGACAAACTGCAGTTGGGTATCCAATAACAAAGTGCCAACATTTCTGATGTGAATATCTCCACTTCCGCAAGAAGGAAAAAAACAGCAGTCATAGTTCATTACTGGGATTCCAGATATAAAATGAGTCTCAAAAACACAATCTCAGAAGATAAATGGCAAACCCAGTAATGCTCTGTGTAAATACTTTGGGGTTTCACTATTCACATTTAAATCATTGTAGTTCCTCAACAGTGACCAATGGAATGCGAACGATAAGAAGCGTTAGTTGATGCAGAACACATGAAATTGAAATATGTTTAACACATACCACGGGATGAAACCCAATCTCTTATTTAACATTAAAGGTCCTATTTCTATCTGAACCTGTAATAAAAAAATGATTAATAAAATTGAATTCTGTTGTGGCAGTATCCCTCAAAGGGTTCTCCAGCCTGTGGCCTTTGGAGGAGGCCAAAATTCTAAATACGAAAGATCACAGATCATCATATCTGGAAATATAAAATGCTACTTGTGTGCATGAGAGCGTGAATTGGTACAATTGTTGGTGGCAGTGTTTCTATGGGGGTGAAATACTTACCCTGTTACAAATATTTAATGCAAAACAAAAACAAAGATAAAAATTAAGAAAGACATGAACTTTTAATATACGTAACAAAATGATATTCATTTGTTCCCCCCTGGACAAGGAAAGAAGGTCTCAAATAAACAAAGGTGGCTTTAAAGGATTTGGAAACGCAAAAAATACAGATATAGCCGCAGTTATCACATATTCCAACTGGTAGTGATAGTGTGATTAGTTCGTGTAGAATCAAAACTTCCATTTCCCCAACAATGAATTGGAAAATGCTATCTTTAGGCTATTCATCCTGAGGTGTTATTCGGATTAGATGGCTCAAGATTCGGAACTTCTGGATACACCAAAAGAAGCTGAACCATTTGGAATAACAGAAAACTGTGACTTCATCTCATATGTATAATGCATGAGCTATGGAAATTATCTTTAGCCTTTTTCTCCTGACTGAATCATTGGAAATGAATTGCAGTGCTGCAGATTATGATGAGTGATGCATACCAAATGGCTACGTGTATTCATAGATTAATATACATGTTGGATACATGTATCATTGCACTTTTTCCCCCTCTCTCAAAAATAATATGTCAATATTAGAAAAATCTCTTCTCCTCTGAGTGTGTACATTCCTTACTTCATTCAGGTGACAGGAGATACACACCGATCTGTACAGTGCAATTGAAATTGGCTACAACAGTAGTCGAATAATTACATTTGGTTTACTAATGAAATGAAACATTTCCCCTCCTAATATCAAGAATTGTTTATATATTCCTCACTATTTTGTCCTACGAATTGCCCAGTAATGAGTATTAACGTTCTCCATTACTGTCTTGTTTGGCTAACATGGCAAAATAATTGTGGCCAACTGATTGCCCCAAAGTGTGTCTAATACAATGGCCATGTCTACTCCCACCCCCACAGTACATAATGCTCATGTTAGCTCTCAGTCCTCCTGTTCATGTAGTGCAACACGTCTGAGCAAATCAAAGACTGAAATAGTGAAGGGGGAAAAAAAAACAACAAAGAAAATAAATGCTTATGTGCATATAAAAATAGGTGCTACATTAAAATATTTGATATTTTAACAATAAGTTATTTTTGACTACCCAAGTTATGGATTCTATGTCTTTGCACTTTAGAGTTGGTTTACACCTTCTATGGTGATGCATAAAGATCTTAGTAGTGTACATAATTTAGCATTTACTTCAAAAGTCCAGTAAGCATACAAATACATCCTGTAAAAATGGATTTTTTATATTAAACTCAGGGGAGGGGGGTGCTAAAACACCAATAAAGTCGGTTAGACCCACCCTTAAGTGAAGGGTAACATAGCATAAGATGGTGTTTTCCTAGATACCTCCTAGCACCAGGAGAGATTTTTCACTTCAGTGATTCTCAGGCTGCACAAAGTGGCCTCAGGGGGCCACGCAAACAGTAAATGTTGTGCCCAGTTTATATAATATAAGCTGTCCTACAAAAAGGGGAAAAAAAAGAAGAAAAAAAATTGCACACCCTTTCAGTGGAATTTGCTGCAGCTGAAAATCTTGTGCCAAGGCACTTCATCCGAAGGTTGAAGCAACAAAATCGTCATATAGTCCTTTTTGTATTCATTTTTGTGATGGTTGGAGAGTCTAGAACTGGCTGAAAGTGGTCTGTTTCTCCAGCACTTCGAGGTAGTCCGGCTCCACGTTGAGTTTTGCTTTTAATTCCAGGTACTCGTTTCTGTTGGGCTCCACATAGACAGTACTAGGCGTGCTGTACAGCATCGCTTCCCTTAATCGGTCCGGATGTAAGAACTGCCGCTTAGGGGCGTAAGTGAAAGTATTGGGGTTGGTATATTTATAATCAATGTTTGGTCCGGGCGATGGGCCTTTGTCCGGTTCTAAAATTCCTCGGTAGACGCGCTCCGTGTCTTGCACAGGGGACAGCTCCACCCTGGATTCTATGGTGCTGACGCTGTAGCTCGTAGCCCTGTGACTACTGCCCCTCTCCTCCTCCAGCTGATCCCGGTAGGTGACTTTAAGTTCGTGAAGATCTTTATAATCGTCCACAGAGTTGCCCTCTCTAGATCTATAGATGGGGTTTTTGCACATGTGACCCAAAGGGTGGGGGATATATTCGTACACATGGCCAGCCGGCGTCTTGACTTTGGGCAGCGGCCGGTTGCTGTACACGCTGTATTGCATGTTGTATGAGCTCACGTCGGAATTATTAGTGCTGGCTGGTTCGTTCTGGTTCTTTTTTCTCCTTTTCATAACAAGGACAAACAAGCCGGCAGCCACAAACACAGACATGATGAAAACCAGGAGCAGGCTGAGTATGAGCACAGACAAGGGCACCGAGCTGCTGGACGTGTTATTGAATTTAAATGGATAAACGAGGGTGGTGCTACTCTCAGAGGGGAGCACTGGGGAAGGGGTAGCTGATGTGGTGTCGTCCATAGTTGAATCATCTGGGCACAGCAGTTCGGCCTTAATAGATCTCATCTCTATAAGTGCGAAATTTGGGGGCGACTTGCAAATTACATCATCCACCAAAACCCCCACACTGAGCTGTTCCAGCCATAGTTTCATCCCCAGCACGTTGCACGTGCAATCCCATGGGTTTTCATGGAGGTCTATCTGCACCAAAGACTTGAGCTGGTCCAGCCCCCCACTCACCATCAGATGGGAAAAGAGGTTGCTTCTCAGGTTCAGCCTGGAAAGGTTCAACCCAGAGAAAATGTTCCCTGGCAAATGTTTCAAAAGATTGTTATTTAGAAACAAAAGGTGAAGGTTTGGGACAAAATGAAATGTTCCAGGTTCGATCTCCTTAATTGAGTTATACTGGAGAAACAGGTACTGGAGGCTCTGGAGGCCATAAAACAAGTCTGGTGTCAGCTTTTCAATAGAATTGCCATTTAGGTACAGTCTGCGTAAATTAGTCAAATCCCCAAAGGCTCGATCCTGGATAACTGATATTCGATTATTTCCCAGATGAAGAAGGTCTAATCCGGTGGAATCGATGAAATCCGTCCTGCGAACCAGAGCGATGTTGTTGCCGGTGAGATACATCTTTTTGGGGTTGTAAGGTTTGGGCTGCAACTCGGATATGCTCTTGATCTTCCTCTCCTGACAGTTGACGTTGAGCCCCAGGTTGGATATTTGCAGGTTACAAGTGCAGTTTGTAGGACATTCCAAAGGCACAGGGGATTTGGTCTGATAAGCGATGCTTATACTGTATCCAGAATCTATAGGGGGTCGGTGGGATGTGGCCCGCACTTTGGGTCGGTTGGGTTGCCGTGTGCTTTTGGGTTTGGTGAGGTTTTTGTAAACAGAGGAAGAGATAGTGGCCCCCGAATTCACCGAGGCAGGGGTAGTGTGGAAGTACTCGCTGGTGCTCCTTGGAATCGGGGGGCGCATTTCATAGGTGGAGATGAGTTTCCTTGGGCACAACTCCTGCTTGGAGATTTCATCCAGATCTCTCCCATACAATCTGAAGGGAGTTTCACAAACGACGTCACCTACTAAAGCAGAATAGGAGATACTATAGAGCCAATCCTTGAGGGCAATTAATTCGCACGAACAATTCCACGGGTTCTCCTCCAGCTGCAGCTCCACCACCTTCTCCATGTGCTCCAGGAGCCCCACATAGGGCAGCACCTTCAGCCTGTTTCCTCTTAGGTCTAAGTGAGTTAAGGGAACAAAACGAAAAATATTGTTAGGCAAGGTGGATAACAGATTATCGTTCAATATCAAGACCTGCAGAGAATGCAGCCTGCTGAAGGTATTGGGCTCTATGGCGATAATAAAATTATAATCAACTTGCAGATACTCCAGATTCTGTAGGCCAGTGAAAGTGTCATTTTTAAGAAGCTCCAACTTGTTGTTGTTCAGGTGCAGCCTCCTCAGACCCTGGAGTCCATTGAACGCCCCGATTTCTATCTCCTGAATGTCGTTGTTGCCCAGATGCAGAATAGAAGCCCCCGTGTAATTGACAAATTCGTTCAGGTAAAGTCTGTTTAAGAGATTCCCATAGAGCAGGAGATGATAGACGGCGAAACGTGGGGGGCTGATCTCAGAAAGGCTAATGATGCCTCGGTTTTCGCAGTTGACAGTCAATACGCCGTCTCGCTCCTCACAAGGACACGAATGGTCGCAGACTTCGCCATAGTATTCGATTGTTTCTGCCCACGAGAGAAGCAACGATGTTAAAGCAAATGCAATCGTCTGTAGGATCCACATCTGCATTTTCTTACACAAGTCCTGGTCAAACGTGACTGGGGAGCAGCAGTGGTGCATCTTACCTCCTGTGGGGAAATAGAGAGCAGGTTAGAGGTTGGGGCAAACCATTGTGTGTATAGGTACAGATGGGTGTGTGTGTGTATAGGTGTATCAGTGTGTGTGTGTGTATAGGTGTATCAGTGCATGTGTGTTTGTGTGTCATAGACTAGACACACATTAGCCCGCACTACCCACTCTATATACATTTGTATATTCCATGGATTCCGTGTAAATGCCATTGGCAGATATGATGTACATAAGCCATTGTGTGAGCAGGACTGGCAAAGCCTCGCGATTATGATTCCCATAACTATACATAAAATGGCTGTCACTTCACTTCTCTTTCTTGAGGTCTTTTGCCTTTTTTTTTTTTACCTTTCCTGACTGCGAGTTATTTCAGCACCACAACCAGTGAACAGCGCCCGGATCTCTCTCTCGCTCTCCCCTTCCCGCTCCCAGACTGTGTTCCATTTAATCCACTCGGACTTGGCTGGAATCTATCAACGCATTTGTACCGCAATGCGTTGCACTTCCGCCATTCCGTTAGCTAAGGGGTTAAAGAGCCTGAAATTGGGCTAAATTCTGTGATGTGTGGATCCTTCAGTCCTGGATCCTGCAAGAAATACACCTGCGGGGCCAAGAAGGCAGATTGAAGAAAACAAACGCCACCTCTATGTTGGATTGACAATGCCAGTCGGATTTGGAATCTAATGGCACTTTGGAGGGGCGCTGGCGACTTTGCTTTGGAAAAACACACACCGTTCTGTTGCCCAAAGCAGAATAGCTTCTTATAGCAAACAGCTTGCACGCCATCATTGTGTATTGTCTAATAATAGCATGGCAATGCCAGTCTGGCCAGAACACCACTAAAATCTCAAGAAGACATACTCCTAATGGGCACCAATTGCTTTTGAGTTCATGTTAATGGCAAAACACAGCTATCTGCCTGAGTTTAGAAGAGAAACCTTTTAACGGACGCAATAATGCATCAGTTCTATTCCTGTTATTGCCAGTATCCACTGAGAGAGCAGCTTTAATGCTCCAGGAAAAGGTACAAAGGCTTTTTCGACTACTGCCCACCCACAATCATCCTGTAGTAGATTATAAAACCCCTCAGGCGATCACTATCGATATGTGACTGGCAATCTAGGCCTGATTACATTGGGATTTGTGCAATAAAATGCTCAAAAATCGCACTACAGCTCGCGATCCACAGAGACAGCTCGTCTGGGCTCGTGCCTGAGGCTTGTGTCAGTGAAAAGCAGTCATTGTAGTCTGCAAACACACACACTGACAGGCTCAGACCCCCCATCCAGCACTGGCCACTCACATATGCCCACATGTTGGCACCCATATATAATATGTATCTGAGAATCCCCAAATTCTGCACTGGGCTGAGAAAGGTGAAAGCAAAAACAAAAAAAAAAAAAAAACAGACAGACCACAAGGAAACGTCTCATTTGTACCTTTCTAATTGCTGTCCAAATCCATTCATCCACATAGCCATCTGTGCCAGCAGTTTATGGGAAACATCCATGGCTCTTATTGTCCGGTTAATCATTCATTCCCAATGTCAGACGTGTTGCATCCTTCATTTAATTACAATCACTTGCCAGCAATACAAGGCAGAGACTATGGTCCCTTCTACACTATCACCCATCCTCTAGCTGCATTCCTAATAGGCAGCGCCCCCTCCCCTATTTAGCTGGGACCCCCGATTTTGCATTGAGTGAATGAGCCCTGGCTGTCTCTTTTCGGTACAACGACATTACGCTGCCCACATCATGCCAATGGAAGCAGGTACAAAATGAACACCATGCAGAATACTAATGGCATCTATCTGGATCAGCGACCCTCATTAGAAGGGCAAAGGGAAATACTCACTCAGACTGGAGTCTCCAGGGCCCAACCATCGCGGAAAGCCATAAAAAATGCATCTGGTGCGGGCGGATGGCAGAGGCGTCTCTCCCTGCACTCGGCTGCCAGATGCACCGCGCCCGGCACTTAGACACACAGCGCAACTGACACACGGACACAGTCCGCACTACTGACTTCCCGGAGCCTGGCATCCTCTGGCTTCGGGCATCCCATTGTGATAGTGAAGCGACAGAATCGCAGGGCGAGAGACGGCCAGCAGAACGGGAGAGAGAGAGAGCGGGAGAAGAGAAGGGGGATGGGGGAACAGAAGGGAGGAGTTTTGGAGTAGGTAGGGTGGATGTGGGATAACACTGAGCAGACTCAGCCTTTCTAGTTACCAAATTGACAAGCAGTTAGTTTCCTTTTTCCCTGTGTTTTTCCCTGTGTATTACAGATCAATCCTCACAACGACTGCTCAGCAGCATTCACACAGGCTGGCACCCATCACTAGGCACCCATACACTGGCACCCATCAATAGGCACCCATACACTGGCATCCATCACTAGGCACCCATACACTGGCACCTATACACTGGCACCCATCACTAGGCACCCATACACTGGCACCCATACACTGGCACCCATCACTAGGCACCCATCACTAGGCACCCATATACAGGCACCCATCACTAGGCACCCATACACTGGCACCCATCACTAGGCACCCATACACTGGCACCCATCACTAGGCATCCACATACAGGCACCCATCACTAGGCATCCATATACAGGCACCCATACACTGACACCACATCAACACACAGACAAGCACACACATAACGCTCCAGCAGAGCTGCGACATTCAGTTAACATGTGCTTGTTATGTACGAATCATTGCTATTCTGTGTGTGCGATTCTGCAATCTGTCTCGTACCATGTACCTTGTGTTCCCTTTCCACTAAACTGACTGTAACTGAAGATGACATTCTGTTTTTTTGGCATTCAGATATGAAATTTGATGCACTGGGGAAAAGCAGAGCGGCACCTTTATGTATGTATCTTGTGTATGTATTATAAAGCCACACAATACAGCAAATACACTACTGTCTGTATCTACTTTGATAGAACCTGCCAAACACTTTGCCTATAGCCTCCCCTCCCCATAGGGTGTTTGTTGTCATTGTTCCCTGTTTCCTTTCATCGTTACTGTTCTGTCAGATCTGGTCCACTCTAGTTGTGACCTCCCTGTCGTACGCGACAGTCTACTATGAAAATAATAACAGTTTGCTGCTTTTTCGTTCTGCTTCCAGTTACTGCATTTCAGTAAAGGGCACAATCAGTCGGAGCTGAGGCATTTCTTCCTAATGAATCGCTGTCATTCTTATTCTAGGCTGACTTCACAGCGACAAGAGGCTTGGGGGAAACCGACAGGTGGCGGTAGAAGGCGACAAACTATCATCTATTTTTTCTGAAGGAATGTAGGAATGAGAGATGAAGCCATTGCTGGCAAAAGAATATTTGTTCCAACCTGTATCTGTGTAAAGCCATCATTCAGTTGCACTGTGTAGTCACTCTAGGGAGGGCTTTACACCATGGAATAGCCTTCATTATTTCCTGAGAATAATAAAGATGTCCATAGAAGCCAATAATAATTTGCTGTTTAAATAGTTTCCAATAAACATACCCTGTTGTTGTGCAGTGATCTTATACAGCAGCTCCATGGCCTAATAACTCCTGTGTCCAACCAGCTAGTCCTAAAAAGATAACCGGTGAAGGACAGACAGCTTTTCTCATTTTGTAAATTGTAGTTACTAGAAGCGACTTGTCATTTGTGATAGTCCAAACACCCTGCACAGAAAAAAAAAAGACAAATCTGAGCTTGCAAGGACAAGCCGCCTGCTGACAGTGGCTAATGAATGAATGAAACTCAAAACAGTACACAGAGAACATATTTTTTCCCCTAGACTAATTAATATGATTGCAGTGCCACTTCCTTACAATGACACAAATTTCACAAGGAGATTAATTTGCTGTTTTAAGTTTTAGTGATTTGTTTTTACTGCTTTTATGAACTAATGCGCTGCTTATTATTGTTACTTAATCCCAGTTATAATAATAATGTATGTCATTTTCTAATGTATGTCTACTGCCATATTTGGGGAAGTCTGACAAATTGACAATGTGTAACAAATAGACATGTCATATACATTAATATTACCCCTTGACGTTTAAGGATGCAATGCTGTCTGCCTAAGACAACCCAATAATGCCACAGATTATATATTATACATTTTTAGTTGCTGCTAGGGGAACAGATAATGTAACAAGATGTCACTCCGACTGGCTATTCAATAAATCTTTTGAGGGCTACAAAACAAAGATGAAGGACAAGGAAAGGGGAAATTAAACGGTGGATGCACTTATTGTTGTATTTGTATATGTTGATATAGATTTGCAGTTATATTGTAGTTCTTTGCTCATGCAGTAAATCATTTGTTGCCTTACGCCTGGATATTATTAATGAGAAAATGCTAAGATTTGGCAGATTCTCATATTATTCAGTTGGTCAACTTTCTTGTAATTAATAGCTCATTTAACAAAAACAACTAAATATTTAAATAGCAGGTATTTAGTGCAGGGATGTGATCCATTATCTGGAAACCTGTTATCCAGAAAGCTCTGAATTATGGACAGGCCATCTCACATAGACTCCTTTTTATCCAATAAAAAAGCCAAATGTTTAAAAAACCTGTTATCCAGAAAGCTCAGCATTGTCTCCCATAGACCCCATTTTATTGAAATAATCCAGATTTTTAAAAAATGATTTTCTTTTTCTCTGCAATAATAAAACAGTACCTTGTACTTGATCCAAACTAAGATATAATTAATCTTTAGTGGAAGCAAAACCAGTCTTTTGGGTTTATTTAATGTTTATATGATTTTCTAGTAGACTTTAGTCAGGGGACACAGGCAGATTCGCCCGGCAACAAATCTCCTCTTCCCCTGCCTTCCCATCAGCTAAAATGTAAATTGCCGGCGGGATGGCACTCTGCGCGATTCGTTTTCCGAAGTTGCCTGAAGTTTCCTCGTGAGACAACTTCGGAAAACAAATCGCTTTGACTGATCTCCCTGATCTGCCTGTGTGCCCTGACCCTAAGAAGATACAAATTATGGAAAGATTCATTATCTAGAGAACCCCAGGTCCAGAGCAAGCTGTTAAAATGTTATTGGATCTAGGGTGGCAGAATATTAGGGGCGGCATGCTGCTCAGTCGCCTCCCGGGAAGCACAGCTCCCCAGTGCTTCAGCGCAGGCACGCATGCTCACTCACACCAGAGGGGGCGCTAGGACAGCGCAGCCCGGCGGCCTCAGGTCTCCCGCCCACTAAATCCGGCTCTGCTTAGGAGCCTCAAGTTCCCTGTTTACCAATACTAGCTCAAGATAGAAATAACATAAAACATACAATTTTTTTAAAATGAAAACAAAAGACAAATGTCTGTTTTCCATAATCCTTATTCATTGCACAAAGAAGGTATATTGCCCCTTTAATGGATAAAGATGGCAGGCAAAGTAATGTTCCATTTGTTTGATCTAATTTACTGTTGCTTACAAATGCTCACCTATAAATACATTTACTAGAAAATAGACCATACAAAAATAGAGGTACAGGGATAATTTAAATGATGTTTGCCTTAAATAAATTTCCAGAGCTCCCGGATTAAGAAGGGCTCTAGAAGGAGTTCTATAAATTCCCCATGAATGAATGATTAGTGATCAGTAAAATCCATGTTGTACACTGGATTGGTTTGCAATCATGCTCTGGAATGCATGTGAAATAATTATCAGCCATTTCCCTGACATGAGTATTTTATAGCTGTCCAGTTTTAAAAGGATTATCTGGCACCCACATTCCTTTAAAACCAAACACCTATAAAATCCTTACACTACAGGCAGAATAATAGTTAAGATCAAATGTTGAGTAGTAATTAGACTGGTGACCTGGGGATTATAAAACATAACTTCAAACAGAAAGCTTAATTTCTGTGGGTTGCCAACCATATTTTATTTTATACATTTCCATGTGAGGTGTTTCTTGAAGTTCAGAAAATAATCCAAAATGATGTGTTAAGTAACATAAACAATATATATGCTACATTTGTGTTTTTTTATGCTCTGCACCTAGAGCCAAGGGCCATCCAGTTTTATTGACTGACAGCTGCTATTCTGACATGCAAGCTCCATATTGTGTGTTCATAAATGAATATTGCAGCGGGCAATGAACGGGCTAGTGAATTGTTACATTTACAGTCTTTACATATTAATTTAGGTTGAAAAGATAACAAAGTTCAACCCTGCTACTGTAAATGATTTACGGTGCATATACTGTATATATATATATATATATATATATATATATATATATATATATATATATATATATATATATATATATAAATATATATATATATATATATATATATATATATATATATATATATATATATATATACACACACACACAGACACATGTGGTTCACATATAGGTTCATATATAAAACTGTAGTCTTGGAAATTATGCTTGTTCACAAAGTCAACCAAGCCACTCTTAAAGTGATACTGACACTAAAAAACTATTTTTAAAATATGAATGTACATAAAAAGTTACCTACAGTTCATGCTGATTGTTTTTGGCTGAGAGGTTCGTTTTTGTAAGAAATGGTTAGTTAAAGTTCTTAAAACTGACTGTATTTGCCAACCTGACTGTCCCATCTCAGCCTGTTCTAATGCTAACGGACTCCTGCTGCACAAATATGGCAGCCCCCTCATAGACGATCACAGGGAGTCAGAAAGGTAATGTAAAAGCATTGAGTAAATACTTTATGGCACAATTATAAGAAGCATGCAAAGCCAATTTTATGGTAAATGTAAAAAAAAAGGTTCAATTTCTGGTGTCAGTATCTCTTTAAAGGGATTAATAGAATCTGTCATCACACCACCCAACAGGGTATTCCACCTGGCCTTACTGAGAAGAGGGCCGGAACTAGGGGTAGGCAGAAGAGGCACAACAATGGAGGGGTGCTGGGCAGGTACCTCTTGAAGAGTCTTCTGCTTACCCTCTGTCCATGTTCACTTGCGCCCGTGCTTCCACTCGTGACATCACTGTGCATGCATAACAGGACCAAAATGTTGACAAGAAAAAATAAATTTTTCCCTAATTCATAAATTCAGTGAGTGTTACGTAGCCTCCATAGTGCCAATTTTATATATGAGAGAGTACTTTATTTGCTTTTTATAGACACTGAATGACACTGCCCAGAACTGCAGTCTGTTATCGACAAAATACCCAGACACGTCTCCATTTATTGTATAACTCACATTTATTTTCAACCTAAGTGCATATCATTGCACTTGTCAACACTGAACCCCACTTGCCAGTTAGCTGCCCAGTTCTCCAGTTTCGTTGAATTGATCTGCATCCTGGCAGCATCCTCTATGGAACTTACCGTTTATAGATCGTACAGTTTCACCCTCAAGGCAGATCACTGAGGTACTGGGAAATCATTTCATTTACTAACCTCTACACTAAAAAAATGGATAAAAATAACATGTTGTATAAAACAAGCTTTCATGCACCTAGGGTCACCAAGGGTCTCCTAAAAAGCCAACTAACGTGTAAGATGAATCACCTCCAATGATGAAATATACAACGAGTAGGTGGACATTCTAATATATACATAAATTCAGGGCAAGGGGTTACCACAAGGAAATATAAAAGTGAAATTGGGGAAAAAGACAGGATAGACCTACGCTGACCAAAACAAAAAGATATAAAAAAACAGAAAATGTGTTACAAAATTTGGACAGCACTGCCTAAATAAAATAATAAGAAGATATTGGCCAATATTACAAAAAGATAAAGCATATGGTAAACTATTCAATCATTTTCCCTGCTTCTGTTACAATAAAGGAAAAGGCGTAGGAGAAACATTAATATGAGCAGATAAAAGGAAAAGCGGATAAAAGGTGATTAGTCATAGAAAGGGTACATTCCCATGCTTAAATTGTGGACACTGCATTGGCATAACATTAGGTGACCACTGTATACACCCACATCAAGGAACCAAGATTCCACTGAAAGACTTTGCGACCTGTAATACGGAAAGTGTTGTGTACTGCTTCAAATGGCCTTGTGGCCTAGTATATGTGGGGCATACATCAAGAAAATGTAAAATTAGACTCAATGAACACAAGAGTACAATTCAAAATTACAAACCAGAACAAGAACAAAAAAGAGAAATGGAAAAAGATACAAAAAAGAAACATTAGCAAAACATTTCTATGAACAGTGACACACTATCATCCAGATTAGGTGGCAAGTTTTGGAAACAGTGGAGGCATAGCATGATAATAAAAAAATAAAAATTACTGTTGCAAAGAGTTATTGGATTTGGAGGTTGGAAACAGTGTATCCACAGTGTCTTAATGAACAGTGGAATTTAAGTTGCATTCTGTAATATGCAAAACGTAACAATGTATTTGATTTTTTAAACACCGACATCTAATACTTTTAACTTTATTCACAGATAACCGGCTGGGAATGTATACGTGTACGTGTAATGATAATTTACCCAGTTGGTAATGTATAGCTTTCTTACAATTTTTCACCTTAGCTTTATATGACTGAACTAAAAGTCAATGCAATGTCTATGCAAATATATGTGGACTTTAAATGGACAACAATTGAATGGGACACACCAACACAAATGATGTCATAGGGGTGGGCCGTTGAGGTGAATTTAAGGACTAATTCGGCTCACTTGTGTAACCTGATGAACGGAGGTGCAAACCCCCCAAAACGTTGTCCTGCACTTGAAAAGGCAAAACTGGCTTAAAATAAAGGATTTATTGCACAGCAAGATGTGGTGAAGTGCTTGCCTTTCCTGCGAATAGATCACTGAGGTACCATTAACAACACTCTGACAGTGAAAACCACCACTTTTTGTAATGTATCATTCAGCCAGTTCTCTATCCAAGTACAAATATTATGGTCCAGGCCAAATTTAATCAGTAACTCTCTGTGTGATACTGTATCAAATGTTTTAACAAAAGCTAATTAAATTATATCAACTGCCACCCCAATGTTATGGTTTCTCATAGAAGGCAATTACATTTGCTGAACAAGATCTATTGCATATAGAACCATGCTGGCACCAACTCATCCAGGCTGATTTATCAAAACCCAAGGTTGAGGGGAGAAATGTGACAAAACGCACAAGATATTCTACTAGCGTGATTCTTAAGCACTAGTTTATTTAAAGGGAACCTGTCACCCAGACATAAAAAGCTGTACAATAAAAATAATTTTTAAATTAAACTTCAAACCCAATTTATAGTGATGGGCAAATTTGTCCACGAATTTCCAGCGAAATTCGCGAAACTGATGTAAAATTGGTGAAACAGCGATTTTGCTTCTCGTTGGCATCAAAATGGGCGTCGGCTTCAGAACCATCACTGGCATCGAAAAAATTTTGACGCCGGTGTCAATGGGCATCATTGCCGGCGACTGAAAAACTTTGATGCCGGCGTAAAAAATGCGAATTTCCCTCAAAACTGAAAAAAATGGCAAAACGGCGATTTTGATGCCAGCAACAATTCGTTGGCATCAAAATTTTTCAGACACCGGAGAATTTTTGCAGGATATTCACGAATTTATTCGCTGTCGGCGATCATTAGTGGGTTACTGTTATAAACTTCTTTAAAAATTTCAGCTTTCAATCATATACTGTCTTCTTAACCTCTGTGCTTGAGGAACAGCAATCACTTTAATTTCTGCACTTCCCCAGTATCACTGCTCCCCTCACCCGCCCCACTGTCTAAAATTAAGTAGCCTGTGCATGAGCACTGGAATCAGGTCCCCCATTCTGATGCATGCACAAGGTCCAAATAACCCTAGCAACCATGCATTGATTTAAATAAGAGACTGAATTGAATGAACTGGCAATGACCTTAATAGAAAGATGAGTAACCAAAAGCAGCAATAACAATAAATGTGTAGCTTTACGGATTATTTGTTTTTTTAGATTGGGTCAGTGACCTCTATTTGAAAGATGGAAAGAGTCAGAAGAGCAAGGCGAACAAAGAAAACATATAAAAATAAATAATGAAGACCAATTGAAAAGTTGCTTAGAAAAGCCTGTTCTATAATATACTAAAAGTGAACTTTAAGGCAAACCACACTTTTAAGGTGTCATTTAGGTGAAGTTACTGAGCAAGTACATTTTGCAATTAGAGGTTAAATATGAAACTTAACTAGAGTGGAGACCCTCTTGAATTAAGGGTATCTAGTATATTGCATCATTTCTCTGGGATATTTTCAAGTGAAACCTGACCCTATGCAAGAGACCTTCTAGTGAGTCCTGGATGAAGATCAGCAGTCCATCTCCTGCACATGAGACCTTTTAGAAAGCTTATGCTATGTTTGCAGACCATCAATTTTCTTAAGAGCATGAGCTGATGATGTTGATGAGATTAAAAATATATGCTGCTGGATAGTCTTGGATCCAATATTCTGCATTAGGATTTAGATATACTTTTGTTTCCCCACTTTAAACATGTATTCAGATTTCTTCTTTCTAAACGAGATATTTGTTCCTTGCCCTTGAAATCCTTTTTAATCATAATTTCAGGCATATAAATCTTCCCACTGTCATGTTCCTGCATAATGTTTTTATATAAAAGGTTACAGGCAGCTTTGTCTGAAACACTTTGCCGAAGTTCCAGCTATTCATGTACAACACAAAAGTAACTATAAAGGAATGATTCGTGATATTTTTGTAAACATTTTTTTAATTTCAAAATGCCATTTATAAAAGCCATTATTGTTCCTTTACAGTCAGATATTTCATGTCAACGTTTTTATTATTGACCTGCTTTAATGGAATGTAAGAACTTAATGAGAACATTAGAAAGCTTTGACATTTGGGGTAATGGTACCGAAGGCACAAACAAATCAACAGAAAAATAAAAACAAATACGAGCAGACTTCTTGTCAACATACATTTTCGGTGTATATTTGTTTATGATTTGCATCAATTATTGGAATTCATCTGTCTTTGATATGTTCATCCACATAAGTGATTGTCACTTGAGACATTCATTAATGAAGATACCAAACAGTGTCCCAAAGAAATACAATGCTGAATTTTTCATCTACTGTATATTGCCAGCTGTAAGCTAAAACTAAAGCTAAAACAGATGTTAAAACCTTAATAACTCGTGACCTATTCGGTTACACTTTACTGATAAAGAATTGCAGGCCTAACAAAACCCAGGGAGGACTGTTTATCATAATAAGTCTTTGTGAGGGTTTTTTTTTTAATGTGTTCTTATTTATTTAAAAAATAATAATAAAACTTTCAGTGGGTCTACAAAAATGCAAAAAAATCTAAAAGCCCAAACATTTTTAATTAATAATTAAATTGCAAGCTTTAAGCTTTTAGAGGCTAAAGGCTGAAGTTTTACATTAGTTTTACTTTTAATCAATACATATGGAACATTTGAGTTTTGAAAACTGTAATTCGAATTTGGGGTTTTAGCTAATAAAATTTAAATACTGTAGAAATTTGAGCCCTAAAAAATCAGCACCTTATGTGTGGGGAACCAAAAGTATTAGACGTTAGGCCTAGTGATGGGCGAATTTGGGGCGTTTCTCTTTGCCGAAAAATTTCTGCAAAATTTGAGAAACGCGAAAATTTTGCGCAACTGTGCCGGTGTTTCGTTTTTGATGCCGGCCAAATTCGCTGGCTAAAATGCGTCCATTTTTTTGACGTTGGCGAATTTTCCCTGCGGTTTCGCAAATTTATTCGCCGGCAGGGAATCGCAGGAATTCGCCCATCACTAGTTAGGCTCTTTATGCAGTATAAAACAAAGACACTTATTCATAACCTGTAGTTTAGCTAACTTTTCATCTACTTTTTATGCAGTTATAGTTTTTCTCTCTTTGTTGGACAGGGAGACCAAAAATGTCTCTGTACTTTTTGTTGACTGAGGGGTCTGATATAATATTTTTATTCATATAAATTATTTGTTGTGAATTACTCAATGGGAGTGTGCCACTCTTCTTGTATCTGTTTTGACCAAATAAGTGAGAAGACAGCACTGGATATAGATCACAGGAGCACATACTATATATTCTGTACATACTCTGTATACTCTGTATTTGACTGTGACCATTTCTTGATTTATTTCTATGATTTAATATATACTATTGTATTTTTTAACTATATTGTTTAGGAATCCTTTATATTTTTAATAGGTCCCCTATAATCCTCAGCACCTCTTGAATGCTATTGTTCATTTATGGAAACAAAAATGACACTTTTTATCACTTTGTTACATAGTTCCAAAAGTAGTAGCTAAAACAGCAAATGACAATAACAGTGACATGAAAGGTATAGCATACACATAGCATATTTTCCATACAGGCCTATTCTGTATGTTTTGCAAATTCCCATATAATTTTTAGAAATATACATTTTACAAGAGTAGGGATGGCGCGAACTGTTCGCCGGCAAACTTGTTCGCGCGAACATCGGGTGTTCGCACTCGCCGGAAGTTCGCGAACGTCGCGCAACGTTCGCCATTTTGGGTTCGCCATTGTTGGCGCTTTTTTTTGCCCTCTCACCCCAGACCAGCAGGTACATGGCAGCCAATCAGGAAGCTCTCCCCTGGACCACTCCCCTTCCCTATAAAAACCGAAGCCCTGCAGCGTTTTTTCACTCTGCCTGTGTGTGCTGAAGAGATAGTGTAGGGAGAGAGCTGCTGCCTGTTAGTGATTTCAGGGACAGTTGAAAGTTTGCTGGCTAGTAATCGTTTTGATACTGCTCTGTTATTGGAGGGACAGAAGTCTGCAGGGGTTTGAGGGACATTTAAGCTTAGGTAGCTTTGCTGGCTAGTAATCTACCTTCTACTGCAGTGCTCTGTATGTAGCTGCAGTGGGCAGCTGTCCTGCTTCTGATCTCATCTGCTGACTGCTGCAATAACAGTAGTCCTTGTAAGGACTGCTTTTATTTATTTTTTTGTTGTTTTACTACTACTACTACTACTACTACTACTACTACTATAAGAGCCCAGTGCTATTAGTCTAGCAGTGTTGGGGAGTGGGACTGGTGTGCTAATCTGCTGCTCCTAGTAGTTCAGCAGCACCAACTTTAATTTTTTTTTTTTTAATATTCATTTTTTTTTTATTTTACTTTTTTTCATTTTACTACCGCTGTAGTAGTGTATAAGTTGACCTTTTAGGCATTATTTGCCCTGTAGGCATTTTTTGCCCAGTGTGTTATTCAACCAACTGCCATCTAGCTGTGTGACCTTGTTCACATTCTGTCTAAATATCCATAATATTACCGTCTCCAGAAAAAACACCGGAGTGACTTTTTTCAAGCAGCCATAACATATTTTACGTAATCTGTATCCATCGCTGTAGTAGTGTATAAGTTGACCTTTTAGGCATTATTTGCCCTGTAGGCATTTTTTGCCAAGTGTGTTATTCAACCAACTGCCATCTAGCTGTGTGACCTTGTTCACATTCTGTCTAAATATCCATAATATTACCGTCTCAGGAAAAAACACCGGAGTGACTTTTTTCAAGCAGCCATAACATATTTTACGTAATCTGTATCCATCGCTGTAGTAGTGTATAAGTTGACCTTTTAGGCATTATTTGCCCTGTAGGCATTTTTTGCCCAGTGTGTTATTCAACCAACTGCCATCTAGCTGTGTGACCTTGTTCACATTCTGTCTAAATATCCATAATATTACCGTCTCCAGAAAAAACACCGGAGTGACTTTTTTCAAGCAGCCATAATAAATTTTACGAGATCCGTATCCACCGCTGTAGTAGTGTATACGTTGATCTTGTGGGCAGTATTTGCACAGTGTTTTCTTCAAACCGCCATCTAGCTGTGTGAGCTTGTTCACATTTTGTCTAAATATTGATAATATTATCGTCTCTAGAAAAACCACTTGAGTTACTTTTTTTCAAGCAGCATTCATATATTTTACGTAATCCGTATCCACCGCTGTGTATACGTTGACCTTGTAGGCATTATTTGCACAGTGTTTTCTTCAAACCGCCATCTAGCTGTGTGAGCTTGTTCACATTTTGTCTAAATATTGATAATATTATCGTCTCTAGAAAAACCACTTGAGTTACTTTTTTTCAAGCAGCATTCATATATTTTACGTAATCCGTATCCACCGCTGTGTATACGTTGACCTTGTAGGCATTATTTGCACAGTGTTTTCTTCAAACCGCCATCTAGCTGTGTGAGCTTGTTCACATTTTGTCTAAATATTGATAATATTATCGTCTCTAGAAAAACCACTTGAGTTACTTTTTTTCAAGCAGCATTCATATATTTTACGTAATCCGTATCCACCGCTGTGTATACGTTGACCTTGTAGGCATTATTTGCACAGTGTTTTCTTCAAACCGCCATCTAGCTGTGTGAGCTTGTTCACATTTTGTCTAAATATTGATAATATTATCGTCTCTAGAAAAACCACTTGAGTTACTTTTTTTCAAGCAGCATTCATATATTTTACGTAATCCGTATCCACCGCTGTGTATACGTTGACCTTGTAGGCATTATTTGCACACTGTTTTCTTCAAACCGCCATCTAGCTGTGTGAGCTTGTTCACATTTTGTCTAAATATTGATAATATTATCGTCTCTAGAAAAACCACTTGAGTTACTTTTTTTCAAGCAGCATTCATATATTTTATGTAATCCGTATCCACCGCTGTGTATACGTTGACCTTGTAGGCATTATTTGCACAGTGTTTTCTTCAAACCGCCATCTAGCTGTGTGAGCTTGTTCACATTTTGTCTAAATATTGATAATATTATCGTCTCTAGAAAAACCACTTGAGTTACTTTTTTTCAAGCAGCATTCATATATTTTACGTAATCCGTATCCACCGCTGTGTATACGTTGACCTTGTAGGCATTATTTGCACACTGTTTTCTTCAAACTGCCATCTAGCTGTGTGTATTATCGTTTCCAGAAAAACCAACTGAGTTTTTGTTGTTGTTGTTTTTTTAAAAATAATGCCAGGCAAAGGCAGGCCGCCACGCAGAGGCCGTGCTAGGGGCCGTGCTGCTATGCAATCCTGTGGCCCTAGCAAATTGCCCAGTTTTAAAAAGCCAATGACCCTGAACTCCCAAAATGCTGAAGAGGTAGTTGACTGGCTTACACAGCACACCCCATCCTCTACCGTTTCTAACTTTACCACAACATCCTCCTCATCCTCCACTGCTATGGCCACCCCACGTAACACTTCCTCCACCACCGGTGCCCCTTCTTCACTGGAGTCAGAGGAGTTATTTTCCCATGAGTTTCTTGAACTGAGTAATGCGCAACCATTATTGCCAGAAGAAGATGAAGGAGATGAGGATGTTACACCAGATTTAATTCTGGCAGAGAACACGACAGAGATGGACATAATGATGAGTGATGAGGAGGAGGTCCCCGCTGCTGCTTCCTTCTGTGATGTGTCAGAAGAAATTGATGCATCTGAGGAGAATGATGATGAGGAGATTGATGTTTTGTGGGTGCCTAGTAGAAGAGAGCAAGAGGAGGGTAGTTCAGATGGAGAGACGGAGAGTCAGAGAGGCAGTAGGAGAATAAGACTTAGAAGAAGCAGGGAGGACAGCCCTCAGGGATCAGTAGGGCAACAACATGTATCGGCACCTGTGTTCAGCCGGCCAACGCACCCGCCATTGCCGCCAATGCCGCCAACTTCTACTGTTACCGCCAGATCGCACACTTCCAAAAAGTCAGCAGTGTGGGATTTTTTTAATGTGTGTGCCTCTGACAAAAGCATTGTAATTTGCAATGAGTGCAGTCAGAAACTGAGCCTTGGTAAGCCCAACAGCCACATAGGTACAACTTCTATGCGAAGGCACATGAGCGGCAAGCACAAAGCACTTTGGGAGCAACACCTCAAAGGCAACAGGCAAACTAAAAGCCACACTCCTTCTGGTCCAGCATCTTACTGCTCTACCTCTGCTCTCCTTGACCCGTCTGAACCACCCTCCACTCCGCCTTCCACCTTGACCACCTGTTCCCATTCCCAGTCATCTGCCACCAGCCAAGTTTCTGTGAAGGCCATGTTTGAGCGTAAGAAGCCAATGTCTGACTGTCACCCCCTTGCCCGGCGTCTGACAGCTGGCTTGTCTGCACTCTTAGCCCGCCAGCTTTTACCATACCAGCTGGTGGACTCTGAGGCCTTCCGCAAATTTGTAGCAATTGGGACACCGCAGTGGAAGGTACCCAGCCGCAATTTTTTTTCTAAAAAGGGAATACCACACCTGTACCAACATGTGCAGAGCCAAGTTACCGCATCTCTGTCACTTAGTGTTGGGCCAAAGGTCCATATGACTACTGACGCATGGTCCTCCAAGCATGGTCAGGGCAGGTATGTCACCTACACTGCCCACTGGGTGAACTTGGTAATGGCTGGGAAGCAGGGAATGGGTAGCTCAACAACAACAACAGTGGAGTTGGTGTCACCGCCACGGATTGCACGCGGTTCTGCCACCACCTCTACTCCTCCATCGCTCTCTACCTCGTCTTCTTCCTCTTCTTCTTCTTACTCTGCTGCTGGGTCCTCCTTCTCCTCCTCCACACCTGTGCACCCCCAGCTCCCCCTAGGCTATTCGACGTGCCAGGTACGCCGTTGTCACGCTGTCTTGGGGATGACGTGCCTGGAAAGCAAAAACCATACCGGATCTGTACTCCTGTCATCTCTGCAGTCACAGGCCGATCGGTGGCTGACCCCACACCAACTGCAGATCGGAAAAGTGGTGTGTGACAATGGAAGCAATCTGTTGGCAGCGTTGAGACTGGGCAATTTAACACATGTGCCCTGCATGGCACATGTGTTAAATTTAATAGTCCAACGTTTTGTCTCCAAGTACCCAGGATTCCAGGACGTTCTCACCCAGTCCAGAAAGGTGTCGGCCCATTTCAGACGTTCCTACACAGCCATGGCACGCCTTGCTGACATTCAGCAGCGCTACAACATGCCAGTCAGGCGTTTGATTTCTGACAGCCAGACTCGCTGGAATTCAACGCTCCTTATGTTGGAACGTCTGCTGCAACAACAAAGGGCCGTCAACGAGTACCTTTTTGAACTGGGTGGTAGGACTGGATCTGCAGAGCTGGGGATTTTTTTCCCCCGTTACTGGGTGCTTATGCGCGATGCCTGCAGGCTCATGCGACCTTTTGAAGAGGTGACAAATATGGTCAGTCGCACCGAAGGCACCATCAGCGACCTAATACCCTTCGCTTTCTTCCTGGAGCGTGCCGTGCGACGAGTGACAGATGAGGCTGTAGACCAGCGTGACGAGGAGCTGGAAGCGCACGATTTATGGTCGGAATCACCAGAACGAACCCAGGCACCTGCTGCAACGCAGGGAGAGGTGCCAGAAGTGGAGTCAGAGGAGGAAGGTGGCTTTGTGGAGGAGGAGGAGGAGGACCAACAGGAGCAGGCTTCCCAGGGGGCTAGTGGTGACCTTTTGGGGACCCCTGGTCTTGTACGTGGCTGGGGGGAGGAGACCGTGGATGATGCAGTCCTTGATAATGAGGAAGCGGAGATGGATAGCTCTGCATCCAACCTTGTGAGAATGGGGTCTTTCATGCTGTCATGCCTGTTGAAGGACCCCCGTATCAAGAGGCTTAAGGAGAAGGACCTGTACTGGGTCGCAACGCTACTAGACCCTCGGTACAAGCATAAAGTGTCAGAAATGTTACCAACATACCACAAGTCCGAAAAGATGCGGCATTTACAAACCAGCCTGCAAAACATGTTGTACAATGCTTTTAAGGGTGATGTCACTTCAGGAACTCATCAACATTCCAGGGGCAGAGGTGCCAGTAATCCTGCCACGAGCACACCTGTAACGTCAGACATGCAAATGTTTTTCTGTCCAAGGCAGCGCCACAACCCTTCTGGATCCACCCTCAAAGAACGCCTCGACCGGCAGGTAGCGGACTACCTGGCATTAACTGCAGATATCGACACTCTGAGGAGCGATGAACCCCTGGACTACTGGGTGCGCAGGCTTGATCTGTGGCCAGAGCTGTCACAATTTGCCATGAACCTCTTGTCTTGCCCAGCCTCAAGTGTGCTCTCAGAAAGGACCTTCAGTGCAGCAGGAGGGATTGTAACTGAGAAGAGAACTCGCCTAGGTCACAAAAGTGTCGATTACCTGACCTTTATTAAAATGAATGAGGGGTGGATCTCGGAGGGTTACTGCACGCCGGAAGACTTGTTCTGACTTCTATGCAGCTGTCCTTCTCTTCAAGCCTCATGACTCCACACACAGCTGTCCTTTAGCGTCCTCCTCCCTCCGCCACCGTTACAAACTAGGGTGCAAACCCTACTGGTTTAATTTTTTCTGGCCTCTGTGCTTCAGTGGCTGCAACCAAAAAAACTGGGCAAACAATGTCTACAAGGTCAACGTATGGCAAAAAATGACTATTTTCAGCATTTATATGGCATATTTTTTCTGGCAACTGTGCTTCAGTGGCTGCGTCCAAAAAAATGCATATTTTCTGCATTTATATGGCATAATTTTTCTGGCCTCTGTGCTTCAGTGGCTGCGACCAAAAAAATGCATATTTTCTGCATTTATATGGCATAATTTTTCTGGCCTCTGTGCTTCAGTGGCTGCAACCAAAAAAATTTATATTTTCAGCATTTATATGGCATAATTTTTCTGGCAACTGTGCTTCAGTGGCTGCGACCAAAAAAATGACTATTTTCAGCATTTATATGGCATATTTTTTCTGGCCTCTGTGCTTCAGTGGCTGCGGCCAAAAAAACTGGGCAAACAATGCCTACAAGGTCAACGACGTTGACCTTGTAGGCATTGTTTGCCCAGTTTTTTTGGCCGCAGCCACTGAAGCACAGAGGCCAGAAAAAATATGCCATATAAATGCTGAAAATAGTCATTTTTTGCCATACGTTGACTCAACGTATATGGCAAAAAATGACTATTTTCAGCATTTATATGGCATATTTTTTCTGGCAACTGTGCTTCAGTGGCTGCGACCAAAAAAACTGGGCAAACAATGCCTACAAGGTCAACGTATGGCAAAAAATGACTATTTTCAGCATTTATATGGCATATTTTTTCTGGCAACTGTGCTTCAGTGGCTGCGTCCAAAAAAACTGGGCAAACAATGTCTACAAGGTCAACGTATGGCGAAAAATGACTATTTTCAGCATTTATATGGCATATTTTTTCTGGCAACTGTGCTTCAGTGGCTGCATCCAAAAAAACTGGGCAAACAATGTCTACAAGGTCAACGTATGGCGAAAAATTACTATTTTCAGCATTTATATGGCATATTTTTTCTGGCAACTGTGCTTCAGTGGCTGCGTCCAAAAAAACTGGGCAAACAATGTCTACAAGGTCAACGTATGGCGAAAAATGACTATTTTCAGCATTTATATGGCATATTTTTTCTGGCAACTGTGCTTCAGTGGCTGCGTCCAAAAAAACTGGGCAAACAATGCCTACAAGGTCAACGTATGGCAGTTGTTTAAAGAGAACAGTAGATTACTAGCCAGCAAAGCTACCTAAGCTAAAATGTCCCTCAAATCCCTGCAGACTTCTGTCCCTCCAATACAGAGCAGTATCAAGCAGATTACTAGCCAGCAAACTTACTATCATCTGTCCCTGAAATCACTAACAGCTCTCCCCCTACACTATCTCTTCCAAGCACACACAGGCAGATTTTTCAGATACATTTTTGCCCTTGATCCCCCTCTGGCATGCCACTGTCCAGGTCGTTGCACCCTTTAAACAACTTTAAAATCATTTTTCTGGCCAGAAATGTCTTTTTTAGATGTTAAAGTTCGCCCTCCCATTGAAGTCTATGGGGTTCGCGAACCGTTCGCGAACCGCTCGCATTTTTGCGCAAGTTCGCGAATATGTTCGCGAACTTTTTTTCCGACGTTCGCTACATCCCTATACAAGAGTAAAATTAGTATAGATAAATCAGCGCAATAAGCTCGGGATAGACAGATAGATGGTGATATATTGTATAGTATTTCTTAATTAATTGTTACACTCGCAGTGAGGTTAGGGTTAATTATCATTAGGCATAGTGTCTATTTCCCTTCACCTGTGGGATTAACTTGCCCTTTAAACAAACTTTAAGTGGCACCGTCTGTGTTTCCAAATTTTGTACTTACGGACTTTTAGGAGTATTACTTGCGTAGTAAAGAGTTGTTGCCCCTTTTTTTAAGAGTTGTAAACATCCATCGATTGCTAAAAAGATGTGCTCAACATTGTGTAAAATACCTTTAATAGATAGTTTGATAGAGAAAATTGCACTCACATAAATATGATTGAAATTAGCATGTAAAAGTCAGTCCAGTTTCCAGCTCCAATGTTTTTGCTCCGCAAATGTCGATGGTAGTCGCCGGCGTTGTGTGCGTGCAATGCTGGGCTCCCTTGGATGACGTCACAGCCGGCACGTTTCGTCTTGCAAGACTTTCTCAAGGCTTCAGAGCGCAGTATATTTGAATTCTACTATATAATGGTGCAGTGACATTTCCCATGAGCCAGTATCTTTTGTTTTATATTAAACATGCTAATAATCATAAGTCAAAGCCCTGAAGGCTGGTAATTTTACCCAGAACTCAGCTTCTGCCATTCAACTCGTGTTTTTTTTTTTTTTGCCTTAGGAAACCTTGAAACTTGCAACTATTCTTTAAAGTGTTTAAACAATGTTTCGTTGTAATAAAACATATAAATAGACTGACTCGAAGCCCGGAGATGAACATTTGCAGTGTTATGTATTTTAATTTTGAAGCAGAGAAGGAAAAAGCATCAGATATTACATATACAAATAATAATGAAAGGCTTCTTTCAAATTAACTTTTGAATGGGATAGACAGCAGTTATCTAAATATTATTTTTTTCCATGTTTCCAACTATTTTGTTATCATTCTTTTGTGTCTTTCAAAGTCAGTAGAATATTTTCTGCAAAACATAAAACTGTCGTATTTCCAAACGTTCCTCTTTATTTAGATTCACCATACTCAATACAAATAGAGCATGGAAGGGGTAATAGAAAGCATGAAAACAAAGGGGGGTTACAGAACCAGTGCTTCTTAAATAACAATTACTGGAGATTGGTAAAGGCCCTTGGCGGGTAAGATGTAAAAGATAAAGATAAAATTAAATTAAATTGTGTATACGAGACATCGTCATAGGGGGAGGAGCCAAGCAAGCAGCATGGCGGAGCTCTGAGTGCTCGGAGCTCTGGGCATCTCACCCGACCCTGCTGAGAAGAGAAGGCATACCTGGGGGGCGGCAGGCTGGGCGGCTGACAGACTAGGCGTGTGCGGCGGCACCCGTGCACGCAGGAGAAACTCCAGCGGACGGGGTGTGTGAAGGGAGGTGAGCACCACGCTACAGCGCTACAGCGCTAAGGAAGCCGAGAGGAGCACGCCGCGCGCTACGCAAGTAGCGTTGAGGAAGCCGACACAGGCCAGCTGAGCACCAGCCGCACACACAGAGGCAGCTGGCTGAGGCTGCCTTGACTGGAAGGGGAGCCGCTTCATTGGCGTCTGAGACAGCTGGCTACACGCTCGATAAGAGCGAAGAGGTGAGGGGGCCCCTTGAGATAAGGAGGCGCTCAGCAGCAGACCCGGAGGCTGTATTAAGAATAATAGACCCCTAATAGACCCCTAACAACTGACACGTGGCGGGTTATTTGGAAAGTAAGGTGAAGAGAGGCAGAAGCAGCTGGTCCCTGAGAGTTAAAGGGCCAGTGCAAGCAAGGTGTGGGAGAGGAGTGCGTCCAAGGGGGACTGGCAAGATAAGACCAGAAGCTTCGAGAGCTGGGCTTCCATAATAGCGCTGTAATCCAGACAACAGTACAGGCGATGCCACAAGTACCTACAAGAGCAAATTTGGAAGCGGTTTAAAGCTACCAGCTAACTCCCACCCACTGCGCAGACACCGGCCTCTGGAATAGATCCTACCTACAATACCATAGAAAAAGATTTATATCAACCTATTCCTGCCTATCTCAAAAGAATTAAACATTAAACTGACGCTGTTGGATTCTCAGCCATTATTGGGAGGGGTAAAAGAAACCTCAAAACTCTGCTAGTTGGAGCAATAGGGTCAAAATCGACACTCCACCTGTGAAGTCGAGAAGATTGCCCAGCAGCGGAAGTGGTTACAAGATATTTGATATCTCCCAAATACAAGGCATATTTCGGCCCTGTGATTATCTTCACTAGTTATTGGAAGCCTCTCTGCAAATAGTTATTACATTTCATAGTAACAAATTATAATCAGATTGACTGTTGACTCTACCACCGTCGAGGGTTAAATATGGGGAGACCTCAAAAAGGAGTTAATGAATCTGGCACAAGAGAGAAAACGAAAGACAGAATTAAAGAAAAAGAGAACACCTCTCTGCGCAATCTACAGTCAACCCCACGAGACATAGCACCAATGTTTCGTAGAAATAGCACGGGAAGAGATGATGTGCCTAAGAAATCGTTAAACAGAGGGGCAAGAAGGGATGCGACGGAGAGAGACACAGAGGATTCTGAAAGCGAGGGAGATGAAGGAGGAGAGAATGCAATGCTTTATGCCCAATTGGCTAAACTACCTTCAAAATCAGATATCAAAGAAATGCTTCAAGAAGTAACTACCTCCATAAGGGAAGATATTTCTGGCTTGAAGAAAGAGTTCGCAGATATGGTGACACGGACGGAGGAAGTGGAGCGTCAAACAAATAGCTTACAACAGAACCAAAAGGTAATATACGCGAAATTACAACAGCAGGAGAATTTGATCTCAGACCTGATGAGACAAATTGAATACCAAGAGCATAGGCGGAGGGTGACTTTTGAGTTTGGGAAGGCTAATTAAAGATCGCCTATCACCAAAAACAATTTTTTTATCAGAGGTGCAGGCTAACAGTGCTTTCAGTGCAGATAGGTGAAACAATAGAATATTTTTTTAAGATAAGTCCCTTATAGAGTGCTATAGCCACCTCGTTCATTAAGCAAATATGTGTGCCCCAATGTGGTCGTCCACACCAGGAGAATCCCCCCCCAGTGCAAAGGCCACAGTGCTTGATAGGGGTCTTTTCTTAAAACAGAACTGAACCCTAACAGTAAATAGTAATGATCTAGGACTTCAATGTTGTCACAGGAACTCCCTATCTTGGATTTGTTAAGAGTGGCATTAACACTCACATGCTCAGTGAGCTTTGAGCAGCTGTTTAGAAGCTAAGCTTAGGGGTAGTTGCAAATCAGAAAGTAAGGTTGGCCTATTATATAAGCTGGTATTACAGGCCTGATGATTACATTCTGCTGCTCATTGTGCTGGTTTGTACCAATAATCTGAATTATGTACTGATCAGCCATAGATAAAAATATATATAAAGTGTCTGTCCCTAAGCCCAGAGCATGTGCAGTGAAGTAAATGATTGGGAGTTGCTGGAGATGGGGAGCTACTGGGGCATCTTTGGAGGCACAGATCTTTACTGCTAAATGGCTGTGGTTGCCTTGGGCTGGTACAGAAGCCAAAACATAATATACAACACTTCTAGCCTATTTATTTAGTTAGGCTTTAGTTCTCATTTAAAACAAATATTATTGCGTGCCCCATTTGGAATGTATCTCTGGTTGGTGAAACATTTTTTAGATTATAGATATCCTAAACAAAAGCTATGGTTAATAGTAACCATTCATGAATTCATTCTCTCTCTCATTCTCTCTCTCTCTCTCTCTCTCTCTCTCTCTCTCGCTTTTCTATAAAATCCAGTTAAAGCCGTGATCAAATAAACTACTTCCATGTATAGTGTATAATATCCCTGACAAACACTGAAAAATAAATGCAGCGTAAACATCAAGTATAGCATAGTATATGTCAGAAATTTCTTTTGTGAACCTAGTGGAAGCCTTCACCTAAACATATATATATATTTTCCCCAAAATATAAAGTCATGTGATTACATGAAAAAGATACAGACTAAGGCTAGTGTCTCTAAACCCCCCCCCCCAACAAACAGTGTTTCCTTGCTTTATTTCTCTTCACTGTCCTCCTCCCTGTACTCTAGTATTGGCACCAGATGTAACAAGCACATCTTGGCATGGAAGGGGTAAAAATGCAGCAAGCTGACTTTGATTAAATAAATTGTAACCATGGGATAAAGGAGTACAAAATACATAAATACATGATATACACACAGCAAATCATTATTCCATCTTCATCTTCAAGTGTCTGAATGTATGAGAAATGTTTCAGTGACATCATAAATAAATATAAATCAGAAACTGGCAGCCTGGTTTGTGGAATAAATAAATATCTATAACTACTCCCTTTGACTCACTGTAGTCCTGTAGATGCTGCACAAGTTGGCTAAACCTGAAGCTTAGTTTAGCATGCAGTGCTTCTTCCTGGGAGATCAGCTCTGAGCTCTGCCGGTCCCGCCCCCTCCCCTCCCGTTCCTCAGTCAGCTGATCTCTCAGCCTGCTGCCTGTGACAGACTACGGAGCTGCAAATGAAACAAAGTCACTGCTAAGTTTCTATTGCACAGTATGGACGTCTCAATCAGTCTTTCAAATCCCCCAGTTTAAAGGACATTTACCCTGCTGGTTTGGGGAGGCTTAGCCTCCCCAAGCCTTCATTAAAATCCGCCCATGACCAAGAGAATCGGAGCAGAAGGAAGAACATAAGAATTAGAGGTGTTCCAGAAACCATTCTAAAAGAAGACATTAAAACCTTTTTACAACAAATTTTCAGTAATATCTTAAATAAGGAAAAGGTGAAAGAGAAGACGATGGAAATTCAGATAGAAAGAGCACATCGGCTGATGAAGCCTAAAATGATTGCTTCAGCAGCACCCAGAGACATATTGTGTCGATTACAGAACTTTGCAGTGAAAGAGGAGATCCTACAAAAAGCCAAGGAAGTAGAAAATATAATTTATGAAGATAACACTCTAATTTTTTTTCAAGACTTATCAAGAGCGACATTGAGGAAAAGGAAAGCACTGAAGCCATTGACAGACCTTCTGAGGGAGAAAAAGATACTTTATAGATGGGGCTTCCCGTTCTCACTTTCAGTGCATAAAGATGGAATATCAGTTATACTACGTTCAGAGAAAGATCTAGGAAATTTCTTAAAAAAATTACACCTCCCAGCGATAGAGTTACCGGATTGGCCAGATGAATATAGAATGAAAGCGGACTTACTGATGGAGCAAGAACAAGAGTGGTCAGAAAGTAGAGCCCCAAGAAATACTAATATGAAGAAAGGGAAAGCAATGGAGAACAAAGACTCTACGCCGCAAGGTGGACTGTAAGTCAAATAAGAGACTTTGAGGACTTCTGGGTGGCAGAGGCCTGTATCAGATGATATGAAACCCTGGATGGGTAATGTATAATTTCTGCTTTGATTATGTTACACTTAACTAAAGTAAAATCTCTGATACGAGGAAAGACTGGAATATTGATTTATGCTGATGTTGATGGATTGTTTACACATAACTAAAGCTGACTAAGAGTTAATAAATGGGAAAAAAAAAACAGCAATATTGTTGAAGGGATTAAATATATAATGGGTGAACAATTTCAGGGTCGGGTGGTTCCCTAAGTTGCCCATTAGACCAAATAGCCATGTTGTTATCTGTATATCCATGCCCCCAAAAAAGTGGTAAAGCCACTCGAGCCGTAGTAGACAACTCTCAGAGCCAGGATGGAAACCTGAAGAAGCTGAGACGGCTGTTATTTTTTTTCTTTTTTTTCCCCATACCTTTTTTTGTTTGTGATGTGGTTACGAAGCAATGTATATTATATGATATGATGTATTGTTGGGGCTGTTTCTTGTGTTGCCACTGCACCGAGCTATGTGTATATGTGAAGGGTGACCTTAAAGACTGGGTAAGACAAGGGTATTATATCTATACACATCAATGTAGATTGGAATTTACGGTTATTGGTAAGACAGTAAGGGAAAATGTCATGGAATTATATAATGGAGTGTAATATATTATCGTTTAATGTAAATGGGATTAACGAGCCAGTTAAAAGAGCAAAGGTGTTTTATGAATGCAGGAAAAGCAAAGCCCAAATAGTTATGCTACAGGAGACCCATTTTAAACAGGAGCATGTCCCGGGTTTGAAGGTTAAAGAATATCCCCAAATATTTTTGAGTAACAATCCAATTAAGAAGGCAACAGGGGTTATGACACTAATACATAAAGACACGCCATTCGACACGATAGACTATAAAATAGATAAAGAGGGTCGATATGTAATAGTGAAGGGTAAAATATCCAACCAGTATTGTACAATAGCGAATGTTTATGTTCCAAACACAAATCAAAATAAATTTCTTCAACACTTCCTTCAGGTACTAGAAATGTATAGCGAAGGATTAAGGGGAAGATTAATCGCCTTGGGGACAACCCTAAAAAAAAAGAGAGATAAGGAAGTTAATAACTTAATGGATGAAATTGCCCAACTAGAATTGGCACACAAAGAAACAATAGCTATAAAAACCTTTCAGAAACTGGAGATTAAGAGAGATCAGCTTAAGAAAGTATTAGACCATAAAATACATAAAGCTTATCTTAGAACTAAACAAAATGCATATGAATTTGGGGATAAGGGAAACAAATACTTTGCGAGAATATTAAAAAAGATACAAGGTCAGAATAATATAATTGCAATTAAAAACGGCCAAGATGTTATTCACTACGATACCATAGGGATAGCAGAAACTTTTAAAGACTATTACCAAGCGTTATATAAAATAAAAAATGATAAACTATCTGAACAAAGGGAAACGTTAATGGAGCAGTTTATAAAAGAAGCTAAAGTCAAATCACTAACTGAAGAACAAGCCCAAGGGATGGAGTCAGCAATTACCTTAAAGGAAATAGAGGAGGGGATAGATGAGTTGAAAAATGGGAAAAGTCCAGGCCCGGACGGTTATATAGCTACATTCTATAAAATGTTTAAATCCGAGCTAGCCCCGATATTATATATATATTTTAACAGTATCTCAGAGGGAGAGAGATTTTATAAGCAGGCACAAGAAGCCCAGATTACAATAATACCTAAAATGGATAAAGACCCAACTTTATGCTCAAGTTATAGGCCGATATCGTTAATAAATATAGATATGAAAATATATGCAAACATACTAGGGAAAAGAATTAAAAAGTACTTACCGTATATTATCCACAAAGATTAAACTGGTTTTGTACCTAGAAGAGAGGCAAAAGATAATATTGCGAAAACAATCTCGATAATTCACTATGCACGTAAACTACATCTCCCCACCTGTCTGCTCACAATGGATGCAGAAAAAGCATTTGATAGAATTTCATGGCCTTTTCTAGAGAAAACATTAACAACCTTTGGGATAAAAAACAAAATGAAAGAGAGGATTCTGGCCCTGTATGATTCACCATCAGCGAAAATCAAAATCAATGGCATATTATCACAAAGTGTACAGATATTTAATGGGACGAGACAAGGATGCCCACTATCCCCAACACAATTTCTATTAATTATGGAAATTTTATTATCACACATTAGGAACAACCCGGACATAAGTGGGATAAACATTGAGGGTAAGGAATATAAATGTGCTGCATTTGCGGATGACCTGTTAATGTATATAACTAATCCTCTAATAACCTTCCCAAACTTAATGAAATTGTTGAAAACCTTCGGAGAGTTTTCCAATTTTAAGATAAACTACAACAAATCAGAGATATTAAATGTTAATTTAGAAGGTAAAATAATACAACAGACTAAACAAAACTTTCCATTTAAATGGGCAAAGCACTCAATAAAATATCTGGGAGTGAAGTTGAGTGGAGAGTTGGATAGAGCATATGCAGATAATTTTATACCTTTATTAGATGCCTTGCAACATACAATAGATAATTGGAAAAATATTAAAATATCTTGGTTCGGTAGAATCCAAGCCATAAAAATGGTACTAATGCCAAAAGCATTGTACCTACTTCAGGTGCTCCCGGTGGAAATACCTAACTCCTTTTTCTTAGCAATTAAATCTATGTTCTCCAGATTTATTTGGAATGGCAGGAAGCCGAGGTTAAAATATGACCTACTAACTGCCCCTAAAGAAAAGGGGGGATTGAAAATACCGGACCCATATTTGTATTATGTGGCTATCCACTTGGTACGGATACTAGGGTGGGCAAGGAAGAGTGTGGAAAAAAAGGATTGGTGTGTATTAGAACAAAGTTGGGGAAACTTCCCATTAGAATGTGCATTATGGGAAGAGTGGGGTGGAAAGATTAAGCTGGTACAGGATCCGCATACACTAATTACTCCGACACTTAAAATATGGCATAAAAACAAGCAGAGCTTGAAGCTGACAGAGATGCCATATATACTACAGCCATTAATAGGTAATCGGAATTTTCCTCCGAGTTTGGAAAAGGGGGCTTTTGAGAGATGGGGGAGAAAAGATACAAACCTGACTAAAATGGGTGAATTTATTAGGTCTGGAAAAGCGATCTCACTTCCTGAAATACAAGAACGGTGGGGCTTTCATTTGGGAGACCAGTGGAGATATAACCAACTAGCACATTATATTAATAAGCTAGAGAAGCATAATTGGGATAGACCCCTTACCCAATGGGAACAGCTCCTAGAGAAGGAATGCGAGATTGGAAAACCCCTAGCAAAAATCTATAATTTATTAATAACCCGAGAAAACCATAACTTTAATTTATTCGGTCGAGAATGGGAGAAGGAACTGGGAGCTATAGCCATGGAATTAGAATGGGACAAGATATTTAAATATATTAATAAGATGACAAAGGTTTCAAAAACACAGGAAGCAATATACAAACTGATAACTAAGTGGCACTATACCCCTAGTAAAATTAACAAAATGTTCCCACACTCATCGGATTTATGTTGGAGATGTAAAAAATCGGTGGGGAACCATATACATATTTGGGTTACGTGCCCTCTACTGGATGCTTTCTGGAAACAGATATTAGAAAGTATATACAGTATCACAGGGATAAAAATCCAGAGGGAAGACAGTATATTGATTTTGTTATATATTAATAAAGAAAAGCAAATAATGTTAGAAGACCCGCTTACCTTCCATCTAATCCAGTCGGCAAAATCATTGATTCAGAGGAACTGGAAATCTGAACTCCCCCCGACATATGAGGAATGGATGAGTGCTGTAAGAGAAACTAGTTTATTAGAGGAACTAACACACATTTCGCAGAATAATAGTAAGAATTATTGGAAAATTTGGTCACCCTGGCATAAATACTTGAAGGATTTCTTTTAAGTTAAGCAAAAAAAATTTGCAAATTATAGGTACATGATTTTGAATCTTGATTATTGATTTTGCCCCACATTAATAATATTGCTTAGAAATATGCAATGTATGAAATGTGTGTGCGGATACATGTAAGGGTAACCACATCACCCTTTATTATTCCCTTTTAATTTTTTTTTTTTTTCGCCCCTTTTTTTTGTTCTGTACCCCTGTTAGAAAATGGAAAATAAAGAAATTTTTAAAAAAAATTAAATTGTGTATAAAGTAAAGTAAAGCTTGACTTTTTCATCATTATCTAAAGAACATGCTCTTACTGAGAGATTTACCCATAGCTGCATAGCCTCCATGGATTATAGGAAGATGCAGGTAAGGGGACATCACATTTATGCTCAAAAATCTACTTTGCTTCTGTACGTTTTTGAATTGTTAGCAGATCTGTCTACTAGTTATGGGCGAATTTTGACGTTAATTCTGATGCTCGCTCGAATTTGTGCCTGTCAAATTTATTCGCCCATCATTACTGTCTACATTGGCTTTTATTATAGGCATACAAAACAAAATCAATTGTTTTTGATCCAAATCATTTCTGAATGGCGGAAGAGAGTGCTAGATGCATTGATGACCTAATACTAATAATCCAGAATGGAAAGAGAAAGTAGAAAAACAGCCACAGATATGGGTGATAAGAAGGGCCCATGTGTCCAAAGTTACTGCTCAAAGCAACGAGGTGAAGAAACTATAGCAATTGACATAAAGCAATATAGCATAAATTCCACTGAATTTAAATCAGGCTTAAGCAATTACCTGTTAATAAATCTGAAAGGGAGGGTTTTCCAGCTTGCCCTACAACTATGCAACAGTAATTGATAAATTACCCCATAAAAAACAATTGGTCTGTTATTATTCATAAATCACGTGCCAGTATTTCCTTTGTGCCATCTCTGCTATCTTCTATTATGTCATTTCTATTCTCCCACTTATTCTCTAATGCCTCCAATCCTCAAATACACATTATTGCTCCTTCTTTTGTATTTTTGCTCTATTTTTTTCTTTTTTCTTGTTCTCTCCTTTGACATTGTATTTTTTTTATTGTATTCTATTTCCTCTTCATTACCTTCACATTTCTTGCCACTTTTGGGATACTCTTCTACTCTTATTGCTTTAACATTTTCCAGTTCAGTTTAACTGAGCTAAATCAAAGACCCAAATAAGAAAAGGGACTTGTGGTGGGGTTTACAGTAGCTGTCTTAAAACAATGTGCTGCTCATAGATCAAGCAACCCCATGAGACCTTATATATTTTCAGTAGTCATGTATTAAAAAATGAGGAGTCAGACCAAATGACCAAAAATGCTGTTGGTTAGCCTAAATGGCCAAAAGTTTTTTCTCTGTTTCTTACTGTCTTATTATAGCAGAGTAAAGGATCGTTTGGCAGGAATACGAATTAACATATCTAGCTGAAATACTGAACATGGGCTTTAATCAATAGCAATAGAATGGTGGATGTTCAAGCATGATCTATAACATAAGAGTAACTTGTAATCTAGTGCTGGTGTGCATCTGTTGTTTTAACAGCTATGGATTTTTTTTATTGTTATTTCTCTAAACTTTTAAAACCTAGATTCAGCTCTATTCAAAAGTACAATACACCGCAGTCATGCTTCACAGGCTTAATAGCATTCTGGCATCCGTATGCATCTAGTCACATCAGATATGGAGTCTTTGTACTCCATTATTAAATCTAAGAACTCTCTGAAAGCAGATAATAGAAAAAAATCCAAACGACTATCAGTTTATATCTGGGTTGCTTTTGTTTGTTCTCTTATATAACTTTTTACTCATAATACCAAGCAAAGCAATTGCAATATCCACAAGGGCACAATCTCTGCTATTCATGGGGCATATTTAATTATGCTTAAAAAAAGGACACAAAAATCTAGCTTGATAGCAAATTAACATTATAGATCATGAACTATACAGCATTAGAATGTTATATGTGCCCAGTATTAAGCAAGTATTTAGCAAGCATTAATCACAGGCAGTTTTATGTGATCAAGTGTTAAAAGCTGGTGAGATTTGAAGGGGTTTTAGTGCAGGGGATATTACTTAAAATATTAAAACACTGAAATTATATTATAATTATGTCTGTATATTCACAAACACTAACTGGTCAGCCAAAAACTCCATACTTTCCTGAGGATTTCCTTACTTTGTCACATTATCTAATTGTGTTTTGAAATATGTCCATGCATATTAGAATTTTTGTATACGAAATTGCCTGTTCTCTATGCCACACATTTAGTTGCCTGACAGTGAAGCTACTAAACACTGGGAGTTCGTAGCCCTAAGGACTGTAATGTGGACTTATATCCCTGCTATGTAACTATTCTCAAAATGAACATCTTGTGCAGACTGCTAATAGACTTATACTAAAAACTTTTATCCCTGACCTTGTAATTTCATTGACTATCTTTTTAACCAAGTTACTGTCAAGTTGGCCTTAATTATAGTACAGAAAACTAGGGGGTAAACAATCCATATTAATGCACTGATATTTTCCATTTTGTTTGCAAGCTTTCTGTTGTAATTGATCTTTGTAATTGAGCAAACTCTTCAGAAATGAAGGTTAATGGCATCATAAGTCTAGGTGCTCATATTTTATAACAGCTTCTAAAATTGAAATACAAAAAACTAACAATGCTCCAATGAATTAATTGCAGACTCCTGTGCCAGTGTGAAATGTACCACCAACATGTTCAAACCCAACATTATTTAGCTAAGGTACACACATTATATATGGAAAGCAGAAAGAATGCATTGCACTGACGACTTTAAAAAAAACAAATCATAGGCTAATTCTGGTAAACAATGTTTGTTAATACAGGTATGGGACCTGATATCCAGAATACTTGGGAACTGAGGTTTTCAGGATAATGGATATTTCTGTAATTTGGATCTTCCTATCTTAAGTCTAATTAAACAGTGACCTCCAGTAGCAAAATTATCACAAATTCTTGTCTGGCTTTAACAAGTGATTCTTTTAGTTATTACTGTTTAGACAGTAGATGCAAATAAAAATGGGTCTTTCCAGAAAGTTCAAATTGTTTATGAGATAAGTCAGACACAGCATAGAAAATTAGATCTAAAATGTTCATATTTTCAATGAGGGAGAACCAAGAATGAGCAATATTATTTAAAATAAGCTGTTTTGGATATAATAGTAACCTTCATTTGAAAGCCACATAAAATATCTAGAGATACGGGAACTATTATTTTATTAATTAATAATTCATTAAGAAGTTGTTAATAGACTGATTTTTTTAAAAAAAAACGCATAGGTATTAAAATGGGATAACATTACTTTAATTATAGTATATAAATCTCTTAAAGTCCAATTAAGTGTGTGAAAAATGTTTATTAGTATGGCTTTACCCTTCAGAAATAAAGCAAATCTACTCCAGCAAACAGTAAGAGAGAATTTGCAGAAATCAATTCAATAAAATAACTTGCAAGTCACGTATCGCTGAGACATTAGATCTGATAACATGTTTCCCTCACAAAGAGATGAACTCTATAGAACTCAAACACGGTACTGTAAATAGATTAGATATGTATAAAAATCCAATCACCAAGAAAGGGAATAACTTAAATCTCTTTACTGCATACATCTGGATTTATTGTTTGTAAGGTATTAATCTAGAAAGTCCCTCATCTTGATAAGTCAATCATCACCTTTTTGATCTCTACACAACAAGCTGTATATCCAGCTGCATAACACTGCAAATTGTGGCGATTACATTAAATTGTGATTTAAAACATTATGATTACGTTAAACCTCTTAATGTTTCAGCACATGCTGCTTTCTGCCCATCCTCTTTCTGTAGTCTGTGTCTGCAACCAAAGCAACGTGGGAGAGCAATTTGTTTGCAGCGAAGATTAATAGGTTTTATCATAAATAAAGAAGGCCAAATGTTTTTCTTGCTGACGTGTGTAGAATTTTGACAAACCATATTATTATTATGGTTTATAGTGGCTCAAAGATTTTTATTACCACTGTTTTTGTCTGTGATCTTTGTTTGCTAATCAATTAGTTAAGGCACACCACATCAATATTTTCATTAACTGAAGAATGTAATCAATGCTATTGTATGATTCTTACATCCAATATATTGGCATCATTACTGACAAATCCTACAGAAAGAATGCAAGGGCTGAATGAATCAGGAAGGACAGTACACAACTAGACTTCGTGCACTTCTTAGCAGGATTAAGTTAAATACCTCGGCACCTTGGGAATTGTGAAAAGTAGCAGTAAAAAAAGGTGTTTGTATAAATAAAAATTGATTTACCTGCTGAACTTCACATTATGATTTTTAAAACGAAGAACACAAGGAACATTCCTTGTTCAGAAATGTTACTGGATGCACAGCCTGCCATTGAATTATACCATGCATTTGGAACATTAGACATCACTTTCAATATATTTTCATTTGATGTACAATATCTGTGATAAGTGTGAAATGTATAGATCTTAAATATTCTTACCATGTTGCTCATGTTGATCGATAAAGCACAGTAATTCAGCACGGGATTTTCTAGTCAGAGGAAGGCTTAACAAAACCTGGATTTTGCTACTGTATGTGAGATATTTATAAAGCTAAAATTGTTATGGGGAAGCCTATTTATCATAATTCCACTTTGTAAATTTAGATTTTTTTTTATTAATTTATAATGCAAAAGCTCATTAAACTTGATTGTATCCTTCTTTATTAAAAAACTTGAATCTCGGGGGCGTGGCCTGACGCTAGATGTGAGCAGACGTGTCGCGGGTTGCTCCTCTCTCTGGGCCCGCATAATTCTTATCTGAACCTACCCTAATCCTTGCAAAAAACGGCTTCAGACGAACCGGACTGGCTGCAGTTACCCCAGAGGATACTAATGGGGCAAAACCGAGCCCAGAAAAGGGCCTCAGGGACAGCCAGTAAGCTTGAAAAATTTTCCCGTGGGGATAGGCAAGATGGCGCCCATGCCTCGACAAGGAGCCCTCCCTCCTCTCCCACGATGCAGCCTGCGGCTGGACCTGCGCTACAGGAGATATTACAAGAGATAAGGGAGTCCAAAGATGCATGTACTACCCTCATAAATGCCAAAACAGACGAAATAAAGCTGGACCTCTCGATAATAAAGCAGGACCTGCAAAAGGTTAGAGAGAGAACGGCAGCTGTGGAGCAGCGGGTAAGCACCCTAGAGGATGCATGTGCACCGATGCCGGAGCGCATTACTGAGGCGCACCGACTGGCGACCAACAGCATAGCAAAAATCGATGACCTCGAGAATAGGCTCCGTCGCAACAACCTCCGCTTTGTGGGCTTCCCCGAGAAAGTTGAAGAAGATAAGCCAGAGAGCTTCATCGAAGAATGGCTGCGGTAGAAGTTCGACAGAACTAACCTCTCCACTACATTCGCAATAGAGAGGGCCCACAGGATCCTGACGCGGCCTGGACCACCAGGAGCTCCACCGCGGCCACTGATAGCCCGTTTGCTCAACTCACGCGACAGAGACGCCATTCTTCCAAGCGGCTTCGATCTCTATCTATGCTGATTATTCCGCTGAAGTCCAGCGCCAACGCGCCAAGTTCCTAGAGGTCAAGCGACGGATGAGAGCCGCAAAAATGATCTACGCTATGCTCTACCCGGCCCGCTTGAGGATCATACAGAATGGGGCTTCATACTTCTTCACGGTGCCGCAAGAGGCGAGCAACTGGCTAGATGCTCAAAATGTTCCGGCACTATAAGCTGAGGATGCCTGGATGCTTCTGGACGGTAAAGGTAACCAACTACGGCTGCTGGACTGTCTTTTTTATTTTTCTCTGCAAGTTGACACGTTTTCTCTGTTTTTTTTTTTTTTTTTTCATCTTCCCCTTTTTTTTCAATTTGTTTTTACTCTTTTCTCACTACCATGTATATGGCGATCGCTGATCTTGGCGGCCAACGTACTATAACAAGGTTGTATAGTATCCGTCCATGGCATTCAGTGATGTCCGGTTAGGAGGGGCAATATTCTCTGGGCCGGAGAGAGGAGGTGACCTGTACTGAGCTGGACTATGTGTTTTCTAACAGTTCACGGCCTGTGTATATGGTCGGGTGTATTGGCCACCACCGTGCACACTATGTTTTTTTTAGGGATTATTCTGCCCCCAGTTGGGGATGGGGTAGAAAGGGTGGGGCGGTGAGATGGGGAATGTTTGGTACTGTTATATGTGTTTTACGAATGTTAATGCTCAAGCTGAATTCAGTTAGGATGTTCACTATATATGCATGCAACTGCTACACCAAAGCAGAGGGTAAATGGATACCAAACTAATTAGTTGGAATGTCAGAGGACTTAATTGCCCTATAAAAAGGAGGCTGGTCCTTGATCACCTCAAGCAGAACCAGGTTAAAATTGCATTTCTCCAAGAAACCCACCTGACGGGGGGAAAGGTCCTGGCCCTTAAGAAACCTTGGGTGGGCTGGGCTTACCACTCCACCTACTCCAACTACTCCGCTGGCGTGGCACTGTTAATACACAAAGCGGTGCCATTTGTGCTGCATGAGTTAAAAACGGATGTTAAGGGTAGATACGTTTTTGTGCATTGCCATATTAGCAACAAGGAACTTGTCCTAGCCAGCATGTACATCCCCCCTCCATTTAATAGGGAATGCCTATTGGCCCTGACCCAGTTCATGGCACTATACCCCCATGCCAATACAATTGCCATGGGTGACTTTAACACGTTACTTGATGCCGACCTAGACAAAATGGTGAAGCCAGGTCAAATTGCACCATACAAAAAGAGGGACTTACAGCTCCTCCTAGATGAGTTGGGCCTGGTGGAGAGCTGGAGATATATGCACCCAGGCATCAGGCAGTATTCTTGCTTCTCACATTCCCACTCCTCCCTATCTAGAATTGATTTTGCATTGTTGGTTAGACCCCTGTTACCGCTTATCAAGGAGGTGCGTTACCTCCCCAGGGGAATCTCTGACCACTCCCCATTAGAGCTGAGGATCCAGATCCAAACCTCGAGCCAGCCCCCCAGGTGGTCCTTGAACCCGGTTTGGCTAAACATCTTAGATAATGAAACTACGCTAGAAGCCACAATAAAAGAATTCTTCACCATCAATAAAGGGTCCGCTGATCCTCTGATAGTATGGGATGCCTTTAAGGCTTATCTCAGGGGACAGCTAGGGGCAGAAATTGCCGCTTTTAAAAAGCAAAGCTTTGTGAGGCAAAATAGTTTGGAGAGTGAAGTAGTTGCTGCGGAACAGCTGGCGACCCTACAGCCTGTTGCGGAAAACCTTTCAGCCCTTAAACTCAAACAGCAGGAATATAACCATTTTATGACTCAAAAAGCTCAGAGAAAACAACTGTTTACCAAAGCTCACATATATGAGCAGGGGGAAAGAGCTGGTAAAATGCTTGCCCATCTTTCTAAACAACAGTCCACTCCACCAACCATAACAGCCCTATCAGATTGTAGTGGTAATGATGTAACAGACTCAGACGGCATAAGCCGTACGCTGGTTCAGTTCTACACTGATCTATACTCATCCAAACTCACAAGACCCATAAAAGACATAGATACATTCCTCGATGGGTTAACTATCCCCATCTTGCCCCCTCAATATAGTGCATACCTAGATGATGACATTACCAAAGAGGAAGTGATTGAAGCGATTGAGTCCTTCCCCAATGGCAAGGCCCCAGGAGCCGATGGGCTACCAATTGAGATATACAAGAGGCACGCTAAAACCTTAGCCCCCATCTTTTGACATCTTTTACTGCCGCCCTAGAACAGGGAGTACTCCCAGTGTCAATGTATGAGGCGGCGATTGCCTTACTTCCCAAAGCAGGTAAAGACCCAAAGCTATGTGAGTCCTATAGGCCCATATCTCTCCTGACGGCGGATGTCAAGGTGCTTGCCAAAATACTTGCCAAAAGGCTTGCAAAAGTTGTCACACTGATAGTCAACCCCGACCAGACAGGGTTCATCCCAGGGAAAGCGGTAGTGCTCAATACTAGGAGGCTGTTTGTTAACCTAACCACTAAGCATGTAAATACAGTGCAGAGGGCCATAGCAGCTCTGGACATAGCTAAGGCCTTCGATACAGTCGAGTGGCCTTATCTTTGGAGAGTGCTTGGAAAATTTGGGATAGGTCCAAAGTTTCAAAGCCTTGTCAAATTGTTATACCACTCCCCCCGTGCCTCGCTCAGGGTTAACTCCAAGCTTACTCCGCCATTCGCCCTCGCAAGGGGAACCAGGCAGGGGTGTCCCTTGTCCCCCCTCCTTTTCGCCTTAGCTATCGAGCCCTTTGCACAGGCTGTCCGGCAGTCTGATGGAATCGTAGGGTTCAGAACCCATAACCTAGAAGAAAAAATACAGCTGTATGCCGATGACACCCTAGTGTACTTGGGGGACAGGGGGCCCTCTTTGGGTCACCTCCTGGAGGTTACCAAACTGTTTGGGGAACTTTCTGGCCTTAGGGTTAGCCCTACGAAATCGGTTCTATTCCCAGTAGACCCTCTGGGAGTGGAAGAGCAGGTGGGCGACACTGCAATGACCATCGTTGATAAATTCACATACCTAGGAATTGTGATAACCAGAGACTTGCACCAGTACTGTAACAATAATATTGATAAACAGATAAATTGGCTGGTGGGTAAAACCAAAATTTGGCAGCATTTACCCCTGGGCCCTGTTGGGCGGATACAGTTAATTAAAATGTTGGTCATGCCCAAGATCTTGTACCCATTATGGCATTCCCCGGTGTGGGTGCCCTCAAAGACTTTTGAGTCTATAAATAGGCTACTAAAGAAATTTATTTGGGGTAAATCCAGACCAAGGCTGAACTTCCAGACTCTTACCAGACCAAAAGATGAAGGGGGACTGGCCCTGCCCAATATGCTACACTACTTCTTAGCTGCCCAACTTACTCATCTGGTTACAATGTTGCAACCGAACCACTACCCACCGTTACACCAGTTGTGGAAGGGAGCATCCAATACCACTGTCTTCCCATGGGGAGCAATCCTGGGGTCTAAGGGCCAAGGGGGGAACCACATCCTGCAGACGCAGAGCCTTGGAAAGAGTGCACGAGTTGATAGCCTTTGAACAAGTTGACCCCCATACACCTCTATGGAATAACGTCAAATTCCCACATCTGGCCCGTATTGTTCCCTTTCAACTCTGGGTTAGAAATGGCATTACAAGTATAGCGGATGTATGGTCAGGTGACTCCCCTAAATCATTCACTGAAATAAAATCTCAATTTAATATACCCAATTCCCAATGGCTAGCCTACCAGCAAATCAGAAGTGCCTTGCTCAAACAAAACAAGGCAAAGCCTATTAAGTTGCCTACTTCTAAACTCATAGCAACTCTCCAGAAGCCGAACCAGAGGGGTCTCCTCTCGGGGATGTACAAGTTAATACAGGAGTCCATGGTTAAACGCAGCCCGCTAAGGGCACGGGAGGCTTGGGTCAAGGACCTTCCCTATTTAACTGAAAGTCAGTGGGTGGGGGCTCTCAGAGCTTCAAAACAGGTGTCATACAACTACAATGACAGGCTGCTACAGATATATATGTTACATAGAGCTTACTACACTAGAGTGAGGCTGAATAAGATCTACCCCAATGTCTCGCCCATATGCTTAAGATGTGCATCACAGCAGGCCACCATGATGCATTCAGTGTGGCAGTGTTCTCAATTGCGGTCCTACTGGGAAGGAATCATAGCGCACCTCTCCACTGTAGTGGGCTCGAAGTTGCCTCTCAACCCAGGCCTTTGTCTTTTGGGCATAGACATTGGGGAGTACACCCCGAGTGAACATAAGCAGTTGATAGCTAGAGCATTATTCCAAGCTAGGAGGCAAATTACATTAAACTGGAAGAGCAGCTCTCCACCGTCTGTTAAGCTCTGGCATCAGGCAGTTACCACAGTAGCTAATAAAGAAAAGATTATTCTAACCAGAAGCGGATTGCTGCCTAAGAGGTGGGGAAGCTGGCAGTTTTGGCTTGACACTGAAGTAACGTATAGTTAGGATGTGAGATTCTAGGCACTGATATTGTACCTGGTAAATGCAAACTATGGCTGATTTTCCTTCCTGAAAATCAAATCTTCAAAGGCAGCACAATCACATTCTAGTTATCATTTTCAATGAGTCTTTAAGAAAAAATTGCTTGCTTTTTTTTCTAGGACAACTCCCATTTAGATGTCCCATTTAGCTTTTAGCTTTCAAACTCTTTACATTTGAGTTTTCGATTTTTTTGCTTTTAATACATCTCGAACATTAGTTTCATTGTTCCAGAAAAGACTGAAGCTTATGCACACTAAAATTGTGATGAAGCCTTCACATACCTGTACCTATAAAACTAGATCATTTTTCTACCCAAAGAAATCATGCCATCTCTCATGGTGCTTACCCCACATCTATTCTTTTTTATTTCTTTATTGACTACTACTTCTCCTTGAGGATACTATGAGATAAGTAAAGATACCATGTGATAAGTAAAGTCACATGTTAATGAAAAGGACTAGGGCTTTTCCCCTTTAAATGTAAGAACACCATCTTAGTAGTGATGTTTTATGCTTCTTGGTCAAGAAGTGTTAAAACCTAAGATAATCACAAACCATGCTGAGCATTAACTTAAATATGCAAAATGCAATGTCACACTCACCATTCTTGATTTAATTTATTTCGTTCCCATAGGGTTAGCAAGTTTTCATTTCTGAAAATCAAAAATATATGGAAAACACAAATATAAAAAAGATTCAGTAACAAATAGATACCCAGACAGGTCAACATTTTCAATTGGAAGTGCCTTTGTTAAAAGCCACAATAGAGACAGATTTTAGGAAAACTTCACACTAAAGAACAGAGTTAGTACAGTAAGTTAAATGACCATGCGACATTCACACACTGTATAGTTTATGAGTTTGATCAGTTTCTCTTGTGATCTATTTGAAGAGATGTGCTGAAAAGCCAGAGCCATTTATGAATTAAGCAAAGGGCTGGATGCCATTTCTGTTCCAGCAAGGACATACAATAAAGATACTTCATGAAGCTAAAATTAGAATACGGTCAGACATTAGCTATCATTCATCCTTCTACTACTTGTATTTTGCAAGCTTATGTTGCCAAATTTACAGTTTATTTGAAGGAACAAGGAAAAAGGTGCAATGGGCTATATATCCATGATGCCACTGCTTCTAGAAGCATATTTATGCATCTGCAAGGCTACAAGTTAGAATTTTTAATATAGGCTAAATATATTAAGGTTAAAGTAAAATGTGTACATATTAATTGTGTCTCCTTCTTACTCATTTATTTTTTTTGACAACCCTTTGACAATTTGAAATACCTGTGCTTTTGCAGGTATTTCAAATTAATAGGGGCAGATTTATTTCTAGTTGTACCTTGGGTTCGGGCAATACAATGTAAAAAAAAACACGAGGGATCTTAATTTTTCTCACGTTTTTTTTTTTTTTGCAGTGTTCTCTTTTTTCCTCCTTGAGCATTTTTTGCTAATCCACAATCAGGTATTTTTTAAAAAGTAAAAAGCTCTGCTTAGGGACAGATCTATCTGTTTTCACATTGTGTTTGTCACATTTTTATTGTGAAGCATAAATAAATTGTGATGCTCAACATGGGTGTTGAAAAGCTCTTGGCATTTTGGTATCAGCTGCAAGGGATTGCCATTTAAAATGAATACTTTAGAAACATAAAGTCAGATTCTTTATTGTGGAATGTTAGTTAGTTAAGTATGTGTACATATAATTGTTAATGTGATATAAACAGGGGTGTAGCATTCCATAGGGTTAATTTATCCTGTGTCTGGAAATCCCTTACTGATTGGAAATCCCCTGGCTGAGTCCAGCCAAGAGTTGGGCCTAATTTAAAGATGGGAGAGTTTCCTTTATCAGGTTGAAGTGTGCCCCTGACAATTAAAGATCTGGCCAGGAGGTGTTATTTAAGTATTTATAAAGGAGAGGCACCACATGTTCTTCCTCTTTGGTTTCCACATGCTGAGCTAAGTCAGATAGTTTGAGGTAGAAATAACAGTTCTGAGTGTAAGGGAAAAGATTGGCGGTATCTCTTAGGTGATACTGCCAGTAGGGATCATAACGGATAGGGAATCAGGTTACAGGATTTCCCTGGAGGTTCCACTGGAGGTGGTCCAAGTATGCTAAAGGGTATCAAAGAGGTGAAGTGGGATTCCTGCCAAATCTGTCTTCAAAGAGGGGTCAGTGTGTGATACCCTCTGTTACTGAATATGCCTTGACCACTTTGCCTTGGGAAGCCTATTGTGTACCATGTCAATGTTAATAAACTGTTATTTTGATTAGCAACTCCTGGCATTGAGGAATCCTATTTTGAGAAATTGAGAGGTAGAGTTCTGCAACACCTTTCCCTTTCACAAATACATATGACATACATACATATTGCATATATGCGAGGGCAAAGCTGACACTTAGGGGCCGATTCACAAAGGGTCGAATATCGAGGGTTAATTAACCCTCGATATTCGACTGGGAATTAATATCCTTCGGCTTCGAATATCGAAGTCGAAGGATTTTAGCGCAAATAGTGCAATCGAACAATCGAAGTATCATTCCTTCGATCGAACAATAAAATCCTTCGAATCGAACGATTCGAAGGATTTTAATCCAACGAAAAAAGTTAGCCAAGCCTATGGGGACCTTCCCCATAGGCTAACATTGAGTTTGGTAGCTTTTAGATGGCGAACTAGGGGGTCGAAGTTTTTTCTTAAAGAGACAGTACTTCGACTATCGAATGGTCGAATGGTCGAAAGATTTTTAGTTTGAATAGTTCGATTCGAAGTCGTAGTCGAAGGTCGTAGTAGCCCATTCGATGGTCGACGTAGCCCAAAAAACACTTCGAAATTCAAAGTTTTTTTACTTCGAATACTTCACTCGAAGTTAGTGAATCGGCCCCATAGTGTCAGATGGAACCAATGCTCTGTCTACATTATTTGAGTGAAAGCTAGTCCTAGGTGGAAAATAAGGGTTAAATAAACATAACTTCATACATACCCATATACACAAAACATTACCTTCCTGATATATCACATATCACATGCAGTGAAATACATTTTTATTAAGTAACTGTTACTTTTCCAGTTTTTTTTCTTCTTGAACATTACATTTTGCCTACACATTAACATACAGAAAAACTACTGCAGCAGGCTATACAGTACAACAGTAGCGACCCCACATATAATTAAGGTACTTGGCACTCCAGACAAGATTAGAAGTCATATGGGTGTTACCATAAGCTTTCCATAAAGTTTATGCCTTGTCAAAATTTGTGTTTCGCAATTTTTTCTCCTGTTTCTTAAATTTTCTGGGAAATTCGCAAATTTCGTGGCGAAGCGAAACGGGACAAATTTGCCCATCACTGTTGATATGAAAAGACTAACTGAAGAACCCAGAATAATGTAGATCTGCTCTCTGGAGATGTTGTATTCAATTTATACATTTCTAAAATATGTATTAATATTGTATTCACAATGCAGAGTTAGGCTTTATTAGTACCATTAGATTTAAATGCAAATAGTTGTGATGCTGATGTAATTGTCAGTTTCTGTGATGTAATTTACCAATGTTTTATATCCTTAATATTTTATACTTGTCACCAGTAAGTGGAGTGGTAAGTATATGTGCTCTATTCATAAAAAGATTGATGAAAGATAGAGATAGATAGATAGATAGATAGATAGATAGATAGATAGATATATCCTTACTTGCTGCTGCATAGCATTAATGCTCATGAAGAAAAATGCAGAACTCCTCAAAATGTGACTTTTATAAAACACACTGACTAGGTGGGTTGTTTTTCAGTGGTTGTCATCACCCGGGGCAGCATTTATTGCTCAATGGAAATGATCACTGCTCATTGGCACTTGATTTTTTGCCAGGAGCTGATCAAAGCTCTAATTAGTTTCTGGCAGATGTGTTGTTGTCATTTTGATGAGCACCTAATACTTCCTACACATATTACAAATAGCATTTTGCTACATTTACATAGTGTAACATGCTCTGACAGCAAGAAAAAAATCTGTAATTTTAGCCTTTTAACTAGCTGAAAAAATGGTGCCTAAATTGAGTCTAGTAATGTAAACTTTCTCATACTGTCTAAATGTATACATTTTTAGGCATACAACTTATCTGTCAATGGAAAGGGAACGTCCACCCAAAAAGTTTTTTTTTGTATAATTAAGATAATGTAAGCAAAAATAATAACAGAAGGCATTGTGGGAACTGGAGTCTTGGCTGGAGTTTATGTTATAAAGTGAAATGAGTTTCAGATTTGTTGATAGTATAGGCCCACATATGCACATAGAATGCAATGCAAGTAATTTTCTGATTATGTTTGTGTTCATTATGTTGATAATTAAAAGGTTTCCCAGTGACCTTGTGTCTGTAAGTTGAGTATGCAGGGGATTAATACAATTGCCTCTACAGGAGGCAATTTTAATGGTCTGTGAGACATGCCAACTGATTAAAAATTACATACCAAGCATGGAGACATATCAGGTAATTTTATAGTTGCAAGCCACTGTTTTAGGGAGAATCCCTTTAATAAAGCAGCTGTTTAATAGCTTGTTCCACAGAGAGTAAACAATGTAAAAGCCCAGTGTATAAAACCAGCTCCCTCTTGAAGATACAAATGAACCAAATGGTTGACTGATCAGACCCTTGTATGCTTTTAGCAGGCAGTAAAAAAATAGACATATTAAAAACAATTGCAATCAAAATTGCTACCAGTAGTTATCCAGCTTTCTGGATAATAGTTTTATTTTATTATTTGTTATTTTATTATTATATTATTAAATATAACTAGTTTGTAGAATCACCAGTTACAAGGTAATTTACACTATAGGGTTAATATTCATAGAAAAAAAAGGTAAAAAATAAAGAAACTGGTTAAGTTAAATAGGTCTATCATCAATGGGAAGCCAAAAGACTAGCTTTAAAAGATTAATTTGATATACAAATTTATAAAACATACCTTGGAATAAAACAAAGGTTCTATGAATACAATAAAAAAGGTAACACATTATTTGTCAACTTTGTGAAGATAAAACATTTATTTCATCTATAAATAATAATAATAATAATAAATAAATAATAATACATTTTGCAGTATGGAACAAAAAAAATAGCAGTTAGCACTTCCATGAATTATATTAGGAACTTCATAGAATGAAGAACTCTCACAAAAATTGATAATTTGTTAGATTGGTATGATTTCTTTAATACATTTTGCTCAAACTATTTCATGTATGTGCCTAATTAGTTATGCTGAGAAGCCTTAGAGATTAGTGTGTTGGGATTTTCTTAAATACACCCTGTCAGGATTTGGATTTGAAGACAAAACAATTAAAAGTATACTGGCCCATTATCATAACTCAACGACAATTTTAACAGCACCAGACAAGGGTGCCCTTCATCCTCACTTGTTTATATTAGTAATGGAGGTCCTACAATTTCATACAAATGAATGAGAACATCACAATTTCTTGTATATCCAAAGCATGCAATATAAAGCTTTCAGCGTAGACCAAAAATACAGAAGTATATTTCCCTTTTCACTGGGCCTCCCTGTGATAAATATACTATCAAATTTATTCAATCTAAATGTTAAAAATATTTAACAGCAATTGATGAAACTAAAAAATAATTAACAAGTAGAAATACCTATGGTTATTTTGGTTCAAGCTGTGAAAATAATGGTGATTCCAAGGATCTTGTATATATCACAAAAGCTACCAGTATGGATACCAAAGATTTTGTTTTTGCAGAATAACATAAATATTTGCCAGGTTTATATGTAATGAAAAACCAAGAGTCAAATATAACACCATAATTAAAAACTAACATCAAGGAGGGCTAGCTGAACCTGACACTTACTTTATATTACCTTTGTTTCATCTCAATTGAATCCTACAATGGAACATAGAGGAAAAAAGCAGCTGAACAAGCTTTTTGTGATATTTCTATATACAACATAACATGGAAAAAAATCACTATCTCTCCAGATTAAAATGGTTCTCTCCAATTTGCATACAAGAAAGATAATCCTGCTACAATATCTGACTTACTAGTAGTAATAATATACAGATATTATTACTAATATTTTTAGACACTATACAGAAAATATGGAGTTTACACCTACAAGATACCTGGTGTTATAACCAACTTCATCCAATAGTGCATCATTCAGGAATACATGACAGAGAACTTACATTTAATGGTGGTAGAAACATATAAAAAAAACTAATAAAATAAAGAAACTGCTCTTAACATTTTATTGAAACCTAATAAAAAAATTCCCTGGAGAAAGATACCACTACTAAAATTAAATGAGGAAAAAGACCTCACCATAACCCTGTGCTCCAAGACATGGCAGAAAATATATATTTATTCTTTACATAAAAACTCTTGCTGCTTTCAGAACACAAGGAGCTAGCTACAAATGAAGTGATACTATATTTATTTTAAAAAGTTTTCTACTGTTGAGTACAATGCTTGCACTGATAAGAAAACAACTAACCCTTAATGACTCACCCTATGCTTATACAGCCTCATTTCCCATGTGAAGTCATAAGGTCTGGGGCAATTACAAGTTGTCAGATGGACAGATTTTTTGATGATTTGTTGATTAGTAATTTTTTTCTATAAAAAAAAATAAAGTTAATGAAAACTTCAGCCTCATTTAAAGTGTAAGAAATACTTTGCTATAATTATACTTCTTCTATAAAATGCATAAGTAGATATTTTATATGCTACTTCAAGACACAGATTAAAGCAATTTCTCAGTAGATCAGTAGAAATTGTTCAGCAAGGCCTTACATAAAGCATTGCACTTAAACCGTGAACAGGCATTGTAATTACATACAATATATAATCAGACTTCATATTGGTTAAAAGTTAGTTTGGCAGTAGGAAATTAGATACTAATAAAGAATTCTGACCAGTTCTAATCGGAGTCGCAGGAGGGCATCCAAACCATGGAGCATTATCAGTGGTACTAATTGCTGACACTTCTAAAAATTGGTAGAACCCTAGATGCATAACTTGCTGAAACGTATTCAATAGGATACTTTTTTGTTCTACAAGTATGGAACATGTTAACCAGAAATGAAATAATTTTTTCAAATTTGAATTATTTAATTAAAATGAAGTCTATGGTAGATAGTAGATAGCCTTCTCATAACTTTCTGAATAACAGGTTTCGGAATAACAGATCCCAAACCTGTATTTGGTGTCTGTTAATATACATATGCAGACCATTTATTGATTGCTGCCAGATCCCATTTCTCAGCAACTTAGAAATCCGGTTTCAGCTTGTGTTTTGTTGCATTTCTCAGTGGCTGAATTTGCATAATAGAAATGAAATGTGCCAATAGTAATTTGTGGTATTAAATTCTGCAAACTGGAAAAGGTCAGGTAATGTCTTGCTCCTGCTGTATTCAACTAGTCAGATACTATAATGCACGTGTTTAAATACGTATTTGATTGATTGGGTGCAACAACACCCAGGAATCACAGATGCCGAAATGAATGCATACATGCAGACATGGCCCATTCAAAACTTATAAGCACTATATTAATAGCCCATCTGTGATATATATAATCAGTGGGACCTTCAGTTCACTGTTATTATAATACACTATCAAATTCAAAGAGAACAGTATATAAATGAAATATAAAATATTGTAGCAGAGAACTAGAAAGATAAGTAAGTATAGCTACTACATGGATCTACTTGACAATTACTTACATGACGACATGATTGCATACCTTCTGATGTTGTAATTGCATGGAATACTGAAGGGAGCAGATAATGCAGTCAAAATGGATACAGAGCCGGCAGAGTGTTAGGCTGCAAGATGCAGTGGAATATTAGTGGGAACAACAAAGAAATCAAAAATATTGTAGAATCTGTTTTGTTTAAAGGGGAAGGCATTTTTAGTAGCTTAAGTCACAAAATGTTTCAGTGTCCTTAATATATTGATAATGGGTTGAGTGCAGAGGATCTCTTGATCAAATATATTTTATTAGGACAGGTAAAGAGGGGACTAACACGTTTATGCCTGTTGGGGGCACTTATTAATTTTTGTTTTTGATCCTTTGTGAAATCCCACTGCAATATAAATTTTTCAGTTACTGGTTTGCACCCTCAGACTGGGGTGGGCAATGCGATTCTCCCCCTTGGCTTTATTTGGTGCAATCTAATGTACTAGTTCATAATTTTTTCTGTGGGCTCTTAGCAATGCTCATTCGCTATAATTATAATTCTTCCCTTAATCCCTTCTCCTTCAAAGTAACTGCATAACATCTTACATAACAAAGTGATAATTATAAAAAAAGCAAATAATGTACCAAAATTCCTTAAAATATAATTTACGAGGGACTGAAACAAGGAATAAAAAATACAATATAATTATGACTGGGAACAAACAGGAATGTCATTATGGAATATATTTGTAACATATTTTTGTTAGAGGAATAAAATCCCCTACTGTAAAAAGAAATACAATACAATATAAATCAATTGTTTATGATTGGCTATTTTCATTTTGCGACATCTGGTGTAACATCATGTGCATTTGTATACAGAGATATGCAGTTTTATTCCGTGAGAGACGTGTATGGATTGAACTGTTAAATAAAATATCCGAAAAGAAGCCAGGCTCTGCATGCCTCAATACCTTTAGGATTTTGTATTTCAATCATGAAGAACAATATTTAATTTTGTGTTTTTTTCCCCAGCAAACGTCTTAGTACGTGACAGAAATAACAAATGTTTGCTAAAGAAAGATTTACCAATTACAGATCCCAATCTTTTACTATAATAGCAACTATCAAAAAAGGTTTGTTATTATAATTATTATTATTGCTATTTATCTTTGCCTTAAAGATAAACTGCCTAAGATTGTTTGTCTAGAACTTGTTTGCATGTTTAGAGAGGTGCTGTTATATAAATGTATTCACATATATCTATAGAATTAAACAATATGCTGTCATTTATATGTATGTATGAATCAAATTATTCTATATCTTATGTCAACATTGTAGGTGCAATTTAAGTTTAAATTAAAAAAAAATCTGGTAGATACAGAAATAACAAATCTTATATAGTAAATAGTATATATAGGTAGTGATGGGTGAATCTCTCCCATTTCGGAAAAAACGGCAAAAAATTTGTGGAAACGGAAAGTTCCCGAACAATTTGTGAAATTCGGCCGTTTTCAAGAAAAATGTATTCGCTGGCGGCAAAACGCGGGAATTCGCTGCAAATTTGTGCCTGGTGAATTTATTCGCTCATCACTATATGTAGGCCGTAAACAGGTATCTATTTCTTTGTCAGTGGTTTGACCCTTTCGTACACCTAGAGGATTTCATGACGATCCCAGCACTTATGACTGTAGGAAAGAATTGACCTACTAGGGCTCAGTAGAAAACATAACATCTAGGACCCACTAAAAGTTAAAGTTAATTGCCAGAACAGGGATACTGTAAGTAGTCTACTGCACTCCAAACGCATGTAAATTGAACCCTTCGGTAGAGGCACCAGTTGTCCAACAAAATCTGGAGTGCCACAGCATGCCTTGTACTACAGTATGTTAAAAAAAACATATATGTCATATGGGTATATGGTGGAATGAAGAAAAGATGATGGAATTCTACTGAAGAAATGCCCATGTTGGGAAATGTGTTTTGGGCTTTGCTATATTCATTATTGATAACCAGCAAAACAAAATCTTAGCTACATAGGATAAAATGCATAAGAAAATAGTCTACATTTTTCTCCAAGGCATTTGTTGAATTATTTACATATATTCATGCCCGCATTCAGTCCCCAACAGCATGCACAACCTACCAAGAAAAGCAAAGGGGTCATATCTCTGTCTTCAGGCTACAAATCATGTGATCCCTAAAGGCATACATTTTTCTATCTCTGTACATTTTAAATCTTTTAACTTATAGCTGGTCTTTTCTCTACTTGATAGTACAGAATTGTATATGCTGTTTATAGGAAGATGCAAGAAGCATCCGTAGCTATACTATTAATGTGGTGAATAGTTGCAGGAACATCATTATTTTAAAAGACTACTGAATCTGTTATACTTTACTTTACAAAGCTTTGCAAGTGTTCTGATGAGCTAGAAGTCTGCATTTGCTAACATATAACATATATTGAAACTCTATCTAGAAACCCCATGAGTTCTATAAAGCATAAGGCTAATCTAAAACATTAGTTAAGTATATAAATAATACAATAGTGTAAATAAGATCAGTATACCAAATCAAAAAAAAAAGCTAATGGAAACAAGTAACAGCAAATATTTGGTGAAGTCACATCCTATACACATAGCTGGAAGAGGGTTTATGGAAAGAGTTACATAAATGATTTGATAGGAGGAAACAGGTTTTGTTCCTTTAGTGCATATCTATAAGAGAATATGAGATGTGAAAAAAGAAATAGTATTCTATAAAAAAAAGAACTGGACAAAATGACAAATCAAAAGAATGGCTGATCTAATGTACAGTAAAATACTTTACAAAATATTGCTGTTCTTATAAAAACACGCCACCTTGGAGGGAGTATGACTATTACTTAAAAATACTCTGACCCCCCCAACTCCCCCATGATGAATAGGGATGTAGCGAACTGCCGTTTATGTGTTCGCGAACGCCGTTCGCGAACACCGGCAAAAATGCGAACAGTTCGCGAACAGTTCGCGAACTTCGAACATCCGCAAAATCGTTCGATTCGAACGATCGAAGGATTTTAATCGTTCGATCGAAGGATTTTCGTTCGAATCGAACGATCGAAGCCATTCGATCGAATGATTTCATTCGATCGAATGGCTTCGAACGTTCGATTCGAACGAAAATCCTTCGATTTTAGCGGTCGAAGGAATCGAATGGTCGAATGGTCGAACGATTTTTGTTCGAATCGAACGCGAACTCGTATTGGCGAACGTCGCGCGACGTTCGCGAACATTCGGCGGACGCGAACAGTCGAAGTTCGCGCAAACTAGTTCGCTATATCCCTAATGATGAAGCTGAGTCCATTATCTAAAGAGATTTATGTTTTTCAACTTAACTTAATCTTCTTCTTCACTCGTGAGGGGGAACATGTAATACAATTCACAAAGAGAACATATTTGTGCACAAATAAATAAATAAAAATTCACAATCACAATGTAATATTCTTCAATAGGCTTTTATTGAATTGCAAATTCTAAGCATAGCAACTTTTTCAGTAGTAAGTTTTATTACATACACTGCGCATATAAACTGCAACATTCGCAATCACTATGCTACTGTCGTGTGAGGGGCAAAGGGTTCGCAAAATATTGCATTGTGAAAAATGTTTCCATTAGCTTACTATATTGCATTCCCCAATGAGTGAATTAAACAAAGACTATCAATACTTAAACTGCTTTCTACTACAATACTTTTGGAAATTGGTAAATATTTTTTTTATTTGTTTTTATTAAGTTTAACTTAACTTAAATAGGATTTACATTTCTTAATGCACAGACTAATCTTGACTTTAGTAGCCCTAGCCGCACTGCTCCAATGAGGTGAGTTGAAGAACAGGTCAGGTGGCACCACAGAGCGATGTATCAGGGGCTACAAAAAAGCCTCTCCTGGCACCTTTAAAAGCTGAATTTCAGATGTTTCAGATTATCATATATGTATGTTGCCAGATGATTTCAGGGATGTTGAAATTGTATTAAACTGTCTGTAGGGCTGGAAAATGAATGTTCACAATTTCCTTAAACAACCACTATAGTCTAGAATTACTCACATCCACTTGTATCCAAGCTTGCCATGGCAATAACATAGTATAAGGCCCACTTGAGACTGACACAGGTATCCAGTAAGACAACATTGACAACATCAATCTGGATTTGAAGTTCTAAGAGTGTCTCAACTGCCTCCATCCACCGAGTAATTTACAACGAGGAAATAATTAAAAGAAAATAAGCTAGTTCCCCAGTATAATGCTAAGTGACTTAATCCATTTATTAGCAATAAACTGAGTATTAAATGCAAATACTAAACACAATTCACATGGGGCTCATTTATAATACTGAGAAAATTTGCCCCTTGGCAGTAAGCTATGGCAGCCAATCAAACTTTTTTTTTTCACTGCTCAAAATGCACCAGGCTTAAAAAAATCCAAGCACTGATTGGTTGCTATAGGTTACTCCCAGTACTTCCAGTGTATATAAATTAGCTCCAAAATATTCTGTCTAGGTTTATGTTGGAATGTATAAAGGAATGTCCATTTGGGGATCTATATTTAACAGTGACTGCAAGCTATAGTTGCTGTTTCAGAAAGATGTCCAACACACAGGCCTTGCAGTGATGGGTATATTGTAGGTCTATTCCAAGCAAGGTATCATCTGCAAGGAATCTTCTCCACATGTTTATGGGGTTTCTTACTGTACAAAACATACAAACAATTGTTCTAAGGTACAATGTTTTGAGAGATATATGTTTCATTTACAATTGGTAGTGTAGCTAATCCATGCCTGAAATGTAAATTCACTGCTGCACACCACTTACTTGCATATAGGGTGCATTCAATTCTCAGATAGCCTCCAAGTCCAATAGTATCCAAGCTATGTAAGGGGAAGAAGAACACCAATGATTTTGCACCTGAGGAAGGGGTTGGTCCCTGAAAGTTTGTGCCACAATGCCTGCAATAAACAAGATGAAGGTCGTGTAAATTGGTGTGCTTCTTCCACTTAAATAGCTAATCCATGCCTGTCATACCCAATATAATTTTTATGCTGTTTTTGGAGAGTATTAAAGCAGTTAAGGGTTATTTTAATTAAATCACAAATCAATGTTAAAATATGCTCTTAAGCAGTGATGGGCAAATTTCTCCTGTTTTGCTTCACTCAAAAATTCCCGAAACAGTGAAAAATGTTAAAACTGCGAATTTTGCAGGCCACGTAAATTTTGACGCTCGTGTCAATTCGCAATAATTTTGACGCCCACATTAAAATAAACAGGTGTCCAAATAATGTTGACAGTTTTGACACAAGCAACTTTTCCGATGCTTGTCCAAATGTTTTTGATGATGGCGAATTTTCAGTGCCAGGTCAAGTCGGCCGGGTACCCTAGGCAACCCGGCAACTACGGCTCCCCCTATTGTTTGCACATGCGCAAGTGCGCTGAGGACACGCAAGCATGCATTCGCCAAGAACGTGCAAGTACACATGCGCCGGGGACACACAAGTGTGCATGCGTGGCCCAAACACGGATGCAGATACTGTATGTATAGGTGAGCAGGCGGAAGAAGAAAAAACTGCTGCCACTGCTTCTGGAACCAGGGGAAGGTGTGGGAAGAGGTACATGCCTGGCACCCCTCTACCTCTGCGCCCTAGGCACGTGCCTCTTCTGCCTACCCCTAGTTCCGGCCCTGCGAATTTTCACCTTTGTTTCGCAAATTTACTCACTGTGGCGAAACACGGAAATTCACTGTGAATTTGCGCCAGGCAAATTTTTTCACCCATCACTATTCCTTAATACTAGTCTTAATACTTCGAGCACTTTATTTTTAAATTGTAGCATTGTCTGTCACCTCTGTTCAGAAAATTTGGCCACTATTCAAACTGGAAACTTCTAGTTAATGTGCCTACTATACATAAAAAAATAAACTTATTATAAAAAGTAGTGAAGGAGTAAATGTCTATATTTAAATTCAAATAAATCTCATGAGGTCAGCACTGGGACTATTTAGGTTCAATGTCCCCAAATTATAAATCAGTTCAGTCTCTTTAAATAGTGACCTTTGGATATCACCCCTCCAAAGTCAAACTTTACTTCTTTAACTGCCATAAATTAGGTAATCAGATGTTTTTATCATGCTGCTATATCTGGACAAAATAAAAAGCATTAAGATATTTCTCAAACATGGAGCAGTCAACAGGTTCTTACTAAATAGATCTTCTTTCAGAGGCAAATGATAATTCATTATTACACAAAAAAATATTATTTGCTTAAAACTGACTCTGTGGGGGCTTTCTGTATATTTAGTTTGTAAAATAAGATATTCCATGCCTTCCATATTTCTATTCCTAATTCTAGTTCCGTAAATGGATGTGATGTTGAAATCCCAGATGTGAAAACTGGTTGGCTACAGCTCTCATTTGTTGAGGGAACTCTAGTCTGTAATGGTATTAAACAAAGCAGCCAGTCTAGTTTCTTAACGTGTTTTAATGATCCCTGGCAGCTAATTCAAAGAGATGAGCACATTATTTCACGTGCTGTGGAGAACACACATACAATAAAAAAAAATCAAAATGAAGACCATTTGCAAAGTAGTTTAAATGAATTTGGCCCTTAACTAAATGCCCAGCCCACTGAGCCCAGAAGGCAATTATATTTCTTGCTTTCTTTGAATACATTTTTTATTATCCAGCTGTAGAAAACATGTGAATGTGTGCCTCTGACCCAAACTTGTTCTTAGCTGGAGGTTGCTCTGCTGTTACTTTGTAATCTGCTCTTATTTGGACAGAAATATTAGTAAATCAATGTATGGACTCATAGACAACATAGAGAAGGTTTAGGTGTCCTAACTTCAGGCACGGATTTGTGGCGAGGCCACACTGGGGAGCACTCACCAGTGCTCCAGGCTCCTCCTCCATGCTCCTCACACAGGTGGAGGTAGTGTGGGCAGGTGATAGGACCTTGTGGCCTAGGGGCGCTGCCCGTGAAACCTGGCCCTTCCCATTTTAGTTATTGTCCTATGTTAACTTAGTTTACATAATTTTTACATAAATTCATGAACATTCTAACAGAGTAATAAATAACTTATATTTTGCTAAATATTTGAAGGTTTTGTAATCCAAACTGAATGAAAATGTGTTGATCATGAGCCATCACAATAGAAATACAACCTGAACTTTTTTACATTAGCCTATAACTGATTGTATTGTTCAGGACCTCAGGTCATTTGATATCTGTGGTTTCTTATTAATTGTGGTCCTGTAAATGCAGTCTAGTCACATTAATATATATATATATATATATATATATATATATATATATATATGCTCCCCAGTTGATATCACTTCCGTCTATTAGTTGGAACCACACGCCTACACTTGTTCTTTCATGTGGTTGGCAGGTATAAAAGTGCTCTTCTATTAGTATAATTCTCAGTGTCCAGCATCTGATCATTTTTATGGCCTTGATAATATATCCTCCACTCTTTTTGAGTAGATTTGAGGCTTTTGTTTAGGATTTAGACAGTGTTGGCCTGAGGGGGGTTGCAAACCCCCCCATGCGTGAATGAAAGTTTGCACTCTAAAGTTTATAAACTTATAAAATTTAGATTAACTGTAAGGAAATGTGCATATTTTAATAAAACGTCTAAAAATATTAGTATAGTCCCTTGTTTGACATGTGTTCAATGATTATACCATGTGCTGAACATACTTTTGCCTATTGTTTTGATCACAAAAAGAAAATCTGTTTTTATTACTTTTTGATCTTAACTGTGCAAACACTTTACCTTGCAAGGCAAAAAATGGAGTAGCTTCACTTTACATTTGCACTGGTTTAAAAGAATGGGTACAATTGGAAACCAGTTAATGAAGTGTTCCTCACAATTTTAGTAATACAACTAATATGCATGGTTCATACATGAGGAAATTCAAAAGAGACTAGAACATGTCAAGATAAACAAAGGTCCAGGGCCAGATGGTATTCATCCCAGGGTACTTAGCGAGCTTAGCTCTGTGATTGCCAAACCTCTTAATTTTTCAGGATTCTTTAAGGTCTGGCATAGTGCCGAGAGAGTGGTGAATTGCTAATGTGGTGCCGCTATTCAAAAATGGATCCTGTTCTCAGCTTTAGAACTATAGGCTGATGTCAGTGGTAGGAAAGCTTTTTGAAAGGGTTAATAAAGGATAAGATACTGGACTTCATAGCAAATCATAATTTTATGAGTTTGTGCCAGCATGGTTTTATCTTGCCAGACTAACTTAATTTCTTTTTATGAGAAGGTAAATAGGGACCTTGATCCTGGGATGGCAGTGGATGTGATTTACTTAGACTTTGCTAAAGTATTTGATACAGTACCACACAGAAGGTTACTGGTTAAATTAAGGAATGTTGGCCTGGAACATAGGGGCAAATTCACTAACTGGCGAAAATTCGCCAGCGATGGATTTTCGCACATCGCAACACTTCACCAGGCGTAAATTTGCCTGGACAACACTAATTCACAAAGATCCGAAGTTGTGCACAGGGTATCGAACGCTGGCGAAACTACACCAGCGAAATTACTCTCAGCAGTTCGAAGTTACGCTAGCATTGGCTATTTAGCATACGGCGTGCAGTTACAGTACAATGGCTGTATATGCTGCAGCAAATACATTACACTACACAAGGCCAGGGAACCTTAATAAAATTATATAAAGTTGTTATAATGCCCTACACATGTGCCCACAGTATAGTTTAGGTGCCATATGTTAGCAAATGTAGGGGGGAAGGAGTGTATGCTATCACCCTTTAAATAGAAAAAAACACCAGCGTTTTTTGGGACTTAGAAAAATTTTCAACTTTTTTTTGAGGAATACCTATCTACTCTATTACACTTCGTCTGGTCTGAGGTGGTGAAGGCAAGTCTGGCGCAAGAGGTAACGTTCAGTAAAATCCGCATCTTAGCGACTTTGCGTAGTAATGCTCTTTCGCCAGACTGAACATTTCGTTAGAGTGCGAAGTTGCTCCAGAGTCTATCTCCTTGGCGAAATTAGCCAGCTACCGTTAGTAAATCGGTGAAGTCCCTTGCTTTTCAGCTTGATTATTAATGACCTGGAGATTGGCAATGAAAGTACTATTTCTTTTTCTGCAGATGATACTAAATATAAATATAAATGCAAGTTATACACTAAATGGCAGTGTGTTGGGAGTTTCCCTAAATGAGAAGGATCTTGGGGTTTTTTGTAGATAACAAGTTGTCTAATTCTGGGCAGTGTAATTCTGTGGCTACTAAAGCAAAAAAAGTTATGTCTTGTATAAAAAAGGGCATTAACTCAAGAGATGAAAACATAATTATGCCTCTTTATAGGTCCCTGATATGGCCTCACCTGGAGTATGCTGGATTTTCATTTGAAGGGGTTGAACTTAATGGACTTCTTCTTTTTTCAACCCGATTTAACTATGTAACTATGTAACAGAAAAGAGTGTGCAAGATTTTCGTGTAAGTTCAAATGAATTTAAGCCACATTAGACCACCTCAAGGATGCATGAGGAACCTTGCTATATTTTATTATCTGAATATCTATTTGGGCCACCCCCTAGGCCAGAGGGTCCACCAATTGCCCAATCTCACAAGCGTGCTACCCCGCATATGTGCCCCCCTTGTAAGTGTGCACACATGCACAGGCTCCCCCGCAGAGGGGATTAGGTGCATAGTAGCATATCCCCATTGCTTTTCACAAAATTAGAATTTGGCTGGGAGCAATGTCGTCCCTAAAATCATGATTTGCCACAAATCCAGGCCTGATTGTTATATCAAAAGCATTTTTTCACAGAAATCTCTAAAAGAGGTGGTAAGTCAGTAACCCAATGAAAGAAGATAGGTAAGTAATAAAACAAAGAGTAGCCATTAGATAAATACAAATAGGGAAAAAAGTTACAGTAACTTCTTTAAGCTTCTGGACCAAAAGTCTTCTCATTTAGGGGCAGATTTATCAAGGGTCGAATTTCGTAGTGGAAAATACCACCATTGAATAAAATCCTCCGACATTTGAATTCGAAGTCAGAGGATTTAATTCATCGTACAATCGTATTCTGATCGTACGATCGTACTCTGATCATACTTTGAATCATACAATTCGAACGATTTTATCGTACGATCGTACGAGTTTCCTTCGAAACCAAAAAACTTAGAAAATTGCTCTGGAAGGTCCCCATAGGCTGACATAGCACTTCGGCAGATTTAAGTTTGCGAAGTATTGAAGTCGAAGTTTTTTTAAAGAGACAGTACTTTGATTATCGAATGGTCGAATAGTTGAACGATTTTTACTTCGAATCGTTCGAGTCGAAGTTGAAGTTCGGAGTAGCCTATTCGATGGTCAAAGTACGCAAAAAATTACTTCGAAATTCAAACTTTTTTAACTTCAAAAATTCACTCGAGCTTAGTAAATCTGCCCCTAAGTATTAATGAATCTTTTAATCCTCTAGCATTGGAGGCTCTATTACTTTAAGAGATATCTAACAGCTAACCTGATGCAGAACTCAAAGGTCCTGGGTATTAGGAAAGTGAATACACTAAAATGTAAATTACAAAAAAAATTGCATTTTACACCTAGACCGATATGCAAATACATTTTTCGAAAAATTAATACATATATATGCACAATTTAGAGCTCTATGCTTAAATATCCCCCTTAATACTAATATAAATGCTGATTTACTGTACTGTATTTTGAGAAATCACAAAAATAGGTGGTAAAAAAATGTGCTTTGGTAGCAAATAATAGCTACACATATCAAAAAGCATCAGATTATGTAAAACAATTGTATCAGCTAAATGCCTTTTCTACTGTTCACATACAGTACATCATTAATACTCTTTTTTTTGTAGTTAAATGCTTACCTATAATCTTCTGCGGAAGAATTAAAGTCCATAAAAGCAAGCTTGCTGCGGAAAGCAAGATATTTTCCACATTAGTTAGGAATAGTAAGTCTCATATTGGTTTTATAGAAAGCTGATTTAGAATAAAGCCATGGACCTGTTATTAGAGAAAATAATTAAAGTTATGGGCTCCTATAATACAAAATACTGCATAACAGATAAATGTGCTTTATGAATATTATGCTGCACTCATCCAACAGCAAACCTGGTGCTTAGCCAAAACAGGGCAGTGCAATGCCGATAAATGTATTCACATTACAGGGCACATCATGGCCTATACCTATAATAAACATGTGTACATGGCAGTAACCCAGTGACTGGCAATTTTTAGCCAGCTGCAGGTTGAATAATGGACACAAACATTTGATTGGTTGTCATGGATTTATGCCTCTGTGCAAATGTGCAGAGTGTTTATAAATAGTGGTCACCCTCCTAAATCACTGTCATTAACAGCTAACTTTGATTTCTGGTTGGCTTTAGAGTAGATTATGAATAGATCATTGCATATACTATGGGGTGATTCACTATTTAAATGCAAATACTGTATGTAATAATTAGTGTTCCAGTGATTCGTAAAGGAGAACTATCATAAACACAAAAATAATTTCATAGAAATATGGAACTCATCAATTGGAATTTTTGTATCATCTCCAAAATAATTATGTCTCCACTTTTACATTCTCAGCAATCTTTTTTTTATTTCGGTATAGTTATTTAAGATTATTTTCTCATTCGATATTCAAAGTCGATAGATTTCAATTAGAGGGTCGAATTTCGAAGTTTTTTTAACTTAGTAAATCTGCCCTTAAATGTACGTTAGTTCACTTCTAAGGGGAGATCAAACAGGCAAAAGAGAAGTACCTGAACAGTCTCTACAAAAGTCTTACAAAAGTCCCTCTATATCTGGCTTTGCCAAAAGTGTTTTAACTGCCTTATTCTCCTAGAGCAACCCAACATGAGAATTTAGCCCTACTGTGGCTAATACTGGACTTCAACCAAAATGTTCAGGTTCCTGCCTATTACAGGTTCTGGAAGACATACCTCGATGCTAAAGGGAGATCAAAGAAACTATTGTAGAGGACTGCTCTTGAATACCCTCCATGTGGAGTTCACACGTTGTTGTACAGGCAAGAACAACATTATTATTGGTGCTACCATAAACTATTCTAAACTATTCTACTAGTGTTTTTTTTTTTTTTTTTTTTTTAATTCTTTATTTATAAGTTTCCAGAGTACAGAAAAAGAAAAGCAGGGATAGAGTCCAGATAAAAATAAGTTACATGGCATATTTTAACATACAATCTTCAGAAGCTTATTCTTGGTTAGCTAGCATATTATCACCTTAAAATGTAAGTACTTCTTTGCACTTTTACCCTAAGGTAAGTCTAACCCATTACACCATATCTTTGAGAAAGAAGAAACAGACAACAAAATAAATAAGTAAAAAAAGAAGAAAAAAAAAGTGGATAGGGATACATATCCGTACATACGCATGTATACCCCTACATATATAAGAGTATACAAGAGGACCATGGACTAAGATATTTATGATTACTATTACATCTGGGTTCACTGCCATATGGATATCATATTTAAATTCTGGATAATTAATTCTTGATATTCTCTAGATTCTACAAACAGAAGCCAGTGAGTCCATTTTTCGTGTTGGTCTGTTTCGACCCATAAACAATAATTTGAATGCTGTGTCAGGTGGGCCCTTTGCATCCATAACACCGGACTTGTGCAAAAAAATTTGCACCTGTATCCTACTAGTTTTTCGCATGAAAAAACCCTACCCTACCACAGACTTATAAGATCTATAATATGATATGTTTACCTTTTTGATACTACCATGTGGGGAGGTGCCAGCATTTGAATACTATGACCAGAGTTAAATAGTTAGGGACCGCTATATGGGGTTTACCTTGACATGGTATGGTGGCTTACCAATTTTATGATCATAACTTTGTAGCCAAAAACCCCTGTATTTGTAAATACATGAACTTGCATAGATACTTGATTACTTATAAGACAGGGGACCAGGGAATGTGCATTGATCAACCCCCCATTCTTTTTAAGTTAATTTGGCCAGATCAGTAGCACTTCCATTGCATTTAAATATATTTTTACTTAGCCTTGGAGTGCTCCCACAACCCCCTTTTTTGCATTTTGTATTGTAGCAGAGTTATTCTGCTGGAAGTCTAGCAGTTATGCTGCAGGCCAAACTTTCATGTGGTTTTTGCACCCCCACACTGTCCCTTTAAATGGTGGTCCCATGCCTTTAAAACTAGGTGTTGGTTTTGGCAGTCTCTTTGTCTTAAAAGCCACAAGCGGTGGAGTATTAAGCCTGTAGAACCAATGTTTTGGTCTAGGCAATCTCTCTCTTTTAAAAGCTGATGGCGGGGGAAGCCCTCTGACTGAAACCCATGCCCAGGTCAGGAGACACTTACCCCAAGAAATGCTACCATGCAGGGAGGTGCCAGCCTTTGAATACTATGACCGGAGGCAAATAGTTAGGGGCTACCCCATATGGGGTTTACTTTGATGTGGTATGATGGCTTACCAATTTTATGATCATAACTTTGTAATTAAAGCAACTTTACCCGTAAATACATGTACTTGCATATATACTGAATATGCATTGATCAATCCCCCTTCTTTTTATTTACCTTTTTGATGACTACTTATTATTGCTTTGAAAATTCAGCAATCTGTTTTGTCAAATAATTTTAGTCTTTTTTAAAAAATACAAATGCCTTAAATGTCCCAGCTATATAACTATTTATATAACCCTTATGTTTTGGTCATTTTGGCAACATGAATACCATACATGTGTAAGCCTTTTGGAATACAATGTTCTATTTCAAAGGATAGGAAAATGATGGAAAGGAAACAATTTTAGACAAATGTAATAAAAGCAAGAAATATAAGGTCCAGGATACTGTTTGTCAGTTCTGCAAATCTGAAAACTTTGAAAGTGCAAGTTAATTCAGACTTATTTACTGGGCTGCTAAAGTTTACAGAGTAAGTTAAATGACTGAAACACAGGAATGCAATTGTCAGGGAACCTTGAGGTTGTTTCAACAGGATAACTGATGATAACTGTATTGATAGGGAAGGAGGTTAAAAAATGGCAGGCTTGAAACTTTGTGAATTATTGTTGTGGAAAAAGACAATAAAATTCGAAAAAGTGGAAATTGAGAAAATAAAAGTTAAAAATGATCTTTCTTTAGCTAAGCTGCTCATGTCCTATAAAGTGCATTTCTATGATTTGTTTAGGGGAAAAATAATATCTGAAATTAATATATACTAAGGGGCCCATTTAGTAAACCACAATTTTTTCTGGTCAAGTTTTTTAATGCTTTCATTTTCTTATTATTGGATATGATAGAACACTATTACATGAGAAAATCCTACTTGAGACTAAAGTAAACACATTTTCCCCAGAAGCTTTGGAACTAGACACTGACAGAGGAATCAAACACAGACATCCTGATTCCTGATCAGTGTCATTCATTTCTTCAACAAAGGCTCAACCATTAACTCACAAATTCTAGTTTTTCTGTAAATATATGTTTGTTTTTATTTTGTAGGGCTCCTTCAACCAAAGTCATGACTGTGCATTTCAGTAAGGTTGAAAACAATAAAAATCTTAAATGAAATGGCTATTGGTGCTTACATAAGAAAGGCCAAATAACCACCAGCTAAAATAAAGAAATAACTTTGATTTCATAAAAAAAAAAATCCTATATTTATTTAATATGGTTATATTTGGTTATGGTTATATTTAATAATGGTTAGTATTCCTTTACGAAATATGAATTTGCAGTTGGCTTTTGATTAAAACTCCCTGTTTAGTTCAGCAAATGTTTATATAACCATAAAAGTTCTTGCCAGCTGGGTGTTCCTTAAGCTGCAGCATTGCTTTGACTAGACTAAATCCAGGTGCAGTGTTAATATTTTCCAGCAGCTGAGTAGCTTAAACTGCAAAACTGCACACAAATTAAAAGCTTTTTTTCCCCCACGTTTGCATTTATTGAATCAAACCAGTTGTGTCCTAATTTATTTTAATAGTAAGTCTTTAAATAATGGACATGGCATAATTAAGGCCAGAATTTATTGTATTGCTAAATATTAACAAAATGTGGAAAAAGCAAAAAACACATATTCCAAGTAGGTTACATGCATTATCCAGATCTGTAAAAAAAAGAAAGAAAATTGTTGGAAGTATCACTAATACAATATCACTATGGATTTTGTCTATGGATATGTGAATGGTCCTTCAACCTCAAAGAAAGCACATCCTTGCAATTGTAATTACATCTTTCTTAGTCAACAAGTTCAGTAGATAATTAACAAATACAAATATTCTATAATGATTTAGAACTCACACTTTGATTCCTTTTAACAAATTGCAATATTATAATCAGCAATAACTAATGTCTAAACCTGGGATCTATGACAAACCCAATTCAGACAACAGTACAGGAATATTGCTTTGGTTTGTTGGATGGATGATCTTTAAGATAGTAAAACAATAGGGCTTAATGCCTATTGATGTACTGAGTTTACCGAAACAGCTGTGAAGCCTTTTCAAATAGATCAGTAAATGGCATCATCTGACCTTTAATTTAAAAGTAAGTTTTCTGGATATATTTGTAGAACATTCTTGGGCTCATCTACTAACAATGGTGCAGATTTTGAACTAATGTGTTCATGCAAAGTTACAAATGAGCAGTCAGATTTGATTGGACTAACACAATTGGAATAATGAAAGTTAATGTCTCATTTAGTTGCTATGGATACACCTAGATTTTTGCTTCAGCCCAGCAGTGTAAATCTTTCAATGCAGGCAATATATTGTATACTTACTTAATACATATGGGAGATACCAGGAGAATAAGGGACACATATATCATAAATCGTCACTGAAATATTGAGAATGCCATCAAGGAATGCTTGTTTTACAATAGCCACCTTTGGCTTCAGGTGGGACTACTCAGATTAGTGATGTGAAGATCAGGAGACACTCAACCTGCAAAATGTTGCTATTATAGGACCTGCACTTAACTTTTACCCACATTTTCTAGTTATGTACACTACTTTTGTGTGCGCCTCTGGTTCCAAGTAGTTTAGTCAGCATGCTCCTTGAATTCAGAATTAGCTTCAATTTGGTGCAAGTCATACAATGTCCACTTCACACTGTTTTCTTGAACCGGTATACTCACAGACAGCACCAGCCACAGGATGTTTTTGTTTAAAATTACTTTATTGGAACTTGGGCTCTGACCCAGATATTTCAGACCGCCATGAGTCTTTTAACAAGCTGGTTCCAAGTGACAGAATCTTCAAGAGCGGTGGAGGACTGTACTTCCCCAAACCAAGATTTCCTCAGGAGTTAGATATGCGTGAAGATTGCAAAAATCTAGTAAATGCAGATTAGAATGCATACTTAATTCAGAAAAAGTGGGTAAATATATATATATATATATATCTCCTTGATAAAGGCCCCAATGTGGGCCGAAACATTGGATGCACAGTGATGTTACAATAAAATATTATTGATTGATGAAATTGGTGTGCTGGTCCATCCTGAAAATTATATATATATATATATATATATATATATATATATATATATATATATATATATATATATATATATATATTTGTAGAAAAAGCTGAAGCACACCAGGATTTTCTTCAAAAAGATAAAGTGTTTATTTCATCAACGTTTCGGACCTCACATGGGGCCTTTATCAAGATATATATAAAACGTTGATGAAATAAACACTTTATCTTTTTGAAGAAAATCCTGGTGTGCTTCAGCTTTTTCTACAATTATTTATATATATATATATATATATATATATATATATATATATATATATGTGTGTGTGTTGGTTAGAAACATCAGTAGTAATAAGCAAAAAGAAAACCGCACCAACAGATCTTCATACAAAATAAACAAAAAAGTTTTATTAATCAACGTTTCGGCTCAACCGCTGGAGCCGTCTTCAGGAACAAAAAAAAAAAAATATATATATATAATTGTTCAGGATGGACCAGCACACCAATTTCATCAATCAATAATATTTTATTGTAACATCACTGTGCATCCAATGTCCAAAGTGTGGCGCATATATATATATATATATATATATATATATATATATTGCCACACTTTACTTTACTTTTCTTGAGATTGGCACAGATATGGCACATTTCTTATTTAGAGATATTAAACAGGCAATAATAATGTGAACATAAACAAAGGATAGAGGAACCTATGAAATGTGGCTAAACACAATGCAGTAACTAAATATCAGAACACATTTTTACTGCATTACTACTTCAACATTTAAATCATAACCCAATATTAAAAAAAACTATAAGAGGAAGTTCCTGCAATGAGTTAAGCCTCGCTTCATACTTGGTTATTTTCCTATTTGTTTTTTCTTGCATTTTTTACAGGTGCTCCTACCTAACCTCCTCCTACCCATTTGTGGGAGATATATTTGCAGGTAAAAATGATTGCACCATTAGTACTATTTTTGGGGGAAGGTTCTTTATGTACACATGTAACAATAATACAGAATGTAGTATGCATGCATGCTATACAGCAGATGGAAAAGTACAAAGAAAAAGTATATATAAAAAAGTTAAACTATAAATCCCATTGTAGGTTGTGTTGTGGCATGGGTAGAAAATTAAATATGGAGATTGCTGGCATTGAATACTAATGAAAAAACAGTATTTTCCACTTTGAGTATGTAGTAGGAATTGGTTTCATTTGTCATGGGAATATTTTTTATGAGTCTTACATATTATATACAATGCTAAGAGGAATGGGTAAAGTTCCAAAAGTCATTAATAGCTAACATAGCTTTAATGATGTACAAGTTGACCCCACCAGTAGGGTGGGTTTTGGTTGGGCGCAGACCAGATTATGGAAATACACTGCTCCCTAAGATTTTGGGTCTTGAAACCTGAGGTGCGCCCAGAAGAGTATACAGAATGAGAATACGCTGGTACAGGTCGGGTGCAGGTCCTACAATGGCAACATTTTTTGGGTTAGCGTCAGGCGCGTGTTAAGGATTTGGGGGTTAGGGTCAGATGCAGGTTGAATTTCTCATGACCCACACACAGCTAAACTTATCAAAGCAAGGTCAAAAATTAAAAAAGTAATTTAAGTTGTTATGGAGATTTAATAAGTGCAGCTATACATTATATTTATCAGTATTAGAGTATATGAGATACAAATGGATTGTTCACCTTCCCAGACATATACTTGTGTGTGTCATCCAATAGATAATTGGTCATAATACCATTGTAAACAAGTACAGTAGAATAGAAATGCGTACCATTAGGATGTATTGCTATTGGACATATAATATCTTTTCATTTTTAATTAAGAATATTTGTGCCTCAAGGTCCAAACAGCAGAACGAATCAGTTTAACTATACAATACAGACTGGCTACAAAAGGTACATAGTGTGATCAACCTTAAGGTTATCTTGCACCCATTTAATTTCCTCTCTGCTTTGTCCTCGTACCAATGTGCAATAAGTAGATCAATAAATAAATATAATAAAAATGATCAACATGTAATCTTGAAAACATCAGCTTTTCATCTATGCTTGGTATTATTTGTGTTCTACAGCTACAGAAAGGAATGGTTTCTTTAATCTTGTTTTCAGTGTTTATACATTTTTATTCCATTGAAAATAAAAGAAAATAAATATTTGAATTCTATTTAGGTATTCTTGTGGAAAGGTAGTGCCTCCATTAACTCTTGTTTAAAATGTAATCAGCATAGAAAATACGTTATTATTACGAAGGCAAACATCAGCTCTGGAACTCACTAATGCTTTCACCAAGGGTATGTTGTACTGCATAGAAGGCAATACCTAAGAATTTATTTAGTCTTGAGGGTCCAAGAACAGTATTGCTATCAGCAGTTATATAAGCTGGAGCATGAACAGAGAAACAATATTTCAATGTGAGTGGGATGTACAAAGATATGGTGAGATTAATCACAGTTTCATGACATTCAGCCCTGTGATGTGACCAAAGATGGTCAGTCGTACTGATGGAAGAGAAGAAACATCCACTTGGTGCAGCTCAGTCCTTCCTACCTTCCATTCTGATGCAGGGGAACCCTGGAACTACAACCACCTCGTGACCAGACAGTAGATTCAAGGTTCCCTTCACACCCAGCATCAATAGTTTCAGCACACTTGCACCTAAAGGATTGGAAGTAGACATCACTCGCACACCAAGCTCCAACACAAAATTGCATGAGACTCAACACTAGAGATGTCGCGAACTGTTCGCCGGCGAACTTGTTCGCGCGAACATCGGGTGTTCGCGCTCGCCGGAAGTTCGCGAACGTCGCGCGACGTTCGCCATTTTGGGTTCGCCATTGTTGGCGCTTTTTTTTGCCCTCTCACCCCAGACCAGCAGGTACATGGCAGCCAATCAGGAAGCTCTCCCTTGGACCACTCCCCTTCCCTATAAAAACCGAAGCCCTGCAGCTTTTTTTCACTCTGCCTGTGTGTGCTGAAGAGATAGTGTAGGGAGAGAGCTGCTGCCTGTTAGTGATTTCAGGGACAGTTGAAAGTTTGCTGGCTAGTAATCGTTTTGATACTGCTCTGTTATTGGAGGGACAGAAGTCTGCAGGGGTTTGAGGGACATTTAAGCTTAGGTAGCTTTGCTGGCTAGTAATCTACCTTCTACTGCAGTGCTCTGTATGTAGCTGCAGTGGGCAGCTGTCCTGCTTCTGATCTCATCTGCTGACTGCTGCAATAGCAATAGTCCTTGTAAGGACTGCTTTTATTTATTTTTTTGTTGTTTTACTACTACTACTACTACTACTACTACTACTACTACTACTACTACTATAAGAGCCCAGTGCTATTAGTCTAGCAGTGTTGGGGAGTGGGACTGGTGTGCTAATCTGCTGCTCCTAGTAGTTCAGCAGCACCAACTTTAATTTTTTTTTTTTAATATTCATTCTTTTTTTATTTAACTTTTTTTTTATTTTACTACCGCTGTAGTAGTGTATAAGTTGACCTTTTAGGCATTATTTGCCCTGTAGGCATTTTTTGCCCAGTGTGTTATTCAACCAACTGCTATCTAGCTGTGTGCCCGTGTTCACATTCTGTCTAAATATCCATAATATTACCGTCTCCAGAAAAAACACCGGAGTGACTTTTTTCAAGCAGCCATAATAAATTTTACGTAATCCGTATCCATCGCTGTAGTAGTGTATAAGTTGACCTTTTAGGCATTATTTGCCCTGTAGGCATTTTTTGCCCAGTGTGTTATTCAACCAACTGCTATCTAGCTGTGTGCCCGTGTTCACATTCTGTCTAAATATCCATAATATTACCGTCTCCAGAAAAAACACCGGAGTGACTTTTTTCAAGCAGCCATAATAAATTTTACGTAATCCGTATCCATCGCTGTAGTAGTGTATAAGTTGACCTTTTAGGCATTATTTGCCCTGTAGGCATTTTTTGCCCAGTGTGTTATTCAACCAACTGCTATCTAGCTGTGTGCCCGTGTTCACATTCTGTCTAAATATCCATAATATTACCGTCTCCAGAAAAAACACCGGAGTGACTTTTTTCAAGCAGCCATAATAAATTTTACGTAATCCGTATCCATCGCTGTAGTAGTGTATAAGTTGACCTTTTAGGCATTATTTGCCCTGTAGGCATTTTTTGCCCAGTGTGTTATTCAACCAACTGCTATCTAGCTGTGTGCCCGTGTTCACATTCTGTCTAAATATCCATAATATTACCGTCTCCAGAAAAAACACCGGAGTGACTTTTTTTCAAGCAGCATTCTTATATTTTACGTAATCCGTATCCACCGCTGTGTATACGTTGACCTTGTAGGCATTATTTGCCCTGTAGGCATTTTTTGCCCAGTGTGTTATTCAACCAACTGCTATCTAGCTGTGTGCCCGTGTTCACATTCTGTCTAAATATCCATAATATTACCGTCTCCAGAAAAAACACCGGAGTGACTTTTTTTCAAGCAGCATTCTTATATTTTACGTAATCCGTATCCACCGCTGTGTATACGTTGACCTTGTAGGCATTATTTGCCCTGTAGGCATTTTTTGCCCAGTGTGTTATTCAACCAACTGCTATCTAGCTGTGTGACCGTGTTCACATTCTGTCTAAATATCCATAATATTACCGTCTCCAGAAAAAACACCGGAGTGACTTTTTTTCAAGCAGCATTCTTATATTTTACGTAATCCGTATCCACCGCTGTGTATACGTTGACCTTGTAGGCATTATTTGCCCTGTAGGCATTTTTTGCCCAGTGTGTTATTCAACCAACTGCTATCTAGCTGTGTGACCGTGTTCACATTCTGTCTAAATATCCATAATATTACCGTCTCCAGAAAAAACACCGGAGTGACTTTTTTTCAAGCAGCATTCTTATATTTTACGTAATCCGTATCCACCGCTGTGTATACGTTGACCTTGTAGGCATTATTTGCACAGTGTTTTCTTCAAACCGCCATCTAGCTGTGTGAGCTTGTTCACATTTTGTCTAAATATTGATAATATTATCGTCTCTAGAAAAACCACTTGAGTTACTTTTTTTCAAGCAGCATTCATATATTTTACGTAATCCGTATCCACCGCTGTAGTAGTGTATACGTTGATCTTGTAGGCATTATTTGCACACTGTTTTCTTCAAACTGCCATCTAGCTGTGTGTATTATCGTTTCCAGAAAAACCAACTGAGTTTTTGTTGTTGTTGTTTTTTTAAAAATAATGCCAGGCAAAGGCAGGCCGCCACGCAGAGGCCGTGCTAGGGGCCGTGCTGCTATGCAATCCTGTGGCCCTAGCAAATTGCCCAGTTTTAAAAAGCCAATGACCCTGAACTCCCAAAATGCTGAAGAGGTAGTTGACTGGCTTACACAGCACACCCCATCCTCTACCGTTTCTAACTTTACCACAACATCCTCCTCATCCTCCACTGCTATGGCCACCCCACGTAACACTTCCTCCACCACCGGTGCCCCATCTTCACTGGAGTCAGAGGAGTTATTTTCCCATGAGTTTCTTGAACTGAGTAATGCGCAACCATTATTGGCAGAAGAAGATGAAGGAGATGAGGACGTTACACCAGATTTAATTCTGGCAGAGAACACGACAGAGATGGACATAATGATGAGTGATGAGGAGGAGGAGGAGGTCCCCGCTGCTGCTTCCTTCTGTGATGTGTCAGAAGAAATTGATGCATCTGAGGAGAATGATGATGAGGAGATTGATGTTTTGTGGGTGCCTAGTAGAAGAGAGCAAGAGGAGGGTAGTTCAGATGGAGAGACGGAGAGTCAGAGAGGCAGTAGGAGAATAAGACTTAGAAGAAGCAGGGAGGCCAGCCCGCAGGGATCAGTAGGGCAACAACATGTATCGGCACCTGTGTTCAGCCGGCCAACGCACCCGCCATTGCCGCCAATGCCGCCAACTTCTACTGTTACCGCCAGATCGCACACTTCCAAAAAGTCAGCAGTGTGGGATTTTTTTAATGTGTGTGCCTCTGACAAAAGCATTGTAATTTGCAATGAGTGCAGTCAGAAACTGAGCCTTGGTAAGCCCAACAGCCACATAGGTACAACTTCTATGCGAAGGCACATGAGCGGCAAGCACAAAGCACTTTGGGAGCAACACCTCAAAGGCAACAGGCAAACTAAAAGTCACACTCCTTCTGGTCCAGCATCTTACTGCTCTACCTCTGCTCTCCTTGACCCATCTGAACCACCCTCCACTCCGCCTTCCACCTTGACCACCTGTTCCCATTCCCAGTCATCTGCCACCAGCCAAGTTTCTGTGAAGGCCATGTTTGAGCGTAAGAAGCCAATGTCTGACTGTCACCCCCTTGCCCGGCGTCTGACAGCTGGCTTGTCTGCACTCTTAGCCCGCCAGCTTTTACCATACCAGCTGGTGGACTCTGAGGCCTTCCGCAAATTTGTAGCAATTGGGACACCGCAGTGGAAGGTACCCAGCCGCAATTTTTTTTCTAAAAAGGGAATACCACACCTGTACCAACATGTGCAGAGCCAAGTTACCGCATCTCTGTCACTTAGTGTTGGGCCAAAGGTCCATATGACTACTGACGCATGGTCCTCCAAGCATGGTCAGGGCAGGTATGTCACCTACACTGCCCACTGGGTGAACTTGGTAATGGCTGGGAATGGGAAGCAGGGAATGGGTAGCTCAACAACAACAACAACAGTGGAGTTGGTGTCACCGCCACGGATTGCACGCGGTTCTGCCACCACCTCTACTCCTCCATCGCTCTCTACCTCGTCTTCTTCCTCTTCTTCTTCTTACTCTGCTGCTGGGTCCTCCTTCTCCTCCTCCACACCTGTGCACCCCCAGCTCCCCCTAGGCTATTCGACGTGCCAGGTACGCCGTTGTCACGCTGTCTTGGGGATGACGTGCCTGGAAAGCAAAAACCATACCGGATCTGTACTCCTGTCATCTCTGCAGTCACAGGCCGATCGGTGGCTGACCCCACACCAACTGCAGATCGGAAAAGTGGTGTGTGACAATGGAAGCAATCTGTTGGCAGCGTTGAGACTGGGAAATTTAACACATGTGCCCTGCATGGCACATGTGTTAAATTTAATAGTCCAACGTTTTGTCTCCAAGTACCCAGGATTCCAGGACGTTCTCACCCAGTCCAGAAAGGTGTCGGCCCATTTCAGACGTTCCTACACAGCCATGGCACGCCTTGCTGACATTCAGCAGCGCTACAACATGCCAGTCAGGCGTTTGATTTCTGACAGCCAGACTCGCTGGAATTCAACGCTCCTTATGTTGGAACGTCTGCTGCAACAACAAAGGGCCGTCAACGAGTACCTTTTTGAACTGGGTGGTAGGACTGGATCTGCAGAGCTGGGGATTTTTTTCCCCCGTTACTGGGTGCTTATGCGCGATGCCTGCAGGCTCATGCGACCTTTTGAAGAGGTGACAAATATGGTCAGTCGCACCGAAGGCACCATCAGCGACCTAATACCCTTCGCTTTCTTCCTGGAGCGTGCCGTGCGACGAGTGACAGATGAGGCTGTAGACCAGCGTGACGAGGAGCTGGAAGCGCACGATTTATGGTCGCAATCACCAGAACGAACCCAGGCACCTGCTGCAACGCAGGGAGAGGTGCCAGAAGTGGAGTCAGAGGAGGAAGGTGGCTTTGTGGAGGAGGAGGAGGAGGACCAACAGGAGCAGGCTTCCCAGGGGGCTAGTGGTGACCTTTTGGGGACCCCTGGTCTTGTACGTGGCTGGGGGGAGGAGACCGTGGATGATGCAGTCCTTGATAATGAGGAAGCGGAGATGGATAGCTCTGCATCCAACCTTGTGAGAATGGGGTCTTTCATGCTGGCATGCCTGTTGAAGGACCCCCGTATCAAGAGGCTTAAGGAGAAGGACCTGTACTGGGTCGCAACGCTACTAGACCCTCGGTACAAGCATAAAGTGTCAGAAATGTTACCAACATACCACAAGTCCGAAAAGATGCGGCATTTACAAACCAGCCTGCAAAACATGTTGTACAATGCTTTTAAGGGTGATGTCACTTCAGGAACTCATCAACATTCCAGGGGCAGAGGTGCCAGTAATCCTGCCACGAGCACACCTGCAAGGACAAAGCCCTTTGGCCGGTCTGTAACGTCAGACATGCAAATGTTTTTCTGTCCAAGGCAGCGCCACAACCCTTCGGGATCCACCCTCAAAGAACGCCTCGACCGGCAGGTAGCGGACTACCTGGCATTAACTGCAGATATCGACACTCTGAGGAGCGATGAACCCCTGGACTACTGGGTGCGCAGGCTTGATCTGTGGCCAGAGCTGTCACAATTTGCCATGAACCTCTTGTCTTGCCCAGCCTCAAGTGTGCTCTCAGAAAGGACCTTCAGTGCAGCAGGAGGGATTGTAACTGAGAAGAGAACTCGCCTAGGTCACAAAAGTGTCGATTACCTGACCTTTATTAAAATGAATGAGGGGTGGATCTCGGAGGGTTACTGCACGCCGGAAGACTTGTTCTGACTTCTATGCAGCTGTCCTTCTCTTCAAGCCTCATGACTCCACACACAGCTGTCCTTTAGCGTCCTCCTCCCTCCGCCACCGTTACAAACTAGGGTGCAAACCCTACTGGTTTAATTTTTTCTGGCCTCTGTGCTTCAGTGGCTGCAACCAAAAAAACTGGGCAAACAATGTCTACAAGGTCAACGTATGGCGAAAAATGACTATTTTCAGCATTTATATGGCATATTTTTTCTGGCAACTGTGCTTCAGTGGCTGCGTCCAAAAAAATGCATATTTTCTGCATTTATATGGCATAATTTTTCTGGCCTCTGTGCTTCAGTGGCTGCAACCAAAAAAATGCATATTTTCTGCATTTATATGGCATAATTTTTCTGGCCTCTGTGCTTCAGTGGCTGCAACCAAAAAAATGCATATTTTCTGCATTTATATGGCATAATTTTTCTGGCCTCTGTGCTTCAGTGGCTGCAACCAAAAAAATTTATATTTTCAGCATTTATATGGCATAATTTTTCTGGCAACTGTGCTTCAGTGGCTGCGACCAAAAAAATGACTATTTTCAGCATTTCTATGGCATATTTTTTCTGGCCTCTGTGCTTGAGTGGCTGCGGCCAAAAAAACTGGGCAAACAATGCCTACAAGGTCAACGTCGTTGACCTTGTAGGCATTGTTTGCCCAGTTTTTTTGGCCGCAGCCACTCAAGCACAGAGGCCAGAAAAAATATGCCATAGAAATGCTGAAAATAGTCATTTTTTGCCATACCTTGACTCAACGTATATGGCAAAAAATGACTATTTTCAGCATTTATATGGCATATTTTTTCTGGCAACTGTGCTTCAGTGGCTGCGACCAAGAAAACTGGGCAAACAATGCCTACAAGGTCAACGTATGGCAAAAAATGACTATTTTCAGCATTTATATGGCATATTTTTTCTGGCCTCTGTGCTTCAGTGGCTGCAACCAAAAAAATTTATATTTTCAGCATTTATATGGCATAATTTTTCTGGCCTCTGTGCTTCAGTGGCTGCAACCAAAAAAATTTATATTTTCAGCATTTATATGGCATATTTTTTCTGGCAACTGTGCTTCAGTGGCTGCGTCCAAAAAAACTGGGCAAACAATGTCTACAAGGTCAACGTATGGCGAAAAATGACTATTTTCAGCATTTATATGGCATAATTTTTCTGGCCTCTGTGCTTCAGTGGCTGCAACCAAAAAAATTTATATTTTCAGCATTTATATGGCATATTTTTTCTGGCAACTGTGCTTCAGTGGCTGCGTCCAAAAAAACTGGGCAAACAATGTCTACAAGGTCAACGTATGGCGAAAAATGACTATTTTCAGCATTTATATGGCATATTTTTTCTGGCAACTGTGCTTCAGTGGCTGCGTCCAAAAAAACTGGGCAAACAATGCCTACAAGGTCAACGTATGGCAGTTGTTTAAAGAGAACAGTAGATTACTAGCCAGCAAAGCTACCTAAGCTAAAATGTCCCTCAAATCCCTGCAGACTTCTGTCCCTCCAATACAGAGCAGTATCACGCAGATTACTAGCCAGCAAACTTACTATCATCTGTCCCTGAAATCACTAACAGCTCTCGCCCTACACTATCTCTTCCAAGCACACACAGGCAGATTTTTCAGATACATTTTTGCCCTTGATCCCCCTCTGGCATGCCACTGTCCAGGTCGTTGCACCCTTTAAACAACTTTAAAATCATTTTTCTGGCCAGAAATGTCTTTTGTAGATGTTAAAGTTCGCCTTCCCATTGAAGTCTATGGGGTTCGCGAACCGTTCGCGAACCGCTCGCAATTTTGCGCAAGTTCGCGAATATGTTCGCGAACTTTTTTTCCGACGTTCGCTACATCCCTACTCAACACCCCCTTACAAATGCAATGATGCTGGAATTCTGGGAAAAAATATTGCATGGTGAGTAAAAACCAATCCAATTCCTAGTTTAAGGATTTTGGCTAACCCTGAATCTCTCTAATTCTGGCCAAATCCCAATCTTTATTTAGATATGTAAATGAGGAAACAGAAGGGTAAAAGAAAGATTATTATAAAGTGAACTACAAGTTTATTTAATCTCATTTTCCAATTAGTAGCCTGCATCTCTAGTTTGTCTACCCCCTTCTGTAAGGATGACTAACGCTAGATGGATTCAGTTGCTCTGTACTCTTTGTCTCACTGGCAAACACAGATATATTGCTGCCTCTGAATCATTAGTAAGATTGAATAAACCCTTAAAAATATAGATATGTACTATTAACAGCCACTCTCTGTTCATTTACTTCATTCAATATACCTAATTTTAGAAAGCAAATCACTATGCAGTGTATCAAAAAAATCTTAATAGACCTCTGTCTGACATCCTGTGTACTACATCATTGTACCATATCATAAAAAGTAGAGTACATTTTACTACTATCTATAATGCCGACTTGTATGTCTTCTCTTAGCAAACCCTTAAATAATTTAAACAATTTCCCAACTAAAAGTTACAGGCCACTCTTTACTAAACTATATAAAATTGTAATATATAAAACCTTTTGAGTATTGGAATTACCTTAGCTTTCTTCTAATCCATCGATATACTGGCTAAAACTCAACTACGCTCTGTAAGTGCTTGTGGATATATTAAATCAAGGTGTCATAAAGATGTTCACATTCATTTTTCTTAACTATTTAGGTATCATATAATGTGATAGCCATATGCAATTTGTTTGGGTGAAGCCTTCTTACAACTTCTGAAGCCTGCATACTTTATTGTATATACTGAGGAAAAAAATCACAAAGCACATATGCATTTTAGAGTCCCTGTAACTGTAATATTTGTTCTTCTTATTTTTTTTACAGTAACCACACTTTAAGAGACTCTTTATTTATTTACTTTTTCATGATTTAGTATACCCCGATGCTGCAAAAAGCCGGAATCCGAAAATCCACCATCTAAGACCTGTCAAGGTCGTGCATAAGTCAATGGCGCAAATTCACTAAGCGCTGAAGCGCCGAAAGCTAGCGTTAATTCGCTAGCATTTGGCATTTTCGGTACTTCGCAAATTCACTAACGAACGCTTGCGTAAATTCGCTAGTGTTACTTCGCACACTTACGCCAGGCGAATTTTCGCTAGCGATGTAACTACGCAAATTCACTAACTTGCGCAGTGTACTGAACGCTACATTTTACGCTAGACTTCCTTCGCCACCTCAGATCTGGCGAAGTGCAATAGAGTAGATAGGGATTGTTTCTAAAAAAGTCAAATTTTTTTCTAAGTCCCAAAAAATGCTGGCATGTTTTCTACATGATGGGTGATAGGCTGAAAAAGATCGAACATTTTTTGGGGCTCCCCTCCTTCCCCCCTACATTTCCTGACTCATGGCAACGTACCTAGACAGTGGGCACATGTGTAGGGCAAAATAAAATTTATATTTGCTGATTTGAAGGTTTTCTAGGCATTTGTAGTGCAGATACGTGTTCCTCCATTGAAATTTGAATTTGGCGCCGTATGCATCGCTAGTGAAACTTCGCTTCGCTTGGCGAATTAACGCTAGCGCAACTTTGCAAACTTACGCTACCCCTGTGCGCAACTTCGGATTTTAATGAATTTGCCGAGCGCTGGTGAAAATACGCCTGGCGAAGTGCGGCGAAGTTGCGCCTGGCGCAACTTTGCATCTTAGTGAATTTGCCCCAAAGAGAGAGGCACATTTCTCAATTTGAAGTTTTCATAGTCTGCTCTGGGTTTAGCACGAAAATCAAACTTTTTTTGGGGGAGGGGAGTTTGGGCAGAAACTCAAAAAAATTCAAGCAATTTAGGTAAAAAGACTCAAAAATTTGAGCGATTTAGAGTTTCACTTGATTTTATTTAGTTTTATCATGATTCAATTAATTATTATTAAATAAGCTAAAATCGGCCATGGGAGTTTAAAGTAAAAGTTAAGCTTAGAGCTGGTGTTTAGGTGCTCCCTCAATTTTGTTTTGAAGTGCAAACTATATTTGTATGTGGCAGTTTGAGGATCATTGAGGATTGCAATGACATTTCTGATTTTTTTTGTAAAGAAATTTGGCTTCTGTGACATGGGCAGCCAACAAATCATTACTGAAGATGAATTCACTAAATAGGTGTCTACCAAAGCTTTAGTTGCAGAGCCCTGCTGGCCCATACATTTTTTACATTTTTCTCTGTTGCACATTTGCATGTCTAAGTTTGCCAAGGGATAAGGGCAGTGATGCACTGTTCTACTTTTTCCCCTGGCCAATGCATGTTTTTTTCTAAATGGAACATCATCAACCTTGCGGAAAAAACAACTTTTAGTTTTCTAAGTGAATTTGTTTTTGCAAGTGAAGTAATCAGTTTCTCTTTGTCAGTCCTGTTGCTCCCTTTCAACACAACACACAACACACATAATATTTATTTATACTTACTAATGCATCTGTCCTCTATAAATTGAGAACTTGTTCTTTTAAACTTGTACATCTGATCAAATTGAAAAGTGTAATAGATAAATATAAAATAAATAAATAGATTAATATAAATCTATGTTTTCAGTTTTTTTCTGTGTTTTGTCTATTCATCAGAGTAATGCAATTATTGTAAAACTAAAATTTGCTTCCCTAAAGTTTATTTTTGTTGACCTAGGGGTCTATTTATTAAAGGTCAAGTTTAGTTTTCTCGAAAAATGCGCATTTGTAGAGATTTATTATGCCCCAAAGCAGCAAAAAGTCTGAATCTAAAAATATTCCATCTCAGCCTGTCTAATTCATGTAAAAGTCAATGGCAGAGGTTCTTTAACTATTTGAAGATGTTTTTTGCCTTCACAATTTCCAGGTATTTTGGGATTTTAATTTCAGGTTTCCGCCTATAAACCCATAAACTTGGAAAATTTTAGATATTCTTTTTTTATCCTATTTTTTTAAGTTTTAGTAAATAACCTCCCTAGTATGTGTTCTCTACTATTATTATTAATTATATACTAATTCATGACATGGTTACAGTTTTTTGAGGGTCTAACCAGAAATGCTGTTTTTTAATATCTAGTGATCTCTAACACCACAGAACACATTACAATTGCGTGTGTAATCAAACTGTTGTATAGTATTGAGGTTAATGTTCCCTAGTTTAACATCTCTAATGATTAAGATTATTAACTCTGGGTCATTGAGTACAATTATATTTTAACAGTGCCCTGGTGATGGTGCACAGTACTGCTCTACTATACTATGATAGTATTCTTTCTTGCATTATGATGGTATGCTTTGCTATATTGTACTGGCCTGCATTCATTTAAAACCCTAGCTTGCATGTGTGTGGGTGTGTGTGGTTACCTAGTTACACTTTCCTGGCCTAGTTTTTCCAACTGTCAGATCGTTTTCACAGTATCCTGGTGAAATGCAGTGTTCTGTGACAGATTGAGGAGTTAGCTTTTGTTTACAGTAACTTAGAAATGCTAAGATACAAAAACAGAGGATGTTGCACTTCCATGGTGTTATTAACCTTTCAAAACAATGATATATATACTGTATATATACTGTATAAATATATATATATAAACTTGCATTTACAGTAATTCAGATCTGTAGGCTGATCGACAGATACAATGCCGCATCACAGTCGCCCAATCAAATATCATCGAAACTTGGCATGTTTCTCAGCGATCCAAAATTAAACTTATGTCCAGCAGAAATATCTGTCCTGATTGAAATATATTTATGTAAGTGTTAGTGGAATGTGCAGTACTAGAAACAAATCTCCATGTTTTTTACCCACAATGCTGCATTTTCCCTGAATTCCATCATAATAGAGTGCCCTTGCTATGTTATTCAGCACCTGTTGTCATTTGCATGCATTTAGCACACTGTATTTGTTTTAGTAAGCTAGAAAAGTGATAGGATTATTATGATGGCCTTAGTACAAAAGTCATTTAATAGTTTATAGGTACTTTGAATACAGCTATAGTGTGTGTCTATATGGTATCTTTGTCTCTAAGAACATAGTATTATGAATATAATATTATAATAGAATACATTGCACAGCTTTATTTCAATGACATTAAAATTGGTTTATTCTCCCTCGTAGCTATATTTTTTTTTTACTATTATTGAAATGCACTCAGCCTACCCTCATCAAATCTTCTGTACTTAGAGACAGAGGACACACTGAAAGTCTGAATGCTCTCTCTAATTATTATTTTTGCTTGTGTTCCAATCAGATCTGCATGAATTTATTACTTTGTTGCTGTTTAACAGAAACATCATGAACGTGAATCATAAAATCACTTTTTGGTTAAGAACCTGTATTTTTTTAAAAAAATGCCTTGAGATTATAAAACATACTGATGCGTTGTGTGGTCAGCATATTAAGAGCACTCTACATGGATAAAAAACAGACACAGTTAATATTAATATTTAGCCTGAACTTTTAACAGTGGACCCAAATGACCCCTGCTATGTGATCCTTACTAGATGTCGCTTTTCAGATCCAGTATGCTCCTCTGTTTCAGTCCCAGGTAGTCTCTAAAACCATAAATCTCAATAGTAAATATAGTATAAAGTGATGGGCGAATTCGAGACATTGTCCCAAAAATTCGACGACAATTCCGACGACGGCGACAATTCTAGGCGCCGATTGACTTTAATGGGCGTCGGAATTGTCGCCAGTGTCAGAATGGTCTCCAGCATCAGAATTGTCGCTGGCGTCAAAAATATTTGGACGCAGGAATCAAAATTCATGTTTTGCAAATTTTTCGCTGTTTCACGAATTTCGCAGGAAATTCACAGATTTTTCAGCAAAACGGGATAAATTCGCCCATCACTAATAGTATAGCCTCACATCTATGTCTTGGTCTATGTCCAGTCCCCTGTTCCCAAGGTTATGTCCCTTACCTCTGTCCAGGGCTTTGACAGTTAAAAATTGCTTACAAAGGCCAAGGGCCCTTCCTGTTGATTTGGCACATAAACAAGATGCTTCACTGCCACTGTCAGTTGCATTCCTATATCAGAGGATCTCTCTTGAAGGCTCATCTCTGATGTTAGAAGTTCCACCTGACTGAAGCCTTGGCTCTTTTGTTACAAGCACTGTTGATTAAAGGAGGCAAAATAAGATTAAATATAGAGAACAACTGCTGCACTGATTGTGGTGTATTTCCCATCATGTCTTACACCACCCCCTAAAGCATATTTACAGTGTCAATGAGGTTTCTAGCTGCTATTTCCATTATATTTTGACTGCATTTTCCCTAAAGCACCACTAGCAATAAAAGCCAGATAATAAGAGCCCAGATAAATGTAATATTAGGTGCTGTGCTGTGTCCCATATTGACTCTGTGCAATACCCTTTCATATGTATACATTCATTCAGTTCATCATTTTAAGCCTGTTACTTATGATCCCAGGGCAGATGCAAAATATATATTTACTCCACCTGTATCCATATTTGAATCTGTGAAACTTTACTAATACAGAGTATGAGTCATAGAGGCAAATTTATCAGATGGTGTAAAAAAACAGCAGAATAATTTGCCACACATCGCCAAGTAAAAATAGCTTTAAAATTGGATAATTGTTTATGGACTTTATCTTTAAGCAACTTCCTCTAGAACTTACTTACAAAGGTCTAAAGCTATGTAAAATAATGGCGGCAAATCTGGTGTTTACACAGTGTAAATATATCACACACCTTGATACATTTGCATCTAATTTTATGTTACACAGCATAAAAATAGGCCCCATAGTATCTTTGTTGTACGTAGATTGTAACTATACTTCTAAAACATGACAGTTGACAACTTTTTGGATAAAACAGTAAAATTGTTCATGTGTTACAGAATGAGATGTTAAGCAAGAAGGTTAAAGACAGTAGGTAATAGACAGAAATATTATAGCCATAGCTCTGGTAATGGTACAGCAATTATTTAGTCAATAAACAATCACAGATAGCATATTGGAGTGAACATCCCTATGAAATATTTATCCACTCTGACCAAGCAATCACCAATACCTGGGCATTAGATGTTTAGAATGAAGACAAACATAGCACAAGGGAAATGGCTATTACAACACATTCAAACAAAGCTCAGATTAGGTAATATTTCATTTTCAGTCCAGTTGGCCAATTTTTAGAACCTTACCCTAACATTCTACCCTCACCTATTAACTAGTTTTACTTTTATCCAAAGAAGGACGTTAACTATTTTTAAACAGGTCCCTGAATAGTCATGTGTAATTAGTTGAGTATTTTCCCCCAGGGTTAATCTTGATTGCATGGTGCTCCTTCAGCAGCCCAAGATTATCAGTAATTGTTGTCAGTTTCCTAAATCTGGGGAGAAGGGTGACATTTTAATTTGTGGAGGCTTCCAATAGAAGGCTTTCCAATGGAACATGTATAATTGTTTATGAATATACTGTATATTAGTTAATCTCTTTTTGGGCATCAAAAGCTTCCCTTAATGTTACTTGTCCTATGCTTATGATATTTCACAATGAAATTTCAAGTTTTACCAGGGGAAATAAGAGGGAATACTGTATACGTATGTCCTAAAAGGCCAAAATCATGTAAATAGTGAAACTATCCAGATTAAGCTTACCTTATAGAGGCAATGACAAAAATCCTGTTTTTTGATTGAGTAATAACTATGTCTCCTTGCACGTTGAAGCACATTCACATACGTATTTGGGCATCCTGGGGAGGTATAAAAAACTAATCTTTATGTAAGAGGGATACAGTAATAAAGTCCTTATTTGGGAGCATAGTTGTTATTAGTTCTCTATCCCAGTACAACACCAGGAAAAAAAGGTAATTTTCCCGTAACTGTGCTTTAGGATGAACTGGTACAGTATATAGCAACCTACATGCAATTTACCACTCAACAGAGTGAAGGGACACAAAACACAGCCTGTGTGTCCTAGCCATTATAACAATCATTTTAATCAGTCAAAATGCCCAGCAACAAGTTAAGTGATACCAGCAAGAACCAGCCTGTTATTAACCTTGATATGTATATGACACCTACTTATTTTAACAAGAGTGAGGAAATACAAGCATCTCATATGAGTGCTATGCTAAACATGCACAAAGAAAATTGAAGGCCACAGGAAACAATACATTTTTTGCTGGAGTAGCAAAATGTTATCTTAGATAACATAAATGTCAGTGTTAGGTAAGCAACTATTAGTTTTCCCAGATAGTAGTAGAGTATTGTAGATGTGCTTGCAGTAAAGAAAATATTGAGAAATCATTAAGAACAGCTTCTAGTATTCCGCCTACAGGAAAGTGATAGTCCCCTTTTTTAAAATATTATTTTATTAGCATATCACAAATAAAATGCATAGATTATAAAATAAAGATGTACACTTAATTATAATTTATCAAAACATTCTTTATTTAGCACACAAACAGAGTCATGGCTATGGCCTTTCAAGGTATGTTATTATATAAAATGCAGTTATCCATTTCAGAATGTATTATTTTCTGGCATGATCAGCTCTAATACGAATATATGCAAAATTCAGTCTCTGTACCAGGCAGAGTCTCTTGTTACATATCTCTTCCATCAGAAGTTCTATATGTTTGCAGGCACCTTGAGGTACCTGTAAACATATAGAGCATAAGGTCAATTATTTTTTACATGAACTGACCTTATTCAGTTGGATTTGTGTACAAAAATTGCATAAACATTGTCTGAACTTCCAAACTTATATAAAGGTATAGGATCTGTTATCTAGCAACCGGTATCCAGAAAGCTCTGAATTGTGGAAAGACCATCTCCCATAGACTCCATTTTAACCAAATAATCCACGTTTTTAAAAATGATTTCTTATTTCTCTGTAATAATAAAACAGTACCTTGTACTTGATCAAACCTAAGATATAATTAATCCTTATTGAAAGCAAAATCAGTCTATTGGATTTAATTAATGTTTAATGATTTACTAGTAGACTTAAGGTATGAAGATCCAAATTACGTAAATATCCATTATCTGGAAAACCCTAGGTCCCAAGCATTCTGGATAACAGGTCCCATACCTGTATTTATTTTTTATTTTGCTGATAAATAATGAGACATATCTTGTTTTTTACCATATCTCCACTGAAGTCTATGAAAATATTTGAAATTGAATTAGTCCAACGTATCTTATCATCCACACTATGAGCTAATTCTTATTTCTAGTCTTGGTATGGAGATATCTAACTAGACTCCATTGACAGCCATTGATTTGTAAGGCCTGTGCCACATCAATGATCTGGAGTAACAACTTGTAATTGACATATTCAGCCATCCTACCTAGGAATATGTAGTCTATGTTGGAGTGGAAGATTAGTTGCATCTATTTTTTAAGAACAATTAACAAGGAAAGAAAAACAAAATGGATAATTAAATGGCAGACTAGGTTTTTTATTATTGCATTACACATCTGCCTACTGAGTACATCACAGAGTTTACATCAGGAGTCTTTTGTTGATTATTGGATAATAAAAGGTAAGAGGTCTTGAAAATGGGGAATCTTCAAGATAATAATTGCTTCCGGTAATACATCTATTTATGAGTGACCTTTTATTCAGTATATCTTCTCTCTCTGTGGTTCCTGATAGTTTAGAAATATTTTACGGTTCAAAGTAGTAAGACCAGCATAGTTGCTTATTTATAGAACTGCCTTTTAAAACCTGGTATAACGCAGCTGAATAGCAGATACAGTTCAGTATTTATATACAAGGTTATGTGTTTGTTATTATTTACGGTATATGGATTCATTAGTTGATTCTGTAATGAGTAGGGATTTGTAGGATATGTAGAAAACAACTGCAATAGTCATAAATGGCAAGAGCATAATTTTGACTTGTGTATTTTAGAACTTACTAAAACTTAAAACTTAGAACTGAATAGAAAATTGAATAAGACTTTTAAGGACCTGTTAGAGTTCGCATTTATTACTATTATTTGTTATGTAACAATTAATTTCAATCTATAAGTAACAAAAGGACTTGATATGTTATAGATCATTAGAATGTTGTGACACGATCTTTGCTGTGACAAAATCCAGAAAGAAGATAGGACTTCCTCAAAATTTAGTTGAAAAATTTTCTAAGTCCCAAAAAACGCTGGCGTCTTTTCCTTTTTTCAGGGTGATAGGCTGCAAAACAGCATAACATTTTTTTGGGGGTAACCCGCTTCCCCCTGCATTTCCTATGGCACATAAACTATAACTGGGCTCATGTGCAGTGCAACATAACAACTCTATTTTCTTTATTAAGGCTTGTGTAGTGTAATGTATTTGCTGCAACATATACATCCATTGAACTTTAACTTCCTGCCATATGCAAATTAGGCAACGCTAGCGCAACTTCGCTTTGCTTGGTGCAGTAACGCTAGGCAATTTTCCCAGTGTTCGTCGCCCTGGATGCAACTTCGGATTTTAGTGAATTAGAGTTGTCCTGCCGAATCTATGCCTGGCGAAGTTTTACGCTGTGAGTCAAGCCGTCGCTGCCGAATTTTCGGAGGTTAGTAAATTTGCCCCATATTGTTTCAATGCAACAAGAATAACAAAATTGACCAAACTGATGCACTAAACACGAAAATGGATTGATTATCATATGAACTATTTGTGACAAATAGCAAGTAAATTGCTGTTCTTTTCTTTTTGGCAATGACATTAGTTTATAAACCCCAATGATGCAATGACTAATTGTAAGGAAATAATGTTGTGTTCTGCATGGAATAACATTTATAATGCTATACAAAAACAAATATCCAATTGAAAACATTTGAGTCTTACAGTAAAGTATGTGACTACAACTAAACACAAGAGTCAAGTAGTTATTATGCTTATTTATTTTAAAAGTCTACACTTATCATGAAACATTAAAACCTGAATGCGTTTGAAACTGTTCTCATATATTGCAATGCCTTGTTTTCCAGGTCACATGATTCATCCTCAAATGATCTCACTGCAAGTTTCCTGAAACACCATAAAGTCCTTCATTGTGTTTTCTTTTAGTGGGCCAAATACATCTTCTGCATTCTGGTTGCAGTTCTTATTCCAGGGATTATTTCCTTTCCTTATCAGTTGCGAAGAACTCTACACATGGTTGGTATTTACTTGGCATGGTTAACTCTTATGTGAAATGAAATGTGCTTATTATACTAGGTTTTATCCTTTATTGCTATTTAGTAATCCTTATTGCTAAATTCTTATCCATATTGAATCCTTACTCCACTGAGCACTGTGATTTTTTTTTGCCTGAGCAGATACTATATACTGTAAATAAATGATGATGATGTCAGCATTGCAATTTTAGTGTTTAGATGTTTTTTCTGTCTGTCATATTTATGTATTATTAGTCCTACAGAGTGATCTATGAGTACTTTAGGGCTTATTTACAAAGGCAACGTTTTTTGGCGACATTGCACAAATACACACTATTCTTTAAAGGAACTTGTATCCAAACCCGTTCCTTACACTTCCATATAGTTGTGATCAGCACTGCTACTTATGTCCTGTCTCTTCATTCAAATTGTGCACAGTGCAAGGGAACTCTGGAAATACCACCACTCTTGCAGTTGATGGTAGCTTTAGAGTTATCTGCCTTATAGACCTGTGTCATTTGATGAAGCAATCTGGGATCTGCAAGAATTGGGTGCAGATATCAGTGTGAGGCAGACACTATTGGGGGAATGTAATAAAAATCGCTAACGGAACAACTATTTGCAATGCAAAAAGTTATGCCTTTGCGCGAACAAATTTTGCTTTGTGCGAATTTAATATAGCTTTTGCAAGCCCGGAAACTGTTTAGCGACCACTTCTGACAGTGAAAGACCGTTTGCGAATTTTATAGTTTGCGCCAATGCGCAGTCAATGTAATAAAACTTCATACTGAAAAAGTCGTTATATTTGCTCCAAAAGATTACGACACCTTCAAGCACTTCTTATGAGTGCGCAATTAAAATTCGCAATGCGCAATTAAAATTCGCAATGCAATAACAGTTTAAGGAACAATATTACATTGCGAGATGTGGATTTTTAGTTTTATTGGTGTGAATTGTTTTGCTCTTTGCAACTTTTATTACATTCGCCTGTATAAATGATGACATCCAAACACCAAACATGCTCAGCACAACTGCACCTGATTTGCACACATGTTACTGTGTGTATTAACACATGGGGGCCGATTCACGAAGGGTCGAATATCGAGGGTTAATTAACCCTCGATAGTCGACTGGGAACTAAAATCGTACGACTTCGAATATCGAAGTCGAACGATTTTGCGCAAATCCTGCGATTGATCGATCAAAGGATTATTCATTCGATCGAACGATTAAATCCTTCGAATCGAACGATTCGAAGGATTTTAATCCAACGATCGAACGAAAATCCTTCGATCAAAAAATCACAGGCAAGCCTATGGGGACCTTCCCCATAGGCTAACATTGACTTCGGTAGCTTTTAGCTGCCGAAGTAGGGGGTCGAAGTTTTTTTTAAAGGGACAGTACTTCAACTATCGAATGGTCGAATAGTCGAACGATTTTTACTTCTAATCGTTCGAATCGTTCGAATTCGATCGAATACGATCGAATTTAACCAATTCGATGGTCGAAGTACCCAAAAAATACTTCGAAATTCGAATTTTTTTTATTCGAATCCTTCACCCGAAATTCGTGAATCGGCCCCATGGTCATCGTTATGTAATAAGTAGGATCCAAGTATCTTCCAGTTCTGTGGCAGTGATAAGTACTAGAGATTAGAGTCTGATTTGCAGGCAGTTCCCTAAAGGTTATAGACAGCTAAGTTAGGTCCTAAACCACAGTTGGGTAGTTTCATAACTGTTATTGTATTACAAGACCAGCCTCCAAAATGGCACAAGGACCCACACCTAAAGGTTAAAAGTTGTATGGTATCATTTTGTGGTAAAATGAAATTCTCTGGCATAACTACACAAGTTAACTATCAATTTGCTGACAATATTGTTATGCACTGCTGCCTTCCACATCAACCAATGGGATCACAGCTCTCCCTTAGTATAACTAAGGAGCTGTACAGACATGCTGTAGCATAGTGGAAAAGAGCTTCTCTAACAAAATAGGACAATGTATAGGTTATTGTTAAAAACACCTTAAATGCAATGTAATGTTGCCTTCCCACTGACTCCATTAGCGAATAGATATCAGGGGATCTGTTTTCCCACATAAAAAATAAAAAAGGTCACTCCTTTAGGATTGAGGAATGGAATTTTCACATGAAGTAATACATATGAATATTCAGAGTGAGGGTACCGAGACTATGGAATGCAATGTGTTTGCACAAACATTCACATTTTCTAATAATATTTTCAAAAACTCGAATGTATAGTATATATTGGGCACAATCAACTCAAAATACTTGAATGTAAAAAATTGCCATCTAAAAGCCTGCAAGTTCATGTTGAAGTCAATGGGAGTTGTTAGTGGCAAAATTCAAGCTGTTTTTTATTAGATTTTTTTTTTCATTTTTCTGAGCTGTAAACTCACAAATTTGAGGTAGTTGAGTTTTTCTCAACAACTGTATTCAATCAAGTTTTTTATAAGCAGTTTTTTTCAAATTGTGAGTTTATTCAAAGCAGTGTGTATCAGTGTGATGATTTATTCTATGTGTGAAGGAATGTTCAAAGACTTTTGAGATGTGTACCACAACTGATAGTGGAGTGCATACGTTATTCACTATTCACTACTGTAAAACGAGGAAGAAGGCCAAGGCCATTTATACTTGGCATGAATTTCAAAGGTGACTTTTATATCCTCATATTTTTCATTAGAGGGTACATTATTTATTAAAATACATCAGTCTTGTGACAGAAATCACACACACACACACACACACACGCACACACACATATACATATACACAAATGTCTTTTTCTCAACCTAAATTAACAATGTAACATTTAAAATCTTTCCAATAACTTATTCGTTTCACCAGTTCAACTGCATGATTCTGCACTATTTCCCGCTTATTGACGTTAACAGACTAATTTACACAACCTAGATTTGTAAACTCAGTTATCCATAATTACACCCAAATCTGCTTTAATTAAGAAAGCTCCAATAACTGTATAACTAACATCCTTACTGTTTTGGTCTAATTCATACTTTTTTTTAAATTATCATCACTGAGCCAGTTTGCTCCCCTGTTCCCAAATGCATTCAAATCATTCTGCAAAGTTAAATATCCTGCTTGGCATCTATTGTATTTCATTGCCAACCTTTAGTTAATTTATAAATACATTTAAAAAGAATAACCAAGGACAAGACCATAAAGCACTTTATAATATAACTGGTATTTCAAGAAAAATTCAAGAAAAATTCCTTTTATTACAATCCATCACATACATGATCTTACAATCAAGGCTTGTTGAGAGTTTACTAAAAGAATTTCCTTATACTCATGATTACCTAATTAATGGATATGTCCTGTTATTTTATACTCGGCATGATTTAATATAAATTAATTACTTTAGGGAGCACATTTCAAAGCATACATTTTATGATTTACTCAAATGTTTACCTATGATTGATTCATTTTCCTTATTCTTTCCTGTATAAAGAGACTTTTTTGCAAACTATGCATCACATAACTAATCTAATTTCATCAGTAGTTGCAGGATGCAAAAGAGAGTCATTTGTTTTCATTTATTAAAAGTGGTTGTGTGACAATTAATTTCAAGCAATAACAAGGTTTTAAATATTACCCCTTTACATTTAAGCTACAGACCGTTTGCAGTTAAAAAAAGTAACTAAGCAGATGTACAGAGATAAATAATATAGCTTTCAAAGATATTTATATTAGGCTTCCAAAGCATAGTTATTTATTATTCACAACCCCTTTTTTACATTTGTAATATCTGAATACCGCAGAAGGTTTTGTAAAGTATTTTGTATAGTGTACCTATGAAAATGAAGCACAAAATATGTTGCTGTGATCTGGGTTTAACAGGCTGTTTTTTCCTGACAGCTGTGTCTAAAGGCATAAATTGGCAACATGATACAGAGCTGCTCAACATGGAGAGAGATGAGGAGGGAATTCAGATCAGGGGAAAATCTCCCTTTTATGCAAGAACAAATGGTTTGATCATTACATAAATCTAGTTTATTTTAAAAAATCTTATATGAAAACAATGACTCTGTAATGTATCCCACCTAAATAAAATTTAATTATTCTTATTATCAATTTTTAATTTCTTATACATTAAGAATATCTTATACATTTTATACAGTATGGGTGTTATTTATCAAAGTCCGAATTTATCAATATTTTCTGCCACAAACTCCGATCAAATCCGCTCAGGTTTTTTACACTTATTTATTATTAAATTTTCCTGAAAATTTGCTTTGTGGGAAAAAATCAGATTTTCCCAAATTTTTTGGACTTTTTCATCCAATTTTCACGATTTTTTCGTAGTTTTCACCCAAAAACTCGGAAAACTTCGGGGTATTGCATGAAAAAAGTGCACATGAAAAAATCATTGAGACTTCTCCCATTGACTTATATGCAACCTTGACAGGTCATAGATGTTGAATTTTCTGATTCTGACTTTTCCATCCTCAGGGTTTAATAAATTCCAAAAAATTTGTGATTTTTTAAAAGTCCGATTTTATAAAAAGAAAAAATCACAAATTTTTCTGAATTAATTAAACCCCAAGGATGGAATTTATTAAGTAACCCCCTATATGTTATGCCCCACAGAAAGTTTGGATCCATTTTTTTTCAGGTTGAGGGTTTTTGGGGGAAAACTTAAATTCTTTTGTGGAAAAAAACTAAATTTTTTCAAGATGTATTGTACCCCAAAGCTACTAAAAGTCAGATTCTAAAAATCCATCATCTCAAGCCAGCAGAATTCATGTAGAATTCAATGGCAGATGTCCCTTTTACAATCTGAAGATATTGTGATCTGCACTGATGGTTCTACTTTTCATTAAATTTTATCGAGTCTTTGGCCTCACCAAATATTTTATTGATAAATAAGTTAAAAATCGGGGATGAGAGTTTGGTCAAGCTTGGTTTAATAAAAAGATTAGGTAAATTGCAGTTTTAGTAAATAACCCCCTCTATGTAGGATGAAAAAGTATTCATCTTTTAATATTTTGTTACTTTGCCTAATTTATGTGACACTAATCACATAGCATAATTATTTTTGAATTTTACTTTTGTAATTGTATTTAATTTCTATTGCTTTCATTACATTTGGGGAGGCTTATTTATCAGAATTTTAGAATTTCAGGGGTTTTTTTAAATAAAGAAATTTGCATAAACTTTAAAACTTACCAAACTCAAATGTGCCAATTATTGGCTTCTACATTTCATTTTCAATGGGTTTGCCAACTCAAGTTTATAAGTTTATTGGCCTTAATAAATGTTTAATTTTTGAGTTTAAACTCATTCCCCTATATGTAATAAAAGGCACTAAGTTTGACCAGGAGCAGTAGCCCATAGTAACCAATCAGATGTTTGCTTTTAAACAGGTGACCAGTGAATCCTACCTGCTGATTGGTTGTTATGGGTTACTGCTCCTGGGCAAACTAATGAGGTTATTTACTAAACTCCGAATGCAAAAATCACAGAATTTTTTTTTTTTAAATTTATTAAACCCCGAGGATGGAAAAGTCCGAATCAGAAAATCCAACATCTCAGACCTGTCAAGGTTGCATATAAGTCAATGGGAGAAGTCTCAATTATTTTTTCAGGTGCACTGGGTTTCATGCAATACCCCGAAGTTTTCAGAGTTTTCAGGTCAAAGCAAATTTTTGGGAAAATATAATAATAACTAAGCGTAAAAAACTTGAGCGGATTTGTAGTTTGTAGCAGAAAACATTGAGATAAATTTGACTTTGATAAATACCCCCTAAGTGTCATATTAAATACCCTCCAAAATGTGGTAACAATTTGAATATGAACATTGATAAATAAACTCACTTTTGTTGCATAATTGTTGGGTGGATCATCTTTATGTTCCAAACAGGTTGTAATACTTTTGATATTGGGTATCAATACTAAGTCAATATGGAAAATATAATGCTGGCGATGTTTTGAGGCCCTTTTTTCAGAATGTAATAATAACTTGTAATTTAAGCTTAAATTTGCAGTTTGAAAGTTTAAGGTAAAAAATCTGTAGCCATTTTTATTATATCTAAATATGGATTTACTAAAAAACATATGGCTTTTTGGGGCAACTTACTCTATGAGTGTTAGGAACTCTCTGGTCTCGAACCATGGACCTAGCTTTTATTAGGAGCTACTTCTTAGGCTGAACCACAAGAGGCAGTGGGGGTTTGAGCACATTTCCCCTGGCTAATATGGGAAACTGTTTTTATCCAGCTGAAGGCTATTGTGCAATTAAGGTTTTTTTTTTTTTAAACCTGCTGCCTCCTCATTAATATCTGTTGTGATCAAGCCTCCTGTTCTTGAGATCCTAGTTCCTGCATCCCTGTTTTCTGTAAGTCAGTTCCTGTCCTATCCTTGTGCTCCATTTTCTGACATAACTCCCATCCATGAATGTAATTCATCTATCAAAGTCTACAAAATATCATGCAACAATTCGAATCGTACAACTTTTTCAAATTTGACGCCCAAATTCTTTTTTTTTGAGTTGTTGCTCATATGAAACCAGTGCAGATCACAATTTCAAAAATCATCTTCAGATTGCCATTGACTTCCACATGACCACCACAGGTTTTATTTTTTTGAGTTATTTGAGGTTTTTTTCCTCTAAAAATTCGAGTTGTTCCCCTAAAAAATTTGACCTGAAAAAAATCTAGGCTAGACAATGAGGCCCATTTATTAAACCTTTATTTTTTTCTGGTAGAGTTTTTAAAGGTGAAAATTTTTTAGAGGGGAAAAAACTCAAATATTTAGAGATTTATTTTACCCCAAATCTGCTAAAAATTTTTAATCTGAAAATACTCCAGCTAAAACCTGTTGTGGTCATGTAGAAGTCAATGTCAGATATACATTTTACAATTTTTTGACATTGTAATCTGGGCTGGTTTTATATGATAATCTGAAAAAATCAAGCAATTCGGGTGTCAAGATTGAAAAAGTTGCACAATTCTAATTTTCACTAGATTTTGGTGAGACTTTTCCCACACTGACTTTTAGAACAGATTTTTTGAAAAATTAGTTAAATTCATGCATGGGAGGTAGGTCAACTTTATTTTAATAAAAAAATAGATAAATTTGATTCAAATGAAAGAGCACAAAATGTAAAAAGAAAATCGTGGCATTTAAGACAAAATAAGTGGAAAAATTGCATGGAACGTTAAGGGCTAAAAACAAGTGAACCTTGTAATTTCATTAATAGTTATCATGTGAATGTTGGCACCTCCCCACTGTTCAAATCTTTATCATCATTCCCCACTAAACAAAAATTATTTGACTTTAAACTCTGTAGCACTTTGCTTCATCTTTTGACTTCACATGTCTTCATATGTTCCAGATCACTCCATTCCATTACTATCTACTGGTTATACTATAATGGGCTTCTTTATCCAAAGTCACATTTGTGAGTTTTTTCTACTTTGAATATAGTCACAATTTAAAAAAAAAAAACTCAAATGTATGCTTTTTTATTACAAAAAAAGAATTTAAAAACCAGATTGATTATAGTCTTGGAAACTTGAATACCTTGAATTTGTGAGTTTATAAGCAAAAGTGAATTTGTGAGTTTACAAGCTCAAAAAAAACCTAAAAAAAAACTTGAAAATCTCAAAAATGCTTGAATTTGCCTAGGACAACTTCAATTGAGTTCTACATGAACCCGTAAGCTTTTAGATGACGAAATTTTTTAAAAAATTAATTTGAGCATTAATAAATCTCCTCTTAAATATTTTGCTACCCAGTAGTAATTTTTTCACCTTGTTTCGCCGAAAAAATTATGCCCATGGACTGGCGTTGTGCGTCAAAATAAAAAGACGCGCATCAAAAAATTTTTTTGCAGCGTGACAAAAAATTTTTGACGCCCATGGACTTTAATGGGCATTGGTGACATTTCGCTGGCAGCTAATTTTTGGCGAAATGAAATGGATCAAATTCGCCCATCCCTACCCAGTGGATTGTTTTTCTATCCAATAAATTTGCATTTAGCATGAACAGATAATGGCAGTACTATGTCCTTATATGCTAGATACTTTGGGTCAATTCACTAGCATTACCGCCCGCAGGGACATCGCAAATTAACAGGCACAAGCGTCACTTCGCTAGCAAAAGAGATAGACGCTAGTGGTCAATCAAACTCTATCACCAGGCGACAATTTGCTCTGGCGAATGGACGTTACTCCGCAAATTCAATGAAATGCAGATTTTACTGAACGTTACCTCTTTCGCCAGACTTGCCTTCGCCAGCTCAGACCAGGTGAAGTGCACTGGAGTGCATAAATCTTCCTCATTCTTCTGTCACTTACATGATATTTTGTAGTGGAAAAAGCAACACTGGCGTCTTTTGCTTTTTTCAGAGTGATAGCCTGCAAAACTCCTAAAATTTTTGGGTAACTGGGTTCCCCCATACATACTCTAACATATAGAACATTAACTATACAGTGGGCTCATGTGTAGGGCATTATAACAACTCTATTTTCTTTATTAAGGTTCCCTGGAATTGTGTAATGTAATGTATTTGTTGCAACATATACGTCCATTCAACTTTAAATTTCCCACCGTATGCAAATCAACCTGATGGCAAGACCTCTAGTGAATTTGCGCTTATCAAAAATGAACGCTAGCGCATCTTCACTTCAATTTCTTGCATTGGTGAAGTAATGCTAACGAAACGTCACCAGAATTTGGTGCCCACGACAAAAGTCCGCATTCCAGTGAATTAGCGTTGTCTGAGCAAATTTTCGCCTGCCGAAGTGTATCGATGAGTGCGAAGCAGTTCCCGGCAAATTTTCACCTTTGAGTAAATCTGCCCCTTTACCTCTGCCCAGGCATGTTAAGGTTTAAATTAAAGAGTTAAGGAGTGTTCCTTCTGTCATTGTTATTAAATATACATATACATGGAAAAGTACAAACACCTCATGTAAAATATATGCTATTTTAACATATATGGACATATTAATTTTCAAACAGTAAAAAAAATAAAGATAAAGGTAATATAGGTGAACAAAAGAAGAAAGAAAAATCGAATTTGCAGTCATTCATTCAACAAAAATATGAACAGATATTCCATTTCCTTCTCAAGAAAAAGTAAACTCTTGCCTATAATACCTTATATTATATTACCCTTTTTGGCATTAAAAAATTTCAAGTAGGCACTTCATATGACTGTCTTTGACATGAAAATCTTTCCCACTCCTTAAGGTAGAATTTTTTTTGTGTGTGTGTGTGTGTTTTAAAACTCAATTAATATGTTTACAGATCAAACTTTCATTAGTAAACATGTTTGTATTAACCACCAAACTAACAATACTCCCCCGAGCAACCTCAGCATTCATAGCATCAACAGTCACCATGGCAGATACAGTCATAAAAAGAGGAAGAAAATAAAGATTTACTGTATGTTAGGAAAAGGGCAAAGATATTACATAGGCAATATATGCACAAATACACATTTGTGCTGTCAGTTTATAATCAAACTTTCAATAATTTTGATTTCAAATTTTTAGCCAAGCAAAAAATATACTACAACAAATATTCAGGCTGAACCAAATCTAAAAGTAGAGGCAATCATCAGCTGAGAAGCTTAAAAAATCATCAATCATTGACTAAATTGAGTCTGCTAAGTATTGACCGCACAACCAAAATGCTGCAGCATAGGTTTAGAATCCTATGAAAACATTAAACAGAATAATTACTGTATATATATCAGAATCTATTTCTTCAGCAAAGTTTTAGTTTTAAGTGCCTACTCTTCATCCATCAGTTCTATCATATTATTGAAAACAAATACAACAATTATATTTTATTTTCTGTGATAATTTCAATTCAAAGTACTGAAACTTAAATATGCAGTTAGTGTCAGTGAAGAAGCCCTAGTTGCAATAGTTTAGGGATTCCCAATTTTGATAATTTGCCTATTCTTCCAGACAAATATGGTCCAGCCTGTTTCGTATGTGTGTGTATATATATATATATATATATATATATATATATATATATATATATATATATATATATATATATGTGTATATATATATATATATATATATATATATATATATATGTATATATATATATATATATATATATATATATATATATATATATATATATATATACATACGATATATATGTATAAATTTAGGCATAGTGCACACGGATAACCAAAAAACAATGCCTGTGTGCTGGTTATAAATATCAATAGTAATGAACATAAAGAAAAACCGCACCAACAGGTCTTTATACAAAAATAAAAAAACTTTTATTGATCAACGTTTCGGCTCGACTAGTTTTTTTATTTTTGTATAAAGACCTGTTGGTGCGTTTTTTCTTTATGTTCATTACTATATATATATATGTATATATATATATATAAAAACAGTCCTGGACAGCACTTGTTATTGTATCAAAAGATTGTATTAAAGATTAAAATTACATTACCATGATGTGCACATAATAGCAACGTTTCGAGCCCAGGGCTCTTTCTCAAGCCATGTGTACAATGGTTAGAACAAAATCCAATGTTTTATAGTCCATCCTAGGAAGTGCCATATCTAGCGTTCATTTATACATGTTACAGGCTTCAAACCATGCCTAACATATATATCAATCAAAGTATAACAAGCAGAGTTTATAATTAGTACTCATATTTTATAGAAACAGATATAAGTTATAATCTTTGTTTAGACCATGTGAATGTAAGGAATTCAATTTATTAATCCACCATACCTCCCTCTGTTTTTATCTCAATTCCCGATCACCCCCTCTCTCTAATGGGGTACCATTTCTAGCACTGTGAATCATAACTGCTCTGCTGTGAGTCCCTTTTCCTTAAAATGTTTGGAGAGTGGCAATCACATATTTCCCAATTTGATTGTTGATTTATGTTGTGAGATCCGAGATTTTACTTTTTGAACAGTCTCTCCAACATAAATCATACCACAAGGGCACACAATCGCATATACTACAAACTGTGTTAGACAAGTATGATATCCATATATTTGAATTTTTTTCTCCTGTGCCGGGATGCTTAAAGGTTGTCCCCTTCATCACATATTTACATTGTTTACAATTTAGACTTGGATACATGCCATTATTTTTTGTTCCCAAAAATGTATCTTTTTGTATGGTTTCTTTACGTACTAAGGTCCTAGTTAATTTAGAACCAATAGTTCTGCCCCTTTTATACGATATCAATGGTGGCAAGGCAAACTCTCTTACCATAGGATATGCTCCACGTAATATATACCAATGTTTCTTTAAAATTCCATTCATGTGTTTACTTAATGCATCATATTGAGTGACAAACGTGACTCTGGGGTCTTTAGATTTTTAGCCTTTTGTTGGACCATAACCTTCTCTGCTCAATCTAACGTCCTAGCTGGGTATCCCCTCTGTCTAAATTTAGTTTTCATTTGTTTAATCTGGGTATCCCTAATTGCTGGATCACTCAATAACCTGTGTACTCGAGTCAACTGACTAATAGGTATTGAGGTCTTTGTATGTACAGGATGATTACTTTGAAAGTGTAATATCTGATTACGATCTATAGGCTTAGAGTAAAGTCTAGTTTGTAAACCTCTTTCTCTATATATTATTACATCCAAAAATTAGATTTTTTGCGAATCAAAAACCTGTGAAAATTGAATAGAGGAATGAAACCCATTGAGATGTTCTTGGAACCGCAATAGGGAGCTTGCGTCACCCCGCCATACCACAAAGATATTGTCGATATATCTCCACCAGGCCACGCAATGTTTCCGGTATAGATTATCGCAATATATGAACAGTTCTTCAAGCCAAGTCATGAAGGTATTGGCGTATGACGGGGCGACGTTCGATCCCATTGAGGTTCCACATAACTGTAAATAAAAAATATCCTGAAATACAAAGTAGTTAATTTTTAGTATTATCTCAAGGGCTGCCAAAAAGAATTCAAATTGCATATCCTGATATTGTCCACTTTCACGTAATATCTATTCACATGCTCTCAAGCCCTCATCGTGAGGTATTGAGGTATGCAAACTGGACACATCAAATGTGGCCAGTAAGATATTATCCTTATCATGTACATTAAGACCATCCAGCCTTTCTAAAAAGTGTCCACTATCTCGCACATATGAGAGAGTGTGTGTAACCAAAGGTCCAAGGACCCTGTCCAACAAAATTGCCATAGGGTAAAATATCGAGCCAATGATGAACAAGAACAAGAGAGGGAGAAATAGGGAGGAGAACATAAGGTAAAGATACAAGAGCAACAGATTAAATGAAAATGAGTGAAGATACAAGTTACAAGTAAATAGGATTGTTATATTTTAGCTGGGATCAAGTACAAGGTGCTGTTTAATGTTACAGAGAAAAAGGAGATCATTATAAATAAATTTAATTATTTGATTCAAATGGAGTCTATGGGAGAGGGCCTTCTCGTAATTTAGAACTTTCTGCATAATGGGTTTCCAAATAACAAATTCAACCTGCTTTGGATTCCAAATGTGCTTTAAAATATATGGCTGGGGGGAACCCTGAATCCGTCAATATTTATGCACTTTCATAGCAATGCCAATGACATTTTTAAATTAAAAAACACTGGGCTCATTTATTTTTTAAGTTGCACCTTTGCAATAATCCATGGCAACCTGAATCTGGTTGAAACATGCTGCTCGTCAATTACTTGCTAAAATGTAATGCTTGTACAAATGTGTCCATTGTTGATAAATTACCCCCTTATCTCATTTTTTAAATAAATAACCACGACCAAACTCTATGGGGCTGATTCACTAAGGGTCGAATATCGAGGGTTAATTAACCCTCGATATATTCAACTAGGAATTGAAATCCTTCGACTTCGGATATCAAAGTCGAAGGATTTAGCGCAGATAGTTCGATCGAACGATCGAAGGATTATACCTTCGATCGAACGATTAAATCCTTCGAATCTAACGATTCGAAGGATTTAAATCCAACGATCGAAAGAATATCTTTCGATCAAAAAAAGTTAGCCAAGCTTATGGGGACCTTCCCCATAGGCTAACATTGACTTCGGTAGCTTTTAGATGGCGAACTAGGGGGTCGAAAGTTTTTTTTAAAGAGACAGTACTTCGACTATCGAATGGTCGAATAGTCTGACAATTTTTACTACCAATCCTTCGATTCGAAGTCGTAGTCATAGTCGAAGGTCGAAGTAGCCCATTCGATGGTCGTAGTAGCCCAAAAAAACCTTCGAAATTTGAAGTTTTTTTACTTCGAATCCTTCACTCGAAGTTAGTGAATCGGCCCCTAATACACCATTTTACCTAATTTATTATTAAAAAAGCTTGATTTAATCAGTTTGGGTAAAAACTCGATAAAATCGTGCAAAACCCCGATTTGTAAGATTTGTGGTTTTTTTCCCCAGAATTGTTCGATTTTTTAAAGCTTTTTCCCCGAAATCCCACATTTTTCGTATTTTGTCCTGAAAAGCCCAAAATGTCAGATTTTCAGGCTAATTCCAGTGCAGACCACAGAAACTTCAAAATAGGATAGGATCGTCTACCATTAATTTATACAAAACCTTGGCAGGTCTGAGATGGTAGATTTTTGGATTCAGCCTTTTTGCAGCATCAGGCTTTAATATTGAAAAATTAGAGTTTTTAAAAAAGACTGAGTTTTGCCCCAAAAAACCTGACCAGAGTTTAGTAAATAATCCCCTAAATCACAGAGGATTACATTTTGTTTTTTCTGATACTGATCAACAGAAATAGACCTTTTTATGTCAAAGTGAAAACAGGCATGTTATGTGACATAAAAAGTAATTCATGCAGGTCTAACTAAACAGGCTTGATTAGGATTCTCACAGCATGCAAATACAGTGATCGGAGGGGGAAGATAACAAATAATCCCCCAGTTAGTTTCAGAGCTGATTACATCGTTGTCATTACTCAGTGACTTCTGGGTAAGCTTGTAAAAACATAAGACAATCAGAGCTTCACTGATCATTTTCACTTGAGATTCGCACAAACCTGCCGGCATGCCATTGGGGGATCCATAGAAAGAAGAAAAATGCATTGCTGAATTTCAATATTTATAAACTCCCAGTTTACCAAATATATAATAAATGTTATGAATTATTGACTTGCAAACCGAAGCAGTGCTATTAGAGTACTAAGATATTAAAATATGATTAAATTACATAAAAACAAGTAATGTAGCAGATGCAGTGCAAACTGATTTCAAGTTGAAACAGACAAATGGAAAGATAAATAAACAGGCATGAAAAGATGTACAAGTATGCAGAGTTGGACTGGGCTGTCAGGGACCCACATGCATGCATGACGCTTTCCTCTTGAAATTTGTCATTATTGGGGGCAGGGGATTGGGCTGGGCCACCAGGGCCCATGAATGCCAGGACCCACTGGGTTTTTCCCAGTGACCCAGTATGACACTGTTAGAGGTATGGGATCTGTTGAAAGGGAACCTATCATTCAGAAATAATAATAATGACAATAACAATCCTATTTTTTGTAATGTTTATGTCTCGGTTGGCACCCTAAACCAGAACTAATGCCAAGCTCCCTGGTCTCGGCTCGGCTTCACCAGTAGTGTGACCACCTTTGGCTTCGGGAGGAGCCCTCAGCGTACTCAGATGCCACCTGAACTTTTCGAGAGGAGCAAAGCGAGGAGTTCTGGCAAGCAAAGAGGCACAACAGTTGTAAAAGTCAGTTAGGCCGATGGTCACGGTACAAATGGAGCAGGCAAGAGAATCGTCAGACAGGCAGGATCGAGGCAGGCAGATATCGAGAATCGTCAGGCAGGCAAGGGACAAACCGTGTTGTCAATCAAGGGATTTAGCAGGAAGAGTAGTGAAGGCAGGCAAGGGTCAGGTTCCAGAGATCAGAATAGTCAAACAGGCAGGCAGGGGTCAAAACAGATAATCAAGAACAAATTCAAACGGAATAGCAATAGCTAACAGCACCAGGAACAAATCCAATCACGGGCAATGACAAACTGTGGGAATGCCCCTTTAATACTTTTGAATTTGGCGCCATTGCGCGCTGACGTCATTATGTCAGCGCGCATGCGCCTTTAAATCCAGAAGTGCGCATGCGCGCGCGCACTAGGAGAGAGCCGGCACAAGAAGAGGATCGGCGCGGCGGGCGTCCCCGCCGAGGGGGCGGCAGGTCGTTACAGTTTATATCTTTTTTAGTAGACTGAAAAAACAGAAATCCCTCTTATCTGAAAAACACCAAGTCCCAGGCATTCTGGATAATAGTTAGCATACTTGTAATATCAATAGGCTGTTTGATTTTTTTAGGGTCACTTTTGTTTATTGGGTTCAAGATCTAGTCTGGTGTGAAGCTCTGCCCCCTGAGCTTTCTTTCTCTCTCTGGCTATGAAGGCCTCAAAAAGTGCCAACTCTGCAGGCTAACTGCCTCTGTTCCACTGGAAATTAATCAGGCATGCACATTAGGCACCTCTTTGAGGTCTTACTCTTCATAGCCAGAGAGAGAAGGAGAGCTCGAGGAGGAGCTTCACACTCCAAACAAAGAAGTAGCTAAAAGGGCTGCAGTTCAGTTGCTTGTAATAGATAATCAAAATAAGAATAAATAGAGGGAGAAAGGTATGGGTGCTTTATACAGTCATTTTAAGGGATTTTAGAATAAAAGGCTTACTCATCCTTTTAAAAAGACTCTACAGGAGATAGCCTTCCCATAGTTCAGAGCTTTCTGAATAAAAAGTTTTCAGATACAAGATCCAATACCTTATATTGATTCTATTTTTAAAACCAATGTCCATTTCAGCTTACCAAAAAAATAGCCTGTAGAACATCTGGCAACAGTATGAGATTAATATGTAAAGAGTCAACATATTTCCGTGTTAAGTGAATTCTTTGGCTACAACCGATGCAATGCTTTCAGAGAACATAATGCCTAAAGTATATAACATATTAGCTTTTCTCCTAAGATACTTAATACTGCAGAGTAGTGATGGGCGAATCTGCGTGAAAAATTTGCAAAACGGCACCGGCGTTTCGTTTTTGACGCTGATGCCCGTTTTTGACGTCGGCACCCGTTTTTTGATGCCGGCACCCGTTTCTTACGCCGCCAAAAATGTTTTTGGATGCCGTCGAATTTTTTGCGGGCGAATTTTCACAGGCGTTTCGCAAATTTATTCGCTGGCGGCGAATCGCGCAAATTCGCCTCAAATTCGCGCCTGCCGAATAAATTCGCCCATCACTACTGCAGAGGTTTCCTTATTAAATAAAGTTTTAGGGTTTGTGACCTTACACACATATTAAATTAAAGATTCATAAAGGCATTTCTCCACCTTATGGTCATCCCATCATGTTTGTTGAATGTTTATTTGAATCATTAGTGACTTTACAACCCATTGTTCAGACCCTTTACGCTGTTCTTAAAGTCATTCGATTTTTCTTTTGTTTAATAATCTCCTTGGGGTCCAGAATTCTATTATTTTCCCTGAAAATAAATTCATTAACAATATATAAGGAGTAAAATATGTAAAACAGTATTTGACAAAATAATTGGCAGGCAATTTATATGTTGCCTATTTGAAATTATTTTACAAAAAACGACTTGCCTGTGACAGCTTTGTAATCTATAATTCTAAACACAAGTATATTTTGGGTACTCCAACGTTTTAAGCATATATTAAATATTGACTGCATTAGTCAGCACAGGATAGAGGAGAGGTGGGCAGGGTAAGGCATGTAGATGTCCACTCAACTACTTCTACCCTCCTTCATTTGTGCATTGTTTGCATGTTTATACAAGTATATATCTCTGAACAGGTCAGATATAATTTAGGGTGTTGTTGCTTTTAACCTTTTGCCTACAGTAGTCCATTGTCTTTCAGTCATGTCTGCAAAAACATGCCTTTACTGGGTTATAAGAAAGATTTATGGGCAGAAGTAAGGGCGCATGCAGCCAGACAACCAATAAAGAGTGGAGGGGAAATAAAACAAGTTAATTGGACATAATAATACTACTGGCCTTTTGATATACCCATACAAAATATTACAATCTTGCTTGCCAGTAGAAGAAAGCTGTACATGTTTTCTCAAATCCTGGTTTTAAAAATAGCAACAATTACAGAGGTTCTGTAAAAAATAAAATATGTTCAGGACTTAAAGTTCTAATTGTGTTTGTAGGAAGTAAGTCTGACATTGAAAAATAAGCACACAATTAGGCTATTATTTAAGTGGCCATTTAATCCATGTCTTTATGTAAATGCTTAAAAATACTTTGGCTTCTAAAAGAATCAGTGAATTAACTAGTCCATGTATTCTCTTTATTTAATAACTATATCACTGGTTGAGGGGACTCTGTTGTTTCAGCCAGGTAACATATTTTCGTAGTTTAACTGCCAGATCTTACAGTAAATGGAAGAAGGAAGTCTGATTATATAATATACTGTATTTCATCCGACATTAAAGAATATGAAGGTTATATGAAGGTTGAATATGAAGTTTGGGGCTGGGTTAGATCCAGATTTTAGCATAGGCAGACAACAAGGCTGTATTGTTCAATGCCATCTTATGATATGAACAAGTACATCAAATGTAAAGGGAGAATAGTATTGTTTAATTATTCATCACTGTCAAATAATTGTGAAGGCAATTTATGATTGCTGGTTTCAAAGGATACTTCCATGCTGGCTGGTACATTCAGTTAATATGTGTACAGTGTAGACTATTGGGACTAAGTATGTTTCCCCCAGAAATGCCAATTTGAATGGGTAAAGGTAAATGCATGTCAATTACTGTTGCTCAGCAATCTTTCTCCATGTTATTCTGTAGGTTTATAAAGATTATAAATATGCCCTGACCTTGTATGCATCTCCAGGTGATTTTTCACACCGTTGAATCATCCAAGAAATCTCAAGTAAATAATCCTTTAATTAGGTAACAGTAGTGTTTTTCTTGACATAGTTTTTACTTTCAAATGTATACTAGTTTAACATAGACTATATTTTAAACGGGGAATTTGCAAATAGCTGTTGTACCACACTGTGAATAAAACAGTCAAAGCTACAAAAATTGCAGTAACATTTATGAAGTCCATCTTGACTATATTTTTCCCATTTTATACAATGGAGGGTGAACGTTTTGACAATTCACTTTTATAACTGAATTGAGGTGGAAAGGAAATATGCTGTAGATTGTAGAGTATGCTGGCTTAGGAAAAAAGCAGTTCAAGGGGAGGGGGGGGAAGCAACTAGCGGTAAAGCAACTGGAATGGTCCAATAATTAGAATTATCTCAGGAAGCTTTTAAAGAACACAGTGGACGGACCCTGTTATAGTCACAGACGATGGGAGTGGTAATCAACCTAATTTCCCTGAAATTTACTTGCTGGATATGGCAGTTATATACATAGGGGCAGATTTATTAAGGATCTCTAAAAACTCACCCTGGTGGACTAGTGGAGGTGTGACAGGGAAAATTGGCTATTACTGTAAGTGGAGACCCATTTATCATTCGTCAAATTTTAGTGGTTTTTCTTTTTGTATTGCATGTATGTGATGCCTGATACTTTCTAAATGTCAAAATGCCCACAGAGTCTGATTGTATTGTGTCATGATCCATGCTTACAATCTGGTATTATAGGTATTAGACATTTCATTTCACATTTTTCGACAAATTTGTAGTTTTCTAATTTTTTAATAAAGCTCTAAAATTTCGAGATTTATGAAGCGTAAAGATTACAAAAACCACTAAACTACAAAACTATACCAGATAAAATGTGCCCCTTAGAGTTTGTGAGTTTAATTATAGTTTCAAAAACCACTAAAATCAGACAATTGATAAATAGGCCTCTTTCTTTAATCCGAAAACCTTGAAGGGTCTGATTTACTAAAACTCGAATTAGTCAAATTTTTTTTAATGAAAACATATCTGACCAAACTCCCTTCCATAAATTGATGTCATTTATCAATCATTTTTTTCTAAAAAATCGGAGAGCCAAAACTTCACAACAAATTCATATTGTACAATTGACACTCCGAAATGGAACTGTTTGTTCGATTGATGCTCAGAAAACCTGATCTTTAGTGGAATTTTTCATATTATCCAGCCCAGGTCATGATGTCAAGAAACAACTTCGGGGACATCTGCCATTGACTTCTACATGACCGCAACAGGTCTGAGATGGCATATTTTTGGATTTGGATTTTTAGCAGCTTTGGGGTATGATAAATTCTGATGGAGGCCATCCCACCGTTGATAGTTTCTGCCTGTACAAAGGGACATACTGTATAATATAATATAAAATGATAACTGAGCCCCCAGTCCCAATAAAGGCAAACTTAAGCCAGGTGGGCAGGAGGGTGTCAATGGTGGTCTACTATGATAATATAAGGCCATGCTCACATAATGTCAAGACCCTGCGACCGGAGGTCACAGGATTATTTTAAATTGAAATACGAGACAGGACTGTAGCAACAAACAGCAAGTTCTGCCTGTCTGCTTTTGGCAGATATAGGCCACAATGCTTGCTCCATTTGCACTCAGGAAACCATTAGATTGGGAAATACGTGTCTCTGAATAATTGTCTGTTCCCTGGTGCAGAAAAGTTGTGGCATTTATGGAAATCATTGTACAGTACCTCTTTTTTAGTAGCGTAAGTGTCCGTCCCGCAGAGGGTGTATAAGCTAGGACTAATAGGTGTGGCTTGTGAAGCTCACTATGTCATACTTGCTAAGATTCCAATTTTAGTCTAATAAATGAAATGTAGTTATTCTGAAGAACCTTTTCTTGGAATCTTGCTTAATAAGAAGGTTCTGCTAAGCAAATTACCAACAGATACATAACAGATATATATCTGTATATAAAATATACCCTAAACGGGAAAATGTGTGTCTATAAAAATGCATAATGAAAGTTTGAGTTCTTAATTAGTCCAGGAATGACTTTGATGTAGATGGCCAGCTTGAATAAATTGCAATACAGGAAGAAACAGTTCTCAGTTATTTATTGAAAAAAAGTTGACCAAACTTCCATGCACGAATGGAACTAAATTATCAATAATTCTTCTCAAAAAAGTGGGACCGAAAATACATTGCAACAAAATTGAGTGTCAATTCGAACTGCACAATTGACGCTTCAAATACTCGACTATTCGATTATCAGATGAAAAAACTCTTTATTGGATTATCCAGTGCAGATCACGGTGTCAAGAAAAAACTTCAGGGACATCCATGGACTTCTATATGACCTTGACAGGTTTGAGATAGAGTATTTTGGGATTCATATTTTTAGCAGCTTTGGGGTATATTTAATCTCTAAAAATTTACGTTTTTTTTTCCTAGACAAATTTGAGTTTTCCCCTTTCAAAACATGACCAGATAAATATGAAGTTTAATAAATGGGCACATTACAGTAGCTTGTTTAACAAAATGCCTTTATGTTCTTGCTCATATTGATATGAGCAAATGCAGATGATAGCTTTTTCTGTATAAATGACAGTATGCGGTTGTCATTGTATAGCTGCTCTATTTTAAAATGTTTAATGGCGAGCATAACTTCCCTTTTGCTATTAGTATATAAGTATATATATATATATATATATATATATATATATATATATATATATATAGATATAGAAACAGTACGTAATACCGGCACTCCCAGGATTTGCAAAAAAACTCAAAAGTTCGATATATTGAAATAAATGAAAAAAGGTTTATTAAATCCGACGTTTCGGTTCCCCACAGGAACCTTTCTCAAGGACAAACAGTGCTGAACAGGAAGTGACAGTTTAAATACCCAAAAGTGCGCCAAAACAGTTGCTAGGCAGCCACTGACTCCACCTCCACCCCCATGAGTGATAGGACCCAAGTATAGCGAGTCCATGTGAGTTAAGGAACACACAAGTGTATATACATGCATAAACAGAACATGAACAATCCAAAAATAGAATAAAATAAAAGGGGATGCACACTGGTCATAGCAATGGGCCTCATGGTGTGTGACCTTATTGGTAGGCCCACTCAAACATACAGTAAAGAGACCGAAAGGGACCATATGGTGGGTTCATAGCATCATATCTCCTATTTTGGATAGTATGTGGGCTGCAATACATTGTCAAGCCCAGGTACTGCATTGGTGGATGGGCCAATCTAACGAATTAGCCATGGGTGTAGGCAATATACTGTGTCCTGATTCACTCTCTGCGTGTCGATCACAGATGCATATCAGACACGTGTCCCATCTGTCCGCCCCTTGGCCATTTTCCTCAGAAGGTATTAAGCGTCCAATGCCTGCCCTCGCAACAGCTAAGGGCTAAACATGGACAAACAACACCTGGGTCCACAGTGCCAGGACTGGCCCGTGTCCATATTGAGTGGCTCATTGTGAGGTATTGAGATATTGGGATAAAGTATTATTGCCGTTTGCCCCTAGCCACATACAGTACCCACTGTTACGAGTAAACTAACCAAACCCTAAAATGTCCCATGGTGAGCGCATCGCCTGCATTGAGTGCCTTGTCCTAGCGTCTTTACCCGAGACCACTTACATGCATCCGCGACCAGTAATTGTGCATATGGGGAATGGTCACTGACTTTAAAGGGCAAGGCGCAAATTCGACCAATTGGTTAACCAAACAAACTAAGTTGGGGTGCTATAGGTGCCCAGACTGTACCACCTGTCGCTGTCTACTTAGCGGACCTGATTTTCCACACCCCCACTCCGGCAAAAGGATTAAAATACTGCACAGACTTACCTGCACCTCAACCTATGTGGTCTATATCGTTACCTGCCCCTGTGGTCTGTATTATGTTGGAAAAACTATCACCACACTCAGGGAACGCATCAGCAACCACAGATCCTCCATCAGTAGGGCCCTTAAGGATGGACACTCACTACAACCGGTTGCCAGACACTTTCTCACCAAAGCACATGGATTACCTACCTTTAAGTGCATGGCGATTGACCATCAGCCACCCCTGTCCAGGGGGGGTGACCGAGACCTTGCCCTCCTGCGAAGGGAAGCCCGTTGGATCCACAGGTTGAATACCTTGTCACCTAGGGGACTAAATGAGTCCCTACCATTGGGATGCTTTTATTAACAATGCTTATATGGACTGTGGACGGTGTTATGTCCTAATGGCTCTGACATATGATTGAGCCTGTGTTCTGGTCCACTAGGAGTTTACTGTTTGATTTTAAAATATGTTTAGATTCTACTTCCCCATATGCACAATTACTGGTCGCGGATGCATGTAAGTGGTCTCGGGTAAAGACGCTAGGACAAGGCACTCAATGCAGGCGATGTGCTCACCATGGGACATTTTAGGGTTTGGTTAGTTTACTCGTAACAGTGGGTACTGTATGTGGCTAGGGGCAAACGGCAATAATACTTTATCCCAATATCTCAATACCTCACAATGAGCCACTCAATATGGACACGGGCCAGTTCTGGCACTGTGGACCCAGGTGTTGTTTGTCCATGTTTAGCCCTTAGCTGTTGCGAGGGCAGGCATTGGACGCTTAATACCTTCTGAGGAAAATGGCCAAGGGGCGGACAGATGGGACACGTGTCTGATATGCATCTGTGATCGACACGCAGAGAGTGAATCAGGACACAGTATATTGCCTACACCCATGGCTAATTCGTTAGATTGGCCCATCCACCAATGCAGTACCTGGGCTTGACAATGTATTGCAGCCCACATACTATCCGAAATAGGAGATATGATGCTATGAACCCACCATATGGTCCCTTTCGGTCTCTTTACTGTATGTTTGAGTGGGCCTACCAATAAGGTCACACACCATGAGGCCCATTGCTATGACCAGTGTGCATCCCCTTTTATTTTATTCTATTTTTGGATTGTTCATGTTCTGTTTATGCATGTATATACACTTGTGTGTTCCTTAACTCACATGGACTCGCTATACTTGGGTCCTATCACTCATGGGGGTGGAGGTGGAGTCAGTGGCTGCCTAGCAACTGTTTTGGCGCACTTTTGGGTATTTAAACTGTCACTTCCTGTTCAGCACTGTTTGTCCTTGAGAAAGGTTCCTGTGGGGAACCGAAACGTCGGATTTAATAAACCTTTTTTCATTTATTTCAATATATCGAACTTTTGAGTTTTTTTGCAAATCCTGGGAGTGCCGGTATTACGTACTGTTTCTGTTTATTCTCTAACCAGAGCACCCAGGTAGTTTTGTGTACCTTAAGGTGTGCGGCTTGCACCCACCTTTCCCTATATATAGATATATATATATATATATATATATATATATATATATGTATATATATATATATATATATATATATATATATATATATGTATATATATATATATAGATATATATATATATATGTATATATATATATATAGATATATATACATATATATATATATATATATATATATATATATATATCAATGCACTCTGGTATAGCTTCTCCAGCTGGGGTGCACAGTTAAAATATAAGCATTTGAATTCTCTGAAGAACCAGCACTCCCGTATATAAAAATATCAGAATGTAACAGAAATAAAAACTGATATTTTTATATACAGGAGTGCTGGTTCTTCAGAGAATTCATATATATATATATATATATATATATATATATATATATATATATATATATATATATATATATTTACATAATACCACACTCAACTGGAATACTTGTGAAAAAATCAAGATTTATTGAGAAATGTGATATACCCGTTGAGTGCTGTACTATATACTACACCTTATTTACCGTATTTTACAAGTTGCTAAAAAGGTTTAGGGTGTGCTCCTCATGCTATATATATTACTATATTAATTCAAATTGCATCTCCATTTGACACAAATTCTTCATTAGAAACTGCTGGAACATCAATTGCTGCTTAAATATGAATAGACTTTCCATCAGATAATTTCCTAGCAACCTCTAAACCCTGAGGTAATAATATTTAACTGCAGCTAGCTATTCAGCTGTATGTAATCTTAAAAGTACACCTTTTACATTTCTGCCATATTCTTATACAACAATGCTGCTTAAATATAATCACAGATTATACACACCTTAAAGCACAATTGGCTCAGTTTTGTGAGTTTTGGCAGGTGTAGCTATAGGTAGGTCTCAGCCAACCAAGTTTATAGTAGAACAATGAATAATCTAAAAAAAAATATGTTTTAAGCAAAAATGTTTTTAGCAGTTATTTAGTCCCTTGCCTGATCTATACAATGGTAGATAAAAACATGGCAGACATGTAGCTCTCTAAAAAGTTTGCTATATATTAAATGCCACTGATCATTAACAGTGTTTTACAATTTATTCTTATTTAAACTTAATTAAATTATTTATTATGTAATTATTGCATCATTATTTATATCCAATTAAAAGTATATTTATGACAATAAAAAAAAAAGTTTTTGCATCAGTATTTACCTGTTCAATGGTTATAACATATGGGTACCTTCATGACAGGTATTTCACAATATGGGCAACCTTTTGCTCAGGGGTTACGTAAGTTCCTGGAAGTGCCTAAACAGGAAGGGGCACATTTACTTAGCTCGAGTGAAGGATTAGAACGAAAAATACTTCAAATTTTTTTTGGGCTACTTCGACCTTCGACTATGACTTCGAATCGAACGATTCAAACTAAAAATCATTCCACTATTCGACCATTCGATAGTCGAAGTACTGTCTCTTTAAAAAAAACTTTGACTACCTACTTCGCCACCTAAAACCTACCGAGCACCAAGGTAAGCCTATGGGGACCTTTTTTTGATCAAAGGAAAATTGTTTGATTGATCGATTAAAATCCTTGAATCGTTCCAACAATTTTTCCTTCGATCGATCGTAAAACAAAGCCAACCAATCTCCCTTCAGTGAATTTATCAAGAGCTTTTCTTGAAAAAATTGGAGCGTCAAAATGCTGTGACAAAATGTGTGTCAATTTGTATTGTATGATTGATGTTTCCAAATCTCAACTTTAGCGAATTTCCACTGCGAAAACTCATCTTTTTCAGATTATTGGGCAAAAACCCAGACTTTATCAGATTATCTATTGTAGATCACAATGTCAAGAAACAACTTCAGGGACATCTGCCATTGACTTCTAAATGACCTCGACAGGTTTGAAATGGCATTTTTTCAGATTCTGATTCTTAGCAGCTTTAGGGTATGTTAAATCACTAAAAATTCAAAAAACTAGAGTTCCCCCTTAAAACATTGATCAGAAAAAAATAAAGATTAGAAGAGAAAACTCAAATTTTTCAAGGGAAAAAAATTATTTGAGTTTTAGTAAATAAACCTATATAACTTCACTTGTTATAATAAAATGTCCTGCGCTTTTGCATCCCAAAACAAGTATTCAGTGTGTTAATTTGGGTTGGTGGTGGGGGAGGCAGGTGGATAGCTGACAGGGGCTGAGTAACTTCTAGAAAACATATCAATGACTTGAAAAACTGGAGACACTTTACAGCTGAAGCAATATTTAAAAAAGAAAAAACAACAACCAATGCATCTACAAGAGTAGCAAAAAGCAAGTTTGTAACACTGGCAATAGGGATGGGTGAATTTGACCCATTTTGTTTTTCCAAAAATTTGCCACCGACAAAATGTTGCAGACCCCCATTTCGCAAAAATTCGCCCATCCCTAACTGGCAAGTATTGGCAGTCAAGCAAGCAAGCAAGTGAGTCAAAGTAACAGACCTAAGAGTCAGAATATGGGGGGAAAAGGGCTGGGCTGAAACTGTGTCTCCAGGATTCCAGGAGACAAGATCTTCAGGATGTAGGAACACAGGATACAAGAATGCATGATCTGAGGTTCTTGGAAGAGTAAAAGGGCTTCATGAACCAGCACTGGGTAAACTATAAACTGGCAGTGTTTAATAGCCCATTAATTGTTTCTTCAGCTGTATCAGGACAGTGATCCAGAATGCTCGGAACCTGGGATTTTCCGGATAACAGATCTTTTCATAATTTGGATCTTCATACTGTACCTGTCTACTAAAAAGTAATTTAACCAGCCAATAAGCTTGCTTTGCCTCCAATAATCATTAATAATATCATAGTTTGGATCAAGTACAAGGTAAGGTACTCTTTTATTACTACAGAGAAAATGGCAATCATTTTTACAAATATGGATTATTTGCATAAAATGAAGTCTATGGGAGAATGCCTATCCATAAATCGAAGCTTTCTTTATAATGGTTTCCAGGTAATAGGTCCCATGGATCACCACTTACAAGAGCTAATTGGCCTGGGAGCTACACAATTGCCTGGTGGATATAGGTAGCCCCAGAAAGGTTGCATTAACTGTGGCATTAAGGAAAGACCTTTGTGCCAGAAAGTAAACTGTGCCATTTTAATTATCCAAACCTAGAATTCACTATGAAAATGTCACTTTAAGGGACTATGTTAATCATTCAGCCGGTTTGTATGGTTTTCACAGTCAGACCTCCACATGTCTTCATTGCTATAAAAGTTGATTATTGCTGCTATATCTGTAATAAAGTATTTGACTTCTTAGTGGGATTCCCTAAGGTGCATTCTTTTGCACCCCCTTGCTATTAAGGGGTAAATTCTCTAACGGTCAAATTTTTGCCAGCATCAGCTTCGCACAGGTTTTTGCACCAGTTCGCCAGGCACAAATGTGCTACGACTACGCCAATTCACTAATATGCAGAGTTTCATCCTGGGAGCCGAACGCTGGCGACTTTTTGCTAGCATTACTTTGCCAGTGCAAGCATTTCTTAGCAAAGATGCTCTAGCGTTTGTTTGTGCCTAATTCGCTAGTGATCTTGCACTTAGGTCAATTTGAATAGGGCAGGTAAGTTTTATGGAGGTCTTTATTATAAATGTTGGTGCAACTGTTTGAAGTTACCACTTTTTATTATAATAAAGACAACAAAATTAATATAATGCCCTACACATCAGCCCACTGTAAAATAAATGTTCCATATGTTATGAAATGTCTGGAGAAAACCGGTTACCCCAAAAAAGTTTGTTAGGACTTTTGCAGGCAATCCCGCATTGTTTTTTGAACTTTAATGCATTTAGGCACACAGGATATAATGTAAGTGACAGAGGATTGTGGAAGATCTAGCTTCTTTTAAGCACTTCCCCTGGTCTGAGGTGGCAAAGTCAAATCGGGCAAAAGAGGTAAGGTTCAATAAAATCCGCGCTTTACTGAATTTGTGGACTGATGACCTTTCACCAGAGTGAAAAGTGTGAAGGAACGCTATCGATGGTCTCTTTCGATAGCGAATTGATGCCTGCTAGTGAATAGCCAATGTCCCTGTGATGCTGGTTAATTGTCGCCAGTGTTAGCCAGTTAGCCAGTGTCCTTTAGTGAATCTACCCCTTAGTCTCAACATTTTTGCCCTATTTCTTTTGTTCTCTTTTAAGGGCAGCAACAGATCTTTATAAATACAACATTTATTTTGCAACAGTGAATACTTACCTAGTTAAAAAAAAAAGATGAATTTCCACATTATAGAATCTCACTGTTGTCTCTTTCAAAATGCATACTTTGCATATATTTCATTTACACAAATCGTCTTGCTTCATATTAGATTTGCCATACTTATCTAAAATAGGCTAATTGAATTTTCCTGAATTTCTGCATCAGATATCTAACAGTCACAGGAGAAGAAATCCTCTTAGATAACCAGATTTTCTGAATAATTCTGCATTTCTACATTCCAGCTTCCTTTCATAATGTGTAAAATATACTGTTGCCCAGAGCTTTTCACACTTCTGTATGAATGCTGGGATTCTGATCAAATTGCAGTTTGTATCTGTGGTTTAAAGGGAGAATCTACATTTTTTTTTTTTTAACATATGAAGACATTATAATGCTAAACAAGTTTTCAATATACTGTATATTCATTTTAACAATTTGGTTATTATTTTTTTATGTCAATTGCAAGCATTATCTGGCTGTACTTTGCTTTTCTCTTCACCGCTTGCCTGATAACAGACAAAATTAATGGGAAACAGCTTTTTCAGCTAATACTTTCCTACAAGCAGTGGGGTAACTACCATGCAGTGGGTAGATGGGGACGGGGTGCACAGAGCACAGGGTCTGCTGTACAGTAGTGCCTTTCCCCAGCTCCATCTGTGGGTTTGAGGTTGGAAGCGGGGGAGCTGTATTAAGTTTCTTTCATGGGAAGGCACAGCTGAAACTACTTACACCACTGCCTACAAACTCTTTTCCTTCTTCTTCCCAGGTCTATTTATCACAGAACATGCAAGACATTATTGGAATTGCAGTTTGACTGGAGAAGTGATGTCTATCAATGTTTCCATTGCAGATGTAGTCAGAACAAGCAGTTGAATAATAGTAAGAAATGAACATGGGGTTGGTAGTTTGTGATGACCCTGTTACAAGTGATGGGCGAATTTGCGCCGTTTCGTTTTGCCGAAAAATTCACAAATTTTGCGAAATGACGAAAAATTCGCCAATCGGCACTGGTGTCTCATTTTTGACGCCGGCGCCCGTTTTTGATGCCAGCGCCCGTTTTTTTTTTGGACGCCGGCGAATTTTTCGGGCAGATTTTAGCTTGCGTTTTGTGAATTTATTCGCTGGCGGCGAATCGCGCAAATTTGCCGCATTTGCCATCGATCGATTAAATCGTTTGAATCATTCGAATCGAAGGATTTAATAGCTCGATCGAACGATTTTACTTCGATCGCACATGCCCATATTCAATCAAAAAAACTTTGACTTTGAAATCGAACTATTGCAATTCGATGATCGAATTACGATGTTTTTTTCACTTCGAAATTCGACCCTTAGTAAATGTGCCCCTTAGGGGAAGATTTATCAAAGGTCGAGGTGAGTTTTCGAAAAACTTTTTTGTGTACTTCGACTAGGGAATAGTCTAAATTCGATTTGAATTTGAAAAAGATTAAAAAAAGTGAATATTGAAATATATCATGTACGGCCTCTTTAAAAATTTGATTCGACCATTCGCCATCTAAAACCTGCTGAATTGCTGTTTTAGCCTATGGGGGACCTCTTAGAACCTATTTGGAGTCAATTGGTGGACTCATTTTTTTTTTTGGAAAAAACTTAGAATCGAATTCGATCGAATGCACTTATCCTTCGATTAGAACGATTCAAATTCAACTGAATACAGACCTATTTGTTCGAATACAGACCTATTCAACCCCAAAAAACTTTGGCTTAATTTCGGTTGGTCTTTTTAAATTCGAATTTCGAAGATTTTTCAATTTGAAATTCGACCTTTGATAAATATGCCCCTTAGACAATGAGAGAGGTTGTGCAAGGTCACAGTTTGTTTATTTAAATAAACACTAACTAAATTTCCAGTTAACTTCCCAATTAATCTTTGTTAGAATGAAAAAACGTAAATTAATATTAATCGAGCACACTGGCCAGCCTCTGCTAAACTCAGCAGGCTGCCTTACCATAAATCAACACAAAATCTGCCATTAACCCCGACAGAAATTAAACCAAATTCATTGAACACTTAAATTTCCCCCATGCAAGCTGCGACAACATATACCGTATATATTTTTATTATAAATAATGTGGGTGGGCCAAGTCCCATGCGCCCTCCTCCACTGTCTCGGCAAGGCGAAAGGGATAAGCGGGGACTTTTCTGTTCTTTTTAACTCGCCACTGCTGAACTACCAATGAAGTCATCTGAACATCAGTGAAGCGCCAGCGCTAATAGTCTCGCCCTGCCACCTGGACCCTACCACCACTCGCACCAACCCCATGCAATTGCATGGAGTAGAAAACTCCCTGCTCACTACTCATACAAAAAGCAAATTTCATTTACAAATTGGTTTAAAAAAACAAATAATTTTAATGTATTTAACTGTGCTTATCAAGTTTGATAAAGAGTCATGATAGGCTCGAAATATTGCTGTGAATGTTGCCCTATTACTGAAAAATAAAGGCTTTTTTATGAAATTCTGGTGTGCATCTCAGATTGCTACAAGTATTTAGTGTTTCTATTCATCTCTGTTTAGACTTTTTGACCGAAAAATAAATGTAATCCTTGGACTGCTTTGTAGCTTTTAAATGACTTCACTTCAGTCTAGTTTTCTAACAGCAGATCCTCCTTCTGTTCTTCAGATGCATCTATTACATTGTTTGCACTGTTCTCATTTCACCTGTATATATAGTAAAAGCATTGGCTTTCTTCGAGCTTAATCTACCTGGTGTGCAGTTTAAGTCACTTTAGGTTAATTTATGTTCCAATAATAACATTTAATGGATTCTCTGTGTGCATTTTTTATCCTGACAATTGAATTCTGATCAATGCCTTTGTCATGTCACTGAACTGACAAGTGACAGCTTATTCCCAGAGTGACACTATCTAATATCTAAATCTTTATTGCTCAGTAGAAGCAATACTTCTCATATGCAGTGTATAGAAGTGTATTTTCCCAGCCGCCAAAGTCTGAGGGTAATGTATAGTCTTTATTTCCTAGCAGTTGCAAATGGACACTATAATTGGTATTCTGCTCTCAGGAACAATCACTTATTTTCTCATTTCTGTAAAACTTAAAACATTAAGGTTTTAAAGAGTCTGCTGCTGAAAGAACAGAATAATTAAATGTTTAATGGAAATAAGCAGAGGTAAGCTAAGACATTATTAATAAGCAGCAAATAGTGCAGGTTATTACAAATAATTGAGTTAAAAAAATAAACCAAAAAAAAGTACCCTCCAGCTAGGAAGCAAAATAAAAAATTTCAGAAATTGCTGAATTGTATTTAATTTTTACAATTGTTGCATAAAAAGTAACTGTTATACCTTCCATTCACTGATATTCATGCATACATTTTGACTATAGATTCAGGCGCAATTATCCAAAACAAACCAATCTTGAGGAATGGTTATCTATCTAAACTTAGACATATTATCAAGTGACTACAAAGAGATATAACCAAAGATATAGTCAGGATAAGTTAAAATCGATGATAAGTGAAAAACTATCAAGAGACAGAGGGGTAAGTTTACTAAAGGGCAAAGTGACTAACGCTGGTGAAAATTCGCCAGAGTGACTTCATTTCGGGACTTTGCCGATTTTTCAGAGGATAGGCTGATAGGCTACAAAAGATTGTACATTTTTTTTAGGGTATTCGGCTTCCACCCTAAATTTCCTTACATATGGCACATAAACTATCACTAGCAGCATATTTTTCTCTCTAGCTTTTACTTGCTGGTTTTTTTCTGGTAACTTTTCACATTTTCACGTAAATATCAACTATTCAACTTTTCAGAGGATATGTGCATATTTTTTTTCACACCTGTGGTTTTTCACCATGTTTTTTTCTCATCCGCCACCTCCTTTTTTGAAAAATTTGCCCCCTTAGTGTCATGAAAGAGTCCATTATTGTGTGCACTTTATTCCAAAAAAAGGCCTCATATATGTCCATGTAAGTGCCCATAATAAAAAGACCTTTATATAAAATCATAAAATAACATGGTACTGCCCGCAGGTAGTGATGGGCGAATTTGACACGTTTCATTCAAAAAATCGTGAATTTCCTGCAAAATTCGTGAAATTTTCACGGAGGTTTCGCCATGAATTCGCACCTGCCGAATAAATTTGCTCATCACTACCTGCAGGCCTACCTAGGGTCACTGTGAAAGCAAAAAGTTTTGGAGGTCAATTTGTAGCAGACTCCTCTGCCATAGTACTCTGCTATATTACTCAATTTGAGCCAGAGAAGACTACCAAGAGAATTATTTTACCGAGCAGTAGATGAGTCTTGACTTACCTGCATGTATGGACTTTAGTAGTTAAGATGATCATATTTAAGATGATCATATTCATTACAACATGCCTTCTACTAGAGATAGCAAACAAAATATATGATAACTTATTGTTATTACTATTTTATAGTGATATTTTTTCTAATACTTTGATGCTTTCCTTTTATTTGCTGTACTGTGGCATGTCTAGGACTTAATGACCCTTAAGAAAAGAGGATCTTGATTTGAAATGTACTAACCATAAGAAAGTGACAGCAAACCACACTCTATAATAGCAATTGTATGTTATGTACAATTGAAATATGCAAAATAAACTTGTATTTAAAAAAACAAGACATGTACTAGTGCCATGACACTAGTGCCTTTGCCTAATCCAGCTCTGAATATACTGTATATATAGGGAGAACCAGAGCCTAATTAACTAATTCATCAATTAATAAGCAAGAAAAGCAAGTAAGCTGTGTAGGAAAAGAACGTTTTACAACACCAGAACCAAGGTTTGGCATACATTTGGTGTTTCCAGAAATGAAGCAGGTTTAGTAATGGCTTCAAGATAATGGTGTATGTAACAGTATACATTGGAGGCAGAGGGATGCACAGATGCCTGAATCACCTGTGGGAGTGAGAAGACATGTGAGTTCACTGGAACTGCCTTGTTTAGCTGCCATTCCTAGCACTTGTTAAATACTAACACTTAGGAAATGTTAGCATAAGTATGGTGCCCCTGACATATATGTTTGGGAATATTATTAAATTGTCTTTTTTAATGGATTTATTTCTGCTTCTTAGGTCTGACCCAATACATTTTTATCAGTATACTTGTTTCTACATACATTGTGAGTATTTACTTTTAGCAGTTAATACAATTTTTACTTCTGCCAGTTCATATTTAACAAATACTAGTGAGCATTACAAATTTTTATCCATAGTTTATTACACAGCACACCCAGAGCTATTTTTGTTTGTTCGATATATTGATTGGAAAGCGATTAAAAAAGAATTGTTACTTACGTGGTCAGCTTGGCTTTTAATATTAACGAAATACTAACAAAAAGAATAAAGGCTGTACAAAAAAGCAACGTTGGTGATGAAGGGATGGTAGGTAAATGAGTAAAATAAAAAAACAAAACAAAAAGGATTATAACTGGGAGTGCAAGTAAGGAAAAACTACAGGAAAAGATTCTATGTAACAACATACAAAACTAATTAATGCATGAATGAATGTAATTGTTCCAGTCCACCAACATTTTTAGACAGTACAAAGCTCAAAGCAGAAACTAGCAATAAAACGGTCAATAAATATTATGTTCAGATACAGGTAGACCCCCTTTCTTCAATCAAATGAATGCTCTCATGGTAAAACATTTCTAATAATGATCACAGCACTGCACCTCTAAAAGAGTTATTATGAACATAGCATATGGTGAGTAAAAGGCACATAGTTACAGTCAGTATAAGACACATAAGGCACATAGTTACACAGCTAATTTGGGTGAAATAATTCCCTCCAAATGAACCCCAGTGAACATATTCACACATATTCATACAGACCTATCTATGCACTCGTCATAAATAACTATATATACCAATATCTATACTAACTAGCTTTAGATCTTAAGATCACAATAGCTTGGTTGTGCGTGTTCAAGAATAAATCAAAGGAATTAAGCTGCCATCACCACATCCCACCACAGGGCCTTCCACAACCTCACTGCCCTCACCGTGAAGATTCACCTACCTAAGCTTTTTGAAAATTAAACATAATTTCAAGCAACTTTGCAATATACATCAATTAAAAAAATATGCAGACTTTTCATGATTTTTAATGATTTATGAAAGTTCCCTAAGCCTAGCCCCCTGCTCTTCTGCTCATCTTTCTGACTACTTTTACTGAGCTGGCTGACTACTGTTACTTTGTATCAACAGCCAGCTGTCCTTAGACTGCATCCACCAAACCCCATAATTCCCTGCACATGTGATTTCAATAAGGAACATAACATCATTGTGGACATCATTGTAACAATGCATTGTTGGTTATGTAGTTCCTGCATGCTGTCTGTAAGCTGGGTAGAAGTTGTTACAATTTGTAACATCAGTGTTTTAGTCCCTCCTTCCCTGCCAGGATTTCAAATGATGTAGAAAGAGAAGAACTGTTAACCAGCTGGATTGCAGCATAGAAAATGGCATTTATTCATACTTTTAAAGAAACAGGTAACTGTGATGGGTATATTATGGGTTTCTGTGTTATGTGGACCTCTTTATCAAATTTTGATTTGGAAGCCAGAGTTCCTGTTTAAGTTCTTAGCCTAAAACTGCCCTACCAGGCAAAATTATGTTTTCATCCCTCCAATGCCCTTTTTATGCAAAACAGTACTTCATCAGTACTTCCCACTGTAACACACTGCTGTTCTGGTTAGCCTTTCCACCTACTTTCTGAGAAGCATTGAATATTTAGATATCAAACATATACTTTTGACCACAAAACACAGCAAGAAATCGCCCAGGGATCGGTCTAACCCATGCTGTGGCATTGACTTGCTGCTAGAAGCAACCATGTGCCATTGCTTGGTCTAACCCACATTCTGGAGTCATACTGTTTACTGAGGGATTTGATTTTAAATGCAATACAAACTTAGAATGCTAATAGATAGTGTAGGACTCACACACAATGAGGAGCCTTGACATGGCACGTGAGCTTACATATTTTAGCCAAAGTGTAGTACTAACACCTAATTTTTTGTTATTATTTTTAAAGGCAAACCATGTGCTAGCAATCTTTCTTGGCCAGACTGCCAGATAATGAAGTTACATTCATTAAAATAATGTATTATTACTGTTAAAGAATACAAAAAAGTGAGTGAGGTTTTCTGTTGTGAGCTCTAATCTCACATTTTGATAAAACCCTTATCTGTAATGAATAGGAGGAAAGGAAAGCAGTGTTTCTGTTCACGGAGGACTCAGAGCAGTAGAACTTTGAGTGTAATTGGATGTATTTACATAGACCTTTCTCATAAAGTTTACTTAGTTTTATCCTTCTCCTTAATGCCCTGGTGTCTTGATAACATTGGACATTTCTAGTCTGAGAGTTGCAGAACAAAAACTTAAAAACAATAAAAAAACTGAAGACTTTGCAACTTGCTTTATTCGAATACTGATTTCTACATCACACAAAGGGGGACATTTACTTAAACTCTAATTAATCTCATAGTTTTATGAAAACTAATCCAACCATACTTACTTCCACAATTTTACTCATTTATCAATAATAATTGTAGAAAAAAATCGGAGGGACAAAATGTCATGACAAAATAATATGTCAATTTAAAGCATATGATTGACACACTGGAAACTCGATTTTTCAAGTTTTTTTTAAAACCCACACATTTTTTGGATTATCCAGTGCAGATCATGATGTCAATAACTTCAGGGACATCTGCCATTGACTGCTACATGAACTTGACAGGTTTGAGGTGGTATATTTTCTGATTCAGATTTGTAGCAGCTTTGGGGTATGATAAATCTCTAAAAGATTGAGGTTTTTTCGTGAAAAATTTGCGTTTTCCCTCTAAAAACCTTGATCAGAAAAAATTGGGGTTTAATAAATTTGCCCTTAAAAGTTAGTTAAAGGTGAACTACCCTTTAAACCCCAAGTCTAAATTGGAAAGCTGGGCAGCAAACTTGAAAAGGTTCAATGTAGATAAGTGCAAGGTTATTCACTTTGGTAGAAATTATATAAATGTGAGTTATACACTAAATGGCAGTGTTCTAGGGTAGGGGCACACTGGGCGATTCAGGGAGATTTAGTCGCCTGTTGATTAATCTCCTCCTCTTTGCGGTGACCAATCTCCCCGAACGCCTTCCGTCTGTCTTCGCCAGCTATAATCAAAAGACGCCTGCGCCATGGCACACGCAACGCTTCGTATTCTGAAGTTGCCTCACGCCCAGTGTGCCCCTACCCTTAGCGGTTTCCATAATCGAGAAGGATTGAAGGATTTCTGTAGATAACGAGCTGTCTAAAACCAGGCAGTGTCATTCTGTGGCTCCTAAAGCAAATAAAGTCTGTCTTGCATAAAAAGGGTATTAACTTAAGGGAAACTTAATTTTGTCTCTGTATAAGTCCCTGTTAAGGCCTCACCTTGAGTATGCAAAACAGTTTTGAGCTCCAGTCCTGAAGAAGGATAAAAAAAAGCTGGAGAGAGTGCAGAGACAGGCAACTAAGCTGGTTAAAGGGATTGTGAATTGAAATTATGAGGGTAGACAAGGTTGGGTTGGGTTTTTTCTATGGAAAAAAGATGCTTGCAAGGGGACATAATTACTCTTTACAAGTACAATAGAGGGCATTATAGACAGATATCAATGACTTTTTTTCCTATAAAAAGGATCACCCCACCAGAGGCCTCCCCTTTAGACTAGAGGAATAGAACTTCCATTTGAAGCAGTGTAGGTGGTTCTTTGCAGTGAGGAAAGTGAGGTTCTGGATTGCCTTGCCAGATGATTTTGTTATGGATGGTTCTGTTAATGCTTTTAAGAGGGGCTTGGATGATTTCTTGGACACACATAATAATATTATAGGCTATTGTTACACTAAAATCTACAATTAGTATAGACATTGGTATATATAGTTTATGTGAGTGTATGGATGGGTTTGTTGTGAGAGTGTGTATGCATGGGCACTGGGTTTCATTTAGGGGGTTTGAACTTGAATTTTTTTCAACCCAAGTTAACTATGTAACTACAGTATCTGATAATAGTCAATGGTTGAGTATCCACCATTTTTATTATAAAAAATTACCTTTCATGGTACTCTAAAAATGTTACTCCTTATCCTAGAATATATGATTGTTTAGAAAATTGCTCATATTTTCATTGATGTAATTTCTGATCACATGATAAGTGATTTATTTTATTTAAAAGAATAAGGGATCTGAACATACATTTTTAAGAGGAAAGTTCACTAATATATAAAGGCATCTGAGCTAATGAGACAAATTAATCAACATTCCCATAGAAACTTTGATTCAAAATGTTGTTAAGAAAATATTCTAGCATATACTAGCTACACAGTCTATTTGATCCCATTTCATTACCATAATTAGATTTAGATATTATGATCATTTTATGATTAAAATATATCTTAGAGCCCATTAATTTCCATACTTTACAATTCAGTAAGTTCAGCATACAAACTAATTACAACAAAGGTCATTGTTCTCATTTTACAACACTAACAAATCATTAAAATTGCACAGAGACGTGATAATATTGATGGATACAGTGAGATTTACTGAAAATAACTGTTTGCTGTAAAAAGAAAAAAGTGCAATAAAAATATATTTCTTAATATATTTTACTAGCAATTTCTAACAACGTGAGTCTATAAATCCACTATATGAATTCTTGAAGGCAGTGAGCAAAGTTAATGTTGATAAATACATCAAGCAATATACTATATAAGCAGATAGGCAGGTTGAGAATAAAACCTTACCTGAACTCACATTCATGCAATTGGATTATGATTACCTGTATCTTCATCATCTGTATTTTTTAATCCAATCCATCCCCTACAAATTATAATTTTAACAGTTTCTGTATTGTGTAAATGGGGAGATGCATTTACTACCAACAAATGGCAGACAAAAATCTTTTCTAAAATAACTTCATAACAGCATTGCTGCAAAGGCTTCAAATGTCACTGAGATCAGCCCTTGTCAAACCTCTCTAGATATATACTGTATGCACTAGATTGTCTTTTGCAGGAAAATGTAGACAGTAGAGAACCTATTGCCAAGGCCATCCTAATGCAAAAAATACAGATTTTTTTTATCATATCACATTATATTATTTATTGAAGGCTGTATATATTGTAATATTTTTAGTATCATACAACTATATATATATATATATATATATATATATATATCCCCAACCTTAAAATTGGTTTCCTTTTTTTTCTGTAATATGGAAGCAAAATTCCATGTCTTGCAGCCTCTTCAACCTCTAGAAAAATGTTGTTGTGTGCATGGTAAGAATTAATTTAATACACCCTACGTACAGATAATCTTTAATTAATCTGCAGCAAGGCCACATGTAAAGAAATCTGTCAGATAATCACAACATCTAAACTGTGCAAAAGCTTATTAGTTATTATTATACTGCCTGTTATTCTCACCATGTTAGAAGAAGAGCCTGGAGCTATATTTACGCTTCTATTTCATTATCTATCTCATCCCTAAATCCTTTGCAAATGTATGTTTTCCTGATCCTTTCCCCTGCCCCATCACATTTCTTACTTCATCCCCCCCTTTACTGTGACCTTATCAAGCCTTTCAAAAACCAGCAAGCAATTCATCTGAGTCTTGTTACTAATATGATTTGCTAGCTTTGACACCAGCAGATCATATTAGGCAGCTAAGATTGCATATAGGTGGCTAAGATTGCATGTAAGAATTAATTTAGACTCGTAAGAAATGCTAGAACCAAGTAGATTATAGTGCAGTTTCTTTTCGATTACAAAAATACTGTCACTCTCACCTGCATATAAATGATAGCTATCACTTAAAGCACATACGTGTTCAAAGACATAATGTCTTCATATTAGTGTACAATTTTATAAGTATTATAGTTTAGTGGAAAACTGATGTACAGTTTACTAAAAAAGCTTAAGAAACATTTTTCTCTTGCTCAGGGAAGTGTCTTTTCTGGTACTTATTTGGATATTTCTTAAAACAGCATTTACAGTATGTCATTCTTAATGGTGACTTTATTAAATGGTATGTTTATAAAGCTGTGTAAAATGATTTACGTGAAATAAATATGCAGAACCTGATGGAAAATAAATAACATTTTTATAAAGCTGTACATTAACTCTCATTTGTGAATTTACAACATATTGTATAATAAACTTAAAGAATCCATTAAATCCATTAAAAAAAGCTAGTTGCAGTATATAGAAGTGTGTAGTGTGCTTAACGCCACCTAAATTCATGAATATATGCTATTCTTTTAGAGAGTATCGGAACTGGGGTAACCAATTCAACTCAGTAGGACAACATTGGCTGCATTAGGAGTGAATGAATATATATCTGTTCTGATGTTTGCTATCAATGCCCCTAATACTTTCAAGAAGACTCGAGGTGCTGAAGTAAGCCTGAAGGGCATTGCCCTGAATTGGACATGTTGACCTTGAATCATGTATCTTAATTACTTTTGGTGATCTTCATGAATGGGAATGTGAAGGTATGCGTCCTGAAGATCCACCTTGGACATAAACGCTCCTGGAGCGATAGATGCCGTGATGGAGCGGATGGATTCCATTTTGAATCTCTAATATCTCAAGTGCTTGTTGAGTGGGTGGAGATTGAGTACAGGATGGAAACCTCCATCTTTCTTTGGCACTAAAAAAAGATTGCTGTTTTAGCCTGGGTACTGTTGGTTCAAAGGGACAAAAAAGATCCCTTGCTTTTGAAGTACTTCTTGTATGATGTCGTGAATGGCTGATGCTTTTTTGCATCTGGTGAGGTAGAAGAGGGCACAAATCGATTGAAATTTCTGAAAGGGAATTTTGTAGCCTGATGAAAGAATTTGAAGTACCCAACCTTAGATTGAGAGTTCCCATTCGGATTAAAAATTTTGAAGGCGACCTCCGACTGGTATGTTAGTCAGGAATCCTGCGTCTTATCAGGACCCGATCTTTTGATAGCTCTGGTTTGTGATTGCAAAGATTTGAATCTCTTGTTTGCTGGTTGAGTGGTATTTGGCCTCTGTCTGAAGGATGACTTCTGTGAAGAGTTTGTTTTGTTTATGAAATTCTCTCTTATTTCTACAGCCTTGAGGAAGAAATGCTCCTTTACCTCCAATCACATCTGAAATAATTTTCTTGAGCTTCGAACCGAATAGGTAGGATCCTTTGAACTTAAGTGATGTCAGCCTGTGCTTGAATGCTGCATCCCCAGTCCACTGTCTCAACCACAGTGCTCTCCTAGCTTTTATTGAGGAAGAAGAGGCTTTAGCTGCAAGTAAGGCAATTACCAATGAGGTATCACTAAAGAAGAGAAGGCAGCACTTAACAAGTCTAACATGGAAGGATCTTTCTTTCTTAGGCCTTGGCACCAGTAACATGCAGTCTTGGCCACTGAAAATGCTGCTAATGCTGGCCATAATATGGCTGTTGTATGTAGGAATGCTCTCTTAAGAGCGGAATCCATTTTTTTATTCATTTTTTGTCTGGCTATAAAACTTTGTCAGCAACAGTTTTGGTTATAACTTTGCTAGTGGGAAAAAAATCTGGATTTTTTGGATTTGTTGCCAAGCACTTTATCTGCTTTGGAAATAGGAGTTTGCTGAATCTGTGTAGGAGCCCTCAGAGTCAGAATTGTGTGACTCAGTATCTGAATATGATTCCAGTGATTCCAGCTGGATGTAGAGGGAGGGTCTAGCTTCTGTTTTTTTTATCTGTTTGCTCTGACCTTTGATAGCCTGTGACACAGAAGATTTAACTTGATTTTGGATCCATTCCATTAATTTTGTAATTTGACTGGTTTTCTGAACTGGACTATCAGATTCTTGTAACTGTGGGACAGCTGTACTTTTTTCCTTGCTCAAAGCAGGTTGTTGGCCTGAGGCAATGAGTGAACTTGGGCAGTAGTTGTGAGATTGTTAGGCATAGGATTAATATCTTGATCAGAGTGCTGATAATCAGACTAAGAGTCTATAGTATGCAGTCTAGGCAGCTTATCAGGAGAAGGAGATCTGGAAAATCTCCGTTTCCTACCCCTTTTGGTAGATGATTTTTGATCCTTTTAAGTGTGTGCAGTACTCTTATCTGGTGCCATGGCTTGTATCAGGTCCATTAAGTCTTCCTGAGCTGCCCTAATGTTTAACTCCAGCCGGATGAAACAATAGCGCTGCTATGTGCACTATGAGAAGGAAGGCAGCGGAAGAACGTCACACGTCTACTTCTCGCCAAGCTAACCCGTTGCATTGTGAGACTTGTAGTCCAGAATGTTAACTTGGCATGGAGTACTAAAATACAGAACTGAACGGTTTGGTAAGGGGCACACACTGTGCAGAAATGGTCTGACAATTGTGTAGCACACACTATTTACTGAGGGAACACTGCACAGGTCAGCTGGCAAAAAACTGATGGAAGGAAGTGGAGACCAGGAAGAGGAGGAGCTGGAAAGAATAATTATGTTTGTCCTGCCTCCAGAGAGAACATTAACCCCAGATGTCCTAGCACTGACCGCATAAAAAGGCATAAGTGGCACCAAAACACAACCATGATGTCATAGCAAGGTGTGCATATAATTAGTGAAAACATGTACATCGTATCATTATTGTAGCTTTAGTGGGTGTGTGCTGATACTGTATAGCATTCATTAAAGAGGCCAAAAAGGGCGAAGTAACGTCATTTCAGCATTTCGCTGATTTACTAACGGTCACTGGCATAATTTTGCTAGCAACTTCGCACTCTAACGCCAGGCGAATTTTCGCTCTGGCGAAAGTGCGCTACTACACAAATTCACGAAGTTTTTGATTTTACTGACCGCTAACTCTATTGCCAGACTTGCCTTCGCCACCTCAAACCAGGCAAAGTGCAATGGAGTAGGACTTACTTGAAATTTTGTCCCAAAAAATGCTGTAGTCTTTTCCTTTTTACAGGGTGATAGGCTGAAAAAGAGAAAACTTTTTTGGGGGTATCCTCCTTCCCCCCTACATTTGATAACATATGGCACCTAAACTATACTGTGGGCACATGTGTAGGGCACTATAACAACTCTACATAATTATATTAAGGTTCCCTGGCCTTGTGTAGTGTAATCCCTGCAGCATATATACGTCCATTGTACTTTAACTGCTCGCCATATGCAAATTAGACAATGCCAGCGTAACTTTGAACTGCGGATCGTATTTTCGCTACCGCAACTTCACAAGCATTCGGTACCCAGTGCACAACTTTGATCTTTTTGAATTAGCATTGTCCAGCAAATTTACACCTGGCAAAGTGTTGCGATGTGCGCAAAGCCATCGCTGGCGAATTTTTGCAGGTAAGTAAATTTGCCCCATAGAATAAACATCTATGTAATACAAACGTCTCATACTAGTTATGCAGTATCTGTGATCTGTCACTTGTGAGTGTATAAAAATGTTTTAAGAACAAAAAGATGATGAGCATCTCATCCAGTAAACAAGAGTTTCACAAGTGAAACGCCTTACCCTCGTGGAGTGCTCATAATGGCTGGAACCATAATCTCTCCCTTTGTTGCCTTTCTTACAGGACCCGAACCATCAGTGTGTGCCGGAAGATCCCTGTCATACCACAACCGAGACTGTCAGTGCACTTCACTTCATGGACGCAACCCGGTCATTGCCACGCTCCACCGCTGGCCACGCCTCCCTTCGAATTGCAAAAAGGACAACCTCTCAGCACATCAAGCAAAAGGCTGACCCCTTCTCTACCATTGCCATTGTATTGTCCACGGCCTACTCACCCCATGTCTGCCAGGGAGTGTAGTGCAAAGTCAGGAGACAATGTTCCAAAGGATTACTACTTTTACACTATGACCAGAGGTAAATTGTTAGGGAGCACCATATGGGGTTTACCTTGACATGGTATGGTGGCTTACAAATTTTATGATCATAACTTTGTCACTAAAAACCCTTGATGGTTGTGCCACACACTACATTTGAGGAACGGCTGCAAGATTCTGCACTGATTTTTTGAAGAACAGAGACCTGTAGCATGTCCCTTGAGGATGAATGGGGGAGGCTCATAAGATCAGCTCTCCCTGGTCTTAGATTGTTATTTACTAAAACGCGAATTAACCTCTATTTTTTATGAAAACAAGTTGAACAAACTCCCTTCCATGAATTGAACTCATTTATTAATAATTTTTCTTTAAAAAAAAACGTCGCAACAAAACTTCGCAACAAAATCATGCATCGATTCATATAGTACAATTGATGCTTCCAAAACTGAAAATTATCCGGATTATCCGGTGCAGATCATCATGTCAAGAAACAACTTTAGAGACATCTGTCATTGACTTCTACATGACCTCAACAGGTTTGAGATGGAGTATTTTTGGATTCAGATTTTTAGCAGCTTTCGTGTCATAAATCTCTAAAAATGTTTATTTTTTTCCATGAAAAAATAAATGGGCCCCTAAGTGTCCTAGCAGTTTTTCCCCAGAGTATAGTAACTGTCCACTGTAAATTATGTTCTTCTGTCCATGAGCTTTAATATGATGGCGTTTGCTGCATGATATTGCAAGAAAAAAGCTAAAGTAAACAATAGTATACAACTATTAAAACTATTACTCTGTTTTTTTCTTATATAGTTAAAAGCCAAGAAAGACACATTGTTTTATGTGTTAGCAGAGTGTTATTAATACACTATTCAGCTTACATTAACTGGTTTTACAGTAAAACACAGCTATACCATCTAATTGGGGCTTTATACTTCATAATTCAATAGAGGCAGGGCACCCTGTTATACCTGGGATCTATTGCAAAATTAAAAATTTAATATAATCTTCATCATACTGAAATAAGAAACTTTCTAAATACAATTACTTGTACAAATTCTATATCATTTCTGAAAGTAATCAAGTTTATCTTTACTATCCCTCTCTCAGCATCTGTTTCTGATTCCAGTACAAACAATATATGACAAAATAGCTCTATATGAAAAGGTTGAAGAAACCACGCTTTATATCCAAATAGTATTCAAGCAGCACCTATGGTTAGGGAAACAAGATGGTGCCGGACACTGAGCGGCGCAGCAGGCGTCCCCGCCACACCACTGGACCACCAGGGTGATGTATAGACGGTAGATTACCGTCCACGCTTACCCCTCTGTAGTGTGGTGGATGCGCCTGTAAAAGTCGTCGGTCCGATACCTGAAGATGACATTCTCCTCAGCATTGTGTCTGTTCGAATACGCGGGGCTTCGAAGCGGCTCTTTTGGTTAGAGGCGGTGAATGTCAGTAGCGTCTTAGTTGGAGAAGCGCTTACAGCTGGAGAGGCGATTTCCTCGAGTGGAATGCCCTCGGTAATGTGGTGGATGCATCTGTAGATATCCGCCGGTCCGATCCTCAAGATGTCATTCTCCTCAGCGTTGTGTTTGTTAAAATACGCTGGGCCCTCGAAGAGGCTCTTTTGGTTAGAGACGGTGAGTGTCGGAAAGCGCTTCCAGCTGGAGAGGTGATTTCCTCGTGTGGAAATGCTGATAATTTTCAAATAGAACTTGCACTGATTATCTTTTAACGATGTAGCGAAGTATACACTGTGACAATATTCTAGTGTATAATTAATGGCTTTATTTAATGTGGTGGACGAATTAAGACGAATTAAATTCGTCTTAAATAAAGCCATTAATTATACACTAGAAGAGGGGTAAGCAAGGACGGTAATCTACCATCTATACATTAGATCAACTATACTGCACTATTGTAGCTTTTTCTCTTTAGGCACAACCACTCAAGACGCAAGTCCGGATAAGGTTATAAACACACACAGGCACGTTAACTACAAGGCTCTTGTGAGTAGTTCTGCATATTAAAACATTGCGTCCTTGTTATAGGCTTTCTGCACTATTGGGATTGCTTTTTCTTTTTTAGATTCTGAGATAGTAACACTGCTGTTTAGCGCACCTACTCCTTTTGACTATAACAAAAATACTGCCTCTATCACAAATTCTGCATGTAGCGCGACAGGATTTCTGCTAATTTTAAAAGAGTGAGCTCTAATACATCTTCTAGGCAAAAGGAGCCCCCTAAAAGATATATTTAACTATTATTTGAAATCAGACACGCAACTCCTTTATGAAGAGAGACTGAAGAGAGACAAATGCTGAGAGAGGGTTATAGAAGAATAACTTGAATATTTCAGAAATGGTTCAGAATATTTAATTGATTATATTCAGAAAACTTCTTATTTCAGTGTGATGAAACATATTACATTTTCGTTTTCGTGATTTTCGGTAATTTTTACAGGATCAAAATTCATGCAAATTTTCAACTTTTTGACTACATCCTATAGACATAGTGATGAGTCTTCTTTGTACATTTTTCCAATTTTGCTGGGTGAGATAAGATTTTTTTCTTATTTTAATGATGGTTTGTGCATTTGGAATATTTTGTTTCCTAAAAAAAATAGCTTTTTTTCCCCTTTTTTTCATTGCTTTTCTGATATTTTCCTTTCAGATGATTCTTATTTTGGGATTGATATTCTTAAAAGCACTCAAAATTCATAGTTATTATGATACAAGTTCCTCAAATGTAAGATGACGCTCTTGGGATGATTTTGTTTGAAAATACATACATATTTTTCTTATTTAATTTGTTTTATATTTCCGCTTCCCACAATCCAAATATTCTTTCTAAAAATTTTTTTGGATGTGGCATTATTTCAGTGTGAACTGGATGAAAGACACTGGAGTTCAGACTCTGAGAGTAAGAGGTAAGTCCTCTGAAAACAATGCACCTGTCTGCACTAACCAATGGTTTTCCCTGCTTCTGTACCCCATATGTTAAAAAAGTAGAAACTTTGCCCAGTTGTAGTAACCCATAGCAATCAAAAAGTTGCTTACTTTTAAATAGGTGACTTGTAAATTCTACCTGCAGATTGGGTTTGGTAGAAGATTAAAACTGTAGCACATTATATTGCATAACCTTTTTATAATCTAGGGAGAAAAGTGTACTGGGTCAAAAGCACCATGTTCTTTAGCATTCTGCTTCTTGCCCTAATAGAATTTATGCCAATGTGAGATGGACCTATTGTCATTCAAGGAGCATGTTTATTGCAATCAAGGATGTTCTTGTCAAGAGTGCCTGATGGTGCTCCTGTCTCTGGTGGCGTCCAATCCAAGATGGCGGTGCTCATGAACCATGCGGGCCGATGCCAGCGTTTTGACACCACCGCCGTAATGACGTCACACATCCAGCGTGAAAATTGAAAATAAAAGGACTCCCAGGTCACAAGTTCAATGCCCAATTATAGGAATTGCTGAATTATGTTTCTGGGTTTCCTAAATTCCTAAATTTGCTGATTTCTAGATTCTCTGCTAGACCCTGACCCTCTGCTAGACCCTGATTCTGATTCTTGCTGCCTGCCTTATTTAACTCTTGCCTGAACTTGACTACGCTTATGACTGACCCCTTTGGATACCGCAAACTTGGACTTTAACCCCTAAGCCTCCTGCTTGGTCTGGACTTCTCTGCTATGAGCTGATAGGCCCCTGACAGTTGTGCCTTGCATTTGATAATCCAAGTATTTACTTTGGATTCCAAAGCAATCATAAATTAGAATACTATTTTGCAATATCCTAATGCTTGTCTAATGATTTGTCATATCTTTATATAATTTGTACATCCACTTGTGGTTAAGGGAAATTAACCAAAATCTAAATAATACAGAGCTCAGCAGTATGCTCATTGTGTTAATTATAATAGATCCAAGGGGAAAATAACATTTCAGATTAAAAATATGGGAAGGGACCATCCACCTGTTCTCATTTGGCAGCTAAGAATGCTAAAGATGTAAAAATACTTTACAGGAAATCTTTAGGGGAACAACACAACAGTCTATTTTAAATTGTATATTGTTTTATTTATATACAGTCTTTAAAGTTCCAACTAGTTAAATTCAAATTATTTTAGAGATAAAATTTCTCAGAAACACCACAAGAGAGCAATGCAGTATGCCAAACCGTGCAAATAGGCTTCCTAAATAGACAGGGAATCAATTGTGCTAGAATTTGCAATCTTATTCCTACAGGGGAATTCAGGCATGAATAAAGGCTGTCAAACCATGGTGGTGTTGAGAAAGAATTGATTTCAGTTTAAGACTGTGAGGAGGTATGTGCGTATTGTGTAGCACCTAACCATCTTAACTGTTTATACACTCAACATATGAAAAATCACTCTGAGACAAAACTTCCTTTATGTGGGTGAGGGTCGGCCACAGCTTTTTTATTTGAACAGATTATTATTCATAACGTAAACAGAAAAAAGGCTTGCCATTACATCACTAACCATTAATCACCAGATGCCAGCCACCGCAGCCGCGGTGGGCATGTAGGTTACGCCAACCAGATACAGTATAACCAATGGCAAGGACACTTTTTTACCGCCACGGAGGAGTTCATGAAAACCTACACCGAACTCCGACCCCCACCCAAACGCGAAAGAGCCTCACCAATACCATCCTGCAAACCGGAAAGAAAAATGTCCATGCCAATATCATTTAAATGAACACCATCGCGCAACATGAGTCCTTGATCAATACCTTCTAGCTGCCGGTGCCGGACTACCACACCCCCCCTGTCGCGAATAAAACGGGAAATTCTAGCATTAAGAAGACGCCGGGCTCTTTCTATCGCATCTGGATCCCTAGCGCCCCGCCAGGATAGCCGGGGAACAATTTCGGATCAGACCAGTACCATGTCGAAGAAAAAGGCTTTAAATCTGGCCATATCGGACCGAATCAAAGACAAAAGTTCCGCTACGCGCAATTGGCCGAGGTCATTCCCACCAGCATGAATAACAAGCACAACTGGGGGGAAGTAACTCTGCTGATAGCCACCACCTCAGGTAAAACCTGTAACCAGTGTAACCCGCCCACACCGAGCTATTGAAATTGAACCCCTCTAAAACCCAAGGTGTCTCCTCCAGGACGAATGAACGCTCTTTGTTCAGCCCGACGGATATAGGAGTGCCCGACCAGCCAAACCGTCGCCGTTGGAGGCCCTGCAAAAAATTAAGGCGTCAGTAAATCGGGGCGAACATAAGTAGTAAAACATGCTGATTTCCAGCGACCTATCTTTTTAATATGTTCATCATTGAGACCGCTCAGACTCGCCTCCGTCGCTGCTCCAATGCGGAACGAGTGAGTTCCGAAATCAACCGGATTGAAACCAAGTTGAGCCAAACAACGTTTAAATATGGTCGCGAACTGAAAGCGAGTCAAAGGGGAACCATCAAGATGAGAAAGAAAACAGACACTAGGAGCCCGAATTAAAGAAAAATTGGAAATTAAAGTGTAAGGGCATGCCGGACCAGCTATAGCTGTTAACGGGATCCAACACCCCTGTCCCATAACATCCGTCTTGGACCTCCGAATGTGCAACCTAGCTAGTAACCCTCCTGGTTTGAACTTACTTGGCGGGACCAGTTCGCCAACCCGCAACGCTGCAAAGAATGCCAGAGCAAAAGCCGTTCGTAAAAGGGAGACCTCATAACTAGACGTACACACGTCAGGCAAAACTGCCAACAGTCGGCACAACAGAGCAAAAGATACAGGTCTCCTGGACTCTTTACGAACATATCTCCTACTCCAACCTTTCATAGCCTGCAGAATAGGAAATCATTTGGTGACATCTTCCACCCCCATAAGTTTAAACAAAAAGGCTAAAGCCGACAGGCGTTTCCTTGCGACAGCAACTGAGTGGCCTTGGCCCCGAAGCTGTAAAATGTACTCCACTGCAACCGTAAAACAGGTGTCGGATGACCAAGCGTCGCCAACTGGAAACAAAGATAACCACTCAGCCCAAGCCTTACCATGCGTAACCCAAGTTGCTGGAGCCACTGAAGATCGAACCATGTTCATAAGCTGCGCTCCACTATCTCCCACAAGGAAATTGGGCATTCCCGACCAATGGAATCGGCCTCCAGGACTAGGTCTCTGAATTTCTGCCACTGTGAACGAGAAAGAGCGTCAGCTGCTGCATTGTCAACCCCTGGCACGTGCTTTTCCCGAAACCAAATGTTATGTGTTAAGCAAAGCAGGACCAGCTGTCGTAACAGAGATAAAACAGGTAAAGATGAAGTTAAGTTGTTAATGGCAAACACAACGCTCAGATTATCAGTCCAAAAGTAAACTTTTTTATGAGACATGGCGTCGCCCCAAAGGTGCACAGCCGCCACAATGGGGAATAGTTCGAGCAGAGTTAGATTTCGACAAAGGCCAGCCTCGAACCCAGTGTAGTGGCCAGGCACCGAAACACCATTGGTTGCCGAGGATAGCCCCAAAACCTATTGAGCCAGCTGCATCAGTAAACAGGGCCAAATCGCTATTAATGACTTCGGGACTCAACCAGCAAGACCTCCCATTGAAAGCCCGCAAAAATTGTTTCCAAACTTCTAAATCTTCCTTCAATTGTCTAGTGATCCTGATAAAATGGTGGGGTGATTTAGCTCCTTTGGTAGCCAGGGATAATCTCCTGGAAAAAACCCTTCCCATGGGCATGATTCTACAAGCAAACACCAGTAACCCCAACAGGGACTGTAGTTGTTTTAAAGTAACTTTGGATGCACCCTGAACCAATTCGACCAAAGCTAGCAACTTAGCCATTTTTTCACACGGAAGCCGGAATTCCATCTCAACCGTGTCAATCTCAATTCCGATGAAAGTCAACACAACCGTAGGACCTTCTGTTTTTGCCTCGGCGAGAGGGACACCAAACTTGTGAGCGAAAAAACGAAAAGTGGATAGCAGGTCTGTACAAATGGTACTGGACGCTGGGCCAACAAAAAGGAAATCATCCAGGTAGTGAGTGACAGAATGGGAGCCTGACCCTGTTTTAACCACCCACTCCAGGAAAGAGCTGAAAACCTCAAAGTAGAAGCATGAGATAGAGCAACCCATTGGCAGGCACATATCGTAGTAAAATTGTTCATTGAAATAACAACCCAATAGATGGAAACAATCTTTATGAACGGGTAGGAGCCGTAATGTGGATTCAATATCGGCTTTTGCCAGAAGCCACCCCTGCCCGCTTGCCTAACCAATGTGATTGCCCGATCAAATGGGGCATAAGACACTGAAGCATCTTCCCTGCTAATCCCATCGTTAACAGACCCACCTTTGGGGTAGGTTAAGTGATGTATCAACCTAAACTTACCCAGTTCTTTTTTGGGAACCACCCCCAAAGGCAAAACCCTCAAATTGGGAAATGGTAAGGTATCAAAAGGACCTGCCATCCTACCCAGCTCTACCTCCTTACTTAACTTGTCTGCAACCACACCTTGGTGCAGGTCAGCTGATTTGAGGTTAGTGGCAAATAATGGTTTGAATTTCAATTGAAAGGGAATAAAAAGTCCAAAGAGAAAACCACACCTAAGCAGGGCGGCTTCCCGCTTCTTGGGGTACCGATCTAGCCAAGGTGACATTGCTAGCACGTTCACCGGGGTTCTCTGTCCTACCTGGGATTGGGGGAGCTGGTAGGTGCTTGCCTTTTTTAAAGCACCGAAGGGCTGAGTGGGCTCCCCCACACATGGAGCATTCATGCTTAAATTTGCAGGAGCCAAAAAATCTGCAGTGGCCTTCATTAAATAGCCAGCAGACCCCGGGCCGTCGTGGGGCCGCAGAGCTGGCCTGTGAATGCCCAGCGACCCCCGCCGAAAAGGGGGGGTCGTTGGGCCATCATGAGTCTGATCCACACATCTGTAGCCTTCATGTCCCAACCCAGGTCTGGTCTAAGGGCAAGCCTCCTCCTGAATTCTTCATCATATCTCCACCAGGCTGAGCCCCCATGTACTTTGTACGCCCCAAAAATTAGGTCCTGATAAACAAAGAGCTGGGAACACTTCTGCGGATGCTTCAGACCAATAACACCAGCGAGCACCGAGAAGGCTTGAAGCCAATTACCAAATGTTTTCGCCACTCTATGGTGTTTATCCTCACTTTTGTCATAACGCCTCTCTTTATCGACTGTCACTTGATCAGGCGAGATAAGTGACCAAATATCAATAAAATCATTTTTCCAAATTTTTTCCTTGATCTTAGCTGACAAATGAGAGCCCAGCGGGCTAACCCCGCAAAAATACGAATCTTTGTATGTACTTACGGATGGTAGTTCAGCCGGCGGAGAAGCAGACGAGGCATCTAATCTGCCTAAGATTTGTTTAAGTGCTAGAAGAACCTCGCTACTCTGTTTACTAGTACCCACCCATGCCCCAGAACACTCATACTCACCTGATCTGGAAGGCAGGGGTGTAGTAGCAGTAGCACTCTGCTGCTGCACTCTGGTGTCATCCCTATGAGAACAGCGAGACCGGCGGGAAACCCGGTGTGTTTTGCGCCGCTTGCTTCTGAAACGATCCTCTGAACTCCCAGGTGAGGAAGAGGCAGGGGAGTATGCAGCAGGTGACTGTGATGAGGAGGAGTGAGGGGATGCTGGAGAATGGGCCCGAGAACCTCGTCTGAGGGCAGGAGCCCTAGGTGTTCGAGCGACATGTCTGTCCCGCCCAATGATGGAGCACGGGCTAAGATGCCTGTCGACCCCCCGAAATGTATGGGCCCGCTCACCCTCAGAATCCCTACTGTGCGCAGTGTGTAAAATTGGTGGTAAGACCTCACTGTCAGGGGAATGGGACATGTGCGCCCGAGAACCCCCCCTACAGGCCTGATCTGAGGTAGTATAAAACAGAGGGGGGTCACTATCCCCTGCAGACGCCACAGAGGGGGCAGTGACAGAGGCTGGGAGTAAAGGAAGCAATGGCCCTGCGTGTGGAGTCACACACGCTGTGTGGCTGGGAGGAAATGTAGGGGGAGGCTGACATGCGGCTTGCGCAATCACAGGGGCAGGAGGAGGGATAAGATCAGCAGGGCGCTTCTTTGACTGCACCCTGCGAAGACGTGGCGGCTGCGCAGGAGCCAACGCTACCTGGGGAGCTCCTGCTGCACTAGCAGACGCCTTTGCTCTCACTGAGGCGCTGCGAGCGGTCGTTCGCTTACGTGCGCCACGGGTATTAGGCCTAGGAGGGCTGGGACTGAGACGGGAGGGGGGGCGGGAACGACGCGCAGGCCCTTCTGTGGTCCGCTTAGTAGCAGGCCTGCTGCGCCCCATGCTGGACAAGGATGCAGTGGGAACAAGCTCTGCGAGGAGCTCTTCCACCCAGCCTGTGCCCTGCTGCAAGACTCTGTCCCTCACCTGCTCGGCTAGCAAGTCTGCCATGATGGGAACTGGACACGCTTCTGGCAGCAGCTCCACCAGCGCTCCAGGATCCAGGGGGAAGAGGAAGCAGGTAAGTAATTGCCAGCATATATATACACCCTCTCCTTCTACCCCAACCTATCCTACTCTAACCACCTCCCTGTTAACCAATCCCCTCCTCTGCCATCCCTCCTCCCAGTCACTGGCACCCTCGCTACACCCTTTGGTGCCCTCTAAGAAGGACTATAGGTAAAATATTTATGTTCAATTTCAGGGTGATCTGGTGAAATAGAAAAAAGAATTACATTTTGTTTAAATTCATAATAATACTGGAGCTTGATGCAGCACTATCCAGCATCCTTTTAAAATTTTAGACACATTTTTTAATACATTGGCTATTGTGAATAAGTTCCAAATTTAACATTTAAAATTATATGAAAATATTTAGCGGAAAATAAGCTTTCCTCTTGTGGAACTCGCAGTATTAAAGCTTATGGATACTATGATGTCAAAACTTATATCATTTTAATATAATATTGTAGGGGACTGAACTGATTAAATGTATTCTCCATTTATATTGTATTCCCCTAAAGTTTGGACATCAAAATGCCTTGCGGTTTATACAGGAGCTAGGCTCCATTTCCTGGGTCAAATCATGAACCCTAAATATCCCAGATTTAGCCACTCAATGGCACTGTGTTATAATAAATAAGCTGAGTGCACTAGTTCAGGGTTTAGTGTTCCAGTTCCATAACCTAAGCAGGCAGGAAGGGTTTGCAATTGGAATCTAGACAGGTAAGGTCTGGTGAGTGATAGGCTTTAATAGCTCACTCTAGGAGTGATAGATAGTTAGGGCTATTTAACCAAGCAGCACAGGCTTCACCGAGGAGTGTTGTGTGGGACTAGGATTCCAGGTACTAATTGAGTAGAGACTAAGTGTAAGAACAGGGTCTGGAGTGGTGCCCTTTAGAGTTCCACTTAGGAAAAAGGCTAAAAACTGGGAGTACTACTGTGAGAAAGCTGCAGCTGTGGTTGTGCAACAGTCACTGTGCAAATGTTTCCCTTTATTTAAAGGTACTAGCATCCAAAGGCACTCTTTGCACTACTGTATAGTTACATAGTACATAGTTATATAGTTAAATCGGGTTGAAAAAATACAAATTTCATCAAATTCAACCCCTCCAAATGAAAACCCAGCATCCATACACACCCCTCCCTAACTTCACATCAATGATATGTATCCATATCTATACTAACTATAGAGTTTAGTACCACAAATGCCTTTGATATTATGTCTGTCCAAGACATCATCCAAGCCACTCTTAAAGGCATTAACTGAATCAGCCATAGCAACCTCACTTTCCTCACTGTGGAGAACCACCTACATTGCTTCAAATGAAAGTTCTTTTCTTCTAGTCTAAAGGGGTGGCCTCTGGTACAGTGATCCTCTTTATGGGTAAAAATGTCCCCTGCTATTTGTCTATAATGTCCTCTAATGTACTTGTAAAGTGTAATCATGTCCCCTCGCAAGTGACTTGTTTACCAGAGAAAACAACCCCAACCTTACATAGTTACATAGTTACATAGTTAAATTGGGTTGAAAAAAGACAAAGTCCATCAAGTTCAACCCCTCCAAATGAAAACCCAGCATCCATACATACACCCCTCTCTACTTTTAATTAAATTCTATATACCCATACCTATACTAACTATAGAGCTTAGTATCACAATAGCCTTTGATATTATGTCTGTTCAAAAAATCATCCAAGCCATTCTTAAAAGCATTAACTGAATCAGCAATCACAACATCACCCGGCAGTGCATTCCACAACCTCCCTGTCCTGACTGTGAAGAACCCCCTACGTTGCTTCAAATGAAAGTTCTTTTCTTCTAGTCTAAAGGGGTGGCCTCTGGTACGGTGATCCACTTTATGGGTACCTTGACAGTCTACCCTCATAATTGAAGTCTTCCTTCCCTCTAACCAGTTTAGTTGCAGGTCTCTGCACTCTCTCCAGCTCATTTATATCCCTCTTAAGGACTGGAGCCCAAAACTGCACTGCATACTCCAGATGAGGCCTTACCAGGGACCTATAAAGAGGCATAATTATGTTTTCATCCCTTGAGTTAATGCCCTTTTTTATGCAAGACAGAACTTTATTTGCTTTAGTAGCCACAGAATGACACTGCCCAGAATTAGACAACTTGTTATCTACAAAAAAAAAACAAGATCCTTCTCATTTAAGGAAATGCCTAACACAATGCCATATAGTGTATAACTTGCATTTATATTATTTTTGCCAAAGTGCATAACCTTGCATTTATTTGCTGCCCAGTTTCCCAACTTAGATAAATCACTCTGCAGAGTGGCAGCATCCTGCATGAAACCTATAATTCTGCACAATTTTGTATCATCTGCAAAATAAAAACACATGGCACTGATGCCTTTGTACTGTCTACTGTTTTAAATTTTACACTTAAAGAATTGTGCACAGACATTGTTTTAATGGCATGTGGCAAGATTTTCAGTGAAACTGTGGCTTACTTGTGTTAAAGCACAATCGTAGCTGAGCAATTTTAAAGGATAACCTGCAACTGCGTCAGTTGCATTTCCCTTGTGTGATGGCAGATATGCTAGAATTATGGGGAAAAAGCTGCATTGTGGTTAAAGAACATGCCAAATTGTGCCCAAAATTTTACTTTTTCGCACTGCACTTGAAGTTGTAAATGACTCCCTATAGTGTTTATATCTTTAAAGGGCACCTGTTGGACAAAAATATTATCCCCAACCAAAGGCACGGACTAAAAGAGCCCACACTCTGTTTACCCCAACAGTATTTTTTCTAAACAAAAAGCCCCCTGCCATCGCTAGAACACTTGCACCAGGAAGGAGCTCCCGCCGCGAGCAGCCATGTCATACATAGTGCATGCGCACAATGTGCTTCTGATGTTGGGTATCCCCAACCAAATGCACATGCTAATGGAGCCCGCATTCCAGTTACCCCTAAGAATTAGGGATGGGCGAATTTGACCCATTTCGTTTTGCCAAAAATTTGCCGCCGGCGAATTGTCGCAGACGCCCATTAAAAATTTTTTGACGCGAGCCACTATACAAGTCTATGGGTGTCATTTTTTCGGTGAAATGAGGCGAAAAAATTCACCCATCCCTACTAACAATTGTTTTTCTAAGCAGCGCTAGAGCACTTGCACCAGGAGGGAACTCCTGGTACGAGCGGCCATGTCGTACATAGTGCATGCGCATAATGTGCTTCTGATGTTACCCACATGTGCAATGAGCAGGTTGCAGCATTCACTCATTATGCGCATGTATGTGCCCCAACATGGCTGCTTGAAGGAGCTCCTTCCCAGTGTGGGTGGCCTAGCACTGGCGGGTGGTTTAAAAAAAACTACTATTACCCACAACCGGAGTGCGGGCTCTATTAGCCAGCACTTTTGATTGGGGATACTATTTTTGCTCAATAGGTGCCCTTTAAGGTTCTGTCAGATCTTTGATAGTATCTATGCTACATAGATTTCGGTGTAACACTACATGGTGAATTAATCCTATGTCAAATTGATTTATGGGGACTGTAAAATACACTTCATAGAGTTTTGTAAATTATAGTAAAGCTCTGCAGTGTGAATTTTTAAATATGTGTCCCGATTTAACAGGATTATTAAACGTTAAATACATATTTAACCATCTCATCTCATCCATTATTATTCACATAACGACACACATGATGAAGGGTTAAATTATACCAGTTGAGATGCTACAGTACATTAATATCCAATGAAGAAGCAAAAGTATTGCTCTTATAGCCCTTTCTTTCATGTACAGTATATATGCCAAATGCAATACAATACATTTGACATCTATAGCATATTTGTGTCAGGACATATTTGTCCCTTGTAGGGCAAAAAATTAAGTTTGATTCTGAAAACCATGTCTGATGACTGAAAAGATGTGACAATGGTGCTTGACGCTGATAATGTCCTAAAGGTGCACTACACCCTCGAAACATATGAGCATATGCTAGGTGCTACAAGGTTATTGGGGGTGGGGATGGAAGAAGTGACATTCTCGTGTTCTCTTAAAATCCATTCTCATAAAATATTTTTTTGTTTAGGGTGCTAATCTCTACATCAGCCAGAGAGATCTTCAAGGCAGTTTAACTAGCTCCTCATAAAATAGACCATATTGTGTATGTGTGTTTGTATGTTATAATGACCTTGGATTGTAAGCTCCTGATAGGAATGATAAATAATCTCTATAAAACACTGAAAAATACAGTATGTTTGTGCTATATAAATGCAGCTGTATTATTATTATTATCACATCTCCCAGCAGAACCTAGATGTGGCCAATGGATGTCATATTGTACTGTATATGATTTATGTCAAGCCTTGTGGAGTGATACATTCATTTACTAAAAATTAAATAAAGCAGGAGGCACTATATTTTTTTTTTTTTTTTTTGTATATTCTGTTTTTATTTAAAGAAATTAGCATGTATACAATCATATAACATCAGCAGTTGTATCATCAATAAGATTTTGTAACATCTTAAGTATATAAAATCAAGCGATTAGTATACAATAAAATGGTGTCCAAAATCAATTATCGCACAAAAAGATATATTGTTTCCAAAGATATATGAAAAGCTGTATGTAAACATTTTGATGCAAATAAACTCAATATTTATTATCTTCCTCATTACTTTGTATTGTTTATTAATTACTTGCAATCTAAAAGTCAGCAGTAACTGCATAATCTCCGACCCTTGTAGAAGAAGATACATTAGAAACAAAGCACGTAGAGATACCTGCCTAAACTGTAAGTATGTTATATATAACAAAACAATAAAAAAAAGAAAATAAAAGGAAAGTGAAAGGAAGAAAGAAAAGATCAGAGAGAAATAGTCACTCAGCCGTATTAGAAGTTGTATATATTATACAGTAATATCATAGTATATATTTACCAGATGACATGTATTCAATATTTTTAACTAAGCTCCTAATTCGAGGTTAATTGTTTATACTGATCTGATTCCATGAAAGAAACCCAAGTTGACCAAGTCTTTATATAAGTCTCTGATTTCTCATATATATAGCTAAGTATTTCTTCCATACGCCTAGTGTTTCCCATTTCCTCCAACCATTCCCGTATAGTAGGGGGAGATGGGGATTTCCAATGACGAGGAATCACAGTTCTAGCAGCACTTAAACAAAAACCCACCAAAGAACTTTTATATGTTGCCACTTTTCCCGGAAGCATAGATAATATTCCAATAGAAATTGTTGTGGGAATGTCCAAACCTGTCACTTTATTAATTATTTTAAATATTTCAACCCAAAATGGTTTCAGAGTTGTACAAGACCACCATATATGTGAGGGAGAACCAACATCTTTTTCACATCTCCAACATATATTGGGGACACCTGTGTACATTTTATGTAAAAGTTCCGGGCACCTATACCATCTAGAGACAATTTTATAATTTGTTTCCTGTGCTTTACACGCAATAGAAAATTTATGAGTAAGGGAGAGACAGGATTTCCATTGCTCCTCTGTAAATGTGATCTGCAATTCCTTTTCCCATTTTTCAGTATATTTAGGAAATGAGAAGGTAGTTTTGGGATCTGTTATCTTATACAATAAGGAAATACCATGTCTAAGAGGTGACGTTCGGAGACACAGATCTTCAAAGAAAGTAGGGGGAATAGAAATAGATTTCTGAATATTGGGTTTCCCCACCCAATGTTTAAGTTGAGCATACTTCAACTGTGACATAAATGATTCCGGGTCATCCATGCAAATATCCCTCAGTGGCAAAAGCTGATTATCTTTCAGAACCTGTTTATAAATAAAATTGTCATTAAAACGTCTACCTAAGAAAGTGCCTTTGGTCATGCCAGGTGGGAAGGCTGGATTTCCTATAATTGGAGTCATGAGACCATTCCGATTAATAAAATATGGAGCAGATTTCAAATAACGATCACCCTGTGAAAGCGTTTCAAAACATATTTTTGGCAATCTACTTAACTCTGGTCTAGAGGATGGTCGAAGCCACCATAAAGCCTGCAAAGGTCGCACTATATTTTTTTTACCAGGATCAACCACAGTGGTGTGAGGAATATGCTAGTGCTGGCTTGTTCTGCCTGATAGATGATATATCTTCTTATTTATTGGCACACGGGCATCAATGACATTGTCTTGGTGCAAGGGCAGTGACATCAAAACCTCGTACCAACAACAGGAACTCATCATTGAATGGCATATATTGCTGAATGAATGTGTATACAGTATTTAGATAATGCTGGCTTAAGTGGGGAAAAATATAAATGAAAAAGAAAGTTGTGGAAAGCTGTGTGTGACTTATGTATCTTGCCATAATATTGTTAGTACCCAGACCACAGACAAGCTTGATCCATTAGCTCTTTCCTGTGCAAAACAAGATTATTTGCATTAATCTGTATTTGATAGTGAGTGTGAATACAGCAAATCTTCTGTGGTCCTTAAATTATTTTAAAAAGAAAGAGAGCGAGTCTGCTTTACTAGCTGGTGAATTGTCTTTCAGCTTTATCTTTCTTTTTTTTTAAAAATAGTTTTTATTAAATTTTCATTAAAATACATTGAATTAAGTATATGAACAATCATATAATGTTTCAAAGTAAAAGAAAAATTCATATGAATACAGTTCAGAAAAATTTTCATGTGAACAAAAAAATAATCATGAAATATCAAAAACAAGTAGACCTGTATTTTTCTAAGAAGTTAAGACATGGCAAAGCAGTATAAATAAATTTGATAGAATTTTAAATAATAATGACAAATTAATATTTGTGTGAATGAAAAAGACAATATAATGTTACCAAATTCGTTCATTCGCAAACATCTTGCCCCATCAGTTTAAGAATAATTTTTTTTTTAGTAGCATCTAAAGATGAAATATACAGGGACCACCTGCATTTGAATTGTCTTTCAAATGCCCTGTTTATTAGAGTTTCTTAATATAAAAAAAAAATCAACTTTAATTTACTAAAATGATAGGCTTGTTGAATAAACACTTTGCATATTAAGGGTCTAATGTATTTACAGAACTAAAACAATAACGTTTCAAAACAAAACAGATACCATGAACGGGTCATTGAGAATATAGTAATTAGCCCAATCCAGGTCAGTTACCTCCAATGTTTAATCTCTCCCAATTCATTTTTCTTAATGACTCGTAGATGACTTTCAGAAGGTTAATGAAGTGCAACATTACATTGTGCCTGTAAGATCTGACTGGTTGTTTTCTTTTATACAAAGGTTAACATATGTTTGGTTTTTCTTTAAAGCACATTTCATCAAATGTTGATTTTAAAGAAGTTTGCCAACCATAAAACCTACCCAGAACTCACCAAGTTCATTAATAAATTAATGCATTAAAGCAAGACCAACTAAATTGCAAACACAGACCATATAATATACTATAGTCAAAAGTAGTGAAAGAATAACTTATAATTATTTGCCAATGTTTAGGAATAACACTAGTCGATCTATATCAGTTATAGAGTTTAAATATGGTTATTGACAGGCTCCTAATTTTGCTTATGCCTTTGGTTTATAAGTGGTTAAACTATTCATGCAATCAATGCATTGATTCAAATGTATTTTTAAAAATATTATTCAAAAATTGTGTCAAAAATCCAGTGAAAATGAATATAAATGTAATTTGCAAACTAGTAATTTAATAAGCCTTGCAAAATGTCCAATTGTAAAACAATGGCAAAAGCCTTTAAAAAAAAAAAAAAGCTTTGATGGAAATGTATTTTTTTTATTCATTTTATTTAAGATTGCATGGAAAATAAGTTATTTCAAACTCTTTAACCCATGTCAGGTTTAACTAGTTCACAAAATTGTTACAGCAAACTATTCTAATTACCAGCAATACAATTAACTACACTGGTTTTAAAAAAGTGAAAAGATATTCTAAAGGGTGCGCGCACGCGTACCTCTGTGTTTCTTGGCAATGGCGCAAAATTCAAACTGTTCAAATAGAGGGAAAGGACTTTCAGAGTTTGCCCGTGATAGAACTTGTTTCTAGTGGTTTCCTGAGCCTTGTGCATCTGATCTGTTCTGTATCTAGTCTGTTTGATTACCCGTGTTTGACCCAGTCTGTTCCTGACTATTCTGCATTCTGTATCCTGACCATTGCCTGCCTACGACAACTCTTCCTGCTTAACCCCTTGATTGACAACCCTGTTTGACCCTTGCCTGCCTGACGATTCTTGATATCTGCCTGCCTCGACCCAGCCTGTCTCACGATTCTCTTGCCTGCTCCATTTGTACTGTGACCTTCGCCCAAAAGACTCTGCTAACAGCCGCGCCCCTTTGCCAGCCAGAACATCTCGCCTTGCACCTCTCGTTAAGTCCAGGTGGTACCCAAGTAAGCTGAGGGCTCCTCCCGAAGCCCAACGGTGGTCACACTACTGGTGAAGCCGAGCCGAGACCAGGGTGCTTGGCACTTGTTCTGGTATTGGGTGCCGGTCATGACACAGCCAAGGGGAGATATAAGAAAGGCAGACAGAAGGAGGAGAGGGTAAACAGTAAGATCTTGGACCAGAAGTGGTGTTCTGCTCTATATCTTTTTATGTACTTCTTAGTATCATAAAGATGGTATTGGAATCCAAACAATTGCATTTGCCCAGAGTGAGATGTGTAAAAAAATAACTTTAAAAGAACTATAAGAAACATAAGATTTAAACTATGAAGACACAGATGCACTGCATTTCCCAGCACGTGCAGCCTGTTTCCATTAAAAAAATCCCAGTCCTACAAGCTACCCTTAACTGTAAAAGGTCTCAGTTACCTTGATCAAGAGTTCTTGACTCCTGATTCTTCATTCCTCTTCCTGGTTTATATCTGCTTTCCCTTCTGCTCTGTGGTTGCTTCTATAGTTTTACCTTGACCTAGATTTGATAATTCTTGTCTCATCCTTATCTGTAGCGTGCCTTTGTGCCTACCATGCTCCATAATTCTAACTTGTAGCAAGCACAGGTGAGGGAGTGGTGCTTTCTGGTTGCCATGGATTACAATGTGCACCAGTAAGTCATTTATTACATTTTTCATACGTGTGTCTATAAATTTACCATCAGTAAATACTGAGACCTACTAGCTTATCTGAGGTCCTTGGTTGTGCTTAAGACTGATTCTTTGGAGTGTAAAGCAAACAGTGTACCTTAAAAGAGACATATACAAATGTCCACAACTCATATATATATATATATATATATATATATATATATATATACATACATGATCATGTTAACAATTTTTTTATAGAGAGATGACGCAGTTGAATTCTTTCTTTTTGTGGCTTTACTATAATTTCTCTTGAATAGGAAAGTTTGAAATCTGAGTGACTAAGAATGTATGCATACATGCATTCAAAGCTTTCAACGGTTCTCTAACAAACTTTATTCTTATAGTATGATCAGATAAATTTACGTTTGGGTCAAGTATGCAAATAAATGTAAATAAATGTGAAAATTCGAATTTGAATTTTCAGGCACAGAACAGACACCTAAACTCATTTTCTTTCAATCTGCGCATGCATCTAATTAAAACACTCCTTCCCTCCGTCCTGTCCTCCTAAATTAATTTGCATGCTCTTCATTTGCCCGCCCACCAGCCAATCTATGCTGCTGGTCTCCTTGACAACGCTCGATCCCTTTCTTTCTGAGCTTTCACCAGCAGAGTGAGGGGCAAGTTTAACCCTTTTATATCACTTAATTTTCTTTCCACCATGGGTATAATGATAAACACGTCAGGGGTCATGTAGAGGAATGTTGGTGCATGTGTATTGATTATTTATTGCAGCAGTGTGTCCTTTTCTAAGATGGCAGCTGTGTTTCAATCAAAAGGCAGAGACTTTACCCAGTGGAAATCTTTAGTAAAACAAGTTACTTCTTAAAAAAAAACCTAGCGATTGGGTAGTGCTCTATGAGGACTACTATAAGGGACACTACATAGATTTTGACTTTCGTTCTCCTTTAAGTTCTCCATAGTAGGAGAGGTATGCACCAGGAAGGATGTTAATAGACAGAGAATATGTTCTCTGTTTAAAGGTTTTGGTGGCCAGGTCCTGGAAGCTGGAGTATTCTGGAAAAAACAGGCAAGCCAGGTACTCCAATCCAGTAGTCCAGTTCACAGATTGGCGCTCACTTTCCACAGGAAGGCTGTCCTGTGGGAAGGAATTTAGTTCTAGTGAGACTGTTGGGAGTGTCTCAGAGCAGGACACAGAGCAGAAAGGATACTGCATGTGTGTGGAACTACCCGAGGGGCTGGGGGTGCCACTTGCCACTGCAAGGTGCAGAGAGCCGAGACAAGTGACAGAGAGTCTGTAAGACATTGGAGAAAAGCCAGGTGGCTGAGCAATCCCCCCAGGTAGGGTTGCCACCTTTTAAAAAAAAAAAATACCAGCCAGTGGTGGGGGCGGATAATAAAGGGGTGGGCGTGATGCAAAAAGGGGCGGAGCTGATGGGCAGCACTGTAAAAAAAGGGGGCGGAGCCACAGGATATCGCCACCGAAGGGCCGGGCTACATCGCAGAAGCCAAAGGAAAAAATTTTTACTGGAGGGCAAGGGCTTTTGTAAAGGGTATTACAAATTACCGGCAGCTACATTGCCGGTAAATTTCTAATACCGGCCCCGGCCCTGGCAGGTGTTTTACTGGCTAGGCCGGTAAAATACCAGCCGGGTGGCAACCCTACCCCCAGGAGATTCATGAGTACAGGGGTGGCCCCTACTTATGTGTTTACTTACTGCCAGTCCTCAAGGGGCCCAGATTAGTATTCGATTCAAATTCGATTTTAGTTTTTTGAGTCAGTAAAATTCATCAGAGTTTTAGATACTCAATTTTTTTTTATGAATAACCCCCAAGTCGAATTTCAAGTATATTGGTGTTTAAAAACCCACATGAATTTGAAATTTTACCCCTGATAATGTGCCTCCAACATAATGTGCTTGTTGTGCTAACCAACAAGTTTGATGTTCTTGTTGTTTAATACCACTTTGGTAATACAGTGTAGTGGCTCCTTTATAGGAAGCTGCATCTGCATTAAAAGAATTATATTAAAATACGATTGTAAATTCCACAATGGGATAAATGGTTGAATGAAATTAGCATATTTCATTTACATCACATAGACACAACTTGGATTCTAACAGTTATATGACACCATTGAGCATTCCAGCCTGGAGCAGACACATGCAGTATGAATATTTCTATGCAGATTTAATACTTGCATACTAATAAAATAATCTAATTTGCACAGTTGGAATAGTCGATTTCCCTATTGCTTATTGCATGAAAATATAAAAGCAATGTGAAAAATGTAGTTTACAACAATTTACAGTTGATATGGCGTGGCAGTTGACAGGTGTCTTCACATAACATAGACATTTTAGGAAATAACTAGCAGTGCTTACAATCATACAGTATCTCCACCCCAGGATAGTGAAAGGTGTGATAGTGACACTATAAAATGTGTCTAGCTGATAATGCAGACATAATGAAATTAAACCAACAGCGAACAATGGTGGTGGTGGGGGTGGAAACTAATGTTAGCTACAGGTAACTGCAAAAATGAAAGGATCAACATGTCTAGCCTTTGGCAGTATTCCATGCAAGCAACTGCACAAGGCCACGTGGGGCACTAGACTGGAATGATGTATCCGACATCCACATAGAGGTATAAATCACAACCTTAAAAGACAAAAGTCATCAAATGTATAGTGACAGCTCTTATCTATTTTGTTAATTGAAGATACCCCTTGCATAAAAAGAGACACCAGCAATACAATTGATTAACATTATTCCCACAACCCACATACATGGGCTTGTTAAAAAGAAGGGAAGGGCTTGATCTTCTAAGCTATAAGGGGATCCAGGAGACACCCCCCACTTTAATGTAGATTTGAATGTAGAATATTTCTTAACTGTCTAGATGTATTTCTTTAAAGATTAAAGTGTAGTAACCCCTTGTTTGAATTTGAAATGCTGACCTCTAGTAAATCCTACACATCCTTTGAAAAGAAGCACAGGTAAGTGATTCATAATTATCAGGGTGAAAGGAGAAGGCACACACCCTTTGAATCGAACTACGGGTTGCTAATCCATAGGTGACTCTCCATAAGTGGCTCCATAACAAAATACAACTATTAAAGATAATGGATAGCACACCCGATTTGAAAAGCAAAATTAATTTATTACAAAAAGGAAGAAAAAAATGAGCAAAAATAATATACAAAACTTAATTACATAATTAAAATAAAAAGCCCAACGCGTTTCGACCTTAAGGGTCTTCTTCAGGGGCACAAAATAAACAAAAAATCAATAAGGCCTTTTTTGATTTTTTGTTTATTTTGTGCCCCTGATGAAGACCCTTAAGGTCGAAACGCGTTGGGCTTTTTATTTTAATTATGTAATTATGTTTTGTATATTATTTTTGCTCATTTTTTCGTCCTTTTTGTAATAAATTAATTTTGCTTTTCAAATCGGGTGTGCTATCCATTATCTTTAGTAGTCATAATTATCAGGGTCAGGTGGGTGACTCCTTATAACAGTAAATTATGCCACATGAAAGAAAGGAGAATAATCCTCACCAAAACTTAATCCTAATAAATTATGCAAATCAAATATATCTAACGTATACATACCCATTTAAAACAAACCCAAGGCCGTATTATAAAGGCACCCAAGGGCCTGTGCTTAGATCTGCAGCTTTAAGGGGAATGCCCTTGCATGCCTATGTAATCGAAAAAATTAATTTCCCAAGAATAAAAAAACTCCCCAATCACCAGAGAGTACCTGAATAAACACAGTGGCAGAGTTGTGGGTGTGCAAAGGGATCAGCTGCCAAACTCTGGTCGGCATGAAGTCACTTGTAGCAGAAGTGACATCACACATACAGTAGCAGAAGTGAAGTCATACACAGCTTTGCACGTGACTAGTGATGGATGAATCTAGCCCATTTTGCTAAAAATTCACGAAAAGACAAACATTTGCCAAAATGCATTGTAGTCTATGGGCTACAATTTTTTTTTGACAAGCAACAAATTCATTTTGAAACGCAACAATTTTCTTCACCCATTGGAGTCTAATTTCACAGTGAAATTTGCCAAAAAATATAGCTCATCACTACATGTGACATCAGGTGGTACAGTGTAGTCTGATGCCTAGGGTGGCTCCGGACCTAATACAGAACTAAAAATACCTATGAGGTTATAATAACCCAAACCCTTAAAAGCAGTGCTGCATGGCAGCCAGGGCTCCCTGCTTCAACATGTATATTTCAAAGGGTGGGAAATAATGCACTGGCACAAGCACCTTCCTCTTAAGTTATTTTCACTGCACCAAAAGTAATATACTTTATAAATGTGAAAAAGTCAGCATTATGGATGATACATTAATAAATCACAAACGTTAATTATTCCAGTGTATTTACAAATCTTGAAACATTATCATAAAAGTATGCAGTCATAGTTCTGAAAGGAATTGATTCTGACTCTTGATTTGGAAAGTAAAGAATGGCTTTTAAAATATGAAAAGCTTTGTGTTTGCAACTGATGAGATGCAGATGTAGAATTTTCTGAAGTGTGGAGCACTCAAACTCACAAATTAAACTATTCATTGTGATATATTAAAGAAATAAAATAAAACCCAGTTAAATCTTTAAATTACCTTACCCACCTTTCTTAAACTGTAGTAATTGTGTTTGGTATAATTTTGAGTTCGATTTGACACTTTTGTTTCTTTGGATTGTTATCATTGTTACTGTTATTAACTCACGTTTAAATTTCATTGTATTTATTCATTTTCAAAGTGGATAGCATTTGTTAAAGTTAGAATCAAATGCAATATGATTTGTAACAGCATTCAATTATCCTATACAGACATAACCTGTAAAGACATAACCTCTCGTTTCCACATAACCCCTCCAGTGGGAGGGTTGCCTTTAGGTAAGCTCATTTTACATAATAACATGTGTTATGTCATTGGAGGGGTTGGCTCTGGTCTTACTGAAATAGTAGTTAAACACTTTAGGAAATTCGCAGTCCCAGAGTTTAACCGAACATGCTTTTTAGCTTTGGTATTATTTGAAATTCAAGCGGCTATTTTCCATGTTTATTACTACAATTACCATTTTTTCTACACTACAATTATTCTTTAAAATGTCTTTATTTCAATTTACAGGGTTGACCATAGGTTGCATATGGCTACTGTTAGTTTAGCTTGCCTGTGTTACATGAGGCAAGCAAAGCCCAGGGGTTGCTTAATGATCATGGACCTGACGTGACCTGGGTTGGAGCACTCTTCACCTTCTAAGAGTGCCCTTGGCTACTCAGTTACCTCCATGTTTTACTGCACAAGGTTCCCAGAGTACCCACAAAGTAGGCTAAGGTGGCAGTTGTACGTATACATAAATAATAGATTGAGGTTTGAGTTTACAGATCAAGGCACATTTGACAAGGAAACCAGGCAAATGTCAGTTCTTAGGCCTATGGAACACTTTGCGTAGTGTTTTCCAACAATAGATATTTAAAAGTAAATGAAAATGAAAGGCTTAACAGTCACACTAGGGTTCTTCTCTGTCCGATGAATAATAAAGGCAGAGAACACCTCCAGCGTGTCTAAGGCTTTACAAACAAGCACAGGACAGGCAAGGAGGACCAGGGTCAGAAGAGAAAGTTTAAGGAATCAGTGATACAAATTAGAGCCAGGAACAAGAACCATCTGAAAATGAGACCTATCACGGGCCATGACAATCTGCAGAAAATCTTAGCTCCCCTTTTTTGGTATTTTTTGGTATGCCTTTATTTATACATTCTATCTATATTTGAATGCATTACGAAAAACAAGTTGATTTTTAGTGATGTCACCTTGTGGAAGCATGTCCATAGTTGAATATCTGTGAGCGTTTTTCCTGTACAATATAAACCATTCATTTTTCTTCTAAAAGGAAAATCTTTATTGAGGCTTTGTGCTGTGTCAATGGTATAAAGCTCTAGGAGATTCAAGATTCTGGTGCAAAGACAAGAGATAAGAAATACATACAGTATGCTATAATAGAAGTGCTAGATTCAAATTTAAGGTATTTAGGTGTATGTGCTCATGACAAATATAAGAAATGCAACTCATAAGGTGTAAGTAACTACTAGCAGGGCAGGCTGCAAAGTTCAAAATATTTGCAACAATCTACCATTTTTTTTGCACTTTTGTTTCACTTTGTGCCCATGTAGAAGAATAGAGTGCATAAACCTGCTCTCCCCAATAAATAAATCAATACTTGCATACTGCAGTGCATGGAGGGAGGGTCAAGGGAGGCACAAAGGATTTCTCCCATACCCTAGCTTGCTCAACATACAGACTATCAGGAGCGACCAATGGTGCTCCTGTCTCTGTCGGCACTGCTACTAAGATGGCAGCGCCCATGGCCACCATTTGGGTAGCGGCGCCAGCATCTCATCACTGGCTCAATGACGTCACCTGTCCGGTGCTAAGATTTATAATAAAAAGGAGCAGAGGTCATGGGTTCAATACCTGATAATAGATTTCCTGTGTGGTTCCTAGGTGCTCCTACATTTACTGCTGATTGATTCCTGAACGTTTTGACTGTGCCTGAACTTGGATTTTGCTACTCCTCTGCCTGCCTACTGAACCTTTGCCTGAATTTGACTACGCTTTCGCCTGACCCCTTTTGGATACCATTGAACTTTTATCCTAAGCTTCCTCCTTGGCCCGGACTTCTCCCGCTGGGAGCCGATAGGCCCCCTGACACAGACACATGGATGGATGCTCAAGGGAGCAGGTTTCAATGGAGTTATGGGAGGTTGTAAAAACAGGGCCACCTTAGGCCCTAAGGAACTGCACTCTGCACCTTTGCAGAATTTTTTATCCAGAGTGAGGTGCAGACCACAGCTAGACCTTGAATGCAAATGCTTTTTAAATTACCAGGGTCTCTGTATATTACGTCATTGATCTTTTAGTTATACAGTTATGTTGGGTTGACAAATACACTCAAGTTGCACATTTAATTTTAAGCCTTCAATCTTATTTGCATTCTTATGCATGTACACAAGTTTCACTAGGAGACAATTAACCCACTTGTATTGAGATGATGTTCAAAACTTACAAACACCATTCAAATAATACCTGCCAAAGTGAAATCCATGCCTCTAGTGTTGCATATATTAAAATACAAAGAAACTTTATTATAATAATTATGGATAAGGGCAATATGGGCAAGATTCATAAAAATGAAAATACATTATTTTAGGGTTTATCACATGAAAAATGAAATTTGAGGAGAAGAAAACCCACTCAGTTCTATTTTTCTCATAGACTTCAACAATTTCATGTAATAAACAGAAAGAATAAATTTTTATTATTGAATTGCAACTAACTCTGTAGGACAATCTGGAATTAAATAAGGAGATTAGTCTTTCTCATCTAATTGAATCAGGCCCTATATCTCATAGAAACAGAGCAAATATTTTATTGGTTGTTTTGGGTTACTGCACCTGGGCTAACTTAGTGCCTTGTATTACATAATGTCACGGCCGGCACCCAATACCAGAACAGGTGCAAATTCCCCTGGTCTCGGCTCGGCTTCACCAGTAGTGTGACCACCGTTGGGCTTTGGGAGGAGCCCTCAGCTTACTTGGGTGCCACCTGGACTTAACGAGGGGTACAAGGCGAGATGTTCTGGCTAGCAGAGGGGCACGGCAGGTAGATAGTCTTTTAGGCCGAAGGTCATGGAGCAGGCAAGAGAATCGTCAGACAGGCAGGGTCGAGGCAGGCAGATATCAAGAATCGTCAGGCAGGCAAGGGTCAAACCGGATAATCAAACAGATGGGGTCAGGCAGAAAGAGTAGTCGAGATGCAGGCAAAGGTCAGGATTCGGATATCAGAATAGTCAGGAACAGGCAGGGATCAAAACCAGAATAGCAGATACAAAATACATAGGAACAGACAGCACAATGCTTCAGGAACCACCAGAATCAAGATTCTATCACAGGCACTGGCTGGGGGTCAGAATGGGCTTTATATACAATCGAAATTGGCGCCAAAACGAGCGTCAATATGCGCTGGCGCAATCACACCATTAAGAGGCGCGCAGGCACGCCGCGCATGCGCACCGCGCATGCCCTAGAAGAATCAAGATGGTGCCGGACCAGGAGCACGGCCGCCGCACACAAGGTAATTTTATTACATTACCCCCCCCTCTAGGGGGGGCCACTGGACCCCCAGGCTTCCCAGGAAATTTTTGATGGAATTTCTTCCTGAGTTGATCAGCTTTGATATCATCGACTGAGACCCAGGTGTTCTCCTCAGAGCCATAGCCCTTCCACTTAATAAGGTACTGAAGCTTACCCCGTACCAGACGAGAATCGAGGAACTCCTGGATCTCAAATTCAGGCTGACCTTCGACTAACACTGGGGGAGGAACAGGAATATGACGGACTTGAGTGGCTGGTTTTAGAAGAGAAACATGAAAAGAATTAGATATTTTAAACTCTGCAGGTAATTGGAGACGAACAGAAGAAGAATTGATTATTTCAGTTATTGGGTATGGACCAATAAACCTGGGCCCCAGTTTGAGAGAGGGGACCTTCAACTTAATATTCTTGGTAGATAGCCAAACAGAATCTCCCACTTTGTATTGAGGAGCCACTCGACGAGATCTATCTGCAGCTTTCTTTTGAGCAGAGGAAGCTGCAGAAAGAGAATGATGAACTTGGGCCCAAACCTTAGAAAAATGATTGACAGAGGAATTAGCAGAGGGTACAGAGGAATCTAAACCAGAAAAAGAAAATGCTTTTGGATGTAGCCCATTTACAATAAAGAAAGGAGACTCCCCAGAGGAGGAGTGAGTGGCATTATTGTAGGCAAACTCTGCCCAGGGCAACAATTCAGCCCAAGAGGACTGGTTATCAGAAACGTAACACCTGAGATATTGCTCAAGGGATTGATTCACTCCGTTTGTCCGTTGGTTTGGGGATGGTAAGCAGTTGAGAAGGATAAATCAATCCCAACTAACGAGCAGAAAGCTCTCCAAAACTTTGAGACAAACTGAACTCCTCTGTCAGATACAATGTTAACAGGGAACCCATGTAACCTGAAAATATGAGAGATAAACAGATCGGCTAAGGTTTTGGCAGAAGGGAGGTGTGGAAGGGGAACAAAATGGCTCATTTTACTAAACCTATCCACCACCACCCAAATTACAGTTTTACCCTGGGAAGGAGGCAGATCTACAATGAAATCCATCGAAAGATGGGACCATGGCTTCTCAGGGATTGGTAATGAATTCAACAGACCTTGTGAAATTGACGAGAGGATTTAGACCTTTGACAAATTGGACAAGAATTTACAAAAACCTTAGCATCCTGTTTAAAAGAAGGCCACCACACATGACAGGCTAACAAAGAAATAGTTTTGGAAATGCCAGGATGCCCAGCCATTTTGGAGTTATGAACCTCTTCGAGAACTTGTTCCCTCAACTCCTCAGGCACAAACATTCTCCCAGAAGGAGTGTCTGCAGGAGCAGAAGATTGGACAGGGGACAACAAGGTGGAGAGGTCAGAATCCAATGCGGTTACAATCAACTCCCTAGGAATGATGGGGATGCACTCACTATAGTCAGAGGAGGTAGATTCAAAACTCCTAGAGAGTGCATCAGCTTTGGTGTTTTTAGATCCAGGCCTATATGTTAAAGAAAAATTAAACCTGGTGAAGAACAATGCCCATCTAGGTTGCCTAGGGTTTAGCCGTGTGGCTGATTCAATGTAAAGCAGGTTTTTATGGTCTGTATATACGGTTACCATATGTTTAGCACCTTCAAGTAGATGCCGCCATTCCTCAAAGGCCCACTTGATAGCCAACAATTCCCTGTTCCCAATATCATAGTTTGCCTCTGCAGGCGAAAACTTCCTAGAGAAAAAGGCGCAGGGATGTAACTTGTTGGTAATCGGGTGCCTTTGGGAAAGGACTGCCCCAGCACCCACTTCAGAGGCATCTACCTCCACAATGAATGGTAAAGCAGTATCAGGATGCTGCAAAATAGGGGCAGAACTGAACTCTATTTTGAGGTGTTCGAAAGCTTGAACTGCCTCTGGGGGCCAAATACTAGGGTCAGCACCCTTTTTGGTCAAGTTGGTGATTGGGGCAACTACCAGGGAAAAATCTTGATGAATTGGCGGTAATAATTTGCAAAACCGAGGAATCTTTGGGTTGCTCGTAAAGAAAGGGGTTGGGTCCATTCCAGGACTGCTCTCACCTTCCCTGGATCCATCTCAAGACCCCTGTTAGAAATGTTAAAACCCAAAAATTGAACAGAGGTAACTTCAAAAGTACACTTCTCAAGTTTTGCATACAGATTATTTTCTCTCAGTCTACGTAAAACCTCACAAACATGATTCCTGTGTTCAACTAGATTAGCAAAGAAAATAAGAATGTCATCAAGATAGACCACTACGAATATTCCCAGCAGGTCCCGAAAGATGTCATTGACAAATTCCTGGAACACTGCGGGGGCGGTACAAAGACCGAATGGCATTACCTAGTACTCGTAGTGGCCATCCCTGGTGTTGAACGGTGTTTTCCCCTCATCCCCCTCCCTGATTCGAATCAAGTTATAAGCCCCCCTAAGATCAAGCTTGGTAAAGACTTTTGCATTTTTAACTTGATCGAAAAGTTCAGAAATTAGAGGGGGAGGATAGTGATTTTTTTATGGTAATCTTATTAAGCCCCCTATAATCAATACAGGGGTGAAGACCACCATCTTTCTTCCCAACGAAAAAGAAGCCCGCCCCCGCAACGGAACTAGAAGGTCTGATGAAACCCCTTTCTAGGTTCTCTTTTATATACTCTTTCATTGCCTGGGCTTCGGGCAATGAAAGAGGATAGGTTCTACCATGAGGAAGAATTGACCCAGGGACCAGATCTATTGGGCAGTCATACTGCCGGTGTGAGGGTAAGGTTTCTGCTGCCTTTTTAGAGAAGACATCAGCGAAGTCTGCATATGCAGCAGGTAACCCTTCAAGTGAAGTAGTTGCAACTACAGAGGGAAAACATACCCCACCACACATAATACCTCATTGAACCACCTCCCTTGAGACCCAGTCAATCAGAGGGTTATGCCTCTGGAGCCACGGTAACCCCAAAATAAGAGGAGAGGAAGCACCCTCTATGAGGTAAAAAGCTATCTCCTCACAATGCAAGTTATTAACACACATGGAAAGAGTTACCGTCTCCTTAGAGATTACACCTGACCCTAAGGGTCTTCTGTCCACAGCCATAATTCTCATGGGAGCATTTAGAGGAACTACAGGAATACAGAATTTAGCTGCAAAAGCAGTATCCAGAAAATTACCCTTCGCCCCTGAGTCCAAAAATGCGGACACCTTGACAGAGCCCATAGGCCAGGTTAGTTTAACTGGTAATAAAACCTTAGAGGAAGATTGGGGAGAGGAAACTCCTGCGCCCAAATGGAGCTCCCCTTCTCCATTTAGGTTAGGGAGCCTCCCTTTCCTCCTAGGACATAGGTTCAAGAAATGACCCTTCTCCCCACAATAAATACATAAACCTTGGGAGCGCCTGCGTGCCTTTTCCTCAGGAGTTAGATGAAAAATGCCTAACTGCATAGGTTCCTCCTGAGGTAGAGGCACAGAGAGGTCTGAAAACTTAACATTGGTCACCATATTAGACTTAACATTAGTAACCCCAGAATAAGCAGAAACACCCCTCTCACCCCTTCTCTCCCTTTGTCTCCTATCTACCTGGATGGCCAGAGACATAAGATCGTCCAGGTTGGAAGATAGGGGGTAATTTACAAGACTATCCTTTACTGAGTCAGATAACCCCAAACGAAACTGACTCCGTAGAGCCAAATCATTCCACCCCGTTTCCACTGCCCACCGGCGGAACTCGGTGCAATACACCTCCGCATCCCTTTTCCCCTGGCGCAACTTACGAATCGCGGAATCGGCTGAAGATGCACGATCCGGGTCATCGTAAAGAATGGCCATGCTGTTAAAGAAGGTGTCTAGGGAATAACGAGCAGGGTCTCAAGAAGGCAGCCTGAGGGCCCAAATTTGGGGGTCACCCAATAACAGGGTCATTACAAACCTTACTTCCTCCTCACCAGATGAGAATGAGTGAGGATGGAAACTAAGGTACAATTTACATGCCTCTTTAAAGACAAAAAATGTAGTTCTGTCCCCGCTAAATTTCTCAGGGAATACAATTTTGGGTTCATGGGGCCTAGTAGTGTTGCCCCACATGGCAGATGAACCCACAGGAGGAGCAGGATCAAGGACAGGCAGCTGCTGCGGAGTTTGCAGAGTCTCCAGCTGATGGGTTAGATCATGATAACCCTGCAGAAGGAAGTTCTGCTTCCACTCGTGGTCCTCCAAGCGCTGTAACAAGGTGGAAAGAAGCACTTCAGTGGAAGTTGGGGAAACTGAAGCGGTAGGAGAAGCAGCAGCAGCATCGTCATGACTTTCGACCTCCATGGCCCGTGATAATGTCACGGCCGGCACCCAATACCAGAACAGGTGCCAAGTACCCTGGTCTCGGCTCGGCTTCACCAGTAGTGTGACCACCGTTGGGCTTCGGGAGGAGCCCTCAGCTTACTTGGGTGCCACCTGGACTTAACGAGGGGTACAAGGCGAGATGTTCTGGCTAGCAGAGGGGCATGGCAGATAGTCTTTTAAGCCGAAGGTCACAGTACAAATGGAGCAGGCAAGAGAATCGTCAGACAGGCAGGGTCGAGGCAGGCAGATATCAAGAATCGTCAGGCAGGCAAGGGTCAAACCGGATAATCAAACAGATGGGGTCAGGCAGAAAGAGTAGTCGAGATGCAGGCAAAGGTCAGAATTCGGATATCAGAATAGTCAGGAACAGGCAGGGATCAAAACCGGAAAAGCAGATACAAAATACACAGGAACAGACAGCACAAGGCTTCAGGAACCACCAGAATCAAGATTCTATCACGGGCACTGGCTGGGGGTCAGAATGGGCTTTATATATAATCGAAATTGGCGCCAAAACGAGCGTCAATACGCCAGCGCGCCTCTACCTTTAAGAGGCGCGCAGGCGCGCGTGCCCTAGAAGAATCAAGATGGTGCCGGACCAGGAGCGCGTCGGCGTGGCGGCCGTCCACGCCGCCGCACACTAGGTAATTTTATTACATATATGAGGGATGTCATTCATTCTTCTAAAACTTCTCCTTGATGCTATGATGTTTATTGAAGGTTTTTACTGATATGGGACAATATGTCGTTTTTTTTTTTTTTTAAAAAATGTATTAGTGAAATTATACAGCTCATATCTTTACAGGTATGTTTTTATTTTCATCACAGTAGATCTGTCTATATGCACTTCACAGAGCGGCCAGAAACCTGCTTTCTGTAATTAAGTTCATGTGCTTATGAAACCTTTTTGAAGTTTCCAATTATAATGATTTAATAGGTTCACAGCGAGACTATTTTCTTGTGGTCATTTTTAAATTGCTTCACAACGAAAGTGAAATTAAAATTAGGAAGGATTAGAAAGAAATATATTTAAGCTGAATTTTATTAATATTAATCTCGGTCAGTATTTTCATTTATCCTCAACAATAACGTACTTCCCACTTTCCTGTGGTGCAAAGAAATCATCATCATGCCTATACTCTGATGTAGTAAAACTTGTGTATATACATTTTCATTATTGAAAAGTGTAATTTTATAGTCTACTGAGTCTACTAGTAAAAAGTAGTAAAAAAGGCAAGTTGAGAAACAAGCCTCAGTCAGCATTGCCCCATTGGTTAACAGGGCAGCAAAAATGCCATCCCTAATAGTTTTAAGAGACAAATGTCTGGTTTTCAAATTGGAAATTGAGCTCTTTTATCACAGAGAAGTGCAATTGCACTCTGGACTTTCCTGGACCCCCCTCAGGCGCCAAAAATGTGTGTGGGGGGGGTGGCGGCAGCCCCAAGCCACCTCAGGCAGCAAAATGGACCAGGATCACCCCTGACTAGTAAACATTTGAAAAATTAAATAAACCCAATTGGACTGGAAGTGCAAACCATTGCTTTATTATTTAAAAATTGTGTGAATTGTGTGAATTATTTGGATATGTTTTTGTGCAGACATAAGTACAATTTGACTTGTTTGACCCAGAATTGTTACTAGAGTATCAGCATAATTGTACCCCCTGCAAAATACTTGAGCCACCCCTACGTCCCAGAGATGTGTCAACAGAGTCATTTCTACGCACATTTGTCAATATTTCAAAATTGTTTCCACTTATTTATGGACATCAAATGAATGTGGAATAGGCATTCTCATTTACATATGGGGCATATATCAATACTGTAATCTAAGTGAAAGGTGCTTATTATATGCCATTAATGAAACAGGTGTGCATTGCAGTTGTGGCACATAGTACAGTTCAAAGTGAATTAGCTTTTGAGGATATACCAAGAAAAATGTTTTTGTATAAGACTATGGGGCAGATTCACAAAAGGTCGTTATTCCTTAATGCACAGTTTCGTGTGTTATTTAAGATGCGTTATATGAGGAACGATTTATTAAAGTATTTTCGCATTGGCTAATAGACATATCGCAAGTGTTAATTCTACATTTCTGCACAGCAGGATTCTAATTGCATTCTGATACTTATAGAATATAATTAATCCTAACGCATTATTCACTAACATCTTTGAAGTGATAAAATCATAACATAGTGTGATAATTACTATGTATTTTAACACCTTTCAGGAGTAGGAGTTACTAAACAACATCAGATGGATAAATAGAGGAAGATGTAGTGAGGAGCTGTAGGACAGCAATTAAAGACCTTTATGAGGAACTGGAGACTTACCTACAGCCACTAACACATTTTCATGATACCATGGCCAGGTACAGAAAGCACTATGTTCTGTGTTATGGAAATATAAAAATATTGCTTCTTAAGTTAGACAAATGAAATTTTAGTAATCATTAATACTAAATATAAGAAGTGGTATAATTTTTAAGGCATGGTATAAATAAAACTCACTTTATTGAACTGGCCTCTATCTATGGTATAGAAATATAGATGAATGGAGGGCACATCAGTTACATTTTTAGAAAAATATATACATAGAGGTGCAAAAAAAGCCTAAAGTCGCCCCTACATAGAGCAACCACAAGATCACTTCTAATATATAATAGGTTTGCACACTCAAAGAAAAAAATTCAATCAGGAACCCAGGTGGTTTCAAAAAAATCTTTGTTACTGTTACTATAAAAAAATATAATTTGCCAATTACAATAGTGTTTGCAAAGAAATAAGCATACATGACAATAATATACATACCGCCCAAAGGTTTTTGTATTAGGCAGAGGGAGAGCAACAAGGAGCGGATAAACTTGCCACCAATGAGAATAATCCCTAACTATAATGCCTTTATTTTAAATTTCGGACACAGATGGTCCTATGCTACATATGAAATAAAGGCGGTTGTAACGCGAAATTGAAGTGCTGCAATCCTTGTATACTTGAAGCAGAGGAACTGTATGTGGAGGTGAACATACTTTATTGTGTACCCTGTGAAGACAAGACTTTAAATGTACAAGTGTGCTGGATAACTGCTGTCAAAGTAAGACTACATTTTTGAAAACAAACGACTTAAGTGAATGTTTAAGTGCTAGACATGTTAGTGTATTGCAAGCATCAGCTTGGCTTTTGTGAATGTAAAAAAAAGTGATTTGAGGAAATAGCTCTTGTAAAGTCATGTACCTTTGAGCACCCCTGTCTCCTTCAGCACCCAACAACCCAGGACTCAATATTACATTTAGTTACTTTATTGTTAACCCTGCTCCTGAGGCCTTGGGCTTTGGGTATATTTTTAAATCTGGGTTGTCCTTCACTCCATAAGTAAATAATGTAACTTTCACCTATGGAGTATTTGTAAAATACAACCAATGTTCATACTCAAGATATCAAGTTAATTCTTATTGACTATTCTTGGTTGATTAGCCTACCAGTACAAAGACAAAGAAGAAGGTTAAAAAAAGAGTAATTGCCTTTTTATTAATTCACTTTTGATTAAATATTGTGTTCAGTTTTACACTCTGCAGTTCCTAAGTAAACATTCTGAATAGTAATGTATTTTAATGTATAAATATTTTTGTGATAGCATTCCCAATTGTAGAATTTTTTATATATATTTTAATATTATAAGTGCAAGCTCTCAGAGTAGAAACAAATGCTGATGTTTTTTAGGAGGGGTGGATGATCAGTGTATCGTTTAGTTGCCACATTTTTTTTGAGAAGGTACGAGAAAGGGGACTGGGTAGATGACATCAGGGGTCAAGCTGATGATGTCAGGGGCAGAGCAATGCCATTTAGGGGCAGTATATGATGTGTCAGTACTAAGTACTAAGACTGATATCCTCCACGTCCCCACAAGTGCTAACTACAATCCCACCATTTGAAGTTAAAGTAAGCGAAGGTCCCAAGGCGCCCAAATCTTCAAAAACTGAGGAATTCTATTTTGCAATAATGCAATATTGTGTTCGAACCTTCTGTTACTTTCAATGCTTTGATCTATTTTTTAACCAGGAGATTTCCATTTAGAAGCTATGGATATGCGTATAACCGTTAGGACGTGGTTAAGTAACGTCTGAGTTGACTTAGACAGCTTGTCAAAGGGTTTTCCCAATAAGAGGGTTGTAATATCCAAAGGTATATTATCACATGTCAAACAGTCCAACAAGTTCTTAACCTCCCTCCAGAATGGTTGAAAACAGGGGCAATCCCAGAAAATGTGGTAAAGTGTGCCGGTAAGCTGGCAACCCCTCCAGCATAATGGTGAAACAGCGGGAAAAGTTTTGTGCAATCTACAGGGAGTAAGATACCAACACATTAATATTTTATAAATATTTTCCTTTTGTTTGACACAAGTAACACTATCCTTAGCATTACGCCAGATTGCAGACCAATCATCTGAAGAGATGTCATAACCAAGCATAGCCTCCCATTTCTTCATATAATTGTGCTTATAGCTTTGCACACGCGCAGGATCATTTATTTATTTGTAAATCTTAGATATCAGGCCCTTTTGAGGTAAGCCTCGCAATGCTACAACTTCAAACTGAGTGGGGGCCCATTCCTTGAATGATCTAAGAAACAGATAGGGATGTAGCGAACTGTTCGCCGGCGAACTAGTTCGCTCGAACTTCGACTGTTCGCGACGTTCGCCAATAGGCGTTCGCGTCAAAATCGTTCGACCATTCGACCATTCGATCGATAAAATCAGACGATTTTCGTTCGAATCGAACGATCGAAGCCATTGGATTGAATGAAATCATTCGATCCAATGGCTTCGATCGTTCGATTCGAACGAAAATCGTTCGATCGAACGATTAAAATCCTTCGATCATTCGAATCGAATGATTTTCGGATGTTCGAAGTTCGCGAACTGTTCGCGAACTGTTCGCATTTTTTGCCGGTGTTCGCGAACGGCGTTCGCGAACACATTGTCGGCGGTTCGCTACATCCCTAGAAACGGATCCAAGTAATGCCTTACCTGGAAATATAAGTACCAGGGTATAACAATGTCTGGGACTTTGGCCTTTAATTGATCCCAAGTAAGAATGGTCGTTAAAGAGGCATTTACCCAATCAGAAATCTTAAATAGCATGTCAGACTCTGACAATTGACCACTCCAAAACGTGACACCTGGTAGAAACGAGGAATTACCTGCTATTGCAGTCACTGGGGAGTACAGTGAAAACAATTTATACTTAACTTTCAATCTTTTCCACAGACCCAACGTCAAAACAGTAGAATTCAGCATCGAAACCTTAGGTAGCGTAATCCCAGGCGTAGGCCAAAACCATGCATTAGGATGATAAGGGTAGAACCGTGAGTTCTCAATATGCGTCCAATGGGAACCAGGGACCCATGTAGACAAAGCTAACAATTGCCGGAGTTGGGCTGCCTCGTAATACTGGTGCAATAGAGGAACCCCTGGTCCACCTTGAGTAACTGATGTAGTTAATGTCTGTTTATTAATTTGATGTTTCTTCCTACCCCAAATAAAAGCATGGATTGCCATTTGCAATTCTTTAAAAAAATTCTGTGGTATAGGAATCGGTAGCGTTTCAAATAAATATAAAAATTTGGGCAGGATATTCATTTTAACAGAAGCAATTTTACCTAGCCAGGAAATTGGGTAAGTATTCCATTTAAGCAAAGTGGACTTTACTTTTTGTGCTAGTGGAACAAAATTTTGCCGAAATAAACATCATAAGTAGGGGTAATTTTGGTCCCCAAATAGGAAATATAATCTGTTTTCCAGTTATAGTTATAACGTGAGCGCATACCCGATAATAAATGGGCAGGAAGTCCTATAGAAAGAGCCTCTGTTTTGGAGACGTTTAATTTGTAGCCCAATAACCTCCCATAATCCTCGAGCAGCACCTTTAATACGGGAAGAGAAGTCTGGGGGGATGTTAGAGTCAATATCACATCGTCAGCATAGAGTGCTACTTTAAATTGCGTGGATCCTGGGGGGCGTGTCTTGCCACCGAGAGTAATGGCCGCTTGATCCGTGCACTCTGCAAGGAAATCACCGGAGAGGCTTAACTGAGGCTCACAAAGATGGGGAAAACCGGCAAGAACAAAGCGGAAAAGGACAGAACCCCTCTAAAGAAAGTTCCGATGTCCCAGCAAGATGTGGCACCATTATTTTTGCGGAGTAAAACTGACCGCATGTCATCCAAGATGGCACCGGCAGCTACGTGCAGGGAATCCTTTACCGAAGCTGAGCGCGATTCTTCTGACCCTGAAAGTGAAGGTGAGGATGACACAAATATCCGCACTTACCTTGCAAACCTCCCCTCACGATCAGAATTAAAGTCGATGCTCCAGGAGGTTACTACCTCTCTAAAGGAGGAACTAAAAGAAATCAAAAGAGACATGCTAAGTATTGCATCTCGAACAGATGAAGTTGAATCTAACCAAATAAAGCTAATACAAAATGACAAACTCCTACACTCTCAGATTACTACACAAGCCCGCACCATTACAGAAATGCAGAGACAATTGGAGGACAATGAGAATATAAGGAGAAACAATATAAGGGTGAGAGGCCTTCCTGAATCTGTTTCTGCAGAGGAAATACAGCCAGCATTACTGCAAATTTTTAATGGTATTTTGGCCAGAGAACCAGAGATGGACATTGAGATTGAAAGGGCCCATAGGGTCCAGAAGCCAAAAGCAGCCCCCTTAAATGTGCCAAGGGATGTACTATGCTGCCTAAATAGCTTCAGATTGAAAGAAGAGATCATTCAAAAGTCTAAGGATGTTAGCAATCTGTCTTTCGAAGACTGCTCAATAAAACTTTTCCAAGATGTCTCTCGCTCCACTCTAATGAAACGGAAGGCTCTAAAACCTTTAACAGATGCTCTCAGGGAAAAGAATATCCCATACAGATGGGGGTTCCCATTTGCGTTGACGGTTTCCAAAGATGGCACCCAGACTTCGCTCCGAGTCCCAGATGATACAGTTCACTTTATGAAGAAGCTACAATTACCTCAGTTACAGCTACCCGGCTGGACAACTGAAGGAGACAGCTCAACAACGCCTAATTTTGAGTTACAAGGAGAATGGGCACTTCATCGCACCCCCAGACAGGCTCCAAGAACCCCAAGAAATATGCCCTCGAGAGAAAGACTCTCATCCCTATGAGACGTTTTCCACCAGAAGTTAAGTTATGTTCCTCCGATCTCCTTGTTTGGATTATGGGCTGCTGACCCCACTCTGACCGCCCCTGCGGATTGTTATAAGAGGTTCCAAGTTCTGGACTATGGTAATGGACTATTAGTTTGGTTCTTCCTTTGTCATTAATAAATATGTTATGTTGATTTCTTAAAAGATTAGTCGAGTTTTGGTTTCCCCATCATGCTATTAACCTGTGTCTGCCTACCGGTGATTAATCCCTTAATAGAGATCACTGCTTCTTCACCAGACACCTCTCGACTGCCAAACTCTTCCCCAAAATATACATTGGCCGCGAGACTTAATAACCAGAGCGGGGATATTTCCCCTTAGACCTCTGGTTCGGCCAATTCGGAACCCATTGTTCCACTGTTTTGTTACATGTTTTTCCCCCTTCCCCCTCCCTCTTCATCAAGGGTCATAGCAAGTGATATGATAACTTCTTATTATTTCTACACCTTGCATATTTGTACGTGTTTTGTCCTCAAGCACTATTTTAAATAATATGGAATATAAGGTGGTAAGCTACAATGTTAATGGAATCAATGAACCCGTTAAGAGATCCCAAATTTTAAATGAATGTAAGAGATTGGGGGCTAAGATTGTTCTGTTACAGGAAACACATTTTAAAGAAAACAAAACCCCCCAACTCAAATTTAAGCACTATAGCCTGATCGTCGCTAGCAACAATCCAACAAAAAAAAGCGCAGGAGTACTGACCTTAATTCACAAGGATATGCCCTTTACACTGGTTGACCGATTGAAAGACGAAGAAGGGAGATTTGTGATACTAAAGGGTAAAGTAGCTGGTTCTAACATTACTATTGCAAATGTGTATGCACCAAATTCAGACCAAGTGATGTTTCTTTGTAAATTCCTGTCAATACTCTCATCATTTGCAGAGGGTATCATTATCTTAGGCGGTGACCTTAACATTCCACTCAACCCACTGATTGATACATCTAATAAAAAATGTAATACATCCTATAGGGGTCTCAAAAAGGTGAAAAAGGCCTTAGCTGAACTACGACTGGTGGACACCTGGAGATGCTTGAACTCACACAACATTGATTACTCACATTACTCCAAAACACATCCCTGCTATTCTAGAATAGACTACATCTTCATTTCACACAATTGGCTGCATTGGTGCCAAGATGCAAAAATTACACAGTGCATACTCTCGGATCACTCACCAGTCGTGGTTAGTGTTAAATTCCCGAACACTACGAAAACTGAATTCAACTGGAAACTGAACAACACCTTACTGTTGAATGATAAGACTAAAGTTGATATTAGAAATATGTTAGCTGAATTTTTCCTAGATAATAATCTCCCGTGCACCAACCCGGCAATACTATGGGAAACCCATAAATGTGTACTCCGAGGTAAACTAATTTCGCTATGCTCTAGAATTAAAAAAGACCGGGAAAAACAAATTGAGACATTATTGAAAGAAATAGCCAACCTCGAACAAACCCATAAACAAACCATAGCTATGGACACATTGTCAGTCCCAGAACAGAAAAGAATTCAATTGAAAGCTATTTTGGATCAAAGCACTTATAGAGCATATTTAAGGTGTAAGCAGAAAACTTACGAACTAGGAGATAAGAGCACAAAACATTTCGCCAATATCCTTAAGAAATTGCAACCGAGTTCGTTCATTCCCATCATTAAAGGGGAAAACCAACAGATGCACTGCTCAACCCCCAAGATACAGTAGCTCAAAGTTTCCAACAGTTTTACTAGTCCCTATATAAATTAGAAGAAACGAGAACCCCTTTCTCTTTGCAGCCGGAGATAGAGAAATTCATTCAGGAAGCAAACCTTCCAACCATTACTCAAGCTCAACGCAAAATACTTGACAGCCCATTTAATGAGAGAGAATTATTAGAAACCCTGAACTCTATACCAACCAATAAAAGCCCTGGGCCGGATGGTTATAATTCCTTATATTATAGAGCGTTTTCGGCCGAGTTAACACCCTTTATGTTAGAATACTTTAATTCAATTGATAGTGGCACCGCACTACCTGCACAAGCAAAAGAAGCCCATATCACGGTGATACACAAACAAGGGAAAGATCCGCAGAATTGTGCGAGCTACAGACCTATATCCCTTATAAATGTGGACATAAAAATTTATGCTAAAATAATAGCTAACAGAATGAAGGGAATTCTGACTCAAATGATCCATCCTGATCAATCAGGGTTTACCCCAGGGAGAGAAGGTAAGGATAATACATACAAAATTATTTCCCTTATACATTATGCCAAAAAGAAACGAATTCCATCAATGCTCCTTACAACGGATGCGGAGAAGGCGTTCGATAGAATATCCTGGAAATTCTTACACTATACATTAACTGCATTTGGTATTGGACAGACGACTATTAATAGAATATTTGCACTATATAATGAACCGACAGCAAGGATTAAAATTAACGGAACCCTCTCCCCCATTGATTAAGATACACAATGGGACAAGACAAGGCTGCTCCCTCTCCCCCATACTTTTTGTTCTGGTGATGGAAACTTTATTAGCGCATATAAGGAATAATGTAGACATATTGGGCCTGGTAATTGGACATACAGAACATAAAATCTCAGCTTTTGCAGATGATCTGCTACTATTCATCACCAGACCCGTAATATCTATTCCCAATTTCATGCTCTTGTTAACAAGATTTGGTACACATCGAATTTTAAGATTAATGCAAGCAAATCAGAAGCCTTAAATATAAATCTACCTTCGCATATTAGAAGTACTTTGGAACACAAATTCCCCTTTCACTGGGTCACAGACAGGTTGAAGTACCTTGGGATTCAATTAACCTCTGACTTATCCGCATTATACCAGGCTAACTTCACTCCACTACTCAATAAGCTAACTAATCAACTACATTCATGGAGCTCACTGGGACTCACATGGTTGGGCAAAATCCAAGCCATCAAAATGGTAATTATGCCTCAAATTCTCTACTATCTCCAGACCTTACCAATTAAAATCCCGACAATATTCTTTAACAAGGTTAAAACTACTTTTACCAAATTTATTTGGGACAATAAAACCCCCAGACTCAAGTACGAGTCACTATCCCTTCCGAAAGACAAAGGAGGAGTAGCCTTACCCGATACTTACCTCTACTATGTTGCAGTCCATCTGGTTAGGACTCTTCATTGGCATCTGAAAAATAAACAAAGAAAATGGCTGGAAGTCGAACAAGCCACAATAGATATTCCATTAAGTAACTTTCTATGGTGTAAACAGGATAATGTCCCCGAAGCACTTATGTCTCACCCCACAATCTCAACTACACTGGGTCTCTGGTTCAAACATAGGCAGGTATCTAGATTAACATCTTCACTACCTAGATTGCAACCACTTCATCTCAACCCAGACTTCCCTCCCAGCTTGGACCCCAAGGCATTTTTAAGGTGGAGCACAGTGGAGAGCAGGGAAACCAAACTAGGGGACTTTTTTAAAAATAATAAGATCATTACGCTAGCTGCTATTCAAAAAATCTGGGGCATCCACCCAAGAGATACATGGTCCTACAATCAGCTTCACCACTATCTTAGTGGATTACATTTACAACAGGTGAGGTCTCCACCCACATCGTGGGAGAATATACTGGAGACAAAAAAAGCCCCCATCTAGGCCTTTATCTCAAGCCTACCAAATTTTACTAAGGAATAAAGAGATGCCTCACCCCAATTACTTCGATGCATGGGAACGAGAGTTAGGTATTACTTTATCCCCCATAACAAGAAAGAAAATTTTAACACAATTACATAAAGCTTCTAGGGCAGTCAGAGTCAGGGAGATGCTGTACAAACTTATCACTAGATGGTATTACATACCGGTTAAATTACATAGGTTTTTCCCAACTTCGTCAAAGAATTGTTGGAGATGTAATACAGAATGTGGAACATTTAAACATATATGGTTTACCTGCCCAGATATTGTCTCATACTGGAAAAGAATATGTAAAATTATTGGCGATGTAACGGGGAAACCACTCAATCATTATGACATCTCCATTCTATTGTTTCATCTCGACAGCTCTAACAAGAAAGGGGTTTTGGACAAACTGACTAAACATCTCCTCCATGCGGCGCTAGCTATGATCCCAAAAAGATGGAAATCCCCTCTACCCCCATTAGAAGTAGAGTGGACAAACTTAGTGGAGGAAACTCGAAAATCAGAGGAAATTACAAATCTGCTACATAATAATATGTCGATACACAATACTACATGGAAGCCTTGGCTTAAACACCTAAAGATGAGTGGATAAGGTACTAACTTATTATGCATTTTACTGTATAGAACTAGGATTCACACAAGGACTGTTAATTATCTATCCATAGATATAATGACAACCCTTGAAAGATGTACATGGAGTAGAAATAACTTGCTATGTAACCTGGAGAATTAATATTCTATGATGTTATGTACAATGATCTTCCCCCTTCCCCTTTCCCTTCCTTTCTGTAACCCTTCCCTTGTCTTTAAATTGAAATTTCAATAAACACAGATTTACAAAAAAAAAAATTGCTTGGATCCTATATCAACTCCGTGTATATGCAGATTGGATCTAATATTTGCAGCTAAGGGTTCTATGCTTAAGGCATAGAGCAGGGGGGAAAGGGGGCAGCCCTGTCTTGTCCCATTCCGAATCTTTATCGGGGATCGTATCTGCGCGGGCAACTTCAAACAAGTACTGGGAGTGGTGTAAAGTGCTTTCAAAGCCGCTAAATATGGACCCGAAAGATTAAGATGCGAGAGCAAGGCAAATAAGTAGGACCAGTCCAGACGGTCAAAAGCTTTCTCCGCATCTAAGCTCAGTACCAACAGCCCTTGACCGTTTTTACCCATTAAATCAATAATATTGATAAGTCTCCATGTATTATCACCGGCTTGTCGACCCTGAATAAATCCCACCTGATCCTTATTTATGAGCCCAGGCAAAATCGGAGCTAGCCGATTCACTAATATTTTAGAATATAATTTAAGGTCCGAATTCAACAATGCTATAGGCCTATAATTCAAGCAAAATGTAGGATCCTTACCCTCTTTTGGAATCAGGGAGAGATAAGATGTTAACATAGAAGAGGGTATGGGTAAGCCTCGCATAAACCCATTAAAAAGATCAACTAAATGAGGGGCCAAAATACCAGAATACAATTTATAATATTGATAAGTTTAGCCATCAGGGCCCGGAGCCTTACCATTTGGAAGATTTTTAAGCGTGCTAAGAACTTCAGCTAAGGTGATTTCAGCATTCAAGAATTGAAGGTCATCATCCTGAAATTTCGGCAAATGTGCTTTCTGAAAAAAGGTTTCAAATGGCAAAGGAGGAGATGACGCGTCTTGCCCTATATTGTATAAATTAGTATACTATGAGTGGAACTGCTTCGCAATTTCATCTGGGCTATAAACAAGTTGGCACTTTCACCATTTCTGATCTTGCCCTCCCTCCCATCTTGTGTTTCATGTTCCTTTTGTCGGCACGCTAAATTCAGAACCAATGCTAAGCACCCTGTTCTCAGCTCTTGCTTTCGCCTTTAACAGCCGCCTTTCACCTCGGGAGGAGCCCTCGGCTAATTGGATACCGCCAGGTTTTATTAAGAGAGGTGCCAAGTGAGGGATTTTGAATGAGCAAAGGGGCACAACGGTAGTGTAAAGTCTTTTGGGCAGACGGTCACTGTACAAGGCATAGACAGAAAGTGTAGTCAGATCAGGCCAGGTCGGTGCAGGCAGACTACAAGCGGAGTCAGACAAGCAAGGGTCAAACCAGGAGATCAATCAAGAAGAGTCAAGACAGACATGGGTCGGATTACAGAGAGTAGAATAGTCGGTTTACCAGGCAAGTGGTCAGAACCACAGAAGACAGCAGAATCAAGACAGGCAGGGATCAAAACACGAATCAGATCACAAACAGGATACAGAATAGCTCCCAGGAACTCACAATGAGGAAACCTATAACAGGCAAAGAACACCTTTAAATCCGGTTTGAATTTGGCGCCATGCGCGCTGACGGCATGCGCCAGCGTCACTGCGCCTTTAAGAAGGGACATGCGCGTGCCCATAGGAACTGGCACTGTAGCAGAGGAACAGCATGGCAGGCATCCCTGGCTTGAGTGCGGCGGGTGTCCCCGCCAACCCCCATGAATCCCACCAGGGTAAGTTATTACACCTTTCTCCTTATAGACCAAACTATTAAGCAGAATATACAGTATCTGTGTATTGTTATTATTAATCCTGTATTCTTCTTACTATATTGACTACAGAATTTACTAAGAATATGGAGCTGACTTGTGAAAGGTTCAGTTAGGGATACCCAGCATTTTTTTCCAGTGTTGGATTATATCAAATTTATTAACATTTTCCTGACTGTCAGGAACATTTTTTCAGGCAGTCAGGAAACTACTTGAAAGAATTGGCTCATTTATCAATACATTTTCCCCTTTCCCAAAGGGCCATTTTGTCAGAAAGTATTCAGCAGCTGAAACCAGTGAATTTCCTTTTTCACTATGGGGAGATATCTTGCAAGGCATAGCTGAATCGATTCTTAAGGATGCTGAAACAGAAAGAGGATTTTGATAATCCTATTGCAATTGTTATGGGTGAATTCTTTCCCACATCATTCTGATCATGAAAAGGTGCTGGGAAAGAATATTATTAAAGTGTAACTATTGTTATAGTTCATAAAAAAATGAATACTGATAAATCTGCCTCCTTGTTTTGATGTTTTAAAGGTGGACAAACACTCTATCGATCTATCTATCATCTATCTATCTATGGGGCAAATTCACTAACCTGCGGAGTTGCTCTAGCACAGCCTTCGCAGCACTTCACCAGGGCGCTGCTAATTCACTAAAATCCGAAGTTGCACTCAGGGAAGCGAAAGGTAGCAAAGTTGCACTAGCGATGCCTAATTTGCATACGGCACCAAGTTAAAGTACAATGGACGTATATGTAGCAATAAATACATTACACTACACAAGCCCGGGAAAGCTTCATAAGATAAAATAGAGTTGTTATTCTGCCCTATACATATGCCCACTGTATAGTTTAGGTGCCATAAGTTAGGAAATGTAGGAGGGAAGGAGGGTACCCCCAAAAAAATGTTTTTCAGCCCATCACCCTTAAAGAAGTTAAAGACGCCAGCGTTTTTTGGGATTGGGGTTTTTGGGGTTGAAAAAATTTCAACTTTTTTTGAAGCAATCCCTATCTACTCTATTGCACTTCGCCTGGTCTGAGGTGGTGAAGGCAAGTCTGGCGCAAGAGGTAACGTTCAGTAAAATGTGCAAGTTAGTGAATTAGCGTAACTACGTCCCCTCGCCATAGCATAAATTCGCCTGGCGTAAGGGTCGAAGTAGCGCTAGAGTAGGTCCATTTCACTAGCGAATTTACGTCAGCACCTGTAAATTGGCGAAGTAACAAAATGACATAACGCTGGCAAATTTTCACTAGCTTTAGCCGCTTCGTGCTTTAGTGAATTTGCTCCTATCTATCTATCTATCTATCTATCTATCTATCTATCTATCTATCTATCTATCTATCTATCTATCTATCAGACCCTATGGCTTAAAATATGCTAAAGTGCTATTACTTTGCTTGTAATTAGGCAGAAGACAATGCATTTAATTATTTTATTTACATAACTATGTTATTGGCTCTTAGAGATAGTGATCACTTCCTGTCACTTTAATATAGTGATTTCAAAGGGGTGCTTCTTGATCTTTGGCCTCCATATTTAAACCCAGGTGGATATTGTTGGGGAAAGTAAGACCCAGTAAAGTGTTCTGCCCTAGAGGGACAACCCTTCTAGAGAAAGTTTGGGAACTGGGACTTTGTGAACGAGGTTTAGTAGGGAGTTAGAAGTTACATTTTATTTAGAGAGGCAAGCTAGTAAGGACAGCTTTGTGCTCCACCAAAGGATTGTAGCTGTTGGTAACTCTCCTTAGGCATTACTAAACTAAAGTGAAGGCACCACAGTACTGAAGGGATTTAGGCTTAGTGTAACAGATCCCACTGGAAATCTGGATCTGAACCACTAGCTGGTAACCTTAAAAGGATGTTCTCTTAGTTGATCCTGGACTCCCTGAAGGACATTTGCATACTTTGTGGTGTTTTCAATAAAACCCTTTCTGTTCCATTTGCAATAACCTCTAGCATCCATTTTTTATTTCTACACAGCAGCAGAGATGTAATTTCACATCACCATCTCCCTTCCTCCTCTTTACATTAACTGTATCTGCTACTACTCAGCCAAGTGAATTGGTGTTCACCCCAATATCTTACCTTCAATCTGGTCTTTGTGGAGTGTTTTGAATAGAAAATGATTATTGCCCCTAAATTTCACCCTGTCAACTTTCATATCGCCCCCCCACACACACACACACACCAGTCACTTCTTTGGGCTAACACTACTCTCTACCATTTGACAAGTTTGAATCTGAAAACAATTGGTCAAGCTTATGTGATTTCCAAGTTCTGCTTACATTTTGCTTTGAAGAAACAAGAAAGGTGCCATGCTTAACCTTAATATAAAGCACATTTGTCATGCTTATTACCAGTGCAACTCCACCAGCAACTGACTTGGTATGAAAAAAAGAAAAGAACATTTAGAAAAACCCTCACAAGAGAAACAGAATTAATTACAATTTTGGTGAAGCACTGTAAAAATAATTCACATATATTATCTGTTCCTTCTGATTGATGCTTTTATTTTTTGAGTCAACAAAATGCCTTGAAGTAGCGTGATTATTCTTATTTTTCCCCTAACAAATAAATTATTCAAACACTGATATATTACAATTACAAGCTGAATTTGTTTTGCTGAATCAAAAGCATTGCCTTCGATGCATTGGCTGTGCAAAGCTTCACTGCTTTACAAATGGAACCACACAAACTGAATCTACTGACATGAAGATCAGATGTTTCAATTATTACTCATTCATGAGTTATCTGCAATGCATGCCAGAACTAGAATATATACATTTTACTGCTCATACAAGAAAATTGTAACATTCACATGTCAATCTGACACAACTGATGTTTCCATCCCTAGTACTCATATACCCAGTTAGTACTACCATCCCCAAGGTACCTTCCCTTGTCAAAAAGAAAGATACTACCACAAAGCAGGAGAAAACAAGATGTATCCTCACACCAGTGTCACACCCTTGTATCTACGTCAGTATCTCTAAGGCATCTTCACATACATTTCATGTTTGTAGGCATATGCTTCAATGCTCGCTTGAGGTACAAGTTTTAATGCTCTTCTCTGGCTTAAATTAATGATCACAGAAGCACATGTAGCCACTGTGCTGTGCGTGTTTATGCATGCTTTTGACACCATTTCATGGTTTCCCTATATGTTTTGTGCCAATACTGCTTCATGGCTCACATCGGTGCATGAGTCATGCTGTGTGTTTTAACTCTCTCCTCTGCCAGTTGCATCTTAACATTAGTAGTTACAGATGTGCATATATTTACTTTATGTTATGTATGCTTGTGACATCATTTAGTGTTTTCCCTGTATGTTCGGTGCCAATAATTTGTCTTTATAAGCACATTTGAAAATTGTATTATTGACTTGATTATAGGCCTATCTTATGATCTACACTGCTATTTCTTGTGTTTAACCTCAACCTTTTATTTTATCTTCAGACACTGTTGCATTTGTGGTGAGGTACTCATCCCTCAAGCTCAAATTGAAAAATAGGTATTTGGCATTATGCTCCCATTCATAATGTGTTAAATAATATTCTCACTGGGGCTTGCTCACCGAAGATCACAAGAAGTGCTAAAACCCTCAAAAATTGTGTTGGTTACCTACTTAGCACCTTTATGCTCTCTTTGCTGCTCAGGTTCCAGCCCTCTCTAGGGTTTTAGTGGAAAAAAATCCATATATTATATGTAATTAGATATACAATCACCCCATAGACCAGGTGGATTAGATTCCCAGTGGGCCCTGGATCTTTTGGGCCCTGCTGGCCCAGACCTGTTTCCTGTCCATGTTTGCTGTCCCTGCCTCCAACCTCCCTGTGTCTTAAACCCCCAGGGGTGTGCATGTGTGTGCGAAGGCAGCTTCTGAAGGTAGCTTGCAGCAGGGGCCATAGAGAGGGCACAGGACAGTAGCCACAGTGGGCCCTGGGCACCCCTGTCTGACCCTGGCCCTCTTCACCAGTCCAGCACACTCCCTGTTCTATTAGACAGACATTTTTGTTGCTTGTAGTGATTGAAAGGAACCTATGATCATCTTCCCTCCATTTTAGGAACCAAAACCAAGCTCTTTTTCAGGCCAATCTTTGTTCTCTGTGGTTCACTCTGGGCATCTTCCACCATCTTGCCACCAGGGGTTGACCAGCTCTAATGTCATTACTGTGCAAGGTTAAGGAATGGGTTTCTGGATGCAAAGAAGGACAGTTGAAAGACCACAAGGAATGGGTCAAGTACATACTGACCTCCAAGCTGAGGTGAATGCTCAAATCTGTGCTTTGATTTATGAAAATTGTGAATGGCTGTTTAATAGTAGAGAGTAATCTCCAATCACACAATATTTGCATATATATTTACATTTTACATATATTAAGTACAATGTAACTAAAGTGCATTATAACTAGGGATGGCGCGAACTGTTCGCCGGCGAACTTGTTCGCGCGAACATCGGGTGTTCGCGCTCGCCGGAAGTTCGCGAACGTCGCGCGACGTTCGCCATTTTGGGTTCGCCATTGTTGGCGCTTTTTTTTGCCCTCTCACCCCAGACCAGCAGGTACATGGCAGCCAATCAGGAAGCTCTCCCCTGGACCACTCCCCTTCCCTATAAAAACCGAAGCCCTGCAGCGTTTTTTCACTCTGCCTGTGTGTGCTGAAGAGATAGTGTAGGGAGAGAGCTGCTGCCTGTTAGTGATTTCAGGGACAGTTGAAAGTTTGCTGGCTAGTAATCGTTTTGATACTGCTCTGTTATTGGAGGGACAGAAGTCTGCAGGGGTTTGAGGGACATTTAAGCTTAGGTAGCTTTGCTGGCTAGTAATCTACCTTCTACTGCAGTGCTCTGTATGTAGCTGCAGTGGGCAGCTGTCCTGCTTCTGATCTCATCTGCTGACTGCTGCAATAACAGTAGTCCTTGTAAGGACTGCTTTTATTTATTTTTTTGTTCCAATACAGAGCAGTATCAAGCAGATTACTAGCCAGCAAACTTACTATCATCTGTCCCTGAAATCACTAACAGCTCTCCCCCTACACTATCTCTTCCAAGCACACACAGGCAGATTTTTCAGATACATTTTTGCCCTTGATCCCCCTCTGGCATGCCACTGTCCAGGTCGTTGCACCCTTTAAACAACTTTAAAATCATTTTTCTGGCCAGAAATGTCTTTTTTAGATGTTAAAGTTCGCCTTCCCATTGAAGTCTATGGGGTTCGCGAACCGTTCGCGAACCGCTCGCATTTTTGCGCAAGTTCGCGAATATGTTCGCGAACTTTTTTTCCGACGTTCGCTACATCCCTAATTATAACAAGCATTTGCTGACTTTAGAGAGCATAGCTTTATTTCTGTACATATAAATCCGACTTTTTCAGGGGTTTTGGCAACAACTCGAAAAAAATCAAGCTTATTGGGGAAAAAAATCCAGACAAATTCGACCAATCCGGTTTTCTGCTTGATTAAAGAGATTTTTTCCTGCGATCCAACTAATGTGGGTTATTTTATTAATAAATAATGTCAAACTGAGCGTGTGAGTTTTGTCGTGCGTTTTTAAAATAAAATATGAGATAAATTTGGATATTAATAAATAACCCCCTTAATGTACATTGTATGTACAAGTTTGAGTGTATGCTGTAATCTCATTCTGCTTGCTTTTTCCATTTCTGACCCATTAGAACCATTTGCATTTCTTGTTTAAATGAGGACTGTAGGTTTTAAGGAACCTTCCTGTTTTACTAGGTTAATGTAAAGATATATGCAAAGTTTCCCAGGCCTAGAAACCCACAATTTATAGTTGAGAATAAATGCTACATGCTAATTGATTGCTATGGGTTAATAAACCAGCAGAAACCTATTCCATCAGCCCAAAGATTTTTGTAATTTGTAACACTAGATTCAGAATTCTTTTACAAAATTGTCCTGTATAGGTGAATATTTTGAAATTATGTTTGTCATCTCTTTTTTTTTTTTTTTCAATTCATCATTACAGACTCTTTCTTGCAGTTTGGCAAATCCCATATAATTGCCAATAATATCAATTTTAGCTGATATAAAAAACTAGTATACAGCATACACATGGGCAATTTTTGTAGAAATAGTTAATGCAATGGAATCACTGTGTTACTCGTCCAGTGTCAAATATTCCCTTTGTATTAAATGGCAGAAAAGAACTTATATAAAAAAGAAAATGCCGGCTCCAATCTCTTCTGGACAAATTATTTTATATACATAGAGCAAAAACACTTTTAAACTTGCGGGTAAAATCCCCATTAATTGCTCAAATAATTGAATAATTATATCGCGTTAGGACGCATACCTTTTAACTAATATGGAATAAAGTTAAATTTTTTAACCTCCATGGCCATGGTTGCAGGAGTGCGTGCAGACTTATTTTGAAGGCAGAAAAGGACTGCCTTATAGTAAGGTGTATAGTTATAGGTAGTGAAATGTATATATCAAAATTTTATTTATACTTTGTACATTTCTTTTGTGTTAAACCTTGGATCTGTAGAAAGAAATTGTGTTCTGGAAGTGAAAAATATTCTTTAACTTTGGCACTGCTTAGAGTGGGATTTCCAACCTGCAGCTTAGAAAATTTCCTTCAGTGTGTTATATATCCAATTACATTGTGAAATAGGTAAGATCTTTCTGACAGCAATAGGATACTTTGGTATGCCATTAGCGATTCTGTCAGGAAGGATACGCAGCATGTGAAAATCTCTTCAATGATACAAAGCTCTCAAAATTCTCGTTTTCGATACCACAAATCTCTTCAATTTGTAGAAGAGGTACCAAACATAACAAAGGAATCAAAGAGCTACCTCACACTGAGCACTGGTGTTTAACAGTATCATCTTGTTGTATGTGTACTATGACAATATCCATTTGCTGTTGTCCTATTATGTTGTTTAATTAAAGGACTAGAAATACCCAAACTTAAAAATTGACATCCCACTTATTTTCATACAGACCATATTAACATGTTTTCTTTGAACTTACACTTTGCATCTATTAAAAAATTATTTTTTTCGAGATTATTTTTATAGCACTATACAACAGAATTTTAGACTTTTGCCTAATGTTTCCCAGTGTAACTGGAGGGGTTGCATCATATAGGAATCATTCATCTTTGTTTTCTGGTTCTACTCCATTATAAAAATTATCATTTTTGTAACAAAACATGTAAAATGTAAAAAAACAATGGATGCGTTTTTTGTCAGAAAAACTTTAATGTTATCATTTCAGAGCAGCATAATATTTGAGAATCACTACATTTTATACCCTGGGTTGTAAGTAAAACCAACTAAAATATTCTGAAAATTGTGGAAAATACCAGAAAGTGCAGGTCTAGGCATAAATGTGGTCCCAGAAACACCAATGTGACTTTTGCCTGCACTTTATTTTAAAGAGTGTTAATATCTGTTTTTTTTTTTGTCATATCTCTTTGCAGTAGTGGTTATGTGTTTGTTTGTGTTGTGTTTGTAGTTACTTTACACATACATTATATATATATATATATATATATATATATATATATATATATATATATATATATATATATATATATATATATATATATATATATATATCTATATCTATATCTATACAGATGAAGCCACTTGGATTTGTGAGTTAAATGCGTCATGACTCAGGGGTAATTGAAGAAACTGTGTTATCTTAAGTCATCTTAACTCATTTAATGCATTTAACCTTTTCATTAGCATACCAAAGCTCCATTGTTCACAATGGTGAATGCTTTAATTAGATGGGATGTTGTGACGCAGTTTTCTGTGTTAAATGAGATAAATGGGATATCTGTGTTTAGTTATTCTGTGTCAAACAGACAAACCAAAGTGGCTGCATCTGTATATATATATATATATATATATATATATATTTATAGACAAATACAAGAGGTCCTCTGCACTCAACCCATTATTAATATATTTAAGACAGAGACATTTTGTGCATACTGCTACTGAAAAATGCCTTACCCTTTAAACAAAACAGGGATTGTCTGTCCATATATTGAAATATATTTAAGCTGGCCAACTATGTACGTCAAAGTCATCCCATATCTGGCCAGTCCTATGCTCAATTTTCATCTGATTCATTAAGAATTAATTTGCTTAATTATACATTTTACAAAGGGACTAAGTTTTAACTGCAACTTACTTGCTGCTTTTAAAGTAAAACTCCCAAACTTGGCTGCCCTTTTATTAGACACCAGTGGGATCACCTGACTTTATGAATCAGATGAAAATTGAGAGTAGGACTGGCCAGATATGGGATGACTTTGACGTAGTTGGCCATCTTAAATATATTGCAATATAGGGACAAACATCCCTGTTTTGTTTAAAGGGTAAGGCATTTTTTAGTAGCAGTATGCACAAAATGTCTCTGTCTTAAATATATTGATAATGGGTTGAGTGCAGAGGACTCTTGTATTTGTCTATATGTATTTTGTGGTCACAGCCTCCTTGCACCCCCGCCTAAAGGTTTTAAAAATTAGCGGTGAGCACAACTTTCCCTTGTTTGTTATATTGATATATATATATTGGCTCAAAAGAAGCTAGCACACACAGGACTTATGGAGAAAAAAAGGTTTTTATATTAACAGAAAAAAACTAACGTTTCGGCTAGGTCCCTAGCCTTTCTTGAGAAAGGTTAGGGACCTAGCCAGAACCTTAGTGTTTTTCATTAGCTGCACTTAGTGGCTGCTAATGATTTGATCAATGAGGGAAGGTGAGGTAGTCTATTGGGGTAGTGACAGCTTTGCTCCGCTGCTCCATACTCTATCCCTGAGGCAGGCAAAGCACTGATATCTTATAAGTGCTGCTATATGAAGATATAAGATAATTATAGGACTACTGTATACTGAACATTTAGTTGTCACTCAATTAGTGATATAACACCCTAATATTTAGGACTGATACCTGCAGCACATATAAATAAGCTCAGGGGGACAGTCAGTACAAAACATAGCAAATGAGTGCTAACTACAGTATTTTATCTCCTTCTTTTCAAATAAACTTAATGTTGCTTGCAAAATGATGTAGGTGAGTGTATCTAATATCATTTAGGATATTAGACATATGGGTATATTCCTGAAGAAGATAATAACATTTCAAGTATGTTATATTCTTTCATTAGCACAGAGCAATGTCTAAGAGGACAAAAAAATTTTTTTGAGACAGTGAATTTATGTTCCACTGCTGTGTTAACTTATTCAAAACCCAGAGTAACCTTTACTGTTTTTGTATTCTCATTGTCCTTCTAAGAGATTTGTTTTCATGATATGAAGAGAGCTATGCTTTTACTCACTAGTGTATTGGATAGCATTGGATTCATGTAATGCAGCAGAGTACAATACACAAGCAACTTTGTATATCTATAGCCAAGTAACTTCTAAATATATGGCACTTTAACTTCAGATGTTATTGAGGATGACAATATATTTTATATCTTTATATTTCATAATTTATGCCCCAAACCATTTACATTACAACTAATTTTCATTGTACCTTGTGATCATATGACAAAGTTGCGGATGAGTAAAAAATATTTATATTTTTTCCTAATGTCACGAGGAAGCTTTACAATCTCTGAACAAGTGATTCTTGCATGGATTACATTAATGCACTTAATTCACCTAATAAGATAATATAATGATATAACCAAAGTGGACAGAACCGTATGCTATTTATAACATATATTTCTGTCGTAAATGGAAAACTATATAGTACACCTCAACTTTGCAGGTTTTAATATGCAAAACGTTCCCTATGAATGAAGTATTTTCATGAAAAATATAATTTTCTAGTAGTACAGTATGTGCAACTGCCAATAAGTATTCCCTCTGACCAGTATGCACTCACACACAAACCAAGGGAATGCATGCTAGGTTATATCGTGAATGATCCGAATTTTGTATTTTTCTTTTATGCTTACACTTCTTCCTTCTTCCTACCTTGCAATTATATTTGGTGCTTAGTGATGTCATTTGTGAAACATGACTCATAACTTCATGATGTCATTAAATTATATATATATATATATATATATATATATATATATATATATATATATATATATATATATATATATAATATTATAATGTGTAATATATACACATTCATTCTCTTTAGCCTTTAATTAATTTTGCATACATCACACTGTGCCAAAAATTCACTAATATGGAACAATTTTTACAGTATAGTCATAATCACTTATTATCTCTTTCTTAGCTTCTTCTTTTGTTTAAGTGTATCATGATCAGATTTTACATTATACAGATTGGGATCTACAATTATTCACACAAAAAGTGCCTGTTGCTTTTTTTTCAGTCTTCACAGTGCTATTGCATTAGGGACTAATGGAATCGTATTGATAATTCACAACATTAGGATGTCTATTAAATTAACATTCACATTAATTCTAACTAATAGATTAATTGAGTTCATTAGCACATGACAAGAATTTAACATAATTGATGCTCTGTAGAAAGGCCATGGACTACCTTTTTTCAGTAAAACTATTTATATTTTTTGTTCAAATGTTATATATCACAAGTCTGATAATTGCACAATGAATATAGGAATGTATTTCAGATCTGATAACCCATAGCAAAATAACGAACAACCGTTTATATGCTACCTGTTAATTGGTTAGTAGGCATGCAAATGTTATACTGCTTCTGACCCCCTGTACTGTACACCATGTACAGTAAATCTAAAGTAATTGTAGACTTACTTACTTACTGTAGTATTACTTTTAAAAACACCCATTTATATATTCCGAGGTTTTATTTCCTGCCATAGTGAAGGTGTACTGTATACATATATACATTTTTTTTTATACTGTATATAGACACATAGTGCTGCTTATTTTAAGCTTGATTATTTAAATTCTGGGCCAGGTTATGTTTAGGGGTTTGCTATGTAATAAATGGCCAAAGCCTCTGGAGTTCCCCTTTTATCCGACCCATTAGTCCTCATTTCTCCTTGAGTTTTAAATCCACTAAAAACCAAAATCCATATGGGTTACCACTGAAAAGAGCTTGGGGGAGATAAGTATGATATAAAAGGGAAAACATTCCTTATAGTGTAGTAGGGTCAGTAACATTGTACTTTTCACTTCACATACTCCCAAATACCACTTTCAGTGCAATTAACATTTACCCTTTACCAAGCACCAGATGTAATTAGTGATGGGCGAATTTGCGAATTTGCGAAAAATTCGCGAAACGTTTTTTCGACGCCGGCACCCGTTTTTGATGCCGGCGCCCATTTTTGAATTTTTCCCCCAAATTTTCATGGGCGTTTCACGAATTTATTCGCTGGCAGCGAATCGCGCAAATTCGCCGCAAATTTGCCGCAAATTCGCGCCTGCCGAATAAATTCGCCCATCACTAGATGTAAGTGTTGAGTGGGTACTTACAAACGTTTAGTTTTAAAACACACTCATCAGAGAAAGATTTCAGTAGGGTTATCGGATGCTGTTTCTTGCTAAAAGAAAATCCAAGAGCAGGATACAGTGTATAACCATTTATTACAAATTTATAAAAGCCAAACGGTTACACTCACATTTGAGTAGTTAAAATAAGGAGTATCGTATCCCCTAATTAGTCTGTGCTGCTTCCAGTGACCTCAGTGATTTTATTTCAAGCACCGACCGTGTTGCCTCCACACACGCTTGTGCTTTCCTGGATGCTGGGGCATGACGTTAGTTGCCTATGCCTTATGTGTTTCGTCACTGAACAACTTCCTCAGAGGCTTCATATGGGCAATGCATACATTCCCTGCCGTGCAGTTTCTGTAAGTTATTTCTTAATAAAGGCTTTGTGATTTTAAAGTATAATTTGTGTTGGTGGTTTTTTTTTTTGATGTTTAAAAAAAATGTATGTTCCCGAATGTCCAGAATGGCACAATCAATGTGTGGAGGCAACGCAGGTCAGAACTTAAACCACAATCAATGAGGTCACTAGAAGCAGCACGGACTAATTAGGGGATACGACACGCCTGATTTTAACTACTCAAATGTGAGTGTAACCTTTTGGTTTTTATATGTTTGTAATAAAAGGTTTTACACTATATCCTTCACTTGGATTTCCTTTTAGCAAGCAACAGCATCCAATAACCCTACCTCAATCTTTCTCTGATGGGTGTGTTTTAAAGCTAAACATTTGTAAGTACCCACTAGTGATGGGCGAATTTGTCCCATTTTGCTTCACTGAAAAATTCGCAAAATTTGCGTTAAAGTAAATGGGCGTCCGAACATTACACTACTACAGAATAAGGATTTTTTTCCCTTTTTTATCATTCTTATCTCCCCGAGTTCTTTTCAGCACTGACCCATACAGATTTTGGGTTTTGCTGCTTATGTTTAGACAGCCCCTATAAAAAAAGTTGTTCCACTTTGTCTTTATTAGCGACTTTGGCTCGATAGAAAGTTCATCACATAAGTCTCTCAAGTTTAGACTTGTTTTTGATCCAGAAAGATCATATTAAAAATAATGAAGAAAAATGGTTTCCGATTTTTTCATTAAATTTTACATAAAACATATTCTTCACCTTTTAGAAATCTTTCAATACATTAAGTAACATAACTTTCCCGGCTAAGGGTTGCTTTCTTATTTTTTTTTTATGCAAGAAAATGTATATTACTCATGTTAAAATACTTTTAATTTAAAAGAAATGATCAGTGGAAGGAGCAGAACAGACTGTCCTATACAGGGCAGTCTTTGATAAGGTTATCGGAAAGCAATAAGTACTTATAATCTCCGGAGTTTTACATCTCTAAATGTTCTAGAATATAATTAGACCATTACTATGACACTTGCCAGGATATGAGAAAGACAATGATTTTGTTGGTCATGCAAGAGATTACAAAAATGAACAATAATGAGCTAATTATGTATTCACTGGAGTGTCAGTTATTGTGAATCAAGTTTGTTTCTATGCAAATAAGTACTTATCATACCAATATGGAATCCAGTCTTTCATATTAAGCTCTAATTCTGGGTAATAAGCTAGCTAGAGACATATTAATCAGAAAACATGTATCATATGCTACAGCATGACTGTGTATTTTAGTTTCTTTCTCTTGAAGCAATAATAAAAGCAGATGTAAATGAAACATTAAAATAAATACTGATTTAAACAGAGCTATTTCCAGGTCTATAGATATATTTATTTAATTTTTACCAACTTATAGACGTTGGTTCTTTCAAAACTCTTTCTTTTTCTGACTGCTTTCTTTTCAGAGTAGCAAAGGTGAAAATGCAGAATGAAAGTTTCTGTAAATGTGTCACTGGGGAGTTTTGTGGATCAGGATTATTATTGTATCTGTGCTGGAGAGGTGTGAGAGGATTTGAATTAATAAGGTCAAAGTTTAGCCAGATTTAAATGAAAAAAATGTGTGTCTTCAGCCTGTTGTGGTTGTAATGTTTTCTTGTACTGCTATGGTTAACCAAGCAGGTTAACAGGACCAGACTGCATAGCAAAGTCAGATGTAAACAAATGCTTAGTAGAGAAGGTCAGCATCAAGATCAAATACACTACAGAATTCAGAAATTTGAAACCAAAGTTAGGTGAATTCATAGAATAATAGCATAAAGTAGAGTTGTCTAAAATCAGTAAGCAAAGTAACAGCCAGAAGGACCAACAGGTTAAATCCTCCTTCACACTAAACTCATTCAATAACAGTTAAACTAATGCCAGCAACAAATTAAAAAATTAGGAGTGAATCAAAATGGAAGTTGACTTCATTACTTTTCATTATGGGAACTACATTTTTAGTAGGAAAAGGTGATGAAAGATACAGTTTGGCCTTGTGAGTTATTGTATTATTTTCACTTTTAGGAATGTGTGTTAAAGCAGTATGACTGTATGCAAATGATATTCAGTTTCCACTCTGGCTGTTTTATCTATTTACTTCTGTAGAGGCCTTTACATTGTCTTCCTCTTAGTCTTTCTTCCAACTAGGGTATTTTAAATAAAATTTGAGGAGCTGGTGGACCTTTGATTCTGCATAAAAAGATTCACTATGCAGCTGACAATTGAAAAACTTCACTCAAGACATTTTAAAATACTTACAAATTTTTAACAAAACTTAAAAAGGAAAGCCCTGGAGCTATAAGTGCAGGGGCTGCATGACAAGGGATCTGAATGACCAGCAGTCAGATTACACTGGTTTTTGTTTAGATATGGGCAGAATCAGATGCTACTGTGATTGTTCTCCAGAATTCACTGTTTTATTGTGGTTTATGTACCTTTGTACAGTATAAACTTGAAAGTCAGCATTGTATCATTCATGTTAATTCCGAATGTTTGATCCAGGGAATGTTTCCGATCACCATTGGGATCAGGAAGGTCTTTTTTTCCCTCTTGAGGCATAACTGTCACTGGCTTCAGGGTGGGATTCTGGCCTTTCTTTGGATCAAAACAATGGGTAAATGATAAGTTTTATTTGTCACAGCAGTGCTAGGACCTTGCCAGAGTACTGCACAGGAAATTTTAAAAGTGGGAGAAAGGAGGTACTCTCCTGTGACTGCACTTTTACTCATTATTACTCATAAAGAGGATCACCTTATCAGAGGCCACCCCTTCAGACTAGAGGAAACTTTAATTTGAAGCCATGTAGGTGGTTCTTCACAATGAGGACAGTGCGGTTGTGGAATGCACTGCCGGGTGATGTTGTGATGGCTGATTCTGTTAATGCTTTTAAGAGGTTTGGATGATTTCTTGGACAGACATAATATCAAAGGCTATTGTGATACTAAACTCTATAGTTAGTATAGATATGGGTATATATCATTTATATGAAAGTATAGAGGGGTGTGTGTATGGATGCTGGGTTTCATTTGGAAAGGTTGAACTTGATGGACGTTGTCTTTTTTCAACCAGATTTAACTATATAACTATGTAACTATGCATGTGCTAGGCGAAAGCCTGCTTGGATTTCCTATCATCTAGACACTACAGATTCAGGACCAGCAGCTGTGCTGCTGAACTTCTCTCATGGTGGGATATGCAGCTCCTTCTGGTGGCAGAGTTTGGGCCATCCTCTCTGTAGGTAAAGGCAGCGTAATACTCAGTGGTGGATATAATGACATAATGCTGATCTCAAGTCTTCACTGAGGAGCAACAGAGCATAGCAGCAGTCTCTTAAGGAATTACAGCTTTGAATATTGCCCTGGGTTAGGCTGGAAATGTCCTATTTATTTAATAAAATATGAATACATGCTGTGCCCATTTTACCCCATTTCTGGCTCCTGTTGTTTCATTAAGGTATGGGGTTCAGTGGGATGGCTGAGGGTGGAAGGAGTCCATAAATCCATGTCTCTGTACATTTCGCACCTTATACCGGCTATAGAATTATAACAGGCTGAAAAAAAAGAAATTAGGCACTATTGGTCAAGGAGTCAATAATAGCTTTCCCTCTTATCACACTGCAGTATAGAAAATACCTTCCATAACCCTTTACCACCTGTGTGACAACAAGTGGAAATCATGTTTTTGAATTGAAAAACCACAGCTGTGATTACAGATTCAAATGTTACACAAATGTAAAGAAAATACATTTCAGAATGATTAAACATTCAAAATATAGAATTAAAAATCTTAACTAACCCACCTATGTAATGCTTGCCACAGTTAGCCACCATACTTGAACTGCAGGCTACTTTTCTTGCTACTTCCTTCTACATCCTGACCAGAATTACCAGAACAAGACCAGAATTACTCCATATTCTTTTTAGTCAAACAACATGTTTATGATTAGCATAAGCCCTTTATCAGGTTACCCTAAACAAGCCCCAGGCAGAAGGACCCAGCTTATAAGAATGCCAACCCTAGCATTTCATCGTACATTTTGTTTTGCTGGGGAAAAAACTAATTTTTTCGTGCTGGAAAAAAATGAGAAGAACAAATACCCATCAATGCTTTTTTTCGTTTAGTGAATTACCCTTTTAGATCCCGAGCTAGAATCATGTCACAGGAAAAGACTATGCTGGACTGGATGGAATGTTTTGATAGTTTCTTAATTTTACTTGATGCAAAGCAAAGCCCAATACCAAATATTTAATTTTATAATTCTGCTTTTTTTAATATATTTAATTATGTCCTCAACATCAATTTAAGGGGATCCTTTCTTGACTCTACATGGGGATACATTTGCTATACAATTGTTGTGGAATGATAGGCTTTTGTAAACCTTTTTCTTACAGAGCAGTAAGCTTACAAACGTTCCATTATATTGAAACTGATTGATTTGCCTTCTGTATTTGGATGTTCCCAAAAGCTATTTTCAAATGTTGAGATTTAGGGACATGATCTTTTAAAAGTTTTGCAATTTCATACAAGTTAATGTTCAGCATAAAGGATACAACTATTGAGGGAATATTTAAAGTCATGAAGATGAGATCAGTGTATAAATTAAATCCTTGAAAGATTGCAGAAAAATATAATGATGGCGGGCTCCCTAATAAGAAATATCTCACATAAGTCAGATGAATATAGTGAGGAACAAAAGCAATTCAAAAATGCTAATAAAAGCTAATATATTAGTTCTAATCATTCATATAAAATATTATCAGGGTTAAAGGAGATGACAATAACCTTTCACTGTGGTTTTAAGCACATGGGGAAACTGAGCAATCTGCTGCAACTTTCAAAGCATAGATATCAAAAGATATTTATGTAGTTTACAACTCTAACACTCAGAAGTATTTCTTTTCAACACTTCACCACACTCCACAAAAAAAGTGTAAATGCCCAAGCCCATAATAAACAGCTGAGAAATACTCATGTCAATACCTACAGCAATGAAATATACTCTATCTGACCTTAATAAATATTGCAAAGTCAGTTACAGATCATAGTAGCATACAACAAAACCCCCTCCTTACTTACTTCTAGTCAGGACCACCTGCCTGCTCTTATAAATAGCTTCCCAATTAGTCTCAAACTGCAAATACAGTTTCCTAAATATTCCTTAATATTTCTGAGAAAAGAGTTATTCAGAGCTTGATTAACCTGTTAATGTCCAGCCAAATTACCACAATAAGTTAATTTGCAGTATCTAACCCACGACACTCCCTTAGTGTATGACATCAGCTATCTTAGCCCACTGCAGAACCCCATATCTGCCTAATTTATCAAGGATCGAATTGAAAATTCAAAGTAAAAAAAAATTAATTTCAAGCTATTTTTGTGTACTTCGAGGAGGGAATAGACCAAATTCGATTTGAATTTGACAAAAAATTGAGAATTTGAATATTGAAATTTATCATGTACTGTCTCTTCAACTTCAAATTCGACCATTCACCATCTAAAACCTGCCGAATTGCTGTTTAGCCTATGGGGGACCTCCTAGAACAGGGATCCCCAACCTTGTGAACCCATGAGCAACATTCAAAAGAAAAAGGAGTTGGGGAGCAACACTAGCATGAAAAATGTTCTTGGGGTGCCAAATAGGTGCTGTGATTGGCAATTTAGTAGCATCTATGTGGATTGTCAACCTACTTTGAGGATCTGTTTGGTAGTACACATGGTTTTAATGCAATTAAAACTTTCCTTCAACCCTGGAATTCAAAAATAAGCTCCTGCTTTGAGGCCACTGGGAGCAACATTCTAACGGTTGGAGAGCAACATGTTGCTCACAAGCTACTGGTTGGGGATCACTGTCCTAGAACCTATTTGGAGTCAATTGGTAGACTTTGAATTTTTTTTTTTTTTAAATACTTCGGATCGAATTTGATCCAATATGATCTTACTTCGATTCAAACTATTGAATACAGCCTATTCGCCTGCATAAAAAAACTTAGATTTTTTTTATTCAAAGTTATGGGAGTTAAAAAAAGCTCCCATTACTTCGAAATTCAACCCTTGATAAATCTGCCCCTATATCTTGGCACTTCCGTCATTGAATATTCACTTGGGGGTTTATTGACTAAAATCTAATTTTATCTCATCCACTCATCCTCAATTATTTATCATTAAAATAACAAATAAAAATGTGATAAAATCGAGAGAAAACCCTGACTCGTACCATTTTTTTTAAAATTTTTCGGATTATCGGGCTAAATCCAGTGCAAACTACAATTTCTTCAAATTGGGATAGGGACATCTCCCAATGACTTATACATGGCCTTGACAGGTCTGAGATGGTGGATTTTCAAAATCTGGCTTTTTACATAATCGGAGTATAGTAAGTCTCTTTTTCCGACAAAAATTTTGAGTTTTCGGCCAGAAAGCCAGACCAGAAAAATTTGAGTTGTAGTTAATAACCTATGGTCTCAAACTTACTGCACATATGTTGCTTTCCTATCTCCCTCAATTACACTATTTTGTAGTCCCAAATTACAAGAGATTCCAGATATTCCAACAAGAATGGAAATGCACTGACTTCCCTCTAACAAACTGCATTGCAATTTATTCCTCCAGATCCATTCTGGCTGCCTCTGTCACTGTGCCAATGTAGAATAAATATCTACTAAGAATGGACTCCCCTGCATAGACAAAAAAGAAACCTTCCAAAGACGCATAGTTCTAAAATGTACAACAATATATACTGTACCCCTTAACAGACCCAAGCCCCTTTTTCTACTGTTTCATCTTGGACTTACATATCTAGAGCTCTATCCCTGTCTGAACTATTGCAGTGCCACACTACTGCATTACCTTGGATTTTGGGTTACTCTCCCTCAACAACTCCCCTTCATCTCTTGATCCTTTTTTTTTTTTATTTATGTTTTTTTTTTAGAAAATTAGAATAGTACACATCAGATGTTCATAACCTCTCCATCATTTCTGAATATGCCCTGAATGCCACTAGTTATTGTGAGGGGGCTCTGTGATGCTTCAACTATGCTTGCACTGTTGACCCTTGGCAGACATGTCACTTGCCAGCTTCTTCTTACTGTCTTTATATCCACCAACATGGGGATTTAGTATTCAGCAATTCTGGTGACAGTGCTATTTTTCTGACCTTTCCACAATAAGTATTTTCACTTTACTGCTGACCATGGTCTTACAGCAATGCAATGACTCCAGTGGTTGTCCAACTTCAGAATCATTATCCACTTCCTCTAAGGTTTCCTTTTGCTCTTCACATCTGCTTCCTCAAAATATCACCAACGTCCACCTAATTTACAGCACCCTTCTCTACCCAAACTGCTGTACCTTACTTTTAGGAGCTTCTAGAAAATTTTATTTTCATCTATACAAGCAACTTTCTAATAAGCCCTACTCCAACTAACACATACATAGACATACAAACATATTGTTCATGTGGAGTGGAGTAATTATAATTTAATGAACATAAAGGAAACTCTTATCTCCTTTTATATTGAAAGTGCATAGTAGGATCCCTCAAGACCCCCCCCCCTCAGCAATCACTGGATCTGTGCTGTGTTTTTATATCCCTCTTAAATGGATGATATGATATCATGATCCACAATTTAACTAAAAAAATTATTTTAATGGATCAGATTCTGTACATTTTTAATTGAGACAGCTGAAACACTGAATTGCATTTTTACAGTTATCTTTTATTTTGCTATTTGTAGCTATTAACATTCAGATACACTAATTGGAGGAAGCAGTATCATTCCTACAGTTCCACAATTCCTGATCATGCTATAAATTATTATGTTAAATGGTGCACAGATATAGACAATAGCCTAATTTTGCAGAAATCTGAGCCAATATTTGAAACCTAGTTAACAGTTAACAGTGTTAAATATATAAAGTAAGGATGTGGCATATATCATGACAAAATTATAATTTTAAATGGTTGGTCTTTATTGTCCAATTGACCCATTTTATTCTACATTTTAAAGAAACTGTTTGGGTTATTAAACATGTATTTACTGTAAGGGGGAGAGATACAGAGCCATCAGCTAACTCCATGCTGTTATGGAGATAATGATCCAGTCTTGGCAGTTGTAAGACTGTGGTGTAAAGTAGAAAAAGGCCTTAAAATGCCAGGACTGGATCATTATCTCCATAGCAACATAAAATTAAATGATGTTTCTGCTAATGGGTGATACTAATTTTGCAGTAGTTGCTAGTATTGATGATCTAGAGTAGGGGATTTATAAAATAAAATCAATTAAAATAGTCACCTTGTTATAGAAACAACAGCCAGCTAATGCAAATAATAATACATAATTATACAGCAGGGCTATATATTAAACTAAAACAGGATAAAATATTATGGTCCTCTGCTATACAGTCTGAGTTGCAGGAACAGAAATCATTTTGCAAGCGTACAAACCTATGTAAGCATACATATAAGCAGCAGAGTTTTGCCTCATGGAGAAATTAAATTAAGTTTTGGTTTTATTTTTATGAACATTATCAGTAGTACAGGAATAGAATCCCTTATCCAGAAACCCGATATCCAGAAAGCTCCGAATCACAGAATGGCTGTCTCCCATAGACCCAAATAATCCAAACTTTTAAAAATGATTTCCTTTTTCTCTGTAATAATAAAACAGTAGCTTGTACTTGATCCAAACTAAGATATAATTAATCCTTATTGGAAGCAAAACCAGCCTATTGGGTCTATTTAATGTTTGAATGAATTTCTAGTAGATTTAATGCATGAAGAACCAAATTACAGAGAGATCCGTTATCAGGAAAACCCCAGGTCCCGAGCATTCTGGATAACAGGTCCCATACCTGTACCTGTATTAATTGTACCAGTTATTGTGTTTCTCAGTGTTGGTAGACTAGACTGGGAATATAATATACTGTATATGCTACCCTGTATTATTGCTGCAATATCATTACTGGAAACAGTCCTTGGGAGAGTTTGACCCGTTTTTTTTTTGCCAAACATTTTTCGCCGGCGAAATGTCGCGGGCACCCATTAAAGGGCTATACACGTCAAAAATTTTTTAGGACGCGCATCTTTTTTTTTGATGTGCAACGCCATACAAGTCTATGTCCACGGAGAAATGTACTCATCCCTATTATCTGTCATGTGTAGGGGATATACTTGAAAGGTAGAAATATTGTATGTTTTGGGCTTTTATACCAGCCCAAGGCAACCATAGTCCTTTATTAGTGAAGATGTGTGCCTCCAATGATGCCTCAATCAGCCCTGTAACATCAAGTAGAGGCCAGACAAACCTAATTTATTGCTTAATGATTTGCGTCAACCCCTAAGCTTAGCTTTCCAACAGCTGCTCAAAGAGAATGCACACAGAGAATGTACGTGTCACAGACACTCTTAACAAAATTCAAGATGGGAAACTCCTGTGACAACTTTGAAGGCCTGGATCAGTACTACTATAGAAATGTTAAACCTTTAAGCTAGTTCAGTAAGTTCAGTATATAAAATTTCTAGTTATGTATATTCATTTATAGGGTTTAGTTCTCTTTTTTAGTTCTCTTTTAACCACCCCTACTTTTTGTAAAACACCTTGTAATTTAACCTATACCCTGTGGGAGGAAAGCTCCCACTGCCCCTCGCTGGCCTGCAATCAAAGGTGGAAGAACTGCTGGAGATCCTAAGGCAGGCTTAGGAAGCACCCTAAGGTAAGAGAGTAACTGTCAGAGACACTCCAATAGGGCAGGGTTTAGAACCAAGAAAAATAATCCCTATACCACTCCTACCAAACTGTAAGGAATACAGTGAGTAAGGCTCAGGTAATGTTTGAATCCATTGAAGACAGACAGAGAGATCATGTTATATGAGGGGCACCTGGCAATGCGAGCAATGTCCAAGGTAAACTGTGAAACTAGTGTGAATGTAAATATTAATTTTCAAATACTTTTCTTTTATATATGTTCTTAAAAGAAAAGGAAAGCTCAAACTCACTAAACTTTAGCAATTCAATAGCATATACTGTAGCATTCTTACAACACTGCTTTGCTTAAATTGCCTTTGATCATCCAGGCTCTTCCCATAAATCAAGCACATGTTCATTTCTCTTTAATTCCTGTTCTTCAGTCAATTCAGTGGCCCTAGGCTTTGATAGGTAATATCATGGTTTAGGATAGGTGAACAGATGGCATTTTAAGAAACACTGGTAACCAAGATTTCCTCTGGGGATAACAATTATTCTATGACTACTATTAATGTAATTGAAATGTTTATGGAAGAGTGTTTTAAAATGCATTGTCTGTGTGACTGATTTATGGCCTCTTTGAATCAATATTGCTTCTTTTTAGGGGCACACTTTCCGTAAATGAATGTGTTTATAAGTTTGTTGTATAAGTTTGTTGACTGTGGGTTTAAGTCTGCCAAGCCATGCCAACATTATATATATCACCCCATTCCCCTCTAGTCTGCATTGCTCAGATCCTATTTCACTATTTTTTATTTTCTTTTGCAGAACACACATGATGTTCATGACTTTTGTAACTATGTTCCTATGTTTTCCATAGGAGCAAGAGTAATGGCAGTCTTAGGGGCAGATTTATCAAGGGTCAAAGTGAATTAGAGGGTATTTTCGAAGTAAAGATATTTGAAATTCAAAGTAATTTTTTGGATACTTCGACCATCGAATAGGATACTACGACTTCAAATTTACTTTGATTCAAAGTAAAAATCGTTCAACTATTCGACCATTTGATAATCGAAGTACTGTCTCTTTAAAAAAACTTCGACTTCAATACTTTGCCAACTTAAACCTGCCGAAGTGCTATGTTAGCCTATGGGGGCCTTCCAGAGCAATTTTCTACATTTTTTGTATACGAAGGAAAATCGTACGATTCGAAGTATGATCGGTCGAATTTCGAAGTATTTTCTACTTCGAAATTTGACCCTTGATAAATCTGCTCCTTAATATTGATATTACTGTTTCATTTTCCTTCAGTAATTAGCATTTAGGTAGTATTTCCAGCTCATCTCAGCAATGGCAATAAAATGGGACGTTGCATGGAAGGATCTTAGAATAAACAGGCTGCAATGGCATGTGTTATTTATGATAGAAAAAGAAGGAATTATGTTTGTATATAATTCATTTTATCACTGGGAATCATTTAATTTTCAGGGGAAATAAAATTACCTTTTGTGTTAGAAGTACTTTTGGACACAATTATCTAAAATATTTACTCTTTTATCATGTGAACATGAACAGATAACACTTTTCCTTAACTTCATATTATGAATTACCAGCCTATCACAATCACGGTACAGTTGAACTATGTGTATGAATAGTTAATATGCGTTATGGGAATTCACTCGCAAATGGAAATACATTGTTTAAAGGAACAGACAGCAATACAGAGGGGACAATTTAAGAATGGTTGAGCCTTCAGGCCTGAGCATTCAACTACTAAAACCTTGAGAGTGTTACTACACTCTTTCATGGTCTCTTCATTCTGATACTATGGCTCCCTGCTTATCGTTTTTTTCCCTCAAGCAAATTACGGAAAAAAATCCCTTTTTTTTAGAGATAAAAAAAAATCTGAATCCAAAAATGCTCCATCTCAAACCTGTTGAGATCATGTAGAAGTCAATGGCAGATATCCCTAAAGTTAACATAGTGATCCATGCTGGTTTTTCGTCTGATAATCCGTTAAGTCAAATTTTTACGGCGTCAATAAGTCGAGTTTTCGGAGCATCAATCGTATGATTAAAATTGATGCACAAATTTGTTGAAAAGTTTTTTCACACCAACTTTTTCAAGAAGAGTGATTGTTAATTGAATTAAATTTGTGGATGAGTGTTAGATTGACTTTGTTTAAATAAAAATCAGAGATAAACTTAACTTTTAGTAAATAGCCCCCTAGATATCAGCAAGATATGAGCAAGATCAAGTTTTGTGATATACCTGTGAATTGTATTCCAGATTTGTCAGTGACACTACTAGAAAGAATGATTGAGGTGGGTTTCTTTTATTGAGTTAACCAGGGTAAAGATGGATGGATTTCCAATTAGTGCTCTAGATGTACCCATTGCTTGTAATCAAATTGATGATGCTTATATAGCACTTGGCTCATTATGGCTGCCCATTTTTAAAATTCACTTTTAGTTGCTGAATGCCTTTTCTTAGAGAAGCGACTAATAGTGTGTTACCTTTGTTTTCTGTCTCTGGCAAAGAAACAGTTCATATTGGTGTTCTGTATGAAATGTCTTCAACAGTAGTTGCCTGTAAGTGGTAACCTTGTAGAGAGTCCCTTGGGCCAATATTTGTCAGCAGAGTATTCATCCTTTCAAGAAACATCTGGCAGAATGTTCTGTAGAAAAAAACCCCAAAGGGATGCAATTCAAGTCAGTGTACAGGAGTGTGATTGAGAAGCACATCTCATTGTCTTAGGGACATCAAAAATATAAATATGTCCCTGAATTGGAAACATCAAGCACTTCCTTTATGCTTTTTCTCTGGAGAAGATTCTCCAGGATATGTGCCCTCTCCTTTTTGCTTGTTCAGAAGAAGCATTGCACCTCCTTTAATAATTTGTTGCCTGGACTTATACCCAGGTCTATGGGGATATTCTAAAAATTCAGGCCAGATCCTATGTTTAGAAGATGCCTCTTAAAGAAGTTGTTCACCTTTAAAGTAACTTTTTGTGTGATGTAGACATTGATATTCTAAGACTAATTGTAGTTGATGTTTATTTATTTTTTATAATGTTACAGTATGCCGGTAGTTTTGCCTCAAAGAGGCTTATCCTATTGTAACAAAAGTCCATATTGTAACAAAAGAAATCATACAAACACGAAAAAAACAATCTTAAGTGTAACACTCAATTGTGTACCTCTTGGCCTTCTAACAAGTAGTTGTAATAAGTTTATTTTTATTTTTTTATGATTTTCCAGTTATTTTTTTTGTCCACCAGCTCTCCTGTTTGGAATTTCAGTGGCTATCTGGTTGCAAGGGTCTTATTTACCCAAACAATTAGGCAGTGGTTCAAATGAGAGACAGGAATATGAATAGGAGAGGCCTGTTTTTAGCAAATAAGTAATAAACAGTAAGAATAGCAATAAAATTATAGCCTCATTAATATTTAGCTGCTGGGGCTGCTGGGGGTCTGTGATCCCCATTAAAAAGCTGGATAGAGCCAGAAGAGGAAGACAAATAATTCAAAAACTATAAAAGATAAATAATGGAAACCAGTTGCTAAGAAAAAGTTTTTCGATAACATAGTTAAAGTTAATTTAAAGGTGAAAGACCCCTTTGCTTCCCACTTCTCAATTTTTTCAGATTTATGAATGCCCAAAAAAAAGCCCAAATTGGAAAACGCCATCTCTGACCTGCCGAGGTTGACAGAGGTCTGCACTGGAATTAGCCCCAAAATCCAACTATTTCAGCCTTTTTTGGAAGAAATCTGAAAAATCCAGGCTTTTTCAGAAAAAGTCTGAAAAATCAAGCGATTTGGGGAAAAACTCTGAAAATTGTATGATTTGGGGTTTCACTAGATTTTATACAGTTTTAATCCAAACAGATTAAATCAAGCTTTTCAGGCAAAATGCAAAATCAGGTATTGGAGTTTTGTCGTGTTTTTTTTTATTTAAAACATTTGATACATTTGGATTTTAGTAAATAACCCATGAGCTATAAAATCATGAGCTATAAAATCATGAGCTATATAGCATATGATGTATCTGTAGAGATACAAAGTGCGTAAGGCTATGCCATAAATACCAAAAATATATAGACACGTTTTTTACACATCTGTGTGGAGGATTGGTCCTTGAGTGCCTGCTCAACTACAATATGGGTCAGTGCACCTGAACCTCCTCCCATACTTGGTGAGTTAACCTTTGTGACCTTTCTTCATTTGATGTATGCAAACATCTATGCCATGTGGCGTTATTAATATAATTCCACTTGTTTATGGTATGTTTTACACTTAATTTTAATCCTTTAATAAATGTTCTACTGCCTTTTCATCCCACAGGTCAGTGTACAGTGTTTATTGGGTTGGTTCGATGCTGCCTCAGTCATGTATGGTTCCTATAGTGGTTTCTTGAGAAAGGTGAGGTTTCTGGGGGGAAGGAAAGGCTGTTAAAGAAAGCAGAAATCCCATATGTTGGAATACATCTCTAGTAGATCTATAATTGCATTTAAAGCTCCCATATCAACCAAGATGTATTTTAATTTGTATTTTTAATTTATTTAAATTTAGGCATCCACTCACTCCAACCTTTATACATTACATTTTTGGCTAACTAACTATATTAGAAACATTTATTATTTTGCACAGGCTATCTATTTACCCAGTTTTTATTTTTACACTGAATTGTTCCCTTAATGTTTAAATTATTTTTTTTAACAGGCTTTAGGTATTGAGATCCACATTACAGAAAGACCCCTTATCCGGAAACTCCCGAGTCCGGAGCATTCTTGATAACAGGGTACCATATCATGGTTGATTTTATTATATCTGTCTGTACAGGCCAAAAAAGATCTTCCTTATGTGCAAATTTCTATTTATAGTACATTAGTTTAAAATAGGAAATGTTAGGAAGGCATCTTTTTCAAGGCTTTAACTGCAGGCTGAACCAATAACACCTTCACAGGAACTTGTGGTATAGCAAATAATAAATAATGTTAAATATATATATATATATATATATATATATATATATATATATATATATATATATATATATAATGATGGGAGTGGATCTGAACCGTATTGTAGTTGAGCAGGCACTCAAGGACCAATCCTCCACTATACATATATATGTATATATAATAAAAATTTGAAGAGATAGGGGTGCTTTAAAACTGAAGAGCTTTTAGCCCTGAAATAAAGAATACATTAAGGTATTTGTTTTTAGACAATGTTAATACAATTGTTAGGACATTTGCTATTTATATTATTATTAGTAGTAGTATGAGTATTTGTATTATTATTATTGCACAATATTCTCTTCATTCTTTAAATGTCAAGAATAAAGCTGTCCTTTGCTTTTTCTTTTGCAGAAAGCCCAGCTTCATTGTTTCATTAAATCATGTGTGCCTTCAAGCAGAGTTTGGTCCTAAAGTACCAAATGAATATACTTTTAACCGCAAACCATTAATCTTCTGAGCTCCCGATCAAGCCAGTTTACTGCATGGATGTAAATGGCTATATTCCTCTTTGAATTGTCGGGATGCATTTGTATTACGCCTGCATCCAACATGCTTCACAAGGACATAGATGTCACCTCAATTATTTTTCTGCTATTAAAGAACAGTGTAAGGACAAACTCATGGGTTAAGTGCAGCAATTCATTTTAAACATTTCCTCAATACAAAATATGTTTACATTAAATATTACTGGTTAAACAATCTTTTATTCATATATATGATATAAAATGTGTATTAACATTTAATAAAAAAAACTTCGATTTTATATTCCCAAATACATATAAAGCTTTAGAATTCTGAACTTTTTTTTATATTGAGTTAAAAATATGCCATTTTTCTATGCCAAACGGTAGCATATAAGCATGTTGTTAATGTACTGATTCTACTAACTAAAAATGAAGTTTGAATTTTATATACTTTTTCTTCAGTACTGGGTCTGCGGATGATCCCAACATAATGTCAATGGTTTTACTGTTGCAAAATGAGATACTGTAGGATGTTTTAGGACAATCAATGCTTTTAACACATTTGCAATTCATTTGTTACAGTTGACCTGTTTTTGCTCTGTATGTTCCTAAAGGGATTTCCATAGTTGATAAAGAGTGTTACTGAAAGATACATTTAGTTATGGAATGATTGTGTTTGTGTGTCCATGTGTGTTGGTGGTAGATTTTGGAAGGGTTATTTCAATTTAATCATTTAGTGAATACATGTAATAAATGTCTATTTTAATAAAAAAGAAAAATATACTGTATATTATTGGCTGTGTCTTAAGCATACATCATATGCCTTATAAATACATATACATTCCTTTATGCATGCATACAATCTATAAAAATGGAAATGTCACATCTTTACTATCTTATATTATAATTATTTAAAAAAATGAATATGCTGGGGTGCTGATACACACCCATTAAGTAAGGCATATACATGAGATGATTTAGAAAATCTAATAATCAATTCTGCTTATTACCATTGCACTCCAGTTGTATACTTCCCATAGAAATACAAAGTGGCATTCAAACCTTGTCTTTGGGCTTTTTGCCCTTTATTCACAGAAACACATGTGACAAGATGATTCAGTGTTTTTTTGGGGTGAGAGGGGAAGGGGTATAACTTCCTTTCAGGAATGAAAAAAAGGCTAAAAACCAAAGAACATGAATTGAGTGACACTTCCTATTTCCTAAGAATTAAAAAAAAAATGCATTATTTTAATTAATTTATTCAGTGATTAAATACAGATTAATATATAACACAGGGTCACATTTTGAATTCATGTGAGTTTTTTTAAACTCCCCTAAAGTCCCATAAATATGAAATTCGACTAGTCGAAATGTATTGATAAAATACAATTTTTTAAACTCAGAGGAAATAAAACGACTCAAAAATTGGAATGATATTAGATTCAAATTTGATCAAACTCGATTTGAGTTTTTTTTCCGAGAAAAACTCGAATATCAGGAAGGCTGCAAACATTTCCATATTGACTCCTGAACCTCTCCCATTGACTTAAACAGCGATTAGCGAATTTATTCTGCAGACAAGAATTCGCTGCAAATTCCCGCGATTCACCGGATAATAAATTTGCGACAATTCGCTGGCATAAAAAAATGGACGCCAGCGCATTTCGCCACCGAATTTGCCCCGGCATCAAAAAAACACAGTTCATGTATTTTTCGGCATTTCACTAATTTTGCAGGAAATTCAAGAATTTTTCGGTGAAGCAAAATGCCCCAAATTCGCCCATCACTAGTGGCGAATAGTCGAATTTGAATTCTTAAAAGACCAGAGTATATAAATCTCGAAAATCAAATTACATTTAAAAAAAAAACAAAAAAAACTTAAATCGAATTTGACAGTTTTGACCATAAAATTTTTTGAAAATTTTAATTTCAATTTGACCTTTGATAAATCTGCCTTATGTATTGCTCACACAATTAAAAGAGAACATTAAGCACCTTTTTGACAGGAACCAACTCTGTTGGGCTTATGTTGAAAAGATGCATAAATGATAAGGACACCATTGCTCCAACAAGCTATTTCCCAAGATCCATTATGCTCAGAGTGTAATGCAATTGCTCACTTTGCACCTTTTCTTGTAAGTCCAAATGCATGCACTCATGTTAAAACATAGGGTAATACAACTGTATTGTACTTTACTTTAGATACATTACGCAAGATTAATGAGGAAATGTAATTGAATGGAAAAACTATTTGCAATGCGGAAAGTTATGCCTTTGCGTGAACAAATTTTTCTTTGGGTGAATTTAATATCGCTTTTGTGAACCCAGAAACTGTTTAGCGACCACTTCCGACAATGGAAGAAATTTAGCGAATGTTACAGTTTTGTTCAATCTTGCAACTGTTAATTATCCTCTGATGTAACTAACCGTCATGTTCTTGAAAAGTTTAAGGACAGTATATGTTTTTTGGATTAACATTTTCAATTACAAAAATGTAGAAGGTTAAAAGTATACAAGGACTCTTTCTACATGGGTATTAGAGTAGATAGTTTCTGTTAACTTTGATTTTTGGTGTGCAAAGTATTTGAGTGGGTGTCTAAGAACAGTTGAAACCTAAATGCATTGACTAAGAGATTCAGTCATCATGGGAAATGTTCTTGTTGCAAATGCATCAACTGCAGAATCTCAAATAGAGATGTTGTGTTTTCAAATATACCAATCAGATTGAAAAGTATCTATCACCTAAAGATATACTCTATGTGCAATTCAAATAAAATAAGAAAGTTTTCGTTTGTAGTTCTGTTATACTTTGAGTCTTGTTTTTATCTTAACTGTTTTCTGGTACAAAGTACCAAGAAGGCTGTTATCAGTTCAAAGCAAATGATGGTGGCACAAGCGCTAACATGTACATATCCTGGCCTTACTGCAGACCTTGTCTGCAAATTAGACTTTTTGTTAGTTCCAACCCATAACAAAATTCACATTTTGTCTCACTGTGTCCAGACACAATTTTTTGTGTTAAGTACTTTATTTAGAGATGCTAGAGTATTTTGCTTATGATGGTCTCATGCCATTGCTGTAGGGCCGTGGGTCCTATGACCTGTTGAGTAACCTTGAATAAACTAAGGAAAAAGCTCACAATTGCAACGACCCTCCTATAAATCAAGATTGACCCATGGTTCCTTCACTTATGCACAACTAAGTGAATTCATACCCTCATATTGTCTAGTGCAAAGAAGCCTGGGTTAGGGAGATCTCAAATTTGGCATTTGGTGTTGGTAGCTCAACTGCCCCATGGTGTCCAGATTTAGGAGATCTATAAATTAAACAGACTGAAGGAGAACTGTTTTTATTATTATTGGTGCTTAATAGATATACCATAACATAACATTGTATAGTATTTTTACATAAAAGATATAAGCAAAATGAGGCTGTTGTTCTTGACGTTCTATATCATTACTGTAATCTTTGGCAAGCCATATACACAGTGATGTCCTGCATTGGATATTGAGAAACTGGTTCTGTTAATTGAAATGCATTAACTACCATATAAATCAGTCATACATATTTTAGCACCCTTTCCCCTTGAATTGTACAGTTACCCTCCCCCCCTCACACACACAAACATAGGATCGCACAATGAGCCCCATCATAGAATATCATAGTCACATCCAAATTATAATGATATTGTGATCCCTAGAATATACTGTAGTGGACAAATGACCCACAACATATCTTAGAACACCAGCTCTAGTACATAATGGTACAGTGACTCCCTAGTTAGCCTCAGCCTGTAATGACACAGTGCCCCCACATTTACAATTAGTTGTCTCAGTGGAACAGTGGTACTCATCACTTTCAGTGTTTCCCAAGATCCTTAACACCATATCTCCACAACTGTGCTATGATAGAGTGCGTTACTGGGAAGCTCAGCATCAAAGACTCTGCTCTGTTGATTGACAATGTGGTTGCGAACAGCCAGTGAAAATGAACCTAGAAAGTCCTGAGAGTACAGGGACAGCAGTCACAATACACATTATAACATCCCATGGTGTGATATTTTGACACATAAATGAAATTACTTGCTACATAATCACAATGTCTGACATTGCAAACCTTCTTTTCCCAAGCCAGATATTATGCTTTTCTTATTTCTTTTCTCCTTTTAAATTGTAAGCACTAATGGTTAGGAATTGTTTTTTTTTTTAATAGAATTTCTATTCATGTTAAGCAAGACAAATTGTTAGAAGAGTGGTACGTTGCTTGGTTTAAATGAAAAACATTTCCAGTTTACTGAATAACAAAACCTGTAATTAATGTCTTTCAATATATATTCAAAATGTAATATAAAAATGCATATGGGTTCACATTATGCATGATTCAAAGATTATCACTATTAATATATTCACACTGTGGATTATTTCTTTGCTGTATCTGCTTTTGGAAACATCCGTTTTGCATATGGACTGTAAGCTTTGTTAACCATGATTTGCCCATTGCTGACACCTATTGGACAATGTATGAATTGCATAAAATACATAATTTAGCCAAAATAGCTTGTCAGGGAACTTTTCCACCAGTATAGAAAATATAACACATACATGCTATTTAGTTTCATGCTGTCAGTCCTATTTTTTATATAGGAAAAGGCAAGAGAAAGGTGAGAATCAAAGAAGGAAAATAAGGAAGAGCAACTATTTCTCTAACTTAAACAATAAACTGTAGCACTGTCATGCTCTGCATACTTGTATATTCTAACTTGCATGTGAACAATCTACCAACCACTTTTTATGTACAAAATAAATATTATGTACAAAAATAAAATGCCATTGTAGATTATGGAATTACCAACTCTACCAACTGCAGTCCCTGAACTCACACAGGTAAAAATCTACCTAAAACTTCATATTGGCACTCAAAATGGAACATTACCCTATAACAACATTAGTGAGGAAGAACAGAAAGTAAAGTAAAGTAAAAAAAGAAGTGTAGCACAAGATCTGATTAGAATTGTTATGTCAGTACTGAAACTGAGACTATGTGCCAAAATATGAAGTTAATCTGCATAAATAACACATAAGTGGTAAGCTACGTTATATAGTTACTTTATGTAACACATTTAATTCATAATGTGCAATTCAATCAGTAGTACATAGCAACAATACAGTACCACACAAAAGGGGTAATTTACAAACACAAGTGCAAGTTTCCATTTGAACAAGGTGCTTGTGTCAAATTGCACTCCTTGCCCTTCCATATACAGTAATCTCATCACCATTGCCTTCCTCCAATAGGCACATGCATCGCCAACAAACGTAAAAAACACTTTTAGTGCAATTGTGTCCGATTTGCATCAGTGTGAACGACTGCGCTTAAAATTGCACTTTGCTAACTGCACTTGTTGTCATAAATGACCCCTAAAGTGTAGCAACATTTTCCACAGGATTATTAAGCATATACTTGGATGGAAGAATATCCCAGCGTTTTGGACACAAGTCCTTTATCATGGAAATTTTAGTATTTAGTGATGGAAACATAATTTTAAGAACACCAATTACCTTTTGATGCCAAAGTGTAATGAATCTGGTGGCACAGGGTGCCCATGATGTCACTTTTGCAAATGTCAGTTCCATGGAAGTGATTAGTGGATTTGTTTAAAGCTAGCCATAGGGTTTATACAATATTATTGCACTGCGAATGCCTAAAACACTATTTACTAATCGGAAGTGAAAGTTGAGGTAATTGCAGTAAGTGCAGTTATTCCAGAACAATCACAAAATGAAACCATGCGACTCTTAGGGGGTTATTTATCAAGTATCGAGTTTAGTTTTTCATGAAAAATTTTAGTTTTCGAGGGTAGTTTCAGTAAAAATTCATTTTTTTTCATAATAAAAAAAATAGATTTTTATCTTTTATCTTTTTATGCCCTGAAGCTGCAAAAAGCTTGAATCAGAAAATGTTCAAGCTAAAACTTGTCAAGTCAATGGCAGAGGTCCCTTGAATCATTTTAAGATGTTTTTAGCCTTAGTGTTTTTGGGGTATTTTCAGTGGTCTGCTCTCAAAAAAAAAAAGCTCAGTTTGAGCTATTCACGTTTTTTTTCCACAAATAACTCGATCAATTCAATTTATTGAGTTCCCCCCGCTTGTATTCACTCAAGCTTTTTACATTCAATTATTTTCAGAAATAAGCAAACATTCGAGTTGTGAGTTTATTCAAGGTAGAAAGAATCTCACAAACTGGACCATTTGATAAATAACCCCCTTAATCTTCAGGAGTGGGCCCTTGCATAATGTTGGCGTAATATGGGCACCATAGCTTTTTAAAAAATGCACAATAACTACTTTATTGCAGGATGATATACAGATCTCTTGAGAAATAGGCACAGATGATACAGTACATTTTTGAAGCATATAATCACAAATAAAAAAAGGACAATATTTTTTAACATGATGGAATAAAGCAACAAGTTTTAACCTCAATTGCCTTGGCTGCAGGAGTGCGTGCACAATTATTTTGGGGCACGGCACCCGGGCTATCTTGCTAATTTGGTGAGTGTAAGCTCTGCTGACCTTTTTCAATACTGAAGTTTAATTGGTTATCTTTCAAGTGACGGACCTGGGGTTTGGACACCCAGGTCACTCTTTCTACTCAGTGGGAATTACCTAGTGGCTGTTTTTTGTCACAGAATGTTTTTAAGCAAGATTATACTTTGATGCTTTTTGATAATAACTTTGAGAATTGGTTTTGAGAGAGATTAGAGCCAGCAGTTTCACAAATCACAAATAAAACCTTTAGAAATGTTTGCCCATCAGAGGCCAGTAACCAGTCTGCGGATAGTCAACTTGAAAATGTTCAACCCCAAGCTTTAAGCTCTCTAAGTGGAAATAAGGAGAGAGCTATAAAGAGATATCCTCTTCTCCTATTGCCCAGTCTCTAACCTTCTTCCACCTTCCTGCCCAAGTGCCCAGATAGAATCTAAAAAGAAAAGAGGATGAGCACTGTCAACTTCTTCATTTTATACAGCAGAACAATAACCCCTCCTGGCCAATTATGGGACTGCCAGGAGCACACTTTCACACAGGATCAGGTAACATTTTCCCCTCCCAACTGCAATTTAAGACCCACGTAGCCATTTATAACCTTTAGTTAATGGTCTGTAAACAAGAAAAAAGGTAACTGTATTCCAATTGGCTGTTTATCAAAGTCAGATGAATGATATGCATATGTACATTTAGTTTGACTAAAAGTTTCAGCAACCAATAGCCATCAAGATGCAAATAGTGAAGTGCAGGAGCTGTGCAGGAGCTTTGGCCTAATACCATCTTCAGGAGAGAGAGATATTCTGAGCCAGACCAGGTGGGTACCTGATCCTTGCTAGGAATAGTTAGGTAGTGGATTGTAAGTAGCTCATCCTAGGTGCTAGGAGTTAGATAGGGCAAGCTAGCAAAGACAGCCTGCGTCCCAATGAGGAGTTTAGTTTTGGCGTACTTCCCCAGGGCAACCATGCGCCAAACAGGAGAGAAAGCATGTAGGGACTAGTGGCAGGATAGTTAGGAACGTTGAGGCCAGCAGTCTGGAGGAAGCTTGGGCACTGTATGCAGGCTCTGCAGAGAGAACATTGGGAGAGGAGACATTGGGAGAGAGGACCACTTTGACAGCTACTGCATTTGCCTATGCACTTCTATATACCTGGAGACACACTGTGTGAGTGTGTGTGGCAGAGGAATTGGGAGAGGATTTCCTGAGAGGTATATGTGAAAAACTTGTTAATTTATAAGTAAGTTCCTGGTCAGTTTTGACTCCCGTCTGCCCATGTGAACCTGTGAAGCTGCTTATTAATTATTTGCCTTTGTTCATCACAACTACGTGCATCATGTTTTATTCACAACCTAAGGAGGCAGTGGCCTGCCTGGGAGCAGCTAGTTATCAGTGACCCTTAAATGGCATAACCTGAACAATTGAAAAGGGCCATCCTAGAGGATTTCTAAGAAAAGTATAGATTTTTTAGCAGTAAGTAAAAGACAGGAGTGATAGGATAGTCAAACTGTGTTTTAACCTTTTCTAGTAGAATGCCTCTTACTGTGGCTGTTTAAGTGCCATCCATCTGTGAAGGTGTTAAACTTTCACATGATAATGCTCACAAAAAATACATCCCAATCTATTATTTTTAGGTGCATCATGCATTTATTTTCACAGACAACCAAGTGACAGGGCATGGTGTTCCCAAGAGTTTTTCCATTGATAAGTTAGCTAGTACATAAAGTCTGTACCTTATGTTCCCATCCCCTATCAAAAAATGTTAATGCAGTGTCTGAGGCACTGAGTATTTACAGCAACAACCAGAAATAAAAGAACTAACGTATCAGGTTCACGGCAATTAAGACATCATTACAAGTATACTGTGCATTATGAATATTGCTTACTATATAATGAATAGTGCATCTGTATAATCATGGGGTCTGGGACTTCAAAATCTTCATGTCTATGATTTATTTTAATTTGCAGGTATTTGTTTCTGAAGGATTAAGTCACAAAATATATGTACAGACAGCAAAGTTCATTAATGTGCTGGCAAAATAAAGAGAGCAGCTGTGGATAGATGTTCTAAAAATGTATTAATAGCTACATTTTACACCTTAATAGGTGTAAATGTAGTTGATTAGTACTAAGATTAAATGGGGATAATTTGCTCAGTGCAGGCATCCAGCTTTAATTTGTTACCACAGTAGGATAAATAGTTCTTCCTGTTTTGTATTCAGAAGCTCACATAGATGTATGCACTGTTGTTTAGTAATACAGACTAGGATGCATAAAACACTGACAGTATGGAAAAAAGTATCCCTGTCAATTTCTACCTTTAAGGCCCATTTGCAAACATAGGTTCTCCCATGGTTGCCCTGAGGGTACTCTATAAGATTATCTTGTACATATTTAATGGTTATTTTAGTATGTGATTTAAATTACTGTAACTGCCTATTTAAATCAGTCTTTACTCAGTCTTAACAGTTTAATACAAATTGCATGTTAATAAGCAGCTAAAGTTAACTGTGGTTCTGTCAATAAACACTCTTTGCCGGAGCCTTTAATATTATTCTAAGAATTTTCTGGTATTTTGCCTTAGGCTGTTTGCATTCTGAGCCTAAGGGCAGGGGCACACGGGCAGATTTGGGGAGATTTTGTCGCCTGGTGACTAATGGCTTCTTCTTTGGGGCGACTAATCTCCCCGAACTGCTTCCACATGTCTTCCACCTGGTGACTATTGGCTTCTTTGTTGGGGCAAATAGTCTCCACCCGAACTGCTTCCACATGTCTTCTGCTTGCTTCATTAGAAAAACGCCTGTGGAAATGCACCTGCAGCGCTTCGATTTCCAAAGTCGCCCCGAAGTTTCCTCACGGCTGACTAAATTTCCCCGAATCTCCAGGTGTGCCCTTACCCTAAGATCTACTTCAATTCTAATATGGAAAGATAAGTTACCTTTAAAAGACTGTAAAAGTAAAATGTATTGGAAAAAACACTACTACAACAAATACAGTACATTTATGGTATCTGCATTGCAGCTGGCAAAATATAATTTTCTGTCCAATAAAACTGGACTGAAAAACACTTAAGTAAACAAGCCCATATGTGCATGTACCGCTGACATGATTTTACTAGCTGCCATTGTGTTTCATATGCTCCATGGGTATTGATATATTGTAGATTATACATAAATATATTTAAATAATTCAGATTTTTTTGTTATAGAATCTAAGTAATTTAGCAATTAACAGGCACACTTGAATATTTGGTTGTTGCACTTTAGTTGGAGCATAGGCCATAAGTGCCCAAATTAAATCAGATACAGTGCTAGTATTCCTAGAGGGACTTTTGAAATTATCATAACAAACTAAGGGATATTGTTATGGAGGAAATCATGGATGGATTTCCAGAGGCGAGGAGCAATGACAGAAAAAGGTTTAAGACAGGAGACAGCAGTGAATGCGGTTGGTGTGAGAAGACAATGTTCTTAAGAAGAAAGGATGAGAAGATGACTAGGAGCAGAGGAGTGAAGGTGTTTGATAGTTAGCAGAAATATTTAGTAAGCTAACCTTTGTTTAACAAGGAGCCATAATAAAGATTTTAACAGAGGAGAAGTAGATTCTCTCTTGTGAGGACAGAAAGATTCTAGCATAGAGTTTATCATACACTGAAAGGGCAGAGGTGGGAAGTTTGTTAGTAATAAGTTGCATTAGTCTAGACTGGAGAAGATATTGTTTTACTAGATTTTTAACAGAGAATGGGAGATTGGCAATGGAGGAGTTAGATCCAAGTACATTATTAGTGATGCTGGTGCTAATGCTTGAAGTGGCCACTTTTTATTACAAATGTCCAAGGAACCATAATAAAAACAGAACAGATCCTCTAATGCCCTACATATGAGCCCACCCTAAAACAAATGCGACACAAAAATCTAAAATAGCTCGACTTTTGAAGGCAATCCAGCTTTAAAAAAGTAAAATTCGCTAGCATTTTTTTACAACCAGGCTGCATCAGTCTAGATTTTAGGGGTCCTTTGCCATACCAGAGTTGTGATCACATCATTTGTGTGAAACATCCATTCATTAAAGGAACTTGCATCAAAAGGCACTGCTTGCTCTTCTGTATAGTTATGCTCAGCAATGCTGCTATCCTCCTGTTTCAAATTAAGTGTTGTTGCTAGCGTTGCTGGAAAAAAATACCGGCCTTCCTATATATATATCTTTTTTCACTATTAATAAAATTAGAATCAACCATCATTTTTACCGGCCAGCTGGCAACCCTAGTTGTTGCTTCCACCACCTCCTAACCAGGTTGTAGCTCCAGAGTTTACACTGTGGGTAGTGCAGCACAGCAGTGTAAAAATATGTCACTAGGTGAACACCAGATATTAAGCCAACCATACAAAACTTTGAAAACCTTCAGGCCAATTGATAAATTCCCTTTGAAGTGGAAGGACAATTGTGTTGATTTTAATACATTACCAGCAATTTCACATACCCCTGTTGACCACAGTGATGCTAGATTTGTGAAGATAATGCTGCACTGAGAGAGTAAAAACATGGTACTCAGAACTCCACTTGTGTTTGTAAATTACCCCTTATCTGTATGAAAAGATGGTACAATATGAGAGAAGACAACATGTCATAGGAGGTTATAGCATTAGTAATATAAAATCAGATACTCTAGGTCCAGTGGAGCTTTTTGAAAAATAGACCTTACACAGACAGGAATTATATATGTAAGAACAGGAGTAAGGAGAGAAGCACAGTGTTAAAGTAAGGCATAACGCATAGTATCAAGAGAGCAAGTTGTAAGTGGTAAGGAGAGGAGAGGCTGACAAACTTCAAACTCAATCACAAGATCAAAAGAATTAAACAAAGACAAAGTAGGCTTTGGAAGGCCAAGATTGATGCCTGTAGGGATGACAATCTGTGGTTGAAATAGGATTTGTTTTTGAAGAACTTTTCAAAGTCCTAAGTAAAGGTGAGATATTCTGATAATGAGGGATTTAGAACTGGGTTTGACAATATATCCAGGAGCAAGGATTATAACCAAGATTTTGCTGGAGTAGTTATAGCAGAGAATAATATGAATCTATAGGATTTAACAAGCAAATAAGAATCTGAGAAAATCTTAAAGGAACAGTTCAGTGTAAATATGAAACTGGGCAAATAGACAGTGCAAAATAAAAATGTTTTCAAATATCGTTAATTAGTCAAACATGCTTTCGTTGTAGTTGGTTCTCATCTCTGCAGTTTGACTTAAAATTCTGCTGCTAGAATTCTCCTCTTCTCAAGCTCCTCCACTGCTGAGTTCCTTATCATGGCTACCCATTCCAAAAACAATTACTAATAAACTCCTTCTCATCATATTCAAAGCCATTGATTCCTTTGCACCTAACTACATCTCTTCTCTTTTTACTCCCTACCACCTGGTGGCACTACTACTTCCACTTCTGTTTCCCACCTTAAGCCTTTCCATTTAATATTTGCTTACATATTAAATTCTATTTCTGAATTCCACTGTAAATAATCCTTCCACAATGTCTTTAAAAATAAACGCAAAGACAACCTCTTGGACCACTGTCTTGGCAGTCTGAAACAATGATAACCACTGTAAGTCATTTATTCTCCTCAGATAAAGATGTAATTAAAAATATAAACATATAACAATATAAACGATTATGATAATCTCATTACTGAAATCATAATTAGCATACATGCAAGATTGAGTGGAAACCAATATGTTTCATAATCCATGTATATCACATGCATGTTGTAAAGTTTTAAACGCAATCATCAACATGCTTTTCAACACTTGTTTTAACATTTCAAATACATGTTACTGTTCTTGAGAAATAAATAATAAATTCATTTTCTAAAGGTGCAGAAAATGCTTTCATTACCTTATTCAAATCGCATTATTAGGAACTGAGAAAAATTAATTTCAGAGGTGTCACAATGGTAAATAAATATCCATGTCTTAGGATTAGTGATGGCTAATCTTGCATAATGAAGCAATTTTAAAAGCTAAAAGAAGATTTAAACTACATCTACTTCTTTCTCATGCTGGACAGGAATTCAAGGTTTACGGTATTATAGAAATATTGAGTTTGACCGCAATAAAAGAAGCAATTATTTGTCAGCATACAGCATTTCTGCCTGCTGACCAAAAAATACTGTAAGTTTAATTATATTGCTTTGCATTTCAATAGAGTCAAACTGTTTCAAATGAAAGGTTTGCTTAATAAAAGTTTCATTTTCTACCTAGAAGAATCGCTGCAACAAGTTTACCTTTTAAAAAAATCTTTAAAACTCTCCTCATGTATATTCTACAAAAGGAGGGTTGTCATAATTAATTACAGCCTATGAATAGGTGAATGCAAACATCACTAGATGGATGTAGAGAACTGAACTCCTGCTGAAGGTGGCACAGCTATTATATCAATTAAAGCATTTACGTATACTGTGTTTTTTTTAATATATTGCTATTTATGATCTTGTGTTGCAGTTCTTCAGGCCTATCAACTGCTCTCTATGTTAAAGAAAATGTTAGAAGAAGCTAAGGCTATTCTTTTTTAAAGAACATAATTTTATACATTCATTAAAATTTATTTGGCTAGTGCATAATTTTTATGTGTAAATGTAATGCATTGCCCAACTTTGTGAGAATTGTGTTTTTTGTAGATATGCACCAAACCCACATTTTCAAGGTTAGGCTGAATCGCTGAATCCAGGGGGATGGAATACCAAATTGAATTCAACCATTTGACCATTGGATAGTCGAAGTACTGTCTATTTAAAAAATATCGATGTCAAAGGATTTTGCGCAATTCGAACGATTCGAAGGATTTTAATCCATCGATCGAAGGATTATCCTTGGATCAGAAAAACCTTGGAAAGCCTATGGGGACCTTCCCCATAGGCTAACATTGGCCTCGGTAGATTTTAGGTGGCGAACTAGGGGGTCGAAGAAATTTTTAAAGAGACAGTACTTCGGTTATAGAATGGTCAAATATTCGAACGATTTTTAGTTCAATTGTTCGTTTTGAAGTCAAAGGTCGTAGTCGAAGGTCGAAGTAGCCAATTCAGTGGTCGAATTAATTTTTTTTCCTCTATTCTTTCACTCGACCTTAGTGAATGGGCCCTTTATGTCCCTTTGTAAGCACCTCCAGATTAAACAGACCCAGCTTCTATAGTCTTTCCTGGGAGTTCCATTTCTTTTGCTAGATTAGTTTAGCATTTCTGGACTCTCCTAAATGTTGCAGATTTCGAAGTTATGGCCTTACCATCTATGAAGAGGCAACATTATGCTTTAATCGATTAAGGCAAAGACTTTTTTTATGCAAGAAATTACTTTAGCTTCAGATGGTAATGAGTTTCACAATTCATCTTGGTTTTGCCCTAATGTATAACCTTGCCTTTATCGATGTTGAAAGTAATTGTTCACACCTTCCCAATCATTCAGTTTATTCAAATTACAACATCCTGCATGAAATGTTATGTTTTGAACAATTTAATATCATCAGAAATCAGACATAGCATGTACCTCTTAGTCTGTCAATTTTAATCTGATTTATAAATAAATGAAAAAGCAATGGGACAACATTGTCTCATGAGTTTCTCCACTAACATCATTGGTCCAACTAGATGTTCCATATATGATCACTGTTTGCAAACTATCTCTTAGCCAGTTCACTATCCAAGTACAAATAATATGTTTGTAACTACACAAATTTACACCTGTAGGAATACATGACAGAAACAAGCTTTATTCAAAATAAATGACTATATCTCCCATTGTTTCTCAGAATCAAGCTTCTGCTTCTATTTTTGCATTACTCCTTACTTAGTTATTTTAACAGTTTTATCACTTGGAAATACTGTAACAACAACAACAACAATTACTACTATAATCAGGACTAGATATTTGCTATTCTACAAAACATTTAAAAAAAAAATCAACCTAAGCCATCTTTCCTTGATAGCTAAAGTGTTCTGTGATTGAACATCCCCTTTCTTAACTGCCATTACATTTTCTGATACTTACTTTCTATCCAATTTACTCTATTTAACATGAATATACATTTGAGGACCTTATATAACATCTTATTACTTCTATCTCTAATCTGACTAAAGGGGACATCATCATTTTCAAAACATTCGGTAAATCACTGCATTTCAAGTCATCAGAATCCTACAGTATATAATGCCTTAAGCCAATCAGAAAATCCATATCTGTAGCTAAGAATCGTGGGCAAACATGTAGCCAAACATTCACATGAGACAGAGACTTCCAGCTGTTCAAACATGTTACCAGCACTTGATAAAGCTCACATAGATAAACAGTGTTTATTTAATTGGACACTATACCTCCTTGTTCAAAATAAGTTCAATAAACAGGGTTTTGCCTGAATATACTATTTGCCCATTGTTTTTATCCCAACAAATCTACTTTTTTTGCTCCAAAATCTAAAAGATATTTGTTATATTACATTACAAATATCAATCAATATTGTTGAAGAAAATCTAGTATCTTTATGCTGAAATATGTTTATATATATATATATATATATATATATATATATATATATATATATATATATATATATATATATATGCTCGAGTTATGGAGCCGAAACGTTGATAATAAATTTTGATATTTGATTTTTCACACTAAGTCCTATATATATACATTATTTATATAATATAACCTATTGGATTTATTTATTTAAAATGTTATTTAAAAAGATTAATACCTTGTTATTATGTTAACCTTTTTTACTGCATTATGAAGTCCAGGAGTGGGTATATATATATATATATATATATATATATATATATATATATATATATATATATATAACCAGCAAAGAGGATCCGCACTTTCAGGTCTTATGTAACTAACGTTTCGACCTTCTCCGAGGCCTTTCTCAAAGTGCCGTGGACAACATATATATATATATATATATATATATATATATATATATATATATATATATATATATATATATATATATATATATATATATATAGGTATGGATATATATAGATATTGCATATTGGTAATAGAACCTATTTTATTTAATGTGTAAAATGTTTTTGTACATGTAAGGTATTCTGATCCAAATAACAGAAAGATCTCTTATCTAGAAAATCCTATGTCCAAAGCATTCCAGATAATAAATCCTATATCTTTATATATTTATATCTCTCAAATGAGCTTTCATCTCTAGTAGACTTATCTCCTCAAACCCATATAGTGTAGCTTAAAGGCTAATTATAATTGAAAGTGATCCCAGAGATATACACTTCATTTCTAATTAGCAGCTGCAAAAAACTGCTTATTATGTAACTTTCTATGCCCTAGATAGCACTTGCTCCTGAATGCCTAAGGAGTGATGCAGTAAATCCACTGGCATTGTTGAGAGGTGTCATAGTACAGCAGGTAATCTGCAGCATACCAAATTTCTTTCCCATTATCATTGTTGTTTGATGGTTGTCCAGATAGTGGGAGGAGTGCTAAAAATTCTTTAGCTAAGAAGTGATTTAAATAACCTGTTCTGAGCGCTGTATAGCTAATAGCAAGGAATACATGCATTGCCTTATTGCAGAAACTGCTTGCTTCCTTGTTGCATTGTGTTTGCCTGGGTGTAAGTAGTTTTACTGGTCTCTGTGCTCACAGTAGAATAAACCAGTTTATTATTCTATGAAACCTGAACCCTGCTACCATGGCCATGATACTTTTTTGATGTTGGGGATGGAACCTACATAAGTCCTGGGCTGTTGTGCTGCATTTTGGCATGTATATAAGTAGGGTTAGACTGACATAATTTTCTGATAGGACTGAAGGCAGATCACCTATGGTTTGTGGACTTGGCTTAGTATACATTTTTTGTATGCCTTTCTGAGCTCAAATCATCTGCACCTTAACATTTATTTTACCAGTGCTTGAGTTGAAATCCATGGATAGCTGATACAGCTTTTCCCAGTTGTAATCACTCCATAATCACAATGCTCTTGCTAAAGGCTTCCCCGGCAACCTAGCTCTAAACAACAGGAGTAATACTCCATATCTTCTAGTGCACTGAGAGGCACATTTATCAAGGGTCGAATTTTGAATTCATGAGTTTTTTAAAACTCCCTTAAATTCGAATATACTCGAAATTTGACGGGGGTTATTTAAGACAGATTCGCCCATAACTACATAGCACCACTAGTGTACAACAGAGCTTATGTTCCATTCTTCCATTCTTACCCTTAGATAACAAACCAAATCCTCCGGTATACTAGCGATGCCCTTCCTGAAAATGTAATGTAACCCATAATTTATAACAGTTTGGTTAAAAAAGAAGAATAAAACTTTTATTGTGGGGATTACCATTTTGGGAATGACAAATCAATATGTTAAGCTCTGAAGTTTATTTTACGAAAGTGAAATGCAGTTATATTATTTAGTCATGAATATTGATTTGTATAGTTAGACACTGTACATGACTTGAATCAGAAGGTTTCATTTACAGTGGGCATACAGCCTATCTATGCATATTTGTTGAAATGAATCCCTGAAATAAGCATCACTTTTTTTGCACATTACATTTGGGTTGTGTCTGAAGAAAAATAGCAGGACTATGACTGGCAGGTCAGGTAGCTTAGCTATATATCCAGACATGGAAAACATATCTAGGTTGTGATTTATTTTAATTGGTAGCATTAATTGTTTTGTTTATCTTTAATGTACTGTGTAATTTCTACAAGCCATGAATTATATATTTATTTAAAAATACATGTAGTATAATAATGCAGGGCTCTTTGGAGCAAATCATAAATGTATATTTCAACACTAAACACTATATATTGGGTGAGGATTTATTCAGCAATAATACCCAAAACCCTCTGCTTCAAATTAATAAAGATTGTCTGCTGTGTCTAAATAATAAAGACTTTGACTTTTCTATAATTGTTATATTTAGAACCAGCAGCAGAGCTGATGGGCAGACATTCTTAATTACAGATGGATTGTAGTATTACAATAAATCACATAAATCATTGCACTTAATCATATAAATCGATTGGAGTAAATTACCCTTAGGTATAAAAACATGTTCTGAGCAAATAGCTGCAAAGGTGAAACATTGTATATGATCAGTATATAAGTGAATTAGAATCACACCTTTCAGTCACCATGTGAGCTGGTGCATTGCAAATGAATGGACAAGGTACTAAAATAAGGCTCCAGTTTACATTTGCAAGTGAATGAGGCTGCTCAAGGTAGACCTGAGAGGAAAACTGAGAAATATGACCAAAAGAAATTCCCATGCCTGCACTTGTACAAATTAGGGGTCATTGACTGGGGGAAATAGTTACATATATACATTAGTTACATTAGAGCAGAGGGATCCCCAACCTTTTGAACCTGTGAGCAACATTCAGAAGTAAAAGAAGTTAAAGAGCAACACAAGCATGAAACTTTTTCTTGGGGTGCCAAATAAGTGATTGGACATTTGGTAGCCTCTAGGAGGATTGTCAACCTACATTGAGGTTCTGTTTGGCAGTACACCTGGTTTTTATACAACCAAAACTTGTCTCCAAGCCAGGAATTCAAAAATAAGCACCTGCTTTGAGGCCTCTGGGATCAACATCCAAGGGGTTGACTGCATTAGAGCAACAGAACTTTCATTTGCAGCAGCGTAGGTGGTTCTTCATGGTGACTGAGGGCATGAGGTTGTGATGGTAGATTCTATTAACATTTTTAAGAGGGGCTTGGATGTCTAAAAGGCTTTTGTGTTATTAAAATCTAGAATTAGTACAGATATTCACATATATATATATATATATATATATATATATATATATATATATAGCTTTTATATGTGACTGTAAAAATAGGTCAGTATGAGTGTGTGTAGATATGTGCACTGGGGATCATTTGGAGGGGTTACACTTTTAATGGTCTTTTTTCAATTATGTAACTAATATAAATAATTTTGGTTGACAAAACACGAAAGTTAATCAAGTTCAACCTCTCCAAATGACATCCCTGGGGCACTGAATTGCCACAGCTTAAGATCACAGTAGCTTTTATAGAATCTGCTATCATCTGGCAGGGCATTCCACAACCTCAATGTTCTCAACATGAAGAACCACCTACACTGCTTCAAATGAAAATTATGTTCCTCTAATCAAAAGGGGCCTCTGGTTGGTTAATGTATGTCTATGAAAAAAAGATCTTCCCATATCTGTCTATAATGTCCTATAATGAACTCCTAAAGAGTAATCATGTCCCTTTGCAAGCACCTTTTTTTCAGAGAAAACAACCCCAACCAAGACAGTCTACCCTCATAGTTTAAATTGTCCACCCCTTTAACCAGTTTAGTTGCACATCTCTGCACTCTTTGTAATCTATCCTTCAGCCAGTTCTCTATCCTAATGCAAATAATATGTTTCAGGGCAACATTCTTTAATTAAATCAATAAAATCTTCTGTGTAGCACTGTATAAAATTCTTCTGGAAAGTCTAAGTAGATCACATCCACTGCTGCCCCAGTTTCTAGGTTCCTGCTCAATGATTTGCATTGTATACCAGTTTTTTATGCTTTATTACCCTTCCAAAAGCTTTCCTACCACTACTATCAAATTACCGGGCATATCGTTTCCAGGCTTAGAACAAGATCCATTTTTGAATTGTGGCAACACATTAGCAATTCACCAATCTCTCAGCACCATGCCAGACGGTAAAGAATAAAGAAAAAAATAAGCAAAATGTTTTGACAACTGCAGAACTAAAGGTGGCCATACACGGGCCGATAAAAGCTGCCGACAGACCAAGTTGGCAGCTTATTGGCCCGTGTATGGGGCCCCCGATCGGATGGGACAAAAAATTCCGTCGGATCGCGGCAGCATCTGTTCGTTCATGTGGTCCCGCGATCCGACCGCCCATTCCCCATGCGTTAGGATCTGATCAGTGGGCCCTAGGGCCCACGATCGGATCAGCCTGATATTGCCCACCTCAAGGTGGGCATATCGGAGAGAGATCTCTCTGTGTATGGCCACCTTAAGTTTGTATATGGCAAAAAAATAGGTGCTGATTTTTATCAAAGGTGTTTTAAGGTTTACACTATCCCTTTAAATTGCAAAGTACAATTTTTAACAAGAGAGCATTAGAAAATAGAGCTGCATACAGTATATGTTAAAAAAAACTCTCTGTGAGTGGGACTATTGTACTGTGACAATTACATTAGGAGCACTGTGCTAGAAAGGCAGTTAGCTTGTGCTACAATGGTAAATTACCTAGACCCTGTGTGTCTTACATTACAAGTGTATAATACTCTACTAGAAGTAATTTATCTTTTTTCTATTCATTCTTGTGTGATAGTATTTTATTTCCAAGTGGGGTAGCCCATGGACCTAATTAAATGAACATATTGCGCACATGTCTTTCAAGTTTCCTAGTCTTTCATTAGTCGTTCATTATTACAGTGGAGGGTTCCCAGGTTTGCTTGACTTCCAGCTGATAATCACTTTAAGTTAATTGGTTCAGTATATAAAAAAATAAATATTTAGTCATTTATTTTGTATTTTGGTTATAATAGATGCTTTCTGTTTTATTTTCTCTAGACAACCTTGTGTTATTCATTGCTGATATTGAATTTCTACACTTGTTTTTCCCACATGACATACTTGTTAAGATTCTTAAGATTGGAGGAGCCTCAAAGGGAAAAGTTGACCTGGTTTACATCTGCAGAAACAGCATATTTTACAGTTTCCCAGAGTTTTTCGTCTTTCTATTATCTAAATTTTCTCTGGTAATAACTTGCTATTTATTACAGTCATGATTTTCATAGTGTGTGCTAGAGGCAAGCTAGGAAATGCTGTTCATAATTTTCTCTCTTCCCAAATATTTCAAGAGAAATTTGACACCATACACAAAGTTTTTGCACATGGAAGATGTTTATTAGGAAAATTCATGAAGAATAAACACTAATCACGTCTGTTTGTTTGGTGGTTCTGATATACTTCCTAAGGCCATTACCAAAAGCTTTAGGCAGTATTCTTTTCTTTCCCTTTAAGTCAGACTCTTATTACACAGCTTTGAACTTAATGCTAAAGAACCAAAACACTGTTTACACATCTAGGGACATATTTATCAAGGGTCAAATTTTGAATTATAAAAACTTCAAAATTCTAATTCAAAAAGACCAACTAAAATTAAGTCAAAGTTTTTTTTGGCCGAATAGGTCAGTTTTCAATCGAATAGGTCCGTATTTGGCAGAATTTCAATCGTATGAATCGAAGTAATAGCGCATTTGATAAATTTCGAATCAAAGTTTTCCCCCAAAACTGACTCCAAATGGGTTCTAGGAGGTCCCCCATAGGCTAAAACAGCAATTCGGCAGGTTTTAGATAAAAAATGGTCGGTTGATTTTTTAAAGAGGCAGTACATGATAAATTTTTATCTTAGAATTTTCACATTTTTTTAAATTCAAATCGAATTTGGACTATTCCCTAGTTAAACTACACAAAAATTAGCTTAAAATTCTAATTTTTTTAATTCAAAAATTCACCTCAACCTTTGATAAATCTGCCCCTTAATCTTCATTCTTCCCTAATTCAGTGTCATATTACTGTAGATACAAAATAGAGCATTTATTTCCTTGTATCTCAATTCCAGTTCTGCAGAGTTCCTTATAAAATTTTATATGTACACACTTGCACACATCTGGATAGTTTGCTCTAGAACCCTCTAAACTGAAATACTTATAAGTCTCCATAATTTCCATACTTTTGTTTACATATTTTAATTATCATTGGCATAACTACAGAGGAAGCAGGAACAGAAATAAACAGGACAGAAATTACTGCATGTTATGCAGCCTGGGTTCTGGCAGAGCTAATGCACATGTCTTTAAAAATACTCTGAAGACTTATGTTCTCATCTTTTGACTTTGCATTTTTGTGGTATCCCCAGAGTCTAGATATCTCCACCATCTTTTAATAATTCTTTTCATTTTCCAATCTTGTGTTTTAATCAAGGAGATGCTAGAACTAAACATATTTTAAAGAACCCTTTTTCACCAATTGTTAATTAATTTATCAGTGGTGATGAGTGAATCTGGCCTGTTTCACTTCACCAAAAAGTTGTAATTTTTGTCTTTTATTTTTTACTTTTTTTGTTGCGGCAAGTTTATTGGAGCAAAATACATTACAGTCTATGGGTGACTTTATTTCTCACTTTTATTGCATTAAAGTCAGTGGGTGTTTTTTTCTCAAGTTTTTTCACACTTCAAATGCATTGAAGTGAATGGGTGCTTTCTTCTCTGCAAATTTTTGTTGCAGTTTCGCAAAAATGCTGTGCAAAAAAAAGATTTGTTCATCGCTATTTATCAATATTTGCACTTTATTTTAGTTATTGATTTAATTAAGCATTAGTTGCTTTGATCACAACCTCAACAGAGTAAATAGAAATCTTGAAGGTGATGAATTTGAGATTATTCAAATCTGAATAAGCACTAGGCATCAATATACGCATTTATATATATTTTTAATAGTTGATGAATTCAGGCACCTGATTGTGTGTAAATAAGTAGGGATGTAGCGAACTGCCGATTTGATGTTCGCGAACGCCGTTCGCGAACACCGGCAAAAAATGCGAACGTTCGCGGACAGTTTGCGAACTTCGAACACCCGCTAAAATCGTTCGATTCGAACGATCGAAGGATTTTAATCATTCGATCGAAGGATTTTCATTCGATCAAAGGATTTTCATTCGAATCGAACGATCGAAACCATTCGATCTAATGCTTTTCATTCGATCGAATGCTTACAATCGTTCAAACGAATGGAAATCGTTCGATTTTTAGCGGTCGAAGGAATTCGAATGGTCGAATGGTCGAACGAATCGAACGCGAACCCAAATTGGCGAACGTCGCGCGATGTTCGCAAACATTCGGCGGACACGAACGGTCGAAGTTCGCACGAGCGAACAGTTCGCTACATCCCTATAAATAAGAATTGGTATTTTTGTTTCCTTTTCTTCCATCCAGATTGACTATAATCTCCTTTTTATATAATTTAAAGGAGAAGTAAAGCTTAACTAAAGAAGTAGGCTAGAAATGCTGTACATTATGTTTTGGCCTTCTGTACTATCCCAAGGCAACCACAGCCTGTTAGCAATAAAGATCTGTGTCTGCAAAGATGCCCCAGTAGCTCCCCCAGCTCCCCATCCACTGCAACAATTTTTTTTACTCGCGACTCTTTTGTCCTAATGTATTAACGTCATTGGGCGTTCAAAATTTTTTCATGTGTCACCAATTTTTCTGCGCATACCAATTTTGACGCGCGACAATAGCCTCTGAGGAAGTAGAGGTTTAGTTGAATCCTAGTTTTGGAAACTCAGGGAACCCTTGCACAACTTGTTGACTGTGTTGTTTCCTCTGCAGAGACTAACTTTGGCGAGGCTGCGCAATGATTTTCACAATAGCAGGGGCACCCCCCAGGTAAGATTGATAAATCCCTAGATGGGGCTATACTAGGCTATCAGGACAGTTTGACCAATAAGCCAATTGCCTTTACTGCCTGAAGTTGAGCCAAAACCCACATGGCCCTCAGATAACAAAGGAAAGATTGGTCTCTGGTGGGGGGTAAATGGAGGGGGCAGTGGGACAGAGAAGGGCTGCAGCAAAGAACCATAAAACAGCAAGAGGTAATAACCTGCACAGATCCTTCAATGTCTAACCTCCATTTAAACCTACACAAATGAAAACACACATCGTCACTCTATTAGAGTGTATATTTCCTGTTACTATCTGTAAATTGTATTTTTGCAATGTATCTTATTTATTCTGTTTGGATTTATTGAAAATAATATCTAAAAATCTCAACAAAATCCTGTTTTATTAAAGGGAGTTAAGAATGGAATACATAGTTGTAATATAATTCCTTGAATAGCATAGGTGCGCTCAGTTTCATCAAAATATTTTGCATAGTTATTTATGTTGAACTTTTTAATATGAAAATTGAATATGAACTACAGTTCATGTATAATTCTTCTGAATCATTCCCTTTTGAAAACAGAATACATTATAAAGAATTAAAAAAACACCCTCCAAAAAATGTCAATATGCAGATATTGAAGAAAATCAAGATGGTAAGCCTTTATAGAAGCTAGTTAGAGTTCGGACTGTATGGGCTTTTTTGATAATTATTGTTAACTCTTAACAAGTGATACTAATACATAATTTAACATATTTTTTACACTGGGACATAATCCTCCCATGCAATTTGTTTCTGGGATTGATGTTTAGGATAGGCGTTAGTAAGCAGTGCTGCATCTGATAAGTGCAAGTGTGTATTGAATTACAATGCGAGTTATGTAATCCTGCAGACATTACATGTATAGATCTATTAAAACCTCAATATAAAATACCAGGTATACACAATTCCGAGTCAATATCTCCAGAGATTTCAGATCCAGTCAATGAAGTGCAAAGTTTATATATCTGTGCCAATCCAGCTGAAGGAAAAGATAAAAAATAAAAATAAAATATAGAAAAAAAAATTATAATAAATAAATAAATAAATATATATATATATTGTGGGGATTTGCTCAATTGGTGGCTGCAGTGCTTGCATAACATGAAGTGATCAGCAAGTGGAGTTTGTAAACAGGACTGGGCCTGCTCGTTTATTCAGCAAAATAACACAGTTCAAGTGTAAAAAGAAAACAGCTTACTTCAGCATGGCATAAATCCAAACAGTCAGGAACTTTCAATGCCTCCTTACAAGCCCCAGTACCTCTCCCAATGAGTGTGGCTGGCTTGGTTTTAGGAAGCCTGATCTCTCCTCTCAGTGCTTCCCCCTTCTCACTGTTCTGAATTGTAACACTCCTTTTACCATTCAGTCAGCTGAACATGCTCCTGGCACAAAATCCGTAATGGACCTAGGAATGGAAGCTTCATCCCACCCAATGCTCTACAAAGCCTCCGGACTCCAGGACCCAGACCAGGAATTCAAAACAACTCAGAGAAAACCCATAAGCTGGTTTTCTCCCTATATCTATTCCCTGGAGCCCCTCACCATGTATAGGTAAGAAACCTAGGTGTAATGGAAACCACAATACTTACCCAAGATGGCGTCCAAGATGGCGACCTCCTGCTCCACCGCATGGCTCCTGCTGGGCGCTGTCCTGTGACATCAGCGTCTTCTCGATCTGGGATTGGTCGCCGGCGACCGAACGGACGCCGGCGTCAGAATCGGGCGCCGGCGTCAGGACGTCAACGTGGGGATGCTGGCGTCTGCGTCTGACGCCAGCGCGTCAACATTTTGGCGCCAAGCCATGGACTATTTAAACCCCATTGCCCTTTTCTTCTTTGCCCAATTATAGGTTCCATTGACTTGTGTTCCTGGGTGTGATTTCTGATATTGATATTCTGTGTACCGATCCTTGCCTGCTTTCTTGACTCCGTTGTTTGCCGCCTGAACTGACTTATTGCCTGTACCCTGACGACTCTTTTGGATAAACCTTTTGTACTTCGAACCTGGTGTTTGTCTCCTCTTTGGTCCGCAACTATTACTGCTGCGCCTTCGGGCCCTTACAGTATAATTGGGCCATGGACCCTTCGGAGGAGGCCCAAGCACTCGAGGTTCAGAGTTATGTCTCTACTGCGGGGGCAAAGCTCACTTTGCTCATGAATGCCCAGTGAAGCCGGGAAACGCCAAAGCCTAGGTAAGTTTGGGGAGACTTACCTGGGTGGGATTTGTCGTTCTCCCCATTCTTCTGCTCAACGTTTCCTCCTCCCAGTGCAGATCCAGTTTGGTTCCAAAAAGATTTCTTCTCAGGCCTTCCTTGATTCTGGCGCAGCTGGGAATTTCATGGACCGAGTATTCGCTGTTAACAATTCCCTTCCTCTCCAGTCCTTGGCGAGTCCGCTTCGAGTCCTGGCGATAGATGATCGTCCCTTGTCATCTGCTATCATCTCGCAATCTACCCAAGAACTCTCTTTCAAGGTGGGCACCATGCATTTGGAAAGACTGTCCTTTTTTCTTATCGATTGCCCTTCCACTCCAGTCGTTTTAGGTCTACCCTGGTTGTGTCTCCATAATCCTGTCATTGATTGGTCCTCTACACAAGTTTCCAGGTGGAGCCCATTTTGTTTACAGAACTGTTTACCCGCTGTTCCTGTCGTTAAAATTTCTTCTGTGTCTTCAAAACCTTCTCTTCCCTCTACCTATCAAGCATTTTCCGATGTCTTCAATAAAAGTTCTGCTGAGAATCTTCCACCTCATCGTCCATACGACTGCCCTATTGAACTTTTATCCGGTTCCATGCCTCCTCGTGGCCGCACCTATCCACTTTCCCCCTCGGAGACTTCTGCTATGAAGACCTATATCCAGGAGAATCTTCAGAGAGGATTTATTCGTCCTTCCATCTCCCCTGCAGGAGCGGGGTTCTTCTTTGTCGAAAAGAAAGATGGTAGCTTGCGGCCCTGCATTGACTACAGAGGACTAAATAAAATCACCATTAAAAACAGGTACCCTCTTCCTCTCATTTCTGAACTGTTCGATTAACTCAGGGGTGCCAGCCTGTTTACTAAGTTGGATCTTCGTGGGGCCTACAACCTCATTCGGATTCGTGAGGGGGACGAGTGGAAGACCGCCTTCAATACTCGTGATGGTCATTATGAGTATCTGGTCATGCCTTTTGGTCTCTGTAATGCCCCTGCGGTCTTCCAGGAATTCGTTAATGACATTTTTCGAGATTTATTGGGGCAGTGTGTGGTTGTCTATTTGGATGATATTCTTGTTTTTTCTAAGGACCTCCAGGAGCATCGCAACCAAGTACATGAAGTTCTATCCAGACTGAGGAAAAATCATCTTTACGCTAAGTTGGAAAAGTGCATCTTCGAAGTCTCTTCTATTCCTTTTCTGGGTTATATTATTTCTTCTCTTGGCTTCAAGATGGATCCGGCCAAAGTCTCCGCAATCCTGGACTGGCCTCTTCCTACCAGCGTCAAAGCTGTTCAAAGGTTTGTTGGCTTCGCAAATTACTACAGACAGTTCATTAAAAACTTTTCTTCCAGACTTTCTCCAATTCTTGCTTTGATCCGTGGTGGAAACAAACCTCAACACTGGCCCCCTCAAGCCTTGGAAGCCTTCAAGTCTCTCAAGGAAGCATTTTCCTCCGCTCCAATCCTTAGACACCCCGAGCCTCTTCAACCATTCTTCATCGAAGTCGACGCCTCGGACATCGGTGCTGGAGCCGTGTTATCTCAGAGGTCTTCTTCTGATGGTAAACTTCATCCATGTGTTTTTCTTTCCAAAAAATTTTCTTCCCCAGAACAGAACTACGACGTTGGCAACCGGGAGCTACTTGCGGTTAAGTTGGCCTTAGAAGAATGGAGACACTTATTAGAAGGTTCCGCTGTTCCGGTAATGATCTTTACGGATCACAAGAATCTCGAATTTATTCAGTCCCTCAAACGCCTCAATCCCCGGCAAGCCAGGTGGGCACTTTTCTTTTCTCGTTTTAATTTTGTCATTACTTTTCGCCCTGGGTCCAGAAACAGGAAGGCCGATGCACTATCCAGAAGTTTTATTCCTGAGGATTCTTGCTCCGAAGACCCTGAACCTGTTGTTCTTTCTTCCAAGATTATCGCAGCCTTGTTTCCTGCCTGTGCTCCTCAACTACTTTCCGCTCAAGCTTCTGCTCCTGAAGAGACTCCCCTGGGTCTAGCTTTTGTTCCTCCTGAATTTCGTCCTGCCATTTTGTCTCAGTCTCACAATTCTAAACAGGCCGGTCATCCTGGGATTAAAAAAACCACTGAACTTTTGTCTCGTCTGCTTTGGTGGCCATCTTTAAGAAAGGATGTTAAAGACTTTGTTTCTTCTTGTTCCACCTGTGCCGTTTCTAAGTCCGGACATTCCCCCCCAAAGGGTTTTCTGTTGCCTTTACCCATTCCTTCTAGACCTTGGACTCATCTTGCCATGGACTTTATTGTTGATCTTCCAAGTTCTTCCGGCCACACTGTCATCTGGGTGGTGATCGACAGATTTAGTAAGATGGCTCATTTCACTCCTCTCCGCAAACTGCCATCTGCCCCGGAACTTTCTGAACTCTTCATCAAACATATTTTTCGTCTTCATGGCTTTCCTGCTGAAATCGTGTCTGATCGTGGACCTCAGTTTGTGTCTAAGTTTTGGAGGTCTCTGTGCAAAGCCTTGAATATTTCTCTACAATTTTCTTCCGCCTACCATCCTCAGTCCAACGGAGCCGCCGAACGTGTCAATCAAGCGTTAGAACAGTTTCTACGTTGTCATGTGTCCTTGTGTCAGGATGACTGGTCGGACCTCCTTCCATGGGCAGAATTTGCCCACAACAATTCCCTTCATTCTTCTTCCCAGAAATCTCCATTCTTCTGTGTTTATGGTTTAAACCCTTTGGCTTTTCCTCAGGACCTCCTACTTACCAACGTGCCTGCCGCCAATGATCAAGCAGCCCATATGATGGCCATCTGGCATGCTACGGCCGCTAATTTAGGAAAAAGTTCTTCTTCCCAGAAGAAATTTGCCGACAAAAAGAGGATTGCTTCGCCAAATTACTCTCTTGGTGACAAGGTTTGGTTATCCACTCGAAATATTCGTCTCAAGATTCCCTCTCCTAAACTTGGTCCCAAGTTCATCGGCCCCTTTCCCATCATCGAGGTCATCAATCCTGTGGCTGTACGTCTTCTTCTTCCGCCCGAGATGAGGATCCCTAATGTGTTTCATGTGTCTCTTCTTAAACCTGCAGTCTCTTCTCCTTCTTCTTCTTCCACAGCTCCTGTTGTCGTCAATGATTTCTCGGAGTTCGAAGTCAACCGAATCTTAGACTCTCGCTTTTCCAGGGGTGCCCTCCAATATCTCATTGAATGGAAGGGTTTCGGTCCTGAGGAATGCTCCTGGGTGAAGAAGTCTGACGTTCATGCCCCCATCCTTGTCCGCAGGTTCCACAAACAGTTTCCTTCTCGTCCTGGTCCCGGTGGTCCTGAGGCCCCCCCTAGGGAAGGGGGTACTGTAATGGAAACCACAATACTTACCCAAGATGGCGTCCAAGATGGCGACCTCCTGCTCCACCGCATGGCTCCTGCTGGGCGCTGTCCTGTGACATCAGCGTCTTCTCGATCTGGGATTGGTCGCCGGCGATGGAACGGATGCCGGCGTCAGAACGTCAGCTTGGGGACGCTGGCGTCTGCGTCTGATGCCAGCGCGTCAACATTTTGGCGCCAAGCCATGGACTATTTAAACCCCATTGCCCTTCTCTTCTTTGCCCAATTATAGGTTCCATTGACTTGTGTTCCTGGGTGTGATTTCTGATATTGATATTCTGTGTACCGATCCTTGCCTGCTTTCTTGACTCCGTTGTTTGCCACCTGAACTGACTTATTGCCTGTACCCTGACGACTCTTTTGGATAAACCTTTTGTACTTCGAACCTGGTGTTTGTCTCCTCTTTGGTCCGCAACTATTACTGCTGCGCCTTCGGGCCCTTACACTAGGTGAAATATAGACACCATTTATAACTTTTCCAGCTGGTGTCTCACATACCCTCCCCCTCTGCTCAGACCTGTGGGGTAGAGCACTTTTGGCCAACAAGCAGTGGACTCGGGATAAAGCGTTAGCATTTCCTTGCTGAGACCCGGGTCTGTGCTCTACAGAGAACTTAAAGTCTTGCAAGGCCAGAAACCATCTCATTACCCTTGCATTATTCCCTTTATTTCTAGACATCCATCTTAAGGGAGAATGGTCAGAAATCAATTTAAACTGTCTACCCAACAAATAATACCTCAAGGAGTCCAAAGTCCATTTTACGGCTAGACACTCCCTTTCTACTATGGAGTAGTTTTTTTCTGCTGGAGTTAACTTCCTGCTAAGATAAACTACAGGATGCTCCTCTGAATTAACTGCCTGTGATAGGACTGCTCCTAGCCCAACATCAGAGGCATCTGCCTGTACCAGAAACTCTTTCTTGAAGTCTGGTGTAATTAACACTGGCCTTTTGCATAATATTTCTTTTAACCTTTGAAAGGCTTTTTCTGCTTCTTCTGTCCACTTGACCATGGCAGACTTTTTTCCTTTTGTAAGGTCTGAAAGTGAGGCGGCTATAGAAGCAAAGTTGGGCACAAATCTTCTGTAATAACCTGCAATCCCCAGAAAGGCTCTAACTTGTTTTTTTGAAATAGGCTGGGGCCAGGTTTTAATTGCCTCAATCTTATCTATTTGGGGTTTTATAACTCCCCGTCCTATATTATACCCCAAGTACCGGGCTTCTTCCATGCCTATTGTGCACTTTTTTGGATTGGCTGTTAACCCAGCTTCCCGTATGGAATTTAGAACAGCCTGTACCTTTGAAAGATGGGAAATACAGTCCCTGCTAAAGATCACTACATCATCTAAATATGCTGAGGCATACTTACTATGTGGCTTGAGTATACGGTCCATCATTCTCTGAAAAGTGGCGGGGGCCCCATGTAAACCAAATGGCAGAAGAGTGTACTGAAAATGGCCTTCTGGGGTAGAAAAAGCTGTCTTTTCCTTTGCCCTGTCTGTCAAGGGTACCTGCCAATAGCCTTTGGAAAGGTCAAGAGTAGAGATGTATCTAGCTTGGCCCAACCTTTCAATTAGTTCATCTACCCTTGGCATGGGGTAAGCATCAAATTTGGAGATCTCATTTAACTTTCTGAAATCATTGCAGAACCTTAAGCTGCCGTCAGGTTTGGGAATTAAGACAATGGGGCTGGACCACTCACTGTGTGACTCTTCTATCACCCCAAGACTCAACATATTTTTAACCTCTGTTGAAATTGCCTGTCTTTGAGCCTCAGGTATCCGATAGGACTTTAACTTAACTTTTACCTGAGGATCAGTAATAATGTCATGTTTTATGACATTAGTTCGACCTGGCAATTGAGAAAAAACATCTCTGTGTCTTTGTAGAAACTCCCTTACTTCCTGAGACTGAGCTGAAGACAGAGTTTCAGAAATTTTAACCTCAGGTTCCTCTTGGAAGTGGGACACTCTAGGACATCCCATCGCTGATAAAACCTTGCGATCTTTCCAGGGTTTTAGTAAATTAATGTGGTATATCTGAAGAGGTTTTCTTTTTCCTGGCTGATATACCCGGTAGTTTACCTCATTCACCTTTTCCCTAATCTCATAGGGTCCCTGCCATTTGGCTAGGAATTTACTCTCTACGGTGGGTACTAGGACCAACACCCAGTCCCCTGGGTTAAAGGCACGCACCTTAGCCGATTTATTGTAAACTCTAGCCTGCCCTTCTTGAGCTTGACGCATATGCTCTCGAACAATAGGCATAACTGCATTTATCCTCTCCTGCATCTGCGAGACATGTTCAATTACACTTTTATGGGGGGTAGTTTCTTGTTCCCATGTTTCTTTGGCAATATCTAACAGGCCTCGGGGATGTCTACCATACAGCAATTCGAATGGGGAGAAACCTGTGGAGGCCTGTGGTACTTCCCTTATAGAAAACATTAGATAGGGTAACAAATAATCCCAGTCTTTTCCATCTCTGTCTACTACTTTTTTAAGCATGGCTTTAAGAGTTTTATTAAATCGCTCCACTAACCCATCCGTTTGGGGGTGATACACAGATGTACGAATGTGGGTTATTCTGAACAACCTACATAACTCTTTCATTATTTTAGACATGAAAGGTGTCCCCTGTTCAGTTAAGATTTCCTGTGGTATTCCCACCCTGGTAAACATTTGAAATAGCTCCTTTGCAATGAGCTTTGATGATGAGTTCCTGAGAGGGATTGCCTCTGGGTAACGGGTGGCATAGTCTAGGATTACTAAAATATGTTGGTGGCCCCGGGCTGATTTAGGTAGAGGGCCAACTAGATCCATGGCAATCCGCTCAAAAGGAACCTCAATAATAGGAAGTGGTATTAGTGGGCTCCGAAAATGTGGTTGGGGTGCATTCATTTGACACTCGGGACAAGACTCACAAAACTCTTCAACAGCTTTATATATCCCTGGCCAAAAGAATCTTTGCATGATTCTCTCTTTAGTTTTTCGTACCCCTAGGTGCCCCCCCAAAATGTGTGAATGAGCCAGGTCTAACACCATTCTTACATAGGGCTGAGGTACCACCAGTTGTTCTAGCACCTCCTCCTGTACCTTATCTACTCTGTACAGTAAATCATTTTGCACCATAAAGTGAGGATACACTATGTTGGTCTCTGGCTCCTGAGGCACCCCATTTATTACCTTAATACTTCTCCAGGCATTAACTAAATCGGGGTCCTTTATCTGGGCACTTCCAAATTTGTCCCTTGAGACTGGCAAGTCAGGCAACTCTGTTTCAGGAGGGGGTTCCTCTGGGTCCCCAGCCATAACCTCTAAAGGGAAGTTATCAGGGAAACTTGTAAAGGGTGCTACTGAGTCACCTGTTACCAGATTCTCCTCTGGGATAGGGCCATTACCAATATTTCCCTCCAACGTGTTTATGGGGGGTACTACCTGTGTTTTACCCCACAATTCCCAAAACATAGGAAAATCACATCCAATAATGGCACTGTGTAACAGGTTTTTAACCACACCCACTGCATGCTTTACAGTGCCACAAGGAGTCTCAAAAGTTAGTGTAGCCGTAGGATAATCTTTAGTGTAACCATGTATACAGATGACTCCAATCTGCCTTGGCTGAAGCTTTTCTGTGTCAACCAGACTGGCATGCACCAGGGTGACCAAACTTCCCGAGTCTAATAGAGCCCTCAGTGGATGCTCCTCTATTTTGATAGAGCACATTTGTCTGTCTATCTCACATTCCAAGTGGGCTGTGCACACCTTGCAAACATCGACATGTGTCTGCCTAGTTCACACTCCATTGGCTCATGAAGTAAAGGACACTCAGCGGCCATATGTCCTAGTCCTTGGCACCGCCAACACACAGTTTGTGCCCTGTCTCTGGAAAAAGTACCACTTTTAGGGCTAGGTGCCCTTTTGGGCCTGACTTGTACCGGAGTCTTTCCCCCTTCCTTAGGAGCCTGCGCCACCCCTTGCCCAAAAGGAACAGTCTTACCGGAGTCTGTGGTCTTGCCGAACTTAGAGAATACCCTCTTAGAATACAGCTCCTGGACATACTCCTCTGTAGTGGTATAGCGTTCCACAACGGAAATAAGCTCATCCACATCTTTGGGATCCGTACGTCCAATGTAACGCTGTAGTTTTAGCGGCAGGGCTCTGATAAAACGGTCACAGACAACTCTCTCCATGATCTGACTGGAAGTAAGTGCCTCCGGCTGTAACCACTTGTTGGTAAGATGGAACAAATCAAACAATTGGGATCTCACCGGTTTGGTAGGGTTATACTCCCAGACATGGACCCTCCGGGCTCGGACCACCAGGGTAACACCCATCCTGGCCAGGATTTCCCCCTTCAGCTTGGCATACACTTTGGCATCCTGCCAGCTAAGATCATAATATGCCTTTTGGGGTTCACCTGTTAGAAAGGAGCCAGTACTTCAGCCCACTGATCCTCAGGGAGCTTCTCTCTCTCTGCGACCCTTTCAAAGATGGTCAGGTAAGCTTCAACATCATCGTCAAGTGTAAGCTTTTGCAGGGAGGACTGGATCAACTTTCGCGACCTGGAAACTGACCCCACTTGTCTCTCTGCCATAACTTGAATCTGCTGCTGCAATGACTGATTGACCAGCTGCTGTTCTTTCACAGAGGCCTGATAAGAGTCTGATAATTGCCGCATTTGTTCAACATTCAGTCGGTTGGTCTCTTGCTGCAGTTGGTTTGCCTGCTGCTGGTTAGCATTTGCCTGTACTAGCTGTTTTACTAGTTCCTCCATAATTGCTGAGAAATTCCCTTTAAGAGTACTGTCTCTTTAAGAATCTTGCCCGCATCCAAACACCATATGTGGGGATTTGCTCAATTGGTGGCTGCAGTGCTTGCATAACATGAAGTGATCAGCAAGTGGAGTTTGTAAACAGGACTGGGCCTGCTCGTTTATTCAGCAAAATAACACAGTTCAAGTGTAAAAAGAAAACAGCTTACTTCAGCATGGCATAAATCCAAACAGTCAGGAACTTTCAATGCCTCCTTACAAGCCCCAGTACCTCTCCCAATGAGTGTGGCTGGCTTGGTTTTAGGAAGCCTGATCTCTCCTCTCAGTGCTTCCCCCTTCTCACTGTTCTGAATTGTAACACTCCTTTTACCATTCAGTCAGCTGAACATGCTCCTGGCACAAAATCCGTAATGGACCTAGGAATGGAAGCTTCATCCCACCCAATGCTCTACAAAGCCTCCGGACTCCAGGACCCAGACCAGGAATTCAAAACAACTCAGAGAAAACCCATAAGCTGGTTTTCTCCCTATATCTATTCCCTGGAGCCCCTCGCCATGTATAGGTAAGAAACCTAGGTGAAATATAGACACCATTTATAACTTTTCCAGCTGGTGTCTCACAATATATATATATATATATATATATATATATATATATATATATATAAAATCATGGCAAAGAACAAGACTCCATTATTTGTGTCAACCCAGGTGCATGGTAAGGGAATCCATAAACAAAAGAGGACCAGCAACACTGGGATATATATATTTATTGCACTGTTCACTTTAAATTTGGCCTAGCAGTAGGTCACTTCCTGTGCACATTGAGGAGGGGTGTATATAAGGTATGTACTATTGTGGATATGTTTGCCTTGAGAAAGATCCCATTTGGGACCAAAACGTCACGTCGGTTGCACATATAATAATAATTCATTCATGAAAAATCCTAGTGTTGCTGCTCTTCTTTTGTTTATATATATATATATATATATATATATATATATATATATATATATATATATATATATATATTACAGTCCACTAAAAAACACTCACAGCCATCAATCGATACACCATGCACCAATAAATAACCTTTTGATACACGCTGGATGGCGTCTGCTGTGAGTGCTTTCATGGACTGTAATAATTATTGATTGGTTAGCTACCAGCAATTGATCATATGAATGGTGAGTGCCGATTAGCATCTAGGTGAGTGCTCCCTTAGCACCTATCATATCTACAGTATCATATCAGGTGGAAAAGGCACCTCCTTATTTATACAAGTAGTGATTATTTCATTTCCACATTCAGTATATTCAGAGGATGCATACAAGAGGACAAATAGAGGCAGTGAAACTATTTTCTATGTATTACAAAAAGTAATGCTGTTAGTTTCCCACATAAAAACACAGACATTACATATGTCCCATATGGCAACACCTTCTGGAATTATACATCAGCTTGTTCTGGCAAAGTCCAAAGCTTCAGCAGTAGTAACCCAATTACATTCCCACTCAGTGAGGTCTTTCCTGGTGTGTATGCCAAAGTTTTGTGTTGCACGTGATGCAATGCTTATGAATTCCGTGATTTGCTTCCTCAGATTATGTGACACACATATCAACCTTCCGAAACTCCTTTCCCATTGGCCCAAAATACTTTAAATCAAAACATAAAAGCTGAAATGTCCATTTTCTAATGTCTTTTGGTCCACATCTATTTACATGTTCATTGAAATTTGCAAATATTTTACCCTGGAGGAAACTTATCTAAAAAACTTAGTTTAAAGCCTGTTAAAAATTATTTTAAAACCACTTAAAAAACATGCATAATGTAATGAAGTTAAAATCCACATATACCACTAAGGGGCAGATTTATCAAAGTTGAGGTTAATTTTCGAATTCAAAAAAATCGGATTTCAAGCTAGTTTTTGTGCACTTCAACTAGTGAATAGTCCAAATCTGTTTCCAATTTGAAAAAAGTCAAAATTCGAATATCGAAATCGACCATTCACCATCTAAAACCTGCTGAATTGCTGTTATAGCCCATTGGGGACCGCCTACAATTTATTTGAAGTCAATTTGTGGACTTTGAAAAATCAAAGTTTTTTTGGGGGGAACTTTGATTCGGATTTGATCGAATGCGCTATTACTTCAATTCGTATGATTCAAAACCGGCCAAATACGGACCTATTCGATCGAAAACGGATCTATTCGGCACTGAACTGGTCTGTAGTTTCTCTTCCTCCATCAGGAATCAGGAGCTTCCCCACCCCTTTGAGCTTGCAATGCCATTCCACTGTAGGCAGGATCCTTCACAGCTAGGGCATCGGTGACCCTGACTTGGGCAGAGAGTGGATTTGCCAATGACTTAACCAGCACAACATTTCCAGATATGTATCTTGAAAGCAGTACATTTTTGTTATATTTAAATTGAAAAATGTGTTTATTTCATTAAAGAGTTTAATCATTTATAACCCCCTTCTACTTTTAAATTTTGGGGGTTAAAGTCCGAATTTATCTCAATATTTTCTGCTACAAACCTGATCAAATCTGCTTGGGTTTTTTAAACTTATTTATTATTACATTTTTTTTTTAATTTTCTTTGCGTCAAAAAATCAGATTTCCGCGTTTTTTTCAGAATTTTCACCCGAAACTCAGAAAACTTCGGGTTATTGCACGAAACCCAGCACACATCAAAAAAATCATTGAGACTTCTCCCATTGACTTATATACAACATCGACAGGTCTGAGATGCCGGATTTTCAGATTCAGACTTTTACATCATCAGGGTTTAATAAATTCTGAAAAATCAAGAATTTTTTTATGATTTTTGCATCCAGAGTTTAGTAAATAACCCCCTTAGTGTATCTAATATACGTATGACTCTTCAGGGATTTGAAGCTCTAGAACTTGATCCATTTTTAGTATTGTCTAATGGTTTTTTGTGATATTCTCTATTAATAGCCTTTTTTGTATGGTAAGTAACACACATTGGTCTACTAGTTTCTTTCCATTTTTCCACTTTGTTTTAAAAGTAATTTTTCTTAATGTCACACTTTCATAAGAGGTTCCCTCAACTAATTATCCCTATATCCTTTCACTTTACAATCTTATAAACAATAGCATTTTTACTTGTTTGTTAGCCTTTTATTTTGGCCATAAGGTACAGTATATTGTTACCCCAAAAAAGTGTTAATTACTGTCTACTAGTATTTAAGAGTTTCTATCCCCCTTTTAAAAATATGTCCTGGATTTTATTTCAATGCCCACTAATGTAATGATCCAGATATAGGAAAGTACCGTATATACTCGTGTATAAGCCGACCCGTGTATAAGCCGAGGTACCTAATTTTACCTACAAAAACTGGGAAAACTTATTGACTCGCGTATAAGCCTAGGGTGAGAAATGCAGCAGCTACTGCTAAGTTTGCGCATTCTTCTAATTATAATAAGCCCTTCCCTCGTGTCCCTCAAATCGATTTACATTTTCTCCTGCTTTACCCTGTCTAGCCCGCCCACCAGCCAATCGGATTTGATGCATTTGATTTCTATGACACTGGCTGCCGGCTACCAGAGAGGGGAGGGAGCTGTGGATCTGTTTAAGATCAGGAGCGCTGAGGTTCTCACTGTTTTAACACTAAGAAGGGGGAGAATGCTGCAAGCACGATCACAGACTTCTATGCTTTCTTAGCATAGATAATCCTATGCTAATGAGGACAAGCACTTGTAGTCTGGGGAAGGAATTTGGAGCATGCGCACAATTGAAGTCTGTGTAAAAGGCGGAAGCATGCAACTAACAAAGATGGCGACTGCGATCAGTTTGTAGTGCTTGAGTTAATGATAGGATTTTCGACATAAACTATACTCGATTTTTAAATAAAAAAGTAGTGTTTCGGGAGGCATATATATGGGCTACACAATGGAACCCTTAGTAAGTTTTGGCTTTCGTTCTCCTTTAAAGAAGTTGCAGAATACTTCATGAAGGCAATATGGATTCAAAACTTAGATTACCGTAAGCTTTTTTTACTTACTACAAGAGGCACGCCCATCACGCATCAGTGAGCTGCCGGTCAGAAGCGCCGCAGCAGGGAGGAGGCACGCGCATCGCATCAAATAGGTAATATTTTTTAAATGACCCGCGTATAAGCCGAGGCAGCATTTTTCAGCTTATTTTGGGTGCTGAAAAACTCGGCTTATACGCGAGTATATACAGTAGTTTCCTTTCAAATATAGATAACATGAATCTCAGGTTACAATTATTTTTGCTAAGAGAGAAAGTTTTTTGGTTCTCCATAGACCCTTTACAAAAGATAAAATATAATCTATATATCAGGTGTAGGGATGGGCAAATTTTTTCGCCTTGTTTCGCCGAAAACCTGGTAAACCTTTGCTTAGCGATAATGCGCAATTTAGTATTTACCAGCAAATGATTTGACTTTGCAAGCAGTGCTAAACATTCACAAAAAGTATGATTGCAAATTTTAATTACATTCCCCTTAAGTCTTTAAACCAAAAATAATAATGTTTAAAATTAATTCTATAGCCTCTAATAAAAGTCTACTGCCCTCCTCTTCATGTTGAATGTTTGTGTAAAGGGAAAAAACATCTGTAACTAGAATTTCGTGACAAGCAAAATTTTTCACCAAGTTTCACCGTGAAAAAATGCCCATAGGCTCTAATAAGTGAAAAAAATTGTTGTGCATCAAAAAAAATTGTCACTTCAATGCATTTGGCATATTCTTCTGATTTTAATGAATTTTTGGCAAAGTTTAATGGGTCAGATTCACCCATCACTACAAGAAATAAATCATCATCCAATTCATTATAACATTCAACAAGTGAGTAAAATTATTTAGCTTGAATCGCAGCCCTACTATATAGGATAAGGGTAATTTAGGTGATTTGTATAAATTTATGGAACTGCATTCCATATACTGATCGCCATGGGCATAGATGTTGCAATAGTTATTGACACTCATTCTGGCCACCAAATAACTGTTGGTGCACACTGGGTTAATTCATACTGTAAATATATATACTATTGATATTTGGGGTCTATTTTTTCATTAAAAGGGAACTATTGCGAAATTGAAAATGTAATATAATAATAATATAAGCTTCCTCATACTGAAGTAAGAAGCTTTCTAAACACAATCAATGAAATATTTGCATTGTTTCTGAAATAATTATGTTTATATTCACTTTTCCTCTCTCAGCATCTGTTTCTCTTCATTCTGTCTTAATGAAGCAGTTGGGTCCATTTATGGATTCTAGTTTGGTTGGACATTTTTTTTATTAAAATACTCTGAAATATTTGGATTTTGATAAATAAGCCTATGATTAAGGGAGTTACATCCCCGAAACACGTCAGGTGATGTTGGTCAGTGACCTGTTGGAATAAACCACGTTTTATCTAACCGGAGTGCCGCCTTTTCATCTTTTGAGCTACTTTGATAAATAAGGCCCTTTATCATTTTTTGTTTTGCCTCCAATAATGGTTCATTATATCTTTGTCCAATGTACTGTTTTATTATTACAGAGAAAAAGGAAAATACATTTTAAAAATCTGAATTATTTTATTGAAGTGAAGTCCATGGGGAGAGATACGGATTCCATAACTGCACGAGCAAATGTTTCATCACTTATTATTTTTTATACTCAAAAGCAAAGCGAATTAAGTGAAAAAATAGAAGCTGTAGCATGGTTATAATTTAACCCATGCTTTATAAACTTTGGTGAACAGACCCCTGTTTACAGATGGCAATTAATCTATGGAATACATTTAAGCATCTAACAAGATGGTCGGGACACTGCACACAATGTGGTGTAATGATTTTGTACTGTACTGTCTCTTATGAGATAGTAAGGTCTGATATGTACATGCACATTATTGCTCTGCTGATATAATGCAAAATTGACATTGATTTTATATCAAAAACATTATTTTCCTCTCAAAATGCTTCTTACATCTATTATCATGCTTGTACAGTAGCACTGAAAAAGAAAAGGTTGATGGCAAGTGCATAAGCAAGGAAGCACACAAAAACAAAGGTTTATTCATGAATATCCCTTAGGGCACTCTGTTCAGGGTAAGACTTAGTTCTTATTTAAAATGGAAAAGAACAACGCAGATCAGATTGTCATATCAGATGTCCACAGTCTAAAAACAGTAGCTGCTTCATCAGCATCCCCAAAAAAATGCTGAATATTTTGCAATAAAGGCTGATGTTGTTGAAATGACATCTAAGGATATGATGCTAATTCTTCTTTACAAATGCTACAGAAACTGAGTTATACTTTATATTTCCTTTATTGTTAAAAAGTTCTTGAGTATAAAGAGGAGAATGTGGATATCATTTTTTTTTCTATGAAATTCTAAAAATTGATTCTTCTTTAATAAATCAGACATTTCTTTAAATGGATTAGTAATTTATTACAGCAAAATGAATAAGATGTGGCATCCTTCTGTAGGTCAGAATAGGAAACATCATAAAATGAAAGTTTCACAAAAGTCTGAAGTCAGATTTAATGAATGAAAACCACTTTTATATATTAGAGGGGTCATTTACAAAAACCCCAGTGTAACAAGCCTTTATGACCCATAAACCATTACTCAGTATATTTATCAGGCAAGGGAGCCAAGAGGTCAGGGATGTGATTTTCTAGTAATATTATACAGCAATTAGCACAAGATGTTGGTGCCATTTAAAGACATAAGTTCACACCAGTTCATCAACAGTTATGATTGTTCCAAAGAGAATTATTAGGAGTAATGCTAGTCTTTCGGCCCCCATCCAGAAGTGTAATGTGGTTCCTATTCCTCAGGGTGGTTTAAAATTTCAACAATAGTTTAGACCCATTGTGCCAGTTGCATCCTCATTCTGTCCCTCTACTCACATCTCTCTTAGAACATACTTGCTAACATATCTATTGTCTTTCTTTACCCCTCCCCACACGAATAGGATACTATTTTATCTGTAAACAAAATGTCTAATCCCCAATCTGGGCTCTGTGGGCACACAGTAGTATTGGGCTCTTTTGGCTGCACCTTCTGGCGCTCCCTAACTTTTGAATGACACACGTCATGGCTGTAAGGACTCACCCTGGTGGTCTATTGGGCAGCGGGGACACCCACCATACTCCCTCCTTCTCCTCCTGTGCTGCTCTCCTCTATGGCGCATGTGGTGTTCACTTCTGGGCTTCATAGGCGCTTTCACGCTGGCGTGTGACGTCAGCGTGCAATGGCACAAAATTCAAACACTATTTAAGGGAGATTCAGTTTTCAACACATTACACATTGTAGGTTCAAATTAGCTTGTTCCTGGTGCTATTGCCTTTGGCTTCCTGCTTATTCTATTGAATCCTGATTGATTTTTTGTGTATTGACCCTTGCTTACCTACTCGACTATTCTGATCTCTCCAATCTTGACCTTTGCCTGCCTGATTACTCTGGCCTCTCCAATCTGACCTTTGCCTGTCTTCCGACTATTCTACGCTCTCCAATTCCGATTCTGGCCTGTCTTACGATTCTCTGCTTGTGCTGGCCCTGCCTGCCTGTTCCTGGTGGTGTTCTTCCTTCCAGTATCCTGGTGAGACAATCGTGCCCCTTTGCTCGTCCAGAACCGTTAGCTTAGCTCCTCTCTCAAATAAGACCTGGCGGCATCAGATTAGCCGAGGGCTCCTCCCAAGGTTAGAGGCAGAAGTGAGAGCCGAGACCAGGGAGCCTAGCTTGGGTTCTGGATATAGGGTTCCGAAAGTGACAGTGGCCTCCTCACTGATTACTGCCAAGCGAAGGTGGAAGGCAGAGGTATGATGCCTAGGACAGCACTGGACATATATACAGCTCTACCTGTGGGTGCTAATATTTTTTGCAATTTGCACTCTGCCCCACCATTAATAAATTCCTCCTAAAATGACTACAGTGTTGTCTTTAATTACCTTGCCTACTTTTCCTGTGACATTATAATGCATAAGAAGAATGGAAATTATTATTTATAGGATTTAATTGGATAACCCTATGTAACGTTCAGTATCCCACAACCCAGAGTAAACCCCAATGTCCCGGGCTCGGCTCACGCTTCGGCCTATAACCGCCGCCTTTCACGTCGGGTGGAGCCCTCCGCTACTGGGATGCCGCCAGGACTTAATAGTGAGGAGACTGAGGGAAGAACTCTGGGCGAGCAAGGGAACTTCAAACCAATCGGAAATGCAGTACAAAATCGGTAAGCAGCAGAGTAATCGAGGTCACAGGCCAGGTCAGCAACTAACAGGGTCGAAGTACAGAACAGAATCCAAAGAGTAATCAGGAACAAGCCAAAGGGTCAGGGCAGGCGGAAGTCAAACAGGAATCAGGAATAGCCAAAGGTCACAACAAGAATCACAGAATATCACACCCAGGAACAATAAACAGAACCTATGTTGGGCAAGGCACAAAGGGACTGATAGCCATTTAAACTGTTTGAATTTGGCGCCATTGGACGCTGGCGAATCAGTGTCAGCGCCTGCGCAAACACGCCAGCGCACTCACGCCAGCGTGCCTGCCCCTTTAATTCTGGCGCATGCACACCGCGTGCTCCATAGGAGCCGGCGCCTGGGGCCTAGCCGCATCTCGGAGGCGATGTGAGACAGGCGTCCCCGTCGAGGGGGCGGCAGGCGTCCCTGCCGTCCCCTAGGTAAGTTTATTACACCCTAATTTGGTTACTGTCTCTTTAAAAAGCAACATGCCCATGGAAATCCAGGGGCCTTGAATCCCTTTTGTGTATGAAAAGAACTGGGAACTGGGAATTACAGCTCAGTGCCTCCACCTAGGGAACACTGAGGAACACACCTCAGGGGGATTCCACTAGGAATAATAAAACACACACAGTTTGCAAATGAAACAAATATAAACTTTATATAAACTGCAGTAAAACTTGGGCAAACTAATACACCATGCACTCCTACACTGGGGGGCATGTGGGACACTACCTAAATCACTATTAGGTACTTAACTGTTGTTCCAACACAGTCCTTTTTAAATATCAAAGTCCCAATCCTCAGGAAGGGGTTAATAACTACATAGTTCAAATGAAATGTCCCTTCCCCAGGGCTCTTATTCCCCAGGTAGCACTACCATTTCCCAAAAGTACTTCTCCCTTTGGAATTTAGCAGCAGCTCCCACGAAGCAGATAAATACATAAGACTTGTCTTCACTTTGGGGCCCCATGCTTGTATACGTGCCACTATCCTCCCTTGGGTGGCTCACTCACCGGGGCGCTCTCAGAGGCAATCACACTGGAGATGACAGGCAGCTCTGCAGCAGGATAAATCTCACCAGTGGCACCTTTCTCCTTCTGAGTCTCTAGCAGCTTGGCAGGTAATAGGCTGTGCTCAGTCTGTACCTCCACAGATTCCACAGATTTAACAGCTTCTTGACACTTGACAGTCTTACAGCTACTCGTGCTGGCTCTGTTCAAGCTCTCTGGGAGACGCTGTACATTTGTCTCCAAAGTCAGGCACACCCTCTCTGCCAAGGATGCACTGGGGTGCCCAGCCAATCGGATCGCTTTCCAGTCTGTAACTGAACTAGATGATGTCACAGGCAGAAAAACAGGGGAAGAATTCCTCTTGTTCCCTCCAATTGTTATTAACACATATTTATAACAAGCCAACATATTGCAAAGCAATACAACATTTTCTTTCAGTATGATGTTAAGCTTTTAATTCTGCACATATATAGCATGAAGAATGGTGTAATTCCCTGTTCTGCAAAGCATTACACAGTGAAATCTAAAAGAAATCTTTGTCTGTCGCTAAGCATTTCCAAATTATAAAACAAGAGTGCAACAATGGTATGAGCACATAATCCAAGCAGAAAAAATATATCATCCATATCACTTTATTATATGCTTAAGGGCACGGGCACATTTGTATATGATTTTTGGGCATTTTACCTGCTGCATTTTTTTTGGACTTAACATGTGGGACATGATCCCTGATCTTTGCTTCTTAGAAGAATTGTATGAAATCACTAGTACTTGAGAGAATGGGGATGTCATTTTATGTTTTTTTGGTCCCACATGTTTGGTGTGCTTAAAAGCCTAGCAGGCCAAGTGTCCAAAACAGATCCATGTTGAATTGAAATTTGCACAAAAAGCTGATAATAAAATTCACCATCCATGAAACAAAACAACAGATGTCCAGGACATGAGAAAAATATTCCACAAAATCGTTTTTTGTATAGTAGAAAAAATGAATTTGAACTTTAAGGACAATATGTTGATCCTTATTTCTCTCTATGTTTGCCTTCTCATTCCCTTTATCAATTCTCATTTTAATTATCTATTTTTTAATTTTTTTGTTGTCTCTTTGCACTCTTTTCTTTTATGCAGTCATTTATTTTTTTCTGCATCATGGCCTTCATCTAACTGTTCCTTTATCTTTGGTTGTTGTCTTATTGCCCTTTTTCTATTTGTTTTGCTTCTAACTTATCTCTTCCCAGATAGGAATCATTTACATTCAGAAAAGCAGTGTGCAAAATGCAAAACTTGTGTGCAATCCACCATTTTCTTGCACTTTGTACACTGTCTCTCAGCTTTAAATAATTTCTGGAGGTCTCTGTGCTCTGTCTTTTGCAATTCTGCCTATGAACATTGTAAAAGATCCAATCTTTTATTGCCTTCCACCTCTGGTTTCAGTATGGGGAGGAGGAGTACTGTATGAATTGTCCAGTATGATATTTCATAAATCTAACCGATAGTGACTATTGTTTCTGTGACTATTGAAGTATGCATTGTTTCCATTTAACAGAGAATAAGGAGGCCAATTAGTTCTACATAATTTGACTTTTTATTAAGACATAGCAATTAAGAGGCTGTATGAATATATAAAACCCACTGTCACTTTCTTAGATTTTATATTATTTATTCAAGATTCATTTTCAGGTGAATTTAAGTGCAAAATAAATCAATTTAAATGTCTGTTTACATAAAAGAAAAGAGGGAAGTGGTATTACATGTTTTTTTTCTCTGTCATAAAAGGTCAGCAATGGAACACATTTTAAATTTAACACATTGTTGGGAGAGAATAGGAAATGTCACTGGAGCATTAAGTGAAAAAGTTGAGTGGGTACAGAGGCTGCATATGCGGCTTAGTATTGCTGACTTTAGTATTGCAATATTATTTTGCAGATTACTGCCACTAAAGAGCTAACAGATGCTTTCATAACAACTGCAATGTCTTTCAGGTTAAAATGCACACATACTGTATAGTCAAGGTCAGTTCAAAGAACTCCCACTTGGGATTTTGTTATTCAAAGAAAAGTACAACGAACAAGAAGTAATGCCTTGACATTAGGGGAAGGAGATTTCACCTTCACAAACAGAAAGGATTCCTTGCAGTAAGAGCAATGAAATTATGGATTTTTTTTGCCAGAGGGAAATTGTGTTGACCTATTAATTTACTTCTTATGACTGACACTGACTTTATCAAAGTCAAAAAAATAAATAAATCACTCAACATATTTCAATGTTTCCATTATCAATGTGATATACATGATAAATGTGTCTTTTAAACACATTTTTTACTTAACTAGGCCATTTTTGAACCATTTTTAACTGAGCCAAAATTCACACACTCGTGAAAGCACTTTGACAAGAATCAAAGTACTGTATGTCATGCCTTTCAGGGGGGCCAGGAGCAGATAGGCCTTTTCTTTACTGCCAAATCTATACTAGACAGGCCTGCTGGACCAAAATCTGGCTGAAAATCATCAACCTCACCAAACGAGCGTATCTTCACATGAGCTGTGTGTGCAATTAGCATTGAAATAACTAGGAACAGGTTGTACTATCAAATTAACTAAATACTCAGGATATCTGAACAGAATTTTTGGTGACAGAACTGGAGGCCAATATGGTTGATTCAATATGATGATTCAACCTCAAATTGGAAAAGAAAGACATACGCAATTAGTAAAAGTGCATTAGTTGTAGACGGTCAAGTCAGCAAACGTATTAATAGTGTGAGAATTGAAGTTCTACATCCACCAATATAAGTAATGGGATTACCACTTGTCTCAGCTGGTGAAATGATGTAATTGATATTTTAAGTCCAGCTGATGTCAAAGTAAAAAAGAAAAAGTTGAGGTTAAGGTTGCATTGGACTAATACATTTTTTTCAAGTTAAATTTAGTGAGAAGGCAAAAAATATGTGTGAATAACAATGTACAAACAGGGCCCTAAGTCTACCCCAGACTTCTCTCTATAAATCGCTGTTTATTCAGGCTGTAAAGAATGGACAAGCTGGTCCACACAAATTCATCACTTTAACACCTGACAATTAGCCGAGTTGGATGAAAAACTCATATTTAATAATTTTAGAGTGTCTAAATCTAAATGAGGAACCAGCAGCCTAAGGCTATTTTGGCCACATTTGGAATGAGCAAGTGAATCTGTCAAAATGTTTCTCTAACTGCAAGTGGCAGTGTGAGAATGCCATACTGTATGTCATGCAAACGTTTAGACAAAGAATATTGTGTTTGCAAAAACTGGTAAATTTAGTTTGTATTATTATGAAATACAAACTGAAACTCTCTGGATATACTAAAAAGTACAGTACTAAATGAAGGCTATGACATAGTGTACTAGATACTCAGAGACATATAGAAACCTAACCCATTCATTTTTTCATTAGTATTAGAGACTTCACGGTGTTATACTATGACTAAATCAGCAAAACTGACCTGTACCAAACATATACTATACAGTAGCATGGAATCTGCTCATTGTCGGCCACAATATTAAGCATAGGTCACATAACCTTTGCATGATAAAAACGCACCCAAATAAACTACAGCAGAAACAGACCCTAAAACATTTTCTATCTGGTCCAAACTATAAACAAAAATAACAGGAAACATGCAAGTAGTTACAAAATGTAAAAATGTTCAGTAGTCAAAAGAACCTTCTCATTCGTTTCTCAACCTGACCACATAAATTGTTACAGTAGGTTCATAAGAAGTATAAGACTTCACAGTTAGAAGTAAGGAGTTGGCAGAAAAATCAGTAAAATAAAATGGGAATAGTGATGAGTTTCACCAGGTATGGATTTGTTGCAAAATTTCGCCACTGGCAAATATTTTCAATAGACTGCCACAAAATGTTTGTAGCAACACAATGCCTAAAGACCCCAATGTATTTTGCACAAAATAAGTCACCATGAAAAAAAGACTCCCATTGACTCAAAATGTATTCCGCATGGAAAAAGTTGCTGCAAAAAAGAGTTGTTGCAGAAAAAGTTCCCGTGAAAAGACACCAGTAGACTTCGATTATGTTGGGAAATGTTTTACTTTTTGTACATTTTCCCTTTATTTGACAAAATTTTTGTACCACCAACCATTAGGGCAGACATACCTTAAGTCTCTTAATTCAAGATTCATCTTTAACAGTATGATTTGATTTTCTTGTTTTTATGGATTTACCAGGCAATAAAGGCAATTTATAGCAACACTTATGCTATAAATCTATGCATTAATTATACAGTCTGCTATCTGGAAACAGATTATCCAGAAAGCTCAGAATTACAAAAATGTAAATTCTCATAGACTGCATTATTTTCTCTGTAATAATAAGACAGTACCTTGTGCTTGATCCAAACTATGATATAATTAATGCTTTTTGGAGGCAAAGTAATACTATTCATTTTAATTAATGTTTAAATGATTTTTAACAGATGGGTTAGGGAATTGAGATCTAAATTACAGAAAGATCCTTTATCTGGCAAAACCCCAGTTCCTGAGCATTCTGGATAACAGGTCCCATATCTGTATTGCTGTGTTTTTGTAACACTAAAAATTAGCCATGGGAATATTTTCAAATCTTCGGTTATAACAACACAGAATTATTATTGAGATCATTATTATCTGACATGAATGTCACATGGAGATGAGACAAGTGTTCATACATTTTTAGAATGCCAATATTTCCTGTAAAATCTTTAAGGTCTGCAAAACAGTAGTTTCAATTCAAAATGACACTAATTGAAACATCATGGGGCATGATGGGATATTACTGTTTGATCTTTCACCGCTTCATACATTTTGAAAACTGATATAAACGTCACAATACAGTCTCTTCAGGGTAGAGTGCTGCTCTTGGTTGGAATGCTCTTCAGAAGACAATTATTTCCAAATAAGATAAAAGGGATTTGATCAGGCATAGGAATAATGAGGCACTAGCTCACAAATGATGTGGTGGTTATTAAAATGAATTAATCTGAGATATTATTAGCTAGTTTGGTGATTAAGTTACTATGCTGTATTATAAAATGAGTCTGTATCCACGGTTTTTAGTTTCCAAATACAGTATAATGGATTGTCCATACTCAGTATCCAAAGAGTGCTAGCTACTTCTGTGGAATAGCTAATGTGTAATAACATCTATATTATCATCTGTATCTTTAAACTGTTAAAACATTTTTGTTAAATTGGGGTTTTATACATACAAATGATTTGACTGGATGGTTTATTCCATTTGTGGATGACATTTTTTCCCAGTACTTAGGTTATTGCATAGTGAAAGCTTGGATTGCATTATTCAGATTTGAATAGTTCATTATGAGTTTTTTTTTACTCTTGAGAATATTTTTCAAATTGGTATGGATCCTATCTCTTCACAGAGCATGCAAGGCTTTGTGGGAATTAGAGTTTTTGGTGGGAGAAGACCTGAGGGCTCATTTATGTCTGCAAGGGCAGTGAGGAAAGCCATTTTTTCCCCACAATGCAGTGTTTTTTCCCAGAATTTAAACAATGTTGTAGTAACTGTGCGAATTGTGCCAAAATCACCAAAATGAATGCAACTGCACGTACATATTGTTAAAAATTGGATAAAATAGAGGGCATACTGTAGTTAAGACATCAACTTGATTTTGCAAAAGCTAATTTTAGTGCCTTGAGGGCTGCCCTACAGAGCATTGATTGGGGCATTAGGTTTTCAGCTAAAAACACAGAACAGAAATGGTTGTCCTTTAAAATTATATTAAATTATTACTGTTCTCAGGGGGACTTCCGGGGGGCGGACCCTAAGATGGCCGCGTTTTAGCAGAGCTCCCGCACAGAGGTTAAAATCCATTGCCATCGCAGCCTTTTGGATACTCAGCTAACACTGAAACTCTGTCTACATCAGCGGGATAGTGAGGGGAAAACAAAGCTGTCGCTTTCTGGCTCATCCCTCTCTTGCGATCCCTGGAAGTCGCCACACTAACTGTACTACGCTTCCCTCGTGGACCCAGACCAGGCCGTCACTGCATTTTCCCAACCCAAGCCGCCGATCGGTAAGCGTATATACCTGATCCAGGCACAAGCGACATATCCTGGTCACGGGAAGGCGGGGAACGTTCTGCTCTTCATATCCGGTCTTACCGAAGACCGTGGGTCAGAGCCGCGCTGCCATTTAGGCCATACCTCCGCTAACCGGCTGCTTATTGCGCTTGAATCTCCTTCCCAACCTGCGCTCATAACCATACGGGAGATTGTGGGTAAAGGCAGCACCGCTGAATACTCTGAGCCGCATCCCTAACACTCGGCTGCTGACAGCATTTGCGACTGACAATTATCAGCGCAATGGTTGCTAGTGCTCTGACCTCCCCACACTCCGTTAAACGTATTGTGCAGCAGACACATCGCAGCCCTTGATACTAGATTACACCTTGGGCCTCAACACTCAATACCCATCTCCTGGACATTGTACAGCTGTACCCTACAAACTCTCTCTCTCCCTACTACCCTGAAGAACCCATACTGGGTACCATTCTATATACCTAATTCGCAATACTATACTCCTCTGATCCCTCTGGAGTGTGGATTGGTCAATATCTCTGTACCCAGTTCTATTGTTTCGGGCACCACACAAAGAACAATTGCCGCAGCTAGCTCTAGCCACAGTGAGCTACACAAAATCAATGCTCCACAGCGCGGCTTCTAAACCTCACTACTTACTATAATATCTGACACATTGTTTGTTTTATGGACTTTACCCTCTCCAGGTGGCTTTGTCTACACCTAGCTATTTTAGCTTTGGATCTATTGGCACCATCACTGTGGAATACGCAATTCTAACCGCCTGAATATGATGTGATCCTAATGGCCTAGCCTTTCTTGTCTTGCCCATACAGAGGAGGTACACACACCTTTCGGACTGTTAGAGAATTCGTTCCACTTCCGGATCGTCAGTCACTTGATATATTCTGACCTCAATTTTCTGCCTGACATCCTTCCAATTTCGACCATGGACAAATTCCTTGGACAGTCCGCCACTAAACCACATAAACCACCAAAGTCAAAAATAAAAAAAATGACTCAAGAGGCGGATCCGACTGATTCCGAGCCTGAATTACCTATGGAAAAATCTCTGGGCCACTCTGTCGCTAAATCACAGAAACAAGCGAAAGCAAAACCCAGGAAGGCAACCCAAGACACTGATCCTATGGACTCGGAACCGGAATCGAATCATGCTGAGGACTTGATGAAAATATTAGGCCCATGGCTGGACCAAAGGCTGGATACGATAAAGGAATCTGTGGCAGAAGTGCTACAACAACTCACTACCCAAAATCAAAGGATGACAGACGCTGAACAGAGGATTGCTATACTGGAAGATGAGCTAGAGAAAACACAACAATTGACTGATACACAACAGAGGGAGATCACGATCTTGGCTGATAAAGTTGATGATCTTGAAAATAGGAGCAGGAGAAACAATCTCCGCGTAGTCGGAATTCCAGAATCAATCAAAGGCAACGAACTGGAATTGTTTTTACACTCTACTCTTCCTTCCTTCTTACAAATGGAGGAATCTCACTCCCAGTTCCTGATCGAAAGATTCCATAGAATCGGCCCCTCGCCGAATGCTGATGCTAAGAGACCGAGACAAGTTATATTCAAACTCCTCAATTATGTTGACAAAACTAACATCCTCTCTGCCTACAGAAAAGCAAGAACTGTTTCATATGAATCTAACCGCATATTGATTTTTCAGGACTTCTCTGCCTCTGTCACTGCAAAAAGGAAAGAATTCTCTCCGATCTGCACTACCCTTTTCAACTCTGGATATAGGTTTTCCCTATTATTTGCAGCAAAAGTCAAAATTATTGACAAAGACAACGGAAAACCTTTATTTTTTGAAAACCCAAAGCTAGCTAAAGAATATTTTGAAGCCAAACGTAGAGACACTAATGACACTTAACCTACTAGCTTTGAAACTGTGCTCCGGAAAATTTTATCTCTTAGAACTTTCAGGACATCCTCCTCCTCATGAACGAGTTACCATGGTTGATTTATACTATTACGGGCAAGATGTGAAATGTTAATGTCTCAATGTTCTTCTATATTCTCTTGACTATTCTGTTATTTTGCAGGTTGACTAGTTACTGTTCATGTCAGCTCATCACGCCCTCTGATACGAACCTAATGTATACGATCTGGTTTCCTATCCGATCCTATGGGATTTTTATTGCAGGATTTAGGTCTGCTCGCTGGGACAGACCACTCCTGAACCATACCCTTATCTCACAATTACTCCACTTCAAAGTGGGAATAGGTTAACTACATGCAACCTACACATATGATAGATCCCGATACCGTTCCGGACAAACCAATTGACCGTTTTAAGATAGTCTCCTGGAATGTGGGAGGGTTGAATTCCCCTGTTAAAAGGCAGAAAGTACTAGACAAGTTACATAGGGAGAAAGCTCACATAGTACTTTTACAGGAAACACACTGGAAACGTACTGACACCCGAAAACTCCATGATAAATGGATACAGACGACACTAGCTGCTTCTTATAAAACTAAATCTAGAGGGGTAGCGATACTGCTCAGCAAAAATCTACAATGTCAAATTATACGAACCTCTAAAGACAAAAATGGTAGATTCCTGATCGTAGACTTAGACATCGCGGGTACTAAATATACAATAATGAATATCTATGCCCCTAATGATACTAACAAATCTTTCTTTACAGATGTGCTTCAGAGATTGACTTCCTGGGAGGCCTCGAACCTTATATTGGGTGGAGACTTCAATGCAGTTTGGGATGATTTCATGGACAAATCAGGCAAGCCTACCATACATTCTCGTAACAGAGCAAAATCAATACACACAACATGTGATACTCTGCTACTCTGCGACACATACAGACACATTCACCCCACGACTAGAGACTACACTTTCTATTCAGGAGTTCATGGCACACACTCCAGAATTGACTATCTTTTCTTATCGCAAACATTGCTACCTAGGTTGCAAACGGCCAACATCGGTAACATAGACATTTCAGACCATGCGTTGATCTCCATCACATTGAAAATGCCTACACCCCAACCTTTTTCCTATAACTGGAGATTCCCAACCTATCTGTGCACTAGTGAAGACTTCCAGGTTTTTCTGAAAACAAGTTGGGCTAATTATTTAGATGACAACATAGATCATTGGGACAACCCACAGCTTTTATGGGCAGCGGCGAAGCCAGTATTAAGGGGACAGATTATCTCTTACCTGATTAAACAAAGGCAAAATTATAATGTAAAATATAACTTTTTGCAGAAACAACTCACCACTCATTACAAAACTTTTAAGAGGACTAATACCCAAGAAGATAAAAATAAATACAAAGAAACAAAAGAACTTTTTGATGTTTTATTGACAGAGAAAGCTCATAAATCGATTTGCCATACTGCTAACAAATTTTATAGATACGGTAATAAACCAGGGAAACTGCTAGTGCAGATTGCTAAAAGACGAATTCATAATGCATATATACATAAACTTAGAACTAATACTGGATGGACACATGACACAAAACAGATAAGAAACATAATGGCAGACCACTTTAAAAACTTTTTTCGAGTCCTCTCCAGATGATCCGGTAGATGGTGTACGGTTTCTGCAGGAAGCTGGTCTCCATAAATTGTCGGTTCAGGACCGCGAACTATTAGATGCCCCTATAACAGAAGGTGAAATATCGCATGTAATTTCGCAATTAAAAAATGGGAAAACACCAGGTCCTAACGGCTTCTCAGCAGAATTCTATAAACATCTTTCTCCGGACATAACACCCATTTTGTCTAAGTTGTATAATGACACTTTGCAAGGCACTCCCCTCTGGCATGAAGCCAATGTAGCCAGAATAATATTGATTCCCACGGAAGGCAGAGATCTGACTGATCCTACCTCATATCGACCAATCTCGTTGCTCAACCAGGATCTCAAGACATTAACCAAAATTATGGCGGATAGATTACAACAGATATTACCTTCCATACTTACCGAACATCAAGTAGGCTTCATCAGACACCGTCATCCAGTCCAATTTAGGAAATTAATAACAGTGATTTACCATAGCAACCTAGAAAAAAGAAAACACGTAATGTTAATAAACCTAGATGCAGATAAGGCTTTCGATAGGATATCACATGTACATATACGTCGTCTGCTTAAGTTCCAACATTTCGGCATTCAAACATTTAATTTATATAAAACATTGTACTTATCACCTGTTACATTCCTAATAGTCAATAACACTAACTCTGATAGATTTGTTATTGGCAGGGGCACCCGCCAGGGCTGCCCGCTCTCGCCCCTTTTCTTTAACATCGCCATTGACCCATTACTACGTCATATCTTGAATGACCAACAACTACAGGGGATATGAATTGGCCATATGAATCTTAAAGTAACGGCCTTTGCTGATGATATTCTGCTTTTTCTCAATCGCCCAAAAACGGAAGTTCCCGTTCTTTTGAAACTTATACAGAGATTTGGTGATATTGCAGGCTTTCGAATAAATCTAGACAAGTCAGCAGCTCTCCAACTACACCATACAAAACACACGGATTGGCCGTCACACTTCCCTTTCAAGAAAACTAAACAAAACATTAAATATTTGGGGATCAGAATCCCCTCCCACTACAAAGATATTTACTCTTTAAACATAAGAAAGATAATTGACGATATACAACAGGAGACATTACAATGGAAACATGTTAATTTATCTTTCCTGGGCAGAATACATTTTATTAAAATGATCCTATTCCCTAAGCTTCTATACCCACTGCAGATGCTGCCTTACTATATTAAACCCACAGATCAAAAGCGACTGAACCAAATATTCCGATCTTTCATATGGAATAAAAAACGCCCACGTATTAGTCTCTTTAAACTACAGCAACCCAAACATCTGGGAGGTCTTAACATCCCCAACATTAAAGCCTACAACGAAGCAGCCCTTCTTCGTTACGCAGGGGACTGGATACTTAATAGAGACCTCTACACGACACTCTCTCTAGATCAATATCAATCGGATAACTGTTCCCTCAACCATTTACTACACACATCTTTTCATAATATTCCACTTCGAATCAGGGATAATCCATTATTCCTGGACACTTACAAAGCATGGCACTCGGTCCGGAAACAACATAATCTCTCACCGTATGTTTCCCCTTATTTATCGTGGATAGATAACAACAGTTTCCTACTGGGCATACGAAATCCCGTTCTATACCAATGGAGTGCAAACGGCTTACATAACATCCACGATCTACTCGATAATACCTATTCAATACTCTCTCTAAATAAACTAACGGAAAAATTTCCATTTACACTTACTCATATGTACCTGAGTTTGCAGATCATCCACTTTGTGACTACATCGCTACGACTTCTGACACCCAACAACAAAAATAACATATTTAATCAACTTTGGAAGTACAGAAATAAGAAACTCACAACCTCGCATATTTACCAAACTATTAAACCATTAATTGACATTGATAATGAGGATAAACCCAACTTTACCTGGATTGCAGACATACCTAATGTCACGGAACCAGATGTTCTGAAACAACATAGCAAACTTATGACACTGCTTCCAGCGAGCAGGTATCAAGAAATGTCACTGCAAATTATACATAATTCGTACCTTACCCCAGCTAGACGATTTAAAATGGGTACTCTCTCCTCAGACCAATGTTTGCGATGCCACTCCCCTAAAGCGAACTTTGTTCAGCAACACCACATCATTTACTCAACTCACGAAACCTGACAAACACTTATTGGGTAGACTGGCTGCGGGAGCCAGGAAAACTATTCTACAACAATGGTTAAGCACTGACCCCCCCCCCCATTGTCCTTGGTGAAACAAAAATTGCACCATACCTTTCACATGGACTGGCTGGAAACTATGACCAGGAAAGAACATAATACCCAAAAAATTTTTCACGGTTTGGTCGACCTACATTACACACCTCCCGCAGCATATCAGATGTCTTACAATCTACACTTTCAGACACACATCATGGTATGATATGGAATCTTTAACGAATCACCCTTTGATCATGGAATCATCCCGATATCTTGCGAATCTGCAACATGATCAGTTGCACCCTGATGCAGTGCCTCCCAGGAATCATCAGATCAACAGACTATTGACCTCCTACCTAAACCCCCCCCCCATAGGATCCATTTCCCATGTCATTTCTTGTAATTGAGCGGACTGTTTTTGAAAAATTGTTTGACTGTTTATATTTGATATCGTAATCACTGAGTTGTTTACCTTACTGAACAATTTCCAATTGTTTACTGTGATTTTACTTTATCATTTGCAATAAAAACAAGTTATAAAAAAAAAAAATTATTACTGTTCTCAATTTATTCCCTTAAGGACTAAACGTAGAAGCTCTAAGAATCATCCTGTGTGGCTTAATACAGAAGTAAAGAAGTTAATGAGAAAGAAGAGAAAGGCATTTAAAAACTACAAATCTGTAGGGACAGAAGTTGCATTTAATGAATATAAACACTGTAATAAATGTTGTAAATCAGCAATCCGGAAGGCTAAGAAAAGAAATGAAGAGTTAATTGCGGTGGAGGTGAAAACTAACCCTAAAAAGTTTTTTAAATATATTAATAGTAAAAAGATGCAGGTTGAGAGTGTTGCTCCATTAAATAATGGTACCAGTATGGTTGTAACAGATACAGATAAGGCAAATGTGTTAAATCAGTTATTTTCTTCAGTGTATACAATAGAGGAGTCTGGGTTCACAGGCTCACTTAAAGGAATTGTTCAGTGTAAAAATAAAAACTGGGTAAATAGATAGGCTGTGCAATATAAAAAATGTTTCTAATATAGTTAGTTAGCCAAAAATGTAATGTATAAAGGCTGGAGTGATTTCATGTATAACAAGTCAGTCAGATCACTACTTCCTGCTTTTCAACTCTCTTTGTTTACACTGACTGGTTGCCCTGGCTACCAGACAGTAACCAATCAGAGACTTGAGGGGGGGCCACATGGGTCATTTCTGTTGCTTTTGAATCTGAGCTGAATGCTGAGGGTCAATTACAAACTCACTGAACAGAAATGTACCATGTGGCCCCCCTTCAAGTCGCTGACTAGCTCAGAGTTATAGAGCTGAAAAGCAGGAAGTTGGATTCTGGCTGTTTTATTAGACATCTGTTCATGCCAGCCTTTATATATTACATTTTTGGCTAACTAACTATATTAGAAACATTTTTTATTTTGCACAGCCTATCTATTTACACAGTTTTTATTTTCACACTGAACTATTCCTTTAATAACTGCACGAATGGTTCAGCTCAATCTAGTCAGTGGCTGACTCAGGATATGATTCAAAAAGCTTTAATACAAATTAATGTAACCAAGGCTCCAGGGCCTGATGGCATACACCCCTGGGTTCTAAGAGAGCTTAGTTCAGTTTTAGACCAGCCCTTATTTCTGATTTTCTCAGATTCACTGTCATCTGGTATGGTGCCTATGGATTGGAGAAAAGCTGATGTTATTCCAATATTTAAAAAGGGATTACGATCTCAGCCTGGCAATTATAGGCCAGTAAGCTTGACATCTGTGGTGGGCAAATTATTTGAAGGCTTGTTAAGGGATCACATTCAAAATTTTGTCCTAATGAATGGCATTATGAGCAACAATCAGCATGGCTTAATGAAGGATAGGTCATGTCAGATGAATTTGATTGCATTTTATGATGTGGTAAGTAAGATTCTGGATAGTGGGGGGGGCAGTAGATGTGATCTATTTAGATTTTACCAAAGCGTTTGATACTGTGCCCCACAAATGACTGCTTTCTAAACTAAGGTCTGTTGGGCTTAATGAAGTCGTTTGCACATGGATAGGAAACTGGCTACAGGATCGGGTACAGAGGGTAGTTGTTAATGGGACATTCTCTACTTGGAGTAAGGTTCTTAGTGGGGTCCCCCAGGGCTCAGTATTGGGTCCACTTTTATTTAACTTGTTCATTAATGACTTAGGGGAGGGTGTTGTAAGTAATGTATCAGTGTTTGCAGATGACACAAAATTATCCAGCCCAATTAATTCCATCCAGGATGTGGCATCCTTGCAACATGATCTTGACAAACTGGCAATCTGGGCAGCTAAGTGGCAAATGAGATTCAATGTTGATAAATGTAAAGTCATGCACCTGGGATGTAAAAATATCCAAGCCACTTATACCCTTAATGGGACTGCACTAGGCAAATCCATTATGGAAAAGGACCTTGGAGTCCTTGTAGATGATAAACTTGGCTGTAGCAAGCAATGCCAGTCAGCAGCATCAAGGGCAAATAAGGTCTTGAGCTGTATTAAAAGGGGCAAGGGAGGAGGGGGTCATTCTTCCACTGTATAGAGCACTGGTAAGGCCCCATCTATGCCATACAGTTTTGGTCTCCATCACTCAAACAGGACATTATTGTATTAGAGCGGGTACAGAGAAGGGCAACTAAGCTGGTAAAAGGTATTGAAAATCTTAGCTATGAGGAAAGACTGGCCAAATTGGAGATGTTCACGCTGGAGAAGAGGCGCTTAAGGGGTGATATGATGACTATGTATAAATATATAAGGGGATCATATAATAATCTCTCTAATGCTTTATTTACCAGTAGGTCTTTCCAGCTGACACGAGGTCATCCATTCCGATTAGAAGAAAAGAGGTTCCGCCTAAATATTCGGAAGGGTTTTTTTTACAGTGAGAGCTGTGAAGATGTGGAATTCTCTCCCTGAATCAGTTGTACAGGCTGATACATTAGATAGCTTTAAGAAGGGGTTGGATGGCTTTTTAGCAAGTAAGGGAATACAGGGTTATGGGAGATAGCTCATAGTCCAAGTTAATCCAGGGACTAGTCCGATTGCCATTTTGGAGTCAGGAAGGAATTTTTCCACCTCTAAGGCAAATTGGAGAGGCTTCAGATGGGTTTTTGCCTTCCTCTGGATCAACTGGCAGATAGGTAGTTAATAAAAAAAAAAAAAAAAAAAAAAAAGGTTGAACTCGATGGACATGTGTCTTTTTTCAACCTTACTTACAATGTATGTATGTAACTTAGATGGATGCAGGAAATAGAGCTCCGTAATAGAGATCCTTTCTCTACTGACTCACAGCCATAATTGTGCCAGCATCTATCCATGGGAAGCTGAATAGCAACTACCGATGCCTAATAAACTGATTAAGAAAGCATCACAGATGGAATTTCACGCATTCTTAGCAAAACACAAAGCAACACCAACTTTCCAAGATGGCTGACCAATTGCTCAACTCATCTCTCTCTGCATAGCAGTAAGGCGCAGGATAGTGGAGATTCCGATAGTGACAATCCAGCAACGGGATGCCCCAGTCATGGAAAGAGCTATGCGACACATGTTATATGACCATAAAACCTCTATCCAGGCTCATATAACAGAGTCCTTAAAACAAATGTTGCTGGAAGTTACTGAGATAGGCAACAGAGTTAACGCCTTAGAAACCAAATCAGATGGCATTCTGGAAACTACTAATACCCATTCAAGTATCTTAAATGCACAGACCGAACAAATTATAACTTTGAAAAATAAATTGGCTGATATACAGTAGAAGATCGATCCAGAAGGAATAACTTAAGAATTAGGGGTATTCCTGAAGATATTAATAATGACCAATTGCAACAATATTTCCAAACATTTTTACAAACAATACTGCCACAACTATCTGGAATAGAGCTTAAAGTGGATAGAATTCACAGAATTCCCAAACCCAAACATCTCTTGGCGGGCTCACCCAGAGATGCTCTAGCAATAATTAATTTCTATAAAACTAACTTATGCAAATGTTCAGATCTGGAACCAATATCCCAGAGCAATATTCCAACATCCATATTTTTGCTGACTTACCGGCCCATACAATGGCCTTGAGACGGTTATTCACTTTTTGTGTGTGGTTACTGGATTACTGTGTTAGCCATTAAGATGTTTAGCGCAAATAGTAACACTGCTAGACAGTGTTAGTTTACATTATATCTTATTATTATCTTCATGTAACAATGCTCAGCGAGGAAGGAGATGTGGTAATAGTATACAATATGTAAGGTTTGCCTGTTATAATTGGACATTTTTTTATGTTAGCTTGGATAGATACCTAGCTAATATGATGTATGGGATTGCTATGATATTATATCAGAGAACTCAGATTTGATATTTTAACATGTTTGTGACATTATACTTTTGGGCTGTGATGTATTTTCACTTTTTAATATGTGAAAGGTTGTGTTCACTTGATGGGATCAATGATGAGAAGTTGGGGTTATGCACATTTAAGGAAGATAGGGGCTGGGCTGCTGACAGCTTCTGATGAGGTGTCAGTGATCCAAGACACGTGTTAAGTGGGCAGCCCTTATGGGAGACATGCTGCTGTGATGGATATATAATAAATTGTGAACTTCTTAACTTTGAACTCTGACTTCTACTGTGCTCTGTTTTTTTGCACAAGCTCTGAACTGGCCTTGAGACAGGAATTTTCAAAAATAACTGAAATATTACATAAACAGGGAATAGTCTATCCCTGGTTTCCCAGTGAGATTTGTAGTACTCAGAAATGGTACATACTACACTTTTCTAAAGCCCGAGGAAGCAGTTGCAGCTTTGCAGGAATGGAATATATCTATAGAGGAGATATAACATCGCAAAAAATCCCCAACAAAAGACCACTGGATTGGTCTACTGTTTCTCCTCATAAAGATAAACTTCTTCCTCATACTGCATTACAATGACACTCTTTAAGTAGAGTAAATCTCTTCTTTTTTTTTTTTTACAAAGTAGAACCAAAAGCTTCCAAAAGGTTGAGTTTAAACAACTTAAGGGCTATTCCCTAATGCCCGGTTCCTTATATTTCATTTATATATTCTATAGTTATTTCACTTACTGTACTTCAGTTTAAAAATAATATGAAATATGTGAGGTTGTATAATTTTAAACTTGTTTTATGGATCTCTGTTATGGAGATGTGTGTTCTGTTTTCTTTTCTTTTATTTGAAAGTTGCTTACACAGCTAACTAGGTGACGCCCCGCGCCACAAGCTGGAAAGTGCAGCAATTCAGAACAGTGTATTTACACTGTTCGATAAAACCTAACAAGCCCTGAGTGCGGTTGAATGTTATTTTTCTTTACTTCTCTGTTTCTTTCTCTTTTTTATAGTATGCTCCTTTTTTTCTTTGTACCTTTTTCTGCCCCCTAATTTTGTAAGATTTCAGGATGTGTCTCTGAAAGAATTATATAAGCTCTTATATGTTAAAAAATTTAACAGGCTTTATCCCATTTTTATTTTCTATTACGCAGAGGTATGAAAATACTTTTCGCTTCATTGAATGTTAAAGGTCTAAATGGCCCACAAAAACGGAAACAATTGTTAAATTGGGCAAAGGATTCTAAAATAGATATATTGGGTATTCAAGAGACACATTTAGCTGGAAAAAATCATCCTAAACTCGACACCAAAGTGTATAACGAGATTCTCTACTCAAATGCTTCTATTTAAGAATACTCTTGTAGTTAAAATATTAGAAGTCACAACAGATGTTAAAGGAAAATTTTTATTACAGTACAGTGTGAACTAAATGCAGAAAAATACATTATTGTAAATGTATATGCCCCGACTCCCATCAGGTACGATTTATTAATAAAGTGTTGAAAAAAATAAAAAAATAATGAGAGCATAAAAAATATAATATTTGTAAACCTTAATTTAGCTCTTGAGCCATTTTATGATAAAAGTAAACAATCCCAAGGAAGTACTCTTCGTTCTGCAAAACAACTTTCTCATGCTTTCTCCAAAACACTAACAAAGTATGATTTGTATGATGTCTGGAGAGCATGGCATCCGGCAGAAAGAGACTATTCTTTTTTTCAGCTCCCCATTCTACATACTCTAGAATAGATTTAATTTTGTGAGATAAGAAACTCTTGCAAAAGTCATATATTGGAGTGGCTACATGGTGGGATCATGCTCCAGTCAGATGTTATCTTAACTTAAAAAATGTTCCACCTTCCTTCTCATCATGGAAGTTTAATAATTCTCTCCTAGCTAAAAAAAAACATATAGATTTATTAACTTCACTAACTAATGATGTTTTTGAATGTAATGAGTCTCCTCTTGTATCTCCAGATCTTTTATGGTATACATATAAAGCCTTTATAAGAAGTAATTTGATTTCATTAGGTTCTGAAGTAAAAAAAGAAAAAAATTGCTAAATTATTAAATCTCCATAATGAGTTAATACACGCTACAAAGAAACACAAAGAATCTCCGACTGTGCCTAAAAGGTAAATAATATAAAAAGTGAAATGAATGCTTTGAATATGGAAAAGGTTGCATTTCAAATTATACTAACAAAACCAATGTATTACTCAGAAGATAACAAATCTGTATGACTTCTGGCACGTAAGGTGAAAGAAAAAACTAAACATTCAAACATCTGAGGGTGCCCTTCTTACTAACCCACTACATACATGGTTTTGCAAATTTTACTCTAATTTGTATAATTTACAGAAGGATAATGCTCCAACACAACCAGATACATTTAACATTGAATCCTTCTTGTCAAAGATTTCCTGCCATGGTTAACTGAAGACCAACTAAAATTATTAAATCTCCCCATTACAGTAGATGAGGTCCTACCTATTACTAAATCGCTTAAACTCAATAAGGCCCTGATGGTTTTTCTAATGATTTTTATAAAACACTAGCAATAACTTTGGCCCCTAAACGGTCTACCCTTTTTAATGTTTTACGGTTACAACAAACACTCAAACATGAACTGTTCCAAGCCAACATCACAACTATTCCAAAGCCCAACAAAGACCCTAGTTTAGTGCAGAATTATTGTCCAATTTCTTTCCTTAACTCAGACCTCAAACTTTATTCAAAAGTTCTAGCTAATTGTTTAAATCCAATATTAAAATATCTGATTTCTAATGATCAAGTAGGATTTGTTCCATCTAGACAGGACCCATACAATACAAGGAAAATTATCAACATTGTGATTCATGCTAACCAAAATAAGATTCCAACATTATTAGTAGACTTATAGACACAGAAAAGACCTTCAATAGGGTTTCCTGGTTATATTTGAGACAGGCTTTAGAATAATTCGATTTCCAAGGACAAATATTAGATAATATATTGATCCTTTATAAAGTACCTTCAGCTAGGATAGTGGCATATGGACAATCATGTGATTTATTCCCTCTCACAAATGGTACTTGTCAAGGGTACCCGCTGTCCCCATTAATTTTTGTATTACTTATGGAACCCTTAGCCCAAACAATTCTGAATAACCTGAAGATAATGAATAACCTGAATAATAATTCTGAAGATCTAACCTCTAAAATATCACTAATTTCAGATGATATTATTTTATCACTGACGAAGCCTTCTATTTCTTTACCGGCAGTTAGTGATGGGCGAATTTGCGCCGTTTCGCTTCGCCGAAAAATTCGCGAATTTCGCGCGAAATTCGCTAAACGCCGAAAAATTCGCGAAACGGCGCCCGTTTTTCCGACGCCAGCGCCCGTTTTTGACGCCGGCGTCCATTTTTTCGAAAAAAACATTTTTTTGATGCCGGCGAATTTTTGACGCGAATTTTCGCGAGAGTTTCGCGAATTTATTCGCTGGCGGCGAATCTCGCAAATTCGCTGCGAATTCGCGCCTGGCGAATAAATTCGCCCATCACTACCGGCAGTATGTTAAACACTTAGGGGCAGATTTATCAAAGACCAAGGTGAAAAATTGGATTTACAAGCTATTTCTTGTGTACTTCGACTAGGGAATAGAAGATTCGAATATTGAAATTTATCATGTACGGCCTCTTTAAAAATTTGACTTCGACCATTCGCCATCTAAAACCTGCCAAATTGCTGTTTTAGCCTATGGGGGACCTCCTAGAACCTATTTGGAGTCAATTGGTGGACTTTGAAAAATCAAAGTTTTTTTGGGGAAAAACTTTGAACCGCATTCGATCAAATTCGATATTCCTTCAATTCGAACAATTCGAATTCGGTCGAATACAAACCTATTCAATCAAAAACTGACCTATTCGACCCAAAAAAAACTTTGACTTAATTTCGATTGGTCTTTTTGAATTCAAATTTCAAAGTTTTTTCAATTTGAAATTTGACCATTGATAAATATGCTCCTCAAACAATTCTACAACATATACTTCTATAAGTTGAACCAATCCAAACCAGAAGCCCTCCCTATATGAATATTTTATCCAAATTAAAAACTTCTTTCCAGTATGAGTGGCAGAAGTCATCCATCTCCTGTTTAAGCATAAAAGTAGGATGTTCAATCAAAGCTTTATACAATGCAAATTTCCACCCATTACTGGAAGTAGATGTGATCTACTTACTCAAGGCTGGTTGAAAAAATAAATATCCTGAATGGGGAAAATAGCTACTGTAAAGTCTATGTTATCACCAAAAATATTATATTTGTTTTGGACTATTCCTATAACTCTTTCAAAAAATGTTTTCATCACTACGTACAATGATATTGAAACTCATATGGAAGGTCAAAGCAATGTTGGTTTTCAGCGGGCATACAATATTTGGACAATATAATCCCCAATAATAAATTAATATCTTTCAATGATCTTAAATCAAAATGGAACATTGATAAAATGAATGTATCGCTGGTATATGGTTCCGACCAAACTTTTAAAGATTTACCCTCACTCAGCTTCTAAGGGGTGCTTTGACTTATTATCTATTATTAATACTGAATACCCTATAACACCGAATCCATCAATTGCCTTGCTTAATTTAGATATGGGTCCATTAAGAGCACATCAAAAGTCTCTAGTAGTCCATATTCTGGCAGCGGCTAGACTAATTATCGCAAATCATTGGAAATCTGACAAATCTCCAATATTTTTAGAGCTACTCAATTTACTGAGATTGACAAAGAAGCTGGAATACTATGAAGCCAAGAATAATTACTCTCCAAACATTGTGAAATGGTCACCATGGACTACTAGTAATTATTCAAAAATGGGGTCATAATATGATTATTACTGCTAATTTAGCATTTCTGATTTTCTATCTTTTCTTTTACTTTTTTATTTCTTAAACTCTTAAGTCCATCTGTTGTCATTTGCTGTATTTGGCATGCAAATCATGTCTGCACCTATTAATGCTGGACACAAAGGGAACCCTGGTCATCTGGCCCTGACCATCTGGTCAAGAGGTGGCAGTAACTCCAGGTTTTCCTTGTATCAATAGGTGCAGCCGCACTTGATTCAGAACAGGAGGCTGGAGGGACTGAGTGGCACAGAATGCAACTATAAGGAACTGCAAGGAGCGGATTTTGATATATGTACTGTTAGCAAATTGGTTTTGCACACAACTGAGTGCATGGAAATTGCGGGGATCAGAACACATTTGCGGACATGCAAATTTTCTCCATGTCATACACATTTGTCTGGTATATTTTCAATGTGATTATTTTACTAAATACAGTAGAACCCCCATTTTATGTTCTTCAGGGGACTAGAAAAAAAATATCTAAAAAGAAAATATCCAGAAAATGTAAAATCTGGGAAATGTTTTTTTCTTCAAGTACTGAAAGGATATACAGTAAGCACAGGAGTCAGTTTTACTTTGAGATAAAATATTTACTGTTTTAATAACAAGAGTTAAGCATTGCAGCATTAATGTTATGTTATGGGGGGCATGTGCAAGGTCTCTCTATCAGTCACATACACAACCTAAAGCAATAAGTGATTGATACAGTTTCACTGTAAAATTATGCCACTGTGAGTGAATATGCTGAAATTTTGATGTGAATTATCAACACTAAGCAGTAACAATGAGAGATATTATGGAGAATATGATGTAGACAAGCAGATGCAAAAGTGCCTGCTGGATCTTTATAATTGTAGCTCACCAGCCTTGGCAAATTACTTGAATGAAAAATGTTGGTGGTGCTCTTGGTATATTATCCAAGTCTTTCAGTGGCCAAAGTGTGCATAATTGCAAGTTTATTTGGCAGAATCTGATGCATTATTGCCTTATTTGGCTAAATACTATAATCTTAAATTTTCATCCCCCTTAGATCAAAACAGTGCACATAAAATTATAAATTATATTATAAGTTATATAAGTAATAATAGGTGATAACATATTTCTTAACCCTACATGTCAGTATAGTGAGATGATAATATATTGAGGCGCATTTGCCCATGGGCAGTTACCTATAGCAACCAATCGGTGATTAGCTTTTTGAAGCCAGCTGCAAGTAGGACAATTAATGACTATGAAGATTTTCATTCATCCAGGTCATAGTATATCTAGTATAGGTCAATCTAAAAACAACTGGACTTGCTGAGTAATCAATGAAGACGTTTCACTACTCATCCGAGCAGCTTCTTCAGTTCAACTGACTGGTGTGGGAAATTCTCGGCATATAAACTCTTCCACTAATCCATTTACAATTGCACATTGTAACTCTTCAAAGAGGTGACAACTGAAGAAACTCACAGAGGTGTTGATTCTGTGTAGTTGTGATAGGATTATCCAATGTGTCATGCAACTCCTAGATACAGGTGTTACTTGTGAGAGTTGCATGAATGGATGTGTGAAGTGTTCTGAATCCGCCGGGGTACAGATGTTAGAACAGCATTGTATGTAGCAGACAGGTGGTGTCGAAGGCCCCCACCTCTGTTCAGAGATGGTCTCTCCACCTTGACATGAATCGCCTCTTTCACGCCTCGTTCAAACCAGCGGTCTTCTTTATCCAAAATTTGGACCTTGCTGTCTTCAAAGGAGTGTCCCTTGTCTTTTAAGTGTAGAAAGACAGCTGAGTTTTGCCCTGTAGAGTTCTCCCTCCTGTGCTGAGCCATTCGTTTGGAGAGCAGTTGTTTTGTCTCCCCGATATATAGATCTGTGCAATCCTTGCTACACTGGACTCCGTATACCACATTGCTTTGTTTTTCTTTTGGTGTTTGATCCTTTGGGTGTACCAGTTTTTGTCTCAGTGTGTTGCTAGGTTTGAAAAACACAGGGACATGGTGTTTGTTGAAAATCCTCCTGAGTTTCTCTGATACTCCAGCTACATATGGGATGACTATGTTTCGCCTACTATGTGTCTCCGGGCGGTTATTTCTATTGGTGTTCCTCTTGGGCTTGGTTGCTGCTGTTTTGACAAAGGCCCAGTCTGGGTAGCCACACGCTTTCAAAGCTCCTCTGAGATGTTTTTGCTCTTTGTCTTTGGACTCTGTATCAGTTGCCACACATTCCGCCCGATGGTGCAGGGTTCGAATGACACCCAGTTTGTGTTCCAGTGGATGGTGGGAATCAAACAACAGATATTGATCCGTATGAGTGGGTTTCCTGTATACAGATGCAGCCACTTTGGTTTGTCTGTTTGACACAGAATAACTAAACACAGATATCCCATTTATCTCATTTAACACAGAAAACTGCGTCACAACATCCCACCTAATTAAAGCATTCACCATTGTGAACAATGGTGCTTTGGTATGCTAATGAAAAGGTTAAATGCATTAAATGAGTTAAGATGACTTTAGATAACACAGTTTATTCAATTAACCCTGAGTCATGACGCATTTAACTCACAAATCCAAGTGGCTTCATCTGTACTTCCGTCTTCAAGTTACCCCCCTCTTGGATACATATCAAACAGTCCAAAAAAGCAAGTTTGTTCTCATGGACATCTTCCCTTGTGAACTTGATGTTATTGTCCACTGAGTTAATGTGTTCTGTGAAGGCCGCCACTTCATTGGATCTGATTTTAACCCAAGTATCATCCACATACCTGAACCAGTGGGTCGGTGTAGTTCCCTGGAAAGTAAGTAAGGCCCTCCTTTCCACTTCCTCCATGTACAAGTTTGCTACAATGGGAGAGACTGGAGAACCCATTGCACAGCCATGTTTCTGTCTATAAAAAAGGTTCTTGTACTTGAAGTATGTGGTGTTAATGCACAAATCTAGCAACAAACAAACTTGGTTGGGACTGAGCTTCGTTCTGCTGCTGAGGGTGTTATCATGTTGCTGTCGATTTCTTACAGTCTCAATCGCCTCTGTAGTAGGTATACATGTGAACAGTGAAGTGACATCATATGACACCATTGTTTCTTCTGCCTCTAGTGTAACGCCGTGAATCTTGGTTACAAACTCATTGGCATTCTGGATATGATGCACTGTATTGCCTACCAATAGGACAATTAATGCAGCAATTTGATTGGTTGCCATGGATTACTGCCCCTGGGCACATTTGCCCAGTGTTGATAAATGACCCCCAGTGTCTCTTCCTCCTGATTCTGTAATATTTGGGAATTCAGTGTTATTTTAATATACTTTATCAGGGTTTAGCTTACATTACAATTATGCAAATGTACTAACCTATTGTATAAACCATCTGGCTTATCTTCATAATGTATTGGGCTGTTGGTGTGAGCTCTTTACAATACTACAATACAGATGCTGACAGTATCTGAAGTCCATGGACCAACTCTGAAACTCAAGGCATATGGTGCAGTAACCCACAGCAACCAAGAAGATGTTTGCTTTCAACTAGCATATTGGTTGCTGTGGGTAACAAACTTTGCACCTTTTAAAGGAATTGTTCAGTGGAAAAATAGATAGGCTCTGCAAACTAAAAAATGTTTATAATATAGTTAGTTAGCCAAAAATGTAATCTACAAAGGCTGGAGTGAGCATATGTCAGATAATATAACAGAACAGAACACAACTGCCTGATAGCTCTCTAACTCTGAGTTAGTTAGGCCACATGGGACATAACTCTTCGGTGAGTTTGCTTTTGATCCTTTGCATGCAGGTCAGATTCAAAAGCAACAGTTATGACCTATGTGCCCCCCCTCAGATTTCTGAGGTCACTGCCTGGTAACCAATCAGTGGAAACCAAGAGAGCTGCAAAGCAGCCAGTGTTCTGGCTATTATATTAGACATTCAGTCACTCCAGCCTTTATTCATACATTTTTATACATACATTTTTAGGTAACTAACTACATTTACCCAGTTTTTATTTTTATACTGAACAATTCCTTTAACACATACACCTGCTACTAGACCAAGTTTCCTTTAATATCCTCATAAGGCATTTGGTATTTGTATTCTTAAATGACCCCTATAGTTTGATATGTGATCTATAATATAGAAAACTATAGGGGTTATTAACAAACACAATTTTAAACTCAAATCATAATGGTTTTTTTTTACCCATAATTGAGTTTTTCCCATAACCCAGCTAATTGCAGTCCTGCTCCAAGTTGCTCTTGGCAAATTGAGACAAATGTGTCAGAATGAACACAATTGTGTTATCTTTTGGTGAATTGTTATGCATTTTCCAAGTGGGGGAAGCTTCACTTCCAGAGCACATGCACAACCATGATTGGTTTCACACTTGGTGCACTTACTGATGTAACCTGCTGTGAACCTGCTGGAGCTACCACCAGGTCCTTGAGCTTCAATAGACACATCTGTACACTATTCATCAGAAGAGGAAGGATGGATGCATAGGTAACCATGTGGAAGTACAGGAGCATGTTTGGCTTCAAGTACCCTAATGAATTGTGTCAATAAGTACTCTACTTTGCTTTCATTTAAGAGCACCCAATCTTGTGGGTGTGATGCTAAACACCCCCTTTGTAGATTATTGTTCTATTTTACATCAGTTACACAGACCAAATTGTATATTTTTCAGATATTGCTGTTTAAATATGAATGAGAATGCTCTCATTTTATGCACCAGATCCCGTTTGCAAAAGTCAATGCAAGTTTATGTAGGGCCCTATAGGGATACAGGCCCTATAAAGTTAATCTTTTCACCATTTCCTTGGGTTATTGGGTAAAATCCCTGTTACAAAATAACCTTTACAGTGATAGGCTGAGAGATTTGATGACACTGCTCTGACTCACTCCTATATAGTGTATGCAGGGAGTGGCCACTTCCTCTTTTGCCTCTGGATGTGATTCCAGCTGGATATGCTCGGGGGGGGCTGAGTGCAATAGGCCCAGAAGAAGTCATGTGTCCAAGTCGGGGACCAGGAAACCCTGTGAATGAGGAACAGATATACTAGGGCAGACTTGTCATAGTCTTTCTAGGAGAGAAAGGCAGATAGGCTAGAGAGAAAGAGCAGCTGAGCTCCAACAAGGATTTGCAGAAAGGGAGTAGCTTCCCAGAGGCTCTGTGTGTTGCCTCCAGTCAGGGACCTCAGTGAAGAGGGACTGTAGGGTAGAAGCTGCTTGCCTGACAACTTACAGGAGGGAAAGGTTGTACTGCATTTGCCTGTGTACTCTCTGTGTGAGCCTGCCTTGATCTGTGTGAACTCTCAATATGCTGTTTTCCTCAACTCCTGCGTGAGTACTGAAACATGTGGTCATTTGCCCTTTTTGGCATAATAAACTGTTCCTGATTGTTAAGAACCTCCTGGCAGCCAAGTTGTTTTTGTGTGCACAGTAGCCTGGGGGGGATGTAGTTGCACTACACCATAGAGGGAACACTTCCACTTAGTGAAGGCCCTGCCCTGGGTGTAAGTCGCGTGTAACCCATGCTCTAGTGTTCTAGCTGGTGAATTAACCCCGAGTGGCCCAAATAGGTGTTACATTTATTTAATGGAAATCTACTGATCTGAGGCATACTGTATGCAAAAGATCCTGCAAATTACAAGGTAATTTCTTTATGCATTTTATACAACATTTGTCTCTGTTTTTATTTCCCTCTCTGTGCTATTTGTGTATTTTTTTCTGCAGATTAGTTTCTTATTCATCTGTCTGTTGACTATTACAGTATGTGGTTAGCACTCTGATATTAAATAAATGCATACATTAAATTAGGACAGTGAATTGAGTATAAAACCCCCAACGTTTCAGTCACTGTGCACACATTCTTAATTTGACACTTCCATTTTTGAGGCATTTTATTTTGCCTTTTTGCATTTTCCCTTTGACATTTGCACAACCCTGCATTTCACTAAATGAACATAATCCCATGTGAACAATCAAATGTTGTGGAATGCTGAATATAAGTAAATAGCATATATATTTACATATTTCTCTCTCTACATCAGAGGATTTTTTAATCTTGTCTAATGTTTATTTATGGGTTTCTTCAAGTCTTTAGTGATATACAGCAATTACTCTAATGTGCTCAGTCACTGTAGTTTGTCTCTTCTGTACAATCTAGTTCAATTAATTCCCGATAGTTTTGAGTATAATGTGCAGCATAACAGAATATCTACAAAGTATTATCAGGCCTATTTAAGCCTAGAGAACTAGGTGTAGATAGGAGTAGCATGTGCCTACTGTGCAACAGCGTGTGGATGGGGGTTGGAATTCTTTGAAGAATGATTCATCCCAGACCAAAAATTACACGTAATGGCAACATTGAATATTGGATGTCTTACAAAAGATTTTGTTGTTTCCCAAATTTTTTTAAACTCCCCAACACTCAAATCAGTTTCACATTGCAAGCTGTCATAAAATCAGCTTTGTGAGCAGAGTAAATTAGGGCCGTAGACGTTTATAGATTACGAGATTATGGCATTGTTTGTTGAGGAGATCTTCTAAGGCACATACCAATATTTAAATATATCTTTCCTGCTGTTTTCAAGGAAGCCTGGTAACAAGCTGCAGTATGACAGTAAACATTGTGTCTCCACCTAAAGGGTTCTAAGAGATATATCTGGGGTAGTCCAAATAGGTATTAATTCAACTCTAAAGAGCAGGCCCTCTTTAACATTCATATTTATGAGTAGTTGTATTAATTTATTTTATCTATATACTTATACAGGACAGGAGAGAGAGACTGACAATTCCTTTAATATATAGTTTTTTTTATGAGAGAGAGAGAGAGAGAGAGAAATGTTTTAATAAGCAAAACCAGTATATAATGCAATACCCACACATGGGAACTACAGTATGTGGCTAGTGATGGGCGAATTTATTCGCCAGGCGCGAATTTGTGGCGAATTTGCGCGATTCGCCGCCAGCGAATAAATTCGCGAAACGCCCGTGCAAATTTGCGGGAAAAATTTGCCGGCGTCAAAATTTTTTTTTTACAAAAAATGGATGCCGGCGTCAAAAACGAGACGCTGGCAGCGTTATCCAGAATGCTCGGACCTGGGGTTTTCAGGATAAGGGTTATTTACATAATTTGTATCTCTATACCTTAAGTCTACCAAAAAAAAATTTAAACTAATTATATCAATTAAACTAATTACTGTATATCTTAGTTGGAGGAGAAAAAATATATAAAAAGAACAAGGTTATTTTTCTCCTTTTTTAATTTACCTGTGATCATATTTTCTCTTTGATTCCTTGCTTGTCAGGGAGCCGGGAGCTCCCTCCAGGGAGGCAGTCAGGATCGAGGAGGAAGCCCTCTCGAGGGAGCAAAGTCACGGTGTCCAAAGGGTTAATCCAAAGAGTAGTCAGAATCCAGGCAAGAGTTCAGGGGCAGGCAGATAACAGCAAAGTCCAAAGTCCAGGCAAGGGTCAAGATAATAATCAGGAACAAGATTAGCAATATCAGCTCACAGGGAACCCAGGAAGCACTTAGGGAAAGTTTCCTATACCTGGGCGCCATTCTGGTGTCTAGGTAGCATTTTTATTTTGAATTTGGCGCCATTGTGATGTCATTGGTGTCCTTACGCCAACGTCGGCGCGCTGACGTCATCGCGCCGGCGCCGCTACCCGCGTGGTGGCCATGGGCACCGGCATTTTGGGAGCGACGCTGGCAGGGGAGGACGCACCGCCCGGAGCTCCTGGAACTGTTCCGGGCGACGATCGTTACATTGCTAAGTCCACCATTCTGTACTTAGAAAGACTAAAGTGCAATCTCATCATCTGTATAGCTCATTGTTTATCAACAAGTGATGAACCTAAAATGTCTCTAACGTAGGCGGTCCTTATCCACTATTTCACTGTTCAAGGTTTCATATGTACTTGTATGTTCCACTGTCTTATTGTAAACTGATAAAAATTATTTACAAAAAAAATATAAAGAGAACACAATTGTAAATGCCTGCAAAGGAAATATTTCTTGCACAATGGAAAAAATTGTTGCATTGTATCTGTTATTTCTCTTAACAACTTTAATTATATTCCCTCAATAGAGTTTTAAAAGGGTATATATATTTGTCAAAGATGGAAAATGAATGCCAGTTGACCTTCAGATCCACACATAAAGACCACTCACTAAACAATACATCAACATGAGAATATTGTAATACTAGGTCATGCATCTCCACCTTTTGTAAATAATAATGTATTAATATTTAGTGCTAAAGATTATGGAGGTGGGTAAAAATAACAATACGATGAAAAAAGAGCTTTATCCGTGTAGTATAGAAATGTGCCGCTAATATGTGCAATTCTGCTTTATCAGAAACACCAAGCATACTGATTTTGTAGATACTCATATGAAATATATACTTGTGATATACACAATAATGAAATATAGTAAAATGAATGTTTCTGGTCCATTGTGCCGCGCTCAATTTCTCCTCCCTGCCTTCTATAAGAGATAGCCAGGGAGGAGAAATTGATCGCTGCATGATGGATCGTCGCCTTGTCGCTGTTTCTGAAGAGGAGCACAAGCAGAGAATCGTTAAGTAATTTCTTAATAAAGACTTTGCGGATTTAAAGTTAAAACTGCCTTGGTGTTTTTTTTCGTTAAGTAGACAAAAAAAAATTAAAAAGTAAATTGTTACTTGTCCTTTAATCCACTTACAATGCATTCAATGCTTTCACCGAACATATTTTATGAAAAAAAGGAAATATAATGTAAAATGTTTTATACACAATAACATTATGGTTTTTCTATATAATATTCTGGGAATGCTTTACTGCAAAAAAAGCTCAACATCTGATATGTACCCTAGTACCATCTGTGAAGCACATAAGTGTGTTATGAGAGGAAAATTAATCAAATTGGCATCTTGGCAGCAGAAACAATGTACTAAGGAGGCATTTTGACTTACTAGCACAGGGCGTCTTTAGTTGATAAAATATTCCTAGTCTTGAATGTTTAAAGTTTTAAATTAAAAATTACCATTAATTATCACATTATAACTAAAAAAAATTGTGTTCATTTTGGAAAAAATACTGCATCCATATTATTTGATAAAAGGAAAAATACTAATAAATATATAAATATACAGAATATTTTCAGATGTCTGATTTCAAAGCATAACATGTTTTTTACACAGGGAAATAATAGTATTTAAGGATGTTATAGGAACTAAATGAAAGGAGGAAATGTGAATACATCAAAACTGAAGACCAAATGAGGTTAGGGTAAGGGGTTAGGGTAAGGGGTTAGGGTAAGGTTGGCTTAAAGTAAACTAACAGTTATACACAGTACTTTAAATAGAGTTAGAGCCTTCTTCCAATAGTGATTATTCACATATCATATATACTCGAGTATAAGCCGACTTTTTCAGCACCCAAAATGTGCTGAAAAAGTCTACCTTGGCTTATACTCGAGTCAGTATACGAGTGGCTGTGCACATTTCGCCAAAGCTCCAACTACACTTTCCCCTCCTCTGTGGGAAGTTTCTTACCTGCCGGGAAACGCTGGGAAGGTTTCTCTTTGTGAATATAAATGGGACAGAACCTGGAGACTTGCAGCAGCTCGCACCCCTCAAAAAAACAGCATAACGGTGGGATCAGTGGGGAATCTACATCAACACCCACATGATCTGTAACGTCAGCGTGGGTGCAACCCGCACTTCTACTGTGCAACTGAGTCCCTTGCCCCTGCACCCCGGATGGGGCCCGCAACCCATCCAGGGGGCTCCCGAACCTGAGGAGCCAATACTTCATGTTATGCATATAGCAATGCAGTTAGACTCATGAATAAAGGCTTAGGAAGCAGAAAAGGATCATTTCAACAGGACATTAACATTGTTCTTAACCTTGTGTAGGTAAAATGTATAAAAAGTCAAATATAAAAATGAAGTACTAATCCACCAGTGCTACACATTCTACATTTCTTGTTTATCAATTTTCCTAATTGCAAAAGCACATTTCTAGGCATGTAGTGTGTCTAAATTAAAAAAATATATTCTTTTGTATCAAGTTAAGAAGAGTTAAAAAATAAAATGAAAAGATCAAAAATAGACAATTCTGTGTGTATCTTCTTCGATGTACATGCTCAAAGACTACATTGAGAAAACCAGTGGGCATTGTATAAAAAAAAATGCAGAAGCATAAAAGCACAATCAAAGGTCAATGAAAAGTGCAGCTTTATACCAGCTGGAATTGAAATTGCTTTGTGCAGGCAAGACTAGTTAGAACTAGGTGAATGGGTGAATTTATTAACCAGGCATGGATTTGCAGCAAATTTCCACATTTCCACGCCCATGGATGTTTTCACAAAACTGTGGTGAAAATTTACCGTGGAAAATGTGTCATGACAAAAGAAAATTGGCGCGTGCATAAAAATAGTCGCTCATAAAAATTATTCGGATGGCCATAGACTTTAATGCATTTGGACAAACAATTCGCGCATATAAAAATTAATGCTTGTGTCAAAATTGTTGCATGTCAAAATTATTTTGATGCCCATTGACGTCAATGCGTTTCACAATTTTTTTGCGTTTCGCAAATTTTTCCAGAGTTTTCCAAAGTGTAACTGGACAGATTCACCCATCACTAGTTAGGAACAGGTTTTGTTAAATTTTCACAAAGTTAAAACAATAATAATGTTTATTGTTATTGTTCTCCAATAGCTTGGCATATTTGTATCCATCTGTGAGTGACATACACCAGTAGTACTGACAGAGCAACTACAATGGAAAACTCAAGTGGATCACGTTTTAAACATTTTAGACAACTCCACTGGTTTTGTTGAGGACTCAATGCATATGATGTACATACATATTTAAAAACAAGAATATTAAACCATTTCAAACCTGTAATTTTTAGTTATGCATTACTTAAACAGTACTTTATTGTAATGTTTTCATCCTCTAAATATACTCTTATAGCTAAAGATGTTTGTGTCCTTACCATATGCCCTATGGCAGGTGGTAAAGATACATCTGCCTATTTCCCCGCCCTCACTCTGCACCTTATGTCAGATTCAAGGGGTTGTTGCCTGTGACTTAGCTTTTAGTATGAGGTCGAGAGTTATATTCGGAGACAATTTGCAATTGTTTTTAATTTTTTATCGTGTTTTTAGGTTTTTATTCACATAGTTAGTTAAATAGTTAGATTGGGTTGAAAAAAGACAAAGTCCATCAAATTCAACCCCTCCAAATGAAAACCCAGCATCCATACATACACCCTCTCTACTTTTAATTAAATTCTATTTACCCATACTAACTATAGAGCTTAGTATCACAATAGCCTTTGATATTATGTCTGTCCAAAAAATCATCCAAGCCATTCTTAAAGGCATTAACTGAATCAGCCATCACAACATCACCCGGCAGTGCATTCCACAACCTTACTGTCCTGACTGTGAAGAACCCCCTACGTTGCTTCAAATGAAAGTTCTTTTCTTCTAGTCTAAAGGGGTGGCCTATGGTACGGTGATCCACTTTATGGGTAAAAAGGTCCCCTGCAATTTGTCTATAATGTCCTCTAATGTACTTGTAAAGTGTAATCATGTCCCCTCGCAAGCGCCATTTTTCCAGAGAAAACAACCCCAACCTTGACAGTCTCCCCTCATAATTTAAGTCTTCCATCCCTTTAACCAATTTAGTTGCACGTCGCTGCACTCTCTCCAGCTCATTTATATCCCTCTTAAGGACTGGAGTCCAAAACTGCACTGCCTCCAGATGAGGCCTTACCAGGGACCTATAAAGAGGCATAATTATGTTTTCATCCCTTGAGTTAATGCCCTTTTTTATGCAAGACAGAACTTTATTTGCTTTAGTAGCCACAGAATGACACTGCCCAGAATTAGACAACGTGTTATCTACAAAAACCCCTAGATCCTTCTCATTTAAGGAAACTCCCAACACACTGCCATTTAGTGTATAACTTGCATTTATATTATTTTTGCCAAAGTGCATAACCTTGCATTTATCAACATTGAACCTCATTTTCCAGTTTTCTGCCCAGTTTTCCAGTTTAGACAAATCACTCTGCAAAGTGGCAGCATCCTGCATGGAACCTATAGTTCTGCACAATTTAGTATCATCTGCAAAAATAGAAACAGTACTTTCAATGCCCACCTCCAGGTCATTAATAAACAAGTTGAAAAGCAAGGGACCTAGTACAGAGCCCTGCGGTACTCCACTAACAACACTGGTCCAATTAGAAAATGTTCCATTTACCACCACTCTTTGTAGTCTATCTTTTAGCCAGTTCTCTATCCAGGTACAAATACTATGTTCCAGGCCAACATTCCTTAATTTAACCAGTAACCTTTTGTGTGGCACTGTATCAAATGCTTTAGCAAAATCTAAGTAAATCACATCCACTGCCATCCCAGAATCTAGGTGTCTACTTACATTCTCATAAAAAGAAATTAAGTTAGTCTGGCAAGATCTATTACTCATAAAACCATGCTGGCACAAACTCATAGTATTATGATTTGCTATGAAGTCCAGTATCTTATCCTTTATTAACCCTTCGAAAAGCTTTCCTACCACTGACGTCAGACTAACTGGCCTATAGTTTTGAGGCTGAGAACGGGATCCTTTTTTGAATAGAGGCACCACATTAGCAATTCGCCAGTCTCTCGGCACTATGCCAGATCTCAATGAATCCTGAAAAATTAAGTAAAGAGGTTTGGCAATCACAGAGCTAAGCTCTCTAATTACCCTGGGATGAATACCATCTGGCCCTGGACCTTTGTTAATCTTAACATGTTCTAGTCTCTTTTGAATTTCATCATGTGTGAACCATGCATCATTAGTTGTATTACTAGAATTGGGACTGTTAAGAAGGAAACCTTCACTTACTGATTCCTCATTTGTGTAGACAGATGAAAAATATGAATTCAGAATCTGCGCTTTTAATTTGTTTTCATCAACCAGCTGACCCCCCTCTGATAGTAAGGGACCCACCCCTTCCTGCTTCATTTTTTTACTATTAACATATTTAAAAAATAATTTTGGATATTTTTTACTGCTTGCTGCAATATCCTTTTCTATAGCAATTTTAGCTTGCCTTATAGCTTCTTTGCATGATTTATTGGCCTCCTTGTACCTTATAAATGATTCGGCTGTACCAGCTAACTTGAAAGTTTTAAAAGCACGTCTTTTCTTACCCAGCATCTCTCCAGTTTGCAGTTTCAGAAATCTGGTTGCTGGGGTCCAAATTACCCAAGCAATGGTGCATTGATTTGAATTAGAGACTTGAATATGAATAGAAGAGAGGCTGAATAAAATGATGAGTAAAGAAAAGTAGCAATAGCAAAAAATGTGTAGCCTTACAGAACATTTGTTTTTTTAGATGGGGTCACCAACCTCTATGTGAAAGCTGGAAAGAGTAAGAAGAAGAAAATAAATAATGAAGAGCAATTGAAAAGTGGCATGGAATTCTCCATTCTAACAAACTAAAAGTTAATTGAAAGGTGAACCATGCCTTAAAAAAAACGCGATATGTAGAGTGCCCTGGATTCAAGTGCTTACTGAATAAACACTAAGGGCCCAGTTTTGGACTTTTTAATGCTCTATCACCTGAACATGCATAAATGAAGCTCATTGTGCATATTTTTATTGTGATCATATGCAGCAGTGGTGCTAATATCCATAACATAGTATAATGTAAGTATTATTGTATAGACTTATGATTTCCAAGTTCCAGAATATCTTCTATTTTTTATTTCTTCCTTATTATGCATACCACATTTGCAAAGCCTTATATTGCTCCATATAAAGACTGCATATATGTCATACAGGTTTTTACCTTACTGCTTAAAATAAAAATTGTGCTGTATCTAGAGCAATTCTTATAAAACAGTTATTTTGGAACAAGCATATTTGCAAATGAAAAGGTGAGGTCGGCCTCAGATTGAGAAACACATATCTAGGCTTAAAGGGGATCCATCACCCAAAAATTACCGTATTCAAAATCCTATTTTATCACATTAGTCAAGCAAAAGTAACTTTAATTACACTGTATAAATTATTTGAATCTTTTTTTCTTTAATCTGGGAACTCATAATTATAGCAAGGAGGCAGGAGCCATTTTGTGGACACTTTTTTCTTTGCATCATCTCAGCATCTTGTTTGAGCATCCGAATGGGGGACCTGATGTCCATCCCCATGCCCTGGCTACATAATTAAATGGTGAAAAGTACAAGGGAATGTGTGGAGAGCAGTGACATCTAGGAAGTGCTGAATGGAAATTGAAAGCAATTGTCTGCCCCCGCCTCTATGCCTAAGGCATAGAGGAGGGGCAAACAAGACAATATGTGATTGACAGCTGAGATTTTTAAATAAGTTTACAACAGTTATGAATGTTTTTATAAAAAATAGAAATTGGATTACATTTTTAATTTGAAAAGGACTTTTATTATATAGCTTTTTATGTTTGGGTGACAAAATAGTTCAGCACATAAAAATTGACGCCCATTAACTTTAATGTGTTTGAACAAAATAGATGCACATAAGAATTTTCGTCAATATTATTTTGATGCCCATCGACTTCAATGCATTCCGCAAATTTTTCGCCTTTTCACAATTTTTGTGGTAAATTCACAAGTTTTTCAGTGAAATAGGACAACACAAATTGTTAATTATTTACAGCTATTAGCAATCCAGCCCACTGTCTAGTATCTTATGATGTATTTCTCATTACAGCAGTTTGAACTCATGATGACAGATTTAAGTAGTGCTGCATTACGGGTTAATATTTTTAGTTTAAATTTCTCAAAGCTGAGCGTGTGGTACTGGTATATGTTCATAAGGTTTCTATGTTTTAAACGCTAGCAATAAAGGATTGTTTTTAATGAAATCGATCCCAATGGTGCTCCATGCAATGGACATTGCTGTGATTGGATGACAACTTCTTGGGGCTTGGCTGTACGCTACAGCATGGCATTTGACGAAGTCTGGTGAGTGCTCCTGTTTCTCGTTTTATGGTTGAGTGCACCATGAATCATTGGATCCCAGGGGGCGGTCCTTAATTCTTAAAATGGCAATTTTCTGTTTGGGATTACCCAATGTTACATACTACCAAACAATGTATTATGAAAATCGTTTATTTACATGAAGCAGGGTATTACATATGAGTTGTTTTATGCAATACATTTTTTATAGAGACCTACATGGTTTAAGGATAGTTTTCCTTTATACACAATTATTACAGAAAACACAACTTCAGTAAAATAATTAAGGATTTTTATTATGTAATAATAAAAGTAATGTTGAGCGATTTGGTCCGAAAGGGTACTTTTGGAAGTTGATTTATATCAATTCAACTATTAATAAATACACAAATAATATGTTTAGAAAAAAATAAATAACCATGACTCAAGATTCTTGGTTTCATATTTATTCAAAACCTTGATAGATATTTTAATTCTTTAAAATCAGTCTACACGGCTCATTTACAATGAGAATGAGTGTGCGGATTTGCTAAGTTTAAATTTTTATTCAGGAAAATGCATGCACTTCATTTCACTCTTTTATCCTGTAATTAGTAAATTTGGTGAAAATCTATTTGCATCTGCTTCGAATAGTATGGTGCTTAATGCAGGATCCCCTATACTTTTACAATCTGAGTTCTAAGTAATAAGCTAATTTTCCATGTTGCAGCTGTAGGTGTTCCTGACTTGCTAGTAAAATTGTGGGCAAAAAGCATTTTCTATAAAAAAAATGTACAGGTATGGGACCTGTTTTCCAGAATGCTCGGGACCTGGGTTTTTCTGAGTAAGGGTTATTTCAATAATAAAAAGAAAATAAGAAAACAAAAAAATGATTTAAACATTAATTAAACCCAACAGGATTGCTGTGACAAGGATTTATAATATCTCAGCTGGGATCAAGTACAGGGTACTGTTTTTTTTATAATAGAGAAAAGCGAATCATTTAAAAAAAAAATCTATTTGATTAAAAATGGCTCTATGAGAGATGGACTTCTTGTAATGTGTTTTCTGGATAATTGGGGTTCTGGCTAATGGATCCTATATCTGTTCAACTTTTGTCCATGAATTGATGCATGAGATCTAGAAAGGAATGTTGCATTGTGGGTATAAAAAAATATAACTCATTGACTGACACTATCTTTAAAAAATAAATTCATTTTATGACAAATGTGTTAATGCTTTTGTTGCATTGATGCATAGCAAAATCTTGATGTATAAGTATGTGTTTCCTCTGTGAAAGAGATCAATTTTCATTCTTGGCAGGGTCTTAATAGTTTTTGCCAATTGTGAGAGAAATTATGGAGATAGATGGTCGCTGCATTTGAACTTTCATTACTCTAAGGTCAAAGTGTAAAGGAGCAATATGTCACAGAAAAGCTATCTGGCTCTTTTTCAGTTTAATGGATCTCAATTTAAATTATATAGCAAGTGATACATGTGTGTGCGCGAAAAAATGAATTTTATCTCATAACACTTCTATTGTACAGTTCCATTTTAAAATGATGGTAAGTGAGTGCTCACATGAGTGCTCACAGCTAAATCTTCATGTGTTTGTGTACACATTTAAAATGTTATCTGTAGAGATAATCATGTGAAAGGATTCTTTAAAAATTGCCATACTTCAATTTATTATGCTTTTTTTTTTTTTAAATAGTTCATTTTTTATTGCCATTGGTAATATTTTGCAGAGAAAAAGACCCAGGTTATTATTTTCTATTGAAAAGAATAGTTTACTTTACACCTGTGTCAGAAGTAAGCGACAACCGAACACTTTTGTTATGCTGGTATAGAAATTTGTGCCAAACACTCAACACTACGGGGCACATTTACTTAGGGTTGAAAATAAATAGTAAGATCCTTCGACTTCGAATATCGAAGTCGAAGGATTTACCACATTTCCTACAATCGAACGATTGAAGGAAAAATCATTCGATCAAACGACTAAATCCTTCGAATCGACCGATTCAAAGGATTTTAATCCATCGATGGAACGATTTTCCTTCGATCAGAAAATTGTTAGGAAGCCTATGGGGACCTTCCCCATAAAAGGCTAACATTGCACCTCGGTAGGTTTTAGGTGGCGAAGTAGGGGGTCAAAGTTTTTTATTTAAAGAGACAGTACTTTGACTATCGAATGGTCGAATAGTCAAACAATTTTTACTTTGAATCGTTCGATTGAAAGTCGCAGTCGAAGTAGCCAAAAAAATCATTCGAAATTCAAAGTTTTTTTTATTCTATTCCTTCACTCGTGCTAAGTAAATGTGCCCCTACATGTATGTAATTGCATAACATTACAAATTCATGCAGTAACACTTTTATAGCAAGAGAAAACAAATATACATTATAATAGAAGATGTAAGTTGATCTTCATTTTCCAGGTGACCGACACCTGCAATTAAAGAAATCATTTTAAGACAAACATTTTTTTTCAATATTTTTTCTTGCCATGCATTCATCCAGTTCATTTAGTTTTTGCATATCAAATAAGAATTTATTGTGGATAGTGATTTTCACCTTATTTTAAGTTTGTTATAACCTGTGTCATGTGGTCACAGGACGGATGGGAACACATTTCCTGGGTGGAGATTCTACTAAATGAGACATGAACTAGTCATGCAGGAAATTTAAAAAGGTTCTTCCATTAAATTTGCTGGCAGTTCTATTACAACAATCAATATGAAGCTAATTACCACTCCACCCTGATTGTTAAGCCATTTTTCATTTAAAATAAATCATCTTCCACTTCATTATTACAAGGGTTTGTGCAGTAAACCCCTAATATCAACATGCCAATTTACCTCTATTCTGAAGAAAAGTTTAGCCATTAAGCTTCAGTGTTGTTACCGTTACCTTCAGTCTTCAATTTGTTCTATTGGACTTTCAGTGTATTCTTTCTATTTACACTGAATCTTAAAGGGATCCTGTCATCAGAAAACATGTTTTTTTCAAAACGCACCAGTTAATAGTGCTACTTCAGCAGAATTCTGCACTGAAATCCATTTTTCAAAAGAGCAAACAGATTTTTTTATATTCAATTTTGAAATCTGACATAGGGCTAGAAATTTTGTCAATTTCCCAGCTGCCCCTGGTCATGTGACTTGTGCCTGCACTTTAGGAGAGAAATGCTTTCTGGCAGGCTGCTGTTTTTCCTTGTAAATGTAACTGAATGTGTCTCAGTGAGACATGGGTTTTTACTATTGAGTGTTGTTTAATAGATCTACCAGGCATCTGTTATCTTGTGTCAGGGAGCTGTTATCTGGTTACCTTCCCATTGTTCTTTTGTTTGGCTGCTGGGGGGAAAAGGGGAGGGGGTGATACCACTCCAGCTTGCAGTACAGCAGTAAAGAGTGATTGAAGTTTATCAGAGCACAAGTCACATGACTTGGGGCAGCTGGGAAATTGACAATATGTCTAGCCCTATGTCAGATTTCAAAATTGAATATAAAAACATCTGTTTGCTCTTGTGAGAAATGGATTTCAGTGCACAATTCTGCTGGAGCAGCACTATTAACTGATTCATTTTGAAAAATAATTTTTTCCCATGACAGTATCCCTTTAATAGGTTACAGATGGCCTACTTTAAGCAACTTTGCATTTGATCTTTTAGATTTATTGTTGTTGTTATTTTTTATTATCAGGTTCTCTCCTATTCATTCTGACTTACAAACTGCTGGCATGTTGGCTAGCAACCATATAAAATATCTATGCTAGCAAACAATTAATTGCCATTTGTCATTGTGCTGTCATGAAGTTACTTTATATGTGAACTACTCCTTTAAGGTACCATCAGTTTCAATACCTAGTCAAATGAATCATCCAATAATAAAGGCCACAACCACCCATAATGAAATGTGAGGCCATAGTGCCTTCAAATGAGGACATAACAGAAACATTTAAGACCCACAACTTTGTTGCAAACAAATCAAATGTTTTATTGTCTATACAGCTACTTTGCTTCAAAGTCTTCTGAAGGTTTACAGGCTGGCACAGAAGTAAGGGGTTCTATTTCATACTGATGGTGGCACAGTAGCCTAATACTTCAGGAATGACAGATGCATCTACCTTTATTAAAGGAATTGTTCAGTATAAAAGTAACAACTGGGTAAATAAATGGGCTGTGTAAAATCAAAATGTTTTCAATATAGTTAACTAGCCAAAAATGTAATGTATAAAGGCTGGAGTGACTGGATTTCTAACATACTGCCTGGTAACCTGATAATTAGGGATGTAGCGAACTGCCGCCGATGTGTTCGCGAACGCCGTTCGCGAACACCGGCAAAATTTGCGAACAGTTCGCGAACTGTTCGCGAACTTCGAACATCCGAAAATCGTTCGATTTGAACGATCGAAGGATGGAAATCGTTCGATCGAAGGATTTTCGTTCGAATCGAACGATCGAAGCCATTCGATCGAATGATTTCATTCGATCGAATGCTTCGATCGTTCGATTCGAACGAAAATCCTTCGATTTTAGCGGTCTAATGGTCGAACGATCGAACGATTTTGACGCGAACGCCTATTGGCGAACGTCGCGCGACGTTCGCGAACTTGCGGCGGACGCGAACAGTCGAAGTTCGCGCGAACTAGTTCGCCGGCGAACAGTTCGCTACATCCCTACTGATAATTGGTGGAAACCAAATCAGTGACTTGAGGGGACGCACATAGGTCATAACTGTTTGCTTTTGAATCTGACCTGTATGCAAAGGATCAAAAGTAAACTCACTGAAAAGTTATGTCCCATGTGGCCCCCCCTTAAGATCGCTGACTAACTCAGAGTTAGAGAGCTGAAAATCAGGAAGTTGTGTTCTGTTCTGTTATATTAGACATACTGTATGCTCACTCCAGCCTTTGTAGATTACATTTTTGGCTAAGTAACTATATTAGAAACATTTTTGATTTTGCACAGTCTATCTATGTTTAATTTTTACATTTAACTGTTTCTTTTAAGTCTTGGACATTTGTTTCAGGTACAGCATTCTGGAGCATAAACAAAATGTTGTTGTGATACAAAGCTTGCCATAATAACGATATCCACAAAATGGCACCTGCCTGCTTGCTGTGATTGTGAATTCCAAGACTAAAATAAACAAGATTTAAATCATTTAAGTAGTGTGAAAGTTAAGAATATGATATAGGGGTTAGTATTATTTTTTAGAATGACAGGTTCCCTTTAAATATGGATTGTACAGGAGACTTTATTTAGAATAATAGGGCTGTTTGTCATGTGAAAAATAATTAATAAATGTTTATTCTGGGTCTTATGTAAATAAAAACAGAATGAGTGCAAAGGAGATACGGATCACGAATCGTATTATATGGTGTGTCTACCCAGCTTAATGTGAGGTGAGTTATGGGTGATAGATTGTAAAGATTGTAAAGATTCTAACATGTACCCAAGAAAGAATATTGATTAGAATTTCAGGCTATTTTATTGGTACAAAGTGTCTAGTGCAAGTATTTAATAATGAGCCTCAGTTTTGCCATTTCTTGTCAGTTTATATCAAATTATTAAAATAAATGGAATTTGAGAACTGTTTCTTCTTAAACCTTGCTTTCTAATGGTCTTAAACTTTGTGTAAGTGTCCTGTAAATACACTGGAACTGGACATGTGAGACATGATATTTTAAATTTAGAAGCTGTAAAGTGTATAGTTAAAATTCAGAAACCCTAAGGATTATCTAGCTAGTCAGTTTGTAGTCCAAAGTATAGATATTGGGTTATGATCAGTCTGCAAGGAAAAGGTAAATAAATATTTATTTTTCCTACAGAAGAATATTTTAACTCTCCTTCTGTACAGTATTCAGATACAAGTACAACAGTTTCCACTACATGATTTGTCAAACAGGTAGCCTCTGTGTTAGGAAATCTATGATCCAAGGTAGAAAAGAATGTTGCTCGCTAAGTTCTTTAAATACTTCTTTGTGCCAAGGGTTGACTATTCATAACATGTTTCTTCATTGGCAATACAATTGTAGACTTCTCAATCACATCTTGCTGTTCCAGATTAGTAAATGCAGATTGGATTACTTTATCAAAACAACAAAAACCAATATCAACCATTTCATTTTTTCAGGCAGCTGCAGGTAGAACAATGGTAAAACATGTTATTGTTTTCTATTGGATACTGCTTATTCCAACCAAGTAGAATAAGCATTTCAGTTTCTGATGCCCTGGTTTAACATCAGGTTCAATTTGTTTACTGGTTCCTTAGTTGTTGGCACTGGTTGCATAGATGAAGCAGGGATTATAGCAATGTGTTGCAGCGATATGTCCGCCAAGTGTAACGTTACCGTTATTCACAATCTACAATCTAAAAATCTTTTGTGCATTAGTTGTCTTACACACAGGTGTCTCCAAAGTGCGGCCCGGTTTCAAATTTACACCGGCCCTCAGCCTCCATCATGAAATAATAATGAGGCCCTCCAGCACAGTGCGATCAGGAATCGCGTAGCCGTAATATTAAGGCACATTAGTGTAATGTTCTGCCACTTGGTCTATACTGCTGCCTGTGTGCTGAAGGTGTTGGCAAGAGACACGTACTGGCACATAGTGACACGCCGCTCTCACATACTTCTTTAGGGCTGAAGGTGTCAATAGACGTACTGACGTGCCAGTACAGTAAACTAAAGAAGTATGGCTTCACTACGTTCCAGTACGTGTCTATTGGTAACACCTTCAGCACACAGGCAGCATTATAGACCAAGTGGCAGATCATTTCACTAATGTGCCCAAATATTACTGCTCTGATTACTCGATTCCTGTTATTTAATCTTAATGGTTCAAAGAATGGCCGGCTGAATGGTCGGCCCCCACACATTTTCACCTCACCAAATTTGGCCCTCATTGCAAAAAGTTTGGGCACCCCTGTCTTACAATTTACTGTGACTGACAGGTAATAATAATAATAAATTACCAATGTCATCAAGGGCATTGCATTATAGTTTATGCTGCACTGTTTAAATAACATGGGAAGCCTGATTTCTTCACTGTAAGTGACTCTCATCTTTGCAGTTGGCCTGACAATGAACTTTATTGAACGTATGTGCTGAATTCTCAACAGTCCCCTGACTGAGCATTTTTACTTCTGAAAAACAGCAGCTTCAGTGTGACTAGCATTTGCAATAATTAATCAAATTATAAGAGCTGTCATTCTTTAATGCAATGAATTTCAGTTTTTCTTCTGCTTGTACATTTTGTCTCTTAGATAAACCTGGTAATAAGAAGCTCTTGCAGTTGTAACCAAATAGTTTGGTAGATATGTGATGCATTAATTAAGACGCCATTCTACCACCTTAAACATTAACCAACACCATTCTCATCCCTATAGTCCACCCAGTAGACAATAAGGATATCCATGTTGGGATGAAACAGGACATAGCTATATTTACAAACAAGAAAATGTTATAAAACAGTTAACAATAATAAGTGTGAAAAAATCTAATAAAACATGCAAAACATGCTAAAGCAGAATGATAAATTGGAAACCAATGACTGAAGACGTGCAGCAGATCACAATGGGCAAGTGATTGTAATATATCTCTCCACGGACCCCTTGCCAAAGAGACCATACACACATCTCAAGTGCAAATCAATCTGGTGCCTAGCCCTCATTCATTCAAGTGACAAATAAAAGAACCAAAAATAGACATCTGCTTTCCACCACAGGCCTGCCTACAGAGTAGCTGAGCAGAACTGTTTAATGTGTCAACTGGAACAAAAAAGGTTCTAATTATTGCCCTTTGCAAATCCCAGCTTCCTTGCCTTCCCTTACTCTGCTCACCAATCCATCTACCATCCCTATAGCCTGCCCCCCTAGCAGTTATCTCACTACCCCTTCCTTGCCTGCTTCCCCACTTATCTGCACCACTTCAGTTGTGGCTCCTTCTTCCCCACACTGTGCTCCCATATGGAGCCCCATTTATCTGCCTTACCAGAATTTATATCATGCAACCACATTTATGCTAAGTTATTTATTGCAACAAGAGCTATATTATTATGAGCAAATAAGTAAGCATCTTTCCTAGCAGCAGGTAGCTCTTTTTGGATAGCAGAAAGTTTGAAATTGTCAGATGTATGAGATCAAGCCATAAAAAGCATTGCTCCTACCAAGTCTTATTGCCGAACAAGATTAACACAACAAGTACTGTATAAATAAGTGAAACTTGCACATGTATAAAGTCAGGGGACTTGCACAAGTATAAAGTAGTAAATTGAAACAGTTGTTGACTAACAATTGTCAGGCTCTGCTGAGATTCAAGCTGGCGAACTTTGGGTTTCAGGCTTTGTCTTAACCTTTGGGCCAGGTGAGCAGCTGTCAGGCTGCCTCACTATCTATTACCTGGCCTTTACAATCTTTGCCCAGCAGCAGCCTGATTGGTGGGTTGCGGTCAGCCAATCAGGGCTGACCCTGCCCTATATGAGACCAGCCCTCCTCACCCTCAACTCCTGAGCATTGCCCTTAGATAGGTTTCCGTCTTTAGCCTTTTAACCTGCTTTGTCTTCCTTGCACCTTTCCTTGCTAGTCTGAAGCTTGCTCTGTATCTTGCGACGACCTTTGCCTTGTCTGTCTTGTCCTGGCCTGACCTTGTTCCTGCTCCAGTCCTTGTTCCTGTTCCAGTCTGTGTTCTACGCCCTCTCTGTTCTGTCCTGACTCATTGCCCTCTGTCCTGTGCTGACTCATTTCCCTGTTCCTGCCCCTCCATTTCCATTCCCGTAGGTACAAACAGCTCCTGCCTCAAGGACTCACCCTTCTCTCATCTGCCTCCACAGCACCTCTAACCTCACCCTTGACAACAACTTTCTATAGTATAGTGCTTTCTTATATTCAATATACTCTGTAAGGTACTGTCACGGCTGGCACCCAATACCAGAACAAGTGCCAAGTCTCCTGGTCTCGGCTCGGCTTCACCAGTAGTTACCACCTTTGGGCTTCGGGAGGAGCCCTCAGCTTACTTGGGTGCCACCTGGACTTAACGAGGGGTACAAGGCGAGATGTTCTGGCTGGCAAAGGGGCACGGCTGTTAGCAGAGTCTTTTGGGCCGAAGGTCACGGTACAAAAGGATAAGGCAGAAGGATGGTCAGACAGGCTGGGTCGAGGCAAGCGGATATCAGAATCGTCAGGCAGGCAAGGGTCAAAACCGGGTTGTCAATCAAGGGGTTAAGCTGGAAGAGTTGTCGTAGGCAGGCAAGGATCAGGACACAGACTGCAGAATAGTCAAGAAACAGGCAGGAGTCAAAACAAACAGATTCAGGATCAGATGAACAAAATGAAACCACTAGAAACCAAGTTCTATCATGGGCACCTGTCTGCAGTCAGAATGGGCCTTTTATAGGGGAAAGAATTTGCGCCAAACAACGTGCATTTTCACGCCAAAGCGCGCTGGTGTAAACACGCCAGCGTGCCTGTGCCTATAAACAACATGCAGGCGCGCCCTAAGGAAGGCAAGATGGCAAAGGAAGAGGACCACGCGGCGGGCGTCCCCGCCACCCCACTAGACAACCAGGGCAGGTAGGTTTTGTTACAGGTACTCTGATTTTACTCTGAATGACTCATCAAAACATTATGCACATTAAGGGGCACAAAGTTGTGACCATCAGAGAACACACGCTATGTGTTTTGAATAATTGCAACTTTAATGTATAATCTAGTGCTAGCTGTAGAACCCAGTCCTCATAGAAGCAAGGGATCCTGGTCCACTGGGTCTCCTGGCAGGCATAAGCAACCTAACATAAAGACATAGGGGCAAATTCACTACGCCAGGCGTAACTTTGCCGCACTTCGCCACACTACCCCAGGCTTAGTTTCGCCAGCGCTTCGCAAATTCACAAAAATCCGAAGTTGCGCTCAGGGGTAGCGTAAGGTTGCGAAGTTGCGCTAGCGTTGATTCGCTAAGTAAAGCGAAGTTACGCTAGCGAAGGCTAATTTGCATACGGCGCCAAATTCAAATTTCAATGGAGGAATACGTATCAGCACTACAAATGGCTAGAAAACCTTCAAAACATCAAATAAAAATTTTATTTTGCCCTACACATGTGCCCACTGTCTAGGTAAGTTGCCATGAGTCAGGAGATGTAGGGGGGAAGGAGGGGAGCCCCAAAAAAAATTTCGATCTTTTTCAGCCTATCACCCATAATGTAGAAAACACGCCAGCGTTTTTTGGGACTTAGAAAAAATTTTGACTTTTTTTGAAGCAATGCCTATCTACTCTATTGCGCTTCGCCTGGTCTGAGGTGGCGAAGGAACTCTAGCGTAAATGGTAGCGTTCAGTACACTGCGCGCGTTACTGAATTTTCGTAGTTATGTCGCTAGCGAAACTTCGCCAGGCGTAAGGGTGCAAAGTAACACTAGCGAAACTACGCCAGCGTTCGTTAGTGAATTTGTGCAGTAACGAAAATGCCAAACGCTAGCGAAGTAACGCTACCGTTCGGTGCTTCGTCGCTTAGTGAATTTGCCCCATAGTCCCTTTAGTTTGTGCTCTGGGGTTGAAGAAAGTTGGACTCAAAACAGTGAAAGTGATTTGTTGATATGTTAATAAATAAAAAACACATTTTAGACAGCCTTAGCCAACTTTAAAATTAAGCGCAGTGGTTGTGACTTACAGCTTACTGTACTTGGCACAGAAACACAAGATCCTTAGTGAAGATAAAAGATGTTCTCTAAAGGTTATATATAAATTTGTAACATGGTACCACTTTGGAACAAACTTTAGTAAAATGTAGAAGGCACTAACCTATCCTGGTAATAAATAAGAAGTCATGAGAACAAATAACAGTTTCACTGTGATGAAAAATAGCACAATATTATTAAACCTAGATAGACACATTCCACTGAAAATATACACAATATCCCACTGTATGTATGCTATTTAGTGTTTGGAAATATATTATTCTTTTAACTTAAACGTCCTTGTCTCTCCTTTCCCTATGAGGCAGAAACTTACTTGTTTGTTCTCTTACTTTTTCTGTAGTCTTTTATCCCTTCTTCTTTCTACTTAATGCTTTAAACTTAATAAAGTTAGAAAAAAAGGTACAGACACATTGTGGTTATCAGTATATTAAAAGAAATCTGAAATCTGCTCCAACCTTTTCAAACTGATTTTATGCATTACTTGATTATTGGCATGAAAGAACATTTTTCAGAAAATCCTTTCAAAGCAGCCTCAACATCTACAAGTTATGGCATACATACTACATGAAAACACATAATTTCTGAGCTCTCCATTTATACTCCAGCTAAAGTGAGTCTATAAGTAACTTTTCAGAATCCAAACCCAATCATAGGGGAAGGATCTTCTCAAGCAATCAATTACTGTCAAGTTAAATAAATGTTTTCTCAAGATGACCTTCTCCAAGGCATGGTATCAGTCCCTTTTCAGTTACACATTAGTGTCAAATTAAGTGATCTCGTGGTCAGGATTATTTTTTTTTATGATTATTATTTCTTGGGATAAAAAGGAAATATAAATAATTTACTTGTTTTTTTCAAGTATTAAAAAACAACATTTTGCTGAGATTCTGAGGAAAAAAGACATTTCTTTTTTACATGGGAGAAATCACCACATGGGTGATACCTGTTTTTTTTCCCATACTGCTATTTAATTGTATTGCCCCCTATAAGGTCCACTTGGAAACCCCAGCACTGAAAATGTAAAAGGTTAATACTTTTTATCGTAATTGTTAGTCCCAGTCACTAGTGAGGCATGGGATCCCTTTTAGAAGGTTCTGGGAGTAGGCATGGAATCCCTTTTAGCAGGTTTTGGTAGAAGGCATCTGGTGGGAGGGAGGGGGATTGCTTCTTAAAATAGTGTGCCATCTTCTCTTTGCCAGAAGAAGATAGAGTGGATTACACTAAGGGGCCTGAAGTCATCTACCTCAGAAAGGTGACAATAGTGGATAGATATTGGAGTGTAATGTAATTAGTATATGGTTTTGCCAAGCTCAGATAGCTCAGCGACTGAGGCTCCACCGAGAATGGGGTCAGAACCACAGTGCTAACTCCCCAATCGACAAGTGATAACATGGCTACTTTTGATGTGTGCTACATCCTGGGTTAGACACCTTTGTGCCAAGTGAAAGGGAAGTGGTGGCCAAAAATTATAAAAGAGGGTGCACACCCTTTAAAATATATAATGCGAGGTGCTAATCCAAAAGGAGACTCCCCATGTGGGTCTCTAAATCTAACAAATAGAAAATCTGGAAAGGATTGCACACTCAATTTATAAAAATTAAATCATATATTTATTACATAAGAAAAAAATAGAAACGAAAATGATACAAAAATGACAAAATTAAAAATTAGGCCAACACGTTTCGACCATATTGGTCTTCCTTAAGGGCACAAAAAAAAAAAAAAAAAAACCTTCAACCATATTGGTCTTCCTCAGGAAGACCAATATGGTTGAGATGCGTTGGGCTCACTTTTATTTTTGTATAATTTTTGTTTCTTCTTTTAATAAATATATGATTTTTATAAATTGAGTGAGCAATCATTTCCAGATTTTCTAAAAAGGTGGCCAAAGTTTTAGCTCTGTTTTATCTGTTCATATTGTTGGGAGGTGGGTCAAATACTAAAATAATTCTGCTAGTGACTAAGAAAAAAGCTGTCCATCTGAAAGACTGTGTTTATTACATTCTCAGTGTTAAACAGCAAGTATTTATTTTGTCTGCAACAGTGGTGTGTGCACTAAAGAGTTTATTCGGCCATCACTACAAAAGCTGCTGAAAACCACAGTAAAATATGTTACACATGTAAGGTACAGTAATTCCTGCCTGGATATGTAATGTACAAGTTTAGTTTTATTAATCATTATGATTCCAGGACTGGTGTGACTATGGGGCGGCTAACGCTAGCGCAAATTTGCCAATGTGACGTAATTTTGTTACTTCGCCCATTTACTAAATTTGCCCCTTTGTGGTTAGTGATGGGTGAATTTGTCCTGTTTTGCAAATTTCCTAAAACAGGTGAAAAATTACCAAAACACAGATTTTGATGCCGGCGACAATTCGCAAATATGATACATTCTTACACATTTTTACTTTGTTAAAATCCCAATGAAAATGGACTGGAGAAAGAAGAGATTTTAAAGCACTTTGAAAATTCACCATCTAAAACCTGCTGAAGTGCTGTTTTAGCCTATGGGGGACCTTGTAGAACCTATATGGAGTCAATTGTTGAACTTTGAGAAATCAAAGTTTTTTTGGGGGTAAAAAATCTGAATTATTTTATTAAAAAATCGAGCCTATGGAAGATGGCCTTCCCTTAATGCTGAACTTTCTGGATAATGGGATTCTGGATAACAGATCCCATTACAGGGCAGGATGCAAAGTGGAAACAAATGGGCTTGTTTTTCATAAGTTTGCAACCTGCCCTTCAATGAAGTCCTAAGTGTTTATAAGATTTGGGTTTAATGCAAAGTCTGCCTTGGATTTGAACCCTGAAATCCTAATAGGCCAGGAACATATTAGGCTTTGAAAATGTACCTAGCTGGTTAGTTATTATAACATCATACTAGGTAGACAATACATTAGTTGGTTAGATGATGTATTAAGACCAGACAAAAGACTTTGTATTATTGTGCTTGGTCATGACATGAATTGAGACAAGATGCATTTATGCTGATGCATTTATGCCTGGCTAGGAGATGCATTCTTACATCAATACAGGCAGCTCTTGCAATCACCAGCAAAAGCATGCTAGGCTTGCTATCAAGCCTACTTGGGCTAAACAAAATAAAGCACAATTATATGAACCCCGTGCTGTTTTAGCCTATGGGGGACCTCGTAGAATCTATATGGCGTCAATTGTTGAACTTTGAGAAATCAAAGTTTTTTTGGGGAAAACTTTGAATTGAATTCAATCGAATTCACTATTCCTTCAATAGTACGATTAGAATCCAGCCGAATACGGACCTCTTTGACCCCAAAAAAAACTTCAACTTCACATCGGTTGGGCTTTTTGAAATCGAATTTCGAAGTTTTTTCAATTCGAAACTCAACCCTTGATAAATATGTCCCTAAGTGAGGTGGTGCAAAGGCTGCAGCTTGCTTTATTTGGAAAACACTCAAAAAACTTCCAATGAATTCCCTAATTGAGAATTAGTCCATGACAACTATGAATTTTTTCAAATAAACCTGGCAAGCCTCTGTTAATCATAGCAGGCTGTGTTACCATACTGTATGTCTCAAAATAAGAACTGCCATGAAACAGGCCAGAATTAATCTTTAACTTTTAACTAATTTCCTCCATGCAAGCTGTAACCAAATAAATGAGATGTTTTTGTTTTCAATTAAATATTATGGAGGTGGGTTTGTAAAGAGCAGCATGCCCTTCCACATTGGCTCGCCGAGCATGAAAAGAGGTTAAGCCTGTTCCACCATTTGGCTGTCCCACAGCTAAGCCGCCAATCAAACCTCTCAGCAAATCGGTGAAGCGGACAGATAGCCAATAGGGCCCTGAAATCATACCCCCACAGCCTGGCCCGGCTCGCACCAACCCCATGGAGTCGCAGGGGAGTAGTCACTATTTAGGGTGGAGTATTCACTATTAAGTTTACCATTAAGTAGTTTGTGGAGTGTAATTGGGGTTTTAATGTGATATCGGTCTAAGGTTTAAACTGTAATATCAAAATAGACAGTGGACTTTTAAGCATTACTGTATGTTAACATAATAGGTAAACAATTCATTATTTACTGTTATGCAACATATGGTTACATGCTGCCTTATGATATTGCATTAAAGAGGAGAAATAATCTAAAATAAAACTTAAAACTTCTCAGTAATATCATAAGCATATAAACACCATATGCTTAATAAACACATTGCAGAACATTTGCAGCAACACAGAACATACTCTGAATTGGAAGCTTGCTTATACACCTGAAAGAATAAAAATGTTCATGTCACAGCATGACGGATGGAACATCTCTACTGTACGTGGGCACTTGTAAGCCATTCTAATTCATTATATTAAACATGTTAGACATGAGATTGCTGCCCGAAACATTCCAAGGATAAACCATTGTAGTTGGCAAGATGATAAATTGGAAACATTTGCCAATTTATGCTGATCTTAGCAGATATAATACTATGCCTTTTTTAAGATGCATTGTGACATATTTACAGGCAGAGCTTGTAATCACCAGAAAATAATGCTGGACCTAAGCACACATATGGGGAAAATGTTAGGGGCAGATTAATCGAAATGTGAGTTTAAAATGTAATCTATAAAAGCTTTGGAATTTTTAGAAGTGTATTTATCAAATTGTGAACTCTAAATTTGACTCATTGATAAATGAATAAAACACAGGTGAGTTTTTTAATGTATATAGCTAAAACATGGGTGAGTTTTTTTTATGTATTTAGCTCTAAACTCACATTTTGATAAATCTGCCCCTTAGTCACCAATTCCTTTGCAAAGATTTGCCAATTTAATTAAGCAGCCTATTTACAAGGTCTCATTTACAAAGTACAGGTATTGGATCTACAGTATTATCCAGAATGCTTGGGACCTGGGGATATACCTGTAATTTGGATCTTCATACAATAACACAAAGCATTCAGATTTGGTTAGAGGTCATCCAGCAGTAAAGCAGTAGCTAAGGTATTCTTATAAAAGAAAAAAATTCTTTATTAAGACATATGTAAGCCTGACACGTTACGTGCCTAAGGTGGGCACTTACTCATAGGCTAGTCTTCCCTGTTTGTAATTTCCTTATAAAGGGGTATTATCCAATTCAAATGCAGGACATCATGCTGGTCTGAGAGAAGCCTCGTAACAAAGACATGTGCCAATAGATGTATATTGCCTGTATTGCAACATACTGAGCCTTATCCAATAGGGACAAACATCTTATTACATTGGCCCATATCTTTGTTACAAGGCCTATCTCGAAGGACCGGTATGATGTAATGCATTTTAATTGGTCAATACCCCTTTATAAGGATGTTACAAACAGGGAAGTCCACTAGCCTTTAAATAAGTGCCCACCTTAGACACAAAACACGTCAGACTTACATATGTCCTAATAAAGATTTTTTTACTTTTATAAGAATACCTAGCTAAAGCTACTGCTGGATGAACTCTAACCACATCTGAATGCTTTGTATTTTCCCAAAAATTTGGCAAACCCTTGGACTGGGGGTAACCCTGATAGGAGACCATCTTTGCAGTTTTGATTTTGTACTTGTTAATTATATATTATCTTAATTTTTATTTTTGACTTTTTTTGTCAAAGAAATGGAGCCACACACCAGTACTTATATGTCTTCATTTACTAAAAATGAATGTAAACATTTTATTGTTTTGCCTCTGCTGAGGATTAATTACATTTTAGGAAGAACAAGGTACTGTTTCTTTATTACAGAGAAAAGGGAAATCCATTATAAAAATCTGAATTATTTTATTAAAATCGAGTCTATGGATGGCCTTCCCTTAATTCTGAACTTTCTGGATAATGGGATTCTGGATAACAGATCCCATATCTGTACAGGGCAGGATGCAAAGTGGAAACAAATGGGCTTGTTTTTCATATGTTTGCAACCTGCCCTTCAATGAAGTCCTAAGTGTTCAGCTGTTGATGCACAGATTTGGGTTTAATGCAAAGTCTGCCTTGGATTTAAACCGTGAAATCCTAATAGGCCAGGAACACATCAGGCTTTGGAAATTTACCTAGCTGGTTAGTTATTATAACATCATACTAGGTAGACAATTCATTAGTTGGTTAGATGATGTATTAAGACCAGACATAAGACTTTGTATTATTGTGCTTGGTCATGACATGAATTGAGACATTGTATATTGTCGAGCACGCATTAGGTGCTATCATTTTAAGCCTGGCTACAGTGGCTAGTGAATTAAATAAGATATTGTAAAAGGCAGAAGTTGCAATTGCCACCAAGTTTAATGGGAGTTAAAATGAATACATACGTACATTAACCTTGCTTTAGAAGTATACTGGGGAACTTTTGAATTTTTTTGCAGTGACTCACAGGACACATTCTATTGTATAAAATTGAGTATTATATTTGTGCTATATAGGTGCACTTGTGAGTCATTTGGTTTTATTATTTGAACCATGTCAGATATGTAATTACTGGCCAAGCCTTCTCAAAGATAAAACATCTGTCTACAAGATGCATTCATGCTGATGCATTTATGCCTGGCTAGGAGATGCATCCTTACATCAATACAGGCAGCTCTTGCAATCACCAGCAAAAGCAAGCTAGGCTTGCTATGAAGCCTACTGGGGCTCAACAAAATACAGCACAATTATATGAACCTCATATTCAGAGGTATATTGCAGAACATTTTCAGCAACGCAGAATAAACTCGGCACCTGTATGTACAACTGCAATAGTAAAAGATAAAGTCATATCATTACATGACTCATGGTACACGTTGGATTTTACAGGTGCATTTGTTAGTCATTCTAACTCTTACTGTGAAATTTGTCAGACATAAGAGTACAGCCCAAGACTTCTACACAGATAAAACAGTGTGTTTGGCAACAATATGTATTTGAAATATCTTTCTGTTATGCAGTAGCATAGTGCTAGGAAATACATTTTGGCATTATTAGATGGTGCTTGTATAACTGAAAGCATCAAGATATTCATATCATAACATGACTCAATGTCTGTACAGAAGCAACTGTATGTCATTCTAGCTCATTATGCTAGACATGCCTGACATGAGATTGCTGCTCAAGACTTGGAACAATGCAGTTGGCAACAAGATGAATTTAAAATGATTTTCAATATATTCCATGAACCTGCACCCCATTTTATCCACTCTGTAGCCACTCCTTTCCCTTAATCCCTCACAAACTAACCTTAATCGATGCCCCCCTTGCCTTCCTAACCTGGAAAAGGCTTCCTTCCTTAAAGTCTATGGGAGATGAACAAGCGTTCTTGATATCAAATAAAATACCTAAAGCATCATTATAGACACTGCATGCATTATCATGTATATGCCTGGCTCCTGGAAGCATTATAACTTTTAAAGAGACAGATCTTGCACTAGAAATATGGCAGTAACTTAAAGAATTACCACTTAAACAAAGTTAAGTGGTAAATAAATGTTTGAGAACCCTACGGACACATCTACTGCATGGACCCACCCATCTCATACATTCTTTAAAACATGCTGGACATAAGATTTCAACTAAACTCTTCCAAATATTATTTCTTAATAGAGCAAATTTCATGCAAATTTGATTTACAGATAAAAAGTTACACTTCAATTTACACCACTATTATGGATTGTCATATTAAACCTTAATCCTAAAGCATACTAATGCCTGCTAATTATCATCATCAGTATTATGCTCATCATTTGCTTAAAACTTCAGTCAGTTAACCGTTTAAGTGAATTCAGTTAAAAGGTGTGACCTGACTCCAGACTAGATTGTAGCGTGTGTAATTGTGCACGGGTAAGTGTATAAAGCAACAAATAGTGATGGGCGAATTTGTCCTATTTTGCTAAAAAATTCACAAATTTACCACAAAATTCACAAAACAGCAAAAAATTTTGCAAAACGCATTGGTCATTGGGAGTCAAAATAATTTTGACACGTGTCAATTGATGCCCGCAATAATTTTTATGTGCACAACACTTTTTTTACGTGCACCGATTTTGTCCAACTGCATTAAAGTCAATGGACTTCCGAATAATTTCAAACAGCGTCAATTTTTATGCGAGTGGCGGATATTTTTTTTTCCGCTGCAGTTGCACAAATTCATTCGATGTCGTAGAAACACGGAAATTTAGGCTGAATTTATTCGCCCATCACTAGCACCAAATGTAAATTGGGCAAAATATAACATTACTAATACTTCTTATAATGAGAGTATATTTTTCTTTTGATTTTACCTTTTGCTTGGGGAAAATAAAAATGACTAGTTTATACTGACTCCATCCAACTAAAGAAAAAGAATACATTGTTTTGTAGGGATAATGAAAATGGACAAATAAAATGCATCTTTTCTAAATTGCAAGTAATAAGTGAGCATGGTATTAAAGCCATCATACATAGACGAATACAATCCTACAGGCTTATTCATACACATTATAGTAAAAGCATAGAAAAACAATTTTCCACAAGATATTGATTAGCAGCTTAATTACATATGCCAGAAGAAGGTATAACCAAAGAGATTAAAGATAATCCTATTTCATGGAACACTGTCAAAACCTTAAGGATATTTCAGAAAGGATTTGTGTGTTTTTCTTGCAATTGTTTCAAGATATGCCGTATTCTTTATATTTTACTAGTTCTATCGTTGTTCAACATTTTTGAGGCAAGTAAATTAGGGGAAAGTTCACACACAAACAACATTATCTAGCATACTTAGCCTGCAAAACAATTTTTCCCAAACATGCTCACCTGTTTATATCTACAATAAAATATGCAGCCCTGCTAATATGAATACTGATAATTTGCCTTCAAAAAACAGTGGCATTAGAGCAGAAATGATCTTAAGTAACTTTAATGTTCTTTGATTCACAAAATAGAGTGAATCCTATCTGGATTGTTCTATGGTTTGGTTCCCACCAATCAGTTTCAGGTCCTTGTCCCCTGTGGAAAAGTCCCCAATTGCAGCTATTGACCAAAGAATGTTTTTGGCTCAAAATCCCCATGACTCTACTGTAGTGGAGCTGCTTTTGCTTTGACACCAACAGCAGTGTAATAACATCAGCAAAGTATAATATGTAATTATTTTCTGTTTTTATTAAATGGAACGTTGCAGCTGTGACCTTGAGTTGGTGTAGTCTAGGGACGATGGTAAAAAATAGGTGTGACCTACAAATTTGTGAGACCTCCTATACGTCTCTGGAAAATTTATAATAAAGCTATTCTTCAAATGACAGAATAAAATCTCAAATATTAAACCTGCTGCTTCCATTCTAAATAAAAATGTATTTGCAATGGATCTACCTACACCAGTGAAAGGCCCATGTTCAAAAGTAGGCAATACTCTAAAATACATAGTATTATTTTTATCATTATTGCTTTAATTATTAAGAGACTGTACCTAACCATTCATTGATGATGAACCACCCCAGCTCCAGTTTTATGCTCAAAACTACCTAGATGTAACCGTCTAAGCCCCTTTAAAGATAAATTTATAATACAGGAATGGGATCCTTTATTGGGAAACCTGTTAATAGTCTTTTATAATATGTGGTGTTAGACACACTTAGGCTTCTTTTATGTAATCTGTGGGGTCCATTATTACCACAGCACCCCCTTTATCAGTTGGTTTAATTATTAAGTCCTTGTTGGTTTTCAAAGTCCGTATAGCATTTTTTCTCCTGGATACTGATATTGTAAATCAACTTTTTGTCTGGCCAGTATATTGGATGTAACCCTTTTTCTGAAACAATCAATGTATTGGTCCAGTTTCTGGTTTTGTCCTGGTTGTGGGGTCCAGTTGCTATTCTTTTTTGCTTTGTTTAAACGATTCTCTGTGTTATCCTCTAGTTAACTCTTTGAGCCTTAATCTCCGAAAAAACTCCTTCATGTCGCTGCAGAGCTCTGTTTTATCAAGGTTCTTTGTAGGGCAGTCCCTTTGAGAGTACTCTGAGTTCCACTGTACTCGGTTTATATTTAGAGAGGTTGATGACAGAGCAGTCAGTGTTGCACTTTGTACTTTGTTTCTTTGATGGGTCCACAGTCAAGCCTGCCTGAAGTCTTAGTCTGCTAAGTTTCCTCCTTTTGTTTTGGACCAGATGATATTGTAGGCTTTTGTAATATTGTTGCAATGCTTGCTTGATGTTGTCTGCAATTGGCCCATGCAGTGTACAGTTCAATATATTAATCTCATCTTGAATCTTCTCCTTGTTACTGTAAGATAACTTGATAAGATGATTTAGAAGCCTTTCAGCAGTTCTGAAGCATAATTTATGTGAAAAGTGGCTGTTGTAGGTATTCCAAGTAGGATTTTTGAATTGTAGTCCTTTTGGAATCAGGTTTTCTTTTTTTTGCACTTTGTTAAAAAGAAAATGTTGCTGTCCAGTTGTGCCAGTTTCTTCAGCAGAGTTTTAAGTCTCATTTGTATATGGTACATTGTGGTATCTTCCATGTTAAGCACAAAACAAAAACTGTGGTACCGTGTTAGCCAGTAGCAAAAATAACAAATAAAAAAACAAACAAATACAAAAATTATTGTAGAAGTGATACCTATATTGGCTAACAATATAAAAAAATACATTGCAAGCTTTCTATAGAACTCAACTAACAGAACAACTTACTACCAGAAATGTATTTTTAGAGAAATATGGACTTTAATAATTTAATATGGGGAAAGGTGCAAAGTGAAAAAAGGGTGCAAAGCACTATTTTATATTATCCTGTATGCCAGGCCCCCTTTAGATTCGCTTGTTCCCTCCACAGACACAACTGAGCAGGAAATCCACCTGGATTGCACATTATAACATGTAAGGATACCCCTGAACAATATAGGTCTCTATAAAAATATATATTGCGTAAAACAGCTCATGTAAATTTACGATTTTCATAATAATATACTTTTTTTATTAATATAATAATCCTAGACAGAAATTTACCATTTAAAAAAAGAAAGCCACCCCTGGGATCCTATGATTCAAGGTGCACACAAACAAACCATATCTGTCAGGTCACATGAAACAATTAATAGATAAAATTCTGTCTTTTACTCCCATGCTTCATCCTTTTACAATTGGAGCTGCATTATTTCTGGTCAGGTGATCTCTGAGGCAGAACACAGACCATCACAAAATAGTGCTTCAAGGTAAAATATGTAAAAGGGTAACATTTACTGATATCTATATTACAGTTTTGTATGATTCTTTAATATGCCACTTTATAGGATATAAACTAAACAAATCGGTTGCTTAAGTATTCATTTAGAGGGTATAATTTTCTTTTCCTCCCTGCGTCCATGTGAGCTGTGCACACCCAGCTCATGATGTAGGGCACGGCGTGCATCTGCCAATGGTACCAAATGTGCACCCTTTGTGCCATTGGTAAAAGAGGCTCTAGTTTCCTTAACACTGTTAGAGCGCATCAGACAAGGTACATTGAAGGTGTGTAAGTGAAGTCAGAGCCATTTGTGGGGGTTGACAGCTGAGTAAGCCTGCAGATGTAATTTCAGAGCAGAGGTGCACAGATAAGCAGCATGCAGAGGTGTGGGAGTGCTGCTGTTTAAGTATAAATGCAATTTATAATGTGGACAGGAGTGGGTTCTCTGTTTTGTTTGGTGTTTATTCAAAGTAAATGGACACTGTGATTTCATAACAAATGCATAAAAAGGGTTGGTGTTTATTTATAATGTGTTTAACAGACCTTTCCTGCTGTTTGTAGGATCTTTAAATGACAAAGATGACAAAGGCTGTTGTAAAAAATGACATATTGATTGTTCAATTGTGGATAAATTAAATGTATTATATAAAAGGTTTCCTGAAACAGGGCTTATTTGCCAGTGGCACTTATTACATAACTTGAGTACTATGAATACTAGTGACAGCTTATAGTCTAATAAAAAAAAGACAAAGGCAGAGGGAGTTTCAAATATCTCTGTAATAAGCTAAATAAAATGTAATAATGTAATAACCATGTGAGATTTTATAGGGATAAGTATATACCTCTGTTTTAATATATGGTGATATAAGAGTCCGATGACATATCAAGTACACGGGCAAAGGTTGAGATCTTTTTTTATAAATTGTTGATCTATGAGGTTGATTATAACACACACAGAATAGACATATGCACCTTATAAGAAACTAGCAACAGGGCTGACTTAGTAGGGCAAAAACATGATGTCACCGAGAAACAATAAGACAATTGCTTTCATTCATTGTATTAAACACCTGCTATATGTTTCTGCAAAGGCTTTGCACTAAATGTAGGAACTTTGTTTGTAGGACTTGCTTCAATTAAGAGCATTAATGATGTTGACCACTGATGCAGATTGATCAGACCTAACTCACAATTGTTTCAAACTGAGTTGAGCAGCACTCTAGGACACAAAGGAGGGAATGTAATAAAATTTGCAAAGAGCAAAACTTTGCGAATGAAAATACGACTGTCGCAATGTAATTTTCTTGGTTAGGCTTTTTCTGCATTGTGAATGTCAATTGTGCATTGCAAACCTTTAACACCTGCTCTGTAGTTTCGGTAAATATTTTGTGGCAAAAAGCATTTTGCGATTGCGAAAGGTTGTTACATACACTGCGAACGTTTGCAAAAGCAGTTTGGTCGCAAACTTTGTGAGGATGTCATTGAGGTCTTAATCAGTCAGAAATGGTGCAAACATGGTCGCCAACGGGTGCAAGCGTCTTTCTGAGTGAAGCATATTACATTCCCCCTAAAGCCTGCTACATGAAGCCATGAGCCTGATGTGTCAACTCACAACTGGTATTCCAATTAATACCAGAAGTGTTTTGGAGGATTAAGGCTCTGTGCAGCCCACTGAACTGCTTCCATTCCATGTCTAAGCAAAAAAACTATCATAATTCATTGTTCCTTCTCCACCAAGTTGTGCAGTCCGTAGTTCATATTCTCAGGTTGTCCTGGAATCTACCAAACCAAGACTCATCTGTTAGACTGCCATATGATAGACTGCATTTTGATAACTTCAGTCAATGGATTTCCAATGCTCTAGAGTCCTGTAGTGGTGACCTATGCTTAAAGAGGCAATTGGAAAGGGTGTCTAGATAAGTTTGGCATAGTGTACCATAAATTTGTGCCCATTTTACTGTAGGTATTCAAATTCTAGTATTAGTGTCCCTTTAAAATGTCTGAAACCCTTGGTCAGACTGAAACCCTACTGCTTTGCATCTCTTACAGGGTAATACGATGCATCATGTCTATTTTGTAGCTGAAAATAAACAAGCTTTTTATGCTTGATCAATGAACAATTTAATTGTAATAAGTAAACCTTAATTAGAGAAGTTTAAGCAAAATTATTTTCATTCTTTTATTACATGGTATGGCGTAGTGTTGTTTTCTCAGAATAATTTTGCACAGCTATAAAAACATCTGCAACTGAAAGTGATACTTGTCATTGACATGAAAGTTCCTGGGGAAGAGTTGCCATTTTAATTAGTGATGGGCCAATTTGTGCCATTTCGCTTCGCCGAAAAATTCGCAAACTTTTAGCAAAATTTGCGAAACTGCAAAAATTCATGAAACACGCCGGCATCCATTTTTTTGCTGGTGAAAATGTACCAGCTGGCGGCAAATGGGGCAAATTTGCCACGACTTCACGCATGGCGCATAAATTCGCCCTTCACTAATTTTAATCTTTTTCTTAAAAGCCTGTATTATTTATATCAGACGTTCAACAGACAGTATCATGTTACCACAAATTAAAAAACTAACGAATTTTTCATGAAAACATTCGAATTTCGCCATTTTTTTTGTGAACTTTCCGATTTCAAGATTTTTTTGCAAATTTGCCATTTCATGAATTTTCCGTGAAATTCGCAAATTTTTTGGCGAATTTTTTGCAATGTGTTGCAAGACATTTGAGCATACTCACACTGGAAAGTTGGTTAAGAAAGCCGCATTGTGGGTAAAAAACTAATTACACCAGTTTGGTAAAGGAACCCTATTGTGTCAGTTTTGGTGCTATGTAAGTAAAGTTACATAACCACTTCTGCATATGGCACTGATGTGAAACAAAGCTTTGGCATGATTAATTTCAAATTTTATGTCTAGTGCCTGAGGAATAACAGGGCAAAACTATGGCAGATGGGTTTTCACTTTTATGTACTAAAATGACAAAAGACAAGTATTGACAAGGGTTTTCATCTAATTTATTGAACTATTTTTAATGCAGCTCTTTCTAATTAGTAGTTTCAATAAAGTCACTATGTTGTAATTATAATAATGTTCAGTAGTAAAAGAATCATTAAGCTGTACATATGTATTATATACTGCTATTTATGTTATTTTATTGTATTACTCGTCTGGTATATTAATTTATTGTTTGGAATGGCACTGCATGTACAAGCTCATCTGTGTAAATAAAAATAAACTTACATATTAACTATACATAAAAAAATTACTACTGTAAACTGAAATAAACCAAAACATAAAAGTGAGGATCAAGAGGAAGGTGAATATATTTATAAAATATATGAAGAACTCAACCAATTCATTTGAAAAATCAGAGAAACTTCTAGTACACGTATGGGACCTATTATCCAGAATGCTTGGGACCTGCTGTCTACTAGAAAATCATGTAAACATTAAATAAACCTAACAAGCTGGTTTTGCTTCCAGGAAAGACTCATTATATCTTAGCTTGGCTCAAGTAAAAGGTACTGTAAGGTTTACAGCGCAGAGCCACTGTAACTGCACTTAGCCACTCTATGGGGAGTGGGTATGGCGGAAGCCCAGGGGTGTACCTATAGATGATAGGAGGCAAAGACATGAATTAGAATATTTAATGTCAACCAGTAAACAGAAACCAAAAGGCAGGAACAGGCAAAAGCGATAATCAGGATCAGGCCAAGGTCGTAATCAGGGAATCCACACAGGTAAGGAAACAAGGTACTCACTCAGGATCAAAGTAAAAGGTATTCAAGGTTTACAGGAATCAAGGATGTCAGGTAAATCAGGAACACATAATAAAGCAAAGCTCAGGGCGGGGTTTATAAAGGGAAGGTGATGGAGAATGGGACACACATGAGAGAAACAAGGTGGGTGGAGAACAGGGAGGAGACATACAGGAAACAGGCAGATTTGAGAACAATAATAACAAGGTCAGGACCAGCCACAAGAGCCTCCAGTGGCTCACATAGAAAGTGCAGAGTCCTGGACAAAGAAAACCAGAGTTTGAATCCCAGCTGATCCCGGCACCTACTCCTGACTGCTCAGTCCTTAACTTGCACGTAATTGGCTGCGGGACTTACCCGAATCACTACATCCTTGTTGGGGCCAAATGCTGCCCTTTCTACCTAACAGCTTTTACTTTGAACTGGCCCAGTTGTGTGTACTGTCATCAAATCTTCTAGGTCAAAATAGGAAGTACCAACTTGTGCATGCTCTTGTTATGCTCCTGCTGGGGAATTCCCCTATAAAACACAATATGAATACAAATGAATATGGTTCTTACACTTTTAATGGGGACTCAAAAAGACTAACTTGCTGTGAACCTGTAACTGGAACACAGTGGTAAGGGAAATATATTTCCCCTAGGTTCATGTTTTACTCCCATATGTACAGCATTTCTGAGTGAGTTAATTCCCCGAGAAAGTCTCACCTGGGCAATAATTAGCAGGTGAGAGGAAGCTTGAGACACACTGAGGAGAGCAGGGAGCTGAGTGTGGCCATTGGAGTTGTACTGTCTGTGTTTGACCGGGAATCCCAGTAGGGGACTGGTAGTAGAGAGGGAAACTATTCTGTGTATTAGTTAGAGCCAAGTGTAGCAAGGATTTTTTTTGTTTTATTTTGTTTTATGCTACTTTGCTCCCAAAGTCTTTAAATGTGAACAATAAATGGACTTTTCCCTGTTCAAGACCCATCTATTCATCTGATCCTGCTCACACTTGCTAAAATACTGGGAAGAATAAACACATTAAACCTTCAACCCTTCTTCTTTTACAAGGTATTTTGAAAACATCTTTTTTCCTCTGTGGATTAGGGTTAGGCAGTGGCTGTTTTTTTTAAAACTAGCAACTATTTTTTTTTCTGAATCAATGTTAAAAAACAATCTCCAAGACAGAACGAGATTTTAAATGCCTTATTTCTATTTCAGACATGTATAGAATTTATTTTATGCAGCTGAAAGAAACCCATTAAGAGGCACTTCATATAGCATATAGCATTAGAATTAAAACAAAATGTAGTAAGAGGCCATTTTTAGTGCATTAGTATAAGAACAATTAATTGCTGATGTAAAGAAATAGTTATAGCATCAATTTGGCAAAACTAAACATCTCATGATGCAGATTTAAACAGTCACATTTGGTATTCAAATGATTTTGAAACAGAACATAACTCATACACTAAAATTACCCTTCAGGCACCTTCCTGTAGAGATAGAAAGAGACAAGACAACTGTGTTAGGCTCGCATAAGGCTTGCTGTAGGACTGTACCTCTTAGGATATCACCTGGTAGGTCTATTGTATGTTTTACAATATGACAAAATGATTCACAATCAAAGCAGTTTGCTATTATGATGTAACTAACATAACAGTGTTGTTAAACACTGTTCACTTATTTTACACTTTTCAGAAAGATAAAGTATTTTATAAAATGTAATCATTTTTCAAAATCTGCTACTTAGCCATTTACAGTTTAATTTATGTTAAGAATTTAAATGGCTTGTGAGTGCTAATGCATCACAAAACAAAATCCAAGCACTGAACATACAGCAAATGTTTAACGTATTATTAAGGGGCAGAATTATCAGTGTACTTTGAAATGCACTGGACAACACCATTTTAGTGAAGGTTTCCTTCTTAACAGTCCCAATTCTAGTAATACAACTAATGATGCATGGTTCACACATGAAGAAATTCAAAAGAGACTAGAACATGTTAAGATTAACAAAGGGTAATTAGCGATCTTAGCTCTGTGATTGCCAAACCTCTTAACTTAATTTTTCAGGATTCATTGCGATCTGGCATAGTGCCGAGAGACTGGCGAATTGCTAATGTGGTGCCTCTATTCAAAAAAGTATCCCGTTCACAGCCTCAAAACTATAGGCCAGTTAGTCTGACGTCAGTGGTAGGAAAGCTTTTCGAAGGGTTAATAAAGGATAAGATACTGGACTTCATAGCAAATCATAATACTATGAGTTTGTGCCAGCATGGTTTTATGCGTAATAGATTTTGCCAGACTACTTAATTTCTTTTTATGAGAATGTAAGTAGAGACCTCGATTCTGGGATGGCAGTGGATGTGATTTACTTAGACTTTGCTAAAGCATTTGATACAGTGCCACACAAAAGGTTACTGGGTAAATTAAGGAATGTTGGCCTGGAACATAATATTTGTACCTGGATAGAGAACTAGCTAAAAGATAGACTACAAAGAGTGGTGGTAAATGGAACATTTTCTAATTGGACCAGTGTTGTTAGTGGAGTACCGCAGGGCTCTGTACTAGGTCCCTTGCTTTTCAACTTGTTGTTTATGACCTGGAGGTGGGCATTGAAAGTACTGTTTCTATTTTTGCAGATGATACTAAATTGTGCAGAACTATAGGTTCCATGCAGGATGCTGCCACTTTGCAAAGTGGTTTGTCTAAACTGGAAAACTGGGCAGCAAACTGGAAAATGAGGTTCAATGTTGATAAATGCAAGGTTATGCACTTTGGCAAAAATAATATAAATGCAAGTTATACACTAAATGGCAGTGTGTTGGGAGTTTCCTTAAATGAAAAGGATCTAGGGGTTTTTGTAGATAACACGTTGTCTAATTCTGGGCAGTGTCATTCTGTGGCTACTAAAGCAAATAAAGTTCTGTATTGCATAAAAAATGGCATTAACTCAAGGGATGAAAACATAATTATGCCTCTTTATAGGTCCCTGGTAATACCTCATCTGGAGTATGCAGTGCAGTTTTGGACTCCAGTCCTTAAGAGGGATATAAATGAGCTGGAGAGAGTGCAGAGACGTGCAACTAAATTGGTTAGAGGGACAGAAGAATTAAATTATGAGGGTAGACTGTCAAGGATGGGGTTGTTTTCTCTGGAAAAAAGTCGCTTGCAAGGGGACATGATTACACTTTACAAGTATATTAGAGGACATTATAGACAAATGGCAGGGGACCTTTTTACCCATAAAGTGGATCACCGTACCAGAGGCCACCCCTTTAGACTAGAAGAAAAGAACTTTCATTTGAAGCAACGTAGAGGGTTCTTCACAGTCAGGACAGTGAGTTTGTGGAATGCACTGCTGGGTGATGTTGTGATGGCTGATTCAGTTAATGCCTTTAAGAATGGCTTGGATGATTTTTTGGACAGACATAATATCAAAGGTTATTGTGATACTAAACTCTATAGTTAGTATAGGTATGGGTAAATAGAATTTAATTAAAAGTAGGGAGGGGTGTATGTATGGATGCTGGGTTTTCATTTGGAGGGGTTGAACTTGATTGACTTTGTCTTTTTTCAACCCAATTTAACTATGTAACTATGTAACTAACTATGTAAGCTATGCTATGCTCTGTAAAATCACATGTATTTCTTAAATTGTGTAGATGTGTAGCGCAGGGTTTTTTGCTCTAAACAAAAAAACGTGCAAGCCAGTGATAATGAATGACATTTTACATAACATTTTTCTCCACTTTGCATGACTTAGACACTTCCCCACCTGAATCCCTGAATAAATAATTATTATATTGCAGTATTGGTAAACAATATTTTAGAAAAAATTGGTATCATTTCTAAAACTACACTATTAGGCAATGCTGTCTACCTGTACCTTCCTCTTACTGACCCAGTAAGGATTTTTGCTTTTCACATATTAATAGAGGTTAAGCCAATCTGGTTACAACCTATGGTGTCTGCTTACATATTAGATAACATGTAATCTGTCACATTATCATGTTCAAACAAATAGAAATTAATAGACCATTTCGAAAAAGTTCATTTAGAGGAGAACTCAGCCCTAAAAATGAATAAAGCTAGAAATGCTATAGTTTTATATATTGAACTTATTGAACAACCCAAACGGTTCAGCATCTCTATAGTAGTAATGATTCAAGCCTTTAGATTTGTCACAGGGGTTTCTCATCTTGAATTTTGTTATGAGAGTCAGTGACACACACATGCTCAGTGGGCTTTGAGCAGTTGTTGAGAAGCTAAGCGTAGGGCTTGTCACAAATCATCAAGCAGAAAATAAAGGTTGCCTGTCATATAATCTGATGCTACTGGGTGAATACAGCAGCACAGAGCATGTGCAGTGAATCAGCAGAAAAGAAGATTGGGAGGCACAGATTTTTTTTACTGCTAAAAAAGTGATGCTGCACTGTGGACTTAAATATTAATCCCCACAACGGATGAAAGATTGGTAATTTTGGACATTTAACTTCCTCCTACAATTTGGATCTAATTCATTAAAGTAGGGGGATCTATTTTTGCCAAAATCTTGGGATTTCAAGCTCATACTTCCTCATCCAGGACTTTTTTAACAGTTAATCGGTATTCAGAACTTATTGCTAGCACAATTGATTTTAATTGGGTTTTCAAATGAATTGATCTATTTATATAACTAATTGATAATGAATTTGTATTTGATTATCATGATTAATTCATTGTACATGAATTGTGATAATTATAACATTTGTAATTGATGTGGTAAATACATGAAATTGGTAATTGGTGATCAATTAATAAGTATTTAAAACAATTTAATGAATTAAGAATTACCTACAGAGTGCAACTGAGATTCTTTTTTTGATTAAAAATATTTGTTATCTTTAATCTCATGCACCGCCAGCCAGGGCCGGAACTAGGGGTAGGCAGAAGAGGCAGCTGCCTAGGGCGCAATGATTGTGGGACGTTGGGGAGCTACCTCTTCTGCCTACTCCCAAACCCGGCACTAGAATTGCACCTGAGTATGGCCCTTCTGCATAGGTGAAAGCTGTTGCCACGGACACGAGCGCTGATGCCCTGCATGCGCAGATGAGCAATGATGCCTTTCGCATGCACGCGCAAGCACTGGTAACTCGCATGCGCTGATGGCGTGCTTGCGCGCATGGGGCAGTGATGGGGGCAAGCTTTTTGCTGGACTGCCTTGGGCGCCCGATCAGCCAGGCCTGCCTCTGCCACCAGCTATTGCTAACTAGTAGGAATGTACAGCCATTCATACAAAATAAAAAAAAAAAGCATGAATAGTGTGTGTGTGCAAAAGTGTGCTTATACTTGGCAAAATAAATGTTTTCAATTCCCCTGCCCGAATGTGCTGCAGAATGTAGACTCTACATTCTATGGAATTTAAAGGGTTAATTGACTTGTCCAGGGTTAAAAGTAGTTGCCACAGGGAACAGAATCAGTATGAGACCCTGCGTAAAAGGCTGATCACGTAACCTCTAAGCTAACTCATCCTCCTGGTTTATGACATTTTATGCATAAAAGTCTTTGCTGACTGCCTTGGAACAGGCAGTTTTTAGCTTGTTGATTCAGAAATAGTAAACATTTATATGCTCACAAAACCTTATTGTTGAAGTTCACAACCAAAGAAGATAATTCATCAGCACTGCACATCTAAATACTAAATGGACCTCCTTGAGTTTTTTTCTCAATTCATAGGAGTCTTGCTTCGTGTACATGTGTGTTATAAATTAGAAGGTTAATAGTATACATTTTTTAGTATGATTTTGCTCTAATACTCTTACACGAAATATTAATATTCCAGAATTTCCAAAACTTTTAGATGATAGTTTATTACTTCAACCTTTCACCACTGTACACATGATAGGTTTAACATTTTTAAGCCTATCATACTCATTAAAAAAGGTGAAATTTTATACAATTGCAGACATGGAAAGGTCAACACGTTTTCACAGTAAATTTCAAGAAAAGTAACCATTTCATAAAAGCTTTATATGGCCAGATTTAAGTAAGCACTAGCTGTAATTATGGGAAAACTTTTTTGTCAGGTATGGGTTTCACTGGGAAAATTTTCACTGCAAAAAAAAAACAAACACTGAAAAAGTTGGTGCAAAAAACACCTGTTGACTTCAATATGTTTCACAAATTTTTGCTTTTTTCACCAACAATTTAATTGTAATTTGTGGTTCTGATTCCAACAATATAGCTACTAAATATGCCCATACCCTTATGATGAATCCCCTTTTGTATGTTTGAAGTAAAATTGGTCCAAATTGTCAAACTTCCAGATCAGTTTTCCCAGTTTTCTTAGCGGTGTCTGAGTAATTTCTTTCACCTGGCGTAGTAGCGATGTAGTGTAGCGATGGGTGCGAATAGGTCGCTGGCGAATTTTCACTGGTTAGTAAATCTGCCCCTTTTTCTGATTTTACATATTAGGATATGACTATTTTGCACCCCTTCACTCATGGTCAAAAAATTATAGCAGAGCAGACGTTTCAGCTTCACAGTTTTGAAATATATTTCAAGTTTTTATGCTTACCAGTTCAGAAAATTAATAGGAATGTTACTAATAAATATGATTGACCGAGTGTGAAGGTCAATCAAGCACAATAATTATAATTTATTGCATTTGATGTCAAAGCTACAGAAAAAAACATTAAATGAATGTAAATAATCAAGGGCAATTAAGTTGGTTTATGCTTGAAATAATAAATATAGCATATAAATAGCATGACTGTTACTTCTACAGCAGAGATTATTCTATGTAACATCACAGAAATGTTAAACAATATTAAAAAATGTATAAAATTTATAGAAGGATATCATTTATTTTCATATCTAATTGAATTTGTGATCAAAAATTTGTGAGCAAATCTGTATGGAAAAACAAATTCAATGGGCATTTTTTTCATGGGTATTATTTCTGCCATGCCTTTTTGTGTGGTGACATTTTCTGTGCAAAAGACATTGGTGTCATTTTTTCACAGTGACTTCTTCCTCGCAGTATAGAACATTTGTTGCATGCGGCAAAATGTAGAAATTTGCAGTGAATAGTGAATCAATACCTGCCAATACATTTCAATCATCACCCATTCAGGTAGCTGAGACCAGAGCCACAGCACAGATTTAGCACAGAAATGGGAGTTTGACGCCACCTTTCACATTTAACATGCAGCTTGGCTGGTTTTTATTAGGAACAAAGTCCACTTCTTAGCATACTGGCTTCACATTGGATTAACAGTCCCAGTTCAAAACCCACATTGGTGTACACATTAACACAATTTTCCAGCACTTACAGCTTTCACCATACACACATCTAAGAATCTTCTTTTGTACTCACACTCGACAGGCAGACTCTTTGGAGGGTTTTCTCTCTTCCTTTCTCCAGTCCATTGGAGCTCTTCAAACACTTCAGGTCAGGTGGGAGTCACTCTCAATCTCATTCCCAGCTACACACACAATCACAACTCCTTCCTGAACATGGAGGTTTCCACTGGCCACTCATCCTCCTCCACTAAAGGAGGTCTCAATGAGAATGTAGTCTCACACCTCTTTTTAACAACAGCTTAATTAGCTAACTATCTCTAACTTAGGCTGCTGAAAAACACTTAATGGAGCAAGTATTGGAAGGCCCACCCTGCTCTCCTCCATTTACTCTACGGACTCCTTATCCAGCTTTTCCTAAGCTGCTAAACAAATTCAGCAATGCTTGCTGCAACACTAAACATATCTTCCCTGGAGTTCTATATTCACCTTATACTGGTGTAATATACTGTAAACAATATCATGCCCTTTTTAAACACATGTCTTACAATATGGATTTCTATTTTTACATATTAGTTACAACCACAGAGGAATTGCTGCAGGAATTATGCAGGAATTATTATTATTGTTTTAATCAAAACTGTCCAGGTTAAGGTATTGTATGTCACAGACACCTTACCTAAGAAGATGTAAATATACTGATGTCAGTGTAATTATGGACTGTGTAAAAGGGGGCAAGTATGTAGCAGAAACATATCTTGTACCAGTGTAGGATTTGTTATGGGAAAGCAATCTCCCATTTTAATTAAATAAGTCAGTTTCTCTCATGCATTCCTCAACTCTTTGGCCTTGTCCACCCAATGTATACAAATCATTTCTGCACATTCACCTGTAAATAGTAGTCAAACCTTTGTATGTATGTACTGTATATATAACTTAATTTATAAAGCACTACTAGGATACATAGCACCATGCAATTTTACAATGTAGAAAAGTACACACAAGGAGGACAAACATTATAAAAGTATAAATATTAAGGGGGTTATTTATCAAAGGTAAAGTTTGTGAGGTTTGTGAGTTTTTATACCTCAAATAAACTCACAACCAAAATGTTTTCTTATTTATGAAAAATTTTGAATGTTAAAAAACTTGAATCAGTGTAATTCGAATACTCAAATTTATGGTGAAAAAACCTGGAATAGCTCAAATTTTAGAGCTGAAACCGCTGAAAAAAACCTGAACATCACGAAGGCTACAAACATCTTCAAATGGTTGAACAGTTCTCTTCCATTGACTTCAACATGACCTCGACAGGTTTTAGCTGGAGTATTTATTGATTCAAGCTATTTCCAGGTTTGGGGCATAATAAAATAATTACATTTTTTAACCCGAAAATATATAGTTTTTACTGAAAACTACCCTCAAAAATATCTAGTAGAAGTAAATCTAGCGCAACTGGACTTGCTGATTAATCCAGTTGCTCTAGATTTACTTCTACTAGATATACCATGACCTGGATGAATGAAAAACTCCATAGACATACCATCAAAAACTCAAATTTTGTGGGGAAAAAACAAGACCTTTCATAAATAATCCCTAAGAGTAATTTGGTAAGAAACACAGAGAAAGGAAGTCCTACCCTGTAAAGCTTACAATCAAATTAGTTTGAGTCCATATGTGGAGTAGCTCATTATAAGACTTTATAGAGAATGTATTTAGAACTGTTGTGCCTCTCACAGCCTCTCTAATAATTGGTAAATGTTATTTGCAAAACAATCACTTGTATTTATCTTCATGCTGCTGTTAAACTATTTCCTCTGATCTATATATTTATTTATTTTTTTCAGGAATATGCTTTAAAATCGTCCATTCATTTTTAATCTGTATTTTGGAATTAAAAGTTTCTAAAATGTTTCTAAACTGTAAGTTATTAAAGTGTTTGATATTTTCATACATTTACAAAACATCCTTTGGGCATTTCCGCCAACTGTGATTACAGAAAAAAGAGTCAAAGCCATCTGTCAGTCATTTCAACCAAATGTTTTACAATTGTATGCTGAAAAGTAGAGGAAGAAGGAAAAAATGTGCTCACATCTTTTATCATGTTATCTATTTGAAAGGAAGGGCCCTGAAGACTGCATATGACACCATAAAATAATGAAGGCCCTTAAGCACTTCAGTGAATAGCAAGATGTGGTACGTTTAATCTATATTCTAGTGTGCAATATTTGTTAAATAACTAGTATAATTAATGCTGATAGTAAAATTAAATGTAAATATACATTCACAGGTAACTTTTCAGATGCATTTATTGATTAATAAAGGTATTAAAATCTAGTGGAGCACAAAGTTTTCACACATGTTCAAGGGCATGAACCTTCAACTCATATTACACAATAGTGTCTAAAGAACTATGCAATCTACCAGGAGACCAGGCAAGATAGGGTAAAACTATATGTGAGATTTTTATCAGATTTTGTGGGTCAGATTTTATCTGATCTTGCCATGTAACTGCATGCAACATCACACAACACCATCCAACAGCACAAGATATGCAGGATGCTACAAAATCTGATCCCCTCTATAGATATAATGTAAAGTCGGAGGGTATAGTTTGGTCATGCATCTACATCCGACATTCAATTTCAATAAAAAAAAAAAAAAGTCTGTTAGACACCATTAGATTTTATCTCATCTGATTAAGACAAGGCATGCCGTGTTCGCAGCTGACAGGCATGTTATTTTGGATGCCAAATTGACCATGTAGTTTACAAATCAGATTTATTTATCAGTCCCATTACATTCTGACCCATATGACTACATCTGACTTGTAGGATGCCATCTGTTGATCTGAAACAATCCTACAAAATTTCCCTGTGGAGTTTAACCCATAGGGAGTAGGGAATGAAGCATCCACTAGGGTACGAGGGTAGTAGCGATGAGCAAAAGTTTGTGATAAGTTTTGTTATGAAAATGGCGCCCATAGTCATAGACATGACTCCAATGGGTGAAAAAGATGTTCACTCGGCAAAAAAAAATTGTCGTCCATTGACTTCAATATATTTTGGTGAATTTTTGCTGTTTCCCAAATTATTGGTGAAACGTGCAGCACTAGTAATTCAGTATTCATAAAAAGCATATTTTGAAAGTTTTAATTGGTGTAATGATAGCAATATATTTATACTTTTTGCATGCCTGTAAGTGTTCTCATGAATACACATCATAAAAGGAATATTTACAGATCTTTGGTCTGACTGCTCTACATTGGCACTAGAAAATCTAGCAAGAGGTGCAAAAGCACAGTGTTAGGAGCCATCACTGCAACCTTACTTTTGGTTGGATATCCAGGTAGAGTGCTGGAGGGGCATGCATCTCCCCTCCCATACCTCACGAATAAAGTGATGTAGAATGCAGGAGGCAGTTCATTAATGGGGGCAGTTGTTGGTCTCAGTGTTCTGTGTCAGAGTGGCAATTCATGGTGCAAAATGCAAAAAATGGCAGATTGTGCCTGTTTTTTGTACACTGCTTTCCTGTTTTAAATGGACCCTATAGCCTCTTCTTGAATACCATGGAAGCTGCCTTGCATATAAGAGCAGCAACCTTTTTGCAAGAGTTACACAAGATGGATGATGGGATGGATGATGGTGCTATGAGTTCTTGCTTTCTGCTGTATTTTAATATATTATATGCAAGTTATGATAAACAGCATGCAATATTTGCAGATTATTAAGAAGCACTTATAGAAATGAATAAATCAAATTACAGTAATAATAGATTTAGAGCCCTTGGCCCTTCCTTCCCTGTGACTATTCTGACTTGTGACAAATACTTTTTTCCTCCTCCATTTGTTTACAGCATGGCAAGATATTATTTCGATCATTTCCATTACTAATGTTGCCCTGTGACAGATTTATGGTTAGCAAAAACTAATATTGGAGATTATTTTGTGATACTAATTAGCTGAATATTTGTAGATGGAATACATGCTTCTGGCTACATGATAACAAATAATGTATTGTAAAATATCTACTGATTTATTGTAAAATGTTTAGGATTGTCTTCAACAGAAGGTTAATGAAAATGTCCCGTTATGCAGTAAATAAGAAGAGATTTCTGGCACTCTTGTATTATTTGAATTATTTAAAAAAAATTGGTTTTATCAATAACAGAGGGTCATGGCCACAATTTGTATTTTTATTTGCATAAATTTAGCTGCTCAGCACCTGGACAAGCCCTGTAAGAACTGGGAGGCCTATTTATTAGGTTTTTTTTTTCAAACTCAACTACAAGTTAATTACAAGTGAAAAAAATACAGTTTAATTTAATGTGGTGTTTACAGTTAATATATATAGAATTCTAGTGGTTTAGAATAATTAATTCAATCCATGATTTTTAGTAGGGATGTAGCGAACCGCCGCCGATGTGTTCGCGAATGCCGTTCGCGAACACCGGGAAAAAATGCGGACAGTTCGCGAACAGTTCGCGAACTTCGAACATCCGAAAATCGTTCGATTCGAACGATCGAAGGATTTTAATCGTTCGATCGAAGGATTTTCGTTCGACTCGAACGATCGAAGCCATTCGATCGAATGATTTCATTCGATCCAATGGCTTCGATCGTTCGATTCGAACGAAAATCCTTCGATTTTAGCGGTCGAAGGAATCGAATGGTCGAACGATTTTTGTTCGAATCGAACGCGAACTCGTATTGGCGAACGTCGCGCGACGTTCGCGAACATTCGGCGGACGCGAACAGTCGAAGTTCGCGCGAACTAGTTCGCCGGCGAACTGTTCGCTACATCCCTAATTTTTAGCTCTAAAAAGTTTGATTCAAAAATATGCATGTTAATAAATCGCCCCTTAGCATTCTCTGCTTAGGGTTGTATCTCTGGAAAGGTAAAGTAAGTCTTATTCATACAGTTTCTAGCCTTATAGCTTGCCACTTTTTAACTAGTAATTGTTTAAGTCTAAAGCTATCTTAGAATAAGGCAATCATGCACTGGAATGTTATGGCCCTGTAGTTATAGCTTGATTGTGTTCATGTCAATACCATTCCTAAAAATATTGACAATGACTAATGCTCATTGCTTTTGTTGTAAGTCCAGAAACCATACTTTGGTGGTCATGATGATATTAGATAAATCCTCAATGTGCATTTTGTAGGGAAATCATTTTTAAATCAGACTATATGCTTTGTTTGTGTGCTGGTAAATGAACAAATTAATCCCACCAACTGAATGTCTCTGACAGAATGTTATTTAAAACCCTAACAGATGTTCCTTCCAAATGTCCATTTTCAATCATGGGACTCATCAAAATGGATTTGCAGCTATTCTAACTTGCTTTCCAAAAGGCCAGTATTTACTGTTTTGATATAAAGACTTTCTCCTTTCTGGACAACTGAAGACACCACAGATTTATCTACTGCCTAAGGGATTATTATAGCTGTTTATTAAGACATATATTATAGACATTACACAAAATGAAAGTTAGAGTTATTTCCCTCTCAATATAGTCATGGTAGAATAAAGCTAAAGAGACGTGGAGTTTACTATTTACTTTGAAAACCAATTTGGTAACAATCAGTCAACTGCATGTGGGAAAAAGCATCAATTTGAAAATTGCTATTGTATGAACTATTGTTATGTATTTTAATGTTGGTATAAATTTATACTCAATGGTTTCCATAACTAATTAGATATGGTCAGTAAAGCATGGCCAGGCTGCTCTCTTTATCCATAAATTAAATTGGCCCATAAAATCAATTTTATTTTCAATTTTGGGTTGAAGGTCATTTTTTTAATATATGATAATCTTTTCAGACATTTGGCAGCTGTTACAACAGGTTAAAGGAAAACGATACCCCCAGAATAAATATTTAACAAGCAGATGAATTTATATTGTAATAAATGGCCTCTGGCCTATTAAAGAAGCTTACCAAAATACCGAAATATGGATATCAGCAAATATTGGCCTTTCACATCATTTCCCTTGAGCCACCATTTTGTTAAAGTCTGTGTGCTGCCTCAGAGATCATCTGACCAGAAATACTGCAGCTCTAACTGTAACAGGACAAACAAAACTTTGTCCATTAATTGGCTTATGTGACCTAACGTATGTGTGCCCTTGGTTTGTATGTGTGCACTGTAAATTGTATGGTTCCAAGGGACAGCCCGTCATTTTCAAAATGGCAATTTTCTACTTACTGTAGAATTACCCAATGGCGGTTTCTACTAAAAAGTATATTTTTATGAAAATGGTTTATTTAGATTACACAGGGTTTTATATATGAGCTGTTTTATGTAATATATTTTAGTATAGTTTTCCTTTAAATCAGCAGTTAACAAAAAAAAAAAAAAGCTATGATTAATAGCCCCCTGATCTTTTCTTACTTGCATGGTGGTATAAATTCAGGAGCATTGTTGCAGGAAGATACTATAATTAGAATGTCACTTCAAAGACCGACATTCAGGCTGAATTAGAATTGTCAGAATTGTTAGAATTTTAGAAAAGTATTACAGGGTAGCAGTATTAAGTTCTAACAGAAATAAACCCTGCTATAGGAAATTATCTTGGGTGGAGTATTATTTTTATGGAGTAAAAAAGAGGTACGTTAAAAAGAGTATTCTCGTCTAGTGAAATAGAACATATTCATGATCATACTGATAAGAAACAATATACTGTTTTCTTTTTGCAGCTGCTACGCAATTGTTTGAATAGGAAAAATACTACCTGGCACTGGGAAGTGGGGAACATTTAGTAATGACAAAGCAGATATTCCCTGTTTAATAATACTAGGATGTCTTGCAGACAGACCAAAGGAACATTGGCTAAAGTCAATGAAAGTACAAACAGCCACATATTGCAGCTGGGATAATTAGAGGAGGGGCAGCATGCCATGGCCCAACATGGTGAGGGAGCCTAATAGACTAAGGAAAAGGAAAGGGCTATGGGCAAGGGGGAGGAGGTGCAGACACCATTTTATGTTGAGGGGAAGTAGAAAGGGCATCATTTTGAATATGTAGCGAGTAAGGAAAGTTCTCCACCCTCCCACCCAGTAAGTCAGTTAAGGAAGGAAAAAGAGGATTGAGAATACCCTGGGTAGTTGGGTCCAGCAGGGAAATTGTCACAGCTGCCAGGGGAAGTGGTTCTGTCAGTTACAGATTTGTGGGATGGCTTAATATTGGGTGACTATTGAGTGCAGACAATCGTTTTGGAAATGCAGTAATGGCTTGCCGAGCCCGGGCTGTGGGAGTGTTCTCTGTACTAGGTGTAAGGAGCACTCACCGGCGCGTCCTGTCAGAACGGTGTCCTTCCCAAGATGGCGGCACCCAGGGAGAACCACTGTTGTGTTCCTGGGTGTGACTATTGTTATTGAACTTCTGATCTTGACCTTCGTCTGTATCCGACTACAAATCTTTGCTGCCTGTATTGACCTTTTGCCTAGATTGACGACTCTTCTTGACCCCTTTTGTACCACAAACTTTGTTTATATCTGCAAGCTTCCTCCTTGGTCAGCAACTGCAAATTGCACCTTCGGCCCTGACACTAGGTACTTGGTCGAATGCAGGATATTCACCTAAGTTATGGAAGGGCAGACTGGCAGGGGGTTTGGTATTTGCACTGTTCAATGCATGTTATCAGTGTTAAAAGGATACATGTAAGTTAATGTGTATTGACTAATTTTGATATTGGATGGTTATTTGCACTGTTTGAATTTCTCAATAAAGCTGTGGCCATTATCACACATCATTATCACACAATTTCTCTGGAGGGTCAGGTAAGTCAGAGTGGGATCACAGTGGGTGGTGCCTGGGTCATGGCTTCCACTGGAATTCCTACAGCAAAAGTAAGCAATCTTGCTTATAGACAGAGGTGGCATGAATCATTGCAATACAAGTATTGCCCTCTCTGCACAATTTTACAAGATATTGCTGTATTTTGGCTGTATGCATGACTTTTTTAACCACAAGTAATTTATTTAATCAGAAGTGTATACAGGGAGTCCTCTAGTTACATACGCCAGACTTACATACAACTCACACTTACATACAGAGGCTATTACAGTACATACTATGGCTTGCTTGACTTTGATTAGCATTAAGCTTTAATAAACCACCTGCCCCAATCCCCTCTAGTGTGTGTTGTCAACCGTTGTCTACAGATAGGTAAAAAATAAATATGCTCAGAAAGGTAAAAATAAATACTATATTAAGACAGACATCAGTCTAAGTTGCATTTACTAAGTAAATGTATATGTTTCAACTTAAAAACCTACAGACCCTATCTCGTTCGTAACCCTGGGACTGCCTGTATTTAGAATTTCCTAAAACTTACTATACAAGCTGCAGCTCTCTTACCACCTTGCAGAAAAAAAATGTTTTTTACTGTTGATACTGTTTTAAATCTTGTCTATGAAGGTTTTTATTCATTTTAAGTTTGGTATCAAAAAGCCTAATTATTGTGCTGTACTGTGCACAGGCAGAAGGAGATCATGCCATTTTGCCTGCTACTAAGTGATTATTATTATCTAGATTCTTTTTGGCAGTATGGCTTTTAGTTTAACAGCACACTTGCCCCACTAATTATCATCATCCTGAAGGCAATGTGATTCTTTGTATAATGTGTCAGAATACAGAGATTTGTTCATGCTGGCACATTTTCTGAAAATATGAAAAACACATTATCATTGACCAGGGGTAAAGACCAACTAGAGAGACATGTTGAGCACCAGATTTGGAGAGAGAGAGAGAGATTTGCATAACAAAATATTTAAAAATAGAAGATAAAATAGTCAAATACACTTTTTTAAATTATTTTAGCTAAATTGTTTATTAAAGACAAGCTACTAAGCCTTATTGGAATGAAATAGCTAATACATTTGAGTTGTAAATAGCCCAGGGTCATCGGACAGCTTTAACAACAGGGAAACATAATTTATATTGCAATATAGGAATAGAGCACATATTATAAGCAACCACCAATTCAACATGAATATTACCAAAAAAGTAACAAAAATAGATATTCTCATGTATAATGGAGCAGAATTAATTAAAGATATACAGAATCATATTAGCACTGCTCTAAACAAGATTGAAGAAGATGAAGCATGCATTATCAAGGCAAGAAGAAGGGCAGCTGCTACATGGGGGACATGTTGTAGAAGTACAATTTGGCCTTTCATACCTGCTAATACTTCATATCTTCAAACTTAAATGAAGATGAATAAATGCAGAACAGGAATTGTTAAGCCTGTACATTGAAATCCATGGGCTCAGATAACTGATCAGGCAAAGCCAAGGCATTTGCAACATTCTTTTAAAAATGTTCTAGAAGAAAAGACAATTTTGTGGATGCAGAATTGAATAGTATTGTTAGAAAGAATATAATCGGTACAGAGAATAGAAATAGAAAAATAAATGTAATGTATTTTTCAACTGAAACATCCCTTAATAGGAATAACCTGAATATTTTGGTCATAACACATTTAAACTGCTTGAGCTTTAGAAAATTAAAATACCACCTTTCTATGAATAAATGTAGTAGGATTAAAGTTAAAAGGCAAAATGAATCACATTTTTGCGAGAAACATGGTATTTGTATTGTTCATTTATACAGCACCCCAAATGTACATTGTGCTTTACAAGGCATAAACCTAGGCTAGGTTATAGTTATTACAGTGGGAATACATACTTAAGTGCTAGGAGTTTCAGTTAACAGTTGGTATGAGGTGCTTGTCACAAAGAGCTTACAATCTTTTCATTCTTTAAAGGCGTTTGTATAGTCAAAGCACGAAGTTAGAGGGATTATGTTTAAATTGATTAAAAGATAGCACTAATTCAATTTACACCTATTTCTAGATACAGTCTTCAATGCCCTCCAGCAGCTTCAACTCTGATGTCCAAATGGCCACTACTACCCTCTGCAGTGGGAGCAAATCCAAAACAAGTACCTAAATGTGAAGTCATACTTGATACTTGTTTCGATTTGTTACCCCTACACAGAGAAGAGAGCACTGTGAGCATCAGAATCTGGGGCTCTCTGATGTGACCGGGGCAATGAAGATTATAACTTGGAATAAGTACAAAAAAAAAATCACATTTCACGTCTTTTGATGGATTCTAAGAGAATCTCTATTCTAAGTTGATTGTTTTACAGCCCCTTTAAATATAGCTTTTAAGTGGCAAACCAGAATTATATGACTATGTTGCACTTTTTAAAATCCAACAAAGTTTTGGTCAAGCTTAACGGTCATTCTCATCTGCAAATGTAAAATGGAGAGTGTAATGATATCACCAGAATTGAATATGTTTCCGTATAAAGCATTTCATTTATGATTGCAATGTTTAAATTAAATATAGATAGGAGAAAAACCTCTGTGCTGGGAAATTTTATATACAGACGTTTTCTGGAAACTCATTATCCAGAAAGCAAAAGTAACACTGTTTGCTAGCAAATGACAGGCCAGAAGTCTCTCGTGTCTAGTAGATATATCCTGAATGGAAGCTCTTATAAGTACTCTTATAGCTCGTATAGGTATAGTTAATGGTCTCACTATCTAATCTTCATTAAGGGACCATACTACAGTTAAAGCATATACCGTTAATATCAGATCATTCGAATGTGAAGTTCTGTACACCATTTGAAGTTCCCTTATACATACCTATATATCTTTTTTATTAGAACCTTTTTGGACTTTTCCAAGCTACACCGTGATCAAAAATCTTTACTTGCTATCCAGCCACTAGGGATGTAGCGAACCGCCGAGTATGTGTTCGCGAACGCCGTTCGCGAACACCGGCAAAAAATGCGAACAGTTCGCGAACAGTTCGCGAACTTCGAACATCCGAAAATCGTTCGATTCGAACGATCGAAGGATTTTAATCGATCGATCGAAGGATTTTCGTTCGAATCGAACGATTGAAGCCATTCGATCGAATGATTTCATTCAATCCAATGGCTTCGATCGTTCGATTCGAACGAAAATCCTTCGATTTTAGCGGTCGAAGGAATCTAATGGTCAAACGTTTTTTGACGTGAACGCCTATTGGCGAACGCCGCGCAACGTTCGCGAACTTGCGGCGGACGCGAACAGTCGAAGTTCGCGCGAACTAGTTTGCCGGCGACCAATTCGCTACATCCCTACCAGCGACCAACCAAAATAATATTATTGGGATTGTCCTTGCTTTGCCTCCATAATCCCTTCATCAATTTGTCACTTGGTCATGTTTCTGCTTGGGGTTCATACTACTTTCATCATTGTATATCTGCCTCTCTACCTACCTGTCTGAAAATGGCCTCTTCTGATCTACAAACACTGTCAGTTGCCTACAAAGACCTGCCATCTCAGCTGCCACTTCTCATGCCAGCTACCAAGCTGCTTGATCTTGTGCCGTCACCACAGCTACCTGTTCTTGGGTTGGCTCCCCAGTTACCAGCTTTTATGCTAACTCCACAGCTGTCTGTTCCAGTGTGGGCTTTCTAGTTCCCTGTTTCAGTGCCAGCTAGGGATGTAGCGAACTGTTCGCCGGCGAACTAGTTCACGTGAACTTCAACTGTTCGCGTCCGCCGCAAGTTCGCGAACGTCGCGCAACGTTCGCCAATAGGCGTTCGCGTCAAAATCGTTCGACCATTCGACCATTCGATCGCTAAAATCGAACGATTTTCGTTTGAATCGAACGATCGAAGCCATTGGATTGAATGAAATCATTCGATCCAATGGCTTCGATCGTTCGATTCGAACGGAAATCGTTTGATCGAACGATTAAAATCCTTAGATCGTTCGAATCGAACGATTTTCGGATGTTCGAAGTTCGCGAACTGTTCGCGAACTGTTCGCATTTTTTGCCGGCGTTCGCGAACACATTGTCGGCGGTTCGCTACATCCCTAGTGCCAGCTCACTAGTTGCCTGTTTCAGTGTCACTTTCCTGCCAGTTTTAGTGCCTGCTGCTGTGTGTGTTCAGTTACTGGCAATTTCTAAAGTCAGCAAATATAAAATGCTACTGTGTATGCTGAATTTGAAAACTCCTGGTGCTTTCCAGCTCTGACCACTGATATGAAGGATATGAAAAGTTCAACACTGGTTATAAATCGCTTTGATTTCTATATCAATGAATGTATCGTCCGTGTTTTATGCATTTAACCAATTCAATATTGTATGATTGATTTTATTGTCATCACAGCTATATATAAATTATATAGTAAGATGAAATTACAAAATTAAAATGGACATCACTATTTTAGTGAAATACTGTGATAAACCAATATGTGATCATATAAGCAACTTTATTACTATTTATATTCCTATAATACTGAATTAACATAGGATAAATTCAGAATTAGTTTAACTAAACAGAGGTTTATATAATCTTTTGGCTATGCAGTAAAGAATGGGTTGAACTTAGACCCCTTATACTCTAGATGGCCCACTGTGTCTAGACAGTGTATCTGGAAAATAGAAGATAAACCTGGAGAAGAATAGATTGTATTATATTGATGCGATGCTTTGAGACATCTTTATTAGGCAGGAAATCACTGTTTCTTTTTTTTTTTTTTTTTTTTTGAGAATAGTTTACATGTTTCATGTATTTATGAAGTGCCAAATCCCCCCTGAGAAGAATGCAAAGTGGCTCAACTTTGAAAGACAATAAAATGCAATGCCTTATTCTGCAGTGTTCCAAGAAAAATCTGCCAGTCGTGGAAAAGTAACCATTGCATTGCTGGAGAGCCTTGAAAATACTTCAGGTTAATAAAAAACAAACACTATTACTAAGAGATTGCTTTTATAATTATATTTATATGTTGGATACCATACCCCTTATAGCTCAGTTACAGAGCATACAGGGCATAGCAGCTCTTTTCTATCGGAAAAAAGTGCAAAGCACAATGCTGTAGGCAAAACAGAGGCCTGTACTTAATGCTTGCCATAGGAAATGATACACAAGTTCTGCTCACTTCCCACCTCTCAGGAATACAGAGCTGCTCAACATAGACATACCTTTATGAATAGGGCATATGCAGATCTTTGCACCTTTACCCTGACAAAGGCAAAAGTAAGTTGGTAGGTGAAGTACTATGAAGTAGCATGAAAAAAAGTAAACTTGAAACTTTTCATAGGTGGTGTCCAAACTGACTTTCTCGTTCATATCTTTCAGTACAAAATTCTCTGTTGTGTGAACTCCTGGGCATACATATGGGACATGGCTAAAAAAATGTGCAGTTTCTAGGGAAAGACTTACAAAATCATATTAAGCTGGTACTACACACCGACACGCATCAGCAGACGTATTGGCAACCCAGACCTTTCCTCCTGCTTAAGGAGATGTGGGGAATGAGGATCCTATGAGGATACTTCCTACACACCTAGTGGACCTGTACAGTGGCCCAGGAATCCTGGAAGATGGTACCTCTCCAAGGTTCTACACTGCACTATACAAGCAACCCTTTGGATACTCCTTCTAGACATGAAAATAAGAGCCATATGTGCCAAACAATCCCGCAAATTAGCCACCCACATCATCACAGTAGCAAGATCTCTTTTGGCTGCAAACTGGTAAAAACACAAATCCCAGGACTGCAAACATTAACAACAAACTTCTAGATAAAAGCTATGAAGGGGAGCTGGAGTGGTACCCGTGGGTCCAACACTTGGAGAGCCTGCAGTTTGGGAACTGACAAGGAGACATAAGGCACACATTATACACTGAAGTATGGCATTAAAGCAAAATGGGATTGGAATCATTCTACTCTCTTCCTCCCCCTTGCTTTCTTTCTCTTTTACCTCCCCCCACCCCTCACATCTTATCCATTATGTTACTGCAACACAACAAAATGTCATTAGACACAATTGGTTAACACTAACTAATTAGTAAATGTAAATACCAACTGCTGCTGTCTCATGCTGTTTCTACTATATGTTGTTTCTGGTAAACCAAAGTGGCTTCTTATCAAAACTGTTACCTGCTTTATTAGTAAATAAAAAGATCAAAATTCCTCTGTTGCAGCACGGTTGGCATGTCACTCATCTAATTACTTTCTTCTCTTTTCTCTCCACTTACCAGACTCTTTCTACTTTCACCAAAAAGACCTCTCTTTATCCACAAGCTTATTTAGAACAAATAATGAACTATGTGTTATAGATACAATCACATTTTTAACCTGAGTCTGAGTCAGATCACATATGCTCTGCTGCTGTTCTGCATTTGTTGGTATTTGGCACTTTGGGCCTTGTTGTTGCCAAAGACTAGTTATGGGCAAATTTTGGGGCGTTTCAACTAAAATTTTGCCAATTTCCTGAGAAATTTGCAAAACAGTGAAAAATTCGCAAAACAGAGCTGGCGTCTCCTTTTTGATGTTGGCACCCGTTTTTGATGCCGGCGTCCGTTTTTTTTGGACGCTGTAACAAATTCGCTGGCGAAAATGGGCCAGCGTCCATTTTTTTTGGCGCGGCGAATTTTCGCAGTGATCGTGCAAATTTATTTGCTGGCATCGATTCATGGGAATTCGCCGCAAATTGGCGCCTGGCAAATAATTTTGCCCATCACTACCAAAGACCACATGCATTATGTTAAAACATGTTTTCTAGTTAGTTGAAGAATTATACTTTATTTTTTAAATTGTACACTTCTATTCACTACATTTTTGGAGTATAAATCAACAGCAATATATTTCTTGGGGCTGTTTTATAGGACATATTCAATTTGAGCAGATGGTTTTACAAAGGAGGTCCTGTGTCCTTGGCCCCACATCATACTGGTAAATATAAGAGCCCCTTGTTACGGGGAACCCAGTTAATAATAATACTATGAGTAATTGTTCTATGGGAGGTTCTTAAGCATAATGCATTAGTGCAATAGGAATTGCTTTCTGTTGCGTGGACAGTTAGCATAATACATACAGTATATGCAGGTGTAAATGTGTTATCATATGTGAATATGCAGTCAAGAGGTTACAGGGAGAACAATTTGGGGGTGAGAGAGTATCCTTCTGGTGCTCCTGTGCTCAGGGATATTGTGAATGACATATTCCATTTTGACAGACCTGTTGGTTAGGATATATAGCACCTCATAGCAAAATATGCTGGGTAGGCCAAGGTTCTTACATTTTTCTGTTTTACTGGTCTGCTAGTATTGAATGCTAAGCTGTAGTCCAAAAAGAGCACTGCACCCATGTGGTGGATTCCTCCAGATGCTGTAGAACATAGTACACTGCAATTGAGACTGCAACTTCTGTCATTCTGTTTGATCTATGCGTAACAGGTTTAGGGTGACTGGAATTGCAGAAATAGTTTTTACTGAGAGCGACTGGTTTATAGTTATGGTATTTAAGCAAGTAGTCTGGTTCTCTTGGTAGATATATTGGTATTATGATTCCATTGCTTTTGCTATTGACTTTTTGAACATTTCTGAGTACACCTCTTAAAGTTGTTTTGGGCAATATTACATGAGTGTAACTGTAGCAGCACGAAGAAAGAGATACTCTTTCTATTTTTGTAGCTAGCTCAAGTAGATTACTAAGGGGCTGATTTATAAAGTAATATTACTGCTTGGTAAAACATTTTTTAAAATAAAATATTTTATGTTTTTTTCAGTAATTGTTGGATTCATTTGTCCACTCATGGTATTTTAATTGACAGTGTAAGGATTTTTGGCAGGTGCCCTGTGTAGTTACTGATTACTGCAAAGCATTACCACCTTATTAAACAAAATGGTATTTAGTCAAAGCAGTCAAGCATTCACAAGCAGAGACATTCTAATAAACCTCACAAACTGAACCTTTGATAAATAACCCCCATAAAATGTATAATTTGTAAAATGTTTACAAACCAAGATCGAGCTTAACAAAAAGTAAAAACAAAAATATCTAACAGGATTTTCTATTTATAAAACAAAAAAAAATTGACGTCATATTTAGTTGCATGGAAACAAGGTATGCTATTATGAATTGTAAATAAATATAGGAACAAGAAATACCATCTAAATCCATTAGTTGTAAAGGTTGCAAACCACTTTATAAATGCCCAATAAGCTACCATTTAGAAAAGAGTCTTGTTCAACTTAATTAATGGAAAATCTTGTGCCTTAGGTTAAAGTATTTAGGGAAGTGAATAGACCATATTATGAGTTGTATTTTATCGTCTCAGCAGGACTGCAATGCTCTGGGCTCTTCAATTTTGTATCTGATACAAATCTAGCATACATCTTTTCAAATGATCATGACTAACTTCTTGGTGAATAGAAGCTTGAATGGCAAAACATTCTAAATATATATAAATATATATATATATATATATATATATATATATATATATATTACAATTTGGAGAAAGACATGTAAACAGGGTTCAGTTATAAAAGTGAAATATGACATCTTGGACATTATTGCTCTACTTAACATATAGGCAGATATAAATTTATAACATTTGAGGAAATTCACTAAATTTGTTTTTCTGCATTTTGCTCCACAAAAAAAATCTTTTGGGGAAACAAAACCCACAGCAAAATCTGAGCGAGGATTCAAGAAGATATTTGCCATTGGCAAAAATGCACATTTCACTGCAAAACTGTACCAGGTGAAAAAGTTTGCTTATCCCTAAATGCAACTACATGCACTTCAAAAGTGTCACGTATGGTGAATCCAACCCCCAAAGGGAGTCACTAGATTCCAGTCTAGACATGATCTTCTGCCTATAACAGCCACCTTTGGCCTTGGACCTAGCCCTCAGCTACTTTGGTGCTGCCAGGTTTTACCTCACATGAATACAAAGACTCCTACAGGGGCAAGCAAGGGAGTCAAACATATAGCAGGGAAGAAGTCAGTAGTGACTGTATAATCGTAGTCAGGCAAGCCTGGTCAGTACCAGAAAAATAGACATGAGACCATACCTCCCAACATTTTGGAAATAAAAAGAGGGACAAAAAAGTTGCCGTGTGTAGTGTAGCAAATTTTTTTTGACCATGACCATTTTTTATGGCCACACCCCCTAATTACTGTGTAAATTTTACAAAATTTAGCAGGTTATAAAATTTTGAACATATTTCTGTGTTTTTTTTGCAGTTATTACAGTTTTGCTAATGAAGGTGAATTGCCCTTTAAGCTGTGAGTCTAACTTTTCCCAAGGGGCCTGTTATATTATATTGTTACAATTACTTATTTGCTTATCTAGTTTGGCTTTTCACTCTACTGTGCAAGGAAAAGGATCACTCTGCAGTGCTCACTGAAAGGAACCTTGGGCTCACAGAAGTACTTGCCCAGGGTATGAGGTAAATGAATACAATCACTGGGGGGGGGTATTCAATCAAATTTGAGTCCACCAATTGACTCCAAATAGTCCATAAGGGAGTGGAGCATACTTTTGTTATAAATCAGTGTGTTTATTATGATAAATTATGGGGATTTGTATCCCAAATATTTGATATTTAGGTAGGTTATGTAGGTTAAGTAGTGAAATAGTGTCATGATAATTAATAAACTATCTGGAAAATTAATGATTTTCTCTTACAAAAACAAAATACAGGAGTCAAATGAACAAAAATGACATTGATACTCAAAATGAGTACACAAAAGTAAGAAAATAAATATTAAACCAAAAACAACTGTAAATTTTGTATAACATAGTACTGCAATATTAATTTAGTTTTGCAAAGATCAATAATTTGTAGAAATATAAGTACAAACAAAAACTGTGGTACTGTGTTAGCCAGTAGCAAAAATAACAAATAATAAAAAATAAAACAAATACAAAAAATATTGTAGAAGTTATACCTATATTGGCTAACAATATGTATTTTTATTGTTAGCCAAAAAAGGTGTAATGCTAATTTGGGCTATCCAGACCACAAGTAGTTAAGTGTCCAGTTAGTGATATGAGCAGGTTTACTTACATCAATTGAGGTATTAGCAGAGGTAACATCAGATGTTGGTAGGACAGGCAGATGACAAAGCATGAAGGACGTGACTCCCATAAGGCATTGCAGTCAAAAAGTACATCAATTCCCTAAGGCAGATATACCTCAATGTGGTCCGGATCCCACACAGTGGAGTGGTCAGGGAGAAGGAGTCTAAGCCTGACACCCTAGCCATTGTGGTCCCTTCACTAAAGGCAATCAAGAAGCCTTTGGGAGCTACTCCCTGCTACAGATCCTTGATGGAGCACACAGCTGCTCTTGCTAGTTAAGCTTTCTGTCTGACTCTCATAGTCTATAACAGAACTATCCTGTTCTGGCTAAACCTCGTTCATGGGGTTCCCTGGTCCCCGACTCAATCACTAAAGGTACAGGTCCCTTTAGGGTGGTGGCTTTACTGGGCCTTGGTGTACCCAGGCTGAATGTGAACAACCAGTCGATTAGGACTCCAGCAGCCAAAGAGGAAGATCCACCTCTTTCCAAACATTATATATGTGTGGTAGGAAGTGGTCATTACACCTCTTGGCCAATAACAATGGTTATGTAAATGTGAACTAGATGCATGGGCTTTTGAGGAAGGGTATGGATTTAAAGCTTTAGGAGCATAGCATATCCTATAGGTCCCTACATAGGTATCACTTCTACAATAGTTTTGTATTTGTTTGTTTTTTTATTTGTTATTTTAGAAATATAAATATGATCTAAATTATTCAACTGCATACTGTATGTATATTATAAAAAATGAAGTAGAACATATCATAACACTATATTCTATGATGGCTGATCCTGCACCCACTAGTATTTGGCTATTTAAGTGATCAAATTAAAGAAAATAATATTCTAAAATAAAGCACATAAAACTCTAGCATTTTGTATCAACAACCATGCTCAAGCAACATCGTTCTGAACTGAAACCTAGACCTTAGCATTGAAAATTCTAAGACAGGATCTCTAACCACTACACCACAGGACTTGGTATATATACATATTCCTTAGTGGCCTAAAGTCCAGGTGATCACATGAAAGTTACATCACAGATCATCCTTTCCCCACTACAGACCCGCATTCACCCTGGCACAATGGGAAACTTTTCTTTTTCTATGATAAACAGTTATGGCATAAAAAAATTGAGCTTCTATAACAAGGTAGGGCAGTATATACAGTATAATATTGCAGAGTTGCAAAATGCCTTATAATGCACATTCCAATTGAATCTGTTTTGCTGTTTTATACATTTTCTTACAGTTTTTGCAATTCTTTTTGGTGAAGCAAAACAGGGCAGTTTCACTCATCACTAATTGTAGTCCTTGTTTGAGTAAAATATCTGTGAGGGATTTCAGCGATTTCCTTTTATTAAGAGTATGCCATTAAATATCCTAAAAGATGGAGATAGAGCTGTCCTAGGTTATGTATTTGACTGCTTTAGCCTTAAGCAGGATTGGTGACATGGTCATAAAAATGGTTAAAAATGTTTTTTTCAACTGTCCAGTGTAATCTGTCTATATCTGTCTTATTAAAATACTGTTAAATATTTGAGGTAGTGCGGGTTTTTAGACTCTGATGTATAATTGATTCAGGTATACCTTTCAGGCTCATATTTAGGCTCCTATTACCCAGATCTTGTAATTACCTCTTAAGTATTGATGAACAAATTTTTTGCCAGCCATGGATTTGCAGCGAAATTAAGCATTTTGACATCTGCTAATTTTTTTTGTGAAATGGCGGCAAAAATATTCCAAAAGTCGCCAAGATTAAAATGTCGGCATAAGAAAAAAATGCACATGCATTTGGACAAAAAACACAAGAGAAAACACCTATTGACTTAAATGCATTTGGGCAAAAAAATCACAGAGACAAAAAAAAGTTGGCCCAAAAAAAAAATTTCATTGACTTTAATGCATTTGGAGTGAGAACAATTGTCACAAGCTTAAACAATTCTCGCGCAAAATAAAAATTTTGACGCCCAATGACTTCAATGTGTTTTGAGACAGATTTGCTCAGAACTACTTAAGTTCTTTATGTGGAAACCTTGCATAGTGAGAGCCTGTGGAAAATGTTAGGTATGCTTAAGCATCTTCCACTGAAAGTGTTCTTATACCTCAGTTCTGGCTTCCATGGTCCAGGTCCACCAAGCCTTTCATTCCTTCTTGGAAAGCTATGATTTTTGTATCATGGAGCAGATTTCAGAACTGGATGGTAGAATTTTTAGGGAAGTATTCAGGTCTGAGTCACTTTATGTGTCACGTCCAAGACACTTTCGGGGGAATGTAATAAAAATCGCTAACGGAAAAACTATTCGCAATGCGAAAAGTTATGCATTTGCACGAACAAATTTTGCTTTGTGCGAATTTAATATAGCTTTTGCGAGCCTGGTTAGCGACCACTTCCGACAGTGAAAGACCGTTTGCAAATTTTTTAGTTTGCCCCACTGAGCAGTCAATGTAATAAAACTTCTTACTGAAAAAGTCGTTATGTTTGCTCCAAAAGATTACGACACCTTCAAGCACTTCTTATGAGTGCGCAATTAAAATTCGCAATTAAAATTCGCAATGCAATAACAGTTTAAGGAACAATATTACATTGCGAGATGAGGATTTTTAGTCTTATTGGTGCGAGTTGTTTTGCTCTTTGCGACTTTTATTACATTCCCCTGTTAATATGTAAGAAAATCCCTACAGACTTTCTAGCAAACTTGTTTTAACTGGTGCCATATAAGGTTGCAGCTTCAGTTCTATATTGTGCTCCATCTATAAGACCCTATGAGGTGTGCTGATTTTTTTTCATGGGGTCTGGGAAACCAGTTTACCACCTATGATTTGGGCTAAATTATGTTGATCTTTTCACAAGCATAGTGGCCAGCAATTGGATCATTCTGTAAGTGTATGGAAAGTCATTGTGCAAGGACTGCATGAACCTGCCATTGAAGCACTTTAACTTTACTGATAGATACTCGGACAATTTTCAGGAAGTCTTTCAGGAGAACCCTAAACACGGGCCTATAAACTGCATAGACTGCAGTGTAGAAGTCAAAGAAAAGCAAACTGGGCTGCTTTATTTGTTTTCTTTATTTGCTACAGTGAAATAACATTTGCTAAAATAGAGATTGGAGAATATTTAGATTTGTCTCAGAAATTACATTCCTTTAAAAGCAGACAAAGGACCAATTAAAAATCACTTATGCAGTATAAATGATGGAAATTTGGTGAATGCTGACATTTTGAATACATTCTTTTATTCTGTGTTTACAAGGCAAGAAAGCTTGTCAGGGTAGACTTGGTGCAGCAGTGGAAATCATGAATAATAAAATGTATAAAACTGGTTTCAGTTGAAGGGATACAAACATCACAAAGTCTAACTTTGTATTAACCATTTTGAATGGATAACTCTCCTCTGCATCTATTTTTGGAAATGCATAGAAAAAGACTCAAAAGTGCACAAAGTCCTTCACCAGCTAAGGGTAAAGTTTCCACCTCACCCCTATAAAACTAAATCCATATGGAATCCACAGCCTGCATGGCTTATTAGCAATAGCATGGCGGCACATAATCAGTTCAGTCTGCATCAGGCATCTAAATGAATTGCTAATTAGCCATGCAGGCTGCATATTCCATATGTGTTCATTTTTAAAGGGGTTGGGTGGCAACCCTAGCTAAGGGCCAATTAAGTGAAGTCAGATGCAGGTCTTGTGTTTAGGAAAAGCACAATTAATACTTTAGTCAGAAAGCATCTGGACTGATCAGCTGTAGTGTTAATAATAGTTTATAATGGAATAGCCATACAGTATATAAAGAAAATTTAAGTAGGAAAAATAAGAATTTAAAAGATAGAGCAAATATTATTTTTTTTTAATAACATGCATGTCATAGTGACAGATAAACAGCCAAATACTGTCAGTCCAAACTTTTTTAAACAGTGTCTATGAAAATTCTCATTTATCCAGATCATGATATACCTTACCATACAGTATTTTTGAAGCAGTATAAACTCTCATACAAATCAGAAAATTACCGAATGAAAGTTAATTTCTGGAAAATATAAGGCAAATAAACATTGCCCAATGAATCAAAAATCCTGGACAACATTTGCAGTGATGACACCTGAATAAAATTGGGCAATGCATTATGTAAGGCTTAAAGTATTTGTCTGAAGGCTCATTACAAATTGCTTTAGTATGTAAAAGTGCCTAAAAATTATCTGTTTTAGCTACCTGTTAAGCATTGACCTATCTATTTAATTCATCCCAAATCAGCTTAAGGCTTTTTTTAAAGAGATTATTCTTCCAATGCCATTCCATGGCCTCTAGTATTGGACTTATTGAACAGCCCTTTGTGATGCAACAGGATAGTGATCTTAAGCATCATTCTAGAATGATGCTTAAGATCACTATCCTATTGCATCACAAAGGACTGTTCAGTAAGTCCAATGCTAGAGGCCATGGAGTGGCATTGGAAGAATAATGTAGTAGCTCCTTTGATTCATAATTAGGGATGTAGCGAACCGCCGACAATGTGTTCGCGAATGCCGTTCGCGAACACCGGCAAAAAATGCGAACAGTTCGCGAACTTCGAACATCCGAAAATCGTTTGATTCGAACGATCGAAGAATTTTAATCGTTCGATCGAACGATTTCCGTTCGAATCGAACGATCGAAGCCATTGGATCGAATGATTTCATTCAATCCAATGGCTTCGATCGTTCGATTCGAATGAAAATCGTTCGATTTTAGCGATCGAATGGTCGAATGGTCGAACGATTTTGACGCGAACGCCTATTGGCGAACGTTGCGCGGCGTTCGCGAACTTGCGGCGGACGCGAACAGTCGAAGTTCGCGCGAACTAGTTCGCGCGAACTAGTTCGCCGGCGAACAGTTCGCTACATCCCTATTCATAATTCCAATCATTGTGCCTAAGAGCTAGCAAAACATCCACAAACCATAATGCAATCTTCTTCAAGCTTAACACAAACAATGCATTCTTACACTTAGCCAACAATGTGCAAAATCTCATTATGATGACCCCAACATTTCAGACTTGGATCTGTCAGTCTACAATGCCTATTTCCATTCTACAGGAATGCAGTTCTTATATTTCTCAGCCCAAGCATGTCTCTTTATTTCTCTTTGTTGCCTTAACAGATGTTTCTGAGATACTACATGACCCTTCATTCCTGCTTTCTAATGTCTTCTCTGTTTCTAAGTTTGCTCTCATTCAGCTGTGCCTTAATACTTGCGGCATTTAGATTCAGTCTTCTTTTAAATGGCTAGTGACTCTTATGTAGTTGTCATCTAATCCTGACATTGATCTAGAACTCCCAGACCATTCACTACCAACGTTTTTCATTTTCTTGATGCCTGTTCATAGTGAAACCAAGACATATGCATATTAGTATAACTATTTCAGAATAATAGGTACTCCACCACAATACATATATTAATGCATGTGAATTAGCCCATGACCAAGTGCTCTAGGAGCACAAAATGCTTAAGGCAATTTGCAATGTTGTTTCAATAAAGTTTTTTTTAACATACATTTTTTGTTAACCAATATGATTTTTTAAGTGTTTGACACCTTTTTTGGTATGTATGATATACATTGGTACAACTATACTACACTCAACATTTGATCTTTAAGAGTAATAGTTGGTGCTTCGCTGTTCAGTATTCTTTTATTTCTGTATGTGTGAATTTCGGTAAATTTGGAGTATTGGTGTTTTCATGTTACATTGGAATGATAGTTGGTTAGAGGGGTATGCCAAGGATATCCTGCACAACATACCACATACATAAGATCTATCATGGTCCTCTGACCCCCTACTGTCTAAAAGACCAGGGATGTGGAAATATTGTGTCATAGTACTGATAAATTACACATAACATTTTGAGAGTTACTGTTCTACATGAACTCTGATGTCCTTATGTATGGGATGGACTTCGCTGAGGTCGCTTCTGATGTGCTATCCAGTTCTAACAGTCAATTGCAAATATCTATGCATTGTCACTATGCCAGATGGCTATACCTGTACCTAATGTTATTGGTTGTAACTGTTTGCCACATGAATCATGTCTTATGTCTGCATGGGTTGGTTTTGATGCCATTTTCTCAGAAGGAGGGGATTATGTATTGATTTGTATTGTCACTGTCTGGTTGTTTGTCCCTGATCAAGAACACAGGGATTTAGTGCACTGTTTTTAATAAATCTTTATTTTATATTTTAAATATTACCTTTATAGGTGTGTAATGATACAAACACTTTGCTTCTTTCAAAGTTGTTGTCTGTGCTGCTAGGACATTCTTTTTGTGTAATTAGGTAAAACACATTAGATGTAGCAAAGGTAAAGGAAGCAATCTTATGAGTCCTGCTGTGCTCTGGAGGTAGTTAACTTCTCTGATAAATTAACAAATTTAGGGATAGTTAATTTGTCAAGCAACGCTGCAGTTCCCAGTAGAAAGAAGTCTTATCCTACAGCATTTCTCAGTATTTCTCAGTAGGACCTATTTAACTGCATCTGTAGAACCAATGCAAACATTACATTATAGCAGCCAGGTTTCACAATTTTTTTTGCAATTGGAGTTAAAATTCTCCTTTACCTTTTTTTTACTAAACTGTTTCATGGAAAAAGAAGAATCCTCTAATCGGTGCAAATCAAATGATGGGGATTCTGTAACCTCTACCACTTCCCACACCCCCTTGGAGATTGTCTAAGCCACAATTACCATATTGTGGTTGGCTAGCCAGGGGAATAGGGTGGAGATGATTTTTACTGTACTGCGATATTGGTGTATTGACCCGGCCTGTGCTTGTACTTGGTCAGGCAAGCATTCCTATTGGAGTTGAAGTTATGCTACAGTTATATGCTGTTTATATGCAGCCTTTAAACTCCATCCTGGGTTCCAAATGTCGTCATTGTAATTACTGTGTTATACATGGGGGTTAAGTGCAAGGGGTACAAAACTTAACGCTGCCCAGGTCAACGGCAGGTAAGGCAGGCAGAGGTCAGTTCAGTCAGCAAATGTCAGAAATCCAGAAACCATTCTATTCTATTAAAACATAGAATAACTGGATCAGGTCAGTGATCAGTGTGTCACCAAAAAGCACTGATCACTCTGCAAGGTTGTTAGGCCCACTGCATCTTTTTATGTGCATGCACTGAGCATCAAAAGGCAAGCATGTTGTGTCATGAGGCTGCAAATGTAAAATAACCCTTGGTCTTTCATTTAAAATACAGTATACAGTATAGGTAGAAAAGGTATTGCAATAACAAGAGAGCTCATCAATGTTGAAGGATGGTCCAGGTCTGCAAAAACCTAAACCCGTGGAGTGTGTGAAGCAGCTTTGAGATTGATGATTTTATGAAACACATCAGAATATTACAAGAGTCTATTCCATCTTTTCTGTACTGGATACATATTTCTTTTGTTCGTATTTATCCTAAACCAGGATTACTTAGCATTTTAAATAACCGATGTGACAATGTTTAAATTGATGTGTATTATATGAAGTGTTATCACAATAATCCTATGCATATATTCTGTTTTCAAACAGTGACCTCTAATGGCCACTACTATATATAAATATATAGTAGCGGCCATTCTATAATAATAATTTGGTATACCTGACAAAGGTGCCTGCTCATAAAACATTGTGTGTGACATCATAAAAGCAGGAGGCATCCCGCATCATCTAGTCTTGTGCGCCGGTCCTTGTTTTTTTTAATTAACAGTTGGGTGCCAATTCCCCTAGACTGTGCACTGTCTAGTAGCGTGGGTGTGCAATTGCACTCTTGCACCATGATATTCCATAGTAACCCCATCCTTGCTGGGGGGTTTGATCTAGCCTGATAAACCAGGTCCGGGAACGTTAATTAGCATTTATGGTATTCTATAAAGGCTCATTTTATGAAAATCGTTTGGAGTGCTGTCCATAAATATATAACTTGCTGGGGCGTTTGATCTTGCTATGCTGTGTGTTGCCAGACAACACGTGGTTTGGCACAGATCAACGAGCAACCCAGAAATGTAAAATCTACAGTCCTGCCAATCAGATCCTTTTATGATTTATGGCAAATTAAACAAAGTAAAATCAAGCCCATCTAGCTCACTTCGTCACTCAGACACTCTACTTGAACTAGCCGCATGGACTGTTGAGTTTTATATTTACATGCAAAGCACTAGATATGTTTTGCAAATCTGAACTGTCGCATGGAAACAGCGTAATAATGTGCTGCTGTTTTCTATAGTATTTGTGTGCATGTGTGTCTGAGTATGTGGCATGCTACTCACTGTGCACTGATAAGAATCAATCTGTCTGCTATATATTATTCCATAGTTAGATGAAGGGATACATAGAGTGATTTTCATGTCTTTCCCTGCAGTTCATCATGCAAGGGATAGCAGGAGTCATGTCCATGGTATTGAAAATACATTTTACTCTTTAGGGGATATGCAATCATGTCCTAGATTTTCTTGGAACAATGGCTGAATAGTTGTTAACACTAATATTTTGGTATAGCTGTAGTTTTATTGCACATTATCGGGCAAATTCACTAAGATGCGAAGTTGCGCCAGGCGCAACTTCGCCGAGCTTCGCCGCACTTCACCGCACTTCGCCAGGCATAGTTTCGCCAGCGCTGTGCAAATTCACTAAAATCTGAAGTTGTGCTCAGGGGTAGCGTAAGGTTGCGAAGTTGCGCTAGCGTTGATTCTCTATATAAAGCGAAGTTACGCTAGCGAAGGCTAATTTGCATATGGCGCAAAATTCAAATTTCAATGGAGGAATACGTATCAGCACTACAAATGCCAAGAAAACCTTCAAATCTGCAAATAAAAATTTTATTTTGCCCTACACATGTGCCCACTGTCTAGGTAAGTTGCCATGAGTCAGGAAATGTAGGGGGGAAGGAGTTGAGCCCCAAAAATTTTTTCGATCTTTTTCAGCCTATCACCCATCATGTAGAAAACACGCCAGCGTTTTTTGGGACTTAGAAAAATGTTTGACTTTTTTGGAAACAATCCCTATCTACTCTAGGTCTGAGGTGGCGAAGGAAGTCTAGCGTAAAAGGTAGCGTTCAGTACACTGCGCAAGTTAGTGAATTTGCGTAGTTACATCGCTAGCGAAAATTCTCCTGGCGTAAGGGTGCGAAATAACACTAGCGAAACTACGCCAGCGTGAATTTGTGCAGTAGCGAAAATGCCAGTGAATTTGCCCCTAAGGGAGGCCTTGATCAAAGGTTGGGCCTGCAAAAGGAACTTGAACTGAAAAAGTACTACTACCATTGTTTTATATAAATCAACAGCTTTAAAATGCATGTCACTAAAGGGGTGATTCACCTTTCAGTTAACTTTTAATATGTTATAGAATGGCTAATTCTAAACTTTACAATTGGACTTGAATAATTTTGACGTGCAACAATTTTGACAAGCAATTTTTTTTGTCACAGAAAATTTCCCCACAGCGAAAACATTCGATGTCGACAAAATGTGTAAATCTGCCACAAATCCATGCCTCGCAAATTCATTTGCCCGCCACTAGTTGCTAGGGTAATTTGGACCCTAGCAGCTGCATTGTTAAAATTGCAAACTGGAGAGCTGCTAAAAAAAAAGTTAAATAACTAAAAAAAACACAAATAATAAAAAAAATAGACCAATTGCAAATTGTCTCAGAATACCACTCTTTACATCATCACTGTCTGAATAACTAAGAAAATAATTCTTTGTATAGGGCCTCAGCCACGGTAAGGGTTCAAAAAAGCAAGAAAATACTGGTTTTATCTTCTCTCTTCATTAGCTCTCTCAGCTGCTTCTTCTTAAAGTATTAACTCATCAGTTCCAACAACTGCACTGGCTTTTCCAGCCCCAGTGATCACTGCCACTGTTATTCTCTGCATTTTCACTGTTTTATAGAGAATTCATAATGTTGTTTTGCTATAATGTGGCACAGAACACACAACATCATATGCACAAACAAGAAATAATGTTTTACCTAATAATAAAAATAATTAGGAAAAAATATAAAGCCCCCATTATTTAACCAGTTCTGGTCTTTAAATAAAAAAAAGCAGAACACAGGATGAATGGTGCTTGTATAGCCGAGATGTTGGTAGCATCATTAAGACATATCAAATTATAGGATTATTTTGACATTATTATGATGTTTTATTATGTCTCCTTCTAATGAAAAAAATGTGATTACTATAGATATCTTCATGCGTAATACAAAACAGAAGTGAGTAAAATATATTCCCTGAGTTGTTTAACAGCATATTGGCTGTGATATCAAAAAACAGTAAGAGTTATACAGGTATTGGACCTATTATCCGGAATCATCGGGACCTGGGGCTTTCCGGATAATGGGTCTTTCCATAATTTGGATCTTCACACATTAAGACTACTAGAAAATCATGTAAACATGAAATAAACCAATAGGCTGGTTTTACTTCCAATAAGGATTAATTATATCTTAGTTGGGGTCAAGTACAATCAACTGTTTTCTTAATACAGAGAAAAAAGGAAATCATTTTTAAAATTTTGGATTATTTGATTATAATGGAGACTATGGGAGACGGCCTTTACGTAATTTGGAACTTTCTGGATAATGGGTTTCCGAATAATGGATCCCATACCTGTACTTTACTTATTGCTACATATGCAACATGCCAATAAAACGGATATAACAAATCACAAAATATTTATGTGAGTACATAAAGGAATTCGGAAAAATTCATAATTTTTCCAGCCTTCTACATTAACAAATAGAATCGGAACCCACCCCTGCCCTCCCCCTGTCTGTCTAAGAAGGTGTCTAGATAAATTTTATGAACAGCTGCAACATAGGGAAATGAGCTTCTCTAATAGTTGTGTGGGCCAGCCTGAAGCTTATGGGACCTGCTGGTTCACCCATGGATAAGGGGGGTCAGGTGGACACTTGCGCAAAATATTCAGGCCAAGGGCAGGTTTGTGCTGAGCACTTTCTGCTGCCCTTACCTAACTGTGCCCCACTTCTGCATCCGGTGGCGTATTTTTATAGACGTGAGCTGGCCCCTCTGTGACATCAGAGACGGGAGCCGGTTGTGCACTAGTGATGGGCAAATTTGTCCCGTTTTGCTTCACCACAAAGAAAAATTCACAAAACGCGCCAAATTGGACGCCAATGACAAAGTTTGATGCCCATTAAAGTCAGCTGCAAAACATGGAAATTTGCCGTGAATTCGATTGGCGAATAAATTCGCCCATCACTATCATGCACAATCATCTGAGGAGATGTAGAGGATGCGGCTGGGTGAGAATAGTGGAGGTTAGGGTTGGGTGCTGGTCAACAATTTGTCAAGTCCTACATCACTATTCTCTAACAAATTAAAGCATTGTATATGATAAAAAATCTGATTTTCTCATTTTTTTCACCCAAAAACTCTGATTTCTTATGCTTTTTACCCGAAAACTCCAAAAACTTCGGGGTATTGCACGAAACCCAGCACACATAAAAAAATCATTGGGACTTCTCCCATTCACTTATAAGAAACCTCGACAGATCTGAGATCCTGGATTTTTTGATTCTGACTTTTCCATCCTCGGAGTTTAATAAATTCGAAAAAATCAGATTTTATAAAAAAAATCATAAATTTCCGGGATTTATGCATTCAGAGTTTAGTAAATAACCCCCTAAATGTAAGGAATACAGTATAGCTTTGTTAATTATTTTTCAGATTTTATTTCCAAGTTAACAGTTTTTTTTAATAATCTAAACCCTGTCGATTTCTGCTCAGTAGTATAAAACTATTATGTAAGCCAACCTATGACTATGCTATTTGCTTGTGCCACCTATATTATATTTGTCTATATGTATTTTGTGCTTACAGCCTCATTGCACCCCCGCCTAATGGTTTTAAAAACTAGTGGTGAGCACAACTTTCCCTTGTTTGTTATAGTTTTTACAGAAGCAGTGGCCAGCTCCATGTTGTAGCTCCCACCCTTCCCAGCTATAGTCAGGTGATCCCACTGGTGTCTAATAAAAGGGCAGCCAAGTTTGGGAGTTTTACTTTTAAAGCAGCAAGGAAATTGCAGGTAATACTTAGTCCCTTTGTAAAATGTATAATGAAGCAATAGAATTTGAGTGTAGGACTGGCCAGATATGGGATGACTTTGACGTAGTTGGCCAGCTTAAATATAGTGCAATATATGGACAAACAATCCCTGTTTTGTTTAAAGGGTAAGGCATTTTTTAGTAGCTGTATGCACAAAATGTCTCTGTCTTAAATATATTGATAATGGGTTGAGTGCAGAGGACCTCTTGTTTTTACATATATTAGGAGATCTATATGCTTTTATGGTTTGTTGTTGTAGCTGCAATAATAGTAAATGACATGGATTCTGAATTATAAAAAAAATCTTTGTATAAAATATTACAACACTTTAAGGAATCATTTGTTTGGTATGACCAAGCTTTATATGATCAAAGATATTTCAATACATATATCAGTTTGTTAAAGCTGTCAGCTCTTTCTTTGTTAAGTGCTCCGAAGAGCAGAGATTTAGATCTTAAGTGCCTTATTTACAACAGTCAGCAAGTTTACAGAACATCCCTGAAACAGAAAACTTTAAAATTGACACCTATGAAAATATATTGTGTATACAAGTTCTACATTTCTGCAGCTTTTAAAAATAGCTAGTATTGTTGACCTGTATGTTAGTATAGTAGTAGTATAGTATTTTAATCATGATGAACAATGATGTTCTTTCTTTAATTTTTGTCAAGGTATGTAAAACTCTCTTTTTGTGCACATTCTGCTTGTCTTTACCTTTTTACTGATGTCTAGCTCTGCCTATGTTAGCTGTTTTTCATAAAAGTAATGTGGCATTAGGGGGAAGAACCTTACTCTAATTATTCCTTAATACAACTCCAATCCCCAAGGTCTCTTTGAGATTAGTTATTTATTTTGCTCTTACATTTGGGATGTTTCTTACACAGTGAGAGCTTCTTTCTCCCTTTACAGCATTTCTACTACACCTTCACAGAGCTGCATCCTGAATTTACCTTCAGGTTCTACTTTTTTTAGGGGAGGTCTAAAGGAGGTTATTCCAAGTCTGTACTTTACACAGTAATCTGAAGACAGATGTATAAATAAGCTAAGATCAAGTAGTTTGTTTCTTTGTCAGAAGACTTGATACAGTACTTAGCACCCCCAGTCCTCTCATCAATATGATCACTGCTGTCTTCTTCAAAGTTGTTACATACTGTATGATGTAGATTAAAAAGTTGTGAGACACGAGGTCTCTCTGTACCCGACTTATACCAATACTATTTGACTACCCAGGCAAAGCAAGTCCTAGGATGGATATCAGATATCCCATGAACAACATGGGCAGAAATTGAGAGGATTTATCCCCAAATGGGCACCCCGCAGGTACCCTATGGAAAAGCCCCAAACACGCAGAGCATGATCTTCCCCTGGAATCCATGAAACAAATAGCTACATGCTGATATAAGGTGACCTCTCAATTGAGATTAGATCCTAGCAAGTCCCCCTTGATCCCACTACTACTCAACGCCGACTTCCCTCCGGCAATGTCAATAATTACTAGAGAAACTCTAAAATCAGCCAACCTGACACACCTCCAGAGCATGTTCAAAAAGTCGGACAGAACTCTACGCTCCTACAGAGACATTAAAGAGACTGCAAACGCAATTGAAGTGTCTCATTTCCTATATTTGCAGCTGAGGCATTATGCTCTATCAATATACCCAACAGCGTGTCTCCCACCAAACCATCCCCTGATTGAACTATGCAAACAATCAAGCACTCAGCGGGGATTGATCACTGGATGGTACAAAATTATCAATGAGACAGACCCTATTCAACACCCACATATAAGTATATGAGATACTGGGAGAAGATGTTAGGGGGAAAAATACCACTCTCAACCTGGGAGAAGGTATGAGAGAATGCCAGTAAAACGTGAATCTGTGCCACAATTAAAGAGAACATATACAAGGTGATAATGGAATGGTATCACACACCCCAATTTTTGCATAAGCTATTTCCAGATACAGCAGCTTCGATATGCTGGAGATGTGAGGAACAGGAGGGTTCACTTTTACACATGTTCTGGAGTTGCCAAAATTGAAGAGATTCTGAGAAATGGTGAGGGGGGCTAATAGAAAGAGTGACAATGCTAACACTAGGGGCCCATTTACTTAGCTCGAGTGAAGGAATAGAATTAAAAAAACCTTTGAATTTAGAATTTTTTTTCGACCATCGAATTGGCTACTTCGACCTTCGACTACGACTTCGAATTGAACGATTCAAACTAAAAATCGTTCGACTATTCGACCATTCGACCATTCGATAGTTGAAGTATTGTCTCTTTAAAAAAAACTTTGACCCCCTACTTTGCCACCTAAAACCTACCGAACCTCAATGTTAGCCTATGGGGAAGGTCCCCATAGGCTTTCTAAGCTTTTTTTGGTCGTAGAAAAATCGTTTGATCGATGGATTAAAATCCTTTGAAAAATTGATTTTTTTGTTCGATCGTTCGATCAAACTAATTGCGATAAATCTTTCAACTTCAATATTTGAAGTCAAAGGATTTACCTTCGGCAGTCGAATATCGAGGGTTAATTAACCCTCAATATTCGACCCTATGTAAATCTGCCCCTAGGGTTAGATCCCTTGATATTTGTATTAGGTAACAAAATCCCCAATTTAAAAAAAAAGCACAGAAAATAGTCAGCTGTATTCTCACAGCAGCTAGGTCTAATAGCAAAAAAAATGGAAATCACCGATACCCCCCTCAGAAAGTGAGTTACTGGAGAGAGTACGATATATACGCAGAATGGACTATTTAACAGCCCTAAAACATAATAATATTGACTTGTTCGACAAAGTCTGGGGCAATTGGGATTCAATAGAGGCTACTGAACACATCAGAAATACTGGAGGACATCAGGATTAATGTCATAGAGTCCTAGAGGGTTCTAGATTTAGTCCAAATGAATTTCCAAAGATAAATGAAAATGATATCTTGTATATTTGAAAAGCTAAACAAGATGTTTTGTTGGTTTATGCATAGTATATAATTACTGTAGCTGACAAAAATTGTTGATTGATCCTTTTATAGAAGTGGAAAATGTCATGACCCTTGAGGACAATCTGTTTGATGTTTATTTGAAAAATTAAAAATTTAAAGAGAAAAAAGTTATGAGACACCACAAAAAAGCTATCTTATCATATAAAACATATCTTTTTTAAATACAGGTACTTACAAAATACTCATATTTGTAATTATATTCTGTATTTGATCACACAGTTACCCTGTGGCCTTTACCATCCTACAAGACAATGAGATTCATAAGTTTCTCTCATATATTGGATGCCAAATTTGTATGTCTTCAGTTGTTAAAGAATATCAGGATTAATAGGCAAAGTCCAAAAAAGGTAGCACTCCATAAGAAGGAGTGAATATCCAGGTGCCAGTATTTCAGCAATAAATAGAATGCAAAAATGATGTCACACAGAGTTATTTTTCACAACTGGAGACAGCTAGTCAGAGATATTAAGCAATCAAAAGGTAAGGTTTATTGATCTAACATTTCAGTTACTTACTGGAACTTTCATCAGCGAGGATTTATAGGCCATATAAAGCCAAGGTGTGATAAAGAGGACATACCTATCTCGCAACTTTATAGTGTACATGTTAGTTGCATTACCTTCCTTATGATATTTTCAAATATATAACCATGATATCACAATATTATTTATATTATATTACTTAACTCAAAATGATTAGGCTATAATAAGTCACCAAGAGTTCAGAGAATGCTGGACAAAAACATGGATTTAATGTGTAATAATTTGGTTTTAAAAGTATTGCAAAAATATCCTTACACTTAAAATGCAGTACATTAGTAGGATCCCTTATCCGGAAACCCGATATCCAGAAAGCTCCGAATTACGAAATGGTTGTCTCCCATAGACCCCATTTTATCCAAATAATCCAAATTTTTAAAAATGATTTTGTTTTTCTCTGTAATAATAAAACAGTAGCTTGTACTTGATCCCAACTAAGATATAATTAAACCTTATTGGAAGCAAAACCAGCCTATTGGGGTTATTTAATGTTTGAGTTCATTTCTAGTAGACTTAAGGCATGAAGACCCAAATTACAGAAAGATCCATTATCCGGAAAACCCCAGGTCCCGAGCATTCTGGATAACAGGTCCCATACCTGTATTATGAAAATGCAGCAAATACATTATATTCACAACAAAAAAAAAAGTTTCAGTTTTAGTGAAAAATAGGCAGGTCGTGGGTGGATTGTGGCCAGGAGTGGGCCTGACTAGTCCAAATGCGAAGTATCTGGGTAGCTTGGATGTGGTAAATTTTGACCCAATTTTCAAATGAGAATTTTTGAGAGTTTTGCTATAACATTGCATTGCCAACTAGATAGGGTTTTGGCTTGTTGCCCTTGAAAACTTAAGTCATAGGGTAGGATATTATATAGGGTATACCAGTGAAAATTTAGATGTTGGGGAAAAAAACTCCTAGCATGTCATAACCATGATGGAGAGGTTTGGGACAGTTAGATTATTGTTAAAATGTTATAGTTTTAGTTACAATATTTTGCAGTACCCGGTAAATCAGATTGTTTTGTTAATCATTCCATTCTCTGCTGCCCCTGTGGGGTTTTTTTGTAAGGTTTACTTCTAAACACCTAAACTTCTAATTTATAATATGATTTCAAAAAGAATCAATTAGGACTACAAAGTAAACCACTACTCTGAATGTGGATTGCCTGCTGAACTGAATAAATTCATATTTGTCTTTTCAAAAATCTTTTCATGAAATATGTATATGAATCTATTGATGTATTATTTATTACTAATATTAAGATGTATAGGTTAAATAAGTGCAATTTTCTAAATCCATTTTTCTTTTAAATTTCAAAGCATATAATAACTTGAATGTTAAAAAAAATACACCTCCCATAGACTTCCATAGTAGCACAACAGGTTTTAGATGTTAAATATGCTTATTCAAATTTTCAAGATTCTTTGATAAATGTTTCGCCTCAGACAAATTGAATTTGTATTTTTGTTGGGAATATCTCAGAATACCACTGCTTATATCATTCTAAAATTTTATTTAAAGACGAACTACCCCTTTAAGTTAACATTCAGCAAAAATGTATTAAAAATGTTTAAATGTATACATAGCTTAAAAAATATGAGTTTTAAAACCTCTTTTTATTGCATTTGGAAAGCAGACAGTTTTGTAACATAAGGTTGCAATAGAACAGTGCCTGAGATTTTACTGTATAATACAGAATAACTTGTACATTAAGCATTTTTCAAAGATTGCAGAACATTTAATCAGCTGGAGGAACTCTATGAAATATATTTTTTCTAAAATAAAGGTGATAAAAGCTCTTTAAGTATAAATAATCAGAAGTTTGCTCTACCGGGGTAATTTATTAAAAATATATGTTACTATTAAAATCTCACTGATTTAGTTCTTGGAGGTGTTATTCAAGGAACTAATTCATTACAAGAGGAGAGATTTAGCAAAAGAGTACAGGTTTAGGCTGCCTGGTTGTTCAGTTAGCTTTTCCTCTGCAATTTATTCTGTAAGCTGAAAATGATTATTTTCATACAAACAGACATTTATACAGAATGGAATTTTGATCTTGTCAGTCAGTAGAATTTAGAGGTGACATATGGTCAGTCCATTTTTCTTTTTACAGATGATCATATCTGAACCATTTATTTCCTGTGTACTTCAGCTGTTGATAAACATTATTACTTCATAAATCATCCTGATTCGCTGATCATGTTTTCTTTGTCTACTACTTTTATCATATTCCCTAATCCCAACACACCTATAAACTTTTATTTATTTCATGTTAGAGTTGATAAGATTTGAAATAATAATTGGTCCAAATGTTAGCTGTGTTGACTGCCAGTAAAGAGATACTTAAGTGACCTCTTTAGCACAGTGAAATGAGTTGCAGATGTAATGCTTATAACCTGTAATGGGGCCAACTAAAAGTGCCCTATTTTTGAGGATTGTAACTGATGCTAGACAATAGAAATTGACTCTCACAAGTTTTAAATATCTGATCTGTTTAAAGGAGATGGAAAGATTAAAACTAAGTGAGCTTTATCAGAAAGGTCTACAGTATATAAATACACAGTAAACCCTCAAAGTAATGCTGCTTTGAGTCCTCTGTCAAAAGAAGCACAGCATTTCTGTCCTTCAGTTGTGAACACAAGGACTTCTGCATTAGACTTCCTGTTTTCAGATTAAACCTCCAGGGCTTGGGCTTTAGCATTCATATTCTCTCTCGCTCTCTCTCTCTCTCTCTCTCTCTCTCTCTCTCTCTCTCTCTCTCTCTCTCTCTCTCCCTCCCTCTCCTCCTCGCTTTTCCCTCCTCCTCCCTCCCCCCTCTGGGGTAATCTGAGTCCAGAGCTATGAGTGAGTAGGGAGTAATTCAGGCAGGAAGTTATGTTGCACCAAGCTAATATGGCAGCTGCTATCCTAAACAAACAGAGAAAGTTTCTAGAGCTGTTTACTCAGGTATGCTAAAGCATTCTACAGAATAAATATAGCATTCTAGCTTGCACTATTGTAGTTAATTTACTGCCAATAAACTGCCTCTGCAGCTTTTCTTCTCCTTTAAGCCTATTTTTTCTTTATTTGTATTGGGTTTTTCATAACTTTTCCAGAGTTGGATCATTTCATTTGCAGTGGACATTCAATGTAACCGTATTTGGGCAGGTCAGTCTTATTTCTAAAGAAAATGAACAAAATATATAAACACTTCATAAAAAGTAAGCATGAGAATGGAAAAATGGTGAAAAAAAATGCCCCAAGGCAAAAAAAAAATCCATTCTGATTTATCAACATTAGCACGGATGATGTCTGTATAGTATAGTGGCAATACACAGAATAAAACATATTGTATATAATCCATGTTCAAAGAATATTGTTTTAACAAGTGTCTTCACTTTTAATTTACAATGTCCTGTCCCAAATTATAAGTCCACAAAGAAGTCCATTTTTAAATTACCATATCCTTATCCCAAAGTTTAACAATGGGTACATCTTAAGGAAGGGTGAGAGGTTTTTTTTTATACATTGAAAATCATGCTATTCTATAGGCCAAAAACGTGCTCCAAATTCAGTCAGAGCAGATGAAAAGTTTTTTGAGCAGTGAAAAAATTTAGGGTGATACTATCTATGGGAAACTCACATTTTAATATTTTTTTCCTTATCTTTTCATCCACCAGAAAATGCTAAAATAAATAATAATACAATGTATTATTTTTCATAGATTGATATTTTTATTGCACTGGCAGTAAAATGTTATTAAATTTTTTTTACCAGACCTATATATTTTTTTAAAATCCAACACGTGTCATTCCACTGTACTGAAGACTGGGATTTAAGCACCATTTTACAAGATTACCTTTACTGTAGAGTCTTTGGAATCAAAAAGCAAAATTCAATGCAAGGCATAAAAATATTCAACTTGTGCTTTGAATGATATGCTGTAACCGAAAAATATTACATTAGTCTGTGAAATATCAAAATAACAGTAAGGGGCAGATTTATCAAGGGTCGAATTTCGAAGTGGAAAATACTTCAAAATTCGACCATCGCATAGAATCCTCCAACATTCGAATTCGAGGATTTTATTCATAGTATGATCGTATTCTGATCGTAGTACGATCGTACTTCGAATTATACTATTCAAACGATTTTCCTTCGAAACCCAAAAACTTAGAAATATGCTCTGGCAGGTCCCCATAGGCTAACAGAGCACTTCGGCAGGTTTAAGTTGGCGAAGTATTGAAGTTGAAGTTTTTTTAAAGAGACAGTACTTCGATTATCGAATTGTGGAATAGTTGAACGATTTTTACTTCGAATCGAAGTTGAAGTAAATTCGAAATCGTAGTATCCTATACGATGGTCGAAGTATTCAAAAAATTACTTCGCAATTCAAACTTTTTGTACCTCGAAAATTCACTCGAACCTTAGTAAATCTGCCCCCTAAATATTTGAGAGATGCTATGTCATTTCAGAGTCAGAGAAGCTAAAATTATTCTCATGCTACTAAGAACATTATAATAATCCACAATAATCCCCAATATTTCTCGAAACAAATTGAGGATATTTATTACACTTGGGGGCCGATTCACGAAGGGTCGAATATCGAGGGTTAATTAACCCTCGATATTCGACTAGGAACTAAAATCGTTCGACTTCGAATATCGAAGTCGAACGATTTAGCGCAAATCCTGCGATCGATCGATCGAAGGATTTTTCATTCGGTCGAACGATTAAATCGTTCGAATCGAACGATTCGAAGGATTTTAATCCAACGATCGAAGGAAAATCCTTCGATCAAAAAATCCCAGGCAAGCCTATGGGGACCTTCTCCATAGGCTAACATTGACTTCGGTAGCTTTTAGCTGCCGAAGTAGGGGGTCGAAGTTTTTCTTAAAGAGACAGTACTTCGACTATCGAATGGTCAAATAGTCGAACGATTTTTAGTTCGAATCGTTCGATTTTCGTAGTCGAAGGTCGAAGTAGCCCATTCGATGGTCGAAGTAGCCCAAAAAAACTTCGAAATTCGAAGTTTTTTTAATTCGAACCCTTCACTCGAATTTAGTGAATCGGCCCCTTGAACTATACACAGATGTATGCACAACACAGGAAACATAACATTTACATAAACTATCACATTCCAGAAGAAAAATATTTAATTTATGATGAATTCATTTGAATTTGCATTACATTATAGATGATGTGTATGCTCTCTTGTGAGAATGCAATAGATGTCAGTTTAGAAGTTACGGATATTTGTATTCTTTATGTCTCTCTCTCTCTCTCTCTCTCTCTCTCTCTCTCTCTCTCTATGTATATATACACTGTATATGAAAAAAGAACCCATCATCTGTAAATATGGGACCTGTTATCTGGAATCCTGTTATTCAGAAAGCTCCGAATTATGGGAAGGCATTCTCCCATAGATGATTTCCCTTTTCTCTGTAATTAAAACACAGTACCTTGTACTTGATCCCAGGTAAGATACAATTCATCCTATTGGGTTTATTTCATAATTCAATTATTAAAGTAGACCAAGTATGGAGATCCAAATTATGGAAAGATGCCTTACACAGAAAACCCCAAGTCCAGAGCATTTTGGATAACAGGGCTGATGCCTGTATATAAATAAATATATATAAATGCATATATACATATGCACATTGATCCAAAAATTAGGTGCACACTGGAGACCTTTTCAAAACCTAAAATATCATATTTTTATTTAATACATGTTAAAAACAGGTCAACGTTTCGGTCTATTCCTAAGACCTTTATCAAGGCCATTAACACCCAGTAAAATATCAAACAAATAAATAGGCAAAACCCAACAGCACTCACCCAAACATGTGCCGCCCAATGGGACATGTGATGAGAAGTTCCACCCCTCTGTGGAGGTTTAACAAGACACCCCCTGAGCCATATCTTACAAATGGAGAAAACACAATCAAACCCAGAGGCAAAAGTGTTTATACAGCGTTTGTATGGCTGTTTATATAACTACACTTTCCATAAGCATTTCTATATAAACCATTTTCTCAGTCTTAGCTTTGTAATAAAGAATTTCCTCAGATTCTTTTTTCTTTATAAATAGACAATTCTATTTCCTCAAAACCAATTGCAGTCTGCTGAAACAGGCTTCTATTCTATTTCAACTGATTATAAATAGAATCCATGATGTGTCTTCACTACTGAACTGTGCACAAGACCCCCTGACAGAAATAACACTTAACGCTACAAGCATTTAGAAACTATTCACCTAAAGACTTCTGTCTGTTTCCAGAAAATAACTCTACATACATCCTGAGATATTATATATATTTATATAGTGTTCTGCCAGGACACAATTGGTTCCTAAAATAGAATAAAATAATGCTGTCGGATGTTAGATCACAGCTCAAATTACATTTTGTTAGTAGGTTGCAATAAATTGCTCACAGGAGGGTTTCTGAAGGGATGCGTAGGCTGATAGAACAAATAATACTCCAGTACTGATATGAGCAGACTGCAGTATGCCAAGAGCTAAAAAAAAAATACTGCCTTGGAAGACTCCACAGCATACAGCATACAGAACAACTGCATTGGACTACTCAGGGCAGAGACACAAATAAACCATTTCCTTCAGACAAAGAAAATGGCATTGTTCCTGACTTCAATATTTCTTAGGTTGAAGTGTGTCCTCCGAAGAGGGCTTATGGATGAAGCATGAGTTGCTATTTCTCAAATTCAAAAATATGCTATCAAAGATGGCCAACAAAAGTAGGCATTTGTCAAATATGGCAGACACAACCCTAAGGGAGTATCTGCATTTCTTTATAGGCATGCACTTCTGCCTAAAACAGTGGTGCTGTCCACTTCATTCCCATCTCCTTCACACGGATACTGCTTGAGCAATAGCGATACTGCATTTATGGATAAATACATATCCTGTTTATGTGCTTGTATTTGTTTATGGGGTCTTGAGTTTGTTAGAACTTAGTGACCCACACTATATAGTGCCTTTACACCCTTGACTAATGTATGACTCAATAACGTCCATTAACTCTTTTAACCACAATGAGACACAAAACAACATTTTATGGTGGAAAAAAGGCCACAGCTTATTTATTAACACTCACCAAGCTTTGTAAAACCATCCACCAACATACCCATAATATTAATCTTAATGTAACAAATGCATAACCAATGAATAAGCTGTGACATATAAAATAATAGCCGCTTAAGGCTGCATAACATTTAACCGCTTAAGGCTGCATAACATTTAACCGCTTAAGGCTGCATAACATTTAATCGCTTAAGGCTGCATAACATTTAACAGTATCTTATAATGCATTCACATTACTCTTCATAATGAACCCATTCTCCAGACTAAGCAAGCCTCTGTCCTGTTTTCTCACTTACTGTGCCTCCTTGCCCCTAAGCCTAGCCCCAGGCCAATCTCACCTTAAGACTCCATCCCCCTTATTTGGCTACCCATTAGGGCAGCCCCACACCGCCAAATCCGCAACATGGTACCCCTACCTTCCCATAGGGCGGGCGGGCCTTGCTTCTGCCAAAGGTAAAACTGCTCTCCCACACTTTTCAGCTCACTTTAAAGGCTCGGACCTGCCTACAATCCCCACAATGCCCCATTAAGACCTCCCCTTAATCTCCTATTTGTCCCCTAAGTCATGCCTTACTCCGCTCCACCTGTCCCAGGGTCCCTCCATAGGCATTTGGTGTTTTGTTCTGAGCATGATTTGGTTGCTTGAAACCATTGGTGTAATTGATTGTGGAGGATTGTGTGCTTTTGGGGTAGAAAGTGAATTTGTCTCTATTTTTTAATTGGTTTTAAAGTTTTTGGTATCATAAATCAATGGCATGCTATTTATATCAATAAGGATTGCCTTTAATATTTGATACAGGTGCAAAGTTTTGGGGTCTTTTTGTGTTGCAATTATTCATGTCTTTCCCATATGCACAGTACAGATATGGGACCTGTTATACAGAATGCTGAAGGGTACCTGGGGTTTTTCCATAATTTGGATCTCCATACTTTAAGTACACTTAAAAATAATAATGTAGGTGTTAAATAAACCCAATAGTATTGTTTTGCATCCAATAAGGATTAATTGTATCTTAGTAGGGATCATGTACAAGCTACAGTCTTATTATTCCAGAGAAAAAGGAAATCATTTTTGAAATTTTGAGTTATTTGATTATAATGGGAGAAAACTCCAATATAAAACTTCACCAAGTAAAGCAGTCGATGAAATCAATGGGAGCTGCTCTGCTTTTGGAGGTTTGGGGATATTTTTTCATTTGCAATTGTATGAAACACTCTCAGATCATTCAGCGCTTTTTTCCATTGATACTTTATATGGACATTTGTGATTTTATAGAAATTGAGTTTAATCATTCAAAAAGCTCTAATACCACTAAAATTCAACCTTCAATAAATGGGCCTCTATATATATCAGCATTGTTTTATGGTATCAGTTTATGAAAGATATGAGGAAATCCATCCTGCTAATGCCAATACCTGTAGTATGATTTGCCATACCCCAAACAGTTACATACTCCTTGCTGGAATTTTGTTAAATAAATGACAACCCTTCTAAGTTGTGAGAAGTTTGTGGTCAGATAGCTTGTGAATATTAGACACTGAAGGCCAAAAAGGTACTGGTTTATTAATCACTGTTCAAAAATGCAGAAAATTCTCAGATAGTTTAAAAATCTTAAAAAACCTTGAACATTAACTTGCTTGAAAGCTTCAGATTCACCCGCAATTGACTATAGAATTTTGTTGCAAAGCTTTTTATTCAGATTTGAAAAGAATCAAACTTTAATATCATTTTACAAACAATGGAAAAAACTTGATCTTGAATACTGATAAATGTGCACCTAAAAGCTGAATCTGTAGTGTCTTTATTTAAACTAGGGAAAACAAATATTAACACAAAAAATTTATTCACATGATATAAACTCCTTGCTGGATGCCTCTATGAGGAAAGGGGTCATTCATTTTTTGGTGCAAAGCGTATCCTGCCCTGCTCTCAATGCCTACAGGCCCAGGTCTTTGTGCTTAAAAATGGAGCACAAGGACTTACAAGATGACTAAATGGCTTTCTGTGTTCATCAGAACTGTTTGTTGCACAGAGGCATTCCCCACCCCATTCCATATTGAAAATGCTAGGCCATAAAGCAGTTCAATTTTGCACCCCTCAGTTCTCTAGCATTTGTATCTGGGGAATCAGTTAAGGGAGTAGTAAAGTTATAATATGCCAAATATTTGGTGGAAGAAACAATTTTTGTATGATAGGTGACCTTTAAGAGGCAGGTTAAGGTTTGTCATCATAAACAGATTATATAAAACATTGTTATTGTGATTGACATGGGCCTTCTGTGTCTGTATTACTACTTTTATTCTTTTATGTTTGATATGTATATATATAGATGGAATTTTTCACTCAGAACAATGTGATTCATTAATTGAGCTTTTTACCACGACTGCTGGTTTGTGCAGACAATATTAAGATGGCAACGTCAAGGCTAAAGGAAGACAAACTACCTTACTGCTTATACAACACTTTACAGGCAATTACAACACTAAAGGGACTAAGTGATTTATTACTTAATTAAGGTAACATCCCAGTGTGTTCACATCTTTCTGTATTTGGTATCAGTGCATCAGACATTTGTTAACTCTCATATGGTCTATAGCTTTCAGTTGCCAAACAAAGACTAGGGGCCTAGTATTTGACAGAATAGAAATTACAGTGAAAAGATAACTAAACTATACAAAGATTTAAATAATGTACTATAGAACTTTTAGTATTGGAAACCTATATGTTATCACTTCTGCTAGAAGTGAATAACACATTGATTTCAAGCATCAAATGCAATAAATTTTAGGGATGCATCGAATCCAGTATTTGGTTCGGATTTGGCCGAATCCTTCTGCTCAGCAGAACCGAATCTGGATCCTAATTTGCATATGCAAATTAGGGGCAGGGAGGGAAATTGCATGACTTTTTGTCTCAAAACCAGGAAGTAACAAATGTTTTTTCCTTCCCACCCATAATTTGCATATGCAAATTAGGATTCAGAATCATTTCGGTATTTGGCCTAATCTTTTGCGAAGGATTCGGGGGTTTGGCCGAATCCAAAATAGTGGATTCGGTGCATCCCTAATAAATTTATAAGAAAACCAAGTCTTTATGTGCCTTGAAGGAACTGCTCAGTATAAATATAAAAACTGGGTAGGTTTTACAAAATAAAAAAAATTTCAATATAGTTAGTTAGCCAAAAATGCAATGTATAAAGGCTGGAGTGACTGAACACTACTTGCTGTTTTGCAGCTCTCTTGGTTTACACTGATTGGTTGCCAGGCAGTGATAACACAGTGACTTGAGGGAGAGCCACATAACTGTTGCTTTTGTATCTGAGCTGTATGCTAAGGAATAGGATCAATTACAAACTAACTGAACAGTTATGTCCCATGGGGCTCCCATTAAAATTTTCTAAATACAATCAATTAAAAATTCTGTACCTTTTCTGAAATAAAATTTATCTTCACTGTTTCTCTCAACTTCTGTTTCTCTTCATTCTGTCTTCCTGCAGGAGTTGGGTGTCAGATAATCATTGACAGTTAGATCCAATATATCTTATAGGGGTCTCCTTTTGCCTAGAAGATTTATTAGAGCTCACTCTATTAAAATCACTAGTGATGGGCAAATTTAATTGCCACGAGTGAATTTGCGGGGAATTTCCACATTTCGCTGCCGGCGAATAAATTTTTTTGATGAAGGCGACAATTATGCCGCTGGGGACAATTCTGACACCAGCGACAATTAAACGCACGCCATTAATTGAACATATTCGCCCATCATTAAAAATAGCCAGACATAATGTCTCTCTACATGCAGAATTTGTGCAAAATGCAGTTATTTTGTTAAGTTTTTTTGTACTGGAATCTGTTATTTGAGTGAACTCTAATAGATCTGCTAGGAAAGGAAGCCCCCTATAAGATATATTGGATCTAACTATCAATGAATATCTGACACCCAACTGCTGCATGAGAATGCAGAGAAACAGATGCTGAGAGAGGGATAGTAAAGATAAACTTGATTGCAATTAGAAAGTTTTTTATTTCAGTATGTTGAACTTATTTTACATTTTTCATTTTTGTGATAGTTCCCCTTTAAAGTCGCTAACTTACTCAGAGTTAGAGAGCAAAAACCAGGTTTTGTTCTGTTATGTTAGACATCTGCTTACTCCAGACTTTACAGATTTCATATTTGGCTAACTAACTATATTAGAAACATTTTTTTATTTTGCACAGTCTATTTACTTAGTTTTTATTTTTACGCTGAACTGTTCCTTTAACACCCCTCAACAAAAATAATAAATGGGACTTTCATTTTGTCTTAAAATCACTTCATCATGTTATTATTTAATGGTTTGTTCACCTTCAGGTTACCTTTTGTTATGAATGACCTCTTCTTAGCATTCGTCTTCATTTTTTACTTTTTTATAGATTTTATATTTATTCTTTTATAAATATATTATTTGTCTTCCTCTTCTGACTTTTTCCAGCTTTCAAATGAGGGCCACTGATCCTGCAGATAAAAATACTATCACTTTGTGAGACTAGGGGGCAGATTTATCAAGGGTCGAATTTCGAAGTACAAAAAACTTCGAAATTCGACCATCAAATTAAAAAACTTCGAATTCGAGTTTCGAGTTTTTTCAACATATTTGGCAATCCTGTGGTCGAATAAAAATTGTCTGATCGAACAATTAAATTGTTTGAATCAAATGATTCAGGTGATTTTTAGCGATCGATCGAAGGATTTCTATTCGACCAAAAAAAAAAAAAAAACAGAAAAGTGCTCTGGAAGGTCCCCATAGGCTAACATTGCACTTCAGTAGCTTTAATTTAGCGAAGTATAAAGTCGAATTTTTTTTTTAAAGAGACAGTACTTTGTATATCAAATGGTCGAATAGTCAACGATTTTTACTTTGAATCGTTCAAATCGAAGTCAAATGGTCAAATATAGCCTATTTGATGGTCAAAGTACCCAAAAATTTACTTCAAAATTCAAACTTTTTGAAATTCGAACCATCGCTCGGGCTTAGTAAATCTGCCCCTAAATTTTATTTGTTATTTTTTTAATAATTTTATTGTTACTTTGTTTTAACCTTCTCATTTATTCATATTAATGTCTCTCATTTAAACCATTGCCTGGCTGTTGCACATAGGTTACATTGGACCCTACAAACAGAAAGCTGCTGAAATTCCATACTGGAGAGCTGCTGAACAAAAACCTAAATCATTCAACACCCAAAATCATAAGAAAGGAAGACCAGTTGCAAATTGTCTCAGAACATCACTTTCTACATCATATTAAATGTTAGCTGAACAATTCCTTTAATTCTCTGTTTCTGACCTTTGCCCCTCTTCTTCACTTATCACTTCATCCCATTCCCACTGCATACATTGCATAACTTACTGGTGCTATATAAATAAATGATGGTGGTGATCATGATGATGAATGCTGTTTTTCCTAACAACAAAGTACTTTCACCTAGATTCATAGCCTCTTTGTATATTACTCAAATCTTAAAATTATTAAATGTTGTGTGCTGCAACACAGGTTTAGTACAGTCATATGAAAAAGTGTGAGAACTCCTCTTAATTATTTGGAGTTTTATCATTGGCTGAGCTTTCAAAGTAGCAAATTCCTTTTAATACATAACATGCCATATGGAAAAAGTAGTATTTTAGCAGTGGCATAAAGTTTGTTGGATTAACAAAAAATATGCAATATGCATCATAACAAAATTAGACAGGTGCATAAATGTGGGCACCCCAACAGAGATATTACATCAATACTTAGTTGAGCCTCCTTTTGCAAATGTAACAGCCTCTAGAGGCCCCCTATAGCCTTTAATGAGTGTCTGGATTCTGGATGGCGGTATTTTTGACCATTCCTCCATACAAAATCTCTCCAGTTCAGTTAAATTTGATGGCCTGCTTCAAATCCTGCTTCAAATCATACCATAGATTTTTGATGATATTCAAGTTGAGGGACTGTTACAGCCATTCCAGAATATTATACTTCTCCCTCTGCATAAATGCCTTTGTAGATTTCAGTGTGTATTTAGCATTGTCTTGTCGGAATATCCAACCCCTGCGTAACTTCAACTTTGTGACTGATGCTTGGACATTATCCTGGAGAATTTATTGATATTGGGTTGAATTCATCTGACCCTCAACTTTAACAAGGGCCCCAGTCCCTGAACTAGCCACACAGCCCCAAAGCATGATGGATCCTCCACCAAATTTGACAGTAGGTAGCAGGTGTTTTTCTTGGAATGCAGTGTTCTTCTTCCTCCAAGGCAAAGCACTTTTTATTATGACAAAATAACTAAATGTTTGTCTCATCAGTCCAAAGCACTTTGTTCCAAAATGCCTGTGGCTTATCGAAAAGAGCTTTTCCATACAACAAACGACTCTGTTTGTGGCGTGAGTGCAGAAAGGGCTTCTTTCTCAACTCCCTGTCATACAGATGTTCTTTGTGCAAATTGTGCTGAATTGTCGAACGATGTGCAGATACACCATCTGCAGCAAGATGTTCTTGCAGGTTGGAGGTGATCTTGTCTGTAACAATCTCACAATCATCCGCATATGCCACTCCTGTATTTTTCTTGGCCTGCCACACCTGGGGTTTACAGCAACTGTGCCTGTGGCCTTCCATTTCCTGATTACATAACTTATAGTTCAAAATGACATTTTAAACCTATAAGATAGCTTTTTTCAGCCTTCCCCTAAACCTTGATACTGAACAATCTTTGTTTTCAGATCTTTTAGGAGTTGCTTTGAGGATCCCATGCTGTCACTCTTCAGAGGAAAATCAAACAGAAGCAGGACTTGCAATTGACATTTTCTCATGACTGGACACACCTGCCTATGAAGTTCACGAGATAATCCAACCAATTCTTGTGTTGCCAGTAATCAGTATTGAGCAGTTACATGCATTCAAATTAGCAAAATTACAAGGGTACCCATATTTTTTCACAGCCAGTTTTTCATATTTGATTTACTGTAATCTCATACAACTGAATACTGCTTCACTAAAAATCTTTGTTCAGAAAACACCCAGTACTCAGATGAAAGACATACCATTGTTATCTTTTTTGTTGAAAGTGGAATAAATTATTATGCAGGCTGAGAGTGTTTCCCAAACTTTTTCACATGGGATGTGTGTCAGTTTCAGCTTCAAATATCAGAACCATAATTAACATAAGAAGAAAAATACAGGCTGAAAATATACAAGATTTCTACTGACTTTAGCTGTCTTCTTGGAGTCAGAAAGAATCCCCCACTTGCAAACTCAGGATGGTTCAGATGGGCTGTTTTCCTTCCTCTAAAATCAACAAAGCTAATAGACTATTTGGAAATTGGAGGTTTTACCACATTAAACCACATTTAACTTTGCTAAAACTTTGTACTTAATGACATGTGGGAGATAGAATGCTGTAACGCAGAAGCTTTCAAGATGATTTTCAGAATCCTATAAACAGACATCATATAAATACATCTAACTTTAGCAGCACATTTACGCTGTATAGTTTGAAGTAGAAAGACATGTTTACCCATTCTGCATTTGTCAGAATGTGTATTTTTTTTAGAAAATATAGTTCCTTGATGTACAGTAAGCCTACTGAATTTTTCCCCTTGAACTTTAATGTTTGCTAGTTTCTAGAGCAGTGCTTTAAGAATTTGATAGTGTACTGATGTACTTGATCTGAAGACACAAAACTAGATCTGTTTGGTACTGGTGCAATTTAGGAGACAAGGGGCTTTCAACATCAGATGGCTAATCTTGCTTAAAATAAAATATGTTCCTTATATATATATGCCTATATTATAAAAACAATTCTAAGCAACTTTTCAGTTGGTCTTAATCTTTCTTATACATTTTTTTTAGCTTTCATTTGGGGGACACTGACCCCATGTAAAGCTACAAATACATTGCTATTTTATTACTCATCTCTATTCTATTCTGACCTTTTACTATTTATATTTCAGTCTCTTAGTTAAATCAATGCATGGTTGTTAGAATAATTTGGACTTTGGATTGTTGAAATCGCAAACTGCTCAACAAAAGGCTAAATAACACAAAAATAACACAAAAAATGATGAAAATCAATTGCAAATAGTCTTAGAATATCACTCGCTACATCATACTAAAAGTCAATGTAAAGGTGAAAAACCATTTTAAGAAAGAAATAAATGAGCTGGAGAGAGTGCAGAGATGTGCAACTGAACTGTTAAAATGGACGGAAAATGTAAACTATGAGGGTAGACTGTCAAGTTTGGGGTTATTTTCTCTGGAAAAAAAAGCAGCTTGCGAGGGGGCAGGATATTAGAAGACTTTTTTCCCATAAAAATGATCAATGCACCAGAGGCCACCCTTTAGATAAGGGGAAACAGAACTCTTCATAGTGAGGACAGTGAGGTTGTGGAATTCCCTGCCTGGTGATGTTGTGATGGCAGATTCTATTAATGTCTTTAAAAGGGGCTCACATCATGCCTGTGTACAAAATAGCGAAAAAATACCGCACTCAACTGGCTCAGAGTAACTGATTTTAATAGAAAAACAAATAAAAGTCCAACGTTTCGATCACATCACAGTGATCTTCCTCAGAGAAAAGGTTTTTTATATGTGTTTGCTAATATATATATATAAAGTTATTTATTATGCCATAAAATTATGTTGCTAAAATATTTTTTTTCAATTACAAACTTTCAGCATTGAGTGGATTTCAAGCCAACAAAAATAATTAAAATTACAGCGAGAAAAAAAAATAATTAAAGGATTAGTAATGTCTTAAAATGAAAACACAGAGAGAGAGGTTTTCAGTCTGTAGCCCTGTAAAGTCCCGTGAATGGCATTTGACCCCATATTTATCTAACGGTGTAAAAAGTACAGTAAACGTTATATTTTATAGAGCTTATCAGTTATCTGCTATGTAACCTGTTCCTTATTGCTCTATTCAGATTTGATGGCTGTCCTATAGCTACACAGCAGCTTATTTATATAAACTTTAGTGGTGTTTCTGAAGCAACACACAATTTTCAGCAGTACATGATACCAGCACATTATACATAAATGTGCTGGTACCCCCCTTCTCCTTTAACCAAATACATAGCAGCACTAACTTGCACCAAAATAAGAAATGTCAATTAAGTATATGCAGATTACATATTGGTAGTAGTAATGCTAATTTGTACACCATAAAGTGATGTGAATAGAGAATACAATAAATAATAAAACACAGTAGGATAGTGCAATAAGGTCTATAGAAATCCATATTTACTGACATAATATTAAGGAACAACACCTACTACTCTCCACACAGCATTTCAGATGTCTTAGGACTTGTTGGAGATGTGGAGATGTAATGGTATAGACCATGAGCATCAGTAAATACACTGCATAATGACGAACATCAGGAGGAAACCTGACTACCATATAGCTTCTCCAACTCTCAGTCACTAGTGTATGCCCAGAAGGATCTGACAAATAGTTATAAGCAGTACAAGGTGGCGAGTAAATCTGCAGCTTTGCACTAGGGACAGTACCCTGTAAATGTTCATAGCCATATCCCTGTACCATAACTGAAATGCATATGCTTTCAACCATTTTCATCCAGCTATAAAGCATTTTTCTACATAAAGCCAGTGCACACGCCAAGTTCTGCATTTAGCTTGTGCACTGCCAGCCAATCACAGCAAGCCCAATTGATTGATTATCCTTAAATCCAATCAAAAGATAACATAATGGAGATCGGCACACTCCACCCACTCCCACCAGACTTGCTTCCCCCTTTCTTGCCACAGGTAAGAGAGTGGCTGGGGAGGGTTTTTTTATTAGCTATAGAGGGAGCAGACCCCACAGTCTGGGCTCCTCTGTTCCACAGGCTACCTTGTGACTGTGGGGTCTGGTTCCTGTATAGTTACACCACTGCTATAATTCTAAAAATGCATGAATAGTGTAAATCTTATTGTGCACTCTGCTTGTGTACTCCAGCTGCTTATAGCCCTGTTCCCTAGAGAACTGTATGCTACAAGACATAGATTTGCTATAGGTGTATATCTGAATTAATAAGTGGTCTTTGTGCATGTAGTTTATTGTTCAAGTACAACTGTGCAAATAAGAAAACAATTCAGATGCCGTTTAAACACACTCAGTCTTTGCTCAGTGCTATATGAAATTAAAAAGGTAAAAGGAAGATATATGAAACTGAATGTGGATGTCACCTGTTTTTATCTGGGTTGACTGCCAGTTGTTGTTTTATTTGCACAACCATGGTAATTACACACACAAAAACGCTGGCAGCACGGGAGACTGCAATTTCGTTTTTTCTCCTCTTTTTATGAATGATAAAATACATAACATCATATAGGCACACGTTTATTTATTAGTAAATCAGGTGGGAACATAGTGGGAAAGTAAACTCAGATTTTGCATATCTGGTATTGCCAAAATAACAAGTGATTTAATCATCCTAAGAATATGAAACACTTCCTGAGAATAATTTCAAAGAAATTAGCAGTGCAAATAAAACTGTGACATTTTTCGAAATTGCTATAGCTAAAGTAAACATGAAATGCAACCCGTGTTGTGGAGTGCCATCTCATGGCTTATATTAATAGTGCTCTAGTGTCACCTAGTGACTAAAATCGTTAGATAAAATAAATATCAGTTATGTTATTGACTGTAGGGGGACTCAAACTTAATGCTGATTGCAGCAGATACTATTGCATACCCATATAAGGGAAATAAGGGTTAGTAAAGCTTTAAATTAACCAAAGAGAGAACAGTGCAGTATGCATTTGTGATCTATAATATATATTATTAAAGAACTGCCATTAAGTTGTATGATTTATTTAGTATCTGAAGTTAAACAAATATTATACTGCAAAGAAAGATATGGAGAGAGCAAAAGAAGTAAGGAAAAGCTCTAAAAGAAAGTATTAATAAAGGATATTTTTTTTATATATATATTTTTTTAAATAATTTCTAGTTTCAGCTTTTGGTTTTATATTTCAGGCAGTCTTCTTAGTCCAGCTGTGCCAATTTTGAAGTGTAATTAAGTTTATCAAAATGACTTTATGAGTTTTGAAAAACAAATTATCCTCCATGACAAAAAAAATTGTAATTGAACTACAAGGAAGCACACAACATGGAAATAATATGTAGTGTAGTAAATCAATATAAAAATGAAAAGTAAAATAGATTAAAACCACACCACCTACATGCTGGGTGTAATTGTGAAAAGTGATATCACCCCAAGTGAGAAAAGAAAAAGGATGTGCTCCAAACGCAAACCAACACATTCAGTCAATCTACTCAACAGACAAAGGGCAAATGTGAACCATGTATCAAACTTCAGAATTTATTCGCCGGCAGGCAAAATGCGGAAATTCGCCTCAAATTCACGCCTGTCGAATAAATTCGCCCATCACTAGTGTTATACCAATTATTAATTACTTAAAATCATGGAAAAGTGGGTACTAGTGATGAGCGAATCTTGCTTTGCCAATAAATCAGCGAAACTCTGAAAAAATGTGCGAAACGCATTGAATTCAGTGGGTGACAAAATTATTTTGATGCATAACAATTTTACATGCTCTAAAACTTTCATACGCGCAACTCTATTGTCCAAATGCATTAAATTTAATGGGCGTCCCAATAATTTTGATGCACAACAATTTTTATGTGTGCAACAATTTTTTTTTCAACTTTTTTGTCCAAATGCATTAAAGTAAATGGGCGTCAAAATAATTTGGAAGTGCGACAATGCAGTGAATTTTTTCACTGCGAATCTTCGCAGCAGTTTTGCGAAAACATTCATAACCATCAAAGTGCGAAAATTTGCCGCAAATCCATGCCTGCCGAATAAACTCGCCCATCACTAGTGACTACTTACAAATGTCCAGTACAATATACAGCATGTACTGTAATATAACCGTAAGCTCCATTACAAAACCTGCTTTGGCCCTACCCAACCTTAGTAATGACTTTCCAACTGCATTTTAACCCTCAACATTTAATACATCACAATCAATGTCTGATGGATGAAACCCATTTTGCCTATATAGACTTCCTACTCCACACTGCAATTCGCAATGTCTGTATTTTTGTATACAGTATCTAAATATCTTTTGAATTAACGTATTTAATATTTCTCTTTGTCCTATGCAAGGACTTACTATCCTGTTGCCAAATTAGGCTGGCTATGATGTTAGACCACACACATAGGGGCAGATTTACTTAGGGTCGAATATCGAGGGTTAATTAACCCTCGATATTCGACTAGGAATTGAAATCCTTCGACTTCGAATATCGAAGTTGAAGGATTTAGCGCAGAAAATTCGATCGAACGATCAAAGGATTATTCCTTCGATCGAACGATTAAACCCTTCGAATCGAACGATTCGAAGGATTTTAATCCAACGATCGAAGGAATATCCTTCGATCAAAAAAACTTAGGCAAGCCTATGGGGACCTTCCCCATAGGCTAACATTGACTTCGGTAGCTTTTATCTGCCGAACAAGGGGGTCGAAGTTTTTTTTAAAGAGACAGTACTTCGACTATCGAATCGTCGAATAGTCGAACGATTTTTAGTTCGAAACCTTCGATTCAAAGTCGTAGTCGAAGGTCGAAGTAGCCCATTCGATGGTCGAAGTAGCCCAAAAAAAACTTCGAAATTCGAAGTTTTTTTTACTTTCGAATCCTTCACTCGAATTTAGTGAATCGGCCCCATATTGTTGCAGGGAAACTAAAATACAAGTGTGCCATGCTCTTTTTTGGTAAACGGAATCAATTCCAGCCGCAAAGCTGCCTCAATACTAAATGAATGGGTACTATAGTACACTTGCTTTGAAAACTTGCTCAGATTCAAATCTGGATACACATTCGCTAGTCTTATGCATAAATAAGGGACCCACACATTTGTACTGGGAATAGTACCATATAGGGAAATGGGCCTAACTACTGCTCCTTTACCTTCCACATATGTTTTGGATCTTCTGATCATTAATGTCAGCCCCATCCCATCCAATATACTAAAATCAAACCTGCCTAGGTATACTGGACTGTATCTGAACTGTATCTAGATGGTGATACTGTCTCACCTAATCTTATGGTATTAAAAAATGTCAATATGAACAAGAACTTAAACATTTTAAATGCACCGATGCATTCACTGTACTCAGATATATTCTTACTCTGTTATGGCTTTATGTAAACAATGAAGCCATTGTAACTGGCTTTCTTTTGTATTTTACTTTTGTCTTTTTGTATTTTTTCTTTTGTTTTCTTTTTGTGACCCTTTGATTGATTATATGCCTATTTGTAATTTCCTCCCTATTTAGAACTCTTAGAAAAAAAGGTTATTCATTTTTAGTTCCTGCCCCTGTACACCCACACTCAATCAAGATATATATATATATATATATATATATATATATATATATATATATATATATATATATATATATATATATATATATATATATATATATTAGCATATATTAGTATAGGATACATCTCCAATAACTATTTTCCAATAAACTACTCTTTAGTTTGCTAAGTTTAAAGGCACTGTTCAATATAGCAGTGTCCTCCATGGAATGCAATCTGAAGTCCATTCTGATTGTACAGATTTCTATGCCTAGAAATTGAATAATTTTACAGTGGTAGTCTTCAAAGACAAAACTGGGAGCATGCCATGCTGAGACATTTGCCATTAAAGAAATACCTTATAAAGTTAATCAGAAGTAAACTATCCAGATAAATTGGTAGGATTCTAAATGCAACTCTATATTCAATTTTGCAAGCCAGGGTCCTTGACCACATTCCCTTGGCTGCACATTGCACAGAACATCAATATACCATCATTGATAGACAACCCCTTTGGAAAAGAAAGATGATGAATAATCTGGTAGTAGCCTGTTTCATTCTTTGATACCAAACCTAACTGGGAAACTGTAAAAATCGGAAAAAAAGAAGCTTCTGTAATAGGGATGGGCGAATTTTTTCGCCTTGTTTCACCTCAAAAATGACGCCCATAGACTTGTATGGTGTCATGCATTAAAAAAAAAAAGACGGGCGTCTCGCTGCGCGATAGCGACATTTCGCTTTTGATGAAATGGGTCAAATTCGCCCATCCCTACTTCTGTAAAATGTCCCTTAATCCTACAGAATTGTTATTTTTTAATTATTTTATTTTGTTATTTCTGGGAAGTGATGGGAAAATCTGTCCCATTTCGCTTCACCGAAAAATTTACGAAACCCCGGAAATGCATTGAAGTCAATAGGCGTCAAGATCATTTTGACGAGCGACAATTTTGACACAAGCAATAATTTTTATACACGCGACTCTTTTGTCCAAATGCAATACAGTCAATGGGCATCCAAATAATTTTGATACATGGCAATTTTTATGCGCATCCCATTTTTTTTGTCGCCACAGTTTCATGAAAACATCCGCGGGCGGCAAAATGCGGAAATTCGCAGTGAATCCATGCCAGCCAATAAAAATTGCCCATCACTATTTCTGGGTCATCATATAGGGATTTTAAATCAGCAAAACACATTGACATATTAAACTCTGTACTAGGAGTTTTGATCCCTATGGTAAAATCAAATATTAATTGTGACTTCTGCCTATTTGGATATGCTCTTAGATACAGTATGAGCACATATATGATATTCTGACTGATATTGGCATCTTTTGTCTTTTCGTATACATAGCAATTCAGCAGGTTTAAGGTGGTGAAGTGTCGAAGTCAAGTTTTTTAAAGAGAGTGTTTCAATTTTCGAACGGTCGAATATTCAAAGTTTTTTTCAATTCGAATCAAAGTCAAAGTCAAATTTGGCCTATTTGATGGTCGAGGTACCCAAAAAATTACTTCAAAATTCGAAGTTTTTGAATTCGAAAATTCACTTCAAATTCACTTCGACCCTTAGTAAATGTGTTAACACATGCATTTGCATATCTACTGAATTACTTAGACAGGGGCCCAGGGAATGTGCACTGACCCATTTGGTTATGCCAGTAGCACTTCCCTTATACTTATTAGGGATGTCGCGGACTGTTCGCCGGCGAACTTGTTCGCGCGAACATCGGCTGTTCACGCTCGCAGAATGTTCGCGAACGTCGCGCGACGTTCGCCATTTTGGGTTCGCCTTACCTGGCGCTTTTTTTTGACCTCTCACCCCAGACCAGCAGATACATGGCAGCCAATCATGAAGCTCTCCCTCCTGGACCACCCCCACACCCCCTGGACCACTCCCCTTCCATATATAAACTGAAGCCCTGCAGCGTTTTTTCATTCTGCCTGTGTGTGCTTGCAAGAGCTAGTGTAGGGAGAGAGCTGTTACTGATTTCACTGATTTCTTTGAGGGACAGTTGATAGTAAGTTTGCTGGCTAGTAATCTACTTGATACTGCTCTGTATTGGAGGGACAGAAGTCTGCAGGGATTTGAGGGACATTTTAGGGTAGCTTTGCTGGCTAGTAATCTACCTTCTACTGCAGTGCTCTGTATGTAGCTGCCTGCTGTGGGCACTGATCTCTTCTGATCTCATCTGCTGACTGCTGTAATAACCCAATAGTCCTTGTAAGGACTGCTTTTATTTTCTTTTTTGTTTTTTTACTTTGCTAGTTGCTACTATAAGCCCAGTGCTATTAGTCTAGCAGTGTTGGGGAGTGGGACTGGTGTGCTACTGTGCTGCTCCTAGTAGTTCAGCAGCACCAACCCGAGAAAAATATTTTTTTTAATATACATATATTTTTTTTTTCTTTTACTTATCTTACTGTTCTTTAACGTGTACAGTGCTGTTGCTGTTCTTCATAGTAGTGCACCAATAGTAGTGCACTTGCAGGCATTATTTGCTCAGTGTGTTCTTCATTTTCAAACAACAACCATCTAGCTGTGTGAGCTTGTTCACATTCTGTCTAAATATCAATAATAATACCGTCTCTAGAAACACCACCCGAGTGACGTTTTTCAGGCAGCAATAATATATTCCGTATCCACTGCTGTAGTACTGTATTCGTTAACCTTGTAGGCATTATTTGCTCAGTGTGTTCTTCATTTTCAAACCACTGCCACTTAGCTGTGTGAGCTTGTTCACATTCTGTCTAAATATCAATAATAATACCGTCTCTAGAAACACCACCCGAGTGAAGTTTTTCAGGCAGCAATAATATATTCCGTATCCACTGCTGTAGTAGTGTATACGTTAACCTTGTAGGCATTATTTGCTCAGTGTGTTCTTCATTTTCAAACAACAACCATCTAGCTGTGTGAGCTTGTTCACATTCTGTCTAAATATCAATAATAATACCGTCTCTAGAAACACCACCCGAGTGACGTTTTTCAGGCAGCAATAATATATTCCGTATCCACTGCTGTAGTAGTGTATACGTTAACCTTGTAGGCATTATTTGCTCAGTGTGTTCTTCATTTTCAAACCACTGCCACTTAGCTGTGTGAGCTTGTTCACATTCTGTCTAAATATCAATAATAATACCGTCTCTAGAAACACCACCCGAGTGACGTTTTTCAGGCAGCAATAATATATTCCGTATCCACTGCTGTAGTAGTGTATACGTCAACCTTGTAGGCATTATTTGCTCAGTGTGTTCTTCATTTTCAAACCACTGCCACTTAGCTGTGTGAGCTTGTTCACATTCTGTCTAAATATCAATAATAATACCGTCTCTAGAAACACCACCCGAGTGACGTTTTTCAGGCAGCAATAATATATTCCGTATCCACTGCTGTAGTAGTGTATACGTTAACCTTGTAGGCATTATTTGCTCAGTGTGTTCTTCATTTTCAAACAACAACCATCTAGCTGTGTGAGCTTGTTCACATTCTGTCTAAATATTAATAATAGTACCGTCTCTAGAAACACCACCCGAGTGACGTTTTTCAGGCAGCAATAATATATTCCGTATCCACTGCTGTAGTAGTGTATACGTTGACCTTGTAGGCCTTGTTTGCCCAGTGTGTTCTTCTTCTTCATTTTCAAACAACTCCCATCTAGCTGTGTGAGCTTGTTCACATTCTGTCTAAATATCAATAATAATACCGTCTCTAGAAACACCACCTGAGTTGTTGTTGTTGTTGTTTTAAAAATAATGCCAGGCAAAGGCAGGCCGCCACGCAGAGGCACTAGGGGCCGTGCTGCTATGCTATCCTGTGGCCCTAGGAAATTGCCCAGTTTTAAAAAGGCAATGACCCTGAACTCCCAAAATGCTGAAGAGGTAGTTGACTGGCTTACACAGCACACCCCATCCTCTACCGTTTCTAACTTTACCACAACATCCTCATCCTCCACTGCTATGGGCACCCCACGTAACACTTCCTCCACCACCGGCGCCCCTTCTTCACTGGAGTCAGAGGAGTTATTTTCACATGAGTTTCTTGAACTGAGTGATGCGCAACCATTATTGGCAGAAGAAGATGAAGGAGATGAGGACGTTACACCAGATTTAATTCTGGCAGAGAACACAACAGAGATGGACATAATGAGTGATGACGAGGAGGTCCCCGCTGCTGCTTCCTTCTGTGAGCTGTTAGAAGAAATTGATGCATCTGAGGAGAATGAGGATGAGGAGATTGATGTTTTATGGGTGCCCAGTAGAAGAGAGCAAGAGGAGGATAGTTCAGATGGAGAGACAGAGAGTCAGAGAGGCAGGAGGAGAATAAGACTTAGAAGAAGCAGGGAGGACAGCTCGCAGGGAACAGTAGGGCAACAACAACATGTATCGGCACCTGTGGTCAGCCAGCCAACGCACCCGCCATTGCCGCCAACGCCGCCGACTTCTACTGTTACCGCCAGATTGCCAGCCTCAAAAAGGTCAGCAGTGTGGGATTTTTTTAATGTGTGTGCCTCTGACAAAAGCGTTGTCATTTGCAATGAGTGCAGTCAGAAACTGAGTCTTGGGAAGCCCAACAGCCACATAGGTACAACTTCTATGCGAAGGCACATGAACGGCAAGCACAAAGCACTTTGGGAGCAACACCTCAAAGGCAACAGGCAAACTAAAAGCCACCCTCCTTCTGGTCCAGCATCTTACTGCTCTACCTCTGCTGTCCTTCACCCGTCTGAACCACCCTCCACTCCGCCTTCCACCTTGACCACCAGTTCCCATTCCCAGTCATCTGCCCCCAGCCAAGTTTCTGTGAGGGCCATGTTTGAGCGTAAGAAGCCAATGTCTGCGAGTCACCCCCTTGCCCGGCGTCTGACAGCTGGCTTGTCCGCACTCTTAGCCCGCCAGCTTTTACCATACCAGCTGGTGGACTCTGAGGCCTTCCGCAAATTTGTAGCCATTGGGACACCGCAGTGGAAGGTACCCAGCCGCAATTTTTTTTCAAAAAAGGGAATACCACACCTGTACCACCATGTGCAGAGCCAAGTCACCGCATCTCTGTCACTTAGTGTTGGGCCAAAGGTCCATATGACTACTGACGCATGGTCCTCCAAGCATGGTCAGGGCAGGTATGTCACCTACACTGCCCACTGGGTGAACTTGGTAATGGCTGGGAAGCAGGGAATGTGTAGCTCAACAACGACAGTGGAGTTGGTGTCACCGCCACGGATTGCACGCGGTTCTGCCACCACCTCTACTCCTCCTTCGCTCTCTACCTCGTCTTCTTCCTCTTCTTCGTCCTCTGCTGCTGGGTCCTCCTCCTCCACACCTGTGCACCCCCAGCTCCCCCTAGGCTATTCGACGTGCCAGGTACGCCGTTGTCATGCTGTCTTGGGGATGACGTGCCTGGAAAGCAAAAACCATACCGGATCTGTACTCCTGTCATCTCTGCAGTCACAGGCCGATCGGTGGCTGACCCAACACCAACTGAAGATCGGAAAAGTGGTGTGTGACAATGGAAGCAATCTGTTGGCAGCACTGAGACTGGGCAATTTAACACATGTGCCCTGCATGGCACATGTTCTGAATTTAATAGTACAACGTTTTGTCTCAAAGTACCCAGGATTCCAGGACGTTCTCAGGCAGTCCAGGAAGGTGTCGGCCCATTTCAGACGGTCCTACACAGCCATGGCACACCTTGCTGACATTCAGCAGCGGTACAACATGCCAGTCAGGCGTTTTATTTGCGACAGCCAGACTCGCTGGAATTCAACGCTCCTCATGTTGGAACGTCTGCTGCAACAACAAAGAGCCGTCAACGAATACCTGTTTGAACTGGGTGGTAGGACTGGATCTGCAGAGCTGGGGATTTTTTTACCCCGTTACTGGGTGCTTATGCGCGATGCCTGCAGGCTCATGCGCCCTTTTGAAGAGGTTACAAATATGGTCAGTCGCACCGAAGGCACCATCAGCGACCTAATACCCTTTGCTTTCTTCCTGGAGCGTGCCGTGCGACGAGTGACAGATGAGGCTGTAGACCAGCGTGACGAGGAGCAGGAAGCGCACGATTTCTGGTCGGAATCACCAGAACGAACCCAGGCACCTGCTGCAACCCAGGGAGAGGTGTCAGAAGTGGAGTCAGAGGAGGAAGGTGGCTTTGTGGAGGAGGAGGACCAACAGGAGCAGGCTTCCCAGGGGGCTAGTGGTGACCTTTTGGGGACCCCTGGTCTTGTACGTGGCTGGGGGGAGGAGACCGTGGATGATGCAGTCCTTGATAACGAGGAAGCGGAGATGGATACCTCTGCATCCAACCTTGTGAGAATGGGGTCTTTCATGCTGTCATGCCTGTTGAAGGACCCCCGTATCAAGAGGCTTAAGGAGAAGGACCTGTACTGGGTCGCGACTCTACTAGACCCTCGGTACAAGCATAAAGTGGCAGAAATGTTACCAACATACCACAAGTCTGAAAGGATGCTGCATTTAGAAACCAGCCTGCAAAACATGTTGTACAATGCTTTTAAGGGTGATGTCACTTCAGGAACTCATCAACATTCCAGGGGCAGAGGTGCCAGTAATCCTGCCACGAGCGCACCTGCAAGGACAAAGCACTTTGGCCACTCTGTAACGTCAGACATGCAAATGTTTTTCAGTCCAAGGCAGCGGCAGAACCGTTCGGGATCCACCCTCAAAGAACGCCTCGACCGGCAGGTAGCGGACTACCTGGCATTAACTGCAGATATCGAACACTCTGAGGAGCGATGAACCCCTGGACTACTGGGTGCGCAGGCTTGATCTGTGGCCAGAGCTGTCACAATTTGCCATGAACCTCTTGTCTTGCCCCGCCTCAAGTGTCCTCTCAGAAAGGACCTTCAGTGCAGCAGGAGGGATTGTAACTGAGAAGAGAACTCGCCTAGGTCACAAAAGTGTGGATTACCTGACCTTTATTAAAATGAATGAGGGGTGGATCTCGGAGGGTTACTGCACGCCGGAAGACTTGTGCTGAGTTTCTGATTCTGACTCCCCATGCAGCTGTCCTTCTCTGCACGCCTCATGACTCCACATACAGCTGTCCTTTAGCGTCCTCCTCCCTCCACCACCGTTACAAACTAGGGTGCAAACCCTACTGGTTTAATTTGAATCCAGGTAAATCCTGAGTTTTTCTGGCCTCTGTGCTTCAGTGGCTGTGACAAAAAAATGAATATTTTCAGCATTTATATGGCATATTTTTTCTGGCCTCTGTGCTTCAGTGGCTGCGACCAAAAAAAACAGAATATTTTCAGCATTTATATGGCATATTTTTTCTGGCCTCTGTGCTTCAGTGGCTGCGACCAAAAAAAACAGAATATTTTCAGCATTTATATGGCATATTTTTTCTGGCCTCTGTGCTTCAGTGGCTGTGACAAAAAAATGAATATTTTCAGCATTTATATGGCATATTTTTTCTGGCCTCTGTGCTTCAGTGGCTGCGACCAAAAAAAATAGAATATTTTCAGCATTTATACGGCATATTTTTTATGGCCTCTGTGCTTCAGTGGCTGCGACCAAAAAAATTGAATATTTTCAGCATTTATATGGCATATTTTTTCTGGCCTCTGTGCTTCAGTGGCTGCGACCAAAAAAATTGAATATTTTCAGCATTTATATGGCATATTTTTTCTGGCCTCTGTGCTTCAGTGTCTGCGACAAAAAAAATTTATATTGTTAGCATTTATATGGCATATTTTTCCTGGCCTCTGTGCTGCAGTGGCTGCGACCAAAAAAAATTAATATTGTTTGCATTTATATGGCATATTTTTTCTGGCCTCTGTGCTGCAGTGGCTGCGACAAAAAAAAATTAATATTTTCAGCATTTATATGGCATATTTTTTCTGGCCTCTGTGCTGCAGTGGCTGCGACAAAAAAAAATTAATATTTTCAGCATTTATATGGCATATTTTTTCTGGCCTCTGTGCTTCAGTGGCTGCGACAAAAAAAATTGAATATTTTCAGCATTTATATGGCATATTTTTTCTGGCCTCTGTGCTTCAGTGTCTGCGACAAAAAAAATTTATATTGTTAGCATTTATATGGCATATTTTTCCTGGCCTCTGTGCTGCAGTGGCTGCGACCAAAAAAAATTAATATTGTTTGCATTTATATGGCATATTTTTTCTGGCCTCTATGCTGCAGTGGCTGCGACAAAAAAAATTAATATTTTCAGCATTTATATGGCATATTTTTTCTGGCCTCTGTGCTGCAGTGGCTGCGACAAAAAAAAATTAATATTTTCAGCATTTATATGGCATATTTTTTCTGGCCTCTGTGCTTCAGTGGCTGCGACAAAAAAAAGATAATTTTTCAGGAAAGTACACATGCCTAATTTTTCAGGGTTCTGCAACAGTGGCAAAATCGCATCTTTTATGGTCACCGCAGGTGATCAATAAAGTAGACCAAAACTGGGCCCACACTGCAGAATCAGTGTTTTTTGGTTCACTTCACTGTACATTGAATTACCTCTGCCTGACCGTGCACGTGCGCACAAGCACGGTGACTGCTAAACACACCACTACAGAAATATTGCCACCAACAGGACGAACATCCTGGAGGTGACAAGCAACTAGTAATTAAAAACTATTATTTGCTCACTTGACGGTATCATTCATTAAAGCTCTTTGCGTCTTTTTGCGTTGCAGTAAGCACCGCGTTTCGTCTTTGCGTGTGAACAGGCTGTAACCTTTACACGACTTGATTGGCATGTAGACCCCGGACGTTTTAAAGAATTTTATTACACAGGTTTAGAAATGTAGTGTGATTTCTGCCCTTTACAGCACAAAACGCAGCGCTGTGTCAACAATGGATTTTTTAGAAACATTTTTGCCCTTGATCCCCCTCTGGCATGGCACTGTCCAGGTCGTTGCACCCTTTAAACAACTTTAAAATCATTTTTCTGGCCAGAAATGTCTTTTCTAGCTTTTAAAATTCGCCTTCCCATTGAAGTCTATGGGGTTCGCGACGTTCGCGAACCGTTCGCATTTTTGACGCAAGTTCGCGAATATGTTCGCGAACTTTTTTCCCGACGTTCGCTACATCCCTAATACTTATATACATTTTTACTTAGCAATGCGGGTGCGCCCACAACCCCCCTTTTGTATTTGCCCTTAGTAAATGTGCCCCTACAAGGTTTCTGCAGCAAACAAACAGAACATGTTTTATTGAGACAATATTCCACAGGGTTAGTACTCACAAATATTCTACTGGAAGCCTTTGAACATCTGTGTGATGACTTTTTCTCCCACCTCTCTTCTTCTTCACTGCTGCTGCTACAAAGTCTGCCATCTTCAGGAACTATTCAAGACCTATTCCCCAAATGATATCCCTAGGGATATTTTTAACTAGGAATACATGGTCCCCACGTGACCAATTTTTGTCACCTCGCCAATTGCGATGGCTAATTAGGAGGGAGGCCCAAGATGACATTATCCTGCCACTGCTCTACATTTATTTAAAGCAGAAAATACTATTGCAAGCTATTGGCCAACCATTCGTTTTATTGTGTGCCGATGTAGTTATTTTTATATTTAGATAAGCGCTAGAGATATTGCTGGTCCATCTCTTTATAATTTTATCTAGATTATCTCCATCCGTGTAATAAAAGACACTAAGGCAGTTACTATTTTAATACTATTAGGCAGTTACTATTGCTGATTTGCTGAAGCCTGTATATATTAACATATAATATTAACATATATAGCTATGTTTCTTTCAAGGTCTTGTTGAAGCTCAGTTATGGAATTGGTAATATCCAGTGAGATGAATTGTTAGTGAGGTATATAATGTCTTTTGTGGCCTTTTGGAAGAGAAAATGTTAGTTTTAATCTGTCTTTAGGGTGTTTTAAGGTAAAGCATGTCAGATTTATCATAGCTGATTCTAAAATTGGTAATTGCAGTACATTTATTGCATGTTGCCAGAGCATCACTGCATTTTCTTCCTGTAATTTACTGATAAATAGTAGGATGTAGTTTGAAAGTCTTTCTTCTGTAGTTTCCTTGAAAGTTTGGAGGAGGGTTTAAGAAGAGGGTCTACTGTAATGTTAACTGTAAAGAAAAAAACAGAGGGGGGACAGCCATGTCTTGTCCCTTTTAAAGAAGAACTTAACCCCCCCCACATACAAAAGCCCCTCAACGTCACCCCACCCTCCATGTACAGACTATTACATAGAAAAGTGTCCCTGTCTGTGAACCTAAGGTAAAAATGCAGAGCAGTACATCAGAGTTCACAAGCTCCATACTCTGTCCATTTTGATGCTCTTAAAATCTCTTCACTGACTCGGAGTTTGCAGGAGCATGTGCAGTTGGAGATGATCGTAGACTAGCTCCAGCTACACATGTTCCTACAGGGTGGTTTAGGATATGAGTATGATAGATACTGTGAAATGCTTTTTCAGCTTCTAGGTTGAACCTAATAAAATGTTTCTTGTTTTCACAATAGATATAGAAGGTACAGATTAAAAATGCTTTAATGGGGCAACTGCATTCAGCTACACTAAAAAAATAAATAAATACATTTAAGGAGGAGGTAACTATAACCATTTTTTCTTGCACAGAATACAATTTATTTCCCTTGGAAACAAAAGTCATGGCAAAACTTCTAGAGCTGTTTGTGAAAAATTTTGCCTCTTGTGACAACACAAATTTTGTTGACTACTGGGACCTTTGAATGCTGATTCCTGGTCCATTTACTAACAATTGAATTTGAATTTTTTCCATAAATCTCTATTTGTGTTTTTTCTATTTTTTTAAAACAAAAGATCTGAAAATTACTGTAGATATTTATTAAATGTAAAAACGACAAAAATGTTGGCATGATCCTATAGAAGTCTATCGGAGCTGCACTGATCCTGTTAGACCATTTTAAATCAACTTGGACTTGTAGAGGTTTTCAGATTTTTTTCTCTCTAGGAATTTTAATAAATGTCATGATATTTGTGGTTTCAGAGAATGTGAGTTTGTTCATGGTTTCAAAAACATTTAGGGGCCGATTCACTCAGCTCGAGTGAAGGGTTCGAATGAAAAATACTTCGAATTTCGAAGTATTTTTTGGGTACTTCGACCATCGAATTGGTTAAATTCGATCGAATTCGATCGAAGTCGAGCGAAATCGAACGATTCGAAGTAAAAATCGTTCGACTATTCGACCATTCGATAGTCGAAGTACTTGCCCTTTAAAAAAAACTTCGACCCCCTACTTCGGCAGATAAAAGCTACCGAAGTCAATGTTAGCCTATGGGGAAGGTCCCCATAGGCTTGCTAAGCTTTTTTTGATCGAAGGATTTTCCTTCGATCGTTTGATTAAAATCGTTCGATCGCAGGATTAGCGCTAAATCCTTCGACTTCGATATTCGAAGTCGAAGGATTTCAATTCAAGGGTCGAATTTCGAAGTATTTTTAACTTCGAAATTCGACCCTTCGTGAATCGGCCCCTTAAAGCCACTACAATTTGACATTTAATAAATAGGCCTCTAAGGCTTAAATACAGTTAAAGCAAAAGAAGCAGGAATGGTGATTTGATTGGATTAGAGGTTGTCAAACACAATGATTTAAACCCAAAAAGTTTGAAAACCCCATCTTTAAATGAATCTTTTTTTCTTGCAGAACGAAGTGCCAGGTCCAACAATAAACAAGGGATATTTAACAGAAATTATGGAGACAAATGCAATAGCAACCCTACAATCACCAGGCATTTACATGCATACAAGTTGTAGGCATTTGTTTCGCATTCAGTACTTAAGGCTGAGCAAAATTGCTGAAAGCAGAACATTACAAAGTGGAATTAGTCACATATAAGTGTTTAAATGCATTTTCCAGGCTAAGGATATTCTAGTTTCCAAAGATAATTTGGCACGATGGTCCCAATGTCGTGTTTACAAAAGCTTGCAAAGGTTATAGATGAGAACATAAGCTTTTCTAATTAAGCTAAAAGTTCATTCTCTTTGTTTTACTTAGAGTACATTCTGATTTATTGGTCTAAAGCTATAATAATAATTACAGGGCACGTGCATGTGCAATTGTTAATAGATTTGTCAAGCACAACAAGCTCAAAATATGGCATTGAAGAGTTTATTATAAGCTTAAAATAAACTTTTATCTAAAACAGTAAAATAATCAAAGCTTATTTTGCTTTGAAGTTAGTGTATTTTCCACATACAGTATTTTCCCTTCATTTAGCAGCAATGGATGAGGGTGTACAGAAAATACTGGGGCTGTTTTATAGCTGATATTGCTACATGTATTTTGTCAACAAAGTGGACACTAAGTGGCTGCTCATTTATTTGAGTGTAGGATATGATGTGCTGTAATTGCATCTGCGGCATCCTAGAAGCTTGTCATAGGCGGGATGGCCTACACATCTAGCCTATATCTTAATTTTAAGTGTAGTATACCCATGGGTGAGCCTACTGGTGTGACTTGCTGCAGTGTACCTGGTCACCCTTAGGCAATGGCAACACCCTGTGATTCCCAGCACAGATGCAATATTACCTTAGACACTTCTCACTCAGGTGGATCCTGTATTGGTTATTGGAACACAGACCAACTGGCTTGGAACTGCAGTCCAGGTGTGTCTTCAAACAAATAAACGTCCTTATTAAGCACAGGCAGGCAATCACTGGGCTCTCAGACAGTAGGATAAATGTACATCACTCTCAATCAGTGATATATTCCCTTACAGGGGGATAGTACAACCTGTCTTGGTGAATGGTGATCATTTCCCTAGCACAAGTGACTTTATGGTGGCATCTTGCTCCCTGGCAGCTTCCTCTGCTCTTGAGCTCACCCACCCACACCACCCACGGTGGTGTCTTGCTTCCTGGCAGTTTTCCTGCTCCTGAGCAGTCGGCCTATGCTAAGACCACTACAGAGGAAGCAGGGAAAAGGTGGGCCCAGTTTCCTCTCTAGCATTCAAATCCCCCTCCTAGCAGCTCTTCTTTTTTTCATTGATTTGCAAGCACGTGACAGGGGTAGGGGGAGTTGTGGACAACCTAGGCCTGCCTTTCAATACTAGAGTGACTATAACAGAGCTATTATCACTAAACTTTAACAAATCTGGAGTTCGCATAATACACCTTGATAAATTTGCCATTCATTTTACAAAGCTTTTTACACAGTTTTTTAGCAAATTTTGTTTTACGCAGCATAATAAATATGCCCCTTAGTGTTTATGCGAGCAAGAATTCAGAGCCCCAACATACATTTTATATATAAATATCTGTACCTCGAGTTAATCTTAATTCTCAGGTTTTGCGTACATCAAAAGAAACAAGTAAGATATAAAATAATGGAGAGTGAAATACTGGTTGCATAAGAAAAACATCAGGAGTTGTAGGTGGATTTGGGGTATAGCTAAGCAAATATTTCCATTCAGGTTTCAAGCACTGATGAATTAGACTGTTCAGAGAGTCCAAAGAAGCAGCCTGAGACATACAGTATGAATAAATGTTTGTGTGTAAGCATTACTTTTGGGAGTGAGAGTATTGACTAAATTAAAGAATTTGTACCCATCAGCATTTTGCAGCTGGAGTTACATTATGATTTGATTCACATGCCTTGTGTCACGAATGGCAACCAAAATCCAGAACAGATGCTAGGCTCCCTGGTCTCAGCTCTTGCTTCTGCCTTTTAACAGCCGCCTTTCATCTCGGGAGGAGCCCTCAGCTAATCAGATGCCAGCAGATCTTAATAAGAGAGGAGCCAAGCGAAGGTTCTGGATGAGCAAAGAGGCACGATTGTTAGCAAGGTTTTGGACGGAAGTAACAGTTCTTGGAATAGACAGAGCGCAGTCAAACAGGCCAGGTCGGTGCGGGCAGAGTTCAAGCAAAGTCAGACAGGCAAGGGTCAAAACTGGAAGATCTTTCAGACCAGGCAGGCACAGGTCAGGATTACAGAGTTCAGAATAGTTAGACAGGCAAGGGTCAGGATGACAGAATTCAGAATAGTCAGGCAGGCGTCAAAACAGGAATCAGATAATACAGGAATCACACCGAGGAATCTACTAAGTACTGTAGAACCAAACAACGGGCAATGAGTATGAATGAAAAGTCCCTTTAAATACCTTTAAATCTTGCGCCATTGCACAATGATGTCATGACGCCATAGACGTTGCACACGTAAAACCATGCGCTCCCGAAGGTAGAACAATCAGAGCAGCAACACAGGATGCATCATGCGGCGGGCGTCCCCACCGGAGGCGTGGCGGGCGTCCCCGCCGGTCAACTGGACCACCAGGGTGAGTGCCCCTTACACCTTGCTTAGCTCTGCCAATTTGTCCATCCACACTCATGGAAGGCTGGATAAAGGGCCGAATCAGAAAATTATAATGGACAACTTCTTTTGAATGTTTTAAATACAACATGCTTTCCTAATTCTCAGTTATAATAAAACAGTACCATGTCCTTGATGCAAACTAAAGGTGGCCATACACGGGCAGATAAAGCTACCGATATTGGTCATTTGGAGCAATTTGACAGCTTATCTGCCCGTGTATGGGGGCTTCCAACGGGTCTTCCCGATCGATATTTGGCCACGATATCGATCGGGAAGGTTTGATTTTTAACTGACCGACCCATCGGAAGCCCTTGGCGTATCGGAATTCGATCGTTCGAATTACCCCCGATATAGCCATGCCGTTAGTGGCATATCGGTGGAAAGATCTGCTCGTTTGGCGATGTCGCCAAACGAGCAAATCTTTGAGTCTATGGCCAGCTTTAGATATAAGTAATCCTTATTGGAAGGAAAAGCAATCTATTGGATTTATTTAAATGCTGTTCTAATAGACTGAAGGTTTGAAGATCCAAATTACAGAAATATCCATTATCCAGAAAACTCCAGGTCCTGAACATTCTACATTCTTCTTCTTGCAACTAAATTGGTTAGAGGGATGGAAGACTTAAATTATGAGGTTAGACTGTCAAGGTTGGGGTTGTTTTGTCTGGAAAAAAGGTGCTTGATTACACTTTACAAGTACATTAGAGGACATTATAGACAAATAGCAGGGGACCTTTTTACCCATAAAGTGGATCACCGTACCAGAGGCCACCCCTTTAGACTAGAAGAAAAGAACTTTCATTTGAAGCAACGTAGGGGGTTCTTCACAGTCAGGACAGTGAGGCTGTGGAATACCCTGCCGGGTGATGTTGTGATGGCTGATTCAGTTAATGCCTTTAAGAATGGCTTGGATGATTTTTTGGACAGACATAATATCAAAGGCTATTGTGATACTAAGCTCTATAGTTAGTATAGGTATGGGTATATAGAATTTAATTAAAAGTAGGGAGGGGTGTGTGTATGGATGCTGGGTTTTCATTTGGAGGGATTGAACTTGATGGACTTTTTTAAACCCAATTTAACTATGTAACTATGTAACTATTCTGGATAACAGGTCCCATACCCGGACCCTTGTCGGCCTCCACTGGCCCACACCAACTTTACTGATCATCATCACACCTAAGAAAAGGAATAGCTTGTCGTGAACCCTGGAGATTGCTAGGCATTTTTTTTATACTAGTTTAATTTAGGGTGTTTATACTGACTCTCTGCAAATAAACACCATAGGATTTTGGAAAACATAGATTGCAGCAAACAGTGAATGAACTAGCTTGCTGCTAGTGAAAAACACAGGTATAAGCCAGAATAAAGTTTATCTCTATGTTTCTGTGTGCTTAGCAGAACTTCATGTACAATCTGGTATTTCTTTTAGTTTTACCTTGTCAAAATGTTTCATTTATAAACAATGCTAATAATGGCCACAAGGGGGCAATATTGATTAATGGATTTGTTTCAAAGATGTAAAAAGTTAATACAGTTTATTTGTGAAAATGCTCTAAGATATATAAGGCAGTTATAAACATTTATAGTGACAAGGCGTTGACCCATTTATGCAAGACAGTTTTTATTGAATTAATTTTTAAGGGCTGTTGATAGCATTCAACTATATCTATAAAATAGTAGAACTATTAAAGGTTAAAAGAATATCTAAAAGTTCCTGTTCGAAGCAGTTCAAAATTGTACTTAAAATCATATGAAATTATATATATATATATAAATAGGTTTAACAATAATATGGGGCCGTCTTAACTAATCAACAGGATCTGAAACAATATTAACTTTAATGAATTTTGGTCTGAAATCTTAATTGGATTTGGGAAAAATCTAGAAAAAGATCAAATGAATTTATGCAGGTCCAAAAAAGTTGGGACTTGATAAAAAAAAAGTATAAATTAGCAGAAAATTGGGCAATCAGCTCTGAGACAGTATAATTAATGATGCCATCTGGCATTTTACTGGCCCAGAAGACAGAAAAAGACATTTGATGCCAATGTTATTAATAGGCAAGAAAGATAACAGATAGGAAGGTTGATATTTTTTGAAATCCCTAGGTTGAACAGATTTGGAATTCATGGCCAAGATTTGCTCTGTGTAGTATTAATTGTCAGACTGACTCAATGTGTGATACTGCTGTACCTGGTCACAAATGATCAGTCGTTTTTGACAAATACTGAGACACAGTGAATCTATTAATGGCAATCCAACAGAAATCCATTTATGATTCATAAGCAGGTTAATAAAGTCTAGTTGGCTTGGATAGTTTTGATGTTGATTTGAGCATGTTTGATTTTCCTTAACGTAATACAATCAGTTATATAGAGAACAAGCAGAAAAGTAAATTCTATTACATATCAAACTTAATCTATTGAGGTCAGGGTTTGGTGTATGTAAAGTGCTGCGAAAGCAGTGAAACTGCGACGAAGATTCGCCGGGGAAAAATCCACAGTGACAAAAAAAAAATTGCGCATCACAATTATTCGGATGCCCTTTGACTTTAATGCATTTTGACAAAATAGTCGCACGTCTAAAAATTGACTTCAATGCGTTTTGCAAATTTCAGTGTTTCACGAATTTCTTCAACGTTTCGTGAATTTTTCACCGTTACACAAAATTTTCCGCGAAGCGGGACAGATTTGCCCATCACTAGTGCTATGTACTAGCTGGTGCTGTATAATGTAAATAGATTAGGATTATCAGATTGGAATTTATTTTAAATAGTACGTGTTTTTGTTCTATTGCTTACTCATCTGTTTGCATAGCATTTATTGTACTGGCTGCCAGTATCATTGGTAGTGTGCAAATAATAAAAAAAGGCTATACAGAAGCACTGGAGTTATATAATAAAAGACACTTAGGGGGTTATTTATCAAGGTCTGAATTTATCTCAGTGTCGGCTGCCACAAACTTCCGATCTAACCTGCTCGGGTTTTTAACGCTTATTTATTATTACATTTTCCCGAAAATTTGCTTTGTGGAAAAAGCTCAGATTTTCAAGATTTTTTCGTGATTTTTCCCCGAAATCTCTGAATTTTTCGGAGTTTTCAACCGAAAGCTCCGAAAACATAAGGAAATTGCCCGAAACCCCCGACACAACCAAAAATTAATGGGACTGTTCCCATTGACTTTTATGCAACCTTGAGATGCCGTGTTTTTATATTCAGGTTTTTTAGCCCTCGGGAATTTTTTTTAAAAGTCAGATTTTATTACATAAGGTGGTTAGGGTCGCACTGCTCTGCTCTTCCAGGCCAAACAGTTATGAGCAATGCATATAGGTAACGGAAACTTCATCTGGACAATGCTGAGTCATGAATAATGTAAGAACATACTTCATCTGCAAATTGAAAGAGAAGGTGCAAATAAGTCCCTAATTCTAATTCTGGCAATAAGATAATATTAGTGTTTCGCGAAACGGCGAATAATTCACAAAACCGTGCCTGCGTCTCGTTTTTTTACGCCAGTGAATTTTCGCCCCCATTTCACAAATTTATTCGCCGGCAGCGAATCACGCAAATTCTCCGCAAATTCGCACCCAGCAAATAAATTCGTCCATCACTTGATAATATCTTCTGGTGCTCTGTTAATTATTTTGTTGTGTCATACAATTAACATACCATATTTATAAATATGGCCCTTAATGGACATCAAATGTAAAAGACACTGGCTGGAGCTGATTTGTTGGGCAATCCACTGTGATTCTAATTGCTAACCTGCTAGCAGAGCCTGGAGCTCCTCTTCTTTAAAAAATGCACCTGCCCAGGGCACGTTCTGCAAAGTGAGCAGCCCCCATCTCTTATTAAATTTGTTCTTTAAAGGAAAACTATACCCCCCAAACAATGTAGGTCTCTATTAAAAGATACTGAGTAAAACAGCTCATGTGTAAAACCCTGCTTCATGTAAATGAACCATTATCATAATAATATACTTTTTTATTAGTATGTGCCATTGGGTAATCATAAATAGAAAATTTTCATTTTAAAAAACAAGGGCCACCCCTGAGATCTTAAGATTCACTGTGCACACATACAAACCACATGTAAGGTCACATGAGCCAATTAACACAGAGTTCTGCCTTTTGCTTCCTCACTTCTTCCTGTTACAGTTAGTGTTGTAGTATTTCTGGTCAGGTGATCTCTGAGGCAGCACAGATAGAGTCACGAAATGGTGGTTCAAGTCAAGAGCTGTAAAAGGGCAATATTTATGTAAATATATATTCCAGTTTGGTAAGATTCGTTAATATGTCATTCAATTTGATATAAACTATCTGTTGCTTAAGTATTCATTTTGGGGGTATAGTTTTCCTTTAAAGCATTTCCACCTTATGCCATTATTACTGGAAGTATGTTATATTCACTTAATCATTAATCATGCTGAAGACGGCACTGGGTTCGAATGTGAACAGATTGTTCATAGCAATGCAGGTATTGTTTTTAAAAGTGGTTAGTAGTATAAAAAATAACATGAAATAAACAAGAGGGTTGGAAAGTTTATATAGGGGTTTACAGGGTGGTCAAAGAGTACAGGGCGCGACAGTTGAGATTATAAAAACAACTCAAGGTAAACAGGGGAATAAAGCCGAAGTAAAAATAACAATCACAGCCCTTTACTATTTAAATAAAAAAGACCTTACATCTCAGGATAGTTAAATCATTGACGGCATTGTGCTGGGTACATTCTTTGCATTACGTACTCATGGGAAACTACACTTTAAGACACACATAACCTTGGGGATAGAGATGAACATTTTACCTTGGTAAATATCTTGGTTTTATTTTCATCTTGCACACCATTTTGTAGCTTAAATGCCTTAATGAAAAAGCCTTTAAGGAATTCAATACACTGTTTGGGCTTTGTTTTATTTTTGGGCGCCAGAAATGTCTTCAAAATATGCCAGAGGGAAGCAATCACACATTCATTTGTACCATTTAGATGACTAGCATGTTTCACATATGCCATTCTCATCATCCCCAAACTTTTATAGCTCTATGATGTCTGTTTTGGAATGTTGCCTTTCATTGTCCCTTATCTACAAGAAGAATGCTCTCATTTTATCATTGAGTTGCAAAATTAGACTCTGTTGTTCAACAACTTTTCCCATATCCCACTACTTTGCAATAAAGTGCCTTATCCACAATATATTTTATTAAAATTGTAGATAATTTACTTTATTTTTTTTTTTCCTTTTGGTTTTTAAAAAGGCTATATTTGTTCCATTTACTGTATCCTTACTTTGGTAACACATCTCTTGCTTGGGTAGACATGGCTCCCTTTAACAGGAATTCCTAGAGCTGTTTATTTTGGTGGCATAATTCTTTATGATTCTGCATTATATCAATATTGTGTGGTACAGAGACCAAAGGAATGTGTCGAAAGGTGAGTTTTCTCCATAGTGGAAGATGTAAGCTAGGAATTAGTTGCTCAACTGAGAATAGTTTCTCTGTCCAAAGGCTTTAGCTGTCAGGTCTTGGAAGCTGGAGTGTTTTGGAAGGAAAAGGCTGGCTAGTTGCTTCATTCCATTTGTCCAGCTCACATATTGGAGCTCACTTTCCACTGGAAGGCTGTGGAAAGTATTTAATTGTACTGGAAATCATAGGGAGACCTCTCCAAAGCCAGGAGCCTAAGCAATCCCCTTAAAGAAGGATCATGAGTAGAGTTGTGACCCAGCGTACACTTGGGGGCAAATTTACTAATGGTCTAATATTGAGGGTTAATTAACCCTCAATATTAGACCCTCGAAGTTAAATCCTTCGACTTTGAAGTCGAAAGATTAGCGCTATTCGTTCAAACGATCAATGGAATTGATTCAAAGGATTTCAATCCATCGATCAAACGATTTTCCTTCGATCAGAAATTGGCTAGAAAGCCCATGGGGACCTTCCCCATAGGCTAACATTGATGTTCGGTAGGTTTTAGGTGGCAAAGTAGGTGGTTGAAGTTTTTTTTAAAGAGACAGTACTTTATCGAATGGTCAAATAGTCGAATGATTTTTAGTTCGAATCGTTCGATACAAAGTCAAAGTTGTACTCGAAGGTCGTAGTAGCCAATTCGATGGTCGAAGTAGCCAAAAAAATAGTTCGAAATTCACCAGCATTACCGTTTTCAGGAAATTCGAAGACTTACTAACGGGTGCAGGAGTCACTTCGCTGGCGAAAGAGATAGATGCTAGCAGTGATTCGCACTCTATCGCCAGGCGAATTTTCGCTCTGGCAAATGGTCATTACTCTGCAAATTCACTAAGATGTGGATTTTACTGAACGTTACCTCTTTTGCCAGACTTGCTCTCACCAGCTCAGACCAAGTGAAGTGCACTGGAGTGCATAGATCTTCCTCATTCTTCTGTTGCTTACATCATATTTTTTAGTGAAAAAAGTTTCTAAGTTCAAAAAACGCTGGCGTCTTTTTCTTTTTTCAGAGTGATAGCCTGCAAAAGTCTTTAATTTTTTTTGGGTAACCGGGTTCCCCCATATATTTTCTAACATATGGAACATTAACTTTACAGTGGGCTCATGTGTAGGGTATTATAACAACTCTATTGACTTTATTAAGGTTCCCTGGACTTGTGTAATGTAATGTATTTGCTGCAACATATACGTCCATTCAACTTTAAATTTCCCACCATATGCAAATTAGCCTGGACAAAGACCTCTAACTATGTTGCACTAGGCAGAATTGAACGCTAGCGCATCTTCCCTTTGAAAATTTGGCGAAATTTGCCAGCTTTGCGCCCTTGGTGCAGCTTTGCATTTTAGTAAATTAGCGTTGTCTGAGCAAATTTTCGCCTGGCAAAGTGTTCCAATGGCTGCAAAGTAGGGATGGGCGAATTTGACCCGTTTCGCTTCGCCAAAAATTCGCCGCCAGCGAAATGTCGCAGACGCCCATTAAAGTCTATGGGCGTCAAAAAATTTTTGTCGCGCGGCGAAACTGTTTTGACGCACGTCTTTTTTTTTTTGACGCACGCCGCCATACAAGTCTATGGGCGTCATTTTTTCGGCGAAACGAGGCGAAAAAATTCGCCCATCCCTACTGCAAAGCCATCGCTGGTGAATTTGGCCGCTTAATAAATTTACCCCAGCCCAATTAATAAAACCCATGTTGAACAATTGGGTTTACTGCTTCTTTGATAAATAGACCCTAATCCACTTATGTATTACCAGAGAAAGGAGTATGTTCTGTGGCAGATCGAGAGAGCCACCATGCTGTTGTTAGGTGTGCTAAGTGAACACATAAAAAGACAGAATGGAGTGTACTGACCTTTTACTTATTGTTTTGCCAGATGCAAATGTTGAGTAAGGGACCATTGTGTCCCACAATATAACATCACATTGATTTAATTAGATGAGACATTTATTTGTAACAATAAGTGAAGGATTTTAACAGTGTACAATTGCAGAATATTGCTTGTAGCATCAATGCTCTAGCTAAAGAGCAATTGCTGGGGGAGCCATAACTTCAGGGAGTTACATTGTGAGACAAGAAAAACTTGCCATCTGTGGAATTATTAATTGCCAGAGTCTGTTTTTATATATTGTTTTCTAATAAATGAATAAGACCCTAGAGAAAAGAATAATGGATGCTATTATATATCGCTGGCCTCAAAGTAATATATATTCAACCCACTGTAATACCAAAAATAACTCTAATTGTGGTCTAAAGTAACTTTTATCCAGCTCTACTGTATTTTTCCCAGCAAGTGTCCTGTTTTTTGCACAAAGTTACAGCCTTCAGTATGTCCTACCAGAAAAGGTTTGTGGTTATATTTGATTGGGGAATCATGAGTAAGTGCCCTATCAGTTAGGTAAAACTTTAGGTTTTATGTCCTAATAAATTTTCTACTTTTTTAAAAAAATATTTAGCTCTTGATTATTGGAGATCCTCACATTCTTCCTTTTGGATTTAGAGTTTTGGATTTTGCACCTTGGGACTGAGGTGAACGGTGAGTGGATATCCTTGCTATATACTCAACAACAAAATTTTTTGGTTTATTAGAGTGGTACCATTTACATTATATATTTTTTCTTGTGGCAGCACACACTCTATTTTTCTTATATTTGATTGGGGACATAAATGTTCTTGGGCTGTGCTTATTATGAACAAAACTGTCACAGACAACATTGGGCATGTTACTCCTCTGTCATCTGTAAATCCATGGAGCACTACAATACACTTTATAGTGGTTACTGCTTTGCTCAACACAAGCCTCCTCTGTTGTATGAAAGAGTCCCATGTAGTATATACCATGTATTTATTCATTCATTGAAGCTGAGTAGAGCTATCTGTAATAGGCATTGTATTTGAGAGCAGGGCTCATTTACACTGGGCCATTAGGCACCCATAGAACCCAATCAGCATATAGCTTTGAAATGTCTACTGAAAGTTAGACACCGACATATCTGATTTTCCTTGGTACTTCACTTGAGTCTGTGGTTCAAACACCATTAGGCTCATTTTAATTAACACATTGGGCTAATTTACAATTTATGTGGTTGCATTGTACAGCATTTTCCCTTTAGATGTCCAAATGCTAGATTCTCATTGTTTAGCAGGCAATGCACAATAGCAGTTCCATCTGTGTAGAATTAGAACTAATAAAATATCTCTATTCCACACAGTTCATTGCAATCTCTGTCTTTATTTGAGTATAAATGTTTTCATTTAGGCCTATTTCCTTTCATTCAGAGACTGACCTTCTGTATGGCACTTTATCAAAAAGTGCTTTCTAAATATATACATGCCACATCTGCTGCATAGCTGTGGTCTCCGTTTTCTCTGCTTTGTTTAGAGCCGAAGCTAAGCGAGCAACAGCGACTGCAAATAAAGGTAATATAAGGAGAAAGAATGTTCAGCTTTGGAAAGAAAAGCTGTGCATTACCCATTAGAAGCACAAAACATTTATGTCTGCTGAAAAAAAACTTTTAAGACTCACTACTCAGTCTAGAAATGTACTTCTACATCTAGAAAACAATGACTGTTTTTAATCCTAAATAAAATATTCTTACAGTAAATATGGGAACTGAAATGACTGGATTGACTGGATTGAAGGGGGTCATTTACGGTCCTCCCCTTAGTGCTCACTTATATAGCACTTCCACCCCCAGGGATTTTGCTCTCTTTACTGAGCACTGGATAAAAATCTGGTGCTCAGTGAAGAAAGTAGCATCAGAAGCTCTGCTATAGACTGTAAGAACAGGGCCCCATTGTGGACTGTGCCTCCTGCTGCTCTGTACCTGCATCATTCAGAAGTGCAACATACAGGCAGATATCAAACAGGAGAAGAAGGCATATATGCCACTCCCTGTCTGCCCTTATCACTACAAAACTCACTAAAACAGTCAGCCCTGTGCTAATGATGGGAGTCACAGGTCTCGGAGCAGCTATTTGCACAATGCCTCACACATTGTGCAAAGTGCATAAAGTACAATTTTTGCCAGTTTATATTATTACCATAAAACAGAATATAAATCCAGGGCTAATTTCATTTATAATATCACAAAACACAAGGCAGAACAAATGCAAATACAAAACTAACCAGGTCAAAGGCCCACAACACTTTATAATACAGATGTTAAAATTCATAACACCTCACTTACCTTCTTGTTCCATGCTTTTTGCTTTTCCTTCTGTTTCCTTTTGGATTTCCCTCCTGCCTTCATTCTCTATCCAAATGCATGCCATTTTTAATTTAACACTGTCTCTCATCTTGCTCCCCTTTTCATCCACCGTTCTGCTTTGTTCTCTTCTTTGATTCTTCCCTGTTATCTTGATTTCTCTTCTTTTTTTTGTAACTTATATTTTATTTTTCATCAAAGAAAGATACAGCAATAACATGTCTGATACAGTTCTGGCATATAGCTCTTAAAAAGTGATATGAGCTACAAATAACATGTTGGCGTCCAGTGCATACGTGCAGGATCCATGTTATACATGTTACACCGTATATATAACAATGAGCATTGAAACATGTATATAAAGTCAAACATCATGAGAAAGGAGGAAAAAAGACAGATAGAATTCAACTAAAGGGGGGGTGGGAGTGGTAGGGGAAGGGGTCCTAATTTCACTGAATGCAATTCATAGTACTATAACGTGTGTGAGTGGGGATCACAGTTGAGTTGAATCTGAGAAAAGCTCCCATGGAGACCAGACCTTGAGATACAGGGGGATTCTGTTTTGCATCCTTGCCAGATTGTATTCATAACGTTTGATACCGTTAACCCTTTGTTGCACTTCTCGGAGGGAGGGGATAGAAGAGGTTTTCCACTTGCCAGCAATCGAGATACAGGCAGCGGAAAGTATCTGATTAGCCAGCTTTTGCATGTGCTTAGGAAGTTGCTTGTACGGTTTCCCCAAGAGTACATGTAAAATGCATTTATCTAGAGTTTGATGGGTCACCTGGTTTAGCAGAGTTATAATTTCATCCCATAATGTTATTAATCGGGGGCAGAACCAGAATATGTGGGGCAAATCCCCTCGGTGCCCGCAATCTCTCCAGCAGCTAGAGGAAGTTTCCGGGAATAACCTATTGAGCTGAACTGGTGTGTGATACCAAAACATTAGAATTTTAAAAACATTTTCCTGTTGCCTAACACAAGTGATCCCTCTTTTGGTGTTATCCCAGATCGCCTCCCATTCCTTGATATCGATCCTTCACCCTATACAATCATCCCACTTTTGCATATAGCTGTGTCTAGATCCTGTTTCCAGGGAGGGGCTCACTAATAACTTATAAATGTAGGAGATTAAACCCTTTTGGGGCAACCCCCGTACTGCCGTTCAAAGGGAATAAGTGGGTCATCTCAACAATGGGGTATAGTAGTGCCTTAGCTGAAAATATTCATACCATGAGAGTGAGAGGCCTGGTGCCTTATCCCTTAGTACTTCCCTCGTTGGGAAAGTGCCATTGGCCAGCTGGGCCAAATCTCTCAGGGTGAAAAAAGGGACATTTATCCATTGTTGTATGTATTGCGGATTTAATGCTGGCTGGAATTGAGGGTTGCCCAAGTGCGAGAGTAGTAAGGATGGGTTTGAGACTAGCTTATATTTGAACCGTAACCTCAACCAGAGTTTGATTGTATGCTCTGTGGCTTTAAGCATTTGCACTTTGGGTTTAGCCTTTCCCAAGTTGGACCAGATCCAGGCATTAGGATGGTAGGGTTGAAACTGGTGCGTTTCAATGTTTTCCCATATAATATCGGAGGACCATCGTGACCATGCCAAAACCTGACGGAGTTGGGCAGCTTCATAATAGTGTTGAAGCTGTGGTGCTCCCATACCTCCCATTTGTATCGGGGTTGTTAAGGTTTTCCGATTTATCCTATATACTCGAGTATAAGCCGAGTTTTTCAGCCCCCAAAATATGCTGAAAAACTCTACCTCGGCTTATACTCGGGTCAAGCGCAAAAACGGTCACGGCGTCTAAGAATAGTCGCTGGCGCCTAAGAATAGTCGCCAGCGTCCAAGAATAGTTGCCGGCGTCCAAGAATAGTCTCCAAGAATATTCGCCAGCATTCCAAGATTGGTCGCCGGCATCCAAAAATGAGACGCCAGCACCTCCAATGGGAGCAGAAACCCTAAATTTTTTGATTGAAACTTACCAGAAGCTGCTGCATTTCTCACCCTAGGCTTATACTCGAGTCAATAAGCTTTCCCAGTTTTTGGAGGTAAAATTAGATACCTCGGCATATACTCAGGACGGCTTATACTCGAGTATATACGGTATGTCTCTTTTTCCCCCCATATAAAGACATGGAACAGTGTCTGAATCTCCTTCAGTACTGTCAAGGGGAGTGAGATAAAGAGCCAGAGATGGCTCGAAATGTTGCTACGATTGGTCTGTGCCATGTTTGAATAAAGGCCTTTTTATCATATCAAGAAGGTGCTGTTCTTGTTTATACTGAAGGGGAGTGAGATAGGCAAAGTTTCAAAGAGATAGAGGTATTTTGGGAGGATAGACATCTTTAGAGAGGCAATTCTGCCCATCCAGGATATGGAATAGTCCGTCCATTTCTGAAGTTTATATTTAGTCTCCTGAATCAAAGGTGGGAAATTGTATCTGAAAAGGTCTCCATATTTAGGTGTGATCTTTATTCCTAAGTAAGTGATATAGTCCCTCCTCCAATTGTACTTAAATGAGGCCTGTAGGGCTTCCAAGGATGGAGTAGGGATAAATAAAGGAAGTGCTTCAGTCTTAGTTACATTGATTTTATAGCCAGAGAGAGTGCTATAAGTACCTAGTAATTTGTGTAAAGAGGGGAAGAGGGTTAAGAGCACATCGTCTGCGAAGAGAGTGATTTTGTGTTGGGTAGGACCTACCTCTACCCCTTTAATGTCCCTATGGTTGCGTATGTGAGCGGCTAGTGGTTCTATGCTTAATGCATAGAGAAGGGGTGAAAGAGGGGCACCCCTGCCTGGTACCATTTGAGATCTTGATGGAGGCTTTAGGATGGCCTGGTAGTTTCAAATAGGTCGTGGGATTGCTATAGAGGGCCTGCAGGGCCTGGAGAAAGGGGTCGATTAGGTTAAGGTGTTGGAGAAGGGCGAAAAGGTATGTCCAATCAAGGCGATCAAACACCTTCTCCGCGTCTAAACTTAGTAACAGTGCTTGTTTTTTTTGCGAGTCTAAAATGTCAAGTAAGTTAACCACTCGTCTAGTGTTGTCCCCTGCCTGGCGACCTAGCATGAAGCCTACTTGGTCAGCATTGATCAATTTCGGCAGCAAGGGGGGTAAGCGGTTAGCTAACAGTTTGGAAAATAGCTTTAGATCGGTGTTTAATAAGACGATCGGCCTATAATTGGTACATACCGTTGGGTCCTTACCATCCTTTGGCATTTAGGTGAGAAAAGAGGTTTGGTCACTGGCGGGGATTGGGACTCCCTGGAGGTAGCTATTATATAATTTGGTGAGATATGGTAAGAGGGTGAGGCGAAATTGCTTATAATATTGGTAGGGTAACCTGTCAGGGCCAGGGGCTTTGTTATTAGGGAGAGCTTTGAGTGTGGTCGAGACTTCATCTTGTGTGATTTCAGCGTTTAGAGTGTTCAGGTCGTTTTCTTGAAATTTAGGTAGATTTGATTGCTGCAGAAAATCTGACAGTGAGGGGGTTGTTTGTAAGGGATCTAATGTCCGGTTCTGTACAAGGCAGAGTAGTATTTATTAAATTGCATTGCAATATGGTCGGGTTATACATTAATGTACCTGATTCATCCTTAATCGCTGCAATGGTGGTCTGGGCTCTTTGATCTTTTAATTTACGTGCTAGGATAGTGTGTTGTTTGTCTCCCTTCTCATAGTAGGTTTGCCTAGTCCAAAGCAGTGCCTTTTCAACTGCGATTTCTTTTTGAGTTTTGAGTTGGCTGCATATATCTATAATCTGCTGGAGTAATGCCTCAGATGGAGTGACATTATATAGGGGTTCTAAATTCCTTAACCGGGTTAGCAGGTCACGTTGTAATTGATTATGTTGTTTCTTTCTAGCAGAGGTTAAGGCTATAAAGTGCCCTCTCACAGTGGCCTTATGGGCTTCCCAGAGGATGGTGGGGGAGTTTACATTTATAGTAAAATATTCTTTGAGTAGTGCCTCCATTTTACAAAATGTGTCTGGGTCATTTAGGATAGTTTCATTAAGCCTCCAGTGAGCCATTTTAGGCGGGGTGGCATGTAAGTCGAGGGTCAATATAACCGGAGAGTGGTCTGACCAGGTAATCACTGCAATGTCTGCGGTGTAATGAAGTCTAAGGCAGGGTTGTGTGACAAAAAAGTAATCAAGGCGTGTATGTATTTTATGCATTGCTGAATAGAACGTATATTGTCGGCTCCGTGTGTGATCTATTCGCCAGGAGTCAAATAAGGTTGCTTTGTGTAATAATTGTCTTAAGTCCCTAGATAGGGTGTGGGCACCTCTATCTGAGGAAGGTGACGATCTGTCCATAGATTGGGTAACAGAAATGTTAAAATCTCCCCCAACAATTTGGGGGAGATGCGAGAGATTTTATTAAATACTTTTCGAAGGAACCTTATCTGACCCCGGTTAGGTGCATAGATATTCGTGATAAGAAGAGGGATGTTAGAGATGGTACCTTCTAATACTATATAGCGCCCGTTGGGGTCGCTAGTGACCTGAGTAATCTGTACTGGACAGTCTTTATGTATGATGATTGCCACTCCAGCCTTTTTTGTGTTGGCTGATGCATAATAATCTGTTGGGTAGTACTTAGATTGTAATTTATGTGGCTTGTCTTGAAAGAAATGAGTCTCCTGTATTAGAGCAATGTCTGTTTTGTTGAGTCTCAGTTCTCGCAAGGCCAAGTATCGTTTAGCAATAGTATTAAGACCTTTACAATTAAGACTTGTAAAAATAACCATATTGACATTGGGAAAAAAAGCAAATGATCATATCGAAAGCTGTTGAAAGCATACAACCAGGTAGCCTTAGCTGTTGTGGGGAGATCTCGGAAGCCAGGATGCATATCGCCATCAGCATAGGTTGTTCAATCTGTGCATCAGTACAATGAAAGGAGTCTAGAAAAGCATGGTAGCAGGCGAGTCGTCTGCGCAGGTAATACTTAGAAGTTAAGTCCCCTGTCGGGTGGAACAAACAGTTAGTGCAAATAACAATAGTAATAGTAAAAAATACACAGGTGGCCTGTAGAGCCATCATTGTGGAAATAGGACGGTAAGTAAACTGGGGGTCAACCAAGTAAGAAAAACTCTTAGGGAGAGAAAAAAAGAGAGAAAAAAAGATATATAGTATATTAGTCTCAGTATGACTATGAAGATTTTCATTCATCCAGGTCATAGTATATCTAGTATAGGTCAATCTAAAAACAACTGGACTTGCTGAGTAATCAATGAAGACGTTTCACTACTCATCCGAGCAGCTTCTTCAGTTCAACTGACTGGTGTGGGAAGTTCTCGGCATATATATGAGAAGTCCAGCGCACGCCGGTTTTGTGCAAGCCCCGTAGATGATCACCACCAGGACGAGTACGGCTGCATCATGAAGTGACTGGAGAAGAAGAAGCTGGCTGTCAATCTTGCTGGCAGAGTGCGGCAGACATAGAGTGGCCAGGAGAGATAGCCAGGGAGAAGAAATCAACTGCTGCAGGAAGGATGGTCGCCGTATCGCCGTTTCTGAAGAGGACAGGAAGTGGAGTTTCAGTAAGTTATTTTTTAATAAAGGCTTTGCAATTTAAAATTTTAAAGTGTGTTGGTGTTTATATTTCGATGTATACTAATGAATTTTGTAAAAAAAAATTTTGACGTTACTGGTCCTTTAACATCTTCAAATGGGTCACTGGTAGTGATGGGCGAATCTGTCCCGTTTCGAAAAAATTTCGGCAAAGTAAAAAATTTGGAAAACGCATTGAAGTCAATGGTCGTCTGAATTATTCTGACACACGACAATTTTGATACAAATGACAATTTTTATATGCATGACAATTTTGACGTGCGCCAATTTCTTTTTTTTGCCCAATTTTCCGCAGCTAATTTTCCATGCCAAATTTTCACTGCCATTTGCCATCACCAGTCACTGGACCTCTGCCATTGACTTAAACATGAACTTGGCAGGTATTTGGTGGCTATTAGTCAAATTCAAGTTGTTCTCAGGGTCAAAGTATGATAAATCTCTAATTCGAATTCAAGTTTGAAGTATTCCTGATTTGAATTTGTGAGTTTTGACCAAAAATCCAACTAAAATTCAAATTAACAATTTGAACCTTAATAAATCTGCCCCCAAACATTAATATAAAGGTTAACCAACCCTTTAAGTGATTTGAATTGTTGAGTAGATGTTCTTGATACAAACTGATTATTTCAAGTTAGCTTTACATTTATATATTTTGAAGCAAACTAATAATTGATATACAGTATGTGAATGTTCATATTATCCAATTTCTGCATTCTGCCACTATATAGTGAAAAAGAACATCAGAGAAAACACTGTTAAAATCCCTGGAAATTCTCATGTCCGCGGAGGCTCCAGACATCATTGGCAACAGCTCTTCTCTCCCCTCTGGATAAAATAGAATACTTTGGAACAGATTGCCTATATAGACTTGTAAGATCACAGTTAAACATGAAGAATTCTATGGCAACAGATTACTGTAAAGAGACAGATATTCAATTGAGTACGAAAGTCTATCGTATTTCCTTTCTAGTCACAAATATGTTTTAATTATAATAAGAGGGTTATTTCTAAGGACCAGTAACACCAAATAGTGAAATAATTGTTGACATTAACATTTGCATCTGTCTAACCAGCACCTACAAATATAGAAAATATTCTAAACAGCAGCTTATACTTGAGCCTCTGAAGTAAACAGCAGTTTGTACTTGTAAAAGGCAACCGTACTGTATATTATATTTAAATGCATTGAAAAACATGTTCACTTTGTGTTACTATTTCTTTAATGTATACGATTTAGCTTATCTGAAACAAAGATCAAGACCGTTAACACTTTTTAAATAATTGTTAAATGTAGCTTTTAATGCATTTTTCCTAAAAAGCTTTTATTATTTTTTTGCAAAAAAGGCAGTTTTCCATTAATACTTATAGATATTTAAAATAAAAGATTCTACCATGTTGTCCAAATGCTTTATTAATTTATTTTCAGCCCTGTCAACAGTTATATCTAATAAAGAGCTTGGCAATATGCTTCTATTGCAAATTCACTACAAATAAAACTGACCTTTAAACTAATTTATATTTCTTGTATTTATCAAAAACAATATTCAGTGGTTCAGAAACAGGAGTACTTGTTGTAATATTTGACTATATTGTTTCTCTCCCTTATCCACTATTATTATGCAAGACCACATATGTCTTTTCATTTTCTGACGTCCTGTGGAAATACTCTATTATTTAGAAGACAGTGCACCCCCTACAGCTCTGTAAACAGTAGCAAAAAAAGTAAAAAACGTTTTGCAGGTAATAAAACCCAGTGTGACATTTTCTTGGTAGTAGGTGGTGTATTATTAAATATGGTAAACATGAGACAGGAAAAGAATTGTAAAACAAAATGCATTTATTAAAGTGTTGCTGAATGGTGAGAAGGGGTCTATTTAGAGTAGACCAAAAGCATCTGGAGACACTATATGCTTCTGGGCACCTCCTCAAAATAACGATGTAAATTGGAACACTCACTGCCGAGATCCACAGTGTGTCTGGAAGCAATGTGAGTGCAAGAACTATTTATCAGGAGCAGGGGTTTTTATAGGCAAGAAACTAAACACAAGGCTAACATCAGAGCTGGGCCAAGCCAGCTGGGCACCAAAGGCAACACAGCCATCAAATTTGCATGCACTGTGACAACACATGGGGAGGGGAGGGCGCATAGACAAGCGGCAGTATTAAGTGGTGGAAGGAGAAACAAGGGTCCGGACCAGTGGTAGGTGAAAGAAAAGGTTTGTGACTAGTGCCCCTCCCCCCATCATTCTGCCTACCCATAATTCCAGCCCTGGTTACATCACCAGGTAGGGTTGCCACCTTTACCCCTGATGAACTCTGGGGGGGAGGCGGGACCATGACATATCGGGGGGGTAAAGTAGGGATGCACCGAATCCACTATTTTGGATTCGGCTGAACCCCCGAATCCTTCACAAAAGATTCGGCCGAATACCGAACCGAATCCGAACCCTAATTTGCATATGTAAATTAGGGGTGGGAAGGGGAAAACATTTTTTACTTCCTTGTTTTGTGACAAAACGTTACGCAATTTCCCTCCCCGCCCCTAATTTGCATATGCAAATTAGGATTCGGATTCGGTTCGGCCAGGCAGAAGGATTCGGCCGAATCCGAATCCTTATGAAAAAGGCCGAATCCTGGCCGAATCCCGAACCGAATCCTGGATTCGGTGCATCCCTAGGGTAAAGGCACTATGGGGTGTAATGGTGACATGTGGGGTTGGGGCTGTGACATCAGGGGCTATGGCATGGCGATTGACAATTGGCCGATCGCTGCATAAATCTCAGGAAATTCTGCCAGGTTTTCCTAATTTGGAAAACCGGGCAGCCAGTTTTGACCCTAACATCCCTTCAAAAAACCAGGCTGTCTGGGTCAAAATCGGACAGGCAGCAACCCTATCACCAGGTGCAGTAGCAAATCTGGAGTGGTGTAAAGGTTTTTGTGGTTTAGTATTGGGCACCTCATTTTAATAAAAACAAATCTAAACATTAAAGTGCACAATAACAGTTAGCAAGACCATTCTTCCAGCTTGTGTCTTGTTTCAGCACAATATTGACCCAATGCACAAAGCTTGGTCCATACGAAACTGATTTACTGACAAGGGAGTGAAAGTGACTGGCCTGTGCAGATCCCTGACCACAACATGAGTGACACCTGTGGGATGAATGGAATGCTCTCTGTGGGTCTGATAGCCCAACATAAGGTCCTAGCCCTTTTGTGGCTAGGACATATTATACCATACTATGCCATGCCATACCATGTATGAAATCCACTGGTGAGTGTTGACACCTGGGACACTTTTGCCTTTTGTTTAGGTTCATTTTGTGAAACCTCTGTGGGGTGAGGTACGCCCTATGTGGATAGTTTACTTAAGACATTCTGATTGGTTGGCGTGGGTTATTGCCTAAGGGCAAATTTGCCCGGTGTTGATAAATCTGATTTTGCTGCAGATGACCCCTTCAAAAACTGAGTTTAGAATGTCTTCCCAGCATTCCAAGTGATCTCAGGGATATCCCGCTGCCAACTGACTAACCATTTATCTAGCAAAGTTCTTCCTGCCTGGACCAATTGGACATAAACATTTGATAGTGATTTCCTTAATTTGGCTTTATGGACTCCAAAATGTGCTTCTATGAGTGGTGGAGTATATCATTATTAGTAGAATACTAATACCATCCATGTATATCTGTGCACTCTCTGTTTTGTTTTCTGCATGCTAAACAAGTGTTAAAAGTGAAATAAAATTAAAATAATATTTAAACTATTAGTAAAATGCTGCACAGAAATATTTAGGGAAATATTTATCAATTCGATTTACCTATCTAGTAAATAAAAAAGTGCACAAAGAAAAATAGACAAAAATAACCCCAGCCCACAGCTTAAAAAAGTTTAGTTTCTCATCAAACTGAATCTAACCCAAATCTGCAAATCTGTCCAGTTCTGATAAATGAGCCCCACAAGTGACAACATCATGGTATGGAGCACAGCTGCTTTGCTCAGGTATAATACGTGTTATAGATATGTCAACCTATTTTAAGCTGTCATATGCAATGTAACATTTCTTACCTAGTTCTAAATAACTCCTAGGGGGATGCCAAGCCTGCAGCTCTCCATATGTTCTTGATAACAGCTACCAACATCCTAATATTCTCAACCAGATGGACGACGATTAACTGTACTATGCACATTTTCCTCTTTTGCGGAAGTTTTTCCTTTCCATAATTTCCCTGACATTTTATTCTGTTTTGTATTTTGAGCTTTATTAATAACATAACATGAGTTTATTCAATTCAACTAAAGGAGAAGCTTTTATTTTTATATTAAAATGCTAATAATTCCAACAATTCCAACTATAGTGTTTTATTTTAGAAGAATAGTATAAGGCCATTTTTTGCATGAGACTATGTTTCCTGTAAGTTATTTGCACAGATTTTTAAACACTGCCCTATATGTTGTTGCTAATTTGCCTAGGGCAATTTTAGCATTTGAAAACAGAATTGAAAAAGTTCTTATGTGAGCATGGGAAAGATCTGTAGGGAAAATAATATCCTTGAAATTAACTTTTAATTGAATCATTTAAATAGTAGTACCTGTATTGTAAGAAACACATTTATTAATTATTTATCTTCTTTGCAATTGTTGAATTATTTATCTTGTTTGTACTTTACCTCTCTATTTTTTAACATGGCCACACTTACCACAGCAACCAGCATGGCCACCATAGGGGAAGGTCCTAAACTGACACCAAAGGGGCAGGACTTTCTGCAAAAAAGGTCAGGTTTAAGGGGGTTTGAAGTGTGAGTGACAGGCAGGCATATGGGCCCCACCAATACTCATAGATGGATTTCTGACCAAAAACATTCATACCTCTTGTTATAGGGGTGTAGCTACAGGAGTGGTGACTCCACACTATACTCTGGAGTGGTGACTCCACTAGTTCACAAGAGAGGGATTTCAAAACTGTTTGTTACTAAGGAATGTAGCAGATTAATGGTGGTTAGTTGGCAGGCCTGGACTGGGAGTCAAAATAGGCCCTGCCATTCCAAGTACAGAGGCCCAAACAGCCCCCTACCAGCCCACTATATGGTAACTTTCTATGGAACCATACAGCAGCCCCTCTGGCATTTGCCAGAACCCACAGATTGCCAGTCCGGGCCTGTTAGTTGGGGTGTAAAAACTGTACTACCAAAGTCCAAAATGTGTTCCCAAGTCTCAGGTTAGTGCAAAACAAAGAGTATGCAGTCAATGTTAGCATTAGCGTTATCTCAGGCCCCCAGCGTCTCCTCCACAGTCTTTACAGACCTCAGAAGATGGATAAGCACCAGTAGTTTGATACTGATGATAAGTAGTAATAGTAAATGGTTATTATCTCACAAGCGACCAACACATTGCTAGGATCTCCCCAGTCTCACACAGTGCCGTCATTTGTCCCATGGATCTGCATGTTTAATGGCTCTTGCTGTGAGTTTCTCTTCATTTCCTACAGTTCACCATTTGGACCAAACTCAGGAAGAAGTTGCATCAGGACCACACTTGCACAGTACTTCCACAGAAACAACCAGGAAGGGACTTTGGAAGGCATGTTCTTCATAATTACCTTTGACTGTGGACGTGAGTTCATTTACACCAGTTCAGTATATAGTATGTATACAGTATATAGTTTTGTTATTTGTTTAGTTGGGGGGGACTGCACTAAATTTTCCACTGTGGATCATGGGACCACGGTGGAACATATTTTACAGGATAACACAAATATATAGGGATTGCCATATGCAAATTATGCAACAAACTTTGGTGAATCACTGGGGAATTGCTTTGACATAATTGCTATTATATATCTGAAAATCCCAGGCATGTGTATCATTTTTTGTCCTGCAGCTGTCGTAAATTGTATCAAAAATGAGATTGATTAATACTAGGCCCAGTGGCTTAAGCTCCCCATAGACGCTACGATTCTTCTTGCCGAACGACCGATTTTAGGGAAGTCGAACCAATCCTTCTAAATTATCGTGCAGTTAGTGGGATTAGAACGATCGTTCATCTTACGATTTTTTGGCCGACATCTGTCAGGAAATTGATCGGCCAGGTCAAAAAATCTTTGTCGGTCCCAGTGCAATCTATTTATGTCTGCAGGGCCAAGCAGGCAGCTCCCCTTTGTTTTCCTGCCAAATTGGTCTTTTTAGTTGATGGTAAATTCGTACGATCATTCCGAGAAGATCTTGGTCTCACGATCAGGATCTTTTAAAAAACTCAACATCTATGGCCAGCTTTACTTGACCATGAGTTTGCTACCATCAGAAAACCCAGTTTGATCTCTAATAAATCTTCCCTTCATGTTAAGTAAACTAGTGATTTCTTAAATAAACATACTATTTCCCTAAATTCCTTATACCCTGCATTTAAACAAATATGCATATTATGTGTATAAAGGTATTACTGACGTAGGTAAGTTGAACTTTCAGAGACATGAAGGCCCTCAGGTAGAAATTACAGTAGGCCACCCTTAAATAACTTGCAAGGCAGAATGCTCTCAGCAGTCTTTATGTTGGTGTCTAACATCTGCGCTCCACTAATTGTGCCATCTGTTCTTCAGCAAGCATATCCTTACATTCTGGACTTTCAGATGCGGTTCTGCCATCTCTCTAACAACAGAAACAACTTGGTCATTATTTAAACGATGGCCCCTTTGTTCCTTCAGTTCTATTACAGTACAATGTGGATATGGGAAATGACAGTATTTCTTCACATGAGTGAAGTATGAGAATGAAATTATTCTAAGCATACAGATACATTTAGGTTAATCTTTCTAATAGCTCTCTTACTTAAATGGAGTATATCCGGGAAAAGCAATCTTTATGAGCACTGTTTACATTTGATGTGCTTGTGTGAGCATGGTTTATATGTGCAGGTACAGTAAACACTGACAGATTCCTTATCCCGGGACTGTAGGGCTGGGAATTTAAACTGGTTACAAAGGCACACTCTATGCTTCCCTGCAGAAACAAAAAAGAGTCACTGGCTGAATGCCGACACCAAAGCTGATTGCAGATGACATTTAAAGGGGAATCATTGCCACATTTACTAAACTTTAGCGTTTGTTTAATACATTCACTTTACTAATTATTTTTTATTGTTTTTTTCTTACAGCAGTTTATATTTTTAGCAATCTATCCGTGACATCCTCAGCCTTACATTTTCTTCCTGGCTGGATAATTCACTCCCAGGTTTTACCTGTTGTTTGCAATGCACCACTGACAACAGTACAGTTGGGTTATCTGCAGTGGGGAACAAAATTAGGTAATGGCATAACAATAAACATTTTATATCTCAAAAAATTGCTTTGAAAGAGATATATATATATATATATATATATATATATATATATATATATATATATTTGTTATTGTGTCATTGAATTTTGTACAACAATTTATAGTGCAGCAAAAGACTTTTGGCTGCCTCTCAAATCTTTGGATTCCATTATCCTTTTAAACTATTGCCATATTCCAAACTAAATGCATCCAGTTATTCAGCAGATGATGGAACAATGCTCTCTGAATTTAAAACATTTTGGGAAGCGCTGGTCCTCTTGATGTGGGAGTGTCCCACAACCATTACATTTTATAAATGGCAGTAAAAAAAAAAAAAGCACTTTTGGAAATGTGCCTGTGTAAAATGTGTGATTTGTCTAATAGCAATGTCAATTTCAAGAATACAGGCATGAAAAAAACTTTTGCAATTACTGACAACCAATGAAAATATTGAAAATGATCACATGGTTTCAAATTTTAATAAATAATGTAGGCATCAGGTGCCATTTTTATAAGGTACCAATTGCAGATATACACAGAAGTATATTGGGAAGGGGCATCTAGAACAGAAAGGAAATAGTAATTGGAAAATTTCAAAGAAATTCAACATTATAAGGCTGACTGAAAAACCTGGGGAAAGGAAAAGGTCAGAGGTAAGACATAAATAAGATAAAATACTGGACAGGTTGAGAGAGAGAATACAATATAAGACTGTAATTTGATTCTGTTGCTTTATATCCAATATACAATTGCAATTATGTATTTACTGTATATTAGTGATGGGCGAATTTATTCGCCAGGCGCGAATTCGCGGCGAATTTGCGCGTTTCGCCGCCAGCGAATAAATTCGCGAAACTCGCGCGAAAATTCGCGTCAAAAATTCGCCGGCGTCAAAAATGTTTTTTTCGAAAAATGGACGCCGGCGTCAAAAATGGGCGCCGGCGTCAAAAACGGGCGCCGGCGTCGAAAAAACGGGCGCCGGCGTCAAAAACGAGACGCCGGCGCCGTTTCGCGAATTTTTCGCCGTTTCGCGAATTTCGCGCAAAATTCGCGAATTTTTCGGCGAAGCGAAACGGCGCAAATTCGCCCATCACTACTGTATATTTCTATCTATACAAAATGTCTATTTCTATGAAAGGTATGGAACCTGTTATCCAGAATGCTCGGGACCTGGGGTTTTCCGGACAAGGGATCTTTACGTAATTTAGATCTTCATACTTTAGTCTAATATAAAATCATGTAAACATTAAGGGGCAAATTTACTTATGGTCGAATATCGAGGGTTAATTAACCCTCGATATTCGACTGCCGTATTGAAATCCTTTGACTTCGAATATCGAAGGATTTACCGCAATTCGTTCGATTCGAAGGATTTTAATCCATCGATCAAACAATTTTTCTTCGACCTAAAAAAGCTAGCAAAGCCTATGGGGACATTTTTCACTTATGCCCCAAAAACTCACAGAAAGGTTAATTTGCTCCTGATATTACTGACCCAAACATAGGTTTCTGTTAATGTGATTGTGGAAGGGAACTTATATTGTAAGCTCATTGGGGCAGGGAACAAAATAAATTATGGACAATCTCTATAAAGCAATAGTCAGGAGTAGTGATTAGCAAATTCTTTTCGCCAGCCATGGTTTTGCCATCTGAAATTTTTTTTCGCAAAACTGCGGCAGAAAAACTTGCTCTGACAAAGAAGTTTCCAAGACAAAAAAGTCGCCATTGACTTTAATGCATTTGGACAATTAGTCGCTGAGACAAAAAAAGTTGCCACAAGAAAAAAAACACCCATTGACTAATGCATTTGAAGCGAGAAAAATAGTGGACTGAGATTAGCCTTTATAGAACCTTGACTTGAATGGTGTCACGCCACTCCAACTTCACTTTGGCCTTGTGCCATCGAAAAGATGAATTTTTGGTTAAACTTTTTTGGATACTGCAACAAGTTATATTAAATTAGCACCATCCATTTTTACTTCTATTTTAAAAAAATACTGATGAAATGCAGCCCAACAGCAAAATAATTAGGGATGCACCGAATCCAGGATTCCGTTCGGGATTCGGCCAGGATTCAGCCTTTTCAGCAGGATTGCATATGCAAATAAGGGGCGGGAGGGAAATTGCGTGACTTTATGTCACAAAACAAGGAAGTAAAAAATGTTTTCCCCTTCCCACCACTAATTTGCATATGCAAATTAGGATTAGTATTCGGCCGAATCTTTTGAAAAGGATTCAGGGGTTCGGCCAAATCCAAAATAGTGGATTTGGTGCATCCCTAAAAATAATGCCTCATCAGTGCTGTACATTGCTTACATTTTACATTTATAGTGCATATGGGGATGTGGTCAAATGCATACAGCACATATACTTCTATAAGCAATAAAGTAGCAGATGCTGAAATACAAATGACAAGAAAGCCATTTATGTATTGAATGAAAGCCATATATGCATTAACACAGTCATGTCTAAGAGCAGCCAAGATGAATTAAAAAAGAACTGGATAAACGTTGTAAGGGGTTATGTAATAAAAGGCACTAAATTTGCCCAGGAGCAGTAACCCATAGCAACCAATCAGCTGATAGAATTTACTGGTCACCTGTTTAAAAGCAAACATCTTATTGGTTGCTATGGGTTACTGCTCCCGGGCAAACTTAGTGTTTTTTATTACATATGGTGGGCAAACTGTCCTTAATAGACTGTTAGTGCATTTTTTAATTTCAATTGTGTACTTTTAAGGCATGCTTGGTGGTGTAAACTTTTAGAGCAAGCCTAGCTTTTTTAGTGTACACATACTACACACTGGTGCAAACTATAAAAATCACAATCTTTCTTTCACAGTCAAAAATGGCTAAAAAAGTTTCGGGGTTTGCAAAAGCTATATTAAATGGAATTAAACTAAATTAATTAAATTAAACTTGTATTACCTTCCTAATTTAGTATATAGTAATATGTAGGGAAATAGAGAAGTCAGCAAGAGATCCATGACCATGCAAAGCTTGAGGCCATAGGGCAAATTCTTTTGTATAGGACATGGAACTTTTTATATCTTATATTAAAGAAGTGGGGGTTATAACATATATGTTTTTACATGGGCTAGTGTATCTTATATTAGAGAGTTAGGGTAAGAAACACCTAAAAATTCTACTCCAGCAGTAGGTCATGGACAGGGTGCATAGGGCCATGTGGGCCAGACCCCCAGATATGAAACTACTGAAAGACTTGATTATGTTCCTACACTATTATGAGAGCAAAGAAAAAATTATTGCAGTAACAAGAAACTGGCAGACAATGCACATTACAAGATGTAAGTCAGACCAAGCAGTTCCACAGATGGCTCTGGAACTACTCATCAAAGACACACAGTCTCGTCTGCCAGTACGCCCATTGCACAGCAATTTACAACCACTTTGGGACACAGTTCCTGCAGCATGCAAAAGACAGCCTAATAATGACAGAAGGAAGCAGCTTTCATCACTCAGAAGGCAAGACAGACCCACAGAAACTCAAAAAGATGCTTGAATGCACCAAGTCTCCGCTAGATATAAGGATCATCTCCCCTAGGACGGAACAGGCTTGGTAGTGGAGCTCTACCCACTCAATGCTTGTTTCATTGCACACAACAACTGAACCAGTATCACACCCAGAGACTGAATTTTAGGATCACCTGGTTTCCCCAGCTCATACTTCAACTTTGAAGTGTTGATACTAAAATCTGTAGAAGGATAACATTTAAGTGGATGGTCTGCTTTCCCGAACTGATAAGTGGTGACCATGTCACCACCAAAACACCCCTGGGCTCTTACCCACTTTTGGAAGGCAGATGAGTACACCACCTACCCACGCTTCCTTTATATTGCATTTTTTCTTACTGATCGCTACTGTTTTTTTTCTTGTTTTTACTGTTATGGTTAAATTCATATCTATTGTTTTATATGTGGTACTTAGTCAAACATGAACAAGGCTATGTATTGTCAATGGAAAGGAACCTACTAGATTTTATTGAAGGGTCTGACTCGGGTGTACTTCCGAGGTGCTGCATGAGAGTAGATAATTATTGCACAAATGGTTAATTTCATCTCACTTAACCTCAAGGGAGCTAAGTCTCCCCTTGCACAGACTGAGCTTTAAACTTGGAAAGTATCAGAGAGATCCCATTATCTTAGGGGGAGACTTTAATCTAGCCATATCCCAGCTAAAGGATGTCCTAAGGACAAATAAAGCCCCCCACCGAGATACTCAAAAATCCATTAACAAATATTTAGACAATTCATAAGAAAGATACCTATCTTAGATATCTGTAGGATAAAACATCCTAGACAGAAGCAATTTACATTTTACGCCCATCCTCACTATACCCATAGCAGAATAGATTACTTCTTCATATTCCCTTAAATAAGCAACCCAAACCTTACAGTCAACATAGAGCAAATAACCTGGTTAGACCATGCACCGGTCTTAGTTCCCTTCAAGAACTCAACAGGAGGAAATTGTGCCAATGGAGGCTTAACAAAACTCCGTTATCATCCCCCGAACATTTAAAAACCATACAAACTGGAGGATTTTTCACTTACATCTTGGGATGGAATAAGATTTTTCAATGGGAGGCACATAAACCCACTATTAGGGGTGAACTGATTTCTTTAGCGAGTTAATTAAAATGTAATAAAATGGCGACCCTAAAAACTTTTTCTGCCTGGCCCACCATGCAGAAATTGGCAAATAGCATTAAAGAACTCTTTAGGAAGTGGAAAAATCCATACAGTGGACAAAACACAAATACTATGAGTTTGGAAACAAGGCTCATACCATGTTAGCAAATAAACTGAGAGATCACAAAATGCTCCATAGGCCTCTAATGATTTAGGACAAAGACAAAATTGAGACAAATCCAAACAACATCATCATAGAGAAACTTTGAATAATTCATAAAGATAAGGTGGGCTTTGGGTCAGATATAGACAAGTAGGAGACAATACCCACAGGGTTATTGATTTAATAGATATTATTGATAAAGAGACAAGCTAGTGCAGAGAAGGCATTTGATCGCCTAAACTGTGGATTCATGTTTTCTGCTCTTGAGACAATGGGCTTCTCTAGACCCTTTCTAACTGCAGTCCTTGGACTGTACTTCCAACCACTGACACAAGTGAAATCAGCAGGGCTGCTTTCAGATGTCCTTTCAATTCACAGAGGCACAAGTGCCATCTGCCCCTTTGTTATGTGTTCTGAGCATAGAACCATTTGGAAAGCAGAATAAGAAATAACCCAGATATCCATGGGGTCTATCTAAAAGGCAAATCATTTAATATCTGCCTATTCTCACTGTCAGGTACTTTCAGCTAAGACATTATGTAAAAACTATATGTACTTATATAAAATTACCTGAATTAACCCTATTCAAAAAAATATGTGTCTAAATTGGAGAGCAGAGGGGTCACATATCCCAACTGTAGAGAATACTCAATTCCCATTCCATAGGGGAAAAACCTCACCCCTATATGCAAAGATGAGAAAAATACTTAAATATAAGTATTGCAATAGAACCACGAGAATGAATTTGGGCCAATATACCAAGAACTTCCATATGTGTCCCCATAAAGGAAAATATCTATAAGGTAATATGGATGGTACCATACCTTGGCCCTCCTCCATAAACTTTATCTGGAGGCATTCCCAAGCTGCTGGAGATGTGGTACAGCCCAGCAGCTTTGTTTCGTATATTTTGGTCATGCCCCATAATTGCCCCATTATGGTCTTTAGTGGTAATAAAGACACATGGAGCTTCCAAATGACCCCCTAATTAATTTGCTAGGACACCCAGTTCCGAGGGTTGTGAAAAGAACATGAAAAATCCTGAACTGTATTCACAGCAGCAAGGTGTTTTGCATGATGAAAAATCCCATCACCCCCGTCCCTTTCGGACCTAATAAATAAAATAGAATATGAAGAAGGATGGAATACATAACGGCCCTAGTGCATGGCAAATAACTAGAATCAGAAGAGGATTGCTTAATTTGGAACACTTATTACAATGAGTTGCAGGATCACAAATAACAGGCTTGGGGCACGAGTGTTTTCATTCTGGCCTTACAGACTTAGTGTCCTTACGGAGATGATGGGCAGCACATAAGGGAGAATGGCCGGAGACGGTGCAACAGGGACCTAGGTCTGTACAGTATCACAAAATGTAACCACTGCTGCTCAATTGCTATCTATTAGGTTTGATCCCATATATACATTATACAAAAAGACTTGTATTTTGCTGTCATGGATATGTACCACTTACCCTTTAATGCAGTTGAAAGAAAAATAGTGGTGAGCACAACTTGTGCTATAGTTTATACAGGAGCAGTGGCCAGGATGTCTTTGACACAGTTGACTGGCTTAAAATATATTGCAATATGTGGAAAGACAATTCATGTTTTGTTTAAATGGGAGGGCATTTATTAGTAGCGTTAGGCACAAAATGTTTCAATGTGCTTAATATATTTATAATGGGTTGAGTGCAGAGGACCTCTTGTATTTGTCTATAGGAATTGTGTGGTCATAGCCTCATTGCACCCCCGCTTAATGATTAAAAACAACTTGACCTTGTTTGTCTTATCTCCTTTCATCTTTATGGACTTATCCTTTACCTTTGACCATTCCTTTAAATTCTCCATTGACTTGATATATGCTACAATACCATCTTAAATCTAATAAATCTAATCAAAACTGAATTGATTGCTTATACAATCAAGGCTACACCCTCCTTTATAATTACTATTGGTGCCATGCTAAATAATCCTGTTGCTTCAGCACTTTGAGATAGTCTGACTATTTCCTTCTAATTATAATAAAACCACTGGAAAAATTGTTGTTTTTCTTTGATATATAACTAAAATTCACCTGTTTCCCATGCAACTGGTAAAACACTCGCCAATACCTGCATTTTACCCTGTTTAGATTGTTGCAACCTACTGCTAACCACCTCTTCCCCTTCATGATTACATTGCTGCAAACTACTACTAACCACCTTTGCCCTCTAAAGTCTATATTCTGTTACAGAAATTATTTTGCTCTTTAGAATGGCTCTTGATTAAACAAAGAATAATAAAAAACCTTCAAAGTTCAATAAACATTAAAGTTCTTTACTGCTATGCAGCTCACAAAATCTTTTCACTTCTCCATGAAGCGTCTCCATGTGTTTCTCCATTGCTATCTTTGATTCAACCTGTTATCCAGTATCCTAAATGCTCCAAAAACAGGTCCCTGGGAAAGCTGTAAAAGCCTGTAAATACAGCAAAACCTCAATGCCAGTATTTTACCTGATTTGTTATTGTGTTTTGGGCAAACCCCCCACCTCCAACCTTGAAGTCAAGGGATATAGAAGCAGAGAAGGTGGGTATTTCATTTCCTCTCCAATCAGCAGCAGTATGTTAAAATAAGCATATACCACAAATCTACAAATTCTTTAAATGTCCTTATTCTGTAAGATAATGAGTCCTTTAGTTGTTTTTAAAAAATCGTATCCATTTAAATTATTAAGCTTTGTACAGGAAAAAAAGATTGCTTAACGTGAGACATATATAAATATACAATTGACTGTATTCTCGGTGGTATATTTTCAGTAGTTAAAGCAAAACTCTAAATTAGGTATTATATAATCCCTGCCATGTTGCTTTGCAAATTCACAGGCCTGTGCATATTTGCAAACTCTCTGTTCGTCATAAGACCTGTCAAAACAAAATACAAATTCACTCAAAATCTACTTATATCTGTACTATAAGTAAATGCTTTAAAAAGCTTGTATACTTACCAAAAGGTTCCAAGTCTCGTAAAATGTGTTGCAGTTTTAGACACGTAAATAAAAACTGTAATCATAAGTGATCTTTTATATTATCTATTATTTTTCAAATACTTTAACACAGTAGCTCTCATAGTAGGCTGCTGTGCTGGTGGACCAGGGTTTAACATTAGTGATAGGCGAATTTATTCGTAAGGCGCAAATTTGCGGCGAATTTGCGTGATTCGCCGCCAGCGAATAAACTCGCGAAATGCCCGCGAAAAAACAGACGCCGGCGTCAAAAACGGGCGCCAGTGTAAAAAAAAACGGGCGCCGGCATCAAAAACGGGCGCTGGCGTCAAAAACGAGACGCCGGCGTCGTTTTTTGCGAATTTTTCGGCGAAACGGCGCAAATTCCCCCATCACTATTTAACATAATAAGCAGGTGGCTTCTAAATTGAGTCTGGATATACAGGTATGGGATCTGTTATTCGGAAACCTGTTATCCAAAAAGCTCAGAACTACGTAAAGACCATCTCCCATAGACTCCATTAAGACAAATAATCCAAATATTTAAAAATTATTTCCTTTTTGCCTGTAATAATAAAACAGTACCTTGTACTTGATCCAAACCCTTATTAGAAGCAAAACCAGCCTATTGGGTTTATTTAATGTTAAAAAGATTTTCTAATAGACTTAAGGTATGAAGTTCCAAATTACAGCAAGATCTGTTATCCGGAAAACCCCAGGTCCCAAGCATTCTGGATAACACCTAAACAGTGTTTGAACCCCTTTGACACTATACGTGACATTTTAATTTCAACGTAACTGAGATGCTGCATTCATATTAAAAAATGTATAGGGAAGTGGGACAAGGACTGTAGAGACGTGCTGCTCACAATCCCCTTGTTGCAATAATGCACCCCCCCAATGAAATAAAGGAAAACACACACAGATATGGTGGGTAAGGGTCAGCCACAGCTTTAATCCTTGTTTATCAATTTAGTCCTTTAGTCCTTGTTATCAATTTACTCTATATTGTTCATAAATCATGTATACATCAAAATAACTTTAATAACCATGACATTGATAAATATAGCATTGTAATTTAATGATTTAACATTATTTTAAATTGTCTGAATGCTGTATATAATGCTTATAAGGAAACTGCCACTCTTTGACAAGTATAGCATCAAGCTAGGGATGTAGCGAACTGTTCGCCTGCGAACTTGTTCACGCGAACTTCGACCGTTCGCGTCCGCCTAATGTTCGCGAACGTTTGGGAACGTTCTCAATTTGAGTTTGCGACCATTCGACCGTTAAAATCGAACGATTTCCATTCGTTCGAACGATTAAAATCCCTCGAACGTTCGATTCGAATGAAAATCCTTCGATCGAACGATGAAAATCCTTCGAACGTTCGAATCGAACGAAAAATCCTTCGAACGTTCGAATCGAACGATTTTGCGGGTGTTCGAAGTTCGCGAACTGTTCGCGAACTGCTCGCATTTTTTGCCGGTGTTCGCGAACGGCGTTCGCGAACACCAAAACGGCAGTTCGCTACATCCCTATCAAGCATGCTCCGTTCCAAATAAAAATTGTCCATTAAAGTTTAGGATGAATGAGTGTGCTATTGTCAAGAGACTACCCACACTGTTTACCCAACTAATTATATTATGATAGATGTTTGAAAATTCAGAAAAGATACTTAGTAAAATAACAATAATTATATTAGGAAAAAAATAACATCTAATAACAAGGCATCCTTTATTAGATTATTTAGTAATGATGCACAAGTCATTAAGAAAATAGCCAATTTTGTTTTTTATAATTTTTTCTTGCACAGACATATATGATTCCATAGACATGATACTCTGCTGCTGACGCACAGAAACCATTTCCCAACCCCCGTTAGGCTGAGAGAGTCATTCAACATCTTCCTCAAATTGTTCCATTGTAAATTGATGGATACTGGGACTTCAAGCCCCCATGCTTTCTATGTGATTCTATGTGATTCTATGTGCATTCTCTCCAGCAGACTAGATCTCACTGAGGACTTAGACAAGATCCAGTCTATAGCATGCATCTAAGCATATTAGCACACCTATTCTACTAATGCATATATTTATATAAGAAAGGACCTTCACAGGGTTAAGAAAATATTAAAACAACAACAAAGATGATAGCAAAATACCCAATGCTATTTTTAAACTTCAGTTAAATCAACAAATTAAAGGCTGTTCAAATCTATAAGGAACCTGAAACAATAGATAGGTTTTCCGAGCTCAGCCTAAGCAAAACCCTTAAACCCATATATTATAAAAGGCACTAAGCTTTCCAAGGTGTAGCAATCTATAACAACCAATGTGATGTTTGAATAGTAGTTATTTGTTCCTGCTGATTTACTGCTATAGGTGACAATACCTGAGCCAAACGTTGCATCTTATATTACATAACCCTAACACTACACTACTAACACTACAATAATATGTTATATAATCTGAAGTCTCAAATTCACAAAGCAATTCATGGTTCATGATGTACCTCTCTATTGTGTTGATAATGTTTATTTTGTTTGTCAAATGTCTATTGCCTAAAGGTTTATTTGTTTTTGTTTTTTGGCCTCAAACTCATTTTTTCTTATATTCATGACTGAGAAACTAACCTCTGCAAAGCTTGATAATCAAGAATCGTGAATTCTCACAGAGTTGAAGAAAATAGTTAAGCTGATTTCACTGCAGTGCATAATTCGTGAAAAATTAAAAGAATTAAAGGGGTTTTAGTCAACCTGGTTTGGAAAATTTTTGGCCTGAGCAACCTGGAGAAAGGATATTTAGATGGTATAATTTGTCTATGAGAACAGTTGTAGCATAGTGGAAAGGAGCTTCCACTATGCTACATTATATTCCACTTTAATCAGACCTGGCAATAAAGGACATACTTCTAGGAAGAATGGCAATCAAGCAGTACATGGAACCAGATTTCCACAGATAACAGCGCAATGCCGCAAATAGTTTTTGTGTGGGGCAGGCAGATCGGGAGAGGGGGTCTGGGTTGGTGGGGGCCAACCAGGTTTTTTCCCGGTGTCCCGCCAACCCAGTCTGATCCTCAGGACCTGTATGCTGTAAAGTTTACGCAGTGCAGAATGTAGGTTTACACAAGCACAACATACTTTAATAAAAAGTTCTGTTGGGAATGAGCACTGTAATGGTTACTCTGAGCTCAGGAGAGGTGATAAGAAGAAATAAATAAGATCAGACAGCTAGAGCAGAGTTTCTATGGGAACAAGCAATGCTATCTCTTCATTGGCTGTTAGACTGGAGGGTGTGTTTAGTAATCAGAGCTGAGAAGAACTGGGCATGCTCATAAGTCAACAGCCAAAGCAAATTCCTGAGGAAGGGGGCTGAGTGGGTTAAAGGAGGGGAAGGATTTCTAAGTGAACAGAATGGCAGTTATCTAAAGATTTCAAAGAGGCTGTTCACTGATTCAATTTCTGTGTGGGCGGTTTACATGTCCTTTAAAATTTTATAGAATGTTCAGTTCTTAGCAACTTTTCAGTTGGTCTTTATTTTTTATATTTTGTAATTATGTATAACAATAACTGATTTAAATAATTAATGCATGTTATTTTTAGTTTTTTCTTGGTTTACTTTTTTGGGGAATTCGTTTTCTCACATAACTTGCTAAGTTGTAAATATTTAGCATTTGCAAATTGCCTCCTGAGAAACTAATACAACTTGTATGGCTAGTTGTAATCCGAAATGTTTACAGTTCCAAAGTGATATGTGCTAAGAGAAGAGACTGCCAACCCTCTACTTAACCCCACCTCAGGAAAACCTGCTGGTACTGGAGTTCATCAATGCTCTTTTGAAGTCCCTGGCTTTCCGCCATAGCACGTTCACTTGGGAAGCCAGACAAATGAGACACGGGACCTACAAGGAAAGAACTAAGAAGTGGGGCATTTAGAGGGGAAGCAGTAAGGGAAAAGTGAGTTATGAGAGAGGATTTATGGGGATTGTAGCAAAAAAGACAAAATAGTAGGGGTTCAAAAGTGAGGAAGTAGGTAGGAAGTCTCTTCTACAGTAAGCCTGCCCAAAAGAAAAAAACTTGTACTTGGGAGTAGGCTTGCCACCTTTTGGCATGGTTGAACCATCGCAGGCAGTGGGGCCGTGACACAATGGAAGCAGGGCTGAGATGCTTTTCTGACATCAGGGGTGGGGCTTTGACTTATGGATTGGCAATTGGCTGATCGCCACATCAATTATAGGGACACCTGCATGGTTTTCCTAATTTGAAGAATCAGGCAGGCAGTTTTGACCCAGGCAGCCCTTCAAATAAAACAGCAATCCGGGTCACAATCTGTACAGGTGGTGACCCATATTGGAAGTAGTCACAATGGTGGAAGGGACTCCATGGATACTGTAGCCAATAAAAGGGGGTAAAAAGGTTGTGGTATGGCCTGTAGTACAAGTGATGGAAGGGACTTGGTGAAATATGGGGGAGAGTTGGGCCTAGGAATGACCGCAGACTGACCCCCACTTTGGCTATAACAATGTCAGGACTGCCAGAAGTACCCAACTGCGCTTTTTACATTCCCAACGGTCACAGTGAAGATCCAAGATGGCGGCGCCCATGCTGAACACATGGCTGCAGCGTCGCTGCATGATGATGTTGTCACTGGTGCCAGGATCTCATCATAAAAGGGCGCCCAAAACATTGTGATGGCGCCCAAGAATAGGATTCAAATCTGTACTGATCCTGGGATCCTGTACTGCCTGTTTTCTAGCTTTGATTCCTGCTCCCAGCCCTGATTCCTGCTCCCTGTCCATGATTCCTGTTACCTGCCTGTGTTATTGAACTTTGCCTGGACTTTGGACTTTTGCATCTGATCTGCCTGCCCTTGTTAACTCCTGCCTGTGACCACTACTACTGATTCTGCTTAACCCATCGGATACCGTGACTTTGCTCCCACTAGAGGGCTTCCTCCTTGATCCTGACTACCTCCCTGGAGGGAGCTCCCGGCTCCCTGACAAACAATTTGCAGTCATAAATAGTTAATGGAGGTCAAAAGAAGAAAGTTAATTGTTTTAATACTTACCCATGTAAAGTAGAATTTTGTATTTCACTTGTCTGATGAAGTTCAAATGTTCTGATGTTAATGTATTTTATTTGCTAATAAAAAAGCTATGGACTTTCCTACCAAAAGATGTAAATGGTGTAGTGTGTTGTCAAATAGAAGGAGGAGGAGGGAACATCAGTAACACTGCCACTGCCAAGTTAAATGGCAAACAATAAGATATCAGGCAAAGGCATAGTCAAGTCTATAAACAGAGTTTAGGATAGACAGCAATGAGCTAAAGACAAATCCTTTAGCTGTACTTATTTTCTATTGCAAAAGTTAGCAGTGGCACCATCAAACCCCTCTGGATGTAAGGCGCTGTCACATTTACTTGTACAAAGTCGGAGATACACACTTTATAAATGATGAAGGGAAGCTTTCCTCATGTTATACCACCAATGCACCATCAAATGTTTCTGGGGAGATATAACTTCACTTTGTCTGGAAAGAAACAGAAATATAATGGTACCAAATTGTGCCCATAATTCCAAGAGGTTCCAGGAGTGAATACATTCTTAATGTGCTGAATTCAATACAGATATAGTCCTTTTTTTAAAGGTAAATTTATTTTTGAATATGGTACATACACATGAACCTTAAACGAACAACAGGCAGAAGTTTATGTGTAAAGCTTTCTGTCTTGGACATTTTTGGAATACATTTTTGCTTGCTTTACTTTGGCCTATTACTGTACTTTTGAAGTGTCAGCGTGATTTTATATTACTTAACCCAACAATTTGACCCATTTATTGATAGTATTTTAGAAGAAGCACTTTTTGTACAGGCTTTGGCTGTTTCGTTTTGGAGTAGACTTGCAATATTCCCTAATGTATGTTTCCCATGGGGCATGTTTCAAAATTCTGATGTTATCTCCTAAACTCATAATACAATCATATATGGATTGAAAATATATTATATTGCTAAATTTGAAGTGATATTGTACATTTTTTTCAAACATGCAAAGTGTACATTGTAATCAGAATCAATGTGTAAAATATATAAAACTAAAATGTAAGACACTTATCCAACTTGAATTAAAATGGGACAAGGGCCCAAGCACCAAAGAGGGGAAAAGAAGGTGAGTTGACTCGTTTGAGACTTGATTTGGTACATTCCACAGATTAAAGAATTCACAATAATGATATTTATGTGTAAACCTAATAGGTTTCACAGACACACCCAAAGCTGCTATGTCTAAAATCCCTGCGGCATAGAAAAAAGAACAAGAACAATATGACTACATACACTTAAGACTCCAAAGAAAGAAACTGTTTAAGCAAAACCATGGTACTTTGTAGAGTAAATATTGTGTTGATGCGTATTATATAATTACATGTAACAGTAATTTTTTCATTAGATTTAATTGTAAATTCTGTTATTATTACTTTGTTCTTGCCCAGGCCTGAAATAGAATGCATTTTTCCAAATAAGTTTGACAACTAATGTCCTCAAAATCAGTATGTAACAAACTACCTAATGAAAGCAGAATCTTGATATTCTGTTTAAAAATCAGTTACAAGTATAGAATCCATTATCTGGAAACCTGTTATCCAGAAAGCTCCAACTTACAGGAAGGTTATCTCCCTCAGACTCCATTTTATTCAAATAATTCAAATTTTTCAAAATGATTTCCATTTTCTCTGCAAGAATAAAATAGTAGCTTGAACTTGATCCAGACTAAGATATAATTAATCCTGATTGAAAGCAAAACAATTCTATTTGGTTTAATTAATGCTTACTTTTAGTAGACTTTAAGGTATGGAGAACCAAATTGCAAAAAGATCCATTTTCCAGATAAACCCAGGTCCTGAGCTTTCTGTATAAAAGGTCTCATATCTGTATTGACAATTTCTTATATAAGGGTTAGATGTATTGCTGTGGGCAAAAAATAAATTGCAAGAAAAGTTTGCTTTTGAGATAGCAAGACAAAAATGATTGGGTTGTTGCAACATAAAGAATCCCAAACCCAGAACAAACCCCAAGGTCCTGGCCTTGAATCACACTTCCAATTATAACCGCTGCCTCTCACTTCAGGAGGAGCCCTTTGCTACTCGGATGCTGCCAGGTCTTATAGTGAGAGGACAAAGGAGAGAGTTCTGGGTAGACACAGGAACCAGATGTGTGCAGGAAGAACTGAGAACAAGGGGCAGGCTGAGTCGACAACAATTAAGTAGTGATGGGTGAATAAATTCACCTGGCACGAATTTGCGGAGAATTCCCTTGTTTCGCCACCGCCGAATAAATTCTCGAATCTCCTGCGAATATTCACCAGCGGCAATTTCTGATTTGCACAATTTTTTCGTGAAAACGTTCAAATTGCTCGATTTTTCCGTGAAAAGGTTTGAATTGCTCGATTTTATAGTGAAAACGTTTGAATTGCTCTATTTTTGGTGAAAACTTTAGAATTTCACATTTTTTTTCCTGAAAACGGTAGAATTTCACGTTTTTTTCATGAACTTTCCGATTTCACGATTTTTCGGGAGAGATTTGGCCAACACTACAATTAAGCAGTGCAGTACAATTTTGGGAGACAAAAGCATAATTGTGGTCACAGACCAGGTCAAAACCAACAGTATGGGATCCGAGAGAATGGTTAGTAAACTGGCAAAGATCAGGACAGGCAGCAGTCTAGGAATGATCATTGACAGGCAAGGTTAGGAAGAGCTTAGACAGACTTGAATAGCAGCCAGGAACTACGTTTGGCAGCGAGTTATTGCCCACGATCCCTTTAAATATTCCAATTTCACTCCAACACAATTCAAGTCAGATGCAGAGCTTCCGGAAGCATCAAAAGCACATGTAATTTGCAGAATGGAGCAGAAGGAAGAGTATGTGGCGTCCCCACCGCACCACCTTTTGACCACCAGGTATTCTCACAGCTGTGCAGGCTCAGTGCCATTACAACACCTTCATCTACACTGAATGAGATTCCACATAAAGTAAGGAAGGGAAAGTCAAGTAGGAAAATACATCTAATTTTTTTCAGTTTTAGGAAAATTTGAGAGGTTGCCCAGGCTATTCACCTCAGAGTAAACAAACACAAATGCAAAAACTGCTGAGTGTCAACCTGTTTTGCCATCATCAATACAAAATAAATAACATTTTTAAAGACCTGGCTAAAAAGTGTGAATTAAACAATATTAGTAATGGTCTCTGGTATTGTGTATATATAAATATAAATAGAAAGATAGATAACTGTAACTGATAACTGTAACTGATAACTGTATTAATAATGTCAGGAGCCATTATAAAACAGCAGCTGAGTAATTTACTGGTGTGACACCAGTGTAAAGTCTGGAGCATAAAGGTTAAGGTTTAAAATGAGTCTACTTGACCACTGCACAAACTCAATCTGTGCTTATTTATTTTATACGTAAGTCTTATGTTACTGTACTGCATGTCACAACGATCATAATGGAGGAACTCAGTGATTGATCAGTCAATCAGCTTTTAGCACTTAAAAGGCACACCACAAAGATATTAAGGTATTTCACTAGTGCTTCTATTATAGAGCCAGGGGACAGCAACATGGCCCTGTCCAAAATAGCTCTCTGTTATCAATTCACTTAACCAAACCTTGAGAATTGTGGGTATAGTAGTCCATACAGCAACAGAGACAGAGAAGTCTTGGCTGGGGAAAAGGAGAAATATATAAAAAATAAATGAAAAAGGAGGTAAAAAAATAATTTAAATAGATATGAAATCAAAAATGTTTATGAATATCAAAAAAGCAACAACCACAGACTCAAAAGAGTTCATGAACGCTTTGGTAGGAATTTGAAAACATCAGAATATTTAAATACTTATTATGTAGTATAATGAAGCAAAAATATTTACAACAAAAAAAACTGATAAAGACTGTGGTATCTGCACGAATGGAGATTTACCAAAATACAGGTTTTTTTTAGATGACAGTAGCAAGTGTATAAATATTACAGTAGGTGCATGTGATGTTTAAATATATGTTGCTGACAATATAATACCTTAGAATATGAAGTATGCTTGTGGTATTCAGTTTGTTTTTTTAAATCATGCATATCAGTTTCGAGTAAAAGGTACACACAGGTGTATGAGTTCTAATACCAGGGGCACACACAGTGTTTTCTCGTCTCAAGGACACCCTTCTAGGTCTGTGATGATAGAGGAGACAAGAAAAAGAAAGGCAATAGGATTAGGGTATTAGAAGTGCCAGTGGTAACCTATTTAGGGAGTGCCCCCTCAGCCACCTCCTTGCACTACTCCCACATATATCCTGTCCTTATACACCAGATCTATCTCCATCAATAAATTCATTAGAGTCAGACCACCTTTAAATCCTCTGTGAAGTAGCGGTGGTTATACCTTTAAATTTCCATATGGTGGAAGCACTCACACCCCTTACCCTTTATGGTGGTCTTACACCTTTGAAAATATTAGTTTGTGCATTGATCAATCCTCCTTCTTCATATCTACTGTAGTGAAAGTGGTCAGGACAGTGACACTTCCGTTAAACTTTATTTATGCTCTGATTAGCCCACACACTAATCCCACAAACCACTTTGTATGTCTGTATAGCTGCAGAAATGCAGAGTAAGCTGTCAAGTGGTTTAATCACCCCACACCCATTATTTTAATGGTGGTCTTACGCCTTTAAAAAAGTGTAATGGTCTTTGAGATACATCACCTATAAAAAGTGCAGTGTGGGAGGGTCAGCCTGTGAGACCAATGACTTGGTCAGGAGACACTTTTGGTGGCAATATATTATATACAGTATTATAAGGGCAATGTTTTCATTACATTATAACCTGACCACTTTCTTTGCGTATAAGTACTAAGGGGGAATGTAATTAAAGTCGCAAAGAGAAAAACAATTTGCACCAATAAGAATAAAAATCCACATCTCGCAATGTGATATTGTTCCTTAAACTGTTATTGCATTGCGAATTTTAATTGCGCATTCTTAAGAAGTGCTTGAAGGTGCCGTAATCTTTTGGAGCAAACGTAACAACTTTTTCAGTAAGAAGTTTTAATACATTTACTGCGCATTGGCCAACTATAAAATAAGCAAAAAGTCTTCCACTGTCGTACGTGGTCACTAAACAGTTTCAGCAAAAGCTATATTAAATTTGTGCAAAGCAAAATTTGTTTGCGCTAGGGATGCACCGGATCCAGGATTCGGTTCGGGATTCGGCCTTTTTCAGCAGGATTCGGATTCGGCCAAATCCTTCTGCCAGGCCTAACTGAATCCGAATCCTAATTTGCATATGCAAATTAAGGGTGTGGGAGGTAAATGGTGTGACTTTTTGTCACAAAACAAGGAAAAAATGTTTTCCCCTTCCCACCCCTAATTTTCATATGCAAATTAGGATTCGGATTCGGTTCGGTATTCGACCAAATCTTTCGCCAAGGATTCGGGGGTTCGGCCGAATCCAAAAAAAGTGGATTCGGTGCATCCCTAGTTTGCACAAAGGCATAACTTTTCTTATATTCCCCCGTAAGACTGGGCACTGGGGGGGGGGCAGTGTGGTGACGTCACGGGGTGGGTACTGCTGACGCCATGGCATGACCACTAACATCAGGTTTAGAGCAAGTGACATCAGAGGCCATGACATCAAACAATGGGAGTCCTGTCATGATTTACTTCTTTGGAAAACCAGTTTTTTGGAGGTGCTGTCTGGGTCAAAACCAGAAAGGTGACAACCTATCATATCCTTAAATCCTCTCCAATGTTATAGAGAAAATGTTTCTGCAGGGGTGAGGGAATTTCAGTGCTTTGGAAATTACTTTTCCATCTTGTAAATATTGAAAATTCAGTCCATTGCATTTTTAGTAGTTAGTAAATATTTGTGTAAATATTTGATTTCAGGCAAAGTTCTATAAACATCAGAGATGTTTGGTTAATGCTAGACTTTGTTTTTGCATGTAGTTTTTAATTACTCCAATAATTATCATCACTTAAACCACACTTTTTGTTACAAGCTCTCTCCTGTTAATAATACAGTTATGTTCTTCTGCCAAAAGTAATTATAGCACTAGTAAAGAACTGGTAAAGTACAATATTCTGTAACTGTGATTCCTCATAGTAGTAGTGATGGGCAAATTGTTCGGCAGACATAAATTGGTAGCAGATTACCCCATTTCGGCGCCCACTAATGTTTTTGTGAAAACACAACAAAAAAAATTTGTTGGGCGTGTCACGTGCTTAAAAATTGTCGCACGTCAAAATTATTGGGATGCCTATTGACTTTAATGTATTTGGACAAAAGAGTCACGAGTATAAAAATTGTTGCTCGCATCAAAATTGTCATGCATCAAAGTTGTTTGTACTCCCATTGACTTCAATGCATTTTGCAAATTTTTTCGCCTGCAAAAAATTTGCGCAACGCATCATCACTACAGACAAGCACATACAGAACAAAGTTGGCAATTTGGGTTCTGGCCAATATGTTAGATATCCTTCTACTCCAGCCTTTATAGATTACATTTTTGGCTAAAACACTGTGTGGGCTCAATTCAATGCGCTAAATGTGCCGTAATGGAGGTGTTTACCTCCAGTTTTGAACCCCGTTTTGTGTGAAACGGTTATCATTCTTTTTTTCGTAAATCACACTGCAACTTAACACATGAAATTCTACCTCTGTCTAGAATTGTATTAATACAACATATGTTAAGTTCATAACTTTGTTTTACACTCTAAAGGTCAATGTTGTCTAAGATTTATAGGAACATCTTCTTTTAGCTCATCCCAACCAATCAAAGGTTTTTACTTCATCAGGTTTTATTGTTCTTGGTTTATTTTTTTTAAATACAGTTTTTTATTGGTTTTATACAATCCATATCACAGAAAGAAAAAAGAAAATGATCTTATGTCAGCATTTCATATCGATGTACAGCATAACATTATAGTATATCAAAAAGGTTTATAATTCACAAGGATCGACTCAAACGCAGCTTAACTGCTCAAACTTCAGTGTTTATTGTTTTAACACAACATGTTTCGAGTCTAGTGTGACTCTTTGTCAAGTGTCAGTTAAGCTGCGTTTGAGTCGATCCTTGTGAATTATAAACCTTTTTGAAGACTTCAGCAGCACACACGGCGGAGGTGCATCGCTTGGAACTCGACCATTATTGAAGTTGCATTTGGTTTAGAGGTAACAGCAACATTTTGTATTTGGACATTATAGTATATCTATATGCAAACCACTTTCCATTATACTTTTATTCTACGACGTCCACCTGGATGTAGGGGAGAGGTAGTTGTGGTAAATTCTACTGCTTTCTCTTACTCAGTCCTCTGGTGTGACTGCCGACCTTCCAATTGGGATGCATCAGGCCAGTCATGTAGGAAAGCAAATACAGTAGTGCTGACATTAATTGGTGATAGTAAAACCAGTGAATATCGCTAGACTTTCATAACTAATATCCAGTGAAAATATAACAGAAAGGATAAAAAAGACTTGAAAAAGAGAAGAAGATTAGGGGGGAGAGAGTGAGGAGTAGGAATAGGGAAGGACGGTCCATGATTTTTCTTATGAAATGTAACCTTTATGAAAGCATACCCTTTACCTGTGCAAGTACCAACAGAGTCTGGAGGAAAAAGCACAAAAGTAACTTACAAAGGGTCACGTTAGCTGAATCTGGTGTCAGGTTTGACTAAGCTGCAGGTAGTGGTCAGAACTTAGATATTGGGTTCAATGGTACCATTTTTTGATAAAGGTCCCTGTTTCTTTCTCTGTTGTGGGTCTCAGCTGCTCAAATCTATAGACCTCCAGCACTTTTTTACACTAGTCTTTGATTTCTGGAGGATTTGTTTGTTTCCATCTTAGTGGAATTAATGCTTTGGCAGCGTCCAATAATATCGGTGTTAATGATTTTTTTGTATGCAGAACATGAGAGTTGCGAGTTGTGAAGCAAGGCTGTCAGGGGATCGTCTTTGACATCAGTCCCTGTGATCTTGAAGATAATATTTTGCATAGTGTCCCAAAAGGGTTTTATAATGGGGCAACTCCAGAATATATGTAGCAAAGTTCCCTGGTTAACCTTGCATCTCCAACAAAGAGGCGAGACCGTCCTGTATATTTTTGCTAGTTTGATGGGTTATTTATACCATTTTGTATATAATTTGTAGTTCAGTTCCTGCATTTTTGAAAACTGAGATGTAGTGTGTATTAGTTGGGTGATTTTGTCCCATGTGTCTATTTGTATAGTGGTGGCTAAATCAATTTCAAATTTTGATTTAAAATAAAGAGCTGGGTGTGAAGAAAGATCTGTGATATTCCTATAAAGGAGGGAGATCACTTTCGGTGGAGCCTTCTCTCTAGCCCATACTTGCTCTATTTCTGGGGGTTCTTGTCATTGTGTTTGCGCCTGGAATATTGAGGTGATAAGGTGCCTGATCTGGCGGCATTTGAACCAACAGCAAAGTCTTTTGCCGCACACCACTTACTTTCTCGGCATTTGAACCAATCCAGGTCCGAGATTTCTTGGTTAAGAATTAATGCTTCTATCAGTTTTAGTTGGTTCCCAGTGTAGAAAGAAAATGGCCCCCAAATGCAGCTATCTCTTCCATCCTTTATAGTTATCTAGATTTAGCCCAGGGGGGTAAATGTGGGGTTGACATAAACTGGGGTGTGTAGAGGAGTTGCATTGGCCCATTCACCCGATTTAACCAATCAGTCCCATGTTTCTAATGTGTATCTTAGCTTGTGGTCTGTTCTATCCCTGTATATTTCTGTTAGTGTATGGCAGTGCTGTCCAACTTCTATGGTACAGAGGGCCGGAATTTTTCCAATCTACATGGTGGAGGGCCGATAACGGAAGCCAGTGTTAGCCACTCCCTGTTGTTAGACCACACCCACTTTAAACCACACCCATGTTACTGCAAGACCATGTCTACATTAATAGCACACCAAAAAAAAACAAATGGTTGGTGCTCACTGCAGGGATCAGGTCCAGAACTAGGGGTAGGCAGAGTAGGCGACTGTCTAGGATGCCATTGAGGGGCGCACTTTTTTCAAGCGTTTATTTAATAATTTGTTTCAGTAATGATGGTCACCCAGTTGGGTGGAACCCATCTCCTTCCCCATCTCCCTCAAGCCGGCAAGTAATAGCTCCTTCTGTGCGGTGCACTGCGTCGTGCGTATACGGGTCAATGACATCACTGATGTGTTGGATGGCAGAGAGCTGGGGGCTGCTTGGTGTGGCTCTTTCTCGCTGCTCTCAGCCTTGCACAGTTGCACTGAACTGAAGACATTCTTTCTATTACTGTAAAGTGTGAAGCTTCCTGCTGGCACAGCCAGGTACAGATTTGGGGCCCGTATGTTTGCTGTTGCTGCTGGGCGCTGGCACAGGTAGATATATACTTGGGGGCAATATGATGTGATCAGATTTATTTTTGGCTGCTGCTGGCACAGGTAAAGATTGGGGGCAATATGATGGCTGCAGGAGGGCTGTATGATGGATTGCTGCTGAGCTTGCTTGCACAGGTACAGGGGGCAGTAATATAAATGAAAAAGTGTTGTACAACATTCTTACTCTCTTTATTTAAAAAAAAATCATGGTAAGGAGGAAAATGCTAATGCAGGACAGGGGGGCACTGATTAAAGTCCTTGCTTAGGGTGCAAAACTACCATGTGCCTGCCCTAGCAAGGATGCCACTCATATGTGAAAAAAGCTAAGTCATATTAAGACATACCCATAAATCCATATGCCTCCTCCTCCCCTGTGTATAATACAGTACCCCAGCATATGATTAAACACCTTAGGGGCCACTAACAATAATTTTCAAATGCTAACAAACCCCCAGAACAAATACCAAAGTATGACACACACAGGGACCATATGGAAAACAGAACAGAGCAGGACCACTGTAAAATGTACTACATAGAGTGACACAGTGCTGGTTCCCCATTAGCAGTTTGTATAAGGTATGAACAGGTGAACAATGTGGGCAGTTTCAGTCTGGGTCTCAGGTGTGAACAATACAGGCTTTAGGATATAAACAATAGAGGTGTCATAAGTGTGAACAATACAGGGGGATCACAGGTGTGAACAATGCAGGGATTAGTTTGAATTTGAGGTTTAGACAATTTTAAATCTTACATTTGGTAAACATACACAGCAGGCAGATTTTGATGTGGAGGGCCACATGAGGGGGGGTCCCGCGGGCCGGCAGTTGGACAGCCCTGGTGTATGGCATCCATAAGGCTTGCCCATAGTGGTGTCACCATAAATTCTTGCTCTATCATGGTCCAAAGTTTAGTCTGTCTATGGAAGGACCAATCCAAACATCTGGTCAAGATAGCAGCTTTATGATAATTTTCCCAGTTGGGAAGTCCTAAGCCTCTATGTTTTTTATCTGCTGAGAGATTTTTACGGACAATTCTAGGATTTTTGTTCATCCAAATGTATTTACTAGTTTAATGTTCTAAACATTGATTGGGGGAAGTATGGAATTGTTTGGGATAGGTATAAAAAGCGGTGGAGGATATTAATCTTCAGTATGTTTATTCTACCTATCCAAGAGAAGGCAGGCTTAGACCATTTTTGTAGATATATGAAGATTGCTTGTAGTAGTTCCTTATTGTTTTGTTCTGCTGTTTGTTTGGGATCAGGCAAAATCTTAATTCCTAAATATGTAAAGTATGAGTGAGCAGGTTTTATTGGGAAGTTTTGTAAAATAGCCATGTACTCTATGTGCAGGTGCGAAATGTTAAAAGCCATGGATTTTAGTAAGTTTATCTTGAAATTGCTAAATTTATTATAGTGCTCTGTTAGTAAATTAGGTAGGGAGATCCTGGGATTTTTGAGAAAGAATAAGAGATTGTCTGCATATACAGCTATTTTGTGCTCACTAGAGCCTATTTGGAATCCATTCATGTCTGGGTTCACCTTAAATTTATTAAGAAGGCTTTCTAAAGTGAGTATGAAGAGCAGAGGTGAGAGCGGGCAGCCCTGTCGTGTGCCATTTCTGATATCAAAGGATTCCAAGAATCCGAGAATCCAGAGCTTGTGCTAAGCTCCCGGTCACGGCTAAGTCTTTCCACCTTTTGGCTTTGGGAGGAGCCCTCAGCCACTCAGATGCCGCCTGGTCTTAAAATGAGAGAAGCTAAGCAGAATTTCTGAACAAGCAAAGGGGTCAGATCATACACTGTAGTTTGGAACGGAAGGTACAGTATATCAGCTACCGAAGGTATAATGAATACAGCAAGGTCAAACAAGCAAGGAATTGGTCCAGGCAGAGTTCAAGCGATAGTTAGACAGGCAAGGGCTTAGTTCAGGCAGAGTCAGGCAAGCAAGGGGTCGGAACAGGCAGCGTTCATACACGGTCAAATCAGGCAGAGGTCAGTTCAGGCAGAGTTCAAGCAAAAGTCAGATAGGCAGAGATCAAAACAGAAGTATTCAGACAGAGTACATGCAACTAGGAACAATAATTATTGACCTAACAACGGGCAATGAGTTTTGGCCCAAGGCCCCTATAAATATTCATCCCCACCAACCCCTAGAAGCCATTAGACCACCAGGTAACCTCACAAATAACTTTAACTAACAAAGGATAGAGTGTCAATAAATGTGCTCCTAATGAACACCTTTTGAAAGATTAATCTTTCATCCCTTTGCAATCAGGTCTGGTATGAATGTTTAGAGGTAAGCCATCTTACAAACATCATATGGACAAAGGATGGACACTAGGATGGATTTTGACTAAGAATGACTTGTAATAGTTCATGTTACTTAAAATAGTTTGGCACTCTTCAAACAATATTAGAATGTAATTAGAGTTGTAAGATGTTTGACATGACTAAACTATGCCAACATATTTAGTAGTATATGGGAAGTTGAAACAATACTTACCTACAAGCCAACCACCACTTAACTGACCAGATTTAAAATGCTTGTAGACAGATGAATTGCGCAGGATATAAGAGATCTGTGTGCTTCCAGGGAAGACGGCCAAAAGATTTTTCAAATGCATATTTGTATCACAGATGATTTGAGTGTAGATTAAATGAAACTGCTTTCTGTTCTGGAAAATTTGCTGCTAACTACGAGGGGGCAATAAAGCTACATGAGTACAATCTATTGCACCCACGATGTTAGGCAGACCTCCTTCAACATAAAAGCCCCTTTTTACTTTCAGTCACTCCTGTCTGGTGTAGGGAAAATGGATAAACATCTTTTTTAAGAGCTTGTAGAACTTGAGTCACTGACAAGCCCTTCTGAATTCCAAAATGATTAAGAATGATTTGTGATGACAATTATCGAAAGGCATAGGACTTGTGTGGATATGTTTAAGTTAACATACAGTATAAGATATTTAAATATTTTAATCACATCAATATCTTTTTGAAGGTTTGTCTTGATAGCTTTAGACTGTGAACAATAATCTAGAACACAAAATATATTGAGGTGTGAGGTTGAACATTATAATGTTATTGACAGCTGACTACAAAATTTGGGTATTTCTATGAGGTCAGTCGCTCTTCTTGTATTATCTTCTGCTTGCCGGCCATAAATAAAACCTACCTGATCTTTATGGATCAGGAGTGGGTGTATGGGGCTAGAAGATTAGCAAGAATTTTATATAGAAGCTTTAGGTCTGAAATTAATAAGGCAATGGATGGATCTGTAGTTTGTGCATAGTGTTGGGTCCTTTCTTTAGGGATTAGGGACAGATATGAAGCAAGAGTAGTCTCCGGTATTGGAGGTAATTATTGAATAACTGTGTGAGGTACGGTGAGAGTATATGTATATAGGTTTTGTAATATTTATAGGGGAGGCCGTTGGGGCCTTGGGCATTAGTTAAAGAGTGGTTTAATGAGTTGAGTGATTGAAGGTCAGATTCTGAGAATTTTTGGTAAGTTTGCCTCAATTATAAAAATTTAGTTTAATTATGGTTCTGTTTGCTGGGGTAGTTCTTGATTGAGGTTATAACGTTTAAGATAAAAATCTAGGAAGGTTTGCCTAATTTTATCTGGGTTATATATTGTTTGGCCTGTGGGAGTTTTGATGGAAGTTAATTTTGAGGAAGTGTTTGCTTCCTTCAGTTTATTTGCTAATAATGTGTGCTGTCTGTCTCCCTTTTCATAGTAGTGCTGTTTTGTCCTTGTCATAGCTTTTTCAGCTTCTTTGTATTTTAACTTTTTGAGCTTTTGTCTGGTTTGAATGATTTGAGCTAATACAGCTTCAGAGTGGGCCTCTGATTGTGGCTTTATGTGCTCCCCAAAGGGTTGGTATGGACTGCATTCAGCCAACATTTACTTAAAAATATTCTTTAAGGGAGTGTTCTATTTGTTGGATTGATTCACAGTGTATCACGGTGTATCACATGGATTTGGACTTGGAGTCTCCAGTGTGGTTCTCTTAGGGGGGGGCACTGATAACTGGATGTGCAGAGTGATAGTTGAATGGTCTGACCATGTAATGGGGAGTATATCAGTGGCATTGTCTAGTTTCAAGCATGTACTGTATGTGAAAAAAAGAAATAGTCTATAGGTGTGTAATATTTGGGGGGAGTGGAGTAGAATGTATATTGCTTATTATTAGGATGATTAATTCTCCATGCATCAAATAGTGAGTGCTGTCTCCTAATCTGTCTAAAATTTGTATTCATAATATGCGAGGATCGGTCTAAAGCTTGATGCGAGTGATCCATAATTTGTAAGTAAGGCATATTAAAATCCCCTCCAACAATTAAGTAAGGGTGCAGATAGTCTGGTAATTTATTTAAGGTATCTTTTAGAAATGAATTTTGTCATTTGTTTGGAGAATATACTGTAAAGCAGGTTTATCGGTATCCCCATGTAGATGGCTACTAATGTTTAGTAATGTCCAATTGGGTCAATAATGACTTGATTTGCCACTAGAGGGCAGTCTTTGTGGATTAATATCACCACCCCAGCCTTCTTCTATGCACTAGAGGCATAATAGACTGTAGGGTTATATTTGGAGATCAATTTGTGGGGTGTAGTTGCTTCAAAATGGGTTTCTGGAATGAAAGCTATATCTGCTTTTAGATTCTTGATTTCTTTCAGGGTTAAATGCCTTTTAGTGGTGGTATTTAACCCTTTTACATTTAATTAGATTATCTTAATAATGGCGTTTCGGGGGGGGTTGTTATGCTAATTTGAGTATAATAGAACAGCCCTTTAGTGACATATGAGTTATCGGCAGTTAGGGGGTCATGTAAATATACACATAAGTTGACCAATTGTTAAAAGGCATCACAGTTATCAAATGCGATACATTAACTAAATAAAAAACATTTATGGTAAGCAGTTATCAAGGCTGAGAGACGTAAAATCAAAAACAGATAAAACAATATAACGAATGCAGTAAATCGAAAGATTAAGGTGTTGCCTGTGTGCCATTGCAGACGTCTTTAAAAAGGTGGTATCGACTCAAATGCCACAGTCATTTATGAGCCTAATACAGCCCGTGGCTTTATGTGTGGAAAGGTGGGAAGCTGGTGGAGGTGGTCCGCATCGGGTTTGCTGCCTGGCCACTGACCTTCAGTTGCTTTCTACTTGAGACGGTATAGAAAGGTTTATTACATTGAAGGTTGTTCAGTTAGGTTTCTCTTAAAGGAGGTGAAGGGCTTAGAATAAGCCCTGGTCCCCTTGGCGGGTTGGTGACTATGTTCCATTGAGGGGACAGAGGTGATTTGTGAGGAGAGTGTCAAGGTGATGAAGTCAAGCTTTTTACTTAGAGGCCAAGGGCCATGAGTAGTTCACCTCCTTTAACTGGATTTAGCTAGGTATGTGTCGTGCCTCAATGGTTAACAATTAACTTGAAAGGGAATCTCCATCGGTAAAATATTTTGGATTCTTTCAGTTTCTGAGTTATTGGCGTAGGATCCCTCCATTTGACCAATGTGACTGAGGATAAATCAGCGAATATCTGTAGCGAGTGATTGCAGAAGTCAACCGTGGGTATGGTGCATGTCTTGGAGTAAATCATCTCTTTGCTCTCATAGTAAAGGAAGCATGCTATTATGTCCCTTGGTGGTATGTAGTGATGGGCAAATAAATTCACCTGGCAGAAATTTGCAGAGAATAAATTTGTGAAACTCCTGTAGAAATTCACCAGCATCAAAAAATTGTGGTTGTGCGTCCGAAAAGTCGCTCACTTCAAAATCGCCGAGTGTCAACACTATTCGGACACCTATTGACTTTAACAACGGCAACAAAATTGACGCGGGTGTTAAAGTTTACGTGGGCGTCAATTTTCAAGTTTCACAAATTTTTCGCCACTAGTGGTATGTTCTCTGGACGTTTAGGTGCAAGAAATCGGTGCGCTGTCAGAGCTTAATACAACCTCAGGGATTCCTCTGAACCTTAAGATCTGCCTTCTGGATTTATTTTCTAAATCTTTGCAGGTATCCCTGAGTTGTGCCATATCTTCCCTCAGTGTAAGATTTTGGTCCTCCAAAAGAACTAGCCTTTAAGCCATATCATCAGTGTAGGTCTCTTATTTATTTTGGGATATGGTAGCTTGTAATGTATTTTGCAGCTGCTTAAGTTGCTTTGCTAGGATAGAGGCTGTTATTGGTTGGAAACCCGGGTCTGTGTCAATGCAAAGGAACTGGCCTTCATATATGTTCTGCGTTCTTTCTGGATCTTGTGGTAATGAAGAGGGAGAGGCGCTTGATAATTCTTGTTCTTGATGCACATCCAGTCTATCAGAACCATTTCGGGATGTGGCCTGCTGGTTATGCGCTTGGGAGCGTTGTAGGTATGGAGACATTGAGGAATTCTGGCAGTAACGTAACTAGAGGGGGGCGGGCCCTGGTGCGTGACGCACAGCCGGGCCCCCCTCCATACGCAATTTTCCACCCGGATTCCAGTGGCGCGCAAGCTGCCGGGGGCCCCGAGGGGGTGTGGGCCCTTGTCCGCTCGCACCCCCTGCTCTCCCCGGTATTTCTGCCACTGAATTCTGGTCTTTAAGCTTTTTATTGCCAATTTTCTGCAGCAGGATCGCCTGCAGCATGGGCTGGTTGCGTATGTTCGGGTTTTTAAGGTCTAATGTCTCGGAGCTCTCACTCAGTGCATGGATTCTTAATCAAGGCTAGCTATGCCCCCTTCACATTTTTATTTGTTCAAGCTTTTTATATTAGAAAATTTTAATAAATAAGTAGACATCTGCTCTTTTTTAAAATGTCAATTTAGTTTTGGTTGAAAAAACCTCTAAAACTACACAAATTCAAATTTTGATAAATAGGCCTCCCCCTGATGGTGAAGGCCAACCACAGCTTTGTTAAAAAGAAATCTTCAAAGTATCCCCACCATAAACACATAGCTGTGTAAATAAAGAGCCTTTATTTATACCACAGGACATATATTACAAACCAATGCCAGATACTGCAACAGCAAAAGGTATTTTCATTTTATAAAAAGGCAACAATAAAAAAGCCATCTGTGATTTATTAAGCAGGCAAAGTCCAAGACAATTATATAATAACTTACAAACAGAGAACAAAATTAAGATGGGACACCACAGTTTTTTTTATGGAACACAATAAAGCTTTGATATAAAGGGCAGTTGGGCAGAGCAACTGCTGTTCCTCAGCACTTAAAGGTCTAGTGGTGGAACTGGTGTCACAACCCCCCCCCCCCATGAAGGAAGTAAAGGAACTTCGGATATGTGCAGGAGGAGGAAGGAGTGGGTTTCAGTGAGACCTGTAAGTAAGGGGAGAGGAGAGAGGGAGAGCAGGCACAGTGATCCCCATAGTCCCAGTGCACTTATGTACTCAGCACAAGAGAATCTCTGCAAAAAGATTTTCTAAAAAAAGATAACATTTTTGGAATGCATAGAGTTGTTTAGGTATTCAGTTAAATCTTTTCAGGGGGATTATCTTGCCAATCCAAAGGTATCCCTAACTACCCTATTTTATTTTGCAGCATTCATAACATGGGGATCATCTACACTCCAATGAGTGCTCTGGTTGCATTGCTTTGAATTGCATTGAATTTGCACTGGAAGTAATTCCTTCTGCAAGATTTATAACAGACAAGGTACATTTGTACCGGGCCCGAAGCTCTGAAGACCCGAAGCTCTGAAGTCCCGAATCACAGAAGACCTGAAACGTTGAAGAACCGAAACTGTGAAATGGGCCGAAGACGCTAAAAGCCTTGAAGCCACAAAAAGAACTGAAGTTGTAGCCCTGAAGTTGCGAAAAGACCTGACTCGATATAAAATGAGCCAACGCGGAAGCGTTGGCTCCACGAAAAGACCAAAAACCATGAAAGGTGCTTAAGGTAAGTTCCACTGGACACCGATGTGTTCAGTTTTTTTCATTTTATTAGACCCCTGGCCAACAATGTATTATTTCTATACTATATAGGCCCCTACCCACCAATGTTTTCTTAAAATATTCTATGGGGCCTCTGATTTTTAACTTGTAAGGAGGGGGGCATGGCCACCAAGGTTTTTTTTTTTTTTAACTTTTATGGGGGCCCTGGCGCCAATGTTTTTTTTTAACTTATAGGGGGGCCCTGACCACCAGTGATTTTTTTTTTAAACTTTTATATGGGAACCTGACTGCCAATGTTTTTTTATAACTTGTGTGGGGGGTTTGACTGTTTTTACACTGTCTGTGTGGCCTTTTTATGGTGGTATGAGCGGAATATGGGGTGGGGCTTTAGGGATGAGGTGGGGTGGGCAGGGACCAGGGTGCCTAGAAAATATTGTTCTATGGGGCCCCATGATTTCTGATGGTGGCCCTGACTGCTATAAACGTATAAGTAAAACATTTGCATTACTGTAAGCAATGTTTTTTTCCACAAATTGGGATATAATCAGTTCTGATGCAACTGCATTTCCAGCAGAGACTTTGGGGCAGATTTATCATGGGTTGAAGTGAAAATTAGAATTTTCAAATTCAAATTTCAAATTCAAATTTCAAATTTTCACATTTCAAATTTTCAAATTCATATTTATTTTAGTGTAGCTCGACTAGGGAATGGTTAAAATTGTATTTAAAAAAAAATGTGAATTGGAAGTTCCAAATTTATCATCTACTGGCCCTTTAAGAATTTGAATTAGACTATTCGCCACATTAAACCTACCAAATTGCTGTTTTAGGCTATGTGGACGTACTGGAATCAATTTGGAGTTGTTTGGTGGCATCTGGAAAATCAAGTTTTTTTCAGAGAAAACTTTATGATCATAAACACATGCACTTACTGAATATAACACATGCACTAATATATACTGAATTACTTATGAGACAGGGGACCAGGGAATGTGCTTTGATTAATTGGCCAAATCAGTAGCACTTCCATTGTATTTAAACATATTTTAACTCAGCCTTGCAGTGCACCCACCACCCCCCTTTTTGTATTTTGAAATAGTGGCAAAAATAGCAGAAGACATAAGCATGTCTTAATTAAAACAACAGGCACAAAATATGATCAGCACAGGTCCTATTTATTGAGCTCATGTTGAACAGGGGAGTATAATTCTCTTTAAGCAAGGCTAGAACAAAGCAAAATTAACCATACAGTTTAAGCAAAATAAGTAAACCACAGCCTGCTAGGGCAATGCTAAACAGAATGGATAGGATTTATGTCAATATATATTTAGATAATTGATAAAAAACTTCACATAAATGCATTAATATTGTTTATATTTATTGAATGCCTGTGTTACATCATTAGTAAAAAAAAACAGCAGCACTCTGGTAATATTTGGAAAAAGTGGAGCAATGTTTAATTCAGTATCACTGGCAACAATTCAGCCTTCAACCCAATATATTCTAATGTGTAGCACACTTCAACTGATTCTGTTTGTGCTACAACAATATGAATTACTTGTTATATGTTTTCAGTAAAATATTATGCTATACTTGATGTATCTTCATTGCAACCCCTAGGTTAATGTTCCTCCTCTCAGGACCCACTGAAATGTCCTTTACTGAATTAAAAGACTCCAAGAAACAGCTGCATACAGTGGCTAGATTGTCATGAATATACTATGGTAATGGAATCCTTAGATTTACCAAGAGATTACAGCACATCCCAGACATGGGAATACCCTTGTTTTACTTAGCAAGATAAGATAATCTGCCTGAGGGATCTTGAGTCTGTGCTTAGCATGCTTGCAAGGTCTCCTGTTTCTTTCTCTCCATTTGCAACATAATACAGAATAAAGAAAGAAATTAAAGGAGCAGTAAACACACACACTGCATTCATTTCAGTTGATATACCAGTTATTTCCATCCATTACATGTAAAAAATGTTTCAGTGGAAGCTAACATGGTTCTTGTTGCAGTGTTTGCTTTCAGCTCTGCTGTGTTTGCCCAACTTGGCTCTGTTGTCTAAACAAAGTATCACATGGTCAATTGTGTAATAAAGCACAGAGTTAACATATTTGTCATGATCTGCCCACAAAATCTGCCCACATAAAGAAGCCCCTGGTATTTATGAGGTAAACATTTCCTGCTATCTATAAATGATATCTAGAATTTTCAAAGGTTCGTAATAGTAAACCCACAGCAATTTTTGTTTAAATATATATTTTAATGCAATAAAAAAATCGTCAAAATCAAGAAATGACCATTGCAAAACACAATATAATTCATTAACAAATAAAGCGTTATGAATAAACACAGTGATACAGGTATGGGATCCATTATCCGGAAACCCGTCATCCAAAAAGCTCGGAATTATTTAAAGGCCATCTGCCATAGACTCTATTTTATCCAAATAATCAACATTTTTAAGTACCATGTACTTGATCCAAACTAAGATAATTAATCCGTATTAGAAGAAAAAGAGACTATAGTTTTTTTTTTTTTAATGTTTACATGATTTTCAAGTAGACTTAAACATCTGTACGACTGGTGTTGCCTAACTATTATAGTAAGAAGTTTCGCCCCCATATTTAATAAACGGCACTACGTCCAGCAGTAATAACCCATAGCAATCAATAAGATGCTTGCTTTTAAATAGGTGACCAGTAAATTCTACTGGCTGATTGGTTGCTATGGGTTACTGCTAAAATTTAGGGGCAGATTTATCAAGGGTCAAACTGAAAATTTGAAGTAAAAAAAATTTGAATTTTTTTTTTGTGTACTTCAACTAGAGAATAGTGCAAATTTGATTCAAATTTGATAAAAATTTGAAATGTTGTATATCGAAATTTATCATGTACTGTCTCTTTAAAACTTCAGCTTTGACCATTCACCATCTAAAACATGCTGAATTGCTGTTTTAGCCTATGGGGGACCTCCTAGAACCCATTTGGAGTCAATTTGTGGACTTTAAAAAAATCAAAGTTTTTTCTTGAAAATGCTTTGAATCTAATTTGATCGAATAAATCTTACTTCGATTCGTATGATCGAATACAGCCTACTCACCTGTAGAAAAAAGCTTTGTTTTTTAATATACATTTCGGTTGGTCTTTTTTTATTTGAATTGAGAAGTTATGGGAGTTCAAAAAAACTCCCATTACTTTGAAATTTGACCCTTAATATTAGATCTAATATATGTGCATAATGATAACTGCTCATGTTATAAGTTTTTTTTTCCCCGCTAGTGAATTCATGTTGATTTTCTGATGTAAGTGACCCTTCAGACTGGCAGTTTTCCTCCGTATTTTGCAAATGTTGCTGTGTGGGAGACTGAAAAGAAAATAACTATGTCTCCCGGTGCTAAATTATAGCAGTGCAGAGATGAAAAGCATTATTGCTAATAATCTGAGAAATGCAAGTAAAGGAATGAGAGATGAGATCATGTATGAAGTTCCCAACTCTTTGATAAGAAAAGACATTTTTTTTGTGTTGGAGCTTTTTCATTGATATTGTATCCATTAACAAAAGAATGCTTGTTGTGCCTATAACAGTTTGTATGCATGCTAGAATCTGTTTCTCAGACAGTGACTGTGTTGGAAACAGATATGGAAAAGATAACAGGGATGGTGTGTGTCTGTCTAGACAACAAGCCTAATGAGTGGGTCAAAAAATAAGTTGGAAAAACTTTTAGATATAGTTAGGAGAGGGCTACAAGACAATGTAGAAACAGGAGCAGAGCTGGTGAAAAATACATTTTATAGATAAAAGCAGGGCTGTCCAATTTGATATGTATATCAAATATCCAGTACAGTAAATCATATGAAACTAATTGTATTATAAATGAATGTCATAGAAAGCTATCTACCGAACCGATGAGATAATGGACCATAAATATCCACTGGAGGTTCGAATCTGATCCAAGGGTCTCATGTATTTTCGGGGAGCTCAAAAATACATTCAGATGTGTTTTAGGAAAGTAATTACTGGTATTACTTTGTGGGAATGGTCCCTTGCTTTCCAGTATAGGCTTTAATTTCTGTTATTTCTCTAGACTTTGTAAATGCAAAAAGGTGACACTAATTTAAAGTAACATATGTTTGTGAACATTATGGGCTCTAAGTTATGTTTACACCAAATCTTTACTGATCTTCAGCATAGACTTCTACAATCATCTTGTAAAGCAAATAAGTATTCTTATCAAATCTCACTTTTAGGGTTTTATTTATCAAATGTCGAATTTTACATTTAGGGGCCGATTCACGAAATTCGGGTGAAGGGTTAGAATAAAAAAAAATTCGAATTTCAAAGTATTTTTTGGGTACTTCGACCTTCGATCGAATTCGAACGATTCGAACGATTAGAAGTAAAAATTGTTCGACTATTCAACCATTCGATAGTCGAAGTACTGTCCCTTTAAGAAAAACTTCGACCCCCTACTTCGGCAGCTAAAAGCTACCGAAGTCAATGTTAGCCTATGGGGAAGGTCCCCATAGGCTTGCCTGTGATTTTTTGATCGAAGGATTTTCGTTCGATCGTTGAATTAAAATCCTTCGAATCGTTCGATTCGAAGGATTTAATCGTTCGATCAAACGGAAAATCCTTCGATCGATCAATCGCAGGATTTGCGCAAAATCGTTCGACTTCGATATTCGAAGTCGAACGATTTTAGTTCCCAGTCGAATATCGAGGGTTAATTAACCCTCGATATTCGACCCTTCGTGAATCGGCCCCTTAATGTGAGTTTTTTTTACACTCGAATAAACTTGAATTTGCTTACAATTTGTATGGGAGCTTATTTATGAAAAAACTAAAAATTTGATCAAATGTTAATGACTGGAAAACTAGAATTAAATTCAAATCAAATTTCAATGAAATTCAAATATAGTTTTCCTCTGAAAAAAACTTGAATATCAGGAAGGCTATTAGCATCTTCAAATTGGTCATCGGACCTCTGGCATTGACTTCTACATGAACTTGGCAGGTTTTAGGTGGCGACCTATCAAATTCAAATTGTTTCCAGGGTTGGGGGCTGATAAATCTCAGATTCAAATTTGAATTTGAGTAGGGATGCACCGAATCCATAATTTTGGATTCGGGCAAACCCCCGAATCCTTTGCAAAAGATTTGGTAGAATACCGAACCAAATCCGAACCCTAATTTGCATATGCAAATTAGGGGAGGGAAGGGGAAAACTTTTTCTTCTTCCTTGTTTTCTGACAAAAAGTCACGCAATTTCCCTCCCGCCGCTAATTTGCATATGCAAATTAGGATTCAGGTTCGGCTGGGCAGAAGGATTCGGCCGAATCCTGCTGGAATCCTGGCCGAATCCCGAACCGAATCCTGGATTTGTTGCATCCCTAAATTTGAGTTTTGTGAGTTTTGACCAAAAAAGTTGAAATTTTTAATTCGAATTTACCATTGGAACCTTAGTAAATCTGCCCCTCAGTGTAAAGTTACACAATGTATTGTCTCTGTGTGTGTATGAATAGACATGAATGGGATCCACCTGCCTTTGTATTCATGGGGCAGATTTAGGATAGAAAATGAACACAAGTGTTTTAGTGAACAAAATCTGCCCCAACCATTGTATGACTGTTAGTCATAAAGCATAATATGCAAAAGTGATTAAATATCTACAATTATGATCTGTAAGAGACGTAGTATGTCGTTGTCATACTTTTTCAGTTTGAGTTAAAATATTAGACCAGGGCCTCCCTTAGCTCATAACAGATATATGAAAACATTGGTGTATCAGTCTTTCAGCCTTAGTTCCAAAAATATATAGGACAGAAAAAAAAAATGACAGATTTATTAAAGTTCAAATGGTAAATTTGAATTGGAATTTTCGAGTCTAATTTTTTGTTCAATACAACCCAATTTGAGTTGGGAAAAATCCAAAATCTAATTTGAATTCAACATTTAGTGTGTCATACCTTGACCCTGGAAGTAACTCAAATTTGATTTGGTTGCCACCAAAAACCTGCCGAGTTCATGTAGAAGTCAATGGCAGAGGACCAAATTGAAAACGTTAATAGCCTTCCTGACATTTGAGTTTTTTTAAGAGAAAAAACTCAAATCGAGTTCCATTAGAATTCATTTGAGTTTTCGGGTCAGTAAATATTTGTTCGAATTTTAGACATTCGAGTTTTTTCTTAAATAAGATACCATTCGATGTAAAAAAAACCCCTCACTCTACCATTGATAAATCTGGCCCTAAATCTCAGGCTGGGCTTTAAAGAGTATTCTTTAAGAACAAAAGGGCATCCCCAAGTCTCAGTCTAAATGTCCCTTAGGATTAGCCTGGCCTGACACTGCTCTAGAAGACAGTTTGGGAACCAGTGCCTATACTGAGTTACCCACAATGAACACAAAAGACAATCCACTGTGTGGCATTTTCTAGATACTGCTGCGGCTATGTGAGATTGCTTTGCCTTGTGTGCATTCTGGAAATTACCTGTAAAAAACAGCTTACAAAAAGCATGTGAAATATTTTTTATTTAAAATTTACAAAATCACAGGGTTTATTTTATTAATTTTGCTATTGGGCCAGTTAGGCAAAAAATATTTGAACCTTTTGGAAATAAGAATACTACAAAGTGCTTGTATCATTTCAGGGAACTGTAAGAGTCATTCCTATACACATATTTTAAATGTCCTGTGGGAGATATTTATCATTAAGACATTGTGCATTTTTTGTTTCATAACATAAATTTTGCTGGAGACTTTGTGACATTGAATAAGAGTTATTGCTTGAATTGTTGAAATTACTAATTTTACTGGAGACTTTGTGACATTGAATATGAGTTATTGCTTGAATTGTTGAAATTACTTATTTTATGTAACAGTCATTACTTTTAACAGACAAAGTAGTCCATGGGAGATGGAATATGGTTATTTTTGTCTAAATGGACACTGATATGAGATTATTATGATTTATTTATGACCAATCTAAGCATTATCACAAAAATATGCAAATGTTTATCTGTGCAGTGAACCATAGAGTAATTTACTGATCTCCCTGTCAGGTGAGTTGCCTGAGGGACAAATATATTCAGGGGTGTGGCACATACTTGAAGCTGTCTGTACTATATGCAAATGTCATGCAGCTTCCAGGAGAATGTACAGCTTTTCCCATTTAACACTCTTTGTTAGTGAAAGAGCTCAAGAATGAGCATGAGGACTAGTGATGGGCACATTTTTTCACCAGGCATGAATTTGCAGAAAATTTCCAGATTTTGCTGAAAACAAATCTTTTCATGAAACTGTAGTGTAAACTTGATGTGGGAAAATTCGTTGCAGCAAAACAATTGTCACTCGTCAAAATTATTCGGGCGCCCATTGACTTTAATGCATTGGGACAAAAGAGTTGCATGTAAAAAAAATTGTCAATCGTGTAACAATTGTCACATGTTAAAATAATGTTGATGCCCATTGACTTCTATGCGTTTCGCCCATCACTGATGAGGACTGGAGTTCAGACTTTCAGCTGTAGTTCAGTACTGGTTCTAGTTCTATCTATAAAAAATTAAAGGTACAATGTCAGTTTCCTTCATAGTGTTGCATGCTAGATTGACTACTGTAACAATCTCGTTATTGGGAAAGTTGTCTGGTGGTGGGTACACTCACAATGCACAGGGTAACCCTGCGGATTCCAGTGTTCACCAACGCCCTTTTGGGGCCCCAGGCTTTCTGCTGCGGAAAACACAAGGAAGAGTGCATGACAACAACAAGTCCATAAACGAGGTACTGGCAAGGATAAAGAGGAAATGTAGTCAAGAATTAGGCAAGAGGTTCAAGGCGGGCGGCAAAAATCGGAGTCAAAAGTCAGATGGGGGTCAAAAACCAGGAATTCAGATACAAACAAATGCTTAGGCAGGAACAGTATAACTAGAACCAGCTTGGGCATTGTCAAAATGGTGGAGGAGCCTTTTAAAGATAATTTGGCGCAAAAGATTCAAAACCAATGCTCCACAATGACATCATGATGCCCAGCATCATGACTCAGGCATCAAGACAATCGGCGTCGATCGCCAGCGTCAAGAGAAGCCAAACCCGGAAGTGCACCCGAGGCCGCAGAGAGATGCGCCGGGAGGTAAGAGAGGAAGCGGGCGCGTTTTACAACTACTCTCAGATATACAGAAGTGTGACCTACATAAACAAGCAAAAAACAAAATTTGCTTAAGTAGCTCACCTAAAATACCTGTGTCACAGTACCCAGTGCTTTGGCATACCATAAATAGTTCCCAAAACATGTGTCCTATTTAACAACTTATTCAATCTAAAATAAGTAAACATAATTAAACCAGTCTGACATCATGAACAACTAAATGCAGGTATGGGATCCATTATCCAGAAACCCATTATCCAGAAAGCTCCAAATTACAGGAAAGCCATCTCCCATAGATTCCCTTGTATCCAAATAATACAAATATTTAAAAAATATTTTCTTTTTCTCTGTAATAATAAAACAGAAACGTGTACTTGATCCAAACGAAGTTATAATAATTCCTTATTGGAGGTAAACCAAGTTTATTGGGCTATTTTAATGTATAAATTATTTTATAATTGACTTATTATAAAACTCCAGGTCCCAAAAATGTTCTGATAACCTGTCCCAAACCTGTATTAGAGGTAGTAAAATTGTCAGATTTATCACATTCCATAATCCCTGTGTGCATAACTAAGTGAAAGGTTGAATTTTAGAGCTTTGCAAGATTTTTTTATACCTCAAATGAAGTCACAACTCTAATTATTTCCGAAGAAAAAACTCAAATGGAAAAAGCTCAAATCAGTGAATTCGAGGTGAACAACCTGAAAACTCAAATTGGGCAGGAACAAAGAGTGCCGGATTTACATAGCTGGCTCCCCTAGGCCCACTGTCATTTGTCGCCCCCGTCCATTCCCTTTTAGTCACTCAAATTTTCATCATCGGGACTGGAGCAATGAGGATTGATGCACAGGAAATTTAAAAAACGATTGTATCTCCTGTGCATCCCCAGATTTGGCCGAATTCAATTGCCTGGCTGAACTGAATCGGAATCCAAAAAATCATGTGACTTTTCATCACACAAACATGTAAAAAAAATCGTTTTTTAAATCTTTCCTCTTTGTTTTGCTAATTTACATATTTAAATTAGGGGTTGGATTTGGTTCTGTATTTGGCCAGTTCTTTCACAAAGGATTCAGGATAGTAGATTTGGTGCAACCCTATATATAGACCCCACATGTTGCAGTACAAATACTATATATTCCAGATTTTGTTCCTCTCTAGTTCTCCAAGACTTGATATCAGTTTTATGGGGAATCAGTGAATATAATCTATCATTACCCAAATTTACCAGAATTGTATATTAATTTACCCCAATCTTTTCTAGGTGTTTGAATATAGCTCTGATAGCATATGAGATAAGTGCTTAAAAGAATAAGCACGGGCATTTGTAAACATACTTGTCCTAGGACAATCGATTCCTGTAGCAACAAATTTACTGGGGGAAAGGATTACATTCATTTGTGTGTACCTTTGTTATAACATAAAAAGATGGAATAATGGATTTGAGGTTACAGTAGCATCTTTTTTAATTGACAGGGTTGATCCATTGCTGTATCCACAATATATTTTTTTTTTGTATAATGGTTATGCAAATCCAATGGGAAAAGCTGTACATTCTCCTAGAAGCTGCATGACATTTGCATATCTTTTAATATTTAACAATAATTGTCTCAATTTGTCTCATAACTTGAGCCTTGTACTTTTGCCTGTACATTAATACAATATTTGCCCCTTTGCAATATTTATTCCTGATAAATGTATAACTTCCTAAGCTATTGTCTCTCTAAGATTTTCTGAATTTCTTTCTACCATGTTCAAACAAGGGGTAACAGGATTTTCTTGCAAAACTGGAGCTTCTGTATCTTTAACTTTCCTAACTTGTAGTGTTTTCTTCATTGAGGTGCTTTGCACTTTCACAGCCATTCGCAACAAACTGTCAGTAGCTATTTAATCTCCCACTGACATCTGATCTAGTGGAAGCTCGTTGGCCTTTAGTTTTGGCATTGCCAGGTTTTGTACAATGAGATGCAGAAACTTAATGAATTCAAACTTGTCCAGTCTGGTAGTTGTCTTAAACATAAGGAATTTGAACTATATATATACCTTTAGGCCCCAGACACACACGCAGATCTTTGCTGCGTTTTCGGTGTGGTACGTGCCACGGTTTTTAAAAAAGTCGACTGCTCCTGTAAATATACTAGCAGTTTCAACCTTCAGCAGTGGAACGCAGCTTATTTACGCATTGGTCAGATTTTTTAAAACCGTGGCGTGGACGTGGTAAAAACTTGTGTGTCTGGGGCCTTAACCCATTTTTTGGAGAATGAATGAATTCTGCATCATGCAACCTTGTGTGGGGTGATGCTAATTGGTATCAGACACTTTACAGATAAAATATTATTTTTAACTCTTAAAAGAGAAAATAAGCTTTAATAACCCATGTTTTTATTTATAAACACCCTCGTTAGCTATTTTAAGTAATAGACAATGCTATTGATTAACTTTTAGAAATGTATTTAGTGTAATAACAAACGCCGCTCATGACAGGGTGCAATGTGCAAAAAAAACATGGCACTTGCACTGCCCTGCAGTTTGTAAATAAACCATGTGGATAGTAAGTACTACCTGTTATGTAGTTTTATGTCATATGAGTCCAAACATAAACAAATTGCACTTTGAGTGAACCTACCTGCTCTATGAAATAGCCCTTCCTTGGTATAGATGATAAAGTGATCAGGCAAAAAATTGTACAGTATATCTTGTGGCAAACTAGCAGCTTGCACACTTTTGGGGGAATTAGTCAATGGTAGGCAGGCAGCATAGGACAAAGGGGCATAAAGACAGGGACATACAGTTTCTTCAATGAAAACAGCAGTAAGTAAACTTAAAAAGTCAATTATCCACAAACACAGGGGTGACCATTGTATCATACTAATAAATCATAAAATAAAACCTAGCCCACTGGGCACTACCTTCCAACTTTGGAGCAGCCCCTGACTAGACTGGGCCCCTTGTAGACTACCAGCAAACAAAGCAATGTTGTGGCTCACCCCTGTACTCACAGGACTGCTTCATGGTAGTGTTCAGCCTCCTGGCTTCCTCAATCTCTTAGCAAGACTGTCTCTGAGAGTCACAACTTTGTCACGGTCACAGGCTCCCTCTGCTTCATGCAGTATCAGGCGGCACGCCCAGCTCCTCTGGGAGTTCCTAACACAGCCAAGCCTCCTACCTGCTGTGCCATGCTGAGAGACACCCTCTCCCATTCTAATTAACTTTAAATAGACTTTCCACAAGACAGTTTTCCTGTGGAAGGTGAACTCCAATGTCTCTGAATCTGCAGAATGGAGTCCCTGACTAAAGTCTTTAAACAGAGAACTGATTCTCTATTTAATAACTCCCTTCCTGGAGCCTATCTCAGTCCCTTGGGAGAAACTAAAGGCTAAAGTGACCTTTTTCCTAATTTTCCTTGCCACTCTACCACAATCTATAAACTCACAACTCATTGTTTCTTCTTGTTGTTCTATTTAGCCAAAATTTTATTTGGATACTGTGGCAACATCCTGGGGATAAATATGTGTTCTGCCAAGAATGGTGGATCCTCTAAAAGTCTGGTTGATTACGATTATCCCGGGCTTAGAGCTATGGCACACAGGAAATGCATGACAGCACTGATACAGATTTCTGATACACTAGGTGGTTGGTAGACTAAATTGGACTGATCTGATCTTTTGGCCTTCAGACCAACGATCAGATCACACTATGGCCATATAAACTTTTTTGGAGAGGGCGGCAGCTGCCGATTGCCGAGTGTTTTTATACAGGTCATGGAACTCTGAGGTGACTTTTGGTGATATTTACTATAATACACAAATTTCAGTGAGTCATGTAACAGAAATGACATCACTCCAATTATAACCAATAACAGCACAAAGCACCATTTATAAGGATATAATTTACATGATATCCATGGCTCTTGTGTATTATATAGTGAATAAAGTACCCCCTATTGTAAAATATAAGGATATTATAAGTCACCTAGGAGTTCCATTTATAATTAGATATAAGAACAGCATTCAGTAGTGAAAATCCATGTCCCACTGTGACTCCTTCAGTTACATTGAATATGAAAAATAGCCTGTCAAAAAGCAGATTAATATTGTGGCACTGACTGAAAGCACATGACCAGGCAAAGTGATCTGAGATGGCTGCTTACACACCAATATCCAATATGACAACTAAAAAAAATGCACTTGGGTTAGGAATTACATTTTACAGTGTAGAGTGAATTATTTGCAGGGTAAAATAATGTAACTTATAAATATTAATAATTACACCATACAAATCATGACAGGATCCCTTTAACTGCAGAAGATGCTTGGTAATCTGCTCTGTTAAAAACTACCCTGAGCGAGTGCATTTCTCATCAAAGAAGCATGCCAGCCCCTGGGTATGAGCATAGCTTTTCTTTCCTTAAATTCCTTTGTATACCTCAAGCTGTCTTGAGTCTTCATTGAGCAGAGAGTAGATAGGGGCAGGTGCAAAATGCCAACATCAGTATCACTATATGTAACCCCTTTTAGGAAAGTTCTGTATATTGGAAAGAAGTGACCCACTTTACATCAAGTACATTAAATGCTATCCACTGGTGGTATTGGGATAGATATTGAGGTATATTATGTTGTTTAATGGTGTGCAATATTGTGACATAGCAAATGAATAGTTATAAAAGGAAAAGTAGACATGAGATAACCTCGGGGGTTAAACTTGTACCCTTAGTGCATGTTGACATCTGTGATCATGCAGCTCTCTTCATCTCTAGCCAAAATAAAAATCTGTGTAAAATTGTGTTAGTATCATCAAAAAAGATGTTGTTTGCAATGTAAACTACACAATTATTTTACAAACAATATTTTATTTGTCTCTTTTAAAGAATACATAAAGAAAGAACTTAAATGCCACTCATATATAAATATATTAAGTGTAAATTAATTAATTACAAATACACATATATACAAATGGAATTCCATTTTTTTTATACAAATCTACAAAACAGATTCTTTGTTGTGTATATATACAGTAAGTAGGTAAGGTGGGTGAACAAGTCCTGCAACATCCAAGAGTCAAGTGAACTGCAGTACAAACTTAAGTGTATTATGAGGATCAATGTGTTAATTTTGATTTTGATGCTGGCTTAAAAGATTATTTGGCCACTTGTCTTCAAGGTTTCATTAGTATTTGTTCACAAAAGGATCCAATGAAAAAGAATCAGTATGGCAGCATGCATAATTGTACAGCTGAACATGGTTCTCAGTCCACAGTAACCTATGATTGAATGTATTTATGAACCAATGGCAACGCAGAGTGAAAAATACGTTTAACAAAATGCTACATTTAATACATTTACAGGAGATACACATGGAAGCTTTATCTCGGAATAATTGGCTATTTAAGGGAAAGGTCTCATATGAGTTATGACATTTTATATATGCTGCTCAGATAAATGATTGTGGGCATTCACACTGATAAAAATAAGGCAGAATAATCAGACAAAAAGTCCAAAATAATCTCCTTTTGTGTGAATTAGAACTCCTACAAGCTTATTTTTTTAGATGAACTGGCCTCCAATCAGATATATAGGAGACTGTGCAATTTGGCCACGCAATTGGATCATTGAATTGGATTGATCTGAATTGACCATTCTTCCTGCTATATTATGTCCAAAAAAACCATAAACATGACAACAAGGGCTTATCTGACATTGTTTTTTTGGTTCATTACTTAATGACCTAAGAGTGAAGTCCTTCAAGATGCAACAAAATTACCAATTGTTTATGTAGGTATGCCTAAATCAAGCTATTAATTTATGAGCAGATTGGGGACAGATATACAGATAATAAGGTTGTTGACATGTATTTTTTAAGTGGCCATCACAAAGCAAAACTGTACTTATAGGTGGAGAAAACAGGACTCACTTGAACCGTGCACTTGCTAGTGCTCCCTACGTTGTATGTCTGAATGTTGGACAAGTTAGGGAATGATTATGAGGCGGGAAAGGATGACTGGTTGCCTCCTCCCCACCTGCCCCACATTTACTGATTGTGGACAGGGTGCAAAGTTTATTTAAAAAACAAAAAAAGAATGCTGACTTAAGCTGGCCATAGATGTTGAGATTTTTAAAAGATCAGATCATCGTGAGACCACGATTTTGTCAAAATGATCGTACGAATTGACCATCAACTAAAAAGACCAATTTGCCAGGAAAACAAAGGGGAGCTGCCTGCTTGGCCCTGCAAACATAGATAGTGTACACTGGGACCGACAAAGATTTTTTGACCTGGCCGATCAATTTCCTGACAGATGTCGGCCAAAAAATCTGAAGATGTATGATCGTTCGAATCCCACTAACCGCACGATAATTTCGAAGGATTGGTCGGACTTCCCTAAAATCGGTTGTTCGGCAAGAAGAATCGTCGCGTCTATGGGGAGCTTTACTCTTGTGTTTTGGCATTTCACTAACCCCACCATCAGTAAGTGTGCCTATTTACCATCTACATGTCTACATGCATAATGTAAAAGAATGGTCATATGATATAAGAAGCTGTTGAACCCATTAAACACTAGCTTAAATTATCAATTGCTGTGTGGAACCATTTTCATTTTGAGACTTAAGAATAGGTTTTCTAACCCAAAATATGGATACATGGAAAGTTCAAAACATTATTTCCACACACACCAATGAAATAGGTGCTTGATTTTTTTTTAATTTCCTTTCTTTTCTCCATTGTCCAGCAAAGGAGTGCTTAATATATTACTGTAAGTATTTTCATCTCAGTAGCTAAAGACATTCTGTACAAAACAACTTAAATATTTACACATTGATTCATTTGCCAAGTACTGTGTTCACATATATTTGATTACATTTTAACTAGACTTTGAAAACAGAAAAATAACATTCATGCAAGCATAATAAATATAGGTTAGTTGATTATAAGTGACAAAAGTGGATACGTAACTGTTTACCTTCGCTTAATCAGTTATTCTTAGCACAATATATTTTTGGTGCAAAGTTAAATTGTTAAATTTTCAAGCAGTTCTAGTATTTAAATCTCCAAAAGTAATCTATTGCTTAAAAATATAAAAAAACATTATTAATGTAACAATGAAAACATAGAAAACAGCTAATGGAAATTTATCTACCTTTTGTAAGCCAAAGTATTGAAGAATCTACATTATGAGCATCATCATAATTCTCCCTGAGATTGCATATATGTGTTCATTTACTTAGGTTTTGTTTTTATCAAAAGAGGCACTAGAACAAACATATAGCAATGCCAGACTGAATTTTGGCCTTCAATGTTGAGAGTCTTTTGTAATTTCAAGATAGTGGTTCAAGTCCTTTGTTCTAACACTTCTAAGTAATCAGGCTCTGCTTGGAGATTAGCTTTAAGTTCAAAATATTCATTTTGTGTTTGCTCTACTCGAAGCTTCCGTGGTCTGGAATACAAAAGGGCTTCCATCAATTTTATTTCTTCATGGCTCCTTGGATAATGTATATCAAGGTCAGGTGGCAAATGAGCAATATTTTTTCTTAAATACTCTGCAATGCCAAGCTGTTTGATCTCATTTTCTTTTTCCATCATGTTTCTATATAAATAGCTGGCATCCTGAAAAGCCATAAATTCTTGAGGGTCATTAGCCCTAAAGTTTACTTTGGAACTTGTTAGGGGTGAATCATTTTCTCTCTCCAAAATACTTCTTCGATGTTTTTTTGAATCAACTTCTGCCATTTCTTCTACGTCTTCTTCTTGTTTTGTAATAAATGGAGGATTCTGATAAACTTGGACTATGGGGTTTGAAAGTTGCTGCTCACAAAGTGTTGAGCTTGGCCTCTCAGTTGTATGATGGGTTGTTTTGTGGCCATACATGCTATACTGGATGTGAACAGGACTTGTTTCTCTGATCTCCCCATTATCCTGCTTCTTTTTAGATTTTCTCCTCCTATGTAAAACTAAAACAATGATCCCTGCTGAACAGAGAACAGTTGTAAGCAAAAGAATAAGGAGTCCAAGTATTACAACAGAAAGTGGTATTGAATCTGAAAGTGATCTGAGTATAGTATCAACTGTACTAGTTGTTGTAACTAGAGGTGGATAACTGGATTGAATAGAATATATATTTACTAATTCTGGGCATAATATTTCATTTTGAATGGATTTCAAATCTTTTTTCAGTAACGCAGGTGGGTTGCTGCATAGAATTTCACTAACCATTATATTTGTTTTTTGTTGTACCCAGGTTTTGAGTCCTATTATGTTACATGTGCAGTCCCATGGATTCTCCTGAAGTTCAATTTGGAGAAGTGAACTTAAGTCCTCTAAAACAGCAGTTACTGAAAAAGTAACAAATTGATTGCTTTTCAGATTTAAACTTGTTAATGGGACCCCAGAAAAAATATGATCTGGCAAAGACTGAATAAGATTGTTATTCAAATAAAGAATTTTAAGTTTTGACATTGAAGAAAATGTCTCAGGTAGAATTTCCTTTATGAAATTAAACTCTAGGTACAGATATTCAAGATTTGTCAGCCCTAATAACATGTCCGGCTTTAAACTTCTTAGACGGTTTCCATTTAGATACAATTTTTGTAGTTTAGTCAAATTTAAAAAAGATTGTTCTTCTACCATTTCAATATGATTGTTCCCTAAGTGAAGCATTTCAAGGCTTGCATAATCTGTGAAATCTCCCTTGTGTAAAACATTGATTAGATTTCCTGCCAATATTAGCTTTCTTGGATTTTGAGGTGGTGGTCCTATATCTGAAAGACTTTCAAGGTTACGCTCCTGGCAATGGATCAAAGTACCTGGAAGAGTGTGACTTGAACAGTGGCATGGAATGGGACAATAAAAGTCTGGAAGTAGTGTAGGTGATTTTGGCAGAATAAATAATGCTGGATCCTTAGTTGGTGCTTTTTGTACAAATGCGATTTTTGTTGGTATCCGATCATTATTTATTGAAGCAGTTCCAACTAATGACATTGGCCATGAAGGATTTTCAAATTTATCTTGATAGGTACAGAACATTTCATTTTTTAATCTTCTCAATAGTGTACCTTTAAGATTTGGTGGACTGTAACAAACAACATCACCTATTGTGGATTGTCTGGGCATGTTTTCAAGCCAAAGCTTTAACTGAAGTAAGTCACAGTTGCAAGTCCATTTGTTGTCTTCTATCTGCAGCTCTGTGATTCGTCCAATGTGCTCTAATAACCCAACATAAGGCAGGGTTTGCAACTGGTTTCCTCGTAGGTCTAAGTGTGTTAAAGGTACAAAACGAAAAATATTGCTTGGTAAAGACTCAATGGCATTGTCGTTAAGGATAAGCACCTTCAGTTTTGTAAGTTTGCTAAAAGTGTTTGGTTCTATTGTAGTTATAAAATTATTGTCTGCCTGCAGAAACTCTAGATTTTCCAGCCCCTTAAATGTATCATCTCTTAGTATTTCTAAAGAGTTGTGATTAATATGAAGTTTTTTAAGGATGCTGAGGTTATTGAATGCTCCTGGTTCAATATCAGCAATGTTATTAAATCCAAGGTGAAGAGAAATGATATTATTGAAGCTTGAAAGTTCATTCTCGTGAATTTTAAATAAACCATTGTTCAAAAGATTGAGATCCATGTATTGGAATGGTGGAATATTTATTTCAGACAAATTTATGATGCCTTTTTCTTCACAATTCACAAAAAATATCCCATCCTTCTCACTGCACAAGCATAATGTTTTACATGCAGCCATTGATAATAATTCAGACTCAGTCATTCCAGATGGTATACTGAAGAGTATACAAGAGAGGAATATGTAGATAATCATTATGTCCGGTGATTAATTCCACACCTGTAACAGAAAAAAAGGGTTTAGTACACAATGCAGATACGAGTTACTGTGAATTATACTATATGTAAAATAATTTGCAAACCACCCAGCATTTTTCTATTTTATTTTAGTTAAATCTACTCTTATTATTGTGCTGTGGAATGTATTATAGTTGCCAGAAAACTTGAACCTAAATATTTCTCTTTTTTTTTCAAATCAGACATTTTATCTGTATATCCGGAAAGTATGTTAATCACCTGAGTTCTTGCTAATAGCTTTTTGATAATTTTTAAAATGTGATGTCAAGAAGGTTTTACATTAAAAGACAGTATAGAACTAGGAAAACATACAAACTTCTTGCAGATATTCGTCAGGCTGAAACCATTTTCGAGATCTCAGCATTTAGCTACTAGAATATTAGAATGTTGGGACTGCATCTTATATTTCAATAGCTACTTCTACTTCTTGGTGCTATTTACCATAATACACATACTTAAAATAATACTCATACTGTACATCAATCATGTTGAAAGCTAAAGACAAATATAAGGGAAAGTTGAAAGGTTCAACATGTCGGTTATAAATAATGATTCATTGTAGGGATGGGCAAATTTGACCCGTTTTGCTTCACCAAAAATTAACCGCCATTGAAAATCTGCCATAATGCATTAAAGTCTATGGGTGACAATTGTTTTTTGACATGCAACATTTTTTTTCTCCCATTGAAGTCCATGGGTGTCATTTCTTATGTGCATCATTAAGTCTATGGGCATCATTTCATAGTGCTAAATATTGACCAATTATACTTTAAAATAATTTTTTCTATTACCTGTTATACTATAAAGCTTATTTATTACAGCAGAGGCCTATTTGTAGATTTTTATTTAATTGGCGATGTTCTCCCAACGTCCAGCTTGTTTTGGGGTTCTTTTCAACAGAGTAATGGTACCATCAAACCACCAAACCTTGAGAGCTGAACTCCAAGGACGATTTTTAGTGGATTGGCAAATATTATGGGAGTGATAGAAAAATCAAGGCACAAACAACATGAATCCGACACAATGGTCGGATGCCAACAACGTGCACTGCATCTTCATCCGACAGTTGTGTTGTGTGTAGTTTGCACCTGCAATTTTTCTATCACTCCCATAATATTTGGCTCCTTGTGACTTGTCGAATGCGACTGATCTGACTAGAATCATCTGTGGAGTTCAACCCTAACAAATCAGTAAAAAATGCACTCAAAAAAAAAAAGTCATTCTGTTTATTCTGTAATGTACATCAAGTTTTGGATATAACAATCCCTCATCAGGTTCTTATTCAAAATTATCCAGTTATGGTTAATGTTAAATAACCACCCACTGAAGGATTGTTATATCCGAAACAAGCCTACTAGATGTTGTTTTAGAAGTTCAACAGAAGAATAGTAATATGGTAAAGTTTGACAAACTACAGGAACTCAAGGTTTACAAACCAAATATTTTTGTGAAATACACGCAGTTACTTTCTACACATTTTACCCCATTTTACAAAAAAAATGTGTATTTAAATGTGATACTGGGAGCCCCCAAATTCAACAAACTTTTTCTCCACACTCAGATAAACCAAAATTGTCCCTGTTCCTTTAGTTTCAAATGATTTCAGTGCTCGAAGGGCAAAAGAACCTCTTAACAACTAATTCAGAAAGCTTGCAACATAATTCTGCTCATACACCTAGTGCACTAGATTGCCTGTTGCATTTGTGAAATAGCAGCTAAAAGTCTTTCATTAATGCAGCTTTTATATCCCCAAAGCACTTAACATCAACAAAAATCAATTCTGCTACCACCAATGAAAATCCTAACACAGGTTTAATAACATCCTGGCCACTTAAGGGCAGATTTATCAAAGGTCGATATTTTTTTAATTTTTTTTTAATTTTTTTTCTATTCGAATCTAATTTTGGCCTATTTGATGATTGAAGTAACCAAAAATTACCTTGAAATTCAAAAATAAGTGCCCCTTAATCTTGAAAGTCAAAGTATTACTGAAATTGCTTTGCTTGAGGATTTACCACCCAGTTTCCTAACTGGTCCATGATGTTTAATCCTAGAAAATTTGCTATACAACTTAATATCTTAATGTCTTAATAACACAAGTAACAGTGAATTAATATATATGTATAAATGTCAAAAGAAAAGTAAAGAGAGAAAATATTATATATTTTATTTTAACTCCTTTAAGAGTCAACCAGATTCTGCACAGAAACACTCATGGCTGCACACAGAAAAAAAAAGAAAGAAAGCTTTAAGAAACAAATGCACACACAAGATCTTAGGGGCAAATTTACTTATGGTCGAATATCAAGGGTTAAGTAACCCTCGATATTCGACTGCCAAATTGAAATCCTTCGACTTCGATATTCGAAGGATTTACCGCATATTGTTCGATTCGAAGGATTTTAATCCATCGATCGAACGATTTTTCTTTCAACCAAAAAATACTTAGAAAGCCTATGGGGACCTTCCCCATAGGCTAACATTGACTTCGATAGGTTTTAGGTGGCGAAATAGGGGGTCAAAGTTTTTTTAAAGAGACAGTACTTCAACTATCGAATGGTCAAATAGTCGAACGATTTTTAGTTCGAATCATTCGATTTGAAGTCAAAGTAGTAGTTGAAGGTTGAAGTAGCCAAAAAAACATTCGAAATTCAAAGTTTTTTTCCCTCTATTCCTTCACTCGAGCTACAGTAAGTAAATGGGCCCCCGAATGTATAGCACTTAAGCCAAAATGAAATACCATATTACAGTATGTTTGAACCAAAAAATCAGGTATTAAACAAACCAAGAGAGTAATTGTTGCCACTAATCATTTGTGATGTATTTTCTGAAACAGATGTGGTTACAAAAAAACCTGCAAAATATACAAGGACCATTGATTTCTCACATAGTGAGACATGATCCAGCTCAATACCATTGGTCTTATAGATATAGGTGGACATATACATATTTTGTCACAATCACAACTTTTTCTTAGTTTGTAATTAGTGATGGGTGAATTTGTCCCATTTGAGGAAAATTCGCGAAACGGTGAAACGTGGTTCAAAATAGCCACAGGTGAAAATTTCAATGCCGGCGACAATTTGACGTGCGCCTATTTTGTCCAATTGCATTAAAGTCAATGGATGTGCGTTGAATTGTCGCTGGCATCAAAATTTTTGCCGGCATCGGACTTGACGATGGCAAAAATTTGGCGGGACATTTTCCTGGTAGCTTCGTTTATTTATTTGCCAGCAGTGAAATGCAGAAATTCGCCACAAATTCGAGCCTGCCGGATAAATTTGCCCATCACTGTTTGTAATAAAACACTGCAATGTATAATAAAAAGTCCAACAGAGAATAGGAATAAAGTAACATTTAAAAAGAGAAAATAGATTGCCTGTTTATATGGGCACAAAACAGCATGAACATTTTCATTATTACTGTCATGAATAAAAAGAGCACAAACGCCTTGAGGGCATAATGCACTTGTGTTAAGAGTGGTACATTGTTGAAATATGAAGCATGACTAGAATGTCATACACTGAACTGTTTTTGTGTGATGAAGCATAAGATTCAGGTAATATGAAGAGATATATGCAATAAGAAATAGCAACAAGGAACACTTCCATTGTTTTTCTTAGATAATCACTGTCAATATAGATATGGTGGAACCCTTTAATTTTCAATAATTAAAAGACACAAGTGAGGCCAGTCAACTAAGGCATTTCAGTCCAGTCAATATGTCATTACCTCTCATGTCTTATTATAAGGAGGGTCTGTAGTGGTGTTGTAAAGTAAAGGGAGAATTACCATCTTCCTTCTCTGTAATTCACACAAATAAAAAAAAATTTGAAAGCAAAATATTGTACACTGCTTTCTCAATGTCCAATAGAGTCCACTAGAATATTTAGTACAAGTTTCTATTTACCATAAGGCTCTTAGAAATCATACTGGTTAAAATGTCTGATCAGGGGCATTCTAATGGTAGTGAAATGGAGAGGTTGTCGTGTTTGTGCTGATATGATGGGGCTATTTCTGGCTAATCCATGACAGGCTCTCTAAGCTTCACAGGCAATTCCCCAATTAAGTGCTATTTAAGGTTTCACTTCATCCTACTTGTGTCTAGTCCCTGTAATCTAAGTTCCTGAGAACCTGAATTTCTGGTTTCTGAGATGTGCACCTTAGTTCCTGTATTCCTATGTTGCTGTAAGTCGTGTCAAGTCCTAGCTCTGTTCCTGCTGGTCCACTGGTTTTGACCTCTGGCCCATGTCACTGACTTGTTGATTACTACCTGTCTTGGCCTTTGGCTTATTTCATGGACATATTGTTTGCCTGCTCTAACCTCTGTGTGGGTCTGGCTCCTGTCTTGCTCCAATCTCTGGCCTAAATACATGCTTGCTTTTCAGCCAACTGACTGCCCTAACCACTATCTAGACTGCCTCTCAGCCTGTCACTGATAATTTTCGTGCTATGTACCTTGTAATTAATTTACTGTTTAAAAAATCCATTATCGAGCACAGCGTTGCTCTTGGATTTTTATCATACTCCCAACCCATATCCACAGGGTACAATGCACGGACTCCTTCCTCAGTCCTCATGTGTGACCATGCTTTAGAGGATTCATTATACTACAACATTCCATTTCACTTTTGAATATAATCCTTTTGCCTCTGGCCGAGTTTATAGCTTTTATCACCAATGTCTGCTATCTATCCTTTTTTTTGGGTGAACAAGCCACCTGAGGTTTTCCTTAAAAAATGATTATTCATCATTAAACTGTATAGAGAGTTAGAAAAGGCTTTTACCAAGAATCATCATATAGACTCACAGATCCCAGCACCTTATTGACTTCAGTTCCAAACCATGAATCTGAACTTGGAGCCCCTGTCTCATTTATCTACATACTTAGGATCTGTTTTTCAGCAAATATGCTCTAGGAACCTGAAGCATACTGTGATCCCCAATTATAAAAGGCCAATTGTCCAATTAATTATTGGCCTTGACACAAACCGAATGAACAGAATCAATACCTATAAGCATTGTTCAGCTAACCTACATAGGGAAATTACAACGTTTAACATTAAGGTTAAAATAAGCCAGTTCAAATTAAGTACACTCATTTAATTGAAGCACTATGGGTTCAACAAAATGAAACAATATATCAGTTTATTCTTTGCTTCAGATGTTTCATAGTTTTGTGTTGTATTTAATACCAGTGTTTCCCTGGAAGGTTAGCTAAGCCGCAACTGACTAAAACTTTTTAAATCTCACACTAATGCAATTATTAGCACTGCATGCATGGGCAGGCTGAGAGTGATGCCATCCACCATTCCTGCAATTATTGTCTTAATCTTGTACATGACTAATGGAAACAAGAAAGGTAATTGCTGTCCATATGTGTTGCCTTGCGTGTATCTGCATAGGTGATGATGCTGGTATTTTGGAAAACAAATGGCATTGATGGAAAAACGATGGTCATTTGCATCTGAAAAATGTTCTGTATTCCCAAATGAGCCTTTACATGTTTGAGTTCAGTGTGTTTTTTTATTTTAAGCATGACAGAAAGAGTCAATTAGACAAGTGAAGGAGATTTATACCTAACTATAGCAGGTTTATTCCAAAGGTAATGCTCTGCCAATAGCAGAAGCTTTTTATATAATATAAGCATACAGTGCAAACATACAGCTACCTGTTTATCTTTTACTCTTTCCTTTTTTTCACTTCTCATGCAAGTTCCAGAGTAGGGATGTAGCGAACTGTTCGCCGGTGAACTAGTTTGCGCGAACTTCGACTGTTCGCGTCCGCCACAAGTTCGCGAACGTCGTGCGACGTTCGCCAATAGGTGTTCGCGTCAAAAATCGTTCGACCATTCGACCATTCGATTCCTTCGACCGCTAAAATCGAAGGATTTTCGTTCGAATCGAACGATCGAAGCCATTGGATTGAATGAAATCATTCGATTGAATGGCTTCGATCGTTCGATTCGAACGGAAATCCTTCGATCGAACGATTAAAATCCTTCGATCATTCGAATCGAACGATTTTCGGATGTTCGAAGTTCGCTAACTGTTCGCGAACTGTTCGCGAACTGTTCGCATTTTTTGCCGGTGTTTGCGAACGGCGTTCGCGAACACATACACGGCAGTTCGCTACATCCCTATTCCAGAGCATTGACTCTTACGATAGAATTTATGATATGTTCTGGCCTCAGCGGTGGTGCATGCAACAACGAATGGGTGAAACACATTTCCCCCTTAATTCTCATTCCCTGCATTTGTTATCAAAGATTTCACTGTAAGCAGTGAAACACTAAACAGGGGCCATGCAGCTTATTTCCATCTATGTTAAATCTTTCTACTAGGATGCCACAAGGTGTGCCTGTGCAACCCCCTACTTTTTTTTCTGCTGTACATAAATGCAAGCAGCTGACCTGTTTAAACATATCCAGATTCTTTGTTTACTATGTAAAACCCATGGATAATCTCTTAAACCTGGTATGTTTATATACTTTGTCATTTCCTCTGTATACCAATGCACACTATAAATATTTGGTAAAATCAAAAAACCATAGTTGAAAAAAACACAGGGGCATCCTGGTCTTTCGTATTTTTTAATGTTATGTTATGTTTTATGACATTAAGTGCAAAGTTGATATCTGCAGAACACAAAGCTCGAGGCTGGAGCCAAATATTATTATGTCAGCCTCAAACATTCAACACAACATCAATTTAGCATCTGTCTGCACATAGGTACATCAGTGTCTATGTGTGCGCATCAGCAGACATAGCACATGTATTTATTTTCAGTATCCAGGTTTGGCATCCAGAAAGATCTGAATTACAGGAAGGCCATATCCCATATAGTACATTTTAAGCATATAATTCTTTTTTTAAAAAAAAAAGTATTTCCTTTTTATCTATAATAATAAGGCAGTACCTTGTACTTGATGGTAATTACATGAATCTATTTTGGTTGCAAAACAATTATTGCTCTGAATTAGATCTAAATCAAAGGAAGGCCATCTTTCAAACAGACAATTTTCAGCAAGTAATTCTATTTTTTAAAACGTATTTCCTTATCTAAAATACCTTGTACTTGATAGTAACTGCATGAATCCATTTTGGTGGCAAAACAATCTTCCTGGGTTTATTAAGGGGCCGATTCACTATGGGTCGAATATCGAGGGTTAATTAACCCTCGATATTCGACTAGGAACTAAAATCGTTCGACTTCGAATATCGAAGTCGAACGATTTAGCGCAAATCCTGCGATCGAACGATTCGAAGGATTTTAATCCAATGATCGAAGGAATATCCTTCGATCAAAAAATCTCAGGCAAGCCTATGGGGACCTTCCCCATAGGCTAACATTGACTTCGGTAGCTTTTAGCTGCCGAAGTAGGGGGTCGAAGTTTTTCTTAAAGAGACAGTACTTCGACTATCGAATGGTCGAATAGTCGAACGATTTTTAGTTTGAATCGTTTGATTCGAAGTCGAAGTAGTAGTCGAAGGTCGAAGTAGCCCATTCGATGGTCGAAGTAGCCCAAAAAACACTTCGAAATTCGAAGTTTTTTTAAATCGAATCCTTCACTCGAGCTTCATGAATCGGCCCCTAAATGTGTATGTGTTTCGTGGCAGACTGTGATACTGACGCTAAAAACAACTCTTCAAAATATTAGTAAATTAAGGGTGCTATTTATCAAAGGTCAAGTTTGTGAGGTTGTTAAACCCACATTTCAAATGTTTGCTTATTTATGTAAAAAATTTGAATGTAAAAAACTGTAATGAATGCAATCAGATAAAAACATCTTGCAAGATAAAAACATCTTTAAATGGTTCAAGGAACCTCCATCTACATGACCACAAAAGGTTTTAGCTGGAGTATTTCCGGATTCTGGCTTTTTGCAGCTTTGGGGTATAATAAGTCTCAAAAAATGGGAGTTTTTTTCTATACAGAAACATTTGAGTTTTTACTGAACCTTTTTCTACCATAGAAAAAATGAATTTCTCTAGAGAAACACAACTTGAACTTTAAAAAATAACCCCCTTAAAGTTACCTATAGGTCATGTTGATAATTTTTCACCGATAGATTTGCTTTTATACACAGTTAACATTTGAAGTTCTTAAACCAACCTGACTATCCCTTCTCAGCTTGTTAGTTGTAGTTTCTAATGCTGATGAACTACTGCTGCACACATATGGCAGCCGCTTCATAAAGAAACAAGGAGGAGCAGATAGGTAATGTAAAAGAATCAGGCAAAATTGTCATGGCAAAATTATAATTAACAATTAAAGACAATGTTATGACGTAGAAAAAAGGTTTTATTTCTGGTGTCTAGTATTTCTTTCAGGGATTTTGATCCTGTTATCAGGAATCCTGTTCACAAGGTCTGGAGACTTTTCTCGTTATACCAGCGCTTGGTCAGTATTTTTCGAAACTCATAGAAAATTTCATACAAATTTCCTTCCATCCTATGTCTGCCATGGAGTTTCTTTCCCCCAACCTTTGTACTAACTATATTCAGTGGGAATTGGATAAGGTTGTGTGTCTTTTATATACATTTAAAAATGGATAGGAGGCAGAGGGGTTCACCCAGCTGATCTAACTAATGCCTGACTACTTCATAAGATTGATAACTTTTAGTCGTCACTGTTGTCTTGTGCTAAAGCTTTACTTGTACAGTATGTTGCCCCCGAATTTATTACCATACTGGAAAATTTCATTTTATAGAAATACACACAAATGTACAAACATTACCCTGCATAAGTACAGGTAAGAAAAAATATATTAACCAGCCTAATATCTATGCACTACATAGTAATCCCTGTATCTTAATGTGAATATTTGAAATGCAGTTTAAATGCTCACAATTTATTTGATCTTGCACTGCACCAGTTATTCACCCTGCAATCTAATTCAGTACTTGTAGTGCACTGACACAGCAAATTTTAACGTATTCTGAAAAATACAAACTGGAACATGGTTACCATAGTTACTGTAAATGCCTCAAGCAGAGATGTAATAAGTTTCGTGTCACAACAGAGAAAAACACAAACACATAAAATTACCTTTAAATTATTTATTCCAGGGGAAAAAATGTACTCATAATGAGTGAATGGATGCAGAAAGAAGTGAAAAGGGGTGCATGATTTAATTTATACCAGTTAAAATTCTGAACACAGTTTATCTCACCCCATAGGTTAGTAAAATTCTATTGCTGCATTACATTTGTATTCCAAGTTAAACCCTTGGATTGGTTCATTTTTTAATGGGTTTTGGGAATGTGCAGAAATTCAAAAAGTTGGGGTAAAGTTCTTCAATATGGTTCTGTTTTAAATTTACTGTTTTACCTGTTTTGCCTTCACTCTTTGTCTACTTGGCATAGCAGCAAACCTGCTGTAGACTCAGCTTTTTTACTATGTCAAGAAAACAATGTGTTACACTGGGAACCCACTACTATTCTTTAATTAACCATTTGAAAGAAACTGCTATGTAGCTAGTGGATCTCTGCTCAACCCTGAGCTGGTAACTCAGAGATGATTCCCTCTTTCCCATTTTATATGTGTGCTGAATAATATGTACATGGTTCTCCTTGTATATCCCAGCCTATGGGACTTCTCTTCTTTTTTTCTTCTTTACACTTAATTTTCTTCCCTATGTTGCATATTTAAAAAGTGGAAATTAAAAAGAAAATGGGATAGAAGGGGAAGTTGATTGGGTGGAAGATCAGGTCAAGGCAGCCACCTAGCAAGTGTCCATTGAAAGGTTTAGTATCTCCTGAGCCATGCATGACCTGTCTGGTGGTAATGGGCCTGTTAATAGCAGTAGAAGACATATTCCTGCATGTTTCATGTTAATTGCACCATATTGTGAGAGAAGTTGAGGATGGATAATGTAAAGTTAATAAAATGGGCCTTCTCTTGACAAGAACTAATATGAATATACTTGACTTAGTAAAGTATTTGCAGATGTGAGGAAAATGCCTCTTCAAAATTCCATTTTTGCAAGGACCAAAACAACTCCATTCAAACCACATAGCATGTGTTAATCGTCTGTACCTTATTTGTTCTGGTACTAAAACACAACATGCAAGTTTAACAGATTGCTAGAAAAGCATAGCACTGAAATGTGTTGGTGCTGCACCATCTTTGCAAATGATTTATTTATTTTTATCTTTTCTTTATATAGTACCTACACATTTACACATAACTTTACAGAGCTTATAGTCTAAGGTACCTACAGTATCAAACACTAAGGTTAATTTAATCGGGAGTCAACTAACCTGCCCCAGTAACTCTAGCCTTCACATGCATGCATTTTAACTGTGGCAAAAACTGGACAGGATATTTAATTTTCTTCTTCCTTTAAATGCTTTGGATTAAAAAAAAAAATATCTGCAATTTACAGTCATGTATACCTTGTGGTTTCAGGCTGTAATTTTAAGTTTTTTTTTTGTTTTTTTTTTAACTGTACTATATATTTACAAACTGGTTCTAGCAAACACCCTCTGGCTTTTTACTTAAGCATTTTACACATTTTCTTTCAGTGAAATACAAGTTCTGAAACTGGGTTTCAAGAAAAAAATGCAATGCGTAGTTCCTGCTCTTAAGGTATTTACTTCTCACATGGTAAATATCACTACATCCTTACCCACACATTCCATGGTTGGGAACTGTTTTTTTACACAGCTGAAAGTCGTTGTAAAAGTTATACATGTCAAAGGAAAGAGGTTATTGTGGTTCTTTCCTGCCTCACTGTATGTGTGCATGCAAGAGCTCGGTCTTGCCATATTAACAGCACATTAAAAATAAATTAGGTAATTAATTACAGTAAATTAAACAGCTAGTTGAATCTTTAGGTGAGAGACAAAGAGAGTCCAGCCCTGAGATTTTGTTTTTTGGCAGACATGGAAACACACAACACTAAGACCAGCACAAGGTGTCTCATCTTGGTCGTTAGGTATAATATGCTTACTTGCTTTTATTTTTAGCACTATGTACGGTATATAAAATGCAAACAACATGAAAATATTGCTTATTTTTGTGTTTCTGACTTTTTTTTTTTTTAATTTCTGTTCTGAAGTTCCACCTGTTTGTCACATTGACCCTAGCAAAATTAAAGGATAAAGCATACATAAAGTGCCCAACTAGAAAGCAATTGTCATGTCTCAATACTGGTGAATGTCTAGCAGTTTGAAGCCTATATGCTGAGTAACCCAGATAACACCCATTAACTGCAGGATTAACAGCAAAAGCCATGGTAAAGTGAAGGAGGTTTCATGGTTAGAATGAAAATAATAAACAGGAGTGCAAACTGAAAAAACAGATCCTGGGTAGAGGAAGAAGACTGAGCCAAATCCAGTAACAGCCGAGAAGGTTAGGGCTGGCGGAAGACTTAGCAATGTCTAAAAGGCAGGCAAGGTCAGTGACAGGCAGCAGTTAAGCAGGGAAACAGGCCGAAGGTCAACCCAGGGAATCCACAGAAGACAGGTATCGGGAACCAGGTGGGAACAGGAGCAAGGGAAACAGGCAGCAGACACAAAACCAGGCAGGGAACACAGGAATCAGGTAACAATTTATGGTTACTCCATGCATTACATAAGAATGCAGACTTACACCTACTGTATAATCATCAAACTTCTAAACTAGAGCTATGAGCAAGACCAAGCCATAATAATAAAACACTGATGGATACCACTAGTATACATTTAAAATTTAGGCGATTAAACATTTTCACTATGAACCTTTCTTAGCTTATGTTGTGACATTTAGGTTGTGACATTTTCTTTTTTAGTAAAAGATAATATAATCTCAACGCTTCTTAAAGGCTGGTATGTGAATTATTGGATTCAAATATTTGGCCTTTACTTGACCTTTACTTTTAGATATCTTTCTGGTCTCTCAACTATTAGTTCCTGCCCTGCTGCAGTTTAGATGGCTCATTATCTCATACACTGTCACAGACATAAAAAGTTTAAACACAATATGCAAGCACTCAGATTTCACTCATAATTCTATAAACAATTTAAAAAAAAAAAAAAAAAAAAGAAGCTGTTTGGATCCTTACCTGGAACACAAATGAATGGAAACCCTCTAAAATATCAATGCTGGACAATTTTCTATAAACCACATCATAAAGATTAGGTAACTGACACTCAGATATTTTGCATGTTACCATCGATTCTACACTGATGTATATATATCATGGGTTTATCTCCCCTTCAGCATCTAAACTAGGTACACATTTATTTAGCAACATTTGTAACTGTGCATATTTTATTTTCAAAATATTCTGAGTATGTCACATATCTTAGATATGACCAAGTGAGCATGAGATGTAGCTCAAAGAGCCAAGACAAATCCAGGTTGAGCTATGTCTCCCCAAGCAATTTTAATTCATGTTCATATCACTGCACATGTCTAGCACAGTTTACTCTTTCAGTGTCAGATAAATGCACTCTGTTCAACCCATATAAGTATATATATATATATATATATATATATATATATATATATACACACAGTATATATGTTGTTAGTCAGGCTAGTCATGCTTGTTCTGGGTATTCTATCTGTGTGTAGCTGTTCAGTTCGAATTGCCTGATACTGGGCCTACTCTTCATGCCGACTCCTGAATTTTACCTGTACCTGCTCTCTTACTTTACTAGTCACTCTGCAAGCCTTGACCTTTGCTAGTGACCTAGGCTGTGCTTCTGCCTTGCAACTTTCAACCCAATTAAACCCATTCTAATAACACCTGGCCTGTACAACTATGTAACTCCTCTTTAGCCCTGCCTGTTTTTACTCTTTGCTCACATCTGGATTCTTGTATGTTTAAGAGATGTTCAAAGCCAGAGCTGACTATTATAAGCAGAAGAGCAAGTGGAGTCTGAAATCAAGGGCATCCCTTGGGGATCAGCAATGTTAGATGACAACAGCATTTGTTACTCTACATTAATGCTTAATGGTCTAAGGCTATATAAGTCCTACCCTCAGTGTTATGATTGAGAAGAAATTAAGTATATTTATCATGTTCTTTATACTAGATATACAGTATATGCATTTACTATTAAAAAAACACTGTTGCCATGGGCCTTTTAGCATAGGATGTGATGTATTAACCATGTCAAATAAGTTATAATTTGTGAATTTGAGTGTTGCATAGAAAGACCAAAGTCCATGATGTACAGCCTCTGTGAGAAACACATGAAGGTAAGTACAGGCTTAACATGAATACATGAATAACATGTGGTGAGTACCTGCCCACTCAGGAACTGAATATTAAAATACTACATGCAAGACACAAAATATTGCTTCATCAAGGGCATCCCTTGGGGATCAGCAATGTTAGATGACAACAGCATTTGTTACTCTACATTAATGCTTAATGGTCTAAGGCTATATAAGTCCTACCCTCAGTGTTATGATTGAGAAGAAATTAAGTATATTTATCATGTTCTTTATACTAGATATACAGTATATGCATTTACTATTAAAAAAACACTGTTGCCATGGGCCTTTTAGCATAGGATGTGATGGATTAACCATGTCAAATAAGTTATAATTTGTGAATTTGAGTGTTGCATAGAAAGACCAAAGTCCATGATGTACAGCCTCTGTGAGAAACACATGAAGGTAAGTACAGGCTTAACATGAATACATGAATAACATGTGGTGAGTACCTGCCCACTCAGGAACTGAATATTAAAATACTTAGGACTAAACTGTTATTTTCTGCCTGGAGGTCGTAAGTAATTTTATTACGCGAATGGTAATTTGGTAGTGGTATGTATTTTGCAATAGTATTAGAGATTAGTATTTAGCTCAGTTTTTAGTTTTGTTCTTTTCCTTGACGACAACTTTGACTAATAACATGTTAGTGTTCTCTAACAAAGCCGTTGGCTGGTATTTAAATAGGTCATTGTTTTAAGAAAATAATAATTTTATTTCTCAAACAGGTATATAAATAATACATTGGGCATATCTGTATATCCAGTATGGTAATGAATGTCATGATTAGGTTTCTCTGTGGCATTTAGAATGCTAATCCAAGCCCATAATGAAGATCATTTATCATTAAGCTGTTTAGTCTACAGCAGATGATAGTTTTCTGCCTGCCAAAGAACAGTGGATCAGGTTTTAACAAGAAAAAAGGAACATATACAAAGAATTAGAGATTGAGAGAGGGAGAAAGAAAGCAGGTCAAAGGTGCGTGTTGAATTCAGAAAGGTATGTTAATTAGTAAGCAAGTGTTTTATACTATTGTCCTGTCAGTGTAAGTCAGTTTCATTTAGGGGCCGATTCACTAACTTCGAGTGAAGGATTCGAAGTAAAAAAACTTCGAATTTCGAAGTGTTTATTGAGCTACAGTACTTCGACCATCGAATGGGCTACTACGACCTTCGACTACGACTACGACTTCGAATCAAACTATTCAAACTATTCAAACGATATTCGAAGTTGAAGGATTTTAATTCCCAGTCGAATATCGAGGGTTAATTAACCCTCGATATTCGACCCTTTGTGAATCGGCCCCTAAATGTGACCTGTCTTACACTTGCATTCAACCACTGTTTGCCCCTAAGTAAAACAACCCTAAAAAAATCTGAAATATATTGATAATGGGTTGAATGCAGAGGACCTCTTTTATTTGTCTATATGTATTTTGTGGTCACACCCTCATTGCACCCCCGCCTAATGGTTTTAAAAATTAGTGGTGAGCAGAACTTTTCCGTGTTTGTTATAGTCTTCCCCACTCACCTGGCTTGAATCCACAATCAACAAAAATATTCCCACTGATGTAATTTTATTCCTTTGCTATTCAAGCTAACCTCTGCCACTGAATACAACTACCATTTGCTTTACAATAGGAGACAGAGCTCAATATAACACTTAACAATACACAATAGACATAGATCTGCATGACCGTGCACAAGTGTAATATATATATATAAGGAAATAAAAAAAAACGTTGGTTACGCTGATATTTAATGCCAGTTAGATGAAAAAAAGTTTTAATCCTATTCAAGTAAATGTTGCAGTTGTAATACCAGTACATGGACCTCCACAAATACATGTTAGGCTCTCTCATAATGAGCCCATTTAAGGTATGCGTAGTTCACATACAAAACAAAATATATCAAATGCCAATTCATATTGCCTTAGAACTGGTATTTGACAATAGCTTTACTTCTAACAACCTCCAATAGGGAGGCCTCAAAGTTGAGGATGGATAAAAAAAAGAGGGAATAAAAGCATATAGTGTCAATACTGTTGACCATGAAAAAAATATACCTGAAACATGTCACACTTAAAACCCAAAGTCACTCTTAAAAATTACAAATGCTTTATTAACTGGCCATAAGAAACCATCATCCATCCAAATACCTGAACAACCGCATATACGAGTATAAACATAGAATGATACAAAAACAAGCCACATGGCCATCAGTTCATGTTTCATGGATTGAAGCCTAGCAATATAAGGATTTGACAAGAGTCAATGTAAAATCAATTACCAAGAAAATGTTAACTCCACACACTTCTTTCCTTCTGTATCCCTTATTAATAAATAAAGATAAAATGAAAAAGAAGCATTTAGGCTTCCAAAGCACTTTCACACTTAATGAGTAATCACTCATTTCAAATAGTGAGTAGCTAATTGCAATGAGTCTACTGGGATGGCTTTCATCGATAACTATTGAAGTGTTGAGCTGCATTAGTGCCACATCAGGATACAAGATGTCCCTTACCCCATCAGGCTTTAGTTAAATGTTTTTATATCTCTGTAAATTTAATGTTTTTCTTACAGCAGAAACTCACACATACAAATACACATACGTGTGGTAAACGAATGCAAGTATTAGATTCATTATCTGGTCCCATATAACTGGTCCCATACCTATAGTGAACTAATATTTATAAAAGATAATGATGTGCTTCTGTATTTTACCTTAAATCACATTTAATATTTCATCTTTAATCCTGTTAGCTATGTATCAGGCATCAAAGTAGGCAAAGTAGGGTATTGCATGTTGTAACTTGATACTGAAATGCAAAATAATGGAAAAGATGTAATTTTAAGCTCTGTGGTTTGACTAATCGGAATTTGCATTTTACACTTAGCAATATGGAAGCAGTATATGTTATCACATTTATGGAATTTTTTTTACTTTCTACTTTTTGGCAGTAATGCCCAGATCTTCCAAGGGACACAGTCCTACATGTTTAATTGCTTGGTATTCATAAACTTAATATTGTCTTTTATTTTAGGAAAAACTCAAAATAAATCATAACTCAGCTTCATTTTTCTTTTTGATTGGGCACATTTAAGCCAATGGAACAAGGGGCATTTGTCCTCTGCTGCCATCCTGCAGAACACAATAAAAATAGAAAAGAAGGGGGTGCTTCAGGGCAAATCAGTTGTTAACAATGATATAATGATACAACCTGTGAGCAAACCAAATGAGCAAATTCAATACACAATATATTGCTTCAGTCTTGGATGCCAATAACACAGTAGACACAGCTTCTTCATGGGTTGGTCAAACCAGTCTACAAAGTAAATTAAAAAAAGGGTGTGCTCTCTTGTGTAGTATATTCACATAAATATATTAAGTAATAAAATTGCACTACAAGATTGCAGTGACAAACTTGCTTATCAAAGTCAGTGCAGTAATACTCAACGTGTTTCATCATAATAGAATTCATTGGGAGAGGAAAATATTCTTCAAACTTGGCAAGCTTCCCAAGCTTTGGAGAATATTTTCTGCCCCTGATGAATACATTTATGTGGATGTACTACACCAGAGAAAGTGTGCTTCTTTTTATTTACTTTGCAGCAGAAAACAGTGGCAAACAAAACACTACTGTGCACATTTCCATTTAATGGAATGTACATAGTGCAGTGCCGGACAGACCTTGGTGGCAAGCAAGTGTTTTGGTCTGCCTGTCACTGCTCCACATGGCTTATCTGGGGCATTTTAGATGCAGTAGTATTAGGAGTGATAAAAAGGGGACAGGTTTATTTTGTTCACTGCTAATTTCTGCTGAATAGCAGCAAAGGCAAATACACCCAGTGTTACACTGTGTAAAGGCTGTACAATAAAACAGCATAAGAATACACTACATATTGTTATCTGACCATTAGGCATTGTGTGTAAAAGCCAGATAATTTGTAATGTTATGTGCTGATTTAAGGGGACCATGAACTCCAGGTTAAAATTCTGGCCTAAATACATTGTGCTTCTTAGACCTAAACTTTGACACTTTTTTCCCCATTATTTTGAAAGAAAAAACATTTTCAAATGACTTCTAAATTAGGTACCACAAACACTCTTTTTAATGGGGGATTAAAGAGAAATACACATCTTTATAATTATACCCACATATCCACACTGACTGGGTGTAGCCCCAGGCAGATCAAAGAAGTTTGAAGGACACACAGTAGATTTAGATGTTAAACAGGGGCCCTGAACAGTATCAAAAAGCCTTGGAAAAAAAATCAGAATATTAGAAATAGCTTTCTCTAATCAATGGAAGTCACCATCTGTATGGCACATTGGGACATTTTCCATCTAGAAAGTTCAGTCCATGTTTATTGGTGACAGTGTTGCTAACAATCTCACAGTTATAAGAAATTTCGCTGTGTCTATAGACTTTGGCACAAAAGGCTATTTTGGGCGCTTTGAGGGACACATTCATAGCTAGCACAAAAATGCAACACAAATGCACCTGAAATAGCCCTCCTTAGAGTTATATTGAAACCACTTCTCAATCGCTTGAGCCAACACTTGGCATAAGTTAATATACAATAACAAAAAAGAGAAAGAAAAGTTAATTTGTCCTTTAGTATTGATTCCTCCTGCCGATCCTTCCACAGTCTCCCAGCTGTACACAGAAAGTATCAAACAAAAGTGGATCAGCGCCTGGGGCAACAGAGAGACCAGAAACACTATATAGTACAATAAGTTCCAATTAGATTTGGATGACATCCTGTGTGTTTGATACTTGGCAGCGGTTAGTTGCCTGGAAAAATATACAAACGTGTTTCCAGGCAACAATTGGCTGACAAGTGTTTCTCATGAGAATTCACTGTAAGGCCAAGAACAGATAGGGGGCTGGCTCTGCTGCTCTCAGCATGAAAAAAATATGCAGGCTGAGAGTAGCTGATCTGCTCCGTGCCCTATCTTCATTGACTTGAATAAGATCCACTTGCATGCAAACACGTAAAGAGCAGCAGAATGGAGGTTGGCCCAACTATGGAAAGCAGGAATTTTCAGGCAGACCTCCGCTGTTGTGTGCACACAAGCAGATCTTATTCAAATCAATGGAGATGGGTAGTGATGGGCGAATTTATTCGCCAGGCGCGAATTAGCGGCGAATTTGCGCGATTCGCCGCCAGCGAATAAATTCGCAAATCTCCCGCGAAAATTCGCGTCAAAAAATTCGCCGGCGTCAAAAAAAATTTTTCGAAAAAATGGACGCCGGCGTCGAAAACGGGCGCCGGCGTCAAAAACGGGCGCCGGCGTCGGAAAAACGGGCGCCGGCGTCAAAAACGGGCGCCGGCGTCAAAAACGAGGCGCCGGCGCCGTTTCGCAAATTTTTCGCCGTTTCGCGAATTTCGCGCGAAATTCGCGAATTTTTCGGCGAAGCGAAACGGCGCAAATTCGCCCATCACTAGAGATGGGGCACAGAGCAGATCCGCTTCTTTCAACCTGAAAAAATAAGCAGGCAGAGAGCAGCAGAACCAACGCGACATCTTTTGTGACTGTTTCAGGCCATGTAATGACTTGTTTTAGGGAAAATGTATTATAGATAAAATCAGTTTATAAAAAAAAATATGAGGATTGCTTTTTTCAAAAGTAATATTTAACTTTTTTTGAACAATGGTTCCTCGGGCCCCCCTGGCCTACCTTCCCTAAACACTGCATCCTCTTTCTAAGTCACAATTAGTTTTTTCAAATACAAATGTATACATTTACATTTTGGTAATAATGAAATGAGAAATTAATGGTAGGTGGAGGACCTTTAAAAGTGAATTCAGGGATCTAGGATCTAAGATTAAGAAAAGGTCTTTACCTGGGCCACATACAACTTTAGGAAGACAGCAGGACCCTAGGGAGCCAAATGTGTGGCTAAAGTCATAGGGAGCTATTTACTGATATCCAAATTTTTCTCATTAACTCAATAAAAAAAGCCAGATCAAACTTCCATCCACAATTTTACCTTATTTATCATTGAATAAACTTGACAGTTCGGAAAAAAAATCAAAATTCAAGTTATTGTTAAAAACTATTTTTCGGGTTTTATGACCGAAACGCTAGAATTTTTGAACAAAACTCAGCGCAGACCATGATATCTTCAAATTGGACATGGGACCTTTGCCATTGACTTCTACACGACCCCAACAGGTTGGAGATGGAGTATTTTTGGATTCTGACTTTTAGCAGAATTATGGTATAATAAATAGCGAGAAAGATTTCGAGTTTTTTTTTCATTCAGACTTTAATAATTAACCCCCTTCGTGTATGAAGGGGTTGAGTTTTTAGAGCACTGGCTAATTTTTACTTGGGGTCTGCAGTGCTAGTGGAGAGAAAGGCTAATTGACTGAGACAAGGGGGAGTATACGGGCATCTCACATATTTTTGTCAAGCACATTTCATAGGGTTAAAAAAGGGAACACAGGTAACTTGAAACATTTTAAAATGCTGCTTAACAACTATATTTGTGATTATATTCCCCTTCTAAGCAAGGAAAGGCATTGCCAAGTAAAACCTTTATTGTTTAATAGAAGCACTAGCGATGAGTAACACAAGGGTTGGTCCTTGGTCCTTTGTGTTTTAATTTGTTCATTAATAACCTTGAGGCTAGCATTAAATGTACTTTCTCTATTTTTACTACTGATACTAAATTATTTAAAGCAGATAAAATGTTGTCTTGCATAAAAATGGCATTCATTCAAGAGATGAAAACATAATTCTGCCTCTTTATAGGTCCCTGGTAAGGCCTTATCTAGAGCACACAGTGTAGTTTTGGACTCCAGTCCTTAAAAGGATAGAAATGAGCTGGAGAGAGTTCAGAGACGTGCAACTGCAATCTGACTGCTAACGAAATCTTAGAATTTAATTATTAGGAAAAACTGTCAACAAAACTGTTAACATTGTGTGCTGTAGAAAAGGTGCTTGTGAATGGACATGATTACTCTTTACAAATACATTGGAGAGAGAGATAGTGGTGTATTGTTTTTCCTATAGAATTTTCCAAGAGAAAAAGGATTCAAGAACCACAGACCCTATTTAGACAAAAAAAGCAGCAAATGTGGTTCTTCACAGTGAAGTCAATGAGGTTGTAAAATGTTCCGCTAGATGATGTTGTGATGGTACAGTAGATCTATATGTACACATACATATATACAGTACCTACATACATATATAGTTGAGGGTTGAACCTGATGGACTTTTTGTCTTTTTCCAACCCAAATTAACTATGTAACTATATAATATACAAATGAACAATTTACATAAGTTATAATATAGAAACAAAAAAATCTATGGCTATATGAAGGATAGGTCATGTCAGACAAATTTGATTGCTTTTTATGATGAGGTAAGTAAGATGCTGGACAGTGTGGGGGGGGGGCAGTAGATGTGATCTATTTGGATTTTGCCAAAGCATTTGATACTGTGCCTCGACTGCTTTCTAAATTAAGGTATGTTGGGCTTAATGGAGTTGTTTCCACATGGATAGGAAACCGGCTACAGGATCAGGTACAGATGGTGGTTCTTAATGGTACATTCTCTACTGGGAGTAAGGTTCTTAATGGGGTCCACTTTTATTTAACTTTTTCATTAAGGACTTAGGGGAGGGTATTGTAAGTGATGTATCAGTAGTTGCATATGACAACATACTATCCAGCCCAATTAATATCATCAGGATGTGGGATCCTTGCAACAGGATCTTGACAAACTGGCAATCTGGGCAGCTAAATGGCAAATGTAAAGTCATGCACATGGGATGTAAGAATATCCAAGCCACTTATGCCCTTAATGGGATTGCACTAGGCAAATCCATTATGGAAAAGGACCTTGGAGTCCTTGTAGATGATAAACTTGGCTGTAGCAAGCAATACCAGTCAGCAGCATCAAGGGCAAATAAGGCCTTGAGCTGTATTAAAAAGGGCATAGATTCACGGAAGGAAGGGGTCATTCTTCCACTGTATAGAGCAATGATAAGGCCCCATCTAGAATATTCTGTATTCAGCTTTGGTCTCCTGTGCTCAAACAGGACATTATTGTATTAGAGAGGGTACAGAGAAGGGCAACTAAGCTGGTAAAAGGTATGGAAAATTTCAGCTATGAGGAAACAGTGGCCAAGTTGGGGTTGTTCACGCTGGAGAAGAGGCGCTTAAGGAGTGATATAACTATGTATAAATATATAAGGGGATCATAAAATAATCTCTCTTTATTTAACAGTAGGTCCTTCCAGCTGACAAAAGATCACCCTCAGTTGTACAGGCTGATAAATTAGATAACTTTAAAAAGGCGTTGGATGGCTTTTAAGCAGGTGTGGGAATACAGGGTTATGGGAAATAGCTCATAGTACAAGTTGATCAAGGGACTACTCCGATTGCCATTTTGGAGTCAGGAAGGAATTTTTCCCCCTCTGAGGCAAATTGGAGAGGCTTCAGATGGGGTTTTTTTTTTTTGCCTTCCTCTGGATCACCTAGCAGTTAGGCAGGTTAAAAAATGTAAAAGGTTAAACTTGATGGATGTGTGTCTTTTTTTAAACCTAACTTACTATGTTACTATGTTACCATGAGAGTACTACAACAGAAACATTCAAACATTCATTATCTTAGCTATGAAGAAAGACTGGCCAAGTTGGGGTTGTTCACGCTGGAGAATTTGGGTTGAAAAAAGACAAAGTCCATCAAGTTCAACCCCTCCAAATGAAAACCCAGCATCCATACACACACCCCTCCCTACTTTCACATAAATTATATATACCCATACCTATACTAACTATAGAGTTTAGTATCACAATAACCTTTGATATTATTTCTGTCCAAAAAATCATCCAAGCCATTCTTAAAGACATTAACTGAATCAGCCATCACAACATCACCCGGCAGTGCATTCCACAACCTCACTGTCCTGACTATGAAGAACCCCCTACGTTGCTTCAAATGAAAGTTCTTTTCTTCTAGTCTAAAGGGGTGGCCTCTGGTAGAGTGATCCACTTGGTCCCCTGCTATTTGTCTATAATGTCCTCTAATGTACTTGTAAAGTGTAATCATGTCCCCTCGCAAGCGCCTTTTTTCCAGAGAAAACAACCCTAACCTTGACAGTCTCCCCTCATAATTTAAGTCTTCCATCCCTCTAACCAATTTTGTTGCACGTCTCTGCACTCTCTCCAGCTCATTTATATCCCTCTTAAGGACTGGAGTCCAAAACTGCACTGCATACTCCATATGAGGCCACACCAGGGACCTATAAAGAGGCATTATGGGTGATATGATAACTACAGTATGTATAAATATATAAAAGGGGATCATATAATAATCTCTCTAATGCTTTATTTACCAGTAGGTCTTATCAGCTGACGCAAGGTCACCCATTCCGATTAGAAGAAAAGAGGATGTATTCGAAAGGGGTTTTTTTACAGTGAGAGCTGTGAAGATGTGCTGTCTGGGCAAATTGGAGAGGCTACAGATGGGTTTTTGTTGCCTTCCTCTGGATCAACTGGCAGTTAGGCAGGATAAAAAAAGTTAAAAGGTTGTACTTGATGGACGTGTCTTTTTTCAACCTAACTTACTAGGTTACTATGCTACCTCTTTCGCTTCTTACACATTGGACTGAAAGGCCCTGGAACAGCCCAATGTGACATTAACTTAAGATATATGGCATAACGAAATCTTTCCCTTTAAGGTGAATAGAAAGCCTTGTAAGTAGCCCTCATCGGTTGATTGGAACACAGGTGTATCCCATAAGTGGGACAGTAACTGCCATTTCCATCTGCTGAGTAGCAGCAATGTTGATGATGTGTGTACCAAGTCCTAAATATACTGAATCAGACTCTTACTGCAATTTCATAAATTTACAGTGAAGAAAGCCAACTTGCTGTTGTTGCACTTCAGCTCCCTGACAATGCTTAACATCACTGTGTATATCCTTTTAACCAGAGACTTAAAAAGTCTAAAAAGCAAGCAAATTAACTTAAATAGCTGTCAAATGAGCTGCAACGGTTTTGAAGTCATGGCTTAAATTAACGATGATTGTCAATTTGCTTGCCAAGCTTAGCAGCAGCAGCCCACTTCCCAGCATCTCTTTCTCAGGCAAATGTTTGATCTTACATGGTGGCCCTTATAAAAATCCCACCAGAGGAAATTTATCCATTATGCCCCCTGGCCAGTCACCCACTGGATAAAGTAAAAGCTTATTTTTTACAAGTACAAGCCTATTTTTACAGGCAATAAACAGCATAATTTCCATTTTTTTAATTATACTACAGTATATTTGTATATGATATATACATGTAATTGATATACATGTATGCAAAGCATAACACACTACATGTATAAATGACATTTATAAATAACATTCTAAAGTTAACATTTTGCCTTATGCCCCTTACTCTATTTTCCTTTAATTACCAATACCCTCCATACAGTATATGTGGTCCTTGAAACATCATCCTACTCAACTTGCCTGTTATCATTTCGCTAATGGTATCAAGGATTGACCAAATCATCCCATGAATATGCATGGCAAATCAACACTATTAAAATTATAGAACAGCTTTCACCCTGCAGCTAAAGTTTACATAGAAGATAAGCCATAGTGTATGCTGTATGTAATACAGATTAATAGACAGTAATAGGAAACAACATTATCCTGGGAAAGAAAAAAACCTCTGCAAATGTTATACAGTTCCAATTTGTTCTGAAGGTCACTAAGTGCAGTACATGAATAAAGCTTTGTTTTCACTTACAGTCTACATCGTGCGGTAGCCAGGATAAATTCTTACCTGGAGAGAACACACAGCAACAAGATCCGACAGAGCAATAATGTTACTCACAAAGGTTTAGTGACTGCTCTACTCTAACTGATTGGTGTTTGCCTTCTTGAAAGGAAAACCCCTCAATGATGAGCATGCTGGTCGCACAATTCACATGGCTGCACACTCAATCCTATTCAGGCAAATCCCTGCCGTTTTTAATGGGGAAGACACTGAAGATTTATCTGTTCTGTTTGCAGCCAGGATACAGTAGTTCATCCAATTTTATGTTCTCCTTTATTAAAATGCAGAGCAGACGTGTCAGTTATCCTGAATTTCTCTTGATGAGTTTAAGCGTGTGCAGACCTTTGTGAAGGAAGGCAAAGAACTGTATATTTAATTATACGAGCAAAGCTTCCCTTCTGTGCAGATCAAGTACATGCCTGTGTCTCTGCTCGCACTCCTCTCTTTTCTAGTCTTTCTTGTTAGCTCAGATTACTATTAGTCAGATTGCCAGAAGCAGGGAAGTAGGCGTAAACTGGAATATTTCTTACTTTCTGACTTCAAGCCCATCCCAGAAAGAGAGGTAAAATGATGTTTGTGGATCATTTTACATGCTGTGAAGGCTCAGCTCCACCTTTCTACAAAACACAACTGCAAATTATCGGTTATTTAGCAGCTGAACTGAAGACATGTTATAAACCTCCCCACTCCCCCTCCCACTACCTATGGGGCAGCTTCAAAGCTGCAGGGCATTTTGCTCATAATGTAAGCCACTCTATATGCAGAAAGTACTGGTGACTCAAAAGTGATCAACTCTCACATCTCTAAACTACAATCCCTAGTAGCCCCCTTACTATCTCAGGCGTGTCTGCTTTCCTATAATGAGAGGAGTATTTGCCACGTTTTATATAAAACTTTATACTTGTAACCACTGGGTACATATGGTACACTATATATTAGAGCTGATATTACCAATGGAAATTTGGAAAACCATGTAATGTGTACAGTGCCATAAATATGAATGGGATTCACTTTGTGTTTTTAAAAAGTTGTCAAAAAATGACCCTTTTTATTATTTATTATTTTCATTTATTATTATATTATGCTTATTTTTTAAGCATTCATTATTATCTAGTTCAGAATATCTAGCTCAGGTCCCTGGAAAATAATAGTTCACACAAACAAAGTCCTCCCTGTTGTGGCCACCTTGAAATTGCATTTTGATTGCTGCTGTCTGCCTTGGGTCACTAATGAGTGACATGAATTAAAAATCACTTGTGACACCCAGTACGAGCAATTATTGGCCAAATTAAAACAGGATCATTAATTGACACTGGGCTTATTTGTACCTGGGTGGTAACCCATAACAAACAGTTAGTAATTATTTTTGTTAAGACAGATCCAGAAAGACCAAGGATAGCAAAAACTTGATTGGTTGTCACAGGTTACTGCACTTGCACAAACGTACATATTGTTAGCATTCATTTATTAATCCACAGTAGACTCTTTGCATTTTATCTGCCATTCCAATTACAGGTATGTATTCTATTATTTAGAAATCCATTATCCAGAAAGCTCCAAGATATGTAAAGGTCATGTCGCATTTGTAAGCAAACAATTTAAATTTCTTGACTGATTTTTTTTTTTCAGTAATAATAAAACAGTAACTTGTACTTGATCGTTACTTATTTGCATTAATTCATGTTGGTGGCAAAACAATCTGTTTTTGGAGTGTTCAACACTCCCAACCCCCCCCCCCCCCCCACACACACACACACACACAACCCAACTAAAACACACTTTTATTTGGCAGCAGCCTAATGTATTAACCATCATATAAATTTACAATACATGTTCCAACACAGTAACATTAGAGTAACTAACCAACTGTATCTCCACTACTAGTTGCTGAAGGCTGCTCTTATGGAGATCCCAGGTAATCAACCATAACTCAGAATCTTGAAGCTGGCACCCTTATTCTTACCCCTCCCCTTTTGACAGAGGCTAAACTCTGCAATCTCTAGCCTCAGTCCTAAACTACTTCCATCTTAGCTCTGAACAGTATGTCCCATGTCCCTTCTTTCTTTCAATAGCTGTGACTACTAAATGACCCCTTTTTCTTCTTCCTGGACCCAACAACGAGGGTGGGTGGGAGCGTCTGTAAAAGGTAAAATGGAGTCGGAATCTTCTTGCTCTGCCCACATAACTCCTTCTATCTCCCTCTGGCCAATCCTGTGCTGTATTACAACTCCCACAATGCCTTGCAACCTATTCCTTTCAGAAAAACAACTTCATGGTGCTTTCCCTTCACTTTCTTCCGGTCCTTAAGGGCCCCTTTATCAAGAAACCATCAGTCTCCAAGTATGCCAGATAACAGATCCTGTGCCAGTTTTTATTTGCCCTTAACCTTCTATATTTATTGACAACATAGGATCCATAGCACAATGAACATCTTTTTTATATTTTACCTGGAAACAATGTATTTGCCCTTATTTTGTTTTGCTCAGACTTGACTCTTGGTGAGCAGGGTATTCAGGGACATTCCAGGAATATTCTTTTTGGAGAGGGGACTGCTTTTCTCAAACATATTTAATTGGATTTGACACAAATATATGTCAAGGTACACACATGCACACACACACACACAGAAATTTACTGATTTGTATTTAGCCTAAGGAAAAATTAGTCACTGAATATAGTGAGAGAATGAAATGACCGAGGACACATCTGCAGAGAACAGAACTATTTTTCACTGGAAAAAAAGCCTTTTCACCTCAGTGCATATGCACCTGTATTTCTTCAGAAACATTGTCTGTTTCTGTTGACTCTCTCTTTTCTTCAGTGCCACACTCCCGTCTGTTGTTTACTCTCCCTGCCACCCCTGTGTGCCTGTTAATACACTCCCTTGTACACGTCACCATTTGAGCTCTTTAATGCATACTGTAGGTATGTAGGCCAATCAATGCATACCTGTTTGGAAAGTATATTGAATGTTATTGAATGTATGTTTTTTTATTTAAAGCTCTTTTTAACCCATGTAATAGTGGGGCACATCTGTGTTTTAGCTGTGCAGGCCTTGGCATTGCTATTGAGCTGATTAATACTCTGTGCAAGTACTCCAACACTGTCATTTCTCTGAAACGGTACATTGTTCTGTGTACAAGCGTTTCTGAGAAAATATAAGGTCAATTGTATATAAATGCTAATCTGGTTTTGTAAAATCATAATAATTATATTAACAATAAGTATTATTCTTGCTTAAGTAAACACTGCAACATTCAGTCCATTCTTTTTGTGACTATGGAATGATAGCAAGTTTTAAGAGATGGGCAGGCAGCAGGGGAAATGCTTAATGTTCTTCTTGGATACCTTTGATGTATTGCTGGGCCCAGGGAGACTGGTGCCAACAACATGAATCTTAGAAAGCTAAGTATTATTCCTACTTACTGTACTGTGTTTATCATACTTTCTTTCATAGTCAGTAAATGTATTTACTAGGTCATAAGCAACAGATGTGATTGGTAAACATACTGAATATGCTTAGTGTGATTACACATGCATCACGATAATTATATACATGACTTTTGTTGTTATATGTACTTATTTGCCCAAAATAAAACTGGAACAAACAAAAAATGTTAAGAAATATGTTGCCCTTGCAATGGGTGAAACACATAGGCACATTTTTTTTACCTTTGCACCTCCACTGTGCCAATCTTTGTTACTAATATTTTTATTTTAGAATTTTAATCTATCACTGAAAATATTTTCGTGTGTCTCAATGATCCATTAGGCAGGTAGGCAAGCAGGGACAGTAGGACAATCCCTATCCTCCTTCTCTTAAACTGGGACTGGCAGATTTTAGTTCTTGAGCATAGGGGAGGGGTCATGCAGACTGGGGTAATCTTTACCTCCTCAGTTCCAGCCATTAGGAAGACCTGCAGCTTCCACTCCCCTAGTCTCCTTCCCTATGTTGTTGTGGCTGATGTTAGATATCTTGTTGTAGCTGAGAGGAAACTTGACTCTGAGTCCCATGGGTTAAAAGGGTGTATTTGATAAGAAGATAGAGTAGCTTGGTAGGCCTAGGGTCCTGAGGGGAAGGTGGCCAGTTTCAGAACGGGCCTTACTTCTGGCTCATGGTCAGTCCTCTTGGAGGCAAGTTGGTATTGATTACTACTGTTAAGTGTTTCTTGTACAAACTACTATGTTACAAGAGTGTCACTTAGAGGGGGTAATCGGTTGTGGGGGTGCTGATTTTGGGACAGGGGCTGCATTTTCGACACTGTGCCTGTCATAACCCCCTATTTTTAAGAAGTTAGTTTAGGCCAATGTGGTCAGCGCCATTTCTATTGAAGGAGCCACCTGAGGTTACCGATTACCGATTATTTTTGCCATATTATAGGAAAGTCATTACCTTTAGAATTAGTTTTGTTCATGATTGGAACAGGATTGGCATACACCCTTCAAATATATGACAGCTTAGATGAGCAAGAACCCCCACTGAACACCTTTAGTGAGATCTCTACTGACCACGAAGCAGTAAATACATTGCATGGAGTTCACTAGGTTTTAGCCACATGTTTAGTATGACATAATAAGATATAAATATATATTGCATTTGTTCCTAGATTGAATTTTGGTTTGGAAATCAAACTTACATTATTTTATTTTTGTCATTTGTTTTCCGGAGGCAGCTTTTACACTAGTGCCTGAATCAGGATAGTTGCCTCACACAAGGATTCAGTGCCTGAGTATCATTAACTAGAATTCAGCTATCTGATAACCTGCAGTAAGTTATACAAGCAGCCAGCAATGGTTAAATTATGATTTATAAGTCAGTCATTGTAGGGTTCCATAAGATCTAGAATTCATAGTTTTTACAAGTCTCTTTATATTACTTACATCTGTCGTCTATTTGGCATTTATTATAAACAGTCGTTCTGTATGAATCTAATAATGGCTTTCACATTTTAAGGGCTCCTGCTGACAGTTTGTAAATGTACTCCATGGCACATATGTACCTAAACATTTTGCATTCCCTGGCCTGATTTCAAACTGTTTCTGCCTGACACTGAAAAGCTGTTGAATAGTCCATCTCTGCATAGATCAGCTCTGAACCTGCTCAAGACAGAATCCTGAAAAATCATAAAGGGTGTAATTGGATACCAAGAAATGTCCACTAAAATAATGAAAAACAAACCACAAAATACAAAAATTAAATCAAAATTAATTCAAGTCTCCATTTTGATTAATATATGTATTAATTTCTACTTTACATATTTATGATTTAAATCTTCTTTTCTTTTGCCCTTTTCTACTGACTGTAAACAGGGATTTTATAATGTAGTGTTACTGGCTTCCTAGCTGACAGAACCTGTTAAATCCATATGTGATGTGCTGACTTGTACATAAACCAGTGTCACCATGTCTCCCTGTATCTCTTGCTCTTTCTAACTGCTACTTATAGGTCTTTATTTATTGGTCCCCAAAAGTAGAAAATGCAGCTGGAATCTCTTTGATTGCAAATTTTCCTTGGTAATATAAGATACCTCTAATCTGTGGTTAGAATCTTCTTTGTCATTGCTGCATTGAAACAGTCCTTCTTTACTGACTGTAAACAGGGATTTTATAATGTAGTGTTACTGGCTTCCTAGCTGACAGAACCTGTTAAATCCATATTTGATTTGCAGACTTGTACATAAACCAGTGTCCTTGTGTCTTTGTGTTGGTCCCCAAAAGTAGAAAATGCAGCTGGAATCTTTTTGACTGCAATGCTTACATTACATAGCTAAAGATTATACCGAAATTAGGTAAGTGACAGAATACAATTTTGAACAGCAGATATGTCAATACTAGTGTTTATCTCATTTGAAAGGCATAACTCTAGTATGTACTGCATTGCTAGTCAATCTCCTCTATTTTCATTAATTTACCTGTTCAAACGCTGCATTTAAGAGAAAAAAAAAAAATCAGACTACAAGAAATAAAATCCCATGATGCAGCGCTCCTTCACCAAGACCAGAGCATGCACCCAAGGGGGCACATTTGCTAAGGGTTGGATATCGAGGGTTAATTAACCCTCGATATTCGACCCTTGAAGTAAAATCCTTCGACTTCGAATATCGGAATCAAAGGAATTACCGCAAATACTTCAATCAAAAGATTGAAGGAAAAATCCTTCGAATCGAACGATTAAATCCTTCGAATCGAACGATTTGAAAGATTTTAATCCATCGATCGAAGGATTTTCCTTTGATCAGAAAAAGCTTAGCAAACTTATGGGGAAGGTCCCCATATTCTAACATTGAAGCTCGGTAGGTTTAAAGTGGCGAAGTTGGTAGTCAAAGTTTTTTTTAAAGAGACAGTACTTCGACTATCGAATGGTCGAATAGTAGAACGATTTTTAGTTTGAATCGTTCGATTCAAAGTCGTAGTCGAAGGTCGAAGTAACCTATTTGATGGTCGAAGTACCCCAAATTCGAAGTTTTTTTACTTCGAATTCTTCCCTTGAGCTTAGTAAATGCGCCCTAAGGTGTCATTAGTAAGTGTTACATGAGCATAAAAGAACTTTGTCATTGTGCTTTGAACTTTGTGAGAGGAAACATGGCATCTGCGACTGAGAGGTATTAGATGATATTATCAGAAAGCAACACTGGAGATATAAGAGCAAGTTTGTAAAACTAAGCTAGGGATCAGGTACAGTAATTGGAAATCTATTAGATAATAGAGACTTGGTGGTACAGCTTTTCTTGTTTTCCTTAAAGATCAGTTGCTAAACGGTTGCTAGCATCAAAGCAAACCTTTCCCTTGTGATTACATTAACATAATACAAAGGACAGGCTCTGATGATCAGTATATCCATAGTCTGAATTGCCCAGTAACCCACAATACAAATATTCCTCTTGAATATGCAACCAGCTTCTAAAGCAGAGGAGCAACACCTCCATTCAGAAGTTCAGATATAAGGGTTGCTAAACAGAGTAAAAACATTGTTAATTAAATTAACATTGTTAATGTTAATTTATGTTTGGCATGTCATTTTAAATGCAAGTGTATATTTTAAAAATGTAAGTGTCTTATTGTGTCAGAAAATGGTGGAATTTGGTAGCAGAAAGCTATCTTGACATTTACACCAATGCATATCAACTTGTGTGTAAATGGAAATCTTTCTAGCATTTCACTTACTCAAGAATTCTCAAGTTGTTTAAAATTCTCAAATTACCTTACCATTAAATTCTTTGGAATCCTTGCACAATGCGAGGAAACCTTTACCGGCTTCTTCACACTTGATCAAATTCACACAAAAAATTATAAATATTGAAGACCGATAAAAACACATGAGAAACATAATGCAATGTTTCTCTTGGGTGAGATACAGCTAGGAAAAAGAGAGAATTATATTATATATATTTGCACAAAACCATGGGTACTGTCCAAATGTGCTTGCAGATGGTGACCAATTAGCCATAAGGAAATAAAATGAGTTGCTCTGTCAAGTAATGCAGTTAATAATGATATTAAGATAAACTAAAATTACATTTTTATTAATTACAGTAAAAGTTCAATTCAAACAAGGGGGTGATAATTCTCTAGACAATAAAGTATTCAATCTACCAGGCATTTCTATAATAAGGTCCTCCACTACTACCTTTGGCATCAATTCATTGAGCAATTCATTAATAAAGTTGACCTTACACTAGCTGATCTGTGGTTTATCAGCACAAGTGACAAACTATTTTGTGATTTAGCCATTCTGGTGGCATTGACCATACTGAGCAGATCTAATAGGATGTGATTGCAAGCTGCAGTACTTCTCACTTGGTCATCTACTGATCCACCCAGCAAAATTAGCAACATCAGAAGAAATGTTCAGTTTGCACACACCAACCTTGATGCCAAAGAGTCCTAACATGCCATCTGAGCATACCAAGACTTATCAGAAAGCATGAGCAGAATTGGCCAAACCACCAAAACAAATCTCAGCACATACAGTATGACAAGTTACATAGTTAAATTGGGTTGGGTCCTTCAAGTTCAACCCCTCAAAATGAAAACCCATCATCCATACATACACCCCTCCCTACTTTCACATAAATTATATATACCCATATATATATATATATATATATATATATATATATATATATATATATACTAACTATAGAGTTTAGTATCACAATAGCCTTTGATATTATGCCTGTCCAAGAAATCATCCAAGTCATTCTTAAAGGCATTAACTGAATCCGCAATCACAACATCACCCGGCAGTGCATTCCACAACCTCACTGTCCTGACATTGAAGAACCCCTACGTTGCTTCTTCTAGTCTGAAGGGGTGGCCTCTGGTGCGGTGATCCACTTTATGGGTAAAAAGGTCCCCTGCTATTTGTCTATAATGTCCTCTAATGTACTTGTAAAGTGTAATCATGTCCCCTCGCAAGCGCCTTTTTTCCCAGAGAAAACAACCCTAACCTTGACAGTCTACCCTAATAATTTAAGTCTTCCACCCAGTTTAGTTGCATATCTCTGCATTCCAGGTGAGGTCTTACCAGGGACCTATAAAGACGCATAATTATGTTTTCATCCCTTGAGTTAATGCCCTTTTTATGCAAGACAGAACTTTATTTGCTTTAATAGCCACAAAATGACACTGGCCAGAATTAGACAACTTGTTATCTACAAAAAACCTAGATCCTTCTAATTTAAAGGAGAAGGAAAGCTACGGAGGCATTTTATTGCCAATAGATTAGCTGCAATAGGTGCAAGCTAGCATGCTATATTTATTCTGTAGAATGTTTTACCATACCTGAGTAAAAAGCTCTAGAAGTTCTCTGTTTGTTTAAGATAGAAGCTGCAGTATTAACTTGGTGTGACATCGCTTCCTGCCTGAGTCTCTCCCTTCTCACTTATAGCTCTGGGCTCAGATTACAGCAGAGAACGGAGGGGGAGGGGAAGAGGAGAAAACTGAGCATGCTCAAGCCTGGGGCAAAGAGGTTTAAACTGAAGGCAGGAAGTCTGATACAGAAGCCCATGTGTACACAATAGAAGGAAAGAAATGCTGTGTTTCTTTTGAAAGAGGACTCAGAGCAGCACTACTTTGAGGGTTTACTGGTATATTTATTTGGACCTTTCTGATAAGGCTTACTTAGTTTTAACCTTTCCTTCTCTTTTAAGGAAATTCCCAACACACTGCCATTTGCCCATTTATATTATTTTTGCCAAAGTGCATAACCTTGCATTTATCAACATTGAAACTCACAATTTAGTATTATCTGCAAAAAATTATCTGTAAAAGTTGAAAAGCAAGGGACCTAGTACAGATCCCTGCAGTACTCAACTAACAACACTGGTCCAATTAGAAAACATTCCATTTAAAAGCAGTCTTTGTAGTCTATCTTTTAGCCAGTTCTCTATCCAGGTACAAATACTATGTTCCAGGCCAACATTCCTTAATTTAAAAAGTAACCTTCTGTGTGGCACTGTATTAAATGCTTTAGCAAAGTCTAAGTAAATCACATCCACTGCCATCCCAGAATCGAGGTCCCTGCTTACCTTCTCATAAAAAGAAATTAAGTTAGTCTGGCAAGATCTATTACGCATAAAACCATGCTGGCACAAACTTATAGTATTATGATTTGCTATGAAGTCCAGTATCTTATCCTTTATTAACCCTTCAAAAACTTTTCCTACCTCTGACATCAGACTAACTGGTCTATAGTTTTGAGGGAACGGGATCCTTTTTGAATAGCGGCACCACATTAGCAATTTGCCAGTCTCTCTGTACCATGCCAGACCTCAATTGATCCTAAAAAAATAAGTACAGAGATTTGGCAATCATAGAGCTAAACTAAACTAAGTACCCTGGTATTAATACCATCTGACCCCGGACCTTTGTTCCAATATGTTTTAAATTACCACATGTGTGAACTATGCATCATCAGTTGTATTACTAGAATTGGGACTATTAAGAAGGAAACTTTTATTAACTGGTTCCTCATTTGTGTAGACAGTCAAAACATATGAGTTTGTTAATAGTTTTGCTCTAGTAAAGATGAGGAAAACATACATACTATGCTTTAATATTCCTATCTGCACTCAAAAATGTGTATTAAATGCTTCAAATGTTATCTGACCATTTAAAGGAGATACTCTTATTAAGTATAAGTTTTAGAGGCCTGCTCATTAAAAGGTTGAATGTTCGTGGTTTTAGAGGTTTTTGAAACCACGACTAAACTCACTTTCTCTAAAACCATGAATGTCAAGACATATATAAAAAATCCAAACAGAAAAAACACGAATGGGAAAAGTAAAAAAAATAACAAGAAAATTGAGACTTTTTCATATTGTCGCACAAAAGCCAGCATCAAAAATATCTGAAAAACATTTAAAAACAAAAAACAAAGAAAGATCCATTTTTTGTAAGGAACATCTGCCATTGAGTTCTATGTGTTTTTGACAGGTTTTAACCGGAGTATTTTAGTACTGCATACTAAATATTATTTGTTGCATAATAAATCCCAAAAAAAGTTGTACTTTTTTCCCACAACTTTGTCGGATTTTTGGTGTCAAAAACCCAGATTTGAAAAATTTGCCTCTTAGTGTGATGCAGATAGATTATCTAATTTGGAATGTAAACATACATTAGTTTGAATGATATTCTAGAAGAAAATACTGCAGGGTGTATGAAATAAATATAAAACAATAGTAGCAACAACAATTGTATCTCGTAAATGAGCCTAGTAACTAAATTCCATATGCAATGTACGGTTGCAGACAGGCAGGATAAAAAGGTAAGAAGCAAAACTATAAAACTGTAGATCTGTTTTAGAGTATCATGATCTCGTTATCCCATGCCTTTTTTTTTTTTTATCTGCTGGCTTTTGCGTGTTAAAAAAATGTTGCTTTGAAGGTACAGGCAATGTGCTGGTAGTATTTAACATCTAACTATTTGGAGTTCAGAGGAAACCTGCATAGTTGCATTTGCTGTATTTGTCCCAAGTACTCTATGTACCATAATCTACACATCTAGCTTGAAAGACCTGTCACACCAGAAAATGACAATGGCCTAAAACCATTTATGCATGCTTACACCTGATGAAGACAGAGGTTCTTTTTATATGTATGTATTTACTGTTTGTATGTATGTATGTATGTATAACTTTATTTGTAAAGCACTGTTAAGGAGCCGTAGCACTGTACAGTGCATAAAAGTACAATATATAATAAGTATATATGTGGAAGACAAATCACATAATAAATATACACATAATATATTTTAGGACAAAGAGCTTAAGTGCTATGTGGTAAGAGACATAGTGGTGACGGAGGTCCCTGCCCCTTATAGCTTAAAGTCTAAGTGGATGGGAGGTTTACATACAGGTACAAATTGGAGATGAAAAAGTGCACAAGGTAAGGCATAGTCAGTAGGCACAGGACTAAGCTAATGTTCTAGTGCTCCTAAAGGTAGACTTTTTTTTCTTGAAGAGATTGAGAGAATATTATGAATTAGGGAACAAGCCTTCTAAGATTCTATCAAATATAATAAAAGCACAAAAAAAATAAAACCTTTATAGCACAAATGAAAGATTTTTAATAAAAAATACATCATACTCACTCAGGAATAGCGAAATACTTCCAAGATTTTTAGCACTCTTTATATAACTTGAATCCAGGGCCGCAAAATCATAGTAAACGGGAAAAAAATGGAAAGGTATTTACAATTAAAACTTGCTAAGATAGCAACAAAAATACAAAAACAATTAGAAAATAATTTTACTAAAAAAGAACTTATAAAGGTAATCAACAATAAACCACCTAACAAGAGCCCATGTCCAGATGGATACAGAGCAGGTTTTTATAAAGAATTTCAACATCAGATAATACCCTCTTTATTTTTCATTTTAACACAATCTCAGAAGTGAAGCATTTCCATAGACAGACCCAAGAGGCCCAACTTATTTTCATAAACCAAATAAAAATCCAACAAATTGCGGGAGTTATAGACCAATATCTTTAATCAATTGGGATCAAAAACTATATGCCAACATACTAGCCAATAGGCTACAATACATTATACCATCTATAATTCATCCTGACCAAGCAGGCTTTGTGAAAGTGAGAGAAGGAAAAGATAACACAACCAAAATTATAAACTCAATACATTATTCCATACGTAAACAGATTCCTTAATTATTCTTAACTTAGGAAGAAGTGAGGGGAGCACCAACCATCAAACACAGTATATGGCGTGCAAGGCCAAATAATAACTATATACAAACAAAGGGAGACAAATTGAAAGAACTGGCCCTCACTGTTGCACCTTCCCATATATAACCTCCGAATTAATTAGAAGTATAGAATTAAAACATAACTTTTAATCAGCATTTTAAATGGATGTCCAAACAAAAAATGTTTAAAAAGACAGCTAGAAACAGGACGTTGATTAACCTGGTAAAAGGAGGGTTGTCACGAGTAGGGATGTAGCGAACTGCCGTTAATGTGTTCGCGAACGCCGTTCGCGAACACCGGCAAAAAAGCGAACAGTTCGCGAACAGTTCGCGAACTTCGAACGCTCGATAAAATCGTTCGATCGAACGATCAAAGGATTTTATTCGTACAATCGAAGGATTTTCGTTCGAATCGAACGATCGAAGCTATTCGATCGAATGATTTTAATTCAATCGAATGCTTATAATCGTTCGAACGGAAATCGTTCGATTTTAGCGATCGAATGGTCGAATGGTCGAATGGTCAAACTAAATTTTACTTCGAATCGAACGCGAACACCAATTGGCGAACGTCGCGCGACGTTCGCGAACATTCGGCGGACGCGAACAGTCGAAGTTCGCGCGAACTAGTTCGCCGGCGAACAGTTCGCTACATCCCTAGTCACGAGTACTGCTGAGCAACAGTTTAAACAAGTGATTGGTTAATCCTAGTGGGTGTTGGGTATTGATTATGAACCAGATTAGTAAATGGCTACCTTGCCGTACTGGTAACTACTGGCTAGTTAAAGATTCTAACCCACGGTTCATTCTGCCAGTTCCAACCCCTTCACCCTCATAGTACACCACCGGCTCTCAAGTGCCCTTCAGTAGTAAAGCCATGTTCCTTCGGCACTTAATTTTCTGCCAAGAGCTAAGGTTCTTGCCCACGGATCCTTTGACCACATCCAACCCCTTCACCCTCGTGACGCACCCTCCCGATCCGTTTTCCCATTAAAGTCCCTATCAGACGTCCTGCCTAACTGAAAACTAAAAGGTGCGCCTGACGCGCGTTTCACCCGCCAGTTGCGGCCTTTGACAAAGCCCGCAACTTTTTTAATTCTATACTTCTAATTAATTCGGAGGTTATATATGGGAAGGTGCAACGGTGAGGGCCAGTTCTTTCAATTCCTCTCCTTTGTTTGTCTATTCTTAACTTAGGCCTTTGGATTTGGACCATATCTAATAGCAAGAATAATGGCACTGTACAATTCCCCATATACTCTTATTAAAGGGAACGGTATTCTCTCTTCACCCTTTGAGATTACAAATGGAACAAGACAATTGTGCCCCCTCTCTCCAATCCTGTTTATTCTAACTATGGAGACATTAATAACAGCAACAGCTAAAAATGGGCACTCAGGATCATAAAGCAGCCGCATTTGCAGACAACTTACTTTTAGTCATATCTCACCCAGAAGTGTCTTTACCAAATGTGATAACAGAATTCACCATGTTTAGTGAAGTTTCAAACTTTAAGATAAATTTCTTTTCGGAAATACTAAATATTACTATCCCAGAAAACCTGGCTAAAAACCTTGAAAAATCCCTTCCCTTCAAATGGGCTGCACAGTCAAAAACATATCTAGGAATTAAAGTGCCTTAGCATCCAGACAAGTTATATGAGACAAACCACATTCCACTCTTAAAAGAAATCCAGACAACACTAAACAAATGGAAAGCAAAAACAATATCATGGTTCGGAAGACTAAACGTCTTAAAAATGGTAATGATGCCCAAGTTGCTATATCTATTTCAAATGTAAAACTTTCACAGGCGTACTTTCAAAATATAAACTCTTTATTTTCACAATTCTTATGGGCGATCAAGAATGAAGTTGTCATACTTGATCAAATCCAAACCAGAAGGAGGTCTAACTTTACCAAGTCCAGAAAAGTATTACATTGCAACTCACCTTCATAAAATTTGGCTTTGGAAACAAGACTCAATCTTCAAGCTATGGAAAGAAATTGAACAATATGAGATACAATATAACTTAAGAAACATTATGTATATTCAAATAACAGGCCTACCTCCCAAACTGAAAACACATTCCACAATAGGAGCAACATTGGCGGTATGGAACAAACTACAAAAGGACCATAACATTGCCCCTTTCTTCTCCCCAGAATTGGAACTAGCTAGAAACCCAGGTTTTCCACCCAGCTGCAAAAGAGGACAACTAGAGGACAACTAGTTACCACCTGCTTCCACTCCCCCCATCTTCCTTTTATCCACTCCCAGCATCAGTACAGTATTTGTGAAGTTTAATGTGATAGCTTGGGTAGAGATTGGAAGTTGACCACTGTATAAATACATATTGGTGGAATAATGAACCACTGTTTGCAAAGTTTTATTATTTTATTTTCTTTGATATTCTTTGAATTTTGTTCCCCCCCTCTTTTTATTCTGTACCCCATATAACTTGAAAACGAAAATAAAGACTTACTTAAGATTGATTGGAGGGGAGAGAGAGATGGGAGTCAGGAAAATCAGTTACTAGGATATTGCAATAATCTAAACGGGATAAGAAAAGGGCATGGATTAGTGTTTTGGCTGTTGTTTGTTGTTTGTATCTTGGCTATTTTATGGAAGAAAAAGCGACAGGTTTTTGCAGTATTATTAATATAATTAGAGAAGGAGAGGGACTGGTCAAAGATGACCCCCAAGCAGTCTTATGACTTATTCCTAAATGTGAATTTTTTGAAATATCAACAAATATTGCAGTTCCCATCTGAAGATTGAATTTGAGGTCTAAAACGGCTACATCTATTCTGCTTGTTGTAACCTAGGCAAAATAAATACTTTATAATTTTGGTCTTAATTTTGATCCTAAAAGAATTATGTCTTGCGTTATTCCTTTCGACTTCATAAAGTTATAAGGGGCTGATTTACAAAGATAAGGGCCAAACGGCATAGTTCACTGATAGCAATGTATCTTAGGAGTTAAATTGATGCACGCTTTGCAGTGTTTTGTCTTGTAGTTTATAATATTACTTTGGTCTGAACTGCCCTGCCCCATCCCCAGTCCTTTCTTCAAAGCATTTACATTCTTGTATGTATAATTTGGTTTAATTTGACACATAATCACATATGTCTCTGTTCTGGCTCCTGAACTGGTGCCATAACCAGCAAAATATATACACTGTGTCCAGGCTCCTCATCTACAAATCATTTTTTTCCCTTATTCTCAATTTAAATGTTGCCATAGACTGTTTGGGTCAATGAAAATTGTGCCTCAGAACTTATTAATAAACCATATATGAATGTGTGTGCATGTGTGAACGTTTGTGTGTGTGTGTGTAAAACAGTTTATATTTAAAAATAGAGGAACAGCTGGATCACAGGCGCAGTTCTTTCTGTGTTTTTGTATGTAAAAAAAAGAGTGGAGTCATTATCAACTAGTGTCCAATGCTGTCATTTGCTGAAAGAACTTGCGTGGACCCTCAAAATTAGAAGCTGCCTCAGTGTGCTGTCTCAGTAGTTAAACGTTATGTTAAAATGTATATGTTTAATTCTTATATGCTTACCCATTATTATGCTGCCACTTAGTGACCAAAGCTATATGGCAAACTCTGTATTTCCTTGTTTGTAAACCCTCCTTTGAGGTTAGGAAAAGGAATATTCTTTTTGACCTGCAGCACTTGTACATCCACCGCTACATGTGTTCATCCACTCCAAATAAAGCACCTTTGTGGATTCAAAGTGTCTGGTGAGTTCACCTGGCAAAGATTGCTCTCAGTGGTTGTTACAGCTCCATACAGCAGGGTTGCCAGGTTTCCAGCCAAATTGGGCTACTATTTTAAAGCCCAGGCAGGTTTTGAAAGTTTTTTAACTTCGAAATTCGATCCTTAGTAAATGTGCCCCTAAGTGTACAGAGAGCAGCAGTGACAAGCACATTGCAGCAATGCAATGCAGCTCCTCTTCCTGACATTCCACAGTCTCCAACTCCTGTCTCAAATCATACCGGGGAGGAACAAGGATGTGTTCCAGCTTCAACAAAGATTTCTTCTTAAGGCTATAGTCCCAAGTGCTGTGCCAAGGTATGCCTGGTCCAGGTATATAGTTACATAGTTACATAGTTAAATTGGGTTGAAAAAAGACAAAGTCCATCAAGTTCAACCCCTCCAAATGAAAACCCAGCATCCATACATACACCCCTCTCTACTTTTAATTAAATTCTATATACCCATACTAACTATAGAGCTTAGTATCACAATAGCCTTTGATATTATGTCTGTCCAAAAAATCATCCAAGCCATTCTTAAAGGCATTAACTGAATCAGCCATCACAACATCACCCGGCAGTGTATTCCACAACCTCACTGTCCTGACTGTGAAGAACCCCCTACGTTGCTTCAAATGAAAGTTCTTTTCTTCTAGTCTAAAGGGGTGGCCTCTGGTATGGTGATCCACTTTATGGGTAAAAAGGTCCCCTGCCATTTGTCTATAATGTCCTCTAATGTACTTGTAAAGTGTAATCATGTCTCCTCGCAAGCGCCTTTTTTCCAGAGAAAACAACCCCAACCTTGAGAGTCTACCCTCATAATTTAAGTCTTCCATCCCTCTAACCAATTTACTTGCACGTCTCTGCACTCTCTCCAGCTCATTTATATCCCTCTTAATATCCTGAAGGTTAACCAAGCAATAAAGACTTATGTTATGATCAAAGCAACAGATTTCTTGCAAGACCAAAGTTCCTTGACATTTTTGACATCAAAGGAGATGCAGAACCATATATACGCTTAATACCTGTGCTGGTCTTATAGGGACCCTGGGCAGAATAGCTAATGGGTACATTGTCTCCTTAATCAAAAGTAACATTCATCTGCCTTTACCTATGCTAATTGAATACGATTAGATACCTCAAACTCATGTATTGAGAAGTGGACAAGTAACTCACTTCAGATCGTGCCCTCATCATTTGTAGGTAAAGGAGATCATTAAGATATGATCCCAGAATCCAGTGTTACTCTGTCTCTTGTGATGACAACTTTGGGGATACAGTATTTCATACTACAAACAATGACAACAACATTGCACCTTCTTTTGAGGATAAAGAGTTCATCAGAATAATGGACACCAAATTATTTAAAGACAACCCTAACAGTTGGGTTGCACCCTTGCCATTCTGTAGAACAAGAGTTAAACTTCCAAGCAATCGTGAGCAAGCTGTGTCCAAATTTGCCTCACTGCAGAGAACCCTTAAAAGCAAGCCTGAAATGCTGCCTTTATGAAGAAAATATTTGAAAATGATCATGCTGAACCAGACCCACCACTACAAGAACATGATGAATGCTGGTACCTTTGGCATGTATCACCCATGCAAACCAAAACAAATCCTGGTTTTATTTGACTCAAGTGCCAAGTATCAAGGTATGAGGCTCAATCATGTTCTTCTCACTGGTCCCAAGCCAACTAGCAACCTTGTTGGAGTACTTATGAGGTTCAGAAGGGAGCCAGTTCCATTCACAGCCGATATCCAGCAGATGTTCCATTGTTTTATCATACAAGAGGACCACAGAAATTTTCTCCGATTCCTCTGGCACCACAACAATGACAGTAATGGAATATAAAGTGCATATCTGTGGTAACAGTCCATCACCTGCTATTGCAACATATGGCCTAAGAAGGACTGCTTGTGAAGGTGAAAGTGAGTGTGGCACAGACGCACAACACTTTGTAGAAATAGACTTTTATGTGGATGACGGCCTAAAATCTTTACCTACAGATGAAGAGACCATTGACCTGCTCAGAAGAATACAAGGTATGCTTTCTGAAGCTAACCTCCGACTCCACAAGATTGCTTCAACCATACTGCTGTAATGAATGCCTTTCAGTCTGATGATCATGCCACAGAATTTAAAGACTTAAACTTGGGAACAGACAAGCCACCCATTCAAAGAAGTCTTGGCTTAAGATCGTACAATTCTTTTACTTCTTCCTGATGAGTCCAGATTTTTCTCCAATAGCCGGATTTTTGGGCTAATTCCAGCACAGCCCACAGAATTCAGAACTATATTGAAAACAGCCTATTTACCATTTTTTATTTTTATTCTGAACAATTCCTTTAAACATAGGTAGACAGCAAAGAGACTTTTACCTGCTATTTATAGAAACAGTAGGACATCATGATAAGTGTTTAATGCAAATTAATCATGAGTTCAGGACAATACTAAATAAGATTACTGTATAATCATAAGAGGCTTACAGGCCAAGACGTGACCAGACAGACACTCATCATATTTTCTGTACTGATTGACTTATAAGATTGCTTTATTTCTGATGTAGGAGTAGGATGGTTTTTGTTTTTGAGTACAATAAATGATGTTTTCTCAGAAGGCTTGGCCATCAGGGAAATGCAGTACAAAAGCATTGCTAACATAGATATGTTCTAACTGAAAGGTATAAATGCAAACGTGTTTACTAAAAGGGATGGTATCATGAAAATAATGTGTTTGTCTTTGCTTGAAATCAATGTGCATGGTTTCATGAAAGAGAATAATATTGCAATTCTGGCTCAGTATCACCTGAAAAATATTCCACGAGTTATTGGTTCCTAGTTCTCTTATACCACAACATAGAAGTCTGTTTTTTTTTTACAGATAGAGATAGAAGAAGAAAGGAATAGATAAAAATATGAACATTAGGATATGATTATAGTAGACATTTTCTTTTAATATTGAATAGTATTAAGAAAAAGGTTTAGATAAGGATCATAGATTAAACCAAGTAGAAAATGTGTCAATTCCATGTGTTGACCAACAACATGAACTGTACAGCAACTAAATCTGGAGTCCCATTGGTTGTTCATGCCTGGCTTAAATGTTTGATTTTAGCAATACCTCCTGCTCCTAATGAAAGAGACAGACACAGAGAAAATAAATCAACATATTCTTTGTACAATGGTTGTACATACTAGGCACGGATTTGTGGCGAGGTCACAAAGGCCCATGCCTAGGGCAGCAACATTTTAGGGGTGGCATCCCGCCCAGCCCTATCCTTGGAGTGCTGGGGAGACTCAAAGTTCCCCAGTGCTTTCCAGCACGCTGACGCGTGCGCGAAGGAGGGTTTACGCACAGTACCTGTTCTGTGCTAGGACCATGCGGTGGTGGGACACGCGTGTTCAACCGCAGGTGCAGGTACCATGCAGGGGGGCGTGCGCAACCATGTGGCCTCAGTGCGATGCACTATTGAATCCTGCCCTGTACATACTCTGTCTATAACAAGGTAAATCACAAAGTATTAGGAAAAATATAGTTCAAATAAATGTATGGAAAAAAAGATTGCACACTTTTTCTGAAATGGAGTTTTCCATTTCGTACAAGTAATACAATGAAAGAAGAAGAAGAAAAATAGCTCTGAAAGGATATTACAATCCAGCTGTACTCTTCACAATACAGGAGACTGTGCAAGCTGCCAGAGCATCTTAAATCAGTGTGTTGAAAACTGCTTTTATTGCCTGCTGCTGAGCTCCTTAAACACTGGCATGTCAAAGGCAAATATCCCTTATCTATAGCATATGTACAAGTATCCCACGTTTTTAGGTTTTGAGGTATCCCACGTTAAGAGCCACCAGAGGGTTAACCAGGCAGAGGTGTGGACTGGACATCCAAGGGTGTTTTAAGGAAGCGAGCATCAGTTGAATGGAGTCTCTGAAAGACCAGATTTTTTACTCCCTGCATTCTGGACACTATTTTGTTGAATTGAGCTATTTTATATTTTGGGCTTGTGTTGCTGAGTTCAAGCCTATTTTTCTGTTGCCATGTTACTGTTACTTACAAGAAAAGCTCTTTTGAGTTGAAAAATAAATGGATTTTTTTCTTCACTCTGGAGTGGCCTGCATTTATGGTGCAAATCCTGGATTGATCCCCAAAACTTCACACACATATAATACTACTACTACTACTAATAATATTAATAATAAATGTATTATAATGCATTTCTTACAATACACATATAGCCCATTCTCTTGAAAGCAAACTATGTAATATTAGGCTAAATAATGTGTTAGGTGTAGGGATAGTCTACCAACCTTAACATATGGAAGTCCCATGACAATTGAAGCCCATGCCTTCAAAGTCTCCCTCAAATTTTATATTTTTATGGCCACCTTGTAATGACATCATGAGGCACCCACATAATGTACTCCGTAGGGCTAAAATATAATTAGTAAACAGTGCAGCAACCTAGGGCACACTGAGGGGGTTATATACTAAAATCTAATTTTTTTTAATCTTTAAAAAAAATATTTTTTAATCTCATATTTTAAATAAATAAAGCTTGACCAAACTCTCATCCACAATTTTGCTTTATTCATCAATGATTACTTTATAAAATTGAGTGGAAATCCAAATCGTAAAATTGTTTCGGACTCTTTTTCCTGAATTGCTTGTTTTTCTTGGGTTTTTGTTAGAAAACCACACATTTTTCAGATTATCGGTCTTAAACCCAGAGCAAACCACAATATCTGGGGTTTTAGCAGCATCGGATTAGGATTATAAAAAATCTTGAACAAAATTTGGGTTTTTTTCCACAAAAGATTTTAGTTTTTGCCTCAAAAAACAGAAAAAATGTAGTGTAGTCTACACAAGGAAGAGACTGGCCAAGACAAGAAAAATATAGACCCACACAATAGTAAACAGTAACTCCCCTGATAAAAGACCGGAACATATTTAAGTCCCGATCTTTGTAAAGCTTTTTTAAGGCTAGTAATGTAGCAGTACTGTTCATTAAAAATATTGTAACAATGTCATCTAATGTAATCTAATTACACATCAGCAATAATCACTACAACTGCTACAGTCCCACAAGAGTGAAGGCAAGAGTAGGGAAGCTCATTAAAGGATATTAGATGTATCAACAAAGATAATATTTTAGACTAGCAATGTTGCTTCTGGGAGTTATAAGCAAAAACGGTATGCACTTTGACAAGTGGTAGTCAAAATACAAGCTTCATAATGAAGCACTGTGCACAGTATCAGCCACACACCAGCCATAAACGTATGTATAACTTCAATCAGTCTTAGAAGACAACAATTATATTTTATGAGATATCCTGTATACTAGCTGCTCGCCCTAACCACCAGGCCAGGAGAGCAGCCAGGAAGTACTCATTTCTGCTGGGTCTCAGGTTTAGTCATTTCACCCCAGCATCCTTATTGGTGGGTCAAGGTCAGTCAATCAGGGCTGATACTAACCTATAGAAGGCCAACCCTCCTCACTGCCAATTCCTGAGAATTCAGCACCAGATTTGCTTGGCGGGCGGGCACCCCTAGGCCGCACGGTCCTAGCGCCAGCCCGCACTACCTCACACAGGCGCAAGATCGCTGGCAGCGCTCCCCACAGAGCAGCTGGGCGGCATGCCGCCCTGAAAAATGTGCCACCCTAGGCCCGGGCCTGTGGCGAGGCCACAAATCCGGACCTGTGATTGAGCATTGACCTTACTAAGCACTGTGGGACTGCCCCTATTTCTGGTCCCCTGCTATGACCCTGGCTGTGCCTTGTCTTGTCCAGTCCTGTGAGCTCAGCTCTGTTCTCCAGTCTTGTCTGCTCTGCTCTGTTCTCCAGTCCTCGGGCTCTAGTCCTGTTTGCTCTGCTCTCCAGTCTTCCCACTCTAGTCCTGTCTGCTTGTCACTCCCCAATCCTTACTTTATTCTACACCTGTACCATCCTGTACCAGAGAATTTGTCTGCTCTGTTCCTTGCTGGTCTGTCACTGTTCTCCTTCCACTTCCATGCTGTTCCTGTTTCTACCTTCACCCACACCGTCCCATTCTGATCTTCCTGCCGCTCCATCCCGTCAAGATATTTACACCCACGCCAGTCCTGTTCCTTCACCCTCATCGCCCTGATCCTGTCCTTCTCTCTCCGTATCCTGTGTGCACAAACTGCTCCTGACTTAAGGAACCTTCCCACCTTTGTTGTGACAAAAACTTAGTTCCTTTACGTACCACAAGAAATAATTTGGCCAGCATTAAGAGAGAGAAACTGGAAAAGGGTAGATGACTTTGTGACATTGTGAGGAAAATGGTTTTAGTGCCTTTCCTTATCTTACCTAGAAAAATATTATAAACAATGTTAAAAAGCATTACTTTGATTAAATATGTTCACTAAATACTCCTTAAAGGGGTTGTTCACCTTTGATTTAACATTTAGTATGATGTAGAAAGTGATATTCTGAATCAATTTGCAGTTGGTTTTCATTGTTTTTATTATTATTTGAGTTATTTAGCTTTATATTCAACAGCTCTCCAGTTTGCAATTTCAGCAATCTGGTTGCTAGGGTCCAAATTACCCTAACAACCATGCATAGGTTTGAATAAGACTGGAATATGAATAGCAAAGGGTCGGAATAGAAAGCAATAAGTAATAAAAAGTAGCAAGAACAGTATATTTGTAGGTTTAACAAAGCATTTGTTTTTTTAGATGGGGTCAGTGACCCCCATTTGAAAGCTGGAAGCAGTCAGAAGAAAAAGGCAAATAATTAAAAAAAACTATAAAAAATTAACACCAAATGAAAAGTTGCTTACAACTGGCCAACATACAAAAGTTAACTGAATTATCCCTTTTACTATTTAGGAGATGATCCTGTCACCTGTAGTAAATAACAGAATCAAAGATGGGTAAAACTTAAAGGAAAATGGAAGTCTAATATACATTTAAATTCACTGGGCATTCATGCCATTTCAGAGAAATGGTAAGTGAGTCCTGTTAAAATGAAATTATACACCCCCCCTCTTTTTTACACAAACTAATTTAGTTGGGCTTATGTAAAAGGGATAATAGACAGTTTCCGAACTTCCAAAAATAAATATAACAACATTTTTACACAGACACACATACACATATTTACCAATCTCCCTCTGAGTCTCAAATAGACTGATTGATTATTGTACGAGCCTCCAAGTTCGAGTAATTGTTTAATGAAACCACGTGTGAGTTCCTGAACTTTCGTGTGGTTACTTTATCTGATTACCTTGACTTGTTTCTGAATTATTATTTTTTTGCCCTCAAGTGAGATTTTTCAAAAAAAATAAAGAAACAAAAAAAAAGTTCAGAAACTCAAACGTGGTTTTAGTAGCTGATTGCTTGAACTGTGAGGCTTCAACATTAATAATTTAGCCCCAAAGTGGCACAGCAATCTTAAATTTTCCTGAGATGCATTGAATGGATACTGGTGACCCCTCCCATTTAGACTCATACAGGTAATGAACTTGAGTGCTCTTAATCAGCAGGCTATATGACCTACACCACCTGCTCTATTTCCTCCATATGCACTCTGTCTGCATTATTTGCTATCACTACTCCTCCAGCAGAATGTTACTATTTGTACCATGACAGTGATAAATCAATGCTTTCCTTCACCATATAGCACAATAACAGTTCGAATGTGTGCTGTCTGCATACACTGTTGCCTAGCAACCATTTGGCAGTCAGCTTTAAAGGGGTGTGTGTGTTGGCATGTAGTGGTTCTGTTTGTTTCCATTTCCTGGCGAAGGTCATAGTTTGGGACTGAAACATTGACTAAAATCTCCTTTTTGCATATGATATAAACAGGGGCAGATTTATTAAGGGTCGAAGTGAAATTGAGGGAATTTTCGAAGTAAAAAAATTGGAAATTTGAAGTAATTTTTTTGCATACTTCAACCATCGAATAGGATACTACGACTTCGAATCGAATTCGAAGTAAAATTGTTCGAATACCATTCGATAATCAAAGTACTGTCTCTTTAAAAAAAACTTCAACTTCAATTCTTCGCCAAATTAAACCTGCTGAAGTCCTATGTTAGCCTATAGGGACCTTCTAGAGCAGTTTTTGGAAGTCGAAGTAAAATCGTTCGATTGATCGTTGAAATCCTTTGAATCGTTCGATTCGAAGGATTTAATCGTTTGATCGAACGATTTTACTCCGACCACAGGATACACAAATTTGATTAAAAAAACTTCGACTCAATTCGATGGTCGAATTTCAAAGTATTTTTAACCTCAAAATTTTACCCTTGATAAATCTGCCCCACAGTGTTCCAGTTTTTACTCTTTGCCTCAAAACTCTTCCCATCGGATGGTGCTCCTCTTTGGAGAAAACTGTTCCGGCCTGTGGAAAGAAGTGCAGTGCTAGCATTTCCTTTCCTTCTATTTGTCCATGCATGGGGTGGGGCATATGTGCATGTGCAGTACAGTAAAACATTCCATTTTTCCTCTACTGTACATGCAGAAATGTAAATCTAATGGGGAAAAGGTCAGTAAAATGCCAGCTTGGTTCTTTTTTTCCTGATTTAATGCAGTTTGTCCAAGCAGGAAGACCACCTTGGGGAAAAAATGTAGCAAATTATTATACGGGGGTGGAGGGTGCCGAACATATTGGCACCCTGCAGTTAAATAAGCTTTCCTTGTCCTTTAATAAAGCATGATATTTAGGAGTTTTTAACTTGGAGTTGACACTCCCTTTCTTATAGCACATTATAGGCATTGGCTTTATGCTTTGAAATGGAAATCAAATAAAGAAGTAGCAGACATACAGAGTATGGTATACAGAGTTTACAAAAAGCAGTTAATGAACGCACTCCTTTCCTTTTAACGTATCATTAAATGCATCAGTTCAGTTACTGCTTTTTTTCCGTCTCCTCCCTGGTATGGCAAATAAAGCTCACCTATTATTTTCTTCTGTTATCATTAAGTAAAATAGGTCAATCCATTTTTTTTGGTTTAATTTGCAGGTACCTTATTTTCAGAGGCATGTATTGATATGTGCTATACTAAACACAGCACACCCATTATCTTCAACTATAAATACATGACAACTACTTGCAAAGTTAGTTACGCCCATCTGTTTTTATTAGACTGGCATATGGATCACTAATCTGTAGTTGCTTCTTCTACTGTCCTGACTGGAAAACCCTATGCAATGCTAGATTTAATATTTTACAAATGACACACCCTAAATAATTCAGTCTTGGCCTTTTTTTTTTTTTTTTTAAAGGTTGGGCGTTTTGAATTAAATTATTACCATCAAATCCAATATTGAATACTGTAGGAGAATTTTAGCTGAAACTTGAAATTGAAACTTGTAATATTGCTCTAATACAGGGGTCCTCACATTTTTTTACCCATGAGCCACATTCACATAAAAAGAGTAGGGGAGCAACACAATCATGCAAAAAGTTCCTGGGGATGCCAAAAAGGGCTGTAGTCCCTATGTGAACTGTAGTCCCTATGGATTTTTGTAGTTTAGTAAGGATCACGAACAAGGTACTGTTTAATTATCGCAGAGAGAAAGGAAATAATCTTTAAAATTAAGATGGTCTTTTTGTAATTTAGACCTTTCTACATAATAGGTTTCAGGATGAGTGGTTCTATACCTGTACTTGCAAAACGGTATGTACCGTAAGTGAGAAGTATCCTGCATTAATACAAATAAGCAGGGCCGGATTTACATAGTGGACGCCCCTAGGCCCACTGCCAATTTTCGCTTCTGTCCCCTCCCCTTTCTTCGTGCAAATTTTCATCATCTGGACCGGAGCAATGGGGATTGGCACATGGGAAATTAAAAAATCATTGTATCTCTAGCGCATCCCCAGTTTTTTGAACCAATGTGGATGTGTTTGGACAGCATGCTGCCCCCCTAAAATCCTGCCGCCCTAGGCCCAGGCCTAGGTGGCCTTTCCACAAATCCAGGCCTGCAAATAAGATTTTAAAGGAGTCATCTATGTAATACTACTTGTCAACAAGGCCTCTATACTAGTGGTTGTTAAATGATGATGCCGGTAGAAAACAACTGCTCTATGCCAACAAGTTAGCTGATTTGTAGTCCACCCAACTCTTGTATAGTTCAAATCTCTTTGCTTTTGAAATTTTGCATGTTTGTATTTGGGCCTTGACTGCCTTAGTGTTCTAAGCAATAACTAGTTGTACATGAGTGCACTTCACAATGGGGTACCTCGGTATTAATTAAATGACTATATACATGTTTTCTTGCACAGCCATGCTTTGAAACTCTAAAGAATATAATAGATTGGGATCAATAAAATGTAATTAATCAAGGTGAACATAATAGACTGAACATAACAAGATTTCATTTTTTATTATACACATAATTGTCTTTGTTTGAGCATAATTATCTTTGATTGCATGTTTTGATGCATGTTTGATTCATGCATTAGCAGACTTGTAAAAAGACAATATTCTATTTGTGTATGGTTCCACCCAATATAAATAATACTGGCTCTCTTATGCCAATCTCAACCTGCAAAGCCAAGGTTTGAGTGCAAATCATTGTCATGTCTCTGTACAGCCAATTGTTATTTTTATCCTTCATTTTTATCCTCAAATGAATAAATTTTTGGAAGGTGAAATGTTGCAACTTCTAATTAAATGAGGTACACCGTCAATGCATTTCAATGAGGTTGCCCCTTCACAAGGAAGTGTGGCAACTGGATTATCAAGATACTTTTTTTATAATAAGGTTGGGCTATTGAGCATGTGTGCTTAGCCATCCTCTCATGAAATGTAGTTATGTGGTCCAAAGTCAGTCTGACAAATATGTAACTATTTACTCTGTGGATGCAGTGCCAGTTAGACTACTTCACAAGTGGAGCACCTAAAGTATTTTTTTTTTATCAGAAACACTTTTGGTCAGTGTAGGAAGTGTAGTTATGATCAAAAAGGTTTCAAAAATTACATCTTCTCCTGAACCCACTAGTTCCAGCTTACCCCTGAAATTATAAATGATTATGAATCTTGAAGGGCAAATTTATTTGCCAGGCATGGTTTTGTGTGGCTAAATTTGCTTAAAAAAATTGTTGCTCGTCAAAATTGCCACGCATCATAATTATTCGGACACACGTTGACTTTAATGCATTTGGACAAAAGACTCACCCCTATTAAAATTGTCACTCAAGTCAAAATTATTTTGATGCCCATTGACTTCATTGCATTTTGCGAATTTTTCGCAGTTTCGTGAATTTTTTCAGAGTTTTGCTAATTTTTCAGAGAAGCGAAACAGGACAGATTAGCCCATCACTATTTATGAAACATACCTAGTACAGGAATGTATGGATTCACTGCCTTGCAAATGCCTCAAACCTCTACCTTGTATGATGTAAGCTTATCCCGACATGGTATATTGTTCCTAATTAAAGTAAAAAGTACTGTAAAACACACTTACAATATTGCTGCCTTGTCCCTTAAATACAGACAATTGGTGAAATGCATTGTGCATTGATTGAGATACATTTTAAATGACATCAGCATCATCAAGGTTACAGGAGAAGGATGCTCAAAAGTCAACCAATCCTCTTTTTACACACTTCCCCAGAGGCAGAAGAATTGCATTCCATTTGGTGTTGAAAATGCCACAACTCAGGACATAACAAATGCATAATAACATACAAGTCAAAGATTTAACTTATAGTTTGATATAAAATAATCCTGTTTAAGTAATGCTTGCCAAGCATAACCACCATACACCCTCCTGGGCTACCAGATATACCAGCCGTCTAACCCCCTATGGGTAAGGTAGGCAAGTGAAGCCAGTGTAGGCAGTGTGACAGCTAATGGTGACAACTTTACAGGACCCATACAATTTTGTAAATACTGTATAATATTTTGTGTTATTGTCATTGTTTAAAGGTTGGATGTCTACTTTGATAGTTCCACCCTTAGTCCTTGGGACACCAAAAGATTATATTTCAGTACTTGCATATGGATTTTCATATTACATTTTTCTTTGTATAACTTTATTAACTGCAAAACTATATTTACTCACCCAAGACATATGACCACCAATATTGGGATGAGTATGGGAGCTCAGAGTAACTCTTCGAAAGTACAAAAATACACAAAGGAGTTGTTGAAGCATGTAACATAAAATATAATCTAAGCACAATGAAAGTGTGACTGATATAATTTCTCCTATAAAAAGCTACATCAGGGGAGGATCAGCCTGTGAGCCTGCTTTTATCAGAAGACACTTTTCCAAAGAAATGAAACTATGGAGGTTTGTCACTACCCTTGGAGTGATTTTTGCAAGCTTTTGGTGATGACTCTCGCTATGTTTAAACGAGTCCTAGAGCTGTAGTTATGGCTTGTTACATTTTTTTTTTTTAAATAACATTGTAGAAACTCTTTTGTGACTACTTCAAACTTCAAGTTCAACCCCTTTCAAATAAAAATCCAGCATCCATGGAGGGGTGTGTGTATGGATGCTGGGTTTTTATTTGAAAACACAATAAAATAATTGTGGAAGTCAGTGATGTGTATGATATGGTTCAAAACTGAACATCCAACTTCAGTGAGGAAAGCACAATGTCAAAAGGGCCAAAAGTATCCATTATTGTGCTGATGCCCTTTATGCTGCATTCATGTCCCCTTGCCCCAAAAGCTATATCATTATTAAATGTTATAAAGGCGGTTTAGAAAATGTGCTCCTAAAACATTTATACATAGTAGGTATTAGTTGCTTTGGATAAAGATAATTTAGGTGTCTTACAGTACTGCAAAATATTAGGAAGTACAATAATGTACTGATGCTGCTATCCAACAGCTGTTCACAGAAACCTTTATTTTCTACTATAGTTATTATCAATGTATAATACATTGTACTTTGTAATTATTGTAAATGTGTGCTTCAGGGTATGTCGTATTCATGTCGTATTCATGTAGTTATAGAATGAAACTAATCTATTATGAATAGTGGTTTGACAGAAGAGTTATATCAAATATCCAGCACTAACAGTAACTAGGCACACAACGCATTAACAGTGCCACTTCTTAATCCAGTGCTTACCAATTTAAAATAAGGTTGGAGCGGATGGTTTATTGTATGTTATATTAGTTAGGTGTTGAAAATTTTGATTGACATTTCAGTTTTACATATGCAATGCACTAGAGGGTACTGTAAAATAGAAGAAACCTAAAAGGTGCATCATTTCTAGGTAATCATTTAATTGTGCTGCAGGGTTCTGCTACAGTGGGAACTGTGGCTTGTATTATACTCGAAAAAGTAGACGGGTTGATAGTATTTATTTCTGTTTGACTTGGCTTGAATAATTTCCCCTTGCATGATGGTGCATAAGCAAAGCTGTGCAAAGTGCAAATTTGCTCCATCACATGTCACAATTGCATATCCACTGCTATCTACCATTTCAGAAATACCTTCTAGTCCAGCAAACCACAGAGCAATGATACTTCATGATAGGTAGACAGTGCTGGGCCAACACACAATAGCACTCAAGGCAAAGCCCTCCAGCACCAGCTGCTACAACCCTCCACTCAGCAACCACATCACACCCACTTGGAAGTCTCTCCCTATCACAACCCCCACCCCACCCTGCACGGCAACTCTCCCCACTAGCACCTCTGATGGCACCTCTCCTGTTTCTTACGTTGCCGCATCCCAGTCAAACAGCAGGTGCCTCTTCTGCCTACCCCCAGTTCAGACTTTGACATGTTGTGCAAGATACCTTGTATAAGGTGTAGTTCATGTAGACTCATGTCTGGCTGCACTCAACACCTTGCACCATATAAAAAAAGTTTTGCACAAGTTGCAGAGATGCAGAGTCCTCCTTACTGCCTGTCAAAGGGTGGGAGGTAAGTATAGGACCTAATTACAGCCTGTGTCCACTGCTGTTCCTATCTCCCTACACATGAATACAGTGCTTCTGAAAGTAGAGATCTTTGTTCATTTTTCCATGTACAGAACAAGACTCAAACATCATGTATTGCTCTTTTGCTCTTAGGCCCCTGACCTGCACAAAAATAAATTACCCCTATAACCATTCCATTGTGAATGGAAGCAGAGATTGTTTTTTATCATAAACTATAAATATTCCCTTTGCAAGCATTCACTGTAAGTAAAAAAAGTTGTTTCCAAAGTTTGCTACAGAATGCACAGATTAAGATGCAAGAGAGATATTGCCAGAAACCTCCTAATTGTTATGCAATTGCAAAAATATAGTTACTTTTGCCCACAAAAAAGTGTACAATAGTAAGATTAAGAACATCAGTTCTAAGAAATATTTTTTTTTATAAACATTACAATTGTCCTTTTTCCTAATTAGGCATTTTGACACTATAGTTGATGCCATCTACTATGACTGAAATTGACTCAGGGTGATTAATGGCAAGCTATAAATACCTATTATCTTAGACATCTAGTCACTCCAGCCTTTATAGATTATGTTTTTGGCTAACTAACTATAATAAAAAAACTTTTTTTATTTTGTCTATTTATGAGGTTTTTATACTGAACAATTCCTTTAAGTGTATGCCCTTAAAGAATTAAAAATGACTCCCAATTGTCTTGCTTACTTATCCGTAAGAGCTCCTAGGTAGCTTACATACTACTTTGCATGTGTCCGTGAGATTTGCCACCTTTGTTAGAAAGGTGGATTTTGTACAGGTATGGGACCTGTTATCCAGAATGCTCAGGACCTGGGGTTTTCCAGATTATGGATCTTTCCATTATTTGGATATTCATACCTTATGTCTACTAGAAAATCATGTTAACATTAAATAATCCCAATAAATTAGTATTGCTTGCAGTAATGTTAATTATATATTTTGATCAAGTACAAGGAATTGTTTTATTGTTACAAAGAAAAATCAAATAATTTTTAAAAATTTGGATTATTTGGATAAAATGGCATCCATTAGAGATGGCCTTTCTGAATAACAGATCCCATATGAGTTGCAGAGAACAGCCAGACTTTCGGGTCCGTTTACTAAAGTGAGGTAAATCTGACTTTAACTTTCCGCATGTTATCACTGAGAATATTTTTACACCAGAATATTCACAGTGACTAAGTTTACTAAACAACGATACACTCAGAAGTCATTGCGCTCACTTGCGGTAACTACGTTAAGGAACCAGATTACGTTAGCGGTAATTTTAGCGAGTTGCGAATTTTCTGGTATAAAATTAAGTTTTTGCTACAAAATAGTTTTGTTTTATGGCGGTTATTATGGCAAATTTTTACTGTGACATTTATGGCCAGAAATGCATCTTCAAAACTTATAAACTTTATTGACTGATGATTATACCATCCTACAACATCACCAGAGTAACACCAATCAAACATGTCTGCATCACATTAACCCTTCTGCCAATAGAATCATATGAACAAGAAATCATACCAGTCATTTGCTTTGCTTCATAGAAATGCACAGTTTAATGGAGCCAATCACAATAAAACCAAAAAATCTGGCTGACGAATCCTTGGACTTTGATGCCCGCTGCCAATAATACAACTCTGAGCTGAAACTGCTGCTTTTGCACCAGATAGAAGCAGAGGCCAAAACATCCTGTCAGCAGTCGCTACAGATCTCTCTCCTGTCAGCAGAGAATGATGGGTAAAAAAAAAACAGTATTATGGGATATTTCCTGCCCCTTGAGAATTTTCTGGCGAAAAAAATACTTTTACGCCACTACATAGGTGGCGGTAAAAGTTTGCGAATATTCTGGCGTTAATTTTGTTTGTAGCACATTGTTTGCACGCTGTTTAGTAAACCATGCGTTAATGTGTACGTAATGCGATAACTGGCGAACAATTATTCTTGCGCAAGAAAATTTGCAAATTTATATTTACTGCAGGTTAGTAAACTGGCGATAACATATTTGGCAAAAATTCTGTCTATAAATTGTGCGAATATTTTTAACGCACTTTAGTAAACGGACCCTTCAGGCAGAAGTGATATCTGCATTAGCACAATAGACCTTTCTTTTGAGCCTCAGCTCTTGTTGTAATTAACTCCTATGGAGTTTTCTATTTTATCTGTCTATAGTTCAGTTGTGCAATAACTCATGTTTACTGAATGTGTTTGCATTCATGGTTTCCTAGTTAAAACCATAAGTACACCATCAATCCAGATATATAATTTGAGTGTTGAATCAATCATGAAATTGTGCTAACTCTATTCAACTATTTAAAATAAAAACCGTAGAGCAAAACAACTTGCAGCCTTGGCAATCGCTGCATCTTCAAGATTATTTAATAAAAACGGCAAATGTCAAACTTTCATTTCCTAAATGGCCTAAAGGATTTCTGTCAAAATATTTTACCTCTGAAAACTTTTCCTGTGAATACCATATATGAACAACAAAATCTATTGTCATGTAGCCAAAAACAAAAAAGCTAACTCCAAATGCACAGACAGTTTAACAAATCCAAAATACATTTACGCTTTTCTCTGTTACTTTATTTATTTAGTACATAATTAGTTTGGAAAGTAAATTGCTATTTAAATAATATTCTCTTACAAAGAGCATTGGTTACATTTATTTGAGGAATATGCTGTAACAGCTACATGCAATGGAAACTGAGTATCATAAGGATAGTCCCATGTACTACACAATAGCCTACAGGATTAATACTTTCTCTTAGTGAATAAACATACATGTTTGAGCAAGAGTCTACTTTAGATCAAATCCCTGTTCAGTTTAATTAGTTGAAAAGTAAATATATACCAACTTTAAGCACATAAAAATAGTAACAGGGTTATTGTCATTCTATCATTAGATCCTTTTATAATAAATACCATAATTTTTTTTCTGCCAGCTTGAATAGTTTTTTATTGCAGTCTTTTTATTGCAGCTCTTACACACGGTCGTTTTTGTCAGTGTCTTTTAAAGGTGTACAAAGGTGTTAAACGTGTAGTTTTTAATTTTTCATTTTAAAAAGTACTAACTAAAAATGACAGAAATAAGTATATGATCTATTTTCTGGAATGTTTAGGACCTGGGATTTTTTTAATAAGGTTTTTATTCTTATAATTTTGATCATCATACTTTAATCATACTAAAACATAAAATACATGTTTAAGGTTGTTTTGCAACAAATCTAGATTAATAATGCAGCTTAGTTAGGGTCCAATAGTTTTTAATTATTACAGAGAAAAAGAAAATAATTAAAAAAAAAAATTTTCAGAAAATAGTATATAGTACTGCCTTCCAGTAATAGATACTATATACGCTCTGTTTTTTTACATTTCAGGACCACTTCTAGTAAATGCAAATTGCTGGGCAAAGCAATTGCATTTAAATTAATCATCATCAGCCCAAGCCTTCTAGTTACAGTAGATTTTCTTGGTGTCCTCAATTTTTCACTTAACCTTATAACCTTATGTTTAATGTATTTGTAATACATTGCCAAAGAAAAAATCTCCAAATATTCCTGCTCCAACCTTGAAGAGCAAAACAAATATAAAAACTTTGAAGAAAAATTGTGGCTAAAAAAATCTGTTAAATCTGTTTGCTGGGTTGTACAGTTGACCACAATGTCTAAAATAGCAATGTACTAAAAACTATATGGTTCAAATAGATTAAATCTAGTAATTGTACCAAAAATGCACACTTTTCCCATTTAAAGGATACTTAAACCTTAATAAAGAACTAGGCTAGAAATGCTTAACAAAATGTTTTGGGGTTGTACCAGCCCAAGACAACTACAGCCTTTTAGCAGTGAAGATCTATGCCTCCAAAGATGCCACTAGTAGCTCCCCACAGGGTTTGTTGTGACTAGCGATAGGCAGAACATACATGAGAAGTGGTGATAGACACGTAAATTAGCAATGTGTTCCCTGTTCACATTGCATCATTGTTCTTCAACACTTCCCTGCTCTACCCCGGCCTGCATCACATCACTCTCCCTCCTACTAACAATATACGGTACATATAATATAAACATTATGATACAAGACTGATTCTCCATTAATTCAGATTCTCATTACATGGCAGCTTAGTAACCAGTGTAATTTGCATCAGAATTTCATAATCAGCCCTGTAGTAACCTCTTATATAACAGGCACACCTAATTTTCTACTTCAAGATTTGCAAAAACACCTAAACTTTGCATCTCAACAGCTTCCCAGAGCACACTAAGCATATATCCACAGAATCCAAGATAATAAACTACTGTGCACAACTTCAAAGGCCTGGATGATTACTGTTAGAGACCCTGAAGCTTTAGGCTGGCACAGCCTTTATATATGTTCATTATATAAAATATGGCATTTGAAGCCATTTTTATTTTTAGGGTTTAGTTGTCCTTTAGAACACTAAGGGGCCGATTCACTAACTTCGAGTGAAAGATTCGAAGTAAAAAAACTTTGAATTTCGAAGTGTTTTTTGGGCTACTTCGACCATCGAATGGGCTACTACGACCTTCAACTACGACTACGACTTTGAATCGAACTATTCAAACTAAAAATCGTTCGACTATTCGACCATTCGATTGTCGAAGTACTGTCTCTTTAAGAAAAAACTTCGACCCCCTAGTTCGCCATCTAAAAGCTACCGAACTCAATGTTAGCCTATGGGGAAGGTCCCCATAGGCTTTCCTAAGTTTTTTTGATCGAAGGATATTCCTTCGATCGTTGGATTAAAATCCTTCGAATCGTTCGATCGAAGGAATAATCCTTCGATCATTCAATCACACTATTTGCGCTAAAATCCTTCGACTTCGATATTCGAAGTCGAAGGATTTTAATTCCCAGTCAAATATCGAGGGTTAATTAACCCTCGATATTCGAGCCTTTGTGAATCGGCCCCTAAATATACTGAACATTAAATTTAGGAATTGGCATTTTCCATCAAACCCTGGATAAATGTGAAGTGAAATAGAAACTAAGAATTTGTTAGAAAATGCAAGTCATGCTATAGTTTATTGGAATTCCAAAATTAAGGATGTGCAGAAGTCACCAACCAATTAGAGGCCTATTAATATGACTATATTTTATTTCTCACTGGGCTTTTGCTTATACAGCTGATATTAGCATGTAGTAAAGTCGGCAATAGGTTTTTAACATGTGGGCAGTACCTTCCTTAAAGGGACAGTATACACTAAAAACACCTTTATAAAAATTAAAATTAAATAGCACTTACATTTGGCCCATTGTTTTAATTTCAAAGTGCATCATTTAATATCCTGCATTGAAAACAGATTTTTTTTTTTTATATTTAATTTTGAAATTTGACGTGGAACTAAACATGTTCTTAGTTTCCCAGGTGCCACCAGCCATGTGACTTGTGCTCTTATAAAATTCAGTCACTATTTACTGCTGCACTGCATGTTGGAATGATATCACTCCCTCCCTTCCCCCCAAGCAGTCTATTAACAGAAAAATGGGAAGGTAACCGATAACAGTTTACAGACACCTGAATTGTTAAAAATGCTCAAATGCCCCTAGTGGTAGATATGAGAAACTAAAAATCCATGTTCAGGTCATGACTCCTCCAGTTACATTGAGTAGGAGAAACAATAGCTTATTGGAAGTAGTTCTGTTGTGTTGGCTCATTCTGAAAGCATAGGATAAGACACAATGGCCTGATATGGCTGCTAACACAGCAATATTACAACTAAAAATATATTTCTTGGATGAAGAGTAAGTCTTAAATGTTATGATTAATTATTTGCAATGTACACAGTGTAATTTAGTGACAAAAACTGCACTATGAAAATAAAGACAGATTCCCTTTAAAAATCTATATGTTTCTATTTTTTCCTATTATAAAGTACAAATTTAAATGTTGGTCTATACTCACTTAACTCACCTTCCCCTTCCTTTATAAACAGGGCAATTTGTTATATATCCTGCTATCCTTTAAGCAAACCACTCCCTTATCTAAGCATCCTTTGTGCAGCTCATTATTAGGGGCTTCTCAATGGACACTTCATTCTGCCAGCTCCTTTGAAGTTCTTTGGGAGCAAAAGTGAAAGAAGAACTATAGTTAAACTGTTTTCATATTCTTTGTTAGTGCCAGAAATAAAAAGTATAGATATATCTTAATAAAAGACATGCAAAAAGTATTTTCAGCAGAAGCTTACATCCCATCATTGGAAAATCAGAAAAAGGGACAAAAACAGCTGGCAGATGTAGCGTGTCACAAATTGTTGTGATACATACACACCCAAACTATGACAAAACAATTACAAGAGTTTGCTGGAAAGAAAATGAAGACTTTCTGGTACAGAGGGCAGAAAATTAGCCAATCAGTATTGATTCCATAGATAATCAAAGTTAAAATATTCCCGATTCCATACTATTTCTGTATATTTTAAAAAAATAAAAAAAATAATATACATAATACCTGTAAATCCAAAAATAACCACTCACTTTTAAATAGTGTCCATTGATTTAACTTGTTCTTTTCAAATGAGCTTGTGTAAGTTTCCCTTATGCTTATGTGACATTAAAAAAAAGATGGCTGCTATTCAGAAAATAAGCTTGCAGGAGAGCCAAAGCCTTCTGATCTTTCCAGAACACTCCCTGAAAAGAGCCAAAGCCTTTGGGCTGGCTCTCCAAAATGGTCCAACAATTAAAGAGAGAAGCAGGATATTCATTCCATAATCTGGGACAGTGGGATGTAGAAGAAAAATTGGGACTGTCCCAAGAAAAGCCTGCCTATTCATTCAGCTAATGTTGAAATAGTGTGTAAACTGTCCCTTTAAGTAATTTAACTAAAGTTCTTTTCTTTATCTTTCTGTGAAAATGCATATCTCTTTAATTAACAATTTGTAATCTATAACTTAATTCTTATTGTTTTTAACAGAGTCTGTGTTTGTGTTGCTTTATCTGATATCTATTTAAACAAATAACATATTCAGATGCTTGTTAAAATGTAACATTTCAAATGTATCTTAATTGTTGCAAAATGCAACAATTTTATTAAATTATAAACAGTTAAATAAATGCCTGCAACTGATTTATAAAATTTTTATTTTTAGTCATACCATATGGACTTTGAGTATTTAACATACTAGCCACATTAAGGGAAATATTTATTTGTGAGTGGGATGAATTAGAGATGGATGTTCTAATCAATGAATCGTGGTTTTCTACCACAACAGTATAATTCAAGACAAGTGCAAGCATTACATTTAAAAAAAAGTCCAAATCTTCTAACTAATGTACTTAACACAAGTACATTTCTATATATTTCTCTTAAAGAATCAAAAATAAAAAGCAAAGAAAGTGAAACCTTTATTGTGGGATAAAAAAAAAAGGTTAGCACTTAGATCAGCATTGATATAGTATTACGTAATATAAAGTTGTTAAAGTGGATCAGGAGAAAAAGAAAAAACAGGATGCTCTTTTGTATTTTTCTAAAAGTGCTGATTTCCAATCAAACTGATGATTAAATAAATGATGGGATCAAAGTGAAAGGATCCTACTAGGAGGCCATAAATGTCTAAAATATTTAAACAGATGTTTTTGCTGCATAAGCAATAGGTATCGTCCTGGGAAGAACCTTCTAAAGTGGATATTTCAATAGCTACATTTTTCAAAAGAACAACAATTAACGGTGGAGGAGACATCTGGATTAAAAGATCCAATGAACAGAAGGGCAGATAAAGCTCTCAGAAGGTCCTATATGACAGCAGCAGTTGCTAAACCTGCTATAGCTTCAGTGTCCGTATCAAGGACACTAAAATGTTGGATTGATAATATTGATTCCTGAGTGTCTAATTAATGACATATTGGATGCTCTGTAGCTTATTAAGCTTTCTACAAATTTTCTGTGTGACTTTGAAATAGGAGGTTTATTTGGATTTAAGTTGGATTCTCTTATTGAAAGTGTTCAAGGAGAGAAGGCAAACACCTTGCCTCAAAACAAACCAAATGCCTAAAATCCCATTCATTTGTAACAGATCTAGAAGTAGTTCACCCAGGGCAAAACAATCTAGACATTTTTTAGGAACAGAGACTTCATCAGAAGACCTGGACAGTCAAGAATGAAAAGTAATGAGAGTCTTAGGTCATATGACATCAGCTATAGAAGCAGTGCCATGAGCAAAGACACGGATGAGGTATTTTATAAACCAAATATTGAACGTTTGGAATCGAAGGATTTCGGGTCTGAGAAGCATGACAGTGTTGGTTCGTCTGAAGAGATCATTGATATGGTGGACTTATGGTAACAATCTCAATAAACGATAGTCATTTCACCTTCCTCCTCCAATGCTGATAACCACAGATGCATTTCTACAAGACTAGGGGCTCAAGTAGACACTCTGCCGACTCTGTGCAGACACAGGGTCTTCAGCAGAAAGGGCAACCTCTTCCAATTACAGAGAGAGTGGAGATCCTTAAAGGAATTTTAAAAGAAGATCAACAACATGAATAGCTTGATACAATTGCACACTATTGCTACAGTCTCTTACATCAATCACCAGGGTGGCATGAGATCAAAGAGAGTATTCAAGCTGTGTGCAAGGATAATGTTGTGGGCACAGCTGAAGGTTCTGCACATTTCAGCTATACCCATAAGATGGAATGAACAACAAATAGGCAGACAGGCCAATCTGAATGCAAAGTGCAGGAGGTTTTGCTCGATTTCCTAACAAGACAAACCAATACATCTGGATGTTTTCTCCATCAGATGGAATTACCAGTTAGCGTACACCAATGATAAAGAAAGCGATAAAGGAAGTGAAGCAAGATCAGGCGAAAGGAATAGCCATTTTACCAGGGTCGCCCAGGAGATCCTGGTTTCCAGAACTGTTACATTTATAATAAGGCAACTACTGGATACTACTGTTGAAACTGGACTTAATTACACAGAAAGGGATCTGCTTTCCAGATCTCAGCTGAACTGACGGCATGGCTATTGAACCCAAGACCTTGCTAGAGCAAGGTTTGTCACATGAAGTAGTAGAGACTTTACTAGTGGCTAGGAAGAAATCTACTTCAGCTTCCCAGTTTCACATCAACAAATCCTGCTTAGATCATGACAAATATTCTACATAAAAACACTGAATAAATGAATAATAGCACTCATTATGTATTATGTTGTTGTAAAACCGCATGCACTATAGGATTAGGTTTGCTATTAAGGATAGAATTTATGCAAGCATATTTGCTAAGGAAATCAGATATCAGCAAACTATTGTGTTAGTCAATTTGTGTACATTTGAGACTTTGCAAATAAGCATTCAGATTTTGAAATCAATCCTTTAGCTATTGAATGCATTGCATCAGTGCAAAACTACAGAGAGTGAGAGAGAGAGAGAGAGAGAGAGAGAGAGAGAGAGAGAGAGAGAGAGAGAGAGAGAGAGAGAGAGAGAGAGAGAGAGAGAGGGGAATGTAGGAATTAGGGTATTAAGCTGTAATAGAGATACATTTTGAATTGCTATTTGGTTTTTTACAAAACAAAAATTGTCATGCAATTAAGGCTGTATTTCTGTTTTTATAGGCAGATACACTTTCTTTTGCTGTATACATGCTATGCAGTGTAATAATCTTGCAGTAGTCAATAGGCATGAGTGAAAATAACCCATTTGACTTTTCAAAAACTCAGAAAAATTTGCAAGACTTTTGCCAAAAGCATTGGAGTCAAGGAGAAGCTGAAATTATATTGGGGTTAAGGTGTGTTTAGTCCTGTAAAAGCATATACATTGCCCTACCTTGTGAGAGAAGCTCTTTTTCACTATGATACAACTGTTCTTCATGGGGGGGGGGATCCATGTTGCCAATTTCTTCCAAACATGCCACTCAGACAGTTTCTTAGACAGATAAGGAGAAGACAGCAGAGGACGATTAGTTGATGTGGAAGGTATATAAAAAAGTCTGCATTGTCTATGTTTTTTTCTGGTACAAAAACACTTTTTTTAAAACAAAACATATTGTCAAATTCAAGTGCAGATTTGTTTTTTCATGATTTTCTTTTGCCACAAATAACAGTGCTATTTTTTATTGCTGAAGATTATTGCCATTGGCAAAAACACAAAATATGTGGTGATTAGTGATGAGCGAATTTGCGTCGTTTCGCTTTGACAAAAAATTTGCAAAACGGCGCCGGCGTCTCGTTTTTCATGCCGGCGTCTGTTTTTGATGCCGGGGTCCGTTTTTTGGGGAAAATGCGCCGGCGTCCAATTTTTTACGCCAGCAAATTTTCGCGCCCGATTCACAAATTTATTTGCCGGCGACGAATCGTGCAAATTCACCACAAATCCCACTTGGCAAATAAATTCACCCATCACTAGTGGTGATGTGGAATGAAGGTGAGACGCCTCTCCAGCACTAAGTTCCATATACAGTAGATTACAGCTTCTGGGCACTACCAGAGTAGAAAGTGTCAGAGATGGGGATCTTTTCGCATTCCCAGGTGTCACTGGACATAAATGACAACTATTGGAGTTTTCAAAAAATATTCTGAAGTATATTCATGTTTTAATTTTTTTCTTGAATTGTTAAACTTACTGCCGACCTGACGCAACTCTTTTGTGCAAAGGACACGGTTTTCATGGTTTAAATACAATACCATTATAAATTATACACATTTGTCAAGTTAAACAGTATTTTGGCCTATTGCTGTCAAACCACTAAAATAGTTGTAATTGTCTTTCAGACAAAATAACAGTTTTCTAGTACAATATATATAATATAATATTTGCTAATGAGCTCAGTCTTGTGGCAAAAGTGGCATCGTACTCTTTGCCAATATCAGATAATACTGAGAATATCAAGTAATTGCTCAAAATGTCAATGGAAAAATCCTATGTTGCAATTTTTTTGTGTTTGGCTGTATTCATGAAATCTTCTTGGGAGTGGATATGATTTATTAAACACTGACTACACCATAGACTAAGCCGCCAAAAAAAATTGCTGCGCGTCAAAAAATTTTTGACACCCGTATACTTTAATGGGCGTCTGTGACATTTCGCCGGCGGCAAATTTTTGGCAAAGTGAAATGGGTCAAATTCGCCCAAGCCTATTTGTAATTCTTTTTTTACATAAATGAGTCCTTTTAGATTTTGAAGAACTCAATGCTTTACTATTCACCATAACCATTGCAAAGGCTTCTACAGAGTACATAGCCCTTAAAATATAGGAACTGTTTACAAAAATGCATAGCACTGCATATGTAGGTTTTTTTTAAATGCATTATTTTCTAGATATCTGAATTTTTCTCTTTGTAACACAGAGAACCAATGTTTGAATGTGTAAAAAGGGTATTTTTTTCCTTTAGTGTTACTAAGGTTAGCATAACTGTGTCCTGATATTAGTCATCTCCTTGTTCCCTTATTCTTATACAATGTTTTCTTCAGCAGCCCTAAGGCAAGCAAAGCCAGCATGGGACTCAGCAACTGTGTGAGAAAGCCTCAAGGGAACTACAGCAAATGAAAATGGGCAACTGTGTCAATATCTCTATCCTTTCACCCTTTTTAAATATTCATGATTTGCATGAATATATTTTCTATTGGAAGACCTTTAGGCAAAGTGATAGCATTTAGTCATACTGACACAGTCACCTGTTCTCTTGTGGCGTAGCTGGTTCTTGCTTAGAGCTATCTCACATTAATATAAAAACAGTTTCTGGTGTGTAGTATGAAAGTACTAGTCTCTGTTCATTAACTTCTTTCTTATGAGTCTTAAGAATTTCATATACATGTTGCCCAACAGAAATAACCTCAGGAAAAAGACTTTAGCAAAAGCTTAATTTAAATATCTGGACTGCTGCTACAGTGCTACAGTGCTGAAGTTCCTCAGTAATAATGTATATACTGTACACTAATAGTAATCATAATAAAAGCAAGTGCCTTGAACAATGGAGGAAATGCACAGAATAAAGAATAACATTTGTTTATATGTAGTGATGGGGAAATTTGGGCGTTTTGCTTCATTGAAAAATTTGTGAAACATTCGTGAAACGGCGCCGGCGTGTCATTTTTGATGCCGGCGTCCATTTTTTACATTGGCGTTCCGTTTTTTGGACGCTGGTGTCAGTTTTTTCACAGCGGTTTCACAAATTTATTCACAGACGGCAAATTGCGGGAATTCGCCGCAAATTCGCGTCTGGCGAATATATTCGCCCATCACTTTTTATATGTATTTCTAAATATAGAAAACTACACAGCAATGATCTGATGCAAAAAATAAATGACAGATTGCCCTTTGTCTTCAATACCAGCACAAGTTTCCAAACAACATTGATTCAGACATTTTCGGCACATAGATCATCAAGAAGTGTTATTTCTGTGCATTGTAGCAAACCGAGCATGGTAGTCTGTTTGAATAATTATCATTATGCTCTTGTGACAAAAATTATGGTTTTAAAAGCCTGCAGAAAACTATGTTCCATAGTCCCCTCCAGGACTCCCCACTTGCACAGGCTGCTAAAATGATTTGTTTCACTGCTTTGCAGGATGAGGGACACGTAGGAACCTGGGCATAGGTTAAGGCAAGATAATGCATGACTTTCGCTATAAATGTTCAACACTACTGGATGACATGAGTTTCCTTTGTAGCCCTACATTGTTTACATTTCATAAACATATTCAATTAAAGCAGTGATTTATCATTTTTAATAGATAAATATTGGTTAATTACATGGAAAGGAAATTAGTGCAGCACTTAGCTGTTTTTAAAGGGGAAGCTCTGGCAGCCCTACCAAAGAAATTCATGATAACAACCCCCCTTTTTGCATTGTGCATGGGGTTTGTTGATATACAGGTATAGGATCTATTATCCAGGATGTTTGTCATCTGGTGTTTTCTACATAATGGGTCTCTCCATAATTTCCATACCTAGGGTCTACTAAAGCATTTACAGAGAAGGCATTTGCGACGGTACATGATTATTCTTAAAAAGTGCATTAGAGAACACTATAGACAGATGGGGGGTCTTTTTTCCCATATAAAAGATCAGTGAATCAGAGGCCTCCCCTTTAGACTAAAGGAGCAGAACTTTCATTTGAAGCAGCGTACAGTAGGTTGTATTTCTCAGTGAGGACTTTTTGGATACCGGGTTTCAAGATAAGGGATCGCATACCTGTATAACGGTCCTGAAAAGTTCAAAGGGAATTTATGGAAGCCCCCAGTAACTAAAACAGGATCTTGCATTATTTTTAATGCTTACACTTTCATTCATATCACCTAGGACTTACTCTAGACCATCTCCACACCTCTACAATGAAGATCTCCGTCAAGCAGCTTCTCATCTAAATAGCATGTTATAGGCACTGTCATTCTGGCAGTGACTAAGAATGGCCACTTTCCTTCTTCTTCCTGCTGTAGATGTATCTTCCTTCAGCAAACTTTATTAACCACACATATTAACAACATAAACAAGATAAAAGGCAGCAAACTAACACAACACAACTGGTTATACAAATGTAGAGATCCTTAGGGCTGCATTCAGGCAGTTCCCTTGTAGTTTGGAAACCTTCTAGTTACCCAAACATAGGTATGGATGGAGCACATAACTCGCAGACTCTGCCGCAAATAGTGGCTTTTTCAAATTGACTTGAAAAAGGATCCTTGTGACCCGAAACATGTTGTGACTCAATAAATATTTATTTGCAGCAGAGTCTGCGAGTTATGTGCTCCATCCATAACTATATTTGCTGAAATTGTCTGTGGGTCTTCTGGTGTGGCCTAACTGGAGAGTGAGCACGACACAGGTGAAGGTGACTGAACAAATTTGCTGAAAGCTTCAGTTACCCAGACATGTCCTTTTTTCCTACATTTATGGTCCTTTGCTCCAACGAGGAGCAATAGTGCGGCTAGGATCCTGCGGTGTGTATGCCCAGGGCCACCATCAAGGGGCACAGTGGATACTGCTGTACCGGACCTGGGCCCTAAGGGGAGTCTTTTCGTGGCTTCGGCTGTTCGGGACTTCAGGAGAAGCGGCTCGACTTTGGCGCTGTCATGGGGGGCCCGGCTATTTTGAAGAGTGCAGCACAGCCGGGCCCCCCCTTGACAGAGCCAAAGCCATGGCGCCTCTCCGGAATTCCCAAACACCTGAAGCCACGAAAAGACCTGAGCCGAAGTTGAAGTCCCGAAGCCGCAAAAAGACCCAAAATCACGAAAGTAGCCGAAGTTGAAGTCCTGAAGCGACGAAAAGACCCAAAGTCATGAAAGGAGCCGAAATTTAAGTTCTGAAGCGGTGAAAAGACCCAAAGTCACAAAAGGAGCCGAAGTTGAAGTCCTAAAGACACGAGTTCAGTAGTGATGGGCGAATTTATTTGCCAGGCGCAAATTTGCAGCGAAATTGTGCGATTTGCTGCCGGCGAATAAAATTGCGAAATGGGCATGAAAATTTGCTGGCGAAAACTCGCTGGCGTCAAAAAAAATGGACGCCGGCATCCATTTTTTGGACGCCTGCGTCAAAAAAGGACGCCGGTATCAAATTCGCCCATCACTAGAGTTCAGTTCTACTGAACACCAATGTGTGGGTTTTTTTTTTACATTTTTTTAAACCCCTGGCCACTAATGTATTATTTTAATACTCTATATGCCCCTGCCACCAATGATTTTTTAAAAAAAATATTCTCTGGGGCCCCAATTTTTTTTAAGTTGTAAGGGGGCCCAAGTGCCAATGTTTTTTTTTTTTTTTTAAAACTTCTTTTATGGGGGGCCCTAGTCACCTTTTTTTTAACTTGTAGGGGGGCCCTGACCACCAATTTTTTTAGAAAAAACTTCTATGGGGGCCCCAAAAATTTTGTTGTAAAAATAGCCCAGTTAAAACCTGTCAAGCTCATGTAAAAGTCAATGGCAGAGGTCCCTTGAACCATTTGAAGATGTTTGTAGCTTTGATGATGTTCAGATTTTTTTGGTAGTTTTCACTCAAAAACTCAATCAATTTGAGTGATTTGACTTTTTTTCACTGATAACTCAATCAATTCGAGTATAAAAAAAAAACTCACAAACTCAACTTTTGATAAATAAACCCCTAAATCATTATTATACTTATGGGGGAATGTAATATGTTTTGTAAGCACAAAAAAAGTTTGCAAAGATCATTTCGAATGTTAGCGGCCATATTTGCATCCTTTTTGACCGATTACAGACATCAACGACTTCCTTGCAAAGTTTGCTACCAAGTCGCTTTTGCAAATATTCGCAATGTATGTTATCAGATTTTGCAATTGGAAATCATATTTTGCGACAAAATGTTTAACTAAACTTCAGTGGAGGTGTAACGCTAACCTTTGTGATGTAATATTCGCCAGTAAATTATTTTACATTGTGAACAGCACTAAACATTCGCAAAATCAGCATTCTAAATAATGAGGTTTATTATAACATTCCCCCTTTACATTTTTACATTACTTCCTTCCAAATTTCCTCTTTTATTTATCTGTTATACATTACTGATACAGATATGAGATTTGTTATCTGGAAACCTGTTATGCAGAAAGCTCTGAATTAAGGAGAGGACATCTCCCATATACTCCATTTTATCCAAATGAAGCACATTTGTCTATTTTCTATTTCTCTGTAATAATAAAACATTAACTTGTACTTGATTCCAACTAAAATATAATTAATCAAGGCAAATCCATAATTCATCATAGCCTTTTCCATTCTTCCATTGCTGTTTGGTTAAACCAGTAAATGCTGCAAACCAAAAATTGCTGGAGTGATGTCTACAGTTAACTCACAACATTATGGGCAAATTAGTAGGCGGACAGTAAAATGAACCGAACCTTTTGTTTTTGTTAAATAGAGTCTTACAAATCACACTTTGACACATCTTTATGTACAGTATATTATACCAAGATTATATATTATTTTTATATCTTCACATAAAGTATTACAAACAAAATACAGAGCTTTTTTTCAATATACAAAATATTTTATGAACTGTAGAAAGGCTAACATAAATATGTCATAAATTATCCTTTTTATTGCCAAAGCTGCAGTAAGTGAGCAGTGTGTTCATCCTGCTGAAAATACAGCCTGAAGGTGTTAAATTGTTTTTCATTTATTTTGCTTCAGTACTTTTTAAAACACGCTCTTTAGATACTAGCAGAATAAATGCATGCTCTCATCATGTTTTTATGCTTCTCATTTATTTGCAGTTCTTGTTTCCTAAAGGAATTTTGCATTTACTGATGCACATTTTATGCTTTTTAAGCTCTAACATAAAAATAGTTGCAAAAAAAAAAAGTGACAATGTATTACAATAAGGTAAAGATCTTATGAACTTTACTTTGATATACCTGGATTCTTGCAAAGGGTTTTATCTAGCAAAGGGTAAAAACAGAGCTCACCACAGACCTCTCTATTCTTTAGTGATATACAATTTCAAAGGGCATATGTGAGACTCCAACATTTGCTAAATATGCCCAAACTCCACAAATATGAATGGAGAGCTGTAAAAGCTTCCTCTGGTAAACTCTGATAAATGAGTCATGCCAGTTCTGTGTCAGGTTTAATTTAAAAAGAACAATTATTTTCATGGTTTATCTCATGAAAACTCAGTAGGAGTCTATGGGGAATTTCGGAGTTGAATTAGTTTTTTCATTGAATTACATCTAGCCCATTCTACATTATATTATATACTGTAAATTTCCTTTTAGTATTAACACCTATTAACTGGATAATCAGTCTCTCTAATTTGGGGGGGGCGTTATTTAATAACAAATGGAAACCATTGGAAGCATGGATATTATGAAAAAGGACAAGCTTACCGCTTTCCACGATGGTTGCTCATGCCCCAGACCTTCAGCAGAGGGGAGCAGGCAGCAATTCGGAACACCAAAAGTCATTCAGTCAGTAGAATCCAGGAGCCCAAATTTTTTGTAGCAGTACAAAAAGTCTTTGTTTACATTATGTATAAAGGCCTGATGTGTTTCGTGTCCCCCAAGGACACTTAATCATAAGCTCTGGAGTGGTGCCTGCCCGCTATTCAAGGTTTCTGTGGGTTATTTACTAAAATCAAAATTGATATGATATTTTATTAAAAAAAAGCCACAACCAAAAAAGGGATGCACCGAATCAACTGTTTTGGATTCGGCCAAAGCCCCGAATCGTTCGCGAAAAATGTAGGCCAAATACTGAACCAAATCCGAACCCTAATTTGCATACACAAAGGGGAAATAATTTTTTACTTCCTTGTTTTCTGAAAAGTCACACAATTTCCCTCCCCACCCCTAATTTACATATGCAAATTAGGATTCAGATTCGGTTTGGCCGGGCAGAAGGATTCAGTCGAATCCGAATCCTGCTGAAAAAGACCGAATCCTGGCTGAATCCCAAACCGAATCCTGGATTCGGTGCATCCCTAAACCAAACTCCCATGCCCGATTTTAACTTATTTATTAATAAAAAAAAACTTTGATTTAATAGGATCACGGAAAAACTCGATAAAATCAAGCAAAAACCCAATTCGCCCGAATTTGTCAGGCTTTTCCCCGATTACACACGTTTTTTTGGCCCTTGCCTGAAACTCTAAATTTTTTGACATTTTGCAAGGAAACACCAAAAAAGTAGGATTTTCGGACTAAACCCAGCGCGGACCAAGAAAACTTTAAATTGAGATAGATGCCTCTCCTATTGACTTATACAGGACCTCGGCAGGTCTGAGATGTCAGATTTTGGATTTGGGCTTTTTGCAGCATTGGGATATAATAAATCTTAATTCTAGTGAATCTAGTAAAAAAACTCACATTTTCCGAGATTTTAACAAATATCCCCCTTGATGAAAGTGTTTTGAAGTAATTAGAATATAATGTAGTGTTACCCTGCACTGATAAAACTGGTGTGCAACACTTCTATAATTTACGCGCTGCTGTGTAGCCGTGTGGGCAGCCATTCGAAACTGAAAAAGTAGAAATGGCACAGGTTACATAGTAGAAACACAACACAGTATGTAACAGTGCCCCCAGCTATGGAATAGTTTGTAAAGCTCTTGTGATTAGGGTTTTCTGATCCCATTTTTATTCTGTAACCCTTGTTAAATTATGGTTAATCCTATGTTTGTTATTAATTAGTACAAAGAGCTGCATAACTTAAGCCCTATATTAATAACTGATGAAGATGATGAGCATGATTATTGTCCAGCATTCAAAGTGTTAATATCCTCTTACAGTTCAAAAATGAATGTTGTACTTATATAAAACAATTCTTGTCATTTATGAACAAAAAATTATTATTATTTTTTTTTTTTTTTTGCTATTTTCTCCTGACATGACATTTAAGAGGTTGACATCTTTAGTTTTCCGTACATCAGTTCTGATCTCTGGCATTTAGAATTTGTAGTAACATATTCACCTTATTTGCATCGCTATAGCCAATTTATAAATAAAATATCATGTCACATAACATTTACATAACAATTAGGAATAAAATAGCATTGTTTGCTTTTTGAAGAAGAGAAAAAAACAGTGCTGCCATGGCCTTAGCCCTCAAGAGACATATGTTATATATTTTATTTTGAATAAATATGTTCTGTTAATAAACTTGTGGTAAAACAAATGGTGTAAGTGTTTCCCCAAGGCAAGTCAGAGGAATAAATACCCATATATAACACTATTCAGGTCCACCACTGCTTTTCCCAACAGAGCATGTCTTATACAAGACTCCCTCCTCACAGGTAGGCCCTCGCTGTAGAAATGAAAAAAAGGTTTTTGATGATGATTTTCATACTCTATACACTAGTTACCTAAATTACCAGTGCTTCTGTAAAACGGTCAACTACTTTATTGCAGGAAATGCATTTCTCAGCAGGATGCATCACATCTTTATTTCAGATTGTATACAGTTAATATCTTCTTTGTACCAAAGTTAATAAAGTGGTGCTCCTTTAGTTCTTTCTTTCTTTAAGCCAATATTGTTAGATTGCTTTGCTGGCAGGTGTTGCCTAGGGTACTAACCCTTTTTCTGTCCTTCTTTTGAGCTTCTCGATTCTACCCTAGTTATCTTTAACTTAACTCGCAGTCCTAGACAGCGTTTTAAGGGCTAGTCCACACGAGGAGATTCAGGGAGATTTTGTCGCCTGGCGACTAATCGTCTCGTCTTTTGAGCAACTATCTCCCTGAACTGCCTCAGTGTTTTTCCCCATAGGCTACAATGAAAAGTCGCCTGCGCTAATGCACACACAGCGATGCGTTTTCAATAGTTGCCCAAAGTTGCCTCAGTGTGTGCATTAGCGCAGGCGACTTTTCATTGTAGCCTATGGGGAAAAACGCTGAGGCAGTTCAGGGAGATAGTTGCTCAAAAGACGAGGCAATTAGTCGCCAGGCGACAAAATCTCCCTGAATCTCCTCGTGTGGACTTACCCTAAAGGGGTTGTTCACCTTCAAATTAACTTTTAGCATGATGTAGACAATTTGCAATTGGGTGCAATTACCCTAGCAACTAGTGATGGGCGAATTTATTCACCAGGTGAGAATTCGCAGCGAATTCCCGCAATTAGTCGCCAGTGAATAAATTCGGCAAAACGCTGTGAAAATTTAAAAAAAAATGGATGCCGGAGTCAGTTTTTTTAGACACCGGCGCATTTTCACGAATGTGCACCAGCGTCTAAAAAATGGACGCAGGCATCAAAAACAGACGCCGGCAACAAAAACGAGACACCGGCGCTGTTTCGCAAATTTTATGCTGCTGGAAATTCGCTAATTTTTATGCAAAGCAAAATGTCCCAAATTCGGCCATCACTACTAGCAACCATGCACTGATTTGAATAAAAGACTGGAATATACTGTAAATAGGAGAGGGAGAGGGATTGAATAGTGTAATGAGTAATAAAGTAGCAATAACAATACATTTGTAGCCTTACAGAGCATTTGTTTTTTAGATGAGGTCAGTGCCCCCCATTTGAAAGCTGGAAAGAACCAGTAAAAATAGGCAAATAATTAAAAAAAGTTAAAGAATAATGAAAACCAATTGAAAAGATGCTTAGAGCTGGCCATTCTATAACATATGAAAGGTTAAAATATGACTATGAAGATTTTCATAAACAACCCCTTTAAGAGATAGTTCTCACACTAACTAGTCCCAATAGAACAGACCCCCCCCTATACCTCCATAACTCCACAGACCCAGAACCATAGATACCTGAACTAGAGTAGGGCAAGAAATAAATACTTACTCCCATAGAGTTGTATCATCCTTTTTACTTCCTTAAGCAATTGATACAAAGGGCAAATTCACTAAGATGCGAAGTTGCGCCAGGCGCAACTTCGCCGCACTTCGCCAGGCATATTTTCGCCAGCACTCCGCAAATTCACTAAAATCCGAAGTTGCGTGCAGGGGTAGCGTTAGTTTGCGAAGTTGCGCTAGCGTTAATTCGCCAGGCGAAGCGAAGTTTCGCTAGCGATGGTTAATTTGCATACGGCACGAAATTCAAATTTCAATGGAGGAACACATATCAGCACTACAAATGCCTAGAAAACCTTCAAATCAGCAAATAAAAATTTTATTTTGCCCTACACATGTGCCCACTGTCTAGGTAAGTTGCCTTGAGTCAGGAAATGTAGGGGGGAAGGAGGGGAGCCCCAAAACTTTTTTTCGATCTTTCTCAGCCTATCACCCATCATGTAGAAAACACGCCAGCGTTTTTTGGGACTTAGAAAAAGATTTGACTTTTTTGGAAACAATCCCTATCTACTCTATTGCACTTCACCAGGTCTGAGGTGGCGAAGGAAGTCTAGCGTAAAAGGTAGCGTTCAGTACACTGCGCAAGTTAGTGAATTTGCGTAGTTACATCGCTAGCGAAAATTCGCCTGGCGTAAGGATGCGAAGTAACACTAGCGAAAATATGCCAGCGTTCGTTAGTGAATTTGTGCAGTAGCGAAAATGCCAAACGCTAGTGAATTAACGCTAGCGTTCGGCGCTTCGGCGCTTAGTGAATTTGCGCCAAAGTGCTTCATTATTGAATTATTGAATACAGACTATTTTATCTAATTGTGCACTATTACCATTAACCTTTACCTGACACACTGCATATACATCCCTGACAAAAAGTAAATGGTGGTAGAAATAGGTAATGCAATGTCAAAAAGGGAACAGTGGAATCATTCAATAAGACTGGTATCACAAGTAGTTGGTTTATTTATTTCTAATTAAGGACACCCACTTGACAATCAGTGTTTCAGGCTTCACTCCTGCAGGCCTTGTGTTGAATCCTGTTCAAAGTTCCATATATTGTAACTGCAGGGAGCGTGACCATACTTATCTGTTGCCATGCCTGGCTCTTGTGCCATTATGGTGTCAGTAGTCAGTAAGTAAGGCACTAAGTTAAACTTGTCAGGGCCACAAGTCTTTCTGGACCTAAACTAGGATTTAGGAATAAGAGAGCACCAGGAAACAGGCAAATTGTAATATTGTGGAATCCAAAAGGTTTAACAGAGTCTAAGTAAAAAGTACAGGAACAGATTAGAGTAGGCAGCAGTCATAATAGTCAGGAAACAGGCTATGGTCAATAAACCAATATATCAGGAAAAATAGCAAGCTCTGGGAATTTAACCCATTAAGACTTACAATCGAACATTGAACCTGGGTCTGGAGCAACTTTTTATCTGGGTGATTTGACAAGGGTGTGGTGAAGTCAGTCAAGATGATTTTACTCTTACAAAACTGAAGTTAGTGTATAATTTTCTGGGATGATAGAAACTGACAAAACGATTAGCAATTCTGAAATATCATATTGCATCTGCTAAACTCAGGCTTCATTTAAATTCTTAAAATGATGTAACATACAATCTAAATATGTTAAAGACAAAATATGTATGAGGTTTTCTGCTTTAATGTTGGGATTCATGGAAAACTTTCAAAGCTTGGGACACTGAATGAGCATTATTGTTAAGAATGGTGGGAAACAAATTGGAATATTGTGTCTAGCTCAAAAGTGCCAGTTAGAGGGAATTCCCAGAGTAACAGCATCCCATTGAGTAAAGATCTTGACACACTGATTTCATTGTTGTCTGATCAAATATTAGATTTCTAATCACAGTGTTCTCTGAAAGTTACTTTCTTCTTCTCAAAGGACTTTATAAATCACGTAATCAAAGATTTTGAAAGGTCTGTGATCATACAACAGACATTTAAAAAAAAAAAAAAAAAGCAAATATGTTTAGTACAACTTTTATAAAAGGGGTATAAAATAAAAAATAATAATAATAAAAAATCCAATATATATTTATATGTAGTGAAGAACGAATCTGTCCTGTTTCGCTTTACAGAAACATTTGTGAAACTGTGAAAAAATTCACGGAAATGGGAAAAATTCATGAAACACAGGTCAATGGGCATCAGGATTTTTTTTTTACGTGCGATTTACGATTTTTCTCACTCCAAATGCATTAACGTCAATGGGCATTTTTTTCTTGTGGCAACTTTTTTTGTCTCTGCGACTTTTTTGACCAAATGCATTAAAGTCAATGGGAGTTGTTTCTTATGGAGACTTTTTTGTCTTTGCAACATTTTTGTCTTGGCAACTTTTTGTCACTGCAAATTTTTTTTTTGCAAAAAAAAATTGCAGATGGCGAAATGTGGAATTTCACCACAAATCTATGGTTGGTAAAAAAAATGTGCTCATCACTACAGTATTTATAGGTATATGAGGATATTTTTAGAAACACAGAGGGAAAATAACAATAAGGAGCGCAACATAACAAACCCAGAAACTTCCTGACAATATTTATTATTATTTCCTTTTTAGTTTGCTTTAAATTCTCAGTTCTTTATTTCTTATTCAGCTTGTGACCTTCATGTTAAGTATGATAATTGACTAAAACAGCTTACTGTGCACATCAAAAACAAACTATTAGAGAAGTAATGTGTATTCACGGTAAGAGAGATGGCATCCAGACCAGTGTTCCCACAAATTAAAAATAAATGACTCTGAGGCTTCCTGTAGGTTACCCCCTACTAGGGACTATTCTTCAAATAGAGATATGCTATAATTGCTAAATTATAAAGTATTAAAGAGATACCTGGAAACCTGCGTACTAGCACAGGGACATCAGTAAATGCACTTTCCTTATCTAAAGGCATATATATATATATATATATATATATATATATATATATATATATGCACTATTTAAAAGGGGGAGGTTAAATATACTTTATTATAAATGTGAAGATGCTTTTTTAATTTAGATAATTCTGAAAAGAAATCTAAATTTCATTGTAAAAAAATGTCTTTACTTTGGCTATCATATACTGCAATTAGGTATGAGCAAACCTTTTTTTAAATTTGTGCTGGAATTTCGTCATTGGTTTTTACTTAGTATTTTTGAAAAATGCAGTATAAAAGCCAACTACATTTTTGCACCCCTTGCCTGATACTTCAACCAAATGGATTTGAGTCCTGCCTAGACTTACCCCAGTCTATACAAAGAGCTGTTCTGGCATCTGGAAAAATTGAGCAACTGGGGAACCTTGCCTATGAAGAACAGTTGTAGCATAGTAAAAAAGAGCTAATTTAACAAGTTTAATGAAGTTAAAATTCTTCACATCATTTCCTGGATTTACACTGTTATATATATATATATATAAATCCCACTGTGTGTTGCAACACAGTGCTAATTATTTACCAGCTCTAATAACCAGCAGATTGCCAGTAGTGTAACTTACAAAGGGTTCAGTTCACATTCCCACCTGCAGATGTTTAAAGGACCAGTAACATAAAAAAATTAAAAAAATTGTTTCTACATAGCAAAAAAAACCACCAAGATACATTTAAATTTAAATTCGCAAAGTCTTTTTTAAGAAATAACTTACTGATTCTCCACTTGCGCTTCTCTTCAGAAACGGTGACAGGGCAATGATCCACCATGCGCCACTTGATTTCTTCTCCCTGCCTTCTATAGGAGATAGCCAGGGAGGATAAATTGAGCGACGTACAATGGATCGTCGCCATTTGTGAAGCGGAGCGCAAGCGGAGAATCGGTAAGTTATTTCTTAATAAAGACTTTGCAAATTTAAAGTTAAATGTGTCTTAGTGTTTTGTTTTTTAAGTACAAACTAATTTTTATTTTTTAAAAATGTTAAGTTACTCGTCCTTTAAGAGTAGAAGAGGATAGAGGGTAAATTATAAAAAAAATACTACTTAAGGGGAAATATAGAGGGCCCTACACAAGAGTTTGCACTGGAGCACATTGTTACCCCCTTGTTTCAGTTTTTTTTAAGGTTTTAGGTTGTTTAGCTCCCTCTCCACTCTAAGAAAAAAACTATCTTCATCTCTTGTTGCCTGTTTCTTCTTTTTTATGAATAGTGCTGAGCTGAAGAAAAGGAAGCTGTTTAGTATTATAATCAGTCTTGGGAATGTAGCACCTTCAATTTTCCAGATGTTTCTAGTTTGTTAGCTTTGTAGTTTTCATTGGGATTTCTACTTCACTTCAGCAAAAATGCACTCTAGGATGTATGTCCTCGGTAATAATGTTATTTAGACAAATTTTTAATTACAAATAGTAACAAATAGAGAATGCATAATATTACTCTGGTTGGTGAATGCATGTTATTTTATGTTAACATTAATGTCCTTGTACTATTTAAAACAGAGATAAGTATCAGTTACAATATTATAGATTCCAGGGCAACATACTGTACCTTTAAATGCCCAGCAGCTTTGGGTGCATCCTGCACAGTTGTATAAAGTTTGGGGCCTGAGCCCCCCCCCTCCTACAAAAATCCCCACTCCCACCCCGGCACAGGTCACTTATGCCATGCAAAGATCTGTGGTTCTCAACAATTTCACATGTGCGACAGATTACCTACGAACCCCCATGGGCCCCTGAACATAGGAAGCAGACCTAGCCTCCCCACAGCCACAGGGTCTGCTTTTTCTATAGTCACACCACTGATCCTGCATTCAAAGTGCGTTGAGCAACTAGAAAAGCTGACATTATCAACTCACTTTAAAATATCTGCTGGGAGCAGCCTGAAGATGAAAGTATATTTGTGAAAAAATATTTGTCATAAATGAAACACAAAGGGACAAATTATTAAATTTCACAATTTGAAGTTTTTTTCTAGCTTCAGCAACAAAAAGTTTTTTTTTGAAACAGTCAAGTTTGTAAAAATAAATGGAACATGAGTTTTTTATAAATATGCTAGTGTTTTAAAAATGAAAATTGCAATCCCCCGAAAAATTGGGATTTTATTTTCATGATCAAATTTTTGAAACACTGCAAACTGAATTTGAAAATTCATGAATCCACCTCCAAACCTCAAAGGCATGTAAGGCATGTATATTGAAATGCAGGGTGCCAGTTGCATGGGAACATCTATTTAATTAAAGTACAGTATATTTGTCTCTGTTGTATGTTAAGGTTTATATAATATATATATTATATAAGGTTTATATACAGTATGTTAAGGTTTCTATTCTATAGAAGTTCATTTAAGCACAAGTTCAAGTTGCTTTAAATGAAATGGGTCCCACAGCACATTTGTAAAATATAATTGTACATTATATTGCAATTAATATCTTACATTTTTTCTGACGTTATGTAAGTATTGTGTCTTAATTATTTAAAAATACACAGCAATCCTAAGCAAGTACTCATGTACTGAAATGGGCTTTCTCTGTGACTATTGCATATATGTGATCACTGAACAGCATGATACTTATTTTAAGCTAAAATAACATCTATGCTGCAAAAGGCTCATACAAAGAAATTCACTTATGCTAATGCATGTTCCAGAATCTTAACTGCATGAAGCTTTGCACTTTAAATAATATGAGAACTGTACTGATTTCATACCCTTGAATGGATACATTGCAGAGTCCAAAGCAATGGAAATAGGACAGAAAGCTGCTAAATGAAAAAATATATTCTAATATATATATGAAAATACTGCTAAATAATTCAATAGAAAAACACTCATAATTATAGTATAATATAGATATGCATTAGTGATGTGCGGGTCAAAAATTTCTCAACCCACACCCAACCCTAACCCGCCCCCTACCAAAAAACACCCGGCACACTGCGGCCCCTCTATTTATAGACCCACCCGCCCCGCAGTGATGTCACGGGTGGGTGCAAGTCTATAAATTTCAGCGCCCGAAGTGTGAGTGGGTGGGGAGAGCAGGAGAAGAGCTCGTCCCAGACCCACCCGCGACCCGAAGATTTTGTGCAGGAGTCGATCCGAACCCACACGACCAGTGGGTCCCATGGGTTTCAGGGTGGCCTGCACATCACTAATATGCATAATATTGTTTTTTTATCTGAAATAAAAAAGGGCATTTAAGGAACTCATTTTATGGTAGAAACATTTCACTAAATTACAGGCTACATAGGCACATTTAGGCATTATGCTGGCAGAGCATGCATTCCTTGTTCAAAGGCCTTAACGAGAACATAGGCTAATGGGAAGCAAAGCCTGAAATCCAGTAGGGATGACATTTTCAATTACTTATAATCATATTGCATATTCCTGAAGGCTGAACTGGAAAGCTGATTTTTTGGTTGTTTTAGAAAATGACTGTACATAATAAAGTGGACTTTTTCATGCTTATGAACTGTCTGTCCATTTGATCCTGCTCACACAAGTGTATTTTAAATTAGTGCAATTTTGTAGCACTAATAGTACATGTGGGGTAATCTTAAATGATCCCTAAAATTTTGGAGTGGAAAAATACTTTTCTGAAAAAAAATGTATTCTTTTTTTTTTATTCCACTCTAAAAAAAAAACTGAAAATAATAACTCTGATAGCTCAATAATAATATTCCATAAATAACAATTTGCTCTTTTAACTCAGCAGTAGTGATGGGTGAATTGGACTTGTTTCACTACGTGGGAAATTTGCAAAATGGCCGAAATGCATTGAAGTCATATGAGCGACAACATTTTTTCACACACAACAAATTTTTTTGGACGTGCAACAGTTTTTTTTATAACCCATTGGAGTCTACAGGTGTCATTTTCACAGCAAAACGTGGCAAAAAATGTTTCTCATTACTACTTTAGCAGTCTACTTGGTAAACTGTAAATAATACGAAAACATTTTAGTGTCCTGATAGACAAAAGAGGACATCTGATTATATTACTTCAAATACTTTCAGCACAGAATAAAACAAAATGTTTAGGAACAGTGATAGCTTTTGACTATAAGCCTCAAATTCTAGGTTGGGTGAAGCACCTTGCACATTAAATGATTTCTTTTTTCATTTAAACTGGGTCATTCTTTCACAGTGAGAACTTTAGGAGCAGCTTGGAAATGTTTTAAAACAGTTCAGCTGCCTGGCTGATGTGCCACACATGTAAAATTAGTTATATGAAATGACAAAAGGTCAGATTGAGTCAGCGTTACTATCCTCTTTATTCTTAGGCTCAGCCAGAAGCACCGTTAATGTTATTATGACTTAATAGCAATATCTTTCATGTTTTGTTAAATCTTTTTCTTTGTCACGAATAGTTTGTTGTTTTTGCTTTTTTCACATCTATCCTATATACACCTATATACTATGTTTATGTTTCATTTTATGTTGATTCCTGGAATAGTATGTCGTCCTCTTGTTTGTAAGTTGATGGAATTGACTTTCACTCAAAACATCAGTCCCCACAGGTTGGCATCAAGGATTTGCAGTCTAAGTTATTAAAATGAGACATATCTCGAGGCGAATCGTAAGAAGAAACCATGGTATAGACTCGCAGGTGGATTCCAAATTACAGGGAACGAGTCAAAACCAGGAGTCAAATGCCATGGATCCAGGGGACCTGGAGTGGACCCGAAGGGAGAGCGGCGACTGGGGACACAACAGGTGATATTGACATCTAGCCCTAACAAGGGTACTCTTGGTAAAGGATGTGATCCTGTTTGCAATGTGATTAATTTATCCCAACAGGTTTTGAGTAGTGATGAGTGAATCTGTCTCGTTTTGCTTCGCTGAAAAATGTGCAAAACTCAGAAAACATTTGTGAAACTATGTATTTTAAGATTTTGCAGAATTTGTACCACATGGGATTCCTTTAACCATCAGGCTATGTCTTTATGGGATTGCTTCCTGCAAAGGGGTTTTACCGACGAAGACCAACTGCATATGACTGTAGGTGCCAATTGTGGGGATCTTTTGCAAAGCAAATCTAATTGCAAAGTACACTCCAGTTGTTTGGATAAAAATTGTAAGACAACTTCTAATGTGTGAACAGCAGTCAATTTAGGCTTTCTCCGTATTATCACTACATACTCTAGGGATAGTTGTATTTACGGAGGGCAGTGCAAAAACATTGGAGTGTCTTAAGGCAAGACCCTGTTTTGAAAACCATTTTACCATCTCAACCGGGTTTTACTTTCAAAAAAGTTGAAAGCCTTGGTTCATACTTGTCCCCCAGTTTGTTTTGGAACACAAACATACAGGCTCCTACAACTGGCTAGATATGTTATTCAAATAAAATGTGCTTACCTGTAACTGGCATTTGATGACAAATTCTGTGCATTTTTCTTACAATTTCCATTAATGTACCTTACAAATTACAGCTACATGCCTGACATAGCATTGTCACTGCAAAGAACACAAATGTATGTAAGTCAACATTTCACTGTATTTTCTACTTTCTACATCAGGAATTAATTGATGTCCTGACTAACTTCTAACATACACTAATATTTTGGCTTCATACATTTGATATGTTCAAGACTGAAACGCAGTAGTGTTCCCATTTATATCCCCCAGGCAGATACAGATTGAAATGATTGACAATTTTGAGTTCCAACAACTTTAGAACAGAAACTATGGGGCTGATTTATCAGTGTTCAAATTACATTTTTTCCCACAAATCAAGTTTATTTTTTGAGCTAAAACTCATAGATTCAAATTAGATTTTGAAAAACTAAAATTGTAGTCATTTATTAAGCACCAAAAACTCAAACACATGCATTTTAAAATGTGGCATCCAAAAGTTGCCAAGTTCTTGTAGAAGTCAATAGGAGTTGTCCAACGCAAAATTTAAGTAATTTTTCAATTTCAGATTTTAGGATTTATTAAATTATTTTGAGAGTTGGTAGATCCTTTTAAAGTGTTGAGATGCATACAAATTTGAAGCATTCACTTTTTTTTCATGATTTTATTCAGTTGTTTATTAGATTCACTTTTTTAAATAAATAAGCAAAGATTCAAATTTCATTAAGCTCAAATTTGATTAAGACACATTAAGATGCTATGCAAAAAGACTGGTAAGAATTAAAATAAAGATACTTTCATTCTGTTTGATCCTGAAATGTTTCCCCCACCATGATACTGTTGCCTAATATAAAATATAAACTATAAATTTCTAAACCAGGTTCAATTGTAGTTTTCCATTCTGAGTGTTCCTGAGTGTGCATTAGTATCTGCTTTTTTAAATCAAGACCTGGTCTGTTGCCATCTTTTCTGGAAAAAAATTCAGGCCTTCCTTTATATTCATCTTTCCTCCCTACTCCATTAATAATATTATGGTCAGACATATTTTTTACTTGACAGATGGCATGGGCCCTAAGGGTTTTTTTACCAGTGTCCCGCCGACCCAGTCCGACCCTGGTGACTACATTTCAGTTTAACCCTTTTGATTATATTGGACTTTGGCTGATCTACTTCTGGCCAGTAACAGTTTTGTCCTTAGTCCCTACTTCCTGAACCTGGAGTATTAATGAACTGCACCAAGCAGTATGCAATTTGTAACTGATTTTTCCTTATAAGAATAGGCAAAACTAGAATCTGACATATATTTTTCATAATACTAATGTAAAATCCTAAATAAATGAAGTTGTATATTTGGATATGGAGAATTATCTTCCTTCTCCCTATTCTGTACAAGTCTATCAACCCTATCATTTATGTACAGTAAGTCTAAACATTCTAAAAGTATTAAATGGTATAAGGCTCAGGCAAAGGGCCAGACTCATGCATCTTTTCAGTTTATATCACTTTTTCTTGCATCATTTCTGCTTAATTATCAGAGCCATTTTCTGATTAAGTGGAAAAGCCTCTCTTCTTTAATGGACATTTGTAACACAAGTCATGACTGTGCCACGAAAACTTGGAATTTGCCTTGCCTTGGGGTCTAAATATGCTTAATTTTGACCATTCCCATCATGTCAGGGGAACCATGTTTGTCATATTTTTACTTTCATCTAAGAAATGTTTTCAGTTTTTAATGGTGCTATTCATAATATATCAACAACACAACTTTAAAGAGCAGTTAAGGTTTTGATATAAGCAACAAAGCATAGAAAATGCATGCTACATTAACTCCAACTACCCTGAAGGATTTTATAAAGACATCCTGCATAAAATCACTCATGAAAACAACGTTCTTATCTCTTCCTTTTCTATGAAATCAACAATTACATCACCATAGCACAAAAAAGAACTGCTTTCAGTTTATCTAACTCTTTGTACAATGTCGCTTTACTAAATCTGTTATATGGAAAAGCACCCCATTTAATTTAGTAATTTTTATTACCACCGCAATTGCATTGTACCATACTGGGAAATCTATCTAATTTTTTTGTTAGTATAGTTACCCTATTATGAGTCAGTCAGAAAAAAATAAAATCTATTTCTAGTCTAGTCTTATGAGCTAAGAATTGAAGTAGAGATATGGGACCTGTTATCAGAATGATCGGGATCTGAGGTTCTCCTAAAAAGGGGTATTTCTGTAATTTGGATCTCTATACTTGTATATAACTAAAAAAAAACGGAAACATTTATTTAACCCAATAGGCTTGTTTTGCCACCAATAACTGTTAATTAAATGTTAGTCGGGATCAATAACTAAGTACTGTTTTATTATTACAGAGAAAAAGGAAATCATTTTTTAAATGTGAATTATTTTATTTAAATTAAATCTATGGGAGATGGCCTCCCTGTGATTCGGATCTTTCTGGATAACGGATTTCTGTATAACAGATCGCATACCTGTGTATGTATATTTCTGAATATGTAAAAAATAAGGTAATATTCACATTTTGTTTCTCAAATGTTGAGGTTCTTCAAAGTAGAAAAAAATATAAATGTTACACAAATACAAATTTTGATAATTAGGCCTCCCTGTCTACCTATGGTTTAGGTCCCAGCTCTTTGTGAAATACATTTTCAGACCATTCAGATCAATAACCAGGATCCTCAATTTTTAAGATCCCTGCTTTGCATTTTATTACATTTGGTAAACACTGCACAAGCATTTTATAGTGGGTTAAAGGAAAACATTACCCTCAAAATGAATACTTAAGCAACAGATAATTTATATTATATTAAGTGGGATATCAAAGAATCTTACCGTACTGGAATATATGTTTAAGTAAATATTGCCATTTTACATCTCTTACCTTGAACCACCAATTTGTCATGGTCTGACATGACATGGCGAAACAAAGCGAAAAAAATTGCCCATCCCTACTCACTACATATCTCACTCATATTTTTTATACATTCCTTACTGATTCCTCCCATTCTCTAAGAACTACCACCTATTCACGGCACCCACTCTGGAATGCCATGCCTGAATCCATCAAAAGATAATATCACTCAGACTCAGAGTACCTATATCGACATACCATTTATTTATGTTTTGGAAATGCCTCCATCACTGTAAATAGCAGTAATTATTTGTGTAAGTTCTTACTCTAACACCTCTTGTGTATTTTGACATATAAGTAAATCTGATATTCAGTTTTATATGTGTATATAAATAGAGATGTTCTATTGTATCTTTTGTTTTGTTTAACCAGTAATTGTTACAGTGTTTATAGTAGTAGCTATATAAAGATAAAAGGCAACATACTGTCTTAATAAACTGTTTAATAGATTTAAGAATCATATTTCTAATAACGTAATATGCTTAACATTAAACATAGCTGTCATTCATCCAAAAACTAATTCAGCCTAACCTATATCATTAAGTTTATCTCAAGATATGATCATTAAAGTGTCTTAACACAAGGGAAAAGCAAATGAAAGTTAACAGATTTAAGTGATTCATAATTGTCCTAAATTCCTGCAGGATCAATATATGGATATCCTCCCTACACATATCACACATAAACGCATTTCAGCTGCACTGTCTAATATCCACTTTTAATTACTATTTCTAATAATGCTGCTACTGCTGCTGCTATTACAGCAGCTATGGGATCCATTATATGTAGACTAGAATGAGAGAATACTCATTATGCAGAAAGCTGCGGAATACAGGAATGCTATTTCCCATAGAATGCTTTTTAAATAAACACATCTTAGGGGCCAATTCACTAAGTTCGAGTGAAGTAATAGAGGAAAAATAGTTTGAATTTCGAATGTTTTTTTTGGCTACTTCGACCATCGAATGGGCTACTTCAACCTTCGACTTCGAATTGAACAATTCGAACTAAAAATCGTTCGAATATTCGACCATTCAATAATCGAAGTACTGTCTCTTTAAAAATTTCTTCAACCCCCTAGTTCGCCACCTAAAACCTACCGAGGCCAATGTTAGCCTATGGGGAAGGTCCCCATAGGCTTGCTAACAATTTTCTGATCAAAGGATAATCCTTCGGTCGATGGATTAAAATCGTTCGATTTAATTGTTCGATCGAACGATTATTCCTTTGATCGTTCGATCGAACGAATTGCGCAAAATCCTTCGACTTCGATATTCGAAGTCGAAGGATTTTAATTCGGCAGTCGAATATCAAGGGTTAATTAACCCTCGATATTTGACCCTTGATACATCTGCCCCTCAATGTTTTGCCTGATTTGCTTTTGCTCTGAAATACAGAGCCAATACTTTGCACTTAATATTTAAATATTATTAGAAGCCTTAAGGCACAGTGCTACTGTAGGGCAAGATCTCTTATCAGGAAAATACATCAACAGAACTTAATAACACTCGTTCTACTACTAATCATAATATGTAAGGTACATAATACATTGCAAAAAAAGCCTTATTAATGTGTATTTGCGTAAAATGTTGTTGAGATAATGACCTTCTAATGACATACATTATTTATACAACTTTCCCACTAATAAAAAATGCCTATATTTTTTTTAATACATATTATTTGTCTTCCTTTAACTGTATGAATCATTATCTTTCATCAAAATAAATGTATTCCTGCTTTTAGCAAATACATTAGGGATGTTTTTCTTAGTTTCTCTGATTGTGACCTGCAATATATGCAATATAGTTAATTTTTTGCCTAGACAGATGGTTTGAACTTGATAGAAATATCAAAATTGGCCTGAAATATGCAGTTCCTCATCAGTTAGTCCAGAGAATTTTACTTGGCAGATCAGAATTCTTACTCATTATGTAACCTATAGCATCTGCACAATTTCCACTTCATTGTGACTTGTCAAATATCATAACTGAGTAAAAATATTTCCAAGAGAGCTTTCGCTGTTTGTGTTTTTTTCCTATAAAGTGTTCTACCTAACTTCAGTGTAACAATCATATGAAATAGCAGCATTAACACTGGCACTGATGTAATTACGACCAATAAAGAGTTGTTTGGAAAAAGAAATGCAATGTAAATGATAATGCTTCTGCACAGTGTGGCATGTTTCTTGACGACTTAAGGACATATCTACAACCACTAATTGCATTTGTGGTCATGAATAGTTGGCTGCAGTCACTGTGCAAAAAAATGGCATTCATTAAAAGTACTTATCTGTTTCCTTATAGTTCTTGGCACCACACTGCACATGATAAATTATGACATCTGAACACCAAAGATTTTCAACGCAATTGTGTCCAATTTGCATTGAAGCACACATGAAACGGTGGAAGTTTTACTGTTTTTGCTTGCAACTGTGTTAGGCACATTGTTCCATTAAATCCACAATGCTCTGAAATTATGGGAGGAAAAAACATTGCATTGTTGGTAAAACCCTGGTGAGCGCATGTCTATTGCACATTGGCGCCCAGAAGAGGAGGCATTGGTGGGCATCCCCACTGTACCACTAGACCACCAGGTATTCTCACAGGGAGCTGCACTTATACTGTTTGTACTTTTTTAGTCATTTGCTTTTAGAGGGTTTCCGATTTTTTTGCTAGTAATGATTTGAAAAGCTTTTAGACAACATTTTTTTTTTTTGTAGGGTTTCTAAAATAAATTACACGGCATTTGTGATTTTAGAGTAAATGAGTATATTTGTGGTTTCAAAAACCTCTAAAAACACTAAAATGAGAATGTTGATAAATGTATAGAAAATTAATTTTATATTCAGGTGATGTTTGTTCTATTTCATATGCACATTACCATGCTCCTCAGTTCTAAACCTAAGCATACTTTTTCTAGGTTACTTTGTTGTGAGCTTTTTTAAGTCAATGCCATGAACACATACAGGTGCATCGACTAATTTCATCACAGTTTTATTGTTCATATTAGTACTGATTTGCAAATTTTAGTAGCAAATTATTATACTGCCCAATTCCCTTTCTGAAAAATCTGCAGCAGCAAATTACCTTAAACGTATAAACATACATGACAAGTATATGATCAGTAATTAATCAGTTTTATCAGTAATTTAGTCAGTTTTAGATACAAGGTTATGATCATAAAATTATCAGGTACTAAGTAATTGCTTCCAGTCAAACACCTGCCTAGGTGGTTGCAATTCCTGGGAAAAATGCAGGCACCCTTTAAAAACCTTGAGGGACTCATCTTTAGAATGATTTTGGTAGGTGAAATAGGGGAACTCAATTTATGAAGCCTACAGTATAGTAGGGATGCACCGAATCCAGGATTCGGTTCGGGATTCGGCCAGGATTCGGCCTTTTTCAGCAGGATTCGGATTCGTCCGAATCCTTCTGCCCAGCCGAACCGAACCGAATCCTAATTTGCATATACAAATTAGGGGCGGGAGGGAAACTGCATGACTTTTTGTCAGAAAACAAGGAAGTAAAAAATGTTTTCCCCTTCCCACCCCTAATTTGCACATGCAAATTAGGGTTCGGATTCGGTTCGGTATTCGGCCGAATCTTTCCCGAAGGATTCGGGGGTTCGGCCGAATCCAAAAAAGTGGATTCGGTGCATCCCTACAGTATAGTGATTGGGATCATTAGTGGGAACATTCATCTATACTGTAGATCATCCATTTTTGGCAGGCAAACAGTTAAAACATTTAAAAAATAGGCTGCATACCACTTTTATTTCAACAGATAAACCACAATCATTTGTTTGTAAACTGATCTTAGGGACATGAGCTACTATTTATGCATGCATTTGTTTATAATTCATTTCAACATTTTGGAGTTGTTATAATTAGTTTAATTTGATTTTATAAACTAACAGCCCACTGGTCAATGCTAGCTGTCTTGACAGGCTTTCACATGGTTCCATATTACACTTAAGAATAGAAATCAGAATAAAACACCATATTTAAAAATGATCTGATGCTAACAATCACATTTTATATTACTAACTTTATATTACAAATTACAATATAGAAGTTAGCGTAACCCTTTAATTCTTACTGATTATCTCTTGATTCCCTCACTCCTACTGGTACTTTGTTTCACTATTTGCCAACAAACCAACAAAATTTGCAGAATAGCAAAAGAAGGGAAGAGATATTTGTTACTGAGTTTATTTCTTTCTGAGATGAGCATACTGTATCCTCAAAACTGTAGTGAAGTTTATTTTTTTTAAAATAAATTGTAGTCCTGTACTAAACAAGACTTCTGACTTTTTCTCTCATTTTAGTAATGGTTCCTATAGGAGAACATACCTAAATTATGTGCATCAGGTTGACAGTAGTGATGGAAGAATAAATTTGCCATGTTGTACTGTACATTGACTGGTCTGTAGCATGTTATCTTCTCAGTATGAGTATTCCTTAAAAGCCTAACACTGTTCATTTCTATTTTTTCATAATTACTTGCATAACTAACCCCAGCTATCTATACCAAGTATCATAATACAAACAAGATTGAACACAGCAACAATGTGCTTACCCAATAATTTGTTTGGGGTCCAGAGGCAATATACTCAACTCAGGAATTGTCAATGGGCCCTGTCCATTATTGAACTGCTTTTAAATACTTTTTCAATAAAGTTAAATGATGTTTGGATGTGCAGGGATCCTTCTATTTTTGCTGTCCATGCAGGTGTTTTCTGGATTTTATATTTCGTTAGTTGAATGCCTATACCAAAGCAATACCATATCATTTTTTCCTTTAGGTTTCTCAAATGTTCCTTTTAACGAGCAGACTTCTTGGCCTGCATCAAGTACATCCAATATGAATGTATTTAAATGATTAATTGACTAGTCAACCCAATTTAAAGTATTAATTCATATAAAAGTTATTCTGAACTTTTCTAATGTTGGATGTGTATACAAACCAGATATGTTGTTCTACAATCTTCTGCCGGTCATATAGAAGAGTACTGATGTATGTATTCATGGAACTGTTAATGAGTGCTTTCATTTGATTTCAAAATATAATTAATGTTTTGAATATGTAACACACAATTGAGATTTAATTATATGAATGCTGCTCTTTACAAAGAACAAGATAGTAATTAGTTAATGAATGTTTCTTCCTAAGCATCACATATGTTATAGATTACAACATCTGGACCACACATTAGATAAAGAAAATATTTTCAATGAAGGGAATTAAAAGCAATAACTAATGTTCTCTGCTATGTGGAGTTTTACATGTAAAATATTAACAGAAGACTTTGGAGGGTAATAATAAATATTAAATAAAGATGGTCATTGTTGTTTTGAGTCATAATATTTTCAAAATATAATGCTAATTTTAAGCAGACTTATGTCAGATATTTTCTATAGAAGTTAAAGACACACTTCTGGATTACAGGGCACCGGAGTAAAAGATAAAACAAAGTATATAAGATGAACTGTAGCTCACTGATACCAATTGCTTTCTTGGTTGTCCTGCAGGGTATCCTGTGTTGATACTCTAAATGAATAGCTCAAAAAAGATAGAAGTGCAGGACAAATCCACAGCAGTAGTCTGAGATTGCAAAAAATCCTTTTATTGGGGAGGTGAATGTCCAATGTCACACTACATGTTTCAGGCTAGGCCCTTTAACAATAAAGCGCATAGCCCAAAACATGTAGTATGACTTTGGATATTCCCCTCCCCAATAAAAGGTTTTTTTGCTGTCTCAGATTACTGCTGTGGATTTGTCCTGCACTTCTATCTTTTTTGAGAAATGATAAAACAATGCTTGGTAATGTATAAATATATAGGGGAACAAGAATGGGTCAAAAACTAGAGTTGAAGGCTTGGCAAAGCATTTGGGATGGAACTAAGAAATGTTTAATCAACCAACACTAAGTGGAAACTGCCTACAAATTATTAAACCCATGGTAGCATGTTCCTGCACTAAGGGGCATGTTTACTAACATTGGAGATAAATATCTGGAGAGATTTCTGGAGATGTTGCCCATAGCAACCAATCAGATCTTTGCTTTTGTTTTCTAACTTGGCTGTGGCTGTTTAAATCTAATTGCTGATTGGTTGCCATGGGCAACATCTCCAGAAATCTCTCCAGATATTTATCTCCAATGTTAGTAAACATGCCCCTAAGGATGATCAAATCTGTCCCATTTTGCTTCTTCAAAAAAATTGCAAAATTGTGAGAAAATTAAAAAATAAACCGCAAAAACAACCAATTTTTTAATGAACGTTTTTTTCACAGATTGGAGACTATAGGCATTTTTTCACAGTAACATTTTCTGCAGTGACTATTACACAGCAACTTTTCCCACGCAAAATACATTGGGGTCTATGGGTTTTTTGTCCCTGCATTATGTTATAAATGATAATAATAATTATGTTATTAATTCACCAGGTATGGTACTGTTTTTCTCCTTACAATTGTATTATTTTTTCTCTATTTTTCCTGAAAACCCAATAAAAATTTGAATGTAAAAATTATAAAAACAGGCTTGTAAAATTAAGTTAAACTTTCTTGTTTTTTTTTTAAATTTTTAATAAACCACAGAGAGTTCAATATACATTTGATTAGAAGAATGTTGGTATGTTATACATTATTAAAATTAACATTTTCATCATTAACATAAGAACAAAATAACAAATTGTTCAGTGTATGAGATGAAATAAACTAATTTTACCAATTACATTTGAGAAAGATCCTTCCATCAAAATCCAATTGAAGTTTGGAACATTTTAAAAATCTGGTCTTTATTTTAGTCAATTATATTAAAAAACAGACTATTAATTTTTACAAATTATCTAAATATTAAATCAAGTTTTTACTCATAATGCTTTTTGCTTGCTTAACTGATCTAGGTAAGAGATGGGAAATCCCTTTTTAATCAGGTAAATAATTAAGCTTTCTTAGTAGCCACCGTGCATACAAAATATATGGTGCAATTTTTTTTTTAGAACATGCTTCGGAAAGTTTATCTAATTTTCTTTATGTTTAACAAGGTAAAAATGGGTGAAAATGTTATCTGTATTTCAGTTTCTGATATAAGAATCTCTCTAATTTTAACCAAACTTTATTTGGGAAAGAACGAAACATAGCGAAAAAAATACCCTTTCTTGAATATTTAGGACAAAATGATAGAGGGTTTTATCCTGGTTAAATAATACACGATAAACTAAATGAGCCGAAAATGTTGAACTTGCCAAGTACAGAATTTGTGTACATTCTGGACAAACAATGTTTGAGCCGAATAGGAATAAGCTGATAGTCTGAAGTAAAGTGACAATATCCAACAGGAATATAGACCTCCACACACCCACTGGTTTCTTTTTTTTTTTTTTGTAACATATCTGTATTGAAAAGATTTAGTTTGTTGTACAGTATACATGTTATATTTTAGGTTGATACCATCAGTATCAAAATCGAAAACCAGTGTATCGTATAAAGGTCTGAAGGGCATAAAACATGCCTTCACATCTATAGGCTTAGTAGACGTATGGAGAAGCTTCCACCCCACAACTCGAGACTTCACACACTTTTCGAATGTCCATCAGAGTTACACGAAGGATCGACTACCTGCTCATTTCTCAAAATTGGTTACATTTGTTTTCACGGGAGGATATAGGGATTACGACTTTATCAGATCATTCTCCCATAACTGCGTTGTTCAAAATCCCTAACACTGCTAAATCAGAATTTAACTGGAGATTCATTGACTTACTAACCCATAAGAAGGATACAAATGTCCAAATCCGAGCTTGGATCAACCAAATTATCCTTGACAATAACTCGTCTGATGTGTCAACAAACACGTTAAAGTTGTAAGGGATGTCCCAAAATGTTGGTAAAATATTCAAACTGATTATAGCATATGCAAACATTGCTATGGTGTTATATTACATTCTACATTGACATTCAACCTATATGTGCTTTTTCTCAACATGATACCAAGATACAACCAAAAATAATGCAATCATTGAGAATAAAATCAAATTGAATAAAAGAAAAGAAAAGAAAACTTGCAAAACAGTGCTTCAACTATCCTATATGAGATTTTATATGGCTCCCTAGGGGGTAAAAGCTAACGCACCTTATCCGAGCTGTAAGAACTTATTCATCTGAGTTCAGAAGCTCCCAGGGTGTCCACACATCTAAGAAATGCTGAGTATTGTTCTTTATTATAGCAATACCTGACTCAAGAACCTTGTTAGAGTTGGTCCTATGTTTGATTTCAGCTAGGGTGGGGGGACTGGAGGATTTCCATTTTGCAGCTATTGAGAGACGTGTAGCTGTGAGGACTTGATTTACTAGGGCCTGGGCAGATTTGCCCATTTTCTGAAGGGGTTTACCCATTAAAAAGCTACATTGATCCATTGGGACAGGCTCATGGAACAGTCTACTTAATAAATTCGAGATATCAGTCCACAATGGTGTTATGTTTGGGCAATCCCAAAATATGTGGTCTGGGAATAGAGAATGTAACTTGGCCGGAGTATGATACAAAAACATAAGAATTTTACATATATATGTTCCTTTTGCTTTACACATGTTACCATCTTTTTTGCATTTTCCCAGATGGATTCCCACTCATGTTCTGTAAGATGATGAGCTAGGAGGGAGTCCCACTCATCCATATATGTATGTCTAGGTGTTGGTGTTGTCGGGGGTTCAGACAGCGTCTGATATATCCTAGAGATTAGCCCCTTTTGTCGAAGGTCAGATTTTGCTAATAGCTCAAAAGGCGTAGAAGGATTACATTTTGCATTATCACAAAAAGGCCTTGCAAATTGCCTAAATTGCAAATATTCAAAAAATATCAAAAACCCTTGGACTGTCCTTTGTCTTAGATCAATAAATGGCAAAATATCCTTGGTAAAAGTGTCCAATAAATCATGTGGATACCCATTTGCTAATAAAATTCTGATGAACCCCAGGCTTTAATTCAGGGTTATTGAGAAACAATGTGTTAAGAGGTTTACACCCACTGGTTTCTTGACATTCAAATACATGCAAGATTAGTAAATTCCTATTGTGTCAAATAATAGAGTTACAAGATAATTAACCTGTGGAGGCCTATTTATCAGCAGTCTCATTTTAGTGGTTTTTGAGGTTTTTAAAACCACAACTAAACTCACTTTCTCTAAAACCACTAATATCATGATAGATCCAAACTGAAAAGGCACTGGTGGGAAAACCTGCACAATAACTACAACTTCTTCATATTTGTCACACAAAAGCCAGTGTCAAAAACATCCTAAAACATCTAAAACCATGAATCAAGGAAATATCTTGTCCAGTTGTAAAATGGACATCCAGTCAAGCTGATATTCCTACTTTAACAAATACAAATGGATTGATGCCATAGAAATGGCACAGTGTCCATGGGGTCACAGATATGCTGACAAGTAGCCCACGGTTTGCTAGAAATGACATATTTTTGTGTTAATCGATTGTTCAATCAAGGCAAAAATAGCTCCAGACAGTCAGTGGTTATCAGCAACAATGTTATTTCTAAAATGTTTTAAAAATGGTTTTAATGTGGTGAAGAGAATATATGTTTTTTAAGCAAGGTGATGTACGCAACTTCTCATGTTTTAGGAGCTAAAATGGATTCTGTCATGATTTTTATGATGTCGTTTTTATTTCTAAATTACACTGTTTATACCATTCCTGAACCAGCAAGTGTATTTTTTTAAGTTGTAATATTGGTGTGTAGGCAGCCATCTCATGTCATTTTGCCTGGTCATGTGCTTTCAGAAAGAGCCAGCACTTTAGGATGGAACTGCTTTCTGGCAGGCTGTTGTTTTTCCTACTCAATGTAACTGAATGTGTCTTCATTTTTGGAGTCCATGGTGCAATCCTTGTGTGACCCCCAAAAATATCACAATACTTTTAATCTTCCAGTAAATATCCACAGTATATATTTAGCTCTGCCATATGATATACTTGTTTCCCACACAGGGAGACGTGTGATAACAATGAAATTCAATAAAAATACACTTATGGGAATATGTAAAAAAAAACAATGATAAATATGTTTTGTTTATTTTCACATCCGATAGGTCTAACTGACCTATACCGTTTACATGAATTGTAGCAGCTATCAGACTATCAGTCTGTCTATAATATTAATAATCATACAATGATAAAAACAAATTCAGATTAAATATCTAGACAGTTTTAGACACTGTTTGAAAGGCTTTTTGTACTCCATTAAACCATGTGTCTACTGTAAATAACTGATACACAATAGTGCATATTTTTATGGTAACATATGCATTCTAACATCACAATTAATTAGATTTTTCAATTATACCATAATAGTTCTCTTATATTGTAATACATATCTGAACCCTTATGTCACTGAGAACTGGAAATAGAGATGGCAAACTCTGAAGGACTGCTTAGATGATTTTCTGTGAATGTTCTCATGCTAACCATTGTACCAAAATACCCTAAAACATCAAGGGCTTTCATGGGATGTCATTCTTTTAATTGCACTTTAATTCACAATATGCAGAATGCCTTCAAATACTACTTCCCTAAATAACATTTCAGCAGCTCTAGGGTGATATTTGGTGTGATTAACTTTTTATTTTGTGTTTATAGACATTTCTACCCTTTTAAGCTCCCTTTTTTGTTAATATTTGTCTGTATTTATCGGTATTATTATATTTTCCTATATTTAGTAGAATTGTATGTCCTATTTGATATCTTTCTAATATTTTACAGACTCTAGACACAGTAAATGCAGCTATGAATTATAACGTACAATTAAGCCATCTTAAGGATGTCAACAAAAAATTTAATGTTATACAGTAAAAAAAAAAAAAAAAAAAAAAAAATATATATATATATATATATATATATATATATATATCAATCATGATCTATATCCGTAGAATAAGTAATGTTATTTGCTGCTTAATAATTTTATGTAACAATTTTATAATAACACTAACAGACAAATTTGTACTATGGTAGACATAGAATGGCACTCATATGGCCAATATATGGATAGTTCATCCCTATGGACTAAAAGGTTTAACAGCGGATACTAATAAGCCATCAACAAAATTAAAAACAAGTTAAAAATATTATGTTAGGCCAATTCTTCCAAGAGCCATTTTACCATCCCCAGCAAACTAACAAATTAAATCAATGAAGCTATTCACACAAAAATTTGATGCCATTCAAAGTAATAAAAATGGACCCCACAGGAAAACACTATTCCCTGCCAACCATGAATCAAGTATGGAATTGCCCACCAATACTGGCAAGTCTTACACAATGGCTTAAAAAGTTTTAAGATATTTAACCCCCCCCAAACATAATCAGTTAACAACCTCTTTGAAATCTTTAGATATAACTGGTTGTTAAAAGGTCACAAGTAAGGCTGCAGCACTAAGGCATAAACACTTAGTATTCCTTCTACTCCTCTACTCCTCTAAACCACTCTGCCCCCTCCCTCAGGAATTTACTTTGGCTATTTGCTCATGAGCATGCTTATCAGCTAAGATTACTTAGACCCTCCAGTCTAACAGCCAATGAAGAGATAGCATTGCTGGTTCCCATAGAAACTCTAGCTGTCTGATCCTATTTTGTGCTCAACCGCAGCAGAACTTTTTTATCAAAGTATGTTGTGCCTGTGTAGACCTGCATTCTGCATTGCATACTATACAGCAGTATATTTTAAGTCAGTCTGTACACAACATGATCTATATCAGTAGAATAAGTAATGTTGCTGCTTAATAATTTAATGTAATAATTTTATAATCACACCAACAGACAAATTTGGACTATGGTAGACATAGAATGGCACTTATATGGCCAATATTTGGACAGTTTTTGCCTATGGACTAAAAGATTTAACAGAGAATAGTATCTAATAATTGGCTGTTTGCACATGAGCATACTCAGTTCTTCTCACCTCAGATTACTAAACATAACCTCCAAGGCATTTTTAAAATAACATATTCCTGAAATCACTTGAAATGCAGCAACACAAACAGCATGTAGCCAAATTAAGGACGATTTCTATAAATGCTTTTGTGGAGATGTTACTTTTGATGCTTTAATCTGTGCTAAAATCTGTTACACTGGTTTTAATGCAAGTGTTCACATGGATTGACAGACCTTTTGTGGGTGAATAGTGTAATTCCTTTCCATTGTTTTTCCTTCTCTCCATTAAGGTGCCCACCTAAGGCACTTTTGTTTATTTAATCTGTGAACCATTCATTGAATTAGCTAGTTTGTGTTAGAAACCTGACCTGTATTTTGTTTTAAATGTCAGTCTTGCCAAGGGAATTCTGAATATGGAATCACTAATAATATAGCATAGTGTGTGCAGTTGGGGAGACAAAACTTTAAAGAACAAAACATGTAAAACAAACAAGAAAGGCAAGAAACATGTCAATATTATGCATAAAAAGTCAAGAAGGGAAAACACAATTTGGATGTTATTCGAAATGCTATTTAGGGAAGCAGTATATGAAGGCATTCTGCAAAAACGTGATGTTTTATCTACACATACACAACGTTTTCTCACTTCTGCCTTTCCAGTGGGCCAGATGGTCTTTGTTTTTATCTCTCATTTGGAACTCCTTTCTAAAACCTTTATGGTTATTTCCTTCCTTTTGGAATGCTTTTCTGTATATGTGATACTACCCCTGGGACAGAGTAATCCACAATCTTATGGCGCAATGTACCATGTAGCCCATCTCAAGGTCTGGACCATCTTGCTGGTCTCTGGATCATGTAAGTCGACACAACAGTAGTCTTTTAAATCACAAATACATGTGCAATATCAAAACTATGAAAGTCAGCAATGAATTATAGATCATATGCTGTTTACTGAATAGTACAATGCAAATAAGTTTAATACATTTTTAACTGATTTGAATGTCACCAAATGCAATCATTCCTGCTAAATAGAAATCTTACAGAAATGATTCACTCATGTTTGCTGCCAGCAATAATTTTCACATAGTTGATGATGCCAGCTCAGATGCTCTGAAGAACCCGAGGCAGAAAATGGAGGAAGAAATATGATGCCTGAATGTCTAGAAATCACTAGATGAATAGACTATAGTTTAGTACAGCTGTATCCTTTGTATTTGCTGGTACTGTGTTGTAACCTGAAGGTTTTCAAAAGCAGAACTCTCTCAGTGGTGATGCCTTGGGGAGTGTGCAATGAAAAGCCAAAAAGAAATTAAAATCCCACTGCTCACACAATATGTAATGTACTTATGCAGTGCAATGTGTATTTTTCATTATTTTCTTTAACTTGAATGAATGTTATAAGGATTATGTCCACTAAAAACACATAAAAACATATACAACTAACATATTTTTGAAGATGTACTGTATACAAAGCATGTATTGTGTGAAAAAGTAAGTCTTTAAAGAGGAAGTAACCTATTTGAAAGTTTACCTTTTCACCATATCATAGGTCCCGTCCCCAACCAAATTACCCACAAATCCCCCACTTAGCAGGCACCTGCACACTGGAAGCCTACCTGCGGAATGGGCCCTGTGCTCATGCTCCTGGTAACAAACCGCTAAGACTAAGTCTGGGATTGAAGATGCCTACTGCACAGCTCTGAAGTTGTGCATCATAAGAAAGACTTATGATGTGGTTTAAGAGGGGACAAGAGAGCCTGTGCAGTACCTGGTGGGTTTACTTGCTTTTTAAAATACATCTCTCCTTACTCATCATCATTTATTTATACAGCGCTGATAAGATACGCAGTGCTTTACCTTAGTTATAACAACAGGGAATACATGGTGGATAACAAACATGGGGTACAGAGTACAATAGGATTAGAGGGCCCCACAAATTAGAGTTTACAAAGTAAAGGGTAGGGATTAGGGATTTTAGAACCAATTTGTGATTTTTGATGCAATGATTGATTAATTAAGGTACATTGAATAATCTTCTTTAAACAGGTGGGTCTTTAAGGAGTGCTTAAAAGTTTGGAAAGAAGGAGAAAGTCTGACAGCTCGAGGCAGAGAGTTCCAGAGAAAAGCAGAAGCCCGAGAGAAGTCTTGTAGATGAGAATGGGCAGAAGTGTTGAGAGGAGAAGTGAGGCGAAGGTCAGAAGCAGAGCAAAGGTTGCGTGAAGGAGAGTATTTGGAGATCAGAGATGAAATATAGGGAGGTATTTCATTATCAAGGGCCTTGAAAGTGAGTGTTAGTAATTTAAATTTGATTCTAGAGGAGATTGGGAACCAGTGAAGGGACATGCATAAGGGAGCAGCTGATGTTGAGCGGCGAGATAGATGAATGAGTCTAACGGATGCATTTAGAACAGATTGGAGTTGTGAAAGATGACTTGTTGGAATACCTGTGAGGAGTAGGTTGCAGTAATCAAGGCGGGAGATGATGAGGGACTGAATCAGTGTTTAGTTGATTCTGAAATGAGATATGGTCTTATTTGGGCAATGTTGCGCAGTTGAATGCGACAAGATTTTGCAAGTGTTTGAATGTGTAGTGAAAAAGACAGATGCGAGTCTAGGATAACTCCTAGGCAGCATGCTTGTGTGGTGGAATGAAATGTGGTGTTGTTTGCTGTGAGTGATATCTGAGGGACAGGGGAAGATCTTGGAGGAAATATAATGAGTTCTGTTTTTGAAAGGTTCAGTTTCAGGTGGCGCTGTGTCATCCATGAGGAGACAGCAGAGAGCCAATCTGTAACTTAGGAAAGGACAGATTTAGAAATATCGGGAGTAGACAAGTAGAGTTGGGTGTCATCAGCATAAAGGTGATACTGAAGTACAAACGACTGAATAAGTTTTCCTAGCGAAGTTGTATAGAGCGAGAACAGCAGAGGGCCTAGAACAGAGCCTTGAGGAACTCCGACAGGATCATAATAGAAGTAGATTTAGAGAAGTCAACTTTAAAGGAACGGTCAGACAGATAAGATGTAAACCATGAAAGAGCATTGTCCCAAATGCCAGCTGAATGTAGAATGTCTAGGTGTGGTCAACTGTGTCAAAGGCTGCAGAGAGATCTAGAAGGATTAGTATGGAATGGTGACCTTTAGACTTTGCCAGTAGAAGATCATTGGTTACTTTGGTGAGTGCAGTTTCAGTTGAGTATGTTGGGAGGAAGCCAGATTGCAGGGGGTCAAGAAGGGAGTTGCGAGTCAGATGCTGGATCAGGCGTTTGTAAACAAGACTTTCTAATAATTTTGATGCGAATGGAAGAAGGGAAACCAGACGATAGTTAGCGGGAAAGATGGGATCAAGGGAAGGGTTTTTGAGGATTGGGGTGATTAGTGCTTGTTTGTATAAGGATGGAAAAGTACCAGTAGAGAGTGAAAGGTTAAATAGGTGGGTAAGTGTAGGAGAGAGTGTTTTAAGCAGGCTAGAAGTTTGCTAACTTCATCTAGTGTTGCTGGGATGAAGGAGTGCAAAGTGGATTTGAGTGGACTGGTGGAGAGTTTTAGATTGTTGTCAGATGGTATGCTCGGCCTAATGAGATACATTTTTTCATTAAAGAAATTAGCAAGATCTTGGGCAGTTACAGTAATGGGTTTAGGGGGTGGAGGGGGGTATAGGAGTCAGTTAAATGTGGCTGCGGTTTAGAGGACAGTGTGGAGATTAAAGAAGAGAAGTACTGTTCTTTAGCTAATGATAAAGCTCGATTGGAGCAGGAGAGCATGGATTTGAAGTGGATGAAGTCAGGATCAGTTTGTGACTTTCTCCACCGTCGCTCAGCTGATTTACTACATCTTCTGAGGTACCAAATATTCAGAAAAAGTTATAGTGTGCCTAGCATTTCCTTCAGTGTTCAGTTGTAAACGTTGATGAATTTATGCTTCCTTGGCCTTCCTAGAATAAGTCCACAGTCTACTGTACCTCGTATTTCCCAAATGAGTTTATTTATAAACTGGAATCCCATGACTAAGCACCCTGAGGGGTGTGAAACGCGTAGGGTGGATGGAGATGGAGCTATTTTAATTTTTCTACTAATAACTTTATTTTTTAACTGAATATCTCTGGTCTTGTGGATCCGTATGAGTGCCAGTCAGCCCTGCTTCTTTATCTTCTATTTATAAACTGGAGCACATTCAAATGATGATTGTGAAGAATGGAAAATTCCACTGGCCTAGGACCTCCTCATGAAAAATTTTTAAACTATAAGGGAGTATGGGTAGCATTGTAAAAATGTGCCTCCAACTGTTGCAAAACTTTTATAATTCCGAAAACAAAAATAAAAGGGACTTCACAAGGACCTCCTTAACCCTTTGTTTTAGACCTTAGCCAACAGGTACCAAAGCATTTGGCTATGTGTCCTGAGGCTGAATAAATACACAAGTTCAAGCTTAACCTTGATCACTTCAGTGCTTGAGTCATGCCCATGTCATCTAATGTTAGTTAATAAAATGTTTGCCTATTTAGGATATTACAACTTTAGCATGTTCGAGGGAACACATAATTTATATATCTTTTAGATCAGACCTATCAAATCAGAGTCGCAAATAGACAAGATAACCATGAAGTTAAGTTAAAGGGATGCATTTGAAATTATTACTAGTGATGGGTGAATTTGTCCCATGAATTTCCTGCAAAATTTGCGAAACGCGTCAATTTTGACACCGGCGTTAAAGTCAGTGGTCATCTGAATAATGTTGACGCACAACGGTTTTGACGTGATCGACTTTTCTGATGCGCGTCCAAATGTATTTTTTTTCCGTGCCTGGTGAAATTACTCGCCCATCCCTAATTATTACATTACATCTACCCGAGATTTGCAACGTTTTTTCTATTCACCCCTATTGGGAACAGATTTGGGTTGAAGACTTTTCCTATGTGTATCACCAAGACGGTTAACTGTTTAATTAGTGCATAGTATTTGAAAACTGAGAGGTTGTGAGTTGAAACCAGGTGGATGCAGATATAAATAATGATAAGTATAGTGCCTTAAGATTTTTTCTAGTAGTCTGTTTATTGTATGTAGCTGCATATCTTTTGTGACCTATACATACAGTACAGTATGTTAGAAACCCAATATGCAGTGTGTGTGTGTGATCCAAAATGAAATACCATGAGAGAAGTATTTTAAGTTTGTCCAAATAATTATATGGCTAGAGGAAGACAGTTTAACAGGCATCATCAATTATATTAACTTTGTTATCCACTTTATCGTAGAGCCAAGTTAATCTATTTGGGTAAACATCCATAAGTCACAATGTCTTCTTTCCAACTGGCTCTGTGGTTGATTTTGAAATGTTTCATATGTCTGTCAAGCATGAGAGGGTGTATATAGGTGTAATTAAATAATTTTAGAAGGTATTAATTCAGAGATTTTGTATTGCCATGCTGCCATTAGGTTAGAATTATTTCCCCTTGTCAACTATAATGTTAGGTTAGCATAATTCGCTTTGCATTTTAATTATTTCTTCTATATATTTCATACATTTATAAAGGATGGATGTGTTTACAAAGGGTTGACGTGTTTAGTGTGCTTTGTTATATCATTGTATCTGAATGAAAATTATTGAACATTCATTTTGTGCAAATTCTTTGTAAAGTCAGTATCGAGCTACCGCTGTCATATTTTATCACTTATTTTGTGCATCAGATGCATGGTCACTTTTAGTTGTCTTTTTACCTTGCTAGAAATTCATTGAATTGCTAATATGTTATGCCATGTGTCCATTCAGTTAAACCATGTACTTTTTTATTCATGACACTTGTATGGGTTAGTTTTTTAACACATTTTGCTTTATCATGGATATAGTCAGCACAGTCCCAAAATGTGTCTAGTGAAAAAAAAGTGATGATGGCACTTTATTTTTGAGGAAACCTTTACACCATAAGCAGTTGTCCTGTCTCTTCATGTGACAAGAATAAAGCAACAGATTTGCCTTATTTATTTCTATTTTGCAAAATGTTATTTTAATTGGAACAATAGTCCCATGTCATTTCAGGTGTCACCTAAGATGGCAGTGCAGCTCTGAAAGCTGTGAAAACTCTTAATTGTTGTCCTGTCAAGTTTCACTAATGCAGCTCTCTCAAATTGTGAACAAGGGAATGCAGACAGCTAGGTTCTAAATGTAAGTAAAAGAGATGTTAAAAAAAACATACAATAAAATCTATATAGTGTACTCATTTTGGTTGGTGCTTAGAGGGTAGCTGGAATGAATGATATTGATATTATTGCCTCTTTACTGATATAATTTCTAGCTTTATTATGTCACATGGTAAGATCTGTTTAGGTAAACCAGCGCTAATAGCTTGGGATAAATAGAGAAAATAGTAATATACAATGTAGTATTCCTTTATATAGAATATACATTGTGAGTGCAATCTTAATCTTTTTAAAATTGATGATTGATGATTAAAAGTTTTTTTACACAATGTTAAGCGCATCTCTTTAGAAACTGTTGGAAATCCACTGAGATTAGAAAGGGGCAACAACCATTTTTCAACGCAAGCATTATACTTAAACGTTTGTGAGTATAAAAATTTGAAATCACAGACGGTGCAATATATAAAAGCTGGTTAAATGGTTAAAGAGTAAACTAAACCCACAGGTGAAGGGAAACAGACACTTTGCCTAAATTATCTTTAACCCCACAAAGGGTGTCATATGTGTTAAAGGACTACTACACTGTATATTACTATTTTTTATATTTACAGATGAAGCCACTTGGATTTGTGAGTTAAATGCGTCATGACTCAGGGTTAATTGAAGAAACTGTGTTATCTTAAGTCATCTTTAGGGATGTAGCGAACTGTTCGCCGGCGAACTAGTTCGCGCGAACTTCGACTGTTCGCGTCCGCCGAATGTTCGCGAACGTCGCGCGACGTTCGCCAATACGAGTTCGCGTTCGATTCGAACAAAAATCGTTCGACCATTCGACCATTCGATTCCTTCGACCGCTAAAATCGAAGGATTTTCGTTCGAATCGAACGATCGAAGCCATTCGATCGAATGAAATCATTCGATCGAATGGCTTCGATCGTTCGATTCGAACGAAAATCCTTCGATCGAACGATTAAAATCCTTCGATCGTTCGAATCGAACGATTTTGCGGATGTTCGAAGTTCGCAAACTGTTCGCGAACTGTTCGCATTTTTGCCGGTGTTCGCGAACGGCGTTCGCGAACACATAAACGGCAGTTCGCTACATCCCTAGTCATCTTAACTCATTTAATGCATTTAACCTTTTCATTAGCATACCAAAGCTCCATTGTTCACAATGGTGAATGCTTTAATTAGATGGGATGTTGTGACACAGTTTTCTGTGTTAAATGAGATAAATGGGATATCTGTGTTTAGTTATTCTGTGTCAAACAGACAAACCAAAGTGGCTGCATTTGTATGCCGAGCTTCAGTATTAACGCTGGTTTACCTACACAAATCTTACCATTACATATCCGAGGGAGAACGGTTCCTTTTAAACTGGGAAATGGAGCGAACTACAGAACCTGGGAATCTTTTTTTTCTGCTTATTAGGACACATACATGGTACTGTATATTCCTAAACCCAAAGTTTAAGTTCTCTTTGAAGTTTCTAACATAATTGTAAACTAAGAGATATTTGAAAACACTTTGGGATACAGCATATTTTTATGAATGTCTAGTTTTAGGTAAATAATAAATCTAAGTTACAATTTAAATATTATTCTTCCGATGGCTAATGTTTCCAGCTTATCCTGTCCCCCTTATATTACACCTTGGTCCAGATTTAAATACTGAAATTGCAAAACAAAGTATTAAATATGCACAGTCTAATAGGCAGTGTAGCCAGTGTAGTAGCTGGCTGATACTACACAGTGGCATTACAACAACCCTTATATATAGTGATGAGCGAAATTTTTTACCAAGTTTCATCACAAAAATAATGCCCATAGACTCCAATGAGAGAAAAAATTTCTACGTCCATACAGTTTAGTGCATTTCAGCAAACATTCACGTCTCACAACTTTTAGGCGAAGCAAAACAGGTAAGATTTGCCATCGCTACTTATATATAATAAACATTCTCTTCAAGTTTGTATTTCACAATGCATTATTCTTCACTTCATTATTGCATTGCACATTTTAATTATACATTACACACTTTTAAGACATACTTGAAGGTGACGTAATCTTTTTGAGCAAAGATAACTTTTTTGAAGACTGGGTTTACAAAAACAATATCAAATTCCCGCAAAAGAAAATTTGTTTGTGCAGAGGTATACTTTTGTGCATTCTGAAAATTTTTTCCTGTTACCAACTTTTTATACATTCCGGCATATATGTGATATCATATGTTCATGTTGAAGCTATTTATATTTCATTCTTATGCAAACAAAAGGTGTTTCTTTAATTGCTTTCAGCTTTTAAATATTATCCTCTGTCCTTTAATTGACATTCTTTCAGAAGAATAAAAATAATACACATATTAATGCATCATGCATTTTTCATTCCACTAAAATCATGCTCCTTTTTGCTGAAGGTTAATCGGAGTGACAAGAGGTATAATTACAGTAGTGCCCTTCAAAAGTATTGAATATTTCTCGTAGTCAGAAGATGAAGCTGAAGAGCTTAAAGGCACATAAGAAAAAGGCAAGGATTAAAACACAAGAAATAAATTGTAATAACAAAGGCTGGCCCAATGGCATTTTTTTTAATCGTCTTTGATTTTTTTTTCTTTTTAACCCAAACACTGCTTACACACCGATTCTAACTACCTTTGAAAATAAAATCAAGGGCAATATTACTCCATGGGGACTATTTACTATGCCCCTGGGCAGAAGTGCAAGAGCACTAACAGGTGTGCTCTTGAGCAAAAAAGTTTTATTGTGAAAATAGTTTAAATAATTCTAATAGTAAAATCATGAGCCTATAAGTAAGTGCCCTGATTGGCACAAAACTCGTCAGGTCATTTATGTGCTAATAAACGATTATTTTTACTTTTGCTAAAAGATTCTAACACTAAAACTTTTTTCTAGTGACTACCATATATTACCTGGTGTTAGACTGGGGTCAAGCTGTGAGATTCTTCTGAACGCTTTATAACCCATTTACTCTGCCAAGTTCTTTTTTAGAGAAAACATTCACTGATCATGAGCCTAATTTTGAGTCAGTGTACTCTTGCATCCCTTAGCACAGAGCACTTCTGCCATAATCCAATAAAGTTAAGTTTTTTTGCAGCAACATTTCAATAAAGTCAAGTTTTTGGGGCTGCAATTGTATGATTCGAATTGACGCTTTTTTTTACTTTTTCAAGAAGAATTATTGATAAATGAGCTCAACTCATGGATGGGAGTTTGGTCAACTTTGTTTTAATAAAAACAATTTGATTAATTTGAGTTTTAGTAAATAACCCCCAGAAAGTTGATTTTATAAAAGGGCATACACCTCCTGAAGGCTTTTAATTATAAATATAGGGATACAGTGATGGGCAAAATTTTTTGCCAAGTTTCACCATGAAAATTATGCCAATAGACCTCAATGGGTGATGAAAATGTTGCTTGTCAAAAAAGTGTCACGCATCAAAAAATGTTGTTGCCCTTAGACCTCAATGCATTTCTGCAAAATGTTGCGGTTTCATAAATTTTCAATGAAGCATAACAGGTCAGATTTGCCCATAACTAGTTGGGAACCAAAAGCATAAACATTTTGCTTCTGTTGGGGTTGTCCCAGGTCAGTAATTTATACCCTGTGGGAGTGAATTTGTGGCACTTCTCTAGACTGAAAATTTCATGAAATCATAATATTTAACTGAAATGCATTGGGAAGTTGCATTGCAGTTAAAATGTTTTTCATTCTGCAATAGCATATACATTGCCCTACCTTGTTAGATAACTAATAGAAGTGGCAGGCAGGAGAAAAGCCTCCACTAATTTTGAGCACAGGTAACCCTTAAGCTTGCACTTACTAAATACTGATATTAAATATTCAGCTGTTTGACCACTTGCCAGCTGTATAGTCAGTCCATGTATAAAAAGAGTATTAGAAAAAAGGAAGAGTAGTTGTTCTTTCTCTTGGGATCTAGAAGGAACTGCTACAGGCAGCCATTGGGAGAGAACCAATCATTAACCTGCATATAGGGTAAGACCCCTGAAGGATCTACTCTTTCATTTGTCTCATCAGACAGCCTCTCTTCATCCTGCCTTCCTCCTCCTTCTGCCTGAAGACTTGGTCTACCATCCTTCTCATTCTGTCTCTAGCAGGCCATATATTATTCTCTTGAGCAGGTAGACCAAAGCGATGACATTGCATATACATGCCTTGTCTCTGCTAAGTGCATGCCCTGCTCTAAGGTGGCAAGTACTTGGAAGAGCTGCTTCATCAGCCACCACTGTTCTCTGCTGAAGTAGCCTAGCTTGTGTACAATGACAATATGCTCCAGCAGGTAATTGCTGACTACTCACTGCTGCCATAGATCTGGAACTCTTCTCCCTACACATGATGAAGCGGTGTGTGTCTGGACCAAGTCTACCTCATGCTCCAGATCTTGAAAGGCTTGCTCTGACTCCAGTTCAAAAAGATGCATGGACTCTGGGGAGTCCTCCAATACCAAGAGGTGGCACCAGAGGTGGCACTGGTGAATGGTTCTCAAATCTGTTCACTGCTGAGGAAGTAACCTGGGTCACCCTGTTCATTGCGGCCCCTACCTAGGCTATAGGCTCTCCACCCCTTTTCCCTCTTCCTCAGCCCCTCATACTGGTCTGGACTGATTTGGATAATAATCAGAAAAAAGATAATGAAAACTAAGTATAATAAGGAAAAAGGTGGGATGGATATGCATTAGAAAGGAAAGGGTGTGGGTGAGGTAAATTAAGGTATCCCTAAAAAAACCTGAGTAGCATTATCAACAATGTGTGCTCCTTTCTGATGTTTAATTACATAATTGCAGCTGCAATTACACAGAATGACACAATAATCACAGTATTCAAGATAACAGCAAAATGACAGATAGAGATGTAAGGAATATTCTCATTTATTTATTTATTTTTTTTGCATCTGTTATGTAAAAATTTTACTTTAACGTATCAATGGGTGCAGTAGAAAGGTTTTATGGATAGTTTACTGTTCCTATCATGCACTGAAACAATCATGTTCATATATCTTGAGTTGCATGATAATTCGATTTTTACATCGTTTGGAATAAAAAATGTATAAATAAATATAGAAGTGATTGTTATACAGATATATCAAACACACCATCTATAAAACCCCTATCAAAATGGCACCAACATTAGGCTCTGCGCACCTGGGAGTTTTATGTTGTTTATTGAAAAATGAAAACAAAATTTACAAAATATGATTAACAGAGCTCAGGCCAACATGACGACCAATGGACCAATGGACAAATATTATGGACATTTTGTCTCCTTGACAATGAGCACTTAATATGTTTTGCAACTTTACTTTGTATTTGTGTATTGTATTTTTATACTTATTTGTACATATTACTGTAATGACCCCCTATTTCTTCAACTAATTTATTGTTCTGCTGTATAGTGCTTTACTCTCAAAGAGCTCTATATGAATAAAAATATACATACATCCCCCCTCCTAGTCTGCTGGCCAGATGTCCCGACAAAGGACTGGGGGAACAAGAGAGTGGACAATAACCAATTAACACATGAGGTGGAAACTGCTAGAGATATGTTGCATAGTGCAGGTGGTAAATTACATTAAAATGTTATATAAAGTAGCATGCTTCCATAACCCATCGCATACTAAAGCAATCAGGAGAGGGAAAGTGTTCTAGAGTCAACCAGGACATGCCTACTATGGACAACAGAGCTGGGCAGTGTGTGCTGCATGAGAGTTACTTATTCAAGCTGCCATAAGATAATGACTGCCCAATGTGATAACACACCAGCAATCTTTATCCAATGAGCTAATATGCTATACCTTAGGATTCTTAGATTCTCACAGGGTGTCCCATACTCTGCCTTCCCTATGCTTCCTGAGTGTGACATATTTTACCCACTCCCTGTATGTGCCTTACTCTGCCTGCCTTATGCTCCCCATTTGTGCCATACTTTACCTTTACTATTCTGCCTGTGTATGCTGTACTCTATCTGCTCCATGCTATCTGGGTGTGTCATACTCTGCCTGCCCTATGCTTCCTGTTTGTGTCATACTCTGCCTTCCCTATGCTCACTATGCTCCCTGTGTGCGCCATACTCTGCCAGTGTGTGCCCTGCTCTGCCTGTGGAACATAAGCCTGATAATTGTTCAGGGGGTGTTGTTAGCATTTGAAATTTATTGTTAGGGGCTTCTTAGGATTTTAATCATGTGTTGGGAGGAGTGTTGTGTCATCCACAGGAGAGGAGGAGGCATATGGATTTAAGGGTTTGTCTTAATATGACTTACATTTTTCACATATGAGTGATAAGTGATATCCCTGCAGTGAGCACAAACCATTTGGTTTTTTGGTGTGCTACCACCATTAATATGGACATGGTCTTTATAGTTCATGTGGTAACATGGGTGTGGTTAAAAGTGAGTGTGGTTTAAATACAGGGAGTGATCAAAACTGGTTTCCATTATCGGCCCTTCACCATGTAGGCCAGAAAAATTCCAGAAGTTAGCCAGCAGTGGCTTAGAATATTGCCAATGAACAATTTGCCAAAAATTGTATTGGTAGACTTAAAGCAAACAGGACTCACGGATGCAGTTGCAGATTTGAAGCAGTTTTCTCACTGCACAGTTTATTATCAGCAAAACAGGTTGCAAACAAAACAATGTAATAAACACAGCCACTTCTCTACTGCAGCAGTATTAATTTAACAGAAAGCAGAACCTTCACTGTGTTGGGTTTATATAAGGGTTTTTTCCAACCCAAACAAGGTAAGGCACAATTGGAGTCCCTTTGTCCTGCAGCAGCTCTTCACAAGCTCCTTCTCTCTGCATCTGACAGCTGTTCTACACATGAAATAGAGACAATGCATTACATCCGGACACAATCATCCCATATTTTCATAGATCATCTTATTATTTATAATCTAGTTGGCATCCAATCATGCAATATTTTAAAGCTAAATATCCACTCGTCGTGAATCATTAATATTTCTATTCATCCCTACACATTATAATATAAATATGAAGAATGTAGTCATTATTTTAAACATTTGGTATATGATACATTCTGCTAACCTGAGCACCACTTACCAAACTTTTGAGCCAAGTTTTGAGCACCACAATTTTTTTTTTCCTCTTTTATCAAGAAAAATGCTAAGCTCTTTTCCTACATGCCAAGGGACTATTTGACTTATAAAAAAAAACTTTTGCTAAAATGATGGAGACAATACTGTACATTAAAAACATTTTTCTTACTTTTTATAGTAAGATGTAAAAGTGTTCACAAATACTTGCTGCCATCATGTGGCCAGTTTGTAAAATCATTCTATGAAAAAAAAATTGCACCAACTAGCAGTAAATGTTATTATTACCAGGTTTATTGTTTCAAACAGACTATACTTTAACAGACTATATATACTGGTATAGGATGCATTATCCGGAAACACGTTATCCAAAAAGTTCCGAATTACAGAAAGGCTGTCTCCCATAGACTCCATTATAATGAAATAATACAAATATTTAAAAATGATTTCCTTTTTCTCTGTCATAATTAAACAGTAGTTTGTACTTGATCCCAACTAATATATAATTAATCCTTATTAGAAGCAAAACCAGCCTATTGGGTTTATTTAATGTTTACGTGATTTTCTAGTAGACTTAAGGTATGAAGATCTAATTCTGTCCCACCATGTTACTCAGTTTAAATAGATCATCGTTGAACCCCACACTTCTGAAATTAATTCTCTGCCAGACTCACATGGAGAATAAATACAAGAGAACAAAAATGCAAAGACATATAAAGTACCTTGGTTGGATTCTCATCCTGAGCACAAAACACTTTACTTATGTTTGGGTTTTTCCTAAAAACTCCATTGGGTCATCAGTCAAGAATATTCAATATGCAGTATTTTGCATATTATTTTATAAACACAGCATCGTCCTTCATCTATGTCATGTCTACATGAACCTCAGCATTGCAGATTTTTTTTTTAACAAAGCTTTATTTAAATAAAGACAAAATAAGGGTTTTCACAGCAGTTTTATAGATTACAGATGAAATATCACTTGACAGTAACATTCTTCTATTACATAATACAATATTGTCCATGCTTGTATTTTTATTCATTTTACAGCTTTGTTGAATTTTCTAATAAAGAACTTCATTAAACCTAACCTAAACTCATGCATTGCTTCTTTGTATGTGTATCAAATTCTACTCATAGTGGTGCAGGGCAGGGATGCACAGGTATTTAGTTACTTTATATTCTTATACCTGGGTACATTAAAATTGGTGTCTTGGTATGCCGTTCTGTCCTGTCAGACATGTATGTCTAGCCAATGGGACCAGATTTTCTTAAATTTTGCAGGGCATCCTCTCCTTGAATATAGAAGCTTGTACATCGGTACTGCATGTATAATCTGTGTTTCCCAAAATCTCCATGTCTAAGTCAGGTATTTCATTTATCATAGAGTTTACCTTATGGAGTATTCCCCAATATGATCAGGAGGGCGTAAAAGCCTGAAAGACTTTTGGTATGCACGCCAGTATGAGCTCTCTTCTATTTGGGTGTACTTGGTTGTCACTGCTGTTCCTTCGAATTTGTATTGTGTAGCATGTCTAAACTGGATATATCTAAAAAAAAAATTAATTTCATTGCACATGTTGTGTATTTACAGCCCCGATAGAGGAGATTTTTGAGTTCCTCATAAGACCCAATAGTTTGAGCTTCTAGGTGTGTGGCAGAATTGTCTAGTGTTGGGGTTGCCCACCACTTTGCTACAGCCAATTTTGCTACCAGATAGTACAAAAAGAGGTGTGGGGCTGCTAGTCCCCCTGCCTGTGTTGGTAGTTGGAGCATGGCCATGGCAATTTTTGGTGTAGAGGGGTACCAATATAGCTGTGTGAGAAGGCTCCCAATTTTCCTGAAAAAACTTTTTGGTATCCTCACAGGGGATTGCCTGAATATGTAGGTAAATTTGGGTAGCGTTACCATCTTAAAAAAGTTACTGCACCCTATCAGGGATAATGGTAGGCGTGTCCATATTTTAAGTTTCTGTTCTAACCCCTGGGGGGTCTATTTGGAACAGTGCAGATTTATTCCAGTTTACTTTTAGGCCAGAGTAAGTGGTATGCATATTTATGATATCCAGGGCTGCCCCGAGGTCCTGGACTGGGTTTGCTAGATATAGTAGCATGTCATCTGCAAACATGGATATTTTTTCAGTTATCCCTCCCTTTTTAAGTCCCTCTATTCTGGGTGATTATCTTATTATGCACTCCAGGGGTTCCATAGCTACTGCAAAGAGTGGGGGGGGGGGTGGGAGAGAGGGGCACCCCTGCCTAGTCCCCCTGTGTAGTTTAAAGGGCTTTGAAGTTTTTTTGATTTGTATGTCTGGAGCTTTTGTGCCCATTTCATGAATTTGTTAGGAATCCCATACACGTCATTGTTGCCCATAAGTAAGGCCATTCCACTGAGTCAAAAGCTTTCTCATGGTCTAGGGTGGCAATGACTCTGGTGCTGGAGTTTTCATGAGTTACAGTGAGATTCGTATATTTATGTCTGCGGTTTTCATAATGATAAACCCAGACTGATCGATGTCAATTATTTGTGTGATGACTGTATTTAGATGCCTGGCCACGACCTTAGCCAGTATTTTGACGTTGCAGTTCATTAAGGATATCGGTCTGTAGGACGTACATTCTTTGGGGTCTTTGTTTAGTTTAGTTAGTAATCATGGCTTTGTTCATGGATTCAAGCAGGGATGCATCCTCTCCGACATTGTTAAATAACCTAACCAGGTTTGTACAACTTAAACCACTCCATGGGAAGGCCATCTGCTCCGGGTGTTTTGCCCATAGGGAAGGATTCAATGGCTTCTACAATTTCTTGGGCTGTTATTGGAGTGTCTAGGAGGAGATGTCCTTGCATGTCTATTGTTGACATATCTGCATTCCCTGGGTATTGTAGGATGTACTTGTACTCAAATTCTAGTTTTGAGTCATTTAGGTCTGAATATTAATCACTAAAGGTGTCATTGATTTCCCTAGGGTTTGTGGTAGTCTCTCCTGTCCTTGTTATTATCACGGGTATAATGTTGATTGGGGTCCCTACTGAGGTAAGGTTGCCACATTTATCCCCTGCATCAAGGACATTCATTTTTTGGTACAGAATGTCTTTTTTTACTGCCTCTGTTTTGGCTAGTAAGAATTCTGCTTGTGTGTTTTGCCATATTCCCATTGTAGCGGGTTTGGATTAGCTATATATTGGGCTTCTCTAGTGTCTGCTTCCCTTTGCTTGTCCTCTATATGTGGCAAGGAATATTTCCTGAGATGACGTGTCAGCGTGCAGTATTCCCCTCTAACATATGCTTTTCAGGCATCCCAGCCGATTGTGTCACTTGCTGATCCTATATTTGGGTATAAGAACTCTGTAATTGAGGGGGCTATTGGGGTTACTAGGTCTGGATACAGAGAGGAAAAAGGCTAGGGGAGAACAAATGTAAATCCCTCATACTAATTGCCCAAAACTCAATGACATGTTGAATTATTGATCCAGGGTGAGCCAGTTTTCCAGAATTTCTTAGAATTCCTGTTTCATTGCTACAGTCTCTTTTAATGCATTTTATCTCTTTCATAGCTTTATACCAGTCAGGGAACTGAGGTTTTCCATTAATTGGTTGGTAATCATTTGTAGGGTAGCAGTGTAGAGCAGTCTAGTGTAGAGCTATAGAGAGCTGTAGAGATGAAGCCATCAGGATTTCACATTTTGTCACACCTTGTCCAGACACCATTTTTTTATTGCTAAGTCCTGCCTCTAGATGTTGCTTTCAGTACATTGGTTCTGGATGGATTAAGGCCATTGCACTCTAACACCATCTAGAAGCAAGACTTAGTACTAAAAAATGACAGTGTGCAAGCAAATGTGAAATCCCAATTGCTTCTTCTGTATCAGAGCAGGAATTGGGACATCTGTTCATCATGTAATCACTATTTGGATTTTATTAAGTATTTTTATCCAGTATTATACTTCAATGACCTATTATCTTGTTTGCAACATATCTTTTCCACTGAAGGCAACATCTTGCTTAGTCTTAAGGAGTATAATACCTCTCATAACAAATTTATAATTTCCTGTAAAACATTGAGAGGGGTTTCTGGATCTTGTTAGAATTGCTCATGACCATTGCCCGTATAGTGGTGAAATTGATTGTAGCAGGGGGTAATACTACCAGGATTTTAGTAGAATACACATTTTTATATAATGGTTATTTCCAATGCATTGACGAAAGTCACATTTTTGTACAAGTGGTGTTAATTAAGATTGGTTCATTGATTGTTTCCACAATCATTTCATTTACTGTATATACTGTACATACTGTACATACAAGTAATGCTTGTCTTGCTTTGGATTTCTGAGTTGCCTCCACTGTTAGCGCTTATTTCCAGCATCATTAACAGCAATGATATTCCTTCAACTCAAAGCTCAAAATGTCATCACTAAAGCATTTACTGAAGATAAACATTCCCTTCACCACTTTTCTCTTGATGAGCTTTGTCTTTTGTAAGCTCATCATCCTAGTAAAAGGCTGCAAATTCATGACACACAGCAAATGGTTGTGATTATTCTTCTGTAAACCATTTTACACAGTTTCTGTAAATAAAAGCAAAGTCACAACATAAGGTACACAGAGTACTTAGGATGTGAAAGGAAAGTAAAAAATGTTAACCAGATGTATGTAATAAATATGTACATAACCTACTGTCAGATTTTTTTTTAACAAGCATATTTTTAAGTCTTTTACTGGTTAAGTACATTATATTTTTAGGATATTTAGGATATTCTAATTAGATTTATTTGTAGACATCCAAAAATGGTCACAAGCCTTTAAAGGAACAGTAACACCAAAAAAGTGTTTTTATGGAATGACAATAGAAAATATTGTTGCCCTGCACTGATAAAACTGGCACAAAACACAACTATAATTTACAAAAACAAGTTGCTTTGTAGCCTTGGGGCAGTCATTACAGCACAGGATACAAGTAGATAATAGATAGGTACTGAAGAATCCCATTGTTATCTGCTGTTTGGCTTTGAATGGCTGCCCCCATGGCTACGCAGCAGCTTCTTTATATAAATTATAGTAGAGTATCTGAAGTACTCATACCAGTTGTAAGAGTGCAGTAGAGCAGCACATTATATTTTCATTGCTTTTAATTTTTTGTTGTTACTGTCCCAACCCCGACCCAAATGGTTCAATGGACCTCTACCATTGACATGTGAATTAACTCAGCAGGTTTAAGGTGGTGAATACTCGAATTTGAACTTTATCCATGGTTATGATGTGATAAATCTCACATTTACATCTCACATTTAAATTTACATTCAAGTGCTAAAGCACTGCGTATCTTGACAGCGCTATATAAATAAATGATGATGATGAAGTGCTTTTAAATTCTAATTTGTGATTTTTTACACCATTTTTTTTTTAAATAATTCAAATTCGAATTTACCATATGAACCTTCAGAAATCTGCCCCTAAGTGTAATATTCACTTTGATGCATCATTTGATGAAAATATATTCAACACATTTTGTTTTACTATACATTTCTATAGATGATAACATAATAGATCTTAGACTTTATAAGGTCTGTTACAGCAAATTAGCAAATATATTGCAATGTTAAGGATGTCTTCCTCTTCAAAGAAAATGTGAAAATAAATATAGGTATGCTCTTTGATAAAACAATTTTTTTTTCTTTACACATTAATAATTAGTTAAGTAAAGGATACTTTGGTCCCTTCTGACTACCTTCTGGGCAATTGTTCACATGTACTGTATTTTTTTCTGTTTGTTTTCAAAAGACTTGCACAGTATGTCAATGGGTTTGTCAGAGTCTAGGCATGAGACACAATAATTATTTTACATATGCAGTCCCATGGGTATTGTATGTGAAAAGACCCAATAATCTAACCCCAACGATAGAGCAAGCTTTAAACATCTGGGACAAAAGAAAGTATAAAACAAAATTATTATCTAAGCCCTTCCCAGGAACTCCTATTTTAGGCAACCCAGATTTTCTACCAGGCTTTAATGGGAACTCCTTTTAATGGTGAAACTCTAAAGGCCTCATAACACTGAAACATTTTTATGGCTTATCAGGCTCATTATCGTAAGATAGAATTCAACAGCTCCATTCTCAAACAGATAAAGCACTGAAATCCAAGTATAACGGTATAGGTACACCTTCTTCATCATATCTTGAAATTATATGATTAGTGTGATTGATGTGATTGGTGTGGCTGAAACATGGCTGAATGAGTTGCATACTGGGCAGTTTAAATCAGAGGCTATACTTTGTTTTTGAGGGACAGAGGCAATAGAAAAGGAGGAGAGGTATGTCTGTTTGTTAGGCATGATTTAAAAATGTGATCCCCAACCAGTAGCTTGTGAGCAATATTTTGCTCTCCAGCCCCTTGAATGTTGCTCCCAGTGGCCACAAACCAGGTGCTTATTTTTGAATTCAAGGCTTGGAGGCAAGTTTTGGTTGTATAAAAACCAGTGATCCCCAACCAGTAGCTCATGAGCAACATGTTTCTCTCCAACAACTTGAATGTTGCTCCCAGTGGCCTCAAGCCAGGTGCTTATTTTTGAATTCCAGGCTTGGAGGCAAATTTTGGTTGTATAAAAACCAGGTGTACTGCCAAACAGAGCCTCAATGTAGGTTGACAATCAAAATGGGGCTACCAAATGGCCAATCACAGCCCTTATTTGGCAGCCCAAGAACATTTTTCATGCATGTGTTGCTCCCCAACTCCTTTTACTTCTGAATGTTGCTCACGGGTTCAAAAGGTTGGGGATCCCTGATTTAAAAGCTTATATAAAGGATGAGGTTATGTTAGAAAATGAGGGGGCAGAAGTCTTATGGGTGGAGTTCTTCACCTGACCATATTAGACTCTGAGACAACCTTGCTACCATATTATCCAGTTGGCACTGAGTTTGAGAGGGTTATTTGTCAGGGCTTTATTTTCAGTTTGTGATTTTTAAACTGTTCTGCTTTTATACTTCTCTGTCCTTCCCTCCTATCCTCCTCCCTGCCTTGGCTGGGCACATCCTTCCTCTTGCACTGCAATGAAAAAGTACAGGTTTAACTTAGCCTTAGCCCACTTGACCATTTCTGAACTTTACAGTTTGAATTAGTAAGCTCTCCTATACCTGCTGGGTCCATTGCCTGCCAGGCATAGAAAAACATACATATTAGTTTGTATGTTCCAACAATGTTGCGTGGGTTTCCTTCATGTACTCTAATTCCCTTCCACATAAAGTCCGGTTTCTTGGCTCATGACAAAACCACAGTATGTTAATGTGATAGGGAATTGAATTGTAAGATCCACTGGGGCAGGGACTGATATGAATGAAGTGTAATCCCTGTAAAGTGCTCTGGATTCTAAAATATATAGTTGCTATACAAATAACAGGAAATAGATCATAAAGATTTACATACAAAACACACAAATTTAACTTTTTTACTTTTATTTATATGCTCACATCACATATGGTAAAATTATTTTTTTTAATAGTGATTGAATTATGTTTTCCTATCTTCTTTCTTTCTTGAATATTGAATATTTATATTTTATTATTTTTTGACATTGAAAGTGCCATTATACTATACAACTAAAGAATAAGGAAATGTGCCACATAATATTTTGTTTTTTTTCTTTACACAAAAACCTGCAACAAAATATAGAATTTATTTACTCTTAATTTAATTTTTTTCTAAGGAAAAATATGTGACAATATTCTCAGTCAACTTTTTTTTACTTTCAGTGGAAAAACTTGCACACAATTTAGAGAATAACATTCCACTGATATTCAATCAGGCTGAAAAACTAGAATGTTTTAATAAACTGTGGAAATAAAGTTATTAGACAAATTCCATTGACTTCTATAGAAACTCTCTAGCTTTCCCTTGGAAATGTTTTTTATGTTTGTATTTATGTCAGTAAATCGGCCCCTTAGGGGCAGATTCACTTAGGGTCGAATTTCGAAGTTAAAAATACTTCGAAATTCGACCCTCGAATTGAAATCCTTCGACTTCGAATATCGAAGTCGAAGGATTTAGCGCAAATCCTGCGATCGTACGATCGAAGGATTATTCATTCGATCGAACGATTAAATCCTTCGAATCGAACGATTCGAAGGATTTTAATCCAACGATCGAAGGAAAATCCTTCGATCAAAAAAAGGTTAGCAAGCCTATGGGGACCTTCCCCATAGGCTAACATTGACTTCGGTAGCTTTTAGCTGCCGAAGTAGGGGGTCAAAGTTTTTTTTAAAGGGCAAGTACTTCGACTATCGAATGGTCGAATAGTCGAACGATTTTTAGTTCGAATCCTTCGATAGTCGTAGTCGAAGGTCGAAGTAGCCCATTCGATGGTCGAAGTACCCAAAAAATACTTCGAAATTCGAAGTATTTTTCATTCGAACCCTTCACTTTAGCTAAGTGAATCGGCCCCTTAATGTATATTAGAAAAAATAAGCATTCATTGGCTAACCAAAGACTCTTTTAGACAATTTTCTGAAATAAAAAAACAAACAAATACAAAAAGTATTGTAGAAGTGATGCCTATATTGACTAACAATAACAATACATTGCAAGCTTTCGTTCGGAGCACCAAGGTCCCTTCCTCAGGCAAAATACAAATGAAAGCTAGAAAGGCACAGCATATATACTGTTAGATCAGTGAAAGATATTCATGGGCAATAAATTAGGAAGTTACAGATAGATAGAGATCAATTTTAGACATAATACAATGAATTAGGGTGGGTTGTAAATAGTCCAGGAGTCTGGATTTAGTCAGGTCATATAGTGTGACATGAAACCTGACCCTAAATTAAGGCCTTTTCTTAATTTGTTAAATAACTCCATAAATTTGAATTCATAAATCTTCCTTTCCCGTTCAGTTTTAAAGTTCTCTTTTAGAATTAAGACCTGCATGTCCTGAAGACTGTGATTTTGACTGCAGAAATGATTTTATGTCTGTGATGGTGCATCCTTGTGCACAATTGTTGTCCTGTTTCACTAATGTATATGCCTCCTGTATAGCACATAGTACATGTAATCATGTATACCACATTGGATGAAGCACACGAATAGTGGTCCAGAATGGTGTAGACTTTTTGTGTATTCGGTATAACAACTTGACCTTTGCACAGGACGTAAACCTAAACCAAATGGTTGCTCCAGGTTCTCCAAAGGTTCTCCACAGTGGCCTGCATCAATAGCACAGTTGCAACCAAGGGATAGGTCACACACGTCGCTCTCATTCTGAAATGGCATCAACCAGATTTAAAAAATTGTCAGTCCACTTGTGTCCGAGATGCATCATAGTGCAACTATGTGCATTTTGACACACTGGGCTCAATTGCAGCAGACACTTAAACCCCTCACAATTTAAATTATGCTGGGAAAAACGCCACTGCATTGTGGGTAAAAAATAAGGTAATTGCATCCAAAAGTGTTCACACTTTGAACACTGTGGTGCTGTAAGTAAACACCCCCTCATATCTAGAATCAAAACTCAGACTGTAAGAAACGCATTTTAGATTTTTCTCAATACTTGGTAGCGCAGCATGTTATACCTAAGAAAAATTATTCTCAATTAAATGAACACAGGCATTACAGAATTTTGAAAATACATTTGAGTGGTAGAAATGTATTTCCATGAATTTATAATGAACACAGGTTGTCATATCTCTCCATGGGGCACGATTGACTTGTGCTCAGGAATTTACATATTCTGAATCAAACAGCAGAGAGCCTTTTTTCTGCATGGTAATGGCTAGCTTTATATGATCAGCTGTCAGAGTGCAATCCTGAAATGTATTTTCAAATAGCTTTACATGAAAACCTGTTATCCACTTTCCATTTGTAGCGTTTCATTTGAATAATAAACTGACATTTTGTTATACCTTCCCTGTGTAAAACAATATGCCAATAATCCTAGCTGTAAGCAAGCACTGAGCTTATTATTCTTATATTTTAAATATTATTATCATCAACAACGCATATTTACAACATAATCTGCAGCACTGTACACACATAAAAAAAAGAAATACACACACACACACACACACACACACACACACACACACACATATATATATATATACACATACTGTATAAAATATGGATTACATACAAATATTGATGGCTATACCAGTTGTAAGGAAGCCCTGCACTGTACAATCTAAAAAGTAAAGGGGGTAGAGAACACACGAGAGTTCAGTTTTGACCACAACCCTTGTTCAGAAATGGGAACCTAAACACAGTCCCCGTTTGTGTGTTTTCTCATTTGTTGAGATTAATCATATGTAAGTAGGGTATAGACTTGCACCAGTGGCATGCCAATGTCATAACATGTGTCTAAATGCAAATGATGTAATTGCACCAAATGCAAATCCCAGCACCTAAAGTGAACTGGAATTACTATTATCTAGAGTGCTTGGGACATTGAGTTTTCTGGATAAGGGGTCTTTCTGTAATTTGGATCTTCATACGCTAAGGGGCACATTTACTTAGCTCGAGTGAAGGATTAGAATAAAAAATACTTCGAATTTCGAAGGGTTTTTTTGGCGGCTACTTCGACCTTCGACTACGACTTTGACTTCGAATCGAAAGATTTGAACTAAAAATTGTTCAACTATTCAATAGTCGAAGTACTGTCTCTTTAAAAAAAACTTCGACCACCTACTTCACCACCTAAAACCTAACGAGCACCAATGTTAGCCTTCTATCGTCCGATCGAAGGAAATTCGGTAAATCCTTCGACTTCAACTTCGAGATTAAACCTCGATATTCGACCAATAGTAAATGTGCCCCCAAGTCTACTAAAAATTATTTAAACATTAAATAAACCCAATAGGTGTGTTTTCCCTTCAATGAGGATTAATTATATCTTAGTAGGAATCAAGTACAAAGTACTGTTTTATTGTTACTGAGAAAAAGAAAATTATTTTTAAAAATGTAAATTATTTGGAAAAAATTGAGTTTATGGGAGAAGGCCTTCCAGTAATTTGGAGCTTTTCGGATAACAAGTTTCTGAATAGCGGATCCTCTACCTGTATTGAGGAAATGTTGCTTTGTTACACATAATCAATTAGGGATACAAAGAATCCACTTTTTTGGATTCTCCCGACTACCCGAAATCCTTTGTGAAACAGTGAAAGATTCTACTGAATACTGAAAGTAATACTAATTAGCATATTTAAATTGGGGCGGGAAAACTGGAAAAGTTTTACTTTGTTTGTTTTTGAGGAAAAGTCACGTGATTTCCCTTCCCACACCTAATTTATATATACAAATTGGTTTGACTGGGCACAAGGATTCGGCCCAATCAGAATCCTGCTGAAAAAGGCCAAATTCTGGCCGGATCCCGAACAGAATCTTGGATTCGGCGCATCCCTATAATCAATTGCATTCAAAATGGAATTTTTCACAGTGCACGTGTGATTAGAAATGTGCACTAAGTTGTAGGGGTGAACAAGATCAGGGAAGTGACGTTTGTAGCATTAAGTATTCTGTTTGGCAGGTGCCAGTGGCATATCGTGCATACTTAAGAAATGATAGGCAAGATAGGGATAAGCTTCTCTTGAAAAGAATTGAGTTTAATATCTTGTTTCACTGCAGAGAGACTAGGAAAATTATTCCAGAGTAGGGGCGGAGCTCTAGAAGAAGAGTAGATTGCTTGTATAACAGTTTGGTAAGCACTTGGAAATAAGTTCAGATATGTAGAGTTATGACCCACTTTGGGTGACATAGTTTTTATTTGACTTTTATCCTGAAAAACAGCAGAAGCCACTTTGAAGACAAACAGATAAAGAATGGTTTGTTTGACAGTCTATTTATTATGGACTGGAGCCTTTGGGGTAACTCCTATTAAAGAAACTTTTGAACAGAATAGATGTTATTTGGAGGGAGGTTGAAGTGGGGATAGTGGAGGGGTCTGAGGATGGGCTAGGGTTTAGTTCAACTTTTTGCACATTAACCTCTGTCTTGAATGTATAAATAATGTCCTTTGATAGGAATAATAAAATAAATACATAAGGGAAATTGACTATGTATTTTACCATCCTCAATAATACAAGAGTAACCCATGTCAAATGGATATATATATATATATATATATATATATATATACTGTATATATATATATATATATATATATATATATATATATATATACTGTATATATATATATATATAAAACAAACAAGGGAAAGTTGTGCTCACCACTAATTTTTAAAACCATTAGGTGGGGGTGCAATGAGGCTGTGACCACAAAATACATATACACAAATACAAGAGTCCTCTGCACTCAACCCATTATCAATATTTAAGACAGAGACATTTTGTGCATACTGAAAAATGCCTTACCCTTTAAACAAAACAGGGATTGTTTGTCCATATATTGCAAGCTTAAATATATTGCAATGTAAGGACAAACAATCCCTGTTTTGTTTAAAGGGAAAGGCATATATATATAAAGTCAATTTGGTGAGCGCACTCTTACCGGATTTCTTTCAAAGTGGGTGCGTTGGTCAAGGTTTCTGGTACATAATAGTAAATGGACCCACATCCTTGGACCAAAACGTTGGATATGCATCTGTGAATAAAATGTATCACTTTTTTTCACAAAAACATGGGAGTGCAGGTCCATTTACTATTATATATATATATATATATATATATATATATATATATATATATATATATATATATATATATATATAAAAGCATGAGAAGCCGGCACTCACCTTCATCAATAGTCACTGAGGCCGGGTGCTAGCCAGGTAAAGCATACAATCCAAAAAATGAAGGAAGCACTCACGGCATGTTTTTCTTGAAAAAACTTTTTACTGGATCATGCAAACATCAACGCGTTTCGGTACCTCAAGGGAACGTCATCAGGTCCTGTATATATATATATATATACATATATACAAAAAGAAGATCAGCATTCTCTGTAGTTTGGTGAAATTGTGTTGATTTATTAATCAACACAATTTATTGGATAAGATGTGATTTTTGATTAATAAATCAACACAATTTCACCAAACTACAGAGAGTGCTGATCTTCTTTTCGTATATAATTTATATTTGGATCGTGCACCTCTGGCTTCATCCTTTGGATCGAGTGCAGGCACTGTGGGACTCTCTCTCTCTCTCTCTCTATATATATATATATATATATATATATATATATATATATATATATATGTAACAAATGGACGTAGAATGTTCACACTTCCTGGTAAAATGGCTAGTTCCATGCTACCAGTTAGCAGTCTTAACTATTGATCTATAAAGTAACAGGAACATAAGCATTATGGATTTTTGTTTGAGCATTTTCTGTTGCAGCAGCAGTAAATCTTGGAAATAGCCCTTATTTGCATCATTTCATCAATGTTTGCACAGGATTGTCTCATATCCAGGACTAGCCATTGGAATGGACATGCATATGCTGATTACAGGGAACAGAATAGACTGTAGTTATTGGCTGATACCTTTCGTAAATAGAAGGTTACAATCAATTTGTTTAAAAACAGATCTTCCAGCACCCACTGATACCTAAACAATGAAAAATGCTATAATGTTGAGTTCAGTCATGGAGAAACATCTCTCCATGGCCCGTTCTAAGTTGAGGGTGCTAGAATATATTTTTTGCACCTCAATATATTCCTTACAGTGTGCAGATTAAAAGAGATAGTGCCTTCAGACGAGAGTATATTGCATTGTTCCACACAAAATATTTTTATTTCTTTTCTATTTTTCTTTTATGGTTAGCCTATGTTTGTTATGAATATTGTCGGTCCATATCCAGGTAAACATTGAATGATGATACTATGCATTCCCAAGTATGGCGATGTACCGTTGTATTTGCTTCTTTATGTCAATTCAAATTAAAAAAACAGTTGATAAAAAGGAGACATTGGAAGACACTGACCCTTGGCTCTGTGCCTCTCATCTTGATGCAACAGAATACAGGTCTTTACCTTTTGGAATAATATCATAAACCACCAAAGCTTAAATGTCAATTAGTTAGAGCATTACAGAAGTATACAGCATTTAGCTAAGAAACCAGGTAGCTAAGAAACCATGTCCTGCAAGGCAACAAGAAATACAAAGAAAAATAAAAACAAGAAATCCCACATTCATAAATAGACATACAAGTCATCATCGTTATTAAAGGGAACCTGCCACCCAAAAAAACCATAACCAAACCCAAAACCCATATTCCAAATCCTATTTTATTTTATATAGTTAGTCAAGCAAAATAAATATTAATTACACTATATAAATTATTTGAATATTAACAATTCCATTAATCCAACCTTGACCTTACTAGGAATAATGAATCTAACCCCAGTTACACAATACAAATAAAACACAATTATATCTAGTGTTTCATATTCTATTTGTAACCAGATTAGCTATAGCAAGAAAATGGAAAACGCAAGATATCCCATCAATAAAAGCAATAAAACACAAACTTAATCTCACTGCAAACTATGCTCGCACCCAAGGAACGATCTCTAAAATTGCAAGTTATTGGTACCATAAGTACCATATGTACCATATGTATACATATAAAGATGTGTAAGCTAAGGAATTGTATACTTTTTTTTTTTTTACTATACTTACCTTTAACTTTATTACATAACTCCAGAGTCACATTATCTTCTAACTTTATCTTAACTTTTTCCCTTTACTCTGTTCCCCTTTTTTTTCTTCTTCTCTCTTATCTCCCTCCCTTTAATTTAGCATATTTGTGCATTGTTGTTATACATGTAACAAAGAATGTTTTCTTTTATAATTATTCTTACTTGAAAATCTGTTTCCTTTGATCTGGGATTTCATAATTACAGCAAGCAGGCAGGAGCCATTTTGTGAACACTCTTCTTCAGGCAAGCCTTCCATCATCTCAAAGTCTTGTTTGTGCATCAGTATGGGGGATCTGATGTCCATCCCCATGCATTGGTTACACAATTAAATGTTAAAAAGAGAGGGTGAGTGCAGTGGCATCTAGTAAATGCCGAATGGAAAGTTAAAATAATTGTCTGCCCCGCCTCTATGCCTAAGGAGGGGCAGGCAACATTTCATTGACAGCTGAGATTTTTAATGAGTTTACAACAGCTATGAATGCTTTAATAATAAAAAAAATGGATTTCATGTTTAATTTGAAAAGGACTTTTATTATCCAGTTTTTTATGTCTGGGTGACTGGTCTCCTTTAAGAGCAATTGGTATCAAGGAAGCTAACCAATGTATACATCATACCTCTCTTCTTTTAGTTCATATGGCATTTACCTACACTATGACCAGACACTTTAACTTTAAAGTGTAATATACAGTATAATGTGTATAATGATGTGATATACAGTATGTGTATAACGATGTGATATACAGTATGTGTATAATGGTTCTTATATACAGTATGTTTCCTAACCTCTAATATTGTCTCACCCACATAAACAGAGTAGTCAATAAGGACAAATGTAGATAAGCATGTAAAATCACCCTAGTGTCTATACTCATATCCCATTTGTGATGCATAAATGTACCCCCTTTCTTAATGTAACAGCATGGGTTATATGAAAGGCACTGGTACATTCCCCCTTACTTTACCACCCCAGAGAATCTGCTGTCCATCCAATCTGTTGTGAATAGTTGACTCCCCAGAGAACGCCCTACCTATTGGACACTAAATATAGTAACAAAGAAAGTTAGGGTGAAAAAAAAACACACATCTATCAAATTTAAACTTTTATGTCTATACATAACCAGCCTAACTGCTAGTTGATCCAATGTTTTTTATAGGGAGAAACTATTCCTTCCTTACTCTAAGATGGCAATCTGACCAGTCCCTGGATCAACTTGTACTATGAACTATCTTCCATAACCCTATTTTACCTCTCTTGCAAAGAAGTCATCCAAACCCTTCTTAAAGCTATCTAATGTATCAGACAAAGGAATTAATTAAATTCTGGTACTTCAGGGTAGGCTGATTTAAGTTGTCAATAAAAGGATCTGTGATTTCTTTGCTCTATTTTTTCCAATAATTAATATATGTATACTGTCAGGGATTAGGTAGCTGGGATTAGCTTCCTGGGGTAAAGCAGCCCTCAACATAATCACAACTCATGAGAATGTAGTCTCTTTTTAGCATTTTTTTACTTGCAGCAAATACACAAGATATACAATACAAAATAAAATCATTGACATCTAATTGGCATTTAACTAACACAGGTCAGTTGTTCTCCTAATTAACCTGAGATGCCTCAAGTAAACCTAAAACACTCGGGCTGGACTAAAGAAAAAAGGATTTTTTTTCCTCATTTTTTAAGCAAGTCCTGTGAGTGCCGAGTGATTGGGGCGAAGAAGATTGAGCAAGATGTAGCTTTGTTTTATCAGTTCACCTGGTCTGAGGTAGCAAAGTAAACTCTGGCTGAAGAGGTAATGTTCATTAAAATTCACATCTTAGTGAATTTGCGGAGTAACAACCATTCACCAGAGTGAAAGATCACCTGGCGATATATATGGTGCAAATATATGGTAGCGACTGTCTCGCTCACTAGCGAATTATGCTCTATGCCTATTAGACAGGCAGTTGGTGGATTTTTGTTTTTGTGTGCGCCCTCCCTTACTGTGGTATATATATATATATATATATATATATATATATATATATATATATATATATATATATATATATATATATATATATATATAATATCAAAACAGGGGGGTTGTGGGAGCACTCTAAAGGCTTTAAAGTATATATATATAAGTATAATAAATGCTATTGCATATGTACCCAAAACAGGGGTTATTTTGTTACAAAGTTATGATCATAAAATTGATAAGCCACCATACCACGTCAAGGTAAACCCCGAATGGCGGTCCCTAACTTATTTTATATTTTATGTGCATTTTAGCATTACCTGTAATCAATGTCCATTGAACGCTGTTTTTTCACTGAGGGCTAAATCCTCCCCAGCCAGCAATCAGGCTTTTAAAGGAGAGATATTCCCAAAACAAACGCCCAATTTTAAAAGCATAGGAACACCACTAGTTTAAAGGGGGGGTATGGGGTGCTACAACCACTGAAGCTATGCCACAGCTCCTGGCTAAATATACAATATCAAAACAGGGGGGTTGTGGGAGCACTCTAAAGGCTTTAAAGTATATATATATAAGTATAATAAATGCTATTGCATATGTACCCAAAACAGGGGTTATTTTGTTACAAAGTTATGATCATAAAATTGATAAGCCACCATACCACGTCAAGGTAAACCCCGAATGGCGGTCCCTAACTTATTTTATATTTTATGTGCATTTTAGCATTACCTGTAATCAATGTCCATTGAACGCTGTTTTTTCACTGAGGGCTAAATCCTCCCCAGCCAGCAATCAGGCTTTTAAAGGAGAGATATTCCCAAAACAAACGCCCAATTTTAAAAGCATAGGAACACCACTAGTTTAAAGGGGGGGTATGGGGTGCTACAACCACTGAAGCTATGCCATCATGTACATGTATTACGTGTAGATCTATGATACCTGGTGATACATTTAAACACCCCCATTCAGGGAAAACAATTAATATCAGACATCGGATAACTTGTACATCTACCCATGTAATTTATATTATATTATGCCCGTGCGGATTAATGTACGTGGGTAAAACCCAAAATACACTTCGTATAAGAATGGGAAATCATAGATCATCCATCAAAAAAGCATTTGAAACAGGAGAAGCAGATCAACCCCTTCCACAGCATTTTTTAAGGGAAGGTCATAGACTCCCAACCCTAAGGTTTATGGGGATAGATTTAGTCCCAGAGCCAAATAGAGGAGGGGATTGGGATTGATTATTGTTACAAAAGGAAGTTTTTTGGATCAGAACACTTGACACTTTAGCCCCCCGTGGTTTGAATGAATATTGTTCCTTTGTACCTTTTTTAGAAACATAAACCATGTAGGTTCCTTGTTAATATCACACATTTGCTAACAGCCGCTTCTCAGAAAAATCCTCGACATTTATATTGATTTTAAGTTTTAAACTTTTTTACACAATTGTATTCATGTTTATATTCATATTTATATATTTATATATTTGTATATTTAAACACCACAAGGGTGGTATCAAGTTTATTAGTATGTATCACTGTATGAATTTTAACATGTTTTTAAAGTTATAAATTGAAACAATATATGTTTGATTCACAGGTCACGCCCTTAAATGGAACACAACATGTTAACTGAATAACGAGTGCACACATGGGTTAATACATGTAATTGAAAGTGGGTGTGGTCTGGTGATGGGTCACAGATGGGTGAGTCTCTATATAATGTGTTCATTTGTACTAAAATGTATCTTGATAAAGGTCCCAGACGTGGACCGAAACGTCGATTAAATAAAGTAACTTTGAAAAGAAAAATCCTGGTGTGCATCAGCATTCTATCACTATATATATATATATATATATATATATATATATATATATATATATATATATATATATATATACAGTACAGTATACTGTTTTTTAAATAAAAGTAGTTTATCATTTGTGGTCAGAAATGTTTAAGGATAAAGCATACTTTCTATGTTGCAAATGTTCTGCTCAAGTCAATAAAACTGTTTGTATTAATGGAAGGGAAGAAGAACGTGGAGAGCCACTAGGTGTGGGTTGGCTGAAAGAAATGTAATGTTATTTACAAATCATTAATCTTGTTCCTAAAAAATGTTCGTCTAAAAACATAATCAATGACTGACTCGCATGAAACACTGTTAGATATTATTTATAAAGCATCAGCAATGTCTCTTTGCCAAAGAAGTATGCCTCGGTTGTTTTGTAATCTACTGAAGAATGTGAAATGTTGAAGCTTGGGAGTGAAGGAACATACTTGTCCAAGTATTCACTTAAGCATTCTTTAGTAAATAGGAAAAAAGCATCTGTGTTTGAGTGGGTGCACCTGAAAGTGAAAATATAAGATACCATACATCTATTCAATTTGTTTCCATTATTTTTTGTTTTTGCTTATGTCAGAGATATAATACAGGCATTGTATACTAAGCCAAGGCAGATCCAAAGTGAAGGAATTGAAATAAGGTGCCTGTATTCAGATTCAGATTGCCTTTGCACCAACACTATGTTTACCATTGAACTTTTGTCAGTGAAGGTAGTTTGGTTGCTGTGGTTTCCAGGAGATGAATACAACACAGAAATAAAGAACAGACGCAGCAGCAGCACTAGAATGCATTTGACATCTTGCTTACGGCAAAGGCACATACTATATATGCATGCGGTGCCTTGAGAAAATTAACAGTAGACTTTATATATTTTTTTTCATAATAGGACACCACGTGATAAAGAAAATACTGTCACTGATGCAGTGAATTGATTTATGGGGATTACATAATTAATAGCTATTAAAAAACCCTTCTTGTTTGGAATTTTTAGCAACATTACCACAATCATTCTGTATTACAGTAGAGCTATTCAAACCCTTCTTGTTTGGAATTTTTAGCAACATTATCACAATCATTCTGTATTACAGTAGAGCTATTCATTACTGCTTTGCCATTTGTAAACCTAATACTTGTCATTAATAAAGTCAGACTGTCTAGAAGCCAAGGGGTTGCCTAGTGACAGGGAAGTTTGGGCTGAGGTGCTAGGCAGGCTTGGAAGGAGTCTCAAGGGATTGGCCCACATTGCTGGATGAGATTTATAAAAAGTGGTGACAGGAGAGCTAATACTTACTGTGGGGTTGGTCTTGAAGTGCCCCCTGAAGATGTCAAAATTTAAAGCACCACTGACAGAGAGAGCTTTCAGTGGAGGAGATGCTGGATTAGATCCAAAGTGAGCCAGGATCAGCAGCTGTGTTCCAGCAGCAGTGATGAGCGAATCTGTCTCGGTTCCCTGAAAACAATTGCGTAATGGCTGTAAATGTTTAAAACAGCAAAAATGTTGCAATATGCATTGAAGTCAACGAGTGTTTTTTCTCACTCCAAAGGCATTCAAGTCAATGGGCGTTTTTCTCAAGTTTTTTTCTCCCTTTAAATGCATTGAAGTGAATGGACATTTTTTTTTTCTTTGCAGCATCTTTTCTCATATTTTTTGCAACAATCAAATTTTTGTTGTGGTTTCACAAAATAAATAGCTGTGGTGAAATGTTATGGGTGCAATTGTTGGGCATATAGATTGATATTATGAAAATGGAATTCAGACTGCCCACTGACAAATTATCAAATCTCAAGAGATTGGTTGCAATGACAAGGTCAGCAGAGAAGATAACTCCAACTACAATTCTTGACTGTTCTTAAACTTTGCCACCAGACTCATGCCAATGTGGAGAATTCTCAGTAAGAGATTCATATCTTTAACTGTAGGGATTAATAATCCCTAGTGGGTAAGGCCTTCTAATATGGGATCAGTTCTTAGGAGGTTTTATTGGCAGGACACGTGTGCAGGAAGAGTTTGTTGAAAATGAAGCTACCTTGTGCACAGATGCAGCAGCTTCCTTTGGTTTTTGAGCATTTTATTCAAGAGCGTCTCTTTTTCTTAGCTATTCAGAACAGTATCGCTGAGGTACAATATCACATTTGAAGATTCTGCTTTTCAGACAGTTGGAATGGAAGCAGCGTTGTGACATCATTACATTCATTTGGCACCAAAAGAGGCCTATTTAAGACACCAGGACATTACAGGACATTTCCCTAATATAGGTTCTACCTTGTGTGTTCCTGGGTGCGCTTTACTCTTGTGATTATTGATTCTCGTGTTTGACTTTGGCCTGTTTTTTGGAACCTTTCTGCCTGCACCGACCCATTTGCCTTGACTTGACGATTCTTTACCTTGAACTGTGTTGGACTGGTGTTTCGTCCTTGGTCCACAATACTAACGGAGCCTTTGAGCCATTTACAATTTCAGCAATCTGGATGCTAGGGTCTGAATTACCCTAACAACCATTTACCTATTGACATTCCAGTCAATTATATTAAAATCAATGCATGGTTAACATATAAATTAACTTAAAGGTAAACTAACCCTTTAATGCAAAGACATGTGAATCTGGAGGAAGAAGCATAATTCTTATATAAAGACAGACTTGTGCTTACTGTATGAATGAAGTAGGCCTGCATATTTTTAATGTTGGCATTTAAATACTGTTGAAAAGGCACTTTTTTTAGGTGGAAAGCATCCAAAGTTGAATCTTAAGATCGATTACATGGAGTTAATTTTTTCTGACATGTTTACATTTTTACAGGGTTAAGAATTAAATGGCCCTGGTTGGTAAGGCGGGTTGGTAATTTCAAAAAGCATTGATAGGCAGCCTGGCAGTTTAGCCTTACATTTACAGGCTCTGCAGGGTCTTGGTCCTGTATTGAATTCTAATTTATCCTGTTATGGTTATATCAATAAAACTGTGGCCTTCTCCAGCATATGTGTGTTTTTTTCTTTATTTACTGTTTATTCATGTTATTGGTGCAGTTTGGTCTACACATCCCAAGCATATTTAACCAAGTCTCAAGGTGTTGTATCAAGCACTAGCCATAGAAATGTAAATGATCTGCATAGGATCAATCCAGTGTATTACCATTAAAATTCCAGGTCTACAGAATGAATAGCATAAAATTAAACTTTTATTAAGAATCTGTTAAAAACATTAAAAAGAAAACTATATATAGTGACTAATATACCCCCCCCCCATTATAAAATGTAAGGCTATTATAAGTCACTGAGGAGTTCCATGCCATATAAAAGTCTGAAGGCTGATTAGAATAGATACAGATGTTTTTCCTTAAATTGCATTAATGTTAATGTTGATTTAAGGGAGGCTGAATGTAACTAACCAAGGGTAAGCTCCATAGTGAAATGTCTCCTTTCTGTATACTTCTGTGAAATGATACACTCTGTACTCCCCAAACTGCTCTCAGTGAGAGTCAATGCACACACTGGAAATGCAGTTAGCTTTTGTCTATGATTTATCGTTTTACTTTCTGTTCACTAGATGGCAATATACTGCCACTAACAATAAATATATTTTCACCAGTTACAAAGGAAAACCAAATACTCTTTGATTTGTTTGTTTGTATACTGCTGATATTGATAGGCTGACGCTGTACTTTTTATACAAGTTACTTGTATTTTTGGCAAGGTCTGTTAAAAAGTGATAGAATAAACTCAAAAAATCTCCCAAACTTGTTTGTAAAAATAAACTGTAATAATACTGTAACTATGTAACTCAGGCTTAAACATGGTTTAATGCAAGGATACCCAACCTTTTTTACCCGCGAGCCACATTCAAATGTAAAAAGAGTTGGGGAGCAACACAAGCATGAAAAAGTCCATTGGGGTGCGAAATAAGGGCTGTGATTGGCTATTTGTTAGCCCCTATGAGGACTGTCAGCCTACAGGAGGCTCTGCTTGGCACTATTCTAATTCAAAAATAAGCACCTACTTTGAGGCCACTGGGAGCAACACCCAAGGGGTTGGAAAGCAACATGTTACTCACGAGCTACTGGTTGGGGATCACTGGTTTAATGTGTCTTGTCCTCTATTGTAATTAGTGCAAATGTCAACATGGAGCAGGACAATGATCAGAAGCATATTTCTAAGCTATTTCAAACCTGTTTGGGGAAGAAACAGGAATCTGATATATTGTCCTTCATGGACTGACCTCAACACAATGGTGCTCCTGTGGGAATAGCTTCACTGTCAACATATAATGCTTTGCAAGCACTCACTATAAAAAGCATGGGTTAAAATTTGTCTTGAAGATCCAAAACTGACAGCTAGAATGCCAGAAATGTCTGCAACACTGGAATTGCTGAAATATATGAATTTGATAAATGTTAAGTTTGATCAATACAACAGCTACTGTATATGAGATAAAAATAGCTATAAGCCTGTCAGTTATCTTTAAACCTTTTATCTGGAAACCTGTTATCCATAAAGCTCTGAATTATGGAAAAGCAATCTCACATTAGACACCATTGTATCCAAATAATAAATTTTTTTAAATTATTTCTTTTTTTCTGTAATAATAAAACAGTAGCTTGTACTTGATCCAAACGAAGATATAATTAACCCTTATGGGAAGCAAACAATACAATTGGGTTTATTTAATGTTTACACAATTTTTTATAGACTTATGGTATGAAGATCCAAATTTCAGAAAAACCCATTATCCGGAAAACCCCAGATCCTGAGCATTCTGGATAACATACTGTATCAATTTTTATCCAAACGACTATACTTTCTGGGGGATTTCACATTTTTTAGCACTTGTGTACATATTCCTGATAACATCAGTGTGTCTTGGGGGCATATTCACTAAGCGACGAAGCGCCGAAATTACTGCGCAAATTCACTAACGAACGCTGGCGTAGATTCGCTAGTATTACTTCGCACCCTTACGCCTGGCGAATTATCGCTACGGACGTAACTATGCAAATTCACTAACGCGCGCAGTGTACTGAACGCTACCTTTTACGCTAGACTTCCTTCACCACCTCAGACCAGGCGAAGCGCAATAGAGTAGATAGGGATTGCTTCAAAAAAAGTCAAAATTTTTTCTAAGTCCCAAAAAACGCTGGCGTGTTTTCTACATTATGGGTGATAGGCTGAAAAAGATCGCAAATATTTTTGGGGCTCCCCTCCTTCCCCCCTACATCTCCTGACTCATGGCAACTTACCTATACAGTGGGCACATGTGTAGGGCAAAATAAAATTTTTATTTGATGTTTTGAAGGTTTTCTAGGCATTTGTAGTGCTGATACGTATTCCTCCATTGAAATTTGAATTTGGCGCCGTATGCAAATGAACCATCGCTAGCGTAACTTTGCTTCACTTAGCGAATCAACGCTAGCGCAACTTCGCAACCTTACGCTACCCCTGAGCGCAACTTCGGATTTTAGTGAATTTGCGAAGCGCTGGTGAAACTACGCCTGGTGAAGTGTGGCGAAGTGCGACGAAGTTACACCTGACGCAACTACGAATCTTAGTGAATTTGCCCCTTGGTGTCTACATTTCATACACCTCTTGATGATATGTTTTCAATTAAGCCTGCATACATGTTCGCTATTGTATAGAACTGTGCAAGTCACATGCATGTTATAGTGTTAGGGTAAAAATAGTACATTACCTTAAATTTTCAACTGGGTCCCTTCATGCAAGCTGTCTGCTGAGGAATGCATTCAAGAAAGACATTTCTGAGAAATATATTATGGGTTATGCTACTTACCAAAGCTACACAGGCTGTTCTGTTTTCCTGTTTTTTTATTATGATGCTTCACTACATAATAATTCAATGTTCTAGGCCCTAAGCTGCAAAAATCCATATGGGTGGTAAAACAGTCCATTTTGTTTATTTAGCATTTATTCGATTTTTAGCAGACTTAAAATGGGGTTTAAGGATCCAAATTATGAAAGATCCCTTATCCAGAAAGCCACGGGCCCTGAAGCAGCCTGGATAATAGATCTCATTCCTGTATCTTCAGTGATTCTATAAAGCTTATTCCCACTCATTTTATACCTAGAGAAATCTAGGTATAAAAGAGAAATCAAGGACCTGCTTTGAAAAATAAAAGATTTGTAAATATGCTTAGTCACAATTATAATTTCTATACATATTGTAAGCTTGCAGGATCCACAACAGACACTGAGGCTCATTTAGTAACACTGGGCAAATTTGCCAATGGGCAGTATCCAATGGCAACCAATCAAACTGCCCATAGACAAATTTGCCCAGTGTTGATAAATAAGTCCCAGTGTCTTCACTTTTAGGCCGTTTATTTACACACAGGGGTGGCCATTTAAGCATACAAAACGTAGATCATAAAAATAAATCCTGCTCACTGGGCACTTCCTTCACACATTTGATGAGTTCAGTCGCTAAACTGGGGCCCTTGTGGACCACCAGTAAGAAAACACTTGCATTGGAGTCTCCTCTGTACTCCCAATACTTTCTTTTTGGGGATAGCTCAGCCTCCTGGCCTTCCTCGGTCTCTCAGAATTTTGGTCACTTGATCAAGTCTCCCTCTGCTCCTTGCAGTTGCAGCAGCACCCTCATCCCCTCTGGAATTACTTTACACATCCAGGTACCTTCCCAATAGCCTCACCAGAATAAAATGCTTTTCCACAAGACAGCCTTCCTGAGGAACCTGGACCCCTATATGTGAGCCACTGAATTGGAAACCATTCGCTGCTTATCCAGGAGCTTACATTGACCACTGGAGTAAAATTACTACAGATTTCCTTAGTCACTCTTCCAAAAAACATAATGAGCCTATTTATCATGCTGTTTAATACAGTGGAGAAAAATGTCACCAGCAATGTTGTCCATGGCAATCAATCCTAGATTTGCTAAGTGGCTGATTAGCTTGTGACTGATTGGTTGCTATGGGCAATACCACCAGTGAGGATTTTCTCCAATGTTTTACACAGCATGATAAAGGCTACACCCCAAAGGGTGTGTTAATTTTTTCTCATTAGTAAGGTTATATAAAAAAAGAAGGAAACAAACATACATGTGATTGTTTTGTAGTATACCTTATCATGGGATGCAAATATGATAATATGCACATGAAACATATAATAAAATATTCCATTTCCTTCTTTTTAGTCCCTGTCAATTCCACAATTTAAGGTGGCCATACACGGGCCGATAAAAGCTGCCGACAGACCGTGTCGGCAGTTTATTGGCATGTGTATGGGGCCCCCCGACGGGCTTCACCGATCGCAATCTGGCCAAAAGTCGGCCAGATCTCGATCGGATGGGACAGAAAATCCCGTCGGATTGCGGCTGCATCTATTCGTTGATGCGCTCCCGCGATCCGACCACCCGTTAAGGCCTTGTTAGGATCTGATCGTTGGGCCCTAGGGCCCACGATCAGATCAGCCCGATATTGCCCACTTCAAGATGGGCATATCGGAGGGAGATCCGCTCGTTTGGCGACATTGCCAAAAGAGCGGATCTCTCAGTGTATGGGCACCATTACTCAGAGATCTACTGTAATTACTTGATTGTTAGTAGTGATGGCCGAATTTATTCGCCAGGCGCGAATTTGAGGCAAATTTGCCGGGAATTTGCGCGATTCGCCACCTGCAAATAAATTCGTGAAACGCCCGTGAAATTCGAGGAAAAAAATGGGCGCCGGCTTCAAAAACGGGAGCCGGCGTCAATAAAACGGGCGCCGGCGTCAAAAACGAGACGCTGGTGCCTTTTTGTGAATTTTTCACGAATTTCGCGGGAAATTCACAAATTTTTCAGCGAAGCAAAACGGCGCAAATTCGCCCATCACTAATTGTTAGTTAAAGTAAGTACAGTATACACAAGTTTTACCCTGAAGAAGTAGTATTTGATGGTGAAACATGTTGGGATAGAGTGATGTATGTGCTTGATGAGCAAATTGTATACTGCCTTCTTTTATATAACTCATTTTGTGGAGTACATGTTTACACTACAGGAGTGCACACCTCACTATTGTTTTTTTTGACTCTGAGAACTCTTAGCTTCTCTTGTCCTTTCTTCTCCAACTTGCAAGGTTTGCTGCAGAAACACACATATTTTCCCTGGAGTTTTCATTTCACCAGACTAATGCTGGTGAAACACGCAATATCGTGCCTTTTTGACACACATATCTTACAATATACTGTATATATAATTATTGCATAACTATCCCTAACTAGATTGTTCCCTCCTTTATTTTGTCAAGCCTGTGTCTAATCTAAACTATCCCGTTCTCTGTCTCCATGTTCTGTCTCTCCTCTAGGATGCCACCAGTCCAGTTGTGAACCAAAGAGTGTATTCTTTCAGACTATCCTTGTATCGTACCTTGCCTGCACTTCTGACTTCTGTTGCTGATGCCTGGCCTGATTTTGGACTTGACTATCATTGATGCCTTGTGCTTGCTTATGTTTAACTCCAGCTGATTTGTTACTTATTGCTTGACTGTTCCTTCTGCTGCCTGCCTTGTTTTAAGCCTGTTTTCAACTTTCTACCCTACTTCCTAATTGTTTGTTAAACTTGCTTGTTGCTGGATTGTGAGTCGTATACCTCACCTTCACTACTACCTTTCATTCCAAACTGAGGCTGTAATACTGGGGAGCTGTAAAAGAGGTCCTCCTCTGCATTTTTGGTTCCAGTACTCAGTAATCTTGATTTTCTTACCATGCAGAACTTTGTGGGAGTGATACAACTACCTTGTTCCTGATTATTTGTTAGAGGATTCTGGGATTTGTAGTTTGGCACCATAAAGGAACCCTAGGATACAAATAGCTGCTATACAAATACTATAAAACTATGACTACATTGGTATCCGCCTGTGCTAAATGTGACAGAAAATGGTTGGTTACTGTACTTCAGCTACCAAGGATGGCTTATTACACTCAGGTACATACATATAGCCTGGTTATGACTGAACTAAGCTTTTAGATATTGGATGGCATTAGTTAACAGATACGATAACTTATGTCCACAATTCACCTTTGGAAGTTGATCATTTACTGTTAAAACTAGTGATGAAGGAATCCCATTATGATTTAATGTTTGGTCAGGTGCCTCTTTATCTCATAACAAGAGTACATATTATGTGTGTAAATGTAGGTATACATCTTATTGAACCTCAAAATTACAGTTTAGTTTTATGCACATAAGGTCTATTGACTTCTCTTATGGTGGTGAGGAAGAATCAACTTTTGGCTGCCATTGCTTCTTAGGCAAATGAATGGGAAGAGTGCTGCCTATGCAAGATGCTAGTACTGGGTACAGACTGCATTGAAATATTGACTTTAATTAACATCACCATATGTCTGGCACAGACAGGGAGTTTTCTGTTCATGGAATGGAAAACAATGTTAAGTGGGTATCTCCTGAGAACAGTACAGTCATCAATACCTAGTTTGCCTTAGGTCTTAGTGCGATGTGGACATTTTGACCATATTTTTTGTGCTTTCCTAATTCTTTACCTTTCTATACTGATTTATTTCCTAACATGAATTTAAAATACTTCTTTATATTATCCATAAAGCAAAATTTTTTGCAACATAGTAAAAACATTTTGTCTCGTCTGTCTGTTCAAAAGAACATGATTAAAAACAATTTTGTTCAGTATTGCATTTTTATATTGGATAAATGATAAAATGTCAATAAATTAAAAAAAAACGAGTAAGGGTTATTAATTACTTATTTGGTGACACTAACAAATGGAAGAAAATACATTTATCACTGAATATGCATGGTATCTATGAGGTTGGATCAATAGAACTAAATCAATAGAAGATTAGGCAATGGGAATGTCAAATTAAATGACCAGTATTTATTGAGAATGAGTTTAAAAGCACCGCATGGGAAGACCTAGTACCTTTCATGTTTTGTTAATTACATAAGAATATTGCAACATATATGCAAAGGATAATTAGACTCAAGTACAAAAATTCAAGCACAGTTTTAGAAAATGATGATTATTTTCTTAAATTATAATATTTTTATGTTTAAACAATGACTGTATATATTTGGGTGAAAAAAAGAGAACAAAATTGTTCATAAGTAAAGTTGCATTGGCATGCGCAATTGACAACTCTATATCTAGTGGACAATTCTATCTATATGTGCTCCTTTATTCCGTTCCATCTGCATTAGGGGTGTGTTCACATTTAAGTTAGCTGTTGGTATATTATAGAATGGCTAATTCTCAGCAATTTTTCATTTTTTCTTTTTTTTAATAGTTTTTGAATTATTAGCCTTTTTTGGCTCTGTACAGCTTTCAAATGTGGGTCACTGTCCCCATCTAAAAACAAATGCTTTGTAAGGCTACATATTTTTTGTTATTGCTACTGTATATTACTCATCTTTCCATTCAGGCCCTTTCTTATTCATATTTCATTCTCTTATTCAAATCAATGCATGCTTGCTAGGGTAATTTGGACCCTAGCAACCATATTGCTGAAATTGCAAACTGGAGAGCTGCTGAATAAAAAGCCAAATAATATAAAAAAACACAAAAAAAATGAAAACCAATTGCAAATTGTCTCAGAAATCACTCTCTATTTCATACTAAAAGTTAATCTAAAGGCAAAAACCCCTTTAATTATAAATGGTTTGTGGTTCATATAATAAAAACATAATCCTGATTTGTTACAGTGCTAGGCTCAGGACTATTTATTTATTAATTTTTAATTGATTAAAGGACAGCATTTTAAAGTTTATTATTAAAACTGTTTATTTGAGCGTCCATCCCAGATGGATAGAAAATAGACCTATATTAGGATCTATAAATAGAGATCCATAAGGTCATTTCAAAGGAAGTTAATTTCCAATGTTCCCTCAGGATTGCAATCACTTGAGAATTCTATCTGCTTTCCAATTCATGAATTCACCATTATGTTAAAAATCTGTTCCTTTTCATTTCAATCATTTCATCACAAATCAGAAGAGTAATTTCATTTTTTTTAATAGTTGTAACTAATCAGCTCTGCAGACTTCACTTGTTTGTAAGTACCTACAGAATGCATAGACTGTAAGAGTTAAGCAGCTTTCCCTGGCACCAAACTATACAAATATTTAAAGGGGAATTGCGGCTTTAAGTGCGCTTTAATATATTGCAGATGGAATCCATTTACGCAATAGCGTACATAAATAAATAAAAACCCAAACCTACAGCACACTGCAATGTTAGCAGCAATGATTGTGCAGGCTCCACAATGCCATTTTTTTTTCAAATTTAATCTAATGACTTTAACCTAATGAGCAAATTCTCTTGTGTTCATGTATTATTTAAGTAGACTTTATTAAAAATAAGTAATACATAAATACTACTAAGTATAATAATTATAAGTGTCTCCCTCTCTGTTTAAGTTATACTAATGTATTGCTCAAACTTTCACTTAGACTTAAAAACCTTGGATAACACATTATTAAAGTAAAACTATACCCCCAAACAATGTCGTTCTCTATAAATATATATTGCATAAAACAGCTCAAATGTAAAACCCTGCTTCATCTAAATAAAACATTTTCATAAAAATATACTTTTTTAGTAGGATGTGACACTGGGTAATCCTAAATAGAAAAATGTACAAAAAGGGGGGTTGTGAGAGCAATCAAAAGGTTAAGTTAAAGTATATTTAAATATAAAGGAAGTGCTACTTTTCAGTGCAAATTCCCTGGCCCCCTGTCAATTCAGTAGATATGCAAGTGCATGTGTTTACATAACAGGGTTTTTTAGTTACAAAGTTATGATCATAAAGTTGATAAGCCACCATACCACGTCAAGGTAAACCCCATACGGTGGTCCCTAACTTGTTTACCTCTGTCATAGTATAAAAAGTCTTTTACTTCTCTGCATAGTAGCATTCCTTGTAGTCAGTGTATCCAGAACTTTGGTTTCAGTCTGAGGGCTAAATCCTCCCCCACCAGTATGCTTTTAAAAGAGAGAGATTGTCCAAACCAACACCCATTTTTAAAAGCATAGGACCACCATTAGATTAAAGGGGGGTACAGGGTGCTACAAACCACATGAAGCTCAATACTTGAACTTAGCCTTTTGAGTGCTTCCACAACCCCCCTTTTTGTATATTAAATAGAAAAATGCCATTTTTAGCATATTAGGGGCCGCCACCCCGGGAACCTACAATTCACGGTGCACACAATCAAAGCAAGCAAACCGTACATGTTAGGTCACATAAGTCAATTAACAGACACAAGTCTTTTGCTTCCACAATTCTTCCTGTTACAGTTAGAGCTAAAGTATTTCTCTAAGGCAGCACACAGACCATCACAAATGGTGCTTTAAGGTAAGAGATGTAAGAGCGCAATATTTACTGATATCTATATTGTATTTGGGTAAGATTCTTAAATAGGTCATTTAATATGATATACTATGATAAAATATGTTGCTCAATAATTAATTTTGGGGGTAAAGTTTTCCTTTAAGCATTCATCCTACTTTTCAAATAGTTTCCATACAGTCTGAAAGTGCCTGATGCTCACATGGTTAGGCTACAAGAAGTTATGCCTAATATAAAGGCTATGATTTCCTAAAAACTGGTCAAGTAAAAACTAGTAATCAATTCATTTTCATGTTGTTGTTGTTATTTATATGTATATATATATATATATATATATATATATATATATATATATATATATATATATATATATATATATATATAGATATATATATATATATATATATATATATATATATATATATATATATATATATATATATATATATATATATAATAGATTCAGTAATACACTTTTGTAATGACAGTGTTAGTAGTTTAATTTGTAAATGAACTAATATTCACATTTCATAATTAATATATGTAAATGTATTCTATTTCTGATTTCAAAAGAAAAAAACCCAGCACTGAAGGTTACATATTAATTTGATGACTAAGAGGTTGCCACAATCAATGTAATGTGTTTTGAATGATGTTGTTTTCTGATCATAATGGAGCCTGCATTGGGTTAGATTAGAAAGCTGCCACATTTGTCATTATGCAGAGAAATTGGACACACATTGCCATATTGAAATAACTACCGTAGTTTCTGCTTCATCATAGAAGGGGGACATGTAACAAGAACAGAGCTGCCTTTTGGTGGTCGGGCAAGAGAAATAGAGAAAGAGAAACCAGCCGGGGCCTTTGTAGGAAAACTCAAAAATATACCACAAATTTATATATTAACTGTTCAGGAATCTAAACAACAACTATTGTAGTTTGAATAACAGCCTCTGGAAAAGGATAGAGACTGTTTGAAAACGGATATTATATAGCAAGATAAACCTCTTTCATCCATATGCAAGCAAAGTATCCAGTTGTTGTTTGAGTATGGCACCTCTAGATGGAACAGTCTTTACCTCTACAATGCTAACCTCTAATCACAAGGCTTAGACAGTATAAAGAAGCTGCAGAAGAAAATCCACAATTAATTGATCCATCCAGAAAATGATGGGAGCATTGGTGGCTGGTCAACCCAGAGCAAAATATGTCAGTTTAATCACTAGATGTTTGTCCTATTCCAATAACTGTACCACAGTAAAATTGATGAGGGATAAAAACCAAGGCAGAAATTAATATCCAGATAAAGATTTTGGTCTTTTTTATTAGTTCCACACATGCTTTCAATATTTCCAATGTACAGTATGTTGAACATTTTCTCCTGATGAAGATGTATTGATAGCACCAAAGAGTTGCACAATAAATATTCCTTCAGCAGCTCAGTGTGTCCTAAAACTTTTGAACTTTATGGAACAGTGATATTAAGAATGCAGTCACAAATATGCAATAGTGAAACAATATTCTGCTACAGAAATCAGCTTGATCATGATGGAAATCTTTGCATCTCACCAACCTCACAATGGCTGGTCTCAGTCATTATCATTTCTCTGTAATCTGGCCAAGACATGGATCTGTTGTTTATATCAAGAGGAACTTTGCAATTTGTTACTCTGCATCTGCTGTCCTAGATGTCTGAACAGCTTTATAACCCGGATCAATAAATAAATGTGGACATTTTAGGAACAAATCCTCCTGAAAACAGTAATTTTGAATATATTTAGTGGGCTCAGTGTACTTAATCAGACCTACCTTCCCTAATGGGGATAGACTTTGAGAAATGATTCATGCAGAAAATTGTAGGATAGGAAGGAGCATTACAATCCACAGTCTTAGCCGCAAAATTCTTTTATTGTCACAACATGTTTCGGATCATCATGGATCCTTTTTCAAGTGAAAAATACAAGTACAAAAAAGACCAATTTAAACACTACACCCACGTTGTTACTCCTCCCTCAGTGACATCACATGTTAACCCATCAATTATTTGAAGTCAGGTGCAATTCCCATCCTAAAATCGTGTTTGTCCACCAGGGGAACTGTGCATCTTGCAACACACTGCAACATTAAGAACAATGTAACATTTAAAATTATTTACCCTTAATACTAAAAGGCAACATTAAAATTGATACAATATTTTATTAACTTATGCTAAAATTACTTGAAAAATAGGTACTACTCTTTACAGAGTCTGCCTACCATATGTATCCAAAGCTGTGTCACTATTTTAGAAGCTATTTCATTTTAGCTGTCTTTTAGACAGTACATATAACATTACTTTTTACAGACCTTTTTTGAGGTATAAGCAAGTACATTCAAAATCAGTAAATAAATTGTTCTTACCGTACCTACACATAAATATATAAGGAAGTCAGGATCAAAGGAGTCTAGAAAGAAAAAATCCATAATTCAAATTAATACGATTCATAAAAAACACTTTACACTCCACGCTTCATTTAAACCTTTTGGGGCCAATGCATCCAGCCTCATGATCCACTTAGCTTCTCTTTGGAGCATTTTTTGTTTAAAGTCGCCCCCTCTATTTAATGGTTTTACTAATTCTAAGACTGCCCATTTCAGCTGTCCATGTGTGTGTTTAGCCAGGTTAAAATGACATGCCACTGCTGTGTCGGTCTGTGTGTTATATTTGAAGTTCCGTATATCATTTTTGTGTTCTTTTATTCTAGTTTTGATGTTCCTCACTGTTTGGCCTACATATACTAACCCACATGGGCATTTCACCATGTAAATTACACCCTTAGAATTACAGGTAGCATAATCATTAAGTTTAATTTTAGTGCCTTGTGTCGGATGATCAATACTATCACCTTTTATGATCGATGCACAGCAGATACAATTAAGGCACGGGAATGGACCTTTCTTAGGTGTCCCTAGGAATCTCTGTTTACTCTCTTTTACTGGAGCTGCTGGACATAAAACATCCCGAATACTCCTGCCTTTTTTGTAACAGAATAAAATAGGTTCTGCAAACAATTTCCCAAACCTACTATCTCCTTGTAAGATTGGCCAATATTTTCTTAGTACTTTTTCTATTTCTTTATTGTGTTTCACATATTTAGAAACAAAAGGAATCCGATTAATAGTATTCTTTCTTTTAATATTTAATAATATTTGTATTGGAGGCTAGCAAATTTTCCCTTTTCATAGTACCTACCTCACTCATAGTGTGTGCTAATTTTAATGGAGAATAGCCCCTTTCCACAAATCGGTCAAAAACAACCTGACTAGATTTTTCATAGTCAGAGTCTCGAGTCGTAATGCGTTTAGCACGCAAAAATTGTCCCTTAGGGATTGCTCTAATCGTGTTTGGACTATGGAAACTAAGGGCGTTTAATAGACTATTTCTCTCTGTTTCTTTCCTATATAGGTTCGTAATGATTTTCCCTTTATCAATAGTCAAATTCACATCTAGAAAATTCAATTCCTGTTTTGACACCTCCACAGTAAATTTAACCGTTTTGTGTCTCTGGTTCGCTTCCTGTATCATTTCCACCAGCATATCTTGGGTACCTTTCCACAACAGTAGAATATCATCCACATATCTCAGATAAAGGACAATATGTTCACTATATCTATGTTTTAGGAAAAAATCACCTTCCAATTTGTGGACAAATTGGTACCTTTCTACCTAAGAAAGGTACATTCCCGTGCCTTAATTGTATCTGCTGTGCATCGATCATAAAAGGTGATAGTATTGATCATCCGACACAAGGCACTAAAATTAAACTTAATGATTATGCTACCTGTAATTCTAAGGGTGTAATTTACATGGTGAAATGCCCATGTGGGTTAGTATATGTAGGCCAAACAGTGAGGAACATCAAAACTAGAATAAAAGAACACAAAAATTATATACGGAACTTCAAATATAACACACAGACCGACACAGCAGTGGCACGGCATTTTAACCTGGCTAAACACACACATGGACAGCTGAAATGGGCAGTCTTAGAATTAGTAAAACCATTAAATAGAGGGGGCGACTTTAAACAAAAAATGCTCCAAAGAGAAGCTAAGTGGATCATGAGGCTGGATGCATTGGCCCCAAAAGGTTTAAATGAAGCGTGGAGTGTAAAGTGTTTTTTATGAATCGTATTAATTTGAATTATGGATTTTTTCTTTCTAGACTCCTTTGATCCTGACTTCCTTATATATTTATGTGTAGGTACGGTAAGAACAATTTATTTACTGATTTTGAATGTACTTGCTTATACCTCAAAAAAGGTCTGTAAAAAGTAATGTTATATGTACTGTCTAAAAGACAGCTAAAATGAAATAGCTTCTAAAATAGTGACACAGCTTTGGATACATATGGTAGGCAGACTCTGTAAAGAGTAGTACCTATTTTTCAAGTAATTTTAGCATAAGTTAATAAAATATTGTATCAATTTTAATGTTGCCTTTTAGTATTAAGGGTAAATAATTCTAAATGTTACATTGTTCTTAATGTTGCAGTGTGTTGCAAGATGCACAGTTCCCCTGGTGGACAAACACGATTTTAGGATGGGAATTGCACCTGACTTCAAATAATTGATGGGTTAACATGTGATGTCACTGAGGGAGGAGTAACAACGTGGGTGTAGTGTTTAAATTGGTCTTTTTTGTACTTGTATTTTTCACTTGAAAAAGGATCCATGATGATCCGAAACATGTTGTGACAATAAAATAATTTTGCGGCTAAGACTGCGGATTGTAATGCTCCTTCCTATCCTACAATTTTCTGCATGAGTACAAGTTTGGCCTGGCTGGTGTGGCCTAAGTAGGAAAGTGAGCTACACAGGTGGAGATCGTTTGAACAAATCTTCAATCTTGCATTTTGAGAAATGATTCCTGCTATGAATAAAGGATTTTCTTTGACATTTATTCAGCCCCTTTACAAAAGAAGTCATGAGAAGGCTAGTATAGAATAATAATTCTGAATAAACTCTGGGGTAAAAGTCGCTATTTTAAAAAAAAAGTACTATATATTATAAAAATTGTGTTTTTTTCTTTTGTCAATAGCAGGTTCAATTGTTCACCTAAACACATATAACACTAATATCTATGTATATATATATATATATATATATATATATATATATATATATATATTTTTTTTTTTTTTTTTTTTTTTTCCAGTTGGTAAGGATATCATATGTGATGAGAGAATTTATCATTATTGTTAGCATTACACTTCATTATCTTCATCCCTATTGGTTCCAAATAGTTAAGTATATTATGAGGAGCAGATGCAGGTATATGGCCTATTTTCCAGAATACTCAGGACCTGGAATTTTCTGGGTAAGGAATGTTTCTGTAATTTGGACATCCATGTGTAAAAAAATAAAAACTGTGACAAGACTCTTTTATAATCGTGTTTTTCTTCCACTAGTGTTAGCTTATTTAAGAAAAAACTCTAAACAAAATGTATATGTTGTTGAAAAGTGAGAGATACTTTAACTACAAGGTAACTTAGCCTTCCTATTCACTCCAATGCATTTCTGTGAAATATCATTCATCAGTAACTGCCACTTCATATCAAGTCAGTAGATTATTAGTCTGTATGGAGTGAAAATGTTGGCCTGCCCAACTCATCATTACTACTAATGAAATTGAGCAAACAAATCACAAATGTTGTATCAACCAGCAGATTTGTAATTAAGTAAATATAATACCAAACACAAAACGAGGCACACTAGTTTGTGACTCCTGATAATTCAAGGTACACTCCCTCACCCTCTAGCAAATCAGTTCAGGTTGACAACAATAAGTAGCTCAAAACTGACATTTAAAACTTCACCTTTAATTCATTTAGTTAAAACGGATAACACCTTGGGCAATGCCCACATGATGGACCATAAATATGCACAGACTCACTACCATTGACACTTTCATGCAGTGCAGGACTTTCGCCTTAAACACATACAGGATAAAAACCGCATACAGGTGGACGATGAGGGTACAATATGACCGCTATATCCAGCAGCCTATTACTATAAAGTTAAGGTATTATCAAATTAGAGGCAAAATATGTCCCCTCCCTTTTTTTACCTGATTTCCCAAGAGGTCAATTGTACCCGTCTATGTTGGGAATTGATGGGAGCTACATCCCCCACTGTCCTCCTATGTTGCCAACTGATATCTGACAGGGGATCAACAAGATATCCATGAAGCAATATTCTATTGGGTAAGGACAAACTGAACCATTGAAGCAGTCAGTATAGACCCATGCTATCATCTGATTGTTAGCCCAATGACCAAATGATTGCTTGATCCCACTTTGGCCCAACACTTTGTCAACCATGCCAAATGGACCTTTCATTGTAATTTCAAAAGCCTTTTGTATAATGCCTGATCTTTGGTAAGTACAGTAAAGTATTTTATTGTAATGGATATGTTTAACTTTTGAGTTGATGTCCAACCATCCTCCAGATAGTGCTTGAGACAAGCTAATCTACAGTATGTCTACATTGGATGCTACATTAAACAAATGAAAGATTCATTTTTCTCACATCTTATATAGTTTAAAATGCCTTAATTCATGTCTAACATTTGCTTGTGGTGTCCAACCAGACTGCTGCCAGATACACAGTAATTGCTTTCTTTTATTAATTTTGAACATTGGTGATTTGGTGTATGCTGCAATGTCAGGACACTTTGTGCTCTGACCTTGGTCCATGTAGATAGTGTGTCTTTTTGTAGTCTTTATACCAGGTAAGCAACTGTCAGATTCTATATGTTTGTGCCATGTATGAAAACTCTAAAGATTATTTTGGAACAATGATATTAAAGTATTCCCAAGATGTGCATGATTGTTTCTTCAGTTTTTAATAATACAGCAAAAAAGAATCATGGCTGCAGCTTTTATTTGGGTGAATTCCCATGTACCATGCCAGTGAAACTGACTTATGGATGAAAGATTATTTCTAAGCCATAGTCAATACTTTAATATTCAATGTTGATAGTCTTCATACAAGAATGCCAAGCCAACCATGTGTATATATTGAGCCATGTCTTATCAAAGCAATCCATCAACCTCTGCCCAACGAAATGAAAGCTACAGGATGAAGTATTCTGCCCCTACCTGCTTCCACCAGAACTTTTGTATACTGCTGTTAATCAGTAGGGATGTAGCGAACTGTTCGCCGGCGAACTAGTTCGCGCGAACTTCGACTGTTCGCGTCCGCCGCAAGTTCGCGAACGTCGCGCGATGTTCGCCAATAGGCGTTCGCGTCAAAATCGTTCGACCATTCGACCATTCGATCGCTACAATCGAACGATTTTCGTTCGAATCGAACGATCGAAGCCATTGGATTGAATGAAATCATTCGATCCAATGGCTTCGATCGTTCGATTCGAACGGAAATCGTTCGATCGAACGATTAAAATCCTTCGATCGTTCGAATCGAACGATTTTCGGATGTTCGAAGTTCGCGAACTGTTCGCGAACTGTTCGCATTTTTTGCCAGTGTTCGCGAACGGCGTTTGCGAACACATTGTCGGCGGTTCGCTACATCCCTATTAATCAGTGTATTTCTAATTACTTCTACAATGGCAAATAGGTTTAGTCTGATTCTTGCTGTTAAATGATGATACTGTTTTTTAGCCTGACATATAGCTTAACAAAAAGCGTAAAGGCTTTTCCATGAACTATAAAAGCAGTTTATAAAAGATAAATAAAGAAAAATGATAAAATCATTATTGTTAATTACTATAATGTGCAGCATTATATTTGAGAACATATTTAGCATTTTTTTTCTCCCCATTACTGTGCTGCTTCACTGCTGCTTGGCAACAAGTTGTTTTTTTTTTTCACTTTTATAAGCTTCAATCGTTTCTTTTGTTATAAAAGATCTTTATGTCCATCATCTAGGTTCCTTGCAGAGAGTAGATTATGTGGATTTAGGTACATTCAAATATTCTCTTGCTTCATTGCCTGTTGGCAACTTTAGGACACATTAAATAGAATTTATGTGTGTAATTTGAATATCCAACAATGTAATGTTGCATTTATTATTCTTGTGGTGTGTTTTTATTGCTTATTCTGAGTCTGGGCATCATAGTTGTCATTTAGTGCATAGAAAATGTAGTGCATAGAAACCATTTTTATCAGTATAAATGGCCTTAACCTGAAAGAATTTAGAACGTCTTCACAGATTAAGAACCTACATGGTTTCAGCCCATCTTTTCTGCCATTTTAATACACAAATAGAATTGGTCTATTCATTTGATGGATTTGATAAGCCAATTAAATCAATTTGATCAAAATGATTATTTCTTTTTCCGGTAACATACTAGGAGATACATATTTTGCTACGGTTTTACTTCTCCTATAGGAGAACCACAATTTACCACATTCACTAAAGGGTCCAACTCTATCAATTTCCAATGTTTTAATACTCTACTGTACTCTAATGAGCAGAATGAATTCATCCTAGAATCAGTAGAATACCTCCTAAACCACAACTATTTTGTCTATGATGGATGATTCTACCTCCAGAGGTGTGGTACGGCTATAGAGCGCGATTTGTGCCCTCATATGCCAACCTATTTATGGGTTGGATTAAAAAATTCCACATCTTTGGAGATAGATCACCATGGAAATTGAATTTAGTGAAATACTATCGATTTAAGCTGGCCATAGACGCAAAGATCAGACCATACGAATCATCGTACAATCGAACTTTCCCAACTCCCGACCTGCCACTAACCATTCAGATCAAATAAAGTACAAAAGAACAGATCAGCCAATGTTCTGCCCCTGACAACAATCGTACGAAAGTTATGTCCAACCAAAGCGAATGACAGTCTCCCTCTGAAAATCGTACGATCGGCAATACATGCAGAGTAATTATCGACAGCCGACAGAAATCTTTTAACCTTTCTGATCGACCAAACCTTTTCCCCCTGCTGGACGAAAAATGTCGGGACTCTCCACATATGGTCCGAAAATCGTATGAATCCTCGATTCGTACGCTCAGATCTTTGTGTCTATGGCCAGCTTAATAGACGATGCATTCTTTAACCCTTAATCATTTCTTTAACGGCAAGAAAATAAAGGAGAATAAGGGTCAGAATTTAGGAAGTGAGACGAGCAATGAGAATATTGAGATAGATGAAAATTTTGTTACACAGGATGTTTTACATGTAATAGAAAAACTAGAAGTAAATGAAGATATATTAGAACAAGGTGTTAATGAGGATTTATTAGGACAGATATCGAGTGAAGGAGAAGTAATACATACAGATTTGGGCCAGAAATCAACTTTTTATCCAATGGGGCATAGTCCTCTATCCCTTAGGCACTTTCTAGATGTCACTGCTCTCCCCACATTCCCCCCGTTTTCTTTACCATTTAATTGTGTAGCCAGGGCATGGGAGTGGACACCAAGTCCTTCATACTGATGCACAAACAAGATTTTGAGATGATGCAAGGCTTATCTTAATAACAGTGTCCACAAAATGGCTCCTGCCTGCTTGCTATAATTGTTAGTTCCCAGACTGATGGAAACAAGATTCAAATAATTTATGCAGTGTAATTTAAAGTTATTTTTGCTTGACTAACATGAGAAATTGGATTTGGAATAATTTTTTTTTTTGGTTGCCGGGTCTCCTTTAACCCTTTAACTTCCATAATGAATTTTGTAAAGCTCTCATTAAAGGGGAACTATCATGAAAATGATTTTTTTTTATAAGCTTCAGCATACTGAAATAATAAAATGTCTAAATACAATCAATTAATAATAATGTACTGTTTCTAAAATAATCAAGTTTATGTTCACTGTCCCTCTCTCAGCATCTGCTTTTTTTCATTCTGTCTTCATGTAGCAGTTGGGTGTCAGATATTAATTGACAGTTAGATCCAATATATCTTATAGGGGGCTCCTTTTGCCTAGAAGATGTATTAGAGCGCACCAGAAATCCTGTCTCTCTATATTAGGATTTGTGCAAAAGGCAGTTAATTAGTTAGATGTTGTTTCAACTGGAATCAGTTATATGAGTAAGCTCTAATACATCTGCTAGGATGTATTAGATCTAACTGTCAATGACTATCTGACACCCAACGGCTGCATAAAGACAGAATGAAGAGAAACAGATGCTGAGAGAGGGATAGTAAACATATACTTGATCATTTCAGAATCAATGGCGAATTTTTAATTGATTGTATATACAAAGTTTCTTGTTTCAATATGCTGAAGTTTATATGAAATTTTCATTTTCGCGATAGTTACCCTTTAACATCTTAACACTATATAAAGAATGTGAACATTATAAAGCCATCAGTATTTTATTATCCAAGTACCTACCTTTTTATACCACAAAAAATAGGTTATTGCAGATCTTCTTTCGCAGAATATTGCCATCCTTACATACATTCTTATATGCAATAAGTAAGATAGGCTCTAACACAGTCGTGAACACTAATGCATGAGGTCCAATTTTAGAATAACAAAGAAATGCAAGATGGCAACAAATACGGTTAACATTACTCATTCAGGTACTTTTTGCTCATAAATGGAAGGAACATTCACACCAATAACAAACCAACGGGCATGTTTTCTAACATTGGCGATAAATATCTAAAGAGATATCCGGGGATGTCGCCCATAGCAACCATTCAGACCTTTGCTTTTGTTTTCAAATTTATAGGTCACTGTTAAAATCTTTGGAGATCTCTGGAGATATTTATCGCCAATGTTAGTAACATGCCCCCAAATCTGTTTCTTAAAGGATTAAGAATGATATGTAACATACTGTATATACAGTTACACGTGTTGCTTTCTTTTTCTTAAAGGGGCACATTTACTAAGCTCGAGTGAAGGATTCGAATGAAAAAAACGTTGAATTTCGAAGTATTTTTTTGGGTACTTCGACCATCGAATAGGCTACTACGACTTTCGACTTCAACTTCCATTCGAACTATTCAAACTAAAAATCGTTCTACTATTCAACCATTCAATAGTCAAAGTACTGTCTCTTTAAAAAATACTTTGACTACATACTTTGGTAGTTTATACCTACCGAGGTACAATGTTAGCCTATGGGGACCTTCCCCAGCACTTTTCTAAGGTTTTTTTGATCGAATAAGAATCCTTTGATCGATTAAAATCCTTCGAATCGTTCTAACGATTTTTATTCGATCGATCGAAGTATTTGCGCTAAAATCCTTCGATTTCGATATTCGAATTGAAGGATTTTACTTTGATGGTCAAATTCAAGGGTTTATTAACCCTCGAAATTTGACCCTTGATAAATCGGCCCAAAGTGTTCAGTGTACAGTGGAAAGACACTGAACTTACAGTAAATCCAGAGCCTTATTCTCTGTGAGTCCTTAGCCTTTACATGTTTGCTACAGAGGCAATCTGTATGCTCTGGCTTTTCTTATTCAGAAATATAGTCCATGTCCCAAGCTATTCTAACTGGGATCAATGTACTGCACTATCCAGAAGGTGTAGCTTTTAGTCAGAGATCCCCATGTACTTTGCCTTTAAAAGCCTCAATCCTTGCTCCTCTATCATATACCTTTCTGAATATTTTAACTAAAATGTATCTGGATACTTTTGGCCATATAGTGTATATTACAATTGTACAGTTTGAATTATTGTTTTTTAATTTTACTGACAATGGCCATTAGGATGAATAACAATGAATAACAATATGAAAAATGTAGGTTGGTATATGCTGTTGCTGCTGGCAAATACCTGTGACTATAGTCTTCCATATTCACCCCATCCAAAAAAAACAAAGTCAGTAAGGAAAATAACACTTTAAGACTAAGTAAATTTTTGGTAGCTGTATGAATTGGTGGGAGTGTAGACAATGGACAAGTAAACATTACTGTCATATAATCTGTTTCTTCATTAGTGGCACACATTATTTAATTTCAATAATCATTGCATACTTTTTTATACTGTAAGGAAAACCTTTATACAATGAACTTTAGCTTGCGAGTGACTTGAATAGTCAAATAGTTTGTTAACTGTAGAGTATAGTATAGTATAGTTGTTTGTAGTAATAGATTTGGGTGCAAATGATTTAGAATTTCCCAGAGGAAAACATTTGTAATGTAAAAAGACAAAGGCAGGTTTTGTTTTGTTCTTCGTAGCTTTTTCATTATTTGTCGGGCTATCATATTTGTCAAGCATCCAATTTTAGTTAATCTTTATAAGTAAACGTGTGTTCACTCAGCCTGTAGACAAATTTGTATTTGGATGATTTACAACAAGTACCACAGTGCTAACAACTGTTATATAAAACTAGCTGCTTAGCAGATTAGGGTTGATATTTTAAAAGATTTTTTTTCCTGGCAAGGTCTACATAAATAGACAACCATTCTTTTTAACTGTTTAAAGGATTGCTTTTTTTTGTACTTTTTTTTTTTTGTACTTTTTTCATCATTTTTGGAAGATGATAGTGAAAATAAAAATGGTGAAGGCCAGGATAAAGAATATATAGGCCAAAATATCAATACCACTTAACCCTTATAACCGTTAACCCTTACTTTTTGTAAGTGTAATGGCACAATGGCTCTGTCTTTTATTTTGATATTTTGTAGTTAAGGTATAGTTGCTTTTCACATTTTGCAATAATGTAGGTAAGTGTCTATTTAAGAGGTGTCTACTTTAGTGATGGGCGAATTTGTGGTGTTTCCCGCGAAATTCGTGAAACAGTGAAAAATTTGCAAGACCGCGCAGGCGTCTCGTTTCTGACGCCCATTTTTTGGATGCCGGCGAATTTGCCACGAATTCACGCCTGGCGAATAAATTCGCCCATCACTAGTCCACTTCCATTCTAGACCATCTAATCCCGAGCACCCGGTATGCTACAGTCTACTTTATCTGTAAGACTTCATAATTTGTCATAGATTCATTACAGCTAGACCTCCCTGTGTTCTTAAAGATAGCATTACTGATTTGAGTATTCTGTTTGTCTTTTCTTAACTCGTATAAAACAAGTATTAGGTTTTTCTAGCACCTCTTCAGGCACCTGGATATGGGAGCCAACCAGAAATAGTTGGAAAAGTTGTGATATTTTAATGGTTGAGATGCAGCCTAGAAAATGTAAATTGTTGCCATTTTTCTATCGATCGCTTAATCTGCTTGATTAAAGGGACTTAATTCTGTGAAAACAGGTAATAGAAAGTGAGATGTATCCCTAGATACGTGATAAAATATTTTTTCATTTATACAAAAAATTTGTTTTGAGACTATCTAGGGGCTTCTTGGGAATATTGATTCCTAAGGCTTCTGTCTTGTCCTAATTGATTTTGTATCTAACGTGTTGAAAAGATTATGTAAATTAGGCAAAGAGGTTACTCGGTTATTTAATATTGGCAGAATGCCATCAACAAACAACACTGCTTTATACATTTTCTCACCTACTCTGAAGTCTTGAATATCTGGATATAAACTCCTATCAAAAAATCTTGGACATGCGTCTGAAAAGTTGCTTGCGGACGCCCATTGACTTTAACGGCTGCATCAAAATTGCAGCAGGTGTAAATTTTTGAGTTTCATACATTTTTCATAAATTTTTTGCCGCTTCATGAATTTCATGGGAAGTTCGCTAATTTTTCGGCGAAGCAGAATGAAAGAACTATGCCCATCACTAGTATTTGCTTCATTCTTTAGGGAGTAGTGTGATATATGAGGGTATCTTTATTTCTGAGATGGGTTCCCCTTTTGAAAATTTATTGAACAGATTTGTACGGTATGAATTGTATTTGTGTGGTATGAATATGACTTATTGTTTTATAATAGTTATATGGACAAATGGTGAATTTATTTAATGTCGAAAACTAAATAAAGGGGATATGTGATTATAATGGATTTCAAGACTCAATATTTGACAAATGACAAATTATTTATGTTTTCTACATGTTAAAGAAAACAATTTAAAAATAGTTTTTTTGTATTAAAAACAAACATGATTCTCTTTTTCTGAATCGTCTTTCCAGATTTTCAGTGTGCTGTTTGCAATGATTCACCCAGTCCTTATTTTTAAACTTTACACTGTCCTTGCTTGCTGAAAATGATTTGTTATGTTGTGATCCGGTGCTAGCCACAAAAATATGATGACATATGTAATGTACTCACTATATGAAAAGACTATTTCAAGGACCCACTACTGTGGTGATGATGATAAATGATGACATAGTAAATACACACTTGCACTTAGATACCAAGTACAATCACTTTTCTCATTTGTAAGTGGGACTATATAATATTTAACACCTGGAGTGTATCTGTCATTCTCCTATTAGTAAAATGATAATTGTAGTCATACCTTAAATAGAAGCATCACACATTAACCTTTAACAATGTATAGACCTGTAGTTCCTGCTGAAAAGCTATATTCTGTACCAAATTGGTGCAACTTTAACTATAGGGCACACAAACATATAGAGTGATTACAACACAAGTCCATTTACTGATATAATTGTCTTCAGAATCAAAATATTTATCCTAATTTTACTGAACAATCTGGTAACAATATACAGTAATTATGCCTGACCTAATATCTGTGTGCTGTGTATGTTATAATCATTATAAAATGTGGTGGTGTTTGTAGGAAGTGCCTTAATGAAATCATTGATTTATGTGAATGGATGCTCCTTATTATTAATGTTTGCTCCCAGGCTGGAATAAGGGGTAAGCAGAAGGGGAACCAAGTATTTACCTCTTCTGCCTGGCAACATCTAGTTCCAGTCCTTCAATAAAACCAATGGTCAGGTGGACAGGGTGTTGTGATCATGAGTTTCTGCTCAGTTGTTTTACACCAGGGGAAAGGGGAGGCTTTGGCAATGATAAGTGGATGATGTTCTGGTGCGTGGGTTGCTTTGAGGTCAATTATTGCCTTGGGTAAAATTATTGTTTGGCCTGGCACTGGTTTGTTATAGTCTGTTCCTAAATCATTCAATTATCTCTGCCTGTTTACATTTGTACAGCACTCAATAACATTTTCTTGAGTGTATTCTTCTATTTACTGTAGCTCAAATGTTTCTTATGACTTATGACATCAAGTCACATTTTGGGCAAATGTATTTATCAAAACATTCACTGCTTTTATCATTGCGTTGATCGAATCTATGGGGTATTAAGACTCAGCTCTAACTTTCACTAAGTCATTAAGCCCCTGGAACTGAATGAGCATTAAAATGTAACACAGTAAATGGTAATAGCTGTGATTACCACTCAGTGATAATAATAATAATAATAATAATAATGAGGCATCAGAAATCTGCAGCATAATTTTCCATTAACTATGTGTTTTTATGCATTGTCTAGATGTTTCAAATAATTCTGGCTGTTTTTGTGTATAACGTTTTGTATTTAATTTCTACGATTGCAGTTGTTGCTGATAAGTATTAACTCTATTGTTGTTGCTTCATTATATTATTCTATCTCTTGAACTTTATATAGTAAAGTTAACTTCTTCATCTTGTTTTTTCTAGAGTTAAAACAAATTCCTGTAGCAACTTCTGGAAGGAAACTGTCTATTCTTTATTTGCCATTTTGCATTTTTTATGCTTTTTATTTATATATTCCTTTCAGTGATACATATCTCTAGTGTTTTTGCTGCCCTTTGGTCTTGATTTTCTACAGTTTTATTTTTGTTTCTTTTTTTCTCTGAGGCTTTTGATCTTTCCCTTTGTAATGTTTCTTTATCCTTTTGTGATCCTGGGGGAGGATCACAATAATAGTTTGAAGTAATAGTTGTCATGCCACATGTGATGACTATTTCACCTCTCAATATGCAGTTATTATTTCTTTATTTGTGTTTGTGATGAAGAATAGGGACAACGTTTTTTTTTTTTTCCTTTTAATTCCTTGTGCTATACAGTGGAGATTTGCAAATGCATTCATTAAAAGATATCTGAAGATCTCTGAAGATTTAAACAAATACATTAAAACTGCTTGAGTGTTGTTTCACATAAACTTCTTGATAAAGAACTGAGAAATCTGTGTTTCAGTTAAATATGAGCTAACTTGTTTGAAAAACTTGATACACTATTGGTTTGTAGCAAAACTTTGGAAATATGTATTTGACAACTGGCTCAGTAATACAGTACATAGTTTTATATTCAAGATACACTTATAGAATTATTGGTAGGTAGAATGTGTAACCATAAGACAAATAATTAAACATAAAACCATAAAAAATAGATAGGTTCCATATTATAAAGATTAAATAATATGTGTGACACTAAAGTCTTGTTCTTAAAGGGAAACTTAAAAAAAAATAAAATTTAATATGAACTTCAACTTCAACTGAAAAAGGAAGATTTCTAAATATAATCAATTAAAAATGTTGTACTGTTTCAGAAATAATCACGTTTATCATCACTATTCCATATCTGTTTCTCTTCATTCTCTTTTCATGCAGGAGTTGAGTGTTGGATTTTCATTGACATTTAGATCCATTATATCTTATGGGGGGGGGGGCTTCCTTTACTAGCAGATGTATTAGAGCTCATTCTATTAAAATCACCAGACATCATTTCTCTCTACATGGCGAATTTTTGCTAATTGCCATTATTTTGTTAGATTTTGTATGTACTGTAAGCAGTTATTTGAATGAGATCTAATTCACCTGCTAGGAAAGGAAGCACCCCTATAAGATATATTGGATCTAACTGTCAATTAATATTTGACACCCAACTGCTGCATGAAGACAAAATGAGGAGAAACAGATGCTGAGAGAGGAATAGTGAAAATAAACATGATTATTGCAGAAATGGTGCAACATTTTTTAAATGCACTATGTTTAGAAAGTTTCTGAAGCTTATATTGAATTAAAATTTTTGCAGTAGTTCGCCTTTAAAGAAAAACTTTACCCCCAAAATGAATACTTAAGCAACAGATACAGATGCAGCCACTTTGGTTTGTCTGTTTGACACAGAATAACCAAACACAGATATCCCATTTATCTCATTTAACACAGAAAACTGCGTCACAACATCCCATCTAATTAAAGCATTCACCATTGTGAACAATGGAGCTTTGGTATGCTAATGAAAAGGTTAAATGCATTAAATGAGTTAAGATGACTTAAGATAACACAGTTTCTTCAATTACCCCTGAGTCATGACGCATTTAACTCACAAATCCAAGTGGCTTCATCTGTAAGTTATAACATATTTAACATATAAAAAATATTTCCCAACTGGAAGATAGACCTTGGTAAATATTGCCCTATTACATCTCTTCAACCACCATTTCATGATGGTGTGTGTGCTCCCTCAAAGATTACCTGATCAGAAATCATGCAGCTCTAACTGTAACAGAAAGAAGTGTGGGAGTAAAAGACAGAACTAATGGGGGAATGTAATAAAAGTTGCAAAGAGCAAAATAATTCGCACCAATAAGAATAAAATCCACATTTTACAATGTAATATTGTTCCTTAAACTGTTATTGCATTGCAAATTTTTTTTTTTATCAATTCTTTATTTTTGAAATTATCAGCAAAAAAAAAGGAGAGGGAGGAGGGGATACAGAACAAAAAGGGAGGGGGGAGTCTAACAAAAGTGCACATTAAACTCACATCTTGTACAAGAGTTACAAGAAACAACAAGTTTTTACGCACAACAGGTAATATAGACACTCGTAAATACTTATCAACATTTTATAATAAATCCTAAAGAGGAAAAGTAATGTTTAGTCATTCAGAAATGGTAAAGGCATCCTAGAATATGCGCTCATAGGTAAGGCAAAATATCCAACAGTACTTCTCACATAGGATGTTATAAGGACTTCAAGAACTCTACCCAGGGGTTCCATATTTTCCAATATTTGGGAGTCTGATTATGCATTAAACATGTAATTTCTTCCATTTGTCTTACTTCCTCAACCTTAGATAACCATTCCCTCCATGAGGGAGCTTCTATTGACTTCCATTTTAAGGGGATTAATGCCTTAGCAGCTTGTAGAAAATGTAAAGTAAGAGGGTCTTTTATTACATTCCCAGTGTCAGAGTGCCTGTTTAATATGATTGTGTCAGGTTTATCTATGTGTAGTTTCAAGAACCACTTCCCAGTATGTTTGTATAACTGGGCATCGTATCCACACATGAGTGTGATTTCCTTCATGTAAATTACACCTCCAGCAAAGCCCTGTACTGTTGGGGTACATTTTTTTTAACTTCATTGGCGTATAATGCCATCGCGTAAGTAGTTTGTACATAGCTTCCCTCGTTCTTTATGCCCAATTCAGTAGCCCAATCCTGGCGTTGCGATTCTGGACTTGTAGCTATAGCTTCTACTAGGAGTTTATACAACTTAGATAGTGGTTTGTTGATACCTGTCAGAGTAGATAGTAGAGATTCCCAATGCGTTTCTGGTCTATGCCAATCTTGAGACCCCTTCGATTGGAGATATACATGTAGTTGATTAAAGCCCCAACATCTCTAGGGTGTCGGCCCCATCTCTTTTGTATTTCGGCTAAGGGGATGGCCTTCCCGTGTTTCATGAGGTCACTGAGCGTGGTCTCTCTGGAGCCTATTAACCCCCATCTGGTAAATGACCCTTTCTCCAAACTCGGAGCAAATTCAGGATTAAACATTAGCGGTTGTAGGATATAGGGAAGTTTTGTAAGTCCAAATCTATATTTATTCCTATGCCATACTCTCAACGTAGCCCCCACCAGAGGGTGCTGCCACATTGCCTTAGGGATGTAATCTTTAGAAACCCAGAGGTAGTTAGCTAATGGGAAGCCTATCAGTATGTGTTCCAGTTCACACCAGTCTTTTTGTTTAATTTTATTGTGTAATGACCAATCTAAAATTCGGGTAAGATGAGTGGCAATATAATACAAGTAAGGGTCAGGTAAGCCCAAACCTCCTTTCTCTTTCGTGGCTATTAGTATGGTGTGCTTCAATCTTGGATTTTTCTTGCCCCAAACAAATTTAGATATCAGGGATTTGACAGATCGGAAAAACGAGTTAGGAACCATTATTGGTAAAGTTTGAATTAGGTATAGAAGTTTGGGCATGAGTACCATCTTAACGGCCTGTATCTTACCAAACCATGACAATTTAAGTAATTCCCAGTTTGCTACCAACTTTTGAAGGGATGTTAGGAGCGGAAGATAGTTGTCTTGATATAGTTTCTCTGTATCCGCCCTAATTTTTACTCCTAGATATTTTATGTTTGGCTCAGCCCACGTAAAGGGAAAACTAGCCTTCAGACTGTGCAATTTGGATTCAGGGATATTAATATTCAGGATCTCAGACTTGCTATAATTCACTTTAAAATTAGAGAATTCACCAAAAGTTTTCATGAGAGCAATTACTTTCGGTAGAGAAAGAATCGGTTTTGTGATACATAACAGTAAATCATCGGCAAAGGCCATGCATTTATACTCCCTATCCCCTATAATAACACCAGATATATCGGGGTCCTTTCTGATATGAGATAGAAGTATTTCCATGACCAGTATAAAAAGAATAGGCGATAGAGGACACCCTTGTCGTGTTCCATTGTGTATGTGTACTGTAGGGGAGAGTATCCCATTAACTTTAATTCTAGCAGTAGGGCCTTCGTACAGAGCCATTATTCTCTGTATAGTGGCATGGCCAAAACCAAAGCTAAATAAGGTTTGTTCGAGAAAGGTCCAAGAGACCCTGTCAAACGCCTTCTCTGCGTCTGTAGTAAGAATAATTGTGGGGAGTCTTTTCTCTTGAGCATGTTTCATCAACGAAATGACCTTAGATGTGTTGTCCTTACCCTCCCTTTTAGGTGTGAATCCTGCCTGATCCGTATGGATAAGTTCCGGTAAGTATCTCTTTATCCTGTTACTAATGATTTTGGCATATATTTTGAGATCCACATTGATCAAGGAGATGGGCCTATAACTCGGACAGAGTTGAGGATCTTTGTTAGGGATGTAGCGAACTGCCGAGTATGTGTTCGCGAACGCCGTTCGCGAACACCGGCAAAAAATGCGAACAGTTTGCGAACAGTTCGCGAACTTCGAACATCCGAAAATTGTTCGATTTGAACGATCGAAGGATTTTAATCGTTCGATCGAACGATTTCCGTTCGAATCGAACGATCGAAGCCATTGGATCGAATGATTTCATTCAATCCAATGGCTTCGATCGTTCGATTCGAACGAAAATCGTTCGATTTTAGCGATCGAATGGTCGAATGGTCGAACGATTTTGACGCGAACGCCTATTGGCGAACGTCGCGCGACGTTCGCGAACTTGCGGCGGACGCGAACAGTCGAAGTTCGCGCGAACTAGTTCGCCGGCGAACAGTTCGCTACATCCCTAATCTTTGTTAGGTTTGGGGAGGATTGTGATGTGTGCCTCCTGGGCTTGGGGATAAAATCCAGTATCATCTGTAATACTATTAAAATAATTAAGGAGCAGAGGGACTAAGTCTTTTTTAAATGTTTTGTAAAACGAGGCTATATAACCATCAGGTCCCGGGCTTTTCCCAACTGGCAGTGAGTCGATACATTCTTCAATTTCTCTTTGTTCAAACGGGGTATCTAACTCTTGACTCTTATTCTGAGGCAGTTTACATATACCTGCATTCGCAATAAATTCCCTTAGTTTATGTAGTGCCTCTGCTTTTAAAAGTGGGGTTTTTAAAGGAGAAGGAAAGTCAAAAACAATGTTATGCTCCAAGTATTGCCAATGATAAATATGTATCTGTGCCAGTATCCTTTCCCTCCTTAGTTTTGACATAAATATTTTAGCAGCAATCGATGTAAAAATAAGTTTCAACATGTATAAAATCACATACCCTGTCTGCTGTCCAGAAATCGCTCAGAATAGGGCATGCGCATGCGCAGAATGGATCTCCAGTGCCCTGTGCATGTGCAGTTTAAACTTCAAGGTTCCGTGTTCAGTGCTGAAGGTTTAATCACGTGATCCATGCTGATGTCATCGCTGACCTCTCTAATCCAGCCCCATTCTCTAAGCAGCCAATAGCGCTCCTGCTTACACGTTGCTAAGCAACAAAGGAATGTTTCTTTTTCTCCTGCGCTCGCTCCGATTTGCAATCAGTCACTGCCAGCTAGTGAGTGTGCAGGACAGAAGTTAAAGGGGAAGGCAGCCATCCAGCGTTCGGGTCTGTCTGTCTGAGGTCTGTAGGTGAATTTTCAATCACACAACGGATTTGTATTCAAGCTAGCTATAACCTTTAAATTATTAATGGCTATCCCAGTGCACTATAAAAGGGAATAGAGGTCTGTTGGAGATTTTCTAAATCACACGATGGATTTATTTTGAAGATAAATAATAAATAATAAATAAATAAATAAAATAATTAATTAATCAAGGCATATATTTCAAAATTATGTTACAAGTCAATTTTATTTATGTCAGATATTGGTATAAGTATTTTGAGAGAGTATATGAATGCTGTCTGAGTATCTAGACAAAGAATGTATTTGTAGACATTCTGGTGCCACTATTGTTTGTCTAGAGATAATTGTACCGGCTTTTCCCTGAAATTTCCATTCAACATCAGATAAGCTTCTTCACATTGGATTGCACTGTTTTTAGGGCTATTCCACACGGGGAGATAGCGACGCATTTGCGGTCGCGGCGACAAAGCGCCGCGACAGTCGCCGCGACCGGCGCAGGCGACAGTTTTGTATGGGCGCCTATGTAAAAACGCCTGTGCTAACCACACGAGGCGATGCGCTTTTCAACAGTCGCCTGAAAATGCCTTTTCAGGCGACTGTTGAAAAGCGCATCGCCTCGTGTGGTTAGCACAGGCGTTTTTACATAGGCGCCCATACAAAACTGTCGCCTGCGCCGGTCGCGGCGACTGTCGCGGCGCTTTGTCGCCGCGACCGCAAACGCGTCGCTATCTCCCCGTGTGGAATAGCCCTAAAAGTGATTAATGGTAGGGAAGTGTAGTGAAATTAGAGTCTATTTCTAAAAAACTTATTCTACTTTTACTAAATTAACTATTTCCATGGCTGTATTTTTTTATCTTAAATGAAAACCAACTGACACGATTTCTTTTACAACCATTGTACTCTATTATGGTTAAATTTTTCTAATGTAAAATTACAATTTTTTTTGTTAAATTTAATTTTTAAAATTCCTAATTAGACATAAATTTAACCAAAACTAACCTGTGTGACATGCGTCAAGGTGGAAGTTTTGAATTTTTTTTTTTAAGTGTCACCGAAATCATCACATTTAGGAATGGTTTGCAGCTTGCTGCTTTGGAGTACCAAGACATGCATAACCAATTTAGAATTGTGCCAATGTGTACTTTCTTAAAATATGTGCTTTCAGTGGACAACTTACCGTTTTCTAATTTTGGCCCCCACAAAACGAACGTTGATTTTTCACTACCTGAATTGACAAACCATAGTGGGGTCCTCCCTTTGGGGACACGATATGACACGTGTTTTTGTACACCCAGGGCCGTACTGGCAATCTGTGTGTTCTGGCAAATGCCAGAGGGGCTGCTATAAGTAGCCATAGAAAGTCAGTATTTAGTGGGCTGGTGAGGGCTTTCAGTGCCTATGTGTGGGCTGATTGGGCCTCTGTGTGGGCTGATTCTGCCTCTGTGTACCTGAAATGCCAGGGCCTATTTTAATTCTCGGTCCGGACCTGGGTACACCTAAACTTATTTGGCATTAAACACTTCAGAGGAACCCAAGCTTTTATATTTGTGGTGATTTCTCTTCATACCTAAGAGTATGTTGGTCTTGTCATGTTTTATATTCCAAAACTAGGATGGAAGTGAGTTCTGCCAGGTTGTTGTATATTCTATTTAATTACATTTTTTAGATTATCCTTAAAAAAAATAATGGAGCTTTTATTTAATAATGAAATTTCTCCTTTTATTGTAGCATATTATTGGAAATGCCGTGCTGCATAGTTAAAGGTTGTTCACACAAGAGTGGGCAAAAATCCTTACATCCAGATGTCATCTTACATCAGTTTCCACACAGTAAAGAACAGATAATAAAATGGCTATTACAGACGGGTCAGTTTTCAGAGGATCTAGACATGATGACGGAAAGAATTATCAAAGGTCTCAAACAATCTAGTTTTCGAATGTGTTCAATGCATTTTGAAGAACATTGTTATATGATGAAGAACAACAAAAAGGTTCTAAAACCAAATGCAGTGCCAACCATATTTCCAACTATTCCAAGACCTGCAGTACTTACAGCTCTTACTATGCCAACACCCATTCTTCCAGCAAAACGCAAAAGAGTAGAAGATGAAGAACAACCGTCAACCTCCCAAACTATAATTCGTATAGTATCGAGGCTTGTTACAACCTCAACACAAACAAAAGATACTATGTTTTGTTCTACCAAAGGAACAATGACCTCTCCAAATCAATTTTCAAGCTCTGTTGGCATTCAAAATTCGGTTACTATGAAGGAAATTTCAACACAAACAAAAGATTTTATAGAGGCAGAAATGTGTAATGTAACTAAAGACCACACTTATCCTGTTTGTTCCTCTACTCCACTAAAACAAATAACGCTACAACAGAGTTGCAATTTTGGATCGCCGATTGAACAATCTCCATCATTTTGTGATCCTTTGGTTTCTCCAACAAAATCTTCTGTTTCGGGTCATGCCGAAAGGTCCTTCATAGAAAGTTCCTCAGCATATCCCAAAGATTCCACATTTGAGATCCAAGAGCAGACATCCTCAGACGATGTCGATATTACAGTAGGATCTATAGATGAGCCAACAATTACAGAGGAACATGACTGTAGGAAACAACGAAAATTCATAGTATACGAAAAACAGATTGATATGCTGTTAAATCTTGTTCGTTGTCAGCACAGGTCTGTTTCTCCCTGTAACGCTCCAATCATTGAATGTAAAAAGTATACTGATGGGAGTATGTTAAAAGTCAAACTGTTTTGTCTTGATGGACATGATTCTCTGCAATGGAACTCTCAGCCTATGTCAGACGATATATCAATTGGAAACGTTGCTTTGGCTAGCTGTATTATTCTGGTCGGCTACACCTACCAAAGAATGAAGGAATTTTTTAATTTGATGAACATTCCGTTCTTTTCTCACACAACTTTCTACAAGTACCAAAATCAGTACATTTTTCCAGCCATTGACATCCAATGGAAAAAAGAACGTGACAATATCAAAACTGCTTTGGAAGGTCAGTCAGTAGTATTAGCTGGAGACGGGCAGTTTGATAGCCCAGGTCACTGTGCAAAGTATTGCACGTACTCGATGATGGACCTACTCTCAAAAAAAATTGTCGATTTTAAAATCAGTCAACAAAAACCAGAAAAACAGTCTGATATGGAAACTCTCTCCCTCTATTCATGTTTGAAAAGTCTTACAGAAGAAAAAATTGATGTGAGGATCGTAGTGACAGACAGACATAGTGGAACAAGAAAACTGTTGCGAACCAAGTTCGCAAATGTTGATCATCAATTTGATGTATGGCATCTTGGCAAAAGCATTCGCAAAAAGCTGATTGCCGCTTCGAAAAAGAAAAACTGCAAGGATATCACATATTGGATAACACCAATAATAAACCACCTCTGGTGGTCTGCACAAACTTGCCAACAAAATAAAGATATTCTTATGGACAAGTGGAAATCAGTGCTTTTTCACATAGCGGACAAACACAAGTTTCCAACACTTGTACATTACAAAAAATGTCAGCATAAACGGTTTACGTTAGCTCAAAAAAAGGACTGCAAATGGATTGGTTCAACACACCCTGCACATGCAGCTTTGCGGAAGATCATAATGGATAAATATTTATTAAAGGACCTTGGCCAAGTTGAAAAATTCTGCCATACTGGCGAACTTGAGAATTTTCACAGCAAGGTTCTGAAGTATCGCCCGAAACGTTTGTCCTTCAGGATGGACTCCATGATCGCTAGAACCAGTCTTGCTGTCTTGTCACACAACAGAAACGTACATAGAGAACAAGCAGTAGTGAGAAATCCACACGCATCATCGGCAGGTTTGGGTGAAAAAAGGTTCAAAATCGTTTTTCCAAAACAAAAAAAAGAATGGGTTGCCAAGCCAATTTTTGAATCTGTTGTGGATGATCATCTTTTTCAAATAATGTCTGATTCACTAAACATTCTGACAGGAAAATTGCAACATCAATGGTTGTCACAATCGAAACAAATGCCACAAAATATTGCTGCAGAAGAACGTCCCGGAAAAAGTGAGATCATTGCAAAACATGTGTCTCGCTTCTCAAGTACATCATTATGAGTATGTAAAAGTTTTGGACTGATTGCTTCATTTAATTGAGCAGTAAATAAAGTTGATGTACACTGTCATTCTGGCAATTAGAAACTCAAAATTTTAGAATTTGTATTTCAAATTTTTTTTTAGATTTAGAATATTATACTTACCATTTTATTTGAAATGAAACAGACACATTTTTCAAAATAAAAGTTTTATTTTCTTGTCTTGGAATAATAAGTTATGCAAATAAAATAAGCTGTATAGATATTAGCAATATATGTTGATTATTATCGTCATAATACAACATGTATAATTTTCAAATATCTCTTATAAATCAAAATAAATAAAATATTCGAACAACTAACTGTTGGCTCAATTGTTCAGTTATTCACCATTTAAATAACACAACTGTTCATGTAGAAACATAGTAAAAGAAAACAAAGTACTGTAAACCCAAGTCTTTATTCAGACTCGTAGGCCATATCCCCAGCCACAAAGTCGGAGGGAAATAAGAATCCTACATAATTTCCTTGGGGGTCTGGAAATGTTCCCCGTATTTCTCTAACTACACATGAGGGGATCGGTTTCCTGTTTTGGAATCCAAGGAAAATGTATATCCAAACGATATAGGCACGATAAGCAAGCCTACGTAGCGACCTACAGGGAATAGAAAAACAATTCATTCCAATCAAATATCTATTTAACATATACATATAAACAGTTTATATATATATATATATATATATATATATATATATATATATAAATATATATATATATATATATATAAAGAAACCTTTTAAACTTTAACTTTACAATGGAGCTGTGAGTGCTTTCATCTGCTGGACTTTATTATTTTCGGATAGCACCCAGCCTTGGCGCTAATGAGTGGTGAGTGCAGTGACGGCAAGTATTTCCTTATATAAATATATATATATATATATAAATATATATATATATATATATATATATATATATATATATATATATATATATATATATATATATATATAATATATATATATAAGGAAATACTTGCCGTCACTGCACTCACCACTCATTAGCGCCAAGGCTGGGTGCTATCCGAAAATAATAAAGTCCAGCAGATGAAAGCACTCACAGCTCCATTGTAAAGTTAAAGTTTAAAAGGTTTCTTTATTAAACCCACATCAGATCAACGCGTTTCAACCCCCACAGGGCCGTCATCAGGATCCTGAAGAACTGGTGCACTGGACAACCAAACAATTACCTGGGTGCTGGTTATAAGCAGCATACAAATGGAAGAATGAAACCGCGCTCCTAGGATTTTGATGAAAAAAGGTGGTAAGTTGTATTGCAACATTTCGACTGCTACACTAGAGCCGTCTTCAGTAACACTGAAGACGGCTCAAGTGTAGCAGCCGAAACGTTTCATTCTTCCATTTATAAATATATATATATATATATATATATATATATATATATATATATATATATATATATATATATAAAAGTTACTAAAGTGTGAGTTTCCCAGCATCAAATACAGGTATACAAACTATCTGCTGTATCGAACATAGTAGCAACATTTTTAGCCACCTGTGCATAGAAAAAAATATGTAAACCATTTAAGTAAAATCACAGAAAAATTGTTATTATCGTGTATATTAATGTTAATTTGAATAATTTTAACAAAATTAATTTTGAACTATGTTCAGTGAATTTTAAAATATGTACGTTGCAATCAGAGTTCGGTTTTTGAAAGGAAAAAAAAAAAAGGTTTTTTAAATTACAGCCAGAGTAGGGAGGCAAGTCAGCAAACACCAATCCCACATAACTTGCAAATCGATCAGAGCATCATAGTACATTAGTGTATTTTTACCTCATCTAATCAGGCCATCGTGGTTGTTGTCTAATTCTTAAGTTTGACATGCGGTAGTTCCAGTCTTGCCTCTCAAAACTGATGCATTCATTCTGAAACTCAATGTTGTCGGTGATACAGAATGCATCTTCTGGAACCTTTTCATACATCTCATCGATGTCATAACAACATAGGCTTTCTATGCCGGTTTTCATAGGTGCACACATCCCACAACGACACCAATTGGAATTCCCAATTCTTTTTGGATCAACCTTGAAACCAATGTTTTCATCACTCTCTTCAGCTTTGGCTTCATCTTCAGAGGAATCATCTTCTGTTGAAGAATCTTCAGAAGACTCTTCAGGCTCTACATTTTCTATATACTTTATTTTTTTGTTTTTGGAGGGGTTCAAAGGAAAGCAACCCGAGGCTTGAACAACCATATTTCTGTTTCTCATTTTGTCAAGAAGTATTTCAAACTGTTAAATAAATGTCATCAATTAGTTTTCATTATATTTAAGTTCTATTATTAAATTAAATGTACATAATTAAAATGTGCTTAGTTCGATGCATCGGAGATGAAGCCTGACTGGAAAAGTTCAGTGTGAAAATAAATACTAGGTAAATAGATTGGCTATGTAATATAAAAAACAGAGTTAGTTTGCCTATAAATGAATATATAAAGGCAGGCATGACTGGATGTTTAACATCACAGAACACTAATTCCAGCTTTTTACCTCTTCACCTCTGTACTCTTCTTAATCAACTACTTAAAAGGGGTGGGGGGCAATTATCTCAGATTCAAAAGAACAGGTTATGACCCTTGTTCCCCCCCCCCCTCAAGTCACTGATTCTTTACTGCCTGTTAACCTTTTAGGGAAAATAAAGAGAGGTCTAAGGCAGGAAATAGTGTGTGCTGGCTATTAACTAACACATCGAGACATTCCTGCCTTTATAGAATATATTTTGGCATAAATCAATATATTTCCAAAATGTAAATGATTTGGACAACCTTAATATTTATTTAATGTTCATTTGCACACTGATCAGTTCCTAATGGCATCATCTGCTGTCTGCCTACACGCTAGCTGATCCAATACTCTGTGGTGCTTTAGAATATTATATGAAAGAAGAAGGTGGAATAAGGAAAACACAACCCTTCAGTAGTAAGGCTTTGTGTCTCCAAAGATGCCCCAGTAGCTCTCCATCTTCATTTCTGCTGATTCACTGCACATGCTCTGTGCTGCTGTCACTTACTGAGCTTAGGGAGCCACTCACAATATACAGTACACATAGAATAGAAATGTCACACTATAAGGCTGATTAGTCATTAATACACATAATTACTACATGGCAGCACAGAAACCAGTGCAATTAGCATCAGAATTGAATAATCAGCAAACCGGTAGCATCAGCTTATATTACAGCCAGGGAAGCTCATTTCCTGCTAGAAAATTAGTGACGAGCCCCAAGCTTAGCTTCTCAACAGCCAATCAGAGCCCACTGAGCATGTTAGTGTCGCCGACACTTTCCAAGATGGTGACCCCACTGACAAGTTTGAAGTCCAGGATCATTGCTGCTAATGACAAGCTATTCACATAATTTATTTTATGGTTAAGTTTTCCTTTAAACAAAACATAAATTACTTTGTATTTAGATAATTATTGAATCCTTAGTAAATTAATTTCCAAGTACTTTTGCCACTGATTTTTAAAAAAACACTCAATATATTAATATATTTTTCTAATACAAAAAAAAAAATGATTCAAGAATATGAGTAACATGGAACAGTGACAAAAAATTGGATAGTATACATACACTGTCCATTTCAGCTGAGGTGGAGGTAGAGGGAGAAGCTTCTTCAGCCATAATTAATAATGCCTGTTAAAAATAAAATTAATTACATTTAATTAAATTAACTAAAATAAATGTATTAATTAATTAATATACATTAAATCTAAATTCATACATATTTTATTCATAATTAATTAAAAATACAAAATTAGTGCTGCAATAAAAACCAGATGAACAATGAATTACAAATATGGGATGGTCACATGGGTTCTGCATTGACTATATAGTTGATTAATTCATTATTAATTAAATGCAATTCATAACAGTCATTTCAATGGAAAATATGATGCTAAACCCATCTAAAAAAATTTAATTATTTATTAACAAAATAAAAATATATATAAACCGTAGAGAATACCATTTCATAGATTAAAAGCAACTATTTGCTAATTAATTATTTAATTGTTGGCCCAAATTACTTGTAACGTATATATAATACTTCAGTGACGCACACAGTAGTAATTTCAGGATGGATTCCGTGCTGGCAAGCAGATGCGTCTCAGATGCGTCTCAGGTGACGTCAAGGGGTCACGAAGGGAGCGCATGCGCAATGACGCTCAAACGCAGGGCGGAAATGACGCGACAAGTTTAAAATGGCGGCGCCAAACTTTGCCAAGCGCCGCATCTTCAAGATGATTGTGCGCGGAAACAGCAGCAACATCGGACTTTACAATATAGCGTTTCAGGAGGGGGCATATTGAGGAACCAAATTAAGTAGGAATTATTTTTTTACTTTCCTTCTCCTTTAAATGATACAGTGTTTGGTAATACTCTTGAAAAGAGTCTGCTATTCCTTTAGTGTCGTGATGTACTGTGCCCCTATTATCTTTTATCGACATAATGTGCGTTTGAGGTTGTAGTTTTCTGATTGTCCTAGCAAAGTGCCTGTTGCATTTATCGCCTAATTCATAAAATTTCTGTTTGGACCTCATGAAGCTTTTCTGAACTTTCAGATTCAGAAGTGCCTTAAGTTGTAATCTTTTGATTTCCAGAGCTACTAGTGTCTTATGAGTGATGTTTTCCTTGTGGGATTGTTCCAAATGGGAAATTTCTGTTAACAGAGACACTAATTCTTTTTCCCTCTCTTTCTTTAGATTACTACCCATGGCTATCAAGTTTCCTCTGAGGACACACTTAAATGTTTCCCAAAGTGTCTTTGGAGAAACATCTGCTGTGTTGTTATTCTGCAGTATGAACTCTATCCAAGAATGTATTTGTTTTTTTCTACTCTCTGTATGTAACAGGTACTCATTAAATCGCCACGTGAATTCTGCTCTCAGTGTCTTCGGTATAGTAAACTTTACAATAATAGGGGAATGATCAGATAATAGAGTATTTCCTATGTCAGCTTTTAAAAATATCCGCAACCAATGGTGGGATACAAAAACATAATCAATGCGTGAATAAACCGAATGAACCTTCGAAAAATGTGTGTAATCCTTCTTCGTTGGATTAAGTACCTTCCATATGTCCACCACCTGCAAGTCTGACAGAGCTTTTTTAATTTCTTTTAAACCTTTATACGAAATAGTAGTTTTGTGGGAAGACAAATCTACCAATGGGTTTAATGCAACATTAAAATCACCCCCTAAAATAAGAAGACCTTCAGTACAATTCTCTAAGATCGTAAGAAAGCGTTTTAAATATTCCACCTGGCCTGAGTTTGGGACATACACATTCGCAATAGTACACATCTGGTCGGCAATTTTCCCCTTCACTATAACATACCGGCCTTCTTTATCAGAAATCGTTTCAGAATGTTTAAAGGGGAGATCTTTATGGAATAGAGTCATCACTCCTAATGATTTCTTAACCGGATTATTACTCATGTATACTTGTGGATAATGGTGTAAATTGAACAATGGCATATGGTTGACCTTAAAATGAGACTCCTGCAGCATAACTATTAAAGCCTTCTGTCGTTTGCATTGTTGAAATACTTGCGTCCTTTTAACTGGTTCATTCAGTCCATTAACATTAAGGGAGAATATATTCCCCTCCATAGCGCCTATATTAGCCATAATCATCAAAACGTAAGAACTGCCTATGTACACGGTTTTCCTCACACTTGTCGTTAACTTGTAAGATGGGCGAAGAGTATAAGGGGGTAGGAAAAGGGGTAAAAGGTAAAGAAAATAAAGAATAAGGTGTACCTAAATGCCGCAATATACTCATCAGGGTACAGTCCCTGAGTGATGATAGGAAAATAGTGGCTCGGGTGACTAGCACCACAGAATTGGGGGTAAATGGTTGGATAGAGCAAATTGGGATCATATTCAAGCACTTAGAGTGGCAGTGCATCTGATCCTAAACCAACCTGCCAAAACAGATATATTTCAGCAATGAGGCTATGGGTATTTAGAACAATGAGAAGCCAACACTAATGAAGGAAATAAAATAGTCTCCAGGGAAATTAAAAATAACAGAAAAACAATGTTATCAAATAAGAGTATGCAATAACAGCAGCTAGAATTCTCTCAAAAATTATTGTCCCTGTTTTTTTTTCTCTTTTTTTTAAATTATTATTTACTTTCTCAATTCTCCCCACTCCCTTGTCTAAAGCATAAGATCCATATGGTAGTAATAATAAAAACAGTAGCTTATTATACTTGCATTGCGAGTTCCACGCTTACGCCGGCAGTAGACGGAGTGAGTCCTGGAGATGATTCAGTCCAACAATATGTCCATAATATTTTGGTAAGAACCCAGAGAAGTCCTTTGGAAGTTGGGTAAGGAAGGAGTAGTCCAAAAATCCTCTTGCAGGTCAAATGACATCTCCTGTATTTTAGTGGTGTCCGGTATCCATCCAGGCAGTTCCATTGGAGGAAGATGTAGTTTTTTCAAAAAGTTATCTGTATCCATAGGGACTCTGATAGTGGCATTGATCCCTTCATGGTTAGCAGTTAAGGAGAACGGATATCCCCATCTGTATTGGATACCTTTACCACGCAGTTCATCAGTGAGAGGTTTCAGCAATTTTCTCTTAAGCAGGGTTATTCTTGACAAATCCTGGAAAAGTTTAATAGTGTTCTCCTCATACAATAATTGGCCGCCCTCTCTGGCCTTATGCAATATCTCTTCTTTTAAGGGGAAATCATGTATGCAACACAATATATGCCTTGGAGCATTTAAAGGAGCTGCTTTCGGTTTATAGACTCTATGAGCCCTGTCAATTTTGATGTCCGTGCAGAGAAAGCCAGCAGCACACTGAGTCAAGTTGTAGTTGTGTTCAAAAAAGAATTATTTTATTAAGCCCATATGCAAAAGGCAACGTTTCGAGCCTACTAGGCCCTTTCTCAATTTTGATGTCCGTGGCCAGCTCCCTCTGTAGTACAGAGTTAAAGATTTGGAGAAGCACAGTTTTGATTTCATCAGTTTGGACCACCTCAGGGACCCCTCTGACTCTGATGTTATTACGCCGGCTCCTATTCTCCTGATCCTCGATTTGCCTTTGGAGTTGCTGTATAACCCCATCCTGTTGCTGTATATGTTTATGGAAGGCTTTTTGATTATCATTGAATCTGCTGACATTGAGTACAAGACTATCAGTGCGTGCAGAAATGGTTAACATGTCCCTTTTTATATTCTGTGTCTCCTCCTTTATAGCCAGGGTCACTTCCTGCAGCATGTCCTTAATGTCATTCTTAGAGGGCAGTTTGGTAATATATGAGTGTATATCTACCTCGTCATCCATTTCGCTTTCTGCCTCAGACAGCTCCCTGTTTGAATCAGCTTCCTCCTCGTGTGCTGCTTGTGCGGCCGCCATCTTGGATTCGACTCGCAGCGTTTTTTTATGCAGAAATAAAGGAGCGATATCTCCTTTGGAGGGCTGTTGTCTGCGCCCTGGGGTCTTATCCTTGTCAGGCTTTGTTTTATGAGTCTTCCCCATCGCGATGCGCACTTTGTATGGCTGGCTTAGCTCAGGCTGCACGGAGCTCTCTGCCTATGCGTGCATGTAGCTCAGCGTTCAAGCCACGCCCCCTGCATTGCGAATTTTAATTGCGCACTCTTAAGAAGTGCTGGAAGGTGTCGTAATCGTTTGGAGCAAACATAACGACTTTTTCAGTAAGAAGTTTTATTACATTTACTGTGCATTGGCGCAAACTATAAAATTCTCAAACAGTCTTCCACTGTCGGAAGTGGTCGCTAAACAGTTTCCGGGTTTGCAAAAGTTATATTAAATTTGTGCAAAGGAAAATGTGTTCGCAAGGTGGCATAACTTTTCACATTGCGAATATTTTTTCTGTTACCGACTTTTATTACATTCCCCCATATGTCTGTTAATTGGCTCATGTGACCTAATATGTATGGTTTATTTGTGTGCACCCTGAATCATAGAATCCCAGGGGGTGGCCCTTAGTTCTTAAAATTGCAGATTTCTATTTAGTATTACATGTAATAAAAAGCATATTTTATTGAAATGGTTTGTTTAGATGAAGCAGGGTTTTACACTTGAGCTTTTTATGCAAAGTATTTTGATAGACACCTACACTGTTAGTGAGTATAATTTTCCTTTAAGGAGCCAAGCAAGTTAACTTGCATCTAAAGCTGACTAATTTCCTTTATAGGAGGGAAAGTTGGAATTCTTACTTTAAAATCCTTTAAACTTAAAACCATATTGAATATTCTAGGTAGGGCCTTACCAGTTTTTCTTTTAATTGGGAAGAATGAACATCACCACTTGTAAATCTCTAGAAGGGGTTCATGGAAGCAGAACCCTAGTCCAGTGAGAGAATATATTATTGACAACCACTGTTTGTCCATGAGTCTTACATCGTGCAGTGTTTGCATCCGACAGTAGTGTCGCGTTGGCGTTTTGTCGCCCAGCGCCGGATCCGACGGAAACACATCCAAGTCAGCCGTGTAGTCCTACCCTTAAGCTTACTGGGTTTTTTGGAGTGTAGTAGGAAACCCATGCAGAGAACATACACACTGCTTGCTGATACTGCTACAGTTGGAATTGAACTCCGGAACCAGGACATGCTACCCAAAAATGTGAAAGAACAAATAACACTAAAAAGTGGAAGGTGCAATTACATGTAATTTTACTTTATACTAGTGCAAACTGTATATGGGTGCTATATATTCTATATATTTTTTTACATTAGTAAAGCTATGATGCAGTCATAATAGCTGTCACTAAAGTTAAAACAGAGCATATGGGGTTATATTTAAATAGAATGTAACAGGTAAGCTACTTAGAAGACAGTAAAGGGGACTTTTACTTTCTGACCATTGCCCAAAAATAAAAATTTCAGGCAATTTAAAGAATGTAACAGGGGTTGACCCCCCAGTTGTGTTTGGTACGTAGAATACAATAATTTCATTTTTAAAGGGGAAAGTCACATTCTGACCATTGTTCAAAAATAAACATGTAAACACTGTAACAGTTTTTGACCCCCTGGTGGTGTCTCAGATTCCTGCCCAGTGCAGTAACATATAACATACAGACATAGAGCGCTTCTGCACATGCTCCTTCTGTTCCAGTTTAACTTGTATGTCCTTGATTAATCCACATCAGCCAACTGGATCAAAGAAATGCAAATGTGCATAAGCTCTCAATACCTGCACTTTTTTTTACAGTGTATTGTGTAATTCAGTGCTGGCCAGGGATGCAGACAAAGCCCCCAAAGACCCCCTGGAAAAGTGTGTGAGTTGGGGGGGGGGGCTGGAGACAGGACAGATGGGACAGTTGTAGATGCATAGTCTTAAGTGGTAAATGTCTTGTTAGTTATTGATTTAACTTTAGTTCAACATTGGGCATCCTCATTAAATGGAGGAAAAACAGAGGCTAGTTACAATTCCAATCTATACAAAAAACAATGGATAAATAAAATAGGACATAAAGTTTATGTATAGGGGCAAAAGTCTTTTTTTTTTCATTATTTTCAAGGAAATACACGTTTCAGTTGTATGTAGCTGGACCTTTGCAATTCTAAGGACAGTGACAGAAAATAGAAAGGTAAACAAAACTAGAAAGATTTGAAGATCTGAGTTGTATATGCACACAAACAATATTATTGCTCTCAAAGTCCTTCCTTCACCAATGGAGCATCTATAGTATATTCAGGTTAGACTACAGTCACCTGAGTTTCATTTCCTAGAGCCCTGCTGTCTCTGATATGGATTTGACTGCAACAAAATAGATGTGTGTCACAAAAGCTATATGATTCACTAGAGCTCATTAATAAACACTGGGCAAATTTGCCCCTGAGTAGTAACCCATGGCAACCAATCAAATGCTTGTTTTAATTGTTCAACCTGCGGCTTGCGAAAAAAAGCCATTGACTGATTGGTTGCTATGGGTTACTGCCCATTTACAAATCTGCCTAGTGTTTATAAGTGAGCCCCACTGTGTTGCAAATCTACACTGGTAACAGGCTCCCCTTAAAAACTAGAGTCAAGGAAATAAAGCACAATTTCATACAAAATATTTTAATTGCATTCAGTTGCGCCACATGGAACTTCCTCTTGCCAGCCTCCCTATTAAGTTTCCGTTCTGTCCTTTGACTTTTTACCTTATATTGTATATTTTCTGACCTTTTAGTCAACGTGATTCTGCACCTTCCTATACAAGCAGTGATGCGTAACACACCATCTGTGCTCAGAGAAGAAAATCTGTGCCTGTTGGGAAGGTTGGGGTGAAGTCCAGAGAAATAAAATCCTTTCTAATCCTTTAGAGACAAATCTTGCCCCACCACTTAATAATAAAAGCAGTATGGGATTGAAAAGGATGTTCTTTTATATACAGTAGTTAACTTTCACACCTAAGGTTCCATGGCAAAATTTTGAGTACATCTGACTTGATTTTCCTTTAACTTATGATTACATAAGCCTTGAATATATAGAAAGAAAGAACTGTGCATAAAAAGGCACATTTGAAAGATGAATACATGTTTCAGTTCTACTCACTGACAGCGTCCAACTGTGATTAGAGCCTGCTTGGTAATTCACCATGCAAAGGGTCACCAGACTTAATCAGCCTCTGCCCTGATACTGTCTTGCTGAATCAAACTAAAACACTCAGCTTCATCATTAATATACTATCATTCATTGATTCATTCATTCATTAAACCAGGCCATTGACAGCAATTGTGAATGAGCAATTGTGAATTGTGAATGGGTTTTAAGATAAAGTATGGGAAAGATAATATGGAAAAGGGATATGATGCAGTGCAAGCAACCAAAAAAAAATCATTATAATATAAATAGAAAATATGTATAACATACAACCTAATCATGTTTAATATGAAATTAAGTTTATTTTTGTCTTAAATAAAAGGGAGATCAAGAATTTAAAGGGTTTTAAATGACATTTAGGGGCATATTTATCAAGGGTCGAAGTTCAAAGTTAAAAAAACTTCGAACTTCGAATTCAAAAAGACCAACCGAATAGAGGTCGAAGGTTTTTGGGGGTCCGTATTCAAATCATATGATCAAAGGATTAGCTCCTTTGATCTACTTTGATTCAAAGTTTTTCCCCCAAAAAACTTCGATCTCTCAGACTCCACCAATTGCCTCCATATAGGTTATAGGAGGTCCCCCATAGGCTAAAACAGCACTTCGGCAGCTTTTGGTTGAAGTCGAAGTTTTAAAGAGGCTGTACATGATGAATTTCGATATTCAAATTTCAAAGTTTTTTTCAACTTCGAATCGAAGATGGACTATTCCCTAGTCGAAGTACCCAAAAATTACTTTGAAATTCAAAGTTTTCTACTTCGAAAATTCACTTTGACCTTTGATAAATCTGCCCCCTAGTATTGCACTAAATTCAGATTGCATAAATAAGACTTTTTGATTTGCCAAAAATACTACCACATGGACATGTTTGTAAGTCTGCATTACAAGCAGAGTTCAGTAGAATGGGTTAGTTTTTGTTTGGATATTTGAAGCATATTAATGAATGAACCCCAGTTATTTACATTTTGTTACATTTATTATAACAGATCCATACATTTCTTTTCAATGCTTTATTACTACTGCATCCTATTTTTATTACAGATGAATCATGATTAATTGATGCATTTTGGCACACACAGCCGAACCCCATGAAATGAATTCTATTTTACTCACTGTTTAAGATGCACTGTTACAGTCTGGTAAAATCTTGAAAGGAAAAAAACATCCCCCAAACAGAACAATGTATTAATCATAATGAGCATGTTACGCTCCTGCATACTTTTCAAGGGTGCAGCCTGTGAAGCCTGCATTATTCTACTTCATATAGTATTCACACACTGGATTTTGGCTTGGGGTGATTGTCCTCCAATGAATCATTCAAATTTCCCTGTATGTGCAGTCTCATAAATCAAACCTCTGTTCTTTTATACTATGTTTTCCTATATCTACCCTGTCTAGAAATTACTTGTTACCAAGGTATTGGCATAAAAGAACGTGTGTTGGAAGCACAGGCAGCATGTTTGGAATAGGAGGACAAATAGTAGGATTAGAAGCAGGTGTTACTTTTATGAGGACAGCATTTGTGATTTTATTACTATAAAATGTAAGACTCATAGGCATTCATAAAAAGTGCAGTAAGTAGTAGAGAAAAAAGTAATCAGAAGTTTGTTCCTTGTATAATGCTATAGTAAAACAAGCAGCACCGCTACTCTGACTATGAGCTTCACCCCAATATTTGCGACAGATAAGACCTCTTATTCTCAGAGGATGAGCCCTCACAACGATGTGGAGGTAGGTTGTTGTACAACTGTAATTGTTTGCAGTGCACAATAATCGGGTGCCAGTGGTTCTTGCAACTTGACCATAGGACTGATTTATTGACACAAATCCACATGGAATAATGGAGCAACAATACAAAGAATAGTAATTGAACAGTAGTCAGCATATACTCAATAATGACCAATAGAAGAATCTTTCCTCCAGTATGGCTTCAAAGGGGAATATCAGTCTACACAGAGTTTCCCCTGTTTCCTCTGAGGACACTTCTTATGTGGAACCCAGGTGAAATCTATCTATTATTATTATTATTATTATTATTATTAATAACATGTCTTTATATAGCGCCAACATATTGCATAGCACTGTAAAGTAAATGTGATTATATATATATATAACTCCAGAAAGAACCACACTCCAACTTGTTCTATTTCATTGTGCTCAATTTGCGTGTACAACGTTTCGGCCCACATTCGGGCCTTTGTCAAAGGGCATTTGGTAGTCACTGTGGACTGGAGGAGGAGAGGGTGATCTACAGTGTCAAATGCGGCTGAGAGATCAAGCAGTATTAGTAGTAAGAAATGATTGTTGGTTTTAGCGGTTAAAAGGTCATTAGTTAGTCAGGTCAGGGCAGTTTCAGTGTAGTGTTGTGGCTTAAAACCAGATTGTAGGGTGTCCAGCAGGTTAATGTCATAGAGGAAAGAGGTTAGTTGGTTGTAGACTAGGCGCTCAGGTAGTTTAGAGATGAAAGGTAGCAGAGAGATAGGTCAGAGGTTATCAAGATTGGAGGGATCAAGAGAGGGTTTTTTTCAGAATGGGGGTGACAAGAGCATGTTTTAGTTGAGAAGGAAACAGTCCAGTTGAGAGAGAGAGAGTAAATAGGTGAGTTAAGGCTTTGATTAGACAAGGATTGGTATTGCGGAGAAGTTTTGAGGGAATTGGATCAAGCGAGCAGGTGGTAAGGCAAGAAGAGGCCAAAAGCTTTGGGAGAACTCCTGGAATGCCTGCCCACTTTAACCATAAAATGGTTTGACCCCTTTAACTCTGGGGAGGGGACCCAACACAAAGCACACGATAGGTTAAATTTGAAAACGTTTGGGTTTCAGCAACTGCTGCCTAGATCCCTTACTGTTTTTTATTGGCCAGAGAACACTCTGCAACACGATCAAATGGCTTCAAATTCACAAGCTAATTTATTTGTAAATAAATCTTTTTCAAGCTACATTTAAACATTCTTGGGAAGTGTTTAACATTTTTTTTTATAAACCTTGAATGAAACAGTTCATTTGAAGTCATTAAAAAAAAAAAAGGAAAACGATACAGTTAGGGGCATTTTTATCAAGGGTCGAATTTCGAATTGAAGAAAAATTCGAAATTCGAATTTAAAAAGACCAACTGAAATAAAGTTGATGGTTTTTTTTGTTGGGTCGAATTGGTCTGAATTGGATCGAATAGGTCTGTATTTTGGCCGAAGTTCTTTTTACCTGTCTCTGGTTCCTTGACTAGGCAACAATGCCCTTGGATCTAATCCCTTCTATCACTCCTCAGTCTAGCCCGAAACTGCTCAATGTAGGTAGCCCTAAGCCTGCTTGGCTCTCTTAGAGAGACTATTACAGGATCTACAGTAGCTACCTCTTACTAGTTCTGCACTAATGAGAACTCCACAAATGACTCAAATTCACTTAGAAGAGTCACTGCCAGAAGCATCTGCCAAAAAGCCCAGAGACCTCATGGCAAGGTAATTATATATTATTACACAGTGTCACCTAATGGCCAAACCAGGAATAGCTAGGGGTCATACTGTGACCCAGAAAATGGGAAATGACTCCCTTCCTTAGACTAAGGGTCTCTTTTGTGCCCAATCCTCAGGGAAATGCAAAGTACGTACCCTACACTCGATTGTGTGTAGCTATGCAAAGGATTTCAGCAATGGAGGGTTCTGTTCTCTTTTACAACATAGATGAGAGGCGTATTCTAGATGCAGATCTTCATACTATAGGGGGGAGAGTAATTTGAACAAATTAGCCAACAAGTGGCCAGACAGCCATGGCACAGTATCAGAACATAGCAAGAATGAAGATGAACACTAAATGAAATGAGTTCAAAGTTTGTTGACAGAGAAATTTATTGGGGATCCTTCAGACAGATTTGGCATCTTATCTGCCCATGTACAGATGAAGCCACTTGGATTTGTGAGTTAAATGCGTCATGACTCAGGGGTAATTGAAGAAACTGTGTTATCTTAAGTCATCTTAACTCATTTAATGCATTTAACCTTTTCATTAGCATACCAAAGCTCCATTGTTCACAATGGTGAATGCTTTAATTAGATGGGATGTTGTGACACAGTTTTCTGTGTTAAATGAGATAAATGGGATATCTGTGTTTAGTTATTCTGTGTCAAACAGACAAACCAAAGTGGCTGCATCTGTATGGGGCACTTCAACCGGCCTAAAATCAGTTTGATTTTCTGGTTGGATCAAAGACTGCGAGTGTGTGTCAATGAGGTCCTTGATCCAAAGGCCACATAGGGGCAATTATGATCAAATCTTTGGCCCTAAGGCCAAACGATCAGTTTCATAGCTGCCTGTCTCAAAGTGGGCATACCATTGAAAAATCTGCTTTTCTGGTGACCTTGACAAACAAATAGATCTTATAATGTACACAGCTAATGAAATAAGGCCACACATATATGACAGGTTTTGCAAAGTGAATGCAAAGTGGTAAATAAATTGGCACTTTTTTCATTTTGCAAGACCATTGAGTGAAGTTTTATATGATGTTATATAGTTTTTTTTAATCTGGCACCCAATTATCTTATACAAGCAAGCTACATTCTGGTATATACTTATTTATATTTACAAATCATACACTGAGCAGCACTGTCCACTTTTCTAATATAGGTTAAGTTCTTAAATTGAGCATGTGTGTGTATAGTTCCAATTTCATATACTAGTAAAGGATGCATATATCATTAATCTATTATTACACATGATGCAGATTTCTCTTATGCTTTTATAATTATGTAATTGAGGTGAAAAAGGAAAAAGCTGATCAGCCCCTTGAAAATAAATGTTTTCTGCACTGCTGAACAAATTAGCAGCACACTTGACTGCACTGAAAGGATGCAGGATTTGAATGAAATAAATTATCACTAATATATATTTCCATTACTTTCTGAGATTTCATTTATCTGAGAAAGTTTAATTAAAGTCAGGTCAGTGGCTAATATGCAGCCAAAAGAATTGATGCTTGTTATTCTCACTATTGGTTTACACTCACTGAACATTAATAAGGGACAATATCTTGCTATATGTTGCGATACCAGTCTGATCAAACCCTTGAAAGTGGAGGAAAAAATAAATGTTAAATATTTAGAATTTATGACAGTGTCAATATATGGGAAGGCATACCATCCATATTTCATAGAATTGAAGCTTTGTAATATATATATATATATATAGTATATATGTTATGTACAGATGTAGCAACCATTCAGCTTTAAATTAATATACTTTTTTCCAGTAGGTTAACATAATATTAAGTGAATTGAAATGAAGTGTGTTAAAATGTTGAACTTTGAGTCTGTTTCCAACATAGTGGAAGCAGATCCAGAAAGTCCAAGTTCCAATGTCATGACCTATTCCCAATTTCAAAATATCTTTATGATATCTTATATATGTGGATCCTTAAAACATATTTGTGTTTTGCCCAGTAACTTTTAGATATTTCGCTGATAAATTTATTTCTCTTTCTCTGCAAAGGTAATCCTATAGTGATTTAAGAAGTGGGATAACCATGGACCTCTCTGCAAGCAGAGGTGTATGAAAAGTGATGTATAAAAAGAAGTTATGCAGTGATTACATGGTCTAGTCCTGTTTGTACCAAGTAACTGATTTAAAGGCTGATGAAAGAGAGAGAAATTGCTACACTGTGATGTACCTTATGCTTTGAGATTACATCTTCACAAAAGTTGAGATATTACTATATAGTGGTGCCAGGACGGAGCGCCAGTGAGACAGTCATTGGACTAACGATACTCTTCACCGTGTGTATATATCTACTATTGTGTCTTTGAGATTACAGTTTCAGCCAAGAAGTACAGAAGCCTATGACAAAAAAGCACTGATGTTGCCAAAGGAGCATCCAATCTATCCAACACTGATAAGCCATTTCCATGTCGCCAAAACTCTGAACATACTAATTAGCTCTTTATTGCAGTGAATGTTGACTGTCTTAGGGACCAGAGGCAGAATATCTAGTTGAATCAAATGTAAATCTACATTTGTCAGAGCTTTAATAAGGTAATTGCTGAACACTGTGGCTTTATGTCTTTTCCCTTTCACTGCCATCAACATGTTACACTTAATTGACATTAAGGGGCATATTTACTAAAACTCAAAATTATCTATTTTTATTAAAACAAACTCGACTTAACACCTATCTACAAAATTAACTTACCAAACAATAAGCTCAAAAAAGTTGGGTCGGGAAAAGTCTAGACAACATTGAGCAAAAATCTGAATCGTTCATTTTTTTTTTTAATTCGATGGCCAAATCTGTCCCATTCGCTTTGTCGAAAAATGTGCAAAACTGAACAAAAATCCCAAAACGCTAAAAAAATTAGCGAAAATTATTTTCGTGTAACAATTTTGACAAGAGCAACAATTTTTATATGCACGACTATTTTGTCCAGATGCATGAAAGTCAATGGGTGTCTAAATAATTTTGAAGCGCACATATTTTTTTTGTCGCTGCAAATTTTTTTCCCCTTTACCAGAAAAGATTGAAACTTAAAGGGATCCTGTCATCGGAAAACATGTTTTTTTCAAAATGCATCAGTTAAAAGTGTTACTCCAGCAGAATTCTGCACTGAAATCCATTTCTCAAAAGAGCAAACAGATTTTTTTATATTTAATTTTGAAATCTGGCATTGGGGCTAGACATTTTGTCAATTTCCCAGCTGCCCATGGTCATTTGACTTGTGCCTGCACTTTAGGAGAGAAATGCTTTCTGGCAGGCTGCTGTTTTTCCCTTCTCAATGTAACTGAATGTGTCTCAGTGGGACATGGATTTTTACTATTGAGTGTTGTTCTTAGATCTACCAGGCAGCTGTTATCTTGTGTTAGGGAGCTGTTTTCTGGTTACCTTCCCAATGTTCTATTGTTTGGCTGCTGGGGGGGGGAAGGAATGGGTGATATCACTCCAACTTGCAGTACAGCAGTAAAGAGTGATTGAAGTTTATCAGAGCACAAGTCACATGACTTGGGGCAGCTGGGAAATTGACAATATGTCTAGCCCCATGTCAGATTTCAAAATTGAATATAAAAAAATCGGTTTGCTCTTTTGAGAAATGGATTTCAGTGCAGAATTCTGCTGAAGCAGCACTATTAACTGATTAATTTTGAAAAAAATGTTTTTTCCCATGACAGTATCCCTTGATTAAATGGGCCCCTATCAGTCTATTTTTTAACTCTTAGGGGCTGATTTATCAAAGACCAAATGTAATAGTTTATTTTAACTTAAATAAACTCGAATGACCTTGAAATTTGAATGGTATCTCACACATGCATTCATGCAACTCTCACAAGTAACACCTGTATCTAGGAGTTGCATGACACATTGGTAATCTTATCACAACTACACAGAATCAACACCTCTGAGAATTTCTTCATATGCCTCCTCTTTGAAGAGTTACAATGTGCCATTGTAAATGGATTAGTGGAAGAGTTTATATGCCGAGAACTTCCCACACCAGTCAGTTGAACTGAAGAAGCTGCTCGAATGATTAGTGAAACGACTTCATTGATTACTCAGTCCAGTTGTTTTTAGATTGACCTAGATAGGGATGTAGCGAACTGTTCGCCGGCGAACTAGTTCGCGCGAACTTCGACTGTTCGCGTCCGCTGCAAGTTCGCGAACGTCGCGCGACGTTCGCCAATAGGCGTTCGCGTCAAAATCGTTCGACCATTTGACCATTCGATCACTAAAATAGAACGATTTTCGTTCGAATCGAACGATCGAAGCCATTGGATTGAATGAAATCATTCGATCCAATGGCTTCGATCGTTCGATTCGAACGAAAATCCTTCGATCGAACGATTAAAATCCTTCGATCGTTCGAATCGAACGATTTTCGGATGTTCGAAGTTCGCGAACTGTTCGCGAACTGTTCGCGAACTGTTCGCATTTTTTCCCGGTGTTCGCGAACGGCGTTCGCGAACACATACACGGCGGTTCGCTACATCCCTATTGACCTATACTAGATATACCATGACCTGGATGAATGAAAATCTTCATAGTCATATGGTATCTTACTTAGGAAAAATCTCGAATGGCAAAAACCGGATTCTGCAGGTTCGAGTTCTGCAACCCAAAAACTCTAATCAATCAAATCAAGTTCTCGATTCGAGTTTTTAGCCAAAACCCTATGAAAAAACGTGAACATCCAGCAGGCTGTTAAACTCTTCAAATGGGTCCAGGGACTTCTGCCATTGACTTCTACAGAAGTCAAAAAAAAAAAATCGAACCTTAATAAATCTGCCCCTTAGTGCTCTTTGGTTCTTATGCATTTTCTGTAGGGACTTCAGTTTATATAGGAAAACTTTAAGGCGCAGGTTTACTAAGGTTTGAATGGTAAATTTGAATTCGAATTTTCAAGTAATTTTTTTGGTCAAAACTCACAATTTTGAGTTTAAAACCACCAACTTAAATTTGCATTTAAAGTTGAATTTGAGATTTATCATCCCCCTACCCTGGAAGGTCGCCGAGTTCATATAGAAGTCAATGGCAGAGGTCCGCTGACCTATATGATGAAGTTAATAGCCTTCCAGATGATTCGTATTGCGATCAAACTTGATTCAAATTGAATTAAAATTTTTGGGTTGGCGACATTCGTTAGTTTTTCTTAAATAAGATGCCATTCAAGTTTTGAGGTCATTCTAGTTCATTCAAGGTAAAAAAACCTCTAACATTCGAACTTTGATAAATCAGCCCAGTATTGTTTTAATCCTGGAAAATTATGTTCTCTAAATCTTTTTGATTCCTTTTTATGTAATGCTACTTCTGTAACAAAACATGGTATGAATACATAACTAATGTATATTTTTCATAATGTATATTTGATCATAAAATATGTATATTTTTCATAATATAGAGTAATATTATTCAATACATTTTATCTGTGTAAAAATACTGATTTTAGCCCCTTTTCTCCTGAGGGTTGCAATACCAACACTATATTTATAGTTTTATCGAGATTCCTGACTTGTATGTATCATGAATGGCATGTAGAGACTGCACAATGATAAAATAAGCACAACATTTTCTTATTATCCGGATAACATTGATGGGCGCACCAGTTATGGATTTAAGGCAAATATGCAATTTCACCAGCAGTGAATTAATTTTGTAAATTTTTTGTAAAGCTTCAATCTAGCTTCTGGTTGGTAGTTTTTTTTAACATAACAACATTTTTTTTAAGTAGTAGATTGTCTACTTTTTGCTTTTGCATGTACTGTATGTTTAAAAAAGTGGTTTGAGGTGTATGCACTTTTTTTAGGACATTAGATTAAGGTCTAGATCAGCTTTATTTAGGACAGAAGGTTACGTTTCAGATCAGATCATCAGCCTATATCCTCTGATGACCCTGCTCCCACTAGTAGTTTCATATATGTATATTGCACATTTCAGCGATCAAATCAATAAAGGCAATTAAAGAAAATAATGCCCTAAAATAAAATACATAAAACTCAAACCTCAGTATTGAAATATTTGTAAAATATGAGCTCTACCCGACACTTCAGCACCATCTGATGTTCTTGGTGTGTTAGAACATATGTTTCTTAGTTGCCTACAGCCACAGCATCACATGACAGTTACATCACTAGGGATGTAGCGAACCGCCGACAATGTGTTCGCGAACGCCGTTCGCGAACACCGGCAAAAAATGCGAACAGTTCGCGAACTTCGAACATCCAAAAATCGTTCGATTCGAATGATCGAAGGATTTTAATCGTTCGATCGAATGATTTTCGTTCGAATCGAACGATCGAAGCCATTGGATCGAATGATTCCATTCAATCCAATGGCTTCGATCGTTCGATTCGAACGAAAATCGTTCGATTTTAGCGATCGAATGGTCGAATGGTCGAACGATTTTGACGCGAACGCCTATTGGCGAACGTCGCGCGACGTTCGCGAACTTGCGGCGGACGCGAACAGTCGAAGTTCGCGCGAACTAGTTCGCCGGCGAACAGTGAGCTACATCCCTATACATCACTGATCTTCCTTCCCTGGAGGCATTCACTCTGGCACATTCAGACTTTTCTTTTCCTATGAAAATAGGTGTAGCATAGTGGAAAGGAAGGAAAGTTTTTACTTTTGCAGAGTTACCGCCTTAACTGAAATGTAATCCCATGATGACTTCAATGCATTTTGGTGAAAATTCTCTGTTTCACAGATATTCTCACAGTCTACTTATTACTACCATACTATGGAACATACAATAAAACCATTAAAATAAACCTGTCAACCCATTCAATTTGTCACAAATTTATACTCAGACAAAGAGATTGGTGATCAAAATTCTAGTCTTATTAGTCCCACTGTCCAATAAATATTTTACATGAGGAAAACAAAAATGCAAAACTAAACATGTAATAAAATAGTTGGATTACATAGTAATTAGTATGGATGCACCAAATCCACTATTTTAGGATTCAGGCAAATCCTGAATCTTTCCTGAAGTATTTGGCCGAATCCGGAACTGAGTCCAAACCCTAATGCACTTGGATAAGACCACATTTTGTCTGAATCCTGGATTCTGTGCTCCCCTAGTAATTACACTTTTAAAGTGCAAAAAAGTTGATACAGTAAAATAAAAATTCATGGCGTGTGTATACTGTATGTGTGTATGTTGCAAGTGTTAAAAAGTATGTAAGTGTAAATGTCTATTAGTATAAAAAGTGTGTATCACCTACCAGTGTGAAGAAAGGCAGGTATAAGGTACCAGAGAACCTCTTTCTCTAATGGAGTTTCACCATATGGCCCAAGATGGTGGCACTGCAGGAAGTCAAGATACAAGGGCATTAGCAGACACATAATTTACATCTATTTGCTGTTGCTCCTGTCCCTTTATTAATTCCCTCACTTAGCTCTTTGCCTAGGAAAGACTTGAGCACAAAGTGACCAGGAATTGCTATATAATGTTATACTCTGTGACAGGCTGTCCAATTCAATTTGGACTAAAAGAAGGGAAAACCGCTACCTATTTAGAAACCAAAACGTGTTAAACAACCACAATTCAGGTCAGATTACTAATCAAATTGTTGTATCATGCAGACTGTGCTAGTTTTGATGCAACCATATATTACTTTTAATTAATAATAATAGTTCTGCAGCATGTGGATGTTTTGAAAGAAATTGGGTTTCCAAAATCATTCCATTAACGTTGGACAGATAAGAATACTTATAAATACATATAATATATTCAATAGGTTTCCAAACATGCTCGTTTGCATCTTACAGTGAGTGCCAATGCCCCTGCCCAGCCTGTATGCAAGTGGACATGACGGTAATTGCAGGGTTCACTTAGTAGGCTGCGTCCAGTGCCGTAAGTGCAGCAAACAAATGTGATGCTAATACAGTTACTGAAGCTATGCCCCATATGCAATAATAAAAACATGATTAACAGATTGCGTGTGTTGTCAAACAAATGGTTATTTGTGTCCCTATTGGTGCAAGGGCCTGCTGTTGTAAATACTGTGAAAAAATACACTGCATTGTGGTTAAAACGTATGGCTATTTGTGTCAAATGTATACACTTGGCATTGCAAATGAGTTCTAAAATGCTTACTCGTTAGCAATCCAGCATTTCAGGTAGTAGTGCTGTGAATGCTTAAATTTTACTCTTTTATTGATGGTATGATCAATATTTCTTGTGATTATAATTTATTAATTAATTCACATAGGAATGTTCAGAAATTATTGAAAAAAACTGGAAAATTGCAGTATGTTAGTGACCCCAGTTCATTCCACAAGAAAAACACTATCTTCTTAATTTGAATCAACTTGAGTCACATAATTTGGGTCAAGTAGGTTCAATTCACTTCATTTATTCATGAAAACTACAGTGAAACAGACAGAACTATCAGAGGACAGGCGTGCACATAACATATTCTGACAGTTCTTACAAAATAAAGTCAGGCAAATTATTATAATCACCTAAAGACCCTTGTGTCACGAGCCGTGTAATATATGTCACACTGACACCTCTATGTCGGTCGATTGATATCAAAGGACTTCAAAAAACACAGCGGTAATGAATCCAAATCAGTTGGCTCATATTAAAAGGGTTGCATTATTTATATTTGATAAAGGGACACTTGTTGATTCAGAACTATCTGGCATATACAGTATAATGTTCACCCATAGGGATTTGATGTATCAACATATAATCAAAAGAAATTGTTTATAATCATCTTAATAAACTAGAAAAGCCAACAGACCAAGTGGAGCAGTTATGAGAACACAACTTTATCTTGTAAGCAATTTGGAGAAAAACGTAAATGTATTTACAAGATACTAAGGAGCCAATTTATAATTGCTTGAGCCTTTCAGCTTGAGCGTTCATAAAGCATTCTGTGCATAAGCAGTGTTTCAGGTAAAAAAACTTCGTAAATTGGGGTATTTTTTCATAAACAATCAAAAGCTCAGTACCTAAAAGCTGACAATTGTTTCCTTATCTAAGAAAGTCCACTTTGGGAAAAATATCTCAACTAACAAGGTTTTATTCCCTGAAATCCTGCATGAGTTCCTTAATTCACACAAGGTTTTCTTTATGAGTCGAAGAGTTTGAAGAATCATAAATTGACCCCTAAGTATATGTGGCCTTCTTAACTCCTTCCCAGCATCTACAGCCCTGGTGTCTTCAGTCCTAGTGAAGTGGCAAGAGTCGGTTATCTACCAGCCTCTTAAAACCAGAATAAACTAAGACCATGTCCTTGCTTTAATACTGTCTAATAGCTAAGAGAAAATTCTTTAAAAATGTTTTAATAAAGAACTCCAAAACCTTATTAATGTTGAAATATTTTTTGAAGATTGTGTGAATTTCCATTTTTTTTAAACATTTAGTTCTCTGAATTCTACTCTTGGATAACGATCAATATGCACATAGCTGCTGTACATATTACAGTTTTTCAAGGTGAAACAGAATGATGCCTCTCTGAATGAAAGTTATGATAATACACTTTGGAATTCATGGATATGAGGAAAAATGTATTTGTATTAGGGGTTTGGATGAGTCATCCAAACAATTCTGACAATATTTATCCCTTTTCAAATCAAAGGGCCTTATTCCAGAAGTCATGGAGTCAAGGAATCTAGAGGCAACATGAAAAGATGTTTACAAACATAGTTTAACATCAATTTAGATTGAAATACGGCAACTCCATCAAATTCAACCTTTCTGTATATCCACAGAATCACTGACCTACATTAAGAATATAATATAATTATGACTTGTCTGCAAGGCTGTGCTGATTAGTAAACATAATTGCATGATTTTATAGCTTTCACTATATGCTAGGACACAAAATAGAGATAAAAAATTAACAAAACAAAATGTATTAAAAATACATCCAAATTAATTCAGTCATCTTGGACAGTTTCGGTGCAATCAACATCAAAAACTATTAGCGACTGTGGTAAAAAGATAAAATAATCATAGTCCATAGCCATTTCAAACCATTCTTTCATTTATTAGCATGAGATATGGAAGCAACAAAGGCTTAGACAATGATAAATATCAATTGACAAACTGAGCACAGGTTGCATGACAGGAGTTCCACAAACCGGGGGCCATGGTTCCAACAGCCACAGCATAGGGAGAACTGTAATGTCCATATTAAGTGGCATACTTATGGCTCAGATCGGCAGCAATGTCTAGCCAAATTAGTAGAGTATATAAAAAAAGCTACTGTTTCACAGAGAAATAAAAACAGTAAACAAGGGACAAGTTAGCCTATTATTGGAGGAATATCATGAAGTAGACAATCTGAGGCTAGGGTGGTGTGTTAAGGCCAGGGTAACAAGTGGAGGCATACAGTGGGAGAACAAGTAGAGAAGAATTATATTAATTTGAGCTTCTGAAATAGCTAAATAATTTTTTATAGTTTATAGTTTATGATATTCTCTTTTATCTAGTACTGCTTTTTGTGTAAACTATTCTCTTATAGTTGCTTAATATGCCTATCCTATTGATTTCCTTTTAAGTACTATTTTTTAAATGCTCTACCTTGTACTAAATGTTCTTTGAAATAGCCTTAATCCAGCTGCTTATCGAGAAAGGACCCAGTAGATCTTCATATAGTGAAATGTGGTTTTATTCACATATAATTGGATTGTTGCATGCTCTGACCATGTTATTGTACCAATTTTAGTTTTGGTAATCTGTTGTAGAAAGAATTTATTTACCAGAAAGAAATCTCTTGTACATGCTTTTTCAGTATGTGAATAAAAGGTCTTTTTTTGATTCATGACCTACAATTATATATATATTATAGATATCAAATTTGCTAGAGGGGATAACCTATAATTAGACTCATCACATTTCTTTGAGCCTAAACTAAATGAGGATTGTATGAGGATTTAAAAAAGATTTATGTGGACCATAGATATTACATCAAGTAAATACATTATTTAGTTTTCATATTAAAATCAAACATCTGCCCGAAGAACAATAGAATGTTACTCCCCTTTGTGACTACAATTACACTGCAATTGTGGGAAGATGTAGCATCCTTGGTAAAAAAAACAAAAAAAAACCATAGGGATTGTACACTGCACTTCATAAATACACAACCTGATTATTTGCTCTCATCATTTCCCATATTTTATTCTCTAAGTGCCTCTTAATTCTCTTTTTATTTCAGACAAATTTTGCCATATGTCAAATCATAGAGTAGTGCACAGTACATTAAGCATTTCTTTTTGCATTTTTGAGTAACAGATTGATTCATATATTGCTTGTTTGCTGGGAATATTGTAGATTGTATGAAATTTTATGCACCACAATTCTTTGAGAGATTCTGTTGTGTGTCAAAACTTTGCACATTCTACCGATGACCTGCAGTTTCTTCATATTTTATATGTGTGCTTTGGAAGGAGTGAACCTATTGTGGCTGTATAGTTATATGGTTATCAGTGTCAATATCTAGTCATGCCACTTATTACCCAACATTTCAACACCATACTCAAACAATTAAAAAATAAGTATAACAGTGTAAATAGTACATATATATCATGATTCTAATAGCAAAGCTTTTATAATGAGTTGCTAGATAAAATGTAAATTACTGTAACAGTTTTGTTTCCCTGTGGAATGAATCCATCCAGTTTCAGTAAATTATCACAACAAATGCTTACCGGTTCAAAATAAACTGAGAAGACAAAATACCATAATCTGAACCTAATTAAGGTTTGTGAAAATTAACCAATATTCAGTTTAAAATGCATTTGTGTGATTTAAAAACATTTTAAATCAGAGTAAAATAAATACATATACCTACCTTTAATTCGCTTCGAGTTTGAGTGTTTCTCCTACATCCCTGGTTTGATAAAACTCACTAAGATATTTAGATTTAATCCTACAGTTCTTCAGGTGGCATTTACTTTACAGCATTCCAACATACAATAACATCATATGCATTAATGGAAGCATACCAATTTTTCATTGGTATTGTAGGACAAGTTGATTAAAGTACCCATTTAACTAGAAATACCTACAAAAACAAACATTAGCAAAGATCTAAGCACAAAATCATAGGAGCTAATTTATGACAACCTGTAGCATCTGGAAGGGTTCTCATCAGTTTGAATGTTATCACATTCAAACAGTATGATGTATATCATATACATCATACTGTATTTCCCCTAAAAAAGACTTTTCTCTACTCCTGACTACTATATACTGTATGTACACTGTGATACCATGCACAGTCACTCATTGTTCCCTCCTTATCTTTATGGGGTATTTACAGCTGAAGTTAACCATGATTCTGACATTATTATTAGCACGTATTTTTATAGCACCAACAAATTCCACAGCAATGTAAATTGGACATTTTATGTAAAACAAACAACTAATAACTACTACAAGATATAAAGGGAATTCTGCCCAAAAGAGTTGTCAAACTTCTTTTTTTGTATAATCTTTATTTTTAACTTAAGTGTTGTAGAGTACAGAAGAGAAAAGGAGTGGGGAGAAGTAGGGAGGGTTACAAACATATGCAAACTAACACTTATTTTATACAGGATATTCTATAAAGAGAGTTACCAATAAGTAGTTACTCTGCAGTATTTAGCTCAAGAATTAAAATACTTTAATTCCTTTTAGCCATGGTGTACATGTGTCCCAATACATTTTTATTTTACTGTGTATTGCATTTGTTATATCTTACAGTTTCCTGTGTCTTCTACCAAGTAAATCCATTCCGAATTTGGGAGGTGGTGTTATTTTCCACTATTTTTTATCAGAGCACATAGTTTATGAATTATGATTTGTAAAGTTATGACATTCCATCTCTCATTTAGGGTAGATGGTTCTGTAGCACTTAAATTTATATTTAGCAGGTAGTGTCCTGCAATTAAATTACAATTGGCTTAGGTCAAACATGTATAACAACTTAGTTGTCTCCGGAAGGAGATAGCAAATAGGCAACCACAATACCCCACAGAATTGTGATTAGGCGCACACTGTCACCCTTGGGGAACAGCCAGAAGAACTATCCTCTATAAGTCTGTGACGGCATATTAATTCTCAAATACAAGAGTCCTCTGCACTCAACTCATTATCAATATATTTAAGACAGAGACATTTTGTGCATACTGCTACTGAAAAATGCCTTACCCTTTAAACAAAACAGGGATTGTTTGTCCATATATTGCAATATATTTAAGCTGGCCAACTACGTCAAAGTCATCCCATATCTGGCCAGTCCTATGCTCAATTTTATCTGATTCATTAAGAATTCTATTGCTTCATTATACATTTTACAAAGGGACTAGGTTTTACCTGCAACTTACTTGCTGCTTTCAAAGTAAACCCCATTAATTCTCACCATGCTGGTGAGATTTGTTGCTATACTTTATTTTCTATTTAGTCTATCTTTTTCTTTTCCTTTTTTCTTTTTTTTTTCCGGCCTCAGGCTGTATGTTTTTCTTGGTTGTTTTTTAATCGTAAAAGTAGATAACACAGGACAAGAAGGCAAAGGAAATATTAAGTATTAAGTTATAATGTAAATGGGCTGAATAAACCTGTTAAAAGAAGTCTGATTTTAAACACATGTAAAAAGCTTCAGGCGCGCATAATACTGCTCCAAGAAACCCATTTTAAAGAAGGCCATAGCCCGATAATAAGGGATAGACATTATACACAGATATATTATAGTAACAAGCCACAGAAGAAAGCAACAGGTGTGCTAATAATGATCCATAAAGACTTACCTTTTGTGCTACAAGATAGTAAAATAGGCAAAGAAGGTAGATATGTTAAAATAAAGGGGAAAATAGGGGCATTAAAGATAACTATAGCAAATATATATGTGCCCAATCAAGCTCAAGTGAAATACATAAATAAGTTTTTAGTAAAATTAAATACATTCAAGGAGGGTATAGTAATAACGGGAGGAGACTTTAATTTGATGTTGAACCCAACAACAGATTCTTCCAATGGGAAAAGCCATATATCTTTTAAGGGGATAAAAATGATAAAACAAAGATTGGCAGAATTATGTTTGGTAGATATATGGAGAGTCCTACACCCTAAAGTCAAAGACTATACCCATTTTTCTAAAACACATCAAGTCTATACGTGGATAGATTACTTATTTATTTCACAAGGGTGGCTTCATCGGGTTACCGAGGCCAATATTGCTATGAATCTGTTTTCGGATCATTTTCCAATAACTTTCAAGATGGATATATCCCAAATAAATGAAAGAGAACACACTTGGAGATTTAATAATTTACTGATAGACAGAAATGACACAAAAAATAAAATCAGGGATATGTTACAAGAAATTATAAGAGAAAATTTAGGCCCGATATTAGCCCGGCGACGATCTGGGAAACAAAGAAATGTGTGCTTAGGGGTCAGTTGATTGCTTTCAGCAGTAATCTAAAGAAAGTAAAAGAAAAACATATTTAACAGTTTACTTAAAAAAAAATCAATACTGGAACAGAAGCATAAAACAAAAATAACAGAGGATATGACAGTACAACTTGAAAAGAAAAGATTGCAGCTGAAAAGCAATACTTGACCAGGGTACATATAAGTCCTATATGAATAGCAAACAGAAGGGGTATGAATTCGGGGACAAATGCAACAGATACTTTGCTCAAAGACTGAAAATAATAAATCAGGCCACTCATATTACATCAATAAAGGATAGAGATCAGAAGGTTCATTACGATGTACACTCCATTGACAGTGCAAGAAATAAGTGACACCATAGATTCATTGGCAGCTAAGAAAAGTCCTGGACCGGATGGATTCAGTGCAATATACTATAAAACAGAAAAGAAAGATTTAATTCCCTTGTTAAATTCATACTTTAATTCTATAGATTAAACACATGGATTCCATAAACAGGCGAAAGAAGCACATATAATTATCATACCAAAAGAAGGGAAAGACCCCCAGTCATGTGCAAGTTATAGGCCAATATCCCTAATAAATATTGACTTAAAAATTTACACCAAAATAATAGCAAATACATTAAAAAAATACTTACAGGATTTCATCCACAAAGACCAGGCAGGGTTTATACCAAAAAGAAAAAAGAAAAGACAATATCTATAAAATCATATAATTAATGAAATTTGGGCAAATGGAAAATAAAAAACAACAACCCTCATCAATATTAATTACAACAGATGCTGAAAAAGCATTTGATAGGGTCGCTTGGCCATTCTTTTAAAAAGTACTGAGAGGTTTTGGCATAGGGGGAGTTACCATAAATCGCATTTTAGCTTTATACAATGATCCATATGCGAGAGTTAAAGTGAATGGCACACTATAGGCTCCAGGGAGTAACTGTAATGGAACAAGACAGGGGTGCCCGTTAGCGCTGTTGCTTTTTGTGTTGGTAATAGAGACTTTACTTTCCCATATAAGACTTGAAGCAAAAATTAAGGGGCTAAAGATCAGAGACAAAGAATACAAGACAATTGCCTTTGCAGACGATATGTTAATTTTTGTCTCTAGTCCAATGTCTTCCTTAACTTGTTTATTAGCACTTATAAACCACTTTGGAATTTAACCGAATTTTAAGGTAAATTTAACAAAATCCCCGATTTTAAATATTAATACCCCAACGAATACAATGGTAAAATTAGAACAACGCTTTCCCTTTAAATTGGCAAACCAAAGCATCAGATACTTGGAAGTGAATATCACTCCCAATATGTCTGATCTTTATAATATTAATTTTGTATCTTTACTGGCATCAACTCAAGAAAAGGTAAATATATGGAACAAACTAAACCTGTCATGGCTGGGAAGAATACAAGCAGTGAAAATGATTTTGATGCCCAAATTGATATACTATCTACAAGCATTGCCAATAATGATACCAGAAGTTTTTTTCAGAAAAATCAAATCACTATTTATAAAATTAATTTGGAAAGGTAAACCATCTAGGATCCAATATAGACAACTAATATTACCAAAAGAAAGGGGAGGGCTAGCTTTACCAGATGCACAGCTATATTACATGTCAATTCTAAAACAAATAAAACAATGGTCCCTAGAGGACAGGAAGAAGGAGTGGGCAAATGGAACAACAGTGTGTTGAGAAACCATTGTTAAATTATCTTTGGAATGATCCTAATTGTTTACCTAGAACAGAGAGTGACCACCCACTAATCTCTACTACATATACATCATGGTATAGAAACAGAATAAAGATGAATTTGTCTAAAATCCCCTTTGTTTTACAACCTTTAGTGAACAATATATGATTTATTCCCAGCCTAGAGCAAGGTGCTTTTAATAAATGGCAAGAAACAGACGGGAGACAAGAATTAGCGATTTTTTGAAGAACAACATATTAATATCACTACTAGAAATTCAAAAGAAATGGGGCAGTCATTCTAGAGATATATGGAACTATTGCCAATTACGACATTACATTTACAAAATCAAAGATGTAAATTGGAATAGAGAGTCAACAAAATGGGAAGCTATACTGGAGAGTAAAGAAATCCTTAATAAAGCAATCTCCACTATATATAAATTATTATCAGATATCTCCTTAGTGAAATATACAGCATGTGGGGAGTGGGAAAAAGATTTTAACATTGTTATTACCACTTTAATGTGGAATAAGATTCAGGCTTCAGTTCATAAATCATCCAGAGCGGCAAGAGTGAGGGAAATGAATTATAAATTAGTAACAAGATGGCATCTTACTCCAGGTAAAATATAAAAAGGATATTTCCAGAAAACTCAGACATTTGTTGGCAAAGAAAAGGGGACTCAAGCCCACAAATGGTACAAATGTATGGTTTTGAAAGATTATTGGGGAAAGATTCTGAAAGCAATAACTGAAGTAACGTCTATAAATGTTAATGCGGAGGATGTTCCATTAATCCTGTTAAGCCTAGGAAGAGATAAAAACGTAATACTGAGTGATCCACTTACCTTGCACTTATTAAATGCAGCCAGGTCAGTGATCCCAAGATATTGGAGAGATTCGGCTCCCCCGAGATATATGGAGTGGCAGCAGTTAGTTGAAGAAACTAGAAAGCTGGAAGAAATAACCCATATAATTCAGAATAAAAGTAAAAGATATTGGAAAATATGGGAACCTTGGGTACTGTTTCTGAATAGTTAGATAGACTTAAATGTGAGAAAAGGCTAAAAGAGGATTTAATGGAAGATCTAATTCCACAAAATAGAAACTAGTTGGGGGCTTAGCAGCCAACATTTATATTTCAGCAGCACCATGGTGTTATATGCATTTTTTGCTTATTGTGAATATTGTATACTATATACAGTAATTAAGAGTATATTGTTGAACTTGTCTTATCTACTTTTTATCTTTTTGCATTTCTGTAACTATACTATTTACGAAAAAATTTCTCCTAAATAAAATATATATATAAAAAAAAAGTATATTTAGCAGGTAGTGTCCTGCAATTAAGTTACAATTATCAGTGGTATCTTGAAACAATGAGGCCTTTGTAACAGTTTTCTGGCAGGGCCTTAATAAACCCCTCAAGAATGAGCTTGCTGCCTGTGGATAGATAGAGACCCTCTATAAAGGGAGAAACAATTGCAGAAGGACTCTTGACTCTATTCTCCCATAAGTATCTTTAATTCCTGCTGCAGCTTTGTCTTCATCCATAGAATCAGCTATAATAGGGAATTCAAACCACAAAGCACCAAAACAGAGATGAAAGTAAATGATGCCCTAGCATAGTACATAGCAAGGGCACATCCCCATTAAGGGAGAGTGCTCCATACTTGCATGGGTGTGCCTGGAGGGACATAGGCAACATACTGGCAACAAAAGAACAAGCCTGGATAGTGCAGCAGAGTATAAAGAATATACCTGTCCCTGGTGGTCTAGCGTGGCAGTGGGGATGCCCACAGCTGTGAGTCATGACATCATCGCATCCTGGCACGAAATTTGAAAATTTAAAGTGGCCTTGGGCAGTTACACTTTCCCCACGTAAAGATCTATTCTGATAGTTCCATGGTTCTATTCTAGTTTCTTCCGTGTTTGACCTTGCCTGATCCTGATTCTTGTCCTGATTGCAGCCTGTCCTGACTCGTGCTTGTTTTCTGACATTCTCCCGTATCCTGATTTGCACCAGCTACCTTTGTATTATGACCCGGCCTGTGACCTTGATTACGCTCCTGTCTCTCAGTTTTATACTGCACTGCATGATATGGTGTTCTGAACCAGCCTGTGACCTCAACTATGTTTCTGTCTTTTGATTGTGTACTGCACATTATCCAGCTTGGTATTGACTCAGCCTGTCCCTGACCACTGTCCTACTCTCTGTTCCTGTTTGCATGCACGATTCGCTTGCTCACCCAGCACTCTCTCCCTTGTTCTCCCGCATTACGACCTGGCGGCATCTAAGTAGAGGAGGTTTCCGCCTGAAGCCAAAGGTGGCTGCTACAGGCAGAAGAGCGGGCTTAGAGGGAACCTTGGAGTTGGTTCTGGGTTTGGGATAACTAATGTCTCTCAGAGAAAGGTCAGAAGGCCTGCCACTTTCCCATCATGCATAACAATTGGTCTAATTTTATTAACAGATACACACAAATGGGGCAGTATTGCAGGCTGAGGGTTTTGCCATTTGGTATAGGGCATGTGATTTTTGGGGTGAAAGAGAGCAGTGACCTCACTAATATCCCACCCAGTTTTTAATCCCTGAATTTCTGAACACTAATAGGTGCATCATCCACATTTCACAGTTAATGGGGGATTACCATTATTAATTATCTGGAAGAAAATGGTAAATGTGACTGGATTTGTATTTTTTTTAAACTAAGCACTAACAATGGCTGCTATAAATTCAACATAAATATAGATGGATTTAAGCCCCCCCCCCACATCAATTCCTTGTGTCCTTGGGCTATTATGCCATTTTCCAATATGTGTGATAGATTCTGTTCTCCACTTGCCTTTAAATTGCATGTTTTTCAAGCCTTATGAAAATAAAGAAGCACTTTATTCATAATAACATATCTATAAACTGAAGATAAATGTAACATTAGGTCAAGCAGTCCAAAAGCAGTGAAAAACAATTAACATGACCTATAGGTAACTTTTAAAGTATATAAATATTTTGAATAGCTTTTTAGTGTCAACATCACTTTAAAACAAATGTTAACTCTTTAGTCACAGGAACTTTGAACAACCTCCAGGGGGACAGTCACACATAGCTGAAGTACAATTATTTACTCGCTTACAAATATTCTAGTCAGTGCTTACCCATTAGGGGTCAATGATCAATGTGCAAATTGATCCAATCTGTCCAACCCCAAGTACAGGCTCTCCAAATGGAACCTAGCCAAAAATACATCTACCCCCCCTGTACACCCTACTCTATGGGTGGTACACCTAGAATTTATAATCCTTCCAATCTTCTTGTTGGAGCTTCAGGTTGCAATAATCATATCTCTCCTATCTATCCTTCTCTTCCCAACTGTAAATTAGAATCACAATTAGCTGGCTAAAACCCTAGTACACTGCCTGAATAAAGGTAGTAGTAGTGCAAGATGTGTGATACTTTCTAAATCTCATAAACCAATATTTACAGTACCTGGTGGCTGGTTTTAGACTGTAGGAAAACTGCACTGGAGGTGATGACAATTTGTAATGGTCCTACATCATTCTCGTACATAGGGATAAAAGGATACTATGGAATAATAAAATTAAGGTAAATATTATCAACTAGGAAAACTTCTAAATCTCCATATCAGATTTAACAAAATATTTGTACTGTATAACCTTATTTATTCCAGTATTATTACAGATACATTTGGGGGATATTTACTAAACTAGCCTTTTTTGTTAAAACAAAGTCGACCAAACTCCCATCCACAACTCATTTATTAATAATTCTTCTCAAAAAAATCAGAGTGAAAAAACATCACAACAAAATCAAGGGTCAATTCAAACAATATGACTGACGCTCCAAAAACTCGACTTCATTGAATTGTTGCTGCGAAAACTCACCTTTATTGGATTATCGGATGAAAACCCAGACTTTATAGGATTATCCAGTGTAGATCACAATGTCAAGAAGCAACTTCAAGGACATCTGCTATTGACTTCTACATAACCTCCACAGGTTTAAGATGGAGTATTTTCAGATTTTTAGCAGCTTTGGGATATGATACATCTTTAAAAATTAGAATTTCGAGTTTTCCCCTTTAAAATTTTGAGGTTTAATAAATGGGCCCCTAACAGTATTCACTAAGAGGCTCATTTATTAGGTTGAAGTTAGGTGGTATTAGAGCTTTTTAAAACCACAATTGAACACATTTTTCTCTAAAACCACAAATGAAATCCAAATATGAAACAAAAGAAATCAAAATGTTAGTAAATCATACCCTAAGTATGACAAAAATGATATCTAAATAACAAAGTGACCATAATATAAATGATAAATTCATACCAAAATTAATTTTTATTCAAATGCAGTAAGAGGCCCTATTTGAGGGTCCCATACACAAATGGATCCCCATTAGGGATGTAGCGAACTGTTCGCCGGCGAACTAGTTCGCGCGAACTTCGACTGTTCGCGTCCGCCGAATGTTCGCGAACGTCGCGCGACGTTCGCCAATTGGTGTTCGCGTTCGATTCGAAGTAAAATTTCGTTCGACCATTCGACCATTCGACCGTTCGATCGCTAAAATCGAACGATTTCCATTCGTTCGAACGATTATAAGCATTCGATTGAATTAAAATCATTCGATCGAATAGCTTCGATCGTTCGATTCGAACGAAAATCCTTCGATCGTACGAATAAAATCCTTCGATCGTTCGATCGAACGATTTTATCGAGCGTTCGAAGTTCGCGAACTGTTCGCGAACTGTTCGCTTTTTTGCCGGTGTTCGCGAACGGCGTTCGCGAACACATTAACGCCAGTTCGCTACATCCCTAATCCCCATGCTGAATCTGAATGTTATGCAGATATAAAGCACTGGAAACAGCAAGCAAACTGCAGGCAATCTTTGCAGATTATGCGTTTAATAGATGCTGCTCAGGTTCAGTTATATGCAATTTTTTTAGTTTTAAGACAATCCCTGACAAAAGCTTTTTTTTGTGTGAATTATATGTCAAATCAAATGCATTTTTAAATACCAGCTTTTCTTTCTAGAGATTCATTTTTATATTATTTTAATTTCAACATATTTGGGGTCCCTGGGCTAAATGGCTGTTGCTGAATCAATCTATAATATTTCCCAAAGTGGAATTCAGTATATAAATATAAACACTATCTTAATTTTTATACCTTGTTTTGTTGTGAACAAGATTACAGTTTTATAGTGTTCCAATCAATATTTACTAGAGGGCATGCTTACTGTTTTAGTAACATAAGATAAAACCACCACATCAAACAGATTGGTTATATCTATATATTTCATGTCCGTGAGGCTGACAATTATATTCTAATGCACTTTAAAACCATTTGCCAATATATATGATAGATTCTGTTCTCCACTTGCCTTTAAATTGCATGCTTTCCAAGCCTTATGAAAATAAAGAAGCACTTTATACATTTCAGTTATCTACAGCCTATAAGCAGAAGAAAAATGCAACATTAGGTCAAGTAGTTAACTGCTTTTTTTAAGCTTTGCAATATAAATGTCTCTAGAACAAATGGGGTTAAAAGATATAATAAGTGAAAGCACCAGGATGCCTCAAAAATCTTTACAAATAGCCAGAAGTGCAGCAGAGAGAAAAAAGGGGGAAAGAAATATGAATAAATGCATGAGCTGCTTCTGTTTTGACATCACCATGAAAAAAGGGTTCTTATAATTCATTCTTTCTTTGACTAAGCTGGATGTATTTAAGCATTTGTTCTGCACAGAAAAGATAGAAGGAAAAATCCACCATGTTAGAGCAAAATAAATGTAAAGTGAACTGGGATTTGTCTTTATTGAGTGACGACTGGATGAAGGGGAGAGTTCAAACTGCAAAGATTTAATGGAACTGTTAAAATGTTACTCCTTTTAGCATCAATTGCCATTGCCAAATCCCATGTGTTTGATTTGTTCAAAGAAGAAGCTTAATGACTTAACAGTTCCATTACCTGTTACAATTAGATATCTCCTCATCTTGGGACTGTATTTTGTTTTATATTTAAAGACTGGAAAGGAGATTTGGTTCTTTTACTTCTACTCCGTGACATCTAGAGACCAGTTAATATTGTTGCCTTTATTGCTTAAATCCCTAAACACGAAATGAGACATATCACAGGCTTCTAACAGAGTATTTTACTTTACACCAAATAATAGCATGGAATGTACTTACAATACCAGGACTTGATCATTATCTACCTAATTACACGGAGCACGTTGGTGCACAGTATCTGTATGTTAGCTTGTGTTGTAAGATCTATAGAACTTGAGAAATAAAGAATCTGTTTCACATAAAAGGTAACCTCTTTATTATGTTTGTCTATATTTAAGCATAGGTCACACTTCCATGAACTAAAATGGTTAGGTCTTGTGTGAAGGTTTTTGTGATTTTACATGTATTTTGTTGTTTTGCTTTGAGTTTACAACCAACTATCACAAGAGAAAGCAAGTCACAATCAGGACACAAGACACAGAAGTGTAACAAAAGACATTTTTAGGCTTTGGAGGATAGGTAGGCCCTAAAACACTTTGCTGTGGGGTAGAATAACTATTTTTATTGGTGATATAGTTAAAAAGGCATGGGAAGGTGCCACCCTTGTAGATGTTGAAGAACTTGGTAAGTGGAATACTGGCACTTGTAGCTGAACAGCATCTGGTTGCCCAGTGCATATATTAAAGCTAGCTATCAGTGTCAGAATGGGGGTTCAGTGCCCACTGAACTGAATATCTAACTGAAAATCAGCCTATCTATTGTGTGGGTTTGAAAACGCCATTGGCTGAGAACCACATCTGTGCATTGATTTGATCCTTGCCCAACAATTAACCCTATTTGACTAACTTCTAATATCCTCATATTTTACAACTGGGGGTACTTTATTTATTATAATACACAAGTTTCGGGGAGTCATGTGACAGAAATGACATCAGAACTCACCGTTTATAACTGATGACATCAGAACTCACCGTTTATAAGGATATAATTTACAGGATATTCATGGCTTTTGTGTAGCCTTCGGACTCGTGTTTTTATATGGTTATGAAACTCCTCGGTAACTTATAATATGCTTATATTTTACAAGAGGGGGTACTTTATTTATTATAATACACAAATTTCAGTGAGTCATGTAACAGAAATGACATCAGAACTCACCGTTTATAACTGATGACATCAGAACTCACCATTTATAAGGATATAATTTACATGGCTTTTGTGTATTAGGGTATGTGGCAATCACTTCTATATACTGTATACTTCTGATCTGTAAAATGGTTCATATACAGTTGACTCTAATATACTCTACTCTGTTGTGTATGAAAAAAAAACTGTAGACAGTAACATCTCACATTGTAATGAAGGATGAAAAACTGACATACCTGTAGGAAAAATTCTTGCAAGCCACAGCACTAAATGCCTGAAAATTTCTATCCTGAAGGAAAGTGTCAGAAAATGAAAAGGGAGGATGTCATGGGAGTACAAGTTTATGGTAACATTTGGCAGATTAAAGATAGTATTGAATCTGGAAAAGTAGAATATGTCTGACTGTGACTCATGATTCAGAATGTTTGATGTTTACTGCTAATGTATTATGCAGTAGATCTGGGGCATTAACAAAATCCCATATTGCCACCAGCAAACACCCTGACACCTTAAACCTTCCTTCTAATGGCTGTTCTTAACACATTTTCTTTAATAGAATATTTTTTTCCTCTGCAGTTTTCCATCTTGTTATTTGATCTGCTATGTGGTTGCTTAGGTCCTGTACAACAGAAATAATGGATTGAGTGATAGACTGGAAGATAAATAGCATAGAAGTTCAAATACATCAAATGCTAATAATAATTATAAACAAAAAAACAATTCAAAATTTTAGCAGGACAATGAACTGTAAATTAGCTTAAAGAAGCAAAACGTAATAAGTCCAGAAGGCTAGTTAGCCTTCCCCTGTTATGCTATGATTGAAGGATTAGTTTCCAGGGCTAGGAAATAGTGGAGGCCCTGGGTGCAGCTTACCATTTTTATTTTGCACCAGCTGAAAGGATCAGCATCAGAACCAATATCCATCCCTCTCTTCCTAATGGGGGTGTAAAGGGGAGTAGTTGTAGTAAACGGTGGTCCCAGGGGCACAAAACAGATAGTTGAAATGGTAAGTGGGTAAGCCTGGGATACTGGGAAAATTAGTCAGCTTTGGACGGGGACTTGGAAATAGAGACAGGATCCAGGCTTTCAGATCTTGGAGACAGTATAAATCAATGGAGGGCACTCTAAAGTACCAATTAGTAAACTATTTAATTTAAAAAAGGGTACAAAATGCTAAAATAAGCCCCCATACCAGGCAAATAAATACAAGTGGTATTAAAAATAGATTATACAGTATTTGCAATATAGTAATCCATCACAAAAGAGGAACAATCCATTGACTATTTTACACCATGTAAACAAATTCAATCAGCATCACGCAGCCTGATGCTTTTCAGCCTATGATAAAGTGCCCTTTTCAGGCACTAAATATATCAGAATAATATATGTCCTAATAAAGACTTCTTTTAACTTCCCAAAATACTTTTGGCTACTACTTTATCAGTGAATGGTCTTTTCCCACATGTGAATTTTCTACATATTGCAAACATGATTGCAAACCTTCGGACTGGAGATTACTTTGGTAAGAGACCACTATATCAAATGTTTTTTTCTTTATTTCTTCTTTATTTTTTTCACTTTTTGTTTATTTTCTATTGAAATGGAGCCACACTCCGTTATCTATGAAGCAGATAAGCTGGCTACAGAATGATAATTACCCAGAGATTTCGGCAATAAGCCTTTCTCGAGGGGAATTCTGGCGTGTAAAGTACTGCAGGCACTATAAATACCATAATCAATAGATTCATATTGCCTCCGATTTTGTGTGTCTCCTTCCTAGTCTGTGACGTCACATCTGCACACGTCACTTCTGAGGACAATCTGTCCAGCGGGGATGACGTGGATCAGTTACCAGTGTGGAAAGCAAGTGCATGGACACATTACACATCATAGATTAAATGGTATCCTAGCAATATAGTGCAGTAATATCATTCAAAATCTTTTTCTCACATATTATATCCAGACCGTTTTGTGCAGCTACAGAGACCCCAATGACAATGTTTACAAATTCAATAAAAATACGGTATTGAACCCTTTATACCAATTTCTCCGTGACATTATTATAGCATTTAGTGTCACCTACTATATAGCCCATTCTTATACAAATCTAGAACACCCGCATAAATATCATTATTCAATACCTTGTGATGACATCAATAAAGTGAAAGTGCCTAATTTAAAGTGACAGTGCCCCATACGCTTTCAAAAGTTTTCTTTAAAAAATTAAAAAGTTAGTGCACATCATAAAATACTAATACAATAAATAAATATGCAAAAGTGACAATTAATATACCATAGGGTGCAAATTCATGCTAAATGCATTTTACATTCAATAATAAAAATCCATCTATGCAAAAAAGATGAACTAACATTATTGCAGCCGTGCATTAAAATAAAGTGTCTGTGTGGCCATGTTTCAGTGAGCATATCAATCCATCAATTTCATATTGAGAATCCCCTAAATACAGTATCATATGCAGATAATCTCTGTAAAAGTAATAAATAACAAACAAATTACTTAAAAAAAGCAGAATTTCATAGACATAATCCCATTACTCACACAGGCTGGGATCATTATGAAATATAGCTAGAGTTGGTGAAACTAAATGGATAAAGGCAGTTCCCTATCTTCATTCAATCCATTGGGAGAGACTGTATTTAACTTGTAAATCCATTACAAGTGTCTTGCTACCTTAATAATCTTACATCATTTCTGTGATCTCCAATTCTTGCTGTTAGTGCTCTAGTAGTCTCTCCTACATATAACTTCCCACATGGCCATTTCAAAATGTACACTACATAGTCCGATTGACAATAGTCTGTCACATCATAGCTTCTCCCGGTCATAGGATGATGGAGCTTGTCAGTGCGTATTGCAAAATTACATGTGCTTGGGGTGTCACTACTGGCTCTTGCTGCATATAATGTGCTTGGTATGCCAGTATCCGATGCTTGTAACTGAATATAATGTACTTGAGGGGGTCAGTATTTCTGCCTTTCACTGTACAATGTGCTTATGGTGCCAATATACATAGTAAGTTAGCTTGAAAAAAGACACACGTCCATCAAGTTCAACCTTTTAACTCTATTTTAACCTGCCTAACTGCTTCCGTGTATACAGTTCTCACTAATTTACTTGAGCTTCCAGTACCCACTGCTTTTTACTATACAATAAAGGATGCTAGATCCGTCCACCTTTACTTGGCATCTATGGATATATAATGTTAATATGGAGCATGTACTGCTTGCCATGTACGTGTCTACAGCTTCCATGATTCATCAATTAATACTTTACAGCCTTTGGGGTTTAGAATGCACCATCTGGTGCAGAGTTTTCAGGTTGAATAAGCCTTATACATATCATCCAACAATCTACTGGTCTGCTGTGCTTAGTATAATGTAAATGCATGCTTCTTGTGGATAATTAGATTTACAGCTCCAGCTGCAATACTTATACCTTAAAACTTTTTAAAGACACCCATTAAGGTGACTGGTATTTTAAAGGGCAAGACCTTTAAGGTGAGAATGGCAATAAAGTGGACAGGATTCATTTTTTTTTTAACTGCAGTTCTTCCTCTAGTTCCTAGTCTGCTGCCTATGAATCACTGAAAGCTCTAGTGGGAGCTGTGCTTAATACGTAAGTCTTCTGTATATTAAAGAGAAAGTCAATCGCTTTTAAAGCCATGCTGATTATTTCCCTAAAAGTCTGTACCCTCTCAATAGCAGTGATCCCCAACCAGTAGCTGGTGAGCAACATGTTGCTCTTCAACCCCTTGGATGTCGCTCCCAGTGGCCTCAAAGCAGGTGATTATTTTTGAACTCCAGGCTTGGACAGTGCCGGATTTACATAGCGGGTGCCCCTAAGACCACTTCTGTTCATTGTCCTGTCCCCTTCCCTTTATTCATGCAAATTTCCATCATCCGACAAGGAGCAATGGGGATTGGCACACAGGAATTTAAAAAAAAATGATTGTATCTCCAGTGTTTTTGAACCAACGTGGGTGTGTTTGGAAAGCATGCCGCCCCCTAAAGTCCTGCTGCCCTAGGCCCGGGTCTTGGTGGCCTTTCCACACATCCGGGCCTGGGCTTGGAGGCAAGTTTTGGTTGTATAAAAAAACAGGTGCACTGCCAAACAGAGCCTCAATGTAGGTTGACAATCCACATAGAGGCTACCAAATAGCCAATCATCGCACTTATTTGTCACCCCAAGAACATTTTTCATGCTAGTGTTGCTCCCTAACTCCTCACGGGTTCAAAAGGTTGGGGAACCCTACTCAATAGTGATGCAAGTCAGTGATTGCAATATCTAGAGACACTACACCTTACATTAAAATAAAAATCATATGTATTGTATATGATGTTTCTTTTCCCCTTGGGACTTTTCACGTCACATAAAATACAATAAATGTTCTTCTTTTTATGCACTATTTATTATGGTTGTTTGTGCTGTTCTTTCTGGAAATATACATCACATTTACAGAGCATCCAGAGACTGAACTGTGCGACATTGTATTCATGTCTAAATAAGACATATATATGAAACAGATGGATGACCCACATTCTGCTCTCAATGCCTTGGACAACAGTTATTTCTAGGGAACTGAAAACCTGTGCTCATTCTAAAAAAATGCATATGGTGCAGGAATTGTCATCTGTTGTCCCTCATAGCATATTTATAATGATCTTCCTAATAATTACTCACTGTACCTGCAATAAATGTTTGTTATTAGCTTCCCTTTAACAAATGTCAAACCTGTATCCTTGACATTATACCGGCCATTCTCTAGAGCCCTGCTAAGCAGAACAAGAGTCCTGTCTACAGACATGATTTTTTTTGTATTCACATTTCCCCCGAGAGCATTGATTTGGAAAAAAAAAAAATACCATTGTTTGACAAAAATGTGTATTATGTCGCAGTGTAATTACTGCCTCCCGGTGAATGCTAGTCCAAGTCAGACATGATTTCATACCTGATACTGTGTCTTTGGATTAGCAGAGATCACACATGTGAACTAATGAGTCGTAAAGAATTTAGCAACCAGCCTTGTCTTTCAGTCGAGATCTAACCACTGTTAATTCACGTAAAACGCATCCTACCTCTATCGTTTCAGAATTATCCAAGTCAAATAAATCTAGAGCTGTGTGAAAGAAGGACTCTGCAGTGACCAGGGTTGCCGAGGACTCTGTAAGATCTTAATTAATTTACTTTGATAAGGTCACTTGGTGGGGTTGGTTGGATGTCTCATTTGTTTTAGCAACTGCAGACTTTGAAAGCCTAGGCTCATTAGTATTCATGAGGGACAGTCAACTGAACATTCCTTATGGTTTAGAGCAGCATTGCTATATATAGGCACTATGACCAACCTTCTCTCCTCCCCTTTCTGCTCCTTTCCCATCCTGAAGCTGCAGTTCTGTAGTTAAGCTCCTAGTGATGATTGAAAGTTCCCAAAGGCATTCCGCAGCATCCATGCAACCAAGGGTTTCATCTGAATGTGCTGACATTAGCACTGATTTCTTGCCTCCTGATTTCATTTGACTCTTGTGTGCTGCAGCCAGAAGCTCTGTCATGTTTAAAGCACTGATCTCCTGCCTGGTGACCATCTTTCTGCCAACCCATGGACTCACCTCAGATCACAGCTACATTCTGCTTGCCTTCTTGGTGTGCAGCAGGAATTTGGAAATAAACCTGTTTACATAGAGCTCTGAGACCACCAAAACCCACTGCAGACACACAGAGAACCCAAAGGCAGTAGCACATTTTAAAATCTTAGATTAAATATCTGCTGCATCAAACCCCCCCCTCACAAACACAGTACAATTGCCTAACCTATAACATCTGTGAGACTCCTATTCCTTAAAGCAGTGGTCCCCAACCAGTGGCTCATGAGCAACATGTTGCTCCCCAACCCATTAGATTTTGCTCCCCAACCCATTGGATGTTGCTCCCAGAGGCAGGTCCTTATTTTTGGATTCCAGGCTTGGAGGCAAGTTTTGGTTGCATAAAAACAGGTTTATGGCCAAACAGATTCTCCTGTAGGCTGCCAGTCCACATAGGGGCTACCAAATACCCAATCATATCCTTTATTTTGCATCCCAAGGACATTTCTCATGATTGCATTGCCCAGAACAATTTTCAAATTTGAATAATGGCTCACGGGTAAAAAAAGGTTGGGGACCCCTGCCTTAAAGGAATGACAAAAAGAGTAAAGGAATTAGGTCTATTTGGGACTGGGGGGGTGGAACAAATGTGATTCCATATGAAATTAAATCCTAGTCGTGTATAGACACTAACACATTTGTTTGCCCTTCCTATGACAATTGTATTGCCGGTGATGAATGGGTTATTATCTTTATTGTATCTCCGCGTGTTTATATGTATGCGTATGTGTGTGCGTATGTGTGAGTGTGTGTGTGTGCATGCGCGTCATCTTCACTTAGTTGGAAGCTTATTGTCAGTCCCTAAACTTGAGAGAGGAAAAATCAACTACCCATTTAAAATAAGCGTGTCAGTAGATCGCCGGTCTTTAATCGCAACATTTTTAACGCTTGCCCTGTGCGTTGATTGATTTTTTTTTTCCAGCATCCCCTCAGCAAATGGATTTTTGCCACTGCAGCTCAGCAGAGGGTGTCAGATGTTTCAGAGTGCACCAGGCTGGAACGAGCAGAGCCTCTTAGCAGCTCACTCACTCCTTCTCTCAGACACACACGAGCATATCCACTGTGTCTGTGCTGTAACCCACAGCCCCTGTATACTAACAGTGGGGGGAAAGAAGCAGCGAAGGAAAAGCGGCCAGGGACAGCAGAGAAACGCAGCGATTGCGGAAATTTTGCAGCGCCATTGGCTTGCTAGAGAATGTTTAGACTGGGGCGTGATTTCAGCACCAAGAGGCTGTGAACAGCGCACAGAGGGATTAGAGATTGATAGAGGCGCTCGGCAGCCTTTTAATTCTGCTTTTTATCCGGAATCGACACAAAGCGGGGGGAAGGCAAGGTCGCTTTTCGCTCTCCCCCTGCACATTCCAGCCGACCATTACGCCTCTCTGCCTGTCTGTCTGTCTGTAGCATGGCTGTGGCCAACAACTGCGGTATAGTCACTGCCACGGCGCAGATTTGTACAAGCTGACATATCGTCGGCCAATTGATCAGTCGGATGTTTTGTGCTGCATAGTTCATCGAGTCAAGATCGCTGGTGGATGTACAAAATCAACGACAACCGTCTGGGATTATCGCAGTGAGGGGAGCCCTCGGATCTTCTTGTCGCTCCCATATTTTATTGCTGCTTTCAGTGTGTGAGGGGGGAAAAAAAAAAGGAGCGAGTCTTGAAGAATCTCTCACGGAGATGGATTGTTAACCCTTTGCCATGCGATCGGGGATGACTTGCTCTGTTTAAAAATGCTGCTCTGGATTCTGCTGCTGGAGATATCTCTTTGTTTTGCCACTGGAAACGTTACCAGAGACGTCTGCAAAGAAAGGTTGTGTTCTTGTAACGAGGTCGAGGGGGACCTGCACGTTGACTGTGGGAAAAAGGGATTCTCCAACCTGCAGCGTTTCTCGGCTCCGACGTCCCAGTTCTACCATCTGTTTCTTCACGGGAATTCTTTAACGAGGCTTTTCCCCAATGAGTTTGCCAACTTTTACAATGCCGTCAGTTTGCACATGGAGAACAATGGTCTGCACGAGATTGTGCCCGGCTCCTTCCTGGGGCTGCAGCTGGTGAAACGCTTGCACATTAATAACAACAAGATCAAGTCGTTCAGGAGACACACGTTCCTGGGACTTGATGACTTGGAGTATCTCCAGGCTGACTTCAACCTGCTCAGAGACATTGACCCCGGAGCTTTCAGGGACCTGAACAAGCTGGAGGTTTTAATTTTAAACGACAACCTGATTAGCACACTACCTACTAATGTGTTCCAGTATGTGCCCATCACGCACCTGGATCTGCGGGGGAACAGAGTTAAGACCTTGCCTTATGAGGGGGTCTTGGAACAGATCCCAGGCATAGCTGAGATTCTTTTGGAAGATAACCCATGGGATTGCAGTTGTGATCTGTTATCTCTAAAGGAGTGGCTAGAAAACATCCCAAAGAATGCCCTGATCGGCAGAGTCGTTTGTGAAGCTCCCACTAGACTCCAAGGAAATGATCTGAATGAAACGACAGAGCAAGAATTGTGCCCCTTAAAAAATGCAGTGGATTCCAGTTTGGCCGCCCCTCCTGCCCAAGATGAAACCTATGATCCTGGGCCAATCCCGACCCCCTTTAAAAGCAGTGGACAAGAAGATTCTGCCACTCCAGGCTCCTCAGTGAACGGGGGCACGAAAATCCCTGGGAACTGGCAAATAAAAACTCGGCCCACAGCTGTCATGTCGGAAATTTCTCATCTGAAACCACCTCATGCCTTTGCATGTCCAGCTGCCTGCAGTTGTGGGCAGCAAATTCTAGGGCCTGGATTGAAAGTCGACTGCAGCAACAAAAATGTCAAAAGCCTGGCTGACCTGGAGCCCAAACCCCTAAACGTACAGGAATTATTTCTGAGGGAGAACAAAATTCACACTATACGCAAATCCCACTTTGTGGATTATGGTAACCTAACTTTGCTGGATCTGGGAAACAACAACATAGGTATGGTGGAAAATAACACATTTCAGAATCTCACTGATCTCCGCTGGTTGTACATGGATAAGAACTGCATTGACACTCTCATGCCAGATAAATTCACTGGTCTGCAGAGCCTGGAATACTTAAATCTGGAATTTAACTTTATTCAGCTGATTCTTCCAAACACTTTTAATCCAATGCCTAATCTTAGGATCCTAATCCTAAACAATAATCTTCTTAAATCTCTGCCCGTGGATGTGTTTGCTGGTGTAAGTCTTTCAAAATTAAGTCTTCACAATAATTACTTTATGTATCTCCCAGTGGCTGGGGTATTGGATCAGCTCACGTCTATCATACAGATAGATCTACATGGCAACCAGTGGGACTGCTCCTGCAATAATGTGCCTTTCAAACAGTGGGCAGAGCGCCTTGGCCCAGAGGTAATTGTAAGTGATCTAAAATGTTATTTCCCAGAGGAGTTCTGGGGAAAAGATTTCAGGTTTCTTTCCAATGATATGATGTGCCCACTACTGTATGCAAAAATGTCCCCAACACTTAATTCCCTTCATAAAAATAGTACTGGCTCAGAAGAGACCAACACACGTCCCAATTCCTACCTAGAGACCAGCAGGGTGTCCATATCTGTGTTGGTCCCTGGACTTCTGCTGGTGTTTGTTACCTCTGCCTTTACAGTAGTTGGTATGCTCGTATTTATCCTTAGAAACAGAAAAAGATCGAAGAGAAGGGATGCCAACTCCTCTGCTTCTGAAATCAATTCCCTCCAGACAGTATGTGATTCTTCATACTGGCACAATGGACCCTATAATACAGATGGCACCCATAGAGTTTATGATTGTGGCTCCCACTCCTTGTCAGACTAGATGCGTTAGGGCGGGTTAAGGGCAGGGTGGTCCGGAGGGTTCGAGTGGAGGGAAACACTGCACCCTGATGCTATAACTTCTTAAATGGACGCAAATGTTTTTTGTGCATTGCTGTAACATTCGCTACAATTGTGCCATTTCCATGAAATAGGAATTGTTTCAAAGCTACCTTATTGTGAATAAAAAAACAAACAAAAAAAAACAAAACTGACATCTGTCAATACTGAAACGGTTTGTTAAAGAGACAGTTGCTAGGCGGCCTGTTGTGCTATTCACATGAGAAAGAATTGCGAATGTCAGAATATGCTACTTGGGGGTTGAAAGGCTGGAATGTGGGGGAATAACCATGCAGCATCTGCTCTCTGCTGGGCTGGTGCAAGAGGGTGAACGCTGTACGAAGGCATGAATGTAATGTATATAAGAGACTAACTAAACCAAGTGCTGCATGGCTCGCATGGATACAACGTACCCCAGGGTCGCTCAAGTGAACTGGAGATCACATCTGGGCACACCATCCCTTTTGACCCCCACAAGTCTCATCTTCTCCAGCTATCTCTATACACTAGTGGTATACTTAAAGTGCCATTGCTCTATCTTTTGTGATGGAATCGCAGTACTATCATACTTTTACTGTGAAAGAACCAATGTACTGTTTTATTTAAGACGTGTTTGCATGAATATTCAAATCAGTTTCCTTTTTTTAATTTCTTGACTTCCCATTCTTTTTTTTATTTGCAAAATATTCAGTGTTCCTTTAAATAACATATCTACCGATGCATTTTCATTTCTGAATGTACAATGATTTCTGAATTATGGTTACAGTGTAAGCAATCAAAGGTATTCCGGTTCAGACGAGCATGATGAGTTAATGTCATTTTGTCGCTTCAGAGAAGAGGCTTTATTTAAAAAAAAAAAAAAAAAAAAATGGAGGAGTGTAAACTAAATGGAAGAAATAATGTTGAAAATCAGTAATTATATTCAAAAAATTTTATAATGGCATATTTTTCAGTATTAAAGTGAAATGTTTCCAAATAATGGTTGTCACTGTCAGTTGCTGGGGTCATTTCATATTTTGGATCTAATTGGCTGGATCAGATTTGCAGATTATTAAACACACAGTTTGAGATTCCATCCCCAAACCCCTGCCTCCCTTTCCCTGGGATCTAAAAATCATAGGAAAAAGAATAAGTAATTTTTGGTATTGCAGATATAGCACTGGGGATGTATTTTTTTTTTCTTTCTTTTTTCTTTTTTTTGAAATTCATGTAATTGACTCACCATAGAGCAGTCTCATTAAGCAGATTCTAGATTTGAATCGTCAGCACTTCAAGCCCAGATGCAGCACAAATACTGGCAGTCTTGTCTGCAGACAATTTAGCATCAGCATCTGTAGAAAATATGAAAACTAATTAGAGAAATCGAGGATCCCAGAGGCTTTCTTTTTAATATTGCGACAGAATATATAAATAAATGGCTCTGCTTTTAAAGGCTTCTCTTTGGTTTCAGTTATCTTGCTGCAACAGTCACTGCATAAAGCAGACAAAAGCCATACAAGCAATACATGGAAACAAATATCTGTTTTATACCTGGAAGTGGTGGTTAATGGTTTCCTGCTGGCTGCCTGCAGCTATCTGGTATTATATTTGAATTGAAGGTGCTGCCATTTGTTAAGATTCAAATTTGACATACATGTTTCAATATGTGAATCATTTTTAACTGATTTGCATTCATTCTCCAAACGTCCCAATAGGCTTGGCCTGTGGTTCCCAGGTACAACTTCAAGGCTTTATCTGTTTGAGTTACAGCTGAATTGCAGGTCACTGTCAAGGGACAATCTCCATGTAATAAATCATAGTGATGTGTGATCTTTTCCAAATGAATTCCAATACACATGCCTTAGATGACAGGAAATAAAATCTATACACACAGACGAATACATTTGCTATTGACACGTCTATCCTAAAATTAATTTATAGTGCTTCTTGCAATTACCAAGGTTGGAAAATACAGGGCTGGATAGTTTGCTTTGATCAGGATTGTCTGTGGGAGAAAATAGGATGTGCTTCTGCTGCAAATTCAACATATTACAGTTTGTCACTATTGGATTCTGTCTAATTCTACTTATTCGGCTTCCTCCTGTTGCTCTCTTTAGTGCCATATTGAGTTACTGCAGTGCAGTATATCTGCAATCTTTTAATTCTTAACCACGATGTGAAAAGACCACATCACTACAATGGATCCGGGCTCACTGTGCTGTGGTTTGGGATGTTGATGCCCTTAGATTCAATTTTTTAAATAAAATAAATAAATTCTTAGATAAGAATAAAATAAGAATAGAATTATTCAGGTAGCACTAACAGGATTTTAGCTGTGTGCACAACAGGAAAAATATCTTGGTTAAATTTACACTCGATCATATGACATCTATCTTTATTATCTAGGTAAATGTCAGAGGCCTGGCTGAGATGGTGGCCATTACGTATTTCCTCTCTTTCACAGCTATGTCCTGGGAGTGCTATTTGTATTTCACTTGCATCATTCACTGTCATATATATTGCTGCTAGAATATAGAGACAATATTTACTTTGTATATAGAGAGAGAGAGAGAAAAGAGAAAGAGAGAGACAACATTAAAGTATTTGTCTAGCTATCTATCTGTATAAGATCTTTTATCTGGAATGCTTTGCGTCTGGCATTTTCCAGATAAGACAGCTTTCTGTAATTTGGATACCTCCATACCTTAAAGCTGCTAAAAATAATGGAAACATTAAATAAAGCCAAAATGTTTTTTTTTGCCTTCATTATAGATTCACACTGCTAAAATATAATATAATATTTAATTATTACAGAGAAAAAGGGAATCATTTATAAAAACTAGAATTATTTGCTTAAAATGTGCTCTATGGGAGATGGCCTTATTTTAATTTGGAGCTTTCTGGATAATAGGATCCCATTTCTGTCAATATATATATATATATATATATATATATATATATATATATATATATATATTGGCAACTGCACAACATTTCCCAGCATAGCAGATAATAAATGTGTGGCTCTGACAGCAGTAGGCCTTTATGTTCTTTATAGAAAATCTCGCCTGTGCACTGATCAAAGAATAATAGGCACTATACTGTAATAGGTACACCATAATATATAGGTTTAATATTGAGTGTGTTATTGACGTGAATTACAGACCTTATGTGCTTTGTGCTAACTAAAGAGAAAAACATTAGTGAATGATGGAATTTACTTACGCATTTACGCATTTAAGCATTTCTTGAATGTTGTCACATGGATGAAATAAAGACAGATTCATATTTTTTTTAATAGACGCTTCATGCCTGCCACTGACATTATTTTTAACAAAAACTGCACAAAAACATATTTAATGTTTAAAAAACAGCCTGACTATCCAAGAAGAAAAAGCAGGAATATCAAGTGCATATCTACTGTATATCCAGCTGTGCTTGGCTTGAGAAAATCCACAAACCGTGACTGAAACATTGACCAGAAAAAGAAGCTTTAGAATGTTTTAAGCAATGGCCATTCAGTGTTGTCTGTTAGTAAATATACTGTATATATTTTTGTTATGTCCATAATTGTAAAGACTTTCAAGACTTTTATTTAGTGATGGACGAATTTATTTGCCAGGCGCAAATTTGCGGTGAATTTTCGCATTTAGCTGCCGGCGAAAAAATTCACAAAATGGGCGCGAAAATTCGATGGCGAAAATTCACCGGTGTCAAAAACGAGACGCCGGTGCTGTTTCGTGAATTTTTTGCCTTTTCACAAATTTCACAGGAAATTCTCGAATTTTTCGGCAAATTCACCCATCACTACTTTTATTCACTCACCTGTGCTGTGATATATTTTATGCTTGTTAATTTGAATTACATTGAATTCCCACAATATCAAATTAAATTAAATGCTCTTGTATCTATCTATATAACCAGTAGCAACCTGCTATTAACATTATACTGTATTATACAGTTGCAGTAAATATGCGCACTTGCAAAACACTTGCATTGATAATGTAACGTGTTTCATTAGAAAGTTATTAACAGTACAGTAACACCAAAAAATGAAAATATCATGTTACTATAGTTCAAATAAACAAAATGCTGTTTAGCAATGGCAGAAATTGAAAAAAGGCTATATGACACAGGTTAAATAGTGGATCACAGATAACACCATTATGTTCTACAGAGCTTATCTGCTATCTGCTGAGTAACCTGAGCTTTTTCTCCTTTGAATGGCTGGCCATATTGCTACACAGCAGCTTATTTATATAAACAATAGTAGTGTTTCTGAAGCAAATGCAGCAGTTTTACCAGTGCAGGGCAACACTGCATTATATTTTTATTACTTTAAAACACTTTTATTTTTTGATGTTACTGTTCCTTTAAATTGGGAATTTTAGCCTGCTTAAAGGTGACATAGATCTGCATGCTAGGATAACAGCTTTTTCAATATTATTTTCAATATTGTTACATACACTGCACACTGGTGCAAACTATGAATTGCACAAAATATTTTTCAATGATGGGTCATTAAATATTTTTTAGGATTCATAAAATCTTTGCAAAGCAGAAGAAATTTTTGTGTTGCCTATAGTTTTACTGTTAAATTCTATTACATTATGCCTGTAAACTTTATGTTATTTTCTTCTTTTTTTGTTTAAATATCTCTTTCCTTTCACATCTGTCTCTCTGTATACTTATACCTTCATTACAGGACATGAATAAGTATGGTGTAGGCCCCCTTTTTTGGTTGAACTTTAGCTTAAAGGGATACTGTCATGGGAAAACATGTTTTTTCCAAAACACATCAGTTAATAGTGCTGCTCCAGCAGAATTCTGCACTAAAATCCATTTCTCAAAAGAGCAAACAGATTTTTTTTTATTCAATTTTGAAAATCTGACATGGGGCTAGACATTTTGTCAATTTCCCAGCTGCCCCATGTCATGTGACTTGTGTCTGCACTTTAGGAGAGAAATGCTTTCTGGCAGGCTGCTGTTTTTCCTTCTCAATGTAACTGAATGTGTCTCAGTGGGACATGGGTTTTTACTATTGAGTGTTGTTCTTAGATCTACCAGGCAGCTGTTATCTTGTATTAGGGAGCTGTTATCTGGCTACCTTCCCATTGTTCTGTTGTTAGGCTGCTGAGGGGGGGGGGGGGGGAAGGGAGGGGTGATATCACTCCAACTTGCAGTACAGCAGTAAAGAGTGATTGAAGTTTATCAGAACACAAGTCACATGACTTGGGGCAGCTGGGAAATTGACAATATGTCTAGCCGCATGTCAGATTTCAAAATTGAATATAAATATAATCTGTTTGCTCTTTTGAGAAATCTATTTCAGTGCAGAATTCTGCTGGAGCAGCACTATTAACTGATTCATTTTGAAGAAAAATGTTTTTCCCAAAAGTTGATTTCATTTTGTTTCATCGTGCCCTTAATTTTTGCTAAAGTTTTATTTTTTTTTATAATAGCTTCTTCTTTGACAGTTGTAATCCCATTTGCAGGGTATGGAACATTCAATAAATTATAATAAATTCAGTCTCTTAGTTTCAGCTCACTACTGCATAATTCAATAATATTTTATAATTGCCTCATCTCCGTGGCTATCTCTCATATTTGAACACTGGAAATAAAAAGTCCATATTCTCTTATCAATTCTCTCACCACTTCTCTCTTTGCATATCTAAAAACCAAGACTTAAATTTACTTTTGTGTTCTATAAATCTCTAGCAACATGCTAAGATTTATACATAGGTAAAATGTTGTTTATCTGAGGTGACAGCTGTTCTCACATTTCTAAATAGCATTGCACTTGTACAGGTACTTAATTCTCTATTTTAATGTAGGCCTCATATTCTTTATAACACAAAAGCTTTGACTCATATTTAAAATCTAACCATTTAAATTGCACTTAGTGAGCACAAGAGTTGTACTAGTGCTTAGTGATATCATATGTTTCATTGAAACAGTAGTAAATTTAGGGATATGAGAAGTAACCTCATAGTACCATGACACGTGTAAAAGAACTCAGCCAATGTTCTCCTGTCTTCATCCGTTCATTAAACTTTTCAATGATCCTTATAATTTACAATAGTGGATACATTTTTCCTATATATTGTCTCATTAACTAATTGTTGGTTATATCATAGAATCTTACATTTTCTGACTATTTTGGTAATATTTGACATGTATCTTAAAAAAAATAAAAAACAATATTTTCTTGTTTGCTAAGATTTTTTTTAACATTTTCTTGAAACTTTTTACTGTATTTTTTTAGAACTGTTATATTCTTACTGTAAAAAAAACACCTTTCCAAAGCCAAAAATTAAAATTGCTCATGCACCAACATGGCCGCTCATGCTGGGAGCTCCCTCCTGGTGCGGATGGCCTAGCGCTGGCGCTGAAAGGGGGCAATTTAACTACTGTCTGCAGGCTCTATTAGCCACACCTCTAGTTGGGGATAATATTTTTCCCAACAGGTGCCTTTCACAAGGATAAAAAAACATATCAACAAAATTGGTCAAATTGAAATGAAAAATATGTTGTAATGTATAAATGGGTTTACAAGTTTAAGTTATTGAATATAGCATCTTTGAAGGCTTATGTACACTATTTTGCTGGAAAAGTCATAAAATATTTTGAATAAATACTGTGTAGTTTGGACCTCAACTTCTAAATCATCTCATGCTTCTATTAGTGGGTTCTAAAAGGATACTTCTGCTTTCTGTAGTGTACTACAGCTTCTTTCTCTATGCCTCTTGTGACCTTTATTCTAAATTCACATGACTGAATTTAAAATATATAACCTTTAATATTCATTTCTATAAATAACTGTTTTCTGCTTTATATAGATGACCTTAAAGGAGTTACAATAAGCTTGTTTCAAATAAACATTTGATGTGCATTTTTAAAACAGCTATAGCTATGTATGGTGAAAATGGTCTATTACAATAACAGATATGCACAATCAACCCAAACACTATCTGTGCTCAATATTGATTCTTGTCCTGCTTATGTGAGTGCAATATCTATTGGATACCCTTATTGGTCCCTGAGAAAGGCCAAATTATGTTTCACAATCATTGGAACACCTATTAAACCATGTTTTACTGTTCTGTGGAACACACACTTAAGATAGAGCTTTATTTATTAACTTTATTTACTTGTGTTGATAGATAATCACATAGGCATTTGACTGATTTAAGGAGAGCTCTCCTGATATATATAATACCAAGGAGAGCACCATTGGTTCTTCCAACAAATTATAACTTGGTATTTGGCATTACTGTTTAGATGTACAATCCTCATTCACATGACAAATACTTCAGACAGTTTCATTCACTTAATGCTGTTACACAAGCATATCATGTAAGAATGTTAAGGGGTTATTTATTAAAGGTCGAGTTGATTTTACCCAAAAAATCTGAGATTTTTTTGAATCTTGGGGCAAAAAAAAAACATAAAATGTTCAGTTTTTTTTTTTAAAAAAAAAATAAAATAAAATTTTTCAAGATTTATTATACCCACGAACCTGGAAATAGTTAGAATCCTAAAATACTCCAGCTAAAACCTGTCGAGGTTAATGGCAGAGGTCCCTTCAACCATTTAAAGATGTTTGTAGCCTTCATGAAGTTCCTAAATCAATTTGAGTGATTCAAGTTTTTTTCCACCAAAAACTCGATTTTCAATATATGAAAAACATCAAAATAAATACATATACAGGCATTAGCAGTGTCATTCATGGCTTTGTTGCCACCATTTCTTTATACAGATGTGTTTATCAGACTTGGTTTCTTGAATGACTTTTGATAAATCAGTTAGCTTGGGCCCGGCAGAGGATTGAAGATTCAATTCTGTGCATGAATGAGAAATATAGACATACCTGCAAGAAATAGCAGATTAAAAATTGAATTTTACATTTAAATTTGAATTGTACTGTAAATATGAGTCAATCTAAGATTAAAATATGTCTTTGGGTACAATTGTCAATCAATGGTCTACTTTAGCTCTTGTTTCTTATTACATGCTTGATTAAGTAACCAAAAAACAAACAATGCCTTTTTGGTATATAAACAAAGTTGAATACACATTCATTAGAGAATCATTGCAGTTTCTGAACCAAAGCAATAACTGGTACTGTAGGTTGATGGTACTGCATTAAATGTAAATGGTTCCTGCCTTTTCATGATAGTTTGCCTTTAAGAGTTCTACATGTACAATTTCATCTTTGGTTTGATCCCTCTTTACATGAAAGCTGTACTTCGTTGGGTTTATCTGTAATTTGCTTTGCAGTCAGTAGATAGTAAAGTGCATTACAAGGGCTTAGCTTTCTATTTGAATGGACTCTTTTGCCATATTTATTGACAGTTACAGCCTTAGTACTGATATTTATAAAGAAGCAACATTTTATGCAGAGAGATGAAAACATAAACACTGAAAACTAGATTACTAAATCTAAATTTGCTAAAAAATTAACAAACAAAAGATCTGCATGATATTGGTCATATTATATATGATCTTCTGACATTGGTTATACCATTATGTATTTATGCAATAATAAACAATTGTGTAATAGGAAAATCGAGTAGCAAACCAGAATAAAGTTCAAATAAAGTACAATAAATGAAATTATTGGTAAGCAAGAAATATAATAATTCTTTTGGGTTACCACTCTAGTTATCACATAATATAATGTTTTATAATGCTAGACGTTTTAAAGTGTTTTGCCATTATTTTACAATATAAAGATGTATCCCTTTAAATTCCAATGGCAAAAATGAATATACGTACTGTGTATACAAATATTGTATCTATTTATTTATGCAGCAACCCCACACTGCTTGTACCAGAAGCTATCACATTACAAAGTATTAGTTTCTTTATGTTTTCCTCTCTTTTATCGAGAATTAATTCCCTTAGTATCAGTGAGTCCCAGTTATACCATATTTTATAAACATTCTAGACTGTATCCTTCTGCAATGCTGTAAAATATTCCATGCCTCGTATGTATTGTGTTATGTTTAATAATAAATTGCAGCTATTGACCTCTGCGGAAAACTAATCGGCTTAGGGGGAAAAAAATGTAATAGCGCCTTCTCAATAGTATAATGAAGATATGCAGAAAACATGTACAATCACTACTCTATAGACTCATACTGTCTGTTTCAATTATAATGCATAGAAAACATGAACCTTGCATGGGAAAACTATAGCTGAATTTCCAGTGTTTTGTTTGTTATTTGCTGTACTATAAAATAGTATGTGGGAATATCAGCAGAAACCTAAGCAGAACCTTTCATATCATGCTAGAATTACTGTGTATAATGCTTTTTGCAGACCGGGAGAAGCAATTTTCCTTTCTAGCCTCCTCACAAGGAAGTGAGCAGTACAATTTAGTATGGCTGGTCACAGCAAGACATGATAAGGGTAATTTGATCTTTTTGCAGCCAACTGGAAGAAGTATACAGAGTATCCAACTTCCCTCTAATTTCATTTTGGCCTTGTGCGTAAAATTATCTTTTGGGCACACTTATAGAAACATAGTGTTTGGGTTGGCACGAATAAATGTTTAATTATGTTTTCACATCAATTAATCAATTATAGGGAACACTGATTGTATTATATGTACACACACACAGACATATACAGTTAGTTCCATAAATATATGGAAAGAGACTTTTTTCTAATTTTGGTTCTGTACATTACCACAATAAATTTTAAATGAAACAACTCAAATGCAGTTGAACTACAGACTTTCAGCTTTAATTCAGTGGGTTGAACAAAAAGATTGAGTAACTAAAGCCTTTTTTTTAACATAATCACTTCATTTCAGTGGCTCAAATTCATTAAAATTCATTGTGGTAATGTACAGAAACAAAATGAGAAAAAAAGTTGTCTCTGTCCAAATATTTATGGACCTGTAGAGGCCCATTTATTAAAGTTGAATTCATCTAATTATTTTCTGAAAATACTCCAACCAAATCCGCACAGGTTTTTTTCCCTTCTTTAACAATACACTTTCCCAAAAATTTCCTGTGCGGGAAAAAACCCGAAAAAAAAGTGAAAAAAACCCCCGAATCGTACGAATTTTTCAGATTTTCCACCCGAAAACTAAGATTTTTTCCAGAAAACCAAGAAATTATTATATATATTATTGCACGAAACCCAGCACAGCTCAAGATATCTCTAGGACTTCTCCCATTGAAATATGCAACCTCGGCAGTTCTGAGATGCGGGATTTTCGGAAAAATTTATCTTCAGGTATAATAAATCCCAAAAAATTTGTGGGTTTTATTTCACTAAAAATTTGGATTTTATAGTAAAAATGTTTGGCATTCAGACTTTTTTAGGCAAAAATCTGAAGAAAATCAGTGTTTTCGGGCAGAAAATCTGAAAAATTTGTACGATTAGAATTTTTGTACGATTTTCATGATTTTTTTTTATTTTTTCCCCAAACTGGAATATATCGGTAAAATGTATTGAAAAATAATGGAATACATTTGGATACATTTTTCATAAATAACCCCCATGGTGTTATGTGTGTATTTAACTTAATGCTTTTATTGAGAAGGCAAGGTCTAGTCATCTATATCCAAGCTTGGGCTGGTGTTCATTTTCTTCTTCAAAATATGGCCCATGGTACTTTACCAGCAAGTGCAAGTAAAGAATTAAAACAATTAATGGCACATGGATGCCACTGACTTCAACTATGAACTGGATTTGCCTCTAGTTTTCCATTAAATGTTAAATGGTTTGTCATTAATATTTAGCCTGAGTTACATATCATTGTGAAAGTGAGTTTACAAACTCTGAACCAGTCCCACTACTAGGAAACTGACAGCCAACAACGATAAAGCTGGCCATAGATGCAAATATCCGATCGTACAATATCCTTCGATCAAAAAAAGTTAGCCAAGCCTATGGGGACCTTCCCCATATGCTAACATTGACTTCGGTAGCTTTTAGATGGCGAACTAGGGGGTCGAAGTTTTTTTAAAGAGACAGTACTATAAAATAGTATGTGGGAATATCAGCAGAAACCTAAGCAGAACCTTTCATATCATGCTAGAATTACTGTGTATAATGCTTTTTTTTTTCTTAATTTCTTTAACACGATTTTCTTTTTTACATGAATCTCAAAAAATGTGATCCTGAGATTGAATAAATGAACACCATAGTAGTAAAGTATGATCGTTTTAAAAATCTCCATTTGTTTTTTGGGTTTGAGAGACGCCTTTTAATTGTTGTCTGTCTCAATGTTGGTGCCATATTTATATTACCAATTACTTTTCCTTATTAAATTGTGTTTGATTGATAGTTGTTCTAGCAGAGAGTTACATGCTGTATTATTTTTGGAGAACTTTAACTATTCCTTACTGGCTATGTTGGCTAGTAAGAAGGGATAGGCGTATTTCTTCACCTTGTTTTGCCACAAAAATGATGCCCATAGAGTTGTATTGACTTTAATGGGCGTCTATGACATTTTGCCGGCGGCGAATTTTTGACAAAATGGGTCAAATTCGCCCATCCCTACTAGTAAGGAACAAGTTAGTTTTGCAGCTACACACATTTTTCTCCATTTACTGTTGTCAGATAAGTTATTTTTGCTTTTAAAACTTTATTTTCACTTGTTTTATGTATGCTTCCAATACACTTTCACTACTAAATGAGACATATTACCTGCCATTTATAAAATAGGCAAAAAATGATTGCTTATTCTGTTTGCAAAAAATGCTTATTTTGCATATATGTATACATGTATGGGCAGAAGTACCATATAGATAATCATGCATGTAAATCAGTAATTCATGTCCCATTTACTTGATACATAAGTAATGTCACCTTATATCAAAAAATTATTTTGTATTTTTTTCCTGGTTCTCAAAAGAACATGTTGCAATGAGATAAAGCCATTTCTGATAGCCCACATAATTTTACTATCAATATGCACTTTAATATGTTACGATTAGTCTTTGTAAGTAAAGCAATCAATCCTTGTGTTCTGTTTTTGCTTTTTTGAATGCTGCTTTACAACACTTGTACTATTTGGGCCCCATTTTCAATGCTTTTAGCTTCCATCCTATTAACTTTCTTACAACTGAGTGAATTCACAGAAGTTGGTCCTTAATGAACACATTGAGAATAGTAGTGGTTTAATATCTTTGTATAGGTCAACAATTTTTTTTCTTTGTGTTTGCTGAGAATGCAGCACTTTTTGTATTCAAGTTACCATCCTGAGATGTACACTTTCCTGAAGTTTAGCATCATTGTCAGTGTATATATATATTTATGCTTTGCAAAATACCTAATATTTTAGTGACCACTACATAATACACAATAGGTGTTTGTGTTAAGTGCTCAATTTTTTTAGGTTGACTAGAAACTACTACAGCTAATATAGAGTTGCTTCTGATCAACCATCAACAATCTGTGACATGAAATTGTTAATCAGCAAACTTTCATAACACATAATGCCAGGACATCTAGTCACACCAAACTTGCATCAGCTTTGCAGCCTCTCTGTTTGCAACAGAAGCTGAGCCTCTTCCTCTTATAATGATGGGGTCTGTAACACACTCCTCATGATGGTGACCAATGGTGACTGACACTAGTATATGTCAGACAAATACAATAGTCCTCTGCACTCAATATATTTAAGACAGAGACATTTTGTGCATACTGCTACTGAAAAATGCCTTACCCTTCAAGCAAAACAGGGATTGTTTGTCCATATATTGCAATATATTTAAGCTGGCCAACTACGTCAAAGTCATCCCATATCTGGCCAGTCCTACGCTCAATATAATTATTAAAGAATCAGATGAAAACTGAGCATAGGACTGGCCAGATATGGGATGACTTTGACGTAGCTGGCCAGCTTAAATATATTGCAATATTTGGACAAACAATCCCTGTTTGCTCAACCGATCCTATACATAAAGCTTGTTTATAGAAATTGTAATAGATTTTATGAATTAAACTAATATTTTTAGCAATCTAAATTAACATTACATAACATTTACATACATTCAAAATCTTCTAATTTGTAGGTGTCACTGCCCTCTTAATGTCATTACATTACAGCACTGGAAATCTACTGCCCTCATCAGTGGTAATGCAGCTGTGGGTGCCAGTGTGAGTTTTTGGAGTACATTCAACATAGATGGACAACAGAGCTAACGTAAAGATCCTAGATCTAATGAAAATGAGAGGAATTTAAAGTGTAACATTTTCTGTCATTGTAGAATTGTGAATTACTTTATTCAAATTACTTTAAAATTTATCATATGAACCATGATCTGCTTTTTTGTCAAACCTCTTTCTGCCCAATGTGTTACAGTATGTATGACTGTGTCAATAATAGCATGCAACTCCCAATCTGGTGAGACAAATCTTGTAATTGCCGTTTACCATCTTATACACTTCAATGCTGTGCTCATTTCTGCTTCACCTTATATTGGATCAATGTTCACTCAAGCTGTGCATGAATGCGTGCACACATGTTATGATTTGTATACATACACAATTCAGTCCTTTTTCCGATACAAACACTGAACTGATTGAATAGGTTTTTAAAAGAACACACACGTGATTTTTGCACACTGAAAGGGGGAATGTAAGTCTTTACTCTATGTAATATGGCTTTTGTGAACATGGAAAATATCTGATGACCTTATCAGACTGCACCAGTGCAAACGAAAAAGTTGTTGAGTCAAAAGAATGCACTACCTTGAAGCATTCTTTCAAAAATGCACAATTATTACAGTTGTCAAATGAAGAATAATATACATCAAATTAGTTATAGTTTTTATTTAAATTAAAAAATGAGGGATTTATATAATGTACATCTTGCATGGTATATTTCCTAAGGTTCTAGTTTATAGTTGGCACCAGACTCCATGAAAGAAAAATAATTTAAATAGTAATAGTGTTGTATAGGCCAGCCAATTACCATACTAACAACTGAGATAAAACATATGTTATGGGTGCATTTAGTTATCTCTGCAGAATATTTAGCTATCCCTGCAGAATACCAAATTTTTATAGATAAATCAAACCATGGGGGGTTAGCACAATATATTTTGCCAAATAAAAGAAGAAAGCTAAAAGTTATTCAGAGTGATTTGTTGTTGGAACAAAGAAAAACAGTACAGCTGCAAATTGTAAGGAAAAAGCACCATCAAAAGGCAAGCTTAAAACTGGAATTTTGATGTTGGTTTATTTTATGTATTTTGCTGAACCTTAGTTTTTATGTTTTAAAGAATTGTTACAAGTGTTCATTACAGTTAGGTGCAACACATACTTATATTTTTAAGGGATCAAAGAAATTGAATTGTAACTCAACTTGGCATATAATCGTTTTTTATGCAAGTGTCTTCTAGGGCCATTATACCCTTAAAATGTTCCATTACTTTAATGGAAAACTTATACTGAAATAGTTTTGTGATTTATCTATGTGACGTAAACACTTGAGCTGTTCAAGATGAATCCACATTTGTGTGATTCTGTTTTTGGATGTTTTTTTGAACAAAAATGGAGGCTTAGACAAGGTATATATATATATATATATATATACACCATGGGGGAGCACACCCTAACTTGTTTAGCAACTTGCATGGGTGCTGCTAAATAAGGTAAATACATTGACAAAGGGATTATTTGTGAAAAAAAATCAATATTTATTGAAAAAAATCAGATGTTTCAAACACCAAGGGGCATATTTATCAAGGGTCAAATTTTAAATAGAAAAAAGTTCAAAATTTGAATTCAAAAAGACCAACCAAAATTAAGTTTTTTTTAGTCAAATAGGTCTGTTTTCAAATGAATAGGTCCATATTTGGCCGAATTTTCCAAATAAAAAAAAAACATTTGATTTTTCAAAGTACACAAAAAAATAGCTTGAAATTCAAATTTTTTTCATTCAAAAATTCTCCTCAACCTTTGATAAATCTGCCCCTAACTGTGTTCTTTCTTAAGAGATCCATGAGAAAGAGCACAATATGTGTGTAAAACGTCTGGAGAACTTACAGGAAGGCAATCTTTCAATTTGAATAAAATAATTTTAATATTTATAGATTATTTCCTTTTTCTGTATAATGATAAAATATCACTTTATAATTGATCCCGGCTATGATATAATGCATCCTTATTGGGTGCAAAACAATTGTATTGGATTTAAAATCCCAGGATTCAAACATTCTGGATAACAGGTCCCAAATGCACACACATTTTACTGCTACATAGAATTGCATCAGTTCATTATCAAATCAGTTCATTATCAAACATCACAATCAGATCTTTATAAATCAATTCATTCTTTGAACAAATGTGAAGTTCATTCTTTTTTTATTTATTTATCAACTTTCCATACTGTCAAGAATTTTTTGTCTGGAATGATTTATTATATTTCTTTATGCAGTTTTGGGGTTCCTGCCATGTAATTCTAATTACAAATTATTCTTGATATAGATTTATATAAATAATTCAAATATGCAAATCCGAATACAATTAGGGGCAGATTTATCAAGGTTCGAATTTCAAAGTAATGGGAGTTTCGAAATTCGAATTAAAAAAGTACAATCAAAATTTATCCAAAAAAAAAAATCTAGTTTTTTTTGGGTGATTGGTCTGTTTTTGAATCGAATTTGAATCATACAAATCGAAGTAACAGCGCATTAGATCAAATTAGATTCAAAGATTTTCCAAAAAAAAACCCTTCGATTTTTCGAACCAATTGACTCCAAATAGGTTCTAGGAGGTCCCCCATAGGCTAAAACGGCAATTCTGCATGTTTTAGATGGTGAATGGTCAAAGTTGAATTTTCAACTTTACATGATAAATTTCGATATTCACATGTTTTAATTTTTTTTAAATTCAAACTGAATATGCACTTTTCATATATGAAATTTGAATATTTTTAATTCAAATTTTCACTTCGACCTTTGATAAATCTGCCCCATAATAATGATTCAAGCATGAATTTATTAGATCAAAATGCATTAAATATATATAAATAAATATATATATAATATATTATCCCTGCAGCTGAATGCCGACACAGCACGTATATAGGCCTGGGTGCAAAAAGTTCAAGCAATTGATTGTAAGCACATCAAAGGCTCGCACTCACAGGTCTTATTAATGAAAAAATGTGTTTATTAGGCAAAAAACAACTAACTTTTCAGCTAAAACACTAGCCTTTATCAAAGTGTTAAAACAAAATGACTGCAACCATTAAAGCATTTAACCAAAACTATTTTGGTTGCAGTCATTTTGTTTTAACACTTTGATAAAGGAGCAGTGCTAGCGTTATATATTGTTGATTATATAGCACTTTTGTAGTACTGGATACCCCTATAATAAACTTCTTTTAACTAAAGAAAACTAAAGTGCTATGGGGAAAATGTAGTAAGAATCTTAACATAATTTGCATAAATAAGAAGAAAAATTGCTTCTAAAAATGTAATAGTGTTCATTAGACAGCTATTACATTGGGAATTATAATTGCACATTTTAAGGCCTACTTAATGGTGGCGTGTTCTTTTCCTGCAAAGTAATGTTATTATAAACACTGCACTGTGCAAACTATTAAATTCACAATCTTTCTTCCACTGTCTGATTGGGTCCTGTTAATCCTTTCTGTAAAATAAACCTTCTTTGCACATATATTTGCAATTCTCATATATGTTCAATTGATGAAGTGACCATATGCATTGTACAACGATATTGGTCAGCATTGTCTGCCAAACACACAAATACTGAAAGTCTTCACAATTTTATTGATACATGTATGGCCTCCTTTAGCTTTGTGTCTCAGTATATATAATACATAACTGCAGAAGAAGTGTATATAGGCACTTGACAGGTAAATAAATATTAGTATTCAGATTTCAAATAACAGATAAAGACACTTTACAGAGGCTCCTTTACAAGTGTTTGGAGGAGTGTTATGTTCTTGATGAAAACTCTTTTGAGGTTATATAATAAAAGGCACTAAGCTTGCCGAGGTGTATTAGTAACCCATAGCAACCAATCAGCAGCCAGCATTTACTGGTCATCTGTTTTAAAGCAAACATCTTATTGGTTGCTATGTGTTACTGCTCCTGGGCCCTTTATTACATATGAGGGTTTGTATGTTCATATGCTTGATCAATTGAGAACTTTATCATCAGCTTGATTGCTGCACTTTTGCCAAAATGTTCTTTATTTTTGATACTTATCATTTAAAAGTTTCACTAGTTTGAAGCAGAAATGTATCACTTTTTATACATGGGGTTCTACTTTTATAAAGAAATGACAAGTTTCATAAATACAAGACCAAACTGAAATCGTATGGAGTCGCTGTGACAGGTGAGTGAAGAAGCTCATCTACAATGTTAAAAATTGCCAGTTCAAAAGTTATCTATTAGTATTGTATTTAATTTCCAGTTACTTTTTTTAGGTTTGTATAAGCTTGACATTTTTTATCATATTTACAATAAATACTTGTCACAATCGGCACCCTAAATCCAGAACCAGTGCTAGGCTCCTTGGTCTCGCTCTTGCTTCTGCCTTTAACAGCCGCCTTTCCTTTTGGGAGGAGCCCTCAGCTAATTGGATGCCGCCAGGTCTTAATAAGACAGGAGCCAAGCAAAAGGTTCTGGACAAGCAAAGGGGCACGATCGTTAGCAATATTTTGGACGGAAAGTACAGTTCAGATGTAGACAAAAGCATAGTCAGACATGCCAGGTCGGTGCGGGCAGAATTCAAGCGAGGTCAGACAAGCTGGGTTGGTGCGGGCAGAATACTAGCATAGTCGAACAGGCAAAGGTCAAAACCGTGAAGACATTCAGAATGGTCAGCCAGGAAAAGGTCAGGATAACGGAGTTCAGAATGGTCAGGCAGGCACAGGTATAGCAGAGTTAAAATGGTCAGACAGGCAGGAATCACAACAGGAATCAACACTAATAGCACCCAGGAACTCTAAAGCAAAACCTACAATGGGCAATTACCGTATATACTCGCGTATAAGCCGAGTTTTTCAGCACCCAAAATGTGCTGAAAAACTCGACCTCGGCTTATACGCGGGTCATACCGTAGCAACAGTAGCCAATCCCTCACCGGCCGCAGATACGCTCCTTCCGCGGCCCCAACACACCTCCCTCTCCCATAGCGCAGGAATGTCTGTGTGATCGCCGCCCGGAGCAGGTCCAGGAGCTCCAGGCGGCGCGTCCTTCCCTGCCGGCAGGGAAGGACGCGCCGCCCGGAGCTCCTGGACCTGCTCCGGGCGGCGATCACACAGACAGTCACAGACAGTCCTGCGCTATGGGAGAGGGAGGTGTGTTGAGGAGCGTACGGTACCTTTTTTCTGCTTTCCTAGGTGCAGCACCTCATTGATCTTCTGAGCAGCCATGACAGCTGGGAGGTCACAGGGAAAACAAGTGGCAATTGTCCAGCTAATAGTTCTGACTCTTTTACGGTAAATCGTTTTAGATAGATTTCTATGCCATAAAAGATGATTACACATTTACACATTCACATTTTGAAATCTGACATGGGGCCCCTAGGCTTATACATGAGTCAATACATTTTTCCAGTTTTCTTAGGTAAATTAGGTACCTCGGCTTATACACGGGTCGGCTTATACACGAGTATATACGGTAGTTAAATACTGAAATATTTGAATTTCGCGCCACCAGGTGCGAAGATGTCACGCGGCCAGCATGTAAACCCGGAAGTGCACGGCCGCGCGCGCAATAGAGAACCCGGCGCAAAGGAGAGAGGTCTAGGGAAGCGGACATCCCCGCCAGGCCCTAGTCCCCGCTTGACCACCAGGGTGAGTCTTCACAATACTGTTTTTAATTGCATTTTACTAAGAGTGAAGAGCAAATCTGTCCATTTTGCTTTCCTGAAAAATCTGTGAAACAAAGAATAACTGTGAAATGCATTGAAATCAATAGGTGTATTTCAGTTTTTCTTTTCATGCAAATACATGGACAATTATATATTTGGTTATATATATTTTGGAAATTATTGTGCTGACTTTTTTAGCACTTGTCAATTGCTACTAATTCAATAGCCACTTATTCATAGTGTGATATCAGGCACTTTGGAACAAAGACATCCTTCCTTTCATGTATCTGAATTGAATCCAATCTTCCAATCCTCAACCCAATTCCCTATTTTTTTTTTCAGATTCCTCTGTAGATTGAGCAGCTCTACTCATGATCTTGCATAATTAGGTTTCATTTGCCATAATGCTTTTAATATCTACTTCAATGTCATAACATTTCAAGGGCATAACTGCATCACAGAGACGCATGGTAATAAACGTTCAAAATACAGTACAAAAAACAGTTTCAGACAGTATTCGGCTTTTAAAGGGATACTGTCGTGGAAAAAAATGTTTTTTACAAAATGTATCAGTTAATAGTGCTACTACAGCAGAATCCTGCATTAAAATCTGTTTTTCAAAACAAGAAATGGATTTTTTTATATCTAATTTTAAAATTTGCTATGGGGCTAGACATTTTGACATTTCCCAGCTGCCCTCAGGTCATGTGACTTGTGCTCTGATAAACTTCAGTCACACTTTACTGCTGCACTGCAAGTTGGAGTGATGTCATTACCCCTCCCTCCTACAAGCTGCTGTAATGTAAATAGAGCCTTGTCTGATGAGCCTGTCAATTGAACAATAGGCAGGAATCAAGATAAGCTCCCACTGACACCACTTCAGAAGGACTGAAATTAGATAGTCCTGTGATCCCTGCCCCCACTTACGTTTCAAAAATAAATATATATATATATATATATATAAAAATACACCTATTAATTTACAAAATGTATCAGTTAATAGTGCTACTACAGCAGAATCCTGCATTAAAATCTGTTTTTCAAAACAAGAAATGGATTTTTTTATATCTAATTTTAAAATTTGCTATGGGGCTAGACATTTTGACATTTCCCAGCTGCCCTCAGGTCATGTGACTTGTGCTCTGATAAACTTCAGTCACACTTTACTGCTGCACTGCAAGTTGGAGTGATGTCATTACCCCTCCCTCCTACAAGCTGCTGTAATGTAAATAGAGCCTTGTCTGATGAGCCTGTCAATTGAACAATAGGCAGGAATCAAGATAAGCTCCCACTGACACCACTTCAGAAGGACTGAAATTAGATAGTCCTGTGATCCCTGCCCCCACTTACGTTTCAAAAATAAATATATATATATATATATATATATATATATATATATATATATATATATATATATCTATATATATACACACACACAATTAATTTTGGGCACTGGAAAAAATATTTTATATAGATAGTTTATTTAAATTTGTTTACACAAAAATGAAACACAGGAGTACACTCCCAGGACTGATGACAGGGAATAGAAAAAAGGATAAAATAAGGACATACTTGAAAACCAGGAAAACTTAGGAGGAAGTCTAGGAAGGGTTAAAATAGCTCATGAAAAGGAGGCAGTAAGTAGTTAATGAAAAAAGAAGTATTGCAGGCAGGAAAGGAGCGCAGTGTGTGTGAGGTGGATAGCAGAGGGGACTCACAGCTCCTTTACCACCAGTAAAACAAACTAGGAAGGTGGCAAGGAGAGAAAGTTCCCCCCTTCAAAGGAAAGCAAAGAACAAACTTACAGAACTGCAGGAGCTTTGATAGTGTCTGTGGGAGGAGGGGCTGCTAGTGCAGCTGTAGAGCAGGACGTAGGAAAGTGAAAGTAATTGCTTCCCTGCAAACCATATGACCTCTCTCCTCCAAACATCACACGCATAGGCAGAGAGGGGAGGGGGAGTGTACAGCTGGATTCTCATGTCGTAGTGCGAACTGGCTTTTCATTACAGAGTGGCTGCCTCCAAGCACACAGGTAATGCTGTGCCTGCTGTTAGAGCAGCACAGGATGAATGTGTAATGAGCAGAAATGGAAGCCCCCATGACAAAATACAAACTAAAATAACTTATGCATGGATTTGTGGATTAACATTTTATTTGCCAGACAGTGTTTATGGATGTGTGTTTTTTATAAAAATGCAAAAAAAAAAAAGTTTAAAATGACGACAGATTCCCTTTAACCATTTTTTCTATCTTCAATTATATGATGTTCATGCTGCATACTATACAATCCTTCTGAATCATTTACATTGATAATATTCATTGCATTTATTTCATATGTTTTTCAGTCCACACAATTGAGTTCAATTTGTGGTTATTTATTCCATATTGACTTCCGCTATAATTGAATTGCATTTTGTGAATTAGCAACATATTAAGTATTTCAATATACAAGATGAACCATTTGTAAAAAATGATTAAATGCTTGATAAAAATGTCATATATTTTTTTTGCAACAATTGTTGTTCCAGTTCTTAAAAAATAGATTGCTAATTAACTAGCACTGCAGGAAATGGTTTGTTAAGATATAGATATAGAAGATACACGGGGCAAATTTACTAAAGGGTGAATTTTCGCTTTGGGAAACTTTGCGCAACTTCGTCAAACATTATAATCACATATACACATATTTATTAAAATGCTGGCGGAACTTCATCACCTTTTATTAAATTGGTGATGTCCCTGGGAATTGTCATTTTGGTAAATTTTCACTTAAAAAGCCCACTTCGCCCTTTAGTTAATCGTCCCCATTGTGTGATATACCAGGAATGTATTACATTAAAAGCAAATTAATTCACTTCATATTCATTTTGGGTCAGTCGAAATTGTTTACAAGAAGTTTGTCTATTTGATTTTACCCCACAACCACATTGGGTGTGGTCATTTTTTTTTAAAGTGTTACAGAATTAGCTCATGCCATATTTGAATTTGAATTTCCAATGAAAATGTAATTGCTTTTTTTTGTATTTTGAACCTGTGAGTGTCATTTTCTGCAGGTTGTGGCAATAGTTTATCGAGTACATCTTGATGGGACCTCCATGGGACTTGGGTGTTTCCAGATAAGGGGGCTTACTTAAAGTAAATGACAAAATGAACCAAATATTAACAAATCTTTAATAGGCTATTTATGGAATAATGGAACCCCTAATTTAAAATATGAGAATATTGTAAGTCCTCTTGAAGATCCATAACTATATAAAAACACAAGTCTGAATGCTTTGATACATGCTATGGAACTCTGAAGTTACTGATAATATCCTTATAATAGGGGGCATTAGGTTGCACATTCTTTTCTATATATCACAAATTACATTTTTACTAACTGATGACATCACTAAGCACAGATTATAAGGATATAATTTACAGGATATTCATGGCTCCTGTGTCAAAAAAAAAATAGATAGATAGAAAAATATCCTGTAAATCCTTCATAGATAATATCATATACATTTAAATTATGTTACAAGTATTATTAGACATATTATCAAATACTATGTAAGTAGTAGTGCTGTGCAGGTAGAGGAAAAAACTAGACCCACACACAACTCCTCCCATATAGACCGGCGTCGACCCGCCGATGATGTCACAAAAGGAGCAGGGTAAACGCGCAATATAAAAAAGAATGTCAGAAGCAGGAAGCCTGCAGTGTATGGTCGCTGCAAGGAGAGCAGGAAGAAGAGATCAACCCAAACCCGCAAAAGATGTGCTGAGATGGGCTCGAACCTGCTCGACCTGCAGGTAAACCAACAGGTACCACGGTTATTGAACCGGCATGAATATCACTTATAAGTAGCACTATTTGCATAAAAATACACATACATACATATAAATAACAGTGTGACAAATGTATAGAAACAGGTGAGATTAAAAAGACACTAGAGACAAAACTGATTTAGCTTCAGGGAACAGGCATCACAAATTCCATCATGAGACCTACAAGGCAATTAAATTCCTAGCAGGATCAATACCACTAAACAACTTAATTTGCTAAACAAAAATCTGATATTTTAAAGTTATCTAATGACTCTAATGAATCAGCAGTTACGTCATCTGTAGGCGTGAAATTCCACAGCTTTAAAGACATTGTTCTAAAGAACCAAATCAATAAATTACTATCAAAAGATCAATCTCTTCCTCTACTCAAAAGGTAGGGCCTTATGTCACTTGCCTACTCCTGACAATAAATATTTCCCCAAAGAGTCCCTCTACTCACAAACATCACAACCTTTCCTTCATAGCTCAAGCCCTCCATTGCTTAATTTAGTCCTCCTTTTTCCATTTTTTTTCCCGTATACACCCCATGCACTAGATCAGGGAGGAGATGCAGTTTCTTATTGTAATGTAATATATTCAAATATCTCTGCTACTCCACCATTAGTATTAAAAATAGTCTCATGGTTTATGTTCTTTAATGCTTCTTCCAAAAATAAAAGTCTTAGGAGCCGATTCACTAAAGGTCGAAAAAGTGAGTGTTATTTGTAGCATGTCAAATGATATCACTTCTAATATTTTTAGAATTAATGATCGATTCACTAAAAGTTCACTTGTCTAACTTAAGAAGTGATATTTTTACGTTCATTTTAGCTGAATTGTGTGGTATTTTATAGTATGCGTTATTTTGTGCTATATTTTAAGGCAATTGATATTGTCACACATTAGTGCAAACTATGCACCTAAGACATTCAGGATGCCACTGGCAGAGTAGAAGTCTCTTTTTACAGTATTCTAATCATTCCTTTCCCTGGGAAACTCAATATAGTTCCATGACAGAACGTAGTGCATTTTGGATCAGCCCAAGGTATCATGAAAATGTGTTAGTGGCTGTAGGTAAGTCTGCAGTTCCTCATAAAGGTCTTTAATTGCTGCCCTACAACTCTGCACTACATCTTCCTTTATCAATCCATGTGATGTTGTTTAGAAACGCCTACTCCAAAATTTCACAGTAATTATCGCACTATTTTATACTTTTATCGCTTAAAGGAGAAGGAAAGCTTTACAAATAAAACCTCTGTGATTTGTTTGTCCTAGACTCTTCTCCTGAGATGCCAACATATAAACTTTAAATTCACTACCCTTCTCATGCACAGTTACTTGCAAAATCCCCACTGTTATTCAGTTTGGCGCCACCATATTGAGCTGTCTGTGTCACTTCCCCTCCCCTGCTGTAGCGATACTGAGCACAGGCAAGAAATTGACCCCGTGGCATGTTGTTTTGAACAAGTTATAAAATGAATGCTGCATTAGCACAGACCTCAGTCAGACAGACCCAAACGCTTCCATTTGCTTGTCCCCTCACTGACACTGAGCTTTCCTTTGCTTCAGTGTGTATCTAGGCAACCGGGAAACATTAATCTTATTGGCGTGTGAGAGGATGCAGGTCTTCACATGGAAGAAAGAAGAATGTAGCGCACTTGCGCAGGGCACGTCTGACCATAACTGCGCATGCGTGTGCCCTGAATAGACTAAAAAAATAGAATTTTTGTACTGCAGCAGGGCTATACTTTTTAGAACAGTTTGACACTTATTTTAAAAGCGATTAAAGCTCTATAATTACTGAGAAACTGCATGAAGAAATGACTGCTGGTATGTATATCCACATATAATGGGCAATTATTAGAGCTTAATTTAATTTTAGTGCTTCCTTCTCCTTTAAAAGATGTTAATAATGCGTTAGGATTAATTCTATTCTATAAATATCGGAATGCGATTAGAATAGCACTATGCAGAAATGTAGTATTAACGCTTGCGATATGTCTCTTAGCGCATGCGAAAATACTTTGATGAACCACACTTAGTCACCTCTACTGATGTGTCTTAAATAACGCAGACATCTGTACATTAAGGATTATCGACCTTTTGTGGATCAGCCCTTTAGTTTCTAATATACAATGTTATACTGTATGTTATTTTCAGGATAAGTTTCCAACCACTTTTGTATATTCTCCAACTGCAAAATTACTTAGTACCAACTTACTTTCTCATAAAAACAAGTTAGTCTATCTTTCCATGGTGTGCCTTTGTAAAACAATATGGACAGTGTGTCAACACTATTCAGACGCCCATTGACTTTAACGCCAGTGTCAAAATTGACGCGAGTGACTTTTCAATCAATTTAGATTTTCACGTTTTTTTCGCAATTTTTTTGTCGAAACAAAATGGGAGAAATTCGCCAATCACTACTGACCAGCTGGAAGCGAAACGGGAGAAATTCGCCCATCACTACTGACCAGCTGGGTCTGATTAGCCTTAGGTAGCTAATCAGGAGCCCATAAATCCCAGGCTGGCTCTGGGGAACTTTGACTAAGAGAGACAGGGAAAGAGTCTGGTATCCTGCCACTAAGGATCCTATGTACCTGTGCACACACAGTAACTGGCATGGAAGGTCTGTAATTTGACTGCCTTTTTGTTGTTATTACTTATACTTAATGATGGGCGAATCACATTGAAGTCAATGGGAGTCAAATTAATTTTGAAACACGTCAATTAAAAAAAAAATTAAAGTCATTGGGCGTCCGAATAATTTTGACGTGCGACAAATTTTATCCGACAATTTTTTTGACTCTCTGGATTTTTCGCCGGAGAATTATCGCTGCAGTTTAGTGAATTTATTCGCTGACGGCAAAACGAGAAAATTTGCCGCGAATTTGTTTCTGTCAAATCTATTCATCCATCACTACATATACTGCTGCTGAAAGTCATTTCAGTTGTTTTTGAAAAGAAAACTGCCTTTATTTTTACCTGTTTGCTGCTGGCTTGGAATAAAAGCAGTTTTTCTTTAAGAGACTTTTGCTGTCCTGACGCTTACTCTGTGGGAAACTGTCATGAGCACACATAGCAAATAAATGTCTATGCAGCTAATATATTCTGAGATAATAGTTGCATACTATTGGGTTCGGGGCTCAGGCCTGTAGTTACATAGTTAACTCAGGTTGAAAAAAACAAAGTCCATCAAGTTCAACCCCTCCAAATGAAACCCAGCATCCATACACATACCCCTCCATACCTTCACATAAATTACTGTATATATACCCATATCTATACTAACTATAGAGTTCAGTATCACAAAAGCCTTGGATATTATATCTGTCCAAGAAATGATACAAGCCACTCTTAAACTCATTAACAGAATCAGCCATCACAACATCACAAGTTCTCACTGTGAAGAACCACCTATGCTGCTTCAAATGAAAGTTCTTTTCTTCTAGCCTGAGGGGTGGCCTCTGGTGATCTTCTTAATGGGTAAATTTACTTGTAAAGTGTAATCATGTCCTCTTGCAATCGGCTTTTTTCCAGGAAAAACAACCCCAACCTTGATAGTCTACCCTCATAATTTAAGTCTTCCATCCCGCACTCTCTTCAGTTCATCTATATCCCTCTTAAGGACTGGAGTCCAGCATACTTCAGGAGAGGCATAATTATGTTTTCATCAATTGAATTAATGCCATTTTTTATGCAAGACAGAACTTTATTTGCTTTAGTAGCCACAGAATGACACTGCCCAGAATTAGACAACTTGTTATCTACAAAAACCCCTAGATCCTTCTCATTTAAGGAAACTCCCAACACACTGCCATTTAGTGTATAACTTGCATTTATATTATTTTTGCCAACGTGCATAACCTTGCATTTATCAATATTGAACCTCATTTTCAAGTTTGCTGCCCAGTTTTCCAACTTAGTTAAATCACTCTGCAAAGTGGCAGCATCCTGCATGGAACCTATAGTTCTGCACAATTTGGTAGCATCAGCAAAAATACAGATGATGAAGCCACTTGGATGAGTGTGTTAAATGCGTCATTACTCAGGATTAATTGAAGAAACTGTGTTATCGAAAGTCATTGTAACTAATTTAATGCATTTAACCTTTTCATTAGCATACCAAAGCACCATTGTTCACAATGGTGAATGCTTAAATTAGAGGGGATTCTGTGACACAATTTTCTGTGTTAAATGGGATGGGGTTTTCTGTGTTAAGTGGGATACATGGGTTTAGTTATTCTGTGTCAAACACACAAACAAACAAGTGGCTTCATCTGTAGAAACAGTACTTTCAATGCCCACCTCCAGGTCATTAATAAACAGGTTGAAAAGCAAAGGACAGAGCCCTGCGGTACTCCACTAACAACACTGGTCCAATTAGAAAGTGTTCCATTTACCACCACTCTTTGTAATCTATTTTCAGCCAGTTCTCTATCCTGGTACAAATACTATGTTCCAGGCAAACATTTCTTAATTTAACCAGAGCTTCTGTGTGTCACTGTATTGAATGTTTTTTTTTTTTTAAACAGATTTTACAAAAATAATACAATACCATAGATATAAATAGATAGAAAAGTGAAAAGAAAAAGAGAATAAAATAGAGTAGAATAAGAATATATAAGACCCAAGCTATCTCGTAGCTGTTTGCATCCGAAATCCACTTGCTACACCCGCGGGCCATCTCCTAAACCTTCAGGGTTACTTGGACCAATTACAAATTTTATTACTCCAACTAACTCACTTACCCCATCCCCAGGACATTCCTATCTATACTCAGAAGGATCCTCCCTTTAATTCTCTTTCAGCCTGAAGTCCCTTTTATCTCGATTTATTTATAAACCTAACCCATGGTTCCCAGATGTCCCAGTATTTAGCACTCTTGTTATGAATAATATGTGTTATTTCTTCCATCTTCCTAGTATGCACTACTACCTGCTGCCACTCCATGCTGCTTGGTGAAACTGTCTTCCTCCAATGTCTTGAGATTATTGACCTAGCCGCATCCAGCAAATGTAAGGTAAGTGGGTCCCTTAATAAACCCTTTTTATCAATATCTAGGCTTAACAGAATCAAAGGGACACCTTCCATCGACAAATTGGTGTTCGTTATTTCTTTTACTACTTTCAAGATTTTACCCCAATAATCTTGCAAATCCTTATACTTACACCATATGTGCGCGTGTCCCCCCTCTCCCTACCACATCTCCAACATAAATCTGTGAGTTCAGGATACATCCTATTCAACTTAGTTGGTGTGAGGTGCCATCTAGTAACTATTTTGAAATTCATTTCCCTCACTCTTGCCGCTCTAGATGATTTGTGGGCTTGTAACAGGATCTTATTCCACATCTCGGGGGGGATCTTAATATCCAAGTCTTTTCCCCATTCCCTGAGAGCTGTGTCTTTGCCCAGAGAAATATTTTATAATAAAAGTTTATATATAATAGATATTGCTTTGTTAGTGACCTCTTTACTTTCCAATAATTTTTCCCATTTGGTCAGTTCTCTATCCCAATCTTCCTCTTTAAATTTATAAATATAATATTGCAATTGGCAGTAGTTCCATGCATCTCTAACATGATTTCCCCATTTCTTTTGAATTTCTTTTAATTTCATTTTATTATTTTCCAGAAAATCACTGATTCTTGTTGGTCTCCCCTCAAGTACCCGCCAATCCCTGAAGGCTCCACTCTCCAAACTGGGTATAAATGAAATGTTGTGTATTAAGGGTTGTAATATAAAGGGCGTTTTAATCAGGTTCATCTTTATTCTGTTGCTATACCAAATCCTAAGTATGGGAGCTATTAGAGGGTGGGCCTTCACCCTATCCGGTATACTTTTGGGTTCACACCATAAAAAATTTAACAAAGGTATCCCTGCCCACTGATGTTCTAGAACTGCCCACTCTTTCTTCCTTTCCTCTCCTGCCCATTGTTTTATACGTGTTAAATGGATTGAAATATAGTATAACCAGGCATCTGGAATAGCTAACCCTCCTCTATCTAATGGTAATATTAGTTGTCTATATTGGATCCTAGCCTGTTTGCCATTCCAAATAAATTTTATAAACAAGGATTTAATTTTCTTGAAAAAAACAGCTGGTAATCTAATTGGCAGAACTTGTAGATAGTAGTTCAGTTTAGGCATCAGGAACATTTTCAATGCTTGTACTCTCCCCATCCATGACAGGTTTATTTTATTCCATTTATTTACCTTGTCCTGTAGTATTGTCAATAAGGGGAAAAAATTACTGTTATATAGATCGGACATATTTGGAGTTATATTGTCACCCAAGTATCTAATACTATGATTTGCCTTTTTAAAGGGAAAGTTGTTTGTTAACCTCTCCATTATATTTTCTGGGGTATTGATATTCAGAATTTGGGATTTTGTAAGGTTAACCTTAAAGTTTAAAAGGGGTCCAAAATATTCTATAAGTGTTAGAAGGCTAGGTAGGGAGGACATCGGATTAGAGACGAAAATTAGCATATCATCAGCGAAGGCTATTGTCTTATACTCTTTATCTCCAAACTTCATTCCCCCTATATTTGCCTCCAATCTGATATGTGACAATAGTGTCTCAATCACCAAAATGAATAACAGTGGTGATAGCGGACAGCCCTACCTGGTTCCATTGCAGATATATACTAGGTCAGATAGTTTACCATTCACTTTAACTCTTGCATATGGATCTTTATAGAGAGCTAAAATGCGATTTATAGTAATCTCCCCTATTCCAAATCCTCTCAGTACTTTTTCCAAGAACGGCCAACCCACTCTATCAAATGCCTTTTCAGCATCTGTTGTAACAAGTATTATTGGAGGTTGTAGTTTGTGCCCATCTATTTGCCCTATTTTCAATAATGATAAGATTTTATAGATATTATCTTTTCCCTCCCTTTTAGGTATAAACCCAGCCTGGTCGTCATGAATTAAATCCGGTAAGTATTTTTTCAATCGGTTTGCTATTATTTTAGCGTATATTTTTAAATCTATGTTTATTAGGGAGATTGGCCTGTAGCTTTCACAAAGCTGGGGATCTTTCCCCTCTTTTGGGATAATAGTGATGTTAGCTTCTTTTGCCTGTTTATGAAACCCACATGTTCGATCAATAGTATTATAATAGGAACACATTAAGGGTATTAGTTCTGTTTTATACGTTTTATAGTACAGTGCACTGAAACCATCTGGACCCGGACTCTTTTCCACGGCCAATGATTCTATGGTGTCACTTATTTCTTGAGCTGTAAAAGATGAGTCCAGTATATTTCTGTCTTTCACTCTTAAAGATGGTAATTGAGCTTCCCCTATAAATTTATCCATTTCCTCTAATTTATCTTTATGGTCAACCCCTTCCTGTAGTCTATATAATTAGTGATGGGCGAATTTATTCGCCAGGCGTGAATTCTCGGTGAATTTGCGCGATACGCCGTCAGCGAATAAAAACGGGCACTGGCGTCAAAAACGAGATGCAGGCGCCGGCACCGTTTTGCGAATTTTTCGCTGTTTCGCAAATTCCGCGCGAAATTCGCAAATTTTTTGGCGAATCGAAACGGCGCAAATTCACCCATCACTATATATATTGTTTGATAATATTGCTGGAATGTTTTGGCAATATTATGTGTGTCGTAATAAATCTTTTGGTCCTTGCCTTTTATTGATGTGATATGGGTAGCCCTGTTCATTTTTTTGAGTCTTTGAGCGAAATATTTATTACATTTATCCCCCAGTTCATATCCTTTCTGTTTACTATTCATGTATGCTTTGTATGAGCCTTGGTCTAGTATTGCTTTCAATTGTATTCTTTTCTAACTGCTCTAGTATATCTTCTGTTATTTTTATTTTGTGTATCTGTTCCAAGTTAGAAATCACTTTAATTAAATTATTAATTTGTTTCTCTTTTTCTTTCTTTAGGTTACTACCAAGAGCTATCAACTGGCCTCTAAGCACACATTTTTTGGTTTCCCACAATGTCGCCACACTAACATCTGGTCCTGAGTTCTCTTTTAGTATTTGTTGTAACATATCCCTTATTTTGTTCTTTGTGTCTTTTTTGTGTAATAATAAATCATTGAACCTCCATGTGTGTTCTTTGTCATTTATTTGAGGTAGATTCAACCTAAAAAATATTGGGTAGTGATCTGAGAACAGATTTGTTGCAATTTTGGCCTCTGTGACCCAGTGAAGCCCCCTTTGTGAAACAAATAAATAGTCTATCCGCGTATAAACTTATACTTTTTTGAAAAATGTGTGTAATCTTTAACTTTCGGATGTAGGACTCTCCAAGTGTCAACCAAACATATATCTTCCAATTTTTTTTTTATACTTTTTATCCCCTTATAGGATATTTGGCTTTTCCCATTGGAAGAGTCCATTAATGGGTTAAACATCAAATTAAGATCCCCTCCCATTATTACTAACCCTTCTTTAAAATTAGTTAACTCTTCTAAAAACTTGTTTAAAAATTTCACCTGTGCTGTGTTGGGCGCGTACACATTTGCTATAGTTATCCTGAAAGCCCCTAGGTTCCCCTTTATAATAACGTATCTGCCTTCTTTATCTACTTTCTTCTCTTGGAGTACAAATGGTAAGTATTTGTGGATCATTATCAGAACTCCTGTTGCTTTCTTCTCGGGTTTATTACTATAATAAATCTGTGTATAATGTATATCCATTATCCTTGGGGTATGACCTTCTTTAAAATGTGTTTCTTGCAGCATTATTATATGTGCCTGGAGTTTTTTTACATGTATTAAGGATTTGGCTTCTCTTAACCGGTTCATTCAACCCAATTACGTTATAACTTACAATTGAGCACATTCCCTTTAAAATACCTTGTTATAACGTGTACCATTATAATTTTTCCCTCATGTCCTATATCATCTACTCTAAACGAATTATAGTCCATCAAAAAAGAAAAAGTTGGCCTAAGGCCCCAGAAAGAAAAAACAAAAAATAAGATATAAGAAAAACAAGTCAAAGAACTGAAAAAGACAAGATATCCCACTTGCATGGTGGGAAATCAATGTGCCGCCTCAGACTTATAGAGGAGATATCCTCTTGCTGTTCCCCAAGGCCGGCTAGGTGCGCCTAGGCGCAATTATGTGGGGAGTTATAGCTGCCGCTTTGCTGTCTCCTTCAAGAGACAGCCGAGTTCTTATTCCGGATAAACCTAAACCTATTTGGGTTGCTTGCCAGAGCTTATCCTTTTACCCCCTTTTTTATTTTTATCTATTGTTTTTTTTTATAATTTCCATACTAATCTAGCCTTTTCCCTCTGCCTTTGATTTAAACCTTGTTACTTAACTACTTAACTACTACCCTCCCTTAACCCATTTCGGAAAGGAAAAGAAGACGTGAAAGATCTTACATTCCATACCAATGTTACCCCTGAACACTTCCAGGCTGACTTGGCTCACGGGGGCATCTCAAGCGGGTATGGCAAATAGCAGTCTTCCAGGGTTTTCAGTGATTTAACTATATCAGTGCCCCACCCCCTTTCTCCATTGTGCTTGTCTCCCTTTATTAAATTATAAAATGTGTAGCCCTTGTCACTCTTATCAAATATCTTGTATATTATCCTGTGAAGTAATTACTACTGCCCATAATGTGTTGCGTTTACACGCCTCAGTATTCCTGTATTTTGTTATTTATGTGATCTTTTAATACTTCAACCCTCTTTATGTGCTTACTGTGCAGCCCAACCCCACTATAAATGTGTTGTACTTAATCAGTACTTATCTACACCTTCAGTGTACCCCCTGAGATTTGTTACCACCTTCTCACTCTCATACCCCTGTGTAGGTGACTCTATACCCCCAATGATGTAGCCGTGCCGTGTTGATTTCCCTGGAAGATTTACCTATTTGCCTAACCACCTGTCTAATCGTCCCCCCCTCCCCTTGTCAAATATTAAAAAAACCTTGCTTTTAAAGAAAAAGAAGAAAACAGCAGCAATAAACAGTACTTCCCTTATGCATATCTGCACTTTCTCTTTCTCCCCCTCTCTCCTTCCTTAATCTGTTTGAGTGGTTGTATGAAGGTAGTTAACATTTCGTTGCCACCCCCCCTCTATGCATAAACACCACAGTTCAAAAGAGTTCAGTTTGTAACAGATCGAACACTCAATCTCTGAAAGTCATTCATATTTACCCATCTTGTGGGGTGGACTCTCCTTCTAGTATCTTCTGCTTGACTTTTCAGGACTCTCGCTGAAATCTCTAGAAGTCAGGGTACTTGATTTCTTTTTGGATGCTTCCTTCTGTTGCCACAGTCCCTGCTGTACCGGGCCCCAATCAATTTCACAAGGTTCTTCTGTTTTCCATCCTGGAAGATCCAAATCCGGCAGCTTCATCTTCCTCAAAAATCTCTCTGTGTCCTTTGGGAAACGAATCATTGCTTGTTGTCCTTCACTGTTTGCACTTAGAGAGAATGGAAATCCCCATCTGTACTGTATGTCTTTATCCTTGAGGGCTGTTGTCACTGGCTTCAGTAGTCCATGAGTAGTCCATTAGTGTGCTCCATGAGATGTCTTGGAAGAGTTTCAGTGAAGAATTTTCAAAGTTAATTGTACCCCTCTCCCTTGCCTTCTTTAATATTTCTTCCTTTAATATAAAGCTTTTTATGCAGCAAACTACATCTCTAGTTGCATTTAAAGGTGCTGATTTCGATTTTTGAACCCTGTGTGCTCTCTCGATGTCAATTTCTAGCACCGGTTTTCCTTCCAGAATGTCTGTGAACAATTTACTTAGGGCTTCTTTTATATTCTCTTCTTTGTCCTGTTCTTTCATCCCTCTAACTCTTATATTGTTTCTCCTTTCTCTGTTCTCTTGATCTTCCATCTGTCTTTGCAGATCTTCCAACCATGAGTTATGGGATAACACCGTCTTATGTATTGTTTTCTAATTAGTAATTATCTTACTTTGGAGCCTTTCCACCTCCTCCGTTCTGTTTGCCAGAGTCTCGAAATCTCTCTTCAGATCCTTTAGTTCTTCTTTTATTGTGTATGTTACTTCCTTCAACATTAGTTTTATGTCCGCTTTGGAAGGCAGTTTAGTCAGGTACGAGGCTATGTCAGTATTTCCCTCACATTCACTTTCATGTTCTGAGGATTCCTGTAATATATCAGCAGATTCATCTAGTTGGTCTTTTGCCTGCAGCTTTCTCCTTTGCATCCCCGCTGCTTTCCCTTTTGTAAACATTGGAGCAACTTCTACTTGCCCACATGTTTCTTGTTTTTCTTTGACTTTCTCTTTCTTGCCTTTGGCTTTTTGCGGTTTCCCCATCCTCCTTTCCTCCCTTGGGTTCTCAGCTGTTGCCAAATTGCTATTCTTATGTGCCTTTATAGCGGGCCTTCTTCACCTTTAAGGGAATAAGTAGCGAATGCCCTTGTGATATATTTCATCTCCCACCTTGTCGCACATGAAATGAGGTTAATAACTGAGTAGCCGTGGAAGTTGAGTAGTCGTAGAATTTGATATTAGGCGGTGCTACAGGTTGCTACAGGTTGTGGCAGAAAGTCTATGATACAGTCACTTCTTTCCAAAAGCACCTATTATATATAAGGAAGTCGTGGTATAAGAGTGTAAACAGATAGTAGGCAGGGTATAAGACGAGGTATAAGCAGGATATAAGACAAGGTATAAGCAGGATATGATAGTCTATGCCATATTTTTTAACTGACATCCCAAACAAGTATTATTAGAAAGCTTTATCTGCATCCTCTTTCAGCTTACACAAGCCTGGGGGCCAGCCTTCCCTCAGCCGTCTCTCCTTACCCTTCTTTTGTCTTTATTGCCTTTCTTTGTTTCTCCCCTGCTCCTCCTGTACCTCCAGGTCCTTATCCTCTGTGCCTGGAGAAAGCCACGCCTCTGGGCCCCGCCGAATTGTCCAGCAGCCCCAGCGGTCTGGTCCCCTGTAGCCCCACTGCGCCGCTTGTTTAGCTTACAGGCGCGTGGTTCCCGTCACTCTGCGGCAATCGGCAGGAGAGTGCGGACGCTCCTGTTCCCGCTCCCCGCACTCTCTCCTCTCTCTTCCCCGCCATCGCCGAACAGCTGACAGGCACTGTGTGCAGGGCTCCTCCTTCTCGCGGGACTCGCGGCGGCTTCAGAGCTCCAAGGATCTCCCGCGGCTTCTCTCCCCAGCCTTCTCCCACTGCCACGACCGCTCCTCGCCGCCTGGACCCTCAGCTCCGCAATCCAACCTCCACGGCCCCCCTCAGCCCTCTCGAGGTAAGTTATCTTTATATTAGAATGCTCTGTCTAGCGTTCTCTGGCCCATTCTCTGGCCCTGGCTTGTTCGCCCGTGTTTAGGTGCGTGCAGCCATCTTGCTGACGTCACCCCACTGTATTGAATGCTTTAGCAAAGTCTAAGTAAATCACATCCACTGTCATCCCAGAATCAAGGTCCCTGCTCACCTTCTCATAAAAAGAAATTAAGTTAGTCTGGCAAGATCTATTATGCATAAAACCATGCTGGCACACACACTAGTCTTTTATCCTTTATTACCCCTTCAAAAAGCTTTCCTACCACTGCTGTCAGACTAACTGGCCTATAGTTTTGACGCTGAGAATAGGATCCCTTTTTGAATAGCTGCACCATATTAGCAATTCGCCAGTCTCTTGGCACCATACTAGACCTCAATTAATCCTGAAAAATTGAGTAGAGGTTTGGCAATCACAGAGCTGAGCCCGCTAAGTACCCTGGGATGAATACCATCTGGCCTTTGTTTATCTTTTGAATTCCCTCATGTGTGAACCATGCATCATTAGTTGTATTACTAGAATTAGGACTATTAAGAAGGCAACCTTCATTAACTGGTTCCTCATTTATTTAGACAGAAGAAAAGTATGAGTTCAATATCTCAGCTTTTTTTTTTGTTCTCATCAACCAGTTGACTCCCCTGTGATATTATGGGTCTCAACCCGTCCTGCTCAATTTTTTTTTACTATTTACATATTTAAAAAATAATTTTGGATTATTTTTTACTGCTTGCTGCAATACCGTTTTCCAAATCGATTTTAGGTTGCCTGATAGCTTTTTTGCATGATTTATTGGCCTCCTTGTTAGGGATGCACCGAATCCACTTTTTTGGATTCGGCCGAACCCCCGAATCCTTCACGAAGGATTCGGCCGAATACCGAACCGAATCCGAACCCTAATTTGCATATGCAAATTAGGGGTGGGAAGGGGAAAAGTTTTTTACTTCCTTGTTTTCTGACAAAAAGTCACGCAATTTCCCTCCCTGCCCCTATCTTATAAATGTTTTGGCTGTCCCATCTTACTTGAAATCCTTAAAAGCATGTCTTTTCTTACCCACCTCAACACCAGCACTTCTATTGAAGCAAAAAGGTTTTGCTTTGCAACGACGTTCCTTGCTTACAAGGGGAATATACTGACATGTATATTTATTAAGCAGCATTAGAAAAATGTCCCATTTTTGTTCTGTGTTTAACCCTGTGAGAAGCATTTCCCACTTAATATGATGCAGAGATGCCCTTATATTGTCAAAGTTTGCATGTCTGAAATTTATTGTTTTAGTTACTCCCTTATAGAATTGCTTCTGCAACAGAATCTCAAAGGAGACCATGTTATGATCACTATTCCCTAAATGCTCACCCACACAAATGCTAGAGATTAGTTCAGTATTATTAGTTATTACAAGATCGAAAAGAGAGTTATTCCTAGTAGGTTCTTGAACGAGCTGGAATAAAAAGTTGCCATTCAGCATATTTACAAACCTACTAGCTTTTTCTGTCTTGGCAACCCCATTACCCCAGTCAATGTCTGAATAATTGAAGTCACATATAGTAATAACCTGACCTAGTTGTGAAGCTGCTTCTATTTGTAAAAGTAGCTGGGCTTCATATTCATCACTTATACAAGGTGGTTTATAGCATACACCAATGATAATTCTCTTTGTAACCTTTTGCCCAGTCAAAATCTCTACCCAGAGGGATTCTACACCCTCACCAGTGCCAGCTAAGGTTATTTCTTTAGCGCATGACTTTAATTCAGGCTTTACATATAAACACACTTGTCTACCCTTTTTAATCCCTCTGTCCCTCCTAAAAAGGCTGTAACCATTTATATTCACAATCCAGTCACATGTTTCATCCCACCAGGTATCAGTAATACCAATTATATCATAATTTTTAGAGCATGCTATTAACTCTAGGTCTCCTATTTTACCTGACAAACTCTGTGCATTTGCCAGCATTCAGTGGAGGTTACTACTTTTCCTTTTGAAATTTGCATTACAGAGGGACCTCCTTAGCTAGTAAACTGTATGCCCCCCTCACTCCTCACCCATGATCCCACTGCCCTGTCTGCTCTAGCTCACCCATAATTCTTTATCTCACCCCCCCTTTGCGTTTTATACACTCCTCCAACCTCTTAGCTATTATTTTCCCTAGCACAGTGGACCCCTTTCCATTGAGGTACAATCTATCATGACTATATACTGTAGGTTGTACCCCAAGAAAAAATTAGCCCAGTGCTCTAGGAACCCAACCCCTTCCTTCCTACACCAAGCCACACATTTAGCTCCCTAAGCTCCCCTGTCTTCCTAAACTTGCACGTGGTATGGGCAAATTACCCTATCCACTTTCCTAATAATTGAATCCCCTACAAACACAATCTGCTTGGGCCTTACTCTGCTCTACTCCTCACCACTACTAGAGAAACTGGTCATCTCCAACTAGAATTGCCAATCCAGAGTTCACACTCCCATCTTCTGCACACAATCTGGTGAATCTGTTGGGATGTATAAACACCGGAACAGCCTCCATTTTCCTTTTGCCCACACTAGATTTTCTAACTGTCATCCAGTTAAAGGAGAAATAAACCCAAAACATTAATGTGGCTAACACTGCCATGTTTTATATAGTGCACCAGCCTAAAGTTTCAGCTTGAAAATAGCAGCAGTGATTGAGGACTTCAAACTTGTCATGGGGGTCACCATCTTGGAAAGTGTCTGTGACACTCATATGCTCAGAGGGCTCTGAGCAGCTGTTGAGAAGCTAAGCTTAGGGGTTGTCACTAATTATCCATCAGAAAATTAGGTTGGTCTGTAATATAAGCTGATGTTACAGGGCCGATTATTAAATTCTGATGCTAATTGCACTGCTTTATGTGCTGCCATATAGTAATTATCTGTATTAATTACTAATCAACTTTATGTTGTGACATTTACTGTACTGTATATTGTGAGTGGATCCCTTAGCTCAGTAAGTGACAGCAGCACAGAGCATGTGCAGTGAATTAGCAGAAAAGAAGATGAGGAGCTACTGGGGCATCTCTAGAGACAGATCTTTAATTGATATATATATATATATATATATATATATATATATATATATATAATCCAAAAGCAAGGTTATGCAAAACTGGGTTTTTTCCTGCAAAAATACAAAAGTGAAAACCTACAGTTCATGTTTTATATGTAAAAGTGTTCATGGTTCATGAAGAGTAGGTTTATTTGGTCCAATTATTTATCTCCAGGAATGAAAGGGAAACAGAAGAAAGATTGATTTTTCTGCTAATAAGCAGAAAACACTTTCAAGGCAAGGCCTATATATTAGATTCAGCAAAGGTCTATCTTACCAGTTAAAGCCCATAGACCTATTATGTTGTATATTGATGTTTACTTCACAAAGCGCAGGCATGGGTAAAAGATGCATCCTTTCCAACACAAGACACTGTCTTTAAGAACATGATTGTTTTTCATTTGATCATTTCTTCACAGAATATATTAGTAGTTCCAGCCATTGCAACTGTGGTAAAAATAGAGATAGCCCATACTGCCAGTTATATTCCCTTTAGAATATTATTTTGTAATGTATATTTGCAGGATCATTTACACTGTAGGAGAACTGCAAATTGTCTTTGTAAAGCACTGCTTACATGTTTTATTACTATATAGAGGATGGTCAATAAAATACACATGCTCTGGGTGTATCTTGGAATTCAATGTGCATGCACTTTAAGGTTTTTTATTTAAAAATCTTGAAAATCTTAAATGTGTGCTTACTTAGGAAGAACCTTGAAAGCAAAAATGTGATCACTTAGGGGCAGATTTATCCAGGGTCGAATTGAAAATTAGAATTTTTAAATTAGAATTTTTGAGTTTATTCTAGTGTAATTTCACTAGGCAATAGCCCAAATTCAGTCCAATGGGACAATGTGCAAGATTTGCCTTTCCTTCTCCTTTAAGGGGCATATTTATTTAGAATCATGTTCACAATTATGCTGTGATTTGTTTCCCGACTATCACAATATCTTTCATCAAATCATGGTTATGAAAAATAAAATATTAAAAAACAAAATAAAATAAAAAAAAATGTAAAATCATTATAAACATGCCAAAAAGTCAGTGGGAAGTATCTTCAGCTTTAAACAAAGTGATAATTGAGTTTCCCCCCCCCAAGACTGCATCTTGTTGCCATTCCTGTAATCTCTAAAGTGCCGCCAAATTAAGTGCCACATTGACAATTTGTCAAAACTAATTGGAAAATGTTACATTAAAAAGCACAAGGATATTAACAATTAATACATTGCAATGCACTTATCATAATCTGGGTATTTTAACAGAAAACTGGAGATGATGTAGTATTGTTTTTTTTGTTTTTTTTTCTATTACTACTAGGTTTGATATGTTCTAAAAATGATATTTATATAAATATATATATATATATTGTGTGTTAAATGCGTCATGACTCGGGGTTAATTGAAGAAACTGTGTTATCTAAAGTCATCTTAACTCATTTAATGCATTTAACCTTTTCATTAGCATACCAAAGCACTAGGGATGCACCAAATCCACTATTTTGGATTCGCCCGAACTCCCGAATCCTTTGTGAAGGATTCGGCCGAATACCGAACCGAATCCTAATTTACATATGCAAATTAGGGGTGGGAAGGGGAAAACATTTTTTACTTCCTTGTTTTGTGACAAAAAGTCACACGATTTCCCTCTCTGCCCCTAATTTGCATATGCAAATTAGGATTTGAATTCGGTTCGGCCAGGCAGAAGGATTCGGACGAATCCTGCTGAAAAAGGCCGAATCCCGAACTGAATAATGGATTCGGTGCATCCCTATAAAGCACCATTGTTAACAATGGTGAACGCTTTATTTAGATGGGATGCTGTGACGCAATTTTCTGTGTTAAATGAGATAAATGGGATATCTGGGTTTAGTTATTCTCTATTTCTCTATTGTGTCAAACAGACAAACCAAAGTGGCTTCTATATATATATATATATATATATATATATATATGTTTTGTATATTGTGGGCATGGCTGGTGTTTAAAATGTGATGCTTTTACGTTGGTATAGTTTGCCTTTTTTGTAGCTTTGGGCTTTTTCAGATAAAAACTAATCAGCAAAATGATATAGTATTTCCCAGTAATAAAGTTATGATCTGTGAGAAATGAGGATCATCTGCATGGAGATATTAAGTAAATAAAACCTTTTGAAGGCACAATGAGTGGAGCACAAGTAAGTAACAACAATATTTTACATATCAACAAGTATTTTACTTATCAGTTTTAAATTAAGAATTTGTATATATGGCAGCATTTCAGTCAAAAGCAACAACACAGACCAGATGTGATTACAAATAAATAAGTACAGTGTACATTATATTAACTTTATATTATTAATCATAAATCAAATTAAACGTAGATTCCCCAGATATATACCTGTATATACTTTGTAAGTTAATATATATATTAATATAAATTGTATATATCTTGGAAACAAAAGAAAAAATATTACATTAGTTGTTTTCAGAGTTTTTATCCTTCATCATACATGGCGTCATAGGCTTTGTGATATCAATGTCCTTAAAAATAATGTTTATAGCCAGTAAACCACACATTTGGTGGTACATTTATCAAGGGTCGAATTTCGAATTCATATGAGTTTTATAAAACTCCCATAAACTCCCATACATTTGAAATAAGTATAAATCAGAGTATGATAAATCTCATAAATGGAATTCAATTTTTTTTAAAAACGCAAATCAAATTTGGATAACTCCTTAGTCGAATTTTACAGTTTTGACCATAATTTTTTTTAATCTGCCCCTTTACGTACAGTTATAGGAACAAGTTTTCTGGAAAATTTAGGACCTGGGGTTTTCGAGATATGGGTTCTTTCTTTAATTTGGATTGGCTTAAGTTGGCTAAAGTTCACTTTATTATTGTTTTTAATATTATTATTAATAATAACGTGTATGTTTAAAGCACCAACAAATTGCGCAGTGCTGAAAAACTAAATAAAACCAAGAGGGTTGTTTTGATACCAATATGGATTTCGCCAGCGTAATTACAGCAGCTACTATTTTATTATAACAGAGAGAAAGGAAATATTTTTTAAAATTAAATTTGCTTAAATGGATTCTATGGGAGATGGACATCCAGTAATTGAGAGCTTTCTGGATAATGGATTTCTAGATAAAGGATCCCATACAATACATCCTTACATTAATGTACAGTATGTCTAGGGTTACACACTTACATGATATTACAAGTGAATAAATATCACACTGCATTATTTTAGGAAATGCATCTATAAAACACTTTCTTTCTCTTATTTTCATTTCTTCAATTGTTCTAGAAAAATGCTCATGAAAGAATTATTTTTATGTATATGTAATGTAAGTTACAATTGTATATGTTTGTGCCAGGCTTGTGTCGTATTGTTTCAGAGTACACCAAGGGGGTTATTTATTAAGGATTGAGTTGTGTTTTCCACGAAATTCAAGTTTTTAATAGTGATGGTCGATTCTATTCGGCAGGCGCGAATTCACGGCGAATTTGCGCGATTCGCTGCAAGCGAATAAATTTGCGAAATGCCCACGAAAATTGGCCCGAAAAAATTTGTCGGGTTCAAAAAAAATTTCAAATCTTCAAAACGAGACACCGGCGCCATTTCGCAAATTATTTGCAGTTTCGTGAATTTCGCAGGAAATTAGCGAATTTTCCGGTGAAGCAAAATGGCGCAAATTCGCCCATAACTAGTTTTTAACTTTATTTTTTGGCCAAAATCAAATTTCGAGTTAAAAAAAAAAACCTTGAATCTACTTAGATTTATTATAACCTTACCCTGGAAATAGCTAGAATATGAACATACACCATCTAAAACCCGTCAGGTAGGAGTCAATAGCAGAGGTCCCTTGAACCATTTGAAGATGCTAATAGCCTTCAAACTGAAAACTCGATCAATTCGAGTTTTTACTTTGTTAACCTGAACTGACTGATTCGAGTTTCTTTCATTAGAGTTTTTTTTTTTATATTAGAAAACAATTGATTGTGAGTTCATTTGAGGTATCCAAAATTCTAAAATTCAACCTTTGATAAATAACCCCCCAAGTATTTTGTAAAATGGTTATGTTATGTACAGTTAGAATGTCCTTTTTTCCATTATACAATTTTTTCTTCTGGATATTTAGTAGACTGATGCATTTACTCTTATTAGTCTTATCTTTTGCTAACCTTATTTAACATATCTGTTGATGTCTTTTTTTTCTGCAGATTGCCTTTAATGTCTTCTAAATGAGCCACTCATTTTGCTTTTTGTATGTATCTCATTGAGAGCTACACTATATGGACAATGGACAAAAGTATCAAGAGACTTCTTTTAATTAGTGGAATTGGCTATATACTGTAAGTCACGCCATCTCTATCATTATTGTATACTTTATTGCACAGCCATATAATTTCCAGTAAGAAACATGGACTGTAAGTGTCACTTTCAGGAGTCACCAAGTGATGTAACATGTAGCGAAACACTTTCAAAGGTAACACGCATGCACCCAGCATTAGTTGGATATTCCTGATTTGCACTGGTGCTCCGTCACAGGCAACCACGAGGTTAACTTCAATATATCAAGGTAGCAAATCAAGGAAAACAGCAAAGAGCAGAATAACTGCTGTTCAATCTTTATTGTGCCTTTCACACAACATGTTTCGGGCAGCAAGTACCCTTTATCAAGTGTGTACAAACCAAAGTGAAAAAGTGCTTTATAGTGCCATACAGGAAGTCCCACCCCTCCATCAAAAAACTTTTTTGCCACAGTTAACCCTTACCACTGGGAGGTTCAATAATCAATTGCATAAGAACACAATTCGTGTATAATATAATATAGTAAGATATAAGAATAAAATAGAAAATTTAAAACACTTTAAAAGTCCAGGATATCATAAAAATATTGTGTAACTGTGCAGGTTCACGATTCAATCCGTTGTATCATAACTCCATAACCATTAAAATGAGGTCGTCTGTAGCGGTTTCCTCGTGTAATAGTAGAGACAAACTACACATAAATAAATATAAAAACAATAACCAAATTACTTGAAGGTACTGCTCATAAAAAGAGCCTACCAAAAGGTTACATTGTTTCAACTGCCTATACATTCATAACTATTGATACAAAAGGTCTTACCCTTTGCCGAAACTTGCAAGTTTCGGCAAAGGGTAAGACCTTTTGTATCAATAGTTATGAATGTATAGGCAGTTGAAACAATGTAACCTTTTGGTAGGCTCTTTTTATGAGCAGTACCTTCAAGTAATTTGGTTATTGTCTTTATATTTATTTATGTGTAGTTTGTCTCTACTATTACACGAGGAAACCGCTACAGACGACCTCATTTTAATGGTTATGGAGTTATGATACAACGGATTGAATCGTGAACCTGCACAGTTACACAATATTTTTATGATATCCTGGACTTTTAAAGTGTTTTAAATTTTCTATTTTATTCTTATATCTTACTATATTATATTATACACGAATTGTGTTCTTATGCAATTGATTATTGAACCTCCCAGTGGTAAGGGTTAACTGTGGCAAAAAAGTTTTTTGATGGAGGGGTGGGACTTCCTGTATGGCACTATAAAGCACTTTTTCACTTTGGTGTGTACACACTTGATAAAGGGTACTTGCTGCCCGAAACATGTTGTGTGAAAGGCACAATAAAGATTGAACAGCAGTTATTCTGCTCTTTGCTGTTTTCCTTGATTTGCTACCTTGATATATTGTAGCGAAACACTGTAGTAAATAAAAGTTGAAAAATTCATTGCCAGGTTCCAAAACTCCCTTGTGTCAACAAAAAATAATCTCTTGTGGATACCAATGGGAGCAAACACAAACAACACACAAGCCAAAAATGTAACATGTAAATGCACCCAGTGGTATAATACTTGCTGATATTGAACTATGGAACAGTGGAAACATTCTCTGGAGTCATGAGTTGTGCTTCACCGCTAAACACATTAGGCAGGTCTGAGCTTGATACATGGAGAACATTACTTACCTGAAGTCATTTTTCCATGTATTGCTCTTTTTGCAATGATAGTACGATTTATTACATCCCGTGAGTGGTGCTAAAATAAGAGGACAGGGAAAAATCTAAACTTTATTCTTAAAAAAGTTCCAGCATTGACAGGCTGGATTGGGCTTATATGACCCAATTATTACAGCACTTAGGCTTTCAGGGCCCTTTTTTGCAGGCAATCAGCTTCCTATATTCAACCCCTTCAGCTTATCTAAAATTAAATGGAGATGTGGGTTCGCCAATTCACATTAGGAATGGGACGAGGCAGGGATGTCCCCTCTCCCCCTTACTATATGCTCTCAGTATAGAGCCTTTGGCAGCGAAAATTAGGGATCAACCGGATATTGTAGGGATCAATGTAGGCTCAGAAACATACAAAATATCGCTTTTTGCGGACGACGTCCTCCTGACACTGGGTAATCCACAGGTGTGCTTACCCAACTTACACAACACCCTTTCGGTTTATAGTAAAATAGCAGGATATAAAATAAATTGGGCAAAATCGGAGGCACTCTTGTTTCACACTGAGGGAAATGTTCGGAGGGCGCTCCAAGCCAGTTTTCCTTACAAATGGCAGAAATCTTATGTAAGCTATCTGGGAATTAAATTAACGCCTCATTATCACCAATTGTTTCATGCAAATTTCTCCCCTATGGTGAAACAAATTACAAAAGACCTGCAGGATTGGACACAGCACCACATCTCATGGCTCAGGCGCATTGCAGCTATTAAAATGACCATACTCCCTAGGCTACTGTACATGTTTGAAACTATCCCACTCCATATTCCACGTTCACAATTGGGTCATATACAAAAGTTGATATTTAAGTTTATCTGGGGCTCGACGAAAGCCAGATTCTCGCGTTCAATACTTGTGGCGGGGGGAATCAGGGTGGTCTCGCTGTGCCCGATATTGGTAAATATTATGAGGCTTCACACTTACGTCAAACCCTGGCCTGGCTTCAAGCTTCGCCACCCACTAAGTAGGCCCAATTAGAGGCCACCTGGATTTCCCCCTTTCATATTAGTAACTTAATTTTACCAGATAAACCTAAGCTGCAACTTCCTAATTTGGCTCCAAAACCCATGAAATTTACTTGCAATATCTGGAGGCAATGCCAGAGGAGATATGGGGTTAGCAAACATCCATCGGCCCTAACAATACTTAGGGGGAATCCCGATTTCCACCCTGGACAGCTGCAAACATTCCGATCTCACTGGGAAGCTTATAACTTAGTGAGAGTCATTGATTTCATACATCCACTTCATCGGAGGTTGTATACTTATCAGGAACTAACCAATAAATGTACAGTAACTGGCAATCAGGACAGGAGATGGAATTTCTCCAAATCAAACACTACATCATCACACTCCTTGGGCAACAATCCCAGCCGCAACTTACCCCATTTGAAAAAATTCTGGGTGGCCCTTTTCCCTGTAAGGGTTTGATCTCACAGTTGTATGCGCTAATGAACGCCTTACCTGATGATCCCTTTCCTACTCATGCCTACATGCATTATTGGGACTCGGTTTGGGATCCTGGTTTTACTATATCCCAATGGAGCAAAATGTGGGAGAATGCTCGTACAATAACAACATGTGTCCAACAAAAAGAAAGTATTTATAAAGTTATGATGAAGTGGTACTTAACCCCTGATAGACTCTCCAAAATGTTCCCACAAAGCAGTCCCTTATGCTGGAGAGGATGTAACCACAAAGGTACGCTACATCATGTTCTCTGGGCTTGTCCTAAACTGACAAAGTTCTGGCAGGAGGTTGTAAACCTGATAATAGCGGTCTTCAATTCCCCACTGAATATTACGATGCCTCACTTGCTATTAGCCCTACCTATCCCCAGATTGAAAAGAGCAGCCCAGAAGTGGGTTAATCAGATATCCACGGTCGCCAGATTGGCGATTACTTCCAAATGGAAGACGCCACTCATCCCCACCATTCAAGAAATAACTCTTAGACTAGAGAGCAACAAGAAGTTTGAGGAAATGACTGCCCGCATCAATAATACGTTAGACTTGCATAGCAATATCTGGGGTGATTGGGACCACTACCTCCTGACTAGAACCGACAGCTCTTAAATTTTTCTTGGTACTTATTGATAAGCTACAGCTATGGTATCGGTTTACGAGGTTCAACTCCCACCCCCACCCCTATTTTCTATAGTTTTTTTTTTTTTTTTTTCCCCTCCTTTGTTTTCCCTTCTGCAATTGTTGTACTGCCTCACAATTACTGTCGAATCCGATACTTAAACGTAGTCTATTGCTTTACTTAGAGGTGTTGGTTGGACCTGCTTGCACTCTATGTAATATGGATGTACTTCGTACTCTGTTCTGTCTGCTTGTTTATTTTGAAAATTAATAAAACTGTAAGTTACAAAAAAAAAAAGTTCCAGCAATATTTTTATTCAGTGTCATATGTTACTAGGATTGCTGGTCCAAATTTAGAGTGAATGCTATCTGTTCTGCAATGCCACCTTTTTTTCTAATGTTGGTATGGACTAGATCTAGATCTAGACAGTCTTTTTCAGTGTAGTTCATCTGGCACAGGGATGTAGCGAACCGCCGCCGATGTGTTCGCGAACGCCGTTCGCGAACACCGGCAAAAATGCGGACAGTTCGCGAACAGTTCGCGAACATCGAACACCCGCTAAAATCGTTCGACTCGGACGATTCGAACGATTTTTGCCATTCGATAGACCGATTTTAGTGCGATTCGAATGATCGATCATTCGATAGAATGAATTTCATTCGATCGAACGGTAAAATTCTTCTAATCGAACGATCGAACGTTTTAAACAATCGATCGAATAAAAATCATTCGATCGATTACAACATCATTCGATCGAATGGAAAACGTTCGATCTTTAGTTGTCGAAGTAATCGAATTGAAGGATTCGAACTATTCTAAGCTTTAGTTTTAGCTGCACTAGAGGTTTGTTGAATTACATTAGAGACAGACTGACACCAGAAACATGTTTTTTTTTGCCATCTAACACAACATTTTTCCTATTTGGACAATTTCCAAATTGCCTAGCCCGAGGGCTGGCCTGTGGGTAAGTTATCCGTTATATTTTCTATAAAGCCATTTGACAGATTCATTTAAAGGAATGTGCATGTATTTGGCATAGACTAGCTACAATCTTGTAACAATACATGCATTGTGCATCTTGGGACTTGTAGTTTTCTTCAATTAAGTGATTTTAGCAGGGATTGTAATTAATGGCACCTGATTGACTTTGAGGTTGGATGTGTGTTAATCAGTTAACTAATAAGGAAGGAAAGGCACGTCTCCTACTAATTGCACTTACCTCTCACTCACTGGGGGTGCTGTGCTTTATTGGCCCTGGAAGGTGTTGCACCTCACCATTATGTTTGTCATGTTGCAGTGCAGCCTGGCCTTGCACCACATATTAATGACGATCTTCAACTGTCAACTGTGGGGAATATTGGCAAATGGAAAGCTAACCAACTACAGAGTGTGTGAGGCTTATCCTTCATTGATATTAACTCAATAATGACTGAAATGCACAAATACCTAAGTCTGTTGGTTGGCTTTAATATGTTGGTCTTGTCATGGGGCTTTTATGTCAGTTCATGAGGCTTTTGGTCCTATTTAACCCCTTCTTCTGTTGTCCAACTTAGAACTCTGTGTTAACTCTGCAAAAAAGGGTTGTTAGGTATATACCCTGAAAATGATGTACCTGCTCTATGTTTCAAATGACATTATCCATGTGTATTGCATTTTTTGAAACCACCTTAGCAAAAGTGAAAAAAGAAACAGACACAGCTTTTGGTTTTGTGGGTTTACTGACAAAATATCAAACATTTTTATAAGAATAAAATGACAATATGGATTTGTGACAAAACTTTGTTGGTTTGTTGAACACCACATAAGCATTCTTAATAACAATTAAAAAAGTAGCCTATCTGTAACATACAGAAGGAATTGTGGTCTCAACATACATTTCAATATATAACAGCCCCCATTGAGCACTAAAGGCCAGAGCTTTACAAAAGGTTTATAGGGTTACAGGCAAGAATTTCTTGCATGAGATTCATACTGCGCCCCTGTGTCCATGCTGGGCAAGTTTACATAAATTAAATAAGACAAAATAAGTTTGGCATTAAGGAGCCCTGCGTACAAAACCAGAATATAACAATCAATATGATTTATAAATGACACTTGTCAATATGACAAAATGGGCTGTTTGAAAGTATCAGCACATATGAGGTTAGTGCTGGCCAGGTAATGTGTTGGAATAGTTGTTCAATGTAACAACCAACGCTTTGTGCCTTTAAGGCATATCATATACCTGGGACTTGCTATTTAAGTACCACAGGTGGAGGAGGTGATGGAGGAGGAGGAGGAGGTAGTCAGCAATAGCACATATTATGAGTGCTGGGTAGCCAAAGTAGGCCATCGGTAGACAACAATACTTTCTAGTGCAAAGTAACAACCAGCACTTTGTGCCTTTAAGGCATATCATATACCTGGGACTTGCTATTTAAGTACCACAGGTGGAGGAGGTGATGGAGGAGGAGGAGGAGGTAGTCAGCAATAGCACATATTATGAGTGCTGGGTAGCCAAAGTAGGCCATCGGTAGACAACAATACTTTCTAGTGCAAAGTAACAACCAGCACTTTGTGCCTTTAAGGCATATCATATACCTGGGACTTGCTATTTAAGTACCACAGGTGGAGGAGGTGATGGAGGAGGAGGAGGAGGTAGTCAGCAATAGCACATATTATGAGTGCTGGGTAGCCAAAGTAGGCCATCGGTAGACAACAATACTTTCTAGTGCAAAGTAACAACCAGCACTTTGTGCCTTTAAGGCATATCATATACCTGGGACTTGCTATTTAAGTACCACAGGTGGAGGAGGTGATGGAGGAGGAGGAGGAGGAGGTAGTCAGCAATAGCACATATTATGAGTGCTGGGTAGCCAAAGTAGGCCATCGGTAGACAACAATACTTTCTAGTGCAAAGTAACAACCAGCACTTTGTGCCTTTAAGGCATATCATATACCTGGGACTTGCTATTTAAGTACCACAGGTGGAGGAGGTGATGGAGGAGGAGGAGGAGGAGGTAGTCAGCAATAGCACATATTATGAGTGCTGGGTAGCCAAAGTAGGCCATCGGTAGACAACAATACTTTCTAGTGCAAAGTAACAACCAGCACTTTGTGCCTTTAAGGCATATCATATACCTGGGACTTGCTATTTAAGTACCACAGGTGGAGGAGGTGATGGAGGAGGAGGAGGAGGTAGTCAGCAATAGCACATATTATGAGTGCTGGGTAGCCAAAGTAGGCCATCGGTAGACAACAATACTTTCTAGTGCAAAGTAACAACCAGCACTTTGTGCCTTTAAGGCATATCATATACCTGGGACTTGCTATTTAAGTACCACAGGTGGAGGAGGTGATGGAGGAGGAGGAGGAGGTAGTCAGCAATAGCACATATTATGAGTGCTGGGTAGCCAAAGTAGGCCATCGGTAGACAACAATACTTTCTAGTGCAAAGTAACAACCAGCACTTTGTGCCTTTAAGGCATATCATATACCTGGGACTTGCTATTTAAGTACCACAGGTGGAGGAGGTGATGGAGGAGGAGGAGGAGGTAGTCAGCAATAGCACATATTATGAGTGCTGGGTAGCCAAAGTAGGCCATCGGTAGACAACAATACTTCATAGTGGAAAGCACAAGGCACACTGTTTTCACTTTGACAGTTGCAGAACATAGGCCATTGTTACATGAATGCTCCTAACATGAGAAACACATACAAACAGCGCTTGATTAGCATATGGAACATTTGAAGCAACACTGCACTGGTGATAAATACACAATAAAAAGTGTAGTCATGTGTTTGCAATGATTGGAATGCATTGATCCTTACATGTAACATTTTTTGGGCCAAGTGAATGTGTTTGGCAACACTGCAGCATCACCATAGAAATATGTTAGAGCAAATGCACTTTGATGTTTGTAAGTGCTTTTCCAGATGTTATTGGAAAGGGCGCCATTGGATGTAAGATATGGCACACCTTGGTGCTCATAACACCATACGTATATACATATGTTAGAGCAAATGCACTTAGATGTTTTGAAGTGCTTTTCCAGATGTTATTGGAAAGGGTGCCAATAGATGTTAAAATGGCACCCCCCAGTGAAGAGAATGGAGCACACTGTAAACAATGGGATGTGTTGTTTGGGAGTCAGTCCCATTGCTGGGTAACGGACAGAGTGATACCTGAAGCGTCAATAGGGCAAAGTTTGTTACCAGGAGAAAATAGGCAAAGAGGCCAGTGTCAGATGGTAAATGACACAGACTGGATCTAGGGACGTTTGTCCCCTCGGACAGGACTGTGTCCCCTTCCATGCCCCCTTTCCCTCCGATGTTGAGGAGCTTCAGGGGGTGGAGGGGGAGCAGCAGGTGGACCAGGGACTTCACCCTCAGCAGGGCCCCTTGGTCGGTGAGACTGGGCTGCCACCAGGTCCTGGAATCCTCGATGGATGGCCATCCGGGTCTCCCGCATCTCTGCATAGATATGGGCCATCCACCGCCTCATCCTGAGATCCTGGTAGCGCTGCTGGCGTAGCATGGCCTGCATCACGTTGACGAGCCCCGGTTGTGCCGCAGGTTGATCAGCCAGTCGCCGTCCTTCCTCTTGTGGTGGTCCCCCAATTGCTGTGGCAGCAGCACGATCTACAAGAAAAATCAAATATAAATATATATATTGGACATGTGCATAACCCACAACAAACAAAAGGTTACAAAAGGTTCCAAGTTAGATTGGGGTGGTGTTTTAGTCTGGGGGGTGGCATAAACACAACATTACAGTGGAAATCTCATACCAGTCTGTAGCTTGGAAAACATGTTTTTTCTTAGACAAAAAAAATTGTTTTAAAGGACATGTAAACGCTCCCAACAAAAATGTAATCAGTGAACGGCCTCTTTTAAAGCTTCAGACACGTGCTACTGGTTTTTAAAAGGTTAACAGTAAAGGCTGCAGTATCCCCTTAATCATTTAAATGCCTTCTCCTCTTCTAACTCACTCTTCCCCGCCTCAGGAATTTGCTTTGGCTGTTGGCTCATGAGCATGCTCAGTTCTTCCCAGCTCAGAATACTAAACATACCCTCCATTGTAACAGCCACTAAGGAGATATTATTACTGGTTCCCATATAAACTCTGCTTTTGCTGTCTGATCCCAGGGCCGCCATTAGAAATCACAGGGCCCCGTACAACAAAATTTTCAGGGCCCCATCCACACTAATTTTCTGGGCCTGCCCACCCAGCCTAGGCCCCACCCCAGATCCCGCCAACTCCACACTACAGTTTAAAAACAACACAGACAACAGTGCTAAAAATGGTAACCCCCCCACACACAAGTTAGAAAAAGCCATTGGTGATAAGGGCCCCCCCTGCAAGTAAAAAAAATTGTTCAGATACCCCCAAATTTTATGAAATATTGCTTGTGAGGGTTTTGTGTCTAAGGGGGGCCCGGCCATGCTTCACTTATTTGATTATCCGGGCCCCCCTGTCTTCAGCGTACTGCCTGCCAGCTCTCTGTGCACAGAAGCTTTTCTACTATTAAGATTTCCTGTATCCTTGTGGTCCTTTAAGAATAAGTCCCGTTAAGGGGATCCAATCCCAATGCAGATTTACTGGGCCTTATTCTTAAAGGACCAATGAGGATACAGGAAATCTTAATAGGCGAAAAGCTTCCGTGCACAGAGAGCTGGCAGTACGCTGAAGACAGGGGGGCCCGGATAATCAAATAAGTGAAGCATGGCCGGGCCCCCCCATAGACACGTGCGGGCCCATGACAACTGCCCCCCCGATGGTGGCCCTGTCTGATCCTATTTTGTTCTCCTAACCACCTCTCCTCAGCTTAACCATTACTTGCATCTTTGGTGACACACTGACAAATAAAGGAAGAGTTTATTAGTTATAAACATTGATCTTACGTCTGGGGGGCACCACAGGAATCACGGCTGGCGACTGGGCGCGGCGTTCAGCTCGGTGTTCTGTAATGTGAAATAGGACATTAGTAATGCTCTAAACAAGTTCAGGGAGCAATTACATTTGTCACAAACATTAAACATGTCTGTACCTTGAGCTTCCGGGGCTCTATCAGAGTCATCAGTCTCACCCTCTTCCTGGGGTTGCTGAGCAGCATCACCCTGGTCCTGGTCACTGTCCGGGCGCGATGTTTGCGGTGGTCCTGCAATTTTGAGTAAAGAAAGAAAAAAGGTATTAAGAGACAAAAAAATATAGAATTGCAAGTGTACTTGGCTAGTAGCCTGGTGTACAGACCTCTCACATGCTACAAATCTATTTTATTGCTCATTCGAAATACTAACTCCAATGAAATAGCACAGGAAGGAAGATGAAATGGTTAAACGTAAATCTACTGTATAATGGCACAACTAGGGAGATGAAATGGTTAAACGTGAATCTATAATGGCACAGCTATTATGGATGGAATGGTTAAAACTTAAATACATTTGCAATCATACAAGCAGAAGAGAATTATATAGATGACAATACTTGTGTTTTTTGAGTTGTTTAGCTTTTTATTCAGCAGATCTACACTTTGCAATGTCAGCAATCTGGTTGCTAGGGTCCAAATTAGCATAGCAACCATGCATTTATCTGAATAAGAGACTGGAATAGAATTGGGGATGTTCTGATAAGTTAGATGAGTAATAAAAAATCAATGTGTAGAGCCTTTCTTTCTAGACCCACATTTTAAAGCTGAAAAGAGTAATTTAAAAAAATAATGAAGGACAAGTGAACAGTTGCTTACACTTGGCCATTCTATAACATACTTCAAAGTTAACTTAAAGGTGAACCACCCTTTAAAGCAGTTTCTAAACATTTGTGCTATAGTGGAGAAATGGTTAATAAATAAATGGCTCCCCATTTTGTCAGTTACAGCTGCACTTAATAACTAGTAATAATAAACAAACAGCAAAGCTGTAAAGAAAAGCACAAAAACTCCTCTAATGCAAAACAGAAGCAATATTTTACCAACAAAATGATATGCTAAAGGGAACATTAGACATTTATGTAAATAATGGGAATGTGGAACAAAAGGAGTCAGATATTTGTTTCTATAAAAGTCTACTTACGTATCCAGTCTGTGTCCAGTTCTTCACTGCCCTCTTTGGCCAAAATGTCCAGAAGCCGGCGCTCATGGGGTTGAAGTCTGAGTGGAGGGACACGCCCTCCGCCGGTCTTCTGGGCTTTAGCTCTCCTGGTAACCAGCTTTGCCCTTAGCCAACGCTTCAGGTCACTGTAGCGCTTATACACAGTTGTCCGATCCCTGTGTAAAGCGCCCACAGTGTTCACCCTGTCCGTCACCTGCTGCCAGAGTTGTTGGCGTCTGGCAGCATTGATGCGATGGGACTGACTCCCAAACAGCACATCCCATCGCGCTATCACCTCGTCCACCAGTGCTCCATTCTCTTCACCGGTAAACCTTCGGGCCATTTTGTTGGTGGGGCCCTCCTCTCCTCCATCATCACCTTCCTCCTCCTCCTCCTCCTCTCTCCTCTCTGAGGCAGTTGGTGGTGGTGCCTCCATCTCCTCCTCCGAGCTGCTCGGCAGCCTCTGTGGCCTCCTCCTGGGGAAGCCTCTCTCAGCCCTGGGTGGGGTGCGTGACACGCTGCGTGCCCCAGATGGTGGTGAGCGAGACACGCAGCGTGCCCTGGGGGACTCCCTGTGTGGGCTGGGGGACACCCTCCCTACACTACGCTCCTCCCTCCCTCTACGGGACCCCCCTGCCCTACGCTCCTCCCTCCCTCTATGGGACCCCCCTGCCCTACGCTCCTCCCTCCCTCTACGGGACCCCCCTGCCCTACGCTCCTCCCTCCCTCTATGGGACCCCCCTGCCCTACGCTCCTCCCTCCCTCTACGGGACCCCCCTGCCCTACGCTCCTCCCTCCCTCTACGGGACCCCCCTGCCCTATGCTCCTCCCTCCCTCTACGGGACCCCCCTGCCCTACGCTCCTCCCTCCCTCTACGGGACCCCCCTGCCCTACTCTCACCCCCACTACGGGACCCCCCTGCCCTACTCTCACCCCCACTACGGGACCCCCCTGCCCTACTCTCACCCCCACTATGGGACCCCCCTGCCCTACTCTCACCCCCACTACGGGACCCCCGACTCTCTACCTCCTCCTCCACCCAGGAACCCCTGTTGGTGACCCCCCAGCCCTCCTCTCTCCCCCATCTACCACGACTAAGATCCCACATAGTGTGGGATCCAGCCGCAGTTGGCACCTCACCAGGGCTGGAGAGACGTTCCCCCTGCTCCTCCTCCTCCTCAATCCTCCTCCCAGCCATTTGCAGGCTTTTTTTTTTCAATTGCTTTAAACACCTCCTCCACCTGTGCAATCTAAATAGCAAGTGCGCAATCAGGCCGAAAATGCACCTAAAATGGCCACTGGAGGGCTTCCTGTATGAAAAAAATGTCAGAAAGGAAGTGGGGCATAAATGTTCGAATCGAACGATTCGAATATAAGTGGGGCAACGATCACTTCGATTATATTCGACTGCTCGATACGACGGAACCATTCGAATCGAAGACACTATTCCCTCGGTCGAATTGTTAAATCGTTCGATCGTACGAGTTTACTTCGACCTAATCGAGTGCGAACCCAAATTGGCGAACGTCCCCAAACGTTCGCGAACGTTCGGCGGACGCGAACAGTCGAAGTTCGCGCGAACTAGTTCGCCGGCGAACAGTTCGCTACATCCCTGAGATTCTGGCATACCTGTACATCTTTGCATTGTTTACACCTGCAATTCCCTGCATTGTTCACACAGTAGTCAGTACTGCCTCAACCCCCCCATCATGTGGGATGGAGGTGTAGAGGCTCTCCACATCTAGAGTTACCAACCATACTCCTTCCATGTCTTTAGAAAAAACAGATATTTTATTTAGGAAATCACTGGTGTCTTTAAAATATGATTTATGCGCTTCCACATATGGTCTAATGATCTTGTCAACAAAAATAGCAATAGGTGATAATACAGAATCTACACAGGACACTATAGGTCTCCCGGGGGGATGTTCCAAGTTTACAAAAAGGGGAGATCGTTAGGTTCCATGTTAGTTCATACTGACATGAAACAAAGGAATAAATGCAAGAACAGTAAAGTAGGGACTTTTCCCTGCTATAACTGTAACTGTTGTTCTAATGTTCAACAGGGAGAAGTGGTTTTTCATCCTAGGAAAGGATATCCTATAAAAATTAAGGATCGATACTCCTGTAGTTCAATGTATGCAATATATATAATTAAATGCCCCTGTGGGCTTGCATATGTGGGCCAAACAAAGAGAACAGTTCGTGAATGCATGAGAGAACATAAATCTGCGATTAATACTGGAAAAAGAGACCAGGCTGTAGCAGGCCATTTTATTGAGCATTCTCATAGAGTGAACCAATTGAAATTCCAAGTGTTGGAGACAGTAGATACAAAACAACGAGGAGGGAATAGGCAGAAGGATCTATTGTACCGAGAAGCATTTTGGATCAGGAAATTGGAAACCTTAGAGCCATGGGGATTGAATAAAGAATATGACCTAAGTCCCATTTTTAGATAACTATATGGCTCTTTTTATTCTATATTTAATGAATTTCGTGTTTTAATTATGATCTATGTCTTTATTCTTTTACAGATGCACTATGTGATTTTTTATCGTATCAAGCTTCTATTTATTGATGTCACTTGATTGATGTAATGGGTAACTTTTAATGTATTGTATAATATTATAACTGTTTTTTTTGCTTGTTTGTCTAAAAATGACTGATGCACTTTATTGACCACTAGAGGGTGTTAAAGGGTATAAATTGTTATATTAAGCACTAGTCAGTAAGCTTGATAAAAGGCCGCATGTCCTGAAACGTTGCGGGGATGCCCATAAGAGCACAAATAAAGGCTTTTTAAACTACTTCTAAGTTGATGGTGCTGTTCAAATCTCTACACTACATGGTTGGTCAATGGGAAGTGGCCGTTGCAGAACGCGCACCACAAAGGAAAGAGTATTGAGAATCCGTGTGCTGACTACTCTTTTTTCATTCGTGTCATTTTCTGCCTGCCATACTCATGGCTCGTGTGTACCATGCTTTACCTGCTCAAGTCTGCCTGTATGTGCCATACTTAGCCTTCTCTATGCTCCCTATATGTGCCTTACTCTGCCTGCCCTATGCTCCCTGTGTGTGCCGTACTTTGCCTGTCCTACTCTGCCATCTGTGCCACACTCTTGCTGCCCTATACTTCATGTGACTGCCCTTCATTGCATGTGGGAGGTAAACCTTGGGGGGGGTTGTCAGCATTTAAAAATAGTTGTGAGAGGGTGCCTCAGGTATTTAATTATGTAGTGGGGGTTCCTATGCTATCCAGAGGGGAGGGGGAGGCGCATGGATATAAGGGTATATCTTATTTTGACTTAATACACTTTTTTATATACTGTATCATCACATATGGGTGATGGGTGACACCCCTGCAGTGAGAATCAACCATTTTTTTTAGTGTGCTACTATATCACCATTAAAGTGTTTATGATCTAAAAAAAAGTCCTTGTGAAAACATGGGTGTGGTTTAAAAATGGGAGTGGTTAGAATTCCAGCCGTCGGTACCACAGAAGTTGGACAGAGCCTGTGTATAGAGTTTATGGGGGTTATTTATTAAACTCTGAATGCCAAAAATCCAAAAAATCAGTGTTTTTTTGTATAAAATCTGATTTTGGAATTTATTATACCCCGAGGATAAAAAAAAAAAGTCCAAATTCAAAAATTCAGCATCTCAGACCTGCCGAGGTTACATATGGGAGAAGGTTACATTGGGAGAAGTCCCAAAGATTTTTGGATCTGCACTGGGTTTTGCTCAATAATCCGATGATTTTGGAATTTTCAGGCAAAAATCAGAAACATTTTCAGGTGGAAAATCCAAAAAAATTATACGATTCACTTTTTTACACAATTTACACAATCGTTTTTTTTCCATGCAAAGAAAATTTTCAGGAAAGTGCATTAATAAATAAGGAGAAAAAACCCGTGCACATTTGGTCTGAGTTTTTTTCAGAAAATATTGAGATAAATTCGGACTTCGACAAATGACCCCCTACGTGTTATAATGAAGCCTATACTACTCAGGATTTTGTGAGCCCTATAACGCTCTTATTGGCATTCTTGTGTTATTGGAAGGTGCAATAGGTCTGGGCATTGTTTCCTCTAATTCCTTTCTGGGCTCATGTGCAAAATGTGTTCACTTGGACGAGCATGCAATATAAATGGAATATTGATTAAGGGGAGAGAGGTTAGATAAAAAGCATTCCACTCCACAAATATAAATAGTAGAATGTATTCCCAACCAACTGAACCCACATCTGTAGCCACCCTGGGTGTAAAGTCTTAGTACCTGGAAATATATAAATGGATTAACAGAACTTTAAATACTTTTATGGGGGAATGTAATATAAGTTGCTAACGGAAAGATGCAAATAAATGTTTACATTGTGCAAATGTACCAAACATTTTGTGAACCCTTTGCCCCTAACAAAGCAGTAGGATAGCAAATGCAAAGAATATTACATTGCAATATTTTTATTTCTTATTTATACCCCTAATTATTTTTACATTTGGTTCATTTTTTAAATTATAACATACAAACATAGAATTTAAGTTTGAGAAATGCATACGTCCATCAAGTTTTTTGAACCCACCTAACTACTAGTTGATGCAATGGACAATACAAACCCTCATCTCAAGCCTCTCTAATTTTCCACAGAAAAACATCCCTTCCTGACTCCAAGATAATCGCATTGGTCCCTTGTTTGTACTTTGTACTAGAGTTTATGTTAGTAACTTGGTATTTTATCACTTCCTAAAAAGATATCCAGCCATTTCTTGAAAATGTCTAATGTATCAGCCAATACAACAATTTTGGGGAGATAATTCCACAACATCAAGTTCTAACTATAAAACCCTTTCTTAATATGAAACCTCCTTTCTCCTAATCTGAAAGGATGCCCTAATATCCACTGGAAAGACCTACTAGAAAAGAAAACAGGAATTTTTGTATAGACCCCTTTATACAATTTATACATGATCATCATATCTCTTCTTAGGTACCTCTTCTTCAGCATAAAGAACCCCAGCTTAACTAAACTTTCCTCATAACTGACACATTCCATACCATTTATCAGCTAAGTAGCTTGTCTTTGAACTTGGAATGTTAATTATACTGTAATTGAATTTCTATTAATATCTTACACACACAAGCTCACAATGATTTGATTTTAAACATGTAGTATCTATGAATATGAGTTTTATGTTTGGCTATTTTTTTAACAAGAAGATGTACATGTTGCATAGATACCAGTATTCAGCAGGATGTGGAAACAGTTTGCTTTTAAATGTCATGCTTTTCTTGCCAACAAACAAAAAGAAATGGGTACTGTATGTTACGTTAAATTGCTTTCTCATGCCTGTTGGAAGACAGCACATAAAGACTTTTATTCTCTGTGGTGGTTTGGTAAGCTGCCAATCTTATCACTTTGCTATTTAATCAACTAGTATCTTGCTGTGATTCAATCCACTGTGAGATATGATTTGTCAATGGCAAAAAAATCTAAATGGCCAGAACGATTGTTTCTTCATTATCCTCTATCTCACTCTCCATTTTTTCTTGATTAGCAGTGAGCAATAGCCGCAGAAAATTGTGCCTACAATTCATCCTCGGCTTTGAGGTCAAGGAAAATATTTGGAATAGGTGTTGAGGGCCTTATTGGGCTCCTTTTTTTGACTGTTGGGTGTAATTTTTATAAGCATGTTCTAAGGGATACCCATTCACCATGAACATTGAATTAGGCCAATTACATTTTTTTCCAGGATATGCACTACCTGAATATTAATGGTGAACTGAATAATATCAGAATATTGTACACAGTTTAAGACTTTGTAATGCACCTTATTGATCACAACACAACCACAAGTCCAGACTTGCTAAACTGGATGCAATTGTTGCACATGTTGATGCAATTCTTTTAAGGTACTTGGTTCCAAACATACTGAAATGTGTGCAATCACACCAATTGATGCTGAGGAACCCAAGAGCTTCCAACCCCTAGCAGTAATTCAGGAAGAGTAAAGGAAGAAGCTACCTTTGGAAGAACAAAGATGAATGACACCATTAACAGGACTAGTGACATTCTGCCAGTAGATCTTGAAGTTTAGATCCCAGTTTACTAAACAGGAAGGCTGCTGGATCTTCTGCCATGGCTCCCTTGTTGCTCCTCTTGTTAAACTCCTTTTCAGATAACTTGTGAATGATTCACTTTGGAATCATTCACCCTTGTGCTTTCCCAAATGATGTCTCAGGATATAGGGAGATCAGGCTGGGCCACTCCTGGACACAGGACTGAGGAATCAGCGCTGATTGCAGCTGCAAAAGTGAAGATAGTCCCAAAGATATCATCTCAGAACTAAAAAGTTTACAAGGGAACATAGACATAAGATATTGGAAAGTAAAAGTACAGGGAGTAAAATAGTGCAAGAATTACCACTAGCAAAGGGAAAAATGCAATATTCAGGGCCATAGTACAGATTTTAATCCCTTTGAGGCACTACAATTAAAAGAAAAGCTAACAAGTGGACAAATAGAGTAAGCAACATAAATAAATAAACATTTTATTAAGAAAAACTGGAAAAAAGAGGGAAAGAATAACTGTTAGTGTACCTGGCAGGTGGCGGGCTCGCTCGTGGGGATGCCTGAGCCATCTCGCCACTTAGCTATTCTTGGCTATATTCGGAGCGTTCATGTCTGACGGCCATCACGCTGGCATGAATTTCAAATATTTAAAGACGCATGTCCCTGTTTTGCATTGCCCAACGTAATGGTCTATTTCTATAGTTCCTGGGTGCATTTTCTGTGTATTCCTGATCTGTTCTTGACCCTGCCTGTCCCTGACCTTGTCTAGTGTGCTGACTGTCTTGACCCATGCGCATGTACTGATGACTCGCTTGGATCCTGCCTTGCACTGCGATATTGGTGTGTTTGACTCGACCTGTGACCTCGATTGCTCTCTTGAATCTGTACTGCTGTTTCCGATTGGTATCTGCACTGCTGTCCCTCGACCACGCTTCTTGTTCTTCGTTCAGTTTCCTTGCCTGCCCAGAACTCTTTCCCTGGTCCTCTCTACTATTCGAGTTTTGAGTTCATTCGAGGTAAAAAAAAACTCTAACATTTAACATTTGATGAATCAGCCCCAGAGTGTACTATTATTATACTATTACTAGTATACTATTACTTTACTATTAGTCTTATTCTATTGCAATTATTTCGTGAACATTGATTTCATGATGATGGATATTTTTGCATTGGGGAAATGCAGTGATGAAGCTGAGCTGAATTGATAGAGAGAGAAATGCAATTACGCCATTGATTGTAACTATAAAATTATCTTGATTGAATACACGAAAGGTCTCGCTGAGGAAAAAATGTCAATAAATGAACATCATAGGTCATGTTAAACTGGTTTAATAAAAGTACCTACACCAGCTCGGGAAGATGAACCATTGATTATTTTGGAATGTAAGAACCACTAAAATGTAATTATTTTTAAAAAATTTGATTGAGTAGTAGAATGAAATGAGTCCTTTCTTATATTTTATTCTCTGTTTTATGCTCTTTCCCATTACGAGTGGATAAGTAGGATTATAGTATTTATTTAGTATTTATAAGAACTAGTCACTAAAAATAGATTTTCTTTTCATTTCGTGATTTGAATGGTCAAGTTTATAAAAACTAGAATATTCCTCTGCTCAACTTTGACTACAAATCTTGCTTTTCCAATATTTTGATATTTTCAAAAAAAGTTTAAATAATGCTTGGGGCTGGGGTTGGTGTTATTTACCACTCACAAAATATTTTCCAGCCAAACATTTTTCCCTATTTGGTAAAGTATTTTCTGAATTTTACCACTGGTCTTTTTACAAAAAGTCTTCCATATCGAAATCAGAGTTTAATGCGTGGGTGAGGGGGTTTCTGTTATTTGGATCACCATACCTTAAATCTACTAAGCAGCATTTTCAATTGAAATAAACCCAAGAACATTTGTTTACAATAAACATGGATTTATGTAGCTTAGGTATGATCAAGTACAAGGCACTGTGGTATTATTGCAGAGGAATAATTAAATATTTTTTAAATATTACAATTATTTTTTAAAAATGGGCTCTATGGGAAATGGACTTCTTATAATTTGGAGCTTTCTGGATAATACGTTTCCAGATAAGGGATCCCATACCTGTATATTAAATAAAATATGTATTAGTTAATATACTGCTAACAACTGACTGAAAAGTTAGAATAACTGTGCTGAAAATGTAAGGTGAAAATCATTGTAAATGTTTTTAATTAAACTGCAATTTACCCCTTACCCCTGAATTCTTTAATTTTTTTTAGTAGGCTTTTGTTATTGCAGGAAAACTGTGAAGCTCCAGATGCTGCAAACCTTATGACCTAATGCTGGTATATTTTGTTCTGCAACATCTGAAATGTTGAAAGTTGTCAAACTAAGAAGGTATGCATAGTGCTCTATTGTAACTCTCTTGGAAGATATTAAAACACACAGCCTCAGTGTGCCAGAAATGCAAAACTTGGACAAGTACATTTAGAGAAGGGATGATGCAGGGCATAAAGGCCATAGTGTTCCGCAAGGTGTAAAAAATCTTTATTCTCCTTTTACAGAGATTAGCAAACCAGCTACACAGCACAGCAAATTATTAGTCAGATTTACTAAAGTTTGAATGGTAAATTCAAATTGTTGAGGGTTTTTTGGTCAAACGTACAGTTTCAAGTTTAAAACCACCAACTCAAATTCAAATCTAAGATTTATCAACCCCCAATCCTGGAAGTAACTCAAATTCAATAGGTTGCCACCTAAAACCTGGCAAGTACATGTAGAAATCAATGGCAGAGGTCCATTGACCTATTTCAAGAAGTTAATAGCTTTCCAATCCTGACATTCAAGTTTTTTTTCAGAGGAAAACTCAATTCAAATTGCGTTCTAATTTGATTTGAATTTGTTTTGAGTTATAGGTAAGTAACATTTGTGAGTACATTTGAGTTTATTAGAGATTTAAAAAATTCACATTGGTCTAAAATTTGATAAATAACCTCCTAATGATAACATTAAACACTGAAAACAGAGCTATAATTTCCTTTGAAATATACTTAGTCACAAGACAAGCCAAGCACTTAAATTAGTGACAAATTAAATTTTAGACTCCAAAATGCATCCAAAAAGGTGGTATAACAACACTATCTAAATTTTCTTTGGTGATGGTTGGGGGTGGGTTCCTTCCTGACTCCAAGAGGGCAACTGAGCCAACTGAGTTAATTTCTAAATTCTACTACAAACTACTTGAGCTTTTTGGAATTTGGAATCAAAGCATTACTGTACAACACAGTCAGCTGCTAAAATGCAGTGTCTGCTAATCTTAAACTCACTGGTAATTAAAAAGTTTTTAAGGAAATTGTTAATGTAACCTATAGGTAGTGTTACAACATCTATAGTCTGGTGAAATTATTAATTGCATTCATACTGAGATATTGATGACCTGCCATTTTCTTTTATAAATCTCACACCATGTAATTTAATATTAAAATAAAAAAAAATTTACATAGTTACTCTATCCTCACCTGCCCGTATGGTTTTTGCCCTTAAAATATTGTTCCCTGATAAATGCTTGATACTAACAATTAAGCCAAGTGACTCATACAGAATTAATCTGCAGTAAAAACATTATTAGAAACTAACATTCATTAATCACTTCCAGCCCACTCTCTGTTACCTCTGCAATGCAATGTTGACATTTGATATATTACAAATGTATTTTTTGGACATTATTTATAACTTTGTACATCGATATTGATGATAGTTTAATTCTTAAAAACTCTACATAGAATAAATAGCAGTTTTTAATGAAAACTGTAAATTATCTGTACTTCCCTCCCAATGCAAGTCAGTCTAATGTATAAAGTATGTATTAAAAACACTTTTAACTTCCTGTATTTCACAGTTTAGCTGTTTATATTAGTGTACAGTCTAAGTAATTCCTTCATGCAGTGTTTGAAGTGGTTAAAAAATGGTATTTTGGGGTTCTCATAATGTGCCATGCCAATTTTTCAACATGTCAGTGTTTGCCATGACAACTTTAGTCACATATACTATATAGACCACACACTTTTCATACCCTACACTTTTAAAGCAAAGTTTATTACCGAATAATAGAAAATGTTGTGCTCTTAGTTTTTTACCAACATTTTGAGTAGACCATGCTTGCTTTTGGAGGCCTTCCCATTCCACTGCACAACACATTTTTCTTCTGATTTATACAGATTCATACATGCTTTATTTTCTCTGCAGTATGAATTAATATAGCAACTAGCAGTTATGCAGGATTTATATTGACATTATAGCTTGAACTAGATGGGCATGCATCTTTTTTTTTAACCTAAGTTACTTTGAAATAGTGCCTCCCACAACAAAGGCCACAGTTACCAATCTGCCAGCATTAAAGGGCTTAGTGACTATCTGCAAACTTCCCCACCGGGCAGCAATATAACCTCCCGCATGCGTGACTCCCTTTGGGCCAGTGGCCACAGAATTAGCTTTAACAGCGACACCAGCATTTAATGACACATTTGCTTAGCAATATAAAATACCATTACACCAACATTTAATGATAGAGTTGCCCAACAAAATATATAACACAATTGCCCTTGCAGCTCATGATAGTCATCCCCTTTGGCACAATGATTCAGTATTTCATAATGCAGTGGGTCCCATCACTGTGACCCCGCTCTAGCAGAGGCACTAAGCCCCAGAATATGTGACACTGTAACTCCAGAGTGCATATGGAAGTGACACAAAGAGACAGACAGAGAGTCTCCTACTGCCTCACTCCTGCTTATCTATGTGCCTTCACTTATACTGGACAGAGCAGAGTGTGATCACATATTCTGCCTTGTTAATTAGATACAGCGTATGTAAAGCCAAACTTGTAAAACGAGAAATAGAAAATGTCTGCAATGCAATATATCATTTTCCTAGTGGGATATCATTTAGGCAAAAAAAAATGTCAGGGTTGGATCATGCCATTTCAAACCTCATTTTACTTTCTGACTTTATGACAATGTTCTCTGAAATTTTTCTTTGCAGGGATTGTAATTTCATGTCCAGCACCAGCAGTTTGACTTATGGAGTTTGACTTAACCATTATAAATATGATAAAAAAGAGAACCAGTAGACAAATATAGAAAATCAGTGTAAAATTCAGGTGCCATGATATGAAACTGAACAACCTTAGCAGCAGGACCAGGGAGTTCTATCTCACTCTACAGTATGTCGCCACGATTGTTTGCATTATTAATGTTTCATAAATGCTTGGTCTGGAGCGGGGTTCTGTTGTCTATCAACTGGCCAGGGGGAATGCTTAGCAAACAGCACTAGACTATAGAGAATTTAAAAGGCCGAGAGGTGTTATTGGGAACCCTGAAGTAGTACATGTAAAGATGGCAAACCAAGCCAAAGCCTTCACTTGTTGCTGTTCCTGAGGAGAAAAGGAAGACCATATAAAGGTTAAACTTGACCAATGTGAAAATTCTGTTATACCTATGCTGTGTATGGAGAAATGAATAGAAGATACCTACAACTTTTAAGGACCCCATTACAGCCCTTTATAAGCTGCTTTAAACCTACACTTTTCATTCTTGTGTGCCCAAGAGTATGATAAGACACTAGGAGAAAACCAGCTGAACTATGGCCTTAGTAGTGCCCTGAACAGTTACTGGAGTTGTGTACTGATTAAAGATACACAGATTACCACACTGAAAGCCTCAAGTAATGGATGTCAGCAGAAAATTTTCCAGGGGGGCAAAGGAATTGCACAAATTACTTGTACCAATATTTTGGTTTCAGAATCTACAAAGCTTTTCTATAATATATAAAGTAGCACTAATTGCATACATATAGCATTCTCATTCTATTACTGACACTTTACCATCAATTGGATCATTCCAATTTGGCCCAGCATATGGGTGGCCTAATCAAGCTTAGATATGCTCATTTTGTGACCTCTCTAAGCGAGTGGATATTGCAGTGTGTGGCCAGCTTAACTGTATTCAGTGCATTCACTGGATTTGCATAAAAGAGACCAAACAACACACGGTTGACAAGGTTATTTTGAATTCTTTCATAACTGTCTATAATTTAAAGAATATATATTTTTTTAAACCCCAGCCTAGTAAGGGTCAAGGGTGTCTGCTCTCTGGATTTACATTTTGACTTTTCGTTCTTTCACAAAGCTAGCCAGCATTATAACTACACACACATTATTCGGCGCTTATGCAGCCATCTTTATTAGTCAAATCAGTACCTTTGGTATGTACATTTATCAAGGTGAGTCAGTCCACCAGATAAAACAGCCAGCGTGCTTGTCTGTGCATAACCAAAGCAGAGCTTTACATTCAAGAGAAATAAAAATGTTCATGTGGACTGAGAATGGACAAACTTGGACATTATTAAACAACTTTTTAAAATTACAGGAATACATGTGTGTAACAAATGTCCTTTACTTTGGCTGTCAACAATCTACTTTCTTGGTGGTTGGCAAAGTTAACATAATGACTAGAATGTAGAATTGATGTTTATGCATTCTGTTATCTAGGGGAAAGCTGCATTATTACCAGAGTGGTGTGGTGGTTTAGAAAGCCAAGGGTTAAAAGATAAAGGTCATCCAAATAGAAGGCATGATAGTACAGTACTTACATTGTGTGAAGGAATAGGCGAAGGTGGGCTTACAGCAGAAACAAAGTGTTAGAAGAAGGACAGGAGCGAGAGGGTCTGAGGATCAAATGTATAGCTATATTAATATTATAAATCTAATATTATAGATATTTATAGCTATACAAATATATAGAGCAGTGAGCAGGCATATGGGTTTTTGAAACAGGTGATTGCGGAGTAAATCAGCAGAGTGAAAATATCAATATAAATATGAGAGGTGAATAGAGTTAAAAGATTCAATAAGACAGTGGGATAAGGAACTAAAGGGGTCAATCTGCTTTGTGGCAAATCTCCTAGAGAAAATACTTGTAGCCAAACTAACACCCAACTTTAAATAATGTGAATATAAGTATTTACTCTGCTATCTATACATGTTCATTTATACTCTCTATCATACACACAACACACACACTTTGTCAGATGCCCACTGCTCTGATTTTCTTCTTCTTCACACAGAGGAGGAGCAGGAAGCTTACTGAGGGAAGGGGCAGAGCTAAGACAGTACTGCATGAGAATAGGCAGCAAACTTAGCTGAATAACTTTGGGATGGTCCATTTTTGAAGGGTGCTAACCCCAAGATTTAAAGGACCAGTAACATCAATTTTTTTTTTCAAAAATTCGTTAGTACACAACGAAAAAATAACACCAACACAAATTAAAATTTAAAATAGCAAAGCCTTTATTAAGAAATAACTTACAGAAATTCCACTTCCTTTTCTCTCTTCAGAAACGGCGAATGGGCGACCATCCATCCTGCAGCGCTTGATTTCTCCTCCTTGCTATTCACTGACAGTGTGTCCAGTGCCCCGATCACCTTCTCCAGCTCTTCTTGAACTTTACTCAACTCAAAAACATTGGGTGCCAGATCGGCAGAAGATCTGTGGCAAGGTGCTGTTGCTAATGAGCGGGATACTAAATGCCGGTTACACTGTCTGCTGTGCAAATGGTGCAGGCGCATGGATGCGCTGCCCTACTAAGCCCCTACTATACCAGCTGTGTCTCCCATTACTCCTAGCAGACTTTCAACCTGTTTGTCCTATAAACAGAAAAAACATCGGGTGCCAGATCGGCAGAAGATCTGTGGCAAGGTACTGTTGCTAATGAGCGGGATACTAAATGCCGGTTACACTGTCTGCGGTGCAAATGGTGCAGGCGCAAACAGTCCTTGCAACTTAGTTTGAGGGATGCCCGGGGGGAGACACAGCTGGTATAGTAGGGGTTTAGTATGGCAGCGCAATTGCGCGCACTGGAGGAGACGCACATATTGCGAGGCATGTACCAGTGACCGTACACAGCTGTTCCGCAGAGCCATGGATTTATATGGCTCGACCAGGCTGGAATGGATGCGCTGCGAGACACAGCTGGTATAGTAGGGGTTTAGTAGGGCAGCGCATCCATGCGCCTGCACCATTTGCACCGCAGACAGTGTAACCGGCATTTAGTATCCCACTCATTAGCAACAGCACCTTGCCTCAGATCTTCTGCCGATCTGGCACCCGATGTTTTTGAGTTGAGTAAAGTTCAAGAAGAGCTGGAGAAGGCGATCGGGGCAAAGGACACACTGTCAGTGAATAGCCAGGAGGAGAAATCAAGTGCTGCAGGATGGATGGTCGCCCATTCTCCGTTTCTGAAGAGGACAGGAAGTTATTTCTTAATAAAGGCTTTGCTATTTTAAATTTTAATTTGTGTTGGTGTTATTTTTTTGTTGTGTACTAACGAATTTTTGAAAAAAAAATTTGATGTTACTGGTCCTTTAAGCCTTGCTTAAACTTGTAGCAGCTCTTTAATGGAAATATTAAGAAATGCGGTCATATAACAAAGAACAAAACAAAAGAATATATATAGTGCAAGAGAATATGATTTATTATTAAGTAAAAGTCCAGAGGGGACACCCATGCCTCAAGTGTTCACCACTAAACAGAAAGTTTTAGTGACTTGCTCTTAATATGGAATTTCTGTTTGCACAGGAATTCTATTATGGTACTAGAGAACAGGGCCGGAACTAGGGGAAGGCAGAAGAAGCACGTACCTCTTCTGACGCCTTCCCCTATTTCAGACAGCTATGTTCAGAAGCTGTGGTAGCAATTCTAGACTTTCAGTCTTCTGTGCAGGCACATGCGCACTCGTCACTTGAATACCAGGAATACCAATACGAAAAGGAGCAGAGGCATATAGGCACAGAGCAGGAAAAGGGGACCAGGTGGGAACTATGACAGGAATCAGGAACTTCAACAGGAATCAGGAACAAAGGCAGGTATCAGGAACATAGGTACAGAATACTGCTAGATCTGACTCTGAGGTTTCAATGATAAACTAACCAGGAGTTACTTCCAATTGGCTTGAATTGGCCCCTGAATTGAATAATTAGCAACACATGATGCAAAGGAGGGCAGAGGAAGAGACCAGCAGTAAGAGAGAGACCCATGACCATCAGGATAGTTGACCCTCATCCATACTGAAAACCCCCAGTGGCTAAGTAGGTTAATGCAGATATAGTTCATCAAGCAACCCAGAGTTCAAGAACAGGTAAGTCTTGACAAAAAGTCACAGAATATGCACACAGACTGAGGCTTTTTTTGTATTGGTGTACAATAGCCAGCGTCCCTGAATACCCCAATACTCTAAAACCTATTAAACCACAAATCAAAGAAAGATGTTCCAGTTGTAAAAGGGACATCTGCAATTGACTTTTACATGATTTAGACAGGTTTTAGCTGGAGTATTTTCGCATTCAGACTTGTTGCAGTTTTGACACATAATATAGCCTGAAAAAGTGTCATGCTTTTTTTCCACTGGATATTTAGCTTTAAAAAGCCAGACTGAAAAAGTTGTGGCTTAATAAATTGTCCCCCTCCTCTTTAAGTAGCAAAACAAAAAATGGGGTAAATACACTTATTGGTGTATTCATGTGTTATGGAAGGGGAATAACAGAAATAGCTTGAAACACATTCCAGGATTCATGTTTCATCACGTCTCAAAGATGTACACCACAGAGATTTTTATTACTCAGCTCTTTTCATGATATAGTCTTGGTCAAAACCAAACGGTTATATTTTAGAGAAAGTACATTCTAATAATAAACAGCAATAAGACATAGAGGGTGGTCAGAGAAAGCATAGTTGCAGAACATTTTGATCTTTTAAGGCCATGTACAACTTTGCTGATTGTTGTGAAGCTAATCAACACTATTCAGTGTCACTATAGGAAGACTACTCTAAGCTGAGAAGAAGAATGAAATTGAGTCTGTGCAGGCGTTGGGAGGAAAATATTAAAACCTTTAAAACATTTGCGACAGCCTGCTGACAGGTGGCCCATTATTTCCATTAGTTTTACAATCTGTAGAGTCAGTTTGATTATAGTATAAAAGTAGCTTTGCATATAAAAAAAAGCTTTTTTGTGATGTGGGTAGGAAACGGTGACTGCAGAAGTAGTGGGAGTATTTTGTTCTTATCAGCAGTGAAGAAAAAATGTCAATGGAAAATAGCTATGCAAAATGTAAATTAGGAAGATAGATTAGTTTATTAGTTTGTGTTAAAGGGAACAGTTATAGCTACAGATTTGAAAGAATTATATGTAAAGCATGCTGTGTCTTAATGCAACCAATAACATAGGCTAAATATTGGAGGTTTGTCAAATCAGTCATAATGTTGTTCTTTATACACATATTTGTGTTTTTATATCCTGAGAAAGCAGGTCACATTTTTTTTTTTTTTTTATAAAATATTCTGATTAATGCTACCAATTCGATTTAAGCATCTCTCCTGGGCTATTCTATTTCATCTGCTATATGATCACCCTGTGTAGTTGAATTCACAGAATATTATTACTGTTGTTGTTGTTGTAATTATGTTTTGATTATCAATGTATAGATCAGTGAAAGGCTACAAATACCACTTAACATGTTTCAGATCAGCAGTAGTCATTCCCCTCAGCAAGGGGTTCTGCAGGAGTTCTTGTACTACCAGTTGCCTCTCATTGATATAGCTCTCATTCGTTTAGAGTATTCACATTCAGATCAGTAAATAAATGCTCTGTAAATTGACAAGGAACAGTAAACTCACAGTGCGTATTATGATAGTATACACTGCAAGGCACTGAGCACTCTTATCATGATGTGAGATTGGTATAAATTAATAATTAATATGTACCATTATGCAGGCTTTGAAATATATGTATATACAGTAAATGGCAGTCATAGATAACTCTACAGCTACAGGGGTAGATTTGTTTAGTTTCACAACTAAGGAATTGAAATTAAATTGTGATTGAGTTTTCCAGCATGCTTATTTCATTTAGATTACCACTTATATTATGCTACTTGCAATGGTCCAGGCCGTGGGAGGACGTGGACATAGAGTGGAACTCACACAAACAAGCATTTATCCCCCTATCGTAAATGAAAAACAAACTTTCACTCCTTTTGAAAATCTCAAGGGCAGTTCCCAGGGAAGGCCAATTACATTTCATTCCGAACAGGCCAATATAGGGACCAATCCGGAGCTGAATGTAATAGTACCAATTATATCCAATGGGATGCCATTTGATAGTATCCAAGTAGTGCACTGCTTTTACAAGAGGACATGGGACTAACTATATGTATTGAGGAGGGCTAGTTAAGCTAAAGAAGGCCCACGTTTTTTTACCCTCATAACAAGGGTCAATTATCCAGGAAGGAACAGGGAATGCAGACTGGCTACAATTACCATTACACAGAAATTAACAAATGCTGGACATTAAAATTTGCGACACAAACAACATTGGAAAACAAAATTTGATACTGTAAAAAAAAGCTTTTCTATTACACCCATCTCTGATTTGATATTTATTACATGTGGTCACAAATAAAATATATATCTAACATGCAACACTGACAATATCAATTTAATTTCTCCATTTATAAAAACATTTTTCCTTTAAGCTTTTTATCTCAAGGGCATAAATCAGAAACACTACATATGGTTATATAATGGTAAACACATACAAACCTATAATGTGCCCAACTTTGTTGAATCCTTTTTTTATTTCAATATTTTATATTTACATTATTTTTTAAGACTCAAATAGGGGTACAGAAGACAAAAGTATGAGGAAAGCAGCATTGTAGAAAACAACTTTGTAATTATTACAGTTTAAAATGGACCTGTCACCCAGACACAAAAAGCTGAATAATTAAAGTCCTTTTCAAATTAAACATGAAATACAATTTCTATTTTTATTAAAGCATTCATAGCTGTTGTAAGCTCATTAAAAAATCTCAGTTGAGATCTATGCCTTAGGCATAGAGGAGGGGCAGAAAATTACTTTCACTTTCTATTTAGCACTTTAATTATGTAGCCAGGGCATAAGGATGGACATCAGGTCCCCCATTCTGGTGCACAAATAATTCTAAGACTGCATGCCTTAATAACAGTGTCCACAAAATGGCTCCTGCCTGCTTGCTATAATTGTGAATTCCCAGACTGAAGGAAACAAGATTCAGATAATGTATATAGTGCAATTAAAGTTAATTTTGCTTGATTACTGTGATAATATAGGATTTTGAATACTTTTTTGGTTGAAGGGTCCCCTTTAACCAACAACAATCTCAGTATTAAAGAGAAGAGAGGCCAGTCTTTCCCAGTTACATAGTAAATAACATACTTAATCAGTCTAATATCAAAATACATATAACTTGGAGGTGAGTTAGGATACATCATTATAAACTATAAAGAGCGAAACAGTGGCTTATGATTATTTGGTATTAGAGAGTTTTCCAATAGGTGAATTGGTGAAGTTTTATAAAATGAGTTTAGTTGTTTTAGTTGTGGCTATTACTACAGCTTAATTTATTGTATCCAAATGGATCAGATTTTCAGTATCTTCTCCAAATGTGTTTTCCACCAAATTGACCCATTCTAATTATATGGGAGGCTCTGTATTTTCCACTTTATTTGGTTGGTAGCATACAGTATGTAACAATAACTGTTTTTTAACAATGTATACTATGTGGTATCATAATATAACATCTACTGTAAGTAAAAAGTTTGTGTCAGTTAGCTTTTCTGAAAGCAGTTTCATTGTGAAGTACTGGCTCTGAAAGCACATGGCCAGGCAAAATAGTCAGTGATGGTTGCCTACACACCAGTATTGCAACTGAAAAAAATACATTTGTTAGTTCAAGAATAACATTTTAAATTGTTGAATGAATTATATGCATTGTATACAGTGAAATTTATTATTAAAATCTACAACATAAAAATCATGACTGAATCCATTTAACATTTACTGCAGTTCTGAACCTAAAAGTGCTTAAGCTCTACAATGACACATTTAATTGTGTTCCAGAATATTCCAGGATTTATATCAGGTAAGTTATTATTTTCTACCATTTGTTGATTTTTGAGTAAAGCTTTGTCTTTTCATTATGTAGTTTATAGTTCCTCTATCTATATGCAAGCTTGGTGGAGTTTGTAAAATGTGATTGTTACTGGGACACGGTCTGAGGAATACAACTTTCAATTGAAGCAAAGTAGGTGGTTCCTCACAGTGAGGACAGTGAGGTTGTGTTAGGGAATCTGATGAAGTGTGTAATAGACCCCAGTGGCTGAGTCACACCAAGGGCAGGCTGCTTAGATTGAATTAGATTGAAGTACTACAGGACTGCTGCAGGCTAGCATATACTGGCATATTAAAGCAGCAGTAACTCTGTAAGGGCAGGAACCTGCTTGGAAGTAAGGGCAGTCAGTGGTTGGGGGAACATTAGTCTGGACACACAACAGAGTAGTTTGTGGGATCTAGCCAGTAGTGATGTGTGGGCCAGCCTGATACCCATGGGACCCACAGGTTTACCAGTGAGTCAGTTGGGTTCAGGCCAACACATGCACAAGGAATTCGGGTTCAGGCCAAGCTCTTCCTGCAGCCCATCCCGCCTGCGATCTAATTATGCACTACTTGTGTTGGAGTCTATTTATACATGCAGTCCTACCCACCTCCTCCATTATGTCAGTGACAGAACCAAGGCAAGAGTTCTGGGCAGACAAGGGAACTGGAACGTGGAACAAGAGTAACGGAGTAAGCGTGGCCATGGAACAGGCTGGGGTCAATACTAATCAGTCAGAGCAGTACAGAATCAGGATCCAGAAGGGTAGTCAATAATCAGGCAAAGGTCGGTTCAGGCAGCAGACAAGGATGGTCAAAACAGGCAAGGGTCTAGGAACAGTAAATCAGACAAGAATTCACACCCATGAACTATCTAGAATAGACGTTGGGAAAAGAGAAAACGGTCTCTCGCCATTGAAATGATGCCATTGCTTGCTGAAAGAAAAGGATGCATCCCCGACACCCCACTAGACTACCAGGTATTAATACATCAACCCAACATAATTATGAGAGTTCCTAAAATTTTGCTTGGTTTCTTCATTCAAACACTTTGGCTGCCTGCTGAATGAGATTTTTGACAGGTTTAAGGTGCTGAAAAAAGCTCAAACCCGAAGGCTTGAATATTCTTCAATTGGTCCCTAAGCATAACTCACCATAACATAATAAGTTTCAGTTGTAGAGATTTTTTTCTCATAGAAATCCCTCTCTCCTCTATATTTTAGGGTATGGGGAGAATGGCTAGAGATCTGTATTTTTAAATATATTTTATTTTAACATTTACAAATGCAATGACAAATGATAATGTATACATTTCATTTAGTATAATCTTGTAGGAGGGGGAGGGTTAGTGTAGGATATCAATAACCTTGAGTTGTTCTTACCAGTATTCATCTATTACATTTGGTACCATATTTATTACTTGAATTGATATCTTACTATTGCATAAAAATGTTCCATGGAGCCCAGATTTGCTATGTTTCTCTACTGTGTCTGCCAATAAAGCTGTTAAATACAACAAATTCTGTGTCTAGTTAATTCTTTCTACCAAACCACGATATAGCATATCAAGACCACTCTTCAAGATCTTTAGTCTATTTCTTGATTAATTTGGGGTTGTTGTGTTTGTAAAGTGTTGTATAAGCAGGCGTGATATTAACTCCAAGGTATTCCATGTAGGAATGTTTCCAGACAAATGGGAAGTTGAGCTCCAAAAGTTTGACCACATGTTTAGGAGTATTTAATGGCATTGCCTGGGATTTGGAAATATTTACCGTTAGGCCGGATATGCAAGAAAATCTATCCAATTAAGCAAACGGGTTAGGAAGAAAAGTCTGAGGTTTGGTAATAGTTAAACAAATATCGTCCGCATAAAGGTTCACTTTAAATTCTGCATCTTTAATTCAGACTCCACTACTGTTTTGATCTTGCATAATTAGCTGGGCCAAGGGCTCTACTGCCAATGCAAATATTAGTGGCAACTATTGGCTCGTACCTCGTAAAATTATGAAATTAGGAGAAAGGAGACCCATACATTTAATTTTAGCTGTGGGATTTGAATAGAGCGCCCGTATCATATTGATAAAGTTTTCTTTAATTCCGAAAAATATATAATATATATATGACCATTTTACCAAGTCGAAAGCTTTTTAAGATCCAATAATAAAATGATGCTTTGTAAGTCTTTCGAATTAACATAATCTATTGTACTAGTCTCCTAATGTTGTCAGAAGTCTGTTTATACCGAATAAAGCCTGACTGATCCAGGGTGGACTAGCATTGGTATATATTGTTTAATATGTTAGCCATAATTTTAGCCAATAATCTCATATCAACATTAATTATGGAAATTGGTCTAAAATTTTGTGGGTCAGTGTGATCCTTATTTGGCTTAGGTAACAGACAAATCGTTGCTTCTAGCATTTCTGATGGAATAGAGTGGCCAATATTTCATTAAATACCGCTGTCAAACGAGGTATAAGCAGCATAGCAAATTTCTTTGCCAGGGAAAACCCATCAGGGCCTGGGCTTGATTTAGTTTTCATATGTTTTGAGGTCTGTATTTTTAACCATTCTCATTGTAATATAAGATCAGGTGTCAAGGTTTCAAGGCTTTTTCATGAGTTTGATTTGTTTGTACCTCTGATGTTGTTCTGCAAGTCATCAACATGGCATTATATTCCCAGTGTAATTTTTACTTTAGGAAGTCAGTTCAGATCATGGAGCCTCCAAGTCAAGCAACCATCTCAAACCAAAACATAGGGATGTAGCGAACGTCGGAAAAAAAGTTTGCGAACATATTCGCGAACTTGCGTCAAAAATTCGAACGGTTCGCGAACGTCGCGAACCCCATAGACTTCAATGGGAAGGCGAATTTTAAAAGCTAGAAAAGACATTTCTGGCCAGAAAAATGATTTTAAAGTTGTTTAAAGGGTGCAACGACCTGGACAGTGGCATGCCAGAGGGGGATCAAGGGCAAAAATGTATCTGAAAAATACATTGTTGACACAGCACTGCGTTTTGTGCTGTAAAGGGCAGAAATCACACTACATTTCTAAACCTGTGTAATAAACTGCTTTAAAACGTCCGGCGTCTACATGCCAATCAAGTCGTGTTAAGGTTACAGCCTGTTCACACGCAAAGACGACGGCGCTTACTGCAACGCAAAAAAACGCAAAGAGCTTTAATGAATGATACCGTCAAGTGAGCAAATAATAGTTGTTAATTACTAGTTGAGCTTGTTACCTCCAGGATGTTCGTCCTGTTGGTGGCAATATTTCTGTAGTGGTGTGTTTAGCAGTCACCGTGCTTGTGCGCACGTGCACGGTCAGGCAGATTTAATTCAATGTACAGTGAAGTGAACCAAAAAACACCGATTCTGCAGTGTGGGCCCAGTTTTGGTCTACTTTATTGATCACCTGCGGTGACCATAAAAGATGCGATTTTGCCACTGTTGCAGAACCCTGAAAAATTAGGCATGTGTACTTTCCTGAAAAATTATGTTTTTTTGCGGTGACTTGGCTCTGCACATGGTGGTACAGGTGTGGTATTCCCTTTTTTGAAAAAAAATTGTGGCTGGGTACCTTCCACTGCGGTGTCCCAATTGCTACAAATTTGCGGAAGGCCTCAGAGTCCACCAGCTGGTATGGTAAAAGCTGGCGGGCTAAGAGTGCAGACAAGCCAGCTGTCAGACGCCGGGCAAGGGGGTGACTCGCAGACATTGGCTTCTTACGCTCAAACATGGCCCTCACAGAAACTTGGCTGGGGGCAGATGACTGGGAATGGGAACTGGTGGTCAAGGTGGAAGGCGGAGTGGAGGGTGGTTCAGACGGGTCAAGGACAGCAGAGGTAGAGCAGTAAGATGCTGGACCAGAAGGAGGGTGGCTTTTAGTTTGCCTGTTGCCTTTGAGGTGTTGCTCCCAAAGTGCTTTGTGCTTGCCGTTCATGTGCCTTCGCATAGAAGTTGTACCTATGTGGCTGTTGGGCTTCCCAAGACTCAGTTTCTGACTGCACTCATTGCAAATTACAACGCTTTTGTCAGAGGCACACACATTAAAAAAATCCCACACTGCTGACCTTTTTGAAGCTGGCAATCTGGCGGTAACAGTAGAAGTTGGCGGCGTTGGCGGCAATGGCGGGTGTGTTGGCCGGCTGACCACAGGTGCCGATACATGTTGTTGCCCTACTGTTCCCTGCGAGCTGTCCTCCCTGCTTCTTCTAAGTCTTATTCTCCTCCTGCCTCTCTGACTCTCCGTCTCTCCATCTGAACTATCCTCCTCTTGCTCTCTTCTACTGGGCACCCACAAAACATCAATCTGCTCATCATCATTCTCCTCAGATGCATCAATTTCTTCTAACAGCTCACAGAAGGAAGCAGCAGCGGGGACCTCCTCATCACTCATTATGTCCATCTCTGTTGTGTTCTCTGCCAGAATTAAATCTGGTGTAACGTCCTCATCTCCTTCATCTTCTTCTGCCAATAATGGTTGCGCATCACTCAGTTCAAGAAACTCATGTGAAAATAACTCCTCTGACTCCAGTGAAGAAGGGGCGCCGGTGGTGGAGGAAGTGTTACGTGGGGTGCCCATAGCAGTGGAGGATGAGGATGTTGTGGTAAAGTTAGAAACGGTAGAGGATGGGGTATGCTGTGTAAGTCAACTACCTCTTCAGCATTTTGGGAGTTCAGGGTCATTGCCTTTTTAAAACTGGGCAATTTCCTAGGGCCACAGGATAGCATAGCAGCACGGCCCCTAGTGCCTCTGCGTGGCGGCCTGCCTTTGCCTGGCATTATTTTTAAAACAACAACAACAACTCAGGTGGTGTTTCTGGAGACGGTATTATTATTGATATTTAGACAGATTGTGAAAAAGCTCACACAGCTAGATGGCAGTAGTTTGAAGAACACACTGGGCAAACAATGCCTACAAGGTCAACGTATACACTACTACAGCAGTGGATACGGAATATATTATTGCTGCTTGAAAAACGTCACTCGGGTGGTGGTTCTGGAGACGGTATTATTATTGATATTTAGACAGAATGTGAAAAAGCTCACACAGCTAGATGGCAGTTGTTTGAAGAACACACTGGGCAAACAATGCCTACAAGGTCAACGTATACACTACTACAGCAGTGGATACGGAATATATTATTGCTGCTTGAAAAACGTCACTCAGGTGGTGTTTCTGGAGACGGTATTATTATTGATATTTAGACAGAATGTGAAAAAGCTCACACAGCTAGATGGCAGTTGTTTGAAGAACACACTGGGCAAACAATGCCTACAAGGTCAACGTATACACTACTACAGCAGTGGATACGGAATATATTATTGCTGCTTGAAAAACGTCACTCGGGTGGTGTTACTGGAGACGGTATTATTATTGATATTTAGACAGAATGTGAAAAAGCTCACACAGCTAGATGGCAGTTGTTTGAAGAACACACTGGGCAAACAATGCCTACAAGGTCAACATATACACTACTACAGCAGTGGATACGGAATATATTATTGCTGCTTGAAAAACGTCACTCAGGTGGTGGTTCTGGAGACGGTATTATTATTGATATTTAGACAGAATGTGAAAAAGCTCACACAGCTAGATGGCAGTTGTTTGAAGAACACACTGGGCAAACAATGCCTACAAGGTCAACGTATACACTACTACAGCAGTGGATACGGAATATATTATTGCTACTTGAAAAACGTCACTCGGGTGGTGTTACTGGAGACGGTATTATTATTGATATTTAGACAGAATGTGAAAAAGCTCACACAGCTAGATGGCAGTTGTTTGAAGAACACACTGGGCAAACAATGCCTACAAGGTCAACGTATACACTACTACAGCAGTGGATACGGAATATATTATTGCTGCTTGAAAAACGTCACTCAGGTGGTGGTTCTGGAGATGGTATTATTATTGATATTTAGACAGAATGTGAAAAAGCTCACACAGCTAGATGGCAGTTGTTTGAAGAACACACTGGGCAAACAATGCCTACAAGGTCAACGTATACACTACTACAGCAGTGGATACGGAATATATTATTGCTGCTTGAAAAACGTCACTCGTGTGGTGTTTCTGGAGACGGTATTATTATTGATATTTTGACAGAATGTGAACAAGCTCACACAGCTAGATGGCAGTTGTTTGATGAACACACTGGGCAAATAATGCCTGCAAGTGCACTACTATTGGTGCACTACTATGAAGAACAGCAAACAGCACTGGACACGTTAAAGAACAGTAAGATGAGTAAAATAAAAAAAAAATATATATGTATATTAAAAAAAAAAAATTACTCGGGTTGGTGCTGAACTACTAGGAGCAGCACAGTAGCACACCAGTCCCACTCCCCAACACAGCTAGACTAATAGCACTGGGCTCTTATAGTAGCAAGGTAAAAAAACAAAAAAGAAAATAAAAGCAGTCCTTACAAGGACTATTGGGTTATTACAGCAGTCAGCAGATGAGATCAGAAGAGATCAGTGCCCACAGCAGCTACATACAGAGCACTGCAGTAGAAGGTAGATTACTAGCCAGCAAAGCTACCTAACCTAAAATGTCCCTCAAATCCCTGAGTTCTGTCCCTACAATACAGAGCAGTATCAAGTAGATTACTAGCCAGCAAACTTACTATCAACTGTCCCTCAAATCACTAACAGCTCTATCCCTACACTAGCTCTTCCAAGCACACACAGGCAGAATGAAAAAACGCTGCAGGGCTTCAGTTTATATATGGAAGGGGGGTGGTCCAGGGGGTGTGGTCCAGGAGGGAGAGCTTCCTGATTGGCTGCCATGTATCTGCTGGTCTGGGGTGAGAGGTCAAAAATAAGCGCCAGCTAAGGCGAACCCAAAATGGCGAACGTCGCATGACGTTCGCGAACATTCGCCGAGCGCGAACAGTCGATGTTCGCGCGAACAAGTTCGCCGGCGAACAGTCCGCGAAATGCCTACCAAATCACACTTTTTTGTTATGCTAAGCATTGTCCAGCTTTCTTCTCTTATTTTATTCTAGAAATGGCAGACTTATTGACAGTTTATTGACCTCTTTGCAAAGCGATCTGGAACTTTTTTTCTGTATCTATCATCTAGGTATTTATTGCTAATATCATACAGGAATTTACTAAAATTAGTGATGTAACAGACCAACAATTTAATCAGAAAATATATGTGAATTGTTAAAGTTGTGTGCAGCCTTAATTGCCATTTTTTATGCTCTTTTTAATGGTTTCTTTCATTGAAATAATTTTTTCCTAGAAAATTAACCTTGCTTTTTTCAATGTAAAAGTATTAATTATGTTGACGTACCTTTCACACAATGCACAACACAATGCTTCAGAATAAATGCTAATAATACAATTTTAAAGCAAACAGTAAAAAATAAGTCTCATATTTCATATTATCAATCTTTCTGTTTAATGTATATTATCAATGTGGCTTGATCTACTCCAACTGGGCTCTCAGTAAATTGCTGTTGTTCATTATTGTAACTGGCTTAAATACAACAAAAGATACACATCAGGTTCATATTTACTTTGCTTGGTAAGAAAAATTATCAAAACAATGTTTTTTTCTAGGTTGTTTGTTATAATTTATTCATCTGTATATAATATTAAATGAAAATACAAAGAGAGATCTCTCCTGTAATATTAAAAATAGAAAGCCAGAAACTTGAAAAAATGGGAAGGACCAAAATACTAGGCATCTAGTATCTAGTATCTACAATGTATGTAATGTTTCTGTACATGAAATGAAAGCTTGCACTCTCCATTACCTATTCCATGATTTTTACCTTTACTATATAATGTAACAGACATCAACTAGAACTGTCTGTTAAGTGTATGATAGAAAATGGTACAGTGGGGCAGTAGTATTTATTTAACCAAGGAGATACATTGTTTACACATGTTAAACTTGTTTGACTGCATGCATGAATTGTTTTCCCAGTGAATCATTTGCAAGAAAATATAGTGCAGTTGTGTAATATAAAGTAATATTGCAAGATAAAAGACAATGCTATGACTGGTCTACTTAAAATTCTAGATTTGGTGATTCAGAGAGGATCACAGAAACCTCTATTGAAGAATTAGCCAAGTTAAATAGTATCCTATTTGGGGGGGTGGATAAATATAATGGAAGTATGTTCTAAGAGAGGTGTGTGTAGTTTTGGGAGTCAGTGACAGACAAACATTAGGGATGGGTGAATTTTTTCGGCTTGTTTCACCAGGGAAATGATGCCCATAGACTTGTATGGCATTCAACGACATTTCGCTGGCGGCAAATTTTTGGCAAAGCGAAACGGGTCAGATTTGCCCATCCCTACAGTCTGTGTGAATAGAAATTGAAGTGAGTGACATAGCAATCAGCCAGTTACCAATCTCTGAATTATATCCCTGCCCCCTCATGTCACTGACCCACCTGCAGACAGACACCTTCCCCTGATGGCACATACGCCACCAAATGAAATCACTGACCCAACAAGAGGTTGCAAGGTGGCAACTCTACCACAAGTATGGATTCATGAAGTGTATGACTATGAAGATTTTCATTCATCCAGGTCATAGTATATCTAGTATAGGTCAATCTAAAAACAACTGGACTTGCTGAGTAATCAATGAAGACGTTTCACTACTCATCCGAGCAGCTTCTTCAGTTCAACTGACTGGTGTGGGAAGTTCTCGGCATATAAACTCTTCCACTAATCCATTTACAATGGCACATTGTAACTCTTCAAAGAGGTGACATCTGAAGAAACTCACAGAGGTGTTGATTCTGTGTAGTTGTGATAGGATTATCCAATGTGTCATGCAACTCCTAGATACAGGTGTTACTTGTGAGAGTTGCATGAATTGATGTGTGAAGTGTTCTGAATCCGCCGGGGTGCAGATGTTAGAACAGCATTGTATGTAGCAGACAGGTGGTGTCGAAGGCCCCCACCTCTGTTCAGGTCCCACAAACTGGGTGTCATTCGAACCCTGCACCACCGGGCGGAATGTGTGGCAACTGATACAGAGTCCAAAGACAAAGAGCAAAAACATCTCAGGGGAGCGTTGAAAGCATGTGGCTACCCAGACTGGGCCTTTGTCAAAACAGCAGCAACCAAGCCCAACAGGAACACCAATGGAAATAACCGCCCGGAGACACATAATAGGCGAAACATAGTCATCCCATATGTAGCTGGAGTGTCAGAGAAACTCAGGAGGATTTTCAACAAACACCATGTCCCTGTGTTTTTCAAACCTAGCAACACACTGAGACAAAAACTGGTACACCCAAAGGATCAAACACCAAAAGAAAAACAAAGCAATGTGGTATACGGAGTCCAGTGTAGCGAGGAGTGCACAGATCTATACATCGGGGAGACAAAACAACTGCTCTCCAAGCGAATGGCTCAGCACAGGAGGGAGAACTCTACAGGGCAAAACTCAGCTGTCTTTCTACACTTAAAAGACAAGGGACACTCCTTTGAAGACAGCAAGGTCCAAATCTTGGATAAAGAAGACCGCTGGTTTGAACGAGGCGTGAAAGAGGCGATTCATGTCAAGGTGGAGAGACCATCTCTGAACAGAGGTGGGGGCCTTCGACACCACCTGTCTGCTACACACAATGCTGTTCTAACATCTGTACCCCGGCGGATTCAGAACACTTCACACATCCATTCATGCAACTCTCACAAGTAACACCTGTATCTAGGAGTTGCATGACACATTGGATAATCCTATCACAACTACACAGAATCAACACCTCTGTGAGTTTCTTCAGATGTCACCTCTTTGAAGAGTTACAATGTGCCATTGTAAATGGATTAGTGGAAGAGTGTATATGCCGAGAACTTCCCACACCAGTCAGTTGAACTGAAGAAGCTGCTCGGATGAGTAGTGAAACGTCTTCATTGATTACTCAGCAAGTCCAGTTGTTTTTAGATTGACCTATACTAGATATTCATGAAGTGTAGTTAACATCAAGTACTAGATACTGTTGTATTATTACAGAAAAAAGGGAAATCATTTTAAAATATAAAATAATAGAAGAACGTGTTTAAAATGGACTCTATGGAAGGTGACCTTCCTATGATTCATTGCTTTCTGGATAAGGGTTTTCTGGATAACAGATCCAATTACAAATTAAAGCAAAAGAGAGAGGTGGGTACAACATTCTGCACACTGAAATGCTATTTTTCAGATATTTATGCCGATACACACTATTTGTGCCTAGTGCCAATGCACCAATTAAACTTACTTTTGGCTCCAGATGCATCGGCAAGCTGGAAGTGATGACATTTACACAATAAATATGGGGAAAGATGCTGCCAAAGTGGTCTCTGAAAAAGTATATAGTACATTTGGTATGCTGAAAACCTATTTAGTATTCAAGGGACCCAGTGTGAATGTTATTTTTTTTTACATCAAATATGTTCATGGTTGAGGCACAAGACACTAAAATTAGTTTTATGGTTAATTTAACTTCAGACATTATGCACATTGGCTTAGAAATTGTATTGTATATCTTGATGTTTTACAAGGGAACATATCAAACAATTATTAAAGGAAAGCTGATAATTTCTTTGGATTTTTAGCTTTGAAGAGCAATGTTGATGTTTCAGATGCCATATAATTTTCTTTTGAATCCTTTCTTTTTATGTTGCTAACAAAATACATTTTTTTTATGTTGAAAGGATAACAATTACAGGTTGAATAATTTAAATAATAATTATATTCCATGGAAGATTATATGATTTGAATAGATAAATGATGTTTCTCAAATGCATTTCTTTGGTTTACAACTCCCGGACCATTTCAACAGAGGTTAACTATGACAACGCTAAAGTTAAAGGGGACCGGTCACCCAAAAAAATCCTATTTTATCACATTAGTCAAGCAAAATGAACTTTAATTACACTATATAAATTATTTGAATCCTGTTGAATTCAGTCTGGGAATTCAAAATGATAGCAAGCAGGCAGCAGCCATTTTGTGGATGCTGTTTTTAAGGCAAGCCTTGCATCATCTCAGAATCTTGTTTGTGCACCAGAATGGGAAACCTGATGTCCATTCCCATGCACTGGCTACACCATTAAATGGTAAAGAGAACAGGGGGGATGTGGGGAGAGCAGTGACATCTAGGAAGTGCTCAATGGAAAGTGAAAGTAATTGTCTGTCCGCCTCTATGCCCATGGCATAGAGGAGGGGCAGACAGTATTTGATTGACAGCTGAGATTTTTAAATGAAATTACAACAGCTATGAATTCTTAAATTAAAAATAGAAATTGGATTTCATGTTTAATTTGAAAAGTACTTTTATTATTCAGATTTTTGTGTCTGGGTGACAGGTCCACTTATATTATATAGATGCCTGCTATATCCAGGAGAAAGGTAACTGTTTGTACTTGCCTTATGATAACATGTTTGCTGTTGAGGTGCTTCATAACCCTTTCAGACAAATTTACGTTTTCAATCTATATAACAATTTGGATCAATTTAAAAGTGAGTCAAACATACCCTTATATATATTTTCTAAGAAGTGAGTGCACTCCCCTCTTTTTTTGATAACAACAGGTTCTCTTAGACTATATAATATAATATAAATATATAATGTAGCAATCTACCACAATAAATAAAAAAAAGTAAAAAGAAAGAGTTGAATGGTGCTCCTTCCAAACCCTTTTAGTGCTCCATACATATATAAGAGTTACTTGTATATTGGATTAGTCCCACATTGTACAAGTTACCAGCAGTTTCACTCACCTTAGTGCACAGATTTGTAGCTTGACTTTCTTCCTCCAATGTGACTCTCCTCTCCGTGTCTGCAGGGTCCCAGTGCTCTCTTCTCTACTCCAGCACTAGTATCAGAAGGCACTGATAAGAATTTTAATCAATTCAACACAAAATTAAAAACTTAAACTTACATGTAAGATTTCTGGACATGGCCTAACGCTTTTTGTGTATCCAATACACTTCCTCAGATTCTTCCTGTACCCTTAGCACCTTCCCCTAGAATTTATAGGTTAAAGGTTATAAGGGTATACTAGATTGTCCAATTTAAATATACATAAATAGACAAAACATTTTTGCACACAGAGTTATTTCAAACAATACAAGTTAATAAAATCATATACAATTAAAAATAAACAAGCCAGACATTAGATAATAGTTATTATACTCATCGAAAAAAATCCATGGAGTGTCCGCAAACTGCATTTTTTGTTTATTCCCAATGATGGAATCCATGGATTTATCCTGTTTCAAAATATTCCAGTGCTTAATTAATTATATGTTCTAGTAATTTATTAACGGCACTATACTGGGTAATATATGCGACCTCCTCCATCTTCCCTTTATCTAGCTGCTCTTTCCTCATAAGGGCCTCTCTAGTAGAAGTATCCACTTTACCTTTTGCCTGATCAAAAGTTCCTCCCTGTACTGGTACAAAGTCCCTCACAAGCCTTATTGAAATCTTCCTTTTCTGTACAGTTATATTTTATCCTACCATACTGTCCCTGGCAAAGGTTGTTAAACCACCTCTTCTGGTGGCGACTTGAATAAGGAATATAACCATTCAGTTGGTTTTTGGTATAGAAAGAGGGACACACTAGACTTGCATTCATAAATGACCCTAATGGTTTTAATATTGTAACTGATTTCAAAGATACAAAGACAATACATAAGCCTTTCCAGTGGCTGGCATAACTTTTTTTCAAACCATACAATTAACTGTCTGATACTGTATTTTAGAAAGCATATTTTGTAATTTCTTGAATCCCTCTGTGCATAATTATCCATTCTATCTACTATCCACTCATAAATTATTCTAAGTCTTTTAATCAATATTTCCCTTTTCATTATGCCTTTGCCATTTGCGTTAATAATCTATATCTTCCTATTATTAGTTCTTTTCAGAAAACTGTTGGTGGTTTTCTACTTCTTTAATATACTATTTCCTTACACATAAATTGTCTGTTTAGATTCTGAGCAAGGCCTCTTTACCTCTTCTATTGATATATTTTATGTATTGATATATTTTATGTATAAAACTTCTGTTGTGCAGCACTACAGAATATGTTGGCAAATGCTGTGCCTTATTCCTTTTCACAGCATAGGGGTCATTTACTGACACCCTGCATTTTGCAACCTGTCATTTACTTAATAAATGCCTCCCATAGCCAGATATCATTTGGGGCATTGTCATAAATGGAGGAACAAGACATGACACCTTGCAGGAATGGGGAAACAAGTCAAAATCCCCTTAAGCATAATCATAACGTATACAGTACAAAAAGAGCACATAGAACATATTCTAATAAATGCACAATTTATTTGTACCTAAAGGGCCAGTAACATAAAAGGTGAAAGTATTCTTACTTATAGGTTATAGGGTGTCATGTTTTTTTCACACAATGCAACTTTCCTTACAAGGAATCAGGATGGCGTTCACACAGCTTGCCCCTGCAAGAGAAGAGGAGGCATAGAGCAGGACCATGGACATGCACTTTATTCCTTTTATTGCATTTAATTAATTCCTTCTTCAACTGTGTGTGGTTTGAAATGTGTAGCACCAGGGTTGTAAGGTGTTTCATATAAAAGCAACACAGTTGTTTACCTTGTCAAGGTACTGTAGGTGTAAGGTACTTGGTTCTCTTGTGTCAGACCAAAATGAGCCTTGTGCTTTACTCAACAAATTACCTAAATTGATATATTTGGGCATGATTGAATTCTGCATATATATTTGCACTTAACATTATGTAAAGCAATACTTACTGTAGGTAATACTTAAATTGTTTAAGTAAGATGTAGGGGCAGTATTATTGTAGATTATAAGCAATTAGTCTTAGGTGTTTATTTTTGAGGTTTGTAAAAATGTAGTTTATTTGGCAGTCGTTTGCAATAGGATTTCAGCTCAATTATCCTAGCAACTATGCAGCAGTTTTAAAAAATAACAATAGGATTGAACCCCCACAACTGATCGGTTTTTATGTTTACCTTGGTTAGTGACCCTGACACACATATACAGTAGCATTTTCAGAAACAGTTTAGAAAGAAGTACAATAATAATTGAAATTATTAAAAATAAATTATGAAGCCACATTGAAAAGTTGCTTATAAAAGGTCCATCTATAACATAATAAAGGTGAAATTCCCCTTAAAAGGAATAAAAAAGTTAAGCCACAAGAACAGTATGTTTTTTTTTTCACTTCAAAAAGCTGAGCATTCATTTATGTAACATTTGGTTATTTAGAGCGCTGCTGAATATGTTGGCATTTTTTCAATAAAAATATTTATTATGGTTTTTATTACTGGCTCTTATTACAGATAAAGCACATACTGTTATTGCTATAAACCATACCAAATGTTTAATTGTGAGTAATATAATCATGTAATTTTCCCAAAAAGCATTCAATCAATACAGGGTGTTCTATCATAGTGTATCATATTGTTTATCAGCAAAGAATATGTTCTTATACTTCTTCTATACTGATGTATTACTGTTTATCTAAAACTATGTATACTGTTGATGATACAGGTATGGAATAAGTTTTCTGGCAACAGAAGCTACATGATAAGGCAGGGTTCAATAACATTTATCACCAGTGATCCACATTCAAATGTGAAAAGAGTTTGGGACCAACACAAGCATGAAATCCCTGGAGGTGCCAAATAAGGGCTGTGATTGGCTATTTGGTTGCTATTTGGTTCCATCTTGACTGACAGCCTACTGGAGGCTCTGCTTGGCAGTACATCTAGTATATGCAATTAAAACTTACCTCCAAGCCTGGTATTCAAAGAGATGCCTATGTTTGAGGCCACTGAGAGCAACATTCAAGGAGTTGTTGAGCAACATGTTGCTCATGAGCCACTGGTTGGAGATCACTGCAAGTCAGATTTAAGAAATCAATCCTTAATTTTTTAAAAGTTAGTTTTTCTCTGTCACTTGCTTTATTCAGCCACCTAAAGGTAGAACAAGGAAAATTAATATGTGAATGGTTAACATGGGCTACTTCCAAGGTGCAGCTTTGCCAGCATTGAAACTGGATGATAGCTAAGCTGCACAAATCCATGTTGATGGCAAAACCATCTTATTCTTTTTATTTTTACATTTTTAGTAGCCTTAAGGTATGGTGCTTATTGTTACAGAGGAAAGGTGATTTTCCAGAAACCCTAGGTCCCAAGAATTCTGATAGTAGATCATACATATGTATCATTAATTCTGAGGTTTGCATTCTGCATTCTTTTCATATCTTTCTCTCTTTCTCTCATAAATAAACTTTAAACTCTGTCTCCATAGTTGGTATATATTTCATTTAAGTCTGCATGCTTAACATTGTATCAATAGCACAAGATGTATTATAAGATGTTGGATGCAACCTTAGTGAATTAGTGATTGTTTTATTGTATGAAAATAAAAAAAATGTGTTGTGCATCAAGACTCAAGAGGCAATGAAGTAATTTTGTTACGTGGGCGCTCCAGTGTACAGACATGATTAAATATTCTGGAAAGAATTAACAAATTATAAGGAATTAAGGAATTACATGGGAAAGATTTATGGCTATTAGACTTGCTTTTTTGGGAAACAAATGATGTCATTAATCATGTTATAGAATGATCTAATATATCATGGTTTAGAAATACATTTTATTATATTTTAATAATATTCTGAATACCATATATCAGTATTTCATACTTCCTATAGTTACTAATATAGTCTTGTGTAAATGTTGTTTGTGCTATTTTATTAAATGCGTGACTAGTGATGGGCGAATTTATTCGCCAGGCGCGAATTCGTGGCGAATTTGCGTGATTTGCCGCCGGCGAATAAATTTTGCGAAACAGCTGTGAAAATTCGCTGGCGAAAGTTAAAAAAAAATTGTCACCGGCGTCCAAAAAAAAACGGACGCCGGCATCAAAAAATGGGCCTCGGTGTCAAAAATCACAAATTTTTCACTGTTTTGCGAATTTCGCAGGAAATTCGCGAATTTTTCAGCGAAACGGCGCAAATTCTCCCATCACTATGTGTGACAACAATATTTTTACATATCAATATGAACTGAAAGTCAGATGAACTTGTAGAGTGGTAAAGGGTACTTTCATTCCTTTAAAATGCACCATTCAGATGCTTCTTCCAACAGTTCAATCTTCCACTCACTGGGGATGATATACACAAAAATACAATTACAGGAAATATAATATTTGTTTCTGTTAATTGAAATACTAGCTCATATTTAGACATTTGCAGATCTTTTAAAGGGATTCTGTCATGATTTTTATTGTGTAGTTGTTATTCCTAACTTACACTGTGTACATTGCAAATAATTAATTCAACCATTTAAAATATTATTCTTGGACAAATAAATGTATTTCTTAGTTATATTTTTGTTATATTTGTTATATGTTATATTTGTGTGTAGACAGCCATCTCAGGTAAGTTTGCCTGGTTGTGTGCTTTCAGAAAGAGCCACTGATTCATAATGGAACTGCTTTCAGATAAGCTATTGTTTCTCCTACTCAATGTACTGTTACTGGATGAGTCATGACTTCGGTGAGTTGGGTGTTTTAGTATGAAGTGCTATTCTCATATCTACTACTACTAAGTGGGGCATTGGATCATTTTTAGTGATGCAGATGCCAATAAGCTGTTATCTTGTTACCTTCCCAATGTTCTGTTGATTGGCTGCTGGGTCAGAAAGGGAGAGGGGTGAAGATCACTCCAACTTATACTGCAGCAGTAAAGAATGACTGAAGTTTAGCAGAGCACAAGTAATAGTAGAGAGGGCACCTGGGAAACCTGCTCTTTTGAAAATAGATTTCAATGTAGGATTCTGCTGGAGAAGAGCTATCAACTGATGTATTTTGTAAAAAAAAACAACATGTTTTCCCATGACAGAATTTCTTTAACATGCCAGAACAGAAAAAAATATATATTACTCCACCATTTCAACTTCACAGCTGCAGAAAAAATCATCAAAATGGCAATATTTCACCAAAATGTTGTTATATGTATTGGCGCCAATTGGCATATTTTTCTGTGAGTTTTATCTCATGTCAAATGCATTGGAGTAAATGGGCATTTTTCTCACACAGTGGATTTTTTTTATCAATTTTATTCTAGGGAAAGAAAAATGCATAGAAAAACTATGTTACTGGGCTTGTCATTTTTATGGCATATTTATCTGTATGAAAAAATGTAGAATTCTTCTGGTGAAACAAAATGCAAGGCAAAATTCTAGCATGGATGAAAATGTTCAACTAGTGGTAAAATCATGATTTCACTGAAGAACTTTATCAGGCGAAAAAAAAAATTGCTCATCCCTAAATGCTACCCTTTATATGCTTTATAAATATGCCATTGTATTATAATGTGTGATTAAAATGGGTACAGATTTACATTATAATTGTAATATATTGTTTTCCCGTCCTGCTCTAAGTAATTACTATTATGATTGTGATTTATGTAGCATTTCTTCTTTTAAGGATTTTAATGTATTTATTAATACCATACCATGGTTACTTTGTGATTAAAACTATAACTCTAGTTATAACTATCAAATACAACATTCCTTACTGTAGAAAAAAAGACCTAAACCTCTTACCCTTCAATATGAATACCATGCATTCCATGCATTCCAGGCAGTTGCAGAGTTGAAACCCCACTGCACAACTCTGCATATAGAGAAAAAATTCCTGTGACCCCAATGGCTGGGAATGGGGTAGAGGCCTATAGAAGGGAATACTACTCCTGCTGTACTTTAGAACTGATAACCATAAACTACAAACTGAGCTCATAGTGTAGCAAAAAAAGGACTAAAAACCCTTTGTTAAACAGTGACATAACAAAGCAGAATTAGGTTTCCTCACAACAAAAGTCACCTATGTCAATATGCTCTATTCATTAATAACAATATACATTGTTCATTTTTGTTTAAAACGTAAGTATGGATCCACTCAATATTGCTGACCATGTGAAAGGACTTGAGGGAACAATTATATGTATTTCTGTGGATTCCTTCTTCCTAATAAAATAAAAAGTATATGAATTTAGTATGAAATAAGTGCATATTTAATTAAGTGATGATTTTATAATAAAATGTTTGCAGGTAACAGTGTTTCTAAGACAAGTACAGAAGGCAAGTATATATTACTGATGGCTCTACATTGAAACCTAGAAAAAAGAAGATGAGGAAACTCAAATAAATATGTTTTGGTAGCAGAAGCTGTGTCAATTAAATAAACAAGGAAAGTAGGCTAGTTACACCAAAGCAAAGGTGCCAAAATTATCAGATTGTTGCATTCATTGTTCTACTTGCATCTGGCTTTAAAAAGCTAATCACTGATTGGTTGCTATGGGTAACTGCCCATGGGCAAATTTGCCCAGAGTTGATAAATAAGCCCCAGTGTCACCAGGAAGGAACATATTGGGTTATTATGACAGAAGATGTGAATCTTTATACAGACAATATATGGCATATTTCATACGTAAGTATGGTCCTGAAAAGTTAATTGGGAGGTCATGTTTTGGCAGATAAAATTTGAAGTGTCAAACACAAAGAAATTAGCATTTTCAGTTTGAATAAATCGCTACCATGGTAGCTAAGTTAATTAAAGACTAGCTACACTAAAAAAAATACATTGTCACCTCCTTTAGTAACACCTTCACCCTGCACAAACTTACATATTTAAATTCTTTATCCAAAAATACCTTGCTACAATTCTGCTTCCAGATGTGCAGTGACTTCACAAACAGGGTGATAGGAGCTGCCCATGCAGGTTAAATAAGCCACCCTTAAGCTGCGAAAACAGAAAAAACATATCCAAGAAATTGCTACAATATTATGAGTGACAAAATCTACAGTTTGGTACATCATGAGAAAGAAAGAAAGCACTGGTGAACTCAGCAACGCAAAAAGACCTGGACGTCCACAGAAGACAGTGGTGGATGATCACAGAATCATTTCCATGGTGAAGAGAAACCCCTTCACAACAGCCAAACAAGAGAACAACACTCTCCAGGAGGTAGGCATATCAATATCCAAGTCTACCATAAAAAGAAAACTGCATGAAAGTAAATACAGAGGGTGCACTGCAAGGTGCATAAGCATCAAGAATAGAAAGGCTAGATTGGACTTTGCTAAAAAAAACATTTAAAAAAGCCAGCACAGTTCTGGGAAAATTTTTTTGGACAGATAAAACCAAGATCAACCTCTACCAGAATGATGGCAAGAAAAAAGTATGGAGAAGGTGTGGAACAGCTCATGATTCAAAGCATACCACATCATCTATAAAACATAGCCGTGTGATGGCTTGGGCATGCATTACTGCCAGTGGCACTGGGACACTAGTGTTTATTGTGATGGGCAAATAAATTGGGCAGGTGCAAATTTGCAGCAAATTTTCACATTTCGCCGCTGGTGAATAAATTCGCAAAACGTTTTGGACACACCGGCATAGTTGCTGCATAAAAACTATCATGCGTCAACATTATTAGGACACCCATTGACTTTAATGCAGGCATTAAAATTGATGCAAGGTTCAAAATTTACATGAATTGACACAGACGTCAAAATTCTCGTTTCGCTAATTTGTCACAGTTTCACAAATTCCTCAGGAAATTCACAAATTTTGCAGCAAAGCAAAATGCGATGTGACACAGGACAGAAGCAGCCAAATTAATTCTGAGGTGTTCAGAGACATACTGTCTGCTAAAATCCATCTAAATGCAGTCAAAATGATTGGGAGGTGTTTCATAATACAGGTGGAAACTGACCCAAAACATACAGCCAAAACAACCCAGGGGTTTATTAAAGCAAAGAAGTGGAATATTCTTGAATAGCCAAGTCAGTCACCTGATCTGAACCCAATTGAGCATGCATTTCACTTGTTGAAGACTAAACTTCGGACAGAAAGGCCCACAAACAAACAGCAACTGAAAGTCACTGCAGTAGAGTCCTGGCAGAGCATTACAAAGGAGGAAACCCAGAATCTGGTGATGTCTATGGATGGGCGAATTTTTTAGCCTCGTTTCGCCAAAAAAAGGACGCCCATAGACTTGTATGGAGACGTGCGTCAAAAAAAAAGACGTGTGACAAAATAATTTTGCCGCGCGACAAATTTTTTGTGACGCCCATAGACTTTAATGGGCGTCTGCAACATTTCGCCGGCGGCGAATTTTTGGCGAAGCGAAATGGGTCAAATTCGCCCATCCCTGGTGATGTCCATGAGTTCAAGACTTTAGGCTGTCATTGCCAGCAAAGGGTTTTCAACCAAGTGTTAGAAATAAACATTTTATTTTCAGTTTTCTAATTTGTCCAATTCCTTGTTCAACCCAACAGTCTGCAGTTCTACTGCATCTGAGTTGTTTCATTTAAAATTCATTGTGGTAATATACAGAGCCAAAATTGAAAAAAAGTTGTCTCTGTCCAAATATTTATGGACCTAACTGTAAGTATAGAGTACAGGAATATATTAAACATGTCAATGGTTAATAGCACTAGTCAGTCCAGATACAAAGGAAACCTGTCTATTGTGTGGAATTCATAAGTCCACAAAAACAAATACAAAAATAACTTTTATAAGGTTCTAGGGTTTTTTTCCAACTGTATTTTCATTTTTATTTATATAAAAAAGAAAATAAAACATATCTATGAGAACAAGACATGAATGAGCATGTGTGATGTATACATGTATTTTAATCAACAACATAAAATGAACAAAATGAGTTATATTGTGTTGTACAGATTGGTTTTTGCAATTAAGGAATACAGAAATTACATAGCCTGGTTGCGCAGTTACATGAACCCTTCTTCCATTTCTGTAGCATTATCCTTCTTTTCTCCCTTTAATAACAGCAGGCTATCTACCAATCTTCCTTTATTTTTCAGTATCAAATAAAAGTAATTTTTTTCTAAGATATTTGTTCTCTTATTGATGCTCTTCCAATGTCTGCAAGAGTAAACTGTCTTTCACATTGTTCAAAATACAAAAAAATGCATGAACTTATGGCCTAAGAAAAGTAAATCATTTTTACATTCAGTGTTTTCCTTGCTTGTTTTGCTTTTTTAAATGTATTTCTAAAATTGAATTATAAGTAACACATTTAATACATAGAAAGGAGAAAAAAAGAGGTGGAAATTAGTGATGAGTGAAATATTACATCAGGTTTCACTGTAAAAAAAATGTCCATTGATTCCAATGTAAAAATGGGCAAAAACATGAATTTTTTTATTGTATCGCAAATTTTTAGAGAAGCAAAATGGGACAGATTTGATCATCACTAGTGAGACGTCTAAAAAGTATATACACATGCAACTTACGTGCACTTATTAAACTGCACCCCTGCAATTCACACATCACATTCTGCACTAACACACTCTATCCAAACCTTGGGGCTATTTTATGATGCAACTAACTGCTATTTTTTCCCAACCAATAATACAAATGTTCCCCAAATTCCATCATGAATGAGGATCTGCAGTGTTAAATCATCTCTGCTTTGTGGGTGCCTACATACTATATATATTCCTTCATATTTGTTATTTAGAATGCACAGTGTTTTCTGATTGTCCTGTATCCCACTCAACTGTTGATAAATCTTCCTCAATGATTCACTGAGGAGCTGTGAAATTTTTACATGTCTAGACCCAGCAGTTGTATGATGTAAGAAAGTATGTGGGGGTTTATGTACAGTAATTCATGCTTAGATACATGAGGGGAGTTTTGTAATTCATGTTCATATGTCAGTTCATTCGGTGTCGGAGCTTACCCTAAAAACCACATCCAATCCTGCAGAGCATGCATGGTTTACATACATGTTCTGCTCTCATGTCTAAGAGGATGATGGAAATGTTGCTCTCTGTTGCCTAACCAGGCCTGTCATGCAGAATTTTAAGAATTACAATTACAATTGTATAGTTAGTCCTTTTTCCAAATGAATACTTTCCTTTTATTATGCACAGAAGATTTTCATCTGTAAACAATCTGTACTGCAAAAGAACCCCAGACAGAATAGCATTGTTTCCAATGAGTGCTACCATTTTCAAATTAACCATTCAGTGTATTCTGCCAATGGAACAGTAAACAAAATCTTTGTTGACTGATTAGTTATTTTTTTTTTTTTATGACAGATCAGCCACTAGGCAACCCCTTACATTTTTATACATATTTATAATGCCCAGTCTGGTTATTTTTCTTCTTTATTTTGCTCCTATGGTTGAGCATTACAATAGTCATTAATAACAGCAATTAGAAAATGTGTAAGGCTGAAAACCTTAATTAATTATCTTTTAATGCCGCATGAATCATCTAAGCATAGATCTAAAAATGAGTGAATGCAATGTGAAATATGATCCAAAGAAAAATATAGTATCAGTCTCTCTCATTTGTGAAATTGTATTGAAGATACCCAATATTCAGAATTTAGTTTAAAATTGTGTACAATTTCTTTTGCAATTTTGGTTTCAGCCACATTCTTACTATTCACTTAAACCTTTTTTTGAAGTACATAAGCAAAAATGTAAAACTTTATATCGACTCCATTGCTTGCTATGGCAATCATATGAAAAAGCTTCTGCATGAACGTGGCAGATAACTAAGACGAAAGTTTTGTTAAGGATTCAGCTAAATACAAAATCCATAGATTTAGAGATACAATACATGAATGCTATACAATTATAGGGGCATTTACCAATTTTTGAATCTGAGTTATATTAAATAAATAAATAAAGAGCTTCAATGTTGAAAATACACCTCTAGTTGATTTCTATAGCAGCTTTCCAGGATTTAGCTTATTCATTTAGCTAAATACAAAATCCATAGATTTAGAGAGACAATACATGGATGCTATACAATTATAAGGGCATTTACCAATTTTTGAATCTGAGTTATATTAAATAAATAAATAGCTTCAATGTAAAAATACACCTCTAGTTGACTTCTATAGCAGCTTTCCAGGATTTAGCTTATTAATTTTTTCATAAACATTTTTGAAATTCTTTTGATTGCAAAACTCATTTAAAAATTCATTTTTTTCAGAATTAGAAGTGTCCTTTAAAGACAAGTATGGCTTACCATATATTAAGTAAGAAAAAACAGGAAAAAAATTGGTATAGATGCAATATTTAGGGAATTTACACCTTTTTAACATTATCTGCATCTATCCAATGTCAGTCCTCATCATATCTTCATCAGTCATGTAACAGATAAATTGGACATTCAGTAACATGACTAATGAAAGTAATCCCTCGCCTTGGCCTGGTATTTTCCTGTGTGTTATTGTTTGAGCAAGATTATTCACTTCGATTAAATGCAATGTCTTGTGCAAATATTATTTACTGTTTCTGCCAAGTTGTTCAGTTTAGTATCTAGACAGATCCTGTGTTAAGTGGCCTTATATGTACAGTTGTTGGAAGGTATTGTACTAACAATGTGTTCAATGGACTGTAGTATTATCTGCCATATAGTATTGTTTATTAAGTATTGTTTGTTTTTATTTTCATAATTTAATATATACTCCACCTACCTAAAGCTGAAGCAAGCTAACTACAGTCTCAGTAAGTTGATAAAGGAAAGAGTTTAGCTGTCTGCCGATTTATATCATGTACTGTATTTTGAGAACAGAAAAGACCCTTAAAACCAAGGTTCTAAAGAATAAACCAGACCTTTAATATTACTGATGTTTAGAAAGATATTTACAAACATAAACTTAATACATATTAATTGGAAGAAAATCAGAATAGCTAAAATTTTCCAGTTAACATAGGGTGCATTGACCGTTTGCTCAGTTTATCGGCCAAAAAATCCTTGACAGGAGAAGAACACCTCAAGAACATAAAAAGGTTAATGTCATTCAGTTATCATGAATTTTATATTTTAAATGAAGCTCAACTAAGGCTTTGTGTTCTTTCAAAAGTCTATGCGGCTGTCATTTGTGAAATACTTGTACTAAAAATTATGTTTAATTCTATATGTTTTACTTGTAAGCAGTTCAGAGTCTTGTTTTTCTATTTGATTCATTTTGTACGTAAGCATATTAGTCATGCTAGAGTGTAGCTTAATAAATATGATTTTTTTCCCACAAAAAGATGCAGTGATTTAAAATGCTATAAAGGATATTATTGATTTTCATTAATTTCTGAACTGTACTGTACCTATCCAAATGTCAGTTGCATGCTAATAAATAAATTCAGCTCATAAGAATAATAAATCATTACATCCATATGTAATAAAAGGTAGATTGTTTACCCAGGTTCTGTAATATATAGCAACCAATAAGATGTTTGCTTTTAAACAGGTGACCCTTGAATTAGTTGCAATGGAGGATTAGAACTGTAGAACATTTTGAACCTTTTATTACATTACACCATTATATTCTACTCTACTTTTAGGGGCATATTTATTAACATTGGAAACAAAAAAATCACTGGTGACATTGCCTATAGCAACAAATCAGATATTTGCTTTTGTTTTTAAACTTGTAGGTAACTGTTCAAATCTAATTGCTGATTGGTTACTATGGGCAACATCACCAATGATGTTTGTCTCCAATGTTAATAAATAAATATGCCCCTAAATGTTTTTATAAGCAAAATATCTGGCACCTCATAAACTGTTGATTCAATTTCCATAAAATACCATAGAAAGGAAGTATTGGTTGGATTTGATTCTTGGTTATAGAGTGCTAAAACTGTGTCCTTGTGGAGGGTCCAATAATATTTTATTCTGCAGTCAATTTGCAGTAGGTGCATTAATTTGCAATTACACAGTTTTTATGTCAAAATTTACTATTACGATTAATGGATTTGCAAGATTTGCTTATGCTATATAATACAGCAGATGGGCAGTATAAAAGAAAATACACTCCTGCATTTACTTATGGCATTTATTTTACACCAATTTGTGCACTTGTTTTCTGGCATAATTCATTCATATAGGCCCCATAGTGTAAAATGATCTGTGGTGGGCACCTAGCTTAGAAATACTTTGATAGACACATAACTTTTAGGGATGTAGCGAACTGTTCGCCGGCGAACTAGTTTGCGCGAACTTCGACTGTTCGCGTCCGCCGCAAGTTCGCGAACGTCGCGCGACGTTCGCCAATAGGCGTTCGCGTCAAAATCGTTCGACCATTCGACCATTCGATCGCTAAAATCGAACAATTTTCGTTCGAATCGAACGATCGAAGCCATTGGATTGAAATCATTCGATCCAATGGCTTCGATCGTTCGATTCGAACGAAAATCGATTAAAATCCTTCGATCGTTCGAATCGAACGATTTTCGGATGTTCGAAGTTCGCGAACTGTTCGCGAACTGTTCGCATTTTTTGCCGGTGTTCGCGAACGGCGTTCGCGAACACATACACGGCAGTTCGCTACATCCCTAATAACTTTACAATCAATTCAACCAACTGAATATGTTTCAGGAAATTCCATTTGATGAACAACGTTTATACTTTCTGATTCCCAAGAATATGAAATACATATAATACATTATATGGTATAAAATGTGGTCAGGATACCTAAGAACAAAAAATATCTGTACTTCAAAATGTCTGGATCAACAAAAAATAAAACAACCTTCAAAGAGGAAATACTTTTAAAGAAGGAAAAAGTTATGTTTTATAGCAGTGAATGTATCTGTGCTATAAAACCAGTGGATCTGGATGCATAGTTGACCAAAGGGACAACAAGGAGTGATTTGCATGTCTCCGCCCATAATGCCTTATGGGAAAATTAAAACTTTTTTTTGGTATTTAGGCAGTGCTGTGTGTATGGCATGGGCCAAGTAAATACCTTCTGATTACAGAAGGCTTCATGTTGAATGAGCATTAAGGGAAGCTATTTTACTTCTGTCTGTGGTTCATCTAAATGAAATACGTTTAGCAAGAAGAAAACCGGCACTCAGAGATCAATGCATGCGGGCAAAGCCCTGCGTGTTTATTGCAATGTTACGTTTCGGGGGCGTGCCCCTTCGTCAGACAGCAAATCACACCACAAAGTGGACCGTTTAAACATTCCTTAATGCATATTCATGAATTTACCCACACATGATTGATAACTTAACCCTTAATTAATACAATTAGAAAATCCGTTCATACATACAGTAATTAATCAACAGTGAAAACACCATAAGTAAAAAAGTCCAAAAAAAGTCCAAATAAAGTTCCCAAGGTATTAGACAAAATTTGAAAAAATTCCTGTAAAGAAAGTTAAATAGTCTATCAATATAAACATTAAAACATTCCTTTAATAAAGCTTAAAAACACCCACTAAAAACATAGTAGCATTCTGCCCAGGCTTGAAACACTATCTTGCCCTCAACCTTATCACATCAAAAGATTATTTTTTACCTTGCCTTTGCAACAAATCGATTCAATTTTTCAATATCTGCAAAATAGAGAGGAAAGGCAACATATTAACATTTTTAAGTATATTTAAAAGTAGCAAGGGATCTCAGAGATAATAAGCTAGATTAAATTCCTCATTCAGTCCACGTGGGACCCTTGTTTGCAATGCCCAGATCCAGTGGCATTCCCTTTGTAATAATAATTTTTTATTATCTTGCTGATTATTTGGGATAATCTTTTCAAGAATCAACTATCTTAGTTGTGCCACCCTATGACCTTTATCAAAAAAAGTGTCTGGCCAAAGCTGTTTCCCTTCTTTTTTTATTGGTTTCATTTACATTCTTTTGATCCACAGGGGGATGGTAATTGCGTATTGTGCTTTTATGTTCATTCAAGCGTAATTTTATTGATCTACTCGTTTGCCCAAAGTAAGCAAGTCCACACGGACATTTTATGCAATACACTACAGCCTTAGTGTCGCAAGTAAACCAACCTCTTATACTGATCTTAGAACCCTTCAGGGGATGTGTAACTGTGTCACCTGCAATGACCCTACTGCAGTGTCCACAATTGTGGCAAGGGTGGGTGCCCTGTAATTTGATACTTGTAAGGGTACTTTGCAAGACCACCTTTGTTGAAGGGGCAGGTATGGGGGTGCTACAAATTACTTGAAAGTTTTGTCTGTTTCTGGCTACAAAACAAAAAATACAATGGAAGTGATTTATCCTATTAATCAATGGCCATTCTCTGGTCTTCTGTCTCACTAGTAATTCAGTATATATATGCAAGTGCATGTGTGTATAAAAAAAAATCCTGCCTTACTTTGATATAGTGCTGAGAAAGATGTGGCACTTTCTTTATGCCTTCCACCTTAGGAACAGGTTAGATGTCTGCTTAGTGCCTGAGCATGGGCCCAGTTAATTCATTAAGTCGGGTGCAGGGCCCTGTGAATGAGGCATAAGATAGTGGTAAGTGTAGCTCCTGTATCAGTATACTCTATGAGTGTAAGTCAGTTAGGGCTGAGCTAAAAAGAGCAGTTATGAGCTTTAACATAGTGGCACTTTGGAGGTATCTCTCCCAGGCCATATTGCCTGTAGTGTAGGGATCCCAGTGGAGATGGAATAAGGATATGGGTTTCCCAGAGGTGATCCAGGCCACTACAAGGTGTGACGCAGAGGTGAATATTCCTGCCAAGTCTGTTCCCAGGGGAATGTCAGCCTGTGTCACACCCTGTGAATGTTCAATAAACACTTTCTGTTTTGTTGTTTGCAAGAACCTTCTGACATCCAATTCTATTATTTAATCATGCAGCACAAGTGAAGTGTAGTTGTACAACACCATTCCTTCACCCGTTCATGTAGCAAAGGCCCATCTTTTGTAGAGAGAGGGTCAAATGCAACTGGTACTCTGCCAGGTTTCCTAGCCAGACAAGATCTAGCCTTTCCTAGATGGGGTTACATTAATGTTTACATTATTTTCATGTAGACTTAAGTTATGTAGTTCCACATTACAGAAAGATCCATTATCCAGAAAACCTCAGGACCTGAGCATTTTGTAAAACAGGTCCCATACCTGTATAAACTTACCATGTACAAAGTATTAGCATTAAAGCAGCATTTTCTAAGTGACAAAGTGCAATAGTATCAAAACACATTTTGTCTTCACAATTAAATATTAATTTGTCATAAATTCAAACTTGCACAATAAAAATGCACAACATACTGTACCCCATTAGGGTTAATAACCCAGGTTGTTTTTAATGCAATTACTGAAGTCATGTCCGGTGGATTGGTTTAAAAAGCCATTAGCTGATTTTATATGTAATACCTATGATTACGTATCGGCTGATACGAAACTCGTCAGGGAATAGATGGTTTTAACAAGTTTAAAATAAAGTTTACTTTTTGAACCTTTAAGAATAGATATGGAGTGCTCATACAATACTTTTCACGTTTTACCCTTGATACTGTTTAAGACATTTGTGAACCCAAGAGCAGGACCCAGGGTTTTTACATCTGGGTCACCTTCACTTTCAGGTGAGCTGTTCAAATGTGATATGTATAACTGGCCGCCAATTTATTAAGGGCATTTTACAGCAAAGCTTTCTCTGTATATGAACCTTTAGTGTCTAAATTAGCGGAGTTCACTTTCTTATGTAGAGACCCTGAGATTTGGGTGTATTTATCTCAGGCATTTTCCTGGTGTAAAAGGACACCTAAGGGTGCTTTAGTTAATTCAGGCAGCTATGTCCCTAGCCGGGTCCACACTAGTACCTGGAGTTTGTCCACTAGATGGCACTGTTTGATAATATAAAAGGGTTTAGCACCATGCGGTCTGGGTCTGTCCTGGGACTTTGCCTCACGGAGAGGTACTACAGGTCCAGATCTGCCGGGAAAAATAGTGAAGTGTAAGATAGTGATAGTAGCACTGTAATAGTCGCTCTAGGAGTGAAAGTCAGCTCAGGGTAGCTAGTGAGCAGATGTGGCTCCAACGAGGAGGTGTAGTGGGGTTAGGACCCCGTGGTATTTGAACCACTAGTGCAGGGACTACAGTGGGTGAGTTGAGGACCAGATAGGATACCAAGACCCAAGACCCCAGGCTGAATACAGTGGGTGAGGTGAGGATCAAGTCCGGTGCCAAGATACAAGACCTCAGGCTGAGAAACCCTTGCCTTAGTGCTTCAACAGAGGGATAGTGCCCAGTGAGAGTGGTAACTATTCCCCACGTCTATTGTTGCTGTACCTTTGATATATACTGAATACTAGCCCGTTTGCTGCACCCTGTACTCTCTGGAGGGGTTATTGCTGTGTGAAGCTATTCTATGATAACTGTGAACATCAAAGTGATTGTGAACTACTACCGTGCTACTGTTCTCTGTAAATAAACCAGTTATAGTTTACTGCAAAGAAACTGTCTGGCTGAATCTCCTGCTGCATTTATCTACACCAGGTACCGGGAGTTGCAGGGAGTTGCACGGGTACACTGGGGGTCTGGGCACACCACAAGCAGTTTTAGCCTGGTCACACATCGCCTTAATACACAGCAAAAGCTACACCTACGGGTGCGCTACACTTGGGGGCTCGTCCGGGATATCTTTATTGAACTCATTGCTGTGAGAGAAAAGTGTGACAGGCGCTGCAGTGCCGGACCAGAGAGGAAAAAGGCATCTTGGCCTAGCACAATTTGCAGCCTGAGTTCCGACCGCCCTAAATTTACTGTTGCCTGAAGGAAAAGGCTGACTGGAAAGTTGTGTGCCCACCTTTCCAGATTGGTGGGGAGAACCAATCAGGATCGTGTAAATTGGCGCCAGAGAAAGGCGCGAAACAAGGGTGAGTGACGTGGCCCCAAATTGTCTGCAGTACCACCCTGTTTAGCCCAACCTCCTCAGACACCAGGAGGTGGGGTATTAGCCAATCTGACGTGCAGAATTTGGCGCCAAAAGGGAGCAGGGAGGAGCCCCTGTGCTACTGACGTCATGGCGGCCATTCTGCGAATGAGTGCAAGAGCAGCTGGTCAGAGGAGAAGACGGGTGCAGCGAGCCTTGCAATTGAAACTCCAGCGAGCATCAGAAGGGTCCAGTATGTCTGACAGTGACCAGGGTAGCTTCCGATCTACCTCAGGAATGATGTCTCTGGGCGTGCTGAAGGACACGAGCCGCCGTTATACCTGGGGTGGCGTGTTCGCTCAGAAGGTGAGCGACTCGGGTGATTCCGTGATGGTCCCCGTCTGCGGCCGCTGCCGCCATGAAGCCTACCCAGCCTTCCATGATGTCAGGGGTAGATGCCCCCATTGCCAGCAAAGCTGCTGGATTGGGCCGTATGTGGATGACAAGATCCAAGGATCTCCCCAGGCTGTCCTAGGACTGATTGCCCTCATGGCCAGTGAGGAGCGCTACTTCACAGAGGGTGCAAGTCAGTCTGAATCGACCGATCCAGAGGCGGTTAACCTTCGCCGAGAGCTGACAGCGAGAACCGCCCTCCTGACTATCACCGACAGTCCGGAGGAAGAGACCCCCCTGGAGGGCAGCACCCTGCATGTTCAAGCAGTGACGGAGGCCTCCGTCCCACCTAAAGCGGCACCAGCGCTGCCCACGGCTGCGGAGAGCGTCATGGTGCCTGTGGACAGTAAACCGGAGGAAGGGCCTAAGCAGGAGGTCCCCTCCAAAGGTTCCCAGGAAGCGGAGGATGCCACCCGCGAGGAACGACGCCCACCTTCCCGCCGCTCCAACCGCCCAGAGGGGGTAAGTGCCAATATCCCCAGCCGGGGCCCCCAAGAACCACCCGTGAGGGAAGGACCCCCCCATACCCTGAGGCTAGCAACAAGGAGGGATGGGCCCGTAAGGGAGCAGATCTGCCAAGCAGAGGGGTCACTCAGGGTGCGTCCAGCGGTAAGGAGGGAACAGTGGATGAGGCGGAAGATGATGGAGCCACCGATAGGCCTCTGTTTAAATTACCCCATAGCTTCTGGGCCCCCAAGAAAATTACCCGGGCTGAGGAGAAGCATTTCTGGGTAATCCCCGGTCGAGCTAATCCTGAAATCTTCTGCAGGGTTTCTCGGGTACAGCGGGTCATCAATTTCCGCGTGTACAGGAAATGGGGGTATTATATGCCCTACGCCCCGTTGTGGGTCTACGAGCAGGTGGAGGAAAATTTGGATGAATGGGTGGTGGAGGAAATTGTGGCCAAGGAAAAGACAATTGGCAATACTCTTTCTCACCCTGATCAAGCCAGGCGTGCAGCTGCCTGGAGCTTTGTGCGGTCCCTGGAGAATGAGTGGTGGTGGGGACGCACCATTTTGCGCCATGCTGTCCACAGCTTTGGAAAGAAAAACCCTGCGCCACGTTATTTCAGCGTGGATGTTCCACTTCCAGAAGGGGGCACTGTGGAGAAGCCACACCCAAAATACTACATTAGCTACGAGGACACCAAGATACGGTTTACCTACATGATCTAATGGGCTGCAGTAACTTTGTTTTTTCCCTTCTTGAGGCATCGGCCTGATCACACCCAGGAGGGTGAAAGTTCTAGATGAAGGGGGAGGGTGAGGTAACCACTCCCCATGTGAAAGCAAAGCAGAGAAGGGCTGTTGTTTTTGTTCTTCAAGTGTGGAGCTTGACTTTTGTTCTTGATCCCTGGAGGGGGTTTGTGACGCTTTGATGGGAGAGAGCCACCCATCAGGAGAGAGTTTTTTTTCTTCAGGCCATTGCCTGCAACTTATTTCCTGAAAGTTTTTTTGTTGTTTGTTTGGACTGAAGAGAACTTTGGTGAACAATCACCAGTGACTGTAAATAAGTTAAGGGACACTTGTCCTAAAATCCCAAAATCCCAATTCCCTTTTTCCCTCCTAAGTGCATAACTAAAAGAAATGTGAATAAATGATTTAAGTACAGTGTTGGTAATAGTAGGGTTAATCCCGAGGTAATAGGATTTAGGGCCACGGCTGTGGACCCAGTATGAGGTTGCATTTTAAGTATTAATAAAGTTCTCAGGAAAATGTATGTTTGCCATATTTTTGTTTACAGGATCCATTGTACCATGGGCAGTCCTCTGGAGAGGCTGTTGAAGCGTGATGTACAAATAGTAAATGTTATTTAAAATGTGATTTATTGTGCACTTGAGAGTAACTGTTTAGTTGTCAACAGGGACGTTGACGTTTCTAAGTGGGGGGAGAATGTAGAGACCCTGAGATTTGGGTGTATTTATCTCAGGCATTTTCCTGGTGTAAAAGGACACCTAAGGGTGCTTTAGTTAATTCAGGCAGCTATGTCCCTAGCCGGGTCCACACTAGTACCTGGAGTTTGTCCACTAGATGGCACTGTTTGATAATATAAAAGGGTTTAGCACCATGCGGTCTGGGTCTGTCCTGGGACTTTGCCTCACGGAGAGGTACTACAGGTCCAGATCTGCCGGGAAAAATAGTGAAGTGTAAGATAGTGATAGTAGCACTGTAATAGTCGCTCTAGGAGTGAAAGTCAGCTCAGGGTAGCTAGTGAGCAGATGTGGCTCCAACGAGGAGGTGTAGTGGGGTTAGGACCCCGTGGTATTTGAACCACTAGTGCAGGGACTACAGTGGGTGAGTTGAGGACCAGATAGGATACCAAGACCCAAGACCCCAGGCTGAATACAGTGGGTGAGGTGAGGATCAAGTCCGGTGCCAAGATACAAGACCTCAGGCTGAGAAACCCTTGCCTTAGTGCTTCAACAGAGGGATAGTGCCCAGTGAGAGTGGTAACTATTCCCCACGTCTATTGTTGCTGTACCTTTGATATATACTGAATACTAGCCCGTTTGCTGCACCCTGTACTCTCTGGAGGGGTTATTGCTGTGTGAAGCTATTCTATGATAACTGTGAACATCAAAGTGATTGTGAACTACTACCGTGCTACTGTTCTCTGTAAATAAACCAGTTATAGTTTACTGCAAAGAAACTGTCTGGCTGAATCTCCTGCTGCATTTATCTACACCAGGTACCGGGAGTTGCAGGGAGTTGCACGGGTACACTGGGGGTCTGGGCACACCACAAGCAGTTTTAGCCTGGTCACACATCGCCTTAATACACAGCAAAAGCTACACCTACGGGTGCGCTACACTTGGGGGCTCGTCCGGGATATCTTTATTGAACTCATTGCTGTGAGAGAAAAGTGTGACAGGCGCTGCAGTGCCGGACCAGAGAGGAAAAAGGCATCTTGGCCTAGCACAATTTGCAGCCTGAGTTCCGACCGCCCTAAATTTACTGTTGCCTGAAGGAAAAGGCTGACTGGAAAGTTGTGTGCCCACCTTTCCAGATTGGTGGGGAGAACCAATCAGGATCGTGTAAATTGGCGCCAGAGAAAGGCGCGAAACAAGGGTGAGTGACGTGGCCCCAAATTGTCTGCAGTACCACCCTGTTTAGCCCAACCTCCTCAGACACCAGGAGGTGGGGTATTAGCCAATCTGACGTGCAGAATTTGGCGCCAAAAGGGAGCAGGGAGGAGCCCCTGTGCTACTGACGTCATGGCGGCCATTCTGCGAATGAGTGCAAGAGCAGCTGGTCAGAGGAGAAGACGGGTGCAGCGAGCCTTGCAATTGAAACTCCAGCGAGCATCAGAAGGGTCCAGTATGTCTGACAGTGACCAGGGTAGCTTCCGATCTACCTCAGGAATGATGTCTCTGGGCGTGCTGAAGGACACGAGCCGCCGTTATACCTGGGGTGGCGTGTTCGCTCAGAAGGTGAGCGACTCGGGTGATTCCGTGATGGTCCCCGTCTGCGGCCGCTGCCGCCATGAAGCCTACCCAGCCTTCCATGATGTCAGGGGTAGATGCCCCCATTGCCAGCAAAGCTGCTGGATTGGGCCGTATGTGGATGACAAGATCCAAGGATCTCCCCAGGCTGTCCTAGGATTGATTGCCCTCATGGCCAGTGAGGAGCGCTACTTCACAGAGGGTGCAAGTCAGTCTGAATCGACCGATCCAGAGGCGGTTAACCTTCGCCGAGAGCTGACAGCGAGAACCGCCCTCCTGACTATCACCGACAGTCCGGAGGAAGAGACCCCCCTGGAGGGCAGCACCCTGCATGTTCAAGCAGTGACGGAGGCCTCCGTCCCACCTAAAGCGGCACCAGCGCTGCCCACGGCTGCGGAGAGCGTCATGGTGCCTGTGGACAGTAAACCGGAGGAAGGGCCTAAGCAGGAGGTCCCCTCCAAAGGTTCCCAGGAAGCGGAGGATGCCACCCGCGAGGAACGACGCCCACCTTCCCGCCGCTCCAACCGCCCAGAGGGGGTAAGTGCCAATATCCCCAGCCGGGGCCCCCAAGAACCACCCGTGAGGGAAGGACCCCCCCATACCCTGAGGCTAGCAACAAGGAGGGATGGGCCCGTAAGGGAGCAGATCTGCCAAGCAGAGGGGTCACTCAGGGTGCGTCCAGCGGTAAGGAGGGAACAGTGGATGAGGCGGAAGATGATGGAGCCACCGATAGGCCTCTGTTTAAATTACCCCATAGCTTCTGGGCCCCCAAGAAAATTACCCGGGCTGAGGAGAAGCATTTCTGGGTAATCCCCGGTCGAGCTAATCCTGAAATCTTCTGCAGGGTTTCTCGGGTACAGCGGGTCATCAATTTCCGCGTGTACAGGAAATGGGGGTATTATATGCCCTACGCCCCGTTGTGGGTCTACGAGCAGGTGGAGGAAAATTTGGATGAATGGGTGGTGGAGGAAATTGTGGCCAAGGAAAAGACAATTGGCAATACTCTTTCTCACCCTGATCAAGCCAGGCGTGCAGCTGCCTGGAGCTTTGTGCGGTCCCTGGAGAATGAGTGGTGGTGGGGACGCACCATTTTGCGCCATGCTGTCCACAGCTTTGGAAAGAAAAACCCTGCGCCACGTTATTTCAGCGTGGATGTTCCACTTCCAGAAGGGGGCACTGTGGAGAAGCCACACCCAAAATACTACATTAGCTACGAGGACACCAAGATACGGTTTACCTACATGATCTAATGGGCTGCAGTAACTTTGTTTTTTCCCTTCTTGAGGCATCGGCCTGATCACACCCAGGAGGGTGAAAGTTCTAGATGAAGGGGGAGGGTGAGGTAACCACTCCCCATGTGAAAGCAAAGCAGAGAAGGGCTGTTGTTTTTGTTCTTCAAGTGTGGAGCTTGACTTTTGTTCTTGATCCCTGGAGGGGGTTTGTGACGCTTTGATGGGAGAGAGCCACCCATCAGGAGAGAGTTTTTTTTCTTCAGGCCATTGCCTGCAACTTATTTCCTGAAAGTTTTTTTGTTGTTTGTTTGGACTGAAGAGAACTTTGGTGAACAATCACCAGTGACTGTAAATAAGTTAAGGGACACTTGTCCTAAAATCCCAAAATCCCAATTCCCTTTTTCCCTCCTAAGTGCATAACTAAAAGAAATGTGAATAAATGATTTAAGTACAGTGTTGGTAATAGTAGGGTTAATCCCGAGGTAATAGGATTTAGGGCCACGGCTGTGGACCCAGTATGAGGTTGCATTTTAAGTATTAATAAAGTTCTCAGGAAAATGTATGTTTGCCATATTTTTGTTTACAGGATCCATTGTACCATGGGCAGTCCTCTGGAGAGGCTGTTGAAGCGTGATGTACAAATAGTAAATGTTATTTAAAATGTGATTTATTGTGCACTTGAGAGTAACTGTTTAGTTGTCAACAGGGACGTTGACGTTTCTAAGTGGGGGGAGAATGTAGAGACCCTGAGATTTGGGTGTATTTATCTCAGGCATTTTCCTGGTGTAAAAGGACACCTAAGGGTGCTTTAGTTAATTCAGGCAGCTATGTCCCTAGCCGGGTCCACACTAGTACCTGGAGTTTGTCCACTAGATGGCACTGTTTGATAATATAAAAGGGTTTAGCACCATGCGGTCTGGGTCTGTCCTGGGACTTTGCCTCACGGAGAGGTACTACAGGTCCAGATCTGCCGGGAAAAATAGTGAAGTGTAAGATAGTGATAGTAGCACTGTAATAGTCGCTCTAGGAGTGAAAGTCAGCTCAGGGTAGCTAGTGAGCAGATGTGGCTCCAACGAGGAGGTGTAGTGGGGTTAGGACCCCGTGGTATTTGAACCACTAGTGCAGGGACTACAGTGGGTGAGTTGAGGACCAGATAGGATACCAAGACCCAAGACCCCAGGCTGAATACAGTGGGTGAGGTGAGGATCAAGTCCGGTGCCAAGATACAAGACCTCAGGCTGAGAAACCCTTGCCTTAGTGCTTCAACAGAGGGATAGTGCCCAGTGAGAGTGGTAACTATTCCCCACGTCTATTGTTGCTGTACCTTTGATATATACTGAATACTAGCCCGTTTGCTGCACCCTGTACTCTCTGGAGGGGTTATTGCTGTGTGAAGCTATTCTATGATAACTGTGAACATCAAAGTGATTGTGAACTACTACCGTGCTACTGTTCTCTGTAAATAAACCAGTTATAGTTTACTGCAAAGAAACTGTCTGGCTGAATCTCCTGCTGCATTTATCTACACCAGGTACCGGGAGTTGCAGGGAGTTGCACGGGTACACTGGGGGTCTGGGCACACCACAAGCAGTTTTAGCCTGGTCACACATCGCCTTAATACACAGCAAAAGCTACACCTACGGGTGCGCTACACTTAGATATTTAGTGAATGGAACCAAATTTAGCAAACACTCCATTAATAAATTGTATATACTACCAGTAAAATTTCTAATAACTTTTTTTAAATTGCAGAAGTGGTACATTAAGCAATATACATACTATATAGAATGTGGTGAAATAATTCACAATAGATGACATAATTAATGTCACTTCTATCACTCAGGACATTTACTACCCTATTGATTACACACATCACACACCTTCAGTGACATTATATATGATTATATCAGCAAATACATACTGAGCAATTTTCAAATTTTTCCATCCGAAAACCCCAAAATCTTGGAAACCCAGAGCAAATCAAAAAATCTTTGGGACTTCTCCCATTGCCTTATATGCAACCTCAGCAGGTCTGAGATGACAAATTTTCAGATTCGGACTTTCCACCCTCGGGTTAACAAACAAAAAACACAAATTCATTGAGCTATCTTCCATAACCCTGTATTCCCTCACTTGCTAAAAACTATCCAACCCCTTTTTAAAGCTATCTAATGTATCAGCCTGTACAACTGATTCAGGGAGAGAATTCCCCATCTTCACAGCTCTCACTGTAAAAAAACCCTTCCGAATATTTAGGCGCAACCTCTTTTCTTCTAATCAGAATGGATGACCTTCTCTCAGCTGGAAAGACCTACTGGTAAATAAAGCATTAGAGAGATTATTATATGATCCACTTAAATATTTATACTATAATAACATACTGAGCAATTTTCAAATTTTTCCATCCGAAAACCCCAAAATCTTGGAAACCCAGAGCAAATCAAAAAATCTTTGGGACTTCTCCCATTGCCTTATATGCAACCTCATAGTTCACCCCTTAAGCGTCTCAATCCCAACTTGGCCAGTCTTTCCTCATAGTAAAGATTTTCCATACCTTTTACCAGCTTAGTTGCCCTTCTCTGTACCCTCTCTAATACAATAATGTTCTGTTTCAGCACTGGAGACCAAAATTGTACCGCATATTCTAGATGGTGCCTTAACAGTGCTCTATACAGTAGAAGAATGACCCCTTCCTGCTGTGAATCAATGCCCTATTTAATAAAACCTTATTTGCCCTTGATGCTGCTGACTGGCATTACTTGCTACAGCCAAGTTTATTATTTACAAGGACTCTAAGGTCCTTTTCCATAATAGATTTGCCAAGTGCAGTCCAATTAAGGGTATAAGTGGCTTGGATATTTTTACATCCCAGGTGCATGACTTTACATTTATCAACATTGAATCTCAATTGCCACTTAGCTGCCCAGATTGCAGGTTTGTCAGGATCTTGTTGAAAGGATGCTGCATCCTGGATGGTATTAATTAGGCTGGATAGTTTTATGTAATCTGCAAACACTGATACATTACTAACAGTACCCTCCCCTAAGTCATTAATGAACAAGTTAAATAAAAGTGGACCTAATACCAAGTCCTCAGGGACCGCACTAAGAACCTTACTCCAAGTAGCTAATGTACCATTAACAACCACCCTCTGTACCCAATCCTGTAGCCAGTTTCCTATCCATGTGCAAACGACTTCATTAAGCCCAACAGTCCTTAGTTTAGAAAGCAGTCGTTTGTGGGGCAGTGTATCACTTTGGCAGAATCCAAATCAATCACATCTACTGCCCCCCCCACTGTCCAGCATCTTACTTACCTCATCATAAAACGCAATCAAATTTGTCTGACATGACCTATCCTTTATAAAGCCATGCTGATTGCTGCTGTATTCACTAGGACAACATTCTGAATGTGATCCCTTAACAAGCCTTCAAATAATTTGCCCACCACAGATATTACATTTACTGGCCTATAAGTGCCAGGCTGAGATCATAATCCCTTTTTAAATATTGAAATGACATCATTTTTTTCTCCAATCCATACGTACCATACCAGATGAAAGCGAATCTGAGAAAATCAGAAATAGGGGCCGGTCTAAAACTGAACTTAGCTCTCATAGAACCTGGAGGTGTTTGCCATCTGCCCTGGAACCTTGTTTACAATCATTTTTATTAAATCTTTATGATTCATATCCTGAGTCAGCCATTGACTAGACTGAGTTGCGCCATCAGTGCAGCTATGAAGTGAACCTGGGAACTCAGACTTCTCTATTGTATACACTGAAGAAAATAACTGATTTAGCACATTTGCCTTTTCTGTATCAGTTACAACCATACTGGTACCAATATTTAAAGGAGCAACACTCTCAACCCACATCTTTTTACTTTTAATACTCAAAAAACTTATTAGGGTTAGTCTTTGCCTCAGCCGTCATGCACTCTGCATTTCCTTTCTTTTCCTTCCGGATTGCTGTTTTACAACATAGTTTTTAAATGCCTTCATCAGGTTTTATATGGTGTTTTTTCAGATTCCATCTATTTCTAGAGTCAAGGTATAATAAACCCCGAAAATTGTACGTTCTTTTCACATTTTTTTTTTGACTCAAACATAACCTTGAAAACGTTAAATTTTTTTGTGTGGAAAACACAGCTCAACCCTTAATAAATCTGCCCCTTAAATGTACAAACACAAATATGTATTTTATTCACCCATCTGTTTTCCACCCACAGAATATTTCGGAATTTTCATTTATTTCCAAGAATTTTTAATGTTCAAACCAAAAGTCCAATCATAGCTTATTGATTTTAAAAGTATTAAAAAATACATTAAAACGTGAGTTAAATCTTATCCTTACAACAATGAACATAATAATCCTTTGTACAAATTATTGTGACAAAAGTATCATATTTTGCTTTAATGTTTCCTTCCGTCTATTGCATTTTGAATAAAATTAAATAGAATGTGAACAAGCTGTTGCTCAAATATGGGGAAAAAAATTAACAAATGATATCAACTGTCATAATATTTATATTTTGCTTTCATAGCAGCTTCTACTTGAGCTTCAATTGAGATTGTATATATGTTTGTAAAATGTTCATATGACATGTAAGAAAACAGTACAATTGATTACCATAACTCAAGAAAATTACCATTTATTTATTTTGTTACATAGTGACATATAAATTGCACATAATCCATAGATATTTCTGAATTAGCTTTCTTAAAAGGGTTTTAGTAAGATAAAGAAGCATAGCATTCATCAAATGTGAAATTTAAAAGTTGGAAATAATTTTTATGACTTTGTATTATTTTTCAAAGTGAAGTTGTTTTCACGTATTTTATAGAAATGGCAAACCATAATGAAGGAAGAACAAGCTGGGTATAGAAGAAATGCATCAATGGTGATATAAGCACACACTCACATGCTAAGGACCACTCTGATGTCCAAGAGATGCCAGAGAGCTGATTGCATTGAGGGGAGACTGTGGATATTGTTTTAGCAATATTTAAGCTTGTGTATTTGGTTCTATAAATATACAAAATGTATCTGCATATGCCAAGTCATAGGAGAACACTGCTTTGCATATAAGTGGGTAAAATATTCTGCAACTGCATCAAGGCTATATGTCAATCATGAAATTGATTTTGAACATTTGTCAGTAAAATTGTCTGACCCCATTGGAAAAATTACATCATGTTATGCTATTTTGATATGTGTTTTATATTAACGCTGAAGTTTGTTAGCTACATATAAGCTCACAAGAGTATTTGTGTGAGTATTTGTGTGTGGAGGAGTTTATTGTATTTACAAGGACTGCACTTATAATTCTTTTTTTTTTATTCTATTTTTCTTCATCTGGATTCTTTTTGGGGGCAGTTTGGAGACCATAGATATATTGTCTGAATCTCTTAAAAGCAGTCTACTTTTTTATGATAGTTTAGCTATGAAACAATGTCATTTTGGTTTGTAGATTTTAATTACTTTGAGTAACCTGACAAAAAGACTACAATGGGGGTTCAATTATTTCATTCATAATATGATTAGCACTCACTTTAGTTACATAGCAATAAAACAATGCTTGGGTAAAAACCCCTCAGGACATAAAAAAACTGTTTTAGAGACTTCTACTGCAAGGACAATAGGATACATATGGTTTCTGGATGTCTGTTTCTTTTCCTGGACCCCAAGCTATCATCCATAGAGCCACTCCATTCCCTAAATGTGCTCTTTGTTTAGAAAGGAATATATGAGGTAGCGACATTAAAATCCATTACTCCACTTCTTGACCTGTAACAGCTGCAGATTATAACATTTATTTCTGCCCTCTGAGCTACTAAATCTCTCTCTTTTATAAAGAGATCTAAATCTAGCTCTTACTGAAGAAGAAGCCCAATACATGATAAGGAACTTGATCAGTATCTCCAGATGTAGCAGACTTCAGGAACTTAACTACAAAAATATAAAGAAGACCGATGGTTTGAAAGAGGCATGAAAGAGTCAATTCATGTCAAGGTGGAGATACCATCCCTGAACGGAGGCAGGGGCCTTCAACAACACCTGTCTGCAGTTTCAAAACACTTCACACATCCATTCATGCAACTCTAACACTTGTTTCTAGGAGTTGCATGACACATTAGTAATCCATCACAGTTACTACACAGAATCAACACCTCTGTGAATTTCAGATGTCACCTCTGTGAAGAATTACAATGTGCCATTGTGACTGGATTAGTGGAAGATTTTATATGACGAGAATTTCACACACCAGTCAGTTGAACTGAAGAAGCTGCTCGGATGAGTAGTGAAATGTCTTCAATGATTACTCAGCAAGTCCAGTTGTTTTAGAATTACTTATAATAAAAACAACATACATAAACAATTCTCTGGCAACACATTTACTATATTATATGAAAAGGGCATTTATTATATGGTTCTGTACAGAGTCATGAATACCATTTGTTTCATCTTGCTGAATTAGAACTAAACCCATTATATTCTACACAGCTTATCTGCTTTATGTAACCGGTGCTTTTTCTCCTTTTTAAATTTGAATGGCTGTCCCATGGCTACACAGAAGCTTATTTGAGTTAACTCAAAGGTGAACAAACCCTTTAAGGTTTTTAGATATTTAGGGATAATTGCAACATATGGCTGTTAATACCCCCTCTCACACAAAACTCATGCCCAAACTCATGGCAGCATTAGCTTTATCTGCTATTGACAATTTCTTTTCAGATATCTGCAAATGATAGATGACTTTTAGATTTAAGCAATGTTATACTCCAGATTCAAATAACAAAATGTCATCCATTTATATCTAAATTGTGTTTATTATTTCTTTGATTCTGTTTTAAATTATCATTACTAATTGCAAATGGATCAGGAACCACCTTTACACTAGTACCTTTTTCATTTTATTATACTCTCACACTTCATTATTCTGAAGACCATTCTATGACTGCACTTTATTGCAATCCTCAAACATATAAACTCAAATAGATATATTTATTATAGTAAAATATTTCAAGTCTGGCCTCCGTTCAAATGCACCCCAACTCAAATGCACCCTATCTCCATCCCTTGCTAGAGGTTAACCAACTTCATGCTATAATACCTAAAATATGAATTACTTCCTGTTGACTATTTGGTGTTTATATATGTATTAATTATTTAATGTAGTGCCTACCTTACATTTATATGGTAGGTATGTTTAACTAGGAACAACCATACACAATATGGAACAATCCCCTCTCTTTTCCAGAAGAGAAAAACAAATCATTGAAAAGAAAAAAACGTCTCTGTTCTTTTTGCTCAATTTTTTTTGTTTCACCCTTGAGCATTAGCGCTTTCAGCTCAAAGACAAGTTTTGAGTTTAATCACAGTGAATGACAAATGACAGGCAGCACTCCTCATGAATCCAATAAATCCACAATACACAAAGTGCAAGTGTTATAAATGTAAAATGTATTAATACATCAAGTATTAAGTTATTTTAGTAATTTTAAAAGTAATTTTGCCAGTTAAAAGGTGTAATTTCCTCCAATTCATAAAAGATGTGAAGAAAAACTTTATAAAACACAGATGAAAAGTAATGAAAGGAAAATTTATGCTAAAGTAAAGATATCACAGAAAATACTGTTATCTAGACTAATTATTTTATAATACCTATGGATTCTATGAAGTCAGAAAACACAGAAACCCGATAGCTGCAATTAGACCTTCCCTGTCTAAGTCAGTAGAGGCTGGATAACCTATAAAACTGCAAATCCACAGTCCCTTGGAGATAAGCAGAATGAAATAAATCTTGGAACAATGAGAAATGAGTCAATGAATTCACAACGAAACAGATGTCTACCATAACCTCTGTGTCTAAAAAATATATCATTAAAAAATGTATATATATTTTAAAAACAGAGATTTTTGTCTCAGTCCTTGTGTTTTGCCAATAGCATTCTCAAAAGAACTGTTTAAGCTTAGAATGTATTGCAAGAAAATAACCATTCATTTGTGTGTTTTATATTATTGGATTCCATGTACACCTTCTTATTTGTTTGGTCATTTCAAATTTAAACCACCAACTCAAATTTGAATTTGAATGTGAGATTTATCACACCTCGACCCTGGAAACAGTCCTAATTTGAATATTCGTCACCTAAAATCTTCACGTAGAAGTCAATGGCAGAGGTCCGTTGAACCATTTGAAGATGTTTGTTAAGATTCTCATTCATCCAGGTCATGGTATATCTGTAGAAATAATTCAAATCAACTGGACTTGCTGTGTTTTTTTCCTTGAAGACGTTTCACCAGTCATCCAACTGGCTTTCTCAATTCAGAATAACTTTTACATAGGATCTTTCTTCGGTATATATCTTCTGGAATGTTTCTCCAATCAGCATAATTTGTTTATCATAATCCACAATGATGTTATTGATTGTATTAGCAAAATTATAACATTTGACGATGTTAATTGCCTTTCTTACATTCAAATTTTTTTCAGTGGAAATTCGAATTTGATTAAATTTTCAGGTTGTTTGTATTCGATCGAATATTAGACATTTGAGTTTTTTCATAAATAACCTCCAATCGAGTTGTGAGTACATTTGCATTTATTAGAGTTAAAAAAAATTCCCATAACTTCGAAATTTGACCTGTGATAAATCTTCCCCAAACTACTGTGGTAATACTCTAAATGAAAAACCTATACAGGCATATCATTCGGAATATTTGGTTAATGTTTTTTCCCATATGGATCACTATACCTTAATGTTAAAATATTTAAATAGTAAATAAACCCAATACTATTGTTTTGCTGCCATTCCTTAGTTACCATCAAATACAAGATATTTTTATTGAGGACAAAAATATTTGTAAAAAATCTACTTATTTATTTAAAATGGGCAATGGCCTTCTTCAGAGCTTTCTGGATATCAGGTTTCCACAGAACCCTAAAACATACCAAAATTCTCATTGATAGAAAATAATCTAACAAGAAGGTCTATGTGAAGCAAGATGTTATTTCTGTATACATCTTAAATATATAAACAAAGTTTTGGTCTTACAGTTTTACTATTAGACACGCACTACTGGTTTGTACCTGGGGCAAACCACTAGAGCAAATTGCAGTATCTTAAATGAGCAAGGTCAGATGAAAGGTTAAAAAGAGTAATTTTATTTTGCATGCCTTAGCATTAGTCAGCTTTATTTGGCAAAGATAAAATTGCTGAAGAGTTCAATTGCATCTGCTCTGTAAGAGCTTCATAATGGTTCACAAGATTTATGTTTTTGAAGTACCAAAAACAGATTTCTTTTTTTCTCTTTACAAACCTTACAATTATTTCCACACAATGATATCTCAACGGATTTGTTTATTTTAGCTTGAACTAAAAATCTGTTTTATTTTAGAAGCATATGTTTTACTTAGCAGAATTGTTTTCAGCGTTTTTTCTGCCAGTCAAACAATGCCCTATAATTCTTTACATTTCTTATTTTTAACAAATCTTTGATATTTAATATTGATCCATTTATATAGACCAGGAATTGCCATTTTTTTCACAACAACTGTGGGAGCTACTACTTCCAGCTCTGCTGCCAGGATGGTTCACTATTCACATTATTAAATCCATTCAAATCAGCCTTGATTCTGCTAGAACGTGTAATTCACAGCCTGCTATTCAATCCACTTCTTTAATTTGATATTCCATTTCTTTGTGTATCTACTGAATAGTGTGATTCCAATCAACTCAAACATGTATTCCAATGATTTTGCTGTGAGTTATATTATACCTACTGGCTCTGTATATTTTCAAACATTATGAATAAATTATTGTCATAAAGACAAGATTTACACCAGGTTATATAATAATGGATATTCTGCATGCCAGCTTTTTGTGAATATTTGTTAAACCTATTATAATGTGTTAAGACTTTAATAATAGTATCAATAAATGTACATTGTACAGGCCATCTACAGTGCCATATTTGTCTCCATAATTACCTAGCTTTCTGCAGTATTTTACTTTGCACTCTGGCTGTGTAGCCAGATGGTGTTGATAAAAATATATTACTAATCTTTTCTTCTCTTTTAATTGAAAGACAAATAATGAATCCCTAAAATATCTTTGCTACATAAAATTAGAAAATCATGATACATTATGAAATTGTAGGCAGTTATTTTCAAGTGCCCCAAAAAAAACCTTGAACTAAGGCACTTAGGCCTACTTGAATTCTAATATGCTGATGTGCCAAGGAACTCTGCCTTAAGCAGGAGTTAAGTACAGGGCTATGTCTGTTCATTGCACCGATATAAAGGTGCTCATTCTTGCAATTGTAAGAAAGCAGTGCAAATGCGGGTAAATGCCCATATTTAAACCTCATGCTGCTCACATGTCCATAATATATTTAGCCAGTCTACACTATTTATTATCCAGAGGAGATTTTAGGATTTAATAAAATAACAAATCTAACCTGTTCAAATCCTGAATTGAATCTGATTCCTACATTGTATGCAACTTAGAAAAAAAAAACACAGAATTGCAGCATGCAAAAGGTAATCATTACTGGTGAAGAGTGAATCTGTCCAATTTGGCTTAGTCCAAAAATATGTGAAACTGCTGGAAAATTCGTGAAATGGACAAAAAGTTGCGAAATTTTTTGTCGCACAACAAAATTTTTTGTTGTGTCATTTTTGTCGCAAATGACATTAGCGTCTGTGGGCGTTTTTTTCTTGCCACCTTGTTTCCTTGTTTCTGCTTTAGGAAGGCAAAAATCATATATCGCTCAGTATACTGCTACACAAATGCCCTACATTGTTAGTGGACCTCCTATCCACTGCTGCTTTTTCAATAGAAAAAAGTCTCCATGTTGCCAATTTATGAAAAAAGTCTGGAAATTTTTAACATTACTTCTGATCCACTGGTAATGGTATCTTCTACTACACTATGTTGATTACAAACACAAGCACAACTAATAATAAATCTGACAACCAACAGATAATATCTGAATTCTTTGTATCCCACATTAAATAAACTATATTCGTATGTGCATGTCCTTATATAGACAGTGGGATGGCTCAGATCCCTTTGGTTGATGTTGTACTTTTTATATTTGTCACACTTCATTTTTGTTTAGAGGCGCAAACAGAAACAAGCGTGGCACAGGTTTTTGATGCAGTTTCGCAAATATATTCACTGACAGCAAAATTATTAAATTCGTGGTGAATCTGTACATTTTTCACTCATCACTAATCTTATTAATGTTGAATCTGACCATTATTAATGGTGAATCTGAATCTGTTTTGCAAAAATTCACAAAATGTAGACAATTTGCTAAAATGCATTGAAGTCTATGGACGACAACCTTTTTTGGATATGTGACAATTTTTTCACCCATTGGAGTATGTTGGCTTAATTTTCACTGCGAAATTTGGCAATAAATTTGCTGATCACTTATCATTACAATCATAGTTCTCGTGTTGAATAAAGTCATGTGATAGGGTTCAAAATGATTTGGCCAAAACTACAGTATGGAGTTGGCCAAATCCGAATCCTGCAAAAAGAGACAAGAAAAAGGGACTGAATTTAATCTGGGATTTTTTTGCATTTTACAGAAGAGTGCATTGGGGGTAAACAATTATAATTTGTCTCTTTATTAACCCTTTAAATGCCAGCAGTTTTTTGCATTTCATTTGCCTCAGAGCCAGAACATTTTGTGCTCTCTCATTTTAGGGGCATTTCCTGGGGGGGGGGTTAGTTTACCTAGGAAACCTTTTCCTTTGTTTTGTCTGGGACAACCCGAGCTTTCTAAATAAGCATGAGTTTGAATTTCCACTTCTAGAACAAGACATGCACTAAAAGCACTATGTTTGCCCAGGAGCAGTAACCCATGGCAACTAATAAGATTTATGCTTTTAAACAGGTAACCAGTAAATGCTGCCTTCTTATTGGTTGCTATGGGTAACTGCTCCTGGACAAACTTAGCACCTTTTATTACATAAACCCCATCAGAGCTTTAAATTCCAAAAAAAAAAAAAAACAATTTTTCATGATATAATGATTTATACCAGAATATTTTTCTATTTTATGCACAAAAGTTCAACTGATTTGGGAGGCCTCAAACATTTCAAATGTTCCAATGCCAGATATGTAGTTTTATGGAGATTCCTAACTTCTATAGATTGAAAATTCAGCACTACAGCAGAATATAGCGTACTATAGATTCCAAAGCCAAAAAATGTTGGAACAGTAGGTTTACCCCAGGAAACCAAATATTTTTTGAAAGTACACATTCTGCCAAATCCAAAATGAGTAACTATCTCTTTCTACTCCTAATGCTAAGATTCTGAAAAATTCCCTCAAAACGTTTACTTTCCAAGTTTACATCTCCCAGCACTACTTTACCAACAGTGCACATGATTTTTCACGATTGGCTGCTGGTATCAAGCACCCGGAGTGTGTATTATGTGCCAGCATCATCATCATCATCATCATTTATTTATATAGCGCTGTCAAGATACGCAGTGCTTTGCCATAATACCTCCTAACAGTATGGAGACCATATAAAACCATATATTTTTCAGAAAGCAAACATTCTTGTGAATGCAAAATGGGTAAATTCATCTTTCTACTGCAAAATACCAAACTGCAAAGCTATGCTAAATGTAATAGTTTTTATGAAATTTCTGAAAATTGTCCCAAAGTTTGCATTTCACCCCATTATATATATACACATTATGTAATGTATCAACAAAAACATAGTAAATATGGATGCTGCAATATAAGCAAACTTGCATTTTACCCCATTATATAGCCACATTTCATAATGTATCAACAAAATACATAATAAATATGAACAATAGGTCTCTAATGAACAGTTTGATGCCCAGTATGCATAGATTCATTAAACTATGTGGTGTAAAATGGACAAATAGAGGTCAAAATTTACATGGGAAAAAGCAAGTTACAAAGAACAGTACAGAATGCAATAAAATCACTAAAATTCAATACAACCACTAAAATCAACACTTTTTTTTCACCTAGCATGATCCGCAGTCATAGTCTGATTATTTTGGCTTGGCCAAATAGGTTTTACAGACGGAAACAAGCGAATATCATCTACACAGAACTGAAAATGCAGTAACATAACTAAAAATGCAATAAAATGGCTAAAAATCCACCAAAATCACCAGAAATGTAATATAATCACCAAAATAACATACAAAAGGCATTGCACAATACATCTCTGTGTGTATACATGGTAAATTGCATGTTATGTGAATGTGTGTGCGTGTGCAAGTACTGTATATGTGAGTGGACCCAATTCCGAGCCCTGAGGGACTCCACTAAGAACTTTACTCCAAGTAGAGAATGTACCATTAACAACCACCCTCTGTACCCGATCCTGTAGCCAGTTTCCTATCCATGTGCAAACGACTTCATTAAGCCCAACAGACCTTAGTTTAAAAAGCAGTTTTAAAAGTTTGTGGGGCACAGTATCAAAAGCTTTGGCAAAACCCAAATAGATCCCATCAATTTTGTCTGACATGACCTATCCTTCATTACTTTATCTGGCAGTACTGTTGCTCCAGTCAATATCTGGGTAATTAAAATCCACCATTATCATTTCTTTACCCAAACTAGCAGCCTTTTCTATTTGCATCAGGAGCCTCGCCTGCTCCTCCTCACTTACATTAGGGGGTCTATAGCATACACCTACAATTAATTTGCTGGATTCTTTACAATTGGTGAAGAACTCCACCCATAAGACTTCTGCCCCCTCATTTTCTAACATAACCTCCTCCTTCATATAAGCTTTTTAAATCCTGCCTAACAAACAGACATACCCCTCCTTTTCTATTGCCTCTGTCCCTCTGAAAAAAGTATAGCTGCTGATTCTAATTGCCCAGTCATGCAACTCATACAGCCATGTTTCGGCTACACCAATCACCCTTTCCCTCCAGCACCAGCACCTCCAGCTCTTCCATTTTACCAGTCAGACTCCCATTTTACCAGAAAGACTCCTTGCATTTGCAAACAAACATTTAATACTGGTACCATATTGAACATATGGCATGTGGTCCTCCCTATCATGAACAGTACCCCCAACCAAATCTCCAAGTGATCGTGCCCCAGGGGCCACTGGATGCCTCCTTCGCTCATTGCCTAGAGGGATGAGGAACGAGCAGGGATAGAGTGGGTGACTTTAGAAGCCGCTCCTGCACTCCCCAACCCGAAAGTACTGCAGACAGTAGAATCTATTAAGTTTGGCACTTAGGTACTATTATTCACAGACCATAGATTCTATGATCTGTGGCACTTAAAGAGTTAAATTAGCTGTACAGAGTGATTCTGGGTGTTTTACCAGACCTATTTGTTTTTAAATCATCCTTCAATACTTCCTAGAAGGATTATGTAACAATCATATCAGAATAGTGGAAAATGTTGAATATTTTAATGCAATCCTTTTAGAAAGAAAAATCATTGGGTGTTACCTGCTCAGTTGCCTTCTGGTTTGAATGTTATCCCTTATATTAGTTACTGCACTTATGGGGCCAATGCTATTCTGATAATTGTTTTGCATGCTACAATATTCATCCTGTGTGTCCAATATTTATTGGAAATCTTCGGGAGCTTTACTACCTATCATTATGGAACACTTGATTCCAATCCCTCTATCATGTGCATTAAGCCATTAGTATTACAATTATAATTATTATTATTATTATTAAATGTAGGTTATTAATACAATTATTAATCAATATGAGGAGATACCCAACAGAAGTAAATAGTAGGGTGTAGGATAGTACGCAGGTGGATTTTGAACACTAAAATGTATAATTGTAGCACTAATAACATTTACAGATTTGTTAAATATGTAAATATAAAGTATAATTTAGAATTCTTATTTCATTATTGCAGCGCAAAATATTAATGTTTGCTTTTACTGGTACGCACTTTGACTTGGAAGGTTTTAACAGAAATTAAAGTGCACAGAGAAATCTGCGTCTTGCAAATATTGCTTAAATGAAAGTGTTGGGTTCTAATATATTTATACATTAAGAAGAAGTAAAATATGCTTTAGTCATCTCATGCTAGGTTTTGAATTCTGAATCATCTGTCTTCCTGTTTATGACCCAATTAGCCACACATTTTCAAAATGCAACCCAGACGGTAGCTTCACAGATCCACCCACATCCCTTTTAATGATCATACTTGCACATTTTAAAAGTACAGCCAGCTACACAATAGTTTTATACATGAAAAGCAAATTGCATTATACAAGGGGTTTGATATTATTATTCAGTATAAAGCAAATCTAATGGAAGCTTCTCTTGTGGAAGCTACTGAGCTGTGTTTTAAAATATGCAAAGTCATAATATATACAATTCATATTCCATTATAAACAGACAGAATATAGATTTTCAGTTTACTGAGCGAGTGCCAAAGGTGTTGTTTTGTCTGTGAGCACATGCCAGGATTTACAGATCCAGAACTGCTATACAATATCTGCAAACAGCACTTGTTGAGATACAAAGAAATTATGCATCTCTGCTAAAACCTACAAAGAATACAGCAAAGATACCAACCTGGTTTAATTATAAAGTAGGTGCATCTTAGTCCCATAGCCATGCATACCCTACCCATATACACTCTCTATGCTCCCTGTATCACAGGATTTTGGTTGCATATCAATACTTTTCTAAATTGGTTAGTAAGTAAAAGTTTTGGACTGTGAGTGACCAGGTAAATGTGGGTAAATAAAGGTGTGTTAACAAGTCTGATAAAGAAAGTTGCGGATATAGCAGGACAAGAAAAAAGTTATTACTGTAAAACAATCCAAATAGCTTGGAAAATTTAACCCGTAACATAAAAAAACCCTACCCCCCTACCCTAGGTAGACCCCCTCCATCCTCCCCCCCAGCCTACCAGGTATCCGGGGCAAATGCCCCTAACATTTTACTTACCACCTCAGTGCAGATTCTGTCCTCGGGAGTTCACGGCAGCCGTCTTCTTTTCTCCGTTAAACTTTGGAAGCAGACCGTTGTTTTTGGTGCATGCACAGATAGAGTAATATTCCAGTCTTGAACAACTGCACATGCCCAGAAAGTCAAGCAAATTTACGAATTTTTGGGGACTTTTGGCGCATTTGCGGTTGTTTGGGACCGTAATATTACTCCAACTGCGTATGCGCCACAAACGACGGTTTGCTTCCGAAGTTTAACGAAGAAAAGAAGATGGCTGCCCTGAACTCCCGAGGACAGAATCTGCACTGAGGGGTAAGTAAAAAGTTAGGGGCATTTGCCCCGGTACCAGATAGGCTGGAGGAGGGAGGGGGGTCTACCTAGGGTAGGGGGTAGGGGTTTTTATGTTATGGGTTGAATTCTCCTTTAATGGTAAAAGACCTACTCAGTAGTGATGAGCGTATCTGTCCCATTTGGCTTCACCAAAACATTTGCAAAACTACATAAAATGTGCAATTTTTATGTGCGCAACAATTTTTCTCTCTCCAAAAGCATTAAAGTCAATGGGCGTTTTTTTCTTATGGCAACTTTTTTTATCCTAATGCATTAATGTCAATGGCTGTTTTTTTCTTGTGGCATAAAGCAGACCTTCGTTTTTGATGCATGCACAGTAGTAGTGATTTTCCAGAAATTCTCGTGACTTTTGGCGCATGCGCAATTGTTCAGGACTGGAAAATTACTCCAACTGTGCATGTGCCGAAAACAAAGGTCTGCTTCCAAACTTTAACAGAGAAAAGAATATGGCTGCCGTGAACTGCGGGGGACAGAATCTGCACCGAAGGGTTAAGTAAAAAGTTAGGGGCATTTGCCCCGGGTAACACCAAGGCTGTGGGGAGGGGTGTCTACAAAGGGAAGGGGGGTAGGGGTTTTTTATGTTACAGGTTTTTTTCTCCTTTAACTCTCTGAATTGTGCCTGTTGGTAACACAATGTAAAGCATGATTTCACCAATCCATAGGGTACAACTAAAGGCATCAAAACATGTATCTAGAGGTGTTGTGCTTAATCCTGCATTGTATTAATAGCTTGAGCCATTACATAATATTGTAAAACTACTATGCACTGTATGTTAGCAAATGACAAACAGATCTGCAATCTGTTTACCCCTAAATCACTCACCTCCCAGAGGGCTAAACATCAGAACACACCTGCCATCAGACCAATGTGAATGTCTCATTTCATAGCATAGCAGAACTACTTAACAGCACATTGTGGCAAAGGACAAACATAGTCTTGTGGAAAACTGCTGCTTCAGTCTTTCTTTCATTCATGTCAAAATTGCATGCCTCCCATCTGACCAATTAGATTGTGTCATTACAGTAAGAGAATTACTTAATAGGTATTAATAGGTATTCATTCATAAAAAAAACTTTGAATTCAAAAAGAGCAACCGAATAGAGTTCGAAGGTTTTTTGAGGTCGAATTGATCCGTTTTCCCCAAAAAACTTTGATCTCTCAAACTTCACCAATTGCCTCCATATAGGTTCTAGGAGGCTGCACTTTGGCAGCTTTTAGGTGGCGAATGGTCGAAGTTGAAGTTTTAAATTTTTTTCAACTTCGAATCGAAGTTGGACTATTCCCTAGTGGAAGTACACAAAAAATAGCATGAAATTCGAAGTTTTTAACTTTGAAAATTCACCTCGACCTTTGATAAATCTGCCCCTAAGTGAACCATTGGAAAAGATCAATATAGCACACATAAACATAACAAATCACTGGATAATATTCCTGTCCAAGAAAACATTACATTTCCTCTTAAGGCTTTAAAGGAATCTGCCCTGACAACATCAACTGGAAGAAAATTCCATGGTCTTACCACATTTTGGATGAAAAAGATTTGTGCTGCTATCCTATTCCGAGCAAGCACCTTTCTCCCACAGAGAATAAAACAAACATTCAGAGGCAGATCAGGTTGAGTTGTGTTTTCAAGAAAAATTTGAGTTTTCAAGGATATTTTGGAGTCATTAAAAACTATTTTTTTGGTTTAAAAAAACTCTGAGAGTTATTATACCTTCACCCTGTAATTGTCAAATCCAAAAATACACCATTTTGTATTGTTTATTGAACCATATGACATCATCTATTATAACCCACAAATCCTTCTCTGTTAAGGAGACCCCCAAAACAATTCCATTTAGTGTCTAACTAGTATTTATGTTTTGTCTTAGCCTTACATTTATAAATGCTGAAACGTGTTTGCAGTTTGCTGCCCACTTCTCCAATTCAGTTAAATGCAAAGTATAAACATCCTGGACTGAATATTTTGTTTTCCACAACTTAGTATCATCAGCAAACACTGAAAAGAATCGGACAATACCTGCCTTGTGCTCAGTTATGAATAAATTACAAAGCAAAGGACTAAGAACAGATGCCTGAGGCACTCCTCTAACAACACTGGTCCAACAAGGACATGTTCCATTTAGCACCATTCTCTGTAATACTGTATGTAGCCAATTATCTATCCCAGTAAAAATGTTCAATCTATTTCCTTAATTTAATCTGTAACCTTCCATGCGGTAGTGTATAAAATGCTTTAAAAACAAATATCGTATATACTCGAGTATATGCCGACCCGAGTATAAGCCGAGGTACCTAATTTTACCTACGAAAACTGGGAAAACTTATTGACTCTAGTATAAGCCTAGACACAACTACAGCCCGGTCTCCCAGCAGCGCACATTCTGCCAAAGCGACCCCTCCCAGTGATCAACCGGACTTCTTTGCAAAGTTGATGGTGACAGAGAATTGCCAAATGGATTACTGTGTGCATTGTCCCACTGTCCCACTACCATGTGCAGAGGGTGCTGTGTGATATTGCCATCACAGTTAATCTTTTGTATAACCAATTGAGGGCGCTGTGTGATATTGCCATCACTGTTAATCCTTCATATAACCAACAGAGGGTGCTGTGTGATATTGCAGTCACTGTTATTCTTTCAAATAACCTACAGAGGGCACTGTGTAATATTGCAGTCACTGTTATTCTTTCATATAACCAACAGATGGCGCTGTGTGATATTGCAGTCACTGTTATTCTTTCATATAACCAACAGAGGGCACACTGTTATTATTTCATATAACCAACAGAGGGTGCTGTGTGATATTGCAGTCACTGTTATTCTTTCATATAACCAACAGAGGGTGCTGTGTGATATTGCAGTCACTGTTATTATTTCATATAACCAACAGAGGGTGCTGTGTGATATTGCAGTCACTGTTATTCTTTCATATAACCAACAGAGGGTGCTGTGTGATATTGCAGTCACTGTTATTCTTTCAAATAACCTACAGAGGGCACTGTGTGATATTGCAGTCACTGTTATTCTTTCATATAACCAACAGAGGGCACACTGTTATTATTTCATATAACCAACAGAGGGTGCTGTGCGATATTGCAGTCACTGTTATTCTTTCATATAACCAACAGAGGGTGCTGTGTGATATTGCAGACACTGTTATTCTTTCATATAACCAACAGAGGGCGTACTGTTATTCTTTCATATAACCAACAGAGGGTGCTGTGTGATATTGCAGTCACTGTTATTCTTTATATAACCAACAGAGGGCGCACTGTTATTCTTTCATATAACCAACAGAGGGCACTGTGTGATATTGCAGTCACTGTTATTCTTTCATATAACCAACAGATGGCGCTGTGTGATATTGCAGTCACTGTTATTCTTTCATATAACCAACAGAGGGCACACTGTTATTATTTCATATAACCAACAGAGGGTGCTGTGTGATATTGCAGTCACTGTTATTCTTTCATATAACCAACAGAGGGTGCTGTGTGATATTGCAGTCACTGTTATTATTTCATATAACCAACAGAGGGTGCTGTGTGATATTGCAGTCACTGTTATTCTTTCATATAACCAACAGAGGGTGCTGTGTGATATTGCAGTCACTGTTATTCTTTCATATAACCAACAGAGGGCACACTGTTATTATTTCATATAACCAACAGAGGGTGCTGTGTGATATTGCAGTCACTGTTATTCTTTCATATAACCAACAGAGGGTGCTGTGTGATATTGCAGTCACTGTTATTCTTTCATATAACCAACAGAGGGCACACTGTTATTATTTCATATAACCAACAGAGGGTGCTGTGTGATATTACAGTCACTGTTATTCTTTCATATAACCAACAGAGGGTGCTGTGTGATATTGCAGTCACTGTTATTCTTTCAAATAACCTACAGAGGGCACTGTGTGATATTGCAGTCACTGTTATTCTTTCATATAACCAACAGATGGCGCTGTGTGATATTGCAGTCACTGTTATTCTTTCATATAACCAACAGAGGGCACACTGTTATTATTTCATATAACCAACAGAGGGTGCTGTGTGATATTGCAGTCACTGTTATTCTTTCATATAACCAACAGAGGGTGCTGTGTGATATTGCAGACACTGTTATTCTTTCATATAACCAACAGAGGGCGCACTGTTATTCTTTCATATAACCAACAGAGGGTGCTGTGTGATATTGCAGTCACTGTTATTCTTTCATATAACCAACAGAGGGTGCTGTGTGATATTGCAGACACTGTTATTCTTTCATATAACCAACAGAGGGCGTACTGTTATTCTTTCATATAACCAACAGAGGGTGCTGTGTGATATTGCAGTCACTGTTATTCTTTTATATAACCAACAGAGGGCGCACTGTTATTCTTTCATATAACCAACAGAGGGCACTGTGTGATATTGCAGTCACTGTTATTCTTTCATATAACCAACAGATGGCGCCGTGTGATATTGCCATCACTGTTAATCCTTCATATAACCAACAGAGGGCACTGTGTGATATTGCAGTCACTGTTATTCTTTCAAATAACCTACAGAGGGCACTGTGTGATATTGCAGTCACTGTTATTCTTTCATATAACCAACAGATGGCGCTGTGTGATATTGCAGTCACTGTTATTCTTTCATATAACCAACAGAGGGCACACTGTTATTATTTCATATAACCAACAGAGGGTGCTGTGTGATATTGCAGTCACTGTTATTCTTTCATATAACCAACAGAGGGTGCTGTGTGATATTGCAGTCACTGTTATTATTTCATATAACCAACAGAGGGTGCTGTGTGATATTGCAGTCACTGTTATTCTTTCATATAACCAACAGAGGGTGCTGTGTGATATTGCAGTCACTGTTATTCTTTCAAATAACCTACAGAGGGCACTGTGTGATATTGCAGTCACTGTTATTCTTTCATATAACCAACAGAGGGCACACTGTTATTATTTCATATAACCAACAGAGGGTGCTGTGCGATATTGCAGTCACTGTTATTCTTTCATATAACCAACAGAGGGTGCTGTGTGATATTGCAGACACTGTTATTCTTTCATATAACCAACAGAGGGCGTACTGTTATTCTTTCATATAACCAACAGAGGGTGCTGTGTGATATTGCAGTCACTGTTATTCTTTTATATAACCAACAGAGGGCGCACTGTTATTCTTTCATATAACCAACAGAGGGCACTGTGTGATATTGCAGTCACTGTTATTCTTTCATATAACCAACAGATGGCGCTGTGTGATATTGCAGTCACTGTTATTCTTTCATATAACCAACAGAGGGCACACTGTTATTATTTCATATAACCAACAGAGGGTGCTATGTGATATTGCAGTCACTGTTATTCTTTCATATAACCAACAGAGGGTGCTGTGTGATATTGCAGTCACTGTTATTATTTCATATAACCAACAGAGGGTGCTGTGTGATATTGCAGTCACTGTTATTCTTTCATATAACCAACAGAGGGTGCTGTGTGATATTGCAGTCACTGTTATTCTTTCAAATAACCTACAGAGGGCACTGTGTGATATTGCAGTCACTGTTATTCTTTCATATAACCAACAGAGGGCACACTGTTATTATTTCATATAACCAACAGAGGGTGCTGTGCGATATTGCAGTCACTGTTATTCTTTCATATAACCAACAGAGGGTGCTGTGTGATATTGCAGACACTGTTATTCTTTCATATAACCAACAGAGGGCGTACTGTTATTCTTTCATATAACCAACAGAGGGTGCTGTGTGATATTGCAGTCACTGTTATTCTTTTATATAACCAACAGAGGGCGCACTGTTATTCTTTCATATAACCAACAGAGGGCACTGTGTGATATTGCAGTCACTGTTATTCTTTCATATAACCAACAGATGGCGCTGTGTGATATTGCAGTCACTGTTATTCTTTCATATAACCAACAGAGGGCACACTGTTATTATTTCATATAACCAACAGAGGGTGCTGTGTGATATTGCAGTCACTGTTATTCTTTCATATAACCAACAGAGGGTGCTGTGTGATATTGCAGTCACTGTTATTATTTCATATAACCAACAGAGGGTGCTGTGTGATATTGCAGTCACTGTTATTCTTTCATATAACCAACAGAGGGTGCTGTGTGATATTGCAGTCACTGTTATTCTTTCATATAACCAACAGAGGGCACACTGTTATTATTTCATATAACCAACAGAGGGTGCTGTGTGATATTGCAGTCATTGTTATTCTTTCATATAACCAACAGAGGGTGCTGTGTGATATTGCAGTCACTGTTATTCTTTCATATAACCAACAGAGGGCACACTGTTATTATTTCATATAACCAACAGAGGGTGCTGTGTGATATTGCAGTCACTGTTATTCTTTCATATAACCAACAGAGGGTGCTGTGTGATATTGCAGTCACTGTTATTCTTTCAAATAACCTACAGAGGGCACTGTGTGATATTGCAGTCACTGTTATTCTTTCATATAACCAACAGATGGCGCTGTGTGATATTGCAGTCACTGTTATTCTTTCATATAACCAACAGAGGGCACACTGTTATTATTTCATATAACCAACAGAGGGTGCTGTGTGATATTGCAGTCACTGTTATTCTTTCATATAACCAACAGAGGGTGCTGTGTGATATTGCAGACACTGTTATTCTTTCATATAACCAACAGAGGGCGCACTGTTATTCTTTCATATAACCAACAGAGGGTGCTGTGTGATATTGCAGTCACTGTTATTCTTTCATATAACCAACAGAGGGTGCTGTGTGATATTGCAGACACTGTTATTCTTTCATATAACCAACAGAGGGCGTACTGTTATTCTTTCATATAACCAACAGAGGGTGCTGTGTGATATTGCAGTCACTGTTATTCTTTTATATAACCAACAGAGGGTGCACTGTTATTCTTTCATATAACCAACAGAGGGCACTGTGTGATATTGCAGTCACTGTTATTCTTTCATATAACCAACAGATGGCGCTGTGTGATATTGCAGTCACTGTTATTCTTTCATATAACCAACAGAGGGCACACTGTTATTATTTCATATAACCAACAGAGGGTGCTGTGTGATATTGCAGTCACTGTTATTCTTTCATATAACCAACAGATGGCGCTGTGTGATATTGCAGTCACTGTTATTCTTTCATATAACCAACAGAGGGCACACTGTTATTATTTCATATAGCCAACAGAGGGTGCTGTGTGATATTGCAGTCACTGTTATTCTTTCATATAACCAACAGAGGGTGCTGTGTGATATTGCAGTCACTGTTATTCTTTCAAATAACCTACAGAGGGCACTGTGTGATATTGCAGTCACTGTTATTCTTTCATATAACCAACAGATGGCGCTGTGTGATATTGCAGTCACTGTTATTCTTTCATATAACCAACAGAGGGCACACTGTTATTATTTCATATAACCAACAGAGGGTGCTGTGTGATATTGCAGTCACTGTTATTCTTTCATATAACCAACAGAGGGTGCTGTGTGATATTGCAGTCACTGTTATTCTTTCATATAACCAACAGAGGGCACACTGTTATTATTTCATATAACCAACAGAGGGTGCTGTGTGATATTGCAGTCACTGTTATTCTTTCATATAACCAACAGAGGGTGCTGTGTGATATTGCAGACACTGTTATTCTTTCATATAACCAACAGAGGGCGTACTGTTATTCTTTCATATAACCAACAGAGGGTGCTGTGTGATATTGCAGTCACTGTTATTCTTTTATATAACCAACAGAGGGCGCACTGTTATTCTTTCATATAACCAACAGAGGGCTCTTTGTGATATTGCAGTTACTGTTAATCTTTCATATAACCAACAGAGGGCGCACTATTATTCTTTCATATAACCAACAGATGGCACTGTGTGATTTTGCAGTCACTATTATTCTTTCATATAACCAACAGAGGGCGCACTGTTATTCTTTCATATAACCAACAGAGGGCATTGTGGGATATTGCAGTCTCTCCCCAAGTGAACTGTTGGTATTGGAATGATTAAAAGTGACTGCAATCTCAGCTTCTGCCCGCTGACCCAAGTATAAGCCGAGGTAGACTTTTTCAGCACATTTTGAATGCTGAAAAACTCGGCTTATACTCGAGTATATATGGTAAGCAAATCACATTCACTTCAAAATAAAGGTCTAAGCTGCTGCTCAGCTTCTAGGCAATTACATTTATTCGGCAGGAACGAGTTTGTGATGAATTTGCCTGTTTTGCTGGCGGCAAAAATTTGCAGGTGGTGAAAAAGTTTTGTTGCCTGCGACGGTTTCGACACTGGTGTCAAAGTTTTTTCTTTGCCGGCGACGATTTTGAGGCTGGCAACGATAAACGGATGCCCATTGACTTTGACCATTCAACTTTGACTCTGGCGCCCATTTTGAATTGTCGCAGGTGTCAAAATCGCTGTTTCGCGAATTAGGGACAAATTCACCCATCACTGATCATCATAATGATGTTTATATAGAGCAGCATTTTATGTATCATTCACATCAGGTCCTTTCCCAGTGGAGCTTACAGCCTACACTCCAAAAGTGTGGTTTGAAATGTATTCCAATATATTAACCATTAAAATGCTATCCCATTCCATCAACGCTTTTGATCTTTCCTACCACATTGTTCAAATTAACAGACTACAAAAAAGTATGTTTTAGAAAAATGGCACAATAGCAATAATGTGACCATGGTACCATGCAAGCATCAAGGAAGGTGCTTTTACGCAACAGTGTAGTAGCAGGTACTTTTTTAAACTTTGATTAAGCTATTCTATAGGCCATGATATCTATAACTTCTTAAACTTTGGGTGTAAGCTTTTGTTAATACATTGATGTATAAAACAGGGAAAACTGTTGAATGCTCACTATCCAATCTTCTGTCAGTTTGACTTCTGTGTTATAAGACTGGACTTGGCCTGCTGTTTTTTTAAGAGCAAACATGCCCAATATACTGTATCTGTATTGAACTTATAGGACTCTTATGCAATAACTGTTACAAGTTAAGGTGATCTATCATCATAATGTCAAATATAACCACACATTGGTTTTATATCCACTCTCTGAGAATGATGAGTTTTTAAGAGCAGTCATTCCCACTATATCCTTTGTACTCCAGGATTAATGTTGCTGAAAAAAATCGAAATAGGTTATAAGCTATGTAACCCCTCTACTGGAAAAATTGAAAGGGGTTGAAGGGCAAGGTTTTACCTCCATGGGAAAAAAAAGAAGATAATGAACCTATTCACAGCCAAATACATGAGTCTTTTCTGGTATTTACACATTGTGTAAATATATACATTGAATGTTATATTTTATTGTTACATTTTCACAACTTTATTTTTCATCCTCTTTCTACCTATTGTCTTCTTTTTTTCTATTATACATTTTTTTAACAGTTTTTCTTAATCTTTTGGGAGATTGGTGGGTGTTTCACTTGGGTAATGTCTGATGACATAACACACGTTCCCTTCCTGCCACTGAGTGTTTACTCAGCAATTGCATGCTTGTTTTGTCACTTTAAGAGTGCTAGCCAAAACATCAGTCACTTACTTTTTTATTTAGGTTGATAGAGAATTCTGATTTGTATAGATCAAAAGTCCCATCACAATGCTAAACAAACAAGACACTGCAAAAGATATTGGCATACTTCTGACTGAATCAGTTCTACTAGAAACTTAAGTATATACTAGGAAGCCATTTATTATGGAAATTAAACATGTTAAGTCCAAACTGGTTTATTACATCTTTCTTTTCCACACTACCAAACTGTAATTCTTTGCTAAATTGATATTTATTTTAAAAAATCTGAAAAGTAGACATTTCTTGTATTCTTCTCTTCTGTGTTTCATAAATAACTTACATCCAAAATATGAATGTCAGGGTCTACTGAACAGTTTGATGCCCAATATGTATAGGATTACTAGTATGTGTCTTGTAGATGGACCAACATCTACAACAAAATTGTCTTGGCTCTTATTGGAGCTACAACCCCATTTACACAAATGAAAAAGAAATGCAATAAATACAGAGAAAAACATTGCAATAGCAATGAAACAAATACAGAAAAACATGCCTGCATTGGTTAAATAACTGCAACATAATTGCATATCACATACTGGCCCAAGACTATACATGTACATGGTGATGGAAGGAAAATATGATGTGATTGGCGTGGCCGAAATATGGCTGAATGAGTCGCATGACTGGGCAGTAATTATCAGTGGCTATACTTTGTTTCGGAGGGACAGAGGCAATAGAAAAGGAGGTGGGGTATGTCTGTATGTTAGGCAGGATTTAAAAGTGCATATAAAGGAGGAGGTTATGTTAGAAAATGAGGGGGCAGAAGTCGTATGGGTGGAGTTCTTCACCAATTGTAAAGAATCCAGCAAATTAATTGTAGGTGTATGCTATAGACCCCCTAATGTAAGTGAGGAGGAAGAGACAAAGCTCCTAATGCAAATAGAAAAGGCTACTAATTTAGGTAAAGTAATGATAATGGGGGATTTTAATTACCCAGATATTGACTGGAGCAACGGTACTGCTAGATCAGTTAATGGGAACAAGTTTATAAACTTATTGCACAACAATTTTTTAGCACAGGTTGTTGAGGAGCCTACCAGAAAAAATGCTATTCTTGATTTAGTGATCTCAAATGACCCAGAACTTATAGCAAATGTGCAAGTCATTGAACCCCTGGGTAATAGTGACCATAAGGTTATATCTTTTAATGTCTGGTGCAAAAAACAAAAATATACTGGGGCAACAAAAACCATGAATTTTGGAAAAGCTAATTTTAGTGCCTTGAGGGCTGCCCTACAGAGCATTGATTGGGGCATTAGGTTTTCAGCTAAAAACACAGAACAGAAATGGTTGTCCTTTAAAATGATATTAAATCATTACTGTTCTCAATTTATTCCCTTAAGGACTAAACGTAGAATCTCTAAGAATCATCCTGTGTGGCTTAATACAGAAGTAAAGAAGTTAATGGGAAAGAAGAGAAAGGCATTTAAAAACTACAAATCTGTAGGGACAGAAGCTGCATTTAATGAATATAAACACTGTAATAAATGTTGTAAATCCGCAATCTGGAAGGCTAAGAAAAGAAATGAAGAGTTAATTGCGGTGGAGGTGAAAACTAACCCCTAAAAAGTTTTTTAAATATATTACGTAATAGTAAAAAGATGCAGGTTGAGAGTGTTGCTCCATTAAATAATGGTACCAGTATGGTTGTAACAGATACAGAAAAGGCAAATGTGTTAAATCAGTTCTTTTCTTCAGTGTATACAATAGAGGAGTCTGGGTTCACAGGCTCACTTAATAACTGCACGAATGGTTCAGCTCAATCTAGTCAGTGGCTGACTCAGGATATGATTCAAAAAGCTTTAATACAAATTAATGTAAACAAGGCTCCAGGGCCTGATGGCATACACCCCCGGGTTCTAAGAGAGCTTAGTTCAGTTTTAGACCAGCCCTTATTTCTGATTTTCTCAGATTCACTGTCATCTGGTATGGTGCCTATGGATTGGAGAAAAGCTGATGTTATTCCAATATTTAAAAATCAGCCTGGCAATTATAGGCCAGTAAGCTTGACATCTGTGGTGGGCAAATTATTTGAAGGCTTGTTAAGGGATCACATTCAAAATTTTGTCCTAATGAATGGCATTATGAGCAACAATCAGCATGGCTTTATGAAGGATAGGTCATGTCAGACGAATTTGATTGCATTTTATGATGTGGTAAGTAAGATTCTGGATAGTGGGGGGGCAGTAGATGTGATCTATTTGGATTTCGCCAAAGCGTTTGATACTGTGCCCCACAAACGACTGCTTTCTAAACTAAGGTCTGCTGGGCTTAATGAAGTCGTTTGCACATGGATAGGAAACTGGCTACAGGATCGGGTACAGAGGGTGGTTGTTAATGGGACATTCTCTACTTGGAGTAAGGTTCTTAGTGGGGTCCCCCAGGGCTCAGTATTGGGTCCACTTTTATTTAACTTGTTCATTAATGACTTAGGGGAGGGTGTTGTAAGTAATTTATCAGTGTTTGCAGATGACACAAAATTATCCAGCCCAATTAATTCCATCCAGGATGTGGCATCCTTGCAACATGATCTTGACAAACTGGCAATCTGGGCAGCTAAGTGGCAAATGAGATTCAATGTTGCTAAATGTAAAGTCATGCACATGGGATGTAAAAATATCCAAGCCACTTATACCCTTAATGGGACTGTACTAGGCAAATCCATTGTGGAAAAGGACCTTGGAGTCCTTGTAGATGATAAACTTGGCTGTAGCAAGCAATGCCAGTCAGCAGCATCAAGGGCAAATAAGGTCTTGAGCTGTATTAAATGGGGCATAGAGTCAAGGGAGGAGGGGGTCATTCTTCCACTGTATAGAGCACTTGTAAGGCCCCATCTAGAATATGCCGTACAGTTTTGGTCTCCATCACTCAAACAGGACATTATTGTATTAGAGAGGGTACAGAGAACGGCAACTAAGCTGGTAAAAGGTATTGAAAATCTTAGCTATGAGGAAAGACTGGCCAAATTGGGGATGTTCACACTGGAGAAGAGGCGCTTAAGAGGTGATATGATGACTATGTATAAATATATAAGGGGATCATATAATAATCTCTCTAATGCTTTATTTACCAGTAGGTCTTTCCAGCTGACACGAGGTCACCCATTCCGATTAGAAGAAAAGAGGTTCCGCCTAAATATTCGGAAGGGGTTTTTTACAGTGAGAGCTGTGAAGATGTGGAATTCTCTCCCTGAATCAGTTGTACAGGCTGATACATTAGATAGCTTTAAGAAGGGGTTGGATGGCTTTTTAGCAAGTAAGGGAATACAGGGTTATGGGAAATAGCTCATAGTCCAAGTTGATACAGGGACTAGTCCGATTGCCATTATGGAGTCAGGAAGGAATTTTTCCCCCTCTAAGGCAAATTGGAGAGGCTTCAGATGGGTTTTTTTTGCCTTCCTCTGGATCAACTGGCAGATAGGTAGTTAATAAAAAAAAAAAAAAAGGTTGAACTCGATGGACATGTGTCTTTTTTCAACCTTACTTACTATGTTACTATGTTACTATGTAGCAATGTCCCTGAAATGCTGATTCCTAGTTCAATTCTTATTAGCCACCTTTTCTCTGATGGTTCAGATAGGAGGTTGATGATAACATTGGGGGAGAATTATGTTTAGGACAAAGATAATTATGTTAGTGAAGGGAACTATGATGTGACATTGGCTTAATTTTGTCTGGGTTTTAGACTAGTGATGGGCAAATAAATTCATCTGGCCCAAATTTGTAGCGAATTTACACATTTCGCCTCCCGCGAATACATTTGCGAAACTCCAGCGAAAATTTGCCAGCGTCAAAAAATTTTGGACGCACGTCTGAAAAGTCGCTTGCATCAAAATCACTGCACGTCAACACTATTCAGACACCCATTGACTTTAACTCCGGTATTACATCGCAGAAAATTTGCATATTTGTTGGCGAAGCGAAAAGGGGGAAATTCGCCCATCACTATTTTAGACCTCTGAAATGTGGACAAGCAGCTTTGAACCAGACAACCTGTGTAACTCTGTAGCATCCCCAGCATGGCACCTCCATCTGGCTTGCACCATCCCTTTGTTGTACATTTAAGATATCCTGTCTGTGCAATGCTCTCTATGGCATAGAGAAAAAAACAAGTCTCCCTCTCTGAATATTTTGTAGGAGCCTCACCACAATCAGCAACAAGCTCAGCTGCTGGCCCTTCGTTTGTCCACTAGTGCAGCTGTTGCTGAAACTTTACATTGAACTTTTGCTGCAGATCCAGCAACACTCTGTAACACTCACTTTACACCTGTGGGCCTTCCATCACTCTCTTCCCACTTGCATCGTTACCACACTTGGCACACACTAAGCCCTGCTGTCTCTCCCCTCCAGGGATACCAGCTCACCAGCCTCTGGCCTGTCTCACCTTCTGACTTTCCTCAATCACGTTTGACTCTCAGTCACCTGGTCACGTCTCCTTCTGCTCCTTGTGGTGACAGGCAGCACCCAAGAGCCCCTCTGGAAGTTAATAACACAGACAGGTAACCTTCCTGCTCTGTTCCCTGCTCAAAGAGACCTTCCTAACACTCTCACTACAGTTAAATACCTTTCCACAGGACAACCTTTCTGTGTAAATTGAGCTCCAATATGGGAACTGGACCACTAGAATTGATTGCCTGTTCCTTCCAGAACATTATAGCTTCCAGGGCCAGACAGCAATACCCTTTAAACAGATAAACCATTCTTGGTAACATCTACTGTACCTTGTTTGTGCAACTGTTTCTCTTGTGTAAATGTCATTCTGACATCCAGGCCTTCACAAATTTGCAAAATATTGTGTTAACAATGTACAGATGAAGCCACTTAGATTTGTGAGTTAAATGCGTCGTGACTCGGGGTTAATTGAAGAAAATGTGTTATTTAAAGTCATCTTAACTCATTTAATGCATTTAACCTTTTCATTAGCATACCAAAGCACCATTGTTCACAATGGCGAATGCTTTAATTAGATGGGATGTTGTGACACAGTTTTCTGTGTTAAATGAGATAAATGGGATATCTGTGTTTAGTTATTCTGTGTCAAACAGACAAACCAATGTGGCTGCATCTGTAGCATACTGTTGGGATTCTGTTCTGATCAAATAAGGCTTTCTTTATATTTACAATATGTATATGATTCAACAAATACTGTATGGGACCACCCCAAAATGTTTAGTGTTTGCCTGGATAATGATTAAGTGCCTATGAAAAGTTGCAAAGATTGTTTCTTTTGTTGCTATGAAATGCATGTAATACATGTAAGTTTTTGCACACTATAAAGCATTTAATGAATTGCCAAGGGGCACATTTACTAAGCTCGAGTGAAGGATTAGAATGAAAAAAACTTTTTTTTTTTTGGCTACTTCGACCATCGAATTGGCTACTTTGACTACGACTTCGACTTTGTATCAAACGATTCGAACTAAAAATCGTTCGACTATTCGACCATTCAATAGTTGAAGTACTGTCTCTTTAAAAAAAACTTTGACTACCTACTTCGCCACCTGAAACCTACCGAGCACCAATGTTAGCCTCCAAATCGTTCGATTGATCGTTTCGTTCGATTCTAAGGATTTAATCGCTCAATCGAACGATTTTTCGTTCGATCATTTGATCAAAGTAAATATTCGATATTCGACCATCAAAGTTAATTAACCCTCGATATTCGAGCCTTAGTAAATGTGCCCCCAAGTGTTGAACTTTTGTGAAAACGTCATTAATATGGTAAAAACATCCTAAAAATATGGTGGCACATTAAACTTTATAGTTTAAAAGAAATCTGAATGTTATATATTTTTTAAACATAACTTTAAAGTCAAAGAAACTAAACTTCTTAGTGGTCCAAAAATATATGCCTTTGGTTATTGCATTGTTGAACTCTCTGTAGGTATTCATTGTTCTACACTATGTTTGTGTTTGTCCTTTCACTGGAGCACCAAGTGCCTTTTGTTCTTCCTGCAGTCCAAAAGGCTACAGCTTTCAATAGGAATGTCAGTATCTAATAATGGATGAAATACAGAACCAGATATTCTTCTGCTTCTTCTCAAGGATGTTGGTATTGCAAATCATCACCTTTGAAAAAGTTCCTATACTATGGGAAATATTTACTAAAAGGTGAAATTTAAAATTTGGCGTATCAATATTAAAAATTCATCATGATATCAGCAATTTACTAAAATATGAGTACTACAAATTATGGTAAATTAACTTCATGTTGGAAAACAATCTCATCTCAATGGCACAAATTAACATCTTTTTGGCAGGCAAACATTTTACCAAGAGCACAAGAATTAATTTTTGCCAAGAGAAATGTCTACAGGTTCAGGCTGGATAACTGCTATTAGAAAGATAGAGCAGCCACTTTTCCTGCAATACAAGATGTGTTGTGAAAGAATGGCTTACTGTATTATAACAAAATACTAATCATTATTTCTGACTTTAATCCAAATTAAATAATGAAGTTCTTACTCCCTTGACTTTCATACTCATGTTCATATTCATAAAAGCATTATTATATCTTAGGGAGTATATAATGGGAAATAAAGAAAAAGGAAGATCAATTCTAGCAGCTAAAATGTTAAAATATGATTTAAAAATAGGAAAAATGTACCATTTTTAATATTAGCATTAAATTGATGTTGCCTACAAAATACTGTAAGAAGAGCTTTATGACATAAATGTAGCTGACACAATTTCTAAGTACTTTTTTTAAAATTGTATTTTTAGTATCAGTTGTGCGATCAACAACGTTTTCCTTTTTTTCTCTTGCAAAGTTTTGATTAACCTAGACTGTTTGGTCTTCCTGTGACAAATGTGAACTGTTAGTTCAGAAAATGATGTATAGCCCTCACACTGGGCTGCTCCTCAGGCACTCTTTGATTTATGAGCAGTACAAAGTCATTGAGCCCAACATAATGCTTTATAATCCCGAAGCTTACACCCATCAGTAGAAAAATAAAGACATTTCCAAAAAATCGGTAATAAAAGAAAAACAACATTCAACATTTTTGCAACTACAGTTGCAAGACATGCTTCTCTTGTATCAGTTTGACAGATTTATTGAAAATATAAAATAAAATCATCTCAAATTCTTCAAAAGTTTTTTTTTGGCTACTTCGACCATCGAATTGGCTACTTTGACCTTCGACTACGACTTAGACTCGAACGATTCAAACTAAAAATCGTTTATATTCAACCATTCGATAGTCGAAGTACTGTCACTTTAAAAAAAGCTTTGACCCCCTACTTCGCCACCTAAAACCTACTGAGGTGCAATGCTAGCCTATGGGGAAGGTCCCCATAGGCTTTCTAACAATTTTTTGGTCGAAGAAAAATCGTTCGACCGATGGATTAAAATCTTTCAAATCGATATTTAGTTCGATCATTTGATCAAACTATTTGCGGTAAATCCTTCGACTACATATTTGAAGTCGAAGGATTTACATTTGGCAGTCGAATATCGAGGGTTAATTAACCCTCGATATTCGACCATATGTAAATCTGCCCGTATTCTATGCTTTAAGGGGGTTATTTATCAAAGTCCGAATTGATCTCAATATTTTCTGAAAAAAAAACTCCGACCAAATCCGCATGGGTTTTTTGGGCTCATTTATTAATACTCTTTCCCGAAAATTTTGTTTGCGGGAAAAAAAATCTGAATTTTCATGATTTTTTCAGATTTTTTTCGGATTTTCCCCCCAAAAACTCAGAATTTTGCCCGAAAACTCTCAAAACTTTGTGGTATTGCCAAAAACCCAGCCCACATTGACTTATATGCAACCTCAACAGGTCTTAGATGCCAGATTTTCAGTTTCGGACTATTCCATCCACGAGGGTTTAATAAATTCTGAAAAATTCATGATTTTAGTCTGATTTTATCTTAAAAAATCACAAATTGTCCATGATTTTGCATTCAGAGTTTAGTAAATAACCCCCTAAATGTACAGATCATGTTGGCAATGAATACAGTGTTTGGAATGACAATTTTATAAATGGTTAATGGGCCCAATGTCCCTCTATAGTTCAAAACTAAACTGTTTTAATTTGACTAATTGTAATAAGGTTCAGAGTTGACTTTTAAATTTTCAACCACAGGTTAGTTGAAGTCCCAGGCCAATTAAATACAAGGGTCTAGGATTTGCTGAAATGGATAGTGAACTATTAGACAATGTTAAACAGGACCAGAAACCATTAAAAGATAATGGTTCTTCTTTGTATTAGGTCTGTATTATTTATTAAGAATTAAAGATATAAAATATTTCCAAACTATTTTTTTATTTTCTAAGTTCATATACCTACTGGCAGATACACATGTGTCCCTTTGAGTAGAGGGGGTTGGAACTTAACTGACATGAGGAAAATAAGGTAAATGCAAATAATTGTTTTTGATTATGAAAATCCAGCAGTTGGTAATAATGTTATGGGTATGTAGGGATGTAGCGAACTGCCGTTAATGTGTTCGCGAACGCCGTTCGCGAACACCGGCAAAAAAGCGAACAGTTCGCGAACAGTTCGCGAACTTCGAACGCTCGATAAAATCGTTCGATCGAACGATCGAAGGATTTTATCCGTACGATCGAAGGATTTTCGTTCGAATCGAACGATCGAAGCTATTCGATCGAATGATTTTAATTCAATCGAATGCTTATAATCGTTCGAACGAATGTAAATCGTTCGATTTTAGCGATCGAATGGTCGAATGGTCGAATGGTCGAACGAAATTTTACTTCGAATCGAACGCGAACACCAATTGGCGAACGTCGCGCGACGTTCGCGAACATTCGGCGGACGCGAACAGTCGAAGTTCGCGCGAACTAGTTCGCCGGCGAACAGTTCGCTACATCCCTATGGGTATGGTAGTTTTAGTCAAGACAATATCACAATAAACCTAAAAGAATTCTCACATTCTCATGTAACTGAAATCCATTCAGTTCTTAACAGGCACAGACAGTTCTGGGTACAATCAGCACCAGAGAGCTGCAGTTGCCACAAGTGCTCATGGGATGAAGACCTCTGAAGCAACAAAACTTTTTAGCTAAGAGACCAGAGACCCACCTAGACACAAAGAGGTATTGTGTGCTGCAATCAGCTCTACTGTTTGAGTAACATCAGTGCCTTTTCTGGAATATGAGCTGCAGCCCATACAGTTGAATGAGTTGGAATGCTGCGGAGTTTGATAATTGTTTTGAGTCCAAAGTATTGGTAGAGGCTTTAGTCCTACCATGCAAAGAACACGCATTCTGTGTTGAGTCTAGGACTGCCATAGACATTGAATTACAAGAATCTGAAAATGATTGATATGATTTCCCAAAAATGGCGAAAACTGTGGTGTTACTAAAAATCTGCTTGTTTGGTAAGGAATTGAAGTTTCCAGGAGTGTCCAGATATTGTATCGATTGACTGAATTTCGGAAAAAAATACCATGAAGTGGAGAGATAAGTGGCTGGTCCAAAACCCCCACCACTAGAGTGACTACTGGTTGGAGAACCAAACTGAACAAAAAGTAAAGTAATATGTTTTCAAAAGTTAGGGCAGTCAGGAAATAGATTGAGTCTTCTTGACAAGTTGTCAGCTTTCACTTCTACTGTCAGGAATAGGACCCATGTGAAGGCAGCATGTCTTCCTCTTCCTGGCAGAATTATAGACAATAATGTCCATTTGTAAGGTTAGCCAATACCAACACACAGCTAGGCACATGTTTGATTATTACATACAGATTAATGGCGCTTGCTCACCAAATAGTTTTCCACTGGCCCAGGAGTATTGTATTTAAACCACAATGCACAGCAGTGGTTCTTAAACTGGTGGGCAAGTTGCACTTCTAAGGGGTAGCATAATGGTCATTTAGGGTTAAATATTCCTGTGCCCTGCCATAGTAACCAACACTGACAGTACCCACCACCACAGAAAGCACAAGTAAGTGCACATTGGCTACCATCTAATTATTGAAAAAAATGTATACTTTTTTTTAGACTGAACTGTGCCCATGTCCTCATAATATACAGTCAGTAAAAAAGTTGTTTGTTCTCTTACATTTAAAAATTAATTGAGTCATAAATGCTTTGTGCAGGGGCCACAGAAAGTGTAGCAATATTTTTTGTGGATTTTGTTCACAGTAGTTCAGTGTGTACTTTTTGTTGTCAGTGATGAACTGCAGTAAATGTGTGCAACCATCATTTTCTAGAGGGATAATTATTTTTAGTCTGATTACAAACAAGAAATCTCTAAAAGAAAAAGTTGGCATCATTTATACAATTAAAACTAAGGGATTAATTCACACATAATTGTACAGAGAACAAACTCTACTGGTAAGTTCACATTGAATAGATGTTGCTATTTTTGTACAACTGTTGTTCCTAGATTAACTGCTTTTAGAGGTCAGCAAAATAATTCAGCAAGTTTTGAGATTTGATTCAATTTGGAATTATGCAATACTCTTTTGCAAAACTCTAGCTAAAAACTGTTTTGAATACCTTCAGAAGAAGAAGAAAAAGATGAAGCTCTAGCACAAATGTAAAGTAATGCAGTTAACAGTCAATAAAACTGCAAGTTTTCTGTCTTACTAATTGTACATTGATTTAAATATTACATGCAGACTGACAAAAAGTATATTTTCTTTTAAATAGTTCATACATGAAAACATTCATATAAAAGTCCATGAAAGTTCATTACCAATTAAGCATGGTATACTAGGGGGCAGATTTATCAAAGGTCTAGGTGAATTTTGAGTTATTTTTTGTGTACCTCGACTAGGGAATAGTCCAAATTTGATTTGAATTTGCAAAAGATTCAAAAATTCGATTTTCAAAATTTATCATGTACTGTCGCTTTAAAAATTTTAATTCGACCATTCACCATCTAAAACCTGCCAAATTGCTGTTTTAGCCTATGGGGGACCTCCTAGAACCCATTTGGAGTCAATTGGTGTACTTTAAAAAATCAAAGGGTTTTTTTGGAAAAACTTTGAATCAAATTCAATCTAATGCGCTATTAATCTGATTCGTACAATTCAAATTTGGGCGAGAAAAAAACTTTGACTTAATTTAGGTTGGTCTTTTTGAATTCGAATTTTGAAGTTTTTTCAATACAAAATTCGACCCTTGATAAATATGCCCCTAGATGTCATGGAAATTAAGTTACTGAAGATCACTTGGGGTGAAAGATAAATTTTATTTGACATGAGCTCCATGTATTCTGAAGTTTTTATAGACTTATAAAAAGGTTTTCACTGGTGGGAGAGCATAGTGATATTGCTTCAGAGCACTGAAAAAAAGAACTGCTCTTACAGCCAAACGGGTGGCTCTGCCCTCAAGGCCAGGGTAGTAGTTACCAAGGTTAGCTTGAGAACAGAATCCATCTTAGTCAGGGGGGCTCACGGGGGAAACTGTATACACATACATATTTTTGTACCATAGGTCAGCACAGTTCATTACCATTTAAGCATTGTATACTAGGTCAGCACTCAAAAGTAACTGATAATGTAGAGTTCAGTAAATACTGGCTTTCGTGTTTCAATACTCTACCAAGTGATGGGGTTTGAATTACTTCTTGAACAAGCACAAAATATATATATATATATATATATATATATATATATATATATATATATAAAATAAAGAACCAAAAAATGCCAGCACCAAGGGTCTTGTGTCAAAAAGCTTGTATTAAGACATGATATGTAAAAACCAACGTTTCGGTCCCTCTTGGGACCTTTTTCAAGGTCATGAGTCAGTCATAATCATGTATTTGCTAGCACTTTTTACAATGAATCTGATTGTTTTATGTGAGTGGAGGGGAAGAGGCTAGTAAAGTTAGCTGAGATGTATTGACTTTTGTCCTGTCTGTATAATTATGAATAAATTCCTTGCACAGTGATACACTGATTAAGGACCTTTGTCCTCTTTTGCAGAGATGCTGAACAATCACAATAAGATATGCCTGTTACACATGTGATTCTTAGGGACAAATTCACTAAAGGGTGAAGTTTTCACCACACTACACGCCACTTCACCAGGTGCAAATTCGCTTCAGGATATGATGTCACTGACATAAGATTGAGGAGAATGTAGCTTCATTGTATCAGTTCCCAAGGTCTAAGCTGATGAAGGAAAACAAAAAGAGGTAACGTCCTGTAAAATTTGCAATTTAGTGAATTTGCGAAGCAATGATCGATCGCTTTTGCTAGTGAATTGTCCTTTTCGCCTGTTAGTAAATTGGTGATGTCCCTGCAGATGCTATTTCTGGCTAATTTTTGCTAGTGATGGTCACTTCGCCCTTTAGTAAACCTACCCCTTAGTGAGGCATGAATAAACAAAACTGTATGAAGAGTGTTAAAGAGAATTCTTAAAACCTAGAAAATGCACAATTATTATGTATAGAGCAAATGAGACATGCCTGCACATCAATTGAAACTGAGATGAACTGGAATGTGGAACCACAGAATGCAAAATGTAAATGAGGCATATGCATGTCATTTTTTGTTTATCCTTAAGTTAGATGATTTATTTTATCAGTCAATAATAGATTACAAGGGGTTGATATGGGTAACAGAGAAGCTAGTACATATATTTTACAGTGATTGGGGCATAAAAGAAAATAGCTCTAGCTGTAGAGAAAGAGAGATATCTGGGTGACTAATGTTGCTGTCTAATAGCTGTAGAGATTCAATGACCAGCCATCTAGGAAAAAATCATAAAAAGCCATTCTGGTATCTTGGTGTTGACTGCAGGGATGTAAAAAGGTGATATTTCAAAAGAAAGACTGTATGGTTTTTCAAAGTGACAGAATCTAAAGTAAGAAAATTTAATTTGCCATGACAGACCATTATAGAACCCTAACACATAACTGCAAGGGAGAAAAGAAATGTCAATTTGGCCTTTACCATTTAAGTCAATGCCCCTGATAATAAGTTGACTGTGGGTTCAAGTTTGGCGTGCTAAGTGTGGCAAGCATGAGTGAGGAGAGAATGCATTTTAAGAGGTGTTGCATAGGTTAAAGGGGATATTCACCTTTTTCCAATAGTCTGAATCTGAATTCGCAAATTTCACTGGAAATTTTTCATCACTTCCCACCATTTAACCCCACTGTCCCACCTAAAAAAGGTATAGGCATCTAAATTCACTGCCAAGTCACAAAATTCATCCTACCCAGTCTCAGTAATTATAAATATACCATGATTTTCTGTACATGCAATTAACTTTAGCTCTAACAATTGCCCTGACAATACAGTTTTCCTGACTCCAAGATGACAATCAGACCTGTCCCTGTGTCTCTCTGAATCTTCTGCCTTTCAGCTCTTTTTTGAAGTTATTACTTCTCCCAGTACAGTGACTTTAGGAAAATAATTCTACAACTTCACAGATCTCACTGTAAAAAAAACATTTTTACATTCTAATATAAAACACCCTTTCTTCTAATCTGAAAGTATGCCCATGTGTCTGCTGGAAGAATCTACTAATAAAGAAAGTATCAGAAAATTATTGTATGGTCTTTTTTTTTTTTCATAATTAGTTATCTTATCATATCTCCACTTAAGTGCCTCCTCTACAGTGCAAAAAAATCAAACCTGGCCTTTCTTCATAACTGAGCCCTCTAATACCCTTCATCATCATCATAGTCACTTTTCTTTGGACTTTCTTTATTTTATTAATATCCTTTTATTGGAACCCAACATTCAAATAAAGTGAAAGGAAAGTGAACGAAATAAGAAAGTGTGTCAATTTTACAATGAAAGGGAAGCATCATTTTATGAAAACTAGGCTTGGCTTTTATTTGTTTTAATAAGGACTATTTTAGGATGATAGTGTGCTTTTAAATTTACTGGGGCTTATTTATAAAATTTGCACAGCGTAGAATGGTTTGCACAGTGAACATATTTGCCCTGTTCATGGTTATATTTCTAAAGGTGGATAAGTGTGGTGTATTTAATAAGCAAACAGTTTTTTTAAAAAAATTGTCCAGAACAGCTTTTTAAATATGGCATGATCAAAAATTGCTAATATTTCTGCGTTTGAGTTACGCCATGACTTTGGTAGTGGAGAAAACATTTACAAAACTGTTTTGCTAATTGCAAATTGAGTTTACTGTCACCGATATTTTAGCGCATAAAAACTCTGCATACTCACGCAAACACCCATCTCATTTGCGAATATATGTGTGCAATCAAATTCGTAATAAATAGAAAGAGGGGCACAACAGTGCAATGTTTCAGCAATCAGGAAAAAAGCATGTGCAATTAAATATGCACTGCACAAACTTTATAAATGACCCCCACCTAAGGAAAATTGAGTTTAGATATTGTGCTAATGGAATTATTGCAATTATCTACTGACATTCATGTTGCAGTACTTTAGGTTAAGAGTGATAAAAGACTGCATAAATAGAATCCCATATGCTGCCTGGTGGGAAGTGTAAGTGTACTGAACCCTAATGACTTCCCTGAATGGAGATGAAAGAGACCACTGGGTGTTTATTTACTAACACATGTGCTAAAGTGTACCATTGTGGTTACCAACAGCAACCATTAATTAGCTTTGATCGACATGTTAAAAAAAGGAAGCACAATTTAATTAATATATGCAGTATATAGTATATTTAAAATAAGTTTTCATTTTAGCACTTTACTTCATGTTGATGAGATCTTTTGCAAAGCAACTTTTGCATTTTATTGCATAAGTCAAATTAAGTTTAACCCTAAAAAAATCTGAGCTCATCGTCGTTCCTGTAGTCTTAATTAGCCATCTTAAATTCACAAGCCCCTTTTTGTTCCCCTTTTTCCAGGATCAGACTGGGCCAGCGGGACACAGAGAAAAAACCCGGCCCAGACTGCTGGCCCTGATCTCCGTCCCTGGGCCCGGTCTCGAGCTGGGAAAAAGGTCCAATCGAGGGGGCTAGAGGGGGGTTGTGGCTGAGGCAAAGTCTGAAGGGGTCTTTGCGGCTGGGCCCAGAGGGGGGAGGGGTCCTGAAGCAGCAGTCCAGACATGGAAACTGCTCCACTGAGACCACTGCAGCTTAATCCATAGTCTCCAGTGAACAGAAACAGCAATTCCCATTCTTGAAACCCACTATGGACAGTATACCTTCTTAGACAGCACTCCTCCATTGAAATGAATACTGTGAATTAGGTATGAAGTAAATATGCTGAGTTTCTAATGTTAACCAACTACTGCTGCACAAATATGTCAGCCCCCGCACAGAGGAACATGGGGGTAAGAAAGATAATGGAAAAGCATCAGGCAAATACTTTTATGGCAAAATTATAAATAATATTCAATAATGATGTTATGAAGGATATAAAAATGATTATTTTCTGGTGTCAGTATCTATATAAGTGTGTTTGCTTTAGACTTTGTATTGTACCCTCTATAGAATGGATAATGTAAGTTGGTTTTGTGCCCATGAGACACCATTTAGTGATCAAATACAACACGTCCAAAATTCAGGTATTTAATGAAACTAGTTTGTGCCAAAGCAAAAGCAAGTAAACAGTGAAAACAATATTGTTTGGTTTAGGTTGGGCGTCTTTACATGGTCATGGAACTTCTTGAAATATCCTTCTATTTTACAGTACATTATTCCTTATATAAACACACACCAACATTTTAAATGTTGGAATTATACACGTTAGAAAACACCTTATAACTGCAATAAACCTTTTACAGATTGTTTCTGGAAAAACAATATCACTAATGCATTTCACAGTTGCTGATAAATCTTTTTTTTTCATTTTCGAAAACTGACAGTCCAAATATTAGTACCGGGTAAGCTTACAGAAGCAGTCTTTTGCTACTTTGGTTGCTTGGTTATTGCACTGAATGTTATGATATATTATCTTGTTAAGATGTACGCCATGTTTTAATGCACTCAAATGTAATGTTAAAGGTCTCCAGCACCCAAAAACTTTTTGGTAAAGGGAATCACTTGAATCCCTTCAACTATACCTTTTTTTCCCCACTTCATGCATTCAATGTTTGACACACAGTGGGCCTCATTTATCAGTAGGCAAATTTGCCCATGGGCAGTTACCCTAATCCCTGATTTGCTTTTTAAAGCCAACTGCAAGAAGAACAATGAATGCAACAATTTGATTTGTTGGCATTGTAATGGGGTGATTAAAGGGGAAGCAAGTATGCCAACATCCCACTCTAGGATATGACATTAAATTAAAACATTTTGCGACCTGTAATACAGAAGGAGTGATATATTTACTTAAATGCCCGTGTGGTCTCTATTATGTTGGGCAGACCTCCAGGGCATTTAAACCCCGAAGGAATGAACATAAAAGTACAATAAAAAATTTTAAACCTGAAGCTAAAGGGAGGAAATCACTGTAACCAAAAAAAAGGAAAAAGAGAAATATAAAAAAGAGACATTACTAGCAAAGCATTTTTATGAAGCTAAACACAATATTGCACAACTCAGGTGGCAAATCCTGGAAGTGATACATAAAGAGAAAGGCATGATAGATAAAAGGTCTTTATTAAGATGGGAGGCCTTCTGGATTTGGCAGGTAAAAACACTCACACCCAGGGGCCTCAATGAGAATTTTATCCTTACGTGTTTCTTGTGAAAGTCAGTTTTTAATCCTTATCCCTTACAAATGTTTCTGTCTCTGCCCTTTTTTACAGATGTGAACAATTGAGTGAATACTAAGAATAATATGGATGACCAGCACCACCATTGCAGTTAGTAAGTAAATTACAGGTGTGCGGCAGAATCATTACATTGTGTACAATTTGATTTGTTGCCATGGGTTATTGCCATGGGGAAATTTGTCCAGTGTTGATAAATTACCCCTGTTTATGATAATATATGCAATTTAAGTCCAGACTATTTTCTATATTAGAGACACGGTTGTTTATTTAGTTGAATGTGTCTTCCTACTATGGGTGCCAACTGGTTGATTGATAGTAACCATTTAGGTTTACAGCTGACAGAACCTACTTTAATCAGTTTTATTGTTTGTCCTTAACTTGCTTCTTTATCTTACATTTTTTCCAATATAAAACATATTCATCTTTTTTAATCTGATTTTGTAAATATTGTAAATGCTTATTTTTCCTCTTTATTGGCATAACAGAGATGTATGTTTAATTATCTATAATATAAAAGTCTGTGTGAGTAGGTAAAACACAGAGGAAGGCTCAAATAAACTGGAATGTAATGAAGCATTAAACAGACACATAAAAAACAGTCGGAGTAAATTTGTGTCCCTGTTAAAAAACGAAAAGTGTGCAACATCTTATTTCAGTGCGTTCTTGACAAGGCCATTTTTAGAGTGATACTGTTCACCACTACATTAGAAAAGAGAGAGTTGCTTTTGTAGCACATAGAAGTTTATATTTTTTATACAAATAATATGCTATTTTTCCACTCATAATGCTTAGTCTAGCTTTATGGCGAAATATTTATACAGGACAGATATTGTGTCACTATTTGAACTGAATTATCCAAGAATAACTGATGTTTCAGTCTCTGCTAATAAAACCTACATACCTATTCATAGTAGAATTGGGGGTACTGAAAAGAAATAGTACTCAATTAGACTGCCCCTTCACTTAAACATGCTAACAGTAAAAATAGGAGACCAGTTGTAAAGTGCCAATGAGAAACAATCTTTACATCAAAATTGTCAAATCAATCAGTATGAAATTTTAGGTGTAGGTTAAGGCAAAAAAAAACGTACCTGGTGTTTGATAAGTCGATAGATCTTCTGTATCCATGCCACCAGATACCCCAGACATGGCCGAAGGATACATTTTCTCCCATAGCAACAATGCTCATGTGGAGAACTAAACAGGCTGATTTGGTCCTCCTCCAGTTTTTTTGGCCTGAAGGGCTTCTTCCATCATTTTTTGTTTGACTATTCTTTTGTAGTCATTAAACCTTTTTCTATCACATCAATGGTTCTGCATACACTGCTCATGCTATTGATAGCTGATGTGATATCATTCCAACAGGCTGATTTTGTGAATAAGATGCACAGACCTTGCCAGTTCCAAACAGATCATTATATCTTTCAGTGATAGCTGTGATTACTCCAAGTATCATGCTAAGGGTCAAAGCAAAGGAGTCTGAACATGGGGAACAAGGGCAAGACAGGAACTGACTTACAGGACAGAACTTAGATGGCCTGTACTCAGCAGAATGGCAAATTATCTAGCACGTAAATACCCCCTTAATTGGGTTATTGCCTTCAATTAGATCATAGGTGGGAAAAATGGACTGGGGACATTATTGACACTGACCACAGCACCATATGCATTAAGCCTCCAGTACCTTAACAAGGAGGAGTTGGGGCCCATACTTAGCAGGTGTCTGGTTCTAGACCAGAGTGTTCCTGACAACATGGGAGACAAATACAGTCAGGACATTTTAATGAAATTCATGCCATTAAAGTAAGAGTACTAGCATGCATTGCCATGCTATCATGCTATGTTATGACAGATGATTCACTAAATTCTGTTAAATTGCAGCGATTGTAACACATGCAGGGAGAAATACATACATTCTCTGTATCTGTAAGATGCCTTTACCAGTAACAAGGATGACAGATATTCTTCACACCACATTTAGACTGAATGCTGGTTGATAGTATACAGCAAAATAATTAAATAATGCATACCTAATGTCTTAAAACCACATTTAATATTATATATATATATATATATATATATATATATATATATATATATATATATATATATATATATACAGTGCTACGCAAAATGTTGGCGCTATATAAATACATGTTAATAATAATAATAATAATATATATATATACACACACACACACACAAAAACAAAGAATGCAGCTCATCCATGTGTAGCAATTAAAACCAGTCTGGTGCATGGCTTATATCATATACTGAACTAAATAAATTATCCCAGCACGCTCCTTATACAACTTTAAGGAACAATTGGACTAGAGGAAACTTGTCTGTATTTGGTAAAAACAGACGCTTTTAGTTATATGCTTTGTACAAAGGATGCATAAGCTGATGTGCCCCGCCAAGGCAGTGTCCATGCATCTGTCCTACCTAAATGAAAAAACGGTATTTTCTTTGGGAGGAGAAAGACCATAATTGCTTCTCTCTTTATTTAGCATGACCGCTTCCAAAGAAACATTCAGCATATTGAGTGGCAATCTACTCTTTATCAAGCATCCAAGATTAGCAGGTATACAGAATTTGACGTGGTATGTTTGTATATCCACAGTGCAAGGAATATAAACATTATACAGAGACGAGGAAGAAAAAAATTGAATTGATAATCTAAACTGTAAATACATTATATGACAGAAGAGAATGCACATGTTACCATAAAGAGACAGCATATCTAAACAAGTCCCATTGTCTAGCAATGAAAAATTTAAAGGACAAGTCAAGTCAAATATACAAATAGTCACTTACCTTAGACCCTTGATCAGTGCTCCTATTTGCTGAAAAAGTGCACTGGCCTGGGGTAGTATTTCTTGATGTTATGTATGACAAACTCAAACCACAGGAGAGTGAATGGATTCCTATCTAGGGGTACTCGTCTGATTAACAGCAAAAAAAAAACAGGACTGTCCAGCACTCAAGGAACCACAAGGTCAAAAATATAAGTTAAAAAAGTTAAAGTCTTTATTCATCATATTTAAAAGTATAGGTGCATCTCCAAAGGCCCTATGCATTTTATACCCAAAAAGGTACTTAATTGATTAATTAATCCATTGAGTGCCGGACAGTCCTGTTCTTTTGCTGTGTTTTGGTTTGCCACTCCCTGAAGTTGGGTGTCTGGGGCTGGTGCATCTGGACCACATCATCTATATTGATTATATTGATGATATTGTTATTCTGGAGCACCTTTCAATTTTCTTTTATACTCTTCTGACAGTCTTGGCTTTGGGCCTGGCCCTCAGCTAATCAGGTGCATGAGAATCCATTACTCCCACAAGGGGAAGCAAGGGTGCCAAATGTATGTTCTGGGAAGGAGCCAGTAGGAAAGGAGCTAGAATTTGCCAGACAGGCTGGGTCAGAACAAAAAAACCTGAGCAGAATTGTGAGGCAAACTCAAGGTCAGTAACAAGCCAGGGTCAGAACTAGGAAGTTACATAGGGGACATTATCAGGAGTCAAAGAACCAGCAACCTCAGGGAACAGAGCACATAGGACCAAGCAAACAACCTATAACAGATACAGAGTCAGTGCAGAGCATGGGGTTTTACAGCCAGGCTAATGGGTAATACTGAGCAAATGTGGGCAGATTATGATGGTGGCATTCCATCCAGTGATAGTACCCCAAGCCAATGCACTTTTCAGTGAATAAGAGTGCTAGGCGCAGCATATGGGCCACATCTACATGTAGATTTTTGTTGACAAATGTTACTTCAGACATGAAGGAACATTTAGTGTTACTATTGCTTTGTTTGATTACTACTGAAATATAACTATCTCCAAGTGGAATTAACATTGTGTGAAAGGGCCCTTTGATATGATGGCAGTAATGTTTAGGGGATGTAAGTAGTTAACCATCTGTACTGTGGGTAATTATATCCTATGCCCTGGAGAGGGTTATGTCCCCATAATTATAGTTATTGCAGTTCTTGCTCCATAGTGTACTAAAAATAAAGCTCATGGTACTGTCTCTTTGGATTTCATCCCATGGAGGGCTCAGTAAGATTAAGCCATAAGTTAACTAATGCCTTAGTGAAGAAAGCAATAAGGCGCCCTTTGAATGAGATAAAGATAATGGTAGGATAGAACCTGTTATCTCTCACTGTAGGGGGCCCATTTACTAACAATCAAATATCTTTTTTTGCCATGAATTTCTTGGTTTTCCCATTTTTTTTAAAAAAAAAAGCTCTAAAAATGCAAGCTTTATTAAGTGTAAAAATAATGAAAACCACTAATAAAAAACTTTGCCAGGTAAAAGTTGTTGAGGTCCTATAAAAGTCAATGGGAGCTGCACTGATCCTATTGGACCATTCAACTGGACCAGGTGCAAATTCTTTACCATTAAACTAATGCAGTAAAGTGTGAAGTTACATCTCAGCAGGCGAAGAATGCAGGCAAAGTTTAGATAGTGTCAATTTATTAGCGAGAGCAACTGTAAGCGATCTTTGGCTAGCAATCTATATGAAGATGATATTCTCTAGATTGAAGATCAAGAACACATTAAAATATTAAAACAGACTGCATACGAGTTGGTTAGCTTCTTGATGACCAATAACTATGACAGTCTGCCTGTGTGGGTGCAGAACAAGCGTGCCCACAAAAAGCAGTTAATGTGCAGGTTCCAGAGGAGGATTTGCCACCTCTGTTGCACAAAGTTTGAGATCCACATCCTGTAAAGTGACATAAAGGGGCCGATTCACGAAATTCGAGTGAAGGGTTCGAATAAAAAAAAATTCGAATTTCGAAGTATTTTTTGGGTACTTCGACCATCGAATTGGTTAAATTCGATCGAATTCGATCAAATTCGAACGATTCAAACGATTAGAATTAAAAATCGTTCGACTATTCGACCATTCGATAGTCGAAGTACTGTCTCTTTAAAAAAAAATTTGATCCCCTAGTTCGGCAGCTAAAAGCTACCGAACTCAATGTTAGCCTATGGGGAAGGTCCCCATAGGCTTGCTAAAGTTTTTTTCATCGAAGGATATTCATTCGATCGTTTTATTAAAATCCTTCGAATCGTTCGATTCGAAGGATTTAATCGTTCGATCGAATGAAAAATCCTTCGATCAATCGATCGAATTTTTAGCGCTAAATCCTTCGAATTCGATATTCGAATTCGAAGGATTTAAATTCCCAGTCGAATATTGAGGGTTAATTAACCCTCGATATTCGACCCTTCGTGAATCGGCCCCATAAAGTAGGGAGGCAGTTTTGTGTGTTAAATGAGATAAATGGGATATCTGTGTTTAGTTATTCTGTGTCAAACAGACAAACCAAAATGGCTGCATCTGTATGAATATTGTGTTCAGAAATGGCCTACAGTACATTGACAGTTGATGTAAGGTTTGGAGAAAAAAAATCTGTTAATGAGCTAAAACACTGTAAAAAAGACAAACTATTAAATGAAAGAAACAAAAAAAAAACATTACTGTAGAGAACTAAAACACAATCTATATATATTTGACTTAGAAATCCACACGCCCACACTAGAGGCAACCCTGAAGGATTCCAGCCAGGAGAAGATCCAGGAGCCTCTTGAGGTGCCAGCTATCCTGGAAACCAGTCAGGAGGGAGGCAGCAAGGAGCCCATCCTTAATGAAGTGTGGAAAGAGTTTAAAATGTTAAAGAAAGGGTGGTGGTCCAGGCACAAAAAAACTTAATTGGGCCAATATGTACATATTTTCTACTTTCATTTTGCTAAAAAAAAAAATCACGTGTAAAAAAATAAATTTTATTTTTCTGACACATGCTAAATATATGTAAGATATAATGTACACATTTATAGGATATTGTTGGAATGTTTCAAGTGTAGGGGAAAACCAAATATTGAAAAGTCGTCTGGCGATAGGGTGCAAACTAACGCTTGTGACGGTCTTGTTCACTAACGAATCGTTCTTTACACCTTTTAGTGGATTGGTGATGTCCCTGCGGATGAACTTTCAGCAAATTGTCGCTAGCAATGGCCACTTTGCCCTTTAGTGAATCTGCCCCTTTGTGTTCCTCAATGGAGATCTAGTGAGGTAGTTGTCTAAGCAACATCCATGGCACAGTAGGATCTCAATCTTAGGGCTTAGGGAGAGGGAATGACTTCCCACACTTTGAAAATACTAGTAAATTTGGGGCAGAAACCTGCTGTGTAACAAATATTGGTTATACAAAAGAAGTACTTTGTGTTTAATAAATTGACTGTTCTCTGTTAATAACCTCTGGCGCTCAAGTCTCTTTGTCAAAATATGTTGAGAGTACAGCCTGGAGACCCTTCCTCCAACACGTCTGTGTGGGCTTAGCTGAGGTTAGAGCTCTCACATAGCAGTTCTCTACTCTTAAAAAGCAGGCTGAAATTATAAGACGAGATAGAAATGTTATTATAAAAGCAAGTAAGAATGTAATAATCTATTAGACAAACCCAAAGGATGGACAGGGTTGTGTGCATGTATATACAAATATCTGCATGTGTTTTTGTCCTTTATGTATTTACTCGTGGTATACTCATGTTATACATAGTCTTTCTGGTGTATAAAATAAAGATTTGAGTTATAATCTCAGTGAACGCACAGTTCCCATTTGTCTTCTGTTTGCCTTGAATGCATTCAACATTTTTTATGTATATTTTTTTTCATTTACACAGTCACATTGCTATCTTCCAGATATCTTCAATCTATTTTAACAGCTTAGGAACTATGCACCCAGGTAGCCTTAGTCCCCACATAATATATTCAATATGTAATGATTGTTTTCCTTGAAATGATATACTTTTTTAGTTATGTGAATTGCTAATTATTACATTTCTGAGAATTAAGCAGCTTCTGTGAAATTATCCTAAAGCAGAACAGAATATTTTAAAAGTCCTTGGTTCATTTCTTAATGTTATGTAAGCTTATGTGAAAATCTGGAAAGATTTGATAGCCTACAACTCATTACAAACCTAATACACTGAAACCTTGGAAAATGCTTTTCTGCTTTTATTGTTGCGGCACGGGAAATGTAGGCTAAAATCAGTTTGCAAATGTACCTGAGCAAATAGAGGTTCTTCAGAAAGACATGACTTTTTTGAGGCAAAATAGTGTTTTAATGTAATAATGCATTTTATTTTAATGGCTAAGCATTTAGGGTGTAACTTTAAAATGACATGATATATTGCCACTCTGGGTACCAGCTGGATAAGCATGTCCCTTAAACAGCACATATGCTCAGCTTGGAAGTAGATATAGTAGGCCTGTGTATTTAAACAAAGCACTAAATAATTCAAAAAAGAAGGGTCTGTAATCTGACTCTATGAGCAATAATAATGCTTGACATTTTTTAGAATTTGTGTATTAGCTCCTTAGAGATTATTTAGCATTATTGAGTACATAAACATTAGAATAAGTATTTTGGGTAAAGATGAGCTTAGTTCTTTTAGAAGCAATGGATGAATTATATCTGCACATACTGCCTTCTGAATTTTAACCATAAGTGTTTCTGTATCTTTTCTGATATTTGCCAAGAAAAGTTTTCTTATATTGTGAAAAACATGTTTATTGGATAATTATTTTGTGGAACAATAACAATGCAAAAGTGGTATATGATATATTCTCTACCCCTATATCCTATTTTCAATCTAATTACCGGGTACATATTGTAATTTTTCCCAAAAACTGTCAAAAATATTTTTAAGGCTTACATTTACAAAACAAATATCAAAGCAGCAAAATAATAACTAGGAGAAAATGACTATGCTTTTGAAATAATGTTACCCTTTGCTTCAGTGCAATGGGTGCAGTTTTTAGTTTGGACTGAGCCTGGAAATTATAATATTTTAAAATATAAAAAGGGATACTCTTATGGGAAAACATGTTTTTTTCCAAAATGTATTGAAATCCATTTTTCATAAGAGCAAAAATGACATGGGGCTGAACATAACAGGGCAGATTTACTAAAGGGAGAAATGGCCGACGCTAGCGAAAATTTGCCAGAAATCCCATCTGCATCCTCACTCTATTGCCAGATGACTTTTCTCTCTGTAACAGTCGTTACTCTGCAATTTCACTAAGATGCAAATTTAACTGGACCATACCTCTTTTGAGTTTACTTCACCATCTCAGACCAGGCGAAATGATAAAACTGATAAAGCTTCATCTTCCTCAATCTTATGTCAGTGACATCATATACTGTATGCCGGAAATGCATAAAAGTTGTAAAAAAAAGCGGGATTGCCTTCATAAGTCCAAAGTATTAAATTTATGTGTGAACATTTTTTTTAAACTAATTTGAGGGGCATGACACATTTGTTTAAGGGTGGGCTCATGTCAAGGGCATTAGAGAATCTCTTCTGTCTTTATTATGGACATTGGACATGTGTTTAAAAAGTGGCCACTTCAAGCATTTGCACCAACTAATAAAGACGTCCATACCACTATTAGGTACCCTCACTATTCAAATTAACCTAATCGTAAGAATCCCTTTCAGTTGGCATTTTATAATTTAAGATAATAACATATGGGACCTATTATCCAGAATGCTGGGGACCTGGTGCTTTCCGAATAATGGATCTTTCCATAATTGGGATCTTCATACCTTAAAGGTGGCCATACACTATAAGATCCGCTCGTTTGGCAAGGTCGCCAAATGAACAGATCTTAACCTGATATACCCACTAACGGCTGGGCAATATCGGATGAATCCGAACGTTCAGCCCTAGGGCTGAACAATCGGATTACAATACTACGAATGGGCTCCGACAGTTGCAGGGCTGCATCAACTAGCCAATGCGGTCCTGGATCGTATGAAAAATCAAACTTGACTGATCAATATCTGGTCGATTTTTGGCCTGATATCGATCGGGAAGGACCCGTCGGGAGCCCCCACACATGGGCAGATAAACTGCCGAATCAGTCTAAAGGACCGATATCGGCAGCTTTAATCTGCCGTGTATGGCCACCTTTAGTCTACTAGAAAATCATATAAACATAAAATAAACCCAATAGGCTGGTTCTGCTTTCAATAAGGATTAATTATATCTTACTTTGGATCAAGTAAAAGGTACTGTTTTATTCTTACAGAGGAAAAGGAGATCATAAAATGGGAGACAGCCTTTCCGTAATTTGGATCTTTCTGGATAATGGGTATCCGGATAACAGATCCCATATCTGTGATGTATCTAAAACAGATGCTACCATCTGATAATTTTCAATGTAAGGACATGCTGCCATTTTACCAACTGTGAAAAAGGTATAAATTATCAGAAGCTAGAAACCTTGTCATTAACCAATAGTTAAACAAACTTTATAAGATAAAACTGTGATTACTGACACGCAATGAGCCTTTAGTTTATATTATTTAAATAGAGGTATCAGTTTGGAATACAGATGAAATTCTATTTCTATTTATAATTTAGGTTGGAGATAAAGGGACTTTGAAATTCTGATGTTAGAAAACAAAAAAGAAATGAGAAGTGCAACCTATTCCTAATAATTTGTACCGAAAGTGCTCTTTGTCTGGCATTATGTTCATTTTAAAGCAATTATCTTTGATTTTCGGGAAATAACAATTCAACGAGCTGAGAACATTCCTTTTTATTTATATGTATCATTTAATGTTTACACCAGTGTTCACAGTTGGTAGCATTAGTGGGGGTAACTTTTTTCCATTTGACATCAAAATATTTCCATTTTGTAACACTGAAAGTCCATCCAAGTGGAAATATTTGCAGGCAAAGTAGAATGTTCTTTGCAAACTCAGAGTGATTAAAGACCCCACATGTCTGTGTATGCTTGATTGAACCTTTTTTTATCTACCTGTCATCACTATATTGCGACAGGAGCTAATAATGCACTTCACTACAAGTCTAGGGGCACAGGCGGAGGAAAGGAAATCTGCTGTCATAAGCTTCTTTCTGTTGTGTGAAGCTACCTGTGTTTCACACAGTGTGGCTCCACGCAGGCTGATGCCATGCCTGTCAAGGAGCATGTGACAGCAGATCCACTTTTCTCCATCTGCATTTTGTGGCAAGCAGATGATGCTTTCAGTGTGTCCCTGGCCTTAGAGTGAAATAACACAGGTACAAAAGCATCTTTTACATACAAACTGTTCACAAAGGCTGTGCACACAGCAATGCAATGGAAGGAGAATATAACAAGCCATAGGGAAAATGTCTGCACCAAAAAGGTGCAAAGTTTGCTGCTAGTAAAAATACCTATAGCAGCCAATCACAACAAAGAATATACTAGTCACTCTTTTAAAAGCAAACATCTTATTGGTTGCCACAATATCATAGTCTGTATGAGTCAGCGCTAAAAAAGTTGGATACTTCCAGCTCCCAAGGCAGGCAGCACAATTGTGCTGAAATTGTGCTGCCTGCCTTGGGAGCTGCTAATACAACTTGATCTGGACAACAAATTACTTACTGTTCCAATCCACAGGGCTCAACATAAAGGGGCAAATTCACTATCCAGTGGAGTTGTGCTAGTGCAGGCTTCGCCACACTTCGCCAGACGAAGTTTCGCCAGGGCGCCGCTAATTCACTAAAATCCGAAGTTGCGCTCAGGGAGGCGAAATGTAGCGAAGTTGCGCTAGCGTTAATTCATCAAGGAAAGCGCAGTTACGCTACCGATGCCTAATTTGCATACGGCGCCCAGTTAAAGTACAATGGACATATATGTAGCAGCAAATACATTACACTACACAAGCCTGGGAAAGCGTCATAAAATAAAATAGAGTTGTTATTTTGCCCAAAATAGGGGTGTGGAAGCACTCTAAAGGCTAAGTAATAGTATATTTAAGTATAATGGAAGTGCTAGTTTTAATGCACATTCCCTGGGCCCCTGTCTCAAAAGTAAGTTTACAAAACAGGGGTTTTTAGTTACAAAGTTATGATTATAAAGTTGAAAACCAAGGTTCAACAGACACTGATTACACTGAATGCTACTATGCAGTAAGACTTTTTATAATATGGCCGAAAGGCAAACAAGTTAGGGACCGCCATGTGGGGTTTAACTTGACGTGGTATGGTGGCTTTTCAACTTTATGATGATAACTTTGTAACTAAAAACCCCTGTTTTGTAAACTTACTTTTGAGACAGGGGCCCAGGGAATGTGCATTAAAACTAGCACTTCCATTATACTTAAATATACTATTACTTAGCCTTTAGAGTGCTTACACACCCCTATTTTGTACATTGTTATTTTGCCCTACACATGTGCCCACTGTATAGTTTAGGTGCCATATGTCAGGAAATGTAGGGGGAAAGGAGGGTACCCCCAAAAAGATTTACGATCTTTTTCAGCCTATCACCCTTAAAACAGGAAAAGATGCCAGCGTTTTTTGGGACTTAGAAAAAATTTCAAAGCAATTTGAAGCAATCCCTATCTACTCTATTGCATTTCGCCTGGTCTGAGGTGGTGAAAGCAAGTCTGGCGCAAGAGGTAACGTTCAGTAAAATGCGCAAGTTAGTGAATTAACGTAGTTACGTCCCTTCGCCATGGCTCAACTTCGCCTGGCGTAAGGGTGCGAAGTAGTGCTAGAGTAGGCCCACTTCGCTAGCGAATTTACGCCAGCACCCATTAGTAAATTGGTGAAGTAACGAAATGACGTCACGCTGGCGAATTTGCGCTAGCGTTAGGCGCTTCGCACTTTAGTGAATTTGCCCCAAAGCATGGAAAAGTCATAGAATATTCCATTCCTGGTATATCTGATTGCTTTAAAGTTTTTAAACGTTTGTAAGTATCCAACTTATAAACAAGACATATGATGGATGTAAAAAGTAATCTAGCACCTTATAGTGGATTTTTGGGACAGTGTGGAACTACAACTACCAACAACACACTAAATTTAGATTCTCTTTATGCGGCATTCTTATTTCTCCTAGCTTTTAGTGCTGATTCATACAGACTGGGATTTTGTGATTGCCGCCCAAGAAGAAACGAGAAAAACTGAGTTGGAACCAAAGGGGAATTCCAGGAACTGTAGTTGCATTGTTTTTATATTTTATTGGTTGCTCTGGGTTACTACACTTTGGAAAATCTTATGTCATTTATTACATATGGATGTAGTCCCCTCTATGAGTACCAAATGGTGTCTTTAATCAGTTATTCATTCGTGAAGTTTGGGTATTTTGTTTGGTTCTAGTAATCCAGCAGGTAGAGTTAATTGGTCTGGATTGTTGTTAATGGTTACTAGATTTAGGAAACAATGGGGGCAGATTTACTAAAGGGCGAAATGGCCAGCGCTAGCGCCAATTCACCAGGAAACTCATCCGCTGGCACCTCGCCAATTTACGAGGTGTAGATGACAATTCACTGGGCGAAAGAAACCTTCGCTAGTGTAGTTTGCGCCCTATGGCCAGGCACATTTTTGTTCAGGTGTTACTCTACAAATTCACTAAAGTGCAAATTTTACAGAACATTACATCTTTTGTCAGAGTTTCCTTCACCACCTTAGACCAGGTGAAATGATGAAATGAAGCTACATCCTCCTCAATCTTATGTCAGTGACATCATATCCTGTATGCTGCAAAGTCATAAAACAAAAAAATCTGGCGTCTTTTAATTTTTTAAAAGCGGGATTGCCTTCAAAAGTCCTAACTATTAAAGATTTCTGTGTTAACATTTTTCTAACCAATTTGAGGGGCATGCCACATTTGTTTTAGGGTGGACTCATGTCTAGGGCATTAGAGGATCTCTTTTGTCTTTATTTCCTTGGTCATGTGTAATAATAAGTAGCCACTTCAAGCATTTTAACCCACATCTAATAAAGACGTCTATATGACCTAAATGTATCCGCCATATTCAAATTGATCTAATCTTACTAACAAAGTTTTGCTAGGCAGAATTGAACACTAGTGAAAGATCGCTTGAAATAAAGAAATGCTTGCGCTGCTATATTAATGCTAGTGAGACACAACTTCGAAGTGAATTGCCCCCATGTCTTTTATTACAATATGCCTTAAATCCTTAAATAAACCTAACCTCTTTTTCCTTATGATTTTTCACTTGCCTAATGGAAATAATAAGAGATGAATGTAAAACAGATTCTCTTTTATCGGATTGCCCTGTATCTCCATAAAATGGTTCCCCGCTGTGTTTGCAATGAATGCACAACAACTAAATGCAAGCAAAGAAAATGTAACTATTCAAGGAAACATTTGTTCAAAGCAGAAGAAATGTGTTGGTAATTACAAATACAATACAGTACATGTCTTCGACAATGAAAATGCACATATATACAATATTAGTGTATGTTTAACACATTCAATAGCATAATACTGTTGATTGTGTTAAAACTCCTGCAGGCAGAAACATTGGTCCTGTTCCTGAACTAAACTCTCTATTAAGAAAGGATTTGCTTCAAGGAACAAACAAATCTTTATTCTTTGGATTCTTATTTTGTTCATAAATCACTTCGCTAACAATGGCAGAAACATTTAATTTGAAAGCTAACAGGTAACATTCAGAAACCCATTTCTATTCTTCATAAACTTTGAGCACACGATAAGTTTCTGGTTATATCTTTTCCTATTTCAATATCAGAGGGTGTTGATCGATGTAACTAAAAATCCCTGCTTTTGATAACATATTCAGTTTCACAGATATTTAGGGGCCGATTCACTAAGGGTCGAATATCGAGGGTTAATTAATCCTCGATATTCGACTAGGAATTAAAATCCTTTGACTTCGAATATCGAAGTCGATGGATTAAGCACAGATAGTTCGATCGAACGATTGAAGGATAATTCCTTCGATCGAACGATAAAATCCTTCGAATCGAACTACTCGAAGGTAGGGATGAGCCAATTTTTATGCCTCGTTTCCCCCGAAAAAATTACGTCCATAGACTTGTATGGCAGCGTGCGTCAAAAAAAAAAAGACGTGCATCAAAACAATTTCGCCGCACGACAAAATTTTTTTGACGCCCATAGACTTTAATAGGCGTCTGCGACATTTCATTGGAGGCAAATTTTTGGCGAAGCGAAGCGGGTCAAGTTCGCCCATCCCTATTCGAAGGATTTCAGTCCAACTATTGAAGGAATATCCTTCGATCAAAAAAAGTTAGCCAAGCCTATGGGGACCTTCCCCATAGGCTAACATTGACTTTGGTAGCTTTTAGATGGCGAACTAGGGGGTCGAAGTTTTTTTTAAAGAGACAGTACTTCGACTATCGAATGGTAGAATAGTCAAACGATTTTTACTTCGAATCCTTCGATTCAAAGTTGTAGTCGAAGGTCGAAGTAGCCCATTCGATGGTTGAAGTAGCCCAAAAAAAACTTTGAAATTCTACGTTTTTTACCTTTGAATCCTTCACTCGAAGTTAGTGAATCGCCCCCTAAATTACTTATGAATAGTGATGGGCGAATTTATCCCGTTTTGATTCACCGTGAATTTTCCATGAATTTTGCGTAGCTGGTAAAAATTCACGAAATGGCGATTTTGACACCAACGACAATTTGCCTGTGCCAAAATGGCTGCTGGCCATCGCTCGTCACTACTTATGAATAGTGAGTGGCGAATTTGTCCCGCTTATCCAAAAAAACTGCAAAAAAAAACCTGCAAAACGCATTGAAGTCAATGGGTGTCAAGTTATTTTGATGAGTGGCAATTTCTACACCCATGCCAATTTTTATACACGCAATTATTTTGTCCAAATGCGTTAAAGTCAATGACCGTCCAAATAATTTTGACGCGCAACATATTTATGGGTTTTTTTGACGCAGCGGATTTTTTGCTGGCAAATTTTCACTGCAGTTTAGTTAATACATTTGCCATCGGTGAAATGTGATAATTCATAGTGAATTTGCGCCTGGCAAATTTATTCACCCATAACTACTAATGAAACAAGAGACCAGTGAATGTGCATTTGTATGCTTGTTCCAATAAAATAGGCAGTGAATTTAAATTAGCAGTGATAGTCCATTCAATACATACAGTACACACAAGTTTCTGACACCGTTTCTGATCTGGGGTCATTATAAAACAGTAGGGGAGTTGGCAAACAGGACCGAAGACTATTTTTTAGGTAGCAATAATTTGTAAGTCAATGTGCAGTACAGAATACAGGTTGTAGAAGAAGCTTGTCACTGAAATGTGAGTGACCTACTTTCCAAATGCTGCTTCCATTCAGTAAGAGTTTTTAGAATAAAGCATGTAAGAATAGGTAAGCAATGCATGTTCTCAAAGGAACGTTAAGGTAATACTTTAAATTAGGTTTACCAGATCACTCAACATGTCTATAAAATCCAAGTAGAAGACTTGGATTGGAGAAAAGCTGATGTTATTCCAATATTTAAAAAGGGATTACGATCTCAGCCTGGCAATTATAGGCCAGTAAACTTGACATCTGTGGTGGGCAAATTATTTGAAGGTTTGTTAAGGGATCACATTCAAAATTGTGTCCTAATGAATGGCATTATGAGCAACAATCAGCATGGCTTTATGAAGGATAGGTCATGTCAGACGAATTTGATTGCATTTTATGATGTGGTAAGTAAGATTCTGGATAGTGGGGGGGCAGTAGATGTGATCTATTTGGATTTTGCCAAAGCGTTTGATACTGTGCCCCACAAACGACTGCTTTCTAAACTAAGGTCTGTTGGGCTTAATGAAGTCGTTTGCACATGGATAGGAAACTGGCTACAGGATCGGGTACAGAGGGTGGTTGTTAATGGGACATTCTCTACTTGGAGTAAGGTTCTTAGTGGGGTCCCCCAGGGCTCAGTATTGGGTCCACTTTTATTTAACTTGTTCATTAATGACTTAGGGGAGGGTGTTGTAAGTAATGTATCAGTGTTTGCAGATGACACAAAATTATCCAGCCCAATTAATTCCATCCAGGATGTAGCATCCTTGCAACATGATCTTGACAAACTGGCAATCTGGGCAGCTAAGTGGCAAATGAGATTCAATGTTGATAAATGTAAAGTCATGCACCTGGGATGTAAAAATATCCAAGCCACTTATACCCTTAATGGGACTGCACTAGGTAAATCCATTATGGAAAAGGACCTTGGAGTCCTTGTAGATGATAAACTTGGCTGTAGCAAGCAATGCCAGTCAGCAGCATCAAGGGAAAAAAAGGTCTTGAGCTGTATTAAAAGGGGCATAGAGTCAAGGGAGGAGGGGGTCATTCTTCCACTGTATAGAGCACTTGTAAGGCCCCATCTAGAATATGCCGTACAGTTTTGGTCTCCATCACTCAAACAGGACATTATTGTATTAGAGAGGGTACAGAGAAGGGCAACTAAGCTGGTAAAAGGTATTGAAAATCTTAGCTATGAGGAAAGACTGGCCAAATTGGGGATGTTCACGCTGGAGAAGAGGCGCATAAGGGGTGATATGATGACTATGTATAAATATATAAGGGGATCATATAATAATCTCTCTAATGCTTTATTTACCAGTAGGTCTTTCCAGCTGACACGAGGTCACCCATTCCGATTAGAAGAAAAGAGGTTCCGCCTAAATATTCGGAAGGGGTTTTTTACAGTGAGAGCTGTGAAGATGTGGAATTCTCTCCCTGAATCAGTTGTACAGGCTGATACATTAGATAGCTTTAAGAAGGGGTTGGATGGCTTTTTAGCAAGTAAGGGAATACAGGGTTATGGGAAATAGCTCAAAGTCCAAGTTGATCCAGGGACTAGTCCGATTGCCATTTTGGAGTCAGGAAGGAATTTTTCCCCCTCTAAGGCAAATTGGAGAGGCTTCAGATGGGTTTTTTGCCTTCCTCTGGATCAACTGGCAGATAGGTAGTTAATAAAAAAAAAAAAAAGGTTGAACTCGATGGACATGTGTCTTTTTTCAACCTTACTTACTATGTTACTATGTTACTATGTTACTATGTTACTTACACTCATTGTACAATTGTATTAATTAGACATGCCCCTACATTTTCAAGCTATCTGGTAACCCTACTTTGAAAAAACACAGCTTTCTCCTTTTTCCATTGCCTGTCCTGAACAATGAAGTTATATTGAGGGGGTTATTTTACTAAACTCTGAATTTATCTCACTATTTTATTCAAAAAACTACAAACAATTTGACCTAATTTATTATTTTAAAAACTCGATTACTTGGATTGGGAAAAAACCCAATAAAATCTAGTGAAACCCCTAATCATTAGATTTTTGTGACTTTTTTCATGAATCGCTTTATTTTTTCGGGTTTTTGCCTGAAAACCCCACACTTTTAGGATTTGTGCGCTAAACTCAGTGCAAGCCATGATAAATTCAGTTTCAGATTATTGCCTCACTTATTAATTATACATGCCCTTGGCAGGTCTGAGATACCAGATTTTCAGATTCAGGCTTTTTGCAGCATCTAGGTATAATAAATGTCAAGAATTTATTTTTTCAAAGTAAAAGTTTTTGCTCCAAAAGGTTTAGTAAATAAACCCCATAGTATCCTCAAATTTGGACTTGTAATGGAGGAATAAGAAGTGTTGATTGTCAAGCCTCAGTGTTTGGAATCTGTATAGACAGATTCTCCAGTAAATCCAACAGCTGAACATGCCAAGGGTGCAGTAGTGTCACAGCATAATGGACAAGCATGCTGAAGATTTCCTTTTACATTTTATTTAGGTTAGTAGTCATTTCTAAAGATGGCAAATGTCAGTGTTTTTCTAGTTGACAATTGGATTGAAATTGTATGAATGAGCAGAAAATTGTCAAACTTCTAGTTACTGCAAACCTAAGACGACCAATTAATCAAACAAATTGAATATACCTGTGAATAAAATAGTGCTGTTTCATTCAATTTTCAAAACATTTATTTTCCATTTTCTATGCACTTCTTGGGGCAGTATACAAAGCAGTTTCTGTATTTTTCATTCGATGAAAAGAGATTGGGTGGAAGGAGAGAGGAAAGAGATTTATGTGTTCCTTGTGCTGGTCTTTAGTATTTGGGATGCTGCCATTTCTGTAAAAATTACAAGCACTCTTGACAGATAACCATTATATTGTAATGCTCTGTACTTTAAATAATGAGTATGAATCATTACTTTACAGCAACCCAGACTTATCTGAGATACAAATAAATGAAAACCTTTATAATCAAATAGTCTTTTATTAGAAGAGGGAGGTGTTGAGGATACACCACTCTTCACTTAACAATGCTACTTGCGACCTAAATAATGGAAGATATACATTTACGGTAAATACATCTTTATAGGTAATTAAAGCAACTTTGACCATTAACGTTGATTCACATTTAACTGTTATGTTAAATTACTGCCCTATTTAGCCATTAACACTGTTAATCACCATCATCATAATCTGCCTGATTTCTATTTGTCTGTCTGCCTGTGGCAGTGCTTCATGTTACATCTGTTGCAGATAGACAGTCTTTTTTAAGCAATGAAACAGTGGTTAGGATTTACCTATTGTAGGGCAATTGCAGCAGTTATCACAAATATATGGTTTTCTGTAGTAGTCACTGATTTCGATTTAGTGTGCAATGATAAGATAATTAATCCCATTCCCATTTGCCCATTGTTAGTAAATGAATCGTGTCTCCACTAAAGTACAATTAAAACTGGAAAAGTCCCAGCGCATACCAAGCTTACAAATGCAAAGTATTAATAGTCATTTTCCGCTGCTGTTACTACACAACCTTCAGATAATATAAAAATTATAAATTCAGTTAAACCCTTGTCAACGAGCATTTTTCCATATGACAGCATTATCTAATGAAAAACAAATCATAACAACAAGAATACTAAAAAAAAAGAATTAAAAGCACCAGAGTGTATGCCAGTTATAACCGACTGCAAACTGTTCCACTTATGGTTAAGCCCTTTATGAACCTGTGCCTGTACATTGAATACAATCTTCCTGTATAGAAGTAATTGATCCCTGCTGCCTCCATGCCTTGGCTGCTTAATCACCTTGATCACCATTCCTACGGGATGTCATAATAGAATTACTCCTGTTTCGGGCAACTGCTGAGTTATCTTCTCCCTATAAATAGTGCTGAACTGAGGAGGGATGCAAAGGAAAACCATCCCTCCACTTATTATATCTATATCAGGGGGTGCAATAGCTTGGAATTCTGGAACCTTGTTTTGTAATACCCAAGCTTTACCTCCTGAGAAATGGTAAAAGGATGATATGTTTAGTAAATAATGTGGGGTAATATAGATTAGGTTGGGGTTGTGCTGCATTAGGACACATCATTTGTGGGCAGAGGACTCTGTTAGCAGAAGCTGAATTTCCAGCTGAGGAAATTCATATGTACTATTTGAATTTTGGGGTTCCTAAAGTGCTCATACTTGTTTATATCTATGTAATAGCATCCCCTCAGGGGGTGCAATAGCTTTGCATTCTGGAGCCTTTTTTTTTTAGTAATACCGGAGCTTTACCGCCTGAGAAATAGTAAAAGGATGATATGAACAGTAAATAATGTGGGGTAATATACAGTAGATTATGCTGGGGTCGTGCTCTATTAGGACACATAATTGGTGGGCAGAGGACTCTGTTAGCAGAAGCTGAATTTCCAGATAAGGAAATTCATATGTACTATTTGAATTATGGGGTTCCTATAGACCTCAAACATATTGCCCTTAAAACTGTAGAACCCTGGAAGGTGTTTTATTTTTGTATGTCATAAATTGTGTGAGATTAAAGCAGCAAATTGAAATATTCTTTGTCAATTTTCAGATATGTCACAAAAACTGCTGCTTTTAGCATACTGTAGCTTTATAGCTAGGTAGTTTGAAGTAGAATGACGTTATTACCAATGGAAGTTGAGTCATCATACATTTAGGAACTGTATTTCCCATTCTCTCTTACCAGTAACATGGTGGGTTGATTGTTACTGCATAGGTGCCCTTTGCAAAGTGAACAGTGAACTGCGTTCACTCCACTTTTCCCCCTTCCCTTACTCATTTTCGTTATATCAACTGTTATATTTTCATGAAAAACAATAATTAATAGCAAAAAGCAACAAATCACAGCCCTGTACAAAACACCTTTCATAGTGCAAGGCTCTCCTGCCAAGTCAAGTGCATTTCTTTGTGTTGCAGCCCTTAATGCTCTTTAGCCTGCACATATAGACGCAAAAGCTAACAGACAGGAGGGAGGCAGCAAGTAGAGGATGGCCAAATGCTGCCTACCTCCCACCCTATTTATAGCACTGCTGAACACAGGTAGGGGCCCATTTACTTCGAGTAAAGGAATAGAGGAAAAAAGTTTGAATTTCGAATGGTCGAATATGGCTACTTTGACCATCAAATGGGCTACTTCGACCTTCAACTACGACCTTCGACTTCGAATCGAACGATTCGAACTAAAAATCGTTTGACTATTCGACCATTCGATAGTCGAAGTACTGTCTCTTTAAAAAATTCTTCGACCCCCTAGTTCGCCACCTAAAACCTACCGAGGCCAATGTTAGCCTATGGGGAAGGTCCCCATAGGCTTCCTAACAATTTCCTGATCGAAGGAATAGCCTTCGATCGATGGATTAAAATCCTTCGAATCGTTCGATTGTTCGATCGTAGGAATAGCGCAAAATCCTTTGAGTTCGATATTCGAAGTTGAAGGATTTAACTTCGACCCTAGGTAAATGTGCCCCGTAATGTTGTATTCAGAGCAATGAGCATCTCTTAGGGTTAGTACCTGAGGACTACAAGCAAACACCACATTTTGCACCTTGCCCTTTGTTTAATAAAACAAATATTTAATATTTAATTATGTCTAAAATAAAAAACACAAATTATAACATTATTTACTATTTTACTTGGAGTTTAGGAGTTTATTATGCAGGATATTATATTAATCTTTTTTTACAGCAATAAAAACAGAATAATGTATATATTTTATTATCAAAATACCAGGTAACACTTATAGAAAGAATATTTGCTGTAGACTATGTTGGAATACAAACGCAGCCTGGACTGAAGTATATTCCAGATGGTCGGTTCTAATTAAATAATTCATTAGGGCCTCATCTCTACAGCTAGGAAAGAGAGATATCTTAGTTGCAGCAATCGCCAAACATGGATCAGGGTGAATACTTTCCGCTGCATGTTAATTGCTTGATTAACCTGGGAAATGTCATCTTAAGAACTAGTAAGATTTGTTAATCTTTTACACAAATCTCCAGATATGCAAAATGCTTAGGGAAATTAAGATTTCCAATTTTATACGAGCGTTTCAGCAGAAGATCTAATTTTCCTTTTATCATATATTCAATGTTAGACCCAAAAAATATTCTTAAGAGGAGATTCCAAACAGTTGGAATCAGCTGATATCATACCACCATCGTTTTAAATTCATATTACCCAGAAATGAAATGTGCTCATATCATGTGAAGTATATAAGATAAGCATATGTGCTTATTTATTTTTAACATAAGAGCAAGTAAGAAATATTACAAGAACTAGACAGGAGGGATTTCCCCAAAAGGTCAGTAACAACCCATAGGAAATTAGATTAGCTCTGAAATAAATTGATTTACATATTTTAACTATATAGAATTTTTTTTTTTGTTTTTAACAATTCATCCATTTGATCTATATATACAGCACATATTTTGGCATATTCAGAGGTCTTTATCTTAATTGCAATAATTACTTTAAATTACTTTAAACCTATTAAGAAAAAAGTAAACAGGTTGTTGTTTTTTTGACAAAATGACAAGAATGACAGGCAGCCTCCATTAAACTCATTGATAAAGGTTGTTTTGAGTAGAAGAGGAGAAATCACCAGCTCAAAGAGTGGTCCAATTATATGCTTTAGTTTGTTTTACTTGTCTTCTCTACATTTCTTACTTAAAAGATTACCTGTTGTGTTAAAAGATAAGACTGATGTGTTATGGGATATAAGGGAACAAATGATTGCTAGCTCTTATACCAAGGCCATCCATCACATTGGAGCAACTTCACATCATATATCTAGTTTCAGTTTTAATGATTCATTAATACCAAAATATATAAGAATATTTTTAAAATAGAGTGCCTTGACTTTGCATTGTGGGGCCAAAATCTGCCCTGTATGAGCAAGGCATATTGTTGGGCCTAATGACTAGCCTGATGATTTAATACTTGACTGTGATAAACAAAGGGTATATAGATCTCTGGATTTTAAATCCTTTCTTATGCAAACCAGAAATTGCACAGGCTGGTGCAAGAAATATCTTATTTGTAGTTGTTGGGCAAACACATGTAAGTCTATACATATGAGATATGTAAATACTGCACGTAGATATGGGAGCCAATTTATCATCACTTGCTAATTTTTACCAAGCTAAACCAATAGTTACCACACTGTAAAATGCTTGTTTTAGATGTAGTTTCAGTACTGAATTCATTTGGAGATAAATGTTTAAATCCTTTCCCTTACATGTGTTTTGAATTGGGGAGTAAGCATATGAATAGGTATCCATTACACTATGGGGCCTACACTATATGCAGCCTCATTACACTATGGGGCCTATTAATCATACAGTTGAGACAAAATACACCACACATCACTGGGCATCACTGTGTAAAAAAACAGCGTACTCATTGAGCTGTGTATTGACGGCAATGTAAAATCCTGGTGTAGATGGTATTTTACAATGGTTTTTTCTTGATGGAACTTACTTGTCTCTTGGATTTTTCCTATTGATTTAAATGAATTACAGAAAGTCTAAAGTGGTGTCAAATCCGGCTTTCATGCAGTGTTAAATAAACACACACCGTGATAAATTCTCCATTTATTTTACACAGCTTTTTACATCATTTCTTTTTTGGTGTTTTACACATTATGATAAATAGGCCCCCGTATGTATTAGCAATCCACTGAGACCTCTGTTCAAACCAAATTCTCAAAACAAATCACTCCATTCCCCAAGCTGCAACCTGTTGTATATTTAGACAAGGAGCAGATCATTATAACGTCTCAGTAGATTGCTGATTTGTTTTGATTGTGCTCTTACAAACCAAAAGAGGGATTTGACTTATCAAGTTTGCCCTGTTTAGTGCAAGAAATAACCAAAACACATATTATTTAATTTAAGCAATAGGCAAAAAGTATGTTTGGCACAAGCTCTGTGATTCGATCTAATGCTGAAAAGGGGTTATATTGCTTCTTCAACTCATTTGTATATGACAGACCATTTCCAAAGAATAATTAGGATTCTTCCACACAACCTCCTCACACCTCTTTTCACTTGCACAATATTTAACAGCTATGTCTTGGGTGTTGCTTTTCATCTTCTACTGAAGCTAAACATCCAATCCATAAATACTTTCGATATATTTATTATGCCTTTATTAACAGATGGCTGGTTTCAACATGGTGTTTCAGGACACACTCTTAAAAAGGTGTGTAACCTGATAAGTTCTCTATCCATTCATCTGTTATTAATAGATGGGAAGTGTGACCCATGAACAGAATCATCAGTAAATGATATATAATACAATCCAGAACTTGACAAGTGAAAAAAAAAAGTATTTCGCATGAAAATAAAACAATATGGATGCATGAACTTAGTTTAATTTAGAATTGCTTTCACACATTTTATTGCTGTCTCTGCTGGGACCGGCAGCTGATGGGAATTTCCTGCAAACTTTTTTGTCTTTCTTTGTGAAGTCAAACCATACTGTCCTTGACTACCTTGTCATATCAAAATTGTTACTTGTATTCGATTGATTCAAGTCTTTCTTGACATATATTCATTTCTTTTCAAGATTGCTTATTTTTTTTAGATGTCCTTTGCCAGAGACCAGAGACAGACACTACTTACTTTGAATACTGATTGTCAGGATTGTCAGGCATAATTAAACTTTGAATGGAAAAACTAAAATGTGAAATTGTTTGAAACCAAAAAATATATTAGCTAATTATTTGGAACAGGGATTGGAAAAGGTGCAATCTCATCAGCAATTTGCCAGGTTGTTTTCCTGCCTGTCATTTTCACCTTCACCTTTCCTTCCACGCCAGTTACATCTGAGCCCTACCATTGATTTTTTTTTTAGTTTAGGTGCGGCCAGTATGATGGGCCATGGGACAGGGAGGAGGGGTGGGATAGGAGGTCTGGGTGGCAGTGGGAGGAAGTGTGGGATAGGGAGGGGTGGTTGAGGAAGAGGCCGTGGTGATGGCCATGGGCCTGTGACCCCCACAACAGCCCAGCCCACCTACCTAATTTTTTATGCCCCTGATGAAGACCCTTAAGGTCGAAACGCGTTGGGCTCATTATGTTTTTGTTTTGTAAATTTTCCTTTTTTTTGTGTTTAGCTTCTTTTTGTGTATAATAAATAAATTTTTGCTTTTTTGAAATCAGGTGTGCTATCCAGTCCTTTGCATTTGTACATTGTATGGAGACTCTTGTGGGGAGTAACCTTTGGATCAGCACCCTGTAGTGTATTATTAGGGTGTGCGCCTTCTTTTCATACTATGTCACCTACCATGCCCAGTCTGGGCACTCTAGTGCAGCAGCAGCTGCAACCACAGCAACAGCAACCACAACAGCAACCTCAGTACTCAGCATTGGGTCACAGTGGGGCAACTGGTACATGTAGGACTGTGCCAGATTTTTTGCTACAGATTCGAGACCTATACAGTCACAGGAGGAAGTGGTAGACTGGCTTACCCAGGCTATCTCATCTGCAGCAGGCACCAGTGAATTGCAGGAGGTGAGGTCACCTGTCAGCTCAGTGCTGGGGACACCCCATCCCCCTTACTGTTTGATCCTGAGATGGACTTGTCCCAGACACCCAGGATCTTTTTGTTGAGCAGACAGGTATTGGGGTGTATTCCTGTCTGATGAGGAGGAGGAGGGCATGACATAGCCCACCACATCAGTAGTGGATATTAGGAATGGTCCCCTAATGGCAGGGCATCAGGCTGCTGGTGTGGAGTCAGACATCAGCATGCTGGATGTGAGTTTGGATGCCCCATATAGTATAATGCAGGGTCTGGTCTGGGGAGGACTTTGAGGATGACAGGGACAGACCCTAGGTGCCAGCACAGGAGGATAATAGGGGGAACTGTGTGTTCTGATGATGAAAAGCCGGCCCCACAGAGGCATAAAACACCACCAACCACTGCTAGGGCGGACAGGTAACAGGGCAGTACTACACCTGGGTCTATAGCCTCTGGGTGTATGGGTGGGGACCATCCCCAGGCCTCCACACCAGGCAAGTTCAGCAGTGTGGGCATTTTTCACTCACTGACACCTGCTGTGCAGCCCCTGTCCTGACAAATTTCCCTCCCCAAGTTCCTCCGCCGCAAGGCACCTCTATCCCCCAGCCACCCCCAAGAGCAGAGGCTCAATGCCTGCCAACACAATAGAATTCAACCGTGCACATGGTGGAGCGCCTTGTAGAGCAGCACTGGGTGGTCAGCAATGACCTGTTGAAGCACAGTTCTAGGGGTGCTCAGGGGGGCAAATTTGGGGCACTTCAGTGCAGAGCAGTGGCAGCAGATGAAGCAGTTCTGCCAATTACTTGCCCCATTTGAGCAGGCCAATCACTTTGTTAGCAGGGACAATGTGTGTGTTAGTGACATTATACTCCTGGTTTTCCTCTTTAATTGTACATTGGATGGCCTGCTAAAGGAAGCAGACGTGTCTTAGGAGGAGGAGAGACTAGCCTCCTCTCCTCCTCACAGATATACCCTCCTCTCTGCATTGCTGCCTATACTCTGCTCTCATGGGGGGTTGCACCCATTGCAACACTTCGTCAGACAAAAATTCACTGGGACAAACGTTAATTTACTAAAATGCGAAGTTTTGTCCTGCCTGGTGGATGCTGGAGAATTTTCGCAAGCGTTACTTTGGCAATGCGAGCAAATCAAAGCAGAGAAGCGCTAGCATTCATTTCTGCCTATTGCAACTTCGCTAGAGGTCTTGCGCTCAGGCCAATTTGCATAAGGGAAATTTAAAGTTGAATGAACCTCTTTATGTGACATGCTGCATCTAATACATTACATTTACACTGATAACTAAACATGCCAAGAGAACCCTAATAAAGACAATTGAGTTGTTATAATGCCCTACACAAAAGCCCAGTGTAAAATAATGTTCCCATATGTTATAAAATGTATGGGGGAAACTGGTTACGCAAAAAAAAAAAAAAAAGACGCCAGTGTTTTTTGGAGTTAGAAGTTTTTCCACTCAAAATATATGATGTAAGTAACTAAAGATTGAGGAAGTTCTATGCACTCCATTGCACTTCGCCTGGTCTGAGCTGGCGAAGGCAAGCCTGGCGAAAGAGGTAAAGTTCAGTAAAATCCGCATTTTAGTGCCGGGGAGGGGCATTTTAGTGTATTTACAGAGTAACGTCCATTCACCAGTGAGAAAAAGTCGCCTGGTGTTAGAGTGTGAATCACAGCTGGCGTCTATCTCCCTTTCTAGTGAAGTGATGCCTGCTCCCATTAGTAAATCAGCGAAATCCCTGAAATTGGTAATGTGGGCCAGCATTTGCCACTTCGCCCTTTAGTAAATCTCCCCCATAGACTCTTCATCAATAGTTTTGCCTATTTCCCATCTGGCTGCTATCTCTGCTTCTGCTGTTACCACTAGTACTGCTGTTGCATTGCAATTCAAATGTTCTTCTGGTGGGGCCTATAAAGGCTTCTACTGCAGTTACTCATAATACTGCTGCATTTTGGGCAAATGTTTTTCTCGCGAGGGCCTATCAAGGTTCCTACTGTTGTCACTCATAATACTGCTGCATTGTCTGCAAATGTTTTTCTGGTAGGGGCCTATCAAGACTGATAATAATGTTGCTTCTAATACTGCAGCATAGTTGGCACATTTGTTCTGGTGTGAAGTCTGTCAAGGCTTTCTTCTGGTTGAGACCTACCAAGGCTTCTAAAAATGTTACTTCTAATACTGACGTGTAGTTGGCAAATTTCTTATAGTTGGGATCTGTCAAGGATTCTAATAATGTTGCTTCCAATACTGCCGCATTGTTGGCAAATTTCTTCTGGATAAGGCCTACTTCTTCTAATTGTAATTCTAATAATGCTGCATACTGACAAATTTCTTCTGGTTGAGGCCTACCAAGGCTTCTAATAATTTTACTTTTAATACTGGCGCATAGTTGGCAAATTTCTTCTGGTTGGGGTCTGTCAAGGCTTCTAATAATTTTACTTCTAATACTGCCGCATTGTGGGCAAATAATTTTAAGGTTGGGTCCTATCAAGGCTAATGATAATGTTGCTTCTACTACTGCAGCATGGTTCACAAATCTAGTCACACTACCCAAAGTCCTGCTAAGTGCTTCCTCTAAGTGAGAGGTCTGCAAGTACACAAATGAGATCTCTGAAACGAGTGCTGCCAAAAGTCTTGCTGCCTCATCATCATACAAATAACAATATTCTCAAATCTTCAACTAATGCTAGTGTTGTGTTGGGTTACATAGTTACATAGTTAAATTGGGTTGAAAAAAGACAAAGTCCATCAAGTTCAGCCCCTCCAAATGAAAACCCAGCATCCATACACACACTCCTCTCTACTTTTAATTAAATTCTATATACCCATACCTATACTAACTATAGAGCTTAGTATCACAATAGCCTTTGATATTATGTCTGTCCAAAAAATCATCCAAGCAATTCTTAAAGGCATTAACTGAATCAGCCATCACTACATCTCCCGGCAGTGCATTCCACAACCTCACTGTCCTGACTGTGAAGAACCCCCTACGTTGCTTCAAATTAAAGTTCTTTTCTTCTCGTCTAAAGGGGTGGCCTCTGGTACGGTGATCCACTTTATGGGTAAAAAGGTCCCCTGCCATTTGTCTATAATGTCCTCTAATGTACTTGTAAAGTGTAATCATGTCCCCTCGCAAGCGCCTTTTTTCCAAAGAAAACAACCCCAACCTTGACAGTCTACCCTCATAATTTAAGTCTTCCGTCCCTCTAAACAATTTAGTTGCACGTCTCTGCACTCTCTCCAGCTCATTTATATCCCTCTTAAGGACTGGAGTCCAAAAGTGCACTGCATACTCCAGATGAGGCCTTACCAGGGACCTATAAAGAGGCATAATTATGTTTTCATCCCTTGAGTTAATGCCCTTTTTTATGCAAGACAGAACTTTATTTGCTTTAGTAACCACAGAATGACACTGCCCAGAATTAGACAACTTGTTATCTACAAAGACCCCTAGATCCTTCTCAATTAAGGAAACTCCCAACACACTGCCATTTAGTATATAACTTGCATTCAGATTATTTTTGCCAAAGTGCATAACCTTGCATTTATCAACATTGAACCTCATTTTCCAGTTTGCTGCCCAGTTTTCCAGTTTAGACAAATCACTCTGCAAAGTGGCAGCATCCTGCATGGAACCTATAGTTCTGCACAATTTAGTATCATCTGCAAAAATAGAAACAGTACTTTCAATGCCCACCTCCAGGTCATTAATAAACAAGTTGAAAAGCAAGGGACCTAGCACAGAGCCCTGCGGTACTCCACTAACAACATTGGTCCAATTAGAAAATGTTCCATTTACCACCACTCTTTGTAGTCTATCTTTTAGCCAGTTCTCTATCCAGGTACAAATACTATGTTCCAGGCCAACATTCCTTAATTTAACCAGTAACCTTTTGTGTGGCACTGTATCAAATGCTTTAGCAAAGTCTAAGTAAATTGCATTGCACGACGACAAAATATTGGTGCACTTGAAAAGTCAGATTTGCGATAAAAAAAATTTGACACATGACAAAATCGCAGTTCGCATGAAACAAATTTCGCAATTTTTTTGGCATTTCACAAATTTTTCTGGAATTTCACAAATTTTTCAGCGAAAAGTATACTTGTATTGAAGGTTTGCATTATGTGTAAGGTGCAACCAAAAAAAAGCATAATGGATTTGAGTGCTACTCAATTCACTTGTAAATTCATTGAATTAGGTGCACCCGTATCAAACTAGGTGCTTGCACATCAAAATTGGGTATCACCAGTATAAATACCCAATGCCCTGCCCTTACACCTGTAGGAGTGGAAAACTTTTCCAGCGACACAATGGCAGGTCCTGGCAAGCTGACTGAGGAGCAGCTTGGCTTCTTCATTCAATACCTGCACCGTGAGGGGTATGATAACATCCCCCCTGGGACCGGGATATAGTCCCTGCGGCAAAATATTATGGAGAGGCTGCGGTGCAGGATGAGGAGGCGTTTGAGGCCGTGTGTCGTCCAGCGGATCTGGATTGACATAAAGAGGCGGCACTCAGATCTAGTGAATCAGCTAATAGCAGAAGTAGAAGGATGATTTATTTAAACATAATATGTGGAGTTCTCTTCTTAACTACAATAAAGCCAATTGATTCCTGTTTGTTTTGCTGTTTTTGAGCAAACGTGTGTTTAGGTGAATCAGTAACAGTTAACTGTCATATAACTGCAGAGAACATCAAATGGACATTATCTGCTGCAAAAAAACTCAATGGTGCTGCCCCATACCTGCCATCCTTATAGATGTTGGTTTTCCTGTAATTACATGGCACACCTCATACTGTACAATTTGTACTGGACAAATGCAAGTGCTGTATTACTCAAACTGAATTATTTCATTGCCAGCTGAATGGATCCAAGATGATTTGGCTGCAGATGGTGCAGCAGCACCACCCGATGAAGCAGGACCTCCAGCAGCACCACCGCCGCCATCACCTGCTGATCTCTACCTGGCAGAAGAGGAACCTGATCAAGCTCCCCAGCTGCTAGAAGGAGAAGCAGCTGATGCTGCAACACAAACGGTGAATGATCACCACCACTACACTGACCTGCTTTGTGGCCTTGTTCAACAGGTCAGTGAAATGAGGAAGGAGTTGCAGGAGGTGAAAGACATCCTGCTCACATTGAGGGATAACCCTCTTCCTCCTCCAGTGTTATAAAAACAGATTTTTTAAGATGTTGCACTGTTGTGCTATTTTTTATTTTTATATTTAAATAACTTGTTCAAACCTGTATATTTGGAGTTTACTTTTCATTTAACTACTACTCAGATGGTACTGTACTTGAAGTTGTTTGGTTAATTTGACACAACTATGACTATTCTCAATTGGAGTCGTCACATTAAATTACATATTATCTTATATTCCTTACATTTACACACAAATGTATGGTTCGTTCACATAAATATATGGTTCATTCACATAAATATATGGTTTTCTTTTTCATTTTAATGTGGGATACAAACACCAAGATATTATCCGTTCAGATTTATTATTAGTTGTGCCTTTGTTAATAAGCTATTAGTAATATATAAACTATAGATGGTAGATACCATTACCAGTCGACCAGAGCTAATGTAAAAAATCACAGATGTTTTTAAGAAACTGGCAAAATGTGAGCACTTTTTACTTTTGAAAAAATAGGATTTCTCTTACAATCTATGGCATGTGTGTAGTAGTGTACTGAGTGAAACATGCATGTGAATTGGTCTTCCTATTCCTATTCAGCACATTTTGACACAAAGCAAAACATGCCATATTCATTTATCATCAAAGTCTACTAAGCTTGAAAGTAAGGGAAAATGTTTTATTGGTAGCGCCAAAGCTGAAAAAAGGTAACACAAACATAACACCCATAGACACTAATTTGGTTTCAACAAATTGCATTGCACAACGACAAAATAATGGTGCTCGTCAAAACACAGACGCACGTGAAAAGTCAGATTTGCGATAAAAAAATTTTGACACACAACAAAATCGCTGTTCGCATGAAACCAATTTCGCAATTTTTTTGGCGTTTCACAAAATTTTCAGCGAAAGGTAAGAGCTTTACCCATCACTATCAGAGAGTGGTCCATCTTCTAAATAGTTTAAAAATAAATCTGATTTCTTGTATAAGTGCTGCTCTGTGCTTTTCATATCCTTGTGTTTAACATATTGCAGGCAAAGACATAAATATTACAATATATGGCAACCAAAAGGAAAAGCAACAGAAATAGTTTTCAAAAGATTTGGTGATGATCCTGACTTTGTTTATGGTTTGAAATGTTTTCTCCATCCCAGGTAAGGTTCCCATGAACTATAACTAAGAAACAAGGAGATATGTTGCATACATCAGTTAAATACATTAATCCCTGATGGATTAAAAATTGATTATGACTTATATGTGTGTCATTTTGGCTTTGCTCTTCTAATACTGCTGTTCTATTGCATATTACTTAGTATTAATGCCCTTTAATTATATTTAGTCTTGTGAGTTTACAAGCACCTATTATATAAATCTAACAAAAAATGAATGCTTTACAACTACTTATTAATAATAGAGGCACCAAAACTATTCAGTTTAATGGATAACTAAAATAAATGTTCCTTATTTAAATCACTTTGCAAAGTGACAATATCCTGCATACAACCTATTGTTTTGCACAACTGAGTTTCAGCAGCACAGACACAGTGTATACAGCCAAGATTATTTATAAATAAGTTCTCGACCAACAAAGTAGGTCTAGATAGAAAATGTTCCAGGCCAGTATCCCTTTATGAATCAGTAATATTTTGTGATATACTGCATTAATTACTAGATCAGAATCTAAGGAGAAATCTGACTACCATACTGGCATCAGGGCAGAATTTATTGTTCCCATTATGGTTCAGCTAGTAAATGCTTCACTGTTTTTTTTTTTTTCATTTGGATCATAATTTTCTAGTGTTATATGTAAGTGCATGTATACTGGTGTAATGAAAGGCAAGTTTATTGGCAGTTTGTCTTATCCATGACTGTAAATATTGTTAATCCCCTGAAGACATTAATCATAGAGATTATAAATGTAATAAGGACCTTAGACAATAAGACCCACTGAGACAAGAACTGAATTAATGAATAGTGTCAGCATACAGTACATAAATAATGATAATAATTAAAAGTCAAAATGTGAATCCAGTTTTTTTTAAAATATTAATATATATATATATATATATATATATATATATATATATATATATATATATATATATATATATATATATATACACAAAGTAGACAAGAAAAAAGGCAGCACTCGTTGTATCAAAAAGTGAAAAAAGTGTATTTAAGATCAAAATTCATTACATGACCTGTTAGTGGCAGAACATCTCTCCGCCTGCGACGTTTCGGGCCTGCAGCGTGCCCTTTCTCAAGCATAACAGGATAATGTCAGTAATACATACCAAACATTTAAACATCTCAACAGGAAATGACATCAGGCTCATTAGCTATCAGCATTTTTAACCCATTCTCTGCCATCCCTGTTGTTAAATGAAGTCATAAGCAATTCACCTTTGGGAATTCAAAAATCAAATCTAGCACACCTACTTTATGTCATGCTGTTACATTGTATCACAGAAATAAATACAGACCATAGTCCCTATTTAACCCGGATGGTGCCAGTGTCTTCAATCTGTGAATCCACCACACCTCCCTTTGCTTTAATTTTAATTCCCTGTTGCCTCCAAATTTAAGGGGTGGAATTCCCTCCAGAACCATATATTTCAATTGGTCTGCTTCATGGCCAGCCTCAAGAAAATGTTTGGAGACAGGCAGTCTCATGTTTCCCAGATTGATAGAGGATTTGTGTTGAGATATGCGTGACCATCTGTGTGGTTTCCCCAATGTATATGAGACCACATGGACAGGTCAACGCATATATCACATATTTGGACACACAAGTAAAATGTCCTCTCAATGATATCTTTTCACCTGTACTGGGGTGTATAAAAGCTTCTCCTTTAATAACATGTGAACATTGCACACATCCCAAACAGGGATACATCCCTAGTTTTCTCATTCCTAGGAAGGTATCCCTCCGCTTATATTGCGTTTTAACCTCAGACGAAGTAACCATACCACCGATAGTTTTACCCCTTCTGTATGACATAACCGGAGGAGCCACAAATTCTCCTATTTGGGGATATGCTTTACTTAGAATGTGCCAATGTCGGCGTAAGACTTTCCCTATGCTGTCACTGGAATTACTAAATTCAGATACAAACGGGATACGTTTGTTGGCCGAATCCGTATTCTTCCTGCCTGTCTGCTGTGTTCCATTATTAGCAATCTTCTTTTGTGCCGTTTGGAGCACTTTCCCAGGGTATCCCCTATCCGTAAATCTTTTACACATTTATTGACGTTGTCTCGCCCCTTTCTTCTGTGTTGCTGACAATTTTTTTAACCCTCATCAATTGACTAATCGGTATGGAATTTTTTGTGTATGGTGGATGGTTGCTATAGAAATGGAGAATCTGGTTGCGGTCGGTGGGTTTTGTATATACTGATGTCTCTACCCCATTAGTGGAATTCCTATAAACAAGCACATCCAAGAATTGTATCTTCTCAAAATCATAAGACAATGTGAATGAAATGGAAGGATGCATTGTTTGCAGAAAACCGTGAAACCGCGACAGGAACTCAGCGTCACCCCGCCACAGCAAAAAAATATCGTCAATGTAGCGCCACCAGGCAACCGCGTGCCTGGTGTAGTCCACATTGCAATATATATGCTGATCTTCAAGTTTAGCCATAAAGGCATTTGCATATGACGGGGCGACGTTGGACCCCATCTCGGTTCCACGGAGCTGCAAATAAAACTGTTCTTTAAAGGTGAAGTAATTACATCTTAAAATAATGTTCAATGCCTCCAAAAAGAATTGTATATGTTTATCAGTGTAATTTGGCCTTTCCACCAATAGCCATGCACATGCATCAACCCCCTCTCCATGGGGAATTGATGTGTACAAACTGGCCACATCCAATGTGGCCAGTAGTACATCATCCGTAATTTCTGTTTTCAAAGTTTGTAATTTTTCCAGGAAGTGCCCCGTATCTTTGATGTATGAGGGAACTTCCCGGACCAACGGACCTAGGACCTTATCCAACATTATGGCCAAAGGATTGAAAACAGATTCAGTGGAGGAGACTATTGGACGACACGGTGGGCAAACCGGGTCTTTGTGGATTTTAGATTTGGATTTTTTTTTTGGGTTTTGTACTGCTAAGTACTTCTTTGAATTAGATGTAATTACTCCATCATCAAACATTCTATTCAATAAACATTGAATCTTTCTCTGAATGGATGTTAAAGGGTCACATTGTAACATTTCATAAACATCTTTATCAGATAGCTGTTTCTCTAACTCAGAGACATAATAGTTAGTGTCTAATATAACTATGGCGCCCCCTTTATCAGAGGGTTTCACAGTTATGTCAGTTCTCTGGCCCAATCCAACCAGTGCCTGCCTCTGTTCTTTAGTAATATTAGACATAGTCCTATACCCACCAGTACCTGTAAAGTCCAATTCTCTGATATCCTTCTGGATGTTTTTAATATACATCTCTACTGCCGGATAAGTAGTCGGAGGAACATATTGACTCTTATTGTATAACCCCCAGATTCCAATATCAAGGGCATCCGTAGAACCTGCAACAATATCATCTTTATTAGGGTTAACAAAAAAATGTACTTTTAATCTCAAAGCTCGAAAAAAGCGATACAAGTCAATGACCAATTGGAATTGATCAGGGCTAGTGTCAGGACAAAAGTTCAATCCCATTGCTAATAGGGATGTAGCGAACTGTTCGCCGGCAAACTAGTTCGCGCGAACTTCGACTGTTCGCGTCCGCCGAATGTTCGCGAACGTCGCGCGACGTTCGCCAATACGAGTTCGCGTTCGATTCGAACAAAAATCGTTCGACCATTCGACCATTCGATTCCTTCGACCGCTAAAATCGAAGGATTTTCGTTCGAATTGAACGATCGAAGCCATTCGATCGAATCGATCGAATGGCTTCGATCGTTCGATTCGAACGAAAATCCTTCGATCGAACGATTAAAATCCTTCGATCGTTCGAATCTAACGATTTTGCGGATGTTCGAAGTTCGCGAACTGTTCGCGAACTGTTCGCATTTTTGCCGGTGTTCGCGAACGGCGTTCGCGAACACATAAACGGCAGTTCGCTACATCCCTAATTGCTAATATGGATTCTTCAACAGCGAACAGATTTTTGCCCGAGATGTTATGAATTATTTGCCGATTATTTTCTTGGCACATCCCCTTTGTGGACGTTTTAGCAGACCTCCTGTGTCTGGCACCACCTCTGCGGATCTCCCCTCTCCTGTGTTGTTTCCTGGGGTTCTGGACAAAAAATGTGAGGTGGAGGGTATATTGGATCCATTGGACTCACTTCGGGGTATCCCATGTTCCTGGTTGGGACGTTGTGAGGAACTTACCTGGTGGTCTAGTGGGGGGACGGCAAGGACGCTTGCCGCCCCCTCGGTGGGGACGCCTGCCGCAATGAACGGCTTCAGTTAGGCCGCAGGCGCCGGCATCTTAGGCTCTTTGGTAAATTAAAGGCGTAGGCGCGCTTACGTAGTGACGTCAGCGCGCAGTGGCGTGAAATTCAAACACTATTTAAAGCCCATTAGGGCTGTGGGACCTTGCCCGTGATAGGATTTTGTTCCTGGTGCTTCTGTGCCTTGTGCTAAATTCTGAAACCTGTTTGATTCCTGTTTTTGACCCCTGCCTGGCTATTTGACTACTCTGACTTCTGGATTCTGACCCTTGCCTGATTACTGACTACCGCCTCTGATTAACCCTCTGATTGACTCCCTGGTTTGACCCTTGCCTGTCTGATAACGTTTATTCTCTGCCTGCCTTGACCCGTCCTGATCTGACTACTCCTTTGCCTAAACGCCTTGTACTGCGATCTTCTGTCCAAAGACTTTGCTTTACTGTCGTGCCCCTCTGCCTATCCAGAACCCTCATCTTGCACCTCTCGTTTAAGTCCAGGTGGCATCCAATTAACCGAGGGCTCCTCCCGAGGCCCAAAGGCGGTCACACTACTGGTGAAGCACGAGCCGAGACCAGGGTGCCTGGTGTTTGTTCTGGTGTTGGGTGCCGACCGTGACAGACGTTGTTTTTCAGGGCGCCCCCTATGGAAGTTTGCCTTTCTCCCATGGGCCTCCCAATTATACACCCAACCTTTTTGGTAGTCTTGGGAATCCCTATCAAATTTGGATCGCTTTTGTCTCTCCCCTTCTTTGCGGTAACAATCCAGTTTCAAAGCCAATTGCTCCTGAAATACTGGAGCATCATCCTCCACATTGCCCCCTTGCATTTCCTCCTTAAGTTGGGAAATCTCTGATTGTACTGCAGAGAGCTCCTTCTTAATGTGTTCAAGGGTTAGAACCATTATGTCTGTAGAGCATTTGTTAAGAATTTGTGCAAAGTGATTACAGTACTCAGCATTATTTCCAAACAGTGTAGGACGTAGACTTACCCTCAAGCCACGTGGTATCCACTGTTTCCTATGATATTCTGCCAGTGTTAATCCGTGCAGCTCAAGGTCAACCGAGCGTTTCTGTAAAGTCTCTAGCTGTTTGCGTTTTTGACTCACGTTTGGCTGATGTAAAAAATCGGTTGGTCCCACGAAGCTGGAAACGATCGCATCCGCTTCCGCATCTGTATATGCAAACGTTCCGCGTTGCGTTCCAGCTTGCGTTCCATTCCCTCCTAACATCTCGCGAGGGTTCGATATCAGTTGCGGTGCACGCTAATAACGGATAATACACAAAAGACAAGTATTTAGCAGCACTCACTGTATGCTCAGCTTAACAAGTGTGGTTGGTGCAGCGCCTTTGGGGAAACTTCTGTGGGCTTCCCATGCATATACAAAGTAGACAAGAAAAAAGGCAGCACTCGTTGTATCAAAAAGTGAAAAAAGTATATTTAAGATCAAAATTCATTACATGACCTGTTAGTGGCAGAACATCTCTCCGCCTGCGACGTTTTGGGCCTGCAGCGTGCCCTTTCTCAAGCATAACAGGATAATGTCAGTAATACATGCCAAACATTTAAACATCTCAACAGGAAATGACATAAGGCTCATTAGCTATCAGCATTTTTAACCCATTCTCTGCCATCCCTGTTGTTAAATGAAGTCATAAGCAATTCACCTGAGAAAGGCTCTAGTATTAGAGCCGAAACGTCGTAATAAATTTTTTTTCTTTTTTTCTCTTTACAAGCCCTGTGAGTGCGGTTTTTTCAAGACCATTTTGTACATACTATCTGTAACCTGCACCCAGGCAGTCAGCCTTGATTGTATGAGTGCTCCAGCCTGATGAGAATATATATATATATATATATATATATATATATATATATATATATACATATATCAAACAAGGGAAAGTTGTGCTCACCACTATTTTTTAAAACCATTAGGCGGGGGTGCAATGAGGGTGTGACCACAAAATACATATAGTCAAACACAAGAGTCCTCTGCACTCAACCCATTATCAATATATTTAAGACAGTGACATTTTGTGCATACTGCTACTAAAAAATGCCTTACCCTTTAAACAAAACAGGGATTGTTTGTCCATATATTGCAATATATTTAAGCTGGCCAACTACGTCAAAGTCATCCCATATCTGGCCAGTCCTACGCTCAATTTTATCTGATTCATTAAGAATTCTATTGCTTCATTATACATTTTACAAAGGGACTAGGTTTTACCTGCAACTTACTTGCTGCTTTCAAAGTAAACCTCCATACTTGGCTGCCCTTTTATTAGACACCAGTGGGATCACCTGACTATAGCTGGGAAGGGTGGGAGCTACAACATGGAGCTGGTCACTGCTCCTGTATAACTAAAATTGAGCGTAGGACTGGCCAGATATGGGATGACTTTGACGTAGTTGGCCAGCTTAAATATATTGCAATATATGGACAAACAATCCCTGTTTTGTTTAAAGGGTAAGGCATTTTTTAGTAGCAGTATGCACAAAATGTCGCTGTCTTAAATATATTGATAATGGGTTGAGTGCAGAGGACTCTTGTGTTTGTATATATATATATATATATATATATATATATATATATATATATATATATATATATATATATATATATATATATATATATATATTAAACACCACACCAATCTATTACCCATAGTAAATGGGGTGCTTGGTGGAGTAAGGGGCAAATTTACCAAGGGTCGAATTTCGAAGTGAAAAAAACTTTGAAATTCAAGCATCGAATAGGCTAGTCTGACATTGGAAGTCAAAGTCGAAGGATTTAAGATCGTATGATCGTACTACGATCGTAAGATCGTACTTCGAATGGAACAATTCGACCGATTTAAGTGTCGAAGTCAAAGAGACAGTACTTCGATTTACAAATGGTCGAAAAGTCGAAGCATTTTTACTTCGAATCGAAGTCGAATTTGGCCTATTCGTACCCAAAAATTACTTCGAAATTCAAAGTTTTTGAATTCGAAAATTCACTTCAAACCTTAGTAAATGTGCCCCTGAACATTGATAGTATCCATCAATAATGACCCCTCCCTTTAAAAGCCCAGTAATATTAGAAAAAATGCAAACAAGTTCTCTTTACTTCCCCTTTGCATACAGCAGGAAAGAACTTGGCCCCTACACTGGTAACTAATGCAGTTATATTATAATTAACAGTTAGATAAATAGTAAAGTTGGTTTAGAAATTGGATATTCATATACTAATACAGGTATGGGATCCATTATCCGGAAACCCGTTATCCAGAAAGTTCCGAATTACGGAAAGGCTGTCTCCAATAGACTCCATTATAATCAAATAATCCAAAATCTTAAAAATTATTTCCTTTTTCTCTTTAGTAAGAAAACAGTTGCTTGTACTTGATCCCAACTAAGCTATAATTAATCCTTATTGGAAGTAAAACCAGCCTATTGGGTTTATTTAATGTTTACATGATTTTCTAGTAGTCCTAAGGTGTGAAGATCCAAATTACAGAAAGACCCGTTATCCGGAAAGCCCCAGGTCCCGATAATTCTGGATAATAGGTCTAATACCTGTATTAAAAAATCAAGTATTTTGGTGGCACTTTCATTTCAGATCATACAGAGTATGATGATATGACAGTGATTTACTTATCCATTTTCTGTTCTTGACAGTTTTGTACAAGAAAAATATCACGTCCATTGGCATTACATGAAAAGTGAGCATGAATTGATCTAATATAGACAGTAGTCGCTGGAAGGTAACCTTCTAAACACTGACAATGCCTCTAACTTTGCTACTGAAAACAATCTTGTTTGTGTCCATCTCATTCGCTAAATACAAACAGATTCGAAATGATTTTCTATAGCTAGTGCCATGTTATGGACTTAGTGGGGCAGGTGCAGAATAACCAGTTTGCTAACCATTAATTGATTAAAATTCATGTTTGGCTTTAGAACACCTTAACCTTTAAACAAATTGTATTTCAGACATTGGATAGATCTCTTACTTGTACTGTAAGTACATTCTCCATTATGAACATTCACCAGACTTTGGATCAGGTATAGAATCTTTATTTCAATCAAATTACTGTAAGGATACCCACCTTTTTTAAAAAAGAAAATAAACGGGAAAAAAGACATAATTGCCTGGATATGTTTAAAAATAACACAGTCTCCATTAAAGAGCAGCCAAAGATTGACAGTGCCCAAACTACAGTAATTCAAGATGATTTTTTATTTTTAAGCAAGTCATACCTTCAAGGCAAGGACATTTGCAAACGCCTGAGTTGCTGATGTATAATAATTCCCAAAGGACCAAATTGTTGATCTTCACTCAGAACCTTATCTCTAGGAGAAATATTCTGCAGATGTCCCCTTTTTGTTGTTTTTTTTTTTTTGCTACCCCATATTTTTGAGGCCAAGAAGGGACACCTGAATTCAGTGAAAGGGCGAACTTCCGAGTAATTGATTTGTCTATTGGTACTCAACTAACCCAGTAAAATTACTTTTTTTATAATGTGAACTCTTGACATAAAATCAATGACATAAATAATGTATAAAATACATTCTTTATAACTCAAGGCAAAAAACAAGCATTGGCATTAACACAAAACACTGTAGAATAGGTTCTTGTGATATTCATAAAAGATATTCAATTCCTCTACAAAGGATATGTCATGGTAAGAAAACAAGAAAGACAAATACAGCCTTATACAACAAACAATAAATTAATTAAATGTACACTGATAACACGAACAGCTCAAAGATATAGGGGTCATTTGTAGTAAAATACAAAGAGGTGCTGATATATGTTTATAACAGTAGTTTACCAGCCTGGACCTGATGAAATTAGATTTGGTGAAATTAGATTTGGTTAAAATAAGCATTAGCTCTTTTGATAAAATTGGAAAATGTTAAAATTTTGCATTGACTTATTTTTTCCCAGAGAAAAGATGCAAATGTGCACCAGTCTAAAGTTAAGCTGCTGAAACCTTTTTTTTGCACTCACCTTTTAGTAAAATAAAATATTTCCACTCTAGGAATCTAAAAAAGACAGAATAGCAAGAACAGATGTACTGTATGCTCCAATAAGACAATCAAGTGCAGTAGTTGTACTCCAATGAAGGTACTGTATTGTGGTGAACTTCCCCAAATGGCACCCACCTGACTGTAGGAACTCAGAAATGCTCCCATTGAAAAGCCACTTAAATGGCAACTGTCACCTAAAAAATGTTTCCTCCTCCAGAGGTGCAGGCTTATAGAGTCTGTATTTTGGTGTGGGGGATAGAATAGTGTTTTTTAAAAGAATACTGCTGTAACACCTATTTGGGCCGCATAGCACACAAATAGTTAAAACTGTCCAGCTAGCAGTAGAAGCATGGGTTACATGCGACTTCACACAACAGGGTCAGGGCCTTCGCCAAGTGGAAGTGTTCCCTCTATGGTGTAGTGCAACTACATCCCCCAGGCTACTGTGCATACAACAAACAAATTGGGCGCCAGGAGGTTCTTGCAGTAAAACAGAAACGGTTTATTACTATGCACAAGGCAAGTGACCAAGTGAGTTTCGTACTCACGCAGGAGCTGAGGCAATAGCACATTTCGCACAAAGAGCTGCAGGCATTAGGCATTTCTCGCAGAGGAAAGATCTCCATTAGGCATTTGCAGTATTACACACATTCCCTCCTGGAAGTTGTCAGGCAAGCAGCTTCTACCCTACAGTCCCTCTTCACTGAGGTCCCTGACTGGAGGCAACACACAAAGCCTCTGGGAAGCTACTCCCTTACTGCAAATCCTCGTTGGAGCTTCAGCTGCTCTTTCTCTCTCACCTCTCTGCCTTTCTCTCCTAGAGAGACTATGACAAGTCTGCCCTAGTGTACCGTATATACTCGCGTATAAGCCGAGTTTTTCAGCACCCAAAATGTGCTGAAAAACTCTACCTCGGCTTATACGCGGGTCAGCTAAAAAGGTTGACGCTTACTCTGTGTGTGTAGTGACGCCTCCGTGCTGCTGTACTTCTCCCCGCTCGTGGCTTCCTCAGCCCCTCCCCTCTAAGCTCTCATCATACAGTGCTCCTCAGCCCTTCCCCTTTTTGCAATGTGTGCGCATTACCGTATTGCGCGCAGGAGCGCACAATAGTTTAGAGGAGGAGCGATCGAGACGGGATGAGGTGCGCGCTCACTCTGTGATACGAGCACGCACCTGTACAGGAAGTCTCTGACGCTGCCCTGGGACGCTGAAGCCTCGTAATAGGGGGAAAGGAGGAGGACATTCCGTTTGTAACTAATAACAAAAAAGAGAAGCCGATGGCGGAGCTCACCCCACTCCTTGCGCTCTCCCACGTCCTCCGCAGCTATCGCGGTATCTCGGCAACACTCAGCCGAGCATTTACATTCAAACGACCAAATTTCCGCTAGCAGCGCTGGAAAACGTATCCACGGGAGACGGTAGGGATAATATCAATATCTGGCTTTATTTAAACATACACAGTGGTATAATAGCAGTGGGAGTGCTAAAAACTAACGCGTTTCGTGCCCCACACACTGGGCACTTCTTCAGAGTTCAACAGAAGTGACGTAAAAGTTCAAATAAATAGCTGTGTTCACACGTGTTGCATATTAATCAATTCATTAGTATACATAGTGCCTGTGCATATCGTTTCACCTTTAAATTATGTAAAGCTAAATTATATGTTATACAATCACACCATATATGTGCTTCATTTCATAAATATTTAACGGATAAAAAGTGGGATAATTATAATTCATACTATTAGTGTATATTAAAAATATATAATTTGATAGTGACAATCAATTTTTTAGAAAAACAGGATGAATTACACCATTTTTAAAAAGTGATTATATAATTCATAAAATTATTATCAACATCATCATATTTTTAAAAGAACTACACTTATTACTCTGTATACATTGGGTACATATTGTCAAATTATCCCAAAGATATGCACTTCTTGTCTTTTCAACACGTAAGTTAAAAACTTCTATCAAAAATGTAACTTGGCTCAGTTAATACATATTTCAACCATTTTGTTATTTTAACCAATCGTTAAAATATGTTGTTGTTTGATTTTATATAATTACTTACTATTGTTATAAATTTATTCACAGGTGCATATATATATGTCTCTCCCCAGACTATATCTTCATTCATGATTTATTTGTTTTTATTTTTTATATTTTTTTATATATTTTTTTATATTTATTTTTATTTTTATTCTCATCATTGTTATTATTTGTTGTGTTAATGATTTACCTCAGTCTATATAATATTTGATGTCACACTCTTTATTTAAACCTTGTGGTATAACTGTCTCCAGTGTAAACATCCATTTAATTTCCCTTTTTGACAGTACTTTATCAAAATCTCCTTTTCTCTTCCCCATTCTCACATTCTCTATAACCTGGAAAGAGACAAAATTTACATTAGCTTCATGTTCATCCATTAATGGATGCGCACCCTTAAACATGCGCACCCTTAAACATGGCAACCAGCACTGGTGAATAAAAGACCACATTCAGCACTGTGAGTGACATGGACAAACTGGTCAATTTGTAGGACCGGAGCAGAAAGAGGTGCAGGGGAAAAGAAGAGGAGCAGTAGAGAGTGATTCATTAAAAGAGGTGATCACAGTGCAAACCTATAAGGCTACTGTGTAACAAGCCATAGTAGACTTACTAGAGTTGAAAAGTATTGAAGCAAAGCTGAAGCTTTATACCCATTGACACACTTGGGGGCCGATTCACGAAGGGTCGAATTTCGAAGTTAAAATTACTTCGAAATTCGACCCTCGAATTGAAATCCTTCGACTTCGAATATCGAAGTCGAAGGATTTAGCGCTAATCGTTCGATCGAACGATCGAAGGATTTTTCGTTCGATCGAACGATTAAATCCTTCGAATCGAACGATTCGAAGGATTTTAATCAAACGATCGAAGGAAAATCCTTCGATCAAAAAAAGGTTAGCAAGCCTATGGGGACCTTCCCCATAGGCTAACATTGACTTCGGTAGCTTTTATCTGCCGAAGTAGGGGGTCGAAGTTTTTTTTAAAGGGCAAGTACTTCGACTATCGAATGGTCGAATAGTCGAACGATTTTTACTTCGAATCGTTCGATTTCGTTCGACTTCGATCGAATTCGAACGAATTTAACCAATTCGATGGTCGAAGTACCCAAAAAAAACTTCGAAATTCGAATTTTTTTTCATTCGAACCCTTCACTCGAGCTGAGTGAATCGGCCCCTTGATGTATTCCAATTAACATTTGTTATTACGTTCATAAGGAGATTGAAGCTGAAAATGTTTTTCATGGATAAAAATAGGTTCACTAAGCAATCTGCACAAAAGCAACATATTAAAAAAAAATCACAGTAAATATATGCCATATACAGTGTGTTTTAACATGCCAGATACCTAATAAAATGTTTTCTTTTTCCCCTTGTACTTCTCAAAAAGCCTGAATGAACAGACAGGGGTGTAATTTTAAGTGCCTGGGTCCCCCAGCAAAAATATTTTTCCAGACACATAATTGCGGGTGACCCGCAACAGGACCAAAACTGTGGGTCACCTGCAATCCCCCCACTGCGCATACTCACAGGTCACTACCAGGGGAGCAAACCCCCACTGGGCCCCCTGAACCCCCCTCCCACAGCTGCAGTATCTGCTTCCTCTGTTGTTATACCTCTGTGCACAGATATGGGTTAAACCTGCTTCTAAAAACATCCAAAGAAGATCCTTATCAGACTGTGTACAACACAGTGTTCTACATTGTGGGCACTGCATAATTCAAATTATTTTAGTGCTATTCTGGCACCTGGAGTTTTCCTGACTCTGAAGAATGGAGGGGACAAGTGGTGATATAATCAGTAGTTCTTCTAGATATATAGGGTCTTGATTATTTAAAGATTTAAAAAGCAAGAGCAAGGCCAGTTGTACAGAGAATCCTCTATTTAACTGGAAGGCAGTGTAGGGAACATAGAATTGTTGTTATGAAACATTGGGGTTGATGGGTGAGTATCCTGGCTGCTGCATTTTAAACCATCTATAATCGGTGCAGTTGTTTTTCTGAAGATCATAATACATGACTGTCATGGCCGGCACCCGATACCAGAACAAATGCCAAGCACCCTGGTCTCGGCTCGGCTTCACCAGTAGTGTGACCACCGTTGGGCTTCGGGAGGAGCCCTCAGCTTACTTGGGTGCCACCAGGACTTAACGAGGGGTGCAAGGCGAGATGTTCTGGCTGGCGAAGGGGCACGGCTGTTAGCAGAGTCTTTTGGGCCGAAGGTCATGGTACAAATGGAGCAGGCAAGAGAATCGTCAGACAGGCAAGGTCGAGGCAGGCAGATATCAAGACTTGTCAGGCAGGCAAGGGTCAAACCGGGTTGTCAATCAAGGGGTTAAGCAGGAAGAGTTGTTGTAGGCAGGCGAGGGTCAGGATACAGAATGCAGAAGAGTCAGGAACAGGCTGGGTCAAACACGGGTAATCAAACGGACTAGATACAGAACAGATCAGACGCACAAGGCTCAGGAACCACTAGAAACAAGTTCTATCACGGGCACTGGCTGGGAAACTGAATGGGCCTTAAATAGGTTCAAATTTCGCGCCAAACAGGCGTCAGAAACGTGCTGGCACAAATGCGCCAGCGTTCCTGCGCCTTTAAGAGGCGTGCAGGCGCGCAGGCAGCCCGCGCGCGCCCTAGATTCCAAGATGGTGCCAGCGCCGGCTCGAGGACCATGCGGCGGGCGTCCCCGCCGCATCGGTAAGACCCTTACAATGACACTGCAGTAATCCAGTCTTGAGGATATAAAAACATGGATTCAATTTGACATATTCTCCACTGGAATAAGCTATTGTCAGTACAGTAAAACTCTTGAAAGAAATAACATCTTGAGGCATAATAGTTTTCTTTCACTGAGTACTATTAATGGATTTACAGGACCACTCGCTCCTCATTGTTCTATAAACTGCATCAGAGGAAGTACTCTTCAGTGGATATTGTGTTTTTCTTAATGGATACTGGAAGGTCAATCTCAAATTACAGTGTGAGGGACTATATATACAGTAAATATACATTCCACAAATGTATTCATGCCTCATCCTTTTGCACCATATTTGTATGTCAGCTGGATGTACAATATTGTGTCATTTTTAAATATTTGGTGTGAACACATTGTAAATTCCCTCTTGCGTTATTTTAATGATAAAGCTAGCTATTTTTTCAGTTACTGGCCATAATCTTAAAGTGGCCATACATGGGCCGATAAAGTCGGCAGCTTATTGGACCGTGTATGGGGCCCTCTGACGGGCTTCTCCTAATGATATCTGGATGAAAGTCGGCCAGATATCGATCAGACAGGACTAAAAATTTCTTCGGATTGAGGCCGAATCTGTTCGTTGATGGGGTCCCGCGATCCGACCACCGGTTACCCTTCGTTATGGTCCTATCGTTGGACCCTAGTCAATGTGGGCATTTCGCGGAAAGATCAGCTTATTTGGCGCCATCGACAAATGAGTGGATCTCTCAGTGTATGGCCACCTTTAGGGTCAGATTGATCAAAGTGTGAAATTAGAGCTCTTAATTCGTTCCAATGGGAAATATGAGTTCATAATTATATAAATGCACCTCTTAAAATTCCATAGGATGTAGGGTGCCAAAGGGACTAGCAGAGGAGTGTTTAGCTCTCTCAAGATGACAACTGATCCTGTAGTCACACAGACGAGGCAAAGGGGTATATTTATATTTATATTAGGTGAAGTTAGAGATCACCATAGTCCACTAGAGTAAAATTCCGCCACTCAATTCATTTCTATGGGATTTTGAATGATTTATCTTTCCTTTCTAGAGGACTCTAACTTCACTCTTTGATTAATATACCACAAAGAGTGCGGCAACACAGAACAGGTTGGGTGGATGTTGGGCTCTGATGGAAATCGAGCATTGGACTTCCAGGTTTCTGGCTTGATGCCTTAACCATTGGGCCAGATGAGCAGCCAGCAGGGTTGCTCACTATCTCACATATCATCATGAGACAAGAAGGAAATTTGGTTGGGTAGGATAGTTGGTATGTTGGACACTTTACCTTTTCCTTTGAGCATGGTCCCCAAAAAAGAACTGGGAAAGTTCAGTTTAATACACCACCTTTCCTTCCCTAAAGGTGATTGGCTGAGCAATTGCTTTGGTTAGTCAGGCAGAGGCGCACTCCTTGCTAAGGTAGATATTGAATCAGTCTTCCGACTCCTCCCAGTGCACAAAGATCGCTTCCATCCATTAGGCTGTGCTTTTGAAGGCCTTTATTACTATGACTACTACGTGCTTTCCTATGGGATGCTCTATCTCCTGTTATTATTTTGAAGTTTTCAGTTGTTTTCTGGAGTGGGCTGTAAGCAGTGAGTCATTCTGTTACCCACTACTTGGATGCTTTTTTGTTTGTTGGCCCAGCGAACAGCCCTATTTGCCCTGATCTGCTTTCCACCTTCTGTTTTTTCACCAAAAAATTTGGTGTCCCTCTCACTGAAGAAAAAACTGAAGGCTCTATGGTAGCTTTAACCGTTACCGATAACGAGATTAACACCATCAAGATGGAGTTCCATTTTCCTGGTTATAAAAGGTTACTGTCCTTAGTAGAGCAGGTCAAAAGTGCTTTCAAGGTCACCTTTTAGGCTTACTGGTCTTGGCCTGCGTCGGAATTGTCGCTGACGTAAATTTTGACACCCTCAAATTGATGCCAGCATCATAATTCGGGTTTCGTGATTTTTTCCTTGTTTCGCGAATTTCCTTTGAAAATCACGAAACGAGAGAAAAATTAATGAAACACAAATTTCGTGCCGAAGTGAAATGGGGCAAATTTGCCCTTCACTACATATAACATAGCAATGATGACACAAGTATTCCCTTGTATTTAACACAGTGCCTTAACACAGTGCCACAATACATTTATGTATAGCTGTCCTATAACTACTTTAAGGGGAATAAATTAACAAGCAATGTTTGCATTATTTTCTTACAAATAAAAAAAAACACTTTAATCTGTCCATTGAGCATATCTGTAATTAATTCATATGAGTGGGAGCAATTTTCACAAAAAAGGAGTGGGCGAGAGGTAAACCACTGACCAGCCTGAAGAAAGGCAATGTTATTTTTAGTCTGAAAGTGTCTCTATGGGAATCTCGTAACCCTTGTCAGTAAGACCATTAATCCAATAGGAGAGCTGTTTAGCCTTTTGTTCAGCCCCATGAGTTCTTGTAATGTAAAAAAAAAAATGAATGTATTACGTTCTATTCTTTCTCAACTCACCTCCCAGAGTAATGAAACACATACATGTAAAATAAATGTATTTGGTTTTTGGTCTCTTAGTACTTTGTAAGCTCCACATTTGTAATATTCCATATCCTCCTAATATGTTAATCTTACAGAAGGGTGAATGTTGGTCATGTCTTTACTATGATAAGACCTTAATGCACAAACAAATAGAAACAAAGGCACACTCACTACAATGCTTCTGCAAAAAATTCAAATCCTTTTCATTTTTATTTTAAGTGAGATCCCAGCAAACTTTTTGGGGCAAGCCCCTTCTTGCCTTAACTGAGTGATTACTTCTGTTTTGTAACTTACTCTTCTTGAACACCTGCAGCTTCATGTGCATTGTATTACTAGACTAGACTTCACCAGATGCTCAGCCGAATATGGACCTAATCGATCAAAAACGGACCTATTCGAACAAAAAAAAACTTTGACTTAATTTCTAATGGTCTTTTTAAATTCGAACTTTGTAGTTTTTTCAGTTTAAAAAATGACCCTTGATAAATATGCCCCTATGTGTTATAGAAAAAGATGTTTGTTTTGTTTTTGACAAATTTCCATATACTTTTTGTCCAAAAAGAACCATTTTTTTTAAAACCATATTTGCTGATTATTTACAGTTTTAACTATTATTTGCATACTTGTTTTTTTATGAAGGAGATCTAGGGCTGCCATATTGTTTGACATTTTTTTTTTACAGGTATGTGACCTGTTATCCAGAATGCTCGGAATCTGGGGGGTTTCTGGATAACAGATATTTCCGTAATTTGGTACTTCATATAATGTCTACTGAAAAATCATGTAAAAATTAATTAAACCCAAAAGGAATGACTGCCTCCAATAAGGATTAATTATACAGTATTGTATCAAGTACAAGGTACTGTTTTATTATTGCAGAGAAAAGAAAATCTTTTTAAATTTTTTTAATAAAATCAAGTCTATTGGATGTTTGTGTGTGTATATATACATATATATATATATATATATATATATATATATATATATATATACATTTTTAATTCTCTATCACCCCCTCTTTTCAAAGGAGGTACTGTTTCCAACACCATAAATTTAAGTTGGTCTGCAGTATGTCCTTTTTCTAGGAAATGATTGGATACAGGCAAGGACATATTACCAATTGATGCTGGAACGATGTTGAGAGATACGTGATTTGACCATCTGTGTGGCCTCCCCTATATAGATGAGACCACATGGACATATCAACACACATATATATATATATATATATATATATATATATATATATATATAATCCAATCAAGAAAAACCAGCACCAAGGGTCTTTGAATATGCAAAAAAGTTGTATTCAAAACATATGTATCACCGACGTTTCGGTCCCTATTGGGACCTTTTTGAAAAAGAAAGAGAAGGAAGATTTGTCTGCTTATCTTGTGCAGCTGAGACTGCTAGTAAGCCGCGGTGCAATTACAGACGATGAAATGGATTCTCTGAGAATTCGCCAATTGAAAAGAGGGACCCTGAATAGTGACCCTGTTGCCCTGACAATTAGAACGCACTACCAGTACAAGTCTTACGTATTTACCTGCTATGTGGAAGCTGCTGCTAACTTCCAAAGGGAAAGACACTTTTGGGAAATTGTAGCGCTACCTGGGGAATAAGAGCTCTGGGGAAGGGACATTTCATTTGAACTGTGTGGGTATTAACCTCTTCTAGACTTGGGACTTTAATATTTAACAAGGACTGTGTTGAAGCAAAATAGTGATTTAAGAAGTGTCACACATGTCCCCAGTGCAGGAGTGAATGGTGTATTAGTTGCCCAAGTGTTTACTACAGTTTATATAAAGTTTATATTTGTTCATTTGCAAACTGTGTGTTTTATTATTCCTAGTGGAACCCCCTGAGGTGTGTTCCTCAGTGTTCACTAGGTGGAGACACTGTGCAGTACATCCCAGTTCCCAGTAATTTTCATATGCAAAAGATATATATATATATATATATATATATATATATATATATATATATATATATATAACTTTTTATTTAAATTTGGGTTACATTGGTAAAGAGCAAAAAGGAAAAATGTTTCCTTATTGTGTAGATTGATTGCACACACATGGTAAATAGACAGATAATATTTAGAAAAACAATGTGATTGGAAGAGAAAGCAACGTACAGGAGTGAGCCCATAAAGACACTGTAGAGAAGAAGTCTAACAAGACTGGAGTAATGAAAGGAGACAGTGCTGTAGTGAAGGAAGATTAAAGAAGCTGATGTTGTACAGTAAATCAAAGGGAAATAGCAAATAGAGCAGGGTAAAGTAAATAGTAAATATTATTGTGAAATAATATTAAATATAAGAAAGGAATAGACACATGATTTGCTGGTAATTTGCACTGCAAACATGTTTTTTTACATAATTCTACTTAAATAACCTGTGTTGTGTCATTATAATTTGCAGAGTGCTGTTCTAACATTCCTGATTATAATTTGCAGAGTCTATGATAGTCAGGCTATGCTAGTCCTTTAATGCAGGTCGGGTGTTGTTTTGCCACCTCACATTCCAGTTGCTTGTTAAATTCACTGTGGTTAATGGTCATATGGGAAAGAAATGTTGTATTATTAGACATTATAACAGTGATCTTGCAGTTTTTTAAGGGTATCTGTTTTTAGCAAAATTCCAAACGCCTCTTAAACAAACAATTCAGCATTATTGCATGGGAGTGCAAATGTAATGATGTTGAACTCATAAATCAAAGCAATTGTTGGATGCCGCTTGTAGAATTTATGAGCAAAAGGCCTAAACCTGTTAATTTGAGTATAGAATATCACTTGCATAATAGCTAAACAACTTCTGACCAACCACTCTTAGTATACTCTACATTGCACATTAAGCCACTTATGTACAACGTAATATAATGCAGAATGCATATGGTTATTTTGAGAATGAGGAGTCTTGGTAGTTCATGATATGATGCTTTGTAAACTTATGTGAGGGATAGTTTTTACTGCCTTTTTAAGTGCAATTGTATTAACTACAGAAAGTTTTATTAGGTGACAGTTGTGACCAAGGGAATAACTAATTAACTTTAAGAAAACCTGATGCTCATTTATGTGGTGATACAGTTATGCATATACGTAGCATGGACTATGTTAGCATTATTGATGATGTATTCTAACAGTAACAACATTTCACAGATCTCTACATTGGAAGTTTATTAGTTACAAACTGCCAATGAATCTTGCCATTAAATATGTGTATTGAATAAACCATGCTGCAACTTCATAATAAACAAGTAATTTCATGAACAGTAGTGATGGGCAAATTTATTCACCAGGTGTGAATTTGCCGCGAATTTGCCTGTTTAGCCTCTGTAAATTTGCCTTGTCATGATTTTGATGCCAGCGTCAAAGTTTTTACAATGCCTGTGACGGTTCCGATGCAGGCACCAATTTAGATGACGGTGACGATAAACCGGCGCCTATTGACTTTAATGGGCGCCGGCATCAACTTTGACGCCAGCGAATTGTCGCCGACGTCAAAATCGCCCATCACAGAGAACAGCTATTTAATTACATTGTACTTGAAAAAAGTATGTTATAAAATCTACTCATAACAAGTTTTTAAATAGTTCTTGGATTATTTGCCTATCAATTCTACCTCTTTTCAGTTGCCATTTTATCATGTTTATGGGGTCAATGACCCCCCAAACAAAACCCTGTTGTCCTTTGAGGCTACAATTGCTCTCTGTTGATTTCTATTCAAGAACTCTAATTTTCTAGTCTGTTATGTAAACCTCTCCTGGTTGTTGGGTCAAACTGGCCTTAGCTACCAGATAATGAATGAAAATCCAAGCTGTATAAACAAACATCATGAAAACCAACTGCAAACTTTCTTTGAATATTTAACATAAACTATCCATTTAAATATTTGTTCACAATATGCTACTGTATATTCAGTGATGTATTTTGAAAAAAAACTCTTTCTCCAGGGTGATCTCTTGGGTGATACCTGGGATTCATTTTTATGATCCTTTATGATACAGTAGATAAGTGATTTAGCACAGGTACAGGTTTACACATTTAGGACATACATTATGAAGAATTCTTATTGCTCTTATTAGCATATAATGATGCCCATTCCTTTTATAACCAGAGTCTTGGGGAGATGGTATTTTACATTATATGGACAATGTACTGCTTGTTATGAAGGAAATCTGTATCACTGAACATAACAATATTATCTCATTCTTCCTTAAAACCCATTTACTTGTGAGCGGACAGTAAACTCAACTTAAACAACAAAAAGCCTAAAGAGGGACCAGAAGCAGCCTTGCTAACTATACATTTTTATAGTTTGCAGTGGGACATGTTCTTTGTTCAATGTCACTGTCACTGAGATATGGTAATTCAAGGTTAGAGTCACATATTGTACGCTCCCTTTGACATTTTTTCTTGAAGTAGAAAGAGGACGTATTTAATTTCTGAAACCTTTCATAATAAGAGCAGATTTAGACTTCTATACAAATTTAATTTGCTTCAGAAATCCTAGAAACCTAACAAAGAAATGATAATGCACCTATGCTTTCACATAATTGAACCAATTATAGAATATTCATTTTATTTCCCTGAATAAAAAGGTCCTGCTAAGAAGCTGTAATGTTGTGATAAAACATTTTAATATTAAGACACTTGTTAGCTATTCAGATTAAAAAAATCTATAGACATACAATATTCCACTAAACCTCTCAGTCTCATCTTAAATATAAACAAGTATATATATATTAGTATTAGAGATGGCGCGAACTGTTCGCCGGCGAACTTGTTCGCGCGAACATCGGGTGTTCGCGCTCGCCGGAAGTTCGCGAACGTCGCGCGACGTTCGCCATTTTGGGTTCGCCATTGTTGGCGCTTTTTTTTGCCCTCTCACCCCAGACCAGCAGGTACATGGCAGCCAATCAGGAAGCTCTCCCCTGGACCACTCCCCTTCCCTATAAAAACCGAAGCCCTGCAGCGTTTTTTCACTCTGCCTGTGTGTGCTGAAGAGATAGTGTAGGGAGAGAGCTGCTGCCTGTTAGTGATTTCAGGGACAGTTGAAAGTTTGCTGGCTAGTAATCGTGTTGATACTGCTCTGTTATTGGAGGGACAGAAGTCTGCAGGGGTTTGAGGGACATTTAAGCTTAGGTAGCTTTGCTGGCTAGTAATCTACCTTCTACTGCAGTGCTCTGTATGTAGCTGCAGTGGGCAGCTGTCCTGCTTCTGATCTCATCTGCTGACTGCTGCAATAACAGTAGTCCTTGTAAGGACTGCTTTTATTTATTTTTTTGTTGTTTTACTACTACTACTACTACTACTACTATAAGAGCCCAGTGCTATTAGTCTAGCAGTGTTGGGGAATGGGACTGGTGTGCTAATCTGCTGCTCCTAGTAGTTCAGCAGCACCAACTGTAATTTTTTTTTTTTAATATTCATTTTTTTTTTATTTTACTTTTTTTTATTTTACTACCGCTGTAGTAGTGTATAAGTTGAACTTTTAGGCATTATTTGCCCTGTAGGCATTTTTTGCCCAGTGTGTTATTCAACCAACTGCCATCTAGCTGTGTGACCTTGTTCACATTCTGTCTAAATATCCATAATATTACCGTCTCCAGAAAAAACACCGGAGTGACTTTTTTCAAGCAGCCATAATAAATTTTACGTAATCCGTATCCATCGCTGTAGTAGTGTATAAGATGACCTTTTAGGCATTATTTGCCCTGTAGGCATTTTTTGCCCAGTGTGTTATTCAACCAACTGCCATCTAGCTGTGTGACCTTGTTCACATTCTGTCTAAATATCCATAATATTACCGTCTCCAGAAAAAACACCGGAGTGACTTTTTTCAAGCAGCCATAATATATTTTACGTAATCCGTATCCATCGCTGTAGTAGTGTATAAGTTGACCTTTTAGGCATTATTTGCCCTGTAGGCATTTTTTGCCCAGTGTGTTATTCAACCAACTGCCATCTAGCTGTGTGACCTTGTTCACATTCTGTCTAAATATCCATAATATTACCGTCTCCAGAAAAAACACCGGAGTGACTTTTTTCAAGCAGCCATAATAAATTTTACGTAATCCGTATCCATCGCTGTAGTAGTGTATAAGTTGACCTTTTAGGCATTATTTGCCCTGTAGGCATTTTTTGCCCAGTGTGTTATTCAACCAACTGCCATCTAGCTGTGTGACCTTGTTCACATTCTGTCTAAATATCCATAATATTACCGTCTCCAGAAAAAACACCGGAGTGACTTTTTTCAAGCAGCCATAATATATTTTACGTAATCCGTATCCATCGCTGTAGTAGTGTATAAGTTGACCTTTTAGGCATTATTTGCCCTGTAGGCATTTTTTGCCCAGTGTGTTATTCAACCAACTGCCATCTAGCTGTGTGACCTTGTTCACATTCTGTCTAAATATCCATAATATTACCGTCTCCAGAAAAAACACCGGAGTGACTTTTTTCAAGCAGCCATAATAAATTTTACGTAATCCGTATCCATCGCTGTAGTAGTGTATAAGTTGACCTTTTAGGCATTATTTGCCCTGTAGGCATTTTTTGCCCAGTGTGTTATTCAACCAACTGCCATCTAGCTGTGTGACCTTGTTCACATTCTGTCTAAATATCCATAATATTACCGTCTCCAGAAAAAACACCGGAGTGACTTTTTTCAAGCAGCCATAATATATTTTACGTAATCCGTATCCATCGCTGTAGTAGTGTATAAGTTGACCTTTTAGGCATTATTTGCCCTGTAGGCATTTTTTGCCCAGTGTGTTATTCAACCAACTGCCATCTAGCTGTGTGACCTTGTTCACATTCTGTCTAAATATCCATAATATTACCGTCTCCAGAAAAAACACCGGAGTGACTTTTTTCAAGCAGCCATAATAAATTTTACGTAATCCGTATCCATCGCTGTAGTAGTGTATAAGTTGACCTTTTAGGCATTATTTGCCCTGTAGGCATTTTTTGCCCAGTGTGTTATTCAACCAACTGCCATCTAGCTGTGTGACCTTGTTCACATTCTGTCTAAATATCCATAATATTACCGTCTCCAGAAAAAACACCGGAGTGACTTTTTTCAAGCAGCCATAATATATTTTACGTAATCCGTATCCACCGCTGTAGTAGTGTATACGTTGATCTTGTGGGCATTATTTGCACAGTGTTTTCTTCAAACCGCCATCTAGCTGTGTGAGCTTGTTCACATTTTGTCTAAATATTGATAATATTATCGTCTCTAGAAAAACCACTTGAGTTACTTTTTTTCAAGCAGCATTCTTATATTTTACGTAATCCGTATCCACCGCTGTGTATACGTTGACCTTGTAGGCATTATTTGCACAGTGTTTTCTTCAAACCGCCATCTAGCTGTGTGAGCTTGTTCACATTTTGTCTAAATATTGATAATATTATCGTCTCTAGAAAAACCACTTGAGTTACTTTTTTTCAAGCAGCATTCTTATATTTTACGTAATCCGTATCCACCGCTGTGTATACGTTGACCTTGTAGGCATTATTTGCACAGTGTTTTCTTCAAACCGCCATCTAGCTGTGTGAGCTTGTTCACATTTTGTCTAAATATTGATAATATTATCGTCTCTAGAAAAACCACTTGAGTTACTTTTTTTCAAGCAGCATTCTTATATTTTACGTAATCCGTATCCACCGCTGTGTATACGTTGACCTTGTAGGCATTATTTGCACAGTGTTTTCTTCAAACCGCCATCTAGCTGTGTGAGCTTGTTCACATTTTGTCTAAATATTGATAATATTATCGTCTCTAGAAAAACCACTTGAGTTACTTTTTTTCAAGCAGCATTCTTATATTTTACGTAATCCGTATCCACCGCTGTGTATACGTTGACCTTGTAGGCATTATTTGCACAGTGTTTTCTTCAAACCGCCATCTAGCTGTGTGAGCTTGTTCACATTTTGTCTAAATATTGATAATATTATCGTCTCTAGAAAAACCACTTGAGTTACTTTTTTTCAAGCAGCATTCTTATATTTTACGTAATCCGTATCCACCGCTGTGTATACGTTGACCTTGTAGGCATTATTTGCACACTGTTTTCTTCAAACTGCCATCTAGCTGTGTGTATTATCGTTTCCAGAAAAACCAACTGAGTTTTTGTTGTTGTTGTTTTTTTAAAAATAATGCCAGGCAAAGGCAGGCCGCCACGCAGAGGCCGTGCTAGGGGCCGTGCTGCTATGCAATCCTGTGGCCCTAGCAAATTGCCCAGTTTTAAAAAGCCAATGACCCTGAACTCCCAAAATGCTGAAGAGGTAGTTGACTGGCTTACACAGCACACCCCATCCTCTACCGTTTCTAACTTTACCACAACATCCTCCTCATCCTCCACTGCTATGGCCACCCCACGTAACACTTCCTCCACCACCGGTGCCCCTTCTTCACTGGAGTCAGAGGAGTTATTTTCCCATGAGTTTCTTGAACTGAGTAATGCGCAACCATTATTGGCAGAAGAAGATGAAGGAGATGAGGACGTTACACCAGATTTAATTCTGGCAGAGAACACGACAGAGATGGACATAATGATGAGTGATGAGGAGGAGGTCCCCGCTGCTGCTTCCTTCTGTGATGTGTCAGAAGAAATTGATGCATCTGAGGAGAATGATGATGACGAGATTTATGTTTTGTGGGTGCCTAGTAGAAGAGAGCAAGAGGAGGGTAGTTCAGATGGAGAGACGGAGAGTCAGAGAGGCAGTAGGAGAATAAGACTTAGAAGAAGCAGGGAGGACAGCCCGCAGGGATCAGTAGGGCAACAACATGTATCGGCACCTGTGTTCAGCCGGCCAACGCACCCGCCATTGCCGCCAATGCCGCCAACTTCTACTGTTACCGCCAGATCGCAGACTTCCAAAAAGTCAGCAGTGTGGGATTTTTTTAATGTGTGTGCCTCTGACAAAAGCATTGTAATTTGCAATGAGTGCAGTCAGAAACTGAGCCTTGGTAAGCCCAACAGCCACATAGGTACAACTTCTATGCGAAGGCACATGAGCGGCAAGCACAAAGCACTTTGGGAGCAACACCTCAAAGGCAACAGGCAAACTAAAAGCCACACTCCTTCTGGTCCAGCATCTTACTGCTCTACCTCTGCTCTCCTTGACCCATCTGAACTACCCTCCACTCCGCCTTCCACCTTGACCACCTGTTCCCATTCCCAGTCATCTGCCACCAGCCAAGTTTCTGTGAAGGCCATGTTTGAGCGTAAGAAGCCAATGTCTGACTGTCACCCCCTTGCCCGGCGTCTGACAGCTGGCTTGTCTGCACTCTTAGCCCGCCAGCTTTTACCATACCAGCTGGTGGACTCTGAGGCCTTCCGCAAATTTGTAGCAATTGGGACACCGCAGTGGAAGGTACCCAGCCGCAATTTTTTTTCTAAAAAGGGAATACCACACCTGTACCAACATGTGCAGAGCCAAGTTACCGCATCTCTGTCACTTAGTGTTGGGCCAAAGGTCCATATGACTACTGACGCATGGTCCTCCAAGCATGGTCAGGGCAGGTATGTCACCTACACTGCCCACTGGGTGAACTTGGTAATGGCTGGGAATGGGAAGCAGGGAATGGGTAGCTCAACAACAACAACAACAGTGGAGTTGGTGTCACCGCCACGGATTGCACGCAGTTCTGCCACCACCTCTACTCCTCCATCGCTCTCTACCTCGTCTTCTTCCTCTTTTTCTTCTTACTCTGCTGCTGTGTCCTCCTTCTCCTCCTCCACACCTGTGCACCCCCAGCTCCCCCTAGGCTATTCGACGTGCCAGGTACGCCGTTGTCACGCTGTCTTGGGGATGACGTGCCTGGAAAGCAAAAACCATACCGGATCTGTACTCCTGTCATCTCTGCAGTCACAGGCCGATCGGTGGCTGACCCCACACCAACTGCAGATCGGAAAAGTGGTGTGTGACAATGGAAGCAATCTGTTGGCAGCGTTGAGACTGGGAAATTTAACACATGTGCCCTGCATGGCACATGTGTTAAATTTAATAGTCCAACGTTTTGTCTCCAAGTACCCAGGATTCCAGGACGTTCTCACCCAGTCCAGAAAGGTGTCGGCCCATTTCAGACATTCCTACACAGCCATGGCACACCTTGCTGACATTCAGCAGCGCTACAACATGCCAGTCAGGCGTTTGATTTCTGACAGCCAGACTCGCTGGAATTCAACGCTCCTTATGTTGGAACGTCTGCTGCAACAACAAAGGGCCGTCAACGAGTACCTTTTTGAACTGGGTGGTAGGACTGGATCTGCAGAGCTGGGGATTTTTTTCCCCCGTTACTGGGTGCTTATGCGCGATGCCTGCAGGCTCATGCGACCTTTTGAAGAGGTGACAAATATGGTCAGTCGCACCCAAGGCACCATCAGCGACCTAATACCCTTCGCTTTCTTCCTGGAGCGTGCCGTGCGACGAGTGACAGATGAGGCTGTAGACCAGCGTGACGAGGAGCTGGAAGCGCACGATTTATGGTCGGAATCACCAGAACGAACCCAGGCACCTGCTGCAACGCAGGGAGAGGTGCCAGAAGTGGAGTCAGAGGAGGAAGGTGGCTTTGTGGAGGAGGAGGAGGAGGACCAACAGGAGCAGGCTTCCCAGGGGGCTAGTGGTGACCTTTTGGGGACCCCTGGTCTTGTACGTGGCTGGGGGGAGGAGACCGTGGATGATGCAGTCCTTGATAATGAGGAAGCGGAGATGGATAGCTCTGCATCCAACCTTGTGAGAATGGGGTCTTTCATGCTGTCATGCCTGTTGAAGGACCCCCGTATCAAGAGGCTTAAGGAGAAGGACCTGTACTGGGTCGCAACGCTACTAGACCCTCGGTACAAGCATAAAGTGTCAGAAATGTTACCAACATACCACAAGTCCGAAAAGATGCGGTATTTACAAACCAGCCTGCAAAACATGTTGTACAATGCTTTTAAGGGTGATGTCACTTCAGGAACTCATCAACATTCCAGGGGCAGAGGTGCCAGTAATCCTGCCACGAGCACACCTGCAAGGACAAAGCCCTTTGGCCGGTCTGTAACGTCAGACATGCAAATGTTTTTCTGTCCAAGGCAGCGCCACAACCCTTCTGGATCCACCCTCAAAGAACGCCTCGACCGGCAGGTAGCGGACTACCTGGCATTAACTGCAGATATCGACACTCTGAGGAGCGATGAACCCCTGGACTACTGGGTGCGCAGGCTTGATCTGTGGCCAGAGCTGTCACAATTTGCCATGAACCTCTTGTCTTGCCCAGCCTCAAGTGTGCTCTCAGAAAGGACCTTCAGTGCAGCAGGAGGGATTGTAACTGAGAAGAGAACTCGCCTAGGTCACAAAAGTGTCGATTACCTGACCTTTATTAAAATGAATGAGGGGTGGATCTCGGAGGGTTACTGCACGCCGGAAGACTTGTTCTGACTTCTATGCAGCTGTCCTTCTCTTCAAGCCTCATGACTCCACACACAGCTGTCCTTTAGCGTCCTCCTCCCTCCGCCACCGTTACAAACTAGGGTGCAAACCCTACTGGTTTAATTTTTTCTGGCCTCTGTGCTTCAGTGGCTGCAACCAAAAAAACTGGGCAAACAATGTCTACAAGGTCAACGTATGGCGAAAAATGACTATTTTCAGCATTTATATGGCATATTTTTTCTGGCAACTGTGCTTCAGTGGCTGCGTCCAAAAAAATGCATATTTTCTGCATTTATATGGCATAATTTTTCTGGCCTCTGTGCTTCAGTGGCTGCAACCAAAAAAATTTATATTTTCAGCATTTATATGGCATAATTTTTCTGTCAGCTGTGCTTCAGTGGCTGCGACCAAAAAAATGCATATTTTCTGCATTTATATGGCATAATTTTTCTGGCCTCTGTGCTTCAGTGGCTGCAACCAAAAAAATTTATATTTTCAGCATTTATATGGCATAATTTTTCTGGCAACTGTGCTTCAGTGGCTGCGACCAAAAAAATGACTATTTTCAGCATTTATATGGCATATTTTTTCTGGCCTCTGTGCTTCAGTGGCTGCGGCCAAAAAAACTGGGCAAACAATGCCTACAAGGTCAACATATGGCAAAAAATGACTATTTTCAGCATTTATATGGCATATTTTTTCTGGCAACTGTGCTTCAGTGGCTGCGTCCAAAAAAACTGGGCAAACAATGTCTACAAGGTCAACGTATGGCGAAAAATTACTATTTTCAGCATTTATATGGCATATTTTTTCTGGCAACTGTGCTTCAGTGGCTGCGTCCAAAAAAAACTGGGCAAACAATGTCTACAAGGTCAACGTATGGCGAAAAATGACTATTTTCAGCATTTATATGGCATATTTTTTCTGGCAACTGTGCTTCAGTGGCTGCGTCCAAAAAAACTGGGCAAACAATGCCTACAAGGTCAACGTATGGCAGTTGTTTAAAGAGAACAGTAGATTACTAGCCAGCAAAGCTACCTAAGCTAAAATGTCCCTCAAATCCCTGCAGACTTCTGTCCCTCCAATACAGAGCAGTATCAAGCAGATTACTAGCCAGCAAACTTACTATCATCTGTCCCTGAAATCACTAACAGCTCTCCCCCTACACTATCTCTTCCAAGCACACACAGGCAGATTTTTCAGATACATTTTTGCCCTTGATCCCCCTCTGGCATGCCACTGTCCAGGTCGTTGCACCCTTTAAACAACTTTAAAATCATTTTTCTGGCCAGAAATGTCTTTTTTAGATGTTAAAGTTCGCCTTCCCATTGAAGTCTATGGGGTTCGCGAACCGCTCGCATTTTTGCGCAAGTTCGCGAATATGTTCGCGAACTTTTTTTCCGACGTTCGCTACATCCCTAATTAGTATACTGGTCCTAATACTACCTGCAATAAAATAAAAGTTCTTCTTATTTTTGCCTGAAAACACTGTGAGTGCCACCATTCTTTGTCGTCTATATATATAATATCAAAACAGGGGGGTTGTGGGAGCACTCTAAAGGCTTTAAAGTATATATATAAGTATTATATAAGTATAATAAATGCTATTGCATATGTACCCAAAACAGGGGTTATTTTGTTACAAAGTTATGATCATAAAATTGATAAGCGTTCAACGGACATTGATTACAGGTAATGCTAGAATGCACATAAAAAATAAAACAAGTTAGGGACCGCCATTCGGGGTTTACCTTGACGTGGTATGGTGGCTTATCAATTTTATGATCATAACTTTGTAACAAAATAACCCCTGTTTTGGGAACATGTGCAATAGCATTTATTATACTATATATATATATATATATATATATATATATATACTTTAAAGCCTTTAGAGTGCTCCCACAACCCCCCGTTTATATATATATGTATGCTGGTCATAATACTACCTGCAATAATAAAAAGTCCATAAACAATAAGTAAATTAATATAGATTTATACAGAAGAGGAGCAAAAAAGGGAAACAAAGTATTCCAAAGACAGGAGAATATGAGGGGAATGGGGGAATTGTTCTCAAAACCAAAGTGGTGCAATTCTCCATATTTTCTACCTACAATGCAGAGTTTTCTCCCTGTGAGTAGCATGCACTCACTAGTGAAGTACCCTTCACTGGCATGTAATTTCAAGGGAGAATGTGCTCATCAACTAAAGCAGAACTGATTCTAGGGGGCAAGAAAACATAAACACAAGAACTATATGAATGGTGTTTTAGTATGTCTATGTTTTTGTAGTAGAAGTACTAGGTACATGAAAGATTGTATTTGCTAATGACGAAAGAGAACAGAGAAAATAGGAATAAATGTCAGGTTACAAAGTTAACTATGCCATGCTTTAAAATATATATACATATTTTTTACCATAAAAGTCTCTTAAAACATATTGCATAATGTATTATATATATAGGGGTTACCCTCACGTGGTATGGTGGCTTCCCAATTTTATGATCATACATTTGCAACTAAAAACCCCTGTTTTTGAAAAGATATGCACAGATATTAAATTACTACTAAAACAGTGGAACAAGGAATGGGCATTGATCAATCCCATGCTTCTGTATACAACATGCAATGTTATTTAGCAAAGGCGGGCTTCGTTTACTTTACAGTTAAATTAAAATAATTAGTGTTAAAAGACAAAAGGATTGAGGTCCCTGCCCTGTAGAGATTACAGTCTAAGTGGGTGGGTAAATTACAGGCACAAATAGGAGCATCTTAAGGGCCATAACTGAGTTAAATGTTATGCAAGTGCCCCAAGAGGGAGTCTGTGAATTTATTTTTGAAGAGACTGAGGGAGGATTCTCTCTGGATGAATTCAGGGATGATATTTCAAATGTAAGGAGCAGCAAGACAGGAAGGCAGGAAACAGCAGTGGTAGTGGGTGGCACCTCCATATGATTGAAATGAAACAGGTGGTCAAGAATGCATGATGACACAAGAGAAAAGATGTAATGAGGTGCAGGGGAATGAAGGGCTTTAAAGGATATCAGAAAGAGCACAAATGTAGGGCACTGATACACCCTCTGCTATAAAGGCTAAAATATATTTAGATTTGTCTAAATGGAATATATAGTGAAAAACTGAGTAAAAATCTGTTTAGGGATATAGGGATATCAGTCAGTTTATTATGTTTTGTCATTACATGCTGTTTAACATCACACTGAAGCTATAACAGCTATGTGTAGGTACGTTTTGCTAGATGCTACAAGAAAAACATTGCAGCAGTCTTAGTGGAATAAAATAAAGGAAGATGGATGTGCTTGTAATGCTTCAGAGAAAATGAGTAGGGTTTTTACTTGATATGAAAAAAAGCTCATAAGGCAAATCTTTGTGTTCATCACTGATGTATTAAGCATGTCAATTATTCACCTAAATAGTGCATATATTTCCAGAATTAAAGAATTAGGAAAGGTACTAGTGCCCTATGCATCATAATTATTATGGTGTTAGAGGAAGGCCTAGCATCCTGAAACAAAGAACTGTTTCTTATAAGTCAACCCTTCCATTGTTTTAATTAATAACGATGGCTGACTTTAAGCCATCATAAATTATCATTTACTCTCAAAGCTTTACTTCATACACAAGCTGTAATCTAAATATGGAGTTATGCAATAATTAAGCCACATTTGCATCTAATACTGAAAAATTCTGAATGATTCTGTGTCTTTTAGAAATCCTAAAGAAAGGCTCAGTTTTCTTTATAGGCTCAGTCAAGCAATATATGATAATGGTCATTTATCAGTAGCTTCCCTAAGGGTTCCTGTGGACACTCTCTACTTCAGTAGATAAATCTGCATCTTTCTTTGCAAACTGAAATGACATTTTTATAATACCGATATTAGATAGTTACTTGCATTCACTGAGTTGTCACATAACGATGGATTTTTGGTAGTGGTTTTTGATCTTTGTAGTGACTTCAATTTCTTGCATCATTTCCTTTCTCACTTTACTGTTGCTTTAAAGCCAGTGGATTCTTTTATATGTTGCTGAACATTCAGAATTTTATGATTTAATTTCCCGAGGCTTCCGTTTTAAATTTATTGGTACTGGTCTCAGGTTTATAGTGTTATAGATTTTCACTGGTGTTTGTGGTGCATTGAAAACAGATGTTTTTATTGGATCTTATAAAACATTTATATATAGAAGTCCTGTTGCTATCTGCAAGGCACCATACCAGAGCTCACAGCTTGTACTTCCTTGTACTATACTTGATTGATATTTTAAATGTGATGTTATACAATGAATAAACTCATAACAAAATGTCATTTGTACAAAAGTTTGCTATCAGCCAGGGTCTGTGACCTATTAAAAAAGACGTTTTACTCGAGATTTTCTTTACATTTAGTAGTAGGTTTATGTTTAGTGCTTCAGATTTACTGACATCTAATTTGAAATTTGAAAGTATCACTTGTTTTGAAACAAACTGTGATGGCTAACACTCGTTGTTTTATTATGAAAAGCAGATCATTAGCATATGCAACTGCTGTGTGATGGAAACTTTTTATGCATATACCTTTGAAATTAAGGTTTATTCTTATGGATGTTAGTACTGTTTTTATTACCAATATGAATAGTATGGGTGACAGGGGGCACACTTGTCATGCATTGTTTCATATGTGTTTAGTTTTATATAGAGTGTTGTTAATTTTTATTCTTGCTGTTGTCTTTATAGTAATATTATATTATTTATATCAAAATATTTATTTATATCAAAATATTCCCAAATTTTTCTTATGTAGCCTTCATGTAAACTCATGTCACGCTGCCTGGTATCTTTTTTAAAATCAATCGGCGTAATCAGAGTTTCTAATTTGTTTTCTCCTAATGCAATAAAATTTAGAATATGAGTTGTATTAAATGTTCCTTCTTTGTCTGTAATGGTTTTATTCTGTTTGCTATTCATTTGGCAAATGTGGAAGTTGTGTTCTTTATACATACTACATCAGTTAACACTGTGCGAGTCATATAACTGATTTTATTTTAATTTAAAAACATACATTTTATTACATTTTTGTTTTTATATTTGCAACAGTATTCTCACTTTTAGTCAAATACAATATACTTACTTTATTTTCCAGTTAAATACTTGTTTAACATTGTTGGGTAATAGTGATGTCCGAATCAGACCCGTTTCGATTCACCACAAATTTGCAAATCATTAAAAATTTACCGAAATGCATTAAAGTCTATGGGCAACAATTTTTTTTGATGAACAACAATTTTTTTGATGTGCAGCACTTTTTGTTACCCATTGGAGTCATATTCATCTCATCACTATTGAGTAGCAGTATTTCCCTTTCCAGCTTTGAATGGCTGCCCCATGGCATTCTTTTAAAACATTTTTTTTTGGTGTTCCTTAATGTATATTTTAAAATCTTCTCCTAATATAACTCTTTAAAATTGCCAACCTTCATCATAATTACATAATGGAACACCATATATTATAAATATAGTGTTTCATACAACCATTTATGGATGTGATTTTTTTTAATGCTATGAAATGTATTTACCATAAATTGGAAGAAAAAAGAGTAAAACTTTATGCATTAAAAAATATACCAGTAAGTATAGCAGATTCCTGTGGGGGTCTTCTGCAACGAGAAATTACATAGATTCTCCATTCCCCCACCACCACAATACAATACAAACAAAAATATAATATTAACATTTTCCCCAAATATACCATGTTAAATATAGAAAATGATAAGAAAATGTTGATAACGTTGTAATTTATTACTTTGTTTATAAGAGAACCTTTATAATTGGTAATATTATTTACCCAAGAAATTACCTTTCCTTCGGAGATGTAGTCTTTATATTAACTACAGATCTTATTCAATAATAGCTCATGTGGCTTCATAATCTTTTTTTATTTCTATGGACATAAAATTCTTTAAAAATTTATAATTTTTCTATTCTATTGAATTTTTTGAGTACCTGCTAATCTTTTGCTGTTAGATTTTACTGTGTATATTTCCCATAATTCAAAACATATAGATTGGTTATATGGCTCCAGATAAATTGACCAAATGTGTGTATGTAATATGAAATGATGCACATGTTGTATAATCTCTGTAAAGCACTGTTAAATAGTCAGTACAATATAAATAAAGAATTATAAAAAGAGAAATTATCTATTTGTGCTTGAGTTCTGAGTTGAATTTGGTGACCGTTGCACCAAACAATTAAGTTAAAAAGATATCTCAATTTGTGTTGTATGCTTTGTTTCTTTAGCATATCAGTTAAAGGTTTGAGAGCTTATCTTTCTGTTTAGCGTTTTCCATTAAATGTCCTTGAACAGCTGGATGGGGCTGTCTATAGAAGATATATTATTTTATCCCACATGCTTTGAAGAGTATAACCTGTTTTATAATCATGAAAAGCACCTGACATATATCCAGCTTTATATCTGTCACAGTGTCTCTTTACAGAAGAGAAGAGGAATTTAGGGGCAGATTCACTAACTTCGAGTGAAGGATTCGAATGAAAAAAACTTCGAATTTTGAAGTTTTTTTTGGGTACTTCGACCATCGAATTGGTTAAATTCGTTAGAATTCGATCGAAATCGAACGAAATCGAACGATTCGAAGTAAAAATAGTTCGACTATTCGACCATTCGATAGTCGAAGTACTTTCCCTTTAAAAAAAAATTCGACCCCCTACTTCGGCAGATAAAACCTACCGAAGTCAATGTTAGCCTATGGGGAAGGTCCCCATAGGCTTGCTAAGCTTTTTTTGATCGAAGGATATTCATTCGATCGTTTGATTAAAATCCTTCGAATCGTTCGATTCGAAGGATTTAATCGTTCGATGCTGTCAGTAAACCATGAAAGAGAGCCAGGGAGGAGAAATCCAGCGCCATGCAATGGATGGTCGCCCTGTTGCCTTTTCTGAACAAGAACGGAAGTGGCATTTCGGTAAGTTATTTTTTAATAAAGGCTTTGCTATTCTAAAGTTTTATTTGTTTATTTTTTGATGTATACTAACACATTTTTTTAAAAAAAAGTTGATGTTACTGGTCCTTTAATCATCAGGAAAGGTCTGTTTCCGCTTGCTGTTGTAGTCTGTAAGTTGTCGTCTATATGGGCAGCATCTTGGGAACATGTTTCAATTTTCTTTGTGACTGAATAAAATATCAATGTTATTGCTGGTATTAGTTATATATTTTTGTATTTAGGAGTTAAGCCTGATTTTTTATTCTTTTGCTATCTTTTTAGGAATGTAGTGTTGTCACAGAAGGTGTGCAGATTGGAGCTTAAGATGATCTATTTAGCTTAGTATCCAGCTGTCCCTCCATAAAATGAAGAAATGAAAAAAAAAAACATTTGCCAACAGGTGATAATGAAAGGTTTCCCCTGTGCCTGACAACACTTTATACTGTTTGCGCCAGATACTTAATCTGAATCAAGATCTGTACAGTCCATTAACCCAGACACTAAATACATGATATACATGAATGAAGACAGTGTCGGACTGGGATGCCAGGGGCCCACCAGAAAAAATAAGACCGTGGGCCCACTTTCCAAACTATTATTCCTGCTCTCCTTTCTCAACCTCTCTATTCTCCTAGTCTTTTATATCTACTTAGTCTATTCTTCCATTATTAAGCATTTTTCTCATAAAAAAATAAGGAATGACCAAGAAATTGGCCACATAGTTTGAAGCAAAAGGGCCCACTGACACCTGAGCCCACCAGGAGTTTTCCTGGTATCCCGGTGGGCCAGTCCGACACTGAATAAAGAGCTTGGATATGCACCCCTTAACTCTCTTGCACTTGTATTTTGGGTGGCAGTACATTAGTGATTGTATGTATAGATTATGTACTAATAGCACTTGATATGTTTTTTTATTGGATAACTACAGCAATTATGATCAAACTTGCAGGAGGAGAACTAACCTTAAAATCACTGGGGGTGGCAAATATTTAGCACTCCCCAGATATTATAATTATTTGCCTGATACCCTGAGGGCAGTGCTGCTGTTAGTAGAAAACTGCACTTGCCCGGGGTATATCTGTATAAGCTCATTCACTGCAACCTTCTCTCTCAAGCACGTGCCTGTGCAGAAGAAGAAAAGTGGAGAAAAAGAAGACGGTTAAATTTTTAGCAAACATGATCACTAGCCTGCGGTATCAGTGGTTATAATCACTGGGGGTGCCTTACATTTTAGCAACTTCCAGTGATTATACATTTGGTTTCCTATAAATATACAATCAAAAAGATGTAGACTGCACCTCCAATAAAAATATTTCTATTTTATTGTTTAGCTATTAGAAAAGATTACATAAAAGCATGTAGACGCATCATTAATCAAAAATATACCAGTGGACAGCATGGAGATCCGAAAATGTTTTTATACAACTACTTACATCCAACAGACTGCTTGTAGCTGTCAATAGTTGCAAGTTTCCAACATATGGGTAACTGTATTTTTCTCATACCAATGTTAATTCAAAATGCAATTCAGATAATTAAAAAAGTGACATAACTCTCCCCCAATTGGCATCTATGTCCTCATATAACCAAACCAGGCCTTATGCTTTAGTACAGCACTGTGAAATATGTTGGCTCCATATAAATACACGATAAAGCCATTTTAGTTTATGTGTTTAACACAGAATATCTAAACACATGTAACCCAATAATACCATTTAACACAGAAAATTGCATAACAGCATCCCATATAATTAAAGTGTTCACCATTGTAAACAATGGTGCTTTGGCATGCTAATAAAAAGGTTAAATGCATTAAATGACTTTAGATGACTTTAGATATCACAGTTTCTTCAGTTTATCCCGAATCATGACACATTTAACACACAAATCCAAGTGGCTTCATCTGTACATAATAACAATATGTTGCACATCACCTTCTTAACCTAAAGCTGTAGCTCAATTTTTTTTTAAATTCATGACTTGAAGGTAAGTTTTGGAAGGTAAGGGCACTGCTCTTTAGAGCAGATTAAAATTGCAGTTATTAAACTCATACAGTTATGGTATGTAAAGTTATCATGTACTGTATACTACTCGTGATTTGAGTAATTTTGCTCATCTTCTTCCCATATGCCCCCTCTAATGCATCCCTTTATTTGATCTTATTTTTATTTTATATCAGTGTGTTCTAGCTAGATTAAAGGAACAGTAAAGTCAAAAATTAAAAGTGTCTAAAGTAATGAAAATATAATGCAGTGTTGTCCTGCACTGGCAAAACTGCTGTGTTTGCTTAAGAAACACTACTATTGTTTACTGTATATAAATAAGCTGCTGTGTAGCAATGGGGCCAGCTATTCAAAGGAGAAAAGGCTTAGGTTACACAGCAGATAGCAAATAAGCTCTGTCTGTCTAATGGTGTAATCTGTTATCCATTCGTTAACCTGTGCCATATAGCCGTTTTTCAATTTCCACCATTGCTCCACAGCAGCTTGTTTATATGAACTATAGTAGTGTTTCTGAAGCAAACAAATCAGATTTACCAGTGCAGGGCAACAGTCATGATATTTTCATTAATTTAAAACACTTAAATTGTTTGGTGTTACTGTTCCTTTAAGATAATGGCAACTAGGATTTAGTTACAAATGTATTAAACCTAGCGCTAAGCAAAGAACACTTTTGCATAAAATTCTGATCCTTCTGACACACGTTCAAGTTCTTAAAGTCATTGTTTTTTATACAGGTAAAAATCATCAGCTTCTTTCTAATATCGATTCATGGATCAGCAGGATCCTAAACTGTTCTAAATGAAACTTTTATAGCAGCAACAATGTCCTTATTCATTTCTTGGCCCAACAAATCACTACCCTTCCAATTATTATCCTATGAGAAAACATATTGCATATTATGTATTAACATACAGACATTCCTTTTACACAGATACACCAACAATGCAAAAATTACCTGAACGTTCTATGAATAGCTGGCAAATCTATCCATTCATTACAAGAACTATGTTTTATATAATTTCATCTTATATTTCCCCTCCACAATGTGAAAGTGACTTTAAAAGGAAACTAGCTTCTACATGCATATCATTATATTCTTTAGACAGAACTGAATTAGTAAAGATTTTTAATGAGCCTCACAGTTCCATGGGGTTTTAAAGATCATGAGAAAATACTATCAAGTTTATCACTTTCTGCTCAGTTCTTAGATCATTGATCCACAAATGACATGGGAAAACTCTCTGCTGTAAAACAGCACTCCATATACTTCTCCAGTCCTAAAAATTATAGGCTGAAACCAAAAATTTAAGTTCCACAAATATTAATGTAGTAGAGGTACTACCAGAGAATTGTAAGCTGCTAAATGCAGTGTATTGTTATTCTAGAGAAACTCTGTGACAGGTATCTGAACATTGGTTATAAGCAGTGTTTCCAAATAGCTAGGACCAATGGTGTTTTGAAGTTTTTTTAAAAAAAAAACAATATTCAATGAAATTTGTTCACTTTACAGAAATGTTGATGAATCCCCAAAATACATTTATGGCGTTATTTATCAAAGGCAGAATGTTAGAGTTTTTTATACCTCGAATGAACTCGAATAAACTCGACTCAAACAGCATAAATGGTGGAGTTGCAAAACCTCAAATTGCTCAAATCATTCGAGTTTTTGGGCAAAATCTTCTGAAAAAAACTCGAACATCATGCAGGCTATTGTCTTCAAATGGTTCAAGGGACCTCTGCCATTGACTCAAGCTATTCCAGGGTCAGGATATAATAAATATCAAGAGTTTTCTTTTATGAATTGGCGAATTTGACCCGTTTCATTTCGCCAAAATTTTCGCTGTTGAAATGTCGCTGACGCCCATTAAAGTCTATGGGCGTCAAAACTATTTTGTGCAGCAAAATTTTTTATTTTGACACACAATGCCATACAAGTCTATGGGCAGTATTTTTTCGGCAAAACAATCCATCCCTATTTTTTTTAACTTGAAATTATGAGTTTTAAAAAAAAAAAAAAACTTGAATTTTCATGGAAAAGAAAACTCGAACCATAATAAATAACCCCCTTAGTGTTTGGGCTGACTCCTTAAAAATGTTTATAAAACAACATAACAGAAATTATCACCAATAACCCTATGGGACCTTTTTTGTGTAACTCTTTAGCCCTCAGCCCTATTTTTATTCTGTAACTTTTGTTTGTTACATCATTGATAGACCCCTGTTTTTTTTTCTTTATAAATAATTGCAAAGCACTGTTTAACTTGGTGGAACTACATTAACAAAACAATTAAGAGTGTCCTATTTAAATTGTACACCTGTAACCTAAAAAATATAAATCAACTCAAAAACTTACATGTTTATTTGCATAGCTAAACTACTGATTTTAAAAGCCTTTTTTAAATCCTACTAAAAATAATCAATAAAGCTCTCCCATATATTAAGGCACACATTACACTTCAGTAACTATATACTTTCATGAGTCACAAAATGACTACTGTTTTGGGACATTAGGCTTATTTAATGTTGCTGTCACTTAGAAAATACATGGTTCACACAGAGCACAAATGCTTTCTGTAGGAGTTTTGAACAATAACAAGAGTTATTATTGAGATATCCAAGAAAGGATCATTCAGTGACTGGTGTGATTTCACACTCCTTTGCATTCCCAAAAAGATACTAAACAAAATTATCGTACAGTGCTTAACTGAAGCACTAGATGAAAGGATAAGAAAAAAACAAGCAAGATTCCACAGAGGGTGGCAATGCACGGATCGATTATTCACTTTGTGTAACATAATCAAACATCAAGGACATCACAGAATCATACACTAAGGGGCAAACACTGATTTATATCAATATTGAAGTTTAGAAGTTAACATATAAAAATTCAAAAAATATATTTATATTATGTACCACAATTTACAATAAATGTTGTGATGGTATTAATCTTAAGTGTATTTTCCCCCATTTGTTTGCAAAGTCTGTAATTTTTCGCTTTCTTTAAAATCAAGTTTAATACTATAAAGAACAGCACATTGTAATAGATTAAAAAGCCGTTATTGTTTCCTGGCTTAGACCAAGTATACAGCAACATTTCAAGCCATTTCCCAGCTCTTTTTCAAGAGATAAATAGGGAATGGCTTGAAACGTCACTGTACACTTGGTCTACGCCATGAAATAATAAAGGCTTTTAAATCCATTACAAGGTTCTGTTCTTTACAATAATACATGTGTTCAGTGGATTTTGGCCACAGTGGAATGTGCACCTGCCTACATGAGGAGTGTTGTGTAGACTTAGAATTATTGTTATAATAAAGTTTATTCATAAAACTTCTGTTGAGTCTTGTATGTAGGGTGGGCTAGATTGTTTCCTTATTGCTAATATACCCATTTGAACCAAAAGGATTTCCATGGGTAACATTGTTGATTTTCATATATTTATACAGGGGGGGGGGGTCTCTGGTGGTATTCGATGTGCCAAAAGTACATCCTTCATTGTAGTTTTGGATACTAAAGCATTTTCCAGTTTGACACACAATTTTTGGAGATTAAAAATGGAATGGAATCAGTGCTTTTGATTCATCTGTACACACAAATGCATGATTTTCTAGTAGTGGAACTCCCAATCTCCTTTTAATTTAGATGTATACATAACATATTTTGATATTCTTGCTTTTCGCCCCCCCCCCCCCGTGTCCCCTGATAAGATAAAAAATTTAAGTCTGAATAAAATAGGTTTTGGTATTGGGAGAGGCATCATCCTGAAAAAAAAGAGTATTTTTGGGAGAACCATGATTTGAACTAGGTATAGCCAGGCCCACTGTAGTGCAGAGATAAGAGAGTTGAAGTTTACATGTGGCAAGTTACATATTGGAAAACATAACTGAATTCCTAAATACATCATTGATTTTTCATTCCAATAAAAGGAAATTTACCTGAGTTTAGAGGATATCACACATTTGATTTCATCTTGTAAAATGAGTTATTAGAGAATAGTTGTAACACCTCCTGAACCTGCTGTAATGAAGTGCTAGGGTAAGTGATGATGATATCATCAGCAAACAGCCCAATATCATGGGACCTATTGGCAACACCTTAGATGGACTTAAAGTAGGTAATGAAATATTTCACTATGTAAATCCAGCCATAGACTCTAATGTATGTTTGAGTTAAAAAAGTCACAGATAAAAAATGCTCATTGACTTTAGATTTGCCAATCACTAACTATAGGCCATAATGGACATTCTTGCCTTATGCCATTCACAATGGAAAAGCTTTTGGAAAGAGAATTGAAACTAAGACTTTAAAAAAAAAAAATCTATCTCTCTCTCTCTCTCTCTCTCTCTCTCTCTCTATATATATATATATATATATATATATATTGCTAGAATGAATTGAACTATCTATTGTAATAGTAATTTCAAATATCCCCTCTGCAGCTAATGAAAGAAGCAGAGTATGTGCTTTATTAATTTTAACTCAGTTCATTATATTGACAAATCATCTTGCTCTATCAAATGGTTGTCTTGTTTGAACATATCTTAAATATGAAATCCATCAGGACCATGGGCTTTTGAGGATTTTCATTGTTTTGTTGCTTGCTGCATTGTTGTTAAGGAGTTTAGTTTTTTCAAGTTGCACAGATGGAATTTTAGGAAGGTTCAGTTTTGTTAATATTTTATTACCGTATATACTCGAGTATAAGACGAGTTTTTCAGCATCCAAAATGTGCTGAAAAAGTCTACCGCGGCTTTTACTCGAGTCAGCGGCCAGTAGCTGAGATTGCAGTCACTTTTAATCATTCCTATACCAACAGTTCACTTGGGGAGAGACTTCAATATCACACAGCGCCCTCTGTTAGTTATATGAAAGAATAACAGTGCGCCCTCTGTTAGTTATATGAAAGAATAACAGTGACTGCAATATCACACAGCACCCTCTGTTGGTTATATGAAAGAATAACAGTGTGCCCTCTGTTGGTTATATGAAAGAATAACAGTGACTGCAATATCACACAGCGCCATCTGTTGGTTATATGAAAGAATAACAGTGCGCCCTCTGTTGGTTATATGAAAGATTAACAGTGACTGCAATATCACACAGCGCCCTCTGTTGGTTATATGAAAGATTAACAGTGACTGCAATATCACACAGTGCCCTCTGTTGGTTATATGAAAGAATAATAGTGACTGCAATATCACACAGAGCCCTCTGTTGGATATATGAAGGATTAGCAGTGATGGCAATATCACACAGTGCCCTCTGTTGGTTATATGAAAGATTAACAGAGATGGCAGTATCACACAGCACCCTCTGCACATGGTAGTGGGACAATGCACACAGTATTCCGTTTGGCAATTCTCTGTTACCATCAACTTTGCAAAGAAGTCCGGTTGATCGCTGGGGGGTCGCTTTGGCAGAATGTGCGCTGCTGGGAGACAGGGCTGTAGTTGTGTCTAGGCTTATACTCAAGTCAATAAGTTTTGCCAGTTTTCGTAGGTAAAATATTTATTATTATTTTTAACGTTTATTTATATAGCGCCAGCAGCACTGTAAAGCAAATGTGTTTATACAACTAAATCACATTAATTACATACGTAGAACATGGAGTTAAATACATCACAACCGATACTGATACAAGAGGTGAGAAAGGCCCTGTGCAAAAGAGCTTACAATCTAAAGGGAAGGGAATAAGACACAAGGTGGACACAAGGTGTGGCAGTGGGCAAGATCAGAATTAAGTGAGTGAGTGATGTGGTACTGTATGTGGTATTGTATTTGGTAGGTAAGCAGCATGAGGATAGGCTTCTATAAAGAAGGGCGTTTTAAGAGATCTTTTGAAAGCAGAAAGGTTGGAAGAAAGTCGGACAGACAGTGGGAGAGAATTCCAGAGGAGGGGGGCAGCCCCGTGTAAAGTCTTGAATGTGAGAATGTGAGGAGGTAATGAGAGCAGAGTTGAGTAGCAGGTCAGTAGTGGAGCGTAGTAAGTGGTTGGGTGTGTATATAGAGATGAGGGTATGCTTTTAATTTCCTCCAAATTTATTTGGGGGGGGGTCAAAGGTTTATTCTAGAGATTATATCATTTGCAGTGGTGTTTGCTATACAGTATGTCAAGGGTGGTGTTCTTGTAGGGTTGTGTGTGATATTATCAGGTTAATAGACAAATGGGATTCTTTGCGATGCCATTCTAGTTTTTACCCACTTAGCTAGTATTTTACTCGCACTATCTCCTTGCAAATAAAAATATAATGTTAGCCCATTATATTATAAAATTATAGGCTTTAAAATTAGGCAATGCTGTTTTAGTACTCTAATTAATATACTGTTACTTTTCAATGGGGATTTCTTATTTTGTATATTATCTGTTATGTTTGGCTCTAGCACACTCCTGTATAAACAAACTTTTTATCTAAACTTTTATGTATGGCCCAGAAAATAAAATCATCACCTGCACTATTATCATTCCACTGAAAATGATTCATGTAAGATTTTAGATATTGGCTAATCACTGGACTAAATAAAAATGTGTATATGTTTGGTGTTATTAAAAAGCAGTTAAACATTTCTGTAATGGGTTATATCACTGTTACAGTCAGAGAATACTGAAAAAAGGATTCCAGTGTGGCCAGAAACTAAAAGGGAAGACTTGTGTTGTTAATAGGAATACTTATGCTATGTAACTTCACATACCATCCAGGAGCTATGATCTGTTACCTTGAGAGAGGCTAAAGTATAAAGTAAAAGTTATAAGTGATCTGCTTTAAATTAAGTAGGAGATTTGTGTAGCACCAGCTCAAAGCTGAAGAGTCAGAAACCATGAAGCACACAGGAACTCACAGAGTAAGACCTATATTTGGGCATTGAACCTAGGTCTTGGCCATCCTTTTATTTCAATTATTTGTACCAAACCACAATATGATGAGGTCACATGGGAAAGCTGCTATGGGCATTGGCATCATGGAACCGCTGCCAAAGAGAGCGCACCACAGCACTCTTGATACTTGCTGGCACAAATTGACAGATTTATCAAAGCACATCAGTGTATCAATGTGTCATAGCTGTTACCTATGACCAGTTGAAAATCATTCTGTTATTTGGGATGTCAGAGCTTATTTTCATGTCAGTTCTATGTTGAGCAATTCACTATATATTGTTGTCTAATTCACTGAACAGTAAAGATATACAGTACTTTACTTTATCGAAGTACAGCATGAATATTGAAATCAATGCGATTTATGTTTTTTAAAGGGAAACTATCGTAAAAATGAAAATTTTATATAAGCTTTAATATTCAATATAAGCTTCAGCATGAAATAAGAAATGTTGTAAATACAATCAATTAAATATTCAGAATCATTTCTGAAATAATCAAGTTTATGTTCACTATCCCTTTTTCAGCATCTGTTCCTCTTCATTCTGTCTTCATGTAGCAGTTGGATGCCAGATAGTCATTGACAGTTAGATCCAATATTCAGAGCTCATTCCAAAAATTCATTTCAGTACAAACAACATAAATTCTGCATGTAGAGAGACAGGATTTCTGGTAATTTTAATAGAGTGATCTCTAATGCATCTTCAAGGCAAAAGGAGCCCCCTATAAGACATAATCTAACTGTCAATGAATATCTGACACCCAACTGCATGAAATTGACAGATTCATCAAAGCACATCAGTGTATCAATGTGTTGTAATTGTTAGCTATGACCAGTCAAAAATCATTCTGTTATTTGGGATGTCAGTACAGGATATTTAATTGTTTGTATTTACAAAGTTTATTATTTCAGTATGCTGAAGCTTATATTCAATTTTCATTTGTGCAATTGTTCCCCTTTAAAACACTGTGTAACATAAAGAATTGTAAAATTAATGCTGTGAATAAATAAATAAATAAAGTCAACAATATAAGGAGATACAAACATGATGATGATAATGATTCTGTAAACTTTAATGGTCTGACTGATATTAATTACTAAAGTGTTCAAACATAGAGGGAACATAGGTTTGACTGTTTGAAGGTTTTCCTTCCAGTAACAGCAAGCCTGAGAAAGGACATAAACATTCTGTGACATAGTGCTTTTACTGTGTGAGATTTCTTATATATTATAATAAAGCTATATGCACATTGAAATAAACTGTATATTTGTTTCAAATAGCTCTTATCCACAATTCGTAAGATCCAAAATCCATAAGTCAATTATATAATATGCGGTGTACTCTGAAGACATTGATTGTTACTGACATTCATACAGTCTCCTGAACACAGTGCTTGTTTCAGTAAATGCAAAAAAAATCACAAATGCTTGGGGATAAATTCAGCAAGATTATTATTCCTGAAAATTGTTATCTAAGCATTCACAAGTTGCAAGCCAAATTACGTACCATCTGTTTCTTGTATTTGAAAAGTTGTGTTTTCGTTTTAGTCAAAAGTAACATCTGTAAGCTTCTAAATATTTGCTAGAGCAGTTGATTATGGCAATTCATAACGATAAGATCTATCTGACATGAAACGTGATGCTTCAAATTTAATGAACTATGTAACGTGTGTAGTGGCCATATGTAAAGTAAAACAAATTACAACTAAAATTGTTCTACCGTTTACAACAAACAAATATGCTTAGTTTTAATAAATTATATCTAGATGATTTATTTCTTTAGTTTACATGTCTAGCTCTTCAAACATATTTACAATATATGTTCTAGCATTCAATACATAATTTATTCATTGATGTGACAATAGATCTAGTTTGAATATTTTACTTTTTAATAATATCAATACCTCCTATTGGACGCAGCTACAGTAAGTCTTTGCCTGCGCGCAGGCGCAGGGGTGTGCAGGGTCCTCTACATTCTCGGTGCTTGTTGTCTGTGTGCGTCAGTTTATTCGGACGCCCGCGTGCCGCAACAGACGGGGACATGCTTTGTTTGACGCACAGCGTCATCACACTTCGCCCTGACGTTTGGCGGCAAAATCGTCCCTTTAAATAGACGTCTGAGGAAGTAAACAGCGCTTGGTTATTTTCCTGGCTTGTGATTCTATACCTGTGAACATTTCCTGTTTGACTCGGCTTGCCTTCGGATACTTCTGATCTTCTATAGTTTTGACCTCGGCCTGTCCCTGACTTTGTTTGACTTCAGCCCGCCTACCAACCTCTGCCTGTCTCTAACTACATTTGACTTCAGTCTTCCACTCCGTTGAGTTCCCTTCAATTGTCTGTTACACTTAAGCAGTTTTCACTGCTTGAACGCTTCACTCAATTGACTCTAGCATTCCTGACACTGTTATTTGATCAGTTTTGAGATACTAAATGGCCTTTTATTGCTAGTATAGCCTACATTAGTAACATGATTTCCCCTTACGCCTACAGCTGGTCACCAAGTAAGAGGATTTTTTCCTAATTTGGTCACCAATCTTCAGATAACAGGGGCCTGTACAGATCACATGGATGGCTAAAGTAGTATTTGCTCCATTAGATTCTAATCTGCAGGATAGATCTCCCCTAGGCATTATTCTACTCCTTCTTAGGCCCTTTACTGTTTAACTTCCTGTGCAACTTCCTGTGCAACCCTACTCACATTGCTTGATGACCCATGCTATGACCACTGCATCAATTGAGACAGGACTCCACTATTAATAATGGAGCTGGATACTTGTAATTGTGCTGGCAGATGGATCACAGCATGGGGTCATTTGCAATACAGTACATCAAGCAACAAAAACAAAACAATTATGTGTCATATTAATATTGTGCACCTTTAACCCATACAATAAAAATCAACTTGTAAACTTGTAAAACTACTGATTTTTAAAGCCTTTTTTAAGCCAACTAACAATAATAAAGCTTTCCCTGCTATTAGGGCACAAACACTACACTTCAGTGACTACATATTTACACATGGGTCACAGAAAAATATTTGTTTTGGGATATTAGGCTAATTTATTGTTGCTGTCACTTAGAAAATACATGGTCCACAGAGAACAGAAATATTATCAAAAGAAGTGTCAGGCAAATGAAATAAGAGTTATTATTAAGATATCACTCAGTGACTGCACCTGGTGTGATATCACACTTAGGAGGCTATTTACTAAAATCCAAATGTATCTCATTATTTAAATTTAAAAAAAAAACACAACCAAACCCAAATAGCTGATTTGACCTTATTTATTAATAAAAAAAACTCAATTTAATCGGTTTGGGTAAAAATTCAATAAAAATGTGCGGAAACCTGAATCGTACATTTTTTGGGGTTTATTTTCCTGAATCTCTTTACTTTTTTGAGATTTTTCACTATAGCCAGAATTTTTGCGATTTTTGAATAAAAAGCCCGCAAATGAAAAAAAAATTGTTGCCCGTTGACTTCAATGCATTTCAGCTAATTTTCACAATTTTCAGTGAGAGTTTCCATCACTAATCTTACTTCTTTGCATTCAGGCCCGGATTTGCGGTGAAGCAACAAAGGCCTGGGCCTAGGGTGGCAAGTTGGTAGGGGCGGCTTGCCACCCAGCCACTTACTGAGGAACACTGGGGACACGCAGCTCCCCAGTGCTCTGGCGTGCCTGCTCTCGGTAGAGCAGCCTGGCTATAGAACCATGCAGACTTTTGCATTCCCAACAAGATACTAAACAAAATTATTATACAGTGCTTATCTGAATGACTAAATAAAAAACGGAATAAGTAAGCAGGATTCCACAGAGAGAGGCAATGCACAGATCGATTCTTCACATTATGTAACATAATCAAACATCACAGACATCACAGAATCATGCATGAAGGGGCAACAGCTGCTCTATATCAACATTAAAGGTAAAGACCTTAATGACTGCTTTATCCAACATTTACTGATGATGATGATGATCTCAGCACATAGTAAGGTTTTAATATTTTGATTTTTTTTTCTTAAATGATCACAAAAAACACTATAACTCTTCTAGTATTGCCAAACCTTTACAGTACATGACTTGAATTACAAAAGCAAAGAGAGGAAATTGGGTATTTCTCTAACAATCTGAATACGAAAAATACATGAAACCCTTTTTTAGAGAAAGAGGTCCTGATCTTAAGTTGGAGTGTTAGGGAGTAGGAGAAAGCTATTTCTTTAAATGCTTAAAGGACCAGTAACATCAAAAATTTTTACATAAAAAATCCATTCTATATGTTAAAAATAATGGGCACGCCCTAATAAATTAATATAACACACCTAGCGTTGTTTTTTTAAAAAAAATCAAAACACCTTTTCTCCATTACATGGAAAATAGCGAAAAGGCGACCAGATCGCCATGGCGTGTGCACTCCCAACGCTGTTCCTGTACACAGAACCGGAAGTAAGGAACCCGGAAGTCAGAACACAGAGCAGCCGGTAAGCATCCGAGCAGGCAGTGGTGAGCGAAGAGAAAGGAAGAGAAAGACTGAGGATTGAAAGGCTGCACACAAAGAAAGAGAGAGGCTGAGGGGACAGAATGCTGCAGGGACTTAAACGCTGCGGGGGGAGAGAGGCTGGGACAGAAAAGCTGCCGGCAGAGAGGCTGAGGGGAGAAATGCTCAGTGGAGAGAAAAGTTAAGGGGACAGAAAGGCTGCCGGCAGAGGGGAGGGAAACGCTGCAGGGAGAGAAAGGCTGATGGGGCAGAATGGGTGCCGGCAGAGGGGAGGGAAACACTGCGGGGACACAAACGCTGCAGGGTAAGAAAGGCTGAGGAGGAGGAACGGGTGCCGGCAGAGGGGAAGTAAAGGGTGCGGGGAAGATAGAGATAAATTCTCTTGACAAAAAGATTCTGGAGGGGGGGAAGAGAGAGACATGCTAGAGGAGTGAACATAACTGCTGGGCAAAAGAGCAGGGAGATAATGTAACAGAACAGCTGAGATGCTGTCAGCGTGAACAGAGAAAAGCATCCAGAAGTGACGTCAGAACCCAGAAGTCAGTCCAGGAAGAGAGACACAGCTGCGCGCACGTAGGGGAGATGAAGGAGAACAAGCAAGAAGATGGTGGAGACCCCTTGGACACCGTGGGACAGTGCCGGTTTGAGTTTTTTCCTATGTTTTATCCAAACAGCAGGAAAGATCAGCATATTGGAGGTAAGTAATATGTATGCATTCGTTTTTTTTATTTTTTAACCAAAAAACTAAAAGATATACAGATGTGGTCATGTGGCCATAACAACCATTCAACATTTTTTTCAGTTTTTTTTTTTTTTGTGTACAGATGAAGCCACTTTGGTTTGTCTGTTTGACACAGAATAACTAAACACAGATATCCCATTTATCTCATTTAACACAGAAAACTGCGTCACAACATCCCAACTAATTAAAGCATTCACCATTGTGAACAATGGAGCTTTGGTATGCTAATGAAAAGGTTAAATGCATTAAATGAGTTCAGATGACTTAAGATAACACAGTTTCTTCAATTACCCCTGAGTCATGACGCATTTAACTCACAAATCCAAGTGGCTTCATCTGTAGCCCTGCAACTGTTTTATGGTAAGTTTATCAGAGTTCACTATTATTATATGGGTAGCAATGTACATAATCAAAACCAATGGGGGAATGTAATAAAAATTGCTAATGGAAAAACTATTCGCAATGCGAAAAGTTATGCCTTTGCGCGAACAAATTTTGCTTTGTGTGAATTTAATATAGCTTTTGCGAGCCCGGAAACTGTTTAGCGACCACTTCCGACAGTGAAAGACCGTTTGCGAATTTTATAGTTTGCGCCAATGCGCAGTCAATGTAATAAAACTTCTTACTGAAAAAGTCGTTATGTTTGCTCCAAAAGATTACGACACCTTCAAGCACTTCTTATGAGTGCACAATTAAAATTCGCAATGCGCAATTAAAATTCGTAATCCAATAACAGTTTAAGGAATAATATTACATTGCAAGATGTGGATTTTTAGTCTTATTGGTGCGAATTGTTTTGCTCTTTGCGACTTTTATTACATTCCCCTGCAAGTGTTTAGTTAGTTAGCTTATTAAAGAATTTGTGTTTTGCATAGAGAGACAACTGATATAAGAACAGATTCAGTGCTGTATAGTTAAATACATAGTTAATTTGAGTTGAAAGATTCCATCAAGTTAAATCCCTTGAATGACCCCAGCGCAAATAAACTGTCCAATAGTGATGGTAGAATCTGTGGCATTTCGCTTCACCACAAAATTTGCGAATTTATCAAACAATTTGTGAAATGGCAAAAATCAGCAAAACTGATTTGACGCGAATTGCGATTTTGTCTCATGCCAAAATTATTTTGTTGCAAATCTGGCTTTTGGCGCACACCTGTGTTTTGACGCACAACATTATTTTTTCTTATTATTATCTCATTATTTATTGCGCAATGCAATTCGTTGAGTCTGTAGGTGTTTTGTTTGTGTCACCTTTTTTCAGCTTTGGGCTACCATTGAAACATTTTCTCTTACTTTTTAGTTTTGTAGACTGTGATAAATGAATATGGTATGTTTTACTTTGTGTCAAATGTGCTGAAATGCATTGTAGTCAATGGGAAGACAAATTCACACTCATGTTTCACTCAGTACACTTCAACACAAATACCCTACATTGTTAGAGAACTATTGGAAGCAACATTAAAATATGAAGCGGTAGGCCTCAACCAGAAGAAATTTGCAGACAATGTGGCAGTATTAGAAGTAAAATTATTAGGCGCCTTAACAGACCCCAACAGATGAAATTTGCCAAATATGTGGCAGTATTAAAAACAAAATTATTAGAATTAGAAAAGGTAGGTCTCAACCAAAAGAAATTAGCCAACTATGCAGCAGTAATAGAATTAAAATTATTAGGAGCCTTGACAGACCCCCAACCAGAAGAAATTTGCCAACAATGTGACAGTATTAGAAACCGCATTGTTAGAATAAGAAAATGTAGGCCTCAACCAGATTAAATTTGACAACTGTGTGGCAGTAGTAGCAACAACATCAGCAGCAGTATTGAAAGAAACGTTAGAATTAGAATTAGAAAAAGGTAGACCTCAACCAAAATAAATTTGCAAACAATGTGGCAGTATTTGAAGTAAAATTATTAGGAGCCTTGACAGAAACCAACCAAAAGAAATTTGCCAACCAGGTGGCAGTATTACAAACAAAAACAACATAATTAGAATTAGAAGAGGTAGGTCTCAACCAGATGAAATTTGCCAACTATGTGGAAGTAGTAACAACGGTAGCAGCAGCAGTATTGGAAGCAACATTAGAATTAGAATTAGAATTAGAAGAGGTATATGGCAATATTAGAAGCAACATTTTTAGAAGCCTTGGTAGGCCTCAGCAAGAAGAAATTACCAAACCATGTGGCAGTATTAGAAGAAACATTTTTTAGAATCTTTGGTAGACCTCAACTAGAAGAAATTTGCCAACCATGTGGCAGCACAGCAGTTGGTGCCTTGATAGGCCATCACCAGAAACATTTGCCAACAATGCAGCAGTACAGCAGTACAGCAGTAGGAGCCTTGATAGGCCCTCCACTAGAAAACATTTGCCGACAATGCAGCAGTACAGCAGTAGAAGCCTTGATAGGCCCCCACCAGAAAAACATTTGCCGACCATGCAGCACTACAGCAGTAGGAGCCCTGATATGCCCCCACCAGAAAAACATTTGCTGACAACGCAGCAGTAGTACTAGTGGTAGCATCATCTGAAGCAGCCAGATGTGGAATAGACAAAACTGTTGAGGAGAAGTCTATGTGAGGAGGAGAGGAGGCTAGTCTCTGATGTCTGCATCAGAGACTAGCTTATCCATGCTTATTAATTTTTATAAATGTCATCATATCCATGCTGCCAGTGGATAGCCGTGTCCGCTTCTTAGTGACCACCCCACCTGTGGCACTGAAGACCCTCTGACAAACACTGCACCTCCAGAGTGTACTGTGCCAGTTCTGGCCACTGGTCAAACCTCAACACCCAGAAATGCATGGGGTCATTATCAGTGTGCATAGCATCCTGCACACTGACAGACCCCGTGTAGTAAGCCACCATTTGCTCTAACCGCTGTTGGTGGTAACTTTGGGTGCTTACTGGACCTGCTGCTGCCTGATGAGGCTCAAAAAAGCTCTTCCATGCACCTATGAGATCACTGCCTTTGCTGCTGTTGCTAGGACCCCATCTTTGCTGGATACATGTGGAGTAGTGGAGGCCTGAGAAGTTTCAGTCTAGGGGAAGGCCTCCACCAGTTTTGCGCACAGAGCTCTCTCCAATTGATCCACCCTCCTTTCTCTATGGCTGGGTACAAGGAACTCACCCACCTTTCCCTTGTATCATGGGTCAAGCAAAGTGGACACCCAGTAATCATCCCTGTCTTTGATGGAACAGATCTGTGGATTGCTCTAGAGGCAAGTCTGCATATAGGCAGACATGTAGAAGAGGTGCCCCCAACCAACATCTTCTTGACTGTCCTCCAGATGCAGCAGATCATCTACTTTCTCCTCCACCCCTTCTTTGTGCCCTCCCAGCCGTGGACAATAGCTGGAGTGGTTCAGAGGCGTAACTAGAGGGGGCGGGCTCTGGCGCGGGATGTGCAGCCGGGCCCCGCCCCCTCCGTACGGCCGGAAATGGCCACAGAACTGAGTGGTGTGCGAGCTGCCAGGGGGCCCTGAGGGGGTGCGGGCCCTGGCACCCCCTGCTCCCCTGGTAGTTCCACCACTGGAGTGGTTGGGTGGCATGTGCTCAGCTCCCCATGCTGCGCATGCACCCAGTCCTCCTCTCCCTCGTCCTCATTGGGCATAACGTCCTTCTCTTTCTGCCTCCTAGCCCCTTCTGCCTGCATATGGGGCCTGCTCTTACCCTCCTCTAGTAGGCCATTCAACATGTGCTTGAGAAGGAAAATCAGGGGTATAACATCACTAACATATGCATTATCCCTGCTAACAAAGCGTGCGGCCTGCTCAAAGGGGCAAGTATTCAAATCTGCCAACCCCCAAGTACCCCTGGCACTGTGCCTCAGCAGGTAATTGCCGACTTCCCAGTGCTGCACTATAAGGTGTACTACCATGTGCTTGAGAAGGAAAATCAGGGGTATAACATCACTAACATATGCATTACCCCTGCTAACAAAGCGTGCGGCCTGCTCAAAGGGGCAAGTATTCAAATCTGCCAACTCCCGAGTACCCCTGGCACTGTGCCTCAGCAGGTAATTGCCGACTTCCCAGTGCTGCACTATAAGGTGTACTACCATGTGCACAGTAGAATTCTAGTACGTCGGCAGGTAACAGATCAGCCGTTGGGGTGGCAGATGATGCCGTCACTGCATCCATGCCAAACACGAGCTGACGGTGGGGGACTTGCAAAAGTGGCCTACGTGTCTTCTCCAGGAAGTCAGCCAACCCTTGGTAGCTCTTCAGGAAATGCTGCACCACAAGGTTGAGGACATGTGCAAAGCAAGGCACATGGGCCAGTCGGCCTAGGTTGATGGCATTCTGCAGGTTGTAAGCTAGTCTACCACCGCCTCTGCCTGCTGTGACTGTATCATTTGCGAAGCTGTGGATCAAGATCTGGCATAGTCCTATGTGTGCCAGTTGCCCCACTGCGACACAATGCCACCTGCCGCTGCAGTTGCTGCTACAGTTGTTGCTGCTACTGCTGCCGCTGCTGTGGTTGCAGCTGCTGCTGCACTACAGTGCCCAGACTGGGCATGGCACATGGACTGGTTTGTTGTGGGGTAGCATGCCCACAGCCAGCACCATGGCCTCTTCCTCTCACACCCCTCCCACTGCTACCCAGACCTCCTATCCAACCCCTCCTCCCTCTCCCATGGCCCATCATACCGACAGCACCTAAACTAAAAAAAAAAAGTCGGTTTATTATTAATAATAATAATAATAATAATAATAATACGTTTTTTTTTTTTGGATATTTGGGGGAAGGAAAGAAGAAAAAAATAAAACCCTAAACTAAAACCCCTCAGCAGAAGTGTGCATCCACAAGGGATACACACCAACACAGACAGACAAACAAATGTAGCCCTAACAAGGGCTCTTGGGAGGTGAGCAGGCAAGCAGAAGTGGGAAAACAGTAAACTGAAATCCACAACCAGCCTTGCACTGACTCAGAAGTAAGCTAACTTCACAAACTCCTCTAGCTAAATAGCACACAAAATTCTAATATCTCCTATTCTAACCACTACCAAAAACTACCAATGGCCGCCTCTGAACCTCCTAATATAAACAGCGGGAGAGCTCAGATCTAGTGATGGGCGAATCTGTGGTGTTTCACTTTGCCAAATAATTTGTGAATTTGCTGCCAAACGGTGCTGGCGTCTGGTTTTTGACGCCAGCGTTCGTTTTTGCACAAAAAAACGGATGCCGCCATCCATTTGTTTTCAACGCTGTTGAATTTTCATGGCGGTTTTGTGAATTTATTAGCCGGTGGTGAATCGCGGGAATTCACCACGAATTCGTGCCTGGCGAATAATTTCGCCCATCACTACTCAGATCTAATTGGCTGCTGTGGAAGGAAAGGGGAAGGTAAAGAAATAGGTAAATCACACTTCTTTTGATAACAATGTCCCTTTAGACTGTGTTGATTCTAGTAAATGCTTGTTGTAATAGTTACAAAAATAGGGATATTGTTGCATGATTTGAGCCTTGTTTGTATATTGATGCCACCTATTAGGTATTCAAAATCTTCATAATGCAAAAATGTCTAAAACATATGAATAAAAAAGACATTATCAGGGGAATGTAATAAAAGTCGCAAAGAGCAAAACAATTCGCACCAATAAGACTAAAAATCCAAATCTCGCAATGTAATATTGTTCCTTAAACTTTTACTGCATTGCGAATTTTAATTGCGCATTGCAAATTTTAATTGCGCACTCATAAGAAGTGCTTGAAGGTGTCGTAATCTTTTGGAGCAAACATAACGACCTTTTCAGTAAGAAGTTTTATTACATTCACTGCGCATTGGCGCAAACTATGTAATTCGTAAACGGTCTTTCACTGTCGGAAGTGGTCGCTAAACAGTTTCCGGGCTCGCAAAAGCTATATTAAATTCGCACAAAGCAAAATTTGTTCGCACAAAGGCATAACTTTTCGCATTGCGAATAGTTTTTCCGTTAGCGATTTTTATTACATTCCCCTATTAGACAATTATATGCAACAACAATGCCATCTGTTGGTTGTCTAAATTTTAAATTGCTCTATTTTGATGTCAAAAGCAAAGGTCAGTTTATATTTTAGACAAAATACTAAACTATTATTATTAACTTGTATTTATATAGTGCCATCATATTGCGTAGCACTGAAAAGTAAATGTGATTATAAAACTAAATCACATGAATTCTATACATAGAACATATGGAGTTACATACATCACGATCAATACCGGTACAAAAGGAGAGGAAGGCCCTATGCAAAAGAGCATACAGTCTAAAGGAAGGGGAGTAATACACAAGGTGTGCGAGTGGGCTAGATTAAAATAAGTGTGTGAGAAATGTGGTACTGTATGTGGTGTTGCATTTGGTAGTTAAGCAGAGTGAGGGAAGGCTTCTCAAAAAAAGTACGTTTGAAAGCAGAAAAGTTGGGAGAAAGTCGGACTGACAGTGGGAGAGAGTTCCAGAGGAGGGGTGCAGCCCTTGCAAAGTCTTGAATGCGAGCATGTGAGGAGGTAATGAGAGAAGAGTTGAGTAGCAGGTCAGTAGAGGAGCGTAGTAAGCGGTTGGGTGAGTATATAGAGATGAGTTCAGAGATGTAGGGTGGGGCAGACTTATGAAGTGCTTTGAATGTCAGGGTCATTAATTTGAATTTGATTCTGAAAGGTAGCGGAAGCCAGTGCAGGGATTATCAGAATGTCGTGGCTGAGGTGTATGAGCCTCACAGCAGTGTTCATTATGGACTAGAGAGGTGACAGTCTCTGGAGGGGAAGGCCAATTAAAAGAGAGTTACAGTAGTCTAGATGTGATATGACGAGAGAGTGAATAAGAATTTTGGCAGCATCTTGGGTGATAAATGATCATATTTTAGATATGTTCCTCAGGTGGAAGTGACATGATTTAGTAAGTGACTGGATATGAGGAGTGAATGACAGGGCAGAATCTAGGATACCCCAAGGCAGCGGGCCCGGGAAGAGGGGGTGATTGTGGAATTGTTAGCTATGATGGATACTTCCGGGATGTTACTGGTGTTAGTTGAAGGAAAGAGAACCATTTCAGTTTTAGAGAGGTTTAATTTAAGGTAGTGTTGCGACATCCAGGTAGAGATAGCGGACAGGCAGGAGGAGAGGCGAGTTAGGAGTTCTGGGTTGGGATCAGGAGATGAGAGATAGATCTGAGTATCATCAGCTCTGAGGTGGTAATGGAAACCGTACGAGTTGATTAATTTGCCGAGGGAGAATAGTAATGGTCCCAGGACAGAGCCTTGAGGAACCCCAACAGAAAGAGGTAGGGGAGAAGATGCTACTCTGTTGTAGGAGACACTGAAGGAACGATTGGTGATGTAACAAGAGAACCAGGACAAGGCTGTGTCACGAAGGCCAAGCGAATGGAGGGACTGGAGGAGGAGAGGGTGATCTACAGTGTCAAATGAAGCCGAGAGATCAAGCAGTATTAGTGGTGAGCAATGATTGTTGGCTTTAGCGGTTAAAAGGTCATTAGTTAGTCGAGTCAGGGCAGTTTCAGTGGAGTGTTGTGGCTTAAAACCAGATTGTAGGGGGTCCAGCAGGTTATTGTCAGAGAGGAATGAGGTTAGTCGGTTGTAGACTAGGCGCTCAAGAGATGAAAGGTGGCAGAGAGATAGGTCGGAGGTTGTCAAGATTGGAGTGATTAAGAGTGTGTTTTTTCAGAATGGGGGTGACAAGAGCATGTTTTAGTTGAGAAGGAAACAGTCCAGTTGAGAGTGAAAGATTAAATAGGTGAGTTAAGGCTTTGATTAGACAAGGATTGGTATTGCAGAGACGTTTTGAGGGAATTGGATCAAGCGGGCAGGTGGTAAGGTGAGAAGAGGCCAAAAGCTAGAACTAGAAAACAATGAACTGCAAAATGCACAGAAACCTGAGAAACAAAATGTTCTTCTGTAATTCATGTGTGGAGATAACGAGACCATCTTATAGGCAAGTGCTATCCAACTGGCAGCCTGCAAACCCCCAACTTGTGTGACTCCCCACATGAAAGGCTGGCTGGTGTAACTGCTTACCTTGTATAAGCTTTAAAAGGCATTAATTAAGATAGTAAATTCCTGCACACATGTAACACATCTATTGTTCATATACCTAATGGGGGTATAATTCACACCACAAAGCCAGACTGAAAATGCCCGCATTGTTCACCTCACCTGTTCACACGTCATACAAACTGCTGGAGGGGCACCAGCATTGTGTCACTGCATGTAGCACTGTATGAACTGTTACTCTTGGAGTGGTCCTGATAGGTTTCCCTGTCTCCTGCTCTATTATGCCTTATCTATGCTTTCTGTGCAGGGTCAGACTGGGGGCCCCCGGAGACTATTGGGGATGCTGTCTCAGGGCCCCCTCTGACCTGTGTCACACATGTGCACATGAGCGCAAGCACACTGTTTTTCCGCACCGAATGGTCATGGCAGGAAAAAACATAGAGTGCGTATCTGGGCCGGCAGGGTCCACAAGAGCCGGGGGCCCACCAGTTTTTTTCCCGTTGTCCCGCCAGCCAAGTCTGACCCTGTTTCTGTGTGTGTCCTATAATCTGTGTGTGTGTCATACTCTGCCTGCCCTATGCTCCCTGTGTGTGCCATGCTCTTCCTGTCCTATGCTCCCTGTGACATATGCAGTGAGCACCAACCATTTGGTTTTCGGTATGGTACCACCATTAATGTGGATCATTTTTAAAATTAATTTAAGTGTTATGAAATGTCACCTGAAGTTCATAACAAGAATCTTCGAAGCATACATCATTTAGTCTGCATGCCTGCTGCCGATGTCTCAATATGTAAAGCAGGAGAAAGGCTTGTTATTTTCTGTGGAAGACATGTTCAGAGTTAATACACAAAAAACAAAAATAAAACACAATATGTAGGCGATTGTGGGACTGGGAGGAGGCAAGCATTATCAAGATGGATGAATGGCTGTGGCATATTTATTCTCAAATAAAATATAGAATAGAAAATAGAAACATAGAATAAAAGGTTGTTTAAGAAACAAACAGATTCTGAACTGTACAATAGTATTTAAAGGGATACTGTCATGGGAAAAACATTTTCAAAATGAATATAATAGCAATAATAGTGTTGCACCAGCAGAATTCTGCACTGAAATCCATTTCTCAAAAGAGCAAACAGATTTTTTCATATTCAATTTTGAAATCTGACATGGGGCTAGACATAGTGTCAATTTCCCAGCTGCCTCAAGTCATGTGACTTGTGCTCTGATAAACTTCAATCACTCTTTACTGCTGTACTGCAAGTTAGAATGATATCATACCCCTCCCTTCCCCCCCCCCAGCAGCCTTACAACAGAACAATGGGAAGGTAACCAGATAACAGCTCCCTAACACAAGATAACAGCTGCCTGGTAGAACAACATTCAATAGTAAAAACCCATGTCTCACTGAGACACATTCAGTTACACTGAGAAGGAAAAACAGCAGCCTGCCAGAAAGTATTTCTCTCCTAAAGTGCAGGCACAGGTCACATGACCAGGGGCAGCTGGGAAATTGACAAAATGTCTAGCCCCATGTCAGATTTCAAAATTGAATATAAAAAAATCTGTTCGCTCTTTTGAGAAATGGATTTCAGTGCAGAATTCGGCTGGAGCAGCACTATTAACTTATGTGTTTTGAAAAAAACATGTTTTCCGATGAAAGGATCCCTTTAACTTTCCATTCATTTAGCTTTCCCTGGGTAGCTCAATGAGAATTAGACCAAACAATTATCAAAGTAAACAGATAACTAATTTAATAGCTAAATAATATAATGAACATGAGAAGCAGTGGATAATGGTCAGAGAGTGAGAAAGTACCACGGTATGCAGTGGCAAAACAGACTGTGTTAACCATTTTTGCAATTTTTCACTTGGTGCTCTTGAAGCATGGCTGCAGGCCTCTGCATTTCATTTGGAGCACAAAGACCTGCAACATCCCCCACAAATACAGTGCTGACTGCATTAGTAAGTTCTCTATGGTGATGGGGGAAGATAGGAGTCACCTAGATATCTCCTCTCCCTCCCCCTAACTTGCACGTCATTTGAACATAAAGTTTGGGAGCAGCAAGAAATGCAGTGCTCTCAATGAGCACTATGAACTTGCACTCCTAAGTGATTTGTGCTTGGGGGTAAAGAAAATGACCCTTAAAAATCTAAAAATATTAAATTCATTCAGGTCATGATATACAATATTAAGTAGAAATAAGTTAAAACTCAAGAGGTTGTTGGGATGAGACACAGAAAACACAGTTCCTTTAGGCTTATTTCTACCAGATACTTTCAAAGTTTTGATCTGAATAAATTATATCTAACTATTGGCGTATAATACAAGAACATTTTTTTTCCAAGTTCTGTTTATTTATTTAGATAAAATTTAATTACATACAAAAAAGAAAATACATAAATAAAATTGCCATGTTTACGCTTCCAATTATTACCTAGGTAGGATTACTCACAGTCGGTGTCCGTCAGTAATAGAGAAGGGGTAGGCTAAACAGGTGTATTGTGACATTGCCATCAGCCCTTTAGAACTCACACATAACATCAAACATCACAGTCCAGCCTCGAGCCCACTATTCACAAGCATTTAGCTCAAGTATGTACCATATTATCTAACGCCATCCATGTGCCCCATATCAGATCAAATTTAGTCGGGCAATTTCTAGAGATATATACTGCCTTGATATGTGGCAAATTAGAATTGACAAGCTGCTTCCACTCCCTGATCCAGGGGGCCTGAGTGTCCTTCCAGTGGAGGAGAATGAGTTTCTTGGCAAAGAATAAGAGTTGGAGGAGTAAAAGTCTGTTCCTGGTGTTTAAGGGTAGGTCCTCTGTAAGACCCAAAAGACTTAGGGGCAAATTCACTAAGATGCGAAGTTGCGCCAGGCGCAACTTCGCCACACTTCGCCAGGCGTATTTTCGCCAGCGCTCCTCAAATTCACTAAAATCCGAAGTTGCGCACAGGGGTAGCGTTAGTTTGTGAAGTTGCGCTAGCGTTAATTCGCCAAGCGAAGCGAAGTTTCGCTAGCGATGGTTAATTTGCATACGGCGCAAAATTCAAATTTCAATGGAGGAATACGTATCTGCACTACAAATGCCTAGAAAACCTTCAAATCAGCAAATATAAATTTTATTTTGCCCTACACATGTGCCCACTGTAGGTAAGTTGCCATGAGTCAGGAGATGTAGGGGGGAAGGAGGGGAGCCCCAAAAAAATTTCAATCTTTTTCAGCCTATCACCCATCATGTAGAAAACACGCCAGCGTTTTTTGGGACTTAGAAAAAAATTTGACTTTTTGGAAACAATCCCTATCTACATTTTTTTTCCAAGTTCTGTTTATTTATTTAGATAAAATTTAATTACATACAAAAAAGAAAATACATAAATAAAATTGCCATGTTTACGCTTCCAATTATTACCTAGGTAGGATTACTCACAGTCGGTGTCCGTCAGTAATAGAGAAGGGGTAGGCTAAACAGGTGTATTGTGACATTGCCATCAGCCCTTTAGAACTCACACATAACATCAAACATCACAGTCCAGCCTCGAGCCCACTATTCACAAGCATTTAGCTCAAGTATGTACCATATTATCTAACGCCATCCATGTGCCCCATATCAGATCAAATTTAGTCGGGCAATTTCTAGAGATATATACTGCCTTGATATGTGGCAAATTAGAATTGACAAGCTGCTTCCACTCCCTGATCCAGGGGGCCTGAGTGTCCTTCCAGTGGAGGAGAATGAGTTTCTTGGCAAAGAATAAGAGTTGGAGGAGTAAAAGTCTGTTCCTGGTGTTTAAGGGTAGGTCCTCTGTAAGACCCAAAAGACTTAGGGGCAAATTCACTAAGATGCGAAGTTGCGCCAGGCGCAACTTCGCCACACTTCGCCAGGCGTATTTTCGCCAGCGCTCCTCAAATTCACTAAAATCCGAAGTTGCGCACAGGGGTAGCGTTAGTTTGTGAAGTTGCGCTAGCGTTAATTCGCCAAGCGAAGCGAAGTTTCGCTAGCGATGGTTAATTTGCATACGGCGCGAAATTCAAATTTCAATGGAGGAATACGTATCTGCACTACAAATGCCTAGAAAACCTTCAAATCAGCAAATATAAATTTTATTTTGCCCTACACATGTGCCCACTGTAGGTAAGTTGCCATGAGTCAGGAGATGTAGGGGGGAAGGAGGGGAGCCCCAAAAAAATTTCAATCTTTTTCAGCCTATCACCCATCATGTAGAAAACACGCCAGCGTTTTTTGGGACTTAGAAAAAAATTTGACTTTTTGGAAACAATCCCTATCTACTCTATTGCGCTTCGCCAGGTCTGAGGTGGCGAAGAAAGTCTAGCGTAAAAGGTAGCGTTCAATACACTGCGCAAATTAGTGAATTTGCGCAGTTACATCGCTAGCGAAAATTCGCCTGGCGTAAGTGTGCGAAGTAACACTAGCGAATTTTCGTGAATTCGCAAAGTACCAAAAATGCCAAATGCTAGCGAATTGACGCTAGAGTTCGGCGCTTCGGCGCTTAGTGAATTTGTGCCTTAGTGTCGGTGTGGCAACATGCGGAAGGCCCAAGTGGATATGCAAAAAGTCCCAAACATCTTTCCAGTACTGTATATGAGAGCATTGCCAAAACATGTGATAGTAAGTACCCTCCTCCGATCAGCCTCTGAAGCAGGTGTCCGTTGAATTTGGAAAGATTCTCGCCAATCTCACAGGCGTGTAGTAAATGCGGTTAAAAAACTTTATTTGAATAAGCCGGTTTCTTGCTGGTATTGAAATGTCTCTCACTTGACTGAGAATATCTGACCAAGCATCCTGAGGTATTTCTCCCAGGTCCTGAGCCCATTGAGATTTAGCTCTAGCCAGTGGATCAGGCATTAAGTCCATCAGCCCTCCATAGAGGCTAGAGGTCAGATGTCGGAGCCCTTCCAATTAAAGAAGTTTCTCTATTCGAGGCTCTCTAAGGTGCACCGTGTTGCCAGGGAATTGTGCTGAAAAGGCGTGCTTAAGTTGCAGATATCGAAATAAATAGTGATTCGGCAAGTCAAATTCATCTTTGAGCTGGTCAAATGTTTTAAGTGCATTCTCAATAAGAATATGGCGAAGTTCTGTAACTCCTTTATTTGCCCAAATGCTCGGATCAGGGATCTGGAGAAATTGACCTAGTCGTTTGTTGTGCCACAATGGCATTGCTGGGGACCATTGATTGGTGTTTAGATATGCCTTCTTTGACACAATCTGCCAGCATTTGAATGTGGATAGAGTCGTATCAGGTAAGTCATGACCTGGCCTGGGGCCGGCAAATGGAAGAGTTTGTAGTCCATCTTCGGAGCCCATGATGTGCATTTCAAGAGTTAATGCACGATTGTCCAGACTGGGGTGCCACCATTGTTGCCAGTCTCGGTTTAGAGTTGGGCCACAGTAGTTTCTGAAGCAGCTTGTCAATGTCATTGAACCAGCGGAGAGGTACATAGGTTGGAGCATTAGCTAACACATAAAGCAATTTAGGCAGACATAACATTTTAATGAGATTCACACGGCCCACCAAGGACAGGGGCAATATTGCCCATGTAGGGATTTTGGCTTTGAGAGTCACTAAGATAGGTTGCAAGTTTAATCTAGTATAACTAGATTTGTCAAGGGAGACAGTTATGCCAAGATACTTCATTTCAGTAAACCATTTTGGGGGCAGATCTATTCTGGAGCACGGGTTAGGGTCTATAGGAAAGATGCTGGACTTATTCCAGTTAACACGTAAACCGGAATACTCCCCAAATTGCTTCACCAATTGTAAAACATTATCAAAGGAGTGATTGGTATCTGCTAGGTAGATCAAAGTGTCGTCCACATAAAGGGATATCTTCTCTTCTCTATTGCCCACTCGGAGCCCTTGTACCCGGGGGTCGTCCCTAATCATGGCAGCAAGGGGTTCAACTGCCATTGCAAACAATAAGGGGGAAAGGGGGCACCCCTGTCTAGTACCTCGAGTCAGACGAAAGGCTTTGGATAGTAGCCCATTAGCCAGCACAGAGGCCTGTGGAGAATCATAAATAATTTTAATCCAGGAGATAAAGTTAGCACCCAAGCCAAATTTTGATAACACCTCTAAAAGATATGCCCACTCCACAGTATCGAAAGCCTTTTCTGTGTCCAGAGAGGCTATCGCCCTTTTGTTTGAGTTGTCATGTGTAATGGATAGATTGTGGTAGAGGCGTCTAACATTAGTATAGGTGGATCTATTGGGGATGAATCCCGCCTGGTCTGGGTGTATAAGGTGATTGATTACCCGCTGAAGGCGGTTAGCTAGCAATTTAGTGAGTATTTTTGCATCCATGTTAAGAAGTGATATGGGCCTATAGGAGCTACACTGTGATGGGTCCTTATCCTGTTTAAGAATCAGCGTTATTGTCACCTGGTAGAATGAAGGTGGAAGAACTTTTGATCGTGAGGCTGATTGGAATAGGTCCAATAGTTTTGGGGCTAACAGTTTAACATGGGTTTTGTACCATTCTGCCGGCAGTCCGTCAGGGCCAGGGGCTTTCATATTTGGAAATGAGGTGATGACATCCTCTATTTCCTCTAGAGTAAAGTCAGCATTAAGATCCATATGTTGGTCATTATCTAAATTGGGGAGAGTAACTAGGTGTAACTATTGTCTGATCTCAACCTCCGATTTATTGAGTTTGGAGGAGTACAGTTGAGTATAGTACTCTGCAAGGAGAGCAGTTATTGCAGACGGATCAGTAAGATCCGAGCCATCCGCCGCTGTTAAGTGTGGGATGGAGGTAGACGGACGCAGCTCTTTAGTTAGGAAAGCTATGTGTCATGCGTTGGTATCTCCATGTTCATATAGCTGATGTGCTCTGTTATTGAGAAATCTTTTAGTGGCATCTACAAGTAGAAGTTTAAGGTTACGTTGAGTCGAGTCTAAGCGAGCTTGTGTATCTGGTGTGGGGCTGTTCGCATGAGCTTGTTCCGCTTGAGCTAGGTCTGTCTCCGCCACCCCTATATTATGCCTATACCTAGTCCGGTATGTCTTGATCATTGATATGTAATGTCTTGATCATTGATATGTATGCCCCTCTAGTGTATCCTTTGTATGCATCCCATGTTATGTTCGAGTTACATTCAGTCGTGTTATGAAGCCAAAATTCAGCATGATGTATGGGAAATTCTGTCTGTAGGTCTGGAGTTGCAACCCACTGCCCTCCCAATCTCCATTGACTCTGTGAGGGGGGTCGGCCCAGCTGAAGTGTAATCTGTATGGGCGAGTGGTCTGAGCAGGGTCGAGGGAGAAAATCTTCCCCCACGACCCTGCCCAGAAGATCAGCAGTGGAGTATATAAGCTCAATCTGGGACATAGCCAATTTAGCCGGGGTATAACAAGAATATTGTGTGTCTCTAGGGTGCTTCCACCTCCAGAGGTCAGTCAGACCCAGAGCCTCAGACCACGCCTGTAGCCCAGAGGCCCGTCTCTTTTCAGGGGGGTGGCAATCAAGCCGTGTGTCAGGCACAGCGTTAAAGTCGCCCGCAAGGATGATAGGTCTGGGGTAAGGGCTCTGTATCTTGGCTGCAATTTGATTGAGTAGACCTATGTCAAATGGAGGTGGGTTATAAACACAGACTATAGTAATTGGACAGTGTGCTAAGATACAATGCAGAACAAGATAGCGACCTGACTGCACTGCTTCAAACGTAAACGGGATTCCCTTTCGTATCAGAATAGCTACGCCAGATGAATAGGAGGAGTAGTGAGCATGATAGTGATGAGCCACCCATGATTTCCTAAGGGACATTTTGCTACCAGTGAGGTGGGTCTCTTGCAACAGGGCTATGTCAGTGTTGTGATCTTTGAGATATTTGAGTATAACTGTCCTCTTTATTCTGTCATTGAGACCCCTCACATTCCATGAAGTTAGCTTAAGTCGCCCTTCCATGCTAAGTTGGGGGAGCAGTCAACACCAGGGAACCAATTGGGAAGGTATGGGGGACAGAAGTGCATCCAAGTCTCAGTCACCAGTGAAATTACAATCCGCCTCGTCAGACACCTGTCTGTGGAAGCTATGGCAGTAAGAGTACAAATGGCAATTACATTCAATAAAAAAACATAGTAAAACAACCTAACTAAACATCCCATACGTATCCCGAACCCACCCAGTATCATCAAAATAGAGATACTACCCTTAACTTTAACAAAATATATTCCCCTCAATATATATATCCTATAGGCAGGCCAAACCTTCCCTATGGGAACAGACATGTCCTGGCTCCATCCGGGATATCCTCCTGGGCTGAACAAGACCAAAGCCATACGATAAAAGGCATCTGAGTGGTTACTGTGTGGGGTACAAAGGAAAAAAGAGACCCCACTCCGAGCAAGCCAAATGCGTAACATACCGCTGTAATACTATCATGAGGGTGGCACCCCTATTTCAGGCCTTTCCCATCCATCCAGTCATTTATTTCTTGTGGCTCAGTGAAAAAAAGTTTTTCCCCATCTGCCTGTATCCGCAGCATGGCAGGGTAAAGCATTGCATATGGAACATTATTATCTCTGATTCACTTCTTGGTGGCCCTCTTTTTCTGTATTCCAGTAGAAAAGTCTGGGTAGAGTGAGATTTTTTTGCCTTGGTATTGTATATCACCAATGCGCCTCGCCGCCGATAGGGCTGCATCACGATCCTTATAATTCAATAATTTGGCCAGGAATGGGCGGGGGGGGCCCCCGGTGATGCCGGCTTAGTTGGGACCCTATGGGCTCTTTCAACCACCAGAAAGGAGGAGAAGGTGGACTCACCCAAGTGCTGTTTCAGCCATTCTGTAAAGAAGGCCTCAGGATCTTGGCCCTCGACTCCTTCCGGTAGGCCCACCACTCTCACGTTGTTGCACCTGTGCTGATTCTCTAAGTCCTCCATGTGTGCGGCTGCTTGTTTAATTTGGGCACGGAGTTGTGAAACTTCCTCCCTCAGTGGGGCACAGGAGTCTTCCAGAATGCTGATGCGGGATTCTGCCTCCACTGTGCGTTCTCTTATGTTTTGAGTGTCTTGATGCAGTATGGAGAACTCTGTGTGCAACCCGTCTATTTTGTTGGTAAATGTGGCCATCAGGGTTGCCTGGCATTCCGCTATTGCCGCGAGTACCTGATTAAGCGGTAAATCTGGCGCAGGTTGCTGCGAGGCTTGCGATTGCTCTTTAGGCGTGGTAGGCCGCACAGGCACCTCCTTGCATCTTGCTTCTGCTCTCTTGCGTACGCACTAAGTTTTTGAGCGATTTCGGTCTTGTTGTGCGGACCGCTTTTGCCTCCCATCAGCTCCGGTGGTACAGTACGGCAATGCCAACAATATCCCAGGTGACAATTGGCCCAGTCGAGGATATCAGGGTAATATCAGAATGGGTTACCAACGGAGCTCTATCTGCACAAGTCTGCTCTCTTAGGCTGCAATGCCACGCCCCCCATACAAGAACATTTTTAATATCAGAGCTAAAATTTTAAGTAAGTGTTGCAAGAAAAATTATAGGAAGAAAATAGATAGTGAGAATAAGAAGAGAAAGAAAATATAAAACAGTTATATAATACAATGAGTATTAGCTTTGTAGTATACGTAGTATCGATTGTCACATCTTGGGGTGCTATTTTCACTGGGAACCATCTTCCCCAAATTCTTCATCTCGACCTATTTTCTAGGTAATCTGTATAATATGTGCCTTTAAGGAGAGCTGTCCTATTAAGGATGAGTTTTCTTCTTCTAAAACATAGTGCCTTTGTACCTGCTGATGTTTCAGGTTTGTCTGTCCATTGTTCTAACTTGATGCAAACGTTTTGTGTGTCTTTAAGGGTCAATTAACTGTGAAGCTCTGCAGAGTTTGTTTCTGATATCATGGTGTAAATGGCATGTTCAGTTGCAGCCCGATGAGTATGCATCTACCCTATTGCAAGCCATGTACCTCCCACTTTATTGGGGGTTGGTAGGGTTTTAAAGTTTCCCCATCCAAAACATTGCCAATCTATGCTTGTTGAAAAGCACAAACAACATCATATTGTGTGCAGAGAAGCGTTTTGCTTCCTTTGTGTCCATCTTTGTTTGCTAATAAAGGTCACACAATGATTCAGGGCATTTTAACACATCAGGTAAAATGCCTAAAATCGCAGTGTGCCAAAGGACTAGGTGTATAAATGAAAATTTGAATGCTCAAAACTCATTTTAAAATCTTAAAGTACTGTTTAGACATATAAAATAAAACATTACATAGTTATCTGAGAGTATTTTTTTAAAAAATAGAGTCCAATTATAATGTACCTAATAATAACTTATGTCATAATGTATGAGCTAAGCACCAGCCTAAAGTGATTAATAGTTCCTTCAAATTTCAAGGATACAATTAGAGGAAGCTAAGCTTTGTTACAGATATTTTTATATTTTTATATTTAAAACGTGACCTCTATGTGAAGTACAAATTAGTATGTTAAAACGTTTTGAATTCAATTAGGAAAAAATGGGAACATGTAAAAGCAGAAAGAACGAGACAGGTGGTGACATAAAATGAGGATTATATTACAACTTCTTATCCTAAATGTGGACTTACCCCATGTTTACATCCCAAATTTAGAACGGGAATTAAACTTAACAGACCTTTATCAGGTTTCTTATCAAAGAAAGATATTACAACCCATGTTTTCATTAGAGAAAACGGAAGAGGAACTAGGGATCCAAATCTTTCTGGAGATCCGTAGAAAAGTCTGCCCATACACAATTTCCTAATTTCCTAAATGTGGTTTTATATCCCTACATAGCTAATGATATGGAATCCTCCATCTTAAACCCTAAAATCAATGGTAATACTTCATAGTGATATGACCTAGACAAACTCTATTTTACAAATAAAGTGTTTGTTCCAAGGAAGTAGTTGAGAGAATGTACCATGTTATGTAAATGGATTAGACTAATGAAACGTATCAGAAGAAGTAAGATACAATAACTTTATACTACATAATTAGTGATCGGCGAATTAATTCGGCAGGCCCGAATTCGCTGCAAATTTGCGCGATTCGCCGCCAGCAAATAAATTCGAAACGCCAGCGAAAATTCGCCGCCAAAAATTCGCCAGCGTCAAAAATTTTTTTTTTGCGGCATCAAAAACGAGACACCGGTACAGTTTTGCTTTGTGCATTTCGCACGAAATTCGTGAATTTTTCAGTAAAGCGAAATGGCGCAAATTCGCCCATCACTATACATAATAAAGGTGAAAATATTGTGAACTCCAGCCATTTTGATTGAATTTAATAATTGTAAGGTAAAAAAAATTCTAACCTAACGGTTAAAACACTAAATTAGCAACAATCCAACTAAATAAGTAATGTGATAAAAAGGCCCTGACATCCAAAGGTCATTTGGTTTGTCCAGGGGCCTGTGGTATATATTATTATTGATAGCTTTGTTATTGTTTGCTGACTAAGGGTTCATCACTTGTGGGCAGATTTATTAAAAAACAACTTAGCAAAAAAAAATACATGAGTATTTACTATTCAAATAGTGATAATTTCTAAAAGAGAAAATATGAAAATGTGAAAAACGTGGCAAGAAAAAGTTGACGAGGTTGATGAAGTTGTAAAGATGTCTATGGGAATATTCTCCAGCAATTGTATTTATTTTCCTAGTTTATTAAAACATTCGAGTTTTTCAGTCTCATTGAAAATTAATGAAACAATATAATTCTCTATGGTGTGCGATTTTTTTTTCCACAAAAGAACCCCACAAAGTTTTTTTGTTAAATAATGGGCTCCAGTCCTTAAAAAGGATATAACTGAGCTTGAGAGAGTGCAGATATGTGTAATTAAACTGGTTAAGAAAATGGAAAATCAAAATTTTCTCTTTCAAGAAACACTATTTCACCATTGCCCCCTAATTGCCCGCTAATTGCCTGCTAATTTCCCACCATTGCCCTCTAATGTACTAAGAGTAATCATGTTTCCTTGCAAGCAACATGAAAAGCAACATAATATGCAAAATAAATAAATCAGTAATACATAAATTATTAACATGTTATTATTATTAACATGTATTTAGATAGCGCCAACATATTTAAAGCTTATGGTACTATGTCCAGCAATGTAACTTTCACATAAGTATGCACTCTAAAATAGGATAGTGTAAACCTGGAAGCTGATCATTTCAAATAATAAATGCAAAAATGTAATATGGTTATTTCACATAATGGGCCAGATTCAATTCAGTGAGAAAAGGGTATATCATTATTGAAGGGCGAATAAATTCGCCTGGCACAAATTTGTGGCAAATTTCCAAATTTCACCACCGGTGAATAAATTCGCAAATCTCCCACGAAAATTTGCCAATTTTCACGATTTTTTAATGAAAACCTTCAAATTTCACAATTTTTTTGTGAAATCCTTTACATTTCACGATTTTTTGTCAAAACCTTAAAATTTCAAGATTTTTGAGTGAAAACTTACGAAATATCACAATTTTTTCGTGAAATTGGTTGAATTTTCATGATTTTTGCAAATTTTTCTGGAAATTTGCAAATTTTTTGGCGAAGCAAAATGGGAGAAGTTCAACCCATCACTATTTATCATGTGACAACTCATGGGCCAGATTCAATTTGAGATGCAATTCAATTCAGAAGAGTTCACAGTTTATCTATCTAAACTCTCATAAACTCTGTTAGAAATAACTGAAACTGAATTTGGAGAAAAGTTTTTTCTCCTCCAATTGAATCTTATCCATGAGTTTTCATGGGAGAAACCATGAGAAACTTTTTTCACTGAACTGAATCTGGCCCAATGTCTATTATCACCCTAAGGGGTCGATTTACAAAAGGTTGAAAAAGTGAGTGTTATTTACAGCATGCCTTAAAAATGGCATTACTTCTTATATTTTTAACAATCAATTCACTAAAAGTTCACTTGTCTGACTTAAGCAGTGTTTTTTTTTTAATTGTGTGCAGTGTTTTATAACATGCAATATTTTGTATGTTATTTTAAGCCATTTGATATTGTCACATGTTATTAGTGCACTCTATAGCAGTGCCAGTGACAGAGTAGAAGTCTCTTTTTACAGTATTCTAGTCATTACTTTTCCTGGGAAACTTGATATAATTCCATGACACAGAACCATTCTGGACCTGCCCAAGGCAATGTGAAAATGTGTTAGTGGCTGTAGGTAAGGCTCCAGCTCCTCATAAAGGCCTTTAATTGCTGCCCTACAGCTCCTCACTACATCTGCCTCTATTAATCTATCTGATGTTGTTTAGTAACGCTTACTCCTGGGAGGTGTTCAATTTCACAGTACTTAATGCACCATCTTAAGATGTTTGTGAATTATGCGTTAGGATTCATTCTATTCTATAAGTATCACATTGCGATTAGAATACCACTCTGCAGTAATGAAAAATGAACACTTGCGAAATGTCTATTAGTGTGCGCGAATATACTTTGATGAATCTTTCCTTAAACAAACATTGTTTTTTAAACACGCAAAAATGTGCGCTAAACAATAAATTGTGAATTGGCCCCTATATCACAATTTATTGATTAAAAGAGCTGAATATTAAAAGGTGAAATCAACAAAATTGCAGAATGAATAAGAATTGAAAAACCTCAAAATCCTCATTTTCATAATCGTTTTCATGCGATTACAAATAGTGATGGGTGAATTTATTTGGCAGACGCAAATTCACAGCAAATTTCCGCATTTTGCCACTGGCGAATATATCCACAAATTTGCCACAAAAATTTAGACGCCAGCGACAATTAACAGATGGCCATTGACTTTAATGGGCGCCAGCGCCAACTTTGATTCCGGCGCCCATTTTGATGGCGGCAAATCGTAAACCGGCATCAAAATCCGTGTTTCGCTAATTTTTTGCCAATTTTGCGGGAAATTTGCGTAATTCGTGGCAAAGTGAAAATTTGCCCATCACTAATTAGAAATGAAAAACCAAAAGCAAATAAAGGAACAGTTTCCATTGACTTCTATATAAGCTTACCAGATTTTAGATGGAGAAGTTTTGTAATAATAATATAAATACAGAAAGCACTGTGGAGCACTGACTGATGAGCCATATCAATTATTAATAAAGCCATTTTACCAGACTTTTGGGGGTCCTAAAATTATTTTGTTCCATTTCATTAGCTTGTAGTTATAGAAGCAAAAATTAATGACTTAGATAACAAATGATTCAGCTGTCGACTGTTTATGCCACAACATAAAATAATAATATGCAAGCAAATTCACTTGTTCCAACAGATTATAGTCATCTATCCCCAAATACTTTTTATCCTAATTGTCTGCTCCTAGTACCCCGTCCTGGGTACTACAATGTAGTCAATATGTAGAAAATGGATGGAGACAGATCAGGAGATGCAGTAGCTATGCAGCAAATTTTATTTGACACTACAAGTTTCAATGATGGCAAAATGAACACTGTTGCATTTTTAAAATGTAAATGTTATTAATAACCTTAAAGCATGATGCTCACAAAACCTGTGGAACAAGTCCATATAACAAGCTACAGTCGTTGTAGGGGCAGGTAGCAAGCTAAAACAAGTACGTATAATTAGGTGAGAGGTCAAGGCAGGTGGCAAGCAATGCAAGCAAGTCAAGTCTATATGAAGGTAGCAGGAACTCAGGAATTAAGGAAACAAGGATTAACATGACTCAGGAATATAGTTTAGCAGGAACTCACAGCAAGGGGCTGGAACACAGAAAATGTGTTCCTGACACTGCCACACACATTGTGATGCTATGACATTGAGGGGTTGAGATAGGTCCCAAAACAAAATTCACATAACTCAGCAAGCACTGGAAGAGGCCCTGGTGCACCACCCTGAACCTTCAGCTAGGGGAACAGATAGACTGCTTAAAGAGCAGTCTTCCAAACTGATGTGTAAAATCCAAAAATTGTTTATTAAGGTACACATAGAGGTAGTGTAACACGTTCTTAAAAGATAGCTCCAATGCCTTTACAAGTTTCATAAGGCTACCTCATAGGCTCATAGAGCCTGTGATTAAGTGTTTGTTGAACACTAAACCCATAAGTGCAACCTGCCCCGGTCGCTCATCTGCGATTACCTCGAGATGCGTGTCTACTTTTGACGCATGCGTGCTGGCTTCTGTTTGTTCAGTTCCTGCCTAAGCTTTGAAACTCAAGGGGTTATTTATCAAGATCCGAATTTATGTCAATATTGGCTGCTACAAACTTCGATCTAAGCCGCTCTGGGTTTTAACGCTTATTTATTATTAAATTATCCAGAAAATCACCTTTGTGGGAAAAGCTCAGATTTTCACGATTTTGTTGTGAATTTTCCCCAAAAACTCCGAATTTTCACGTGAAAGCTCTGAAAACATAGTGAAATTACCCGAAACCCCCGACACAACCAAAAATCAATGAGACTGTTCCCATTGACTTTAATGCAACCTCGACAGGTTTGAGATGCCATGTTTTTATATTCAGGCTTTTTAGCCCTCTGGGTTTAATAAATTCCAAAAAATTCGTGATTTTTTTAAAAACCTATTATAACACAAAAAATGACACATTTTTCAGATTTCTGGGAATTTTGGGTATTTGGAGCTTAAGTAATTAGTAATTAAATAAGTAATTCTAAAACAACTGGACTTGCTGAGTAATCATTTGAGCAATCATTGATGTGAGTTTCAGATGTCACCTTTCTGAAGAATTACAATGTGCCATTGTGATTAGGGATGCACCGAATCCAGGATTTGGTTCGGGATTCGGCCGGGATTCGGCCAGGATTCGGCCTTTTTCAGCAGGATTCGGATTCGGCCGAATCCTTCTACCCGGCCGAACCGAATCCGAATCCTAATTTGCATATGCAAATTAGGTGCGGGGAGGGAAATTGTGTGACTTTTTGTCAGAGAACAAGGAAGTAAAAAATGTTTTCCACTTCCCGCCCCTAATTTGCATATGCAAATTAGGGTTCGGATTCGGTTCGGTATTCGGCCAAATCTTTCACGAAGGATTCGGGGGTTCGGCCGAATCCAAAAAAGTGGATTCGGTGCATCCCTAATTGTGATTGGATTAGTGGAAGAGTTTATATGCCGAGGACTTCCCACACCAGTCAGTTGAACTGAAGAAGCTGCTCGGATGAGTAATGAAACATCTTCAATGATTATTCAGCAAGTTCAGTTGTTTTAGAAATACTTATATGAGATATACCATGACCTGGATGAATGAAAATCTTCATAGTCATATTGTCATTCTTGTTTTTGACTCTCGACTGCATTTTGACTCTGATTTTGCCTTAACTCTTCTCGTGTTCACTTCTCTGGTTTTTGACTCCTGCCTGGTTACCAAATCTGATCCGTGCCTGTCCCGAACCTTGCCTGGCCTGACTTTGTTTCAACTTCTACTTATCTGTACTACAAGTATCCTCAACGTGTTCGGGTTCCCTGTTGATTCTGCACCAGAAAGCTCGGGCCCCAAAAGAACCGTCGGTGAAGACCAGGATCCTCAGGGGTGACCTTGTTTACTGAAAGTTATTTACCAGCAGTGTAACTGGCTTCCTTCTTAACTTGTATTACAATAAGGCTACCATTGTGTGTACCTAAATAAACTATTTCTGCAGTTAACTTGTCTGTTTGGAAGACTGCTCATTGTGCCATGACGTTGTGTTTTATATGAAAAATTGAAAATAAAAGCCTTTATTTCATTCCCCAACCTGGCCCAAGCAAACATAGCTATTCTTAATAGCAAATAACATGCTCCTGACCTCTGTATTACCCTGTCATAAATTGCCCTTACATTCAAATGGTTACAGCAAGCAGAGGTCAATGCAATATAGACTAAGCAAATAAAATTACAAGCATATTTGTATGCAAGACACAGATTAAATGCAGTTTCAAATACAGAAGCAGGCTCAACTAGACCAACTGGCAAGCTTTTAATGTCAATGTATTTATAGCTACTTACTTAAGGATAATGTGCATATATCCTCTTTTTTTGATCAGGGTCCAACTTATAATAGACTTTTATTTATTTATTCTCTTGTGTCAATGGGAGCTATTAATATTCTAACATTTCTAACATTTGTTTTCTGCTTTCTTACAGATGCAGCATTGATTATCAGAAAATCTAGTTTTCTTAGAAATGACCTAGAAATGACCTAGAAATGAATCTTGGCAAATGCCTGTTTGGTAAAACATCTGATATATTTTTGTAAGAACGCTGTATTGATCTGTACATGAAAAAGCAGCATTCTTTCCAAAAGCACATATGATTTTTATCCTGGATGCGTGACAGTTAAAATACAAAAGACCTAAAAAAAATATTTTGATTTTACAAAATACATTTGTGAATATGTATAACCTTTAGGATATCGTATCCATACCGCATTGCATTTATTTCACTTAAACAGTAATATAATTCATAGATGGTGTCATTTTCAATTTGGAAAACTCTATAACCTATATATAAGGTCAATATGGTTCATATTTATTTTATTTTGCTATAAAGCTCAATATAAACTAGAGGGTGTCGTTTCTGAAGAAACCACGGGATGTTGGCTATGAAATGCTATAGGTGTCTTGCCCAGTCGCCCCCGGTGCCTAGAGAGTACACAAAGTCGGTAGAATCCAGATTAAAACGGTGAGATTTAAAGCCAATCCAATTTTACCATTGAAATCCATTCAAACAAACTGGCTATTTTTGGCTCCGCCCACTTTTAAAAATTTGCATCCCAGTCACCCCTTCACCAAATGGACCAAGTTTGAGCACTCTTACATTAACAGTGTAAGATTGACAGGAATTTAAATATTCCCATTGAATAGCGTTTGGTAAAATGTGATTGGCTGTCTTAAGCTCTGCCCAGTTTTCTGAATTTTAACCCCAGTTACCTAGTCATGGTCAGTGCCAAGTTTGGGGCCTCCGGTTTTAAAACTGTGAGAACGGCGGTAATACAAAATTTTACATTAAAGTCAAGAGGTGAAAACTGATTGGCTGTTTTTGGCTCCACCCACTTTTCCTAAATTTTGACCGCAGTCACCCAGTGAGTAATTGAGTCAAGTTTGGTACACCTAGCATTTAAACTGTGATAATAGCAGCAGTTTATCATTTTTCTTTAAGGTCAATGGCTGAAATCTGATTGGTTGTTGTTGCCCCGCCCCTTTTTTTCCTAATTATGAACCACAGTCACTCAGTGACTAACATTTCAAAGTTTGTGAATGCTGTCATTTAATGTGTAAAAATGGCAGCATTTTTATTTTTTTCTAGTGAAAATCAATGAATGAAATTCGATTGGTTGTTGGTGGCTCCGCCCACTTTTTCTAAACTTGAAGTGGAAACCCCCAGCGGCCACATTTGTGATATTCAAGGTCCCTGACATCAATACTGTGAGAATGGCAGCCTTCTTAATTGTTCCCATTAAAATCAATCAAAGAAATCTGATTGGCTGTCTTAAGCTCCGCCCAGTTTTCTGAATTTTAACCCCAGTTACCTAGTCATGGTCAGTGCCAAGTTTGGGACCTCTGGTTTTAAAACTGTGAGAACGGCAGTAATCAAAAATTTTACATTGAAGTCAATAGGTGAAAACTGATTGGCCGTTTTTGGCTCCACCCACTTTTCCTAAATTTTGACCGCAGTCACCCAGTGAGTAATTGAGCCAAGTTTGGTACACCTAGCATTTAAACCGTGATAATAGCAGCAGTTTATCATTTTTAATTAAGGTCAATGGCTGAAATCTGATTGGCCGTTGTTGCCCCGCCCCTTTTTTTTCCTAATTGTGAACCACAGTCACTCAGTGACTAACATTCCAAAGTTTGGGAATGCTGTCATTTATTGTGTAAAAATGGCAGCATTTTTATTTTTTTCTATTGAAAATCAATGAATGAAATTCGATTGGTTGTTGGTGGCTCCGCCCACTTTTTCTAAACTTGAAGTGGAAACCCCCAGCGACCACATTTGTGATATTCAAGGTCCCTGACATCAATACTGAGAGAATGGCAGCCTTCTTAATTGTTCTCATTAAAATCAATCAAAGAAATCTGATTGGTTGGTTTTGGCTCCACCCACTTTTCTTAATTTTAATCCCAGTCCCCCAGTGACCAACTGTGCCAAGTTTGAGGACCCTGCCATTAACCGTCTAAGAGCGGCAGCAGTTTAACATTTTCCTATTTATTTGAATGGCTGAAATTTGATTGGCTGTTGTAGACTCCGCCCACTTTAGGTAAATTTTAGCCGAGTCACCCAGTGACCCACGGTGCCAAGTTTGGGAGAGCTCTAGCTTTAATACTGTGAGAATTACAGCTGTTTACATTTTCTCATTGAAGTCAATAGGGAAAATCTGATTGGTTGTTTGCGGCTCCGCCCACTTTTTTGGGTCCCCAAAATAGGACAGAATTTTTCAGTTTCACCCCATGACTAAATGAGCCAAGTTTGGTGAGTGTAACTCCAAAGCTGTACATGTGGCAAAAGTTTCAAGTTTTCCAATGAAAGTCTATGGGGAAAAATGGGGTCGTCGGGGGGTCGCCACAGGGGCACGGAGGGTGGGATCGCTTAACAAAGCACAAGCAACCTATTCGGGTATGAGCCGAACAAGTGTGCAAAGTATCATAATTGTACTCCTAAACCTCTGGGAGGAGTAGCGTATAGAAAATTGCTAAATTTTCATTGGGCGTTAGTAGCTCCGCCCACTTTGGGGTGCCCCCCCAAAATACTTATTTTTATTCGGGGTGACATCAACAATATGTGGTCCGAGTTTGGGGACTGTATCTTCAAAACTGTACGAGTGGCGGCGATTTTAAATTTTTCCCTGTCAAAGTCAATGGGAAAAAAGGGGTCGTCGGGGGGTCGCCACAGGGGCGGGGTGGGTGGGATCGCTTATTAAAGCACAAGCAACGTACTTTGCTATAAGAGGAATAAGTGTTGAAAGTTTGGCGCTTGCACCCCTAAAACTGTAGGAGGAGTAGCGTTTAGAAAATGGGGTTCGCCAATAATAATAAGAAGAACGAGCTGAACTCGAAGAACAGTATGTTGGCTATTTCATAGCCAACATAAAAATGCAACACATTCCATTATGCATATATATATATATATATATATATATATATATACACACTTGGCAGAGAGGGTGGTATTGATGGCTTAAAATGGAGTACAGCCATGGAATTGCCATGGGCAGTCACTGCCAGGGAATTAAAGTAGCATATTTGCAACTAAAGAATGGAGTGCACACCGCATTTAGACAGCATGCTCCAGAAGTGACACCATCCCGAAAATATTTTCAGTGCAATTGCAGCTGATCATCAAAGATCTATCTCAGAAGCATCACCACCTCATGACCACAATTATACTGGCAATGTGTGGAAAACACTGCATTGTGGGTAAAAAACATAGGAATTGCACCCAGGATTGCACTTGAGCAAATGAGCCCTACCATCTTATATAATAAAAGGGGGCAATCATTACTTTATCTAAACGAATCTGTAACGTGAAATACAAATCTTTGTATATGACTAAAATCATCCATCAGTATTAAATGTCTTTTAGTCATGGGGGCTATCACAGTTTACTCTTCGAGCTAATGCAAACTAAGTGTGTTTTTTCTTTGTGACCCTACTTGGTAGTCTTACTGTCTTTTAGACTATTTAGTTTTGTTATATTTAATACAGTGCTGATATATCTGAAACGTGCAGAATCTCCTGGTGTTGTCTAACAGGCAATCATTGAGGTTGTAAAGTTTCTTATTCACTTAAATTTCTATTATACAAAAAAAATAACAATAAAACAATACTTTATAAAAATGTCAGGAACAGTAAATAATGGTTATATGAAGTATTCCCTTTAGAGGCATTTGAGCATCTTTCATGTTTAATTAAGTCTCAAAGCAGCTGCAGTGATATTGCAACCCATTGCCTCTGGGCGACGGTGAAATGACCTTGTTCTGTAATTATGGTTTTTATCCAAAGACATTATTAAGAAATATTTTGATGTGCAACTCTTTGAGGGCAAGATGTTTCTCAAGGCGTCTTAATGAGTTTTAAAAACCATTCTACCTGCAAATGAAATGCTCTTGAAAATATAAAGCACTTAAATAATTTATAAGAAAACATTCCTGTATGTCATTTTTAGAAAAACTGTGTATAAGAAAAAAAAGTAGATGAAGAAGAATTGAATGGTAAAAAGAGGCAAATGCATAGTTAATTAGCAGGGATTATTGTGCTTCTCCTGCTTTTGCTACAGTTCCTAACTTCATTTAAATAATAATGAAGCAGAGCATCTGCTAAATAGAACTTGTTTTATGAAAAAATATCCAAAATTTCATTGACAAATATCCAAAATGTATTGATGTATAGTTTTATCAAAGTGTCAAATTAGAGCTCACCACAGAAAAACTCACCTCACTTTCTATTAATTGTTATGGTATTTCTAGAAGCGTATTTATCAGATGGTGAATGCTAACTTTCACCCATTGATAAACATGCTTTTAAAAATCATATAGGAATGAATAGAAAGTGGGTGAGTTTTTCTGTGGCGAGCTTTAATTTTATACTTTCATAAATCTGCTCCTTAAACTGATCTCTTACATTATGTTATCCCAGTATTTTATCCAATCAAACTACATTGGATTTCTCCTTGTGGAAGGTATAATAAAGTACTTGTTATTAGAGAAGTCTTCCTATTGTCTGAAATAGATTTTTTAACTCTATGGGTGTATTTACTAAACTCCGATTGCAAAAATCTGAAAAGTCTGAATCTGAAAATCCAGCATCTCAGACCTGTTGAGGTTGCATATAAGTCAATGGAAGTTTCCAGGTGAAAATTCTAAAAAAAATCGTGAAAATCAGATTTTTTCCCTGCAAAGCAAATTTTCGGGAAAATTTTTATAATAAATAAGTGTGAAAAACCCGAGAGGATTTGACCAGAGTTTGTAGCAGAAAATATTGAGATAAATTCGGACTTTGATAAATAACCCCCTATGTATACCAATTTACTAACATACAGATGTCTATTTTCTTAACGAATCTCTAAAAATGTGTCGTTTTTCTAGATTTCTTAAAAACTTTTAACATTCAAAATTTATTAAGTATAAAAAAAACATGAAAACCTCTAATACAAAAATTCAACAGGTAAAAGTTGTCAAGGTCCTATAGAAGTCAATAGGCGCTGCACTGATCTTATTGGGCTTCAATTTGGACTTTTAGAGGTTTTATGATTTTTTTCTGATTTTTTCACTAGTAATTGTCTGAAAAACTCATATTTTAAGAGGTTTAAGGATATTTTTTTTTGCATTGTCCAGCATTTTTTCTGTTTGTAGTTATTATCAGCTTAGTTGCCCTTCTGCCCCAACACTGTACTGTATAATCTATTTAGATTCCACACATGGACAAAAGGCTCCACCATTTGCATCTATCCAGTACCTCTGCAGGCATTTCATTTAGATTTACTGAGAAGTGCTTTTGTTAAAATGCAAGATAATTGTGTTTGGACATAATTTTTTTGGAGCAAGTCATGCAGAACATAAATCATAACCATTTGAGAATGTATCTCTTTTTCTTATACGGTTCTAATAATTAATGCACATCTTTCTTATGATGATGATCATCTGAAAGGTCAGTAACTGTACAAAGTACCCAGTGGGAAAATATGGATATACTTACTATCTATTATGTGTCCAAAAAACCTGTGTGCGATTAGCATAAAAAACAATGAGTATATTCATTACTAGACTACCTTAAACTTTTTATCTTTCTGTTTAACAGCAACATCTAGAGAACATAAAATGAATATGCATGTTTATTAAACATTGATGTATTTTATTACTATCTTGTTTGGTTTCTCAGTGTTTTCGCTATGTTGAAAAAGTATAATATATGGGACGGCCCCCCTCTGGCTCCCTAAGCCCTTTTTAAAAAAAGTGCCTGGGTGGACTGCCCCAGAAAGCATTAATATCTACCATTTATCCTATCCTGAATACAGAAACGGAGGAACCATTCCCTAAGCATACAGTAAATACATGTTAAAATGGGAGAGGGAGCCTTCGATTGCCCTCACTTTAGAACAATGGGAAGAATCTGGGATAATGCTCGGAGGAGCATTACCTGTGTGAGACAGAAAAAAAGTGTTTATAAAGCAATATTTTCCTGGTATTTTACCCCAGTAAAGCTTAGCAAAATGTATTCAAACACCTTGGCAATCTTCCTTTTTTTTGTGATACTATAAATGTTGCTCTCTGCGTTATTACAACCATGAACTTGGTAAAGGATATGTCTTCTTCTTGTAGGTCTCCACTAGATGATTTATGCAAGAAGAGAAATATATACTTCTTCTTCCATCAGCCTTAGAGATCAATGGTTAATAGATTTTGATGACTGGTGTTTATTTTAATTGCATATTTCAGAAAAACAATGATGTGAATTGAATTGATTTTGATAAGGTTGAATCAAATTTGGTAGAAAAAAGTGACAAAAATTGTAATGTATTAAAATGTTATAGAGTTGCCAACACGGCTACTAATCTAATTTTAACACTGTAGGTTGTATAACTCATGAGTATATTACATGTATCGAGTAGGAAGGAAATAAAATTACTTTCAAGTTTTCTTGTACTTATCTATATGTAAACAAAGGCAGTGGGAGAGAAGACAACAGCCTGCTTGATGTTTAAATGACAATTTACAACTGGAAAAATAATCTGGACTTTTATTCAATATAACATTTAACTGTTTTATTATTTTGAAATTACCCTTTATCCTTGCTGAATGCCAATGATATATATATCACAAATGTTTTCTTAATTATTAATATAAGCATTGACCTTCTAATTACAGTACATTTCTTCAAAGAATTATACAAAATAAATCAATTAAAATGTATTCTGGCGTTTACCCTGACTGAACTGTTTCCAGGAGATTGTGTTTTTGTTATTATAGTTGTTACTTTGCAAATGTGCAATTACTGTGAGATGCAAAGAAAAAAGCATAGCCTGTTAATGCTTTAATTTGAAGGATAATTATGCTATATTTCTTAACAAGACAGGAAAATGATATCTGTAAAAATAAAATTAAATGTTACTAAATATGTATGTTGCATGTCAGATAAGACAACAATTATAACAGGCTTTTATTTTAAAACAGCCTTAAATGATTCTAGCAGCAGTAAAGTGTGGATGCATTATTTAAGAAACTTAATTACTAAAGTAGAAGATAATGCAAAATGCAGTTTGGAGGGATTTGTTTTTGTTATTTTCTGTCTTATCTGCAGAATAGTACTTTTTAACATAAATAAATTAAAAAGATTTTGTGAAAGCTCATTGAAAAATGCAAGGCTTTTAAACACACTTTGGCTTAAAGCTAAGATTTTACAGAATTTGTTGTTTTTAAAGGCTAGGGGTGAATATGAAAGGAAAGATGTGTAGTTTGCTGAGATTTTATGGTGTCTCCATTTTCTGCTGCAACTACCTTAGGAAGAAACAATTTTTAAAAGAAAGTATATACTCGAGTATAAGCTGACCCGAGTATAAACCAAGGTACCTAATTTTACCTAGGAAAACTGGGAAACTGTATTGACTCAAGTATAAGCCTATACTATATACTTGCTATATAAGTGAAACCGAAAGTTATCAAAGATCGATATCACGATTGAAAAAATTAATTGCCGGCACCTAAATAAAAGATAACGAAATATAGTGAAGCGTGCTTCTTTCCAGGGGTTAATGAAACATTTGAAATGTATTAAACACACATATATGTAAAGAAATAAGTACAGGAGTCATTTTTTAAAAAAAAAACTCACATGTACTTCCCCCTTCAACAAAGCTCACCATTTCCGACTCCTTTTTAGTCTTCTGTGTTGTGTCCCAGCATAGCTCTCCACTTCATCGCATTTCCAGCCCTCTCCTTCTGCAGCATGGGTCAGGAACTTCCACAGCAGAGCTCACTTCTGCCTTTTTCAGCCCCTCCTTCTCCAGTCTCACTGTGCAGAGCTGGCCACTTTTGCCTGTAGGGTCATGTTTTCCTTTCCCGGCACAGCTACCCGCCAACTTCTCCTTCTAATGGATCTCAGGACAGGCATGCAGGGAGGATTCTGAAGTTTAAGGAGCCTTAAATCACGGGCTTTTTGATCTAAAAACTTCATAGAAAATTGTCATAGAAAAAGATGCCCATTGACTTCAATGTGCTTCCCGAATTTTTCACCGTTTCGCAAATTGGATTTGCAAATTTTTCGGTAAAGGGACAGATTCGCTCATCACTGCTATCAGTTCTATGTACCACACCCTGCCATAAAAGCATTTTTTGTGACCTGCATTTACCTTTTGCAGTATTCTCCTTCACCAAATGTTACCCAACTTTTAGACTCAGAGACTGGTCATATACTGATGCCCCATTCCATCTTTAGATACACCCAGCTGAATGTCAAATAGGTGTCAAACCTCCCTTCCAAACATACAGAAATAAAGAGAAAAGCCGGTAGAAAAATGTTTTATTCAGTTATAGGCATGAACTTTGCATACAACTGTGAACTATATGGTGACTCCAAGGTAACTCTGCATTTGCAAGATGGGTACTAAGCATATCCAGAAGGGTTGCTGTTAAAGAGTTCAGAAAGAGCATCCCCCTCAGGATGATAAGAGTTAGATTACTTTTTTCAATGTGTTATTTTATCAGTTGGCTCTCATTCTCGGCCTTCGTTAGAATGAATTTGGTAAATTTGCATCCCACACCAGTTTTATAAATATGCTCCCTAGTTTAAGTAAAGAATAAGGTTGATGAAGGACAAAAATGCCATCCTTTTTTTTGTTTGTGTTCAGCAAGAGTTTTTACATTCTCTTAATAAGTGGAAATGGGATTAGCTGCATTTTATGACTCACGTGTGTCTGATTTTACCCTTGCAAACTACAAAAGGAAACTATGAAATTAATATGAACACACAAAGGGACCATGTTCAGTATCTGAGCTCAATATGTTATCAAACATGCTTTCTTTGACACACAAAAGGCAGAAAGAAAAATAATGTATCATTGATCACCTTCATTGATCTAAAACTCTTTTAAATGTTTCACTGCATTATCTGGTCTAAATGAAAGTGGTATTCCATAAATTAATACATCCTTCGTATTCAACTTCAATGGGAAATACAGATTTGAATGTAGATCATCTTGCAGAAATTGCACAATTTGTGGCAGGTAGTGTTTTATAAGATAAGTATTCCTTTGATTTTTACCCCTAACTACTTAATAAAAAAAAAACTCCAACACCAAAAAGTGTTCTATTGAAAATTATCTTGTTCAGAAGTCTTTTTGGCTTAAACTGAAATCATGAATGCAGTATAATCTGAAACAGAATTTAAATCTGGCACCTGAAACTGTGCAGCCTAGGTCTGTTTAGTGACCTCTACTGCATTCAACTTATAGTTTATAAAAGTATAAACGCTATAAATATAGAGATTGAGACTTGTGAGATTTTTATCAGGGCATATGACTTCCTTTAAAAACCTTAATTCTTCTTCAATGAAATACTTTATTGTCATTGTTTTCAAATACATGGGCACTTACTTCCTTTGATATACCCACTGGTCATCCAAAGGATTTCCATTGCAGTTAGGCTGAAAGCAGAAAGCAACCAGTAGCAATTAGTGATGGGCAAATTTGTCCCGTTACGATTCGCCGAAAAATGTGTGAAACACGAAATTTGACACCTGTGTCAATTCTGACGCTCTCCCAATTTTGACACTAGCGTTAAAGTCAATGGGTGTCCAAAAATGTTCACATGCGCTAGTTTTGATGCGATTGACTTTTGTGACGCGCGTCCACTTTTTTTTTGGCGAATTTTCACTGGCAAATTTTCACTCCAGTTTCACAATTTTACTAGCCGGCGGCGAAACAAGGAAATTTGCAGCAAATGTGCGCCTGGTGAATTTATTTGCCTATCACTAGTAGCAATAGGTTCCAATAGTTTTTTTTAGGTGACACAAGGTGACATAATCCTATATTTATATTAAAAATAATGAATTATACTTTTGTTTAGAATTATATTCTGAGTTATTATTATTAACATGTATTTATATAGCGCCAACATATTGCATAGCACTGTAAAGTAAATGTGATTATACAACTACATCACATGAATTACATATATAGAATATATGGAGTAACAAACATCACAATCAATACAGGTACAAAAAGTTAGGAAGGCCCTATGCATAGGCATACAGTCTAAAGGGAAGGGAGTAATACACAAGGTGTGGGAGTGGGCAAGATCGAATTAAGTGGGTGAGAAATGTGGTATTGTATACGGTGTTGCGTTTGGTAGTTAAGAGTGAGGGTAGGCTTCTCGAAAGAAGTGTGTTTTCAGAGATTTTTTGAAAGCAGAAAGGTTGGGAGAAAGTCGGACAGACCGTGGGACAGCATTCCAGAGGAGGGGTGCAGACCTTGCAAAGTCTTGAATGTTAGCATGTGAGGAGGTAATGAGAGAAGAGTTGAGTAGCAGGTCAGTAGAGGACTGTAGTAAGCGAGTGGGTGAGTATATAGAGATGAGTTCAGAGATGTAGGGAGGGGCAGAGTTATGAAGTGCTTTGAAAGTCAGTATCATTAATTTGAATTTGATTCTGAAAGGTAACGGAAGCCAGTGCAGGGATTGACAGAATGGCGAGGCAGAGGAGGAGCGGTTGCTGAGGTGTATGAGCCTCGCAGCAGTGTTCATTATGGATTGGAGAGGTGACAGTCTCTGGAGGGGGAGGCCAATTAAGAGAGAGTTACAGTAGTCTACACGCGATATGATGAGAGAGTGAATAAGAATTTTGGCAGCGTCTTGGGTGATAATTGATCGTATTTTGGATATGTTCCTTAGGTGGAAGTGACATGATTTAATAAGTGACTGGATATGAGGAGTGAATGACAGGGCAGAGTCTAGGATAACCCCAAGGCACCGGGCCTGGGGTGAGGGGGTGATAGTGGAATTGTTAACTATGATGGATACTTCGGGAATGCTACTGGTGTTAGTTGGAGGAAAGAGAACCATTTCAGTTTTAGAGAGGTTTAATTTAAGGTAGCGTTGCGACATCCAGGTAGAGATAGCAGACAGGCAGGAGGAGACGCGAGTTAGGAGTTCTGGGTTGAGGTCAGGAGATGAGAGATAGATCTGAGTATCGTCAGCATAGAGGTGGTAGTGGAAACCATACGAATTTATTAATTTGCCAAGGGAGGAAGTATAGAGGGAGAATAGTAATGGTCCCAGGAGTTTTGAAGTAATTTATGTTTCTGGCCATCAACATTGTGTTTTAGATCCTGCAATGTGTTTCAGATCCATGCAAAAGCACGGGTTCATTTTGGCAAACTCTTCCTAACATAAAGGTAACAGGGACATGGTTCATCAGTGTTGCAGCAGCATGCATTCAAAACTTCTCCCCACTTTGGGGTTCTCACCATACAGGGTGGCTTCCACACTCTAGGCTATCAGCTCACCAGCCTCTTGCTTGTCTCACCTTCCTCAATCACTTTTGACTCAGAAACACCCTTAAATTCACTCAATAGTCCCACCTTCATGACAACATTAGTGCAGGTGTGTTTAGTCCATATAGACAAGGCATAGTTTTGTAGTTCAGCAATACTTAAAACTTGGTATTTGTATTCAAGTATACAGAAAATACTATACATTATCAGTTGGGTATATTACATTGTTCACATGTGTATCCATTCCCTAGCCAGTTATCTGTGAATAAAAGTAAAAATATTTTGATTAATATGCATGATAAAATAATATATTACAATAAACAACTCAAATTGTATTGTTCATTGAGGCCTTTTTGATGTTGTTTCAAACTTCCATATCCTCAAACATTCCCTTTATAACAGCAATTTTTGTCACATTCATTTTCTGCCACTGCTGTTTTCAATATTTGTCATCTAATTTGACTGACTGTATGTCTGAGTTCATAATTTTATTTGCTAATATTGTCTCCTTTTTTAACTTATTTTTTCCATTTTCTGTTGTGGTCTGGTTTATAATGTTTAATTGTGCTCATGTTCATTCAATCTGATTTTTATTTTCATGTTGTTTGTCCTACATGTGTTAACCATTAGGAGCATTTGAGACAGTATATCACGTTTTCAGTATTGCATGTGGAAAACCCTTCAATGGTATCATCTTGGTCTTTTGGTGTGGGTGTATGCAGTGATTGCTTGATGTTATGCCAGTGCAATGTAGAAAATGTTTTAAGAGAATCGCAACAGACACCATATTTGTTGCAGATGAGGAGCTTTCCCCTTTTATTGTTACCACCTGTGCATCAACGTTTTGGGGGTGGGATTAACCCTCCCTCCCTTCATCAGGATACAAAAACTTGTGCTACCAACATATTTAAAGGGATACTGTCATCGGAAAACATGTTTTTTTTCCAAAATGCATCAGTTAATAGTGCTACTCCAGCAGAATTCTGCACTGAAATCCATTTCTCAAAAGAGCAAAGAGATTTTTTTATATTCAATTTTGAAATCTGACATGGGGCTAGACATTTTGTCGATTTCTCAGCTGCCCCAGGTCATGTGACTTGTGCCTGCACTTTAGGAGAGAAATGCTTTCTGGCAGGCTGCTGTTTTTCCTTCTCAATGTAACTGAATGTGTCTCAGTGAGACATGGGTTTTTACTATTGAGTGTTGTTTTTAGATCTACCAGGTAGCTGTTATCTTGTGTTAGGGAGCTGCTATCTGGTTACCTTCCCATTGTTCTTTTGTTTGGCTTCAGGGGGGGGAAAAGGGAGGGGGTGATATCACTCCAACTTGCAGTACAGCAGTAAAGAGTGATTGAAGTTTATAGGAGCATAAGTCACATGACTTGGGGCAGTTGGGAAATTGACAATATGTCTAGCCCCATGTCAGATTTCAAAATTGAATATAAAAAAAAATCTGTTTGCTCTTTTGAGAAATTGGTTTCAGTGCAGAATTCTGCTGGAGCAACACTATTAACTGATTAATTTTGAAAAAATGTTTTTTTTCCCATGACAGTATCCCTTTAAAGCATATGGCATACATAGAGTCACACCCAATTACCCACAATCCACAGAACCTCAGTGTATTCCAAAGTGAGGCTTGACACACATAGTCCATATTAGTATGATAGTCCAAAGTCCAAATTCACATCCAAAGTAACCATGGTTTCATATTGTCCCTTTTAAACAAAATTGGTTAAATTCATATTTCAAAAAAAACATGGTTGGCAATTATTGTAAAAAAAAATTGCACTACTTGCAACCAGTATCTCTATCTTTCATTATTCTCACTGGCAAAGATTATCTTTGAAAAGGAAACAAAGTGTCAGTGACATCATCAATTATTTATTTACAAAAAAACAAGTCAAGCTAAAAAAATTTATTTAGGCCCTTGGGTTGTACAGTTTCTAGTTTCCACATTGAGAATGCTTCCCTTTTGAGAAGTGCCAGCTTCATCTCATTCCCTTGTGGTACCTCAATTTTCTCAAGAATTTGCCACCTTATTTGTGATACCGTAAGTTTTTGTGTGAAATAATGTTTTGCTAACAGTGTTTCTTTTTTGACTTTTTACTTTTTCTTACTTACTTTCGGGTCAACCTCCTTCATTTCTGGTTTGAAATATCTGATAACACTTTTATGTTTAAGTCTGATCCTAAAGGCTCTTGAGGTTTGTCCCACATACGCATGGACATTTTATCAGGTAGATCCATATTACAGGTGGCAAAACCCCTTAGTTCTATGGGAAACCTTTACTTGGATGGGTACAGACATTTCCTGATATGATTCCTTTGCAATGTCCACACGTGTAGCAGGGAAAGGTACCCACCTTTTTGGATATCGGTTTTCTGGGCTTTTCAAACCTCACATCTGTTCTAGTTAGTTGAAAGCTCCCTTTTGATTTTTCCTACCTCTTTTGTAGTGTTGACTAATTCCATTTTAAAGTAACTCTTTGTATGAATTTGGGAATGAGATGAAGCTGACACTTCTCAAAAGGGAAGTGTTCTGGATTTGGAAACTAGAAACTGTACAACCCAAGGGTCTTAATGAGAATTTTAGCTTGACTTGTTTTTTGTAAAAAATAATTTATATTGCCACTGACACTTTTCCTTTTCACAGATAATCTTTGCCAGTGGGAATAATGAAAGATAGAAATAATGGTTAACATTCCGCTGGTTGTAAGTAGTGCAATTCTTTTGAAATATGAATTTAACCAAGTAGGTTTAAAAGGGACAATATGAAATAGTTACGTTGGATGTGAATTTGGACTTTGGCCTATCATACTAATATGGACTATGTGTCTCAAGCCTAATTTTGGAATGCACTGAACTCCTGTGGATTGTGGGTAATTGCGTGGGACTCTATGTATGCTATATGCTTTAAATATGTTGGTAGCACAAGTTTTTGTGGTCACAATAAAAGGGGTAAGCTCCCCACCTGCAACAAATATGGTGTCTGTGCGATTCTCTTAAAAAAATTCTCTACATTGCACTGATTTGTGCCTACCATCTAGAGGGATCTGCACCACCAGGGTAGGAATACTAAAAGAAAGGTAAGAGGTTTCGGTATATCTACATACAGAACCACTATGCCATTGAAATGACCACAATTTAGGCAGAAAAAAGTGTCCCTCCTCTGGCTAATGATATTTTTCTAATTTTTCTTTGTGTCTACTTCATTGCATTACTCTTTCCTCAGTGCTTTTTTCCTTTTTTATAACTAAATCGGGGAAGATTTTTAAACAATTTGCCATACAGTTTGCCTTTTTGTAGGATTGGCAAATATCACATTATTGTTCTCTTACATCCATAAGTTTTGGTTTCTTCCTATTTCCAATTTGTACTTAAAGGAGAAGGAAAGCCCCAGGGCGCCGAATGTCATGAAGTTTTCCGATTTCACTTTGTGACATTCGGCGCATGCGCAGTAGAGCCATAACGGTAACTGTTCCTACTGAGCATGCGCCAGAAAACGCCGGTCATCGCAGGAAGAAGACGCGCGTGGAAGAAGATGGCGACTGCGAACTCCGTGGACAGGACCTGCACAGAGGGGTGAGTAACAAGTTAGGGGCATTTGCCCAGGGGGACAGGTAGGCCAGGGGGGAGGAGGGAGGGGGGGCAACGGAGGGGAGGGGAGGAGGGGTTTTGCTCCCTGGGGCTTTCCTTCTCCTTTAAGTAGATCCTCCTTATTATACATCATTTCAATGAATTTGTGTATTAAGATGTTTGCTTGCTCATAAAACAATTCATTGTTTGATTTAATATTATTTACTTGTGTTACCCCTGAGGGCATGAAGACTGGTAATAGCATATTATTTTTGTTTGTTTTTTTTTTGGTATGAAGCTTTGTAAGAAATTATTTTCCTACCAGAGTTACCTCAACATATAGATAATTGTCCATTATGGGACCTACTGTACCACCATTGTAAATTGTATTGTTTCACGCAATATGTTTAATCAGGTAATAAAATTCCCTCAATTCATCCTCTGTACATTTCCAAACCACAAACACATAATCCACATTCCTTTCATGTTAGGATTGTTTCTGAAAATATAAGGTGTGCCACTATATGGATGGTTTAAAAATGATGCATGTAAATGTTGGCATTAGTCAGCACCATGTTTGCACCAATACGGGTCCCTTGTATTTGTAAGAAAAACATTTCATTGAACATAGAGTAACTTCATACCAAGCACACCATCCATGGGGCCCTACCATTTACCCTTTTTAAAATTTAGATACAACTTTATTATGATAACATTTTGCAGTTGGCATAGAAGGTTATTTCTTATTTCTAATAAGATTCTTCACACCAGGGTCTCTGTTATCTTTCAGGCATTTTTTCCCTGAAACCCTGCATGAACTCCTTAACTCACACAGGGTTTCCTTCATGATTGCTCGAGCGGAAAAGCACAAGTAGTTGAAAATCATCCCCTAACTTTCCCCCATCCATAAATACACTTCTAAATCATTCTATAGCAATTATTTAAAATATTAGTGAGCTTTTCTGTGGGGAGCTCTAATGTCACAAAAATAAATCTGCCCCTTAAAAAAAATGCACGTAGGGAACCCTTCCAATCAAAAGGGTTTTCAACATGACCAGATACCATATACATGAATAATTTATCACATACTGACTTTTATTATAAATATTAATAAATTACATGTTGAGGGTTATTTACTAAAATCTGAATATATCTCATTATTTAAAAAAAAAAACATGACCAAACTCCCATATCTGATTTTACCTTATTTATTATTAAAAAAGCTTGATTTAATTGGTTCTGGTAAAAACTCTATAAAATCAAGCGAAAGCCTAAATCGTATGACTTTTTCAGCCTTTTTCCCTATAGCCTGAATTTTTAAGATTTTTGCCCAAAAAGTCAGAAATGGAAACATTTTTGGGCTAATTCCAGCACAGACCATAGAAACTCCAAAATAGGATCGGGACCTCTGCCATTGACACAAATTTTGCAGGTCTGAGATGCTGGATTTTTGGATTCTGGCTTTTTGCTGCATTGGGCTTTAATAAATCTTGAAAAAACTCCCTATATGTGCAAATACATAGACATTTGTTATACAAAGCAAAGCAAGAAATATATCTCTATATATTTTGTATATATACAGATGTTAAGAACAACTTTCCCTTGTTTGTTATAGTTTATACATGTTGTAGCTCCCACCCTTCCCAGCTATAGTGAGGTGATCCCACTGGTGGGCAATAAAAGGTCAACCAAGTTTGGGAGTTTTACTTTGAAAGCAGAAAGTAAGTTGTTGGTAAAACTTAGTCGCTGTGTAAAATGTATGATAAAACAATAGAATTCTTAATGAATCAGATGCAATTCAAGTGTAGGACTAACCAAATATGGGATGACTTTGACGTAGTTGGCCATCTTAAATATATTGCAATATATGGACAAACAATCCCTGTTTTGTTTAAAGGGTTTTTGTAGCTGTATGCACAATAATGTAACTAGAGGGGGTGGGCCCTGGCATGGGACATACAGCCGGGCCCCCACCCCCCTCCGTACACCCGGAATTCTGTCAGAGTCAGTGGCACGAGCTTCTGGGGGGCCCTGAGGGGGTGCAGGCCCTGGCCCAATCAACCCCCCTGCTCCTCCTGTAGTTAAGCCACTGTGTATGCACCAAATGTTTCAATATCTTAAATGTATTGATAATGGGTTGAGTGCAGAGGACCTCTTGTATTTGTCTATAGATATATATATATATATATATATTTAGATATACATACATATCCCTGAACATTTAATAAAGCAAGATCCTACATACAGTATATTAGATCAATTTATCAAGTGCTTATTCAATGCAAAAAAAGTCTAATGAGCTGATAATTGTGCAATTATTCATTGTGAAATGTCTCAGCAGCATGTAGATCTAGTAATATTTATCATTCGATTTGAAGCCAATTACACATCTTATAAGAACAGAGGAAAGCTTGCTTAGACTATTTTAGTCTAATTTGTGCACTTAGAGTCATGTCGTATTACTTAAGATAAATATTTTCACCATTGTACTTAGTATATAAATAGTCTATAATTTATATATACACATTAACTTATACGTATATACATGTTTCTATAAGGCTAGTCAAATTAAAGCATAAACCTTTTAAAAAATGTGTGACATAGGGCACCACATGAGCATTGTCTAATACATCAATTACACTTTTTGCGGCAAAAACCATGCAAATTGCTGACTCATGCTGGAGTAAGCCAGTTACAGCCAGTTAGAGCAAATACAATCTATCACAGATATGTTGCTTATAGCCTGAAATGAAAATTGGGTGAAGAACTCACAAATAAAATGTTATATATTAACAATTGTAAGTAAGAAAAAAAAAAGATTATGTTTAAAGTAGACTTGTTTAGTGGATATTTTATTAAATCAAAAGTGGGTCCCCTTTAATTACATAATTTAAATGAATTATGTATTTTTTTTCCAAATACAGCCTGTTTTTTGGATGCATCTGTTTGGTTAGCAAAGTATATTCAGATAAATAATGTACTGCATTTAAGTTGATTATAAAATATGAGTCCACAAGAGTAACTTTAAATATCCATGGCCCCAAGACATTATATGGTAATTTAATATTTGTTTGCTCAGAATGGATGTACTACAGGTGCAGGTACCCATACAGTGATAACTTACTGTACTAAATTCTAAAATGAACGTTACTAGTAAATATTATGTTGAGCCTTTTCCTATAAGCTCTTGAGAAATCTAAACAATATATCCCTTTTTCATTAAGTTATGAACATAACTGTTCATATTACTTTAAGTCCTCAAGGAAAAACAGATGACAGATGGAAGATACAGCAAAATTGAGCTTATAAATTGCTCTGCAAAATTGCCAACAAATCACAAGGCTAAAGGATGCTGGAAGATTAGTTTATGTTTCTAAATTGTTATATGACAGTTGCATAGGTCTACAGTTGTATTGTATTACAATTTCTACTGCATTCACTTGTTTATGAAAACATCCATTAATGGTCTTATTATCGCTAAAAGTATGTTAAATGCTTTTATCCATATTTATGTAAATACATTTTATATCACTGCTTCCCATCCATTAAACTATCTGACCTTTTCCTAAATTTTGAATTACATTTTGCAATATGTAACTAGAGTGTATTAACTGTTATCACTTTCTATTTTTTTTTTAAGAAACTACAAACATCCTATTAAAGAAATATCCACGGTAAAAGTATTAATTGCAAATGTCCGAGATTTATCTATACAATAGTAAAGAAAGTGTTCAAATGAAAAACTAAGAAAGCAAGAGTAATAGCAGTGAAATATCAGTATAAGATCAATTGTATGACATTCTTGGGATTGAAGACCTCATAAAGAGAGTGTAGAGTAGGGTACAATGTGTAATATGTCCACAAAACAGAGTTTTTCTTAAATTTCTCCCTGTTCTATGGGTTGCATTTTTAGGCACCATTATAGACATCAAAGACCTCTAAATGCCCATTATTACAGGGGTCAAACATGGGTCTCCTCTTGGAATCCCACTAGCAAATATAATTTCCAAACTTACACATGAGTGTAAAGCACTGATAGCAGCCTGCAGAAGTCATTGCCCCCAGTACATAGGTTAAAAAAGACCAAAGTCCATGATGTTCATCCCCTCCAAATGGAACACAGCACACATACTAATTCTAGATTTTAAGCCCCTCTTAAATGTATTAACAGAATCATCCATCACAACATCATCCAGCAGGGTTTTCCGCAACCTCACTGTCCTCACTATGAATAACCACCTACTTTGCTTCAAATGAAAGTTATTTTCCTCTTGTCTAAAGGGATGGATTTTATGGAAAAATAGATCTCCCACTAGCTGTCTATATTGCCCTCTAATGTACTATGTCCTGTATTACCCTCTAATGTATTTTACAGACATTCAAGATATTTATTTTGCAGGAGCTGTGGCTGGGAGGAGGCGTGACATAATCGGTGAGCTCTGCTCATTTTTTTCTCCAAAGTTTATTTGTGAAAGTTAATATTTTGCATAGATTCGTTTAACCTGGCAAAAGTTTGCACATCCAATATTTTGTTTTAGTTACTCCCTTGAGTTGTTTCTGCAACCATGTTATGATTGATTCTCTAAGTGCTCACCCATGCAAAAGCTAGACATGAGTTCAGTATTATTAGTTATTACCGGGTTCAAAAGAGTTATTCCTAGTACTTCTTGAACTACAACTGAAATAAAAAGTTGTCATTAATCATATTTACAAAGCCGCAAGATTTTTTGACTTTTCAATGCCATTACCCCAGTCAATGAAGTCACCCATAATAACAACCTGGTTGACCTAGTTGTGAAGCAGCAGTTTGTAATGGTAGCTGGGCCTCATCACTTCTCATCACTTCTCAATGATAATTTTCTTTGTAACCTTTAGTCTAGCAGAAATCTCAACCCAAACAGATTCCACACCCTCCCCAGTGCCATCCATGATTATTTCTTTAGAGTATGGCTTATATTTAGGTTTTATATTTGAAGATAAATTACTTCACCCTTTTTAATCCCTCTGCCCCTCCTTAAAAAGGTATATCCATTTAAATTGACAGCCCAGTCACATGTTTTATCCCACCAGGTCTCAGTAATAAAATTTATATCATCATTTTTTAGCCTGTGTAGTTACCTCTAGCCCTCCCATTTTACCTGACAAACTATGTGCATTTGCCAGCATGCAGTGGAGGTTACTGCTTTTTCTTTTGATATTTACATTATTATAAAAAAGCTGGGCCTAATTCTCATCACTTATTTGAGGTAGTTTGTAGCATACACCAATGATAATTTTCTTTGTAAAAATTTGTGTAGCCCGAAATCTCAACCTAAACAGATTCCACATCCTCCCCAGTGCCATCCATGGATATTTCTTTAGAACATAGCTTTAAATCAGGTTTTACATTTGAAGACAAATGACTCCATCCATTTAATCCCTCTGCCCCTCCTTAAAAAGTTGTAGCCATTTAAATGGACAGCCCAGTCACATGTTTCATCCCACCAGGTCTCAGTGATACCAATTATATCATCATAATTTCTAGTCAATGTAGTTAACACTAGCCCTCCCATTTTACCTGAAAAACTATGTGCATTTGCCAGCATACAGTGGAGGTTAGTGTTTTTTCCTTTGATATTTACATTATTGTAAATAATAATTAGATTTAAAGTTACTATTAATCTGCAACAATTAACATTGCATTGGTGCTTTGAGTTGTAATTTTGCAGCCCTCTTCCTTAGTGATAAGTGACATTTTTCATCAGACATAGCTTTGCAGCGAAAGTCTGTATTTTGGCAAAACTTAGTGACAAAATGTTTCACAATGTAAAAATGTGACAAAACCACAGAGGAAACTCTGAAGCAAAAAAGTCCTTTGACAACATTGCATTTTGAAAGAAAAAAGAGCATCCTTTGATTCTGCACTTTGTGTGAAGAAAAGAAAAGCAGTGAAGAAATGCCCATTGACAAATTTGTTTTGCAAATTTATCCACAGTTTTTTTCATTCTACAATCTTGGTGGGGCTCAATTATCAACACTTGGCAAATTTGCCCATGGGCAGTTACCTATATCAACCAATCGGTGATTAGCTTGTTGAAGCCAGCTGCAAGTGGAACAATGAATGCAGCAATCTGATTGGTTGTCATTGGATACTGCCCATGGGCAAATTTGCCCAGTGTGGATAAATGACCCCCACTGTCTTCACTGAGAAGAAGCATTGCATCAGGTGAAAGTTCTGTACCTCATTTCAGATTTTCAATGATGGTGCCACGTATTATTCCAGTTACAGTGAACAAGACATTTATTAATAATAAGCACACAATGGATTGTAGGCAGCTGCACTTACATGTATATGCCTGAACTATCAGTCAGAGTGTCCGGCAGAAGGGGGCAAGAGGAGGCAGTCACCCCACCCTGAATTCTCCAGTTAGTTCCATGAAATTAGATCTAAATTTAATTTCCAACAACACAAAATATTTTTTATACTTCCCAGCCCAAGGCAAGCCTTAATTAGGTTATTTTCTGTATTGCCATGAATAGGTTCATCTTTAGTGGGATGCTATCCTATGTGATATTAGCTTCCTTGCACCCATTGGAAATTTTTCTGCAGACACCCATGCTATCAGTAAAGGCAAAGTGATATAAAATTTTGTATATATATATATATATATATATATATATATATATATATATATATATATATATATTGATATATATATCGAAACAAAATGGAGTGGAGTGTGCACCGGTCTGTGACTTAGTCCACTTAAGGACACAATGTATAAAAAACCAAAAGAAAGTCCAGACAACTTATCTTGTGAAGAAAACGAAAATTCTTTATCAAGGAAAAAATGCATATTCTTGCATTTTTTGCTTGATAAAGAATTTTCATTTTCTTCACAAGATAAGTTGTCTGGACTTTCTTATACATTATGCCGTATTTATTGAACTTGGGTTGGAAATGGAAAGGAGGTACAGTATGCAGCCTCTTTAAGATTTCTCAACAGAACCATTTATATCCTCAATACTAAAAAAAGGAGGCAGAGGACTTCTGCCCAAATCACATTATATACTTTGAATATAAAGCAGTTGGACAAGTTTTGGATAAATATCATTCAATTACAGCTGAATTGTCAGCTTAAAAATATAACCATTTCACACCTCTATAAATTTTACATTGATCAAGTCCCAATTAGAATGTACACAGATGAATTTATATCCTCATTAGCTTTTCTAAAGCAGCTTGAGAATTATACATCAGACAGAAATGTCAATCGCTTTTACTAGTTGTTTTAGTGCACAGATTATTTTTAATTAAGTCTAGATATTGTTTTATGCATATGCAAAACAAACAAAATGGAGTGGAGTGTGCACCGGTCTGTGACCTAGTCCACTTAAGGACACAATGTATAAAAAACCAAAAACCAAAAGAAAGTCCAGACAACTTATCTTGTGAAGAAAACGAAAATTCTTTATCAAGCAAAAAATGCATATTCTTGCATTTTTTGCTTGATAAAGAATTTTCGTTTTCTTCACAAGATAAGTTGTCTGGACTTTCTTTTGTTTATATATATATATATATATATATATATATATATATATATATATATATATATATATATATATATATATATATATATATATATATATTTGGAAAGCACACCTGTCTGTGTATCTAGCTTTATCTTTCCCCAATGAAAGCTAAACAAATTTATTGATGCAAATTTATAGGTTACCCAATAAGTAGCAGAATATTACTCATTGATATAGCTCATCTTTCTAAAACAATGTACTGTAAGTCATGTAAGTGGAGAAATACTTTGTTCCCAGAGTGGATTGCTACTCAATATTTGCCCTGGTTGATGGTCACCAGATAGATGTTTGTTAATCTATAGGTCATATTATTATTCAGAGATATATTCTGGTCTTCAAGGATGAACTCACACAACTGAATCATAATCTGACAATTCTTTTTTCTCAATTCCCTTCCCAATAAAGATATTTGCTGTGAATTTGTGACAGAGCTAGCTTTTGAATTAATGAAACCACTTAGGAACTTTTTAAGTCCATGGATTCATTGGCTCGGGGGGCTGTAATGTTCCAGGTTGATAGAAGCTGTGCTTCTCTTCAACTAACTAGCAGATTCCTGTGTTATTAAGCAGACAATAAAATATCCAACATGTGTCCAGAAACATTCTCATTGAGCTAGGATGTTGCAGTAGGTCTTTTCTTTTCTTTTGCTTTCCAAGGAGAGACAAATGTAGGTAACTGTCTATACACATATTCATAATTGTGTCCAGGATGTTCTCGGTCTAAAAAATCTGTGTGATTAGAAGTGATCCTAAAGCAAAGATGTATGATTAATGTTTGGACCCTATTTTGACAATGTGCAATGTGTAAACTCATTTACACTGAAGTGACAACATGTAGTCAGTCCAGATATTATAATAATATTACACTGTATATTACAGAAACTGAAGCACTGGAGTTTTCCTATTTTTTCTACAATGTAGTCTTAGGCCACAATTCAATTGCACCTGCCATAAATATAGTAAATGATAAGCACTTGCAGTACTGACAATTAAGGGATCAGATGGCTATGGGTACATAAAGTCATTCCATTCATGTCTTCATTTACTGTGAGGAACTCCCTGGTTTTTAACCAGGGACCTGCTGTATACTGGCAGGTCCCTGGTTAATATTTATAAATGGACTGTGCACATTAAAGTTTACAATTTGAAATAAGATTAACATCAATAAACACTATGTCATTAACTCATGAATTGTTATATTAGAGAATAATCATATATATTAATCAATATATACAGGTATGGGACCCAATATCTAGAATGCTCAAAACATGGGGCTTTCTGAACAATGGGTCTTTCCATAAGTTGGTCTACTAAGTCTTCTAGAAAACCAAGTAAACATGAAATAAACCCAATAGGCTGGTTTTGCTCCCAAAAAGGATTATTTATATCTTTGTTGGGATCAAGTACAAGCTACTGTTTTATTATTAGAGAGAAAAAGGAAATCATTTTTTAAAATTTGGATCATTTGATTATGTGGTCTATGTGAGATGGCCTTTCTGTAATTTGGAACTTTCTGGATAACGTGTCCCATACCTGTATTTAAAAACATATACAGAACAAAAACATATACAGAACAAAAAGAAACTTCATTTAAGGGGTTTCTTAATCTAACTACAGTAAAAAAAAATATTTTTTGTTCAGTATCTAATAGTGATATGTCCAAAGTGATGCATCAACCAAACTGCTGAGTAATGTTGAAAATATTTCCAAGTGTCTTCTTTAGTTCTTTAGTTGGATTCCCCCACATTTACTCTTATGAGTAATACCCTTTTGTGATTGTCAACCAAAATAATTCTCAGCTCAGTACTGATTTTAACAGATTAATCAAGAATTTTTATTGAAAATATTGGAGCGACAAAATGTCTTCGAGCGTCGATTTGAATCTTACAATGGATGTTCTGAAAATTCTATTTTTTTTTACTTTTTCGGATTATCACAAAAACCCTGAATCTTTTGGATTATCCAGAGCAGATCACAATGTAAAGAAACAACTTCAGGGACATCTGCCGTTGACCTTTACTCTGCCATTGACTTCTACATGACCTCGACAGGTTTGAGATGGCATATTTTCATATTTGGATTTTTAGTAGCTTTGGGGTATGATACATCTCCAAAAATTTGAGTTCTTTTTTTTCCTCCAAAAATTCAAGTTTACCCCCTAAAAACCTCAACCAGAAAAAATTGAGGTTTACATTTAGGCGGTAAACCCCATACATGAGGTAGGGTCCTCAATCCTTTGTCTCCTTGACACTGAGCACTTAATCTGTATTTTAATTATATTTTATATTAATCTGAATTGTATTTCTAATAATGCACTTATTGTTACTTATTAATGCAGTGAACCCTTGTTTGTTACTACTAGTTTATTGTTTTGCTGTACAGTGCTTTGCCCTCAAGGAGAGCTATACAAATAAAAATATACATACATACAAATGGGCCCCTTTCTCCTGAGAAACTTTAGATGAGCAATTTAGAACAAACCCTGAAAAACATGTTTCATATTTTTGCCTTGTTTAACTAAAGAAATATAAAAAAAAAAAAAACATAATTTTTTTCTCAATTAAAACAACAGGCAAACATTATGCTCAGTATATGTCAGGGAACCGGGAGCTCCCTCCAGGGAGGTTGTCAGGATCAAGGAGGAAGCCCTCTTGAGGGTACAAGGTCGCGGTGTCCAAAGGGTTAAACGAAGAATAGTCAGGATCAGGCAAGAGTTCACAGGCAGGCAGAATACACACAAGGTCCAAAGTCCAGGCAAAGGGTCAGGATACAAGGCAGGAACAAGATTAGGCAATAAGGTACACAGGGAACCCAGGATATGCTTCAGGAAAGTAATCCTATTCTTGGGCGCCATTCTGGTGTCTAGTTGGAGTTTTTATATTCAAATTTGGCGCCATTCTGACGTCATCGACGCTCCTGCGCCGACGTCGGCGCGCTGACGTCATCGCCCGGCGCCGCTACCCACGTGGCGGCCATGGGCGCCGCCATTTTGGGAGCGACGCCGGCAAGGATGGACGCGCCGCCCGGAGCTCCTGGGCCTGCTCCGGGCGGCGATCGTTACAGTACCCCCCCCTCACGGGGGGCCTCCGGACCACCAGGACTTGGCTTCTGGGGAAACTTGGAATGGAACTCCCTCACCAGACGAGGAGCGTGAACATCACGGTGTCCTTCCCAGGAGCATTCTTCAGGGCCAAAGCCCTTCCACTGAATGAGGTACTGAAGGGACCCTCTGGAGACTCTGGAGTCTAGGATTTTCTCCACCTCGTACTCGAGTTGACCCTCCACAGAGATGGCAGGAGGAGGAGACTGACCGCCAGAGAACCGGTTGGTGATGGCGGGTTTCACCAGAGACACGTGGAACACGTTGGGGATTCTCATCTCTGGTGGAAGCTGGAGTCTGACAGCCACAGGGTTGATTATCTCCAAGATGGGAAATGGTCCCACGAATTTTGGACCCAACTTGGGAGATGGGATCTTCAACCGGATATTCCTGGAAGAGAGCCAGACATTATCACCCACCTTGTAGAGAGGAGAGGATCTTCGACGACGATCCGCGAAAGTCTTATGAACAAGAGCGCTCTTCTCTAGGTTCAACTTGGTAGCAGCCCAAATAGCAGACATATGGGCTGCGGAATCGTCAGCAGCCGGGACGTCAGATAGCACAAAGTCTTGGGGAAAAGCTTGAGGATGCTGACCATATACCGACATGAACGGAGACCTTCCTGTAGAGGAATGACAAGCATTATTATGAGCGAATTCCGCCCATGGGAGGAGATCAGACCAGTCATCCTGGCAGAGGGATACGTGGTTCCTCAGGAACTGTTCCAGGGCTTGGTTGACACGTTCAGCTGCCCCATTCGTCTGCGGGTGGTATGCAGATGAAAACTGAAGAACAATTCCCAGGTCTTTGCATAAGGAACGCCAGAACTTGGCAGTAAACTGGGTGCCTCTATCGGAGACGATCTCCACCGGGAAACCATGCAGGCGGAAGATGTACTGGATAAATAGCTGGGACAACTCCACCGCAGAGGCCAACTTCTTCAGAGGGATGAAATGGGCCATTTTGGAGAAGCGATCAATGACAACCCAGATCACAGTGTTCCCACAGGAGGGAGGAAGTTCGACAATGAAATCCATGGACAGGTGGGTCCAAGGACGGGAAGGAACCGGCAAAGGCTGTAGTAACCCACTGGGGCGGGAGTGACTTGACTTGGATGTGGCACAAACATTACAAGCAGCAACAAAGTCCTTCACATCCTTGCGGATATCAGGCCACCAGACCAGGCGTCGTAAGAGTTCAAGAGTCTTAGCTGGGCCAGGGTGTCCGGCCTGCCTGGAGCAATGGGTCTGTTGCAGGATAGGCAGACGCAGCTCAGGAGGAACAAATGCCATCCCAATGGGAGTATCAGAAGGAGCAGAAGACTGACCAGTCAGGATTTGGTCGGCAAACTGTGGATACAGGGAGGCAATAATCTTGACTGGAGGGATGATTGGCTCTTGTCTTTCAGGAGAGCGGTCCACCGGAGTGAAGCTACGAGACAAGGCATCGGCCTTCCGATTCTTGGAGCCTGGGCGATAAGTCAAGATAAAATTAAATCGAGAGAAGAAGAGAGCCCACCTTGCCTGTCTGGGGTTTAGACTCTTGAGGGACTGGATGAACTCGAGATTCTTATGGTCGGTGTAAATCTGAACAGGAATCAGAGAACCCTCCAAGAGGTGACGCCACTCTTCAAGGGCAAGTTTAACAGCCAAAAGTTCTTGGTTCCCAACATCGTAGTTCTGTTCTGCGGACGAGAACTTCTTGGAGAAATAAGCACAGGGGTGCAACTTCCCATCAGCGGGATGTCTCTGAGACAAGATGGCTCCGGCTCCGACTTCAGAAGCATCAACTTCGATGCAGAAGGGTAGTTCAGGATTGGGGTGTCGGAGGACAGAAGCGGATGTGAAGGCCTCTTTCAAGGACTGAAAAGCTTCAATGGCAGATGGGGGCCACAAGCTGGGTTTACCCCCTTTCCGGATGAGGGCCAGGATAGGTGCAATGCGGGAAGAGAACCCCCGGATAAACTGTCGATAATAATTAGCAAATCCGATGAATCTCTGGATTGCCTTGGTACTCAGTGGGAGAGGCCACTCCTGGATGGCCGACACTTTCACGGGGTCCATCTCAAATCCCTCTGGAGAGATAATGTACCCTAGGAAGGGGATCTTGGATACCTCGAAGACACACTTCTCCAACTTGGCGAAGAGAGAGTTCTTCCTCAGACGAGAGAGTACCTCCTTCACCTGGGAGCGATGACTTTCAAGGTCCTTGGAGAAGATCAGGATGTCGTCCAAATATACGACTACGAACCTTCCTAGGAGATCTCGGAACACATCATTAACAAACTCCTGGAAGACGGCAGGGGCATTGCATAGGCCGAAGGGCATAACGAGATATTCATAGTGCCCGTCACGAGTGTTGAAAGCCGTCTTCCATTCGTCACCCTCACGGATGCGAATGAGGTTGTACACCCCTCGGAGATCCAACTTAGAGAATATCTTCGCCCCCTTCAGCTGGTCAAAGAGCTCTGCAATCAAGGGCAATGGGTACCTGTTTTTTACAGTGATTTTATTCAGGCCCCGGTAGTCTATACATGGCCGAAGGCCTCCGTCCTTCTTCTCCACGAAGAAGAACCCAGCCCCTGCAGGAGAGGTAGAAGGGCGGATAAACCCCCGCTGGAGATTTTCTTGGATGTATTCCTTCATTGCGGTAGTCTCTGCAGGAGAGAGAGGGTAAGTGCGACCTCTAGGGGGCATGGCTCCTGGCAGGAGTTCGACAGGACAGTCGTAGGAGCGATGTGGAGGAAGGAATTCCGCAGACTTTTTACAGAACACATCGGAGAATTCCTTATAACAGGAGGGAAGAGATTTTAACTCGGTTGAGGAGATAGTTACCTTCTTGAGGGGTTTTGCAGGAAGGCAATGCTGTTGGCAGAATGGGCTCCAACGAGAAACCTGCCCTGTGGACCAGTCTATGGTGGGATTGTGCAGGCGCAGCCAGGGGAGACCCAAAACAACTGGAACAGCGGGACAAGAGATAATAAGAAACGAAAGTCTCTCTCTATGCAGGGTCCCAACCTGCACGGGTAGTTCGCCAGTGGTCATCGTGAGTACAGACTCCAGGGGTTTATCATCTATGGCGACGATCCGCATGGGAGAAGGCAAAGGAAATAAGGGAATTCCCATGTGCTTAGCAAAGAGAGCGTCTATGAAGTTACCCCCAGCACCGGAATCAATGAAAGCATTCCCGAAGATGGTCTTATCAGTCAGACGAATCTGGAAGGGAAGGAGAAACCTGTGTGAGTTTTCTAGGGTCTTCTCCTGAGACTTATCACGAGACTTTTGAGTAGTGCCCCCTACATGAGTTACCATAGACATACCTCGGGGTACAAAACTCTTAGCCTTTGCAGGACAGGCATTGGCGAAGTGGGAATGTCCGCCACAATACAGACACAGGCCTGACATCCGTCTACGGAGTCTCTCTTGTTCAGTGAGGCGAGTTCTTCCCACTTGCATGGGTTCCTCCTGGAGAGAAATGGATGCTCGGTCAGGCAGGGTGACGGGAGCCTGCAGGAGAGGCCTCTGGAAGCGGGGTGCCAATATGGGTTGAAACCTCCTGACACGATCTCTCAGGCTTTGATGCTCTCTCAGAAGAGTGTCCACCTTGACTGCTAAGGCGATGAGGTCCTCAAGTTGCGTGGGTAATTCACGGGAGACCAGGTCATCTTTGATGCGGAGGGAGAGACCATTATAAAATGCAGTATGGTATGCGTCGTTGTTCCAACGAGTCTCAGCAGCAAGTGTACGAAATTCGATAGCATACTCTGCTACACTGCGACTCCCTTGGCGGATTTGGAACAGACGGGAAGCAGCGGATGTCACCCGGCCGGGAGCATCGAAGACGATCCGGAATTCTTTGAGAAATGCTTCTGCGTCATCCATCAGTGGGGACTGCTTCTCCCAGTGTGGAGATGCCCACTCGAGAGCTTTCCCTGCCAGACGAGTAATCACGAACCCCACCTTGGCACGTTCAGAGTCAAATTCAGTGGGATGCAGGGCAAAGCGAATCTGGCACTGATTCACGAATCCTCGACAGGCTTGAGGATCGCCATCGTAGAGAGGCGGAGCAGGAATATGTGGACCAGAAGTGGAGTTGTGGGTAGCCATGGCAGCAGCCGCTTGCGGAGGAGGTGCCGGCAGGAGGGGCGCTGGTGTCAACAAGGAGAGCTTTTCCAGGATCGCCTCCAGCGTGTGTCCCACGTAATTCTGCCGGGCTTCATATGCCTCCATGCGGGAATGCAGGCCCCGAAAGGCCCTGCCGAAATCTGGCTGAGCTTCCTCAGTGGGATCCATGGCCCAAGAATAATGTCAGGGAGCCGGGAGCTCCCTCCAGGGAGGTTGTCAGGATCAAGGAGGAAGCCCTCTTGAGGGTACAAGGTCGCGGTGTCCAAAGGGTTAAACGAAGAATAGTCAGGATCAGGCAAGAGTTCACAGGCAGGCAGAATACACACAAGGTCCAAAGTCCAGGCAAAGGGTCAGGATACAAGGCAGGAACAAGATTAGGCAATAAGGTACACAGGGAACCCAGGATATGCTTCAGGAAAGTAATCCTATTCTTGGGCGCCATTCTGGTGTCTAGTTGGAGTTTTTATATTCAAATTTGGCGCCATTCTGACGTCATCGACGCTCCTGCGCCGACGTCGGCGCGCTGACGTCATCGCCCGGCGCCGCTACCCACGTGGCGGCCATGGGCGCCGCCATTTTGGGAGCGACGCCGGCAAGGATGGACGCGCCGCCCGGAGCTCCTGGGCCTGCTCCGGGCGGCGATCATTACAGTATAAGCCGTATTTATTGAACTTGGGTTGGAAATGGAAAGGAGGTACAGTATGCAGCCCCTTTAAGATTTCTCAACAGAACCATTTATATCCTCAATACTAAAAAAAGGAGGCAGAGGACTTCTGCCCAAATCACATTATATACTTTGAATATAAAGCAGTTGGACAAGTTTTGGATAAATATCATTCAATTACAGCTGAATTGTCAGCTTAAAAATATAACCATTTCACACCTCTATACATTTTACATTGATCAAGTCCCAATTAGAATGTACACAGATGAATGTATACCCTCATTAGCTTTTCTAAAGCAGCTTGAGTATTATACATCAGACAGAAATGTCAATCCCTTTTACTAGTTGTTTTAGTGCACAGATTATTTTTAATTAAGTCTAGATATTGTTTTATGCATATGCAAAACAAACAATGACATTGTTTTAACTTTATAATGGTTTTAGAGTCATGCATTTTAAAGTATTACCTTTATTATTTTGTTTAAAATAACAGTATGTTATGAACTGATAAACTAACTGCATTGACCCTTGTCCATTTTTTATTTTGCACTTAAATACAGGTATGGGATCCATTATCCAGAAACCTGTTATCGAGAAATCTCAAAATCATGGAAAGGCCACCTCCCATAGACCCCTTTATCCGAATATTCCAAATGTTTAAAAAGTATTTGCTTTTTCTTTCTAATAATAAAAGAGTACCTTATACTTGATCCCAACTAAGATATACAGTAGTTAATCCTTAGTCCTTTCCCTGCCAGCCAGTTTTGTCCTAAATGTGAACCTCTACTGCCAAGCAGTTTTTAGACATTTTATACTCTTTCACTTTAAGAGTCTTTCCTGGGGCGGTCTTTTCGTTTACCCAGGAAAACGATATATTGTTTTTTTCGGGACACGAGCTTTCAAAAGAAAAGCATGCAGGAAAATGCAAGAATTTTGGTGTAATTCTACTTCTGTAAAAAATATTCTAAGTGTCTAATAAAATGAAAAGAATCATGTTTCACACAGAACAATCACATATATCAGAAACATAATTTATTTGATGTATGAGAACCTGCAGCATCGTGTTTCCACATACTTTTAGGCATCAAGACAAATCACCCCAAATTTGAAAGCCTGGGTCCTCTGAACAGTTTGATGTCCAATATGTATAGGTTTACCTAAGCACATGGCATATAGGGGTCCCAAAATGAAGATCCATCCCATATGGTCTGTCATTTCTTACATAAAATTGGAAAACACACTATATATTGACGACAAGGGTCTACTGAACAGTTTGATGCCCAATATGCATAAATATACCAGGCAGCTGGCATGGACGGACCCCAAATAAAAATAGTGCATATGCATTTTCTCCACTGTCGATTCGCCTTCTCTGAACAAAGCCCCTACTATGTATTATGTGCCACAAGACCCTCTAAGAGCACAAAGACCCCCCCAAAACCATATATTTTTGGAAAATACACATTTTGAAGAATCAAAAATGGGTTATTAGGTCTTTTTTACTCTAAACCATATATTTTTGGAAAATACACATTTTTAAGAATCAAAAATGGGTAATTAGGTCTTTTTTACTCTAAACCATATATTTTTGGAAAGTGCACATTCTGATGAATCCAACAAAGATAAAGACGTCTTTCTACACCAAACTTCCAAACGGCAAAGCTTTTTTAAATGTAGGTTTTTACAACATTTCTAAAAATCGCCTAAAAATGCCGCAGTTTGCCACATTTATCTTTTATGTACAAAGAGAAATCACCCTAAATATGGATGTCAGAGGTCTACTGAATAGTTTGATGCCCAATATTCATAGATTTACCAAAGTATGTGGTACTGTATGTACGAACCCCAAATGAAAAACGTGCATATGAATTTTCACGCTGGCCAACTCAGCTGCTGAGAAAAAAGCCCCAACTGTGCGTTATATGCAGTAAGACCCCCAAACTGTAAAAAGACCCCCAGAAAACCATATATTTTTGGAAAGCAAATATTCTAAGTAAAATATATCTTTCTATAACAAAGCACCAAACAGCAAAACTATACTAAAGATACATAAGGAACAATAATGCAGGGATAAAATTGCAAAAAAAAACCACAAAAATTATGTAAGTCAATGAAATAACAAAATAACTGATCCAACAGCGTAATTGATTATCCAATAGTCAGGTGTGCTCCAATCGCGTCACAGATCTGACTTGACAGCCCCCCAGCCTCATTATCCAGGGGGCTGTCATCCCTCCTGATTCTCTGCACAGGGGGCAAAGTAGGGCTCAGCTGCAAAAGATGTGCACTGTACGTGCCTGGGCCCTAAACCACCAGCATGGTGCTGGCGGTTAAAGGGTTAATGGAAGCAAAATCAGCCCATTGGGTTTATTTAATGTTTACATAATTTTCTAGCAGACAAGGTATGAAGATCCAAATTACGGAAAGATCTGTTATCCAGAAAACCCCAAGTCCTAAGAATTCTGGTATAACAGGTCCCATACCTGTATTATACTAGTAATCTTGGTGCTATGAACTATACAGTATGTAGTATTCTTTACTTAAGTACAATGTAGACTAACAATTCATTCAAGATAAGTACAGTATGTGCAGCTTATGAATAGCTCAAATGTTGTGTACTCTTTAGAATCTGAGCGCAAAATATCTGAATCTCTACCAGTGAGGCACAGATTACTCAAAAGAATGGAACTATGTAATCCATTTCTTCTAATTTACTTTCAGCTATGTATTCAAAATTTATAATTTTGAATATGAGCAGGGTCCCCCTTCCTACTGTGTCTCTTACTGCGTAGCACTTAAGCTCTGTGTCCTAATATGAGCTCTATGTACTGTGTATATGTATTGTATTTATTATGTGATTTTGCCTCCCTTTGGGTAATTTTTTTATTTTAATTATTGTAATGTAATTTACTGTTATTTTATATATTGTACAGTGCTGTAGCTACTTAACAATACTTTACAAATAAAGTTAAACATACATACATACATATATACATATTTGTGAACACTTTTAAAAGGATTGGTGCCCAGAGACATGGGTGGGTCTGAATAAGTGCTAACCTTTCTCTGTGACATTTATCATTTATAATATCTGCAAGGAAGGACAGCATTGTCGACCAATTAAAATGACTAACACTTCCCACTTTTACAATAGAGGACCCTGAATGTATTTTTGCTACTGTTTCTATTTCAATTGGCAGTTCCATTTGTTAACATTTGAATGCTTTAATTAATTACTTGTCATCATCTATAAAAAGAATTACAATTACTGAAACTTTTGGACATTCTAATTCTCTGATTGGATAGTGATGAAATGCCTGACAAAGGTTTACAAGCATATTGATAGGATTAATGATGACTTTATGTATAAAGTAAAACTGAGAATTCTTGACAAATCAATGTATGAGTAAATAGCAGTAATAGAGAGATTTTTTCATTGACTTAAATACATCCTGTCAGGTTTGAGCTACTACATTTAGTTGGAAAACAATCTTGAAAAAAACTTATTGACAGTGTGTAATAAAATTACCAGGTGGTCTAGTGGTGCAGCGGCGTGGACGGCTGCCACACCGCCGCGCTCCTGTTCTGGCCTCCAGCGCCGGTGCCATCTTGGTTCTCTAGGGTGCGCGCGGCACGCCTGCACGCCTCTTAAAGGTACAGGTGCACTGGCGCGATTACGCCAGCGCGCATTGGGCACGTTTTGGCGCGAAATTTGGAGGTTTCTTACTCCCAGCCAGTGCCCATGATAGAATCTTGATTCTGGTGGTTCCTGAAGCCTTGTGCTGTCTGTTCCTGTGAAATTTGTATCTGTTATTCCGGTTTTGATCCCTGCCTGTTCCTGACTATTCTGATATCCGAATCCTGACCTTTGCCTGCATCTCGACTACTCTTTCTGCCTGACCCCATCTGTTTGATTACCCGGTTTGACCCTTGCCTGCCTGACGATTCTCGATATCTGCCTTTCTCGACCCTGCCTGTCTGACGATTCTCTTGCCTGCTCCATTTGTACCGTGACCTCCGGCCCAAAAGACTATCTACTTGCCGTGCCCCTCTGCTAGCCAGAACATCTCGCCTTGTACCCCTCGTTAAGTCCAGGTGGCACCCAAGTAAGCTGAGGGCTCCTCCCGAATCCCAACGGTGGTCACACTACTGGTGAAGCCGAGCCGAGACCAGGGTACTTGGCACCTGTTCTGGTATTGGGTGCCGGCCGTGACACAGTGTAAATAAGCTTTAATATACTGACTCTGTGTTCAAAATTTCTTTGTTTACACCAGCTGCTGGCAATTGGCTTACTAAATGTGTATTTAAGACAGTCCCTTCCTGCATCCTTTTGCTGAATCATTGAGCCATTTTCTGTATTCTAGCCCCCTTGTTTAGAGTTCCTGCAAAATCTTGTTCCTGAGTCCTGTTATTCCTTATTCCTGAGTTTCCGAGTTTGTGCTACCTATGTTTCATATTTAATCTGTTGGTTTTAACCCCTGTTTCCACAGAATTGTATTGCTTACCGCTTGACTAGACCTCCTGGCTTATTATATGGACCTGTTTCAGCTTGCTGCCTGCCACGACCACTAGCTTGTTCTCTAGACTTGTCTCATATTTTGCATTCAGAATAAATTCGCCTGTCACAAATTCGAGGCAAATTTTGCTGGCGGCGAATAAATCTGTGAATCTCCAGAGAAAATTTTTTGGATGCGAGTCTGAAAAGACGCTCGTGTAAAAATCGCCATGCGTCCACACTATTCAGACACCCGTTGACGCCAGCGTCAAAATTGACGAGAGCGACTTTTCAGGCGGACCTCAATTTCAATTTTCATGATTTTTTCACAAATTTTTTGTAGTTTCTCGAATTTTGCAGGGAATTTTACGGCGAAGCAAAATGGAAGAAATTCATCATTAATTGCATTATCAAATTCTGTTACTTGGAATTGATTTTCAGTCTGCCTTATTTTCAATTATTATTCTTCTGTCCAGGTTATTCATTATACCATTATCATGCACAGTTACATATTCCTGTTTTGTCTCAAAGCACAAAGGTTACCAAACACATAGGTTCCTACCCATCAGCAACACATCTGTGGCTGTGACAGTTGTAGTAAAGATCAACATACTTTACTGAAAGGCTGTAGAACTTGTTTTTGTATTATGGACCTTGTTTCACTAAAGTAGGAAGCAAGCCTTGTTTTGTTCTCCGCATGTTCAGTGTCATAGGGGGTTATTTAGTAAACTCTGATTTTTGGTGGAAAACTCACATTTTTTGAGTTTTCTTTTTAAAACTTATAAATTCATCAAGATTTATTAAAGCCCAATGCAGCAAAAAGTCTGAAATCTACCATCTCAGACCTGCTGAGGTTGTTTATTAGTCAATGGAAGAGGTCCCTATCCTATTTTGAAGTTTCTGTGGTCTGCCGGGAATTAGCATGAAAATCCAACCATTTCGGGCTTTTCGGGTAAAAATCCAAGAAATTCGAACTTTTCAGGGAAAAGCCCAAAAGAATCGAGTAATTCAGTAAAAAACTCTGAAAAAAATCATAAAATTTGCATTTTTGCTTGATTTTGTTGAGTTTTTACATGGACCAATTAAATTAAGTTTTGTTTTAAATAATAAATAAGGTCAAATCAGGTATTAGTTTGGTTGTGGTTATTTTATTTTAAAAAATTAGATAAATTTGGATTTTAGTAAATAACCCTCCCCATTGAGGGTCCATAGAACCATTCTTGTGCACATTTATTTACGACTCTTTCAATTAAAGGTCTCAAACCTTTCAAATCATAACCTCCCATTTTGTGTATGAGCCATAGGGTTTTGTTAAAATCAACTAAAAATGTGGCCCTTCCTTCAACAATAATGTGCTTTTTCTTTTATTGTACACGTTTAACCTGTGTGTTATTATATAATAAGATGTCTTCCATCATGGTACAGAGTCATACTAGTTAAGTTGCTTTATCTTTCGGAGCAAAGAAACTACATAAAAAGTATGAATTTATGAAAACATTTCACTAGAAAGGAAAAGTTAAAAAAGTATACAATGTTGAAAGATACAATAAACAAGAGTCCTGCAGGCTGAGTTAGGTGAGAATATTGACTAAGATGTCTTATTCTAAGCAGAAAAAAATAAGTAATTATATCTAGTGATGTGCAAATCTGTGGCATTTCGCAGCAAAATTTGCCAAAAAAAATTTGCAGCGAAAAAATTTGAAGTTGCACTGAAGTCAATGGGCGTCAAAATCGTTTTGACGCAAGCACAACTTTTCATACGTGCGACTATTTTGTCCAAATGAATGGGCATCCAAATAATTTTGCGCGTGACAATTTTGATGTGTGACATTTTTTTTGTCATAGTGTGCTGACTGCGCAATGCATTTCACTGATGTTATTTTGAAACTTTAATAATTAAAACAGTATGAATGACATTTACAAACTGGCAATTTGTATGCAGGTTTGTCATGTGTAAGATCCAGTTTCACCTCATCTCTGCCTTTATGACACCTCACTGTGTTATATTTATAAAGGTAGTTCCGTTTAACACATTAGTTCATTATGTTATTGATTAAAGCATAAAGCAGAGAAAATTAGGCTTGATATTTTTTTTGTTGAGTATTTAGTATAGTTATTTGTAACAGCTATGGCATCACAATTCGTACTGTGACTGTTTAAAAAAAATCCTAGTAGAATGTAGGTAGGTCTGGGTTAATCCATATACCTGTAATACCATGAAAAAAAAATCATATATTGAGAATGCCAGGAGACCACTCTATAAGAGGCATCATCAACATGCCAGTTGAAATCACTAAAAAAAAAATACTACAGTAAATAGGAGGCTCATTAGAGAGGAGACTGAAAGCCTGAATTCAATTTTAGATTGGAAAATTGAGGTAGATGAGGATTTAATTGAAGGTCTGTATTTGACTGCCACTCTCAAGGATGAAATGGATTAGAAATTATATACTTTAAAACTGAGAGAGGGGAGTTTGAACTAGAAAGAGCTTAATGTGATAAAGTGAGGGCAGAAGGAGGCATAAACCCTCACCCCATCTTCTTAAGCAGAATTTACTGAAAAAGGCTTTTGTGTGATAGTGAAGATCAGTGCCATTACGGTAAGGTTAGTTTCGGAGTGACTGATACAAAGAGTGACTATAAAAAACTTTTAGTCAAAGTAAGAGAACTGAAAGAAAAGGTAGGACTGAATATATAAATATTGTATGTAGACTAGATGCCTTGAGTGTGGGTAGCTACAGATGCAGCATTTTTATTATGCATCCGAGTTCTTTACTAGGGATGTAGCGAACTGTTCGCCGGCGAACTAGTTCGCGCGAACTTCGACTGTTCGCGTCCGCCGAATGTTCGCGAACGTCGCACGACGTTCGCCAATTGGTGTTCGCGTTTGATTCGAAGTAAAATTTAGTTCGACCATTCGACCATTCGACCATTCGATCGCTAAAATCTAACGATTTCCATTCGTTCGAACGATTATAAGCATTCGATTGAATTAAAATCATTCGATCGAATAGCTTCGATCGTTCGATTCGAACGAAAATCCTTCGATCGTACGAATAAAATCCTTCGATCGTTCGATCGAACGATTTTATCGAGCGTTCGAAGTTCGCGAACTGTTCGCGAACTGTTCGCTTTTTTGCCGGTGTTCGCGAACGGTGTTCGCGAACACATTAACGGCAGTTCGCTACATCCCTATTCTTTACTCTTTACTTTTACTGATTCAGGATTTCCATGCACATATACTGTAATAAGGATGCTTTTGCACTCTACACAGAATCTTAGAGTCATGTGAAATGTTGTTCTCATTTGTCAGAATCCAATTTCTTTGTGATTTGCGAGAGTATATTAATTTGAATTAAGGTATTCTACAGACCATGCAGGTCTCCAACAGCATTTGGAATTTACAAGTCCTAAAAGAAGGATAAAAACTATTTTATATCTGAATCCAACATTGCCCTGTGGCACCTGTCAGATTATAGAGTCAGATAAGAACATGTATATTTAACTTCATTTCTTTCTGACATCTGATTGACTTTGTCATGTGACTATTAGTTCAATCCTAACTTAACCTTCTATCTGTGAAGCTTCTTGTCAAATAGCAGAGCAAACCTGAGAATCAGAACACATTTAGCCACATTCCATTCTGTCCCTGCCACAACTGCATCATCAGAATATCTATTATCAGAATTATACTCATATTTGAAACTGAAGGAGAATAAAAATGTACCTTTTGTACTCAGCACTCCATTTTTAAAACAGCCATGATTAAACAGTATGCATTTTAGTATATTTAGGGCCAGAATTGTCACTGTCAAAATTGTAATAGTAGTTTTTACTACACACTTTGCTGATTAATTTCATGTTGAAATTCTTATTTTATACAATTTTATTTTTGATAGTGATTGCATTGGGAAAGTACAAAGAAGCAATATTGAAAAACAGCTAAGGAATGAGTGAGAACATCATGTTCGCTGTATACTGAGTTGGATCTCTAGGTGATAATACATGTGAGAGGGTATATATGGAACTAAGAGGACACAATGGAGGAGCTATGCAACCCAGGAACTTATACCACAGAGGTGTGGGAACACTAAACTTATATAGGTGCTGCTTGCCTTTTTCTTATCTTTTGGATATGATGAACATCATGGGACTATGAATTATTTTCCATAAATATATTAGTCCTAAGGTTTACTTTTAAAGAAATTGATGAATTGGATTATACTTTTATATTATTATTTCATTGTGGAGAATAACTGTTATGAGAACTATTTTACATACAGTAGTTAGTAACATAGTTAAGTTGTGTTGAAAAAAGACCAAACCCATCAAGCTCAACCCCTCCAAATGAATCCCAGCGCACATACCTACACATACCCATAAAAATATCTATATTAATTGTAGATTTTAGTATCACTCTAGTCTTGGATATTATGCTTGTCCAAGAAATTATTCAAGCCCCTCTTAAAGATGTTAACAGAATCAGCGATCACAACATCATCCGGCAGTGCTTTCCACAACCTCACTCACCTCACTGTGAAGAACCACCTATGCTGCTTCAAATTAAAATTATTTTCCTCTAGTCTAGTTTGATGATCCATTTTATGGCAACATAGATCTCCCGCTAGCAGTCTGTAATACCCTCTAAAGGACTTATAAAGAGTAGTCATGTCCCCTCACACAGAGAAAACAACCCCAACCTTGGCAGTCTACCCTCATAGTTTAAATCGTCCATCCCCTTAACCAGTTTAATTGCACATCTCTGGGCTCTCTCCAGCTCATTTATTTTTTTATTTTAATAGAACATGATTTCGTTTAAGAATTTGGTGTCATATTTGTTTGATATTTTTTACCCTTGAATACCTTTGTTTATATTTGAAGTCAAAGTTATGTCGGAGTTGCATAGTAATGAATCAAAGATGAAGGTTAATAAATCAAAGTTGACCAAAAGAATTCTGTAATTGGCATAGTTTACTGTATAATATGTATTAAAGTAAACAAAAAAAAAATACTAAACAAATCCAAACCTATATGATGTTCAAACAACTGTTAAATACACTTGTCAGCCACATATTTGACAACCAGGTACCCTTCAAAATTTTATTGGAATCACATTGTACTTACTATGCACCTGACAGTCTTCATAATTATTTTATGTTGACAGAATGTGTTTAGAGCATTATATAATTTACTGGTAGCCTCTATCCTGCAACCAGGGTATAATCATTTCATTTAAACCATTTTGGTCATACAGATTTGCTGTTGATATATTTCTTTTGTCTGTTTTGTTTAATATTTTCTGTGGGCTGGGGAAAAAGTGTGTGCTTGAATTTGTCAGGAGATTTTTTAATTACACTCCCCTCCTTATATATATGCCAGATCTGGTCACTTCTCTTTAAAATGGCAATTCTGCTTGCTGAGCTGTAATACTAATATGAGTCATAACCCTGTCTGTCAAGAGCACAGTTATCTAATTCACTAATTTGAAGCTAGTTAAATACCAGCCTGGGCAATTGCTGATGTTTGTGATTGCTGCTGTATATCTGGTTCACTTGGCCTTCTATTTATGCTTCAGATGTGAACACTAATTGATTTGCTTTAGCTTAAACAGGTTTCTCAGTAAGAATAAAAAGAATAATGCTTTGTGAGACTAATATGAGTGCATTTACGTCTAAACCATGATTATTTATAGGTTATGTAAAGTAAATGTTTAAGTTAAGCATTAAGTAGAATTATAATAACCTTTCAAATATGACAATTTAGGTTAAAAAAAATCTACAATGGACAAAGGATCTTTCTGTAATTTGGATCTTCATACCTAAGTCTGCTAGAAAATCATGTAAACTTTTCGCCAAGTTTTGCCACAAAAATGATGCCCATAGACTCTAATGGATGAAACAAACTGTCACACATCAAAAATTCACAATTTGTTGCACGTCAAAAAAAATGGTCTCACATAGATTTCAATGTATTTCATCTAATTTCTGCCATTTCGCGAGTTTTCGGACAATAGAAATGGGGCAGATTCACCCAGGCCTAGACTGTGGGTTCTGGCAAATGCCAGAGGGGCTGCTCTGAGATGCCATAGAAAGTCACACCTTAGTGGGCTGGTGGGGAACTGTTTGGGCCTCTGTGTACCTGAAATGGTATGGCCTATTTTGATTCTCAGTCCAGACCTGAATTCACCCATCACTATTCGTCTTTACAGTTCAAAGAGAGGCACATTTCAAACTAATGGGAGGTGCATTTAAAGAATCGCAGGCATGAAAGTTACTTGTACTGCAAGTCCACAGGATGAAAAGTAAAAGTGATAATAGGGGAGATGAAAATGTGGAACCTAGTTTGGAGAGAAATAGACAAAGGAAAAGTGCTACATGTAAAAGAAAAAAAAATGGATTAGAAGGAGTTATACAGAACAGAAGATACTGAAAGGGAGAAAAAAATAAATGAAGAAAACACAAGTGCAACATGGGTGTAGCAGAGTGACCAGCTGGGTCTGATTAGCCTCAGGTGGGTAATCAGCACTCCTTTAAACCCAGGCTGGTCAGTCTCTCAGCACATCTGACTGTTAGAGACAGGGAAAGTGTGTCTTGGATCTTGACACAAAGGAGCCAGTGTTACCGTGTGGAAGGTCTGTAATTGCACTGCCTTTTGTTATTATTGAACTTATGCTGCTGGCAAAAGCTATTTTTTTTGTTGATTGGAAAGAAAACTGCCTTTATTTTGTACCTGTTGCTGGTGGATGAAATAAAAGCCATAGGAGACTTTTGCTGTCCTGATGCTTACTCTCTGGGAACCTGTCATAGTGGGAAAGAGCATAACTGGGAAAAGGTGGGCTATATGCAGGCAGAGGTGAAAGAAGTGGAAGGAAACTTTGTGAAAGGAAAGAATATCTGTGATGTAAATAAAATTAACAAGCAAAAACTGCCTGAAAATAAGAAAGAATGTAGAAAAGCAGAAGATAAGACGAGGATAAGCAAACCATGCATACCAGGGAACATGGATAAACAAAAGATAAAGGCATTTTATATTTTGGCTATAATTTCCAGGTATTGAGTCTGTTATATGGTAACCCATTACCCAGAAAGTTCCTATTTATGGGAATACCATCTTCCATAGATTCCATTTTAATCAAATAATTCTAATTTTCAAAAATGATTTCCCTTTTCTCTGTAATAATAAAAAAACAGTACCTTGTACTTGATCACAATAAATATATGAATTAAATCTTATTGAAGGCAAAACAATACTATTGAGTTTAATGTTTAAAATATTTTTGGGTGGACTTAAGCTATGGCAATCCAATTTACAAAAAATCCCAGTTTTGAGCCTTATCACTACAGTCATGAATGTTTTCTTTTTTTTGTCTTATATATTGGTAGCACTATAGCTCCAGATACCCTTTTCTTTGTAGTCTGGGACAAGCAATGTTTAGGCTGCCAACACACACTCGCTCATGTTGTGTATCATGTATTTGTGGTGTCAGTATCCATTGTCTCTTCACTGTCTAATGTTCTTGAGGATACCCATTGCTTCTTACTCTATAACATGACTGTGGTGCCAAAATCTATGACCCTTATAAGAGAATCTAATATGTCTCCCCAGATTAAAAACATCACACTCAACTTTTGTAACTCAGATCAGGTGAAAGGTGATATAGAGGACAGGGAATATAGAATCAGACCCCTCAGAGACACGTGGGTGCAAAGAATAGAGGAAGCAAGACATGGAGTAGTGTTGGTAGAAATGGTGTCCCAGATCCTTCATCCTATAAAATATAGCCCCACAGCAAATTTTCCCTTATGCAAATTAACATGATGTCATATTGTGACTTATCTTTACTGTATTTCACCATCTGGACACTATAACACATGTTGGGTTACATTTTACCATTGTGCCTTCCTTCAAGTTTGTACCTTTGGCTGGAATGTTGGTTAGAGTTATTAAGGCCAAGCACCATGGGGAGCTGCAGGAGTAAATTGACACTTTTATAAATATATATTCCTACTAGCATAGGTAGTGTCCATTAGGCAATGATGGATGCACATGGGGCATTTATTTATGCATCTTTAAAACTGATACACAAACCTTTGTAAGTGTGTGTGTGTGTGTGTATATTATACAGATATGTGACCTGTCGTTCAGAATATATTGTACACAGTATTGCAAAACTGTATTTTAAAAATCTGACTGAATACTCTCAACCAATGTAATATTTTTGTATTTAATTAAGCAAATTACATGAGTGATTTGACAAGTGATTCTTTGTTCTGAAGATCATGAGGATGCTAAAAGGTTATTCCCACCATCATGTTCTTGGAAATCACATTTCTGAAACCTTTATAATTGACTGGTTCTGAAAGACTTATAAAAATGGGAAAATTGTAATATATTTTCTTATCTGCTTTAATAAAACGCCTATGAAACTCCAATATATTATGTATGCAAACACTGGGACATCCTGGATGTCTTAGGGAAGCATCAGTTTAAAATGGGTGACAGTATTTCCAAAAAAATTGTTTCATTAATCAACTTGCTGTTACCCATTGTATTAAAATCAGTGTAAAAACAGTGTTCTCCATGTGCTCTTAGATATTATAACGCTAGCATTATGAACATTGCCGCTACTAAAGTAATAGAATATCCTGCCTCCAGTAATTCCCTCATACTTACATTTCTGCTTCTTCCTAAATAATACAGTACATACAGTATAAGCCTGGTCGTTTTGGGAAAAAGCTAAAATCCTAGAGAAGGAGGAAATTAAAAAAGTAGTAACAGTTCCACATATTTTGATGAATACTAAGCCCATTTCTAAAAGGCATTAGGGTAATTTAACCACTTATTACAGTCCTTGCTGACTGCAATCAATTGACAAACAACGATTCCCATTTTTCCATGAAGATCAGTAGACAGCAATGAATAAGGCCAAGAGCAAGTCTCAAATAAAATATATACGGTGTATGCTTTCAATTGCTTATAGAGGCTGGATCAAGTCTATATTACATCAATTAAATGTTAACTTTTTTCTTAGAGGCAACAGTATTAATATTTGCTGTGGTCCATGTGGCTTGCTCCATGGGAAACAAACAGTGTCGGACTGGCCACCTGGATACTAGGAAAACTCCCGGTGGGCCCAGGTGTCAGTGGGCCTCTTGCTTCTAACCATTTGGCTTATTTCATGATTATTTCCTATTTCTTTATAGGAACAAAAAAGGTTTAATAATGGAAGATTAGAGAAAAAAGACTAGGAGAATAAAGAGATTGAGTGAGGAGAAAAAGTATAATAGTTTGGAAAGTGGGCCCTCAGCCTAATGTTTTCTGGTGGGCCCCTGGCATTCCAGTCTGACACTGGAAACAAAAGTAACACACTGAAGCCAGATATAAGCACAACTAGCCAAGTAAATCCAAGAATGCAAAATAAAATAATTGCTTTTAAGAAAGTAACAAGTAGGCAATTAGGTCCTACATAACCTTAATCAGATAACATTTAAAACATTCCATGTTTTCCATTGGTGCAGAAGAAGTATGTGGGTTAAGTGCAGAGGGCCTCTTGTCTTTGTCTTATGAATTTTGTGGTCACAGCCTCATTGCACCCCTGCCTAATGGTTTGAAATGTTATGGTGAGCACAACTATCCCTTTTTTGCTACAGAAGTGATACATGCCTAGATCCCCCTAACTGTTGAGTCCTAGGCACATGACACTTCTGCCATAGTTCTAGGAGTTCAGGAACCATGGAACACTTACGAACCTCTATACTTTTGGTATGGTATGAATTTTGTATACATTTCTGATTATTTTGTGTCCCAAATAAATGTATGATACTGCTTATTGTTTTTCTATTGATACATTGTTTATTCAGGATCATATGTTATTTGGCACATGTAACAGGTGGCTTACTCCTAAGTGTTTGCTGGCACAGTACAAACTTAAGTCACTCTGTGGTGTTATTGGAACTAGAGATGTCGCGAACTGTTCGCCGGCGAACTTGTTCGCGCGAACATCGGGTGTTCGCGCTCGCCGGAAGTTCGCGAACGTCGCGCGACGTTCGCCATTTTGGGTTCGCCATTGTTGGCGCTTTTTTTTGCCCTCTCACCCCAGACCAGCAGGTACATGGCAGCCAATCAGGAAGCTCTCCCTTGGACCACTCCCCTTCCCTATAAAAACCGAAGCCCTGCAGCTTTTTTTCACTCTGCCTGTGTGTGCTGAAGAGATAGTGTAGGGAGAGAGCTGCTGCCTGTTAGTGATTTCAGGGACAGTTGAAAGTTTGCTGGCTAGTAATCGTTTTGATACTGCTCTGTTATTGGAGGGACAGAAGTCTGCAGGGGTTTGAGGGACATTTAAGCTTAGGTAGCTTTGCTGGCTAGTAATCTACCTTCTACTGCAGTGCTCTGTATGTAGCTGCAGTGGGCAGCTGTCCTGCTTCTGATCTCATCTGCTGACTGCTGCAATAGCAATAGTCCTTGTAAGGACTGCTTTTATTTATTTTTTTGTTGTTTTACTACTACTACTACTACTACTACTACTACTACTACTACTATAAGAGCCCAGTGCTATTAGTCTAGCAGTGTTGGGGAGTGGGACTGGTGTGCTAATCTGCTGCTCCTAGTAGTTCAGCAGCACCAACTTTAATTTTTTTTTTTTAATATTCATTCTTTTTTTATTTAACTTTTTTTTTATTTTACTACCGCTGTAGTAGTGTATAAGTTGACCTTTTAGGCATTATTTGCCCTGTAGGCATTTTTTGCCCAGTGTGTTATTCAACCAACTGCTATCTAGCTGTGTGCCCGTGTTCACATTCTGTCTAAATATCCATAATATTACCGTCTCCAGAAAAAACACCGGAGTGACTTTTTTCAAGCAGCCATAATAAATTTTACGTAATCCGTATCCATCGCTGTAGTAGTGTATAAGTTGACCTTTTAGGCATTATTTGCCCTGTAGGCATTTTTTGCCCAGTGTGTTATTCAACCAACTGCTATCTAGCTGTGTGCCCGTGTTCACATTCTGTCTAAATATCCATAATATTACCGTCTCCAGAAAAAACACCGGAGTGACTTTTTTCAAGCAGCCATAATAAATTTTACGTAATCCGTATCCCTCGCTGTAGTAGTGTATAAGTTGACCTTGTAGGCATTATTTGCCCTGTAGGCATTTTTTGCCCAGTGTGTTATTCAACCAACTGCTATCTAGCTGTGTGCCCGTGTTCACATTCTGTCTAAATATCCATAATATTACCGTCTCCAGAAAAAACACCGGAGTGACTTTTTTCAAGCAGCCATAATAAATTTTACGTAATCCGTATCCATCGCTGTAGTAGTGTATAAGTTGACCTTTTAGGCATTATTTGCCCTGTAGGCATTTTTTGCCCAGTGTGTTGACCTTGTAGACATTGTTTGCCCAGTTTTTTTGGACGCAGCCACTGAAGCACAGTTGCCAGAAAAAATATGCCATATAAATGCTGAAAATATAAATTTTTTTGGTTGCAGCCACTGAAGCACAGAGGCCAGAAAAATTATGCCATATAAATGCTGAAAATAGTCATTTTTCGCCATACGTTGACCTTGTAGACATTGTTTGCCCAGTTTTTTTGGTTGCAGCCACTGAAGCACAGAGGCCAGAAAAAATTAAACCAGTAGGGTTTGCACCCTAGTTTGTAACGGTGGCGGAGGGAGGAGGACGCTAAAGGACAGCTGTGTGTGGAGTCATGAGGCTTGAAGAGAAGGACAGCTGCATAGAAGTCAGAACAAGTCTTCCGGCGTGCAGTAACCCTCCGAGATCCACCCCTCATTCATTTTAATAAAGGTCAGGTAATCGACACTTTTGTGACCTAGGCGAGTTCTCTTCTCAGTTACAATCCCTCCTGCTGCACTGAAGGTCCTTTCTGAGAGCACACTTGAGGCTGGGCAAGACAAGAGGTTCATGGCAAATTGTGACAGCTCTGGCCACAGATCAAGCCTGCGCACCCAGTAGTCCAGGGGTTCATCGCTCCTCAGAGTGTCGATATCTGCAGTTAATGCCAGGTAGTCCGCTACCTGCCGGTCGAGGCGTTCTTTGAGGGTGGATCCAGAAGGGTTGTGGCGCTGCCTTGGACAGAAAAACATTTGCATGTCTGACGTTACAGACCGGCCAAAGGGCTTTGTCCTTGCAGGTGTGCTCGTGGCAGGATTACTGGCACCTCTGCCCCTGGAATGTTGATGAGTTCCTGAAGTGACATCACCCTTAAAAGCATTGTACAACATGTTTTGCAGGCTGGTTTGTAAATGCCGCATCTTTTCGGACTTGTGGTATGTTGGTAACATTTCTGACACTTTATGCTTGTACCGAGGGTCTAGTAGCGTTGCGACCCAGTACAGGTCCTTCTCCTTAAGCCTCTTGATACGGGGGTCCTTCAACAGGCATGCCAGCATGAAAGACCCCATTCTCACAAGGTTGGATGCAGAGCTATCCATCTCCGCTTCCTCATTATCAAGGACTGCATCATCCACGGTCTCCTCCCCCCAGCCACGTACAAGACCAGGGGTCCCCAAAAGGTCACCACTAGCCCCCTGGGAAGCCTGCTCCTGTTGGTCCTCCTCCTCCTCCGCCACAAAGCCACCTTCCTCCTCTGACTCCACTTCTGGCACCTCTCCCTGCGTTGCAGCAGGTGCCTGGGTTCGTTCTGGTGATTGCGACCATAAATCGTGCGCTTCCAGCTCCTCGTCACGCTGGTCTACAGCCTCATCTGTCACTCGTCGCACGGCACGCTCCAGGAAGAAAGCGAAGGGTATTAGGTCGCTGATGGTGCCTTCGGTGCGACTGACCATATTTGTCACCTCTTCAAAAGGTCACATGAGCCTGCAGGCATCGCGCATAAGCACCCAGTAACGGGGGAAAAAAATCCCCAGCTCTGCAGATCCAGTCCTACCACCCAGTTCAAAAAGGTACTCGTTGACGGCCCTTTGTTGTTGCAGCAGACGTTCCAACATAAGGAGCGTTGAATTCCAGCGAGTCTGGCTGTCAGAAATCAAACGCCTGACTGGCATGTTGTAGCGCTGCTGAATGTCAGCAAGGCGTGCCATGGCTGTGTAGGAACGTCTGAAATGGGCCGACACCTTTCTGGACTGGGTGAGAACGTCCTGGAATCCTGGGTACTTGGAGACAAAACGTTGGACTATTAAATTTAACACATGTGCCATGCAGGGCACATGTGTTAAATTTCCCAGTCTCAACGCTGCCAACAGATTGCTTCCATTGTCACACACCACTTTTCCGATCTGCAGTTGGTGTGGGGTCAGCCACCGATCGGCCTGTGACTGCAGAGATGACAGGAGTACAGATCCGGTATGGTTTTTGCTTTCCAGGCACGTCATCCCCAAGACAGCGTGACAACGGCGTACCTGGCACGTCGAATAGCCTAGGGGGAGCTGGGGGTGCACAGGTGTGGAGGAGGAGAAGGAGGACCCAGCAGCAGAGTAAGAAGAAGAAGAGGAAGAAGACGAGGTAGAGAGCGATGGAGGAGTAGAGGTGGTGGCAGAACCGCGTGCAATCCGTGGCGGTGACACCAACTCCACTGTTGTTGTTGTTGTTGTTGAGCTACCCATTCCCTGCTTCCCATTCCCAGCCATTACCAAGTTCACCCAGTGGGCAGTGTAGGTGACATACCTGCCCTGACCATGCTTGGAGGACCATGCGTCAGTAGTCATATGGACCTTTGGCCCAACACTAAGTGACAGAGATGCGGTAACTTGGCTCTGCACATGTTGGTACAGGTGTGGTATTCCCTTTTTAGAAAAAAAATTGCGGCTGGGTACCTTCCACTGCGGTGTCCCAATTGCTACAAATTTGCGGAAGGCCTCAGAGTCCACCAGCTGGTATGGTAAAAGCTGGCGGGCTAAGAGTGCAGACAAGCCAGCTGTCAGACGCCGGGCAAGGGGGTGACAGTCAGACATTGGCTTCTTACGCTCAAACATGGCCTTCACAGAAACTTGGCTGGTGGCAGATGACTGGGAATGGGAACAGGTGGTCAAGGTGGAAGGCGGAGTGGAGGGTGGTTCAGATGGGTCAAGGAGAGCAGAGGTAGAGCAGTAAGATGCTGGACCAGAAGGAGTGTGACTTTTAGTTTGCCTGTTGCCTTTGAGGTGTTGCTCCCAAAGTGCTTTGTGCTTGCCGCTCATGTGCCTTCGCATAGAAGTTGTACCTATGTGGCTGTTGGGCTTACCAAGGCTCAGTTTCTGACTGCACTCATTGCAAATTACAATGCTTTTGTCAGAGGCACACACATTAAAAAAATGCCACACTGCTGACTTTTTGGAAGTCTGCGATCTGGCGGTAACAGTAGAAGTTGGCGGCATTGGCGGCAATGGCGGGTGCGTTGGCCGGCTGAACACAGGTGCCGATACATGTTGTTGCCCTACTGATCCCTGCGGGCTGGCCTCCCTGCTTCTTCTAAGTCTTATTCTCCTACTGCCTCTCTGACTCTCCGTCTCTCCATCTGAACTACCCTCCTCTTGCTCTCTTCTACTAGGCACCCACAAAACATCAATCTCCTCATCATCATTCTCCTCAGATGCATCAATTTCTTCTGACACATCACAGAAGGAAGCAGCAGCGGGGACCTCCTCCTCCTCCTCATCACTCATCATTATGTCCATCTCTGTCGTGTTCTCTGCCAGAATTAAATCTGGTGTAACGTCCTCATCTCCTTCATCTTCTTCTGCCAATAATGGTTGCGCATTACTCAGTTCAAGAAACTCATGGGAAAATAACTCCTCTGACTCCAGTGAAGATGGGGCACCGGTGGTGGAGGAAGTGTTACGTGGGGTGGCCATAGCAGTGGAGGATGAGGAGGATGTTGTGGTAAAGTTAGAAACGGTAGAGGATGGGGTGTGCTGTGTAAGCCAGTCAACTACCTCTTCAGCATTTTGGGAGTTCAGGGTCATTGGCTTTTTAAAACTGGGCAATTTGCTAGGGCCACAGGATTGCATAGCAGCACGGCCCCTAGCACGGCCTCTGCGTGGCGGCCTGCCTTTGCCTGGCATTATTTTTAAAAAAACAACAACAACAAAAACTCAGTTGGTTTTTCTGGAAACGATAATACACACAGCTAGATGGCAGTTTGAAGAAAACAGTGTGCAAATAATGCCTACAAGATCAACGTATACACTACTACAGCGGTGGATACGGATTACGTAAAATATATGAATGCTGCTTGAAAAAAAGTAACTCAAGTGGTTTTTCTAGAGACGATAATATTATCAATATTTAGACAAAATGTGAACAAGCTCACACAGCTAGATGGCGGTTTGAAGAAAACACTGTGCAAATAATGCCTACAAGGTCAACGTATACACAGCGGTGGATACGGATTACGTAAAATATAAGAATGCTGCTTGAAAAAAAGTCACTCCGGTGTTTTTTCTGGAGACGGTAATATTATGGATATTTAGACAGAATGTGAACACGGTCACACAGCTAGATAGCAGTTGGTTGAATAACACACTGGGCAAAAAATGCCTACAGGGCAAATAATGCCTACAAGGTCAACGTATACACAGCGGTGGATACGGATTACGTAAAATATAAGAATGCTGCTTGAAAAAAAGTCACTCCGGTGTTTTTTCTGGAGACGGTAATATTATGGATATTTAGACAGAATGTGAACACGGGCACACAGCTAGATAGCAGTTGGTTGAATAACGTATGGCGAAAAATGACTATTTTCAGCATTTATATGGCATATTTTTTCTGGCAACTGTGCTTCAGTGGCTGCGTCCAAAAAAACTGGGCAAACAATGCCTACAAGGTCAACGTATGGCAGTTGTTTAAAGAGAACAGTAGATTACTAGCCAGCAAAGCTACCTAAGCTAAAATGTCCCTCAAATCCCTGCAGACTTCTGTCCCTCCAATACAGAGCAGTATCACGCAGATTACTAGCCAGCAAACTTACTATCATCTGTCCCTGAAATCACTAACAGCTCTCCCCCTACACTATCTCTTCCAAGCACACACAGGCAGATTTTTCAGATACATTTTTGCCCTTGATCCCCCTCTGGCATGCCACTGTCCAGGTCGTTGCACCCTTTAAACAACTTTAAAATCATTTTTCTGGCCAGAAATGTCTTTTGTAGATGTTAAAGTTCGCCTTCCCATTGAAGTCTATGGGGTTCGCGAACCGTTCGCGAACCGCTCGCAATTTTGCGCAAGTTCGCGAATATGTTCGCGAACTTTTTTTCCGACGTTCGCTACATCCCTAATTGGAACAGACTCAATACCTAGATTTCAATAGTGCTGTGATTCTACCTAGTGGAATCTCGGTACACTTATGGTTGTCCCAAGTTGGAACAAGAACAACATAAGCTCATTTTTCAGTAAACTAAGAAGAAAAATGAAAACAGAAAATGCTCCCATCAAATTGTCTATATGGACTTAACTAACTTTATGGACTTAACTAACTTTGCAAGCACAAACTAGCTGACTAACTAAGAAAACTAAAATGACAATCAGTACAATAATTGCTCACAATCCCTAGAGGTACAATCTTTGTACATTTTAATAACATTGTCACTATGGATAAATGTCTTCTGGTAAAAATTACCACAAAATGCACATGGTAGAAATGTAGCTGTCTGAATATTGCCCAAAGAGATGGAACCATAGATATAGGCAATGATAGTTCTTCTACTAAGCATAGGGTAGAATATTCATACAGTGGATGGAGAGAAAGAATGTTGAAGGGATTGGAAAAGTAATGTGTAAGATCCTTGGTGGAACAATTAAGGTTTGGGTGGGCAGTGTGGAATACCCAACAACGCTCATTTACAAGATTCGGGACAGGGTGCAAAGTGCAAAAACTGCCATGTTTTTAAATTTTGCACGCAGTCTCCCTGCCCCATAGTCTCAGAGCTCCATTCTAACAATAATCAGTGCTGTATTGCTTGCAGTGTAGTGCTTGAGTAGCCCGCAGTGTAAGGATATACTGTAAGGGCAGGTATATGATGCTTGCCTGGAGCCCTTGACCCACTTGTGTTCCCAAAACTCCCGGCTACTCCTTACACCCTGTGTATCCTGGTTTGCAGAAATGGAGTCAGATCACAGGGTGTTATTAATCAGTGCTGTATTGCTTGCAGTGTAGTGCTTGAGTAGCTCACATTTGGGTGTGCTTTAGCAGTGTAAGGATATACTGTAAGTACAGGTCTATGATGCTTCCCTGGTGCCCTTGACCCACTTGTGTTCCCGAAATGCCCGGCTACTCCTTACATCCTATGTATCCTGGTTTACAGAAAGGAAGTCGGATCACAGGGTGTTGCTTGCAACAAATGCCTTGTTTAGAACAGTCCAATAAATGAAATGGCAGTCACTCCTTTAAGGCAAATTCACATAATAGTGTCAAGTTCCTCCCAGAGGTATTAATTACCACTCTCCTGAGGCATTTCCTCCCTGAGGGCAGAACACTGGGCTTGGGATCCTCAGCCTGGGGTCTTGTGTCGTGGTACCCTACCTGATCCTCAACCCACTGAGATCCCTGCAATAATGGTGTACACACTACAGTGGTCCTTACTCCACCATCCCTCCTCATTGGAGTGGAAGCTTTTCACTATGTTTCCTAAGCCTTTCTCTTATTCCTAGAGCAACTGACAACAGCAACTAGCACTGAATAACCTTTTCTAAATCTTGACCACAACTGTAACACTGGAACTAGCTGCCTGTGTAGATCAAAGGACCACTTAGGTTTCCAACTATATAGGGTAACTGCCTGAGTAAACTCTTAACCCTCAGGGTCTCTACCCTTGAAACAAAAGTATTGATGTCAGTGTGGAGGTTCATGTTGTAGATGTGAATGTGTTATTTCAAATCATTAAATAAAATGCTAATAATATTAATTGTAATAATATTATTAGTACTATTAATTGTAATAAAGAATATAAGAAAATATTGTCGTTTGCCTGACTAGTACCACACATAATCTTGGCAAAATTATAGGTCAAGGATTCAAGGTACCAGTAACATTTGTAAATATCACTTCATAGTTCTTATTTGAGGGAGGCAGGTTCACGTGATAAAATTGTAGAAATAGTTTATTCACTTGTTTATTAAAATAACAGACATTTTTTTTTTTATTACAATGTTTAGAAAATGGTTTCTTGTTACATTGTACAGAATATTCATGATAGAAGAGGAATGGATAATACAGAACCAACAGCTTTTGGCTTTGGATCACTATAATTACCACATCCAGTGCTACAGCAGAAAGCCTTAATATAAAAATAAGTATGTTAAAAGAGAGATTGTGGGTGAGCCTAAATAAGTATATTGTCATCTACCAAACTGTTTGTTTTTAATCCAAATAAGCTATTTGCAGTTGCTTTCAATGGGGAAAAAATCATAAACCTATAATAAGACTATATCACTGTATTATTTATTTATGCCAGATCCAAGGTAAGATGCTGGAATATTGTTATCTTCATTTAATATACATTTTATCTTATGTTGTAATAGCAGTCCAATATATGATGCATCAGAATACACCAGTGGCACTGCATGTTCAGAAACCTTAAACCCAAGGCCAATAGTTAATTCTGAGAGACACTCAATTTCCATGATGCCTTTTCTTATCACTTTAGCACAACATTAAAGGCCCTAATTCTTGTAGTACTGCTTTCCCTTTGAGTATCACAGATATAGATAGAAGGATAACCATCAAAAATATAAAGGTCAGATATCAAACCTCTGATTACTTTTGGTCCATAAATGACATGTTAAAGCTCTCACCATGGATCTGGCTTATGAAGGTCAGTGGGGTTCAGATACTGTTTGTTATATTCCAATTTATGATACAGCACCATGCAATGGTTCCAAAATCTAAAAATACTTTATTTGAGACATGGTTTTATGATCTGTTACAAAAACAATGTTTCAGGCCTGCTCCCAGCCCTTTGTCAAGTTACTGATGAGTTTACAATGTTACAATTTATACTCTTTAACAGTGCCATTTGTTGGCTACATTGTATCATTTCTCCCAACAGTTCCACAAAAGATTAAATATGTATCACTTGTTTTTTTTAGCTACACTTAGACTCCTATTACTCACTCAGTCCCTTAGTCTTGTTAAATGTGGTTTGTTATAATAATCCCACAGATCAATCCAAAGTCTGAAAAAAATAAAATGATATACAAAAATTAAAAACAGCTTACATTTTTTCACTTTTCAATTATCTAAAAATCGGGTGTAAATCATATTCCCGAAACAGGCCATGGGGTTCCAATGTTTCTAGGATACGAATCCACCTACACTAGCTTATTATTTTATAAGCTTGTTCGTTCTATCGCCACCTCTGAGAAATATAGGAACATGATCGATTACTTGAAATTTCAATGGTTGAACTCCATGGCCTTTATCGGTGAATGTGACGAAACGGTCTGATCTAATTTTTTAAGTTTAATGGCTGACTTATGTTCCCTGATTCTCTCCATAGCCATCCTAGTGGTCTGTCCCACATATAGGAGGCCACAGGGGCATTTAATGGTATAAACTTCAAATGCAGATGTACAGGTATAACAACTTTTAATTTTAATGAGGTACGTTTTCATGGGTGATGAATGGTATCTCTTTTTAAGCAGTTTGAGCAACAATTACATGATAAACATGGCAATAATCAATTTTTCCTTGGACGTAGTAATTGTTTCTTGTCATGTTCTCCCACATCTGATCTTACAGCATAGACCTTATAGTTTTGTTCTTTTTATAAGAGATTACTGGAGGTTTTTTAAAAGATTTCTGCTATTTATTTTTGCCACATCTTGACGAAGAGTGGTGTAAGGTTTACAACAGGGAACTGCTGTAACCGAGGATAGAAACTCCATGGGGAGTGGATATGGTGGAAGGGGTGTAGCCATAGGTGATTGGAGACAAAGACATGATGAAAGTAAATTGTAGATTTAATGGCAGCCAGAACACAGAAAAAAAAGGCAGGAACATGCAAAAAAAGGCTAATCAGGATATCCACAAGGTGAGGGGAAAAAAATGGGAACACAGGAACAAAAGGTACTCACTCAGGAACAAAGTACAAGGTATTCAAAGATTTATAAGAAAAGGTTTATAAGAATGAAGGTTTCCAGATTTCAGATAACAAGGTTTTCAGGTAACAAGATTCAGGTAACAGGATTCAGGTAACAGGATTCAGGTAACAGGATTCAGGTAACAGGATTCAGGTAACAGGATTCAGGTCGGAAGGTCAGGATCAAACAAATTACATTCAATGGGTTTATAAAGGGAAGGTGATTAGGAATGGGAGACACATGAGGGTAAACGAGGTGGGTGGAAAACAGGGAGGAAACATACTGTGAACAGGCAGATAAACAGAAACATTAAACACAAGAGTTCAGGATCAGCTCCAAGAGCCCCAGTGGCTCACAAGGCAAATGCAGCCAGTGTCCAATGTCCAGAACCTCAAAAACATGGGTTTGAGTCCCAGGCTAATCCTGACATGTGGAATATTTTGAGACAAAAGGGATATGTTTTGCCTTTTCCTTGGATAGGAATTAAAGTCCCTGTCTTTCTGTCCTATTAAAGCTTGTTGTTTCTTAAATACTGGTGACTTTCGACGTGAAAAGCCTCTACATCTCCATCCCACATGATGAAGGCTTTTTTTAATTTTGCAACCATTGCATGGTGCTTTGTCATAAATTGGAGTTTTGGAAAGCCAGTTGGAGAGTGGACCACTGGACACGTGCACTGCCTTACCGAAAAGAAGTGGAAAAGTGGTGCTGTGCACTACTGTTTGTTATAATCAGCTTAGTACTCCAGGTCTGGTTTGTAGCCTTTTCCTTCATCTTATTGGATCACAGACAACAAAAAATATTCCGATATAATTATATATTTTGATGAGGATGACCCTTTAGAATTGTGTTGTACACTGCAAATATGTACTATATACTATATATCTATATTAATGTTGTCCACATGGTAGATTTCCAGTTTTTGTTGCCATGTAAATCTTTTTGATTTAGTCAAAAAAGGCCTGGCTATAAATGATGAGGCTTTTCATGCATGAATTAACTTCTACCCTTTGTTTATGTAATCCTTTAAAGCTCTTGGATATTGCAGATGAGTGGACTTTATGGCTCAGAATAAGTCTCATAAAGCTATAAAATTAAAAATGTAATCAAATGAGTCTGGATGAATATCTACAATTAGACATTTGCTACATAAATAAAAATGGAGATAAAGAATACAAAATAAATACATTCTTTGCTGTCAATGTTAAACTGAGGGTCATCAGATGTTTTCATACTTTCATACTGTCTTGACTTGATACTTTATTGTTTTCGTGTTGGAGGATGTTGACTTATTTCTGGATTGTTTTATTCACTACATGATTCCTAATTCCACATTAGTAATAGAAAAAAGCACAAAAGGGCCAGTCAAGAGGTTATTTCTAATATGGGAGTTGTTTACTCCAACCAATTTTAGTGCATGATTTGTAGCTCCCATGGCGAACCCAATAACCCATAGCAGTTCTCTATCAAACATATGGAGTATAGAAGGCAAACTTTTCTATCTCTTTTATAAAGCATTTCCGGTAAACTCATTCTTTGAGTTAATCATCTTGCAGAAAATGATACCCATCATATTATAAAAAGATGATTCATTGGAGATAAAAAGCAAACCCCTAAAGACATATAATCTCTATAAAGAAAGAAAGCAGCTGTGCAATTCTGAATAGTACAAGTGTGCTACACTTGTCATGTTCTTCACCCAGTTTTGTAGTGAGTGGTACAATCATCATATCTTTTGAATATCAGTGGTGGGATTTATGTGAGAAGTAGGGATGGGCGAATTTTTTCACCTTGTTTCGCCGCAAAAATGACGCCCATAAACTTGTATGGCGTTGTGCGTCAAAGGTATTTTGCTGCGCGACAATTTTTTTGAAGCCCGTAGACTGCAATGGGCGTCTGCAACATTTCGCCGGCAGTGAATTTTTGCCGGAACGAAACAGGTCAAATTCGGCTATCCCTAGTGAGAAGTTCTGGGGCATTATATAGTCTAAATATAAGGGCATTACATTTTATTATGTCAATTTATTTCATCATGTTCATGAATAAATGCATTCTGGCTGTCTTATGTAAGGACAGACTTCATCAATGTGACTAACAGTATGAACAAATAATACTTTTAGCAATTACCGTTATTCCTGGAAGAGTCATTCTATTTCGGCTTAACAGATTTATGGTAAGAAGTTAAAAGATATTTTCAAAATACAGCAATTATCTTGCCTATAATCTCAGTGTGGCACAGGGATAAAGGAAGTGTTCAGATAATTATAATTCTAATGCAATAATAAAAATACAGCATTTAAGTCTACTGAGTCATACACTGGAACAATGAAAATGGCGAGGAACAATATCAAGACTTGTGAAGAAAGAAACCTAAGCCTTGACTGATATTGAAAGAATAAAGAACTGCATTGTTGAATTACAGTATATTGTAGTGGGCAGTTGCATAACTCTAGCCCAAACATTGATAATGCTATAATGCGACTATGCTGCTTCAATCAAGGCTATCACTGAAATCAATTGAAAACTAAAACACTCATTTTATATTTCATGGAAAATCAAATAGAATAATTTAATTTGTCATTTCTTTAAACCACTGTTTTCAGGTTCAGAACAATTTTTATCCAAAGCAAATAAACACATGTTAATAGCAAAGGGTTCAAAAAAGGCTGCTTCTATTAGAATTAATATGTGCTATATCTTCCATTTCTGCATGTTTGGCATGATTCTGGCATCTAATATAAAATATGATAGAAATAGAAAGCATTTAAATACAGAGGGGGATCCATTTACTAATTGCATGCAGCTGACTCCTCTTCTCTTGCTAAAATTGAATTGAAGCGCTAGCTCGAAAGCTTTATTGTAATTAAAATAGATTGGATGGTTTATTATTTTGAAACAACTTCTCAGAATATTGAACCAGACCAAACTGGAAACTTTTACTACAGAACTTGTTTGGAGTTTTCTGGCATTCTAGACTAAACAGTTTCATGTAAAAAAAAAAAAAAATACTTTCTGTATTAATTGCACAGTAATTAGTGATCACATTAAAAAAAAAAACTTATTTCACTGATCTGTATGCAGATGTGACTGGTAAATGATGTTGTACTTAATGAAGCATAACTTCACTGAGAGTTACATAGGATACATTTGAGATATCAAACTTGTAGCTCTCCAGCTGTTGCTTAACTATAATTCCCAGAAGCCAGAGAATATTTTTGCTTGTTATAAATCTATTCATGACAGGCTCAAAATGCTTCAGTTTCATTATCAAGCAAACACCCTGCATATTATTCATTTCGAAGATGATGAACATGGCAATATATAAATCTATTGGGAATCATCTCACTAATGTTCGTAAATGTGACAGTAACAAAGAAGGGATCCCTTTGTGACTAATAATATTGCAACTGTTCGGGAAGGTGCTGGCTTAATACAGACCCACAAACCTCTCTCTCAATCTAGATATAAAGTATATTTAAATATATGTTCACAGAAGTTGCACAGCACAAAAATCCCTGCTGTTAAAGGACTATAATTCCTAATACCCTATATAAATAAATGATGATGATAATACCCGTTGACAGGCTTCTTCCCACCATTTCTCATATTGATTTATCTTCCACGCTTTTACCCTTATCTATCACTTGCATATTTCTACTCCTGCTTTCAGCCAGCTCTTTTCTCCTTTTCAGTTATGTCTCTGCACCTCCCTACCTCCTGTATTTTCACCCAACCCCTCTAACTTTAATTATGCTCTATTTACTTGTTTGCTTTTTCTTTTACTTGTTACACTGTACCAGGGCAAGCAGAGTCAGAAGAAACAAAAACTCCCTAAAGGAAGATAAAGTCAAATATATAGTTTGGCCAATTACATTTCCTTGACATCTCCCTTTTTCTGTCTAAGAGCAGAACTCCACGATCTAAACATCGCAGCTACATACTACATGCATCCAACTGTCAGATAAAGATGTAAAGTGCAGCATTAACATACGACAGTCGGATGCATGTAGTTTGTAGCTGTAATGTTTTGTTAACGTACATTAAATTCTGGCCCTCTGTCTGATCGCCTGCATTCCCTCGCGACCCAATGCACTGCATTGGATCGTGGAATTCTTCTCTTAGATAGAAAAAGGGAGATGTCAAGGAAATGTAATTCATGTGTAATAAATCCATCATTAGAATAAGAGAAAGATGTTTCCTCTCTGCAATGCAAGTGTCACTGAGCAATCTTAGCAAGTGCCACTAGCATAATTTATCAACTCTTAATAGCTAGTGAAGGCCTCCATGTTTATTGATGCAAGGTTACATTTGCATTGTTATCTAGTGAGAAATTCTTGCTTCTATGATTCATGGTGCTAATGCTTCAGTGGACTTTAAATACCTCATACCTATTATACAAACTCAATGCTGGCCCGATATAAGCTTAAAAACTGCATGGACATTTTAAACCTCAAATGCATACATTTGCATTTATTTATACTACATTTTATCTGACAAAATAAATAACCAAAACACTTTGGGGGGAGATAGCCCATTTTTTTTTGGAGTAAAAGTGGTGGTGAACTGCTGTAAAAAACTTTCTCCATATTCACAAACAGAAATTAACCGAAATTTTGACTCAATTGCCATTTTTAATTTTTTAGTGAAAGAAAGACTGTTTACATACACTTTTATGAATTTGTCTTTCCAGCGACATAAAAATTGTGCAAAAACAATGTTTTTTTTTTCTCCTGACATTTTAAGAATGGACTAAAGTTTACAGTTAAGGTGGCCATGCACTGTACATGAGGTCAACAAATGAGTGGATCTTTCCCTAATATGCCCACCAAAGGCAGGGAGATATTGGATTAAACCAGTCTTTCGTCCCCTACGGCCCAAATATCGATCAGAGGGGAAAAATCAAACCTGCTTGATCGATATCTAGCAGATTTTTGGCCAGATATCGACTGGGGAGGCAACCAGAATGCCCCATACAGCTTATATGCCTGTGCATGGGGCATCCTAATGGATCTCTAATCGATATTAGGCAAAAAAATTCAAGATATTGCTAAGCCAAGTTTGATTTTTCTTTATGATCGAGGACCACATCAGCTAGTTGATACGGTCCTCCTCCTGGCAGCTCCAATTTCCTCTGTTGTAATCCGATTGTTTGGTCTCAGGGTTGAACTATATCCCTGCCTTTGGTGGGCATATCAAATTAAGATCCGCTTGTTTGGCAACCTTGCCAAATGAGCGGATCTTACCGTATGGACTTCTCTTCATGTCACATCTCATGTAGGTGCCCCATTGGGGAATTATTAGCATATTAATTTGGATTTGTATTTTATAGTCAGGGCACAAGTTTCTGCATAACCCTAAAACCAAAGGTGTAAAAGCCTCATTAAAAAAACATTAAAACACTGATTAAGCAAAAAGTATATTTTATACAATTTTATATGTAAAAAGGTTTTAACTCACATTTGCATTTATGTTTAATGAATACCTTTAATGAAAAGTCACTGAGACAAAATAAGTCATCTCAGTAGACTGGTCCCATTACGCTAACACAAAATTATGGGTAGAAATAGAGCAACAATCTGTTTACACATATTTATTGCATCTTCCATGGATAGATCGATCTTATAGGCGGTTGAAACATACGGATCATCCTCTCCTATCTAATACACTGATGATCTGGGACAAATGCAGTACAAAATATTCCCTCACTAGCTACCCATCACCCTTGCTGCCGCTGATAAACAATCCAGCCTTCCCCCCGGGATTACAACTTAATTACTTCCAAGACTGGTTAATAGAGGGGAACCTTCAATTGGTCCATTTCATGGAGAATAAAACATTTATCCCTAAGGACAAGTTGCAAAACTCGACACAGTTTCAGAGAATGGACCACCTTAAATACGCGCAAATCTCCCACTACTTCCATAGCTTAGGAGGGCTTCAAACCTTTGGAAGAGACCTTACAAAATTTGAAACAGCCTGCTCCCTACAGGACCCACCGAGGCATACCATTTCTCTTTTATACAAACTGCTGCAGCCGGCCACCAAATGGGAATCAGTCTCCTACATAAATAGATGGTCCAGAGACCTAGATATCCAATTGGAAGAGACACAGATAGAAAATATGTTATCTAGATTATTAAAATGCTCCAAATGCAGCCGGATACAAGAATTAAACTACAAAATAGTCACTAGATGGTATTACACGCCGTCCAAATTGCAATATATGTATAAAAACTCAAGTGGCACCTGCTGGCGCTGCTCTAGAGAAAAAGGTACCATGCTTCATGTCTTCTGGTCCTGCGACCTTTTGAGACCATTCTGGGTAGAGATTTGCTCGCTGTCCAGCCAGATCCTTGGTATGGACGTACCGGCAGATCCCTCACGCGTTTTGCTATTCCATAACACGCAACCAGCAGCTTCGTTCAATTCTGGCCTTGAACCGCAATTGCTGAATGCTGCCAAACTTCTAATACCGCTGCATTGGAGAACTATATATATTCCTACAGTAAAAGATTGGTTCAATAAAATTTCTGAAATTTATAAATTTGAAGAAATGTCGTCTTATACCGCGGATCAGTTCGCTAAGTTCTCATCGGTTTGGGCGAGATGGCTTCTGTTTAAAGACACAGACGTGTACAAAGCCTATCTATGAGAGGTACGAGTCATGTAACTCCCTGCTGCACCCACTTCCCCCCTCTTTCGCTTGTTACCCCCTCTTTACTTATACTTCTCTCAATCTCTCCACAATACACAAACTTCTCTTGATGAGAGTATCAACCACCTTAGGGTATGCTGTAGGATATGTTCACGGAACTTCAATATCTCATTGATAGATATGTAAAACTGATGGGAAAGTACATGCAGACGAAAACACTTGAGTGAATAATTTGTGTATGTTACTATTGTACTTGCATTTTGACTTTGTATTGATGGAAGTTTCTAATAAAGCTTTTCAAAAAAAAAAAAAAAAAAAAAATAAGTCATCTCCAGAAAAAATACCCATTGACTTTAATGTATTTGGAGCGTGAAAAATTGTTTGTCAATGAAAAATGTTACCCCATTATATGTCCTGGATTTTGTAACATACCATCATAACATCCTAATTATAAAGCCCATTGGTCTACTGAACATTTTGATTAACCAAACTATATGGTATGTGGGACCCCAAATTAAAATGTAGCACACATACTCTCCACTGGCAACAAGTAATAAAGAACAATGCAGAATGCAATAAATTCACTAAAATCCAATAGAACCATTCAATCAAGACATTTAAATAGTTTAACTTGGCCAATTACTGTTTTCTGGCACAAACAGGAAATCAACATCTATGCAGAACTGAAAATGAAATACAATGGCTACAAATGCCACAGAATAACCAAAAATGTAATGAAATTAATGAAATACCATAAAAAGGGTATTGCTATTCGCAATCGCAGTAAAATAGTTTCCAGGTAAAAAAAATACAAGATATGGTAAAAAACAACAACATTTTGTAAGGATGTATGTACACTTGGCAAACTGTATTTTCAGAGCTGTCAACCTGAATAAGTATAAAATTGGGGGAGTGTGTGGAATGTTTGCGTGCCATGGAAACATTTTGCTGCGACTCGGGACGTCATTCACAATCGCATGCACACCATGGGATTTAATGAGAATCATGAAGAGTTGTGAAAAATCGTGAGAATGCTGTAGAGTGATGGGAGACAGATGGTGTGTTTGACACTAACTTGGGGTAAGCAGGATGAAAATCCACAGGAGGAGGAGACAGAAGAGTAGATTCTATGATCTGTGGCACTTACGAGGTTAAAGGGGATGTTCAACTTTGAGTTAACTTTTAGTATTATGTAGGGAGCGATATTCTGAGACAATTTGCAATTGGTTTTCAGTTTTTATTATTTGTGGTTTTTGAGTTCATTAGCTTTATATTCAGTAGCTCTCCAGTTTGCAATTTCTGAATAGAAAGATGAGTAATAAAAAGTAGCAATAACAATACATTTGTAGCCTTACTGAGGATTTGTATTTTAGAGGGGGTCAGTGACCCCATTTGAAAGCTGGAAAGAATCAGAAGATGAAGGCAAATAATTTAAAAAAAAAACTATAAAAAATAAATAATGAAGACCACTTGAAAAGTTCCATTGGGATCTGCCAGGATTCGGTTCGGGATTCGGCCAGGATTCGGCATTTTTCACCAGGATTCAGATTCGGCCGAATCCTTGTGCTTGGCCGAACCGAATCCGAATTCTAATTTGCATATGTAAATTAGGGGCAGGAAGGCAACTCATGTGACTTTTCGCCAGAAAACAAGGAAGTAAAAAAATGTTTCCCCAATTTTTCCTTTACAGCCTCTAATTTGCATATGCAAATTCAGATTCTGTATTCGGCCAAATCTTTCACAAAGGATTCGGGGATTCAGCCAAATCCCAAATAGTGGATTCAGTGCATCCCTATTTTCATTAGTGATGGGCAAATTTGTCCCCTTTTGCTTCACCATTAATTTCGCAAATTTCCCTTGAATTTCACAAAACTGGCAAAAAATTTGCAAAACGACAGCATCGAAATGGGTGAAAAAAACCAAAAACCTTTGATGCCGACAAATAAATTTGCCCATCACAAATTTTCATTCATTTTGCTGGATTTCTGGTTATGTGTAGCTGTTAGTTGCTTGCCTTTAAAACTTTAAGGGGCAGATTTATCAAGGGTCGAAGTGAATTAGAGGGAATTTTCGAAGTAAAAAAATTCGAAGTAATTTTTTGGATACTTCGACCATTGAATAGGATACTACGACTTCGAATTTACTTCAAATTCGATTCAAAGTAAAAATAGTTTGAATATTCGACCATTCGATAATCAAAGTACTGTCTCTTTAAAGAAACGTCGACTTCAATACTTCGCCAAATTAAACCTGCCGAAGTGCTATGTTAGCCTATGGGGACCTTCTACAACCATTTTCTAAGTCTTTACACATCGAAGTAAAATAGTTCAATCATACCCTAAAATCGTACGATTTTACTTTGATCGAACGATGGTCAAATTCGGTGAAAAATACTTCGATATTCAAATTCGAAGTATTTTTATTCGATGGTCGAATTTCGAAGTATTTTACACTTCGAAATTCAAACCCTTGATAAAGCTGCCCCAAAAAGTACAGCGAAAGAACTAAAACTCCAATGGCATTTTCTAATATTTTTTTGCATATAAAATAAAACTTATTACTGGTACAAACTCCTATATTATGCAAAAGTGCATTTTTTGTATTTAGACCCTTATATCTTGTCACAGAATTGGAATTTGGGCATTTTGGAAACTCTGGAGCTACTGCCATCTTCAGAGGTGGTGGTAACTCCAGGGTTCTCCTACATCGATAGGCACATTGGAACTGGAGACTGAGCAAGCGGCGGTAAAATGCAACTATGTGGAAATGCAGTGAGCACCTTTTGATGCAAGCACCTTAATGATTAATATTTTTGTGCAACAATAGCAGGTCAATGTCACAACTGCCATAAATGACCCCTAGAATAATTCAGAAGGCTTCAGATGCAGTGGTGTTGTGAGGGCTGCCAAAGTTTTGTTTGATTTCAAGTTTTGATTTCACACATTTCATTCAAATTATCTGGAAGTAGAACAATCATTTTTATTCAATGTTTATTCTATTGTTCTATTTATGTTCTACTGCTCTACACTGTTTTGTCTGCAATCACACATAAATAGTTTAACTCATACTTCAAAATCATTAATAAGCAAATTAACTAAAGTCAGCCTCAATATTGAACCCTGTGGTAAACCAATTATATTTTTGATTACATTAGTTGATGAATTATTGATAACTACTTTCTGCATATAATTCAGGCAATTCTCTGTCCATCGTAATTTGAAATTCCCAAGACCAACCTTATTTTAAACAGTAATGGCTTATATGGCACTGTATCAAGAGCTGTTGGAAAATAAAAACTGACATGACAGGCACACAAATATGCCTTATTATTAATTAATAAATATTTTCCACAGAGTTCTCCAAGTTTCCATTAGCCTGTAAAAGGCTTTACTCTGTAGAGAGTTTGCGTTTATTCCTGAGGTGCACCATTTGAGCCCCTTGGCATTCAATGGCAATATAGTCTAATAGCATATTAAATAAACTAGGGATTCCTCTTGTACCACAGCTCTCTTAGCGTGAATAATTATTACATAGTGCTAAGGAATTATAGATTCATAAGATTTACCCTACTAATATATTCAATGTATCATGCATTCAGTGCCATATACAAAGAATAAAAGTGTACTTGTATCTGCAGTGGATTTATACATTTAAAATAGTCATAATTTAACATTAAAAATATATGAAAGAGTTATTTAACAAAGTTTAGGGGGCTGATTCACTAACTTAAAGTGCAGGATTCGAAGTAAAAAAGCTTAGAATTTTGAAGTATTTTTTGGGCTACTGCGACCATAAAATGGGCTACTTCGACCTTCGACTACGACTTCGACTTGAAGGATTCGAACTAAAGATAGTTCGACTATTCGACTATTCGATAGTCGAAGTACTGACTCTTTAGGAAAAAACTTCAACCCCCTTGTTCGCCATCTAAAAGCTACCGAACTCAATGTTAGCCTATGGGGAAGGTCCCCATAGGCTTTCCTAAGTTTTTTGCTCGAAGGATATTCCTTCGTCGTTGGATTTAAATCCTTCGAATCGTTCGATTCGAAGGATTTAATCGTTCGATCGAAGGATTATTCCTTCGATCGTTCGATCGCACAATTTGCGCTAAAATCCTTCGACTTCGATATTCGAAGTCGAAGGATTTTCATTCCCAGTCGAATATCGAGGGTTAATTAACCCTCGATATTCGACCCTTGGTGAATCGGCCCCCAAGTGTTAGAGTTTTTTTGAAGTCGAATGGTGTCTTACTTAAGAAAAAACTAAAATTTGAAAAACCTGACTCTAACAGTTTGAGTGCTGAAACCTGAAAACTAATTGGTCGATTTTTTGGCGAAAACCGTCCCCCCTGAAATCGCTCAAATCAATCGAGATTTCAGGCAAAACCCTCCAGAAAAATCAAACATTAAGCAAATGGCTCAAGGAACCTCTGCCATTGACTCCTAAATGACATTGACAGGTTTTAGGTGATGTATTTTCAAATTTCAGCTATTTCCAGGGTCGGGGTATAATAAATCTCAATATTCGAGTATTTTTTAAATAAAATCAAACAATTTGAGTTTGTTGAATTAGAGTTATTTTAACTGTGCATACTTTTGTACTCATATCCACTATGTGGTGCCTCTTCTATAGATTTATGACAGAGTTAAAATGACAAAACATACTAAATTTTCAAGATTAAAGGGAAAGACCCCGGCAGAATGTTTTATGTTGCCGAACTTTTTCTTAGTTCCTCCACTGGATCACCAAATCCAGATAAAATTGCGGATCAGGGCCACTGGCTAAGTGGCTATAAAAAAAAAAAAAAAGGAAAAAGAACATAACCCAGAGCAATATTGTTAACATTCAGTGCAGAGGTGAAGAATATATCCTCAGCAAAATGCATCAGGTGTGACCAGTAGGGATGTAGCGAACTGTTCGCCGGCAAACTAGTTCGCGCGAACTTCGACTGTTCGCGTCCGCCACAAGTTCGCGAACGTCGCGCGACGTTCGCCAATAGGCGTTCGCGTCAAAATCGTTCGACCATTCGACCATTCGATCGCTAAAATCGAACGATTTTCGTTCCAATCGAACGATCGAAGCCATTGGATTGAATGAAATCATTCGATCCAATGGCTTCGATCGTTCGATTCGAACGGAAATCGTTCGATCGAACGATTAAAATCCTTCGATCGTTCGAATCGAACGATTTTCGGATGTTCGAAGTTCGCAAACTGTTCGCAATTTTTGCCGGTGTTCGCGAACGGCGTTCGCGAACACATTGACGGTGGTTCGCTACATCCCTAGTGACCAGTCGCAGCAGTTAGAGGATGCACAGGTGGAACACACAGGAGAGGAAGAAGCCAGCAGAATCCATTGTAAGGGTTCACCTCCACAATCTGCACCATAACACAGGAGAAAGTGATTTAGAAGTGGGACTTATATGAATACAATATGTTTTAAAACCTTTTTTTTTTTTTAAAATGCTTTTTAATGTGGAAACTGATATGCTGTTTTGAAATCAGAATTTTTAAAAATATACTAATCCCACCAAAGGGGTACATTTATGAAAAAGTGAAGTTAGAGATCGCCACAGTCCTCTAGAGTGAAATTCCACCACTCTCCATTCAATTCTATGGGATCGTTAAAAGAGTATTTATCAATGGGTGAAAGTGAAAGTTCATCCTTTGATAAATACGCCTTTCAAAATCACATGGAAATGAATGGGGAGTGGCGGAATTTCACTCTAGAGAACTGTGGCAATCTCTAACTTCACTTTTTGATAAATATACCCCAGAGTGGAGAAGCTTCATGCTGAGTTTTATTGTTTGAAGAAAACACAATTGCACCTTCATTAATTTTACCTTTTGCAGAAAGCACTATAAGCACCTTGTTTTATTTAATTTTAATTTCATTTTGGAGATAGCACTTTGTAAAAATCACCATAGCACTTAAGAACACACAAGAAAAATCTTTCTATAGACTTTCTATGGTTCAAGACACACACAGATTTGTTTTGCAACACCCTGGTGACTGCACTAAATGTTAATAATATTGCGCTAGTTTCTTTAATTTGTTCTTTTCTAGAGAGAATAATTAAACTTAGGTCACCTAGCTTAAATTCTTTCTTATGGCTGTAACTCATATCCAGGATCTGGCTTGCCCCTTCATATAAAAGTGCACTTATATAATTTTAAAACGTTATAAAAGGTTCTAAATATCATTCCTTTATTGTTGCTGCCTGGTCGTTCCCTGTGGAAGTTTGGAGTGACCAAAAGAGGGGAAAACCATAGGAAAAAGGAAGGAGAAGTGCGGAGCAAGAGGAGAACACTTCCACAGGACATGCGGCAGCATGGTGCGGGATTAAAGGGGAGCGAATCGGATACTAGATATGAGTTACAGGTGTGAAGAAAGTGGGTACTTGTGACTATATTAGGAAATAACTAATAACAGTTATTATCTCTTATAAGTATCACACTTTTTTTGACACTTATTTTTTAAAGGCCTTTAAAGGAGCATCGTGGCTGAGATTGGGGAGGAGATGCTGTGGACTTGGGGAAATGCCAATACAAACATTAAGGGGCCGATTCACGAATTTCGGGTGAAGGATTCGAATAAAAAAAATTCGAATTTCGAAGTATTTTTTGGGTACTTCGACCATCGAATTGGTTATATTCGATCGAATTAGATCGAATTCGAACGATTCAAACGATTAGAAGTAAAAATCGTTCGACTATTCGACCATTCGATAGTCGAAGTACTGTCCCTTTAAAAAAAACTTCGACCCCCTACTTCGGTAGCTAAAAGCTACCGAAGTCAATGTTAGCCTATGGGGAAGGTCCCCATAGGCTTGCCTGTGATTTTTTGATCGAAGGATTTTCGTTCGATCGTTGGATTAAAATCCTTCGAATCGTTCGATTCGAAGGATTTAATCGTTCGATCGAACGAAAAATCCTTTGATTGATCGATCGCAGGATTTGCGCAAAATCGTTTGACTTCGATATTCGAAGTCGTACGATTTTAATTCCCAGTCGAATATCGAGGGTTAATTAACCCTCGATATTCGACCCTTCATGAATCGGCCCCTGACTTCTCTCGGGCTTCTGCTTTTCTCTGGAACTCTCTGCCACAAGCTGTCAGACTTTCTCCTTCCTTCCAAACTTTCAAGCGCTCCTTAAAGACCCATCTGTTTAAAGAGGCCTATTCGATGTACCTTAATTAATCATTACTGTATCAAAATGACAAATTGTTTATACAATCCTAATGTCTCAATTGTACCCTAACCTTTTAGTTTGTAAAGCCTATTGTACTCTGTAATCCTTGTCTGCTATCCACCATTTATTCCCTGTTTGCTATAACTGCAGTAAAGCACTGCGTATCTTGACAGCGCTATATAAATAAATGATGATGATGATGATGATAAGTGCGTTACTTACTAAAACTTGAATTCATCATCATTTTTTTTATTAAAACAAAGTTGACCAAACTCCCTTCGAGAAATTGAACTTATTTATCAATAAATTTTCTCGAAAAATTCTGAGCGGCATAAGGTTGCAACAGAATATAGACTTAATAAAAGTTGCAATGATTACAATTTCCCCTCTTAAAACTCTTTAAGACTCCAGCTTGAATTGTAGTTTAGATTTATGGAACATGTATATCATGATGCAACAGAAAAGCTTGGAGAATGACTATTACACTTATTGGGGGGTAGAGGACAATAACCTTGAGGAAGGACTTTACAAGCTTGGACATTAAAGAAAACATTAGATAAATGTTTTCAGGCTTATATTGAAATAGTAAAAAAAGTACTTGTAAGTTCCATTCTTTACTAAAATATCACTGTCACGGCCACGGTACTTCCAACCGCACGTGACTTTAGGTGTGGCTTTCAGGGGTCACTCACTCAGTCTCTCACCCACCTTGCACACAGGTTAGACTAACACAAAAGCATCCCAAACACCAACCAACACCCACAAAACTCATTCGCTGACACCATCTATCATTCACAGGCGATAGAAACCTAGTGTGACTATTCCCCTGTTCTCTCTAACAGGTAATAGTTCACAATACACCAATTCATTAACACTCTCTCACTATAGTCAGTTAGTTCCTACTGACTCAACAAGTACTTCAGCATGCAGAGGGTTAAGGCTCACAGTACACTCTTTCAGGCTAGGTTCGTTTAGAGCACCAAAGGCAATCTTATTAAATTCTCTTTAATATTATAAAAGGCATAACAGTGCAATATACAAAAAGATGTTACAAAAAGAGACATACATTCAATAATACAATTACAAACAGTTGTAAAATAAAAGGGAAAACATGGAAAACCTATACTTAACTTCAAAGATATAGAATTCCTGGTCCAGGAGGCAAGGGGAAACAAACGGGATAACTTCCAATCGCAATTGGTCCTCCAAAGTAAATCCAAAGTTTAATCAGAAGAGCTGACTATTTATTATTGACTTCAGGGCATCAGGTAACTGCACACTCCCCCCTCTCTCAGGAATGTAAGGGCTAGCAGGACACAGATTGAGTTTTTATGACCTCCTGTGAGTAGGAACTGGACCAAGAATATAATGACCATAACTCCTTATTGGAACATAGGAGAGAGATGATATTATATTCATTGGTTATTAATTCTCTCAGGGATTCCATAGATACTAAACAACAATACTGTGTGACCTGCCCCTGCCCAGATATTCACATCTAATACACAGAGTACCAAACCTAGTCATATTTGGACTTGTTTGAAATCTGGAATTGCCTTGAACCCATCATCAAGTTTTTATACCATTGTTACAACAGGTATGGGTTCTGTAAGGATAAATATATTGGAGTATACATTATATGTAACCTTTACTTCACCTTTGAGGGTCTTGCTGGGAACTTTAAGTTCTCACTCCTTGGGCTTCCCCCCTCCCCATGGAATGGCTCTTATCAGCCAGGGTATGGAGGAGGGCATTACAGCTCTGACCCCTCTGACCATCGTGAGAAGAGGCCTGTTATGTGTCTGATTTAGATGTTGGCAGAAATATTTCTCATGATACCTTGGCCTGTTTTATTAACTATTACAGGCCTGTATCATGACAATCACTACTGTATTTAAGCCTCAGAAATGTCAAAAGAGGTAAAGAAAATAATTTATTTTTTAAACACAATGGATCTATGAAATAGACTCATTGAAAATGAAAAACTAACATCTGAGGTATAAAAATATCTGTTGTTATTCATACAATTAGATTTAGGGCCATCATGATAGAATGATTATGTGCATGTATGGGACAAGAATGTCATTTGAAGGCTACCTATTAAATCATATGTAATTCCCATTTGTAATCCTACCTATCAGAATTATAATGTGAGAGTTGCATGTGTATTGTTTTTTTTTTCAACACTGCATTATTAATGTTCCAGTCTTACTGAAAACACTTTCAGGTCAGCATGAAATATGACAAGATTTTGATTTGGTAAAGAAAAGTTACACAAGCTCTTTTTGAGAACAAACAGTAAACATAATGATTTATGCCATGATTTTTACTATATAGGGTTAAAATAAGAGCAAGAGTTTCTTATTCTTAAAGGAGAACTAACCCCCTGCAGCCGGGGGGCCCCCACTTGCCCCCCTTCCACTGGCCCCCCTCCCTGTTCCTCCCTGCATGGTATTGTATTAAAATGGGTGTTCCCTCTGGCGACACTGACCTGCATATTCAGAATAGGGCAGTGTAGCTTAGGGGCACCATGATTGCTAGCTTTGGAATCATCTGGATCACCTTCTTTCTTTTTGGCAATTTGCAGAGCTTTCCCACTCCAACTGTGCATGTGCCAAAAGCTGAAGTGTCATCGCTCACTTAACGATGCATAAGATGCAGAGGCTGGCAAACATGGCACCCCTGTGCTCCACTGCACTATTCTGCATGTGCGGGTTGGTGTTGCTAGAGGGAATAAATGTTCTGGTGTGACACTGTGATTGGGGGAGGTGGGCCAGTGGAGGGGGGCCAGTGGAGGGGGGCCAGTAAGGGCTTTTGGTTGTGGGGGTTTTGTTATCCTTTAAACCTCTTGCTATATACTTAATTTATATGTCAGGTCGTCAGTAGGGGTGTTAGTACAGCTTTCTGGTGAAATTCATAGTTTTGCCAGCCTTGAAGTTTTTTACAAATCCTGGATACAATGTCTGTTTTGTCAAAAAAAAATGCAGATGACATTATTATGTGCCCCTTTTTCTCCCCATGCTTTACACATCAACTAATGGGATTGGAGTTTGATTTTGAATATTTCTGGCCTAAACCACTAGAAAAAAGATTATCTAGAAGGTACAAAGTTGATGGAGTAGTTTAGTGCCATGTTTGGCAACATGGGAAGATAGTGGAAATGAGCTTCTCTAACAAAGTAGGGCAGTACATATGCTATGGCAGAGTTATAAATACATTACCCTCAATCTAATTCCACCTTCCAATTGACTCATGCATTTTGTCAAAATTCTGCAGATTTGTGAACTTTTTCATGAAGCCAAAGTTGTCATCACTTGTGTCTGCTCATTGCCTAAATTCTATTTTAATTTCTTATTTTAAGCGCTCTAGTCATCAGTTTATCTAATGTTGGATATCGTTAAAATGTTTGCCTAGTTGGTAGATGATCTCTGTAAGCAAAGTTCATGAAAAAGTCTTTTGCAGGTTAAATAACACTTTGAAAAACAGTAAAAGGAAATAGAGCCTACGACCAAACAAATACAGTATCCGGAAAGTTAATAAAACATAATTGCTTAACAAGGCTACACACCATTAATTCAGTAATGTCCAGAAAATTGATGCAAATCAATTAACTCATTAGTGAAACACCATGGTAACTGCATAGAGGACTTACAGAATGTTTTATTGAACTAACAGTAAGAGACCATTATGGCTCAACAGCATATTTATCAAATATGCAGTCTCTACTAAGGGCGAATGTGCTAAATGTCCCTAATGCAAAAATTGTTCTACCCACAATACATCAGGTTGAATGTACCTACATAATTAATGGAACCTGATTAACATCCATTTTTGTCCATTACAAATGAAAATGCTGGTGGACAGATATTAATGAATCAATAGGTCTATTCAAAGAATGAAGATAATGTCATTTGAATTGCATGGCAAGTACTGCATCACATATGATAATGCTGGACAACCAATGTATACATTTTGTCTATCAAGATCCTATTCTATATTATAAGTCTTAATTCAAGTCATTAGTTTTAGTTCTTTTATGTGTTTTCATAGACAATGGAGAGAAGTGACAGAGGATAACATGAAAAAGAGTATAAAACAAAGGGTATAAAACATCTCAGTTCTGAAGAAAGACAGGTTTACAGGCAATGAAGGTGAATCATTTGGTAGATGCTTTTTTAAGAAATACAAAAATACTACTCTTCTAATAACTGGGATTGGTCTGGTTGCCTTTTAGACATAGGAATACTTTTTTTTACCATTTAAGGCAGATTTGTAGTCGTACATATTTATTTAATTCATGAATGTATTCATTTTTGTGTCACTCTGGATCAATTACTCCTCAGCTTGGTTAAATGATTAAACTTGATAATGATATCATTTTTCAGCCTCAACTACTATGTAACACTGATAGACACATGGTTGTCATTTATAAAGAGTGGGCAAATTGTTTCCTGGACTGTAACCCATGACAACCAATTAGATGATTGCTTTCACTGCTCAGACTGCTAGGGGCAGATTTATCAAGGGTCGAATTCCAAAGTGATAAATACTTCGAAATTCGACCCTCGAATTGAAATACTTGACTTCGAATATCGAAGTCAAATTATTTTTCACCGAATTTTCACTGAATTTGGCCATGGAACGATCGAAGTTAAATTGTTTGATCAAATGATTTTACTTCAACGTGTAAAGACTTAGAAAAATGGTCTAGAAAGTCCCCATAGGCTAACATAGGACTTCGGCAGGTTTAATTTGGCGAAGTATTGAAGTATTTTTTCGCCATTTCACAAATTGTGCACAAAATTTGCGAATTTTTCTGCTAAACGGCGCAAATTCGCCCATCACTACCTCTCATTCCTCACAGGCATCAGTACAATTTCAGATAATTAATATGTGTACTAAACTCTATAGTTAGTATAAGTATGGGTATATATAATTTATGTGAAAGTATGGAGAGGTGTTTGTATGGATGCTGGGTTTTCATTTGGAGGGGTTGGACTTGATGGACTTCGTATTTTTTCAACCTGATTTAACTATGTAACTATGTAATTATGTAACTATGGGTGTAAAAGGGGACCTTGAAAGCATTTTTGGGGGACAAAAAAAAGGTTAATTTGCCTTGAACAGGCTATGACATTTATTGTAACCAACCCAATGGTGCATACATGTATTCTGTATTCATGCAATCAAATACCTGTACAACTTTTAGCTTGCAATTTCAGTGAAGACTGAATTTTATTTTTTGTACAGAATGTACATATTTTTCAGATATTTCTGAAAAAAAAAACATACGCCTTACAATAGAGTCTTGAGGGATTCTAACAATCATGAGAAAATGAAGGCTAGTTTGCATAAGACACATTTTGTAAAAAGCGTTTAGGAACAAGTCATTTACAACAAGCATGTAAAATACAGAATTTTTTTTCATACATTTTCATCAAATGTGATACAGTGGAGGAGATCAAACATTTATTCAGAAGAAAAATTACACCATGATCTTGCATTATGCAAAATGTGAAGCTCTGTCTACTTTATAGTAGACAGAGCTTCACAGTTAGTGTTTGATAAGTTGTCATAAAAGTAGATTGCGTTGGATCCTGGAGTTTTGGAGTTAAAAGGGCAGAACAGTTTGTTGGTTCTAGCATGCTTCTTTTTATTATCAAATGTATTCACAGATTAAAGAAATGTATTGAATTATTATTTTCCACCTACCATAACCTTTATTTTTGATGAAAAATAGCTCTCATTAGCAGTGATATTGCCCATTCCTTTCTCTACTAGGGATGGGCGAATAAATTCGCCTGGCACAAATTCACGGCGAACTTCCGCATTTTGCCACCAGCAAATAAATTCGCCAGTTAAAATTCACCTGCGTCAATTTCCGATTTTCAGGATTTTTGAGTGAAATCCTTCCAATTTCATGATTTTTTAAGTGAGATCCTTCAAATTTCATGATTTTTGAGTGGAATCCTTCTGATTTCATGATTTTTGCATGAAAACGTTCTAATTTCATGGATTTTTCGCTAATTTTTCAATGTTTCATGAATTTTGTGGGAAATTCGAAAAGTTTTTGGCGAAACGGGAGAAATTCGCCCATCACTATTCTCTACTGCTATATGTCTCATGTAAGCTGATGCTACAGGGCTAATTACTGAATTCTGCTATAAATTGCACTCGTTTCGGAGCTGCCATCTAATGAGAATCTAAATGAATTACTAATCAACCTTGCATTACATTTTATTGATACAGTATATTGTGTATTGGTCCATAAGTTCAAGAAACTGACAGCAGCACAGAGAATTCTGCAGCGAATCAGCAGAAAAGAAGATGGGGAACTGTTAAAGGGCTGTGGTTGCCTTGGGCTGGTACAGAAACCCAAAACACAGAGAATATTGTTCTATCTATTTGTTAAGTTTTAGTTCTCCTTTAAGTAGCATCTGTAGGCCCTTGTAGGGGTACATTGCAATCAAACTGACAAACGCTCATATCTGCAGTTTTCTGGCAACTATCCCCGCCTTAACTCCCCTTAACAATTTTTTATTAAGCACAACTTTCCCTTGTTTGTTATAGTTATACAGGAGCAGTGACCAGCCAACGTTTCGGTCCCTGCTGGGACTTTTCTCAGGGGACTGAAACGTTGGATACTGATACAACGAAAAAAAAAGAGAATTGTTTTTTATATATGGGAGTGCTGGTTCTCTTTAATATTATGTTTTATATATATATATATATATCTCAAACCTTGCTCCCCTGCTATACAAGCCTTAACAGTGTGCCTTGGAGTGCGGATACTCACTGGATTGTGATATATATGTATATATACTGTATATCGTCTAGGTGATCCTGTGCAGTCCAAAGATTCAAGGCATCAGTAATGTGTGTTTCGGCCACTTAGTGCTCTAACAAAGGTAACTGAGGTCCAGAATATATATCACACACAAATTATGTAATACAAGGCACAATGTAGCCCAGGTACAATAACCCATAGCAAGCAATAATATAATATCTTTTAAAAAGGTGACCAGTAAATGCCTTTGTCTTATTGGTTGCTATAGGAGAGAATACCGGTAAAATTTTTTGCTCCTTTTACTGCATAACTCGCATGATTTAACAAATGTATTCTCTAATAGGTTTTTGAGAAACAAAACTAAAATATTAAGGAAAATGTGAATTTCCAAAAATATATTTCTCTAGGTTACATTCAATGTATATAATAATATGTTTAACACTAAAAAAACACAGGTAACATAGAACTATATTTATCTAAAATACACTAAGATATTTGGAAGCGGCAACATTACCTACAGCACCAACGTTAATATTAAACATGACCTTTAGAAATGATTGTCATTCACTCTGTAAAAAATGATATAATTATTTCAGAATAATTCCTCCAACCACAATTTACATCTTTTAATGAATATGTAACGCAGTGTGTCTTCATAATGATTTCTAGGATTTAAACTTTAGTTAACTTTTTAAACAATTAATTTTTATATGCTTCACTATCATAGGCTGACAATGATTTATAGAGACTATTCAAAAAGATAAGCCCTTCTATATAACTATGGTATGTAGAATTCTGTTACACACTGAAGATTAATGATGAGCGAATCTGTCCCGTTTCGTCGAAAAAGTTGCGAAACTGCTAAAAAATTTGCGAAAAGTATTGAAGTCAATGGGTGTTTTTACACGCGCAACAGTTTTTCTCGCTCCAAATGAATTAAAATCAATAGGCGTTTTTTCTTATGGTGACTTTTTTTTCTCCAAATGCATTAAAGTCAATGGCGATTTTTCTTATGGTGACTTTTTTCTGCCAATGTATTAAAGTCAATGGGTGTTTTTTTCTTATAGGCGTTTTTTTCCGCAGCAAAAAAACAGGACAACTAAATACTATTTGTACACTGAGGGGCAGAATTATCAATCGTCGGATTTTGAAGTAATGGGAGTTTTTTTGAACTCCCATAACTTTGAAATTTGAATAAAAAAAGTCCAACAGAAATAGGCTGTATTTGTTCGAATCAAAGTAAGATCGTATTCGATTGAATTGGATTCAAAGTATTTTCAAAATCAAAAACTTTGATTCTTCAAAGTCCACCAATTGACTCCAAATAGGTTCTAGGAGGTCCCCTATAGGCTAAACAGAAATTCATGATAAATTTTGATATAATTTTTAATTTTTTTTCAAATTCAAATAGTATTTGGACTGTTCCGTAATCAAACATAGCTTGAAATTTTAATTTTTTTACTTTGAATTTTTAATTCAACCCTTGATAAATCTGCCCCTTACTGCATAATCAGTATTCCATTCTATAATGGCCAATAGCTCAGAAATAGTTTTATAATTAGTTTAAGTTTAACTTGGTTCTATATTCTGTGTTTTTTGTTATTCGTATTTCACTGCCTACTATGTATTCCCAGGATTTAGTGTTTCATGTTACAGGAACGGCTGTTAATATGAAGGTTCAGACATTAGCGGGAGATGTAGTCCTTGTGATCTTGTAAAAGGCTAGATTTTTTATTTAAACTTAGTGTGTTGGGTCCATGGGACACCTCCTTGGAAATGTAACTCTAGAATATCAACTGTAGCAGTTTTTCCTTCAACAATCATTTTAAACAGTTGATATGTTTTCAAGGTTGCAGCAAACTTTCCCCAGTCTGCATGCTGTTACATTTACCTCTTCATTTCTACTGGTCACAGATAAAAGTGCCAAAACAGCATATGTCTCAATTGATTATTATATATAGTCTTGCAGCATATTTGTGATTATAAAATTGTAGTAAAGTGGTAGTTAAACCAAAACTCTGAACTGTTGGTAAATCTGCATTAGGACACCCAGGCACTTGGGATATTCACTATATTCCCTCCTTATTAATAATGATGGGGAATTTATTCGCCAGGCATGAATTCGCTGTGAATTCCCGCAATTTGCCGCTGGCAAATAAATTCGCTGAAGTAAGAAAAAAATGGACGCTGGCGTTGTTTTGCGAATTTTTTGCCGTTTCGTGAATTTCACGGTAAATTCACAAATTTTTCGGCAAAGTGAAACGCCCCAAATTTGCCCATCACTACTTATTAAATTCTGGAAATTTAACATTTAGGAGAATACAGCACTTGCCATTTCAGATACACCCTAAAAGACAGATCTTGCTCCTGGGTGAACTGTTTTATGTGTTTTAGGACATTATTCCTAGTAAACAACTCTAACCTAGCTGATGCAGGATGTCTTCTACCTCATCCCTTCTGCTGCCCTCTGCAGTTTAAGAATCCTTTGCTGCTTTAGTGTTGTTCCCTTAGGAAAGTCTTGATGTGAGGTGTTATTCCCAGACAGTGTCGTACTGGCCCATTGGGATACCAGGAAAACTCCCGGTGGGCCCAGGGATAAGTGGGCCTCTTGCTTCTGACCATTTGCTCTATTTCATGGTAATTCCCTATTTCTTTATGAGAACAAAGAGGCTTAATAATAGAAGAATATAGTATAGTATGTAGAGAAAATAGACTAGGAGAATAAAGAGATTGAGTGAGGAGAGGAGTTATAGTAGTTTGTAAAGTGGGCCCTCAGCCTAAGGTTTTCTGGTGGGCCCCAGGCATCCCAGTCTGCTACTGTTCCCAGAAGTTAAAAAACTCTGCATAATGATCATACACAGCACTGTTCACACTGATTTACATTTGAACATAGTAAGACATTTACAACAATATTAGTTGTTTTCCCCTGGGTTAGCTCATCACTAAAGTGTCCTAAATCAATGTAGTTACATTCAGATCTGACCAGACACCCCAGTGTCTATTTACTGTGTTTCTAAGGTTATGTTGCTAACTGTATTTTAAAACAATCCTGTTTACTTTAGCTTCTTTCTCTTTTGACTAGTGATGGGCGAATTTATTCGACAGGCGTGAATGTTTTGATGCTTGCATAAAAATTTGTGTTTTGCGAATTTCTTGGGAAATTCGCAAATTTTTCAGCGAAGCACAACGGGAGAAATTTGCCCATCACTACTTTTAACTTTTCAGATTTATATAGATGTTGTTCTAAAGAAAACAGCTTTTTAATAATAATACCCCTGATTAAATACCTTAATTTTCATTGAATGAATGAATTAAATCTCCTTTTTCTCTAATGTATAGTTTTGTCCTTTATTTGAAACTGCTGACCAGTACTGCAGTGTGTGTCATCATCTCATCCTCAGATGCCAGCCCCTGACAAGGCTAAAGGACCGAGTCGGCAGCTTATTGGCCCGTGTATGGGGCCCTCAAACGGGCTTCCCTGATCTATATATGGCTGAAATTCAGCCAGATGTCGATCAGAACGGACTAAAAATCCTGTCAGTTTGTGGGCCGCATCTGTTCCTTGATGCGGTCCCGCGATCCCACTGCCCGTTTACCGATAATTATGATCTGATCGTTGGGCCCTAGGGCCCACGATTTGATCAGTCCGGTATAGCCCAACTCAAGGTGGTTGCGAATATTATGTGCACACTCTGCGTTTGAATTACTTTGGTGGTGGAGAAAACATTCGTAAAACAGTTTCGCAAATTGCGAATCTAAGTTACTGTCAATGTTATTTTCACATACAACAACTTTGCACAGTGGGCACACTCACGCAAACACCAGTCTCACTTGCGAGTCATTTGTGAAAATTTATTTTTATTTTCGGGACTTATTAAAGTCCAATGGTATGAAAACTCAGAATCTGAAAACCTGGCATCTCAAAGCTCTCGGGGTCCTGTATTAGTCAATGGGGAAGGTCCAGTGTGTGCGCTGCTGTCAGTACTGATATTCGATGATTTCAGGGATTTTGGGCCAAAAAGTCAGAAACTTCTGTGTTTTTTGTGAAAAAATCTGAAAACGTAGGACTTTTCGGGCAAAGGTCAGAAGTTTGCCCGAACCTATTTACTTGAATGATAAATAAGGTCCATTTGGGAATTCGGAGTTGCTCGGATTTTTATCTTAGAAATACTGAAATAAATTTGGAGCTTGATTAATAACCCCCTATGTGTCTGGTTTTGCTAACTCCTTTTTTATTGGTTTGTAATTATATGTTTCTTGTTTGTAATGTCTTTTTTGATATCTATGCACTGTTTAGTTTTGTAATAGTAAATATAGCATTTAATACATTTTGTCATTGTAGCTCTAAAGAGATCCCTTAGCCTGCATGTCTATCTGTCCATCATCTATCCTTCCTTCCACCTCTTTCTCTCATTTTATTCCTATCTCTTTAAATATGAGTCCTATCTTGCTTTACGATTATTATTTTAAACTTGATGGAGATATACATTTTTTACTCATCACTTAACATCATGAATATGCTTAGTATTAAAAAGGCCTCACCTTTCACCCCCAGAAATATTTTTAGACAAATTGCACTTGAAATTCATGTTTTATAAAAAAAATGTTAAACTATCTGCCTTATAATTCTACTTTTCTGTAGTCTAAAATGCTTTTTGGTTTTCAGGGTCAGCTGATTCATTCTAAAGCCAGTATTGTATTGTTATTTCTGTATAACTCTTCCCTTTTATTCAGAACCTTTTCTATATATCTTACATGACTGCTCAGTTGTTATGGTAAATGGGACCATGACAACCAGATCTAAACCAGAAAGGTACAAATAGAACATTTTATTAATATAAAACTCAAAGAATGAAATAAATGAACATGTCCAGATTGTCCTAGAATCCTACTGTCTACATTTAATAAAAAATGAATATTAAAATAGACTGTTAAGTACATAAAACTATTTTCCAGTGAGTCATAACTTCAAGCCATAAGTTACTATTTAAATGATATGTTTGACATTTCGTAATTTTGACATTATGAACAACGAGCAACCTAAATGAATGAGAGCATGTCACATAAGACGGCTGAAAAATAACTCACATTAAATAAGTTGCTATTTCATTCAGGATGTGTCAACAATAGTCAGTAAATGAATGGCTCTTGCTCAGCTGCCTTCTATACAATTACTTGCCATGAGACAGGTGAAAGGTCAGTTATGGCATTGCAAAGCAAGTGTCTGTTCCTTTCAATCAGTAAAAGGATAAAGTAGAATGCTGGCAGATGGTGGTCATGTTAATGATTGAATCGTGTGGCTTTGCTGGTTGCTTTATAGATATGTTTAATGTAAAATAGAGATGTTGTGGTTATTATTTAGATATACAGATCTATTCATCCTCTTTTCAAAGTCAGGTTAATTTATCATTTTATTCGCTGAATAAATTAATATATATGAAGGTGATGCTAGAAGATAGCAAACCAAGAGAGCACTTGTTGTCTGTGCCTGGAAACATACACAAAATATATGCTTTTTATATTTATTTAACCGGTGGATAATTTATTGATTAAGCTTGGCTGTAGGTAGGCTTCAGCCACTCGATCACTTTATATACAGTACACACAATGTCCTGGGCTATTTATTTAAACATTTTTAAAGGGGCAAAAAACGTTGAATTGTGTTTGAATATGTCAATGGTTTCCACCAGTGTGTCTGCCCATCTGACTGATAGATACACTGGAGAGAAAAGGATTCAAGCTCCCCTATTTAAGCCATTTATAGGAAACCTGAGGTCTGTGGTATTAGGTAATGATTGCAGGGACAATGATAATTAGACATTATAAAATAAAGACATTATAAAACAATATCGCTACTTTTCTTATATTCAGTTTATACACTCACAGAGCTGACAAAAATATCTAAATATGCTCTCAAGTTGCAAAGATAAAGAAACTAGAAAAGGGGGTATTTACAATAATTCTTCAACCAGACAAGTTATAAAAAATAGAAATTACATTAAATAATTTACCTTGTACATGCTATTGCATTTATTTAACTTTGAAATGCCTCAGGTAAATTTATGGTAAGGTGATCCATATTATGAAAATAAAAAACTATATCCAGAAATCCGAGGTCCCAAGCATTCCAGAAAATAAATCCCATACCTTTATACAGGTTTAGCCTCTGTCATCAGAAGGGTAGTTTTAATCTTATTCTTTCAGCTATTTTACTTCTGTAAATGTTTTTTTTTTCTTTAGTATTGGACCAGACTTGTTGTTGTATTCAAAAACTGCCAGAAATCATTTTGGCTTTAAGTCTGTTTAGCAGAGTCTTCTACTTTTGTTGTGTTTTGGGGGTTCATCAGCATTGGTCAAGTAGTGTTTAATTAATGAATATTAATGAATGTTGAGGTTTAGATTTTACCTACCGTATATACTCGTGTATAAGCCGACCCGTGTATAAGCCGAGGTACCTAATTTTACCTACAAAAACTGGGAAAACTTATTGATTCGCGTATAAGCCTAGACACAACTACAGCCCTGTCTCCCAGCAGCACACATTCTGCCAAAGCGACCCCCCCAGCGATGAACCGGACTTCTTTGCAAAGCTGATGATGACAGAGAATTGCCAAACGGATTACTGTGTGCATTGTCCCACTGTCCCACTACCATGTGCAGAGGGTGCTGTTTGATATTGCCATCACTGTTAATCTTTTGTATAACCAACAGAGGGCGCTGTGTGATATTGCAGTCACTGTTATTCTTTCATATAACCAACAGAGGGCACTGTGTGATATTGCAGTCACTGTTAATCTTTCATATAACCAACAGATGGCGCTGTGTGATATTGCAGTCACTGTTAATCTTTCATATAACCAACAGAGGGCGCTGTGTGATATTGCAGTCCCGGTTATTCTTTTATACAACCAACAGATGGCACTGTGTGATATTGCAGTCCCTGTTATTCTTTCATACAACCAACAGATGGTGCTGTGTGATATTGCAGTCTCTACTGTTGGTATAGGAATGATTAAAAGTGACTGCAATCTCAGCTACTCGGGTCGGGTACCGCTGACCCGCGTATAAGCCGAGGTAGACTTTTTCAGCACATTTTGGATGCTGAAAAACTCAGCTTATACGCGGGTATATACGGTAATCATATAGTTTAAAAGCAATGTAAACACAACAATGTAAACTGTTGTGATCCTGTTTCGAATTCTTTGTGAAAGATTTGGCCGAATACCAAACCGAATCCAAACCATAATTTGCATATGCAAATCAGTGAGAGGGAGGGAAAAAGATAGTAAAAAATTCTTTACTTCCTTGTTTTATGTCACATGATTTTAAGGATTCGGTTCGGCCAGGCACTAGGATTAGTCCAAATCCTGTTGAAAAGGGGTGAATCGTGGCCAAATACCAACCGAATTCTGCATTCGGTGCCTTCCTAGTTCTGCAGCTAGATACCTCTAGCATAGTTTTTTGTGTAAATCAGATTCCCCTCATGTACTTGAAATGTCATGTGATTCTGGATACTATGTCATTACAGTATGTGTATATGAACAACACCCACACATAGCAATGTTTTGAAGTGACCTTAGCGCAGAAGGGTGTATAGGGTGTACATATTTTAAGTTTATTTTTTTCATATTTTTTTTATTTGAGCCTTTGAGCACTGGCTTGATTTTAGATTTAACAAGATTTCTCACTTGGGAGGAATACAAGTATAAACTGCCAGAAGATTGCAACTTTACCAAGATCCCTGCAATTGTTTATTTATGTATTGTGACATTCGGGTTAGCTGAGACCATAGCACAACACAGTTTAAGCACAGAAATGGAGTTTGACACCACCTTTAAACATTCAATGCAGCTTGGCTAGCTTTTATTAGGAACAGAATCATCCAATTCAGCATACTTTTTATATAGAAATTAGCAGCCCAGCTTTAACATCCACCTTGGTGTTCACAGAAACACAACTCTCACTTAACATTCAGGGTAAATTCACTAAAGATTGAATTTACACCAGAGAATGCTCTGCCCCACTTCGCCCACTTCACCCCACTCACCAGGCATAAATTCGTTACCACTACACTAATTCACTAAAATATGAAGTTGAATCTCAGCAGCCGAACGCTGGCGAAGTTTCACTAGACTTAGTCAGTGCAAGAGATCAATTCTGCCTAGCTAAACTTTGTTAGTACTCTTACGCTTAGGTCAATTTGAATAGGGTGAGTACATATAGGTCATATATATATATATGTCTTTATTAGAGACGTTGGTTAAAATGCTTGAAGTGGCCACTTATTATTGCAAATTTCCAAGGAAGCAAAATAAAGACTAAAGAGATGCCCTAATGCCATAGACATGAGACCATCCTAAAACAAATGTGGCATGCCCCTCAAATTGGTTAAAACATTTTTAATCTTATTAATCTTTAATAGTTAGGACTTTTGAAGGAAATGCCCTTTAAAAATTTTAAAAAACGCCAGCGTTTTTACAACTTTTATGAGTTTCCGGCATACAGGATATGATGTCACTGACATAAAATTGAGCATGGATGAAGCTTCATCTTATTAGTTTGCCAGGTCTAAGGTGGCTTAGGAAACTCTGGGGAAAGAGGTAACGTTCTGTACAATTTGCACTTTAGTGAATTTGCAGGGTATTGATTGTAGGCCTGAGTGAAAATACATCTGGTCATGAAAACTGTGCCAGCGATTGTCATCTATGCCTGTTAGTAAATTGGTGATGTCCATGTTGATGAGATTTCTGACGAATTTTCACTAGTTGCCCCTCAGTCTCTTAGGAGGGTTTTTCTCTTCCTCTCTCCAGTCACTTGGAGCTCTCTCCAACAGTTCAGCTTAGCAGGAAAACCAGTCTCTTTCCCAACTACTCACACACACACACAACTCCTTCATATGGAGGTGTCCATGGGCTACTCACCCTCCTCTAGCACAAGGAGGTCTCCAGGGGGAGCACTGAGGTGTAGTCCCACACCCCTTTTTAATTGCAGCTCACCTGCAGCTTAATTACCTAGCTTCCTATAACTGGGCAGCTGAAAACACTCAATGAAGCAAGGAATGGAAGGGACCCATTTATACAGCTTTTTCTGAGCCAGTACACAAAACACAACCAACTTGCAACATACATCTTTCCCTGGAATTTTCTATTCACCAGTCTAATACTGGTGAAACATACACAAAATCACCATAATTTCCAACACATTTCTTACAGTATGAACAGATATTTGAATACTGTATACCATTTACTGAGTAAAATGCCTTTAACAAAGAGAATATTAAATATTTTCTGGTGTCTTTTTAAAATATTTTTATTAGATTCCATGTGCACTAGAACGCTTTTAACATGACCCACTCTTTGCCTCACTATGCACTAGACACTGAGAAATACAGCCCAATTGTAAAGCTAAGATAGCAAAAGAAATTGGAATTTTTATTGTCAGATCTAGGAGATTCTCTTTCTGCTGAGCCATACATCCATTTATAATCAGCTTTATAGACAGAGTAATGTCAAGATCTGATTTGAAATAATAGGGCTTTTGCAATAAGGCATTAAAACTATACCTTGGAGGAAAAAAAGTAAAGCAAATATAAAACTGTCACATAAAAAATGGCAACATCTTCAACAGATAGAAATAAAGCAAAAGCAAAAACTTGAACAAAATATGTCTTAGAAAAATAAATAGTGCACAATGAATTTACTGGGTAATGTTTGCTCATAGTTTATGTGTATTAAATATGCAAGTCACACAAAAAGAATGAGGTTTTATATCATAACGGAGAACACTGGCCCATAGCCGAAGGGATGAGCTCAGCACAGATGTGTGTTTGTCTGACAAAGCCTTACTGAAATAAAAAACAGGCTAGTAAATGGTAAACTTTGTTTTAGTTTTGTTACATTGCATAGTTTTCTCTGTTTCTCTGCACACAGAACACAATCTGTGTGACAGCACAAAGAATCACATTTATTTATACACAGATGTTAAGTGACATTTACCACATGTTTTCATGTGAGATAAATTACAGTCTAAAAACTTCTGCTGACTCAGCCATATAATTACTATCCTTTGTTCCAGGACTTGATTGTGGTACAGTAATTGCTGGTTACAATGCTTCTATATGCACTTTCTTTAAATGGAATCTTTAATTCTTAAAAAAAAAAAAAAAAACACCTTGAAATGTATTCTCTATAAATAACACAATTTTATGATGGTTGTAATTGGTTGTTACATAGTTACATAGTTAAATTGAGTTGAAAAAAGACAAAGTCCATCAAGTTCAGCCCCTCCAAATGAAAACCCAGCATCCATACACGCACCCCTCTCTACTTTTAATTAAATTATATATACCCATACCTATACTAACTATAGAGCTTAGTATCACAATAGCCTTTGATATTATGTCTGTCCAAAAAATCATCCAAGCCATTCTTAAATGCATTAACTGAATCAGCCATCACAACATCACCCGGCAGTGCATTCCACAACCCCACTGTCCTGACTGTGAAGAACCACCTACGTTGCTTCAAATGAAAGTTCTTTTCTTCTAGTCTAAAGGGGTGGCCTCTGGTACGGTGATCCACTTTATGGGTAAAAAGGTCCCCTGCTATTTGTCTATAATGTCCTCTAATGTACTTGTAAAATGTAATCATGTCCCCTCACAAGCGCCTTTTTTCCAGAGAAAACAACCCCAACCTTGACAGTCTACCCTCATAATTTAAGTCTTCCATCCCTCTAACCAATTTAGTTGCACGTCTCTGCACTCTCTCCACCTCTTAAGGACTGGAGTCCAAAACTGCACTGCATACTCCAGGTGAGGCCTTACCAGGGACCTATAAAGAGGCATAATTATGTTTTCATCCCTTGAGTTAATGCCCTGTTTTATGCAAGACAGAACTTTATTTGCTTTAGTAGCCACAGAATGACACTGCCCAGAATTAGACAACGTGTTATCTACAAAGACCCCTAGATCCTTCTCATTTAAGGAAACTCCCAACACACTGCCATTTAGTGTATAACTTGCATTTATATTATTTTTGCCAAAGTGCATAACCTTTCATTTATCAACATTGAACCTCATTTTCCAGTTTGCTACCCAGTTTTCCAGTTTAGACAAATCACTCTGCAAAGTGGCAACATCCTGCATGGAACCTATAGTTCTGCACAATTTAGTATCATCTGCAAAAATAGAAACAGTACTTTCAATGCCCACCTCCAGGTCATTAATAAACAAGTTGAAAAGCAAGGGACCTAGTACAGAGCCCTGCGGTACTCCACTAACAACACTGGTCCAATTAGAAAATGTTCCATTTACCACCACTCTTTGTAGTCTATCTATAGGGCCAGTGCTCTATCCAGGTACGAATACTATGTTCCAGGCCAACATTCCTTAATTTACCCAGTAACCTTTTGTGTGGCACTGTATCAAATGCTTTAACAAAGTCTAAGTAAATCACATCCACTGCCATCCCAGAATCGAGGTCTCTACTTACATTCTCATAAAAAGAAATTAAGTTAGTCTGGCAAGATCTATTACGCATAAAACCATGCTGGCACAAACTCATAGTATTATGATTTGCTATGAAGTCCAGTATCTTATCCTTTATTAACCCTTCGAAAAGCTTTCCTACCACTGACGTCAGACTAACTGGCCTATAGTTTTGAGGCTGAGAATGGGATCCTTTTTTGAATAGAGGCACCACATAAGCAATTCGCCAGTCTCTCGGCACCATGCCAGATCTCAATGAATCCTGAAAAATCAAGTAAAGAGGTTTGGCAATCACAGAGATAAGCTCGCCAATTACCCTGGGATGAATACCATCTGGCCCTGGACCTTTGTTAATCTTAACATGTTCTAGTCTCTTTTGAATTTCTTCATGTGGGAACCATGCATCATTAGTTGTATTACTAGAATTGGGACTGTTAAGAAGGAAACCTTCACTTACTGGTTCCTCATTTGTGTAGACAGATGAAAAATATGAGTTCAGAATCTGTGCTTTTATTTTGTTTTCATAAACCAGCTGACCCCCCCTCTGACAGTAAGGGTCCCACCCCTTCCTGCTTTATTTTTTTACTATTAACATATTAAAAAATAATTTTGGATTTTTTTTACTGCTTGCTGCAATATCCTTTTCTATATCTATTTTAGCTTTCCTTATAGATTCTTTGCACGATTTATTGGCCTCCTTGTACCTTATAAATGTTTCAGCTGTACCAGCTAACTTGAAAGCCTGAAAAGCATGTCTTTTCTAACCCACCTCAACACCAACGCTTCTATTGAACCAAAAAGGTTTTGCTTTGCAAAGGTGTTCCTTGCGTACACGTGGAATATACTGACAAGTATATTTATTAAGCAGCATTTTAAAGACTTCCCATTTTTGTTCTGTGTTTAACCCTGTGAAAAGCATTTCCCACGTAATATGTTGCAGAGATGCCCTTATACTGTCAAAGTTTTAGTTACTCCCTTATAGGATTGCTTCTGCAACAGAATCTCAAAGGAGACCATGTTATGATCACTATTCCCTAAATGCTCACCCACACAAATGTTAGAGATGAGTTCAGTATTAGTTATTACAAGATCCAAAAGAGAGTTATTCCTAGTAGGTTCTTGAACGAGCTGGAATAAAAAGTTGTCATTCAGCATATTTACAAACCTACTAGCTTTTTCTGTCTTAGCAACCCCATTACCCCAGTCAATGTCTGGATAATTGAAGTCACCCATAGCAACAACTTGACCCAGCTGTGAAGCCGCTTGTATCTGCAAGAGTAGCTGGGCTTCATACTCGACACTTATACGAGGTGGTTTATAGCATACACCAATGATAATTCTTTTTGTTACCTTTTGCCCAGTCAAAATCTCTACCCAGAGTGATTCTACACCCTCACCAGTGCCAGCTATTGTTATTTCTTTAGCGCATGGCTTTAATTCAGGCTTTACATACAAACACACTCCTCCACCCTTTTTAATCCCTCTGTCCCTCCTAAAAAGGGTGTAACCATTTAAATTCACAATCCAGTCACATGTTTCATCCCACCAGGTCTCAGTGATTTTTAGAGCATGCAATTAATTCTAGGTCTCCCATTTTACCTGACAAACTCCGTGCATTTGCCAGCATACACCGGAGGTTACTACTTTTACTTTTGAAATTTGCATTACTTAGTGGAGAATTATACATTAAGTTAGTATTATTCTGTTTTCCTTGTAACAGAGGGACCTCCTTAGCTGGTAAACTGTCCACACCTATAGGTACTTTTTTTCATATGAAAGAATTTTATGAAATGAAAGATGTTATAATAAATCTGGTGATTTTACTATAGATAATAAAAATTAAATATAGAATCAAGTGTGAAATTCTTGTTCCTTTTTTCCAAGGTACTCTTTCCAGGCTTAAAGCAAATACATGTTCCCAAATGTGTTGAGGCAAGAGGTTGGATGCTAAATTCTTACTTTTTGTAAAAGTATCTAGCACTGTGCTCCTTAGTGGTACCTAAGCTGTAGTTAATTGTGAAACTAGTGGCACATTATTTAGCACATAGCAGTAATCTTTTTCAGGAAAACTGGGTTTATTTATGTAATTACTTTCCTAGAAGATACATGATAATATTTTCCCAGTTGTATAAATGAAGGTCTTACAAACACTAAATTAGCCTTACATTATATACATAAAAAATGTATGTTTTTGAAGTTACAAATATGGGAATTATTACATTATTACATTACAAATATGGGCTTTATATGTATTAACCTGCAGTATTTATAACAGAGTCAGAGTAGGTAGTTTGGCAAAACATATTAAAGGAAGGATGCGGGGGAACTGAATAGGGGAGTTTTTAGGAGGGTGTAAGGAACTTATACATTTAAAGAGCACATTGTTTAAAATCGGATAAGACAATAAAGATCAACAGCATTTGTCAAATTATGAAATGAGCCAGGCCACACTTAATGCATGTGTGTGAACTATAATATGTTTCACATTTAAAATTTGAACGTATGCTACAACCACATTGACAGCAAAGGAATTTCTTGTTACACTAATAAATCTTGTTTTGTCTGATGAAGGACAAAGTACCTACAGTACATTGCTGATTGGGCAGTTGTTTGAGAGGGAAACAGGTTTTGACTAACAGATGAGCCCTATGACATCATTACTGATGCCTCTTACACAAGTTGTGTTCACTTGTGTTCGGTGCTTGTCTGCATCAGTACGGGTACAATCTTATAGGAAATATAGGTCAGTGTTTCATCCTGCGCTGGAATGAATGAAAGATCCACCACAGGGCAGACACGCCTGTGTGTAAGAGGCCTTACTTGCAACTTTATACTCATTTGAAATTCTGCAGCCATACTCATAAATGACACTCACATAACTAGTATTATGCAACTATATTCTCATATTTGCCATAGTATTATTATTAAAATTATATTTATTAATATATATATCTTCTATAGTGTGTAATTGGGAGACTAGACTGTAATCTCAGCTGGGCAGGGACAGATGTCAATGAAACATAATTTCTTTTAGGTGTTGGGAAATGTGTTAGTGCTCTAAAAAGGATAGTACAACAGAAATAATAATATATATATTAATATAATCTAACAAATCAGAGTCAACTGTCCATACAGATGCATACAAAGGAGCAAACCGTAATGTGTACCCCATACACAATGTACTTCATTTATTTCAGTGGGAAAACGTCTGTGTGTGTGAGTTAAAAATGCTTCAGGTATTCAGTACAATAAATGTGCTATAAAAAAAGATTATTTGCACAGGATAATGCTGCACATCCTAAAACTAAAAATGTGTACTGTACATCATAACTATAGAGTTATGATGAAGCTGTATGGAGCTGCAATTTACAGAATTTCTATAATAAGTCTTTGTTAAGCTTTAGTTGTCCTTTAAGCAGTGAGGTATATATTTAAAGTTTTATTTATAAAATGCTACATGGATACGCGGCACTATTTTACAATGTAGAATAGTTCACACAGGGAGGACAAACATTATAATAAATAAATACATATATAAAATTAGTATATAAATATAAAAGTATAAGTCTCTTTAAATTAAGTGCCACCAGCATGGAACAAGGTCTCTGTCCTGTAGTGCTTGCAATTTAGGTGGGTGGGTCACATAAAGGCACAAATGGATAGAAAAATTCTGCAAAGGGTTGGGCATTGGCAATTAAGTGCCAGGATCGGCCTAGACTAGACCATTTTCTAGTGTTCCAAAAGGAAGGATCTGATTTTCTTTTTGAAGAGATTAAGCGAGCATTCCCTACAGAGGAGTTCAAGGCCTGAATTTTGGAGAGAAGGATCAGCAAGATAAAAAGTTATTATTATAAGGAATACAGCAGTGGGTATGAATGATGAGAACATACTGTGGCTCTGAGTGAAGCAGAGAAGATGGCCAGGAATGTACAGATAAACAAGTGAAGAAATGTAGTGAGGAGTAGAGGAGCGAGGCACCTTAAATGTAAACAGACACATGTTGTATGATATTCTTTGCTTAAGGGAAAGTTGTACTCCCCACTACATTTTAAACCATTAGACAGGGGTGCAATGAGGCTGTGACCACAAAATTCATATAGATGACCTCTTATATTGGCCACCCCCACCTAATGGTTTAACATTTAGGGTGTAAAAGGGTGTATCTGGGCAATATTGCAAAGGAAAAAAATGTTGGATTTTGACAGTGACATTAATATGATGTGAGCAGGACAGGACCGTTGTAGAAATCCTGATAACACTGGCTCCAGTGCAACTAAATAAAAATTTTTCTTCAGGGACTGTCTCCTTCTGGCTAAGATGCTCCCTAAGCCATATAAAAAGACATACCAGATGGAATTACACTAGTTTCTGGCGAAAAAAAAGTCGGCTGCTAGAATCCAAGATGGTGGATCATGCCAGGAGTCAGATGACACACCCGTTCTCTCACAGCAAACTGCATGGTGCAGGACAGCAGAGACTCTGAAAACAATGCTCCAGCATCGATTGAGTCTACTTCTGTCCCCGTAACTGTAAAGACTATGCAACGCTTACTATCTTAAGTGTCTATTCAAGTAGATATTACTGATGCTTTGTAGCAAATGTCCTTAGACATATAACACTTTAGGAATCAAGGGGGAAATTTACTAAAGAGCGAAGTGACTAACACTGGTGTAACTTTGCTAGCGAAGGAGATAGACTCAAGCGGTATTTAGCACCCTAACGCCAGGCAAAAGTGCGCTCTGGCGAACAAACGTAACTACGCTAATTCACTAGGATTGAGATTTGACTGAACATTACCTCTTGCGCCAGACTTACCTTCGCCAGCTCAGACCAGGCAAAGTGCAATAGAGTAGTTAGGACTTGGTCAAAAAATAGTTGGAAGTCCCAAAAAATTAAAAAATGTTTACTTTTTACAGGGTGCTAGGCTGCAAAAGATTGTAATTTTTGGGTACCCGCCCCCCCCTACATTTCCTAACACATGGCACATAAATATAGTGGGCTCATGTGTAGGGCAATATAACAACTCTAGTTTATTTTATTAAGGTTCCCTGGGCTTGTGTAGTGTAATGTATTGGCAGCAACATGTACGTCCATTTAACTTTAACTTCCCACCGTATGCAAATTAGCCTGCGCTAATGTAACTTCGCTTTGCTTGCTGCAGTAATGCTAGCGCAACTTCGCAAGCGTTTTTTGTGAATTAGCGCTGTCCTGGCGAATCTACGCCTGCCAAAGTGTTGCGATGTCAGCGAAGCCGTCGCTGGTGCAATTTCGGAAGGAAGTAAATTTGCCCCAAATCAGAAAAGTTGGTGTGCCCACAAAGCAGTAATTTGAGGTCATCTAAGCAAACTTGCCTCTATCATAAAAAACAAAGAGAACAAACGATGCACAAACTAACTACACAACTGCAGGATCTAGAAATGAAAAACAAATCACATCCAACTAACTCAACAACAAAACAAATTAGAGAAATAAGAAGCATAATACACAAATTGGAACTCATAAAAATAGGACACTGTCTTCAAAGGTTGCGATTTACTAAGTACACAAAAGGAAACAAAGCCTGAAGCTGCTAGACTACTGATTGCCCAACATTGGAAATCTGAAGAAATTCCTGTCATTTTAGAATTTATACACTTCATAGAATTAACAGAGAAACTGGAATATTATGAAGCTAGAAATAAAATTTCACTGCATAAACATAAAAAATGGGCAGCTTGGAATGCTCTTACTTAAAAAGAAAAAGGGTCTGACCAAATACTCAACTCACTTACAGAAAATATAAAAGTCACATAAATATATTACCTGCCATATCTCTTTCTATTTTCTTTATGTCTTCTTTCTATTTTCTGACTTTCCTTTTATTTCAAGTGTTTTGGTCCAGGTTGTATGTTGGCCATATATATATTTGTATTGTTTACATTGTAGAACAATTTTTCATATGTTACCATGTCTAATATTGTAATTGCAAAAACTATCAAAAAAATCATTCTGACATTTTCAGTGAGATGTCCCTAACCTACTTTCCTTAATAATAAAATAAACATTCATTAATACATACAGTTATGTTCTATTGAATTTTCCTTTCATTTTGAACACTCGATTTGAAATTGTAGGGCTTGACTTAATAAAGCAAAATCTGTAAGCAGAGGTCAGGGAAGGCGGCTTGAGATTAACAAGGTCAGTCTAGCAAATGCCAAACAAATAAATTCAAAATAGCAAATTACAAAAAAAGGAAAATATTGGGACAAAATAGTGGCTCTTAGACATCCCCTTCAGTCTCATTTTCATTCCGTTTACTATGTACTGGCCCTGTAATATAATACCTGGATGGGATAGTTCCTCCTGTTAGCCCAGGGAGATTATGACTGTTTGATGTAAGGCTTTATATAATGGGAGGGAGCATTCTGCTCTTTCTCATAGTCCTCCATCTCCGGAAGAGGGTTGATATTTTCTAGGGAGCATGGAACAACAAGGCCCTAATAAGGAAAAGGGCCCTAAAAGAGGTGAGCCCTTAGTAAAGTCAGGTAACAGGGACCCACCAAATCAGGTGATAGTTTAGCTCCTGTTACAGTACACAGGAGTGTAAATCAGATAGGCTGAGCTACAAATAGCACTATAGCAGATACTGGGGCTAATTTATAAACTTTGTGCAACCCAGAATGTTTTGCACAGTGAAAATATTTGCCCTTTGCATGGTTATATTTATAAACCTGGATAAAAGTGGTGTATTGCTTTTTACAATTGAGTGCTGTTCTGTTATCTTGTATCAGGGAACTGTTATCTGTTACCTTGCCATTGTTTTGTTGTTAGGCTGCTGGGGTTGGGAAAGGGAAGGGTGATATTACTCCAACTTGCAGTACAGCAGTAAAGAGTGACTGAAGAAACTGACAATATGTCTAGCACCATGTCAGATTTCAAAATTAAATATAAAAAATCTGTTTACTCTTTTGAGAAATGGATTTCAGTGCAGAATTCTACTGGAGCAGCACTATTGCGTTTTGAAAAAAAACATGTTTTCCCATGACAGTAACCCTTTAAGCACAAAGATACATGTCCCTTTATACTCTCCTGCACCTTTCAAACCCTGCATTAACCCTGCTTCAATACATTATCAGGTCTTAATGATGAAAGAGAACCCTGGAATTAACACTTGCCTTAGGGAGATGTTGCTTTCAAGGGGTGGTTCATCTACTTTTAGCATGTCCTTCATTTTTTCTTTTTTATATAGTTTTTGAAGTATTTGCATTCTTCTTCAAACTGTCAATAGTTTTCAATTGAAGGTCACTGACCCTATGTAGAAAAACAAATGCTCTGTAAGGCTGCAAATTTATTGTTGTTGCCAACTTCAAATCAATACTAGGGTAATTTGGAAATTAGCAAACTTGTATGAGTTAGACCAAAGCAGACATATAGGGGGTTATTTATTAAAGGCCAAGTTGTGTTTTCTTGAAAAGTTTTTCTAGGGTAGTTTCCTAATTTGTTGGGATTTTTTATGGCCTGAAGCTTCTAAAAGGCAAAATCTCAAAATACTCCAGCTAAAACCTGATGACTTCATGTAAAAGTTAATGGCAGAAGTCCCTTTAATAATTTGAAGATGTTTTCACCTTCATGATTTTCCTTCATGATTTTTTTTACTCTGGTTTGTGCTCAAAAATTCAATACATTTAAGATATTCAATGTTTTTAAGCCTATAAACTCAATAAATTTGAGGTATTTGAGTTGACCCCGATAGCATTTAATCAAGTTATTTTACATTCAGAGTTTTTTCAAAATAAGCAAGCAATCAAGTTTATTAAATTTTGAGTTTATTTGAGTTAGAAATACCTCACAACAATTCAGTAACAGGCAGGCACCACTCCGGAACATCCATCAAAAGTAGAATCCAAAGAGCCAAAAAAAATATATAATTCTTTATTTTACTTTACATCTAAAAGGACATAGCCTGACGTGTTTCGTTTCACACAGGGACACTTAATCATTGGCTAATTCTCTTGAAATACAAACAAAGTATTTAAAGGAAAGGGAGCCAATAGGAGATCACTTAGGCGGAGTTAGTACAATTCTCTAAGACATTGTTGTCTCTAGTGGCCAATTTATAGAATATTCACAATAGTACAAATTCATTATATGCAAAATGATTTAGATACATAATGTAAAAGGTTTTTTGTATGAATAAGATCAATACGATTATATATATATATATATATATATATATATATATATATATATATATATATATATAAATAAATAAATAAATACAATACTTAAATAGATATAACAGTACATAAATAAAGGGTTTTGTTAGATAAAGCAAGAGATATCAAATTCAAAATTTAACCCCATTGGTTGTCTGGTTGCTAGGTGAAAAATCTATTTAGCTTCTTTTTTTAGGAGATCTGGAATTCTACTTCCTCCTCGACTATTTGGAACAATTTTATCTATGGCTATTACACTTAAAAAATACAAATTTTCGGAGGCATGCGCGGCGATCTAAGATGGCCGCTGTTTGATTGAGCTCCGGTGCCTCGTCCGTAGTTTAGCCGCTTATTAGCTGACAGACGAGCGACCGGGAACCTTGGGTGAGAGGAATAGGAGTTGGACATTGCGGCCATGGGTAAGAAGAAGCCGAAGGACGCAAATACCCTATCCCCTTTTCTGAATCGCAGACCGCCACGCGGACTGAAGGGGCAGGCCCAAGATGGTGCCGAGAATTTGAGTAGCGCTTCAGCATCTCCTACTCACTCCGCTGTCATGGACTCGCAGACCAATACTGCTTCCGTGTCCCCCCAGTCAGTGACCCATGCGACTTCCAGCATTGTGTTGCCAGAGGTGAGCAGACATGGTCGGGTGGAATATGAGGGGGATGTGGTGACGTCAGCTGATCTTTCTGTGCAGCTGGAGGGGCTGTATGACAGGCTCACCAAAACGATTACAGACAGCATTAAGTCTACTGTTACTGAATTACAGAAGGATATCAGGGACTTAGGGGAACATACGGATCAGGTGGAGAAGGCCTCTGATGCGCTTTTGCAGCGCCAAACTTTACTTGAGGAGGAAAACGCTGAGCTCCGGGAGGAGGTGCATAAATTGCAAAATATGCATGAGGATCTGGAAAATAGAGAACGGAGGCAAAATCTACGCATACGAGGTATCCCAAATAATGTCTCTGCAGCCTATCTAAGAACATATCTCAGATCCCTCTTCTCTACAATTAACCCTGATCTACCCCCTGAGGCTTGGCGCATGGACAGAGCGCATAGGGCCTTAGGCCCTGCAACGCCGAGTACCAACACATCCAAGGATGTCATCTGTAGACTCCACTACTACGAAAGTAAGGAGTCCATTATTATCAATCTGCGTAATCAACCCTCCTATTCATTCCAGGGACATAAGCTACAAGTTTTCAACGATCTGTCTCCACTAACGCTGGCTAAGAGACGAGCTATGCGTCCGATTACCCAAAAGCTGAGAGATGCGCAGATCCCTTACAGATGGGGTTATCCCTTCAGGCTGATTGTGATCCGGAACGGGCAGCAATTTGTTCTCAGGGATCCAGCCCTTGGGCTTCAATTTCTTGCCCAGTTGGGTGTTCCAGCGCGGACGGCTGAAGCATCCCTGACGCAGCCTACATCTCCGAGAAGACCGGACCAGACGCTCCTCTGGACAGAGGTTCCATCTAAAGAACGGAGTTTGCCCAGCACGCCTCCCAGGCAGTCTGCCTCTCCGCAAGGAAGCCCGCATCCATCCCTGAATACTTGAGCGCCATAGGACTGTGATCTTTTTCTCCTGCTTGGACTGAGGTCTCGGACTTGGGTCTGCGTCACGTAGTTGGTTTCTACGATTTAAGAACGAACCGCGGCTCTACCTTCAGAACTATTATATGATGTTTGGACTTTGGAGGCACCACTCTCGATTTGACGAGGTCCTTAATCATCCCATGCTCTCTGTGGTACGGGGATTGACCCCTACATTGGACTTCTCCAGGTTTGGGTGGGAAGCCGTAAGTTGTTTGTTTTTTTGTTTATTGCTGCACCTCCCTGTTGGAGTGTATGGTATGTTACTACTGCAAAGCTGTTTAATGTTACCTACTATGCATGACTGGTCCTTTGAAATTCTAGGCTCCTGCCCCCAATATGTAATGGAGCCATACCCCACTAGTTACTATTCCTGTATTGGAGTTCCTCACGACACATTTAGCAATCTACTGGTATAGGAAAGTGGCCCTGATATTGGGATGGGTTATTTTGGATATTGGGGTGATATCACTGCTTTGCTTTTTTGTTCCTCACAATGGTTAAAATTATCTCTATGAATGTGAACGGGTTGAACTCTCCCCTTAAGAGGCAACTTGTAACGAAAGAAATCCATGCTCTCAAATCAGAGATTGTGCTCCTACAAGAAACGCACCATAAGAGAGGGGATCCTTGGCGTTTATACCATAAGTCTTTTCCTACCCATATTTTTGCTTCTGGTCTCACCAAGAAGGCTGGAGTGGCGATACTGTTCCGTAGGGATTCCAGATTTAAATGTGAAAACGTAATACGAGATCCAAATGGTCATTATTTAATTACCAGGGGACATATAGATGGGATTCCTCTTCTGATAGCTAATATATATGTACCGAACAAGCGTTCCTTGGCATTTCTTACGAAATGCTTTCATAGAATTGAATCTCTCCATTGTTCCAATGTGATTATAGGGGGGGATTTTAATATGGTATTATCCCAGGTTAAAGAAAGGGCTCAGATGGAATGCAGTAGGATAATCCCCAGTAGCGAACAAATGTCTATTAAGTTCAGGGACTTGTTGAAAGCCCATGCATAGATGTTTGGAGGGTTGGACATCCTACTGACCGGGAATTTACTCATTACTCCCATGTTCATAAGGTCCACACCAGAATTGATTACTTTCTGATGTCCTCCCAACTATGTACTATGCGGCATTTTTCCAAAATTCATTCTATCTCTTGGTCGGATCACGCCCCTATAGAGTTGACCATAGAGTTGCTGAAAACCCAAAGAGATAGAAATGCTTGGCGTTTGAATGAATCATTACTGAAAATTCCAACTATGCGGGAAAAAATTGGGGAGGCCCTCGTGGACTATTTTGCGCTTAATGAAGGGTCAGTAACATCTCAGGGAATATTATGGGAGGCCCACAAACCGGTTGTACGGGGTCATTGCATTTCGTTGGGCGCAGCCCTTAGGAAGTCTACCCATTTGGCTATCCCATCAAATGAGACCTTACTGAAGGAAGCCGAGGACATGCAGGTTAAGTTTCCTAGTAGAACTAGACTGGCAAGGATATTGCAACTACGGAACCAAATTAAAGATTTAAAAATTCACCAAGCGGAGAAAAGTTTGGCTTCTTTGAAGCAATTGTATTACGAGAGGGCTAATTCCTCCCATACTTTATTGGCACGTAAGTTGCGCCAGCGAAAGGCAATGACTGCTCCACAAGTGATTCACACTTCTGCAGGCCCTACCTCTGACCCTAATAGAATTATGAGGGAGTTCAGTACCTATTACCATAAATTGTATAATTTGGATCAGACGGGGACTCAGAAAGCCCCACATATTACTGGAATTCGATCTTATTTAAAGGACTTGCAGTTACCAACTCTGACAGCCGAAGAGCTGGATACCCTTAATGTGGATATTGGTGAGGACGAGTTTTGGGAAGCGTTAAAAACAATGCCCTCTTCTAAAACCCCGGGACCCGATGGCCTTCCCTATAGCTATTATAAGACTTACAAACAGATCCTGACCCCGCATGTGTTACGTATGTTTAGCGGTTTTCTGAGAGGGGAGAGAGTCCCCCCTACCTTTAAGGAATCCTTCATCACACTTATTCCAAAAGAGGGCAAGGACTTGACCAGGTGTAGCAACTATCGCCCTATTTCCCTCCTTAATTCCGACTATAAAATTTTAACTAAAATTCTCTCACTACGGTTAAATCGCCTGCTTCCTAAACTAATCCATATGGATCAAGTGGGTTTTATAAAGGGCAGGAAGGCTGGGGATAATACACGGAGGGTCATAGATCTAATTGATATAGCTAACAAAAGACGTGATTCCATGTTACTCCTGAGCCTAGACGCAGAGAAAGTGTTTGATCGCTTGGATTGGGATTTTATGTTTCTCACTTTACAGCATATGGGTTTCTCGGGTGAATTTTTGGTTATTTTACACTCCCTCTATGTGGATTTAGGAACAAAACTTAAAATATTGGAGAGGGTATCCCCGTCTATACCCATCACTAATGGGATGAGACAGGGCTGCCCTCTCTCCCCATTATTATTTGCAATTAGCATTGAACCGCTAGCTCAAAAAATTAGGGACAACCCTAACATACACTGCCTAACGGTACGGGGAATGCAGTATAAAATTGCACTGTATGCCGATGACGTTATTCTCTCGATCACGTGTCCCCAGACATCCCTTCCTAATTTACATGTCACGCTAGATGGGTATGGGAGGTTCTCTGGGTATAAAACCAACGAGTCAAAGTCCGAGGCCCTACCTATCAATATTTCGGATCCCCAGCTTAAGCTTTTGAAATTGAACTTCCCGTATAACTGGCAACTCACGTCCATTACATATTTGGGAGTTCAATTGACCCCCACTCATAGTTCTTTATAAGCGGCCAATTACCCTAGGTTAGTGGATGCACTGAAAAAAGACCTTCTTGAGTGGACTCGGTACAATTTATCTTGGTTTGGGCGCATTGCGTCTGTCAAAATGAATTTGCTTCCCCGTCTATTGTACCTTTATGACACCTTACCAGTAGCGGTTCCTAGGCGGACTCTGGATGATCTGCAGCGGGCGATCGCAAAATTTATATAGAATCATAAAAGACATCGTGTGGGGCAAAAAGTGTTGATGGCTCCTAAAACCTCTGGGGGTTTATCATTGCCCAATCTGTTTAGCTACTATCTAGCGGCTCAGGTCAAACAGGTAGCGGGATGGTTCTCTGAGTTTCCTTTGACCACATGGGCGGAAATTGAGAGGTGTTATATGCTAAAGGGGTCCCCTGCATGCACGCTATGGACGAGATGTAAGCAGGCTGCCCATATTCTCCCCTTAGAATCTATGAAACAGACGGCCATCTGTTGGAGTAAGGTGACTTCCCACTTGGGATTCCAACCTCACTTATCCCCACTAATCCCGCTACTCGATAACCAAGACTTTTAACCAGGTCTGACACCTTCTACTAGGGGACAACTAATTTTGGCTAAGATTACCCATCTTTACTCTCTATTTCACAAAACAGACGGTACCCTTTGCACCTATAAGGATATAATTGGGAGAGACGGTGGAGGCCTAATCTCTCCTTTCCTATATTTGCAGTTGAGGCACTATGCATTAACCATATTTCCAGCAGCACGGCTTCCGCAGAATCACCCTGCTTTAGCACTTTGCAGACTTGTTCCTACTCAAAAGGGTCTGATTACAAGGTGGTATCTGGCTCTTAGTGCACTGGATATCGAGAAACATCCTCATAGGTATATGGCACGGTGGGAGCATATGCTGGGAACTGAGATCCCTGTCTCGACTTGGGATAACATTTGGGAAAATGCTAGGGCGACCTCGGTTTGTGCTACCATTAAAGAAAACATATATAAAATTATATTGGGTTGGTATCATACCCCACAACTGTTACACAAACTGTTCCCTGATTCTGCTGATTCTTGTTGCTGGAGATGTGGGGATGTCGGGGGTTCACTTCTCCATATGTTTTGGACCTGTCGTAAGTTGAAACGGTTTTGGGATATGATCAGGGGTTGGGTTGAAAAGGTATCTATGATAGTAGTGCCTCTGGATCCCTTGGTGTATGTGCTGGGTAATAAAATACCTGCAATACGGCATCCCACACAAAAAATGGTTAATTGTATACTTACAGCGGCTAGGGGATTAATAGCGAAAAATTGGAAGGCTTTGGCTCCCCCATCAGAGAAGGAATTCCTAGATAGAATCCGCTATGTCCGGAGGATGGATTATCTGACGGCACTTAAACATGATACGGTAGATCAGTTTAACAAGATTTGGGGTAGTTGGGATGCTATTGGGGCTGCTGTGAACCAGCTTGAGGGGAAGTTATATGCTGTCAAATAAAGTCAATAAAGCTTTTTTTGGTGGGACGGTCGGGGATTTGATATATCTGTATGATGGGGAAGGGCAGGATGGTGACTTGCCGGTATCATGGGGGACACATATGTTGCGGTCATGCATAGGCAAAGATCTGTTTTTCTATGGGCTTGTCTTTTGGGAATTCATTTTGAGCTGTTTATTTTGTCATGTAGAAAATGTCATGGCCCACTGAGGGCTAACTGTCTGATGTTTATGTGAAATTTGAAAAAATAATAAAAATTTTCTTTCAAAAAAAAAAAAAAATACAAATTTTCTATTATTGCAATCCGCAAAATGTTTTGCTACAGGAGTTACACATGTTATTTTTGAAATAATAAGTATATGCTCTCTAATCCTATCTTTCAGTTTATGGACAGTTTTACCTACGTATTATTTTTGGCATTTAGTACATGTTAATAAATAAATGACATTCTTAGTATTACAATTAATGTAGTGTTGTATATTATAAGTTTTATTTGTAGTGGAGGAGGTAAAAACTGATGTTTTCTTCAAAAAATTACATCTAAAATAAAATACATCTACTCGCACCACACTGAAAACAGCCTTTAGTTTGTAATCATTTACTTTTTTATCTTCTTAAAATTTAATGAAACTAGGTGTTTATTCCCTAAGGTTTTTGTTCTCCTAGGGATAAATTGATGTCCTCTTTCAAGGATTTGTATCAATATAGGGTCAGTTTCTAGAATCACTAAGTTCTTCTGGACAATGTTTCTTATTTGATTAAATTGGGGACTTTATGTTAGTATATACAATAAAGCTTTGCTTAGTTTCCATAGTAATTTATTCAAGCCTCGTTATCATATGGCCCACAGTTTAAATCTCACAAGATCAATAACCACACAGCCACTTACACACTAAACAAGTGTACAAGAAGTCCGCACTTCACAGAATACCAGCTTCCACACAGGGTCATTGCAAATTGCCATTTCCTTAAGTGCAGGACTAGGGGCTGATGCACCCGAGTCAAAACATCTTTGTGGTTAGTGTTTCTCCCATTAGACTGCACTGTATGTTTAACACAGCCTTTCTCCTCAAGCGTGGGACTTGGGCAGAAGCACCCGGGTCAATGTAACCATTTGGCGAGTTCCTTCTTGTTTATAACATCGCTGTACACATCGTTTGTGTACCTCCACAAACGCTAGACTCGGGGCTGATCACCTGAGTCTTATTATACATCGGGTGAGCAAAATTATTCTGCATGCAGTGAGTCTTTTCCCCAAAACGCCAGACTCAAGGCTTAGCACCTGGGGCTCCTTTCTTTAAAGGTGAACATAAGCTTGGATGTATTATATTATATAACTGATGTTGACCCTGCATTGTCACAGCATTGATGAGCAACCAACTTTATGTTGCCTAATAGAAAGTTTCTGTATTTTTTAAATCCATGAATTACAGATATAATGAATTTCTTCTATGAATTCCTCTTATGACTTAATTATTCATTAATTATTCACACTATTTGATTGTTGTTATTTTATTTTTGAATTAATTACTTTGGATTAATTGATTAAAGATTTAAAATATCGAATTATTATTTAATTGAAATTCACATTATTTCTTAATCAATTAACAGCGGTGTCCAATCAACTCATTAATTAAAATTAATTACAATTAATTTTTTTATTAAATTGATGAATATAATTTATAAATTAACTAATTATTTAAATGAATTTGTAATGAATTGGATCAATTATATTTAATGAGTTGATATATGTGTATAATTTTATGAATTACATTTTTTTAAATTATTATTATTATTATATAAATATGAAGTGAAAAAATATGAAGATGAATTGTAATTTTGATTTGTATTTTATACACTTGTTGATCTTTTAGTAACTAACTGAATACTGTTCAACTATATATACCAGAGCCTAATATATATTTTTTAATAAGGGTTTCAATTCATATTTATTGGTTTTTCCTGTCCAATTCTATACACCATGGATTTACACACACGAGAACAAAAACTCGAAGTTTTTTCTCAGGAGAATGATGAGATTATGGGCTCCATCCGAGAATATTTTAATAAATTAGAAACTTTATCCCTAAAAGAAATGAGAATATGGTGGGAAATAGCCTCTTCTGAAAAATATCTGTCACTTAAAATGATACCCAGAGGCTTAAGAATCAAAAAATATCCCACATATCTAACTAATGATGATGAATATATGGATCGATGGAATAAGATTTTGTCTGACTGTTCCTTACATTTAATGGCTCTTCTTACTGATAAAAAATGTCGACATATGATCTTTTACGAAATTATATTTCTAAATTAAAAAAGGAATATTCAGGTTCAATTGAACAACCAGAATATTTGAAATTCACTGAGAATTTGAATAAGAAAGTTGATAAAAATAGAAAAAGAATTAATGGACATAAAAACCAATAAATTTAAGTGAGATAAAACTGATTATGAGTTAAATAAAGTTTATAAATGGTCTAGATTAGGAGAGAAAAATAGAAAAGTATACATAACAGATCAAAAAAGATTTAATTCTCAGAAATATATACTCAAACCCCCAAAGACAAACATGTCAATTTTTTCTGGCATTGATTATGATAGCTTTGAAGAATGGGTACTGATGGCTGCTCCTCCTCTCCTTTGTATTTTCAGAATGAGAGATGTCCTCTGAACCATATTATGCTACAAAAAAACGCATATGGCAAAAAGAACAAATGGCAGAACAAAAGAAATTTCCTTTCAAGTGATTCAGGAGAGGATGACGAAAGAATGAGAACATCCAAATACCCACTGAGAGAGAGGGACAAAAGGTTTAAAACCTTTCTGATAGAACTTTAACCCATGAAGAAGAACTAAATGTCTTAGAAAAAGGTTTAACATATTGTCCTACAATTTTTTTTGATTTGTTTGATACAGTAATTGATAACAATAAATTTGTTTGAAAGATTTTGATAAAAAAAAAATGTTTCTTTAATGAAGACAAGGGGGAATCTAAAAAACAGAGAATTGAATCTGATTTTGAATTCAAACAATCCAAATTTTCTAATTTTAAGGAGGTGAAATCAATCATCCATTTAGAAAATGTACAGCCAGATACTGATCCAGACTCAGGCAGAGTAGGCTGTGAGACAGTTGAAAATAAGTTCAAACCAAAGTCAAGTTTTTATCCAGTTTATTTAAGAGATCATTTAATAAACATGTTTCAGAAAAATATAGATAAAGAACTTACAAATTTACATAATAAGGTAAATACTGTTATTAATGGTTTTTCATTTAGAGATAACCTTACAAATAGAGAACAACAAGCGTTAAATAACCTTAAAAGACCAAACTATTGTCATCAGAAAAGCTGATGAAGGAGGCCAAATTGTCATTCTAATAGAAGCAAATAGACAACTATCAGATTCATCTTCCTTTAAAAAGTTAAATAAAAGTTCAACTGAAAATTTAAATTAGAAATCGAGAGTTTGTTGTCAACTGCCTTACAGTTTAATATCATAGATGAAACTACTGCCATTTTTCTTAAAGTTGAAAACCCAAGAACAGCAATTTTTCCTTATCTTCCTAAAACACATAAACCTAATAGACCACCGGTAGGTCGCCCAATTATAGCTGGTATTGGTTCACTGGGAGAAAACTTATGTGAATATATAGACCATTTTTTGTAACCTTTAGTACTTAGATTACCAAGTTATTTGAAGGATAGTGGTCATGTTATACATGCTTTAAGCACATTTCAGTGGGATGCTTCTTATAGATGGGCCTCTATTGATGTGGTCTCTTTATACTCATGTATTCCACATAATTTGGGTTTGATTGCAATTGAATATCATCTTAAATATCATAGTACAAACGATACCAATTTGATTTCTTTTATATTATAAGCTATCCATTTTTTGCTTACACATAATTTCTTCTTTTCAATGATGAATAGTATTTGCAATGCTGTGGCACAGCTATGGGTGCAAAGTTCACACCATCCTATGCTAATCTTTTTTTAGGATGATGAGAAGAAATATATATTTTTCAAGATGAAAATCCTTATTCTGGATATATACAATACTATGGTCATTTCATAGATGATATTTTAATTGTTTGATCGGGCACACATGAAACATTCACAAAATTTCTTTCCTATCTCAATCACAATGATTTGAATTTACAATTCACAAATGAAATACATACATCAATGTTTTGGACATTACTCTTTACACTGAAAATAATTCGATAGCTACTACTATCTATAGGAAACCTTGTTCAGTGAACACTATTCTTAATGCAAAGTCATGTCTTTCAAAACATCTAACCAAGAATATACCCTATAGCCAATTTTTATGTCTATGTGGTATCTGTACTAAAGATGATGAATTTATTGCCAAATCCAAAGATCTTCATTTGAAACTATTAGAAAGAGGTTATAATGGAAACATTTTGAATAGACCTTTTGAAAGAGCAGCAAAAATTAAAAGAGAGGAACTATTTAAGAGATGTGATACCATCAATAACAACCCAAATAATTCCAATACTAATAAGAGAGACCTTTACAAAGTGGAAGACAACACTGTGAATTTATCGTGTATACTAACATATAGTCCCCAATTTAATCAAGTAAGAAACATTGTCCAGAAGAACTTAGTGATTCTAGAAACTGACCCTATATTGAAACAAATCCTTGAAAGAGGACATCAATTTATCCCTAGGTGAAAAGGAACCTTAGGGAATAAACTTACATCTATTTTCATAAAATTTCAAGAAGAAAAAAGTACATGGTTACAAACTAAAGGCTGTTTTCAGTGTGGTGCGAGTAGATGCATTACATGTAATTTTTTGAAGAAAACATCAGTTTTTACCTCCTCCACTACAAATAAAACTTATAATATACAACACTACATCAATTGTAATACTAAGAATGTCATTTATTTATTAAAGGACCTGAGGCGCCACATCCCTTTCTTTTCCTAATTGTGCTTCAACCACCCTTTCTGTCCCTGCTGCAATTCACAGAGCCTGAGAGAGCGGGCCCTCGCCTTCTCAATTGTCATGGCCAGACCCCCACAGAGCTGCGAGCAGAGCAGAACATTTTATAACCATTTCTGGGAAGCCGCATGTTTACAGACGGGAGGGAAGTAGCGATGTATTTCCTAAACTTCAGCTCATCACAAGCCAGAGGCACAAGGGGTCAGGATAAAAATGTGAGGGCAATGGACTGAGCAGCTTTCTCTGTAATCCCTTTGGCAATGTGTTAACCCAGTCTCCTCTTCCCCCTGCGCACCGTTAATACGCAGCAATAAAGGTACTGTGCGGCTGTGAAGTGACAAGCGGGCCGATCATTCATCATTCTGTTCAGGGGATCTGGCTGGGGGGAGCAGCGAGGAGGAGGGAAGCCATGCACAGTGAAGGAGAGGAGAGCCGAGGAGAGGCGATGCCTGCCAGTGAATAGTTGCTCCTTCACATGCTGTCAGCAGATAGCCAGGAGGAGAAATCGAGCCCAGCAGGATGGATGGTCGCCTTTTCGCCGTTTCTGTACAGGACAGGAAGTGCAGTTTTTGTAAGTTATTTCTTAATAAAAGCTTTGTGATTATAAAGTATAATTTGTGTTGGTGTTTTTGTTTTGATGTGTACTAACAAATTTTTTTTTTTTTAAAAAATTATGTTACTGGTCCTTTAACATGTACTAAACAATATGTAGGTTAAACTGGCCGTAAACTGAAAGATAGGATTAGAGAGCATATACTTAATATTTCAAAAGAAACATATGTACCTCCTGTAGCAAAACATTTTGCAGATTGCAATAACAGAAATTTGTCTTTTTTAAGTGTAATGGCCATAGATAAAATTGTTCCAAATAGTCAAGGAGTAAGTAGAATTCCAGATCTCCTAAAAAAAGAAGCTAAATGGATTTTTCACCTAGCAACCAGACAACCAATGGGGTTAAATTTTGAATTTGATATCTCTTGCTTTATCTAACGAAACCCTTTATTTATATACTGTTATATCTATTTAAGTATTGTATTTATTTATTTATATATTTATATAATCATATTGATCTTATTCATACAAAAAACCTTTTACGTTATATATCTAAATCATTTTGCATATAATGAATTTGTACTATTGTGAAAATGCATTATTTGCAGAAACGTAACTAGAGGGGGGCAGGCCCTTGCGCAGGACGCGCAGCCGGCCCCCCGCCCCCCCTCCATACACCCTGAACTGGCCAGGAATATGCCCTGGCCCGCTCGCACCCCCTGCTCCCCCGGTAGTTCTGCCACTGATTATTTGTAACAATTGCTATTGTGTATTCTATAAATTGGCCATAGAGACTACAATGTCTTTTTACTAAGTCTGCCTAAGTCCGCCTAAGTCCACCTAAGTGATTGGCTCCCTATTGTTTAAATACTTTTGTTTAAATACTTTAAATACTTTGTTTGTATTTCAAGAGAATTAGGCTATGATTAAGTATCCCTGTGTGACACGAAACATGTCAGGCTTTATCCTTTTAGATGTAATGTAAAACAAAGAATTACATATTTTTTATACTCAATTTTTGGCTCTTTGGATTGCACTTTTTTTTTAATTCTCTTTATTTTAAATTCAAAATGTCATATGAAATATAACAATGCAATACAGAAGTTGTATCAAGAACAATATCATATTGTGAAATATTTTAACATATAAAAACAAAATGTAAAATAAAAAATAAAAAGGAGAAAAAAACCCCCAAAAAAACTGCTTTGGATTCGACTTTTGTTGGATGTTCCGGAGTGGTGCCTGCCTGTTACTAAATTGTTGTGAATTACTCCCCTATGCTGAAGGTCTGGGGCATGAGCACCAGGACCCAACTGGGCAAGCAATAAGCTTATCCTTATGATTCAATAGATTTATGCTTTTCATGATTATTTGGTTTATTGTATATACAGTAGAAATACCTCACAAACTCAACCTTTAATAAATAACCCCCTAAGTTGTGCTCCCATAAATCATTTGCAATAGCACACTGGAATTTTGGACAAAATAAATTGCCAGCCTAAACTACCCTCCTGTTTTTTTTTTTTACTTGTTAGTCTGTAATTTATTGCTTGAAAACAACTCATATAATATTTTCCTTGACACTGAGAATTATATAAAATAAGCTTATTTACTTAGATCTATTTAAAAGAAATGAGCAACATATTCCTCAACACATTCTAATCGTATTATACAGTATTATGATATCATTATTGTGGTTTTACATTCTTAGCACTAACATTTCTGTCATATGCATTAAAAAAAATAGTCCTCTGTATATACTGACCCATCTATGGATCAGCTGGAGGCTTTTTCTCAAAAGTATATGTATTTTAAATTATACATATGATGCATTGAAAAATCTCAGTTGCTTAGCAACAAGCAGAATTTACGAGGAATAATATTCTCTGTGCAGTAATTTTGCTACATTGCATAGTGTACTGTAGAAAACCAAACCTACATGTCTGTGTACTGCAGCAATTACAAGGACAAAATCGTGTTTTATTAAGATGAAAATATTCTATTTTCTAAAAATTAGTAATTGTGTTAAAAGCCATAACAGAAAAGGAATGTTTTATATTTAATATTAATTTATATTTATATTTAATTTTGTATCAGAAACATTTTTGCAGAATGTTAAACGTGATGTTAGGTAATAAATGGTTTGCAAATATTATTTGAATTTATTTAGTGCTAATGTTAACTTTTTGTACTCCTGTCTCAAAATATCAATTTTATAGAGATATATATATATATAAACAAAAGAAAGACCAACGTTTTCAATCACATCATAGTGATCTTCCTCAGGGTAAAAAAATAACAAGAGTGTAAGCAGCGCAAACCCTTAAGAACCCTTCCCCTGTGCAAAACATGGCACCAAAACCAGGAATCCAATTTATTACCATAGAAACCCAAATTCGGAGTAAAAAACTGAAGAAAACCAGTCTAACACAAAACAGTAAAAGTAAATAGCATGAAAGCATGCTATAACTGTAGATGCAGCAAGTTATGGAAAATCGTTAAAGTCAAGCTGCTGTGCTGATTATTCATAGCATAATACAAAGAAACAAAGTAGTTAATGCACTTCCTTGGGCATTACCAAAGATCCAAGTGAGGCATATAGGATTAACTAGATATTGCATAGCAGGTGGAAGATTGTTGCTCAGACACTGGGTCCAAAAATGGCAAAAATTGATAAACATGATAAGGCAGAAGGGTCTTATCAAGAACCAAAACTGAACACAGTTTCAAAATGCTAAACTATCACGAATGCCCAGAGTGGACTGCACCAACCTAATAAAAGTGACAGAACTGTGTGAGACTCTGAGATTAGAGGTCCCTAATCACATATGGCTAAGGACAGTGCAATAAAGACACATCAGGGAATGAAGTTACAAACATTGTGGCCACTAGGGGGCAGGCTTCCTAAATTCAATGAAAGAAAAGGGATTATTATTATTATTATTTTATTATTTTATTATTAACATGTATTTATATAGCGCCAACATATTGCGTAGCACTGTAAAGTAAATGTGATTATACAACTACATCACACGAATTACATATATAGAATATATGGAGTAACAAACATCACAATCAATACAGGTACAAAAAGGTGAGGAAGGCCCTATGCATAGGCATACAGTCTAAAGGGAAGGGAGTAATACACAAGGTGTGGGAGTGGGCAAGATTGAAGCAAGTGAGTGAGAAATGTGGTACTGTATGTGGTGTTGCGTTTGGTAGTTAGGCAGAGTGAGGGTAGGCTTCTCGAAAGAAGTGCGTTTTCAGAGATTTTTTGAAAGCAGAAAGGTTGGGAGAAAGTCGGACAGACCGTGGGAGAGCGTTCCAGAGGAGGGGTGCAGCCCTTGCAAAGTCTTGAATGCGAGCATGTGAGGAGGTAATGAGAGAAGAGTTGAGTAGCAGGTCAGTAGAGGAGCGTACTAAGCGAGTGGGTGAGTATATAGAGATGAGTTCAGAGATGTAGGGTGGAGCAGAGTTGTGAAGTGCTTTGAAAGTCAGTGTCATTAATTTGAATTTGATTCTGAAAGGTAACGGAAGCCAGTGCAGGGATTGACAGAATGGCGAGGCAGAGGAGGAGCGGTTGCTGAGGTGTATGAGCCTCGCAGCAGTGTTCATTATGGACTGGAGAGGTGACAGTCTCTGGAGGGGGAGGCCAATTAAAAGAGAGTTACAGTAGTCTAGACGCGATATGATGAGAGAGTGAATAAGAATTTTGGCAGCGTCTTGGGTGATAAATGATCGTATTTTGGATATGTTCCTTAGGTGGAAGTGACATGATTTAATAAGTGACTGGATATGAGGAGTGAATGACAGGGCAGAATCTAGGATAACCCCAAGGCACCGGGCCTGGGGAGAGGGGGTGATAGTGGAATTGTTAACTATGATGGATACTTTGGGGATGATATTGGTGTTGGAGGAAACAGAACCATTTCAGTTTTAGAGAGGTTTAATTTAAGGTAGCGTTGCGACATCCAAGTAGAGATAGCGGACAGGCAGGAGGAGACGCGAGTTAGGAGTTCTGGGTTGAGATCAGGAGATGAGAGATAGATCTGAGTATCGTCAGCATAGAGGTGGTAGTGGAAACCATACGAATTTATTAATTTGCCAAGGGAGGAAGTGTAGAGGGAGAATAGTAATGGTCCTAGGACAGAGCCTTGAGGAACTCCAACAGAAAGAGGTAGGGGAGAAGATGATACTCCATTGTAGGAGACACTGAAGGAACGATTAGTGATGTAAGAAGAGAACCAGCACAGGGCTGTGTCACGAAGGCCAAGCGACTGGAGGGACTGGAGGAGGAGAGGGTGATCTACAGTGTCAAATGCGGCTGAGAGATCAAGCAGTATTAGTAGTGAGAAATGATTGTTGGCTTTAGCGGTTAAAAGGTCATTAGTTAGTCGAGTCAGGGCAGTTTCCGTGGAGTGTTGTGGCTTAAAACCAGATTGTAGGGGGTCTAGCAGGTTATTGTCAGCGAGGAATGAGCTAAGTCGGTTGTAGACTAGGCGCTCAAGTAGTTTAGAGATGAAAGGTAGCAGAGAGATAGGTCGGAGGTTGTCAAGATTGGAGGGATCAAGAGAGGGTTTTTCCAATCCAATGGATTGGATGAACTATGACTTTCAGAACCATTGGCATACCAATATTGAAAAAGTTGAAAAAAATGACGTAGTCTATTTATGGGGGGGGCATAATCCCAAAAGTGCAGCATATGCACCACAGATATGGTCTGGAGCAAACAAATTTGATTAAATGTAAACCCTGGCAGGTCATCAGACTGCTTGTCAAAAACTTAATGGAATACAGGCATAAGCAGTGCTGTGTGTATGGCAGTTTTCATTGCCCACAAATCTAGTCAAAGGACAGATTGCACCATTACGGGAATACTTGGTGTAGTTATTGGTATTGGTAGTCAATACTGTATAGTGAAGCTCAAACAGAGATAATGCTGTATGTATGGCAGTTTTCAATTGCACATTAAAGCAGTCAAAAGACAGATGGCACAATATGGGAACACATGAATTAAATACAGTTATGGCACAAAGAGTTGGCCACACAGGGATTGCCCCGACCCAGACTAATAGATAGGGCCATACTAGAGTGACACGTAAGGACTCCGGGATTTCCAGAAAGTCTAGTTGGTTGTAAAGACAGAAAGTACAGTTAAAGTACCCAAAGGGAAAAAAAAGGAGAAAGAGGAAACAGAGCCAAAAAGACAGAAAACGGGGCAGAGAGAAATAGACAAAGTGAGAGTGAACCACCACATTAAGAGGTAGATTGAAAAAAGCAGTCCACTTGGGGACCCAAAAGAGGTCAAAAAGCTAAATCTAAGTATTCAAGAATAAGACCCAAGCAAAATGATTATCATAAAAAATGTATCACTCCTTCAGCGATTGTTGGAAATAAGAAAAATAATTGTGGGAGAAAAGTCAAAGGCAGGACTGACTGAACAAAAGTCAATGGTGTGATGGACGTCACATCTGGTTCTTATGCCGTATAAAGTTATGTAAAAAGCTTCAAACATGAAAAGTGGAGCAAACTCATAGGAAGAGTCCATACTAACTGCTAACACCATTTTACATGTCCGAAGAGTCAATTCACTACCATTTGTAGCAGGGCAAAAACTGTATTATGAAAGTCAAATAAACACAAATAAGGGGAGGAGTTCATTCAATCCCTTTGGTGCAACACTGTCCAATCTATGTATCCAAGAATAGAGCCCCTATTGCCACCCCTCCTAGGAGGGGGACGTGATCATTGATCATGTGGTGAAATTGGGGCAGTGAATGCCGGGCCATCAAAAAATGTTTAGCAATTGGCTGCAGTACTTATGGCTGCCCTGATAGAACACCTGTGATTGTTCATTCTTTCACGATACATAGTGGTAGCCTTGCCAACAAATGCTAAAACACATGGGCACCACACCAGGTATACCACATAAGCACTTGTACATGTAAGTCTGTGTCAAATCTTGAATTTTACTCCAGTAAGGGGGTGATTAAAAACTAAACCCTGGACCATCCCACTGCACGTCAAGCAACCAGTACATTTACTACACACAGGTTTTGCCAGTGTGCCTAGCCAGGAACCAGGTTTGGGTGGGGGAGGACAATCTTAAACCATCAAGATGTTGCCTAGATTGTTGGCAGAAATTGCTGTTTATTAATCAAAAAGCAGCATTATGGGACATCAATGTTTTGGTTCATGGACTAGAACCTTTTTCAAGATGTATAACCAAATGTAGAGATGTGAAAATTTAGACACACTTACACATTACAGACAGGCACATCCCTAGTAATATGGACACCTAACTGGGTCCTTATGGGGACCTTGTGCATGTGTAACCCCTGTAGTTTTCACAGTGTACACCAGATGGCACTGTGCAGTAGTATAAAGGTCTTGGAAACCATGAGGTCTGGGTCCATTATTTTAGCCCAACCAAGCAGGCTGGAAGGGAATGGGTACATGTTGACCCTAGTAATTAGATAGCATACTCTTTTATAGATCACTCCGCCGAAGATATTAGAGGGATTAAGATCCCAGGGTATTACTGACCCGGAGTAGGGACTAAAGTGTTGAGACTAGGGATGATAGGAATTCCCCTAGACTGCCACTGGAAGATATCCTGAAAACTGGGCAATACCTCTCACCCGCTGCCACACTCTCTGCTGTATATTCCCTGGCCTGCAGGGATTCAGCCTATACTGGTTCTGTGAGTATATGCTACCTTTATGCTGTCTGATTGTTCTATACTCTATTGTGGATATGTGCTATGTGCTCTGTGCTATGTGCTTTGTGCTATGTGCTAAGTTAAATAAAGACAGTTCATTGTTTAAGAGTTAAATAACTACTGGCACCCATCATTGTGCTATTGCACCTGGTTACAGTTGCACTACACCCTGCCTCCATCCCGCTGTGAGGGCTTACCCCTGAGAGAGAGGGCCTCATATGTGGTATAACCACACACTGATAGTAACTAGAACAGACTTATTTAAAGCCAGTTTACTATAGCGATACACATATAAAAACCATTGTTACAAAATTACAAAATTTAAAACCATTGTTGCTCCTCCTATGGTGTGACCTCATTTCCCCCACCTGTCGAGGGAAATCACCTCACAGGAGTTAAAGGGAAAGATAAGCCACCATAGTATATCAAAAAATACACATACAAATACAGGAAAGAAATATATCTAAATTACACGAATAGTTAAACAAGTAATCAGTGTCTGTCAAGTTGAATGAACAGTATTCATTTAAACCCCCTGGTATGTGATTGATCGCAATATATTTTAAAGTCGGTAGTCTGAGTTTCTTCTCTAAAAAGTGCTTTTCTACCAGTTTATTGTTTTTTTGATCTCGAAAAGCCGTATTAATGGCTGATCTATGCTCATCCATCCGTAGTTTGAGCATTAAGTCTCTCTTGCCGACATATGAGAGACCACATGGGCACGTAATTAAATAAATGACATGTGTCATGGTACATGTGATGTGTTGGCGTATTTTAAACCTATGTCCTGTGTGTGGATGGACAAATTTTGTACAAAAAGGAACACACCGGCACACGAGGCTTGTATCTGCAGGGCAAGCCCTTGCAAAAGATTTTTACTGCGGTGGTGCAACGTTTCGGGGCTCCGCCCCTTTGTCAAGCATGCTACATACAGGTGCAATTAGACATTTTAAAGGCAAACCAATTAGTGCTTCATTATGCAAAAATGTGACTATTCAATAAGAAATTTTTCAATATATAAATTATCGAAGATACATACAAAACTTTAATTCTTTTCACAGTTATTATATTTAAATATCATTATAAATAGTGTCATTTTAAAAAAGTGTCATTTTAAATAGTGTAGAAAACGCAATACTTTAAGTCCATATAGCTGAAAGACAGCAGCAAATTCAAAGTCCCAGTGTTGAACAACTTAATTGAAACAATTGTTGCAATTAACCTGAGGAAGATAAAAGTTACAAAAATTCGATACAAAAGATAAAAGAATAAAAACGTAGTCTTACCCTACGTCTCAAGGAGGGAAAAAGTAACAGATACCTGTCCCTGTAGTTTAGGCAAAGAAATTTTCTCATCTGGACAAATTTTGTGCCAGGTGTCATACAAGTATGGAACCTGTTATACAGAATGCTCAGAAAATGGGGTCTTCTGGATAATGGATTTTTTCATAATTTGGATCTTCATTTACGAGGGGATCTGCAAGAGACAAACAGATAAGGTACAAGATAATGTAGGTCAAAGAGTCTGAGTATAAATTAGGACTGAATTATTTCCTATTGGTGTGTCCAGTTTTTGGTTACTCTGTCAGAAATACCAACATGTCTGGATCTGGACTAAGAGTTCATATGGAATTCCTTTTATTCTACACTCCAATAATTCTCATGCAGATCCCCTTGTAAATTAATTTTGATACCTTACACCAGGGATCCCCAACCTTTTGAACCTGTGAGCATCATTCAGAAGTAAAAGGAGTTGGGGAGCAACACAAGCAAAAAAATTGTTCTTGGGTGACAAATAAGTACTGTGATTGGCCACTTGGTAGCCCCTATGTGGATTGTCAATCTACATTGAGGCTCTGTTTGGCAGTGCACCTGATTTTTATGAAACAAAAACTTGCCTCCAAGCCTGGAATTCAAAAATAATCATCTGCTTAGAGGCCACAGGGAGCAACATCCAAGGGGTTGGAGAGCAACATGTTGCTCACGAGCTACTGGTTGGGGACCATTGCCTTACACATAGATTGATATTCCTTTTTGTTAGTCATTTGACCTATGAGCTGAATGTTGTTTATATAACAGAGAACACCACAGCTTCATTGTAATCAGCTTGAAAAAATAGCTAAAATGTTCTGAAAGCTTGCCAATAAAGGTAACACCTTTATACCACTTTTGTTATTTTTTATTTCAAAAAGGTTGCCCTGTTGCAGAGAAAAAGGAAATACATTTTTAAAATTCAGATTATTTGGATAAAATGGAGTCTATGGGAGCCATTCCGTAATTAGCATGAGCTATTTTACAAACTGAAATACCATAGGGCCAGTACCAACTGCTCAGCATAGTTGCGGTCATGCAAAGTTAGCATATGCATCATTCGTTAAAGGTACTGTGTCTATTGGAGCTCTTTGTACATTGTTGTGCTTGGCACCATTAGGTTCCCTTTTGTATATGACACATAGTGTGCCTATAGATGCATGGGGTCCTAGAGCTAAAGCTACCTCAGTGAAGAGAATGATGTCTCTGCAAAATGGATAACTAGACAGCATTAGGAATAGTAACTAGTCATATTAGAAGTGCATATATAGGTAGATCCCCAAGCCACTGCTGGTTTTAAAGTAAAGGGACCATTGTTTGAAAAGGACTCTGGCTATAAAGTAGTCCATAATGTTTCTGCTGAAAATCATCAAGACCACTATCTGATATTCCATAAAGGCAATGAAAGAAAATAATGTACTAAAATAAAGTACATACGCACCTTAGCATTAGAAATTGCAAGCTTCGATCTCTAACCCCTACAACGTGACAAATAGTGATGGACTTAATGAGTTAGAACACATTTTTAGTGGCCTAATATTCAGGAAATCACATGACAGTGACATCACAGATCTTTCTTTTGCCACTAGGGACTGGCATTCATGCTGGCACAATAAGAAACTGTTCTTTCCCTAGAAAAAAACAGCTGTGGAAAGCAGCCTCTGTAATAAAATAGGCCAATGTATATGCTACTGCTAAGTTAAAAAATTACATAACTGCAATATAAATTTGCCTTCCCATTTTGTCAAAATGCAGCAGTTTCACCACTAGTTATGATAGTTGGAGCAGGATATAACTGCTATTAGTAAAAAGGTATGAGTCTCACTGTAAGTTGATTTTGGTAGGCTACCCAGTAGTGATGGGCGAATTTATTAACCAGGCGTGAATTCGCCGGCGTCGAAAAGAACGGACGCCGGTGTCAAAAACGTGATTTTTTGCCGTTTCGCGAATTTCGCGTGAAATTCGCAAATTTTTTGCCGAACCATCACGACTACCCAGTAGTGTAACCAGTTACTAAATTTAGAGATCACAAAAGATAATGGCTAAACTCGCACACCCAGGCCTTAAAAAGCTCCGCCAGGTGCTCAGTTGCTTGGAAGGATCGGCACCCTCCTCAAATGGCAAAAGAAAAAAGCAAGTGGCACTCACAGCATATTCAAGCAGGATAAACCTTGCGTATGTTTGTTTGCACACGATGCAACGTTTCGGGGTGGTCCCCTTTGTCAAGCATTTGAGATGTCAGCAGGGCAAAAAAGAAAATTAGATTTTTACATGTAAGTGGATGGGGGTATAAAAGTAGCAGCATTATCCAAAAAGCTATATTATGAATTGGTGAGTGGTAAAGGCATGAAGAGAATGACATGGTGGTTTTATTGCAAAAATATATCAGATCCTTATTTCATGTTCACAGTGGAAGGAGAGAGGAACATTTTTTAATGGAAATGTAAAGACAGAAATGTCAAGTCTTAATCATAGTCATCATGCATGGAAAATATTAGCATAGACTAATGCAGTAAAGTCATGTGTGATATTTTCAAACCTAATGCAGAGAGCAAGGAAATGTGACTATGATTCAATAAATACCACATCAATAGGCATGTGCTCCACTAAATAAAAATATATTAAACTGTATTTCGCATATTTTTACTTTCTTTAATGAAAAAGAAATCTATCTAAATATACATAAATTAATAAAATGTGTACCGTTTTTACAAGAAACCTGATTGTATGCAGTGAAATTCTACGTTCATTTACTTGCTCTGGCTGCTGCATATATAACACTTTAGATGGTAACTAACAGGGAAACAATCATAATTTCAAAAGGCAGGAAGGAGGGACTTCCCAGAACTCAAGCAGCTTTGTTTCCCTGTAGAGCAGCCGGTGATAGTGTAGAGATTCAATCAACAGGCCCAGTGAAGTCTGCATATTCTGATTATTACACAGTATTGCTGTATCAACTTCTATGGCATATATTATTTGACTTGTGCTGTTTTGATAATTTATGATGAACCATAAGTTTAGCCTCCCAACTGAAGCCCAGACCACACTGAGCATGTGCATGGTCTTGGTCTTGCACAGGTGTTTTACATACTATACAAGATGATGACCCCTTGTGGCCAACTTTGAAAGCATAAATCATTTGTTTTATTAGGCTTCTGGTGCAGTAAGTGCATGTTTATGTTTAGTATACAAAATACATTTCTAGCATTATTCTATTTTAGACTATAGCCAAAACGTAATTAGGGTTCCATTGTGTAGCCCTTCTATATGCCTCCTGAATTGCTACCTTTTGTTTTTAAATTGTGTATAGTTTATGTAGAAAATCCAATCCTTAAGGCACAGAACTATAAACAGATCACAGTCGCCATCTTTGTTATTTGCGTGCTTCCGCCTTTTACACAGACTTAATTTGTGCGCATGATCCAAATTCCTGCCCCCTGACTCCAAGCATCATTACCATATGACCCGACAAAGTGGGTTTCGCGCCGCCCTACTAAGTAGCGGATCTGGGCCGACGGGGCCCACAAGAACCCGGGGCCCACCGGGTTTTTTCTCGGTGTCCCACCGGCCCAGTCCGACACTGTGTGTCTCCTTCTAGGTATTCCCCCACCCAACAGATGGTGATCTATCCAGGTAACAAATGTTTAATACCAAGGCCCTATTCTGGCCCCCGTTACAAACATCCTATAAATTAATTTCATTTGAGATAAGTAAAGGCACAGTATCCCTCCCAAAATAGTGCATATGATCGCTTAATATCTTCATTAAAGTACCATACCTTGGCAAAAGACAGTTGCTCTCATGTAGCAAGCACAGTCAAGACCTGTCCTCACCCACGAATTACTCCCAATATTACTTATTTAAGTTCACAGGTAGCTCTGAAGCACTTACACTACCAACAGACATTTGTCACCACCAAGAGAAAGAAAAAATTTGCCAGCACACAGTTTGCCTTTAAAAATAATTACAAAAAAAATGTTAGTACCACACTTTGGCCAAAATATGTAAGCTCACGTGCCACATCAGGGCCCCTCATTGAAAGAGGCCCATGGAGGAACCCTGGAACAGGTGGAACGGAGTAAGGCATGACTTAGGGACGAATAGAAATTGAGGAATGGTTTGGTGGTACATTGTGGGGATTGTAGGCGAGGTGGAGCAAAGGAGGGGCAAGGGAGACTATAAGAGGGGGAGAAAGTGCGGGAGAAATTAGTCTTACCTGTTGGAAGTCAAGGGAAGCAATGTTTCCTGCCCGCCGCCCATTAAGGAGGATAAGGGGTAGGTTGTCGCAGATTTGGCGGTGTGGGGCTGCCCTAATGGGTAGCCAAAAAGGGGGCTGGAGTGTTAAGGTGGAGGCTGGAGCTTAGGCTGAAGAACAGGTTGGTTATGAAGAGTAATGTGAATTCATTAAAAGCTACTGTTGAATGTTATGCAGCCTTAAGCGGCTATTGTTTTACAATGTCACAGCTTATTCATGTTATGCATTTGTTATAATAATAATGTGGGTGTGTGGGTATGTGGGTGGATAATTTTTCTTAAGCTTGGTGAGTTTAATAAAAACAAACTGTTGCCTTTTTCATCCAAAATGTTGTATTGTGTTTTATTAAAATAAAGGGTCAATCAACAATATTGAGTCATACGTAAGTCATGTGAGTACTACACTATGTCAGCATTATAAGTTTGTTGTGCATTTAAAATCAAGTCCCTCAGCAACCATGTGACTGAGTAGTAAGTCCATTGTACACCATTTGTCACCACCAAGGCAGCTTGATGGGTAGCAGTCTGGTCTTTCACTGTGCACTTTAGCAGAGCGAGGCACATTCCTTGCTCTCCTGGACAGTTTATCTCTTTCTGGGAGTGACTATTAGGAGTGCTTTACAGCCTAAGGTGGCCCTCCCTCTGTGCTAAAGCCAAGCTCCATACAGTATAGGTGTCATCCTGGACTCCAAATAGGCTCCAGGTACCTGTCCTATTCCATGGTAATTGGATTGCTCCCCACCAATAGCTGAGACCAGTAAGACAGCTGAAGGACCCCAGGAGATGGGGCTAAGGATCCTCTGACTCCCTACATGTATATAAGCCCATAGGACATGATTAGATTATTGAGTAAGACAGAGTAAGTTAGAAGGAAATTGCAAAGTAATATACATTTGCAGGAAGCACATACTGCAATTCACTGCAGTTCTCAATTAATCAAATCCTACTCCATATATATGTTACATATTGAACATAGATTATTTTTAATCAACATGGTATTATTTATGTTTCTCTTTGCGATGCACTTGATAATTGATATAGTCCTCAACTTTCTACTGTTACTAACCTGGCTAGCCCAGATTTAGTTTTGCTCAATTTTTCTTCCAACAGACGGCAATGAGTTTGCTTCTGTTTATTGTCTTCTTATTAACATTTAGTTACTTTGCATCTGGACTCTTTTTTAATCAAATCATTTCCAAACCTAACACCAACTGTTGGAGTAATTTGTATTACACTGCCATCGTTTTGTTCATTGAGCGTCTCTAATAATATTGGTGCTTACGGTTCAAAAAAACCACATTTTATTGCTTTTAATCATATTTGTGAATGTTTTTTACATTAGTACAGAACTACATTGCCACTCTCAAATAGGGCCTTGATGATTCATGCTTCATTTGTGCTGTCTGAACAGAAAGCCACAGTAACATCGTCCAGAAAACAAAGAGAATTAATACAATGTTGTTCTTTTGTAAAGCATGTTCTGATAGACAATAGTGTGCAGACACTGCAATCAGTATACGTCAATATATTCTAAGAGGATACAGCAAATCAGCACATAGCTCGAAAATAAAACAAAAGTCTAAATGGCTCATCAAAATCTGTTATTTTGCAACCAAAAAATCTATAAATTTCATTTATTCCAATCAAGGTTTGCTTTTATTGAGATCTTATTTCTAATATATCTTCCACACAAATATTATGCTGCCCATTATGCTGCCCATTAATACTTATCGTTCCAATAAAAAAGTTTGACATCTTAAATAGATTCAATAATACTTATTCTGTTGCTACTATTAAGCTCACACGGAGGAAAGATAATAACCGAGGTATGGTGTTAGAATGATATGTAAAAGGATATGATTAAAATTGTTACAGAGAAGTAAAGCAGAAGCAGAACTGTATCAGTTGTTATCCTGCATTCCATGAATTAGAAAAAATCCCTCATATACAGTACAATTACAATATACATGCAGAGATATATGGGGTTTTTTTTTTCAAACAAAATGAAAAATAGTTTTACAGATGTTATAATGAACCCTAGACATTTTGGTATAGTGGTCCTAATGTGAGTGCAGTTAGAAAGACGTTGAACCTTTAGGGCTATGACACAGAGTGCAACTTGTAGCCAGCTATAAAACATACCTCCCAACTGTCCCTTTTTCGGAGGGACAGTCCCTCTTTTGACAGCTCAACCCGCAGTCCCTCATTTGTACTGGAAAGTCCCTCTTTTCTATGCACTGAACAGCCAGAAAAAGAAACAAAGTTTCTCACTTAATTGACTTTTAGCAGAGAGCCCAGAACAGCTAACAGGTGCAAATAAGATACTTTGTAACAATTTTGAGACACAAAAACACAGTTTAGATGAGGGGAAATATTTTCAAACTTTCATAACCTGCCAAATTTTGTAAAACAAACATGGTAATTAGGGGGGTGGCCACAGAAAGGGGTGTGGTCAAAAAATTGCTGTGCTACGCGCGGGAAAAAAAATTTTGTCCCTCTTTTTACTTCCAAAATGTTGGGAGGTATGATAAAATGCCAGAAAATACAGTGACATAGACAGTCCTGAGAATTGTCTCTGCTAAAAAAAACATATAGCGTTGTAGCAGAGACAATTATCAGTATTGTCTAATTTGTAAAAAAAAAACTGTAGCTCTGTGTGTCATTGCCGCTGCTTTGCACAGCCTGAATTTACAGTGCCATTACTTCTGTGTTTTATTGTAGTAACATTACATTTTAACCACGTGGACCATATGATGATGTAAAATGTAAGCTCTAAAACGATTTGCACAAGTTTCCTAAAAAACACCAAGTTTAACATAGCTTTGCAGTTTGGATTAGAAAGGCGCTCGCACTCTAACGTCAGGCAAAAAAGTGTTACATCGCAAATTCACTAAGATTTGGATTTTACTGAATGTTACCTCTTGCATCAGACTTGCATTCGCCACCTCAGACCAGGCAATGAAGTGGATAGGACTTCCTCAATTTTTTGGTGAAAAATTTTCTGAGTCCCAAAAAACGCTGGTGTCTTTTCCTTGTTTTCTGAGTGATAGCCTGTAAAAGACCGTAATTTTTTTTTTTTTTTTTTTTTGGTTAACCGTGTTCCCTCCTACATTTCCTAACATATGGCACATCAACTATACACTGGGCTCATGTGCAGGGCTTTATAACAACTCTATTTTATTTTATTAAGGTTCCCTGGGCTTGTGTAATGTAATTTATTTGATGCAACATATACGTCAATTCAACTTTCACTTACCACTGTATGCAAATCAGCCAACACTAGCGCAACTTTGCCAGCATTCGGTGTCCTGGATGCAGCTTTGCATTTTAGGGAATTAGCATTGTCATGGTGAATTTACGCCTGGCAAAGTGTTGCGATGGCTGTGAAGCCATCGTTGGTGAATTTTTTCCTTTAGGGAATCTGCCCCATAGAGTTACTATTGGGGGTCTTGCAACACATACTGAACAATGCATGCATTATTCATAAGCACTATTTTTATTTTGTATTCAACATATGGTTTTCCTGGGGTAACCTTATTTTTTGCTGCTTTGTCCTACATAAAGTGCAGTAAATGTAGTGGTTTGCAGTATCTGAACTGGCTGCTGTGTAAATTCATATATACTTGTTTTCATTTTGGGGTCTCTATAAGCCTCATATATTCGGCGATAATATGCATTTCTGGCATCTAAATGCCATTCATATTTATGTTTTATCTTATCATTCAATGACTTATTGGATTTTGTTAGATAAGATTCTGTTTAATGCAAAATGTGAGACATTTTTTAGATAACTGTTAACTTTAGAAAAGCTTTGCAGTTTTGTAGAAAGTCATATATACCCATTTTTACTTTTTGGAAGATTGTGCACTTTTCAAAAATATATTATTTTCTTGAGTGAATTGTGGCTTCACATTATCACATAAAATGCAGGAAATGTCTTTATTTTTCAGTAGCTGTGTAGTAGTGACTGCCTTTAGAATTAGTATTAAATATTTTAATTTTGGGGTTCCTTTATATAATATATGTTGTTGATCCTATACATATGGGCCTATACAACATTTCAGAAGAACCCTAAAATTCATATTTAACATATTTTGGTAACAGGAAGAACCTAGTATTGATAAGGCCATGCACAGAAAAGCTCAGCAGCAAGAATGAGGTGACTGTGTGCATATGCCCCAGACCTATAGATTAAAAAGATTTAAGGCAAGGGCATGTGGGGGTGGGTAGAGTTTATGTGGCTTATGGGAACAGTTTCACCATAACTTGGCATAACTGGCATGGATCAGGGGCATGTTTGTGCATTCAGGCCCAATTCTAATTATTGGTATGACCATTCTGTATCCTCCATCTCTTGATTACTAATGACATCCTGATTTATCCTACATAAAATGGAATAAATGACAAACAAATACCAAAATGACATTTCATATGCACTATTATTGTTTTAGGCTTTCTGCATGCCACGTGCTTTTGCTGTCAAAGTGTGTTATAAAAGTGGAATTAAACATATAATGCTCATATGCACACTGTATGGTAAAAACCAAGTATACCAATGGTGATAAAGGGGGGGGGGTTCTATTAAACACAGTGGGCAGGGTATGGGCATTTCTCTGTTGGCAGAAATACCATAACAGAAATAAATGACATTAACATAACTTATATATAGACCTGCTTGCTAAAGTCAGGGGGACTTTAAAGGAAACCAGTGTACAATATCTGCATTTGACATTAGCATGATCAGCTAACCAGTATTTTACCAGTTTGACACCAGTGTTATTTTTATGGAAAAAAGCAGAATTAAAAATATATATCTATATATATATATATATATATATATATATGTGCCATTGTAAGCACCATATGTTTTGATTTTATGTTCAGAACTTTGACAAATGATGGTGATTAACAAATGACATTAAATATTAATAAGATACAGCAACACAGTATTTAAGTGGAACATGTGCAGGTTTTTGTGCAGACAAAGAGGGGTGAATCAGAGAAAGAGATAAAAACAGACTGAAAAAAAAAAGTGTTTTTGTCTTAAAAAGTATGTCTACTTTTGGCATATCATGAAAGTATACTTTCACCTTGATTTCTAACAGATACCAACTGAAGAAAATAAAGCAATCCATCAGGATGCGTTGACAGACCAGGAAATAGCATAAAAATGTCAGTGCATAAAATCTAGGAAATATTAGGAAGGTAAAAAGTCATTGCTATCAAGAAATATTGTCCATGATTTTTATTTTAGTAAAATGGAGTTTTTCATTACATATTAAAGATTCAAATTTTGCTTCCTAGCATGGATAGAATGAATCACCAAGACCGACTGAAATGGTAGTTTTACTTTCTTTTTTTTTTTTTTTGTTTCAATGCATTTTTAAAATACTCCATATAAATCTTAAATGTAATATCTGAAAGCTTAGCACTTTTTGTGAAAGTGCTAAGACATGGAAAATATGACATGGAATTTTTACTGCTTCCATCACCAAAGGATTTTCAGATGGAATTCTTCATGTCTTCCAAGCAGGTGTGTTCCCACAGTGCCAATCTTCACAGCACAGTTGCATTCAAAGAAAAGGATGTGCATGTCACTCGCATGTCAAATGTGCAGTTGTGCTAATGTTAAAACATTGGTCACGACTGCGCCAGATACAAGTCCCTCTGGTGACTGGGAAATGCTGCAATGTGGTATTATTTTCTCACACCTACAGCTGGTAGTGGTAGTCCAAGCCAGTAATACTTTTACAGAATAATTGGAGAAATAAGCCAAATTTAAAATGGATATAGCCTCAATACTGCCATTTAGGGATGGGCGAATTTTTTCGCCTAGTTTCGCCGAAAAAATGACGCCCATAGACTTGTATGGAGTTGTGCGTCAAAATAAAAAGACGCGCGACAAAAAAAATTCGCCGCGCGACAAAATGTTTTTGACGCCCATAGACTTTAATGGGCATCGGCGTCATTTCGCCATTAGGCATACCCAGAGATAAAATAAAATATCTAGAGTGACCATTTGCTAATTCTGTATAGTGTAGTGTGTGTCTGTGGGTATAATGTAGTTTTTGATGTGTTTTATCTCTAAAAATCACTATAAAATCAGAGACTGAAAAATATCCTACTGTTGTTATCAGTGGCAGCTCAGTTCAAAATTACCTTTAAAAATTGATGCTTATACTTTCCAGATTCACACTGGAATATTCCTGGAGTGGGTTGCAAAAATGGGTGGTGAGTGGAATTTCAGAAGTTGCTGTTCACAGTCCCCTTATTAACTTAATGTATCTTGGCACTGCTTAAAATGAAACAGTTTTAGCATAACTGTGATCATTTAAAAGAAAAAAATCAATGCATGTTTCGTTCCTCACTCATTGTAGAGTAACACAATATTATTCTGCATCTGCATTCTGAGGAATTACCATAATTAATTGCATGTATAAAATGGTGTTAAATGTTATCTTGTATTGAGTGCACAGGTGCATTACATCAATACTTGTTTTAAACCAACAACTGATTAATTCAAATGCAAATAAGTATTCATTTACAACTGTGGATTTTATTTAGAAACTAAGAAAAGAAATCATGCTATAATTGTTATAAATATCATAAAATATACATTTATAAGAAAATTTGACAACATTTTTGTGACATCCAGATTATTGATCATTATCTATTTAGTATTATACCATACATGTCTTAACAGTCAATACATTGTCTTTAATTGTTTTTTTTTTCCACAGTCTTCATAAGTTTTCTGTACTACAGTCCAATTAGTATGACTACATTACTAAAATAAGCCAATATGCTCTGTAGTGCAAAATAAATATTGTAAAACCCTTTTCCAAGTAGGTCTGCAAAAATATTCACCAGTATCTATTCAATCTGATAATAAGGGGGGAAATAACATTTTAATCTACTTCCTTTGTGGCCTTTTAATCAGCTATGCACAGGTAAATGTTATGATTCTATGATCCAAGTATGAGCTATTGAAACCACATTAAATAGTTTGAGGTAATGTCACATTGTATACATGTACCTCGGCGTGGTGTGCAGGAACTCTCTCTATTATGTTACCCAGATAGATTTTAGGGAGGTGGTGCTCCTTCTGGAACTATAGGAGTTCATAACTAGTTGCTGAACTGTCATTACAGACGTGTTCACAGTGGAAGTTGTGTAGGACTGGTTATGCTTAGCAACTGGTTTATTAGAGCTCCAACATGGCTAACTTTGTACATGCACTTCAAGAAGGAAGTATTTCAAACCATAAAGAGCAAAAGAGAAAAAGAAGCTAGAAAACACATCAACTAGCAGAGAGATTACATAGCACTGAAAGAACATTTTGACCAGCAGCTCCCTCTAATGGTACACAACAGTAGAATGGTCTGCATTCTACTGAGCACTACTCTTTAGGAAAGTGATAGTAACAGAGTGTTGCCATAGGTCAAAACCAAAAAATGCAGAGCAGGTGATATCTTTGATTGGGGTACTTAAAAGATTACTACTGCTTCAGGCACAGAAGCTGAAAAATCATTACATTAAAGTAGAGTAGCACAGAGTAAAAAAATTGCTATCAATCTGACAAGTATGTGTAAAATTATTCTCATCATAGTAACATAGTAACATAGTAAGTAAGGTCGGAAAAAGACACACATCCATCAAGTTCAACCTTTTAGGTATTTTTGGGGTTTTTATCTGCCTAACAGCGAGTTGATCCAGAGAAAGGCAAAAAAAAAACCCCATCTGAAGCCTCTCCAATTAGCCTCAGATGGGGAAAAATTCTCCATCTGAGGCTAAAAATTCCTTCCTGACTCCAAAATGGCAATCGGACTAGTCCCTGGATCCCCTACTATGAGCTATCTCCCATAACCCTGTATTCCCTCACTTGCTAAAAAGCCATCCAACCCCTTCTTAAAGCTATCTAATGTATCAGCCTGTACCACTGATTCAGGGAGAGAATGCCACATGTTCACAGCTCTCACTGTAAAAAACCCCTTCCGAAAATTTAGGCGGAACCTCTTTTCTTCTAATCGGAATGGGTGACCTCGTGTCATCCAGATATTGATCAACCTGCCTCAGCCAGGATCTTCTGTAGAGGATAATGTAGAGTTGTGAGGTGATGGAAGTCCTGAGTGAAGTGAAAGAAAGTCTTTTGAAATATGTCAACTGGATGCAGATCTCATAGCCCCCTAGCATGAGCAGGGTTTTATTAGATATAGTGATAGGGTATTGAATTTTTGCATTCATTTATATTACCAATCCTTTCACTCCTGTTGTCTGATAAATTTGACCATTAGTATAATGAGGTCATCAATACTGTAGTCACTGCTACAGAAGGGTGCAACTACAATATATATATTAAATCTGTGGGGGGACATCCCTGGTGTATTGTTTGTCCACTTTCACCACATATAGCCCTGTAATTAGGCATTTCAAACACAGGAAAAGGTAGACCACATTTGATGACTTACAGGAGAATGATTTCTTTGCTATGTGTTCATATTGGCAATATAGTATAAGTACCTAGCCTCTAGTGTAAATGTGACTGCAGGTCATACACCTTGCTTGCAGGCAGGCTGATATGCCATTTTCTGCTGTGTCATACAGTATGTGGAGCTTCATTTTTAAGGTTTGGCAGTTTTCTATATGCCAGCAGGGCTGGTTCTGGGAATATATTTCACAGCCCATGATCAAACTGCATCATGGGTTGGTGTTTTGTGTAATACATTTGTGTTCTGTAGAGCAAATTACATATCCCTTTTGTTGTAAATATATCTCCTGGCTAAATTCAAACTCATTATGTATCAGGGTGAAGTTTATAATTTGTGTGATTGGTTCTGAAAGTAAATACAATTCGGCATGCTGGATTTTGTCAGTATGGAGGACATTACTGTTTATTAGTTATTAGTTACTAGTTTATTTAGTGTGTTGCAGTTTATGTCCCATGTCTTCCTTAGCAGTATGCTGAGTTTTTGGATGTCCCATTGTACATATGTTTTGGTTTGTGGCTAGGGCTGGGCGACCATCACTAGTTTTTGAGGATTTTGATGAAATAGCCACTCAGAACTCCTAATGCATAGTTGGCTTGCAAATCTGCTGTTGTAGGTGTGTGCAGTTATATTTTTTAATGCAAAAAAAAAATCCAATGTCACACAGGTCTGCTGAAACACTTAAAATGTTTATTGCAGAGTGCAGTGCAACTCTGCAACAAACACTTGAAGTGTTTCAGCAGACCTGTGTGACATTGGATTTTTTTTTGCATTGGATTACTGTTGGGAGGTGACGAGCCTCCACCTGTGTGCACCAGGCATCTTTGTACCACCTATAGGTAGGATGTGTGAGGTGCTACAGCAGTTATATTTTTAAACATGATGTGCCAGCTTCTTCAAGGGAGTTAAGTTCAATATGACTTTGTGGTATTATAGGGCCCTATAGGGATACAGGCCCTATAGAGTTAATCTTTTCACCATTTCATTGGGTTATTGGGTAGAATCTCTGTTACAAAATAACCTTTACAGTGATAGGCTGAGAGATTTGATGACACTGCTCTGACTCACTCCTATATAGTGTATGCAGGGAGTGGCCTCTTCCTCTTTTGCCTCTGGATGTGATTCCAGCTGGATATGCTCGGGGGGGGCTGAGTGCAATAGGCCCAGAAGAAGTCATGTGTCCAAGTCGGGGACCAAGAAACCCCGTGAATGAGGAACAGATATACTAGGGCAGACTTGTCATAGTCTCTCTAGGAGAGAAAGGCAGATAGGCTAGAGAGAAAGAGCAGCTGAGCTCCAACAAGGATTTGCAGAAAGGGAGTAGCTTCCCAGAGGCTCTGTGTGTTGCCTCCAGTCAGGGACCTCAGTGAAGAGGGACTGTAGGGTAGAAGCTGCTTTCCTGACAACTTCCAGGAGGGAAAGGTTGTACTGCCTGTGTACTCTCTGTGTGAGCCTGCCTTTGTTCTGTGTGAACTCTCAATAAGCTGTTTTCCACAAGCTCCTGTGTGAGTACTGAAACCTGTGGTCACTTGCCTCGTGCATAGTAAATAAACTGTTCCTGATTGTTAAGAACCTCCTGGCGCCCAAGTTGTTTTTGTGTGCACAGTAGCCTGGGGGGGATGTAGTTGCACTACACCATAGAGGGAACACTTCCACTTAGCGAAGGCCCTGCCCTGGGTGTAAGTCGCATGTAACCGGTGTTACAGTATCTTCATTATCCATCGTAACAGAGTGCTGTTCAGTGTTAGCCAAGAATGGAAAGCAGAAAATATAGTGTAGGTGACCTTTTATTTGATAACTTACTAGTGGTACGCAGACTCCATTCTGCAGTCAGTGTGTAGAAACAGTGTACTGTACTTTGAGTAGAAGGAAATATTCCAGATATATGTCATAAAATTATATTGATATGGATGATTATTTATGTACCCTTAAACATATTTCTGAGCATTCCTGTTATTATTTCATAAGCTCAGTACCATGAATTAATAAAGCAATCAGTTTTGTCCAATAAGAATTAATGTAGTTGCCACATAGAAAGAACAACAAGAATAATGTAGGGGCGCTGAAAGGGTTTGTTTTTTTTAAAAGCTGCAAAGTGACCATAAAACAGAGGCTTGAAAAATTATTCCCTTGGTAGAAAGCCCCTTTGATAAATTGGCAAAGGGAAGGTAAACATTAAAACGTGGTCAGTAAACCATTCCTCTTGATAACTCTGTATCCTTGTCCATGTAGTTTTTGTTATTCATTAGTTATTCACCACTTCAGGGCTTTTTGTTACCTTTATAACCTTGTAAGAATATTTGCCATCACTTCTTACCATTACTTGTCATTATGCATGCATGGAATTATGTTAATGTTTACTGACGCAATATTTAAAGATAAATAGCTATTCAGATTTTATCCTATATAGAGAATATATGGGGATATTAAAAATGCTTTATTTTTCTTTCTGACATTTTCAGCTGCTAAAATGCATTTATTAACATTTACAATTAATTTATTCCCAGAATTGATTTATTTCCAGGATTTATGAAAGTAAATATTTATCACATGCCAATTGGGGTTTACTTGAAGAATGCAGCTTTACCTTTGAAGAAAAACACTACTATATCCATACCCTCTGCAATATCCAAAGCTTATAATGCCAGTAAGAGTTATATCATACTTTTTATATGAACATATGCCATTTATTATTTTGTTTCATTATTGTCTTGCTGTGTACATTTTTAAATTGTTTAGTAAATATATCATTCAAATACAGCAATACTGAATGGCAGAGAAAATAGATGCTCATAAATATTTTATTGGAATCGTCACATGTATATCTTGATGTAGAAGTCATAATTACATTACCATAATCATCGCAATCATTGCAGTTTTTCAAAATAATAATGGCATCATCACAATCTACAGTACATTGTGCTCAATTACAACCACCCCAAGCAGCACTCCAACCTGAAAGGTCAGATAAGGGAGCAGTCTCCCATTATTCCCCGTTAATGAGGCATTTTAGTACAATTTCCTTTGTTTTTATTTGAGCAGTTAAGAATATTGAAAACCACAAATAGTTCACAACATTGCACCAGCCCCCCAAAAATACATACATAATATTGTGGTTACACCTTTCTATAGATCCTATACTGTATGTGCTATCATATAAAGTGGTACTAGAAAGTGTGAATACTTGTCCTTGCATTCTCAGGATGAGACCTGTCTAATGGAGATAAATCATTTACCTATTTAGAATACCAATGGTTACCTACTTAGAATGACATAAACAGGAAGTTAAATAAAGCTCCCAGGGCAGAATATACTTACAAAATGATTTAGCATTTAATGTCCTAATGATGTACAGTACATTATACTGCTCATACTCATTTTACTTATGCACCCTCTTACCCTACTGATTATTGGTATACAATTATGTTAACTTACTTGATTCATGCAATTTTGACATGAGAAAATATCTATTGTAATATTTATATAAATGTACACTGAGTATGTTGGTATTTTGTTTAGTACCACCACCAGCATAATAAAAAATCATTTAATTCATTTAATTCCACCCTAAATCTATTAGGGTGTATGTATGTAAAGGCACTTAAACAAAATAGTTCATCAAATACCCATAGTAGGAACGAAATGCATAGAGATTTAGCACTCTGTACTTGGTATTCTTTTTGGTTTAGATTTTTTGTGCACTTGGACCCAAGAATACTCTGTTATTGAACTCTCCATGCAGTATTTAATTAAGTACTATATACATCCTTTCTTCAAATTCCTTTGTATCAGTCTCAGTCTTTCGATCAATGAGTAGTTTATTTTCTCTTGTTTTTCATTGAATATTGAATTCTCACTGCTCAGCAGGTTACCAATAAACGTCTCTGTAAAAGCACAGTGAGTGTTCCATTAATTGCCAGAGTTAACTATTCCTCATAGGCCTTATCGCCTGCTCTACCTGAACCTTCTGTGCTGCATTATTTATATTAAGCAGATATCAAATATCTGTAGTAGATCCAGGTTGTTGAGCCTATATATAGATTCCACAATTGTTGTGATGTAGTAAAGCATTTCATCTGCTTCAGTATGAGTTTTTGCTGTGAGTGCTTTCATTCTGTGATGTCCAAAGAAGCACTCACGGCAACAAGGCTCTATCATCCTTCAATATTTCTTTTAGTCCATAATATATCTACGTGTTTCGATTTACAGTGGACCGTCATCTGGATAGTGAAAGGAAAGGCATAAACATTCAGATACCCACAGTGGCCAATCAGTATCCACAATCAATTAGTGTGTCACAAATTTAAAATGCACATACAAAAAACATGAATTCCTTAAAGTGCCATATACCCCTATTTAAGAATGTTAAAAATCATACCTACTCTAGACTCATTTTATTTATACTCCCCCACTTACTGCTGCTATATGGGGCATTGCTTCCATTATTTAGTATAAAACTCATAGTAAAAAATTATTTAAAGTCAAGGCCAATATTAAAGTTCATAATAACATATTTTAACCCTATTAAAAACCATTGTCTATTGTGAAATGTGTTAATAATATTTAAATAACGTGTTAAAACATCTAGAGTAATCACTGATAAAAAAATGCACCAGAGTACCAAAACATGTTGAAAAAAGTTGCAAATGCCATCATGGAAATTATAGTTCAACTACATCAATTCATGCTTAGCAAAATAAACATACATTTCATTAAGCTCACTAAGAGCACTTGCATTGAAAGTCTGCATCACAGAAATCACAAACAAGCAGCATCAATTCATAAAAAGCATGGTAGAGAATACATTTCATTAAAGAGATACACCAGAAAGTATACCTTTTTATATCTATCTTAATATTGACCTTCCATGCTACTTATAATTTTGCCATAAAGTATTTGCCCGATGCTTAGACGTTGCCTGATGCCTCATGTTCCTGTATGAAGGGGCTGCTATATTTTTGCAGCAGGAGTCCATTGGCATTAGAAATTTTAACTGACAGGCTGAGATGGGACAGTCAGGTTGGCAAAACAGTCAGGTTTAGGAACTTCAACTAACAATTACTTACAAAAACACACCTCTCAGCAAGAAACGATCAACATAACCTAAAGATAACTTTAAATGTACATTCATATTTTATAAAGTAGTTTTTTAGTGTCAGTATCACTTTAAGCCCTCTAGGGGAAATTGTATCAAGTGTCCATATCCATTTAACTACACGTTGCAAGAATTTTGGCTCTATCACCACCCCTAGCCTGAGGTGGGATATGATCAATCAGGATTGCACATAAGGCTGGCAAAGGATGCCTATACATCAAAAAATGTCTGACCAAAGGAATATTGGATTTTCTTGAGGATGAAGCCATTTGTATTGCAGACCTATGATTGTTCATACGCATGCGAAAGGAAGTCACACATTTCCCCATGTAGTAAAGACCACATGAACAAATTATGCACTAGACTACATGGTCCGATGTACACGTTAGCCTATGACATATCAATCAACAGGCACACATACACGTCTTGCATCCACTACATCTGTTACAACCCAATTTGTTAATCTTTAACCAGGTACCAGCACTCTCTGTCGGCACATCGGTCACCATAAACAGATCTCTAAGTGTCCAGCCCCGACAATAGGCACTTATAGGTGGAGGTATTTCAGTAAATGGTAAACCCAAATCCATTTATAGAATAGGTCAATGTTTTTTAATTAAAGTATTTACTTGATGACTCACCGGTGTAAAGTCTGAAATGAACACCATATGTCCAGATCTTTTTTTTTAGGGGAAGGCTTCACCTTGACCGCTCTCTCAAACGTTCTATTCAGGAAGTCCAGCAGATAGCCTCTCTCTTTAAAGCAATCCCTCATTTATATAGCTTGCTGTTTTGCTTTCACCAAATCAGTTTTAATTCTGAACACTCTCAGAAATTGTGTGTAAGATATTGATTTTGAAAAATAAGGGGGGTGTGAATGTAGTACCGAGTTCAGATCAGTACTTTTTTGAAACAATGTTGTGCCCAATACCTCATTCGTGTGAAAAATCCTCACATTTAAAACATCAACACTATCTTTATGATAAGTAAAGATGACTGGAGTGGATAAGGCATTAAGGCTGACTACGGACAATTTTATTCCAAAATGGTCCACACCCAAAATAATAAAAATATCATCTATATACCTGTGGTACAGAAACTCCTTAAATTCTGAATAAATATAGCAGTGTTCAAAAAAATCCATAAATAAATTAGTGCAAGAGGGGGCCACAATGGAACCCAATACCGTGCCAGTCTTCTGTAGATAATATGAGTTCTCAAACCGGAAACAGTTACACGTTAAAACTACCTTAAGCAGTGAACACAAAAACGCAACAGGTGGATTACCTTTGTGTTCTGCAATAAAAGCCTTCCTACTAGCCACAAGTCCATCCCCCAAAGGGATTATTATAATGTACCAATCTGTCCAATAAAACTTTCCACTTCACTTTCCAATAGTGAAGAAGTATCGGCAATAGTGATGGGCGAATTTATTCGGCAGGCGCAAAATTTGCGTGATTCGCCGCCGGTGAATAAATTTGTGAAACGGCCGCAAAAATTTGCTGACGAAAGTTCACCAGCGTCAAAAAAAAAATGTCACTGGCGCCCGGAAAAACAGACGCAGGCGTTTAAAACGGGCGTCGGCAGCAAAAAACAGGCGTCGGCGTAAAAAAAATGGACACTGGTGTCAAAAACGCCGGCGCAGTTTCACGAATTTTTCACCATTTCGTGAATTTCGCGTGAAATTGGCGAATTTTTCAGCGAAGTGAAACGGCGCAAATTCGCCCATCACTAGTCGGGAATGTAGGAAGACATACATGCACGAAGGCGTTGTAAAAACTATCTAGGTAAATTGCCACATTTAAGTGCATAACCTTGCACAAACTCATAGTACTATAAAGTCCAGTATCTTATCCTTTATTAACCCTTTGAAAAGCTTTCCTACTACTGACGTCATACTAACTGGCCTATAGTTTTTAGGCTGAGAACAGGATCCTTTTTTGAATAGCGGCACCACATTAGCAATTCGCCAGTCTCTTGGCACTATGCCAGACCTCAAAGAATCCTGAAAAAATAAGTAAAGAGGTTCAGCAATCTCAGAGATAAGCTTGCTAAGTACCCTGGGATGAATACCTTCTGGCCTGGACTTTTGTTTATCTTAACTTGTTCTAGTCTGTTTTGAATTTCTTCATGTGTGAACTATGCATCATTAATTGTATTACTAGAATTGGGACTATATGTGTGTGAAAATACACCAGGTGAAGTAAACTTTGGTGAAGTTAGATGAAGAGAAAATTCACACTTTAGTAGAGGAATGCCCATACTTTACTAATGAGGGGTCTCTTGTTAGTGATGTTGTCCCATTATGATCTACATCCATAAAAACTTTGTTAGCATCCTGTTCCAATGAAAACATTACTCAAATATTGTATTGATTTATGAGCAAATTTATATTGCTTGGATTTACTAACAACTATTTATTATGTAAGTTTAATAAATAAACGGTAATAAATATCTTAATGATAATAATTAAACAGGAGGGTAATTAAGTCAAGCTGTTTGTTGACAGTGTCTTGAGCTCTACTGATCACCAGCTAAAGGTCTACTGGTAGATCCCGATTTGGGCACCCCTGCTTTAGTGAATGTGCCCCTTAAGGTCTGGTCATTCAGATTACAGAGAGATGCCTTATAAGGAAACCCCCAGGTCCCAAGCATTCATTGGAATCTTGTTGCTCTGTGACCTTCATTAATTAGTATAGGAGCATATTTGAACCAGTACTATAAGTCATTGACATTTTCAGTGTAATTACTCTAGCTGCACAATACTGATTAGAGCTTATCTCTCAATGGTTTCTGCACTGTTGCAAGATGATACAGTATAATAAATTAAGGTCTCACTGGTACTAGCTATTGTTTTTACAGAACAGAAATGTTTTGAGAATGAAAGCGTTCCACAATTCCACAACATATCTGTTTGGGAAGCAAATTATCTCCATTTATGAATAGTGTGGATAATAATTGGAGTTTTTAGGTGAGCCTAAATAAAAATCAAATGTAAACAGAAAACACCACTGAAAAAACGTTGTGGAAATCAATAGATGCCAGGAATCAATTTTACAGAGACTTCAATGTGTATTCAATTGTTATTCTTAATCTGATTTCCCAGGAAGTAAATGGGTAACTGAAAATTATTGGTGATGTGTGTATAAACAGGCTGTTTATTGTGTTGGGTTAAAATCTGATACTGGTGACTGTATGGACTTTCCACTCTTGTTCTGTTAATGTTCCACTTAAAAAAAACAACTGGAAGGACCATTGGCTCCTCTTGAAGCTGAAGAACTGATGTCCGTGTTGTACAAATTAATGGCTATAATGGCCATCAGGGAAAAAAGCTGACTGCAGGAAAGAAATGGTGCATGCCCCAATGGCAAATGTTCACTAGTGAGTAAAGGCAGAAATGCTAAATCTTGTGAAAGGGTGAAAGTACTGAAAAAAGTTAATGTTAATTAAAAAATGTTTGTTTAATTGCTGTTCTCCCAATTTTTAATATGTCTCTGAAGGTTTTCATTCATCTAGGTAATGGTATATCTATAGTAATATGTCAAATCAACTGGACTTCATATTTCTTTTTTCCTTGAAGATGTTTTGCTAGTCAATCATCCGACTGGCTTTCTCAATTCAGGGTTATATACCCTGGATTCTTACCACAATTAGCATAATCTGTTTAGTAAAGCCAGCATGGGGTCAGAGACCTCATGGAGGCAGATCATCACCAGCACTGAGACTCTGGCAAAAGCACTGAAACACTTCAGAGGGGGCCCTTAAAACGTGTGGGTAAACAAGACTGGGCCTTTGTTAATTTGGGAGGAGAAAGAACAACACCAAAACTACTGGTGAAGGTAGAAAGCAGGGCAGACAAAATAACTTGGTCCTCTCATATATTTCTGGGGTGTTCAAAAAACTTAGAAGCAGGGGCGATCCTGGCCCCTCTGCTGCCCAAGGCAGCAGCCGTTGCTGACGCCCCCCTCCCCCGTGCGCTTACCTTTTTGTGCCTGAGGGGGTCCACCAGGGCAGCAGAGAGGGCCAGTGCACTAGCGCAGAGAGCCTAACTGCGCTCTCTGCACTAGAAGAGCCGAATTTCTGGTTTGAAAAATGGAAATTCGGCTCTTAAAGTACCAGGAGCGGCATTTTTGGCTCCCCTGGTACCTAGTGGGGCGCTGCCGCCTAAGGTGACAGTATCAAGTTGACTCATCAAGCAGAAGAAGGATAACATCATGTATGCAGGGCAGTGAGGAATGCTTGGACCTGAATGTGGAAGAAACCTAGCAACCATTATAAAAACAAATTGTGCAGCAAAGGAGAGCCAACGCCTCTGGTCAGGACTCTGTGTACCTACATTTGAAAGCAAAAAGATACACGTTTGAAATTCACATCCTGGACAGGGAGGAGGATTGGTTCAAAAGAGGGGTCAAAGAAGTCATTTATATGGAAAAACCAACAGAGGCATGATGGTGCAACACTTATGGGCAGATTTATCAAAGGTCGAAGTGAAAATTCGGATTTAAAAAATTTAAATTTTGAGCTAATTTTTGTGTACTTCGACTAGGGAAATTCTATTAGAATTTGAAGAAAATTCAAAAATTTGAATCTCGAAATTTATCATGTACTGTCTCTTTAAAAATTTGAATGTGACCATTCACCATCTAAAACCTGCTGAATTGCTGTTTTAGCCTATGGGGGACCTCATAGAACCCACTTGGAATCACAGAACTGAATTCAAATGTAAAAATTCAAATTGTTGCATTTATTTTAGTGTAATTTGACTAGGGAATAGTTAAAATTCGATTTGAGTTTTTTAAAAAATTCGAATTTTCGAAATGTATCATTTACTGGCTCTTTAAGAATTTGAATTTGACACTGAAACTGACAAATTGCTGTTGTAGCCTATGGGGGATGTCCTGGAATCAATTTGGAGTTGTTTAGATACATTCTGGAAAATAAAAAATTTTTTGGTGAAAAAACTTTTTTCGGTGAAAACTTTTTTTAAAAAATTTTTGATTGGTAGGTTTTTTTTCCAACTTTGAGTTCATGGGAGTTCATGAGAGTTTTTACAAACTCCCATGAATTTGAAATTCTACCCTTGATAAATCCGCCCCTTATTGTCTGACACATACAATGCTGTTTTAACACCTCTACCAAGACTGTTTAATAACACCTCATAGCTACAATCATGCTAATACCATGAACACCTTTCCCCCACAAAGTCTCTGACCCCATGCTGGTTTTACTAAACAGATTAGTTTAATTGGAGTAAGATTCCAAGGTACATATGTAGATATCAAAACAGAGTACTTCAGCAAATGGCCCGAATTTGATGCCATGGTGCTTCTATCATCTTAGACCAAGGTGCTTTATTGCTGACTAATACATATGCTTCAGGCCTTATACTCCCTTTATCAAGTGTCTCAAACATGTTGTGTATTTGGTAGTCAGCAATAAAGCACCTTGCAGGAGGAATTCTGCTTTTGGATTGTTCTCCTCGTTATACTAAATTGATTGTGGATATCAAATAGATGCTGGGTAGTCCTTATTGTTCAAATATGTATTTTCGCGTTTTCGGCTGCAGTTCCCGTGTATGATTGCAATAGATTCCAACTAAACAAAAGTAGTACCCAGAGAGAGCATGATATATAATTATATATATGAGAGGCAGATAAGTTAAGATAAGATAATTCTTGGATGCTTGTGCAGAGAATTGTCCACCATAAAATATTTTCCTTTTTCCTTTTGGACTATATTTTATGTTTATTTGCTCTAACCACATTGACAGGTTCCTGTATTATATGAATAGCAGGTGGTACTAGAGAGTCAAATCATAGGGCAAAGAGGCAAATTGTTTTTTACATACAGCAGTTGTCTAAGGTTGTATCCTCAGTAATTAGCAGCATTCCACTTGCCTATCACATTCAAATTGAATTTTTTTCATTGTTGAATTGAAATGCTGTTGTCAGTATAATGTATAACAAATAATGTGATATTTGCAAATGGTTTGCCCTCTTGTTCATTTACCTCCACATATTTTCTTCATAATAGGTATGCTAACTACTAAAGCGTAACATCATATATGCTAATGTAATTACAGTCTCTTACATATGCTAATTCTGCTTTTCACTGATCAATTCAGTGGGTTGCACGGGTCTCTCTCTGTGGATAAATACTTACTGTGGATGAGATGCTTCATTGTAATGCAGACAATGAGCTGAAATTGTTGTATTTTATTTTTTGCATTTGCTTTCTTCAGTGATTGATGCCTTGATTCATCACGTTTATACTAAAATAATCCTCTTTTCAGAATTAGAAAAAACATTTAGAATAAGGTAGTAAAGTTGCCATTTTTTTATTTGAACTAGGAGAAACTTTTGTAACATTAAATGCTTCCAATGTGTTAATACTAAATTGTAAGGGAAGCATGGTTGCACAACAGTTAGCATGCCTATCTGGTAGTGTTGGGATTCTGGGTTCACTTTGGGGCATATTTATCAAGGGTTGAATTTTGAAATGAAAAAATTTCAAAAAGACCAACCGAAATTAAGTTGAAGTTTTTTTTGGTTGAATAAATCCGTTTTCAATCGAATAGGTCCGTATTCACCTGAATTCAAATCGTACGAATCGAAAGAATAGCGCATTCAATCGAACTAAAAAAAAAACTTAGATTTTTCAAAGTCCACCAATTGACTTCAAATAGGTTCTAGGAGGTCTCTCATAGGCTAAAACAGCAATTCTGCAGGTTTTATATGGCAATTGGTCGAAGTCAAATTTTTAAAGACAGTACATGATAAATTTTGATATTCTAATTTTTGACTTTTTTTCAAATTCAAATCGACTTTGGACTATTCCCTAATTGAAGTACAAAAAATTTGAATATTTAAAAAATTTGAAATTCAAATTTTTTTCATTCTAAAATTCACTTCGACCTTTGATAAATCTGCCCCTTTTAATCATGATGATATGTGTATGGAGGTGATATGTTCCATGGCTTTCCTCTTGGTACTTCATAATGTCTTTCACAGGTATACATTCATGTTGCCTGTAAATAAAGACTTTCAGCAACAACAACAACAAAATATTGGTAACAAAATTGATTCCCAGTGGATGGATGTCTCTCAGACTCATATTGAAGCAGGAGCACTTATAATTCCTATTCTACATATTTATCTTCTGGTTGGAATCCTAAACTGAATTAGGTTAACACCCACTGTTTTAGAAGAAGATCAGATATTCAATACATTTTATATGTACTTATTATTATGATAAAAGATGTTGGTCCACAGTCTTCCCTGTAGGGATTTTATGCCCCCAATAAAAATACAATATGTGGATATAATTATTAATTAAAATGGCACTGTATGGGATTTCTCTTCTTCCTTCACCCAATGACACTTGCATGTGGAGGTGGTAATAATACCAAAACTTTTACAGAGGTCTAAAAATTCAGCAATAGAAAAGCTTCCTAAAAAGCTGCAAATAATTGTGTTATACTATGGGGGTTAATTATAAATTTTCATATTTTTGCTTTTTGATTTTTTTTGCTATAAAAATCATGAATTTGAGTAATGGTTAAAAAATTATATATTCGAGTTATTAATAAATAGTGATGGGCGAATTTATTCGCCGGCGTGAATTTCGCAGCGAATAAATTCGCAATACGGACGTGAAAATTCGCTGAAGAAAATTCGCCGGCGTCAAAAAAGATTGTCGCTGGCGTAAAAAAAAAAGGACGCCGGCGTCAAAAATGAGACGCTGGTGCCGTTTCGCAAATTTTTCGCCATTTCGCAAATTTCTCGGGAAATTAGTGAATTTTTAGGCAAAGCGAAACGCTGCAAATTCGCCCATCACTATTAATAAATAAGCAAACAGTAGACTCTATTTATGAGTTTATTTGTAGAAAAAAGACTAAAATTACACAAATTCAAATTTTTAGCCAATCAACTAATAGCACCTATGCCACATAGTTTTATGCTAGTGGAAGGCACTTTCCTGCCAAATTGAAAAACAAGCTTGAATACATACTGTAGCACATAACACTGATTTCTGTCTGAAGTCTCTGAGGTTTAGGGGCATGTTTACTAAGATTGGAGATAAATATCTGGAGAGATTTCTGGAGATGTTGCCCATAGCAACCAATCAGATCTTTGCTTTTGTTTTCTAACTTGGCTGTGGCTGTTTAAATCTAATTGCTGATTGGTTGCCATGGGCAACATCTCCAGAAATCTCTCCAGATATTTATCTCCAATGTTAGTAAACATGCCCCTTAGTGAGCAAATTTAGAATTTCAGAAATTTAAAAGAAAGCCTTAAGGACTGAATAATAATAAGATTTAAGTCAAGGTATAGTTAAGTTACATCGGTCGGGTCTTTACCTGCAGACAGAACAGAGCAGATACAAGTTAAGATACAGAAATCACAACAAGCAGGAATGTACCCATGAAATGACACTGAGGGGCACATTTATCAAGGGTGGAATTTCGAAAAAATTTTGAAATTCGAATTTAAAAAGACCAACCAAAATTAAGTCAAAGCTTTTTTTGGTTGAATAGGTCCATATTTGGCCGAAATTTGAATCACATGAATCGATGGAATAGCGCATTCGATCTAATTTGATTCAAAGTTTTTCCCCAAAAAACTCCTCTTTCTGCGCAGCCTTAATGGTGCTTGCCATGTCCCGCAGATCCGACTTGGTTGGTAATAGAGATAGCAGTTCGTGTATATCAGGCTGTGTGGATGGTACTGGGGACAGACTGGGTGAGCGTGCAGGGCTAGGAGTCCGAGCCAGAGCATCCGCGTATGTTCGTCACCCTCCGCTATCTCAAAAAACGTAGATACCGACGGCGTTCTAGGCTGTGATAAAGTAGGTTGCTTTGGTGTGTGATGTTTCTTCTTATTATCCTTCCCCATTCCGATCGTTCTCAGGGTCGCTTGCTAGCGAAAGTTTTGGATATTATAGCTTACGAACGGGAGCTACTCGGGAACAAGTCTTATCATTCAGACCACGCCCCCCCCATTACCGACTTTTATTACATTCCCCCATATATCTGTAAAGAACTTTAGTCATAGAGGTAGTTTAACATTCCCCTGGGCAGAAGTACAAGAGTACAAGAGTGCACCTTTTATGGTGACTATGTACTGTACCTCACCCTGTCTGGCCCTCTTAAAGTGACCAATCCCAAATGCAGATTCTGTTAGATTCAAGGAGATAGTGCCAGATCTATGTGCTCCTCCTTTGACTACCTTCATATTACTTTATATTATAGAGATAATGAGTTGCTCCCTTCTGAGAATGTTTTCTGTTATTGTAGTGACTTTTTAGTGTATAATTTTAAAAATGACCCTATGTCTATGTACAGTATGAATACCTTAAATCAGAATGCTACACGAGTGTGGCTTAACTTTAAATAGTTTGTTTACAGTGTGCAGGGAAGGGTGCAAAGGGCTACTGAGTGCTTAGCACCTGATCAGTTGTGTTTCATTCATGGGAAAGTGGATGTATCTGATCACACCCCCTAACTAACAAGTCAGGGAGTGCTAGCCGGCACATGATGCAAAAATGAGGCTAAATTCTGCCCAATAACAACTGTTAAGAACAGAGCTCAGTTAAGCATGTAGTGCATTTTGCTGCACTCAAATCCCCTGCCACAAGTGCTCTGTAAATTAATGCTATTTTAAACCCCTTAGTGCTCCTACACTAGCAGCAGGGGGTTTGATAAATTATAATTGTTATCTTAATTGTGTAGCTTCTTAATAGTGTTTTTGCTCATTTTGCTTTTTTATTGCACTGTGGCTTGTCCTTGAGTGTCTGCTAAACAATATCTTCCTCGTATCCAATTGCTGACTAAACCCGATTGCTGTCACTACCAGTACATCTGTAACATACATCCATTCATCACACTTGAGAAATTCAAATTCCTTCTTTTATAAAATGATATGAATTCCCAACACATTGCACTGTCATTCATGAAAGCTATAGCCATGATCATATAACGGGAAAACTGATCACACTCAGCTACTGCACTTTAATCAACTCAGTGTTTTACCATAATAATTGAATTTCTGTCTTTTGTTTAACAAATTAACTTTTCTAAATGCATGCAGTGCCGTAGTTCCATTAATAAAACAACTTATATGGTAAAAAAAATGATACACTACCTTCTCCATGATTATTTATTTTATTGCTCCATCCCCTAAATGAACTGCAGTTGTCATGGAACACAACTGACGAATGAAGAGTTTACATCAGTAATCTACTCACTATAATTTCAGACCCATGCCCTCATTTACTAATGTACAAGCAATTTGCTCCAGTACAATAAGCCATTGACACTTTATATATTAATTACTCTAGCTACACAATACTAATTAAAGCTTTTCTATGATTGGTTTCTGCACTGTTGTAAATTTGCAGATGTTTTAGTAAATAAAGGCCCAAATTGTATTTTCTATTGTGTTTTCAGAATACAACTGATTTGAGAATGAAAGGGTTCAACAACATATTTATTTGGGAAACATATTATATTTTTGATAAGGGACAAGATAACCCCTTTAAGAAAGGTGTGGGTAATGAGTTTTTAGGTAAGCCTTATAATACATCAACATCAAAGGGTATTGTAAAATAATTGTAAACTGAAAAAAAACTCGAAGAGCTTTGTAGAAATCAATAGATGTCAGCAATCAATTTTAATGAGACTTCAATGTGTATGCAATTCTCAATTTGATCTCCAAGAAAGTAAATGGAAAACCAAAGATTATTAATACTGTATATTGGAACTTCTTTTTGGAACAGGGTACTTATTGTGTTGGGTTAAAATATGATACTGGTGGTGACTGCATAGGCTTTCCACTGGTAATTTTCCACTGGAGGACCAAAGGCTCCTCCAAACGCTGATGAGTTTGTTACATTCCAAAGCACTGATTATTATGACATTGTTGTCTTAATGAATGGCTATAATGGAAGTTTGTAATGGAAAGACAGAAGTGTAGGAGGGACATAGTGGATGTCTCAATGACAAATGCTCATGCGCGAGTAAAGGCAGAATTGTTGACTGAAAAAGTCTCCCAGATTAGATCAAGAGAACCTGGATCTGCAATTGTTCCCTCAGCTAATGGTGGTGGGACTTAAATGGTAATCCAAATACTTTCCATATTCAGATATTTTTATTTTGATATACAAGAAGGGACAAATTTTCTTGTTTTTTTTTTTTTTGCCACAATGCAGTATTTGATTTAATAGGATTGTGGAAAAACTCAATAAAATTGAGCCAAAAAAATGTTATATCTTCAATTTTTGGGGGCTTTTTTACGAATCACTCGAATTTTTCCGTTTTTGTCCAAAAACCCTGAAAAGTTTGGTTTTTTTGGCTAAACCCAGCACTGACCATGAAAATTTCAAATTGAGATAGGTGCCTCTCCCATTGACTTATACAGGTCTTATCTTGACAGGTCTGAGATGGCTGATCTTTGGATTCTGTCTAGGCTTGACCCATTTTGCTTTTTGCTGTTGACAGGTCATTTTTTTGCACAACGCCATACAAGTCTATGGGCATCATTTTTGTAGCGAAACAAGGCGAAAAACATCGTCCATCCCTACTTCTGTCTTTTTACAGCATCGGGGTATAATAAATCTCCAAAAAAAAAAATTCACGGAAAAAAAGTTTTCTAGTGAACATTTTTCAAGATTTCCCAAGTCAACCTTTCATAAATAACCCCTTTGTGTATAGCTCTGTAAACTTTGTTAAATAATAATTATTGTTGTTAATCATTGTTATTATAACTTATATAGTACATTATATCCGTAGCTGTATATCTTTTACAGAAAGGAACAGGGTGTAACAGCCTTTTTATTATTAGTTCTATAAAATGACTTTTTGATACCAAAATCATTATGGCAAAAGAAAGTTCTTTGAGGGAGTTATTTATTAAAGGTCAAGTTTGTGAGCTTTGTGAGTTTTTTTATACCTTGAATCAACTCACAATTTAAACAAACTTGAATATCTGCTTATTTATGAAAAGCTTGATTGAATGCAATCGGGGAGAAAACTTGACTACCTCTAATTTAATGAGTTTATAGGCAAAAACCTTTAATACATCAAATTTATCATATTTTTTTTAGCACAAACCATCATAAAACACACGAATATCATGAAGGAGAAAAAATCAAATGGTTAAAGGGAACCTGGTTAAAGGGAACTTGAAGTTAAACATGAAGTTTTTCAAAATATAGCTTATCAGGAATTATTGACCTAGATATGAGCAAAATGTGGTGTTTGAAACTGTATTTTCAAATGGGAAATCCTGACACACTTTATTAGCCTCTAAGTACAAATCACTTACATAGTTGCATAAGTAATTTGGGATGATAAAAGAAAACTGTCAATCCAACTAAAACCATTGGTATATCTCCTTGCATGAATGACCCACATTTCAAACAAAAAATCAACTCTGTAACTGTAATATATATATATATATATATATATATATATATATATATATATATATATATATATATTTATATATATATTTATATATATATTTGGTAGATTGCCCTTCTACCTACTTTTGTTCTGGGGAAAAACCACAATGGGGTACAGATGAAAAACTTCAATGGAATACAGATAAAAAAAAAAACTATAACCCTCTCAATTAACTAGTTAAACATGAAAGAGACGTGGGCATGGTTGTATGCTTTAAAAAATAATAGGTGCTATAGATGTACTGGTTGTCAGACTTGCAATGGGATGCTATAGGCAAATACCTTCAGTCATCTCCACAATAGTCAGAAATACTAAAGCATTGTTACTAAGGCAATGTTATTACAAGTTTAAACTTGTGGTTTAGACCAAGGGGATGAGGTTATTAAATAAAGAGAACGAATTAACAATCATAATTGTTACAAAAGGGCTGTAGGCAATAGAGGAGAATCAGAACAGCTTACCTAGTTACACAATAAGTAAGGTTGAAAAAAGAAACACGTCCATTAAGTCCAACCTAATAACTTTTTTAACCTGCTAGGGTCTAATTGGGTACATACCAAGAAATTTACAAAAATATGCAAAATTGAAACTGAAGCGAATAATTTACAAAAAGGTACAAAAATTTATACTAATCTACTAATCTACTAATCTAAGACAAAGTTAACATTTGGAAATTCAGCACATTTAATTTTTTTTATTAAGCAAATTAAAACAGGAAATATGTAATAAATCAGGTTTAGGCAAGAAATGAATACTAATTGATGATTTCATATCAATTGAAGACATTCATGCATATTTCAAGTAGTTAGGTAAGTTCTCAATTATAGCATTTTTTTCCTAACATGTAATCATCAACAAAAATTTGAAGCTATGGCAAAGACTATATTGAAAAGAACAGCTACTAACAAGCCTGGGGGGGTTCCACCAATGAGGAGAGTTGAGACACTTGCCTCACAGGCGGCAGCGCCCCCCTGGTTGCCAGGGGTGGCAAAAATGCCACTCCTGTTAACTAAGTGTCCATTTCCATCTTTCAACCTGGAAATTTGGCACCTCTCTGCACTAGCGACTGGACCACACATGACCTCCCTCAGGCACGACGTGGACCGCCCGAGACCCCCTCCAACGCTGAAAGGCGGAGGGAAAATGAAGGCCGCCTCAGGCATCAAAAATACATTTACACAGAGCATGTGCAATGAATCAGCAGTAAAGAAGATGGGGAGCTACTGGGGCATCTTTGGAGGCACAAAACTTTACTGTTAAAGGGCTGTGGTTGCCTTGGGCTGGTACAGAGGCCCAAAACATAATGTACAACATTTCTAGTCTACTTCTTTAGTTACTTACATTAGGAAAATACTAGAAGGGACAATGTAGGTATAATAGCCCTTTAACAAGGTAAAGCAGTGTTTTTCAGACCACAGTTGCCACTATTATCTTATAACAAGGTTAGACATATAAAAAAAACATTACTGAGTAGCATAGATACCATTGCTAGAAGCAAAAGCTTGATAAAGGGGTGGGACATGGATGTGGGTGGCAGGATGTGAACCATGATATCAGTGGGCAGGCCAGTGGTGTTTAGGGCCACAAGCTCAGACACAGTTTCAAGCATATCTAAGACAATAAGTACCACAAATATAGTAAAAGGAGACCAATAAAAGACTATGGGCAGACTGCTGATCTGCAAACAGGTAAACATCAGTGAATTCAAAGAGATTTTGTTTATTATTGTGGTTTTGGAGCTTATTTAGATTTTTAAACATCAGCTCTCCAAGTTGAAATCTCAGAAATCTGGCTGCTAGGGCCAACCATGCATTGATTAGAATAAGAGACTGGAATGTAAGTAGAAGAGGGTCTGACAATAAAAATGAGTAATAAGTAGTAGCAATAACAATACATTTGTAGCCTTACATAGCATTGGGGTCAAATGGGGTGAAAGGTTGCTTAGAAATAGCCATTAGGGATGGGCGAATTTGACCCGTTTCGTTTCGCCAAAAATTCGCCGCTGGCGAAATGACGCTGACGCCCATTAAAGTCTATGGGCGTCAAAAAACTTTTGTCGCGCGGCGAAATTTTTTTGACGCGCGTCTTTTTATTTTGACGCAAAACGCCATACAAGTCTATGGGCGTCATTTTTTCGGCGAAACTAGGCGAAAAAATTCGCCCATCCCTAATAGCCATTCTATAACACACTTAATGTTAACTGAAAGGGGAATCACCCCTATTGATTATATAAGTTATACCTACCACCAGTGCTTGAATTGGGTTTGAAAGAGTGGAAGGATGGTGAATGTGCCGCACGCATTGTGGGAATTTTTTTTAGGTCACACCCACAATTATTGGCCACACCCCTTTTATTAAGCCTCGCCCACCAACAGTTTTTTGCTATTTCTATAAATAGATAGAAAGAGACGATAAACAATAGATAGATAATAGACAGCTATAGATAGAAAGAAAGATGATAGAGATGAGAGATGATATATAGATAATAGACAAATAGAATCTATCTATTTATTTATTTGTCTATTATCTATCATCTCTTTCTTTCTATCTATTTATCTGTCTATTATCTATCTATCATCTATCTATTTCTATCTAGTATCTATCTATTTATCTATCTTGTATCTATCTATCTGTGTATCTATCTAGTATTTCTATCTATTTATCTATCTACAGTATCTATCTAGTATCTTTATCTGTCATCTATCTTTCTATCTATAGATAGATATCTAGTACCTATCATCTGTTTATCTATGATGATAAATAGATGAGATACTAGATATCTATCTATCTATATATAGAAAGAGATAGATGATAGATAGAGATATTAGATAAATAGATAGATAGATGATAGCTAGAAAGAGAGATAGATGAAAATATATAAAGGGGCTTGAGGATTTAAAATCATTGTAACTAGACAGATAAGCATTGGCACTATAAGTACAGTATTAGTAAAGTACACTGAGAGGACCAGTTGTGTTTGACAGAGCACCAGACCCCGCTGTAGCACTGGGAGAAGCCGCTCCCAGATGCCCCAACCTCCAAATCTCATCATTTTCCCACTCACAGTTCCCTGTAACCTGACAAGTGCCAGGCTCACCCAGTGCCACTCCCTCAACTACTAAATGGTATCCCCCCCCAAATAAATGACACATTAGCAAAATAAATGGGAAGATCCCTTTCAGTGTGCTAGTTATAGAGGCAGACTTTCATTTTACACCTAAATAAAAGAAAATCTGTATGGTGTGATACTTTCAATAGAAATCGGTTATTTGTGGAAAGTAATTTACTCACAAGGGACAAGTTATTGTGCCTATATGATCAAGGGTAATTCGCTGCACTGCAGTCTCTTCAACACGATCCCTGGCAGTTCCACTATCGATAAATAAAACGGAGCCCTGCAATTGTTATGCCGTTGCAGGCAGCTAAGCAGATTCATGGAAGCAATGGCATGGTGGGATTTGAGTGTAAGGAGGGGGCACCATTGCACTTGAGAGAGAAATTATTTAAGGGAGTCCCTGTTCCACTATCTATAAATAAAACAGAGCCCTGCAATTGTCCCTACTCACCAGACCAAGGATTTGTCGCTTATATTAGGTAATAGTCTTAGCGGTTCTCCGGTTCTGTGGCTCTTAGTCCTCACTGTGCACCTGGCCGATATCAACAGGGCTTGAGGTCCTGCACACACGCACGCACATGGTCCCGGTTGGTCCTGACTCCACCCCAAATAATGGTGTCACTTTCCTGCACCACTCCCCTGTGTATTACAGATTGGGAGTTCGGACAGATGATGGGCCAGAAGTGGGACCCAGGGTGGCCAAAAAATAATAATTTTCACAAAAAAAAAAAATTAACATTGCAAACAGTGGGCAGTGGACAGTAACACACAGAACATTTTAAGATTTTTTTTTTTAGATTTTTTTCTAATTTTTGTTTAGTTAGAATCTAGATTTAGACCAAAAATCAGTACGTGTGCCTTTTGTGATGCTGTAAGCCTACAACAAGGGGTTCAATTGGAGGCAGAATGAGTGAAATGAAGCCAGTAAAGTCTGTGTGGACAGATAGGACAGGGAGTTCACTGCCACTGCCACGGTGCTGCCTGCTAAACTGTGAAGAGAAGCTCTCTCACAGCCATGATAGCTACAGAATGTGCTTGAAAAAGCCACACCTAATATAATAAAATGCGCACGCAGGGTTTACGTTTGCTGCCTGCCTCAGCCTCACTGCCTAAAACATACTTAACGTTCAGGCGCAGGCAATAGCACTTGATAGTATGACAGCACTCGATAGTATTAGCATGTCATGTCGTCACGTGACAACAGGGTCCTCAGCTTGGCTCCAAGCAGTACTGGCACGCTGGGCTGGCAGACATATTGGTGCCTGGTGGAAGCGATGGACAAACACTAGCTACTGCCATTGCGGTGTCGCCGATTGGATGTGATGCGAGCAGTGGGGGAGGAGGTGAGGTGGGCCCACTGCCAATCACTGGACCATGCGGTGCATTTCTGATTATAGTGAGGCCCACACACCGTGACCGCCTGCAATGTGTTCCATCACGCGGTGCACCGCAACAATGATTTTAAACCCTTCTTCAGACTCGCTTCACTAAGTAAAGGGCCTAGAGGCCCACCAAAGTTCCGGTATGCACTATCTTTGCATCCCGCCTGGCGGGATGCAATTTGGTGTAAAAAAAGAAGTGGATGGCATCCCGCCGCATCCTGCCCCAATTCCAGCACTGCCTACCACTGGTCTGTTAGTAGGCATGTCTGCTGGTTAAGGAATGGTCATGGTCTCTGGTTCCACATTAGTGCATTGTATCAATATATCACTTGGACTTCATTGCCATAGAAAACACAGAATGAAATAAAGGGGAACTACTCCCATATTTCATCTTTTATAGTTCTGCAACACAGGGTGTCATGCTAAAATAACTACACTATTGGTTCATGTAATTTAATTTTTTCTATAATCCTTGATTTTGAATGGGTGCTTTTGTATATAGCTGACAAACTGTAGGAGGACTGGCACGACATAGGACAAAAACTATCATTCCCTGCACTATATTTTCTGTTGTATTCACCCAGTGTTGGCCTCGATAAATTTGAGTTTTTTTAAACCTATATACTCGAAAAATTTGAGGTATTCATAAAGACTAGAATTTTTCCCCAATGAGTGAGAACAGTGTTCATTAATCAGTACAGATGTTCATTCTACAATGTACAGATGGATACTTTTACATATTCAAAATTGACTGTATGTTTCTGCTATATTTCTTTATTAAAAAAGGAGAGATTGATCAATGCACATTCCCTGGTCCCCTGTCACATAAGTAATCTATGCAGATAAATGTATTTCCAAAGACAGGGTTTTTTTAGTTACAAAATTATGATCATAAAATTGATAAGCCACCATACCACGTCAAGGTAAAACCCATGTTAGGTGGACCCTAACTATATAACTCTGGTTATAATTCTCAAATTCGAAAGCCTCCCAGCATAAAAGCATTACCTGAATCAGAGGTCTTTCTTTATTAACTAGATGTAAAGATGAAGATGTCTGATGAGGAAATTGACATTTTCATACCATCTGTATGCCAATACACTAATTATCTTTGCTGATTCAGATTGAAAAGCTCAGTGATGCCAAGAAACAAATATAAAAATGTATGAAATTCAACAAAACTATAGCCCATACTGAGGGATGTTCCTCTCATTCATTTAAGCATTTACATTATTTTTTTAAACTTACTCGCTGATTCTCCTGAAAAGAGGGTCAGAGTTGGGTCAGAGTTGGAAGAGAAGTTATGGTTTGAAAACAAATAGTGGAATTTGTTAGGATCTCCAGGTTTGCTAAATTTATTGATTTCTTTTTAATTCATATAAATATGCTGTTTATTTAAATTGAATCTAATGTTATGTATTCTACTTGGCAGATCCCTTTTCATTGAGGTTTCTGTTTGCTTCTAGAAAGCTGAGCACTTTCAGAGCAAGTCTTCACGTGAACTATCCATAAAGGGGCTTGGCTAAAAAAAAATACAGTGGTGGTGCCATATTGTTCAGGAATATTTGTGTGAACTCACATATTCATTGCCATTGTGGTTGAATAAAAGGAGGGTCAAATATTTTGTGTATATATATATATATATATATATATATATATATATATATATGGTATATATATATATATACAAGAAGTCTACACTTAGTAGTAACTTTGTTGTTAGTTAACTCAACAACTTTGTTGTTATTTAACTTCTTTCAAGGTTAAAACTTCCAAATCAGATAAAAGTTGAGTGTGGGACTGACCATGACTTTGATGTATTTGGCCAGTTTAAATATATTTCAATTTCCAAGGGTTGTTGTGCCAGAAGGAAATATTTAAATAATGGATAAATCTTTCTATAGCAAATACCTAGCTCTAATTCAAGAACAGTTTATTTTTACGCACAGCTATGAGTACTTTACTTTCTAGACCACCATCTACAGGATAATGAATTCAAAACTTGAAGAGCAGTGGGCACAGAACTGACCCTTTCTTATACAACATGCTGTTTCTCATGCAGCTCTAGCCAAACAATAATTTCCTCTGTTTATAATCTCTTTGCTCTCTGTGAGCACAAATTCTGCCTACAAAGAACAACATTTTTAATGTAATGTTACCCAGTGAGAAAGAAGAGTGATTGGCAGTTTAACTAATCAGTGCAGAGGTTTATATTCATTTAATTTTATACAAATGGATACTTATGGTAAATGCACATGGTATATCATGAACAATTAAGACACATTGGGATTTTACATTCTCAAAATATGACTGTCTGTCTTTCAGCTATTTTTCTTCATTACCAGGCATGCATAGATTAAGAGAGTCTACATGTGTCATAGAGCAAAGCAGCAAATAATGAAACTAACATTTTCACACCATCTGTACGCCGTTCTAAAATGTAACAATACACTAATTATCTCTGCTGATTCAGTTTAAATTTCGCAGACAAAGTTGCCAAGAAACAAAGACAAAAATGTGGGAAATGGATTAAAAAAATATATTAATGGCACAAATTTCCAGTATCTGATCTCAGTGAAAATATAAACCATTTTTGTTTATTTGGATGTACAGATTAAGATAATATACATTACAGCACTTTAATTGAACTACAATATATTAGTGATAATTTTGGTTGCAGTACATACTGCTTTTTCATTTGTCCTAGCGGCATATGCTAGTGAAAAATTCTAAAAATCATTCTCTTCATTTTATGTTTAAACATCAAAATAAAATTAAAATAACAAATTCAAGTCCAGGATGCATTAATAATATAAAAAAATTACAGGTTACCTTAAAGCAGAAAAAAAGAGAACTAGAAAACAATCATTGAAATCAAGTGTTGAAAGCAAATTGATAATGGAAGCATGTTAATAATGATTTATGAAAAGATACTCTTATATGTGAAGGCTTGCAGAAAAAATAGATGTATATTTTTTACAGTGTTTATTTATTGCAATGTGCTACACAAACAACATTTAAACATAAGAGGATCACTTAATCAAAGGTTGTAGTGGTGATAAACCGCTATATTGATTAAACACTTGGAGGAACAATATTATGTTAGCTGCCAAAATATTTTTGCACTTTGCAAGAAAGCACATACAACTATTTAAAAATTTATACTGGCTCCCAGCAGATCTTCAGAAAATGTGAAAGGTTATTTTTAGTTTAATTAATATTACAAAGATAAACACACAAAGATGAGTGTGATATTACCAAGCCAGCTTCTTTTTTGTTCCCCCTCTGCAATAAAAGAGGAAATTTATGGTGTTAGTACAAAAACAATCGAGTCAACAGATTTTCCAGGCCTAAATAACATTATATTGTCACTGATGGATTGGGCTGCTTAGTTCGTAAAAAGCACATCATCCATTATATCACTGACAATAATGAAGATGCCTGATGTGACTTTTTCCAATTGATTCATTTAAAAATTTTACTTAAATTAGCCTCTGGTATACTATTCCATGTGGTATAACTATTGTGTAGATAATTGCTGATATGCTGTAAATGTGATGACCATACTGTATATATTTAATTGTTTGAAAGATGTAAGGCTATATACAGCATGTGCATTTATACACACACACACACACACACATATATTATATAATATAATATAATATAATAATGTCATGTTTGGTATCCCAAAACCCAGGATAGACACCAAAATTCCGGAAATGGCTCATGATCCCAGCTATAACAGCTGCCTTTCTGCTACTTAGATGCCACCAGATCTTAAAGTGAGAGAACCAAGGTGAAAGTCCTGGGCAGACAAGGGAACTATACTGTGTTACAGGAGGGATGAGGTAAGAGCTAAGCATAGTTGTAGAACATGCCGTGGTCAAAACAGTCAGCACGGTACAGAATGAGTCGGTACCAGGCAAAGGTTGGTTCAGGCAGCGATACAGTGGTGGTCAAGGACAGGCAAAGGTTAAGGAACAGAGGAAGCAGACTAGAAGCACGCCCAGGAACTATGTACAATAGACCTATGTTGGTTGACGGGAAGTAGAACACTGCATCTTTACATTGAATCTTTGAATTTTGCTTCAAGCGATGGCGTCAAGCCTAAAAGACGCCCAAGCCAAAACAGATGCCTGCTAACTTTTTAAATCATCTTAAAAATATTGACAATAACGTTAAAGTGACACTGACAGGTTAATATAATTGATAAAAATGGTGTCAATATAATTTCCAAAGAAGGTCACTATTATTCATTTTTTTAAGAATCACATCTAGCCCAGCCCAGGCCCCACCCCCAGAATTCCCTTCAGCATGTGGGGATTATGTCCTGTCAGTCATACTGGAGTAGCCTATAGGAGAATTGTGCCACCCCAGATCCTGCATGACTGAGAGAATGGGATGTCAATCTGCTTTTATTAACACCAATCACAGAGTAATAGCTAGGGTGAGCTGGTGGTGGCATTGGTAAATTATAGTGACACCATTCCCAGGATTGATGCAAACATGTCAGTATCAGGTTAAGTAACTCTAGAGGACAATTTTATATAATGATTTATTTTTGTATCAAGGTGTACAGCTTTTCTCAGCCAATTATGGGGTTCTTACTCACCTTGCTCTTTTCTCTTTTTATACATGTTCACTTTACCCAAACAACTGCCTCACTTTCTCCTTCTTCCAGAAACATTGCAACAGCTTGACTGTTTACTGGGTTGTTCCCTTCCCACATTTGCAATGGGTCTGAGAAAAAGCAGAAGGAGGTGATGCAAAACAAGTGATGAAAGAGAAGAAGGTCAATAAAATGTGAGAAGGGAGGTGATAATTAACTCTGGTACTATAATATTTATTTATGTAGTCAAGACAATAGAGATGTTAGCTTTCAAAAAACAGAAGGAAGCTATAATGATTGTAAAAATCAATTAGATAGGGTTTGAGGACTGATGTTTTGTTTCAATTTGGGACAAATAATCTGGCTCACAATGACGTGGTGAGAGTACCAAGGGAAATGAGCTCATTAGGAAAAGAGCTGGGATAGAAATTACCAACACTTTCGTTTATGGGCTCCTGAAATGGGCAAACTATCTCCCTGCACACACCAGAAAATGATTGAATAGCCTTCTTTCACCGTTAGTATTGTAATTTTAGTAAGTGTAAATTGGGTATATTAATCAAAATTGCATTACCTTTTAACCCTATCATTAATTGCCTTTTTTTCCCAATATGCGTGCACTGTTGAAGGGTCATTGACCACTCTTTTTGTTGCATTATGTAACAGAGCATTAGCTCCCATTTATCACATGACTGAGAGTTCTAGGGTTTCTCTAGAAAACAGAGGTTATAATTGTATTTTAAAAATGAGAAGGTGTAAAGGACATGAGAAGGACTGTACATAGTACAAGCAAGTGAGCATGATGTTTTTGAACGGAGTGTTATTTCAAAATACTCAACGCAGACTAGAACATCCTTTAAGGAGAAGATAAGCAGGGTCATTTTAATACAAGATTCAACATTTGGAGAGGTGTAGTAACCCATAGCAACCAAGTATATGTCTATGTAGATCTCATCCAGGTCATGATAAACAGTATCTAGCAGAAATAAGTCTAAAGCAACTGGATTTATTTCTACTAGAAACCATTTAGATATTTATTTTAAAACAGATCAGTAAATGCAACCTCCTAAGTGATGGTTTTTTTTTTAAAATATGAAAAAAGAGATTGTATTGCCATTGCCTGTTGCCATTTTGACAATAAAACTTAAAGGGGTTATGTACTAAACTCTGGTCATGCTTTTTGGGGCAAAACTCACATTTTTCATTTCGAGATTTATCACAGCCTGATGCATCAAAAAGCTTTTTTATTTAAAAAATTAGTAATTATCCCTCAAAATATCTTAAAATAAGCCCCACCCAAACAAAAATATATTTCCAATTAAATAAAGTACAATAACACTAGAGCCATGATAATGCAATTCTGCTTTGGTTTTTCCTGGTGTTACAGAAGGCAATTATAAATAAAAACTGTGTGTTGCAAATATGCAGCCCTGATCAATACTTTTCTGCAGTTTCACAGATGTTTTAATGACTTTTTAAATATCATTTATTGGTTTGGTTAGCAGCAAATTGATTTTCCTTTTCCCTGCAGGCTTGTGATTAAGTAAATTTTGCCAATTAATATGGAAACTATCTAGAAAAGTGAACTCCATGTAACAATATAATAGACCCTGAGCAATCATCTTCTCAAGACACATCAATTAACAAGCTCAGAATTAGTGATGGGAGAATGTATTCACCAGTCATAGATTAAATTCTGCACTTTGCTGACTGCGAATGTTTTTGTGAAACAGCTGCAAAAATTTGTTGTGGAAAAATTCACTGCAAAAAAAAAAGAATTTTGCATGTCAAAATTGTCAAACTTCAAGTAATTTTGACGCACATTGACTTTAATGCATTTAGATTAAAGAGTCACATGTATAAAAATTATTGAGTGGGTCAAAATAATTTTGACGCCCATTGACTTGCGTTTCAAGATTTTTTTTGGCATTTTGCTAATTTTTTTGGTATTCGCATATTTTTCAGGAGAAGCAAAATGGGACAGATTCACTCATCAGTACACAACATTACTACCTTTCTCATGAAAGTGCAAGATTTGTTGCATGAATCGAACATAACAAAAAGAGTTGTCGTGAGGTTGTTTATTTTTTGCAAAGCAGTACATTATATGGTCACAGTGGAAAAATTCCAATTGAAATCAATAACTACTATTGTTTAATGATTATAGGGAAATACTTAAAGTAATGTGGTGTGAATCTGGTTTTATTACTAGCGAAGGCTCTTTTGACCTTGAATATGTCTTTAACCTCAGATAAAAAAAGTATGTTATAATACAGACTGTATAACATGGTGCAATATTTGTGAATTAGGGAAGTATTTTACATGTTCTGAATGTTTAGGCATGTGTGTAGGATTGGGGGACTCTGGGTCTTCTGTCACATAAATGCACATAATGAACATACTCAATCATTATGCACATGCATGTGCCCCAATATCCTTCTGATGTGGGAGGATTTTCTTCAAAGTTTAGTATTGTTTAAAGAAACAACAGCACATGTTCTATCAGCTCGCACATCCAGTGTGGGAAGCAATTTATATATGATCATTGACCTTTATTGCATTAAGTGTCAATATTTTAGGTACCCCCCAGTGAACTGAATCTGTAACATTTTCCTTGGTAAATGCTCTTGTTCCAAATAATTCATACAGGTTCGGAGATCTCTCTTCCAATGCTACCTTATAGCTATCTAGACTTATCCATAAACAGTATTATAACAGTATATTACTAAAACTATTAAGTGTGAAGAAACTGCAAGGAGTAACCAAATAGATGGTGGCACCAGGGCAGACCAGCTTGGTTCTAAAGGTTATTTAATACAGGGGTCCCCCAACTTTTCCACCCATGAGCCACATTCAAATGTAAAAAAGAGTTGGGGAGCAACACAAGCATGAAAAAGTCCCTTGGAGTGGCAAATAAGGGCTGTGATTGGCTATTTGGTAGCCCCTATGTGGACTGGCAGCCTACAGGAGGCTCTGCTTGGCACTATACTTAGATTGTATGCAATTAAAACTTCCAAGCTTGGAATGCAAAAATAAGCACCTGGTTTGAGGACACGGAGAGCAACATTCAAGGGGTATCACTGATTTAATACATTGGGGGTGCTCACTATATTGCCCCCAGTGTATTCATCTTTCTTCGTCTGTTAATTTTAAGAAAGTTCAATCCATAATAATCTTTGAGTCAGATGATTCATGTGTTATATAATAATAGAAAGCATCTATATCTGTAGGCTTGGGGTTCTAAGTAAGGTGAGGGGGTAATATTTATATTTTTATTTGACCCCACTAGGAGTTGAAATGTCCGTATAAGTATAACATACCCAGAAAATGGTCAGTTGATTGGACATTTGGTTCATATGTCCCCCATCCACTCCACCAGACATGGGGGATGTAATCTAGGGACCATTGCAATTGTTTATTATACTATATACTGAAGAAAGTAGGGAAAGCAACACAATCCTCTTGTGTTTTAAATTTGTTTTGATTTTCCTTACTGAATATACAGGTATGTGATCCGTTATCCCATAGACTCCATTTTATCCAAATAATCCAGATTTTTGAAAAGTGATTTCCTTTTTCTCTGTAATAATAACATCCAAACTAAGATATAATAAATCCTTATCGGAAGCAAAACCATTCTATTGGGTTTATTTAGTGTTTACATTATTTTCTAGTAAGCTTAAGGTATGACGATCCAAATTAAGGAAATATCTGTTATCCGGAAAACTCCAGGTCTTGAGCATTCAGGATAGCAGGTCATATTACTGTACTGTCATAATTACACTGAGCAGTTAAGGCAAAATCATCTGATCCCCAAAACCATATTCACTTTTGCTGGCCATTGGAATTCTTTTCTTAGCTCAAGTTTTTCCTGAAGATTCAAGACTAGTAATGACCAAAACACATGATGTGCAGTGGCAATACCCCACAAAACCATCAGTACGTATAACCCCAAAGTTAACACCTTTAGAAAAACCCTAGAAACACAAGGAAGCAAGCAAGATATGTTCTAATAGATACTATTATGAATGCTGTGTATATTGTGCATCAATGATTTATTCTTGCATATGTCTTTTATGGCACTGTGATAAGTAGTAAGTAGACTACACTACTGTCTAAATGATTAATAGGCTGTTTGAATCAAGATCATTCATTAACATGGAAGATTTACTGAGGAGTAATTTGGAAGACAGCTACATCTCCAGAGAGTGTATACTCGTCTAATTCCTACAATACGTTTAAAGCTTGCTCATCATAAACATGACACTGTATATTATCAAGGAAGCGCCACCTAGATATTCCACATTTTAAATGGAACATGAAAGATATAGAAATTGAGAGAAAATATATTCCTGGTTTTGGAAAAGCTTAGATATCATTTGACCTGAGATAAAGTCTTTGATACAGTAAGATAACCGATTCCTTGAAAAGTTATGTTTAGTCGTAGATATATATCATGTTAGCAACCAAGATCGTTGCGCTTTTAGGTTTAATTTCAACTTCGATCTACATATTCTTTCCTTAGTTTTCCCTTAGCTATCCATGTTAAGTTCGTTTCCATCCGAGTAAAAGTCAATAATTATATAGAACCGTATAGAGTTTTGGCTTAAAATGTTCGCCAAAAAAATAAATAAATAAGACAACAACAAGAATCTTAATTGATCAAATATGCTCTGAAATCCTAAAAAGAGAGAAAAAAAAGATTTAAGTGTGAAGCAATTCAATCTACTGTTTTTAACAGAGTTGATTATTATATTGTATCATTTTATTAATATATATTATTACGTATGTATATCTCTTAGGTTCTATTCTATTTTTCTGATGAGCTTTTTTTCAATAACATTTTTCCTTACTATATAAAGGTTTTAATGATTATTTGTTTAAAAACGGCATTTTAAGTTGCACTATAGCTTTGAAATGGTTAATATCAGGAGTTTCCAATCAATGTTAAATACCGGCTTTTGATCGAATTACCAGCGTATGATGATGTCATTTCCTTAAAAACTCCTTTAAAAAGCCGTTAGAAGTTTCTGTGAAATTATGCCTATGACTACGTATCGCTCAGATACGAAACGCGTCAGGATGCAAAGGTTTTAATGTATTTGAAATAAAGCGATTACTTTTACTTATTACAAGAGGTTTCCGGAGTGCTTGCTGACCTTTTTCCAAAGACTTCGCAAGTGTATACACCCTCAGCTACGGGTTGGGGGCGATGCACCCGGACCACTTGAGACGTCGGGTGAGTGCTTTTCCCTCATTTACTTGAGACTCTACATCGTAATCTTCATTTATGTGATTGACCTGGGGTTTCTACACCCAGGTCACTGTTGTTACCGGGTGAGATATTTTTGATTACTCACCCAGCGAACATATCTATTAGAAATTTGCATTTTGCATTAGGACTGTGCAGCTGTTATTCTTCCACATTTTAAATGGAACATGAAAGATATAGAAATTGAGAGAAAATATATTCCAGGTTTTGGAAAAGCTTAGATATCATTTGACCTGAGATAAAGTCTTTGATACAGTAAGTTGACACATTTTACAAGACCTAGTAATTAAGATATCTATATGTTGAAGAGAATTTTTTTTTTTAAATTCAGAACACTAGTATAAATTACAAAGTACAATACTGATATATCTAGAGTACAAATGACCATATTTTTCTATTTATCCAATAACTGTATGTAATATACTGTAGTATATAATTAAACCTTCTGCTTTCCATTAATTTATGTACTTCAGTGATGATGCCGTAGCAAAGCTTTCCATATTCACATGAGATAAAATAACCAAAAGCAGACCAGTAGTAAACCATGCAGAATTGAATTGATCCTATGTAAACAGTGAATTTAATTTCAGGGAAACAAGGCCCATAAATTCACAAATATTGCAACCCTTTGTACTTGCAACAAAATAAATTTTAACGTATACGTTTTAATAAATTAAACGTATTTCTCTTTATTAGATTAAAACAAATGTTCCCTCTACAAAAGAGATTCTTTCTTTTCTAAGTCAATTGAGTTTTTAGAAAGATTTACAATACAATTTAAAAAATTTGAAATCTGCTATGAATTTTTATTCTCTCTGGTTCAGATATTTAAATATATTTGATCACAAGTTTGTAGTTAACTCCAGGAAACATACCTTATCTTGGATTTTAACAAAGTGTTTGATACAGATGTTCAATGTTGATAAATGTAAAGTCATGCACCTGGCAAGAAAGTTGGGGTCGTTCACACTGGAGAAGAGGCACTTAAGGGGTGATATGATAACTATATATAAATATATAAGGGGATCATATAATAACCTCTCTAATGTTTTATTCATTTTGGTTTTCCAATGTTGCAAAATTGACTGGCTTTAATTATAAATGGAGTGTGCAAGGGTTAAAATGTGCTTAGTAAAACTTGCAGTGTATGGTCATATATACCAAACCCACCAAATAGTCTTGTTGTCCATAGGATTTGTAATCAAAAACAGACCCAGTTCTGAAATAAGTGTAGTTTAACAGGTCAGAATAGTATTGGTGGCTTTATTGTGGCCTCAGCAACATCTGACAAATATAAAATTGTACTCAGCAGTGTTATGTCCATTCTGCTATACTGTATAGCTAGCATCAGTATCACAATGTAACAACAACAGAGAATTAACACGTTACAAGGAATACACCACAGGTTTATAATGTAATGGGTATGCATTGTCTTTAAGCCCTAGGGGAAATTTACAACAAGGCCTGAGGCTTCCGTAAGACTCCTATTTGATCTTTGCCAAGCCACTGGCAACATTTTTAGCTGTGTCATTTATTTTCCCAGTTTGTGACATTTTCATTTTTGCTAAAAACACAGTGAAACATTGTGGATAATTTCCTGAAGGGTAACTAAAAGGTACAGTAGTACAAATCTGTAAAATGAGCAGCTACATTTAAAAATGTAAATATAACAAGAGAATTTTGCAATGTGCTGAAATAGAGCAAAACATATGGTTTCATTTGACACTTGTTGAGTGTCCTTAATATGTTTTGCTTGATGTCGAACTTCATTTTATAATAAAAGGGCAAATATTCGCCATCAACCACTTTGCCACACTTCGTGCCACTTCATCAGGCACACATTCGTTACCACTACACTAATTCACTAAAATACGAAGTTGCATCTCAGCAGCCAAACGCTGGTGAATTTTCGATAGCGTTACTTCAGTAGTGTGAGCATTTCGTAGTGAAGTTTATTTCTGCCTAGCGAAGCTTCGTTAGTACTTTTATGCTTAGGTCAATTTGAATATGGTGGGTACATAAAAGTCGTAGTGATGCTGGTGCAAATGCTTGAAGTGGCCACTTTTTATTACAAATGTCCAAGGAACCTTAATAAAGACAGAAGAGATCCTCTAATGCCCTAGACATTGAACTGATGCCCTAGATATCAGTTTGCCTGGTCTGAGGTGGTAAAGGAAACTTGGGCGAAAGAGGTAATGTTCTGTAAAATCCGCATTTTAATGAATTTGAGGAGTAACAATGATTCACCATATATATATATATATATATTCCTTGTTTTTTCCGCACTGCACTGTATTTACCAAATAACCCTGGTGCTACTCAATTAAACGTAATTGATATTTGTCCAAACAGAATCTAACCTTTCCAAGGGTTTTATTTTAAAACCATAATTTAATAAAGTTAATTAAAAAAAACAGGCCAATGTTTCAGTCTATGTCTAAGACCTTTATCAAGACGGTCTTGATAATGTGCATTCATTCTGTTTGGACAAATATATATATATATATATATATATATATATATACATTCACGTATCCTTAAAAAGGCCCCAAGAGGGGCCAAAACGTTTGACACTGTAATTCATGCAATAAAGGTGATATAATTCACTAGAAAAATTGGTGTGCGGCTCTATGTACAGGATTATACATTTCATATTTGATCCAGCTCCCACAACTACATTGTTAATCCGGATCAGAGTGCAGCTGCTGCCGTCAGTATATGTATATATATATATATATATATATATATTATTTATATAAAAATGAAACGTTACGTTGGCTGTATATGCACTTAACAATGTAACAAACTTTTACTTATTTTACCAAAATTCCCAGAGTTGCTGGTCTTTTTGAATGCTGTATACACTTTTTTTGCAGTGAACCTGGGTAGTAAATGATTACGGAAGAGCACTGGGGCCAGCAAAAAAAAAAAATTATGGTGAATTATGACTTTTAAAAGTCATAATTATGACTTTAAATCTTATAATTATGACTTTTAAACTCATAACTATGACTTTAAATCTCATAATTATGACTTTTAAACTCATAATTATGACTTTAAAAAGTCGAAATTATGACTTTTAATCTCATAATTATGACTTTTAAACTCATAATTATGACTTTAAAAAGTCGAAATTATGACTTTAAATCTCATAATTATGACTTTTAAACTCATAATTATGACTTTAAATCTCATAATTATGACTTTTAAACTCATAATTATGACTTTAAAAAGTCGAAATTATGACTTTTATTCTCATAATTATGACTTTTAAAACTCATAATTATGACTTTAAAAAGTCGAAATTATGACTTTTAGTCTCATAATTATGACTTTAAAAAGTCGAAATTATGACTTTAAATCTCATAATTATGACTTTTAAATCTCATAATTATGACTTTAAATCTCATAATTATGACATTTAAATCTCATAATTATGACTTTAAAAAGTCGAAATTATGACTTTTAAATCTCATAATTATGACTTTAAATCTCATAATTATGACTTTTAAATCTCATAATTATGACTTTAAAAAGTCGAAATTATGACTTTAAAAAGTCAAAATTATGACTTTAAAAAGTCGAAATTATGACTTTTAAATCTCATAATTATGACTTTTGCAGTCCTGCTTGCAGCCAAATGCCCTGCCTGTAATGTCCTGTGTAGATGAAAGCTCAGCTGCAAGCAGGACTGCAAAAGTCATAATTATGAGATTTAAAAGTCATAATTATGAGATTAAAAGTCATAATTTCGACTTTTAAAAGTCATAATTATGAGATTTAAAAGTCATAATTATGAGATTTAAAGTCATAATTATGAGATTTAAAAGTCATAATTATGAGATTTAAAGTCATAATTATGAGATTTAAAAGTCATAATTATGAGATTAAAAGTCATAATTTCGACTTTTAAAAGTCATAATTATGAGATTTAAAAGTCATAATTATGAGATTTAAAGTCATAATTATGAGATTTAAAAGTCATAATTATGAGATTTAAAGTCATAATTATGAGATTTAAAAGTCATAATTATGAGATTAAAAGTCATAATTTCGACTTTTAAAAGTCATAATTATGAGATTTAAAAGTCATAATTATGAGATTTAAAGTCATAATTATGAGATTTAAAAGTCATAATTATGAGATTTAAAGTCATAATTATGAGATTTAAAAGTCATAATTATGAGAATAAAAGTCATAATTTCGACTTTTTAAAGTCATAATTATGAGTTTAAAAGTCATAATTTCGACTTTTTAGTCATAATTATGAGAATAAAAGTCATAATTATGAGATTAAAAGTCATAATTTCGACTTTTTAAAGTCATAATTATGAGAATAAAAGTCATAATTATGAGATTTAAAGTCATAATTATGAGTTTAAAAGTCATAATTATGAGATTTAAAGTAATAATTTCGACTTTTTAAAGTCATAATTATGAGAATAAAAGTCATAATTATGAGATTAAAAGTCATAATTTTGACTTTTTAAAGTCATAATTATGAGATTTAAAGTCATAGTTATGAGTTTAAAAGTCATAATTATGAGATTTAAAGTCATAATTATGACTTTTAAAAGTCATAATTCACCATAATTTTTTTTTTTGCTGGCCCCAGTGCTCTTCCGTAAATGATTGATTATATCAATAGAAGAAAAATAAAATGGTTCAAAATAATATATGTCTGTCTGCCTTTTTACTAATACACTTATTACATATGTACATTATTAATAGACTTGAACGTGTTACTTTTGCACCTCTGCTTGCATGTAGAATTGCATAACTTATCGTTATACAGTTACAAACAATGTAAAACAAGCTCAAAAGTTATTTTAAGAGTGTATGCTAAAGAAACACTTGCATAACGTGTACATTGACTAGTCACTCATATTAAGATATTAAGAATGGGCTTTGGAGAACAGACAAATCAATGTAGTAACAGAGCCTGGGCAACATTACACTGGAATTCTGGGAGGTAAAGCTGCATTTTGAGAAAGAAAATGTTCATATATCTGTCTATACAGTATATATATATATATATATATATATATATATATATATTGTTTTTTTTAAAATGATCCTCTTTTAAGGCTCCTGGTGTGCACTCACATATCCTGGGTGTGTTATATATCTATAACACATTTTTAGCACCTGGTTTAATTGTTGTCAATAATGGTGTGCGGAAATCCAACATTTTTTTTACACTCTCAAAATAACTAAAAGTCTATGCTTTGGCAAATAAGCCCTATTTAGTTTGTTTCACATTGTTTGTAACTGTATGACGATAAGTTATGCAATTCTACATGCAAATGGAGGTGCAAAAGTAACACGTTCAAGTCTATTAATAATGTGCATATGTAATTAGTGTATTAGTAAAAAGGCAGACAGACATATATTATTTTGAACCGTTTTATTTTTATTTTATTGATATTCCTTAAGGCATGTATAAAATGCCAAATTCTCTGCTTTTTTTCTGGTGCTTGTCTCCCTTAATTTATATTCTTACTTGTTAGCTAATTCATGCAAAGTTTATAATATATCATGACAAATGTTTAATGCCCCTGAGTTAAATGTATGCTTTGATGTGCTTTATGGCTTCTGATTTTAATTGGAAAAGCACTGCAGATATTAGTCCTAATTAGTTTACTTACATGTCGGCTAATATACAATATTCTGACAGTTTATTTTTTGCATCGTGTTCTCTAGTATAACATTATTAAATCATCGCTGTATCAGTATTCTGTGTGCCTCTTTTCTTTCTATATCCATCTTTTTTTCTCTGTCAGCTACCAGCTCCCTCTGACTGCCCACCAGCTGTCTCTTTTTATCTATCCGACTTAATGTATACACTCATTTAGAATTCAGGGTTATCAAATAAATATCAAATATCCAAGGTTCTGCGATTCTGAGCAAATGTATTCACTTTCTTAGGGTAAAGATTTTTCATTATCATTTTAAACCAGCTAATATGAACCTAAATATGACTTGTGGTTCATAATATCAAACGTTTACAGGCGTAATGAAAATGTAGTCATGTAAGAATCCTAAGGTACTATATTTTCTACAATTATACATTTAAGGTTCAGACAGAACTGCTGAGGTGGACAGGCAGCAATCTGCAAACCTAGGTCATAGATTATATATTCACACAATTTGGCTGATTTACTAACATAGGTTACTGTAGTTGTCAATGGCAACCAATAAATTATAAATAAGGTAGGATGCTAAGTATTAACAAAGAAAGTTGATCCTAATTGCCCAAGCACAATAGTTTACAAGGCCTAGAATCTTCCATAATCATTCCATAATCATTTCTTGACACCTTATAATTTAATGAGTAATGTGGTCTGCACTGCAGTTATCCAGGAAATCACTAAGCATACCTTGGTCAACAAATTTATATAAATAAGCAAATTCATATATTCATACGCAATTCATAAACCATTAAAGGACTATTGATATTCACTGGGAAGAGGGGGTTTCCATGGTTACACTGTGCTCATGGCCTAGTAACCTGGGATGGTGCACTTTTCAGGACAGGAGTGGAGGACAAGGGTCTAAGTTGAGTGACTATATTTTATGGTGGTGCTCCGCCAGTGAATATCACTTTACTTGTCCTTTGAATCAACAGTTTTTATAAATATCTTAATTATTTTTTTTTATTAAACTAGACACCTGGCATCCCATGCTGCCATCCAGCATAGAGGCCTCAGTGATAAGGAGGGTGTTTCTCTATAAAGAGGATACCCATTCAACAAGCAGTATTCATCAGCAGACATGACTGGGTGAGACCATAGAGCATTGCTCATTATATTGAATTATTTTCTGCTGATGCATAATTATTTTGCCTGATTGCACAGAATATTGCTGTATTACTCAAGGAACCTAGCTGACTTGCTATCCTTCAGTTTTGCATTAATAAATATACCTTCTAAATAGTTTATTAACACCACAATATTTTTGGTAATCCTCTCACTACAAATAAAGGGCCAGTCTTGAGTGAAAGTCCCTGTTGAGGCCCATGCTATACCTTAGTCTGGCAAATTAAGGATTAAACACTTTCTGGTTTTATACTATCAATGTTGTGATACAAAAGTGCAAGATCTTTAACCTGAATTTTGAGATCCTCATCACCAATACAGTTTTGACAGATACATACAACTGACCAGTTTTTTATTCCCTTCATTAAAGTAATAATATCAACAGTATCATAGTTACATAGTTAAATTGGGTTGAAAAAATACAAAATCCATCAAGTTCAATCCCAGCATCCATACACACACCCCGTTATACTTTTTACACCTACATTATATATACCCATATCTAAACTAACAATATAATTTAGTATTACAAAAGCCTTTTATATTATGTCTATCCAAGAAATCATCCAAGCCATTCTTAAAGGCTCGTCCATTGCAACTTCACCCGGGCAGTACATTCCACAACCCCACTGTCCTGACTGTGAAGAACCCCCTACGTTGCTTCAAATTAAAGTTCTTTTCTTCTAGTCTAAAGGGGTGGCCTCTGGTACGGTGATCCTCTTTATGGGTAAAAAGGTCCCCTGCTATTTGTCTATAATGTCCTCTAATGTACTTGTAAAGTGTAATCATGTCCCCTCGCAAGCGCCTTTTTATCAGAGAAAACAACCCCAACCTTGACAGTCTACCCTCATAATTTAAGTCTTCCATCCCCTAACCAGCACATCTCTGCACTCTCTCCAGCTTATTTATATCCTTCTTAAGGACTGGAGTCCAAAACTGAACTGCATACTCCAGTTGAGGCCTTACCAAGGACCTATAAAGAGGCATAATTATATTTTCATCCCTTGAGTTAATGCCCTTTTTTATGCAAGACAGAACTTTATTTGCTTTAGTAGCCACAGAATGACACTGCCCAGAATTAGACAACTTGTTATCTACAAAGACCCCTAGATCCTTCTCATTTAAGGAAACTCCCAACACACACTGCCATATAGGAGCATATTTATCAAGGGTCGAATTTCAAATTTGAAAAACTTCGAAATTCAAAAAGACCAACTGAATTTGAGTTTTTTTAGTGAAACTACACAAGAAAAACTAAACTTTTTTTAAGAAAACACAACTCAACCTTTAATAAATATAATATTTATTTACCTTTTGCATAAACCAGTTAAAATGGCACAGGGTAAAAAATTATGGCGAGGCATTATATTTATGGGAGATTACAACCTTAAAAGGTAACTTTTAATAATAAATAATTAATATTTCTGTAATCTGTTTAAAAGGAGAAGTGGCTAAAATCTAAACCCACTCATTAAGCTACAACAGAATAGACTAAAGAGTTGTAGACTGAGGATTGAGCAGGTAAACTGGTGACTGCACACAATCTGGCTAAACCTGCTTTTAAGTCATCAGACTTAACCTAGACTTGAACTGTGCTTGTGACAAGCTGTCATGCCTGTATATGACATTGATGTGGTGGTACCCATTTGTGAGATGTCAAACACTGAGGTATCATAATTAAGACAAACCCCAAGAAATTCTCAGATTGCATCTGACATTTATTGTGACAAAGCAAGTACAAAGCAAGGCCAATGGGAGGAAACAGGAAGAGAGGATAAACTAATAGGGAAAAGAATACTGACTGGGGGAAGATTAGTTTAAGGATCCACTGTGGATGATAACACTAAAATGACATATGCTTGTAGATGTCTACACTAAAATTATATATGCTTGACTGGGTTTAATTAAATCTAATGCAAGAAACTAGTCATCCTAGATGCTTGCTGCAGATAAACCACTTCAAGACATTTACAGTACATTTTGTTCTCTCACTTTGATTAATTGAACTAATTAAGCTCAATCAAGGACGGGTCCATCCAAAAGCTATACGGTATGAGTAAAATTTATAGTCTGTGAGTTTACATTTTCTCCTTTTTCCCCTTATTCAAAGGAAAATTACTTTCAGCAATAAATGCTATTAAAACACAAAATATATTCCCCCTACAAGGGCCACAGTATATAATTTTGAAGCATTTCCTTTACACTGCCTGGAGCAGTGTTAATAAGCGGTTAAACAGAAATTCACAGTAAATATTGTAAATTCATAGAGTCAGTCAGACCACCAAGTGAATTGACAGGAATAAGACTAGGCAGAAAAACTAAATGACATGGAGAGAATATGCTGATAACAAGTGAATAATCAAGCAGTAATGGTCCAAGCAACAGGAATGACTTATACCGCTGGGACACTGGTACCTCATTTAAACCCTTGATAGGTTCATAAAAAGTAAAATAATGTATTCATCTCAATTAGTAGCAAATATTTTATTAATTATCTACAGTACTTTACAAATAAAACTGTTTACTAGTAATCCATCCCTAAATGTGCTAGTACGAGGCAGATGAACAAAGTTTATTCTCAACCTCCTTACAGCAAAGCCCCATAGAGCAATACCCATAGACTTCAATGCATTTCGGCAAATTTTCACCATTTAGCAAACTGTTGGCAAAGTGATACAGGTCAGATTTGCTATTGCCTTTCCTATTTGTCTCCAGCCTCTTCTTCCTCTTTGGTTCCTGTAACTCTTTTTGAAAATTATTTTGAACAAGTTGGGATAAATGGGAGACTGTTCAAAGGGGAAATACTGTAAACAAAACCCTAAAAGAGCCCCTAAAGGAGCGGTAGACCATGGGGTACTCCTCCATTCTGGGACTCATAGCCCAGAGACCAGTTCTTAAAAATCCCTCCTTTATGGGAACTTTTTATGTTTTGTTTCCAGTATTTACCCTTTGAGCGGTCTCACCGTTTTGGGTGTTATTAATATCAATTCATTACCAGGTAGTAAAGATCCCTCCTTTGCTTTGTGTTAAGTCTGATTTGTGCCTCCCTAGATCGCAACCTAATTAGGTTGAGATGCATTGACTTGTTCCTTTTCTTGGCTGTATCTAATTCTATTTTCTGAATTTCTTCCTGTACTTCTCATTGATCTAGTTTGGCAATTTGGTCTGTCCAGAGACAAACAAGGAACTCTCTGATAAAATCCTGACATTCTTCAGTTCCCCTTGTTTTCAACAAATAAAAGTCTTGTACTCCTCCAAACACTGACAGTGTTTAAGATAAAAGTGTTTATTCCATAATTTTATATTGTCATATCTTGCATAACTCATTCAAAGTGCAAAGTACCCTGTACTATGTTTTTTTATTCCACACTGGATTCACAGTTGTCTAAAATCATTTTACAGCTTTATAAGATGCCAGATATTATGCAGAGATGTCTGACATTAATACATCAGTAAGAGTCTATTTATCATACTATGTAAAACAAAGCCAGAAAATTGGTGTAAAAGCTGTGTAAAATAAATGGCGACTTTATCAAGGTGTTTATTTTCTATAACATCACTTGAACACTGGATTTGATGCCATTATTTGACGCAACTTCAGACTTCAAGAAAACTATTAAAGTCAATGGAAAAAATCAAGTGACAATTGAGTTCCAGTGGAAAAAAGCACAATGAATGTCATATTTCCATAGCATATCTTCTTTCCATTTACACAGAGGTACGCGGTCTGCGAAAATCAATATACAACTTGATAAGTACAGTATGCCATTTTTTGTTAAGTACAGTAGTGGCAATTTGTAGTGTATTTATACATTGTTATTTAAAACAGCTGTAGAAAAAGACCAACTAATGGGATAAGCATATACCTAATACTGAGACAGTGCCATAATGGTAGAAGTGCACTTCTTTGTGCCAAAATATTGCTGCCACAATTATTTTTAAAGTAGCAACAGTATCACTTTATAGTGTAAAAACCCCAGAATAAATTTTGTATGGGAGAGAAACAACCAGAAACAAAAATACAGGCTGGTTATTGATCCTGTTTCTAAGCTCTGTTGACAGCAAAAGATTTATTTTCATGGTGACTTTGTAATATAGCAGCTGTAAAAATGTTACTACTATATGATATTTCTTCAAGGGTATATCACTGTAACCACAGGTCCTTGTTAAATGTAAATTATGGCCATATTTTATGTCTATCAGAGCGAGCAGTTTTGTCTATAGAGCATGAAACACCAGTGATCATGCAAACATATGTAAAATATATCAGTATTTCCTCTTTACTACTTTTTGGTCCTGAGCAAAAAAACTTTTTTTTGTGCACTTAAAAAAAACAAAAACACAGAGCAAAGAGGTGGATGGGTCCAAATAAGCTCTAAATTACCTTCACACACATTATGTTTTGTGCACTGGGCTTAAAGGAACAGTTCAGTGTGAAAATAAAAAAACTGTGTAAATAGATAGGCTGTGCAAAATAAAAAATGTTTATAATACAGTTAGTTAGCCAAAAATGTAATGTATAAAGGCTGGAGTGAACAGATGTCTAATAAAACAGTCAGAATCCAACTTCCTGCTTTTCAGCTCTATAACTCTGAGTTAGTCAGCGACTTGAAGGGGGGCCACATGGTACATAACTGTTCAGTGAGTTTGTAATTGATTCTCAGCATTCAGCTCAGATTCAAAAGCAACAGATGTGACCCATGTGACCCCCCTTCAAGTCTCTGATTGGTTACTGCCTGGTAGCCAGGGTAACCAGTCAGTGGAAAGCAGGAAGTCGTGTTCTGAATGACATGTAACACATCAATTCACTACAGCCTTTATACATTACATTTTTGGCTAACTAACTATATGAGAAACCGTTTTTATTTTGCACAACCTATTTATTTACCCAGCTTTTATTTTTATATTGAACAATTCCTTTAAAGTAGCTCTGAGGGATCATTGAAGGATATGTCCTTTAATTTGAGTCACTGTACATTTTCTCAGAATTTTGCACAAATCATTTAGACAATTCAGTTCTGTCTACATCACTCAAAAAATCTTGTTTCTTCTATTGCAAAGTGTGCATTGCCTTTGTGGGAAATTACATTTTCTGCACTGCAAACATGCCTTATAACAAATATTTTTATATAGTTTCATAAAACAAGAACAACTGCCAAAGTTAAAAATCTCCTAATCAATATCATTTTTGCCTACGCTGCACATACATGAGATATTTTTTCCTGCTGATAGAAAAACTGCAAATATTAAAAAGAATCCAGCCAGATGAATTCATTCAGGCTTCATTAACCAAGCATTTAGCAGCTGTAATATTGAATAATTTTTTAATCCTTTTTTTTATACACTCTAGTTTAAATGCTGACCTTGTTGTAATGTTAAAACATAGGAATTACTTTACTTTCAGAACTTTTCTAATGCATTCTTTAATACAAAAACAGTCATTTATTTTAAAAGGTTGTTCTCTGTATTGGGGAATAATTATTTGCAAATAAATTTGAAAGAAGTGACATTTTCCCCTAAATTACCATTCAAGCTGTGTAATATAGTACATTCTTTTGGGAACTTGGTTGGGAAAGTTCTGCAAGAAATAATGCTTTCTGTTTGTATGTGGCATAAATAGGTTTGACAATCCATAAATAACTTTGTTAATTGTTTTTAAATGGACATATTTTCAGACACAAGGTCCCACAACATCTGAATTTGCATGTGAAATTGCAAACCAGAACATGACTGCTGGGAAATCTGTAGGCGGTTATGCTTTAATTTTGGAGATCAGACAAGGGTAAATTGCAAATCCTTATTCTGGTAATTCTGCGTATCCATATACTGCTATATCCATATACTGCTATATATCTATTGCAACTCCTTATTCTGGTAATTCTGCTTATCCATATACTGCTTATCCATATACTGCTATAAATCTATTGCAACTCCTTATTCTGGTAATTCTGCTTATCCATATACTGCTATATCCATATACTGCTATATAGCTATTGCAACTCCTTATTCTAGTAATTCTGCTTATCCATATACTGCTATATCCATATACTGCTATATAGCTATTGCAACTCATTATTCTGGTAATTCTGCATATCCATATACTGCTATATCAATATACTGCTATATATCTATTGCAACTCATTATTCTGGTAGTTCTGCTTATCCATACACTGCTATATCCATATACTGCAACTGCTTATTCTGGTAATTCTGCTTATCCATATACTGCTATATCCATATTCTGCTATATATCTATTGCAACTCCTTATTCTGGTAATTCTGCTTATCCATATACTGCTTATCCATATACTGCTATATATCTATTGCAACTCCTTATTCTGGTAATTCTGCTTATCCATATACTGCTATATATCTATTGCAACTCCTTATTCTGGTAATTCTGCTTATATCCCTACTAGTATCTGTTAACCCCAATAACTTTTGTCTGTTAGTAGTGATGGCCAAATTTATTCGCCAGGCGCGAATTCGCAGCGAATTTGCACGACTTGCTGCCAGTGAATAAAGTCGCGAATTTCTCGTGAAAATTCGCTGACAAAAATTCGCAGGCGTGGAAAAAAAATGGACGCCGGCATCAAAAATGGGCGTCGGCGTCAAAAACGAGACGCCAGCGCCGTTTCGCAAATTTTCAGTGATGACGAGTTTCTGTCGCAGGCGGGATTCGAACTCACGACCATAGGCACTCCAGACATGCGAAAATTTTTCGCAGTTTTTCGAATTTCGCTGGAAATTCGCAAATTCGACCATCACTATCTGTTAGGCCTATTCTGCTTTAGTTCTTTGATAACTATCTCAAGCACACATCTGTGTCCACAACAGAGATATTTTTATAGCCCCAAACCTGTTTCTGGTGTCTGTAAAACTCTACCCTTTGCTAGCTGCTTAATTGATTAATTGATTAATTAGGCTCTGCTTTTCCCAATCAGCTACATATAAATTCAGACCCAGTATAGGGGATGGCACTAGTGTCAGGGGTATGGCAACATTTCCTAAGTGCTAATACATCACAAGTGCTTAGAAATGACAGTTCAACAAGGCATTGACAAGGCAAAAGGAACCGGACTATCTTCTATCAACTTTGAACCAGCTGGGATAAGAAGAACACAGATTTGTTTGTACCTGCCAGTTTGTAACTTTTTACTCCAAACATGCTTTATTCTGTATTTCTCCTCTCCACTCTCATGCTTCATAAAACTTTTTTCACTACCTCCTCCATCAAATCCCAGTTCTATACAAATCTCAGCGTCTCTACTCTCCTTCTCCTTCCCTCTCCACACATGAAGTTTATAAAGTACTCTGTTTAGCTATTCCACAAAACTCCTCTTTTTCATATAAACTAAGAACTTACAAATCCCGCTCTCACTTAGTCTATCTTTCCTTTCTATTGTCGGCAGCTGGGGACAATTCCCCAAACCCTGGCCCTTACCCCATCCCAGTTATATCACGGCCACGAGCTCCTTCTCTCCGGTGCAAATTCCAACAGTACAGAACACTTACTCCTATACCAAAAAACCCACTTAATCTTTCCTGTGCTCTACTCCCAGACCTGGTAACAGACCTGGAGGTGGGGTAGGTTTGCTTCCCCCCCCCGCTGTACTTTGAAAGTTCTTCCACCTGTTCCCTCCCTCCCTTTGTTCTCCCCATTTGAGGCTCACTGCATTACGCTCTTTTCTCCTGTTTCACTCTGCATTACTGTCATATATCGACCACCAGGACCAACTGCACAATTTCTGGACAACTTTGCTGCCTGGTTTCCTTACTTTCTTTCATCTAACATCCCATCCATCATATTAGGTGACTTTAATATACCTGTTAACAACATTAACGACCCTTCTGTCTCTAAACTTCTTTCGCTAACCTCCTCCCTAAGCCTATCTTTGTGCTCAGACTCCCCCTCTCACTCCAATGGTAATGCTCTGGATCTCATATTTACCAGACTCTGTTCAACCACCAATTTTACTAACTTACAGTTTCCCCTTTCTGATCACAATATGCTCACATTTCAACTCTCACTAACTCCCTCCTCACCCCCTGCTATCCCCCAAACACGTACTTACCGTGACTTGCAAGCTGTAGACATGTTGCATCTCTCTTCTTCCTTTTGACTCTCTTCACTCTAATATCTCAGCCATCTCTTGTCCTAATGTGGCTACCTCTGACTACTATAGTACTGTCACCACTGCCCTCAATGAGCTTGCTCCTATAAAAACTAAACATGCTAGATCCAAACGACTTCAACTTTGGCATACTGCTCATACAAAAGCACTCCAAAGACACTCACGTGCACTTGAGCGTCGCTGGCGCAAATCCCGCTCAGAATCAGACTTTTGGAGCTACAAATCTGCCCTGCGCTCCTATAACATCAGCATCTTCCAAGCCAAACAAACATACTTTACTTCACTCATTAACTCCCTTTCTAAAAAACCAGCACAACTTTTCTCCACCTTTAATACTCTACTTTCCTCTTATCCACCCCTTCCGTGCACTGCCTCTGCTCAAGATATTGCTGAGCTCTTCAAAAACAAAATTGACAAGATCAGAAGGGACATTACACTACTCAACCCCCCTAGACTTCCACCACCCTCCCTCCACACTCCCCAGTCTCTCATGTGCTCCTTCACCCCGTCACTGATGAGGAAGTCTCAAAGCTTTTGGCCTTTTCTCACCTTACCACCTGCCCGCTTGATCCAATTCCCTCAAAACTTCTCCACAATACCAATCCTTGTCTAATCAAAGCCTTAACTCACCTATTTAATCTTTCGCTCTCAACTGGACGGTTTCCTTCTCAAATAAAACATGCTCTTGTCACCCACATTCTGAAAAAACCCTCTCTTGATCCCTCCAATCTTGACAACCTCTGGCCTATCTCTCTGCTATCTTTCATCTCTAAACTACTTGAGCGCCTAGTCTACAACCAAATAACCTCATTCCTCTCTGACAATAAGCTGCTGGACCCCCTACAATCTGGTTTTAAGCCACAACACTCCACTGACTCGACTAACTAATGACCCTTTAACCGCTAAAGCCAACAATCATTTCTCACTACTAATACTGCTTGATCTCTCAGCTGCATTTGACACTGTAGATCACCCTCTCCTCCTTCAGTCCCTCCATTCACTTGGCCTTCATGGTACAGCCCTGTCCTGGTTCTCTTCTTACATCACCAATTGTTCCTTCAGTGTCTCCTACAACGGAGTAGCATCTTCTCCCCTACCTGTTTCTGTTGGGGTTCCTCAAGGCTCTGTTCTGGAACCATTACTATTCTCCCTCTATACTTACTTCCTCGGCAAATTAATCAACTCGTATCGTTTCCACTACCACCTCTATGCTGACGATACTCAGATCTATCTCTCATCTCCTGATCTCAAACCAGAACTCCTAACTCGCGTCTCCTCCTGCCTGTCCGCTATCTCTACCTGGATGTCACAACGCTACCTTAAATTAAACCTCTCTAAAACTGAAACGGTTCTCTTTCCTCCAACTAACACCAGTAACATCCTGGAATACACCTCAGCAACCGCTCCTCCTCTGCCATGCCATTCTGTCAATCCCTGCACTGGCTTCCGTTATCTTTCAGAATCAAATTAACGACTCTGACATTCAAAGCACTTCATAACTCTGCCCCACCCTACATCGCTGAACTCATCTCTACATACTCACCCAAGCGCTTACTACGCTCCTCTACTGACCTGCTACTCAACTCTTCTCACATGCTCGCATTCAAGACTTTGCAAGGGCTGCACCCCTCCTCTGGAACTCCCACGGTCAGTCCGACTTTCTACCAACTTTTCTGCTTTCAAGAAATCTCTTAAAACGTACTTCTTTCGAGAAGCCTTCCCTCATTCTGCTTAACTACCAAATGCAACATCACATACAGTACCACATTTCTCACCCACTTAAATTCAATCTTGCCCATTCCCACACCTTGTGTATTACTCCCTTCACTTTAGAGGGTATGCTCTTTTGCATAGGGCCTTCCTCACCTTTTGTACCGGTATTGATTGTGATGTATATAACTCCATACGTTTTATGTATAGAATTGATGTGATTTAGTTGTACAATCACTTTTCACTGCTATGTAATATGTTGGCGCTATATAAATACATGTTAATAATAATGATAACTGCAAACAAAGGATAAGTATAATGGGTACAAACAATAGATCACATTTACATTACATTAAAGTATTTACTTCAAATCAAATGAACTGTGTCAGATTCTATTATTTTCTCTTCAGCAGGTATTACTAGCCATTTAGCCAACATCCTTGAATATTTTTGCCTCATACCCTTCTATTTTAATTATTCTCTATTTTTTTTATGCAATAGGTCTGAGATGCTGGATTTTCAGATTCTGACTTTTCCATCCTCGGGGTTTAATAAATTCTGAAAAATTTGTGATTTTTTTTTTAAGTTTTATTAAAAAAAATGTTTTGCCCCATGTACTACATGTCAGTACACATGGGGCATTGCCCCTCCCAGACCTGGAGGTAGGACCTATAACATAATCTAAATTAATCATGACCTATAAGACCACATGACTTCCTCCTCACCACAGTTATACTTTTGCCATAGCAGTACAGTAACCAAAATAAATAACTTGGGATGGGAAACCCTGTACTGACATGTCGGGACTAGAAGAAAAGGAATTTACGTCAAGTAGGTAAGTAAAATTCTCTATTTCTTCTACGTCCCTCCATGTAAGTACACATGGGATCTACCAAGTCATGCCCTAAAAACAAGGGGTGGGAATAACCAACATAAGGCAATAACCAAACTTATGCTAAGGAGGCCCTGAGTAATAAGGCCAGCATCCAACAGGGGAGCTGATAAAATGTATAGCTCCTGAAAAAGGTAGATTAAAGGCACAAGAACATGAACAACATGTCCTAGGATATGGTAAGCGATTGACAACAAGAGCTACAAAACCAACCACTAAATTACAGAGACTGGCACTTGAGGATAAAGCATTGCAGATTAATAATAGCCATATTCTGCTTAAAAAGGTTCCCTCAGCGACTAGAAGTATACCTGCAATATGGTTATCCGACATAAAATCCCACCTGGGGAAGAACAAAAATCCTGCAACTGTTAAAACAATAGGTTCCCTAGGACATAACCAGAATGATGGCAATGGCAATCTCAGAACTAAAACACCTTAGAAATCACCAGGAAACAATTAGATCAGATCAGTGTTCCTCTGTGTTTCTGCCTGTTGAAAAAGGCAGAATCCTGGCCGAATCCCGAACGAGGCCACACAAACCCAGCTCCCTGGCAAGAGGCCCAAGGCTACACAAAGGGTCATAGACTACAAGCTGGCGTCAAGCCTGTTAAGGTGCCAGCAGACATAACAGTAAGTGCCCTTCAATCTACCAACAATTAAAGAAGGGAAACCTACAGCCACCAAAACGTAGTAGATGTAGTATAACTACAACTGAGCTCTCTCTCTAAGAGAAGGTCTACATCACACAAAAAGATACCATATAAATCAGAAGACTGTCTGTTAAGTGTGGAAACATCCTAGGAAAAATGGGGTACAATGCTGCTACAGCAGAACAAACCCCTAGCCAGTCCTGGAAACACCAGATGTAATAAGAGCACAATTACCTACTGTGTCTGCACAGAGAACTCAGGCTCACAAACCTAAGACCTCAGATGACATCAATACAAGAAGTCAGAGGAACACCGGCACCCAACCAGATACTATGCACTAGACAGTAGGAATAATTGAGTCAGATCCTTGGTGGCAGGCTACTTCTTAGGAGCAGACTCAGGGGCGTAACTACAGAGGAAGCAGACTCTGCAGCTGCAGGTGGGCCCAAAAGGTATAGGGACCCAAGATGCCCAAATAAAGAGCAATTTCAATATATATTGGTAAACCAGCACAACCTCTGGAGGGGCCATAAAATGAATTTGGTGTGGGGCCCAATGACATCAGGTTACAGCACTGAGCAGACTCATTGTAAGGAAGGAAGGGGCTACCATACTGCTTCAGCAGTGCAAGCCTCCAGCCAACCCTGCAAGCACCCTGTTTAATAAAAGGCAAATATAACCTCTGTATTTGCACAGAGGACAATATAAACAACAATAGCAAAAAGGCTCAGAGGAGTATCTGCACCTTACCTGATAGCAATGACTAGTCCGCAGGATGGAAACATCAGCTAGAACCCTGATAGCTTTCAGCTGAGGGACATAATTAGCTTATTAACATGCAGACTTCCCAGTGTAATGAATGTTTCAAACACACCGTGGATACTGATAAATCATACTCACCGGATTCAGGTACCACACTTCTTTAGCAGAGGGATTCACCAACCAGTACTGAAGTACCTTGTGTAACAAGAACCAATACTGCATTTTGCACTGAGGACTCCAGATCACAACATAAGACATCAGATAATACAAGAAGTCAGAGGAACACAGGCATCTTACCAGATAGCTCAGACTTGTCAGCAGGAATATCCAGTACAGTGGAACACTGCTTATTAAGAGCAGACTCATAAGAAAGGAAGGAGGTGCCATACTGCTTGAGCAGTGCAACCTCTGGCCATTTCTGGAGGTGCCTTAGTAACATGAACCAATCCAATATAACTGCTGTGTCTGCACAGAAGACGTAGGTTCACCCATACAAAGCTTAAAATATTAAACAGCAATTGCAAAGGGGCTGAAAGGCACACCTGCACCTTATCCAGCCCTGATAGCTCTCAGCTGAGGGACATAATTAGCTAATTCGCGTGCAGACTTCACAGAGTACTTAGCATTTTAAAACACACAATGGATATTGAAGAATCATACTCACCAGAGTTCTGTAAAGGCTCATGTAACTCAAAAGAAAAGGGGAGTCCAAAAAGCTCGCAGGTAACAAGGTGGGAAGCCCACACCTGTGTCTGTTCCCAAAAAGCACTAGATTGAATCTTGTGCCTCGCTGGGCATATAGCAGGGGGGCTATTTTAGCACAAGGCTATGACCATGGGTATGCCCACACAAGCATTTCTTCCCAATAAGCGATAATTTACAGATTAAGCCTCTTGAGGCATGAGTTAAATTCTTCTCCATTATCTGGGAATCATCCCTCTGTGTCCACACAGTGGTAAAAAATAAACAAAAAAATACAAAAGAAAAAACAAAAACTGTGTTTGAATTCTCTCAAAATTCACCGAAAAATAGTGAGGAGGGAGATCCTACCTCCCTGTCAAGTAGAATAAAAAATAACTGTGGTGCATGACATTACATTTTTTTTTTTTTTTTTAGGGGGGGGGTGATATATGGAACCCAAATTTCTGTCCCGGGCTGTTGGGGTTTCCCTCTTAGCCTCAGGCCACCAGGTTAAAAATTTCTATGGATTTGTTTTTATGTTTATTATGTAAGATGGATATGGGAAATATAAATGATCCTGTGTAAAAAGCATTCTGTATACAAATGTGGTTTAAAAGAATAAAAATTTATTGAAATAAAAAAAAAAAATAACTGTGGTGAGGAGGAAGTCATGTGATCTTATAGGTCATGATTAATTTTGATTGGCTATGTTATAGGGCCTACCTCCAGGTCTGGCAGGGCCAATGCTCCATGTGTACTGACATGGAGGGACGTAGAAGAAATCACAATTTTTTCGTGATTTTTGCATTTGGAGTATAGTAAATAACCCCCTGAGAGACACATTTATCAAGAGTCAAATTTCGAATTCATGTGACTTTTTTTAAAATGCCCATAAATTCAAAATTTGACTAGTCTAAATTTATAAATAAAATCAAATGTTTAGTACACTGAGAAATTTAAACAACCTGAAAACCCGAATCAAATTCAATTCAAATTCTATCAAACTTGATTCAAGTTTTTTCTCTGAATAAAACTTGAATGTTAGGAAGGCTGCATCATCTCAAAATTGATCCCTGCACCTCTCCCTTGTCTTAAATAGTAATTTCGGCAGGTTTTTGGTGGCGAATAGACAAATTCCAATTCTCGAGTATGATAAATCTCGAAAATTTAATCCAATTTTTTAAAAAACTCGATTTCAGTTTGGCTAACTCCCTAGTTGAATTTGACAGTTTTGACCATGCACATTTTTTGAGAATTCACATTTTCAATTTGACCCTTGATAAATCTGCCCCTTAATTTTGGGAAAACCAAGGTGACTTGCATTCAAAATTGCACTTTGCACACTGCACTTGAGATTGTGAATTTTTCTTTGCATCTTTCTTGACTTGAATTGAGATAGCTTTAGGAAACATCACTTGCAATTCTATAAAAAGCAAGCTATTATCATTGCACTAGTGCTCACTGAGATATTTTTCGTGTCAATAGGCACAACAATGCCTGTTCAGAACGGAAGGCGGGAAGTACTAAGCAATGTTGAGCTCAACTATATGGAGCTGCTGCAAGAACCTTTAATGAAAGTGGTTTTAAGTTAAACTGACTGCAGGGAAAATACAAGTTTCCAACTGCATTTGTGGTTGTAAATGGGCCCTATAGAGAGTCATATCCACATGGTATGACAAAACTTATGGTTGCTTTGTACAGCAGCATTAATTTATGCCATTAAAATATTGCACAAAGAGGCCACAAAGGTTGCTTCTGACCCAGAATAAAGGCTGTGTCTGTGTAGTTTGCACTTGCCGTGCCAAGCCCAAGCCACCCCACACATAATGGTGGTATTATGGCTTTCATAATGTGTTGGAGATTTTCCCCTACAAAAAGCTGCAATAGAGGAAGAATTTGCCTCAGAGACCAATGCTTTAGTCAGAAGACACTATTCTTAAAATAACACAATTAAGCAGGGATGTGGTAGCCTATAAAAGTATAACAAACAAGGGAAAGTTGTGCTCACCACTAATTTTAAAACCATTATTGTCACTCGTGTCAAAATTGTTGAGCGTCAAAATAGTTTTGATGCCCATTGACTTCAATGTGTTTTGCAAATTTTTTGCCATTTCAAGAATTTTTTCGGATGCTTCGCAAATTTCTCGGCGAAGTGAAACGGGCCAGATTCGCCCATTACTAGTTACCAAAACAGTATCCAGGTGTGTTTTTATAGTGGGTCATGATGAAAATTGAAGTGGAAGTGGAAGCTTCATTAATGAACTTAGTTATTGCTTGGTTATTATTACCTAATGGAACCATATATAGGTGTAATCCTGGATCTCATCAGTTGGAGAAGCCCTGTTAAAGACTAGCTGCCACCAATTTTCTCCCCATAAGACCACATAGTAACAGGTGTTGCCCAAAACAATAGATGAGAGGATGGAATAATGTCCAATTGGCAAAGTGGGTTACTGACCGAGTAACAGAATTATATATTTGATATTTAAAACACTTAGGGGCAAATTCACCAAGGGTCGAATATCGAGGGTTAATTAACCCTTGATATTCGAATGGGAATTAAAATCCTTCAACTTCGAATATCGAAGTCGAAGGATTTTAGCGCAAAAACTTAGATCGAACGATCGAAGGACAATTAAATCCTTCGAAACGAACGATTCGAAGGATTTTAATCCAACGATCAAAGGATTATCCTTCGACTAAAAAAACTTAGGCAAGCCTATGGGGACCTTCCCCATAGGCTAACATTGGGTTCGGTAGGTTTTAGATGGCGAACTAGGGGGTCAAAGTTTTTTCTTAAAGAGACAGTACTTCGACTATCGAATGGTCGAATAGTCGAACGATTTTCAGTTTGAATCCTTCGATATCGAAGTGGTAGACGAAGTAGCCCATTCGATGGTCGAAGTAGCCCAAATAATATATAATATATATAATTAATTAATATGCACAATCAATATGCACAATTTATTCCTTTGCTTTTCCTCTGCCAAGTCTCCTCATCTCTTTGACTCTTTTAAGAAGCAGTGTAATAAATATTAATGTGATACTGATGCATTCCTATGGAAAAATGAGCACCTGTATTACTAGGAATAAAGACCCACAATGCTCTTTTTGTACAGTACAGTGTTTCTACAGTACTGTAGTTAAACAGATTGTCAAAATAGATTGTTCTAGGGGGGATTTGGAAGACTATATATTGAATGTCTTCTACCACTCTCCTATGTGAGAGCTAAAGAAATCATCTCTTATTCTATGGAACTTCAAATAATCTAGTAACCCAAAATCATGCACAATATTTTATTAATTGACTTATTTATCCTTGTATAGATGCTGACTGTTGAAACTTTTATTATAGTTGCCTTAAAAGTTTAATATATATGTTTTCAATTATATAGATATATATATATAGAGAGAGAGAGAGAGAGAGAGAGAGAGAGAGAGAGAGAGAGAGAGAGAGAGAGAGCTTTGTTGCAATTAAAAATACAGTTCTTCATCCAGGCTTAGCTGCTAAGCACAAATGTATTTCTTTTGTCCACTATTTTTAGCTAAGACTAGCTGGCCATATTCCCAGCCACTGGCAGCCAGTTGCGGCACTTTCAGGCCGTTCGGCCTCTTCATGGCCATCTGCATTGGACTCTCTCCAATCCATCTGTGACGTGCTGGGGCTCTTCCAGGCTACTGTGGCCAGCTGGGTGTTTTCCAGACCTTCTAGGTCTTTGTGGTAGGCTTGGGGGTTTTGATTTTACAAAAAATCACTTACATGTTGGATTTAACAGCATTTCCATATTGTGAAAAGAAATCAGACTTCTCTGTTGCTAATGGTTTTCTTAATTTAAGGAAGAAAAAATACCGCTAATAACAGAAACAGGAACATGTTTTTGAAATCCACACTGTTGTCATCAATTGGTTGGCAAAATAATCTGATTGACCTCACTGTATTATACCTATCTTCTTTTGACTCACAATTAGTAGCAAACAGATTGGTCAGGCTACATTTTTAACCATTTTAGAATTAATTGGTTGGAATTAGAGCATAAGGATAATGACTTCCAGGTAATACAACTCCTACCTATTCTATGTCATAGTTATGCTGTCTGTTTGAAGTATTATAAAATATTGCTTCTTGTATATATAAGGATGTCAGATACTCCCTCTAACTCAACAGACCTGTATGTTCCACTTGTGGTAATTTTGGTCAAACACATTTTCCATGAGGTATGACATGTAAGCACTGAAAGACCGTTATTTCAAATAATTAATGCTATACTGTACCAGTGTAATTACATATAGCAACCATTCAGCAATTAATCTTTGAGTCTAACAGAAGTTAGATAATGAAATATAAAATCTTATTGTCTGCAACAGGCCACAACACTGTTATGATTACTAAATGTTACTAAATTACTAATGTTAGTAAATTAGAACCTATTTAGAAAATCACCCCCTCAGCTTTTATCGTGTATAACTGCATATAGAATGCATTATAAATACATTCACAGTGCTTTACTTATGAAAGCACCCATATAATCTGTATTTGCAAATTAAACTTTCTAGTTAAAAACATGAAGGATAGGTCATGTCAGAAATATTTGATTGCTTTTTTTTGAGGATGTAGGTAGTTGAATAATGGGGTTACAGTAGATGTTATCTATTAGAACTTTAATACAGTACTTCATAAAATACTCATTTCTAAACTAAGAAAGGTTGGTTTGTACATGGATAGGAAACTGGCTTAAGGACTGTGTAAAAATTGTGGTTGTCACTGGTAAATTCTCTACTTGGAGAAGTGTTGTTAGTGGGTTTCTGTAACTGTATTGGTTTCAATTGTATTCAATTTGTTCATTAATGTCTAGGGGAAGGGCATTCTAATATATCAGTGTTTACAGATGACAAAACTATGCAGCCCAATTAATTCTATCCAGAATATAGCAAACTTGTAGCAAGATTTTGACAAACTGGAAATCTAGGAGGCTAAGTAGAAGATGAGATTCAGTGTTGATAAATGTAATGTCATGCACCTAGAATGTAAAAATATGCAAGCCACTTTAACCCTTAATGGGACTGAACTAGGTAAATTGTGTCAGAAAATGACCTAGGGGTACTCATGGATAATAATCCTGGCTGTAGCAAACAATGCTAGTCAGCAGTTGCAAGGGCAATTAAGGTTTTAAACTGTATTAAATAGGGAATAGATTTGCATAAGGAGAGGGACAGTATTTCCCTTTACAAAACACAAGGCCTCATCTAGAATATGCATGCATCTACTGAATTAGAGTGTCCAAAGAAGGGCAACTCAACTGGAAAAAGGAATAGGAAGTCTCATTTATAAGGAAAGACTGGTCAAATTGTGCTTATTTATGATGAAGTAGAGATGCTTAAGGGGAGATATGATAACTATATATATAGTACAAATATGTGTGTATATATATATATATATATATATATATATATATATATATATATATATATATATATATATATATAGCTATTGTAAAATGAGCAGCCTTTGCAATGGTGTGGAGGGTAATTTTCAGTCAAATATCGATTTTTTAAATTTTTTTATTGAGCTTTATTATACCTCGAAGCTGGAAATAACTTGAATCCAAAAAATACCCCATATAAAACCTGTGGAGGTCATGTAGAAGTCAATGGCAGAGGACTGTTGAACCATTTGAAGATGTTAATAGCGTCCATGATGTTTGAATATTTTTCGGTGGGTTTTCCTCGAAAACTCAATCAATTCAAGCAATTAGAGTTTTTCACCCCAACTATACTTTTTGCATTCAAGTTTTTTCTTAAATTATAAACCATTTGAGTTCATTTGAGGTCTAAAAAAGCTCACAAAGCTTTAACATTCACCCTTTGATAAATAACCCCCTTAATATTCGAAAAATATTACAGTGAGAGCTGAGAAGTTGTGAACTCTCTCTCTCTGAAGTGTTGAATTTACTTAGTTTTTAGCAAGTAAGACAGTACAGGGTTGTTGAAATTATTTCTTAGTACAAAGTTGATCCAGGGACTGGTTCAATGATAATGTATTTCCAAAAATATTAATATTGTTTTATATATATATATATATATATATATATATATATATATATATATATATATATATATTTATTTAACTCAACATAGAGAATATCATATTGCAAGCATAACATATCATTCATGATATTCATGTGTCTAAGTTGTCTTGTACCTAGAAGCATTGCATGTACTTCTCTTTATTTCACAGAGACTCCATAATGGGACTCTATACACAAAAAGTTTTAATAGCAAAGCATATTATATGAAAAAAGGCATACTGATTTCATCACATGTGCCCTGGAAAATATAAAATAAATACCCTCCCAACTAATGAAGTCATCAATTGTCTTTCTGTATATATTTGCTTCTTCGTCCATTCTGCTCTCATTCTTTTTTGTCTCCATTGTCTTTTGTCTGCAGCACCTACCTGTTTTATATTTTCCACCTTTTACATTTGTTGTCAATCCCACATCTTCGCATAAATTCCCTTTGCTACTTTTATATTTGCTGGGATTATGAAGGAATATCATTTTGAGAACATAAAGCAGAAAGTTCATCTTCTACTGACATGCTGCTGTGTGTCGAGTGAAAGGGCAGCGCAATCGGTGTGCGCGGAAGCGGAAGCAAGGCAAGAGAGCGGCTTATGTGCTAGGCTAAGAATGAACCCCAAACAGCAAGCTGGGATCTTGCTTCCCGCTATTATGGTTATTTACCACACCTGCTGTTTCCAGAAGACTAACAGCATTGTTGGGAATGGCACCCACCCTGCACATGATCTCTTTACCCTCCTGCCATCCGGTCAAAGATAGTGCAGTATTTGGCCACTGACTTCCAGAATGTGCAATAGTTTTTTCCACAAGCCATCAGACATTTCAACTCCCAAGGACTGAACTGAATATATTCATAAGGAACTGAACAGACCTCTGAAATACACACAAATATGTCTTGCCCAGCATGCCTTTTACCTGTTAGGGCTGGAGGAACGTTATTTCATTTCTACTATGTACCATATTACTGTATATGGCTGAAATGACAATAAAAACCAACTTGTCACATGGTAAAATTATATTCCGCCATTACTGGTAGAAAGCACATATCTATGTCTGGTACCTGGGCCTCATGTTGTATGCCCCTTTCTCTGAGATCAGTGTGCTCTAGAACAAGAAGGGGCTCATTTATACACTGAGCAAGTTTGCACCTGGACAGTAACTTATATCAACCAAACACAGTTTTGGTTTCATTGTTCAACCTGTAGGTGGCTGAGAAAAACTGATTGGTTGCTATGGGTTACTGCCCTGGTGCAAATTTGCCCTAGAAAAGTATTAGAAACGTTTTGTTTCAGTTTATTTTAGTACTAATAACTTACTGTGTATATGCTTTATGATAGCTTTAGTGTTGTAAGATCCTCTTGGTGCTCAGCGCAGTATTTCATCTTCTTCTTAGGAGAACTTACAGGAGCTTATTATACTTATCAGAAATTTGAAGAGCAGGCACTCAAAAAGGCAATCTTCCACAGGCAATTAGATAAGTAAAATATTTATTATGTCAGATCAGCATAGCTTTGCGCGTTTCATGTTACACACACTTAATCATAGGCTAACTACAAACTGTTGGAGGCATTGAATTTAAACATACATATACTAATCGGTTAACACTTCTACTTAATCAATTAACAAATCACAATTAAAAGCATTTATCTATATAGCATTATGGCCCCACCCCATGTGAGGTAATGATTGCCATCTTAGTACACCTTTATGTTACACCATGTTCAAAGCAAAGAAAACTTTATTCACAAATATCAAAAGACAAAAATAGAAATAAATAGGCCAACATCACTCTATTATAGGAAAGACAATCTGTATAGAAGGAATTCTCATTAAAAGTAACAAGAGACATCATATGCACTATTTAATACTTTGAGGAATCTGGTGGCTAACATATCAATCCACTTAGCCTTTTAGTATAACAACATGTTTAGCTTGTCTCCTCCTCTTTGATCTGATATTAATCAAACAGGTGTCTTGAAAAAAAAAATTGTTGTTTGACTTGGGGCTTAAATAAGTAGGCAGTAGGACAAATAATGCAGCTTTAAATTGATCCTTTAATTCATTGACTCACATTTGTAAGGTTAGAAGGACTTTCAGATCCATTGCAGGCTACATTTACTAGGCAACGTGTCACATTTTTTCCTGGGGGCTTGTATCAACTATTTGTCTGAGCTACTCACACAGCACAAAGCATCCAAAGGATGTATAACCAAGCTATATCCTGCCTGTACAAACACAGTGTCCAGTATAATTGATCAGGAAATGTAATTCCTGCTGAACAAAATGCCTGCATTGTAAAAATCAGCTTCTTTTAACATGTCCTAAAAACGCACTAAGATGAAGGCAGTTTTTCAAAGAATATTTCTCTTAATTCTCTGCCTTTCTAAAGCGAAATTCAACAAACACAATGTACTAACACTTGCTGTTCATTTGTTACGATCAAGTATCTGTCTTGGAATCTTTTCCTTCTTCACCAAGGGATGTAGTTTACAGAGCGGCATCTTGTGTATGTAGCTCCGTTCCCCTGCAGATAAGCTGTGAAGCAAGTAATTAGAATTATTATGTTTCTAACATGTGGTTTTATAAATCCTTTTTCAATGTTTACATGAAAGCAATTTGCATACTAAAATTGTATTCATTTCTGCAGGCCAGGTAGAAGGTTTTAGTAACGGTATACCTGGCCTCTGTCTTCCACACCCCTTAGAAAAAAAAGCTGCAAGTAGTATTAGCCTACAGAGGATAGGCCAATTCATTGTATAATGCATAAAAAGGCTGGGTAAAATGTTCATTTACAGTGTTTTCTCAATAAGTGTTATCAAGTCAACACATTGACAGAGGCCATGTGTCCTCAGATAATGGCAGAAGCATTATTAAGATCACGGATACTACATTTCAATCAGCAGGTAGCTTGCAGTATTGGAGTAAATGTGCTCATACCCCCTGCTTCATGTATTTTATTCATAAGGACAGTGAACAATCCTGGATTGAAAAGCTAGTTATATAGCAGAATAAAAGATTGTGTATACAAACCCTTTCACATGAAGAAAGGTCAAAATCTTGCTGTGATTTGTACCAGAGTACATTCAATAAACTCAAAACAACCTGTAAAAACAATACTGCACGTTTTTTTTTCTGATAGGCCGCTCAAGAATACATTCAAAGCTTCATGTGGAAACTGGTTTCAAAAAGTCCACTTTATATTGCCTATAAGTAATATTGCATTCAAAGGGGTAAGCATTTGTTTTGTCAAAGAAAATAAATGAGCAGAAACAGAAGTGATAATGCATTAAAGGGAAGTTAAACATAATTGCAAAGATTGTGCATAAGTATTGTACAAAGATTCATTTTTCAGTGTAATTAATTTTTGTGTTATTAGATTTTTTTTTGGTTTCCTTATTTCTTTAAGTATTTTCCCCCTGTTATTTTTACAGTGATGTTTTAAGAAGAGAGCGATTACAGTACTTTAGTTGCCATGGCAACGCAGTCTTGCATAATAACATACATTTGCTTGAGGTCTGTAGAATGACAAACCTTCTGCTCTTTTAGCATTTCTCTTTGTATTACCACATTACCGGCTTTCTCTTGCTGTAGTAGCAACATTTATTTCATTAACTTTAGTTTGACGGGATGCATGCTCTGTTCCAAGATAATTTTAGTACATGATCATCATGCATTACAAGTAATTATGTCTGTTTTCCTTGTTTTTATTTTTTTTTTTAAATCCTTTCTTTGCAGAAAGTGTTTAGACTTCATTATGCAGGACAAATGTATTCATTTCAGTGGGGTATATTCATAACTTGGCTAGGTCATCAATAAAGCCAGGTTAATATATTAAGAATTTGCGGTATTTCTATACTAAATGCTACAGTACAAAACAAAATTACTGAATTTAAACACAGACTAAGCATTACAATTCTGCTGAGTTCATCCGCCGCACCTACAGTTCAAAGAAATACCTTTCTATTATATATTGTATGCAATTAGTTTGATTTGTCTGCAGAACTATTTAATTTCACTCATGCTAGTGTTCTGAACATTTTCTTTGAAGCATTTCACTTTCCATGGAGAGCTATTGGCCCATTTAAAGCACTGAAACATTCCACAGCTTTCTGTATAATAAGCCATTGCAGTCTTGGTACTCACAGTGTGTGACATTTTTTCTTTATACTACAGCTATGGCAGTCATAACCATTATGTGGTGTTTATACAAATGGCCTGTAGATGTCGCTGTGCTCAGACTTATACTGTGCATACTTCCTGGAAGTTTAAAAGTGAAAGTGAAAGCAGCCTGCATATTTTCTTCCAAACCCTGGTGAGCCTACCATATCTTTTACTGCGTGGATTCATATGTTAGAAAATTACATTATTGCTGCTGACCAAGGGGAGATTTCTGCTGCTAGAAAGTGTGCTTTACTTATTCACTGCCTGGGAGCAGAGAGACAACGTATATTCTATACATTACCATTACCTGATGATACCTATGAACTGCACCTACTGCTATAAAGAACTTTTTTGTGCCAAGAGTAAATGTGGTTGCTGAAAGATATAAATTCCACCAACATGGACAACATAATGGCGAATACAAAGAACAATTGGTAGCAGCTTTGAGAGAGCTGGTTGTTACCTGTGCGTTTGGGAATCTAACAGATGAAATGCTAAGAGACCAAATAGTGAAAAAACAAATTCACCTCGCATAAGAGAGAGACTGCTCCTAGAGCAGGATTTAACCCTTGCAAAGGCTATTACAGTTGCTAGCCAAATTGAAACAGCAGAGGCTAAAACTCTTAGTCAGGGAACTGCTGGGAATGTACAGATTGTGAATTCAGCACTGTGGCCTAATAATGCACAGTCACTGGCAAAATACAATGCTAAGGAAAGGGATTCACCTACACTGCAAAACCATACAGCAAATACAAATAGAAAATACTGTTTTCGCTGTGGTTCAACACAACACACTGCAAATCATGTTACATGTCCTGCAAAAGCTAAGCGGTGCCGCAAATGCACAAAAGTAGGACATTTTGCTAAGATCTTCCGTATTTCTGCTAAAGATGTTCATGAAGTCACTACCACAAATGTTGCAGTATTAAGTGTGGATAAAGCAAATACTGCAAAATCTGACTTTTTTGTGAATAAGGGTACTGCTATACTTGGAAGGGATCGCTTTCCTGCATTAAACCTACAATTAGTTGATGGTCTCATTACTACAGCACCAGTGCCTGCCACACAGCCTGTGTCTAAAATTTCACCACAAAGCAACACTTCACTGGATTGTGCAAAGAATTTGTACACAAAGTTAAGGTGAGACCAGATGTCAAACCAGTACCATTTTCTGATTCAGCATGTCAAAAACTTGCTATTGATATTGTTGGTCCTTTTACAGATGCTCCTATAGACTGTAGATTTGCTATAACCTTGATGGGCTATTACAGTAAATGGACAGAAATTGCAATTGTTTCTCATATAACATCAGCTGCAGTAATAACATTTCTGTCTACAGTCTTCAACAGAGAAGGTAATCCAAAGGAGTTAACGGACCACAGTTTGTCTCATATGAGTTTGAATCCTGTCTGAGAGAGAGGAATATTGTGCATATGAAATCTTCAGTGTATTACCCACAAGCAAATGGAGAAATTGAGCAATTCAACAGAAGTCTGAAAGAAGCACTACAGACAGCAAATGTTACAACAGAGTTCCTGCATAACTACAGAGCAACGTCAAAAATGGGGGGTTGTGGGTGCACACCTGAGGCCAATTTCAAAACGTTTAGAGCCCTGTCTAACTGATTCAAGTAAATATGCAAGTGCATGTCATTTTGAAACAGGGGTTTTTTGTTACAAAGTTATGATCATAATATTGATAAGCCACCATACCACGTCAAGGTAAAACCCCACATGGTGGTCCCTAACTTATTAACCTTTAATCATAGTAAAAAGGAATTTTACCTCTCTGTGTAGTAACAATTCTTTATGTAAACATCTCCTGTGCCTTGGTTTCAAACTGTGTGCTAAATCCTGCTGAGCGGCTTTTAAGAGGGAGAGACTGCCTAAACCAACGCCCATTTCAGAATAAAAGTAGTAAAGAGGTGTAATTAAAAACAGAGTGGAGTGACATGTGCAACCTGCCATGCAACAACCCAATCATCTCCTGCTAAATTAATACATGGCAGACAGATGCGCACTAAGTTACATGTTGCAGACATCAAACTTCCACAAAATACTGAGCCTACAAAATCATCTACTGCTGACATTGTGAAACGTCAACAAGCCAAATGTAAGGCTTATACTGACAGAAAACATGGTGCAAGAGAAGTACACTTTCAGCCTAGATCTTTAGTCAGAATTAAGAAACCAAGAATACTGAAACAAGGACAATCTAAATTTACTACACCATTTGAAGTGAGACACCAGCAAGGACCATACACATATGAACTTTCTGATGGATGCATATGGAATGCAAGTCGTCTTGCTCCTGTTAGATATGACTATGGAGAAGCTCCATTTGATGAAGGACATTTTCCTACTCCTGATGTGAACTGCAATAGGCCTGAAGAAAGTGAACCTATAAGGCGTACTGAGAGAATCAGAAAACTACCTGTATGGACTCAGGACTATGTGATGTGAATAATGTATATTAGTGCTTTAAGATACATTGTTGTTGTTTATTACATTTGTCCAAATGCTTTTCTACTATAGGGGGAATATGAAGTGTTTATACAAATGGCCTGTAGATGTCACTGTGCTCAGAATTATAAGCACTACATGCTTCCTGGAAGTTTAAAAGTGAAAGCTTACTGTTGTGTAATGGCTGCGTGAATCTCTGCTAATAAAGCACTGTTGTACTCTCCTCATCCTCAGCTACCCAAAACATAACACATTAAAATCTAAAACAAAATATATGCACACGTGACAAACATTTGGGAAACATCATAATCTAAAAGGCAGATACAACATTTTGCAGCATAAATAAAAAAATGATTGTTAAAGGGGTTGTTCATCTTTCAGTTAACTTTTAGTATGATGTAGAGAGTGATATTCTGAGACAATATGCAATTGGTTTTTATTTTCTTTAGGGATGCACCGAATCCAGGATTCGGTTCGGGATTCGGCCAGGATTCGGCCTTTTTCAGCAGGATTCGGATTCGGCCGAATCCTTCTACCTGGCCGAACCGAATCCGAATCCTAATTTGCATATGCAAATTAGGAGCGGGGAGGGAAATTGCGTGACTTTTTGTCAGAGAGCAAGGAACTAAAAAATGTTTTCCCCTTCCCGCCCCTAATTTGCATATGCAAATTAGGGTTCGGATTCGGTTCGGTATTCGGCCAAATCTTTCACGAAGGATTCGGAGGTTCGGCCGAATCCAAAAAAGTGGATTCGGTGCATCCCTAATTTTCTTATTATTTGTGGTTTTTGACTTATTTAGCTTTTTATTCAGCAGCTCTCCAGTTTGCAAGTTTAACAAACTGGTTGCTAGGGTCCATATTACCCTAGCAATCATACATTTATTTTAAAATGAGACTGGGATATGAATAGGGGAGGGTCTGAATAGAAAGATGAGTAATAAAAAGAATCAATAACAATACATTTTAGCCTTACAGAGAATGTGTTTTTTTAGAAGGGGTGACCCCCATTTGAAAGCTGGAGTCAAAGAAGAAGAAGACAAATAACTAAAAAACTGTTAAAGAAAATAAATAATGACTAGTTGAAAAGTTGCTTAGGATTGGTAACCCATTTCACTAAAGCGTGAAATTCAAATTGTATAAAAGGGGAATTCAGTGTTCTGCAAACTGCCTGTTGTTAGGTTCTATTTAGAAAGTTCCTTGGTGCCTTGCTTAAGTTTGATCTCTTCTGTGATACTGTGTATTGACCCTTGCCTGCTTTACTACTCTGACCTCTCCAATCCTGACCTTGCCTGTCTGTGACTACTCTGATCTCTCCAATCCTGATCCTTTGCCTGTCCTCCGAATATTCTAAGCTCTCCAATCCGATTCCGGCCTGTCTGATGATTCTCTGCTTGTGCTGGCCCAGCCTGCCTGTTCCGATGGTGTTCCAGTGGTGTTCTTCCTTCCAGTATCCAGTGAGATGATCGTGCCCCTTTGCTCGTACAGAACCATTAGCTTAGCTCCTCTCTCAAATAAGACCTGGCGGCTTCTGATTAGCCAAGGGCTCCTCCTGAGATGAAAGGCGGCGGTTAGAGGCAGAAGTGAGAGCCGAGACCAAGGAGCTTAGCTTGGGTTCTGGATATAGGGTGCCGAACGTGACACCTAGAGAACAAAAGACAGATTCAGTAGGAGGAAGTATTGTTATTCTTAGTCTTATTTTTGAACTCCTTATCTTTTTAGTCAAGCCAACTACTATTCTCTACTCTACTATCTCACACTCTGACTTCTGTGCAGCTGCCTGTTTGCTATGGATGATAATCAAACCTTGATAGTCAGATAGAAGTTAAAATACCAAACCTAGCTGCCCTTCAACAAAAAATGCAAATAAGTCTAAATAAAATATTAAGCCCCTTTGTGATTGCACCAATGTGGGTGCAGCATCATCTAATTGCTTAGAAGGGTTCTCTTCCGAATATTCCCTGGCAACCTCCTTGTGTATTTACCATGACTCAATCTAACCCCCACCCCATACAGATCCTCCTACCCACTCTCCAGGCCGCTATAAATTAACCAACAAGGAGAAGTCTACCACCATGACAATGATGAGAAAACACTACTTTATGTTTACAACCTCTTAGTTTTCTTTTACTTTATTGTTACATAGCTCCTAACATTTAAGTTGAAAAAAGAACACCATTTAGGCTATGTCTCTGGCCACCATGACCGTGCCCATGTACATTAATAATTACAATTATATAAGTTGATCTCACAAAAAGATCTGTGGTTTGACTGGCAATTGTTGGGCTGATAGCTATGTATTAAAAGTTCCCTTTAATTTGGAAAAAAGTGACAACTGGGTCAGACTGTTCACTGAATGAATGTTGCATATATTAACATATAAAATTGATAGTTTGGAAATGCTGCATTTGGAATATATCTGAAGTCTAGTAACTGATTACCAGAAACTGCCTAAGAAGTACAGACTATAAATATTTGTTTGGATTCCGATAAAAAATTATTATTAGGGCTGAGAGCAGTTCCTGGAAATTTAGTAAATGAAAAACTGGGTTAATTGATGTTTATGGGATCATGGGTGTTATGTGGAGTAGGCAGTAGGCAATAAATTCTGGAACATCAGGAGAAAATTTCCGATTGCAATTTTCTCCTGGTTTTGTAAACTATATACAGTATGTCCCATGCTGCCTGTGCCTACCATATAACCTATGTGCCCTTAAACTTAAAAATAGAGCTAATATCCATTCTAATGCTAGCCATACATTTTGGTTGATTCCAAAAATACTGCTTGACCATCTAGACTTTATACCAAGTTGAGTGACGGCTATTTCAAAAGATACTGCAATATATTTGAAATTTTGCTTGTGGGTGCACCATGTTATTGAGTGCATATTAAATCTGCAGATGAGGAACTTTCTGTAGGTCTGATCATCTCAGCTCTTGGCCTGAAGTAATGGAGCAAGAGGGAGTTAGCCATAAATTCATAATACAGGTATATACAACATCTGTCTGTTTGGCTCATTGGTCAATTGTTTCAAACAAATATTTAGATTTTTTCCTCTAGCTTAAATATCCTACCTCAGGCAACTTTAATGGTGCTGCCATTTCCTGCTAGCATTCGGATTAAGCTGCATTCCTCCTGGACACATTTTGGGATTTTTGGTACTGTTTCCCTAACTTTCCAAGAACTTTCATGCTCCTAATAAGTAGGGATACGAGTACCATGTAGTATGGGGTTCGGCAACCCATTGGACATTAATTTAGCTGAATACTGAAGCTAATCCAAACCCTCTGCAGCAATTGAAGAAGCTGCTGCAAGTAGCATATTTTTACTGTTATATATGGTTCCGATTTGGTTCAGTTAGGCACTTGCATCTGATTCCTGCTAAAAAAAATGGCTTAGATTCCTCCAAATCCCAAACTGAATCTAGGATTCGGTGCATCCCTACTAAGTGCTTAGTCATCACAAGTTATTTGTGGTTTCTGATACTGTTGTCCATGAAGTGATTAGTTATAGAATGATAGAGTGATAGAGTTAGACTATGGGCACACAGGCTGTTAGTCACTGTTGTCAGCCTGCGTATTTTGGCAGACTGAGAGAAGCAGATCTGAGCAGGGGCACTGAGAATATTTGCTTCTCTCAGCCTGCAAAATACACTGGCTAACTACAGCCACTGACAACAGCATGTGTGCCCATAGCCTTAATCTTGCATGGCTGAGTTTGATCTTCTTTCAGCTCACACCCCTTAAGATGCTAGGGGGCAAATTCACTAAGATGCAAAGTGCCGAACGCTAGCGTTAATTCGCTAGCGTTTGGCATTTTCACTACTGCGCAAATTCACTAACGAATGCTGGCGTAGTTTCGCTAGTGTTACTTCGCACCCTTATGCCAGGCGAATTTTCGCTAGCGACGAAACTACGCAAATTCACTAACTTGCGCAGTGTACTGAACGCTACCTTTTACGCTAGACTTCCTTCGCCACCTCAGACCTGGCGAAGCGCAATAGAGTAGATAGGGATTGTTTCAAAAAAAGTCAATTTTTTTTCTAAGTCCAAAAAAATGCTGCCGTGTTTTCTACATGATGGGTGATAGGCTGAAAAAGATCGAAAAATTTTGGGGCTCCCCTTCCTCCCCCCTACATTTCCTGACTCATGGCAACTTACCTAGACAGTGGGCACATGTGTAGGGCAAAATAAAATTTATATTTGCTGATTTGAAGGTTGTCTAGGCATTTGTAGTGCAGATACGTGTTCCTCCACTGAAATTTGAATTTCGCGCCATATGCAAATTAGCCTTCGCTAGCGTAACTTCGCTTTATATAGCGAATCAACGCTAGCGCAACTTCGCAACCTTACGCTACCCCTGTGCGCAACTTCGGATTTTAGTGAATTTGCGGAGCGATGGCGAAACTACGCCTGGCGAAGTGCGGCGAAGTTGCGCCTGGCGCAACTTCGCATCTTAGTGAATTTGCCCCTATGTATTTGCAAAGTGAGACACTTTGATTACTAAGCATTTGCAGTTCTGCCATGAGACTGCTTACATTCTGCTACCAGTGTTTGCCAGCTCTTCAGCTGCATTACAGGCCTTGTTATTATGAACTATTTTTGTCACTATACTTCATGCCAGTTTAGCTGTTCTTTTAGTGATGGTGCAGAAAATGTGTGCCTATTGCCCATTAGCATTTCCAGCTCATATGCTCAAAGCAAGGTACTAATTGTAACCATTTTTGGAACCCAAGATAGCTTTCCCCTATCTTTATAGGTTTCAAGGGCTCTTACCTTCCGCTCACAAGATGTGTTTCCACTAATGTGTGGAGAATAGTGTGAACATAATGAACATAAGGATTCGATTAGTTTAATTAAAGTAATAGACATTATTGTGGAATACGAGATTACGCGTTCCCTACCTTTCTCTGTTCTAGCAAAAATGCAGCTATAATAATCATTTTGACAAGGGGACTCTACAACTGACCCTTAAAATACAACTTAAAATAGATTATCCTATATCCACTTTTTTGCTCCCGGGGTAGGCAAAAAGCCAACCTGAAACCAGTGCCAATTATGCCTCAAGAGGGAACAGTTTTTTTTCCTTCCTGACCCCAATAGGGATCGGAAACATTCCCTGAATCAAGTAATTGGAATTAACATAAATGAATACAAAGCTGATCCTCAAGTTTACACTGTATAAACATAAGGAAACCACAATGTAACATTGCATTCGGGAAAGCATCTATAAAATTATGCAAGCTGCACGATATGCATGAATGATGCAGATATACGGGAAAAGTGTGCATGTCATAGGATTCTTCCCTTTCCTTCCACAATAACCAATGGGATTTGAGCAATTGCGATCTAAACACTCAAAATGGAAATTCAGCTCTGCTAGTGCAGAGAGTGCAATAGCGTTCTATGCAGTAGCCGACCCAGTCTCACTAAATTAATAAATGCAGGGCTCACCCCAGGAATGGTGCTGAAAATAAATATAACTTTACATCTCCGTTTCTGCTTGGTGCACAGTCATTCTGTACATAGATGATTTTAATTGCATTATAGATTTAGAAGAAAAATCGGCCTTGAAGTAGCACAAGAGCAGCTAAATGAATGTGCTGGCAAGCATTTGCCCCTATCTTTTACTTTAGTGCTCCCATCAGAAGGACCCTCCCCAAAGCTTTAAAAGCCCAACCTCACCACCCAATCCGGTGTCTTTTTTTCTTCTGCTTCAGTTTATTTTTGCTCCTGTTAGAAGCAGTTCTCTTTTTAACCTTGGGTAACCATTAGGGCTTGCTGGAAAGCATCCTAGGGACTGTAGTTTTGGTCTGTGTGATCATTTTCCCCCTAAGCACTTTGCCTCATGTATGAAGTCTTCATCATCTGGATCAAGTAGGCACAGTGTTACTGTGGCTTATATCACTGGTTTGTCCTTGATCCATGTGCCTTCCAGGCCTGATTATAACCTGTCCGACAGCAAGTGCTATGTCCCCCCATCCATGTGCCTTCCTGGGCATGTCTAAAATGCATCCAGCGGCATTGGGATGTATGGCCCCTACAAACGTTATGATTTTTACGGATGGGAGAGGGAAGTGGCCGTTAGATAAGGTTCCTTATGTGCCCTGTAGACTTTAGTATCGAAGAGATGGGGAGCTGCACTAGTCAATGTTATTTATCTGTAGTGTTCAACATATATGGGACATGTAGAATTTTTTTTTGGAAAACTTTTTAACGCCGTCGACAATTAGCTGGCATCAAAATGGTCGCTGGCGTCAAAATCTATGCCATTGCCCATTAAAGTCAATGGGCATCTGTTAATCATCGCCAGCATCGAAATTTTCTCCGGCAAATTCGTGAATTTATTCGCCGCTGGCAAAACGCGGTAATTCATCGCAAATTCACCCCTGGTGAATAAATTCGCCCATCCCTGGTGGGCAAAGTTCAAATTCTGCAGAACTCTTCCCAGCATACGCCAATGGTTCAACTGATGTAGGGATTTATGGTGTTCTGCAACATCAATCTCTGTCATAAAGTAATGTGTTTTTATTTTTAGACTTTTGAATATGCAGCTGTTTTGAGGCTTCATATAAATGAACAGCCTATGCCTTCACTGTCAAAAAGCCTTTAATTATATACTTTCCCTTGGATAGTATATGAAACATATGGTTTTTCTGTATGAAAGGACCTTGATTTATTATTTTTTTCTTTTTCTCTTTGTATTTGTCTTCTGTGTGTTACTGGATTGGCTTGCATTTTTAGCATTGCTAGACTGCTTCTGTTGCCCCAGCCAAGTTGACACAAATTTACCTCTCTCATCATTTCAGTTGTATTGTGATTTCCTTAGAAGAAACCATAATGACGAAATTTGCCGCAGAAAAATTCCCAGAGAAAAAAACGGCCATTGACTTTTATGCATTATGACAAAAGTCTGCCATAAGAAAAAACACACATTGACATTAATGCACTAGGACAAAAAAGTTACCATAAGAAAAAAAACAGTCGTTGACTTTAATGCATTTGGAGCGAGTAAAATTGTTAAAATGTGTAAAATAAATTTTGCACCCATTGACTTAAATGCGTTTCGCAAATTGTTCACTCATCACTGCATGTGACCTACCAGTCAAGAGGGCATTGTTTTTATATAATTAACCAGGCTGTACTGTATATGGGCATCCACCATAGCAGGAACAGCTTTTTTTATTTTTTGCCTGTAAAGGTTAATTTCTAGAAAAGAAAAATTGGAGTTATTGAAAGAGGTCACTTGGGTTACTGCTGTTGCTAATGCCATTTATGTTTGCAAAGTGGCTAAGCTGACACGAGGAAATCACATTCATGTATTTAAAGCTAATGTACCTAGAAATACTGCAATTGTGCAACTGTTAGAACCTAAAGATATTTGTTGATACACTGATTTCTTTAGGTTTTACTTTCCAGGGCAACACTGTGAGCATTTAAAGCCATTACCTGTTTTCTTTGAATGACATGAAAGAGAAATGTTCCTTATCCTGCCATTTTCTGAGGACATAAATGTTGGCATTTCGGCTGTTATCGGGCATCCATTCAAGCACAACACTTAAAGCATATAAGTCAAATTTACAGAGCCTCGAATGCTTTCTTACGAAATCTTGATGTGCCAGTGTTGTTAAACGTAAAATGTGTCCCTAAACTATTTACTTGAATAATATGCTTATTTGTTGATATAGGTTATTAGACCTCTAGCAAACGTCCAACCTTTCATTTTATAATCTCATATTGTGCATCTTATCTGTTCTCATATATAATTAATAACATTATAAAGCTGAGCTAGATTAGCGGGAATGCAAGGCTGCCAAAAGACCCAGTCCTAGACCTAGAGTTTGAAAATTAGACCATTCCTTCCCCCTCACCTATGAAGCTTTGTTGCATGCTGCACTGTTTAAGGGTAATCAGTTTTCAAAAATTCTCCAAAAAAAAAAACTTTGACATTTTCGGTTGTTTGGAAGATTTGGGTCAACGTGAATAGTATTTCGGGCAAAAGTTTTGAGCCTTATAGCTTAATCACACACCTGCCAGTATGGACAGTATGTCTGATTTACATTTCACTCATTTTAAATGCCTCTCTCTGAAGGCATTTAAAGACTACATTTTTAGCCTTCTTACCATTGTATGGCACCAAAAAAGGTTGTTGCTTGATTAATATCTTATTTTACTTGTTTAGATGTTAACTGGGCCAATTTAAAAAAAAAAACAAAAAACAGGCATGGTTAGCTTAAGATATATTGCTTACTTACTTATTTTTTTTATTTTTCATAAATAAGTAGTTGCTGGGAGGTATGCAGGAGGCCTTGTCTTAATTTTTATTGGTGGTTGGGGAACACTAATCAGGGTTGGACTGGGCTGGCTGGACACCAGGAAAAAACCTGGTGGGCCCACAGCCCTTGTGGGCCCTGCCAGCCCAGTCCCACTATTGGCACTGCCCCTCTGACCTCACTCCCAGCCCCCAGTTGCGAACAGGAAAAATGTAAGCGCAGGGGGCCAGAGGGGGGTTGCCGTTGCGGAGTAGGGGAGGGCCTGGCCAACACGTAATGGGAAGAACCTGAAGCAGGAGGTGTGCAACCTATAGATATGATGCTTGCTTATAAGAAAAGAAAAGTGACCTCATGGTGTGCAATGATTAGTCAGAATGCTTGCAGAGAAAAGAGGGTGCGCTCACCATGAGCATTTGAGCAGTGTGATCCAAAACGTATACCAGAAAAATAGAGAAAGTCAATTTTGTGTGTAGGTGTCAAACATTAGATACAGTTGGATAATAGTTTTGGATTTGTGCACACATTAAAAAACAATGAATACATTGTCATTATCCTTGTGCTTTATCTCATATTTGAAATATTGAATAGATTCTGTGACTGAGAAGACATGGCTGCTGATTTACATAGGTGCTAAAATTGCATGAGTGACCAGATGTTTGTTTTTTATTACATTTACTAACTTATAGCTGAATTTGCCATATATGCCAAGTCCATATGACAGAGACCTGCTGTAGCAACTGTAATAGGCAAAGCTAACTAAATAACTTGGCTGCAAAAACATAATTACCACTATCGTTATTAAAAACAACCTAAATTACAGAAACCAACAACCCAGTGTAGCTTTTTGCACACCTATTAAATACCTTTGGTATGTGTTTGCCTGTATTTACTCAATTCTTTTAATTTAAAGCCAGACAAGCAGAATTTAATAGGATAGGTTAGGACTTGCTAGCAAACAAATTAAAGCTATAAATTATTTACTGTAAAATAAAATACCTTCGGTTGAAAACCAGGGGTTGGTGGTAAGACTTTGCAATTTCCTGAGGTTATAATAGCGCAATGAATGCTACAAGGCAGAGATCCCATGGCATTGGCAATAATAGTATATTTTAAATTATTTATAGAACTGTGACAGGATTATTGCTGTTATTTTTAGTGTTCCTTAAATATCTCTTACCCACAACTAGAACAAATAGTTCTACCAAACCATATGTAAAATGTAAATATTATGTTCTTATATATAAAAAGGGTGTTATATTTTTTGTACATAGTAACTTATTTATTAAATCAATATATTTAAAGGGACGGTATTCTTTTGATAGGAGTATCGGCCAGGGGGATTCAGGTATGTACATGCAATCACAGTGCCACCCCCAAGTTAAAAGACCTTTCCTTCTACTTTAAGCACATATATATATATATAAATAAATATATATATACGGTATATCCATGCATTAACAAAGCAAAATGGTTCTTCAACTTGAGCATAATTCAAAAATGTTGATGCATATTACTATCTACATAGGAAAATTGCTATTTCGTGAGTTTTCACTATTATGCTGGAATTCTGGTAAAAATGCATGCATTTTGGAGCTTGGTGTTTTGCACTCATGTTAGTAAATAGCCCCCATAATAATCATTCAGATAATCAACACAGTACAAATGCTGCTACTTTTTTGTTCCCTTCCATCACCAGAAGCCAATGCAGAACCTCAAAGGTCTACCTGTGATAAGTGAGACCAAATAAGAAATTAGAATGGCAAAGTTAACTCATCTAAAGCTGGCCATGTAAAGATTTTTAAAAGATCTTTTCGTTATCGTGAGACCACGATTATCTTGAAACGATCGTTTAAATGTACGATTTGTCCATCAACTAAAAAGACCATTTCAAGTGATATTGTCTAGTTGAAGCCAGGAAAACTGAGGGTAGCTGCCTACTTGGCCCTGCAAATATAGATAGATTTCACTGTGACCGATTACATTTTTTTTAACCTGGGCCATCAATTTTCTGACAGATGTTATACAAAAAAATCAAAAGATGTACGATCGTTTGATTCCTACTAACTTCAAGATAATTTGACGGATTGGTCGGATTTCACTAAAATCGGTCATTCACCAAAGAAAAATCTTTGGAGGACCTTAACTTAAATAGTTTGGACAACCAAATTAACTCATAAAGACTAAATAAGCCAATCCCAATCACAGCACCCTTATCCACTATAAAAAAATGATGGTGAACTCATAAAATCCTACCAATTGTCAGATATAATATAATCAGAGCTTGGCTGGCAACATAATCCATAAATACTATTCCCTTAGGCTTTATATGATTATCTGGTCAATTGTTTATTATATATCGTCACATTAATCTTATTGTTACCGAACATCAAAATTTAAATACGTCTACAAATATTAATATGTGTATTATGATCATTAAAAGCATCTTGGAACCCCCACATAGGCTGACTGCACAACTCAGCAGATATATACACTAGGGGACACATTTATCAAGGGTTGAATATCGAGGGTTAATTAATCCTTGGATTTGACCCTCAAAGTTAAATCCTTCAAATTCGAATATCGATTCAAAGGATTTTGCGCAAATACTTAGATCGATCGAAGTAAAAAACGTTCGATCGAACCATAAAATCCTTCGAATTGAATGATTCAAAGGATTTTAATTGATCGATTGAACAATTTTTCTTTGATCAAAAAAAGCTTAGGAAAGTGTTGGGGAAGGTCCTCATAGGCTAACATTGTACCTCGGTAGGTTTAAACTACTGAAGTATGTAGTCTAAGTTTTTTTAAAGAGACAGTACTTCGACTATCGAATTGTCGAATAGTCGAACGATTTTTAGTTTGAAACGTTCGAATCGAAGTCGAAGGTCATAGTAGCCTATTACAATACTTCTAAATTCAAAGTTTTTTATATTCGAATCCTTCACTCCAGCTTAGTAAATGTGCCCCTAGATGTAATAATCTCTCAGGCCCTGTCATGTCAATATAACATTGTGCACAAATTTATCAATAATGTATTTTCAATTATTCAAGCAGAGTTTAATTTAAAAAAAAAACCTTTGCTCTCTCTTTCTCCCTCTCTCTCAAAGGAGCATATCATTACCACAGTTTGTCTTATATATGGTTGTAGGGGCCCATAGGGGTAAAGCTCCCCTATATTTTAAATGCCTACACTTCATTGTTCTCTAGTTGCTGGGCAAAAGCCCATGTATCTACTTTTGCTTATTAGCATAATTTGTACAGTGCATCATTGCTCCAGAGGCTGATGACAAGTTCCTGGCACACTTTAGTATAGTGCTGGGCAGATGGTATCGCTTGGTCAATCCCCCTGCCACTCCAGGAGGAAGTGGATGCACTTGGCACCTGGAGCATTGGGCTCAGTAAAGAGAAGGCCCCAAAGTCGTCCCTCCCCAGGCCTGCTTCTGCCTCAGAGTTTGCTGCCTGCCACAAAATATTGGCAGTGGTAAGTCGCAAGCAGACAGTGGGGAGGAGGACGGGTTAAGGGGGTTGCTGTCAGGCAGATTGTGCCCCCGGAAGATATATCTGCAGCGTGGCCTGGTGCCGTCAAGTTACACCACTGCAAACACATTTCTATTTAAGAGGGTTTAAAGGGGCAGTACCTAAAGAAATTGAATTGAGCTAATGTTTTTCACCCACCTTTTAAGCCAAAACAATTTATTATACCTAGTGAGTGTGTTACCCAGCATAAATCATAATTAATTAAAAAGTATAAAGCACACACCTTAAATCTGCATGCATTTGTTTTTTAGTCTTTTATTATAGCCACAGACAAAGGGAAGGTTCTGCTGCTTCATTGTGCTTATTCGCCTGTTGTGTCTGTGTCTATAATAAAATACAGAGTCATTTTTGCAGATTGAAGCATGTGTGTTTTCTACTTATTGAATTATTCAAGATATACGTTGATGCTAGGCATTGAGGGAACATAGACACAACTAAATATGTTGCTAAAAAGAGAGTGCAGGATTAAAATCTTCACCTGGCTTACCCAACATGAACTCAGTTTGGCTTCCTATCAAACATACAAGATGCTGTTTGAGTATCTATTTAGGATGCTGCTCATGCAATCTGCCTGCTGGCAACACTTTAAGTTCAGCAACCCCATCACAGTAACTGCACATCTTCCAAGGACTCAAAAGGGAAAACATGGCTGAATGTATAAATCTGTATTTGAGCTAAGCATGAATTTGATCAACTGTCATTGAAATATCATCTTCAAATATATCCATCAGGAGTTCTCTGGCATTTATTCCATTCAGTTCTAAAGATTCAAAGAGAACTTTTATAAACTGGGGGGGGGAGAGAAAGGTACAGTAATGTTGAATACTAGAAAAACATACAAAGTTACACATATTTAAGTTTCTCTTGAGTAGCACTTAACTCTTAAGAAAATGCTGTTCTTAAAATTGAATTGAAGCAGAACTGTCATCAATTTTAACGTTATTTTAAGATTAAAATATTCCAACAAATGGTATACTGATATATTGCTAGTAAATAATAATGTATGGTTTAAAAAAAAAAAAGAATTCAATGTGAAATGAATGGAAAAATGTAGGATAAAAATAAACATTTATCACAGAATAACAAGAAACAACAATAATAATGATTTGGTAAAGGGGCTTTTTTTTATGTTTTAGAATGCAACTAGATCAATGTAAAATATATATTAAATTGACTTTAGCTTTAAGTTAAACCAACTGTTGCCATCTGCCTGATAGGTAATTTCTAGTACTTTATGTATTATGATCCTGCCCTTGTATTTGTATATTTTGAAATATAGTGTATTATCATAGATGCAGAAGTATATATATATATATATATATATATATATATATATGGGTTTCAGGTGAGGAAAAATGGTGAATGGAAAGTTATGTAGCAAATTCTTTAATCACATTAGTTAAGGGGTTCAGAAAGGTAAAGTGGAGGCTGAACAAAGAAAGTTTAAAATATACACAAAAATTTTATATTGGCATACGAAAGTTAAACTATGGTTCCTTTCTTTCTTTGGATGCTAGTGACATGTAGTGACGGGTGAATTTGGGGCGTTTCGCTGAAAAATTAGCGGATTTCCAGCAAAATTTGCAAAACGACAAACGGATGCCAGAAATTTATATCTCTTTTAAGAAAAGTGGATTGTGTATGTATATCTTCTTTATTTATACACACTTACAATTATGGTATGGATTCTGAGATAATAATCTCTAACATTATGAACAGGAGATCTTTATCAGTTCATTGCATTGAGCTTACCACTATCAATGCAGTAGCATTTTAAAAAGGGTTGAAGTGATAGTATGGATAGGTAATAGGGTTGGGATATTTATATTTTTATAATTTTAAATGCTTATATTTATTGTGGGAAGGGTCGCTTCAGTATTTCCTTATTAACATCAATGGCTACCAAAGTTCATTAAGTTGATAAGAAGTAAATGCCATTTTTGGTATTGAAAATTCTTTAACAAATATAAGTAAAATGTACTAGTAAGTAATGTAGTTTACTCCACATTTATATTGTTACAGTGGGTAATAGCTGGAATAGCATAGATGCTAATGAAGAGGAATATAATAATTGTTGTTCTCCTAACCCATTCCCACCCATGAAAGGTGTTTCTGACTCAGCAAAAACATTCATCCTCTTCTATTGTGTTATCATCCTCTTACAAGAAGCAGGGAATGTACGGTTGTGTTACACAGAGTGTGATTTTAGATTTAGTTACAGTACTTTGTGGTTTTCAAGGGCACCAGGAATAACTCCACACATTTTCTTATAGAACCTACAAAATTATTGTATGTAAAATGACTAAAGTATGCCAGATTAGCAATTCCCTTGTACTAAGAACAATTCTTCTTATTCTTTTTATGGTTATCATTAATACATATGTAGAAAGCTCCAATATAGTTTGAAATGCTGTAAAATAAATGAGTGTATAAAATAAACATACCGATTACACACAAAAATCAGACGAAAAATTGATGCAAAATGTAAAGAGGGTAATGGCCTCATCCACACATTGGACAGAGAGGATAATTATTTATGTATGTGGGTGGAAAGATTGACAACTGCCACCACCTAACAGTCCTATATGATTTTATGGAATCATTTGCTGCTACTTATACTAATATTTAATATACTACTGGTGATATTTAATGATAGAGTAGGATACAGACGTCATGGTGCTCATTCAGTTGGTTAAATGTCCAAATGTTCATATAGACACACAAAAACATATTCAGCATCACTAGGTATGGGATATTGATATTCAGAGAACATCTCAAGAAGAAAATGTAAACCTTTTCAAGTGATTATGAGATTATTATGAGGTTTTGATATCACTGAAAACTGCAGCTCATTTACAAGCACAGGGCATTTTTCACCAGTGCAGTAACTTCTAGCAACTAATTGGGATACTGCATTGGTGTAAAAATCGCCCTGTCTTGGTAAATAAGTCCCAAAGTGTTTTCTCATAATGCCAAAATATTTAATAAAAAAAGTAAGAAAAAATTAAATATTTAGATAAAGACAGGCTGTATACAATCATCTTTTCTATAGTATATGAAATCCAGCCACTTTATATTGAGATGTGTCTTCTTGTCAATAATAAATTCAAATTCATTTCACACCTTATTAAGGTTATGTGTTTGCTGACTGTTTTATTTTCATTTTCCTAACCACTAGAGTTAGTTTCTTTCAGTGCACTGTACTTAATATCTGCTCAATTTGCTATTTGATGTTTGTGCAGCAGATGTTCTGCAAGCACTTTGGTGATCTCCAAGGAATATATCTCATTGTCAAGCCAATGTCATTTTTAGATGTACATTCTACAATCAGAAGCCTGTATTTTCATGCAGAAATATCAATCTTTGTTATATGCAATCATTTGTATTGAAGATGTGTAATCATTTTCAGAGTTATGTGTTCCATTCTTATTGTAGTTTGAAGTGCATATGCATACATTAGAGTTTTACATAAATTTTGGTGAAGGGAAATTCCAAGGTAAACACATATTGTAATAAGTACAGATTTCATCTTTCTATAAAGATGTTTTATGAGAATTATAACATGTCCCAGATATGGCCAATAAAAGATCACCAATAAAAGAGTGTATGTAAAACACACATTGCTGATTGGGAAGTGAGAGAATTTACCTGCATTGAATTGTACCATACCATTGCCTCTCGCTTTACCCTGTTTATTCTAGCTGTTCTTTTACCTAACTCCCTGCCTTGTGAACTTACCTGAACCATTAATAAAGTAGGCTTTCTGTTTTCAAGTACCTGCCCAAATTAAAGTTTTGCTTCCTCCTTGGTACAGAATCCAAACATTGGGCAAATTATCCTTGTGTTCTCCATATTTTACTTAGAGTTCTTTTCAGCCATAGGTCAGGTAGTAAAGAAAAGCCCAATAGTGTTCTCTAACATGTGCATCTGAATCACGTGGACACTTACATGACTTTCCCTGCCCTTCTTCATTGGCCAAATATAAGTCTTTGTGCTCCAGCAGCATTTTTTCTTTGGACAGAGCAGGGTGCAACATCAATTCATTGCAACCATTTTGGCAGTAAGCATCATGCCCTGTATGTAGTAAATGAACCCTTATACTACGTATATGTTTCATTTTTGCATGTTAAAATTCTGAATGGTGCATATGTTGCTAAACTTTAAAATGTGCATAAAATGATAAAAAACAGTGTCCATCTGATGAGCCCTTCCCAACAAAACCAAGCTTCTCCCCCTTTCCTTAAAATAACAAACCAACCACATGTGATATCTTGGGTGAAAAGGCTGCAGCTTATTAAACAGTTGAGTGTAGGGCAATGTACAATCAAATGTATATAATATTTAGCTATTTACTTTTTTGATAGGCACTGAAGACTGCAAAAAAATGTGCCCAAGAGTGAGGAGTTTGCCTGCTGCCTTTCCTAGGTGCAGCTTTTCTCTGTAACTCACACCCCTTCCATCACTTTGGCCACTGGTCTAACCCCTGTTAAACCCTATACTTGATACCACTATCAACGCCCCGCCAGGGGAACCCCTCCTACTGTGACAGTATGCTAACACCTCCCCCCCTACACTGCTACCCCCTTGTTTTCAGGAGGGTGGGAGCTATTCAAGGTAAAAGAGAATAAATGCTCCCTTCACTTCTTTCCTCAAACCCCTCATTTCTCCACCCATTCCATTAGCAACCCAGGAACTAAAACCCCCATAATCCCTATCCCTCTCCCTAACCCCAGTTCTCTCATTCCTAGACCTGTCATGGCCCTGTCATTCCCAGTTCCTGGCTTACTCCCCATGGGCATTCTTGAATTCAATTTTAAGTGATAAATGAGATAACTGTAATAAACTCTAAGGTGCAAATTCACTAAGCGCCGAAGCGCCGAACGCTAGCGTTAATTCACTAGCGTTTGGCATTTTTCGGTACTGCGCAAATTCAATAACGAACGCTGGCGTAGTTTTGCTAGTGTTACTTCGCACCCTTACGCCAGGCGAATTTTCGCTAGCGACGTAACTACGCAAATTCACTAACTTGCACAGTGTACTGAACGCTACATTTTACGCTAGACTTCCTTCGCCACCTCAGACCTGGCGAAGCGCAATAGAGTAGATAGGGATTGTTTCAAAAAAAGTCAATTTTTTTTCTAAGTCCCAAAAAACGCTGGCGTGTTTTCTACATGATGGGTGATAGGCTGAAAAAGATCGAAAATATTTTTGGGGCTCCCCTCCTTCCCCCCTATATTTCCTGACTCATGGCAACTTACCTAGACAGTGGGCACATGTGTAGGGCAAAATAAAATTTTTATTTGCTGATTTGAAGGTTTTCTAGGCATTTGTAGTGCTAATACATGTTCCTCCATTGAAATTTGAATTTCGCGCCGTATGCAAATTAACCATCGCTAGCGTAACTTTGCTTTACATAGCGAATCAACGCTAACGCAACTTCGCAACCTTACACTACCCCTGTGCGCAACGCATCTTAGTGAATTTTCCCCTAAGTTATTATATTTATGATGAAATTATGTGTGTACTTGCAAGCTTTGTGTTAAAATATTATCTAAAGATACATAGATAATTTTTTCTGTTTTTTACGAATGAATCATTAATTTATTACAATGAATTCTTTGAAAATAGAGCCTTTAAAAAATATACAAATAGCAGTAGTAACATAATGGCACACGTGTGCTATCCAATTGTAGAAATGTCACTAAAGGGAGATTGACCTACACACATTTAGAACAGATTCAAATATTATGATTACATTACCAAGGACAGGAACATATTTCAAAAGCAATGACAAAACATAACACTGTTAAACCACCTACACTTTCAAATAAAACAGTAAAGTATCTAGGAATGTTACTGTCTGAAATAAAAGCAAGCAGGCTTGTATCAAATATATTATGAAGTACGCCCATAGCAAATAAGAGATTCATAAAACTAGGGAATGACATGTTGGTCCCCCCCCCAAAACCTGCCACCCTAGGCACAGGCCCTCAGGTGCCTTAATATAAATATGCCCTGGGTCCAACTCTCAGCAACATGCAGTAGGCACAATACAATTAGACTCTTTATCTTCAGGTGGGGCCGCTGCTTATGGTATGGAGGAAGGGATTATCACTTTGGTATAAGCACACTGTATTCACTCTTGATAAAATAACTTTTGGCGCCAGTGTTTCTTTGAAACAGCAGAACAATTTATTGAACTGATGGTACACTTCTTAATGGTTAATCATACATTCAAGATGCATGCTCAGATGCAACACTCCACGGACAAGTATTGGCAGCAGGTCATTTACACAAATATATTACTCATGTATACAATATGATCCTTTGTTAGTCAGCTTTCTCAATTGAGTCACCTTGCCTGCCTTTGGTGCACAATCCTCATTGAAGGTGAATATCATAGCTGGTCTTATGCTCCAAGGATCTCGCTGTCCCTGAGCCTAACCACTTGAGTCCCTAACCTGGCGGCCTTGTCACCACAGGCTGCTAACCCTTCACTAAACTCCTCATTGAAGTCTTAGCTGCTCAATAACTTTCCTGAAACTATCTGGCACTCCTATGGTGACCTATTACAGTTTTTGACCTGAAACTTACTTGCTACTATACTGAGGCCTACTTCCACCTCAGGCCCTTGCAGCCACATACCACCTCCTCCAGCAAGTGGGTGCACCAGAAAGAGAGAGCTTGAGAGAGACTGAGATCACGTGGGCATCCCTTTTTTATAAACTCAGGGGACTACTCCCCCTCCCCTCTGGGAAAAAGGACCAAGCCTAGCTGGCTAACACATTCCCGGGGGCATAGGAAAACCTTTACTTTCCTACACACTACTCCAGCCTAAAGATGGATTGTGTCTCCTCTAGCCCAAAGTAATGTACACAACTGCAGAGGATCATTTTGCTGTGTCAGAGTGACTCAGGTAAGTATTACTCAGCTGAGGGATAGCTTTGGGGGGCTTTTAGCTAGATAGATTTTTATGTTACAAGTCTTTAGTAATACTGACATGCTCCTATCGATGATCCAATTCCCAGCCAATTGGATTGCTTACCAGCCTTTAACTGAGCCAATTATTAGATAGGTGGTAGGAATAGAAATGCAGGCAGACAGCAGCAAATGGGTAGAGGGATACTCTTCTACTGATCAAAGATTCCCATGTTGCCAATTTCTTTCAAACATGGCACCTGTACAGCACTTAGATAGATGGTGATACTTGGAGTGCCTATGATCTCATTGGTTGATATGGAATGCAAGGGGCAGATAATAATGAAGTTGCATTTTTTTTTGTGAAACCGACTCTATTAAAGACTTCTAGGTGTGAATTCATGAAAATAGTCACAGTGGGTGAAATTGCAGATTTTGTAGTTGTTATGGCAACTTGTAATGTTATGGCAACTGTAGAGGATGTTGGGGTTTTAACCCTTGAATGTTATTATATTGCACCCAAGATGGCTGCCTCACATTTTACATGCACCTCATTCTCACAAAATACTGCAAACTGTTATCAAAAATCTACAGTTAGACAACATAACTAGTGTACAATGAAATATATATTTATACTTGCATCTCAAAATGCAACAAAATTTGATTGAAATATCTCTTTATATCCAAATCTCTTAACCTTCTGTATATCAAGTACTCTACTCTCTCTCTAATTTTAGATGACTTCAATATTCCCAGCTGCTTCTCCAGCTACTTCTAAACTCCTCTCACTAACAACTTCATTTGGGCTCTATCAGTGGACCGACTGTCCTATTGACATTGAGGATTATGGTCTTGATACATACTCTGTCACTTGTGCCACCATTTCAAACTTACTAATGCTCCTTTTCCCCTATCTGACCATCAACTACTTTCCTTTCAGATAAAATTTTCACCTCACAACAATCTCTCTCCACCCACAAGTACAGAAACCTCAGCACATTTTATACACAACAATTATCATCAGTAGCATTGCGGCGGATCGCTCTCACAAACAACCTTTCCAAGCTCTATCATTAGCTAAACAACTGTTCTTATCTTCTTCAATCTCCTCTCTAGCCTCTAAACAACAACAACTGTTTGCCACATTTAACTCACGACTATGCCCCCTCTGCACGCTCCACCCATTAATGTAACTGCCCAAGACCTTGCTCATTTCTTAAGACTCATTAGACTGAGCATACCATCTGACAACAATCATAGATTATCTTGCAGCCCACTCACATCCACTTTGCACTCCTTCACCCCTGCAACACTGCTCAAAATCCACAACCTGTTCCCTTGACTCCATACCTTCTTATCTCCTTTACCCAATCTCTGATACACTCTCGTGCACTTACCCACCTATCTAACTGTTCCCTCTCTCTGTTGGAGTTCCTCAAGGCTCTGTCTTAGGCCCTCTGCTGTTCTCACTGTATACTACTTCTGGATACTGGACTTCAGTATCACCTTTATGCCGATGACATTTTTATACAACTATGACACTGTAGTAGTTTTTATTTTTGTAAATCCACCTTTGAGAAGATTTAAGATTGCAATCTGTTCTATGGAACATTATTTTATACAACCGTTTTTTATACAACCGTTTTAAGCTTCCTTATACTATACACTTATTCCTTTCACAAATGAGAACAAATTGTTACATTACCTATGCATGTATAGAGACTCTGAGCATTAGTTGCATTTTGTTCAGACAGTTCCCCCTAGAGTCTTGATACTTGAGGTGGTCCTCGGTAAGCCCTGGGTGATTATTTCTCTTTAAAGTGATGTAATTGAAATTCAGTGTTTGTCCAGTGGTGTTTAAGTATATAAAAGGGAGAGCACAAGTACTCAAGGCTTTTTTCCTGAATTCCACATAGAGGGGAGGTGGGTACATGATTGGGTCTGGGCAGGTGCGAGGCCCAGTTAGGAAAATGAGTGATAGCTTTGTTATAGTCACTCCAGGAGTGAAAGACAGGCAGGATTCAATTAGTGATAGTTAGCTTTGTTATTGTCACTGTACGGGCCTGTAAAGGGCGAAGTGACTAACACTGGTGAAACTTCGCTAGCGAAGGAGATAGAATTAGCGATACTTCGCACTCTAACGCCAGGAGAATTTTCGGTCTGGCGAATGGACGTAACTATGCAAATTCACTAAGATGCGGATTTTGAACATTACCTTTTGTACCAGACTTGCCTTCACCACCTCAGACCAGGCGAAGTGCAATAGAGTAGATAGGAGTTCCTCAAAAAAAATGTAAAAATTTTCTAAGTCCCAAAAAATGCTGATGACTTTTCAGTTTTTCAGAGTGATAGGCTGTAAAAGATTGTAATTTTTTTTAGGGTACTCGGCTTCCCCCCTACATTTCCTTACATATGGCACCTGAACTATACACTGGGCACATGTGTAGGGCAATATAACAAGTCTATTTTATTATATTAATGTTTCCCAAGCTTGTGTAGTGTAAAGTATTTGCTGCAACATATTCGTCCATTCAACTTTAACTTCCCACCATATGCAAATTAGCCAACATTCAGCTAGCTGAGCAGGTTAAGGCTCCAACAAGGAGAAAAGTGTGGTTAGTACCCCGCAGTGATCAGACCACCAGTGTTGGTTCATTAAAAGTATAGTTCTGATTTCACAAGAAGTAAAATGACTGGGATAAAAAAGAAGCTTATTGCTTTTAAAATCGCCAGTCCTCTAGTACATATTTGCCTAAACTGGCAGTGTTCCAGATGCTATGCACCAGAGTGAAAATAACCACTAACACATTGGCGCAATTTCACTAAGCGCCGAAGCGCCGAACGCTAACGTTAATTCGCTAGCATTTGTCATTTTCGGTACTTCGCAAATTCACTAACGAACGCTGGCGTAAATTCGCTAGTGTTACTTCGCACACTTACGCCAGGCAAATTTTCGCTAGCGATGTAACTACACAAATTCACTAACTTGCGCAGTGTACTGAACGCTACCTTTTACGCTAGACTTCCTTCGCCACCTCAGACCTGGCGAAGCGCAATAGAGTAGATAGGGATTGCTTCAAAAAAAGTCAAAATTTTTTCTAAGTCCCAAAAAACGCTGGCGTGTTTTCTACATGATGGGTGATAGGCTGAAAAAGATCGAAAATCTTTTTGGGGCTCCCCTCCTTCCCCCCTACATTTCCTGACTCATGGCAACTTACCTAGACAGTGGGCACATGTGTAGGGCAAAATAAAATTTATATTTGCTGATTTGAAGGTTTTCTAGGCATTTGTAGTGCAGATACGTGTTCCTCCATTGAATTTTGAATTTCGCGCCGTATGCAAATGAACCATCGCTAGCGAAACTTCGCTTCGCTTGGCGAATTAACGCTAGCGCAACCTCGAAAACTTACGCTACCCCTGTGCGCAACTTCAGATTTTAGTGAATTTGCGGAGCGCTGACGAAAATACGCCTGGCGAAGTGTGGCGAAGTGCGGCAAAGTTGCGCCTGGCGCAACTTCGCATCTTAGTGAATTTGCCCCGTTGTGTGGAGTTGTTGGCAGTTATCTACTAACTACAGGGCTCATAAGGTGCACAGTAAGCAGCACACACTGTTTTTGCACTTTACAGCACACTCAAGGGTGGGCTACACATGCCAAGCCCATGCAACATGACAATCTATGCCAGCATTATGCTAAAGCTAAACTCAAGAGAATAACTCCTGGTCTATTAGTTTTATAATGTATTTATAGTTTTAAGTTGAATAAAAGTCAAGTTCACTTTAGACTTGTTGCTGCAAATGTGGAGGCAAACTTTCTAAGAGGCAGATTTTATCAAAGTGTGAAATTAGAGCTCACCACAGTAAAATTCCACCACCTTCTCTTCATTTCTATTGGACTTTTAGAGACATATCTATCATTTGGGGAAATTTAGGGCTCACCATTTGAAAAATATGCTTCTAAAAATCAAAAAAATCAAAAATTTCATTAAATCTAAAAGGATTCATAAGTTCAGCGTTTCACTGTTCATCTTTATGAAATTACAGCATTTATTAGCCTTGGTCCTGCTTGATTTACTCTTGATTTACCTAAATTATCTATTTCCCAGAAACATGTACTTTTGGATTAGCCACTTGACATAAATCGATAACATTCATTATAATAGATACAATTAAAAAAACAAAAGGAAATACACATACTTTATTTTAAATGCTATGCAATATAGATAAAAAAGAGATAAAATGTTAGAGCTACTAAAAAGATGTTAATAAAAGTGTATGTGTGTGTGTGTGTGTGTGTATATATATATATATATATATATATATATATATATATATATATATATATATATACATTTACATATATACATTTATTAAAGCAGTTATTAGTAGTTTATTGCTGCCTTGCAATACTAGGGTCTTTGAATACATTCTGACTAGGTCATGAATTTTTGTATATTCTCCACCCACAGTCAGAAGAACATACTGGTAGGTTAATTAGCTTCTGATGAGATTGACACTAGTGTTTGTGACTACGGCAGAAAAATTTGACTTTAACTTCCACTGGGATCAATAGCCATGATTAAATATAATTTGTAGAGTGTTTCAGAAGAGTCACCAGTGTATAAATTAAGACTAACGGAATAATAGAAAAGTATGTAAGTTAAAAGGGCTGTAAAGCAAGATGGGTAAACTGCAAAAAGAAGCATGAATAAATACAGGTCTTGTATTTTCTATAAATTCTCAGACCATACGGCCTTTCCATCAAAATTAGCGTAGCTTGTTTTTTCTATTTTTATTTTTGTCCCATTTTGCTATTAGTCAGTTATAGCCTAACATCTCGTTGTTACAACAAAAATATAAGGATATCATTATTTTACAATTCCAGACTCAAAAGTTAACTAATGCAGCACTTCAGATTTACAAAATCTACACAATATTAAAAATAAAAACACACTATAATCGAATTAGCTGTACCATATTTTGAACTCCGAAGCAACAATCCAACACCTCCTTGCACAGTGGCTCATACATTTACTAAAACTTTTTGGTGTGAATTAAATAAAGATAATAAAGGGAAAACATAACCCCTTTTTCAGAGAAGCTTTGCAACACTCAGGGGCACATTTACTAAGGGTCAAATATCGAGAGTTTCTCGATATTCGACCCTTTGAAGAAAAATCCTTCAACTTCGAATAGCGAATATCGAACAATTAAATCCTTCTAATCGAACGATTCAAAGGATTTTAATCGATCGAAGGATTTTCCTTCGATCAAAAAAGCTTAGAAACCTTATGGGGAAGGTCCCCATAGGCTAACATTGACGCTCGGTAGGTTTAAAGTGGCAAAGTTTTTTTAAAGAGACAGTACTTCGACTATCGAATAGTCGAATAGTCAAGCGATTTTTAGTTCAAACCGTTCGAATTGAAGTCGTAGTCGAAGGTCGTAGTAGCCTATTCGATGGTCGAAGTACCCACAAAAACCTTTCGAAATTCAACGTTTTTTTTTACTTCAAATCCTTCACTCGAGCTTAGTAATTGTGCCCCCCAGAGTCCCAGAATAATTTTCAATTATAGATGAGGACTGGGTTTTAAACCTGTTGTTCTTTGTAGAATACGGATTCCTAAAGATTATAAGTAGAAAAAATTAATACCTTACATAAAGTAGGTCTTAATTTATAAAGTCTATCATATAAATTGTAAGGCTGATTGTGTCTGTCAACTGCACTTTGTACACTGGGTCTGACAAGTAAATGTTTCTTCCTGAGTGTCATTGGCCTGATAAGCATTAATGGACTATGGATTATACATTATGTATATACATCTTGAAATATTTCATTTAAAATGAAAAGTGAATGACTACCTGCTTTGAAAGCCACAAAATAACAAGTACAGTGAATAAAGCTATAATAGTGCACAGAATTTGCGCGATTCGCCGCCAGCAAATAAATTCGTGAAACGCCCGCGAAAATTTGCCCGAAAAAAATTTGCCGGCGTCAAAAAAATTTTTTGAGAAAAACGGATGCTGCCGTCAAAAAACGGGCGCCGGCGTCAAAAACGGGACGCTGGCGATGATTTGCGAATTTCTCGCTGTTTCGCGAACGGCGCAAATTCACCCATCACTACATATCAACTGTCCTTTGTGAGCTCTCTATTATCAGTGAATAGCAAGCAATGGGGGGAACGTATCAAATTAGACTGACAGGGTTGTCAGCCTATGATGTTAAAAGTACTGTGATCCCTTTGGTCACATGGTAGAATTAAGAAATGAACTGCAATATGGATAAATGGCAAATTATCCAGTTGTTTGCAAGTTTTATCTTACTGATTTTTTTCTTGGCATGTATACAAAAATCACAGAGGACTCACAAGGCTTAGTAGGAGCCCTATAGTCCATCTTTAGATTAGCTCAACATTGTCTGTGATTTCCATTTGACAATACAGTGATCTTGCTCATCCTCAGTGAAACAAGCATTACTTTCTGTAACCACACTGTAAATGAGTCAAGCCAGTGTGGGCATGTTAGCTAATGATTTCTCCGGCAGTCAAATGTGGCAGCCCAGCAGCTGAAATGAAGATATAGTGGGTAGCGATGGACAAATTTATGCGCAAAGTTCAAATTTGCATAGAATTTCCACGTTTCGCCACATTTGCGAAATTGTTGTGAAAATTCACCCGTGACAATTACGACACCGGCGACAATTCAGACACTGGCGACAATTAAAGGTGCCCATTGACTTTAATGCACGTCAAATTGTCGCCGGCGTCAAAAAAAAAATTAGCTGAGAATTTTTCACTGTATCAAAATGGGAGAAATTCAAATGAATTCTAAAATATTAGCATATAACACAAGTGCAAGAATAGTTTTGCCTTATTTACTGTTTCTACACTTGCTACAAGTTATTGAATAGATACAATTTTTTGTATTAAAGGAAAACTATACCCCCCAAACAATGTAGGTCTCTATTAAAAGACACTGAGTAAAACAGCTCATGTGTAAAACCCTGCTTCATGTAAATGAACCAGTATCATAATAATATACTTTTTTAGTAGTATGTGCCATTGGGTAATCATAAATAGAAAATTGCCATTTTAAAAAAATAAGGGCCGCCCCCTGAGATCGTAAGATTCACTGTGCACACATACAAACCACATGTAAGGTCACATGAGCCAATTAACAGACAGAGTTCTGCCTTTTGCTTCCTCACTTCTTCCTGTTACAGCTAGTGTTGTAGTATTTCTGGTCAGGTGATCTCTGAGGCAGCACAGATAGAGTCACGAAATGGTGGTTCAAGGCAAGAGATGTAAAAGGGCAATATTTATGTAAATATATATTCCAGTTTGGTAAGATGCTTTAATATGTCATTCAATTTGAGATAAACTGTCTGTTGCTTAAGTATTCATTTTGGGGGTATAGTTTTCCTTTAAAGCTAATATATTGATTTATAGAATAGCTGTTGTTGGTAACAGAGAAAACAAATGTGTTGCCTGTAGTCACAAAGGTGAAAGTTATGCACCATATAGAGCCATACCTATACACCCCATTATATGTTAGCCAGGTTGAGACAGATTTATCATACTGATAATCAAATAAGATGCAAAATATTGCCAAAAGCCTTAGATTTATATGCTACAAATGTGCAACTACTTGCTACAATTGTTTTCATAGCTAGGTCAGTTTAAAAAAAAAATATTTTCAGGGGAATTGGGGACTGTGTGTGAATAGTGTTGGCAGAACATTTCTTTCTGTAGAGTGAAGTCAAACCTGGTGAGCCCTATTCATTGAACTCATGTTTAACAATGAGACTTTAGCAAACAAGGGAAAGTTATGCTCACCGCTAATTTTTAAACCAATAAGCAGGGGTGCAATGAGGCTGTGACCACAAAATTCCTGGACACATTAAAGAGGCCTTCTGCACTTTTTTTGACGCCAGCAAATTTTTGCCGCAAATTTTCGGGGGCGTTTTGCGAATTTATTCGCTGGCGGCGAATCACGCAAATTCGCTGCAAATTCACGCCTGGCGAATAAATTCGCCCATCACTAATTGTTTGTCCATATATTGCAATATATTTAAGCTGGCCAACTACGTCAAAGTCATCCCATATCTTGCCAGTCCTACACTCAATTTTAATCTAATTCATTAAGAATTATATTGCTTCATTATGCATTTTACAAAGGGACTAAGTTTTACCTGCAACTTACTTGCTGTTTTGAAGGTTAAAACTCCCAAACTTGGCCGCCCTTTTATTAGACACCAGTGGGATCACCTGACTATAGCTGGGAAGGGTGGGAGCTACAACATGGAGCTGGTCACTGCTCCTGTATAACTATAACAAACAAGGAAAGTTGTGCTCACCACTAATTTTTAAAACCATTAAGCGGGATCACAGCTATAGTCAGGTGATCCCACTGGTGGAAATTATGCCAAACAGTTTGCCACACAATTGCATTTAATTTGTGGCAAAAAAACACACGCAGTTCTGTTCATTTTGGTGAATCTGATGCAATTGCCTTTAAAGTGCAATTGATTCAAGTGCACAGACACATTACGACTGCAATGACACTAGAATGTTGGGAAAAAAATATGGTGACTACCCTCAAAATTCCACTTTGCTTACTGCATTTTTGAATGTAAATAAGCCTTAAAATGTAATCTTATTTTATTAGAAGGAAAGTTAACTCTTACAGCAATAAATGAATACTCAGACTCTACAGTCACACAAGGTATCGGTTAGTTATAATAAAGAAAAGAAAAAAGAGAAAAGGAACCTTGTTTGGTAACTGTATCAAACACTACACCTCCGTAGTTCACCCACTTCTCTCCAAATATAGTTTCAGTTTGTTGCGCAATTTAAAAAGGGAAACCTTGATTGTTACAATAACCCAAACAGAAACTATGTTGGTAATCTTTAAAATGAACTGATAACACCAGATTAGCATGTTACAAAGTTGCTTATTGTTGAAGTCTAGTGAATCTGACTCTTCTCTACAGAATATGACAAATCATATGCCGTATTCACCTTCAAACACCTTTAACCAATAATTCTAATAAAGACCCTTACACTTGGTATCGTTTGTTATTTTATTCCAGTATAACCCACACAGTCGATAGCCAATTAAACTAAAGATTAGGAGTTCGTTACTCCCTATTAAATCACTTGTGATTGAAGGTGCCGTTTATCTTATGAGGATTCAAGTTCATTCAAAAAATTCATTAAACTCGCTCTCAAAATTATTAACCGATTTAACCAATAAAGGGTTAACTATTATACTTCATTGATATAAAGTGACCTGTGCAATTAATTCAAAGTTGATTACTTCTTATGTGCTCTGATTAATAAAGTGCCATGTGCAGTCGATTAATTCACCATTCCATTTAGTGATTTGTGCATAAGTTAATTAAAATCTAAGAGTTAATTCTTATGGTCACAATTAAAAAAAAACCCTGGTTATCGATCTTTAATTAAAAATTGAGAAAGGTGAAATTGTATAGAGGGTGGAGTTGCGCAAAAAGATTGTAACTATAATTTTTTCTAAGTCCCAAGGAGCACCACAAAGATGTAGAACGACAGGACCTGTAGGGCTGCAGTCTCAAAAGTACCTTTTCTAACTGTTTGAGAGAGGCTATCTAAACCTATAAAACCGCAAACCCCACAGTCCTTAGAAAAGAAAATAGTTGAGTAAAAAGAGTCTGAGAATATTAAAAGAATTTGGTTTCAATCCCGCCCCACCATCTGATGGTTCAAAGCTAAAAACAAGGAGACCGAAAAGACCGAAAAAAAGCGAATTGCGAAACGTGCGTCAGGGCAACTGACGGTCTCCTTGTTTTTAGCTTTGAACCATCAGATGGTGGGGCGGGATTGAAACCAAATTCTTTTAATATTCTCAGACTCTTTTTACTCATCTATTTTCTTTTCTAAGGACTGTGGGGTTTGCGGTTTTATAGGTTTAGATAGCCTCTCTCAAACAGTTAGAAAAGGTACTTTTGAGACCGCAGCCCTACAGGTCCTGTCGTTCTACATCTTTGTGGTGCTCCTAGGGACTTTATAAAAAATTATAGTTACAATCTTGGGCGCAACTCCACCCTCTATACAATTTCACCTTTCTCAATTTTTAATTAAAGATTGATAACCAGGGTTTTTTTTTAATTGTGACCATAAGGATTAACTCTTAGATTTTAATTAACTTATGCACAAACACTAAATGGAATGGTGAATTAATCGACTGCACATGGCACTTTATTAATCAGAGCACATAAGAATTAATCAACTTTGAATTAATTGCACAGGTCACTTTATATCAATGAAGTATAATAGTTAACCCTTTATTGGTTAAATCGGTTAATAATTTTGAGAGCGAATTTAATGAATTTTTTGAATGAACTTGAATCCTCATAAGATAAACGGCACCTTCAATCACAAGTGATTTTATAGGGAGTAACGAACTCCTAATCTTTAGTTTAATTGGCTATCGACTGTGTGGGTTATACTGGAATAAAATAACAAACGATACCAAGTGTAAGGGTCTTTATTAGAATTATTGGTTAAAGGTGTTTGAAGGTGAATACGGCATATGATTTGTCATATTCTGTAGAGAAGAGTCAGATTCACTAGACTTCAACAATAAGCAACTTTGTAACGTGCTAATCTGGTGTTATCAGTTCATTTTAAAGATTACCAACATAGTTTCTGTTTGGGTTATTGTAACAATCAAGGTTTCCCTTTTTAAATTGCGCAACAAACTGAAACTATATTTGGAGAGAAGTGGGTGAACTACGGAGGTGTAGTGTTTGATACAGTTACCAAACAAGGTTCCTTTTCTCTTTTTTCTTTTCTTTATTAAACTGTAATCTTGGCAAACAACACATATTTATTTAGATGTGTCCACAGTGAAAACACTACATTACACTAAATCCAAACGCCAGTTTCTTCCCGTATGACATCAGAGGAATGGAGGGTTGCTTGTATCACCAACAAGCACTGACGTTGTTTAATTAACATAGAATATTACATTTTGTACAAACTGACAAGTACATCAGGATAATGAAAGTTCAAGTAACTATCTTTTACATCTTAATCCAACTATAAGAATAAATATGCCTTAAACTTCAAAACAGACTAAATGTAAATGAAAATGCAGATTTTATTTGTCTGCATTGCCAACCAATATAATTGTTATTACTGCTGGAAGAATGAATGGTCTGTTAATAGTTAGGCTATTACACTTTCTTCCAAAAAGGCAGATTAAGCTCAAGTGTAGCTTCATTATTTTGCTGATTTTATTCATGCTTTTATGTGGGGAGAATTTTAATTAGATATATCTTGATTCAAATCAAAGACAGAAGCTGATGAAAAAGTACTTTTAAATGAGATGCAATTACTATGAGGTGTTTTCATCAGGATCATGCTTGATTGCGTAACCAAACAAAGAGCAGTAATAGCAGAAAAAAAATTAACTGAGCTAAATAAAAAATTAGGAAAGGTAATTGATTTTTTTTTTAATATTCTTTGAGTAAAACAAAGGACAGTTAATAAAATAACTGATATTTTATATTAAGGTTTATATTTAACCACTGTGGTTTTATTTTTTAAAGTTTTTTTCTCTGTCTTGGGTGCTAAACAGCAAAGTTTGGTGTGCTAGTGTGCTTACAGCAAGTTTGTCACAACCTGCTTTACTTTGCAGTTAGTTTTCCCTCCATTTGAGGGGGTGGGGTTTGATTAGTTGTACCTGAACAGACTGTATAAATAGAACCCCTGGGACTCCAGTGTTAGCTTCTCTTAAGTGTTTGCTCTTTAAGTGGGGGATCTGTAAGTGGAGTTACAAATACAGGAGTTAAGTGGGGGATCTGTAAGTGGAGTTACAAATACAGGAGTTTCAAATTAAAGTAGGTTCAAACTAGGTCAAAAGTTTGTTTTAAACCCTCATTTCTATTTTATTTATTTTTTTATTCCTGTTTTGATCTGTAACTGGGATAATGAGTGCTAGCAAGATTGAAGGTCTGACTCAGTGTACAGTCTGCCATATGTATGCCAGTCAGGCCTAAGCAGATTGTGGTTGTAGGGGACTCAATTATTAGGAAAGTGGATAGGGTAATTTGTCGTCCGGATCGCTACAAACGAACAGTTTGCTGTCTACCTGGTGTCAGGGTTCGGCTTGTGTTTGATCGGATAGACAAATTATTGGGTGGGGCTGGGCATGACCCAGCTGTCTTAGTGCATATTGGTACTAATGCCAAAATAAATGGTAGCTGGAAGACCTTAAAGAGTGATTTCAGGGATCTAGGCTCTAAGATAAAGGAAAGGTCTTCCAATGTCATCTTTTCTGAAATTTTGTCCGTGCCACGTGCAAGTTTAGGAAAACAGCGGGAGTTTAGGGAGCTAAATGCGTGGCTCAAGTCTTGGTGCAGGAAGGAAGGGTTTGGGTTCCTAGAGCACTGGGCTGATTTTTCCTTGGGGTACAACCTATACAATCATGATGGTTTGCACCTCAATGGAAGGGGGTCCACTGTGCTAGGGGAAAGAATGGCTAAGAGGTTGGAGGAGTGTTTAAACTAGGCAGGGGGGGTGAGATAAAGAATTATGGGTAAGCTAGGGTAGACGGGGCAGTGTGGTTAGTAAGGGGTCATAGGGGAAGAGTGAGGGGGGCATACAGTTTACCAGCTAATAAGGTCCTCTGTTACAAGGAAAACAGAATAATACTAAGTTAACATATAATTCTCCACTAAGTAATGCAAATTTCAAAAGTAAAAGTAGTAACATATGCTGTATGCTGGCAAATGCACAGAGTTTGTCAGGTAAAATGTGAGACCTAGAATTAATTGCATGCTCTAAAAATTATGATATAATTGGTATCACTGAGACCTGGTGGGATGAAACATGTGACTGGATTGTGAATTTAAATGGTTACACCCTTTTTAGGAGGGTCCAGAGGGGTTAAAAAGGGTGGAGGAGTGTGTTTGTATGTAAAGTCTGAATTAAAGCCATGCGCTAAAGAAATAACCATAGCTGGCACTGGTGAGGGTGTAGAATCACTCTGGGTAGAGATTTTGACTGGGCAAAAGGTTACAAAAAGAATTATCATTGGTGTATGCTATAAACCACCTCGTATAAGTGTCGAGTATGAAGCCCAGCTATTCTTGCAGATACAAGCGGCTTCAGAGCTGGGTCAAGTTGTTGCTATGGGTGACTTCAATTATCCAGACATTGACTGGGGTAATGGGGTTGCTAAGACAGAAAAAGCTAGTAGGTTTGTAAATATGCTGAATGACAACTTTTTATTCCAGCTCGTTCAAGAACCTACTAGGAATAACTCTCTTTTAGACCTTGTAATTACTAATAATACTGAACTCATCTCTAACATTTGTGTGGGTGAGCATTTAGGGAATAGTGATCATAACACGGTCTCCTTTGAGATTCTGTTGCAGAAGTAATTCTATAAGGGAGTAACTAAAACACTTTTCAATTTCAGACATGCAAACTTTGAAAGTATAAGGGCATCTCTGCAACATATTAAGTGGGAAATGCGTTTCACAGGGTTAAACACAGAACAAAAACGGGAAGTCTTTAAAATGCTGCTTAATAAATATACTTGTCAGTATATTCCACTAAGCAAGGAATGTCGTTGCAAAGCAAAACCTTTTTAGTTTAATAGAAGAGTTGGTGTTGAGGTGGGTAAGAAAAGATGTGCTTTTAAGGCTTTCAAGTTAGCTGGGACAGCCGAAATCATTTATAAGGTACAAGGAGGCCAATAAATCATGCAAAGAAGCTATAAAGCAAGCTAAAATTGATATAGAAAAGGATATTGCAGCAAGCAGTAAAAAAAATTCAAAATTATTTTTTAAATATGTTAATAGTGAAAATTAAGCAGGAAGGGGTGGGACACTTACTATCACAAGGGGGTCAGCTGGTTGATGAAAACAAAATAAAAGCGCAGATTCTGAACTCACATTTTTCATCTCTCTACACAAATGAGGAACCAGTAAGTGAAGGTTTCCTTCTTAATAGTCCCAATTCTAGTAATACAACTAATGATGCATGGTTCACACATGATGAAATTCAAAAGAGACTAGAACATGTTAAGATTAACAAAGGTCCAGGGCCAGATGGTATTCATCCCAGGGTAATTAGAGAGCTTAGCTCTGTGATTGCCAAACCTCTTTACTTAATTTTTCAGGATTCATTGAGATCTGGCATAGTGCCGAGAGACTGGTGAATTGCTAATGTGGTGCCTCTATTCAAAAAAGGATCCCGTTCTCAGCCTCAAAACTATAGGCCAGTTAGTCTGACATCAGTGGAAGGAAAGCTTTTCGAAGGGTTGATAAAGGATAAGATACTGGACTTCATAGCAAATAATAATACTATGAGTTTGTGCCAGCATGGTTTTATGCGTAATAGATCTTGCCAGACTAACTTAATTTCTTTCTATGAGAAGGTAAGTAGAGACCTCGATTCTGGGATGGCAGTGGATGTGATTTACTTAGACTTTGCTAAAGCATTTGATACAGTGCCACACAAAAGGTTACTGGTTAAATGAAGTAATGTTTGCCTGGAACATAGTATTTGTACCTGGATAGAGAACTGGCTAAAAGATAGACAACAAAGAGTGGTGGTAAATGGATCATTTTCTAATTGGACCAGTGTTGTTAGTGGAGTACCGCAGGGCTCTGTGCTAGGTCCCTTGCTTTTCAACTTGTTTATTAATGACCTGGAGGTGGGCATTGAAAGTACTGTTTCTATTTTTGCAGATGAAACTAAATTGTGCAGAACTATAGGTTCCATGCAAAAATAATATAAATGCATGTTATAAACTAAATGGCAGTGTGTTGGGAGTTTCCTTAAATGAGAAGGATCTAGGGGTCTTTGTAGATAAAAAGTTGTCTAATTCTCGGCAGTGTCATTCTGTGGCTACTAAAGCAAATAAAGTTGTGTCTAGCATAAAAAAGGGCATTAACTCAAGGGATGAAAACATAATTATGCTTCTTTATAGGTCCCTGGTAAGGCCTCATCTGGAGTATGCAGTGCAGTTTTGGACTCCAATCCTTAAGAGGAATATAAATGAGCTGGAGAGAGTGCAGAGACATGCAACTAAATTGGTTAGAGGGATGAAAAACTTAAATTTAGAGGGCAGACTGACAAGGTTGGGGTTGTTTTCTCTGGAAAAAAGGTGCTTGCGAGGGGACATGATTACACTTTAAAAGTACATTAGAGGACATTATAGACAAATAGCAGGGGACCTTTTTACCCATAAAGTGGATCACCATACCAGAGGTCACCCCTCTAGACTAGAAGAAAAGAACTTTCATTTGAAGCAACGTAGGGGGTTCTTCACAGTCAGGACAGTGAGGCTGTGGAATGCACTGCCGGGTGATGTTGTGATGGCTGATTCAGTTAATGCCTTTAAGAATGGCTTGGATGATTTTTTGGACAGACATAATATCAAAGGCTATTGTGATACTAAGCTCTATAGTTAGTATAGGTATGGGTATATAGAATTTAATTAAAAGTAGAGAGGGGTGTTTGTATGGATGCTGGGTTTTCATTTGGAGGGGTTGAACTTGATGGACTTTGTCTTTTTTCAAACCAATTTAACTATGTAACTATGTAAGGGTTGCTACTTTCCGCAGCCTTTTTCCTAGAAGAGGGTTGAAGAGATGCTTGGAGATATTGATAAAGCAAATATAATGTATGGTTGTTGTATCATCACAATAAGTACAGTAGATAAAACATAAGTAATTGGCTGATTGATAATCAGTTCAGAACAATACAGTAATCAGTTTAGAAGTATACTTTCTCATTAAATAGAAACAATTTCAGCAATGTGTTTAAGGTATTTGACATGAATCATGTGAATTTTCATATGGGTGTGACTTTAAAGAAGTTACTTTTTAAGCCAAAATAACTGGGCCTGTGAGCAATTATAGTTTTAGGTATCGGTGTTTTTAAGAGTCACATTGTAAACTCCCCTATTTTTTTACAGTCAAGAGACTGTATTTAAAAATATATATATTCATGTGCTTAAAAATGTTTACTGTTCACAACTATACCTGCCTGACTTTACATTGTACTGTATAATTAATAATATATATATATATATATATATATATATATATATATATATATATATATATATATATATATATATATATATTGCACAGGACTCCAGGGGTGGGTCCTGGACAGCAGGTATATTTCCCCTTTATTCAGGTACCTGGAGGGTGCACAGCAGGGCTAATTACTAATTATACTAATATAATAATTACTAATAGATACTAATTTTTAATGTCAGTATCACTTTAAGGTTTGCCTTCAGCGGACAACACCCCGACCAACCTCGTTTGGCTCATTAAGAAGTCCAACCTAATCCCAAGCAACCGCCTGACCTTCTTAGGCATGATATTCGATACAACTCTACAACGAGTACTCCTGCCAAGAGACAGGATCCCCAACATACACAGATTAACCTGTCAACTCCTGAGCGACCAGCACATATCAGTTTGATTTGCCATGAAAGTACTAGGCTCCATGGTAGCGTCCATGGATGCAGTGCCTTTTGCTCAATACCATCTGAGGGAACTACAATGGGATATCCTTTTTCAATGGAATGGCACCAGCCTTTCCCAGAGAATACTACTCCTTCCAAAAACAAGAGAATCTCTTACGTGGTGGTTGAGCCTCAACAACCTGTCCCAGGGCTGGTCCCTTGTGGATCCACAATGGAAGATCTTCATCACTGATGCCAGCCTGAAGGGTTGGGGAACAATATTTCAATCTCAGACTACTCAGGGAGTTCGGTCACAAACAGAAGTTTGTCTACACATAAATATCCTGGAGCTGAGAGCGGTGAGACTAGCCCTACTACACTGGCAGACACAGATGAGAGACCAGGACATTCGAGTGCAGTCCGACAATGCCACCACAATGGCTTAGCTAAACCAGCAATGGGGCACTCACAATCATCAAGCCCTTCAGGAAGTGGGACACATCCTATCCTGGGTGGAGAAGAACAACACTCGCCTATCAGCAGTATACATACCAGGGTTAGACAACTGGCAGGCCATCTACCTCAGTCAACAAACCCTAGACCCGGGCGAATGGTCATTCTACAAAGATGTTTTTCTAACCATCACCAAGAAGTGGGGCATGCCAGACTTCGATTTGATGGCATCCCGATCAAACAGGCACGTTCCACAATTCATAGCTTGTTACAGAGACCCTTTAGCTCTGGTCGGCCGACACACTGGTGGAAATTCCAACTCAGATATGTGTTTCCACCTCTCTCTCTTCTACCAAGAGTAATACGAAAGATTCAAAGAGAATAATGCACAGTAATTCTCATAGCACCATGTTGGCCTCGAAGAGTGTGGTTCTCAGAGCTGATGAATCTAGCGGGAGACAACCTGTGGCCTCTTCCTGTTCGCCCAGATTTCCTTGTGCAGGGGCCGATACTGCATCCCAATCCGGGTATGCTGAATTTGACAGCATGGCTGTTGAAACCCTAGTACTGAGAAAGAAGGGGTTCTCAGATAAAGTTATTCGAACCATGATCGCAGCAAGAAAACCAGTTTCCTCAAAGACGTACCATTGGGTATGAGATAGAAATTGGTGTAACCATAGAAAAATTTGGTTCCAAGTTTTTACAGTTCCCCGACTGTTGCAGTTTCTGCAGGAGGGCATGGATAAAGGTCTTTCCTCAGGATCCCTTAAATCCCAAGTATCGGCACTCTCCATTATTTTCAAAGAAAGCTGGCAAACTTCCTGGATGTCCGTACCTTCCTACAGGGAGCCATGCACATGATTCCACCATTCCGGGAACCCATTCCTCCATTGGATCTAAACTTGGTGCTGCAATCACTACAGGGCCCTCCCTTCGAACCTCTATCATCAATCGCTCTGCCATGGTTAACCTGGAAAGTGTTTTTTCTAATCGCAGTTTCATCTGCACACAGGGTGTCTGAGCTGAGCGCTCTCTCCTGTCAAACTCCGTTCCTAGTGTTTCACTCTGACAGAGCAGTTCTCCGGACTACTCCCTCCTTACCTAAGGTGGTTTCTGAATTCCACATCAACCAGGACATTACCATTCCTTCCTTTTTGTCCACATCCAAAATGACTGAAGGAGACTGTACTTCACTCCCTTGATCCAGTAAGGGCATTGAAATTCTACTTGGATCGTACCAAGGACGTTCAAAAATCATCATCATGTTACTCTCAGGAGCACATAAGGGTTCTCCAGCAACAAAGACCACTATTTCCAGATGAATTCAGGAAGCCATTTGAAGAGCTTACATGGCAAAGGGGAAAACCCCTCCAATAAGTTTTCGAGCACATTCTACAAGAGGTATCAGTACTTATTGTGCTTTCAGGAACAGGGCCTCAGCAAGGCAGCCACATGGGCTACAAATTTGAGGTCTTTGTGGCATCTGAGACACGCTTCAGCAGGAAGGTTCTGCAGGCCGCAGTAATCTAAATAGCCAGTGGCCATGCTTCCTCCTGCCCTACATTGGGACAGCTTTGATATGTTCCCAAGGTCCCTGTGTCCCACAGACACCTGCAAGAGAAAAGAGGATTTTGTGATACTCGCCATTAAATCCCTTTCTCTTCAGAATTCTGTGGGACACAGAGCTTCCTGAACTGAACTCCACACAGCAATAAAACCAGTTATTGCACATAGTTATGTTATGTTTCATGTTACAAGTGATAATCTTGGTTATGCAAAACTGTTAGTCCTCCAGATTCTACTCTAGTGTCCTGCCTCCTGGTGGTGGAAGCTATACCCCAAGGTCCCTGTGTCCCACAGACAGAGAAAGGGATTTAACAATGAGTATCACAAAATCTTTTTCTAACTGAGTGAAAACAGAAATTTATATATATTTTTACATATTCCATTTTTCTAAACCATTTTATACTATTTTCTGGAGTTATTCATTTTATACAGCTGGAATAACAGTCCCTTCAGGATGTGCATTTTTGCTTGTTCAAACCTGTGCAACCTGGTACACACAGAAAAGGCAATTAAATCTTGCTCTCTTTTGACACTGACAATAGCTGCCATGGCAAAGAACTAAGAAGTTAAGGTGTGCATGCTACAAATTAAAAAACGAAGTTAAGACAATGATTGACGTTCCCACTACTAAAACAGACTCAGGGTTGTTGTATCTAGATGGTTCTGAAGATTTCAGTAAGTGATATCTGTATTAGTTACACATGTTCTTTGCATGTCCTTGGTGACAGCTTCACATGTGCATGCAAAGCCAAAACCAGCATTTAGGATTAGGGTTGCCATCTTTTTGAGAAATATTTACTGGCTTGGAGGGTCGTCAGAAGGGGAATAGGCTATTATGTAAAGGGGCGGGCTGTGCCATAAAGGGGGCAATGATGAAATTGGGCGAAGTACTCAAGCAATGGGGGATCCAGGGTGGATTATATAAAGATTGGTGAAGAGGAAAAGTAATATTAGGGAAAATAAGAGGCTTAAGAGGTCAGGCCAAGAGTTTAATTTAAGGTTGTTTCAAATTTAACAACAATTCCATTGCCAGTATATTTGTTATACTGCCCACTGCCTTTAATGATATTTTACCAGCCTGGGTGGCAACCCTAATCAGAATAAAAGGCTTAGCTCTCCTTGTCAAAAACATCTTACCATATTCTGCTTTTGTTAGCAGAAAATAAGTTGTTGAATGGTGTTGTTGGAGTGCACAAAAGAAAAACCTAAGCACGACATAGAATATATACAGGTATTGCCTGGACTGACTCATTATTAGCCTTCTGTCTAACTGCAGATGCATTCAGTTGAAATATGTTTTTAAAAAGCCCCAGAATATTTTTGTAATGATAAAAGGAACCCTTTAATAAATGTACAACCTGTCTCGGAACCAACCATTAAATGTGGCATGTTGTACAATAGGGATGTAGCGAACTGCCGATTTGGTGTTCGCGAACACCAACAAAAATCGGCGAACTTCGAACACCCGCTAAAATCGTTCGATTCGAACGATCGAAGGATTTTAATCATTCGATCGAAGGATTTTCATTCGAATCGAACGATCGAACGTTTTAAGCATTCGAACGAATGAAAAATCATTCGATCGAACGTTTTAAAAATCGTTCGATTGAATGAAAATCATTCGATCGAATGCTTACAATCGTTCGAACGAATGGAAATCGTTCGATTTTTAGCGGTCGAAGAAATTCGAATGGTCGAATGGTCGAACGATTTGTATTTGAATCGAACGCGAACTCAAAATGCGAACGTTCCCAAACGTTCGCGAACATTCGGCGGACGCGAACGGTCGAAGTTCGCGCGAACTAGTTCGCAGCAGAACAATTTGCTATATCCCTATTGTACAATACACAAATACAGGAACAGCACTTAAGATTGTCCTTGGAATTTATTATACAAAAATTCTGTGCATTTCAGGGCACTAAGATAAGGATAAAAAAATGTTCAGACTTCTTGATCTTGAATATAAGCAGAACCTTCTTTTTGTGATATCACAAAGTAAAAATAAATACTGTAAGGTGTATTGTAAATACATGCTGCCAATAAATAAATGGATATTTACTTGATCCTTCTTAAATTACTTTGGTAGCAATCTGCTTAATTTTATGATGTAATAAAGCACACATATCTTTAAATTTACCTGCAATTGTATAAGGTAGCACCTTTTTAAGAAATATGGTTGTGATCACCTCTAGTTCAATGCAGATTAAACTTTATGTACGGCATCATTTATCAAAAAGAGAAAGTACTAGGACACATCCCACAGGCAACAGCTTCATCACCAGTTGCAGTTGTGCAGAACTGACTTTTTCTTTAAGCTGAGTTATCGTTTTGGCATAAATCTAACGCCACAGTGGTTTACAAAACCTTTTGCTAAATGTGTTAATCCACATAAAGTATCAAAGGACTCTCTGCTGTACTCATGTTTCAAAAGGCAATTAACATTGAAGTAAACAGAAAAGAAGCTGGAAAAAAAGAAATACAATTAAATTCGTTTGAAAAAATGTGAAAATGGGAAGACAGGACACAAGCTAAATGAAAAAAATATGAGCAATATAAATAGCTTTTCCTTACATTTGTTAGGAATTATTCAAAGGGGTATTTTGCCTTAAATCATTATTTGTATGGTATACGATTTATGTATATCTTGATTTTTATTTTTTGTGTTTTTGAAAGATTTTTCATTATTTGTTCTAAAACCCTTGTGTCTAGAATCAGTGCTGAACTGATGTACCCAGGTGTCTCTCTCTCCAGAAGACTTGAGGGAAGGCCACTGCTGCACTACAACTGACGATAATCTCCTGCCCTCCCACCACAGAAGTAGTGTACGGGTTGGCCCAAAACCTGCGAAACTAGTGGGTTGGGGTTGGCCATATATACTTGCGCTGTCAACACCCCACCCCCTTCATTAACATCCAGGTGGGCAAGTCAGGCTCGGGTATCTAGTGACAGCTCAGGGGTTCAGGTTGGCAGTGGGGTCAGGTGCTGGTCAAGTTTTTGTCAACTCACATATCACTACACTGCACTTACTGTACAACACCAACTTGCCCAGAGCATGACTGGGGTCCACTGGATTTTCTTCTAGTGCCCCAGTGGGCTATTCCAATCCGTATCACCTAATTTGAGTCTTAATGAAAATGAAAAATGAATGCAACAGGGCCTGAAAAAAGAACAATAACAAATAAGAATAACTAAGGTACAGGCTATTAACTCAAAGCATAGGAAAACTAATTATTAATGATAAGCAAAACTGTCCCTTTTCACTTTTGCCCTTTTTCTGTATTTTTGCTGGTGAAAAAGAACACCTTTTTTGTCAAACAAAGAGCATACAAACTTCTAGTTCAGATTTGTGTACATTTCATTGTGAACCCAGGTAAAAAAGTTTGTTCCTAATACTTCAAAAACTGTACAAAATTAATAAAGAATAGATATTACCAATTTGCTTAGAACAGATTAATCTCTATTATACTTATAGTTAACGCTTTGTAATTATACTTACATCAGTTTGATAAGTTGTACCTGAGCAGAAAGTATTAGTGGAATGAATCTGAGTCCTTTGAAGCATGTACCTAAGGAGGGTTGCTCAGTAACTAGCTACTCACTTACTGGGGGATTAATACAGAAGGAGCAAGAACAGACAGGCAGTTCAGCACTGAAGCCAAGTTTTTGCAAGGGTATATTTCTAGCTTGGCAGAAGTGTGAGCTATTAAGGAGATAAATTATCTTGTGCTGAATTGGGTTGCATAGTGTGTATTCTACAGGGGCTATAGAAAACCCATTGTTTTCTTTCTTGCTGAATAAGGGTTTTTAACAACTTAAAGGGTTCATTTTTTATTCACTTCTCTGTTTTTTCTTCTACTGTAAAACATCCTCTGGAAATTGGTAGCATAAAGTAGATTGATGGTTTGCTATATGTGAACTTTATTATCACTTACGGTGGGTCTGATTCAAGAGAATCCTCTTTTAGTGACTTAAGTTGCTGGTTTCAATCTGTAGCCTGAGAGCAAATGTGATTGTACCTTACACACTGACTGGAGATGACAGTGTTTTCTGATATAGTCAAATACAAGAGTCCTCTGCACTCAACCCATTATCAATATATTTAAGACAGAGACATTTTGTGCATACTGCTACTGAAAAATGCCTTACCCTTTAAACAAAACAGAGATTGTTTGTCCATATATTGCAATATATTTAAGTTGGCCAACTACGTCAAAGTCATCCCATATCTGGCCAGTCCTATGCTCAATTTTATCTGATTCATTAAGAATTCTATTGCTTCATTATACATTTTACAAAGGGACTAGGTTTTACCTGCAACTTACTTGCTGCTTTCAAATTAAACCTCCATACTTGGCTGCCCTTTTATTAGACACCAGTGGGATCACCTGACTATAGCTGGGAAGGGTGGGAGCTACAACATGGAGCTGGTCACTGCTCCTGTATAACTATAACAAACAAGGGAAAGTTGTGCTCACCACTAATTTTTAAAACCATTAGGCGGGGGTGCAATGAGGGTGTGACCACAAAATACATATAGTCAAATACAAGAGTCCTCTGCACTCAACCCATTATCAATATATTTAAGACAGAGACATTTTGTGCATACTGCTACTGAAAAATGCCTTACCCTTTAAACAAAACAGGGATTGTTTGTCCATATATTGCAATATATTTAAGCTGTCCAACTACGTCAAAGTCATCCCATATGTAGTTGGCCAGCTTAAATATATTGCAATATATGGACAAACAATCCCTGTTTAGTTTAAAGGGTAAGGCATTTTTCAGTAGCAGTATGCACAAAATGTCTCTGTCTTAAATATATTGATAATGGGTTGAGTGCAGAGGACTCTTGTATTTGACTATATGTATTTTGTGGTCACACCCTCGTTGCACCCCCGCCTAATGGTTTTAAAAAATAGTGGTGAGCACAACTTTCCCTTGTTTGTTATAGTGTTTTCTGATATGTTTTTAAATACTAACATCATATGTAATGGATTTACTTTTACAGAGAAAAAGGAAATCATTTTTAAAAATGTGGATTATTTAGATAAAATGGAGTCTATGGGAGAGGGTTCTGTAATTCAGAACTTTCTGGATAGTGGGTTTCTGGATAACCGATCCCAAACCTGTATTAAAATGACCACAGCCATTTCCCATCTATACAGCAATCCAGAACACCTTTTTCACCTAAATCTTGGAACAGGTTTAAAATGTAGGACCCTCGTCACCTTTTTTGTAAATCAATGATTTATGGATTTCTGTAAAAACACACACAAACATATACTGTATGTATGCCCAGTATTTACTTTTTTCATTTGTTAAATGTAAGTCTAAAAAAAAGACACCTCAGTGCAAAAAGTCTTCAAATGTTTTCCCCTTAAAATGTTGTATGGCTAGCTATGGCTAGCTATTATACCTTTTTTGAATTCCACTGGTTTCTGTCATAATTCTGTTCTTCTTGACAAACAATGATTTATTTGACAATACCCAAATAACTCCAAAGATGTATCTCATGTCATAAGTGTTGATCAATTTGAAATGAAAAGCGAATAATATAATTTAAAAATGATGTTAATTAAAGTAAAGTCAGCTAAAACTGATAGCTTTCTAGGTGCCTTTATAACAAAGTTGCTTTCACAACACCTGTGCTTACTGTGGGTTTATGTGATCTTTTATTGTACATGCAGATGCAGGAATGTTTTGAAGACTAGACAAACAGTTCTTAAATGGGATATTAAATATTAAAAAAAAAAAAAATTAGGAGATTTCCCAAGATACAGTCTGGGTTCTCCAGAGAGAGGCTGTGAAAACAATTTATATCTGATATATATCTGATAAAATGCATATTAATATTCTTTTCAGTTTTCCTCTCTCTCCTACTTCTATACTATCTATAGAGATGTATATATTGCACATAAATATTGTGTGTAAACATGCTGATCATTTTATTTCTCAAGGCATGCTGTTTATATCAATAAATGGATACCAGATCAATGAAAAATCACACAGTACATAGCATATTACACTTTAGTTTAAATAGATATATTTTCATATGAACTTGATGCAGAGCTATGCTGAAATATATGCAGCGGGGAGCATTACAAACATACCCCTGTAATTACTGACACAAAGAAAAAATAGTATGCCACGTTGTGTAAAAATTGAGACGGCCTTGCATCAAGTATATTTCATAAACAGACGCATACTGCATTAAAACGTTAATCTGTTGTGCAAATCTCAAGGGTTTCTAATTAGCTATGAGTCACAGTGCTGCTGTGTTAGTAAAGTTTTAAAGGGATTATCTGGCGACCCTATATTATGTATACATATTAACATTTAGGATCAAAACATTGTGTAGCATAATGCTAAATTCTAAATACAAAAAAGTGGGGTTGTGGGTGCACTCCAAGGCTAAAATTAAAATTAAAAGTTAAAGTTAAAATGTGTTTAAATATAATGGAAGTGCTACTGATTTGGCCAATTAATCAATGCACATTCCCTGGTCCCCTGTCTCACAAGTAATTCAGTATATATGCAAGTGCATGTGTTCGCAAAGACAGGGGTTTTTAGTTACAAAGTTATGATCATAAAGTTGATAAACCACCATACCACATCAAGGTAAACCCCACACGGTGGCCCCTAACTTGTTTACCTCTGGTCATAGTATAAACATTATTGTACCTCTGTATAGTAGCATTACTTATAATCAGTATCTCCTGAACCTTGCTTTCAGTCTGAGGACTAAATCCTCCCCCACCACTAGCTTTTGCTTCTTTTTAGAGAGAGAGGCTGCCCAAACCAACACCCAAAAGCATAGGACCACCATTTGTGTAAGGTAGTGGGGGAGGATCTAGCCCTCAGACTGAAACCAAGGCTCAGGCGACACTTATTACAAATAATGCTACTATGCAGAGGTACAAACCTTTTTATACTATGACCGGAGGTAAACAAGTTAGGTTCCACCATATGGGGTTTACCCATATATTTGTATAATTTCTGAAATACTTACTCTTTACTGTTTCACTCTCAGCAATCTGTTTGTTCACATGTAGCTCTGTGCCGGAGTTGGTTATTTTGAAAGACAGTTAGCTCTTACATATTATCTAGGCAAAGGAAACCCAGAAAATGATGAATCTAATTATCAATTAAAACTCTTCTGCATGAGAAAAACAGATTACTGTGATGGGAGAATAGAACATAATTTGATTATTTCAGAATGTTTAATTGCTTTTATTTAAAAAGATTTTTATTTCCATGAGATGAGGCTTATATTGCATTATCAATTTTAAGATAGTTCCCCGTTAAGATGGCATAAAAACAATAATATAACCATATTAGTGTGCTTATGCCATTTTAAAGGGATTAGCATTGGGACATCTTCTCTTTTGAACTGACTGACATATTTGGAGGAGGTATTTCTAGAAAATATTTAAAAAAATGAGTTTAAAATTAAGTCTGTAGGCAATAAGCAAGGATCTATATGATTGTGGAAAATGGCTGCAGGTGTCAGTGGCTCTGTAAGCTCTTTACCAATTGTATTGGAAACTGGTTGTTTTAGTAAGTGCACCTGTATGTTCAAAGTATACCCCCATTTATTGTACAGTGCTATTTCTATGTTGGAGCTTTATAAATACATGCTAATAATAACAAAATGGCAAAGATGTAGAGTTCCTGTATATTCTTGCAATTTCTATTAACTATTTTTCATTCTCATATCTCTCTTTCCTTTGTACTTTTTCTCTTGCATTATTTATTTGTGTTTTGTAAAATTGTCAATACATTTTTCAGGTTAAAAGAAGGCTGATATAAACTGATTTATACAGATATGTAGTTATTTATGTATTGCATGATCTGGGCTACACTAAGTTTAAAAAGTCTTGAAAGTCCTTAAATCAAAACTAACATTTACTCTTGGTTCTAAAGGTATCACTGTTAAAAACGATTATCTGTCACGGTGCATTTCTAACAGGGCATATAAATCAAAAATAAAGTGTAGGTCCTTTTAGATATGTATCTGAATTGTCAGCCACTAAGTGCTTTACAGAAGAAAATGTTCTATATTCTCAGTGACCCAGATGCTACCTAAGACTGAATTGATAGATAATTTTGTCCTGAAATATTTGAAAGCAAAAATCTTTGGAAATGATGAAGCTACATTCTTTAATACACATCATGGGGATAAGAATGGCAGGGCTAATTTAATAAACAAAGGTGCTGAAACAAAAATAATATAAATTCTCAAAATCAAATGAAGTCCTTCTCTTGCAATAAAATAGTTATGCAAGTCTTACAAAACACGTTTCATGGTTATGTAGGAGATCAGAGATTTCTTCCTCCAGTTCTGCATGCATTTCTTTCAGGCCACCCAGCTCATGTGCCTTAGCTTCCTCTGCTTCCTCTCCTCTGGACACAATCCCAACTTGTTACAGACAGGGGAACTATCCGATTGCATGCGAGGTAGAATAAGTCCTGCATTCTGCTGGGAATCCCAGGGAACATCTGGGAAAGAAGTAGGACCCAGAGAAGGCATGGGTTTACAGCCCAATCTACAGGATGGTTAAAAAAGATACCCTGCTGCAAGTCCCAATTTGAGAGGAAAGACTATCTAGGAGAGCCGACAGATATCTGATATGTTCAGCCATTGAGGCCTGGAGCTGCAACTGCACTATTCTATTGACTGATGTCCACAAAGTAACTGGTACCATTGTGGAAAGTGTCAGCACTGCGTAGCTATAAAATTCTAGAAAGAGTTAGCACTTACAAAGGCTCAGAGGGAAAAATTCTCTGTGTAGGGGGCACATTCACTAAAACTTAAATTAATCTGATTAAAAAAATCCTACCAAACTCCCTTCCATGGTTTTAACTCATTTATCAATAATTTTGCACAAAAAAATCGGACTACAAAATCGGAAAACAAAATCGAGTGTCCATTCGAATCTTACGATTGACACCTCGGAAACTTGACTTTTTCGGATTACTGGATGAAAACCCTGTATTTTTCAGATTATCCAGCGCATATCACGATGTCAAATAACAACTTCAGGGCCATCTGCCATTGGGGCAAATTTACTAAGTGGCGAAAATTCGCCAGCAACGGCTTCGCAATCAGCGCAACACTTTGCCAGGCGATGACAACGCTAATTCACTAACATGTGAAGTTGCATCCAGGGCACTGAACGCTGGCGAAATTGCGCTAGCGTTGGCTAATTCGCATACGGCGGTAAGTTAAAGTTGAATGGGCGTATATGTTGCAGCAAAAACATTACACTACACAAGCTAGGGAAACTTAATAAAAGAAGATAGAAATGCTATAATGCCCTACATATGCGCCCAGTGTATAGTTTATGTGCCATATGTTAGGAAATTTGGGGGTAAGCCAGTTACCCAAAACATTTTTATGCTCTTTTGTAGCCTATCACCCTGAAAAAAGGAAAAGATGCCAGTGTTTTTTTTCAACTCAGAAAAGTTTCAATTAAATTTTGAGGAAGTCCTATCTACTCTATTGCACTTAGCCTGGTCTGAGGTGGCGAAGACAAGTCTGGCGCAAGAGGCAAGAGGTAATGCTCAGAAAAATCCGGATTTTAGTGAATTCGCGCAGTTACGTCCCTTAGTCAGAGCATAACTTCGCCTGGCAATTGAGTGCGAATGAGCACCAGTCTCTTTTGCTAGCAAACTTACGCCTGCACCCATTAGTAAACAGTGAAGTACCGAAATGACTTCACGCTGGCAAATTGACTTCTACACAAACTCTACAAGTTTTAAATGTCGTATTGTTTTGGATTTGGATTTTTAGCAGCTTTGGGGTATGATAAATCTCTAAAAAATGTAGTTACCAATGCCTATAAATAGATTCATTATAAATTAAACTGTCTCTGGAATTGGACCAGATTTGTCAAAAACTAATGCAATTAGCAATTAACTTTTTAGCAAATTTTTCCATAGGACTCAACAACTTTTATCTTGTGAAGTTCTATATAAAGTTTTTTCATGGTTTTTACACTTAATACATCTTGAATTTTTAGAGCTTTTTTGTGGAAACATCAAAATTTGATTGTAATTAAATTAGCACCATAGTGTTTTTTTATTTCATGTAGATGCAAACAGGTACTGTAGATAAAGTAAAGGGACAAATTAAAGGGGTTGATTACCTTAAAATTAACTTTTAGTATGATGTAGAGAGTGATAGAGAGTGATATTCTAAGACAATTTGCATTTGGTTTCCATTTTTTATTATTTGTGGTTTCAAGTTATTTAGATTTTTATTTAGCAGCTCTCCAGTTTTCAATTTCAGCAGTTGGGTTGCTAGGGTAAAAATTACCCTAGTAACCATGCATTTATTTGAATAACAGACAGGAATATGAATAGGAGAGTGCCGAATAGAAAGTAGCAATAACAATACATTTTGTAGCCTTATAGAACATTTGTTTTTTAGATGGGGCCAGTGACCCCCATTTTAAAGCTGGAAAGAGTCAGAAGAAGGATGGAAATAATTCTGAAACTATCAAAAAGAAAAAAATAAGACCAATTGAAAAGGGGGGGATAGAATTGGCCATTTAATAACATACTAAAAGGGTTATTTACTAAACTCCAAATGCAAAAGTCACAAAATAATTGTGTTTATTTTTTATCAAATCTGACTTCTAAAAATCACTTATTTTTCAGAATTTATTTAACCCAGAGAATGGAAAAGTCAGAATCAGAAAATTCAGCATCTCAGACCTGTCGAGGTTGCATATAAGTTAATGGGAGAAGTTCCAATGATTTTTTGATGTGCTCTGGGTTTTGTGCTATACCCCGATATTTTTTTGAGTTTTTGGGCAAAAATCTGAGTTTTTAGGTGAAAAATCAGAAAAAAATGCAAATCTTCGGGAAAATGTCATGATAAATAAGTGTAAAAAACCCAAGCAAATTTGATCAGAGTTTGTAGCAGAAAATATTGAGATAAATTCAGACTTTGTTAAATAACCCCCTAAAAGTTAGCTTAAAGGTGAACCATCCCTTTAAGAAATATACTCATTATATTAATTGCAAGTCAAAGGCAATTGTGCCCATGTGTCATAATACATCTACAAACAATTAGAGGTGTGGCTGTGTATAAGTGTGAAGGAATGAGTAAGAGGGTCAAATCACTTCTTTCTAATTCTTTCAAATTTTCCCATCCATCCCCAGTGAATGAATTTGCCCATCACTACATAAAAATCCTAATTATACTCATAAATAGCTTTTTATGCACTTTTCACATTTAGAAAGTCAGTTCATAACCTAAAATAATTAGCCCATGGTGGAAAAATGACTTTATGCATTTAAGATTTTCATGTTTTCTCTGTTGTTATAGTTTATGGGCATCTGGCAACAGTATCAAAGGTTTTACAAATCAGAAGTTTAAACATTTTTACAAAATAAACTACTGCCTGGCTAAAATGAGCTCAACAGGGTACAAATTTTCATATGATATTTTTTCTATTTCACCAGAAAAAAAAAGATTCTAAATTACTGTCACCCCAAATGTGATGGTTTTTCCAGGATCCCCACAAAAGGTGGTTTCAACTGCCACATCAAAAGAATCACATGATAATGACATTTTAATATTGCACACTGCAAACAACATCCTCACCGTGAAAAAGTTAGTCCAACTTGCAAACAATTTGCAAAAATGTGCACCAACAATTGCATTTGTTTGACAAATCTGGCCCAATTCCAGAAGATACAATTTGACATTCATTCATAATGATGGTTGGAGTTCTGAGGGAAAAGGCTGCATTGTGGGTAAAAATGGCAATTTGCATCCAAAAACTGAACTTTGTACACTTCACTGAGTTTGTAAATGAACCTTGCAGTACATTTGACATCTCTGACAGCATCAGTTCTCACCTTTTCCCTTTGCCTGTGGAGAGTAAGATTCTGCAAGAGCCCAGTCAACTCTGATTTTGATTCTAGGTACTGCCTTTGCCCTCACTCTTGTTTACATACCTCACACAGAAAGTTCAATGTATTTTTATCCATCTAAAAAAACACTGTACTGCACTACACTATAGGGGTTTCTGTCCCCTGATTGAAGCATGCTGTTCTATTTTGTTTCATTCATCTTTTAGATGTCAAATGTCATAGGTCAGTGTTACTGTTACTGTTACATTTCTTGGCAGTGAGCGCTATGCATTTATTGTCTGCTCAAAAGATAGCTTACACACATATCATACTCTCCTGATAAAGCTCTTATTCGAAAATAACTTATGAGTCCCATACAAGGCTTATTTAGATAGGAACTGTGGTTGCCAATTCTTCTGGAAAACAATAGCCTTGACAGCAATTATAATTTTACTGGCTGGGCCATTAAATGACAACAGTTCACGTAGAAGGACCCAGTCCTACAAATGACATTGAAAAAAGTGAACATTCCACAAAAAGATCTGTATGATCTTTTATGTTATGATATATCAAAACAATTTAACAAGTTGAACCAGTGTATCGCCAGATGTCTTCTAAAGGCAGAGGAAATCTCTACAGCTGCAACAAATGCTTAATGTAAAGAAGAGAAAAGAGGCCAGAGGTCAAAACAAGGCCAGATGAGAAACTAAAGATGAGCAAATTGAGTTTAAAACCACATGGGATAAAGACACCAATTTATGACAAACTTCATATTTTGCAGATCTCCCTCCAATTATTGACCTATTTGAGATTCAGACTCAGAGGAGTATTTTATAGACATTGTGTTACAGAACTTTGAATTCATTTTGTTTGTTGAGTTCCTTTGACTGTTAAATCTTTAATCCTTCATACACACCATTTTTCTTATTCTGTAGTAATCCATTGTAGATCAATCACTAATTTTACAACAGGTGAGTAGTGATGAGCGAATTTATTCGTCAGGCACGAATTTGCCGCGAAAAGAAAAAGAAATGGACGCCGGCACCCAAAAAATGGATGCCAGTGTTAAAAACGGGCCCTGGCGTCAAAAACTAGATGCAAATTCGCCCATCGCTACAGGTGAGATCATGGAATCCAGAGACTCTAGCCTAGGATACTAACGGGTTGCTTTAAGAAGAAGATGTAACATTCCTCTCTGTTTATTTATAGTACAGTGGACCAGAAAATATGTAATGGTGGACAGGACCAGATATGTGTGCTTGACCCCTATCTCTATTTATTACTCTCACTCCTGGGATATACTCTATTTTTCTTTTTTTCTAGTGTTACACTTTTTTGTGAAAATGTTATATGCAGTTTCCTTGAGAGTTCTTTCTCTAGGTCTCTTGACCATGTTGATAGAAAGGGTAGCTTGTTCATAACTCTGCTCACGAAGATTGTGTTAAATATATTCCAAGAGAATGCCTTTGCAAAAGGTTTGGCTTAAAGGAACAGTAACACCAAAACTTGAAAGTGATTTAAAGTAACGAAAATATCATGTAGTGTTGTCCTACATAACTATAGTTCATATAAACAAGCTGCTGTGTAGCAATCGCAGAAATTGAAAAAAGGCTATATGGCACAGGTTAAATAATGTATAACAGATAATACCATTATGTTCTATAGAGCTTATCTGATATCTGTTGTGTAACCTGAGCCTTTTATCCTTTGAATGGCTGCCCCCATTGCTACACAGCATCTTATTTATATAAACAATAGTAGTGTTTCTGAAGCAAACACAGCAGTTTTACAATTGCAGGGCAACACTACATTATATTTTTATTACTTTAAAATACTTTCTTTTTTTGATGTTACTGTTCCTTTAAGTAGATCAATTCAAAGTAAGTTATCGTAAATACTCGAGTATAAGCCGAGTTTTTCAGCATCCAAAATGTGCTGAAAAAGTCTACCTCAGCTTATACTCAAGTCAGTGGGCAGTAGCTGAGATTGCAGTCACTTTTAATCATTCCCTGCAATATCACACAGCGCCCTCTGTTGGTTATATGAAAGAATAACAGTGCGCCCTCTTTTGGTTAGATGAAATAACGGTGACTGCAATATCACACAGCGCCATCTGTTGGTTACATGAAAGAATGACAGTGACTGCAATATCACACAGCGCCCTCTGTTGGTTATATGAAAGAATAACAGTGCGCGCCCTCTATTGGTTATATGAAAGAATAACAGTGACTGCAATATCACACAGCGCCATCTGTTGGTTATATGAAAGAATAACAGTGTGCCCTCTCTTGGTTATATGAAAGAATAACAGTGACTGCAATATCACACAGTACCCTCTGTTGGTTAAATGAAGGATTAACAGTGATGGCAATATCACACAGCACCCTCTGCACATGGTAGTGGGACAATGCACACAGTAATCCATTTGGCAATTCTCTGTCACCATCAACTTTGCAAAGAAGTCCGGTTGATCGCTGGGGGGGTCGCTTTGGCGGAATGTGCTCTGCTGGGAGACAGGGCTGTAGTTGTGTCTAGGCTTATACCCGAGTCAATACGTTTTCCCAGTTTTCGTAGGTAAAATTAGGTACCTCGGCTTATACTCGGGTCAGCTTATACCCGAGTATATACGGTACTTCTTTGTTTAAATTTTGCTTTATATTCTTTGTATTAACTAGATGTACATTGGGATTATAAGGTTTGTATTGTAAGGTTTCAAGATGAAAGTCTGGAAATAACATAGCCCAAATATATATTTTTTATTCCATTTTAATCTATTAGTTAAAGGGCTGGGTTGATAGTATCCCATTCTAAGGCCAGTTTATGCCACTAGTTAGACCTGTTACTTTGAAATTGTTATGCAAATCCAAGAGGATTGTGCTTTAAACTTAGAGGGTTATTTACTAAACTCTGAATCCAAAAATCACGAATTTTTCACAATTTATTAAACCCTGAGGATGGAAAAGTCAGAATCTAAAAATCCGGCATCTCAGACCTGTCAAAGTTGCATATAAGTCACTGGGAGAAGTCACAATGATTTTTTGATGTGCACTGGGTTTCGTGCAATGCCTCGAAGTTTTCTGAGTTTTCGGGTGAAAAGTCTGAAAAAATCAAGAAATTCGTGAAAATCGGATGAAAAAGTCAGAAAAAAATTCAAAAATCAGATTTTTCCCGCAAAGCAATTTTTCGGGGGAAATGTAATAATAAATAAGCGTAAAAAAAATGAGCAGATTTGATCTGAATTTGTAGCAGAAAATATTGAGATAAATTCGGACGTTGATAAATAATACTGTTCCTCAACCCTAATCTTATCTTATTTAGCACATATTTAGAAAATTCTATATTTATTTATCTGTATTTATTGGTTAAACAATCTAGTGAAGATCCACAATGGTATGGCAGTCAAATTTACAACAATCTGTAACAAGTGTATTTGTCTTTACTATATTAAACCTGCCAAACAAAAATAATATATCTTTGTTTTTCTGGAAAAAGGGTAAAACTGTTGAAATCTGTCCAGTTTCTATAAGAATTTTTTAAATCTAGGAAGAGATAGAAGTGAGTCGGTGTGTGTTATAGTTCAGTTCTGGGAGGGAACTGAAATGAATGAGATAGATGGATATATTTATAGATACACCGAAGACTCATTTTGCATACTAAACATTTACATCCAACAGCATATTAGAGACACATTACACAAATCAGATAATGTAAAATGGATTTTTCATTAGAGTTCTTTCTGAACTGGATTGTGTTTGTTCTAAAAAAAATCAGAACTATTTATTTGAAGATTAAAATACGTTTGAAAAACAAATCTATGAAATACTATGAAAGTAAATAGATATTATTGTTAACCACTAATATGCCATACGAGACGTGCATTCCCCTGTGGAATTAGCAAATTAGAAACTAGACCATGAAATAACCTTTGATAATGTCAATGAAAACAATATTACAGCTGTATAAAAACCTCCTGTGTGCTCTTTCAATAGAAAGAAAGCAATAATGTTAATGGATGCCTCATTAACTTCCATTTTGTCAGTTTCACTGTATAAACATATGAGCAACGTTTATCTTATAACAAATAACAATATTCCTGCCACCCTAGTTGGATGATGCCATTGTTCAATTGAAATCTTTCTGAAATGATTCTAAATATTAAACAATGATGACAAAGAATGCTCAATATTTACTTGATTAAAAAATCACGGCTATCAAGGAGAGAAGGTTACATTATTTTTAAGTAAGTAATGTACTGTTTTTATTCTACACCTCCCTGAATCAAACAAAATACTTTTCTTTTAAGAGGATCTAGTCACTTTTTAAAATTACAGAATTATTACAGAATTATCAGTGCAGGACTGGCCAGACCAAGGATGAATTTACTGGGGTTGGCCAGCTTGAATATATTGCAATATATGGACAAACTCCCTCAGAATTCATTGCTTATAGAATGATTGACAATTATTTATAACACTGGTTTATGTGCTTGAGAATTGTATGGTTCTGTGAGATTATGCTTATACACAGGGCAAGGAAATACATAAGCAACATGGACATAAAATATGTATTGTTGTATAATGTACCATGCACTCACATTTTAAATTATACCCATAACTGCATGGCAACTGCGAATAAATCAATTTTTGTTTGAATAATAAATGACTCCTTGTAATCGAATCAAATACAGATTGTGTGAACTACAGGTCATATAGCATTAGTCCTGTATCCATTCTGTGAATACCATTAAATTGTATTTAAGAGGGGGCTGGACGGGCAAGTGTGCGGACACACCTCAAGGTACTCCCAGGGCTCTAACCCGCAAACCCTTACGCTGAGTCCCCCAATACGGCTAACCTTTAAAGGAATAGTTCAGTGTGAAAATAAAAACTGGATAAATAAATAGGCTGTGCAAAATAAAAAATGTTTCTAATATAGTTAGTTAGCAAAAAATGTAATGTATAAAGGCTGGAGTGATTTTATGTGTAACATATCAGTCAGAACTGCTTTTCAGCTCTCTTTGTTTACACTGACTGGTTTCCCTGGCTACCAGGCAGTAACCAATCAGAGACTTGAGGGGGGGCCACATGGGTCATATCTGTTGCCTTTGATTCTGAGCTGAATGCTGAGGGCCAGTTACAAACTCACTGAACAGAAATGTACCATGTGGCCCCCCTTCAAGTCGCTGACTAACTCAGAGTTATAGAGCTGAAAAGCAGGAAGTTGGATTCTGGCTGTTTTATTACACATTTGTTCACTCCAGCCCTCATACATTACATTTTTGGCTAACTAACTATATTAGAAACATTTTCTATTTTGCACAGGCTATCTATTTACCCAGTTTTTATTTTCACACTGAACTATTCCTTTAACCACGGAGGTGCTCCACTGTACGGGGGTGCGTCCGTCGCCTGTTACTGGCACCAAAATCTGCCTGGTGCGCGTAGAGCCGGAGATCCGGTCGGGGCTTAGCGGCACATGAGAAGTCGCGGCCTCACGTACTTGCGGACCCCCTTCTGAGGCCTGACCGGAAGTGCGGTCACTGCAACAAGCTCCTGGGTGACTCAGCGGAACGCACCAACACCAACACAGCGGTGCACAGAGCAAGTGGGTGTGAGTGATTTTGGAGCCCTGGGGGCCCTCTCAAACAGTCTATAGGAATATTAAGGGCTGCTGATCCAGCATCCTGAGCTGCAGTCTATAGTGGAAAACAAAAGGCATACAGCTCAGCACACACATACTCTAGAGGGCTCTACAATTGTCCCACCCTGCATATATAATAGCAAAGAGTTAAACAAACGCTCCATTCTGCGCTATAAACGCTGTTACTGCTGCACTCTGTGCTATAAGTGCTGTTACTGCTGCAGCCTCTGTGTCCAGTTCAGCCTGCATTAGACTCTACAAGTGATTGAATTGGATATTTAAAGCTGCTGGATATTTCATTAACCTACTACTATGGCTGATATGCTTGAGATGCAACACGTTACATTCCCAACTACACAGATGTAACATGATATTTATGCAAGGGGTGCTGTACTTGTGAACTTTTTCCACCTGAACTATTGCACTAGAACGCAGTTGTCCCAGGGTCCAAATTGCCTCACATTTGATACGACGCTAGTCTGATAACTGCAACATTACCATATCTTACCCCCACTGAGCATTATTATGAATAAAAAACGCACAAAAGCTCAAGGCAGATGCGGCCACACGCCTGGAGCAATATGCCCGTAAAAATGGCCAAGAGATCGCTGGCTCTTCTTCTTCAACTCCCGGTTCATCCCCTCCACTCCGGACTACTCCGGACCGGGAAGTAGCCTCAGGCGTTCTTAAGACTCCATCTACTGTTGATCTTATGTCAGCCATACTGCAATGCCAATCCACGCTAACTTCAACTTTTACATCTAAGATTGAGGAACTGAAAGTGGACCTTTCTCTAATTAAACAGGACATGCAAAATATGCGGGAACGCACTGGTGCATTAGAGGAACGAGTGAGTGGGGTAGAGGATCGTACGGCTACTCTGCCACGAGACCTAGGCCAAATCAAGTTGCAGCTCCAATCTGTCACTGAACGTATGGATGACCTAGAAAACAGACAGCGTCGTTCAAATGTTCGAATCTTGGGTCTCCCTGAAAGAAGCGAAGGCTCCCAACCAGAAATATTTGCTGAAAAGTGGCTTAAAGATCTATTGGGCCAAGACATATTCTCCCCGCAATTTGTAGTTGAACGTGCACATAGGGTGCCTCTGAGACTCCTACCCCCTGGTGCACCACCGCGGGCGTTTCTAATTAAACTACTTAACTATAGAGATAGAGATGCTGCCCTGAGAGAAGCCAGAAAGAAAGGTGAATTAAAGTACGAAGGTGCTCGGATTTCCCTGTACCCCGACTATTCAACTACAGTGCAAAAGAAAAGAAGCTCCTATATGGGAGTTAAATGTAAGCTTCGAGACCTTGGCCTGGAGTATGCCATGTTATACCCAGCTAAACTAAAGGTGACAGATGGTGGCAGGGCCCACTTTTTTGACCAACCGGAGCAAGCTCTTGACTGGCTGGAACGGTGGCCCCTGGGAGCCCTCTGCGAGAACAACACTAACGAGTGATTTTGGAAAAGTAAAATTTGCTGGATTTCTGCAGACATTATAAGTTTGTCATCCACTTCATTATCAGCAATCACATGCTTGAAAGACGCATATACTCCATTCTTACACTGGATTACAATACTTTGTGACAGCTCACCATCCTGTGATTTAGAGCTAGCTAAATTTCACTCTCTTATATACCCCAGATAGTCGGCTGACCACTGGAATATAACTATGTCACTTTCAGGTAATCTCTGCTGGATAGCTCTGCTAAGAGAGGGCAGGTGATTCCTGCTCTTGGAGGATCCCTGGATGCTGCTTTTTGTTCTATATTGTTTTTTTTTTTTTGTTTTTTTTCTCCCCAGTTAATTTTGCAGATCCAGAGTTGGTGCAATAGACTCTGTGCAGCACTCCTATATAACTGTTCTACTTTTGCTTGATTCCCTTGCTTTTCCCCGTTGGGCTCAACTTGTTCTGGGAAAATGTGTCTCCGGACTATGTGGAGGATGCCGGGTGGGAAGGGTATTGTTGGGGTTCAACTGTTTTCTCTTTTGGTCTTTTCTCTTCTCCTATCTTTCTCTGTCTCTTCTTTGGTGAGGCAAGGCCCTACGGCGATCAGAGGTCGGGGTGCTGTGACAACCCCCATGCCATATGGTGCACGGATAGATTTGTTACGTAGGTATGGCTCAATCTGGCTTTAAATTGTTATCTTGGAATGTCCGGGGAATGAATGACAAGGTCAAGAGATCTATGGTATTAGATGTTGCTAGGAAATCAGGGGCAGACCTCATTCTACTTCAGGAGACTCACTTAGTTGGTCAGAGAGTCCGGGCCCTCAAGCGTAATTGGGTAGCTCTATCCTTCCATGCAGAATTTTCCACCTACTCCAGGGGTGTCGCTATACTAATTAGGAAATCCTTGAACTTTCACCTTGAGACACTGATATCTGATAGAGGAGGGAGGTATATAATTCTAAAAGGGCAAATAGTGGGTATTACCTATATTATTGTCAATGTATACTTGCCTCCCCCTGCAGAGATCCCAATATTGAATGAGATACTACAGAAGGTAGCTGACTTGTGTGATTTTCCAATGTTATGGGTGGGTGACTTTAACCTGGTAATGGACCCAGCAATAGATAGGCTACACCCTTCTGCACATGACACTAAAATCTTCTCGAATTGGGTGGATGCCACTGGTCTGATTGATATTTGGAGGTGGAAACACCCTCTAACTAAACAATACTCTTGCTACTCTGCTGCTTCAGCTGCAATGTCTCGTATTGATCTGTGTCTGGGCTCAGGGGATATATTGACTCAGGTGGACAGCATAGAATACATCACTAGGATGTGCTCGGACCATGCCCCCCTAGTACTGTCAATAGGCAGGTCTCCCTATACTCCTGCAGGTCAATGGAGACTCTCGCCTAAATGGGTAAATAACCCCAAAGTTGATGAACGATTTTTCCCCCAGTTAACACTATATTGGGAAGTAAACAAGGGCACCTCAGATCACTACATAGTGTGGGACGCAGGAAAGGCCTTCGTCAGAGGTACCTATATCTTCTTAATCAAAGCGACCCGCCGGGAGAATGAACAAGCTCTCTCTCGCGTGCGGAATGTGCTTGCTGGGGCAGAGGCAGGCCTAGTGCAGACATAATCTGATGAAACTAGGCAGGCCATGCAGATAGCACAGAGAGACATTGATTTATTCCTAACAGAGAAATATACACAACGTGAACTGTATAGGACGGCCGCCTGGTATGATAAAGGGGACAAAAGTGGGAAACTGCTAGCTCGGGGTGATGTGCCTAGAATGGTAATACATGGTGTCATGGATGGTGATAATACAATAACTGACCCAACTCAGATGTTGGATCATTTTAGGCAATACTTCCAGGCAACATACCAGATACCCAAAGATGCTGCAACTGAAGGACTCACTGACTATTTAAATAAAATTGACTTTCCATCAGTACCCCATGACTCAGTAATGATGCTGGAAAATGATATTACAGTAGACTAAGTTAAAGGCGCAATTAATGCATGTCCCCTGGGAAAAATACCCAGACCTGATGGCATTCCCATGGAATGGTATAAAAAATATTTAGAATTTTTAGCTCCTAGACTGGTAGAGCTGTTTAATGGGTCTGGTGAAATTGGCACGTTACCTGATTCCTGCTATGATGCGTATGTCACGTTGATCCTAAAAACAAGCAAGCCGTCTGATCGCTGTGAATCTTATCGTCCAATCTCCCTACTAAACTCAGATGTTAAAATCTTTGCTAAAACTCTTGCTAATAGACTTAAATTGGTGATATCGGAGCTGATTCACCCGGACCAGACAGGCTTCATGCCCTCTAAGGCCACAGAAATTAATATCAGGCGTTTGTATACCAATATCTCTACTCAACATGATAACTCGGGATCTAGAATTGTGGTGTCACTAGACACGGCAAAAGCTTTTGACACAGTTCAATGGCAGTTCCTTTGGGAAGCTTTAGCCCGGTATAAATTCGGCCCTAAATTTATAAAGTGGGTACAGTTGCTTTACGCTCTCGCTTGTGCTAGGATTATAGTGAATGGGAGGTTAACCGAGAGTGTATCCTTAGAGAGAGGCACGCGCCAAGGGTGTCCACTTTCCCCAATGCTCCTCGCTCTGGCTATTGAACCGTTGGCCATACATATACGGGCAAATGAAGGGATACAGGGGTTGTGATTGAGGAATGTTACTGAAAAAATATCGCTATATGCTGATGATATGCTGCTGTACTTGGCAAATTCACACCAGGCTCTGGAAAATCTCCTTATAGCTGTGTCTGATTTTGATCGATACTCTGGTCTTAAAATCAACCATTCTAAATTGGTCATCTTCCCGATAGACCCTCTCCCCCCCAGGCACCCCTGACTATATATCACGTCTCTTATGTATTGTTACCCGTAAAATATTTAGGGGTAACAATACATAAAGAGCTAGATAGATATGAACAATTAAACCTATATATAGTGCAGGCACTAACTAACAGAGTTGGTATATGGCAGGACTTACCCCTTTCCCTCCCAGGTAGAATTAATATATTTAAAATGATTTTTCTCCCTAAATTTTTGTATGCATTACACAATTCCCCTATCACTCCGAGGGCGTCTTGGTTTACAGGGGTGGATAAAATCATTAGGGGCTTCTTATGGGCAGGAAGCCACCCATGATTAAGCATGAAAATATTGCAAACTTCTTTGTCTAAAGGGGGACTAGCCTTACCTAACCTCAAAGCTTATTTTCTTGCAGCTCAGCTAGTCTGTCCATTGGTGGGTGGTCCCCGATATGAATAATCCAGCAGTTATACTAGAAGCCTCCATAGTTGGTTCACTTGAAGCCCTATCCAAACTTCCATACCGAGGCGCCTTTTCTTTTTGTACTACCACACCCTCTATGGTCACTGTAGTTCAAGCTTTTCAGAAAGTCTTGAAGGTGGTACAGGGTCCATCTGAAGTTTGGTCTCCTAGGACCCCAATATGGGGCAATAATCATCTTCCCCACTTTCATGAGCTACAAGACATAGCTAGATGGGCTCAGCTGGGAGTTAAAACCTTAAGTGACATTGTGAATGGTGGTGAATGTAAAACATATGACTTACTGAGGCAGGAGATACACCCTTCCCCCTAATATGTTTTTCAGGTATCTGCAGTTGCGCCATGCCTTTAACATGCAATTTCCCGCTAGACCCATAAGGGTGGTTGAAACTACCCTGGAGACCTACCTCCATAGACAAGACCTGACTAAACCACTCTCTTGGTTCTATACTATTTTGTTGACTGCAGGTCCTTCACCCCTGGAAAAATCTAAGACCAAATGGCAGAGAGACATTCCTGAGTTGGATGATGAGAAGTGGTCTGATGCTCTCAAAATGGTCCCAAATATTTCCATCTCAATGAGAGATAGATACATCCAGATAAAGTTTTTAAACAGAGTGTACCTGACTCCGTACCAATTAGCGAAAATATACGATAATGTATCAGATATGTGCCCTAAGTGCAGGGATGAGATAGGCACCCTGTTCCATGTATTTTGGTCATGCCCGGTGATACAGAGATTCTGGAGTAAGGTGCTACAATTCTTGGATGAAAAATTAGCACTCCCACATATTCGTTCCCCGGAACTCTGCTTACTAGGCCTGTCTGGTGATGTTCCACTCCGCTTCTATTCCAGACTCTGCTATTTACAACTTCTCTACTACGCCAAGAAAGCCATTCTTATGCACTGGAAGTCCTTGGACCCCCCCTCATTGCATTATTGGCAAAAGATGGTAAATGACTCTCTTCCAAGTCAGAAATTGACATACTTAGCCAGGGGGTGCCCAGAGAAATTTGATGCCATATGGAGTACCTGGTTGAAATTACAGTAGTCTGTAGAAACGAGTGTAATTATGTATAGCCGTAATGACTGCCTCTGCCTCACATCTTTTCTTTTATTTTTCTTTCTCTGCTTATTGTTGTTAAAACTGCAAAATAAAAACTTTAAAAAAAAATGTATTTAACTGGGCTTATAAAATAGCCTTTTCAAGCAAAATGTGTCAAAAATCAGTGCTCTGAAACACTGTTGCATATTTTTCGACTTTCTATAACAATCCATGTTTTTTATGATGTAGAACATTTTAGCTTTTGTATTTTTACATTTGAAGGGGTGGGTTTACACGTTACAATTTTCGAGGAATTCAATTCAAGTTCAGCTTGTCATGCTATATGCTGGAACAGAAAAGTCCCCTTTGTAATAGTCTTCAAAGGAAATACTGAATTTTATTTTCATTTGCAGAAACAGAATATCTGCTTGAAAATGTCATTAAGGCCTGAAATATATCAAACTGGGAAATACACATAGAAATAAGTTAAATACTCATCAACCATGCTACATATGATTTTTCCCCATTTCCCAAGAGCACGCAGCAGAGCTCAACCATCTACCTTTACCAGACTGTTACCAAACAGTATACAGTATTTACGAACTCTGTGTCATAAAACAGACTGTTATGCATAAAAAACAAAAGAAGCACAGTATTTCTCCTGCTGGCAAAGTGGCACAAAGTGTGCTGATACCTTGGAAGACAAAAGTTTGCCCTTTAGTGAATTTGCCCCATAGACAGGAGTATTATCTGTTAATAGATATCTAGCTACTTACTAATTAAGCCATTACTACCTTGTGCTCCTAGAGCACCTGCACTTTCTATGTTGATTTTTAGCAGGGGTGCCCAAAAGGTGGATCAGGATCTACCAGTAGACCTTTAGCTGGTAGTAATGGGCAATTTGTGGTGAATTTCTGCATTTTGTCAACGAGTAGCAGAAACCCATTGACTTTAATGGCCACCGGTGTTAATTTTGATGCTGGCGCCCATTCTGACGCCAGCGAATTTCACAGGAAATTTGCGAATTTCATGAAGCAAAACAGGACACATTCGCCCATCACTATTAGCTGGTGATCAGTAGATTTCAAGACACTAACATCTTGTTTAAATCATCCTCCTATTTCATGCTTTTCATTCAGATATTTATTGTTAAGGTAACATAAAAACTGTTTTTTGTTAAATATAGCAATATACAGTTTCTCATAAATCAATATTTAACATATATTTGCCATGGAACAGAATGCTAACAATGCTTTTATGGATGGGATGTAGATCATAATGGGACACCATCACTAAAAGTAGACCTTGCATTAGTAAAGTATTGCCACTCCTGATTTATAGGTTTGTTTATTTATTAGGGATGAATAATGTTACAAACAACAGAATATCATGACCAATCAGCTTCCTCTAGTACTGTCTCCAGTGCAGTTGTCAGGATGCAAAGCAGAATTCCATGTAGTGGTCCCCAACACAAAGGCCCCTTGGGTTCAAAGCAGATGTTTGTGAAGTAAGAATGGGAGTTCTAAGTATTCTGGAGAAAACAAACCAAAGGTCAGGCCAGGCAGCAAGAAACAAGGTCAAGACAAGAGGCAGGCAGTGAAAATAAGCTTCCATATTAATTTTATAGTCTTTAATACACTGCCACAATAATTGATTCTCCAACACAGATTAGATTTTGTTGATAGGTTAAAGCGTAATGGTTTCTTGCAATATGTCAAAGATATATTGTTTTGGCATTGAATTAATTATGGGTTAAAATTCAGTTGCTATTCATATAGTTTCTTTTGCAATTGAAAGGTATATATTTAACAAGCAGATGTCATTGACGCATTGACGCATTTAAGAGGTTATTTACTAAAATTCTAATTTATCTCATCGTTTCATTAAACCAAACTTGACTAAACTCCCATCCAAGATTTTAACTTACCAATAAAATAACTCGAATAGATAAAACTAGATAGAATCAAGCTAAAACTTGAATCATAACTCGCTCTATTTTTTGGGTTATCATCTGAAAACCCAAATTTTTCGGATCATTGTACGAACCCAGCGCAGATTAAGATATCTTCAAATTGTAAAAGGGACATCTGCCATTGGCTTCTACATAACCTTCACAGGTTTGAGATGATGGATTCTCAGCTTCAGGATATATTAAATCTCAATTCTAGTTCCCCCCCCAAAGAAGCTTGACCAGAAAAAAATTGAGTTTTAGTAAATAACCCCTTAATATACAAATGCAAAATGACCAGTCTTTACCTAGAACATTTGAATCAGCATACTTGCTATGTTCTATCATGTCACTCCATCTAAACAGTTCATTATTAGAATGTTTTTTGCATTGAATTGAAGGCAGTGACATGTTTGTGTTCCATCTGTAGCAGCTTTACCAGGCCACCCAACTTGTGCTTCATGTATTACAGTTTTGCTTCTGGGTAACAAGCTGTCATATATGTAGTCAGTGAAAGCATGAATGTATTTATAATCCTATACACTTCATCCACATCCCTATTCCCTACACTTAAATCTTCTCCTCAGTTCTTTATCCTAAGGAGGCTAAATCTATTATGTATAACATTGATAAAAGAGCAAAACTGTGCATGAATCCAGATGGCTTCTGTCTAAAGGAGACAAACAACGTGGACACCTACATACTATTACTAAAAATGATATGTGTGGTATACATATTTAACAACATTTGAGAATAAATCATGATGTCAGATGTCATCCTACAAAATAACAAATTTGCCAGTAGATGACAATTTAAATTGTCTGTTGTTCAATAAAAATATTCAATATTCAGTACAGATCTTATGCCTAAACATTTAGCTAGCAGCCATAAGGCTACAAAGGGACATTTACAGAGAACACAAATGCATAGCAAATTCCAAGCATAAATGTTAACATACCATTTTTGGATTACATAAACATCACTTTACATTTCTTTTGCAGAATCTAGTTTCGGCATATGAGTTAGATTTGCTTATCTTGCTTTTTCCCCTCTTTATGTTAATACATGGCTGCCATTGTGCGCATTTAGATGATTATTGAGAAGCAGATTACATTTTTTGTTTGTGCTGATTACCATTTCAGATTCTACTATTGAGATTTAACAATGGGCTTTCAGAGATTTTGATTTATTTCCAGCTACAAAATAAGGCCACTTCCCAGCAGATTTATTCACTGTATATTCTGACTAATTGTTCTGTAAAGCTTACGGGAGCTATCTGGAGACCACACATTTGCATTGGCTCTGGTGTTTGTTATTGCCATGCTGGTTGCTGTGCACGTCTGATAATTTTAGCATTTTTAGTACAGAGAAATTAGGTTTTATTGATAGAACATGACTAGCCAAAAGGCCAACTTAATTTTATATCTAAAGTAAATTAAACCAAACTTTCTTGCAAGACAATAAGAAAAGAGGAAATATTTCTGGGCTTATGTCCAACTGTTTTTTCCCCTGTACTTAACATAGAATTACATGTAGAACATAGATCAACCAGGCCATACAAATGAAAAATAAATGCAAAAATAAATGCACAATAATTGTTTTAGGCCAGGACAGAGTTTACACTATTAGAATTTGGTGGAAAGTTGCATATTCACATAAAAAAAAACCTTTCATAAATACATTCAATAAATCACATATCGGGTTTGTTTTCTAAAGAGAAATGGTGCTTGCGAGAGGACATGATTATTTTTTTACAAGTACATTAGAGGACATTATAGGTACATAGCATGGGGTCTTTTTTCCATTCACAATAATAAAAAAAAAGGGGCCAATGAATTACATTTTTATTTGAAGCAGTGTTGTGGTTCTTCATGGTGAAAGTAGTGAGGTATGGAATATCCTGCTGGGTGATGTTGTGATGGCAGATTCTATTAATACTTTGAATGACTTTTTTTTTTTGAAAACTTATAGTATCCAAGGCTATAGTCATCTCAAGATCTACAGTTAGTCTAGTAGTATAAGATTGTGTATATATGCTGAGTTTCATTTGGAAAGGTTTAGACTTGATGGTTTAGACTTTTGTCATTTTCCAACCCAAATTAACTACAGTATGTAACTATGTAACTATATCCTTCAGACATGTGTTGAAAAAAATTCACACTCACATTGATCTTAGCTAGGGATGTAGCGAACCGCCGCCGATGTGTTCGCGAACGCCGTTCGCGAACACCGGCAAAAAATGCGGACAGTTCGCGAACAGTTCGCGAACTTCGAACATCCGAAAATCGTTCGATTCGAACGATCGAAGGATTTTAATCGTTCGATCGAAGGATTTTCGTTCGACTCGAACGATCGAAGCCATTCGATCGAATGATTTCATTCGATCCAATGGCTTCGTTCGTTCGATTCGAACGAAAATCCTTCGATTTTAGCGGTCGAAGGAATCGAATGGTCGAATGGTCGAACGATTTTTGTTCGAATCGAACGCGAACTCGTATTGGCGAATGTCGCGCGACGTTCGCGAACATTCGGCGGACGCGAACAGTCGAAGTTCGCGCGAACTAGTTCGCGCGAACTAGTTCGCCGGCGAACTGTTCGCTACATCCCTAATCTTAGCCTGGTTAAAAGGATAAAATTAAAGCAAAGCCAATTTTTCAGCTGGTATATCCTTCTGTATTTCTTTACAAAAATAAAACATTCTTATTCTGATTGTAGAAACTCTTCCAGTACTACAGAATGTCCCCTAGTTAATGTTTGAAGAATTCCATAAAGTAGAAGAAAATGTCTTTTTACTTGGGGTGCCAAAAGTTAGACATCCTCAAGTGATGCACATACCTGAAACCTTGGGCGGGAGCACCTATTAGGAGAAAACTGCACCGGCCTGGGATTCTTCCACTGAGCATTCTTCCTTCTCCTTTAAACATTCCTGGAAAATCAAATCAAAACATAGCATAAACAATGATCAATAGCCATTACCATAAAAATAGCATTATTATCCAGGGGAACATTTAAAAATTTGAATTGTTCACAGGTAATCCATACCCCAAAAATCCACTCAGTATATAAATTGAGCAGCATACTTTTTTCAAATTCTTTTAATTGTTCAAAGGTAATAAAGGCAAAGTCTTCTCTTTCAAACAATCTGTCTCCTCGGAGGCCATTCATGCTGAACTGGAACAACCATCCTTATGCAGCTTTGACATCCATACACTGGCAGTTTCACAAAAATGTATGCTTTGATGGAACCAATGTGATTGATGTAAGTGACTGTATTACCTTTAAGGTATATATTCTGAGAAAGTCCCTACCAGAACTGAACTGAACTGAACTGAAAAAGCTGAAAAAGCTCTTTGGATTAAACATTTTCAAGAATACACCAGTGTTTTAGACTTATCTTCACTAGATAATGTGAACCACATAATACAATAAATGCATGGTAAATGTGAACATTTGGTATCTGAACCTGTTTTAAATTAGATATGTTGGGAAAGTTGTAGATTAGGCACTACAGTGACACTTTCATTTGGGAGGTATGTAAGTGGTGTAGATTACTTGTATTTTGATTTGTTTATAAGGCATATTAATTATGGAGAGAGCATGTCAAGTGTTTGCTTCTTTTTTACTCATGTTTATGTAGGTGACAGCTATTTCTCACACCTTAAAGGACCAGTAATATCAAAAAATGAAATTGTTTTAAAGTAATAAAAATATAATGCAGTGTTGCTCTGCACTGGTAAAACTGCAGTGTTTGCTTCAGAAACACTACTATTGTTTATATAAATACGCTGCTGTGTAGTAATGGGGGCAGTCATTCAAAGGAGAAAAGGCTCAAGTTACACAGCAGATAACAGATAAGCTCTGTAGAACATAATGTTATCTGTTGTCCATTACTTATCCTGTGCCATTTAGCCTTTTTTCAATTTCCGCCATTGCTACAAAGCAACTTGTTTATATGAACTATAGTAGTGTTTCTGAAGCAGACAGATCAGTTTTACCAGTGCAGGGCACCAGTACATGATATTTTCTTTACTTTAAAACACTTTCATTTTTTGGTGTTACTGGTCCTTTAACAGTGTCATTTTGGTTACTCTAGGACCCCTGACTCCCCAAAGTGCTCCCAGCCATTGTTGGCCTCATCAGAGCCAGCAGCCTTGGAGAGATCCAAAGGCTCATTTACGAATGCAATGTACTTTTCATTTACAATCTTCATGTTTTTAATGCTACAGAAAGGTTTAATCTGGCAATCTTAGACATGAGTAGATTTAGAGTAACCGATTAGATTGAAGTTTGAGTTAAATCAAAGCAGAGGTTCACAAAATGAAAGACTTTAAAGATTATATTACAAAGAAGAGCTGCTTCCACTGTGGCAATGTTTACTATACTTAGAAAATGACTGACAACAGACTTTACTTGGTGCAATTTCAATTCAATACGATTATTGTAGCTATAACTGTACATTACATATACAAACTGATATATTTTTTGTAATGGCTAGTAATGTTTTACTTTCTTCTAATCATGCCTCTTTTTTTTCCTCAGTTATACTTTTATAGAGATTCTGCAATGATTATCTGCTTGTGTGGTGGATTAATCTACATTAATCTGTATATAATTTCCAATGCATTATCTCTCTCCAGGATATTTACATGATTATACATTTATTTTCATGATAAGTAGGATCTTGTACCCTAATTACAACAGAATTGCTCATTCTTTATTTGCTTTTGTTTTAACAGGAGGTCGGAAAACTTTGTTTAAGACCATTACACTCCTGTCATAAGCTCTGTTACATGCCAGGAATATGTACCGGAAGATATCCAATGTTATTTATGCTGTGTGTACAGGTACCTGATAATGAAGCATGCTACTACTATTATTATTTTTTATTTATATAGCACTAACATATTCCACAGCATTTTGCAGAGATTACTGAGATTATATTGAAACAACTGAAGGTGATCTAAGGATAGCAAAAGCAATATCCTTTAATTTTCTTTATACAATTTAACCATTGTACTAGAGACTATAAAAAATGTAATAAAAGTAATATAACTTGTGTTTAAAGTTTTATTTTTAGCTCTCTCAAATTGTATAGTTCTAAAATGCTATAATTTGATGGGATATGGTTTAAGAGAATGATGCCAGTAAAATCCTTTTCTGATGAAAAATGTTGATAGAATCTTGAATAATGATTACTGATTCATATTTGGACTGACATTCATTGACTGCAATCTTAGGGAGTCATTGCAATGAGAATAGTAGATCTCTGTGTAGTTATTTACAAGTTCCTAGGACTATTTCAATATTAAAGCAATACTTTTGTTTGAAAATACATATATTTAGTTTACACCTTAAAGAATGTTACATGTATAGTTAATTAGATAAGTGTTAAAAGAAATTGATGGATGCCTGAATAATGTTAAAACTAGGCGCATGACAGTGGGCATTCACTTCAAGGTGGAAGGCACTGAAAATAAAAATATATGTAAAAGTGAAAGGGTGGTTTACAAAGTAGGTATTGGACTTGGTAGTCAACAGTATGAAACCAGTTTAAGTATGGGTTTTAGTGGGTTTGTTGGGGTCTCCCAATATATGTCATGTCACAAATAAGATATCTTGTAACCATTCTAGAAAGTGAATGATGCAGGTGGAATTTCCTCTTGGAGGATTCTGTTACCATACATGCCAAACTGTCTGTTACTTGCCTGATGCATGGGCATGTGTAGCAGTGAGTGGACAGATTAGTGGGAGGTAGTGATGGGTAAATCTGTCCCGTTTCACTTCACCAAAAAATTCACGAAATGCATTGAAGTCAATAAGCATCAAAATGATTTTGCCATGCCTTACATGAGCGGCAACTTTTTTGTCCAAATGCATTAAACTCAATGGGCGTCAAAATAATTTTGACGCGTAAAAATTTTTATGCGCTTGACAATTTTTACACGTGCAGCTTTTTTGTCCAAATGCATTAAAGTCAGTGGGCATCAACATCATTTTAACGTGCAACAAAGTGAATTTTTTGTCATAGCATAGCAGTTTGTGAAACAATTTGCAGGTGGCAAAATTCAGAAATCCGCCATGAATCATGCTTGGCGAATAAATTCACCCATCACTAAAGGGAGGGGCTGGGGAAGACAAGGCAGTGTTGGTACACATTAAAACTGGTGAAAAGTTACATTTCTAAAGAATGATGTCAGAATGAAAAGCAAAGAGAATGAGGACTTCTGGAATAACTTAATCAGAGATACAATCACAAAACAATGGTCCTTAACATAATTCAGAAGCCACTAGAAGCTAATAGTCCCTCTTGAGTTTCTTATTTAAGGTAGTCTCAATTAAATTAGCACATGGTGCCTTTCATGATATGTTTAGGATCATTGTCTTGTTGTAAGAACCATCCTCTTTCCAACTTTAGCTTCTTGTCTGGCTGTTTCACATTATCATCTAGACTTTGCTGATATTTAATGGAATCCACGCTTCCCTCTACATGTACCATGTTTCCTGGCTACCATGCAACCCCAAAAGCATAGATGAAACAGGGCGGATATATTTTCACACAGATTTGTAGTACAGTATTCAGTCTGCAAGGTCTAAGGTACTCTACACCTCGCAGATAGTAATGACCGAATCTGCCCCATTTCAACAAAAACCTTTCTTATGCAAACAACTGTTTTTCTCACTCCAAATGCATTGTGAATGTGAGTTTTTCTCATTCCAAATGCAGTAAAGTCGATGGGACTCATTTGTAAACACTGAGCAAATTTGCATCTGGCCAATAACCCATATCAGCCTATCAGTGATTGGGTTTTTTTTTCAGCCAGCTGCAGGTTGAACACTAAATGCATTTTTTTCTGCCCAGGTGCAAAGTTGCCCAGTGTTTATAAATGACCCCCAATGTGTGTTTTTTCTCACTTGTCTTGCAGCGTTTTTTCTGCATATGAAATTGTGTGCTTACTGTAGCCTGCTAAATAAATAAATATTTGTTTTAAAAGCGCCATTGAGATTTAATGTGACTGGACATGAACAAAACAACAGCAGTCCTAAACTATTACTTGTATCCGAGAATGTTTCCCAAATTCATCTAAGTTTCTCTGTTACAGTAAATTGTACCTTTTTAGCATTCCACTGCTGACAGGTTTTAACCATCAAATTATTCAATTTGGTATTATTTGCTAAAATGGTCTCTGCCTAAATTATTTATATTTTCTTCCATATTATTTTACAGGTGTGGCAGATTATTGTTGCACATAAATCCATTTAGAATTCATTTGTATTGGAAAACACAGATCAAGACATCAATCATTTTTGGTGTTGGTTAGGGAAAACATGAAAAGGCTTCTTTCATTATTATACAATTTTCATTTCTTTTCCACGAGGCTATATTTTTTTTATATGTTTATAAAGGTAATATGCATTAAACAAGGTTATGTGGAGATAACTTGTCCATTACATATAATTAATTGCCTGCACAGTAAAATGTGTATTGAATGGCCTTATTTTGTATTTAATAATCTTGCATGTAACGCATACTAAGAAAAAAAAGGAGTAATTACAATAAATCCATAACAGTGTGAAATGTATGAATATACTATAATATTTATGTTTACTTCTTGTGATTTTATTACAGTAAGCATAAATCATTTATCCCAATGTTATTAAAACAGCAGGTCAACATTTTAATAGCAGAATTTTTCCTCTAAACATTATTGCTCATCACAGAACAAAGTTATAATGTAAGAAATTAAGAAATGTTGTTAATGAAAGCAATTTGTCAAATGAGTCATATATTCTTCACATTTTCAATATTCTTTCCTGTGATTTGTAGCTAAACACATTCTTTATGTCGCTATGTCTATAAATATTAATAAGCAATGTACAGTAGTGTGAGTGTACAAAAACTTGTATGAAAACAAACTACTTAATGGTTTACTTAAATACAAACTAAACATGGGGAATTTTGCTTGATGATATTGTCATTCACCAAAAAGGTACCAAATATTTGAAAATATAATAATTGTCTTTTTGGTTTTATTCAATGTCCTGATATTTTCCAGATTTTTTTTCTTAGGTTGAGGACATCTCTAACAACCTCTAATTTATCATGGAGAAATAAAAACACACTTTTTTTGAGATTTATTATACCTCAAAGCTGCTAAAAATCCAAATCCGAAAATGCTTCTCAAACCTGTCGAGGTCATGAAGAAGTCAATGGCAGATGTCCCTGAAGTTGTTTTTTGACATCGTTATCTGTGCTGGATAATCTGATAAAGTCTGGGTTTTCATCTGAAAATCCGAAAAAGTTGAGTTTTCACAGTGAAAATTCACAGTGGAGTTTTCTTAGCTTCAGTCGTACGATACAAATTTATGCTCGATTTTGTTGCGACATTTTCTGGCTCTTATTTTTTCAAGAAATATCATTGATAAATAAATTCAATTCCTGGAAGGAAGTTTGGTCAAAAACTGAGCTTAATTTGAGTTTTAGTAAATAACCCCAATACAAATCCCAATCACTTTGAAATAATAAGTTATAAAATAAACTTTTAGAAGTACAAAATGTCATCTACAAATTGGATATAATATTTCCCTATAAATTATGCCTCAAACCCATCACAGTTCTTCAATCATTCTTGCCAAAAATCTAAATTTCAGCTGTCCGTGCCTCTAAGGGGCAGATTATTATCATGTGAATTATAAATTGTGTGAAACGCGCTCAAATTAGATTTTTGTGTGTAGCTTGACTATCACCATATTTATGAAAAAGGTTGAATATTGTGAATTTAGTCAAAATGGTTTAATTTGAATTGCTTTGAATTTGAATCAAGTTTTTTGCTGCATCGCTTGATGAGTATTTTCGAGTTTTCAATTGCTGACCTTAAACTTGAATTGATCGAATATAGTTTTTTAAATGAACTTCCTTTTCTGCCAATTTTTTTTCACACAGGGGCGCAAATTCACTAAGCGCCGAAGCGCCGAACGCTATTGTTAATTCGCTAGCTTTTGGCATTTTTCGCTACTGCGCAAATTCACTAACGAACGCTGGCATAATTTCGCTAGTGTTACTTCGCACCCTTACGCCAGGCGAATTTTTGCTAGCGACGTAACTACGCAAATTCACTAACTTGCGCAGTGTACTGAACGCTACCTTTTACTCTAGACTTCCTTCGCCACCTCAGACCTGGCGAAGCGCAATAGAGTAGATAGGGATTGTTTAAAAAAAAGTCAAAATTTTTTCTAAGTCCCAAAAAACGCTGGCGTGTTTTCTACATGATGGGTGATAGGCTGAAAAAGATTGAAAAAATTTTTGTGGCTCCCCTCCTTCCCCCCTACATTTCCTGACTCATGGCAACTTACCTAGACAGTGGGCACATGTGTAGGGAAAAATAAAATTCTTATTTGCTGATTTGAAGGTTTTCTAGGCATTTGTAGTGCTAATACGTGTTCCTCCATTGAAATTTCAATTTCGCACCGTATGCAAATGAACCATCGCTAGCGAAACTTTGCTTCGCTTGGCGAATTAACGCTAGCGCAACTTCGAAAACTTACGCTACCCCTGGCAAAGTGTGGCGAAGTGCGGCGAAGTTGCGCCTGCCGCAACTTCGCATCTTAGTGAATTTGCCCCAGGATGTCCTCCAGTGGCCATTTTAGGTGCATTTCCCTCTGATTCCTCACTGGCTTTTTGGATATCCTGGGTTGAGGAGGTATTTTGAGTGCTCCCAAATAAAAGGCCTTTTTAGAAACAAAAATGGCTCATTGCAGGAGACATGAGGACATGGAACTTAAAGTTCTGCACAATGTAATACCATCAGCAAAAATATAAACATTACTTTCAATGCCCACCTCCAGGTCATAAATAAAAAGTTGAAAAGCAAAGGACAATTTACAGACCCCTATGGAACTCCAAATACTGTTCCAATGAGAAAATTTTACATTTACCACCACATTCTATAACCTATATTTTAGCCAGTTCTCTATCCAGGTACAAATATTATGTTCCAGGCCAACTTTCCTTAATTTAACCAGTAACCTTCTGTGTGGCACTGTATCAAATGCTTTAGCAAAGTCTAAGTAGATAATATCCACTTCCATGCCAGAGTAGAGGTCCCTGCTCACCTTTTTATAAAAATAAATTAAATTAGTCTGGCTAGACCTATTATAAAACCTTGCTGGTACAAACTTATAGTTATATAATTTGCAATGAAAACAATCATCTCACCCTTAATATCACTTACTGAAAAGCTTTCCTACCACTGATGTCAGACTAACCATCCTATAGTCTTGAGCCTGAGAATAGTATCCCTTTTTGAATAGCAGCACCTCATTAGCAATTTGCCAATCTCTTGGCACCATGGACACCTCAATGGGGGAAATTTACTAAAGGGCGAAGTGGCTGACGCTGGTGAAAATTCGCCAGCGTGACAGTCATTTTGCCACTTCGCTGATTTACTAAGTGTCCCTGGAGAAAATTCACTGGTGAAGTACATAGACTCTAGCGCTACTTCGCTCCCTAACGCCAGGCGAAGTTGCACTCTTACGAAGGGATGTAACTATGCAAATTTACTACGTTTTTTTTCTGAACGTTACCTCTTTCGCCAGAGTTTACTTCGCCAGGTCAGACCAGCCGAAGTGCAATAGAGTAGATAGGAGTTGGAAATTTTTCTAATCCCAAAAAATGCTGGCGTTTTTTAATTTTCACTGGGTGATATATGTTATATATGTTATTGGCACACTTGAGACACTTGAGGCTTTCCAAATCTCCAAATCAGTTACATTTGATGATAGGCTGAAAAAGATCGAAAAAATGTTTTGGTGTACCCTCCTTCCCCCTTACATTTGGCACCTAAACTATACAGTGGGCACATGTGTAGGGCAATATAAGACCTCTATTTAATTTCATTAAGTTTCCCTGTGTAGTGTAATGTAGTTGCTACAGGATACACGTGCATTGTACTTTAACTGCACACCGTATGCTAATTAGGCATCGCTAGTGTAACTTTGGACTGCTTATCATATTATCGCTAGTGCAACTTTGCAAGTGTGTGCGTAATTTCGATCTTCGTGAATTTGCAATGTCCTGCCGAATCTATGCCTGGAGAAGTGTTGCGCCCTGGGATGAATAACATCCGATCCCAGACTTTTGTTTATCTTTACATGTTCTAGTCTCTTTTGAATTTCCTCTTACGTGAACCATGCATCATTTGTTGTGTTACTAGAATTTGGACTATTAAGAAGGAAACCTTCATTAGTTGGTTCCTCATTTGTTAGACAGATGAAAAATAAAAGCTCAGAATCTCTGATTTTCCTCTGTTCTCATAATTGAAATGCCCCCCACACACACATTAAGGGGGTTATTTACTAAAATCCCAATTTATCTTTTAATAATAAAAAGAAGCTCGACCAAACTGTCATGCCCGATTTTAGCATGATTGTGAAAAAACTCGATAACGTCGAGAAAAAAAAAGTTTTTTGCCAGAAATGGGCTAAACCCAGCACAGACTATGATTACTTCATATTGGGATAGGTGCCTCTCTTATTGACATATACAGGACCTTGACAGGTCTGAGATCGCAGATTTCCGGATTCTGAATTTTTGCAGCATCGGGGTATAATAAATCTCAAAAAATTTGAGTTTTATTTTCCATGAAAAATGTTTTTGTCAAAAAAAATGCTTGATCAGAAAAGTTTACTAAATAACCCCTTAGGGCCCCACCCCATCCTGCTTAAATTTTTACTATTTACATTTATTTTGCAGTACCCTTTTCCATCTCAATTTTAAGTTGTTTGAAAGCTTGTTTTGGCTGTCCCAGCTAACTTGAATGCCTTTAAAGCACATCTTTTCTAACCCACCTCAACACACACTTCTGTCAAAAAAGATTGTTTAGCAACAACATTCCTTGCTTACAATGGGAATGTGCTGATGTATGTTTATTAAGCAACATTTTAAAGACATTCCATTTCTGTTCTGTGTTTAACCCTGTGTAAAGACTTTTCCATATATAATATGTTGCAGAGATGCTCCTAAACTGTTTAGTGTTTTAGTTACACGCTTATAGCGTTGTCTCTGCAACATTATCTCAGAGGAGACAATGTTATGATCACTATTCCCTAAATGCTCACCCACACAAATGCTAGAGAGGAGCTTGGTATTATTAGTTATTACAAGGTCCAAAAGAGAGTCATTCCTAGTAGGTTCTTGAACGAGCTGAAATAGAAAGTTGTCATTCAACATATTTACAAACCTACAGTACTAGCATTTTCACACTTGACAACCCCATTACCCAAGTCAAAGTCTGGATAATTGAAGTCCCCCATAATAACTACTTGACCTAGTTGTGAAACCACTTCTATTTGTAAAAGTAGCTGGGCTTCATTCTCATCACTTACAGTATACAAGTTGATTTGTAGCATACATCAATGATAATTTTCTTTGTAACTTTTGAATAGAAATCTCTACCCAGAGGAATTCATCACCCTCCCCAGTGCCGTCCACATTTATTTCTTTAGAGCATGGCTTTAATTCAGGCTTTACATACAATACACTACTCTGACATTTTTATTCCCTCTGCCCCTGCTATAAATGTGTAACCATTTAAAGTCACAAGGTGATTAAGTCTGAATAAAGTAATGTACCTGGTGTAGTTATAATGCTGGGCAAACATTCTATAGCACAGACGAGTATGGTTACCCAGCAAGCATCCTTAAGAATGAATAAACAGACAAGTAGTTACAAAATTAGCTGTGGTTGAAGAGATGCAAAGTTTGTGCTGATCTGTTAGAAATGATTACACTATTTCATAAGTCAGCAAGCTGGGTTGGCTTCTTGAGTATAGAAGGACATCCTGAACTCTTTAGTAGCTTTACTTCAGACCCATGAATGGGTGCCAGAATTTTTGATCATCACTTTGTTATGGGGAACCTCAAGGTCACGCACCAATGGTTGTGGGGTTCCCCGAAGTCTGTTGATTTAATGCAAAACTGCATTAAACTAAGTATCTATTTATTTATATTATTTCTTGTTTGTGTGTGTAAATTATTGTTCATCAGTAGGCTTAATCATGTATTAATGTTATTAATGTTAAATTATTATCAATAAAGATGCACCCCTTTATTACAACAGGTACAAGGTACCATTTCCTAAAAACCTCTTGCACAGTTATAAAGCACTAGCTCTCATCTACTTCAACATTCTGTCCAAATTCCTATTAACTATATAATAAAAAGCAAGTGAACTTGTTTGACATGATTTGTCATAAAAACATGCTGCATAAAAACATGCTGATAAATTATTCACAATGCCATTTCCCAGGACGTAATCTTGAAAGTGATCTGTTAACAAATCTTTGTTGAGAACATAATCTATGCTCAAACATTTGCATTACATCAGATTTTCTCATGTTTCATACCATACCAAATACATAGCGAGTCTTAGAAAATCAAGATTTTTGATCTGGCTAAAACTAAACAAAGCTATGTACTCAAAGTACTCAAGTACTTTGTTGTGTACTTCATCAGGGGACCTTGTTCATATTAACTTTACCAAACCATTAATTACCATATTATGAATCAGCCTTGCCTTGCCACATGTTGCAGTAGAGATGGGTTTCAAAGAGAAACCCCTTATAAGTAGTATGTATGGCACTCACAATCAGCAACTTGAGGAACAACATGGAAAGTGCTTTTTTCTTCACTTAATGTGACATTGTGTTATTTCCTGCTGAAATTGTGATCCTAAAAATCCACTGATGGACAGATAAGACATTCATTTACTAAAGTTTGTAAAAATTGTCTATAAACCATTACCCATTAGTATTGCAAATATTCTTGAGATATGTTATTTACATAAGCAATTAAGTAATATCTGGAATAAATTATTTTTACATTATATTAATTTACTAATAATACTAAGGGGCAGATTTACGGAGGGTCGAAGTGAATTTTGGAATTTAAAAACTTCAAATTTGGAACAATTTTTTGGGTATTTCGACAATCGATTAGGCCTAAATTCGACTTTGAGTCGAAGTAGAAAAGTTTGACTTCGAAAATCGAAGTACTGTCTCTTTAAAACAGTTCGACTTCGACACTTCGCCACCTTAAACCTGCCGAATTGATATGTTAGCCTATGGGGACCTCCTAGAACCTATAGCCAACATTTGGCTAAGTTTTTAGAAGTCTAAGTAAAATAGTTTGATCGATCTATTAAATTGTTAGAATCTTTCAATTCGAAAGAATTTCATCGTACGGTCGAATGATTTTACTTCAACCGAATATGGCCAAATTCAATAAAAAAAACCTTTGACTTCAAATTTCTAATTAATGCAATTCGATGGTCGAATTTCAACGTTTTTTACACTTCGAAATTCAACCCTTGATAAATCTGCCCCTAAGTATCATTCTTCCCCAGTGCAATCATTAATTTTTACTGACAACCTTAAAAAACTTTATACATGTCTAAAGAATTTGGATTTGTTTCACATAATGCCACTCTCCGTGAGGCAATAAATCTTGGGAACAGTTTTGACAGTAATTCTTACTTACAACTTACATAGCATGAATGTGATAATAGGTGATGTGTATATATATATGTGTGTGTAGGCCAGAACTCTTGAACCTTAGTAAAAAGATGCCATAGTCCGTGTTTCACAAGCCTCCCGTTTAAAAATCTTTTTGGTGATAGAGACATATTGACATGTAAATGTTGACCTTTCAAATACAGAACACTCTCTATAGGAACTGTACCAAACATACACCAGTCCAGTGCTATATCCAAAATATACTGACAGATTGGAAAAATGAGTTCAAGATATTGGTGTGCTAGAGCCTGCTAGCACATTGGCATACAGGAAACACAAAGATTAAGGTTTAAAACAGCAAATCTGAAAGATTGCTCCAGATCAGGGACATGACCTTGTACTTCATAGTCATGTCTAGTTCACTCCACTCCATTGTGGAAATAAAGCTTTTACATATTAGTGGAGAATACAGTGTAAACCACTCAAGTAACAGTACCTAGAGATTTTCTGCTAAGATTCCAATTTTCTCACATAAAAGTGGTACTTAAGAGGCTGTCAGTTTTTATCTGTATGAGTACCTGGAAATTGTAAGGGCTAGAAGTATATATAGGAGTTTATCTGAACCATTGATTGGCATAAAATAGAGCTTGCATCCATAATACCTTCCACAATACTTTTATGAGACAGCTGCTTGCTTAGATGAGTCTTCCCAACAAACCTTGATCTTTGTTTATAATGAAGAAATATAATTTTGATAAAAAGGGACATGAAGTTAAAAAAATACATCAATGTAACCAAAGCAAATGGAGACTTAGAAATTCAAGAATCTGGAAATCTAAGCTTACTTCTTCTTCTATTTAAGGTGTTAAATTATTAAACTCCATTTCAGATCTAGCACTTTTGGTAAAAAATATTAGAAGGAATTATTCCCAACTGGGAGAAAGAGAGGATACAGAGGAACCAGAAAGGAATTCATTAACTCTGAAGAAAGAGAAGGGGAGAAATGAGAAGTTGGTACAACAGGCATTAAGCCCTCACCAGTGTGGCATTTTTAATCTATCTATAAAATTAAGCAAAAGGAAGCATCCATTTGGGGGGAAGGGACTACAATTTGTTCCAAAGCAAAGGAGAAATCCAAGGGAAGTCAAAAAGTTATAAGAGCAGATGAAAAGGATATCAAGGGTTGTGGGGCGTGATGGGTGAATCTTACCCATTTTCGATTCAAAGAAAAACAAAAATTTGCGAAAAGGCAAAATATTCATACATTGATGTCAATGGGTGTTCTTTTGAGCAACATTTTTGAACCATGCATATTTTTTTTTTAATAATACAATAGCGTCCATGGTCATTTTTTCACAGTGAAACATTGCAAAATATATCCCTCATCCCTTATTATGGGCTGAACAGGAGAAAGAGATTGTGGAATTCCTGAGAGAATATTTGGGAATGTTGTGGATCAACTTTAAAAAGAAGCCCACATTTAATCCAGTGAACTGTAGGGGGTCAGTGCTAAATGCATTTGTTAAACTGGTAGAGAATGAATGTGAAGAATGAAATTGGTAAAGTGATAATCAATACAGTGTACAATAATTTAGAAACTGTAAACACTTGAGGATGAATGTAAAATTGTAATATGTAGTGTGGATAAAGGTGGTGAAATTGGCACTCAAAATAAAAGTGAATCCCTATACATGGGTCCAAATTGGAGCGCCCACACTTCTGACATCCAATAGTTGGAGGTTTTTGATCAATTGGTAAATCATATAGGAATAAGGGATCAGCACACTCCTTTTTCAGTAGTGAATGAATGCTTTTATTTTGCATGTTATCCGATGTTTCGGTCCCACTTGAAAAAGTCCCAAAGTGGGACCGAAACGTCAGATAAAATGCAAAAATAAAAGCATTCATTCACTATTGAAAAGAAACTGGCTGTCTGTACACATAAAACCCGGTGAAATTAGCAACATAGGTCAAAGGAGCAATAAGATAGTGACACCACGGCTCTTCAGGGTAAACACAAGTTTATTTTCCCAGGTTTCAAACATACACAGTACAATCCAGCCCATTGATGACCATTGCAGCATACAAAACAGAAATCATAAAACAAAAACCTTGCCCACTGGGTGCTACCTTCACAAATTTGAAGAGGTCCCATATTAAACTGGATCCCTTGTGGACAACCAGCAAAACAAAACAGTTGGCTCACCCCTCTACTCACAGTACTCCTCTTGGTAAAATCCTCAGCTTTCTGGCTTTTCCAGTCGCACTCAAGACTCTCTGACACTTGGTCACGGGCTCCCTCTGCCCCTTATAGTGGCAGGCAGCACCCCCAGCCCTCTGGAAGCTCCTCACACAGGCAGTATCCTTCCTGCTCTGTGCCCTGCTCTGAGAGACACACTCTAATTCTCCAATTAAGTTTAAATACCTTTTTCACAGGACAGCTTTCCTGTGAAAAGTGAGTTCCAATCTCCAGATTGGACCTGGGGAATGTAGTGTCTGGCTACTTCCATCTTTAAATAGAGAACAGATTCTGTGTTTAACAACTCCCTTCCTGGAGTCCCTGGGAGGAACTAAAGGCTAGAATGACCTTTTTCCATATTTTATTGGTCACTCTACCACAATATATATATATATATACCATCTTATCGGCACTCACCATACCATACATCACTGGCCGAGTGCTCACCATTCTTAATACAGTTGCATTAGAGAAAGCACTCATGGCACATCAGCAAGTTTAAGCAAAATAGTAGAAAAACTTTATTCTTCCATAGTTACATCTATGTGTTTCAGGATAGTGCACAAGAAGTGAAACACCAATTTATCTCACACTCCACCAATCAGTGTACTGAATTCATTATTATATCATACACTGTGTACCTGTGTTAACCCATTATAGTACTTACACATTTGAAAAATCATTATGTGTAACTTGAAAAGTATATTTTCCCTGGATACAATGGCACATTTTTTAGGCGTAGCAATGTTATTTGGGATAATTATTTGAATTAGAATTTTTTTTTCCCAACATGTGGAAACCAAAATGGACACTCCCTTGTGCCTATTTATATGGGACTTTTTGTTGGCACGTGGGAGTTGGAGTTGTTTAGGAAAATTCAATGTACCGCCTCAATATTAAGTTCTGATATAAAATCATAATGATTTGGGATAGCACTGAGAAATTACTTTTGGGATATATCAATGTATATTTTCACAAAAATTGTCTTTGCGGGAAAAAATTTGATTTTCACAATTTTTTTTCAGAATTTCACTTGAAAACTCCAAAAACTTTGAGGTATTGCACAAAACCCAGTGCACATCAAAAACTTATTGGTACTTATATGCAACTTATATGGAATTTTGACAGGTCTGAGATGCTGGACTTTCAGATTCAGACGTTTCCATCCTCAGGGTTTAATAAATTCCGAAAAATTAGTGATTTTTTAAAAGTCTGATTTTATTTAAAAAAAATATCACAAATTTTTCTTGATTTTTGCATTCATAGTTTAGTAAATAACCCCACCAGTTTTTTGGCCTTTACTCCAGAATCATTCATTTATTTGTGTTATTGCTGAAAACTCAATTTTTTTCAAATTATCTGGCTAAACCCACTGCACACTACTATATCTTCAACAAGGGATAGGGACATCGTCCATTGACTTATACATGACCACAACAGGTTTGAGATTTTGATGTTTGAGCTTTTTGCAGTATCATGGTATAATAAATTGACTTAAGATTTTGACAAATGTGAATATTTTTCACTCAGTTAATTGACAGTACTTTAATTAACATGCATTCTATTCATTACCAAGGCCTTGCAAGAAAATCTTTTTTTTTTAATTATAATTTTTGCTTCTGCCATTTTAGCACTTATTTTATACCACAGTCTAAACTTACACAATTTCAAATATCCTCAATAAAACTAAGGCTCTTAAAAGATAATACAATGTAAATATCCTATACAGTGTAAGTATAGTTCTATATAAATATTATGTGGTTATGCTATTTGTGAACAGGCCCATAGGGATTAACATTACTTACTGATCCTGAGGTACACTCCAAAGGTATGTACATAAAACCTCAGGGCACATACCTATGTGAATAACCTGTAGCTATATTATACCATTATACAGTATGATTCGAGAATACATGGACATATTATTGATGCTATCAGTTATAGATGTTATTACAAATATAAAATATTAAATTCCCATACTGTTATTGTACCAAACAATGGTGATATGTTTCATTGATTTATTTACATATTTTTAACAGCAGTAATGCCATCTTTGAATAAATTCAGTTCTCACTACTGTGGTAGAGTGACGAAAACAATGTGGGAAAAGATTTGTTTTCCCTTTAAGTTCACCATAGTAGGAGAGGTAGGCACCCCGAAGGGTGTTACTAAAGAGAGAATAGGTTCTCTGTTTAAAAGCTTTGGTTGCCAGGTCCTGGAAGCTGGAGTATTCTGGAAAGAACAGGCAAGCCAGGTACTCCGATCCAGAAGTCCAGCTCATGGATTAGAGCTCGCCTTCCACAGGAAGGCTGTCCTGTGGAAAGGTATTTAGTTCTAGTGAGGCTGTTAGGAAGGTCTCTCAGAGCAGGACACAGAGCAGGAAGGACACCTGCCTGTGTGAGGAACTCCCAGAGGGGCTGGGGATGCCATTTGCTACTGCAAGGTACAGAGAGAGAGGAGACCAAGTGACAGAGGGTCTGTCTGACTGAGGAAAGCCAGGAGGCTGAGCAATCCCCCAGAAGATTTGTGAGTACAGGGGTGACCCCTACTTATGTGTTTGCTTACTGGTAGTCCACAAGGGGCCCAGTTTAGTAAGGGAACTCTTCATGTGTAAAGGCAGCGCCCAGTGGGCAGAATTTATTTTTATTATTTGTTTTGTATCCTGAAATGGTCACCCCTGTGTGTAAATAAACTGCCTTAAAGAGAAGAGAAGTGTCTGTCGTGGATCCCGCAGCTTACATATGGTGGAGGCATGCAAAGGGCAGAAGTTTGTTAGGAAAAGCAAACTTTGAAAATTTAAAGTAACAGACACCATCTTAAAGGCGAGGTTAAAGGTTCACCAAAAACAGTGAAGTTGGGAAACCGTGTACCGTGAGTTTAAAGTACCCATATTGTGTGTTGCAGTTGCTGTGGGACTGTGTAAAGTGAACTTGGGCTAAAACAAGTGTGAAAGTCCTGGCAAAAGTGTGTTTGAATCATTGCTCTGTGGTTCAGAAGCTGCTGCTGCTGCTGCTGAAAGTCTGCTCACAGGTGCAAGTTAATTAAAGTGGCTAATTGATTCAGCTTGTACAGTATATGCAGTGTTCACAGTGCAGAAATGGGCAAGAAAAGCAGAAAAGGTTCTGTGAAAGCAAAGTGTTTGCTGAATGTGTGTCCTAAACAAGAGGAAAGCTTGGGAAATCAAAGTTATACTGCTGGAAAATGTTTACCACAAAATAACCTCAATTGTGTGCCTAAACTTAAAAATGCTGTTGGTGTTAAACAAACATGGGGCATAGACTGTTCATTGCTTGGAGATGGCAATAAATGTGATTCATGCAAAATATCTCCGTGTTAAGGTGAAAATTGTGCAGCTAAAGTGGGTAGTTCACAGCCCAAGGAAATTAACACTAAAGCAAACTTCTAGGTGCAGCAATGGTTAAGGTTGAGTGAAAACTGACAGTGAGAGTCAGAAGTTGCAGTGCCTTGCTGAAATAGTTCAGTGGTTAAAAGGCACTGTGACGCACTTTAAAAGGGTTTCCAATAAAGTGTGTTGTATCTACACTTATTAAACTGCTGGAGATGAATCATAAATCTGATATTATGAACTTTACCTACTAAGCATTAAAAGCTATTTTGGAAATGTTTCCTGGCTCTTCTGAGGTAGTAGTTGATGCAGTTCCCATACTACTGGAAGAGGTACAATGTGGGCAAGACCCTGATGTTAATGAACAAGCTTTTGCTATACTTAAGAAGTTGTCTCATACACATGGCAGGGCCATATTACAGATTGGAGACCTGAGTGAATGTTTATATTACTTAGAATTCTTGAAACTCCAAGCACAGAGAGATGCTCTAGCCATGGCTGCCAAATGTTGCCAGGAAATTCTGCCCAGTGAGTTTCATTTGGTTGCAGAAGCTTTGCCAATATTAGCACAAAGGTTAAGCCAGCCTGACAAGGAGTCAACAGAAAGTATACTCCTGTGTTTCAAGCACCTCACAAATAACTTTAAGTTTAACCAAGTGCTTTTGGAAAAAGTGTTGTGTCCTGAACTGGTAACCTACATCTTGCAATGTGATGACAAGGGAAACAAGATGGTGGCATCCCTACTCCCCCTGGTAAAGGATTTAGCAAATCGTGAGAGTGAATCCTTGGTGGGGAGTGTGCCAGTTATAAAGAGAATGTGCTGTAGCCTCTCAGGAGGTTGATGCTTCTACTGCATACAAAGCAAAGGAGGTAAAGACGACAGCTAGAGTGCAAGTGCCCACTAAAGCTGTTGTGGAAGAGGCTGAAAGGAGGGATTCAATACATTGAAAAGTTAAAAGTTATGTATGCTCAACTGGCCAAGGCTTTTAAAGAGAAAGAAAGCCAGCTTGAACAGTGCCAAAGAGAGGGAGTCACACTTAAAGAAGTGCACTCTGTAAAGGTCCTTGATCTGTATATTTATATATATATATATATATATATATATATATATATATATATATATATATATATATGTGTGTGTATATATATATATATATATGTGTGTATATATATATATATATATATATATATATATATATATATATATATATATATATATATATATATATGTGTATATATATATATATATATGTATGTGTGTGTATATATATATATATATATGTATATATATATATGTGTGTGTGTATATATACACACACACACACACACACACACACACACACACACACACACACACACACACACACACACACACACACACACACACACACACACACACACACACACACACACACACACACACACACACACACACACACACACACAAGTAGGGAGAGATGGTGCCTGTAGTAACAGTGGGATAATAGTCTCTGGGAAGGGACTGTGACTGTGGGATAGCAGGTATAGTAGGGAGAGATTGTGCCTATAGTAACTCAGTTTTGCGTTGTGCTCTGATAAACTTCAATCACTCTTTACTACTATACTGCAAGTTGGAGTGAAATCACCCCCCTCCCCCCCCCCCAGCAGCCAAACAAAAGAACAATGGGAAGGTAACCAGATAGCAGTTCCCTAACACAAGATAACAGCTGCCTGGTAGATCTAAGAACAACACTCAATAGTAAAAACCCATGTCTCACTGAGACACATTCAGTTACATTGAGAAGGAAAAACAGCAGCCTGACAGAAAGCATTTCTCTCCTAAAGTGCAGGCACAAGTCACATGGTCAGGGGCATCTGGGAAATTGACAAAATGTCTAGCCCCATGTCAGATTTCAAAATTCAATATAAAAAAATCTGTTTGCTCTTTTGAGATGGTGCCTGTAGTAACAGTGGGATAATAGTCTCTGGGAAGGGACTGTGACTGTGGGATAGCAATTATAGTAGGGAGAGATTGTGCCTATAGTAACTCAGTTTTGCGTTGTGCTCTGATAAACTTCAATCACTCTTTACTACGATACTGCAAGTTGGAGTGAAATCACCCCCCCAGCAGCCAAACAAAAGAACGATGGGAAGGTAACCAGATAGCAGTTCCCTAACACAAGATAACAGCTGCCTGATAGATCTAAGAACAACACTCAATAGTACAAACCCATATCTCACTGAGACACATTCAGTTATATTGAGAAGGAAAAACAGCAGCCTGACAGAAAGCATTTCTCTCCTAAAGTGCAGGCACAAGTCACATGGTCAGGGGCATCTGGGAAATTGACAAAATGTCTAGCCCCATGTCAGATTTCAAAATTCAATATAAAAAAATCTGTTTGCTCTTTTGAGGGGTAGGGTAAGGATATAGCTGCTTTACTCTGGGGAAAAAATAGGTTATACAGTACATCATGGCAAGTGGCATAAAGACTGGAAATGTACCTCAAAATCTCACGATAGGCACCAAGCACCACACAATTTAACACTCTTTATTATTAGGCGCAGACGCAGTGTGGCCGATGTGATGATACAACGCCAGCCGCCAGGCCAGCCAGTTCAGTGATCCTGTTACTCAGCTCTAATACAAATTTTGCTGGGAAAAGACAAATTTAATGAGGCAGTGCCACTGCCTGCCATGTAACTTACAATTAGGTTGGTGGTGGGACCTCAAATTCAGCTCCAGCGTGAGCGTCTAGGGCAGGAGGTACTGAGTCTGACAGGAGCTGTTCAACTTCTTACTGTTCCTGTTGTAGTCTGCGCGCTGACTGGCGCAATTTGCAGCCTGCAGGAGACTAGTATTAAAGCCACAAGCGTCCCACTCCCATGTATGACGTCGCATCAAGTGACGTCGCTCCTCTCCAGGCTCGAGCGTCACCGTGAAGTCCAGGCGTCCAGCAGCAGGCTCCAGATGATGTTACGCACTTGCGCAGCGCTGCTGGTGTAGGCAGCGTTGCAGCGATGGCGAACACACTCGGCCTGGAATCCCTGGATGATGGGTGCGGGCCCCCATTGGCGCGGGGCCCCCATTGGGGCGGGGCCCAATTGCGCCCAATCGGCCTAAGGCCGGGCCTGAGAACACCAAATCACATTACTCCAACAGAGGGAGTGTTTACAACATAAAGTCCATCAGAAGGATGTGGAGATTCAATTGTTAAAGGAGAAGTTCCTACAGACCAAGTTGAAGGATGTGTTTCAAAACCAAAATGGCTTGATGTTGAACAAGAAATCTGAAAGTGGAGTTACTCCTGAGATGAAAGAAGTTGTAAGCTTTACTGACCAACTGCAAGGGAGTGCAGTTGCACAATATCCTAAGATTGAGGAAACAGGTGTGCCTAATTGTAAAGCCTTATATTCTGGTGAGCCAACAAAGCTATCTGCAGTTGGGTCCAGTACACACCTGGAAAAGAGCCTTGATGTCAAGCTTGCAGAAGTGAAAATACCCCAATGGAAAGTAGGGAAGGACTTTGGGACAGAAAGCCCAGTTTGTCATGTGGAGCCAGTCAGTGTGGCTGATGAAAATTGTATTGATGCTATAGTTCCGAACAGAACTGCTATTGAGAATTCAGCTGTTGGTCCATGTTCTAGAACGCTGATGTCGGAGAGTACTGAGGAAGTACCCCATGCAAAAGAACAGTTTTCGGATCCAGTTGTGCTACAACAGAGAAGTATGGTAAATGTGTTGCCTATGATGTTATTGCAAGGAGACTTTAAATTGCTGTGGGGGTCACTAAGTAGGAAAAAAGTACCCCTAGGACAGGTATCCCAAGCGGTAGGGATTCCAACAATGCCTTTAAGTCTCCTAAGCCAAAATGGAAGTGCTGATGACCTAATGAGGAGTAAAAAGGTTTTCTCTCCAAGTTCCACTTTAAGCAAATGTGTGTGGAACTAAGTTCAAGAGGTCAGAAAACCCCACAATGTTCAAGTCCCTAGAGCAAGAGAGCAATGGGATGGCTTATTGTGCTCACCCCTATGGGCTGAAGCAAAGGGGGAGGATATGTGGTAGAGTGACGAAAACAATGTGGGAAAAGATGTTTTCCCTTTAAATTCACCATAGTAGGAGAGGTAGGCACCCCAAAGGGTGTTACTAAACAGAGAATAGGTTCTCTGTTTAAAAGCTTTGGTTGCCAGGTCCTGGAAGCTGGAGTATTCTGGAAAGAACAGGCAAGCCAGGTACTCTGATCCAGAAGTCCAGCTCATGGATTAGAGCTCACCTTCCACAGGAAGGCTGTCCTGTGGAAAGGTATTTAGTTCTAGTGAGGCTGTTAGGAAGGTCTCTCAGAGTAGTACACAGAGCAGGAAGGACACCTGCCTGTGTGAGGAACTCCCAGAGGAGCTGGGGGTGCCATTTGCTACTGCAAGGTGCAGAGAGAGGAGACCAATTGACAGAGAGTCTGTCTGTCTGACTGAGGAAAGCCAGGAGGCTGAGCAATCCCCCAGAAGATTCGTGAGTACAGGGGTGACCCCTACTTATGTGTTTGCTTACTGGTAATCCACAAAGGGCCCAGTTTAGTAAGGGAATTCTTCATGTGTAAAGGTAGTGCCCAGTGAGCAGGATTTATTTTTATTATTTGTTTTGTATCCTGAAATGGTCACCCCTGTGTGTAAATAAACTGCCTTAACCTTTTTACTGCCAAGAACGTAGCTCCTACGTTCTTTTGAAAAAAGGCTTTAAGTGCCAAGAACGTAGGAGCTACGTTCTTTACTAAAACAGCTCTCTCTCTGCACACACTGCAAAATCAGCATGCAGAGAGGAGCAGCTAGCAGCAGAACCCCCTAGGCAACGAGCTTACCTGAAAAAGATCGGCGATCCTCCACTCCAGGGTCGCAGAGAGACGCAGCAACAGATTCTACAGCTTCCATGTCGCAAACACCAGCAGCTCACATGCTCCTGCTCCGCCCACACACTTCCTGGTGCAGTGACTCAGCGTTTCTCAACCCTACAGCACTGAAAAGGACTCCTCTTCATCTAGAGTTGGTAAGTGCCCCTTTTTTCTACTTATTTACAGGCATTTACAGGCATTTACATATACACAGTACACATACTAGTAAAAGTATTTTTTTTTTGATTTTCTGATTTTTTTGATTTCTCAAACTTTTGCACATATTTACATACTCAAATACATATATGCACATATTTATACACTTTTTAGAGCTGTACATCCATGCATACACAAACACACACTTATAGGGGTCTTTTTCCACTTTTTTTTTTTTTAGTTCATTTTCTAAGTTTCCCTTATGTTATTTCCCTAAAAACTTTAGATTTCACAGCATGACTACTGGATCAAGCATTCTGACCTCTAACCACGCTGTCGGATCAGTTATTTTGTTATTTCCTTGATTTTCCTAATTGTATTTGCTTTTTTATTTTTATTGCAGTTTTATGCTTGCATTGTTTTTCCTTATGTAATTTTTTAGCATCATTTACACTTTGATAATTTGGGGAGAATGTGTATTTTCCAAAAATATATGGTTTTGGGGGGTCTTTGTACTGTTAGGTGGTCTTACGGCACATTGTATGCAGTCAGAGTGCTATGTTCACAGAAAGCGAATTGACAGCCGAGAAAATTATTATGCACTGTTTTTATTTGGGGTCCGCACGTGCCCACCTGCTTTGGTTAATCTATGCATATTGGGCATCAAACTGTTCAGTAGACCATTGGCGTCAATATTTAGGGTGTTTTCTAATTGTATGTAAGAAATCGTGTGAGTTAATTGCGACCAACTGCAATATTTTTAGGCGATTTTCAGAAATATCACAAAAACCACTGCCTTTAGTGTTGCTTTGCAGTATGTACATTTGGAGCAGAAAGATAGTTTTAGCAAATTTTTATTCGGCACAAGGTGTACTTTCCAAAAATATATGGTTTTGGGGGGTTTTTGTACTGTTAGGGGGTCTTACGGCACATTATATGGAGTCAGAGTGTCTTCACAGAAGGCGAATTGACAGCCGAGAAAATTCTTAAGCACTATTTTCATTTGGGGTCCGCACGTGCCCACCTGCTTTGTATATCTATGCATATTGGGCATCAAACTGTTCAGTAGACCCTTGGCGTCAATATTTAGGGTGTTTTCTAATTGTATATAAGAAATTGGGTGAGATAAATGCGACCAACTGCAATATTTTTAGGTGATTTTCAGAAATGTCATAAAAACCGCTGCATTTAGCATAGTATTGCAGTATGTAAGTTTGGAGTAGAAAAAATGTTATAGCAAATTATTATTCAGCAGAATGTGTACTTTCCAAAAATATATGGTTTTGGGGGGTCTTTGTACTGTTAGGGGCTTACGGCACATTATATGGAGTCAGAGTGCTATCTTCACAGTAGGCGAATTGACAGCCGAGAAAATTCTTAAGCACTATTTTCATTTGGGGTCCGCACGTGCCCACCTGCTTTGGTATATCTATGCATATTGGGCATCGAAATGTTCAGTAGACCCTTGGCGTCAATATTTAGGGTGTTTTCCAATTGTATGTAAGAAGTTGGGTGAGATAAATGCGACCAACTGCAATATTTTTAGGAGATTTTCAGAAATATCATAAAAACCACTGCTTTTAGTGTTACTTTGCAGTATGTACGCTTGGAGTAGAAAGACAGTTATAGCAAATTTTTATTCAGCAGAAGGTGTACTTTCCAAAAATATATGGTTTTCTGGGGTGAACCTTTTTCTACCTTTGCCTGTCGCAAAATGTGCTTTATATGTGCTGATTATGCAGTATCTGGAATTACAGAACTCATATGGGGTGTCTTCTTTCTGGGGCCCCTATACGCCACATACTTAGGGGTACCTATGCATATTGGGTATCAAACTGTTCAGCGGATCCCAGACTTTCATGTTTAGGGAGTTTTGTCTTGGTATATAATGATATGTAGGAGATACAATGCTTTAGAGTTGGAGTATTGAGGAGATTTTTGTATATTTCATAAAAATTGCGAAATGTAGGAAAGCTTTGCGGCTTGGTACTTTGGAGCAGAAAATCGTGCATACCCATTTTAGATTCGTCAGAATGTGTACTTTCCAAAAATATATGATTTTCTGGGGTGAACATAAATTTTTGTACTTTTGCCCCTTGAAAAATGATGTAAATGTGCTGATTTTGCAGTATTTGGAATTACAGAACTGTCTTTGTTCTATTGCCCCTATATGCCATATACTTATGTGTACCTATGCATATTGGGCATCAAACTGTTCAGCGGACCCTGGGCTTTCATATTTAGGGTGCTTTTTCTTCTTATATAATGATATGTGGGAGATACGATGCTTCAGATTTGCAAAATTCAGGTGATTTTCGGAAATGTCATAAATTGCCAAATATAGGAAAGCTTTGTGGCTTAGTACTTTGGAGTAGAAAGACATGCATACCCATATTAGATTTGTCAGAATGTGTACTTTCCAAAAATATATGGTTTTCTGGGGTGAACATATATTTTTGTACTTTTGCCCCTTGAAAAATGCTGTAAATATGCTGATTTTGCAGTTTTTGGAATTCTAGAACTGATAACTCTTAAGGAGTGTCTTCGTTCTGGGGCCCCTATACCCCACATACTTAGGTATACCTATGCATATTGGGCATCAAGCTGTTCAGCGGACCCCGGGCTTTCATATTTAGGGTGTTTTATCTTGGTATGTAATGATATATGTGAGATACGATGCTACAGATTTGCAATATCGAGTTGATTTTCGGTAATGTCATAAAAACTGCGAGATGTAGGAAAGCTTTACAGCTTGGTACTTTGGAGTAGAAAGATGTGCATACCCATATTCGATTCGTCAGAATGTGTACTTTCCAAAAACATATGGTTTTCTGGGGTGAACATACATTTTTGTACTTTTGCCCTTCAAAAATGATGTAAATGTGCTGATTTTGCAGTATTTGGAATTCCAGAACTGATAACTCATGTGGGGTGTCTTTGTTCTGGGCCCCCTATATGCCACATACTTAGGTATACCTATCCATATTGGGCAGCAAACTGTTCAGTGGACCCTGGGCTTTCATATTCAGGGTATTTTTTCTTGGTATATAATGATATGTGGGAGATACGATGCTTCAGAGTTGCAATATTGAGGTGATTTTCGCTAATGTCATAAAAATTGCGGAATGTAGGAAAGCTTTGCGGTTTGGTACTTTTGAGTAGAAAGACATGCATACCCATTTTAGATTCGTCAGAATGTGTACTTTCCAAATGTATATGGTTTTCTGGGGTGAACATACATTTTTGTACTTTTGCTCCTTGAAAAATGATGTAAATGTGCGGATTTTGCAGTATTTGGAATTCCAGAACTGATAACTCATATGGGGTGTCTTTGTTCTGGGGCCCCTATACGCCACATACTTATGTGTACCTATGCATATTGGGCATCAAACTGTTCAGCGGACCCTGGGCTTTCATATTTGGGGTGTTGTATCTTGATATGTAATGATATGTGGCTTTTTATATACAAATATATATTTACCCATTTTGAACTCGTTAGAATCTGTTCTCAATAAGGGGTAGTTTTTTAGGGTAAACCTACTGTTAGTGGAATGTTTGTCCTTGAAATCAGATGTATGCAGTTTTGTGGAGTGGTGCTTTGGAAATTTGGTAGTTTACTGCTTCGGAGTTTTTGATCTATAGAAGTAAGAAATCTTCATAAAATTATATATATTTTGGTATTGGTGCATTCGGGAGACACAGAACTTTCCAAATCTGCCATGTTCTCATGCATAAAATAAATTATGCTTCTGATATATGCGTTTGTATCATTTGCAACTGTTTTTTCTATACACTTAGAAGCCCATATCTTTTTACAGGACTGGAATGATAACGAAATTCTAGCATATTTTGAAAGCTTGGGTTGTCCTAAAAAAACTATCTTGTTTTCATGGGTAGACTAAAAGACCCCCCCCCCAGGAAAGTCCCCTAAAGTGAAAGAGCAAAAAATGTTCAAAAACTGTCTGGCAAAAGAAGTTCCAACTTGGCCAAATTGGCTGGCAGTGAAAAGGTTAAAGAGAAGAGAAGTGTCTGTTGTGGATCCCGCAGCTTACACTACCCATCCACTATTCATGAACATTATATCTCCAGGCATTAAAATACATTTAAACTGATTTATGTCATGGGGCCCATTCCTAGGCTAAAATCATTGACATTGAAAAAATAAAAACATATATAGAGCTAAAACATGACTCTACATCGTCTTCCATTTATAATTATAACTAATATTTAGGCTACATCCAGGTTTTTATTTCTTTGAATACATTTTCTGCAATTGTTCAGCACTGTATTTACAGCTAGACAAAATCTTGAAAATAGCACATTTATAAATTCTGCAAAATAAGTACATGTTCTTAAACACTTTCAGAACTAAGTACACTGCAATATTTCTCCTTCTGTTGCTGTTCTTGAAAACATTTGTCAGCAGAATGGTTTGTGCTGCCCTTGTCTTGTACAAACAGAAAAAAATGTTTAACTGAAACTACAATGGAAGCATAGTATTAGACTAGCTCGTTATCAAAACTTGCTTCTATAACAAAGCATTTAAAATAGAGATAAATCTACTGATGCTGCCTAGAAATAACATTGCTGGAAAATATTTCTTCTGCGTTAAATATCTGTATGTAGGTGATACAGAACTATTCCTACAACATCCCTAAACAAAAGGAATCCTAGGAATGAATTCCAAACAAGCTCCAAGAAAATCCCATTTACATGGGTTTATCCTATAGGCTAAAGTTCACCCACTGGGTTTTTAAAGCAGAAGCCAGGATAATACCTGATCAGATTCCCAACTACAGACTGGTTTTGCCTTTCTTGAGGCTCATCAGTGTAGTGCAGGGTTATCTGAGCCTCAAGAAAGGCAAAACCGGTCTGTAGGCTAGCAAAGCCTATGGGACCTTCCCCATAGGCTAACATTGATGCACGGTAGGTTTTAGGCGGCGAAGTAGGTGGTCGGAGTTTTTTTAAAACAGACAGTACTTCGACTATCGAATGGTCTAATAGTCAAATGATTTTCAGTTCGAATCGTTCAATTCGAAGGTCGAAGTAGCCAATTTGATGGTCGAAGAAGCCAAAAAAATACTTTGAAATTCAAAGTATTTTTTATTCTATTTCTTCACTCGGGCTAAGTAAATGTGCCCCTACATGTTTAAATGATTTTTAGCAGACTTAAAAGACCCCTTTTGTATGTACACACTTGTATGTGTCTACAAACGCTCAGAACTTATAAATAAGCATAAAAAACCTGAGCGGATTTGATTGGAGTTTGTAGCAGAAAATATTGAGATAAATTCTTTGATAAATAACCTCCTTAGAGTTGTTGCTTTTTTCCCGACCCGACTTTGCTGAGTTATTTTATTGATAAATAAGGTAACATTGTGGATGGGAGTTTGTTCGAGCTTTGTTTAATAAAAACAATTAGATAAATTTGGATTTTAGTAAATAACCCCCTTAGTCTGGCTTTTTAAAGAGATACAGGTGCAAGGTATGTGTAAAAAGTGTGTAAAATGGTGTAAGTATCAAAGAAGGTCACAGACACCCATGCATCCAAAGGCTGGAGGATTGCTTGGCATATTTATAAAAATGCTGCTTCTTTGTCTCTATTCCCCTGAGACCCCACTTAAGACACCCCACTCAAACACTAAAACCAGTAATATATTTCTGATCCATGCTGTGTTTGCTCAGTGTCTGTTATAGCTATATTAACTCATTGAATTATGAATATTATTAATGTCTTAATATACTAGAGTTGGATCTAAAGTAAAATCAAACACTTTTCCCCCCGAATTCATCCATCTGTCCTTTGGCTCATTCTCATTTCTATCAAACGAAAACAGACTTTAATTAACAGATAACATTTTACTACAAAACCTAATTATTACATGGCAGCACAGAAACCAGTGCAACTAGCATCAGAATTTAATAATCAGCCCTGAAGCATCAGCTTATATTACAGACCAACCTCATTTTCTGCTTGATAATTTGCAAAGACCCCTAAGCTTAGCTTCTCAACAGCTGCTCAGAACTCGCTGAGCATGTGAATGTCACAGACACTTTCCAAGATGGTGACCCCCTGTAACAAACAAGGGAAAGTTGTGCTCACCACTATTTTTTAAAACCATTAGGCGGGGGTGCAATGAGGCTGTGACCACAAAAAACATATAGTCAAATACAAGAGTCCTCTGCACTCAACCCATTATCAATATATTTAAGACATAGACATTTGTGCATACTGCTACTGAAAAATCCCTTACCCTTTAAACAAAACAGGGATTGTTTGTCCATATATTGCAATATATTTAAGCTGGCCAACTACGTCAAAGTCATCCCATATCTGGCCAGTCCTATGCTCAATTTTATCTGATTCATTAAGAACTCTATTGCTTCATTATGCATTTTACAAAGGGACTAGGTTTTACCTGCAACTTACTTGCTGCTTTCAAAGTAAACCCCCATACTTGGCTGCCCTTTTATTAGACACCAGTGGGATCACCTGACTATAGCTGGGAAGGGTGGGAGCTACAACATGGAGCTGGTCACTGCTCCTGTATAACTATAACAAACAAGGGAAAGTTGTGCTCACCACTATTTTTTAAAACCATTAGGCGGGGGTGCAATGAGGCTGTGACCACAAAAAAACATATAGTCAAATACAAGAGTCCTCTGCACTCAACCCATTATCAATATATTTAAGACAGAGACATTTGTGCATACTGCTACTGAAAAATGCCTTACCCTTTAAACAAAACAGGGATTGTTTGTCCACATATTGCAATATATAGAGTATAGAGTTCTTAATGAATCAGATGAAAATTGAGCATAGGACTGGCCAGATATGGGATGACTTTGACGTAGTTGGCCAGCTTAAATATATTGCAATATATGGACAAAGAATTCCTGTGTTGTTTAAAGGGTAAGGCATTTTTCAGTAGCAGTATGCACAAAATGTCTCTTGAATATATTGATAATGGGTTGAGTGCAGAGGACTCTTGTATTTGACTATGGTGACCCCCTGTGACAAGTTTAAAGTCCTGGATCATTGTTGCTGCTGAGAAGCTGAAACTTTAGACTGGCACAATCTGCCCCATTTCAGAGGTAGGAGCCGCCTAAGGCAGCTTCTCCAATGCTGCACCCCCCTCATCCGCTTACATGTCTGAGAGGAGGCAGCAACACTAGTGCATAGAGCACAATTGCCCTCTCACGCTAGTAAAGCCAAATTTCCGGATTAAAAAAAATTCTTTCTGACGCATTTTTAGGGTTTAGTTCTCATTTAACTCATTGCTTCTCACCCAATCACAGCTGCTTCTGATTCTGCCAATCTCTAAGTATAAATAAGTGTAATCTGGCTGCTGATCATTTGGATCTCTTGTCATACAGCCTCTGTGCTTATACAGCAGCTCTGGTGCTTTCCCTGCCAGAATCTCTTTAAATTCTAGATGTATTTGAAGAAAGGCTAAACTAGGAAAGCTAGAAAGACTAGTTTATCCCTTAGCCTGTAGAGAAATCCTGGCAACAGGGCTCTAAATCAGTGATGGAATGCAGACACCACTCATTTATAAAGACGTAGTCTAGTATTATGGGTCCTTGTGAATAACCAGCAGAGATGCCAAGATCCGTTTGTTTCACAATGGATTATCAATCATAATTAGTTCTTCAACAATGGAGTCAAGTTATTGCTTGCTATTGATCTGTTGAAGACAACTAGCATAGACTTGGGAATTGTTGTCAAGATAGTACCCAAAAGGAGTATCTTATTCGAATGACCTCAAAGGAATCTGTATATTTCAGAGAAAATGTGCCCTTGATCATTAATACAGTCTATTTTTGATTCCCGTTATTTGCTCAGATGGAACTCTTGAGAGACAGGATCTGGTAGATGCCATACATTATTGTGGTTGCCTTTGGAATTTGTAACCCATCACATATACACATAATAGATTTGAATTGTTTAGATATATTGGTTTGGTACAAGGTTGCTCTTTTTCATTCTCTCCATAATTTATTGATTATTGGATGTTTGATGTCTTTTGTTTTCACTGGGCTTTTCTGCATACATATGATTATGGCATTTGGTATTATTTCTTTCTGGAAGAAGGACAAAAAAATTCCAGTATGCTAATAATATTACATTTATGATAATGAGGAATGATTTCCTGTATATGAATACAATGACAATGATTGTATTTGTTTGCTTATATGTGATATGTTGGAATTGTCCAATGAGCAAGATCACAAAAATTAACTCATTAAAACAATAGGCAAAAAGTGTATTGAGCACAAGCCCTATTTATTGAACTCATGTTGAAAAAATGTTATACTGCCCTTATAAAAGGAATGCTTGGCTGAATAAGCACTTTAAGTGGATTGTCAGTAGTCACATCAGAAAATCCTGTTGTTCCCCAAGGATTTCTGCACGAGTCAATAAATACTTTTTTTCTAGCAATGACTGTGTGGTTTTCCTTGCGTGCGTATGTAATGTACTTCTGGTCTGGATTTCCTATACTTTGATTCATGACGTGCATGATTATTAATGTATCTTATGCTATGCTCTGAGGTATATCCTGCATTAATTTCAGTGAAAAAAAATCTCTAATTTTGCATACATTCAAGCCTCCACAAGCATTAATACATGTGACACTATATTGATGCTTTATGAATAAAATGACCGTACTCCTCAACTGAACTTGAATAAAAATAACTATAGTCACATTCTGAAATACCCCAGAGATAATAAAAAAATACATAATGCAACATATGTTAGTTTAAATGCATGTGTGTGTATCAGAAACATGGACGCTTTGCTGGCTTCCTGATGTTTAGACATTTTCTGACTGTTGAATACTGACAACTCAGTCTTTAGCACCCTGTCCTGCATGGTGGGGATAAAAGTATACATAAAAGAAATCATAGAAAACAAGTGTGTATGTGTATTTCTGTCAGTATTTCTGTAGCCTTCAGTGAAATAACATCCAAATACTGTAATTCTCATTTATATTTAGCATCTGCTTTGAGGTGCTCCCCCAAAAGGAATAGTGTTTGCTTTTTTTTCTAGCTTTATTCAGCATGTTCTTAATATCATTTAGCCTACTTCTGCAATGGCCTGCTGTCTCTGGGGTGCAGAAAAATCTGTGATTTAGCATTAGCTAATATACTTAAAATAATAATAATAAATGTTATCTTGCAGAATTGTCAATTTATTCCAATGGCTTGGAGTTTGTTCAAAATGTTCTCTATTTCGAAATCTGTAAATTGTGTACATTTTGACAGCTGTGCCTGAATTGCTGAGTTTACTGGGAATTATAACTCAATTAGCAATTTGTGCACACCACATGAATTCTAAATTAATTATTTAATAATTACCTTGATATAATACCAATCAGCAACAATATCCAAAAGAAATGATAATGTTACATAAGACCTGTTTGAGTTAAAATTTGAATTGACATTGATAAAGTTGCAACAACAAAAGTTGGCATGACAAAATGCCCAGTGACCCCAAAATATTTTGAGCAAAAACATTGCCGCAATAAAATTCCTATTGACCCCATTGTATTTTGTGTAAAAAAAGTTGCTGCAAAAACACCCATTGCCTTCAGTATGTTTTTGCATGAAAAAATCACTACGAAAAACCAACCATTGACTCTCTCAAATTTTCGCTGTTTCTCTTTAGCAAAAAATAAGTGAAATGCTTTTAGTGCAAAAACTGATTTTAAAGACAGATTTGCCCATCTTTATTGAATAGGCAACATTGTCAGTTAAGCTGTTTAAACAGGTATTAGTTTGATGTTTATGAAAATTTCCATTCTGTTATAATCTGCTCAAAACAGCTCCTTTCATAAGAAAGCATGCAATTGGCAGGACTGATTTACATGTCTTAATTAAAGTGTATTCTACACAGGAAGATCTGCTTCTTCCAGCTGTTTATAACTGCAAATCTCTGAAGGAATACTAGATTATTTTCCCCATAAAAACCAATGTGGTTGATACAATCTCCATGCAAGCAACTCTTTCAATGGAAGAATATTCCACTGGAACTATTCTACCGTAATATAAGTTTGATTTAGTTCTTACAAACCATAGCAACCAATCATAAAGTAGCATTTACTGGCTTCCCGATAAGCCCTAGATGTGCTTGTTTATGGCGCATTACGAGACTCTAAGGAAGCATTGTGTAGGTTAATCATAACTGCCGCTTAGATAAACCTCATGTCATACAGTAAAATATTATCAGGGGAATATAGTTAAAGTCGGAAAACTATTTGCAATGTGAGAACAAATTTTCATTTGTGCAAATTTAATTTAAGAACCCAGAAACTGATTAGTGACCACTTCCGACAGCAGAAGAACACTTGTGAATTTTATAGTTTGCGTCAGTGTGTATAAATGTATGAAAGCTTCTTACTGGAACAGATATGTTCGTGCCAAAATACTGTGACACCTACAAGCCCTTTTTAAAAGTGCACAATGTGCAATTAAAGTTTGCAAAACTAACAGTTTAAGGAAGAATATTACATTGCCAAATGACAATTTTTATAGTTATTTGTGCAAATTGTTTTTTCTCTGTGTGACTTTTATTACATTCTCCCATATCTGGTACTTGTCTAAAAATAATTTAATAGTGGACATTCCGGTTGGGCTTTATGGGGCAAAACTTTTTTTTAAATACATTTTTCCAGATTTATTAGTTCTATGCAGCAAAAAGTCTGAATCCGAAAACCCGCCATCTCAGACCTGCCGAGGTTGTGTATAAGTCAAAAGGAGAGGCCCCTATCCTATTTTGAAGATTTTGTGGTCTGTGCTGGAATTAGCCTGAAAATCCAACCTTTTCTGAATTTTTGGGCAAAAATTCAAAAAATTCTGTCCTTTTGTGAAAAAGCACAAAAAATTAGAGCGTTTCAGGAAAACCTTCAGAAAAAAATCATATTATTTGGGTTTTTATTTGATTTATATGAAGCTTTTTTTAATAATAAATAAGATAAAATTGGGTATGGGAGTTTGGTTGTGTTTTTTTTATTTAAATGATATAAATTCGGATTTTAGTAAATAACCCTCAACTTGTTCCTTAAAAAACAACGGAGCCTGTTTTCATCCAGCAACAAGTTGCAATTGACATAGATGTAATTTTATTTGCATCCTGTCAGGATAACAATCCATTTAAAACACTCTGCCCTTTGCCCTTCAACCCCATCAAACCCCTTGACTGCTGGTGGGCAATCATTGTGTATGGTAATATATTATTAGACACATCACTATTGCAACTTGAAATCATATTCACAGGTGCCTTCTGCCCGGCTCTCCTTTCCAATACCCACTTGGGCTTCCTGGTATGCACTTTCAAAAAGGCTCTTTGCTTGAACCCAAATCGTCCATAACTCTAATCAGTCAAAGAAAGTGCTCCTCCAGATCACAGTATTAAAAAAGCTGAAAAAACTTCACAACAAATCCTTTTTAAAACAATGTGATACGGATACCATATGAGAACACAGTTACCATGATGTGCACGATCACCTGACACATTTCATGCCCATTTTCAGCACTTCGTCAGAGATGGTTATGAAAAGCATCAGGTGATCTTGCACATCATGGTAAGGTTATTTCCACTTTGAAAGTGGGATGCCGAAGTGGGTATTGGAGAGGAAAGCCTGGGCAGAAGGCACCTGTGAGTATAATTTTGTGAAAGTTGCTATAGTTATGGGTCTACTAATATATTACCCTACAAATTTATATTTCAATAGTACTAATGAGGAAGTGTGAGTCTGAAGGAAACCATTGTCACACCTGTTTATATATAAGCAGGATGTTCACCTGAGAGCTCACCTGGGATTTCTACAAAATTCACCACTGCCAGACTTTGCCTTGCACCCTTAGCTAAATGTTTTGCTCCATAGTGAGTTTATCAGTCTTGTTGGGAACATGGTTACATATTCAATAGGACAAATTTCAGAAAAATCAGTAGCTACACTTTAGTCAACCAATAAATGTATATTCTGCAGATTTTTGGTCCAAAGTTTGGTAAATTTGCAGATGTTTCAGACAGAGACATTTGCTTAATGGAAATATTAACAGCTTAATATGTAATTATTTATTATTTCTACTGGAATGAGACTTTAATGTAGAAAGTAGTGATGGCGAATAAATTCACCACACATGAGTTCAAGGTGAATTTGTGCATTTCTCCGCAAGTGCAAAACTGCGGCGAGAAATTGCTGGCGAAAAATCCTCTGCATAAAAGAAAAATTGAGTCAAAATTGCTGTGTGCATAAAAATTGTTGCATATCAAAATTATTCAGATGCACATTGACTTTAATGTATTAGCCCAAATAGCTGCGCATATAAAAATTGTCGCTTGCATCAAAATTATTTTGACACACATTGACTTCAATGCATTTCGCTGCACAGATTCGCCCATCACTAGTAGAAAGCAAATAATAAACAGTTATCTGAGAAATTTTTTTACTGCATTGGAGGAGGTTTTCTCTCAAATGTAAATTCTTGAAACCTTATGTAAGACAATATTACAGTCTATATGGCTGTCCTTTTCTCTACCTCCTTCATGCACTCTAAGCCTTGTCTTTATCCTTGCACTCAAAAATGAGGGTCATTTTGAGAAAGAGAGACAGAGAGAGACAGTAGATAAGGAACAGGTAGAACAAGATGTTTAGCTCACAAGTCCCTGGCCTGAATACTGTGTTAATACTATGTTTAATATCTGTATGATTATTGCAGCTGTCATGATAACTTAAAAATAGCAATGCATTTCAATTATTTACTGCTTAGTATATATGGTTAAAGTGGTTTAAAAACAAAGTGAATTAAATAAACACATTAGTAAGTATATACATTTCATGTTAAAAGGCTGAAAAGACAATTATTCAAGGATATTATGTTCCATTCACTTCTGATTAATTCAGTTTAAACCAGAGTATCTCAACTGATTAAGACACATAGGAATTTTCCTGCTGACATCTTAAGTCTTTTATATAAAAAGAAAGAGGGCTTGAAGATAATTATCCAAATATGAATTTTAAAGCAAAACATTACTAAGGCAAATTTGGCAGATGAACTGGACTTTCAACTGAAATAAAAATATATATATATATATATATATATATATATATATATATAATCAAGAATGAATAGCTTACATTACATTCAAAACCAACAAAATATTAACAAATAATAAAGTAAACTTATGTCATTACATAGACGTCTTATCTTACACCTCAGGCAATCAGGTACACCATTTTTAACCACTTTAATCTATTGGCAGATAAAGATTGATTGAGATAAAGCAAGGTCTTTGTCAGTTTGTAGGGTTCAGACTTGCTGTATTTATGATTCCTTCAAGTCTGGGATGTAAAATAAAACAAAATAACAATATATATCACCCTATATACTACTGCCATCTACTGACTAGCTATTCTAACTATTTCAATATACAGAAAATAGACTACTTAATTTAACTATGAAATGCATTGACATAATAAATAACAGAACATCTCTGCAATGTGTGAGATTCCACTTGTATCATAAATCCTCTACAAAAATATATTTCTTTGAAGCTCATTAAGGCACAAAGCTGCTTGTCTTCTACTGCAACAACTCCTCATCCAGCAACATGAATACAAAAATTTAAATTATCAGATTCAGTTTTAAAACGTTTTACTTTGCTTTAGAAATACATCACACAGTTTTCAGTTGCTGCTTAAATTACAAGAACTTGGCCTGAAAATAGTTATATAATAAAGGGTTAAAAGTAGGTTCTAGAAATATGTGTTTACAAATTTGCAAGGATCATTGAATAAAACCTGAATATAAAAGCTGTAACTGACCTTCATCCACAAGTTAGCTTCTGAGTCTTTGATTGGGCAATTGAAAAGGGAGGATTTTGATATTCTTCCCTGCAGTCTGGTCCCACAGACTGATTGGTTAATTAACCTACAAATTTGTCTGGGCATAGCCACATTTAAATGACTGTGGATAGCCACATATAAATGTTCATCCTTTGATATCCTTCTTTTATATCATACTGATTTTAGAGGTTATTTATCTTTGCTTAAAAAATATTGATGCTTTTAATTGGGTGGAACAGGGCCACAAATGCCCGTGCATCTGGGTTCAGAAACATTGGGCATAGCTCTTCAAATCTCTTTGCATATGCATATGAAGGGGGAGGCAGAAGGGGGAATGGGGGGCAACAAGTGGTCCCGGCCTAGGGGCTCATTATGTATAAATCCAGCCCTGGTTGCTTATTTATTACTAAATAATATAATAATGACTATGGGGCAGATTTAGCCAAATTCGTACAGGAGAATCATTAATGGTTTCCATCAGTTTGACTTTGAATACATTATTTTGTAATGAATTGACATGTTAAATGAATTGACACACTCATTATTTTCTATGGGGTGTTAGAGCACAATGCTAGCAGGGAAATTGGTGATCATTTCTAAATCAGTTCCTAAATGAGCATAGAAAAGATTTTTACTATTAATCAGTATACAGCATTGAATATTAATTTAGTGATTAGCCTTATTGTCATGTCAGGTTAAAAAATACATTTTATTTTTAACCTTGTTACCTGCTGTATGAAAGATTGATTGGCTTCCCTCCCAACAGAAATAAAGATGTCAAAACAATGAAAAAAACAATAATTTAATTTCTGGGGTTTTGAATTTGTATTATAGCTGCCACTGATTTCCTTTCAATATGCCTCAGATTCTAAAATCAATGCAATTGACTTTGTTGTTTTTTTCAATTAGGGGCAAATTTATTAAGGGGCCGAATCACAAAGGGTCGAATATTGAGGGTTAATTAACCCTCGATATTCGACTGGGAATTAAAATCCTTCGACTTCGAATATTGAAGTCGAAGGATTTTAGCGCAAATAGTGCGATCGAACGATCAAAGGATTATTCCTTCGATCGAACGATTAAATCCTTTGAATCAAACGTTTTGAAGGATTTAAATCCAACGATCGAAGGAATATCCTTTGATCAAAAAAAAATAGGAAAGCCTATGGGGACCTTCCCCATAGGCTAACATTGAGTTCGGGTAGCTTTTAGATGGCGAACTAGGGGGTCGAAGTTTTTTCTTAAAGAGACAGTACTTCGACTATCGAATGGTCGAACAGTCGAACAATTTTTAGTTCGATTCCTTCGATTCATAGTCGAAGGTTGTAGTAGCCCATTTGATGGTTGAAGTAGCCCAAAAAACACTTCGAAATTCTTTTTTTTTTTTTACTTCGAATCCTTCACTCGAAGTTAGTGAATCGGCCCCTAAGAGTCCAATTGAAAATTTGAATTTCAAATTCAAATTTTTTTTTTATGGTCAAAACTGTCAAATTCTACGAGGGAATTATCCAAAGTTGATTTAAAATTTTAAAAAAATTAATTTTATTTTCGAGATTTACCATTCCTTTTAAAAATTCAAATTCGACTATTAGCCACCTAAAACCTGCCGAATTCCTGTACAAGTCAATTTGAAAGGTACAGTGACCAATTTTGAGATGCTTGCAGCCTTCCTGACATTCCACGTTTTTGTTTTTCAGAGAAAACACTTGAATAGAGTTTATATAAATAAATGACACCCCAATCGAATTTCGACTAAAATCGATCTCATGTGAGTTAAAAAAACTCACATAAATTTGAAATTCTACCCTTGATATATGTGCCTCTTAATGTACTGTAATTACAAAATCAAATAAAAACACTCTAGGCAAATAAAAACCATATCTACTATATAAACACTCATTAGCATCAACCCTTAGCAACTGATAATGTATTCACCTCTCCAAATATAACATACACATGCTCTATATCCTAAGGGGAAAGAATAAAAGTGCCACAGCTTTAATTATCAATTATTAAGTACATACAGTATGCTAATTTCTCAGTCACCTATTTCAACAAATATAAATATTTTGTACAAGTCTCACAGCAGTATTTTAATTGCATTAATCTCGTGATTAAACCAAAACTAGAAAATAAAAATTGAATGGGGAGACTAGATGGACCAATTACTTCTTTTCATATTTCTTTTTTGCACATTGATAGGCAGCTCGACAGACAAATAATCTTTATAAAGTATACTGTAAATAATGAACCACAGCATTATGTGACACAGGGATTTTTGGTCACAGAAATCTTTGGACTAAATGACTGCAATAAAACACCAGGAACAGTCACCCATCATCCATCTTTCTCTAAGGGAACTGTGCTGATTTTGACATATGAGAGTCTGACACTATAACAAATATTAGTTTGCTGTATGCTGCCAACAAAAATTAGGGGTCATTTATTACATATACCTGAAAGACATTAATCTCTTGGTCCTAGAGTTTCAGATTATTCTGTTTGGGTTTTTTTTTTTTTTTTGCCTTAGATTTTCAGGATTATTTAAAGTAGACCAAGTGCTAAAATCCTGCTGTGAGGAAGCTGCGGTAATAAACCGGAACAGAGGCAGAACCCTGTCCTCTGTGTTTAAAAGATCATATAGAGAGAGATTCACAAGTTTTATACTGAGTTTTATGTTTTGCCTTAAATTGCTGAATTTGGAGAGTTGTACTCAAACTGGCAAGGTTGAACATATCTTGCAGTGGCATTACTAGAGGAAGCAGAGGCCCAGGGAAGAGAGGGACTCGGACCACAGGGTCTGGTTCCTCTATAGCGTTCAAATCCCCTCCTCGGGATTGATGTGCTCACATCTGAGTGAGCTTGCAGTGGAGAAGGGGGGGTTTCCATCACACCAGGCCCTCCAAAATTTCCATCACGGGGGGCCTGGCATGCTCTAGTCATATATTGGAGCAGGACCTGATGCAAGAATACTGTATGTATCTTACTTTTGAACAATGGTCAAATAAACATATATTTTCTCTCCAGTTTCTGAATCCAAAATGAGTCTAATACATTGAGAAATAGAATGTTTTACCTTTTATTTTGTTCTAACCTTTACATCATTCTATGTTTACTGTAATTGACAATTAGATTTACTTAGAATTACTTTCTATTTCAGGACCAAAATGACTGATGAATGCTGGCTTTTACAAACTTTAATTTTTACCAACATTTCCAACATAACAATGACATTTCAAATACTCTGCTCTGCATTGTTCTATCATGTGGAACAGCAATGTTTCTGCTATTTCATTTCTTATTCATTTAACCAGGCATTTTCATATTTCATACATATTTTCATATTGTAATATATAATTGCATTTACAAGGGAGATTAAATTAATAAGGGAGACTTTTAAACTATCTTGCTAAAACAGGGGTACTAACTGCTGCAGAATTTATCACCAAGTGCCAAATGAACAGACTATAGAGAAGTTACTGCAGGTTCCAATTCTTCAAGGCTTTACTGTGCAGGAAGGTGGTGTTGCTGCTATAGTAGCAAAGGGGCATCAGAAAATCATTGTGTTTGTCAGGCATGTGATCAGATTTGACTTACCGTATATACCCGCGTATAAGCCGAGTTTTCCAGCATCCAAAATGTGCTGAAAAAGTCTACCTCGCTTATACGCAGGTCAGCGGTACCCGACCCGAGTAGCTGAGATTGCAGTCACTTTTAATCATTCCTACACCAACAGTTCACTTGGGGAGAGTCTGCAATATCCCACAATGCCCTCTGTTGGTTATATGAAAGATTAACAGTGACTGCAATATCACACAGCGCCATCTGTTGGTTGTATGAAAGAATAACAGTGACTGCAATATCACACAGCGCCATCTGTTGGTTGTATGAAAGAATAACAGGGACTGCAATATCACACAGCACCATCTGTTGGTTGTATGAAAGAATAACAGGGACTGCAATATCACACAGTGCCATCTGTTTGTTGTATAAAAGAATAACCGGGACTGCAATATCACACAGCGCCCTCTGTTGGTTATATGAAAGATTAACAGTGACTGCAATATCACACAGCGCCATCTGTTGGTTGTATGAAAGAATAAGTGACTGCAATATCACACAGCACCCTCTGTTGGTTATACAAAAGATTAACAGTGATGGCAATATCAAACAGCACCCTCTGCACATGGTAGTGGGACAGTGGGACAATGCACACAGTAATCCGTTTGGCAATTCTCTGTCACCATCAGCTTTGCAAAGAAGTCCGGTTGATCGCTGGGGGGGTCGCTTTGGCAGAATGTGCGCTGCTGGGAGACAGGGCTGTAGTTGTGTCTAGGCTTATACGCGAGTCAATAAGTTTTCCCAGTTTTTGTAGGTAAAATTAGGTACCTCGGCTTATACACGGGTCGGCTTATACACGAGTATATACAGTAATTTTTTTTATACCTCTCAAAAGCCATGTCCCTTGCTGAGATCAAACACTATTGTATTCAAAAAGATGAAAACCAAAACAATACATTGCTTTCACTTGCATCAACAATGAATTACAATTTCATAAAAACTAGCAAAAGATATGCTATAATGTCCTCTTCCACCTACTTAACATCAAATGACATGCAAACCTTGAGCTTTGTGGCAATGAAATTATCTAGCCTAAAGGTAAATATGAAGGAATGGTTCCATATTCCACCATGGGCTTGGTACTTGGTGGTGACTTTTAAATCAATGTATTGTGGCGTTTTGCATTTTATTTAATTGTCATCTTTCTCAGGAACAAGATATTTGCTCCCAGCTCATTGCTATGTTTTAATTATATAATAATGAGACCACCCTGGCATACACAGACACCAAAAAATTCATTTTCGAGGTTGCATATAAGTCAACGGGAGAGTTCCAATGATTTTTTGATGGGCGCTGGGTTTTTTGCAATGTCCCGAAGTTTTCTGTTTTTGGGCAAAATTCCAAGTTTTTGGGTGAAAAATCCAAAACAATTGTGAAAGCCGGATGAAAATTCCCCAAAAAATTGTGAAACTGATTTTTTTTTTTTGCCGCAAATTTTTTTCCGGGAAAGTGTATTAATAAATAAGCCCAAAAAAACCGGTGTGGATTTGTTCAGAGTTTTTTTTCAGAAAATATTGAGATAAATGCAGACTTTGATAAATAACCCCCTACATATGTTTTCATCAAAACACAACTACTAAAAGAGATTGTAGCAAAGGGTAATAAAACAGATCAGTGGGATTTAAAAAAAACATTCTGTTAATCTGGGATTACATTCCAATCTCCATTCTTGTGATTACAGTACTGTAGTTGCCATTACAAACTACATAGAAAACTCAGTTTCAGATGTAACAGGCAGGAGTAATACCAACAACACACACTATTTCCAAGACAATTTTAGACAGAACTCTTTATTTTACTCTGATTTATGCCTTATAGATTGAATGATGTTTCATGCTGCACTGGATACTTGCAATCTGTGGAAGCTCACCATTAAAACCATATGGAATATTCAAATATTTCATATATATTCCAGGTCAGATTCAGTTATTACTACTTCATTTAGAAGAAGAACATTTATAAGAAGTAATTTATCATGCTGTGCATGAGTTTAATTATAAATGCTGTGGACGTATCTATCTTTAGGAAAAGTAATATGGAAGAAGATGTGTAATGTCAGTCTCCCTGATTATAAAGGACTTTGAAAGACAACCATTTATAACCACAGAGATTACACAGCATTGCATGATTACTTTACTTCCTTATGCTAACCAGATGTTGCTGAATACAATTAGGCTTTAATGGTCATAGTAAATAATAAAATGTTATGATACTGTTTGACAAATGAACTCTGTTTTATATTTTATTCAATTTATTACAATATTTAACTTTCTTAAATAATAAACTCTCCCGTCTTTAGGGTTAGCATGCTCAGTGGAACACAATGGTAACATATTGCATTCTATACTCAATCTTTCCTTAGTGATTGCTTTTCCCCAACATAGTGATCTAAAACTATCTATAAACTGTCCAACTATTCAACCTTGCTCTCTCAAATAGAGGGTTGGTCAATCTTACTTATTTACCAGTAAGAATATTGCATACCAATTATGCAATATTTGACTTCCTGATATTATAATATAATAAAGGATATGGGTGGAGAAAACACTGCTGTTTACTTGTTTGGTTCTGCAATAGCTGTGTTTTCATTCTGGAGCCAGGTTTACACGAAGCAGGTGCAATTTTCAATTTTGGATTCTCTTGCACTCTTAGATGACTGAAGACAAGTTTTGTTGAGCAATATTGTTTTAAGAGTGTATCTGACATGATTACATATTCTGGAACATTTATGCAAAGCATCCACAGGATACATTTCCACTAAATACAAAATAATTCACTAATAATAGATTGATACACCTTGAGCCAGGAACAGAAAGTCTTAAATCTTGTAGAATGCTTTAGCGGTCATTTCCACAAATAAGGGGAGGGTTAAGAGTAAAACAAAATGATATGTTTATCAATCAATACACATTTGTTTTTCACAGTAGAATAACTATGTATTCAGATCAGTCACAAGTGTGATGTTAGATGATGTTGTGCTATCATATAACAAGCTACAGAGCAACATGGTTTTCTGCAGGATAGATCTTGGCATATAAATCTAATAGCCTATCAATCATTAGGCATATCTCAAGGAAAAGGGAGATAGTGGACATCCCTGATGCATCCTGCTTTCAACATCAAAGATTCAGATAGCTATTTATTGCTTCAGGCCTATGCACATAGATTTTAGTACAAAGGATGGAAGTTTATTTGTTAGATCCAAAACATTATTCACAATGGCTGTCTTGCACAATGTGCTGTTAGGCCATGAAGCCAGAAGTATAATGATTTCTCAAAAGAAAAAGGTCATGTTTGTATTGTTTCTATGCAGACTGCAAATTCTATTATTGCACTACCTTAAAGGTAATGAGTATAAATAGCAATTCTCAAATTTGCTAGTTCCTGCCAGAGTAATTGTTTTCATTCTTCAGTTATCATGTCCAGTAAAATTACTAACATTTCTAAAATAGCAGTACAAGGTAAGAAAGCCAGGTCTAATGTCTGGGACATTACCTTATGCATGTTGCTTGATTTGTGAAGCAATGTCTCCTATACTCTGACATACTGTCAGGGCCAAATGGCTCAGATGGGTTAGGATTCAGGACCAAGGAAGAAGATGCACACAAAGGTAAGGCAAGTTCTTAGCCTTATCCAGGTGAAGAGATCAGGGCAGGCAGCAATTAGCAAGGTCAGGAGTCAAGCAAGTTGGTCAGGATCCAGAAATCAATCAGAGAGGAATTTTAGCACACCCAGAAACACTCAAAAGTAGGACCTATACTCGGGCATCAAATTCGGGCCCTCAGTGTCTATCTTATTGCCAGATGCATATGATGACATCACGCACCTGAGTGCTGATGGCATTGCATACATGAGGCAACCCAAATGGTGGCCATGGGTGCCATCATTTTGTATGTGGTGATGGAGGAGATAGGAACACTGTCTGGTGCTCCTTACAATACCCTCTCCTCCAGGGGGGCCACCGGACCACCATGACCAGGTTTCTGTGGAAACTTCCTGAAGAACACCAACTGAGGAGCATGCACATCGGAGACCTTCATCCAAGAACATTCCTCAGGACCAAGGCCTTTACACTAGATGACGTACTGTAATGAGCCTTTGGAGAATCTGGAGTCAATAATTGTTCCAACTGCACACTCTTGCTGGCCATCCACAATTAAAGGAGTAGTAATGGATTATCTGGGGAAGAAATGGTTAGAGATTGCAGGCTTAATAATGCTGCCCAAGGGAGAAGGTTGGACCAGTCATCCTGACATGACTTCTTAGAAATTGTTCTACAGCTTCATTTACCCATTCAGCATCTCATTTGCCCAAGGATGATAAGCCAAGGAAAACTGGAGAGAGTTGCCAAGGGATTTGCATAGGGAACACTAGAATTTGGAAAAAAAAAATTGGGAACCTCTGTCAGATATGATCTCTGCTGGAAATCCATGAAGGTGAAAGATATGAAGGATGAGGAGTTGAGACAGTTCTATAGCAGATGGGAGTTATGCAGAGGAATGGAATGTGCCATGTTACTGAAGTAGTCAATAACCACCCATATGACTGTGTTTCCTTGCAAGTGGTAGCTCAACAATAAAGTCCATGGGTAAGTGAGTGTAGGAGGGAGCAGGATGGGGTTGCAATAACCCACATGGAAGAGAGTGTCTGGGTTTGGAAGAGATACAGACATAGCAGGAAGCAACAAAGTGTTTCACATCTTTCCGCATAGAAAGCCACCAAACAGGATGATTAAGTAGATCCAAAGTTTTTTTCACCCCAGGATGACCGCCTTGCTTGGAACTGTGCATCTGCTGTAGAACAGAGTGCCTGAAGCTCGGGAGGAACATAAGCCATGCCAATAGGAGTTCCAGGGAAGATTTAACTAATTGGATATGAGAAGTATAATGTGGTACTAAAGAAGCATTAATCCTGTCAGGATCATTATCCTTATAACATCTGTTCCCAGGGAAGAGAGAGCGTCTGCTTTCTTATGTTATATATAAATTCCAAAGATCAATATGTCTGTCAGAATATGTTCATCTGCTCTGAGCAGTTAAACACCAATTTGTTCTAAGGATATTAGTGCTCAGTGGCAGAACTGAGCCTTAACAACCCACCAGTTTAATAATCCCCAACAATTAATGAACACTGTATTCAAATGGACATCATGCAAGTTAACAGGCGATTTTATATTGGATTGAATCTAAACAATACATAAGTTATAGGACAGGAGGGGAGACATCTGCGCGCCCCCTTCCCTCATGAATAAAAAACCACCAGATGGAGGCAGTGCTGTATTCATGGGGGTGGCTCCATTTCTATGTGCTCTGAAAGGGCGTGCAGAGACCTGTAGCAATTCATTTAGGGAGGAAGGCATTATGCAAAGTGTAAAACGTGGTTGATTGCATCCGTTTTTTGTACCGTGTGCCCTGCCTTCCACATCTGAATGATCACTATTTTCCTTGCTTAAAGTCTTTATCTGATCAATATTTTCCCCATTTTTAATAGAAAACAAATGTTTGACCAAATGCAGTAAGCCATGGAACCCATAAGATGTTTGCCTTTAAATGCTACCTTTACTCTGTGTGACTAAACCCATAGAACCTTCTGTTATATGGCACCATCAATTCTGAAAATTGTAATTGATATAATTCCTTGCCCAGCACATTTGGTGGACCTAACTGCTAATATTCTTTCATTATACTTCGAGAAAAGATTCACTCACAGTTTTAGACCAATTCCTACTGCTTCCATCCAATGAAGCCTTATAACTCGGTAATGGAGAAGTCAAATGCAAAATTCCGGGTGTTTTTTATTAACACACTACGGGGAAGATTTATCAAGGGTCGAATTTCAAAGTGAAAAAACGTCGAAATTCGACCATCGAATAGGTGTAGTATGATAGTCAAAGTCAAAGGTTTTTTCCTCAAAATTAAAATTGTTTGATCGCACGATGAAATCCTTCAAACCATTTGATTCCTACGATTAAATCGTACGATTTTACAAAAAAAAATTTTGACTTCTCAAAACGTAGCCAACAGCTCATATAGGTTACAGGTAGTTCCCCCATAGGCTAAACAGCAATTTGGCAGGTTTAAGGTGGTGAAGTGTCGAAGTCGAAGTTTTTTAAAGAGACAATACTTTGATTTTCGAATGGTCGAATTTGTCAAGTATTTTCAATTTAAATCGAATTTTGACCTATTCGATGGTCGAAGTACACAAAAATTACTTCGAAATTCGAAGCTTTTGAATTCGAAAATTCGACCCTTAGTAAATGGGCCCCTACATGTTTCTAGCAATGCTCTTTATCTTTTTGGGTACTTCGACCATCGAATTGGTCAAATTCTATCGACCTTCCAGAGCACTTTTCTAAGTTGTTTTTGATTGAATAAAGATCATTCAATCGATTGCTTAAAATTGTTCGAATCGTTCAATTCAAAGGATTTTGATTCGATCATTTGATCGAAGCTTTTGAGCTAAAATCCTGTGACTTCAATATTCGAATTCTAAGGATTTTACTATGAGGGTCGAATTAGAGGGTTTTTAACCCTCGAAATTCAAACCTTGATAAACCTTCCTGTAGTGTGTTAATAAAAAGCACCAGGAATTTTGCAGCATTTAATCTGCATTTGACCTCTTCTTACAATTATCCTTTACCTAACTGCTAATATATCTGAACAGCCTGTGGCAAAATGTTATCCCATAGCAACCCTTTTAAACAAACCCACTGCTGAGAACCATGACCTGCCTTGCCACCTAGTATATTTTTCAATAGCCAATAATCCATGTCACAAAGGGTCCTGGACCTGTAGAATAAATAAAGACTCATGTGCCTCAATCCTGTCCCAAACAAGAATTGCAATTACCCAATCCTTCTATCAACTACTCTACCCTAAATGAACTAAAGCTGTGCAATTCTCAGAAACCTATCTTTTCAAATGGTGACCACCCCTAAGCCACACCATTCTGCATCTACAGTATAGTTCTGGATGAGTGACTACCATAATCAGAATTTGACAGCCCAAGATATGTCAAGGCCTTCTTGACTATTATTATAAACTGAAAATAGGACAAACACGACCCATCTTTATGTTTTAAAAAAATAAATCCTGCACACAAGGGATTCCATTCATTACTTTGTTCTAAAATTAATATTTAATTGGAAGCAGCAACGCAAAATGTATCTCAGCAGGACTATGTCTGGATTAGAGAATGTTAAATTGTTGATTTTCAGTACAAAATAGAACTGACTTACTGGCAAATCGATGCCCCTATATTTCTGACATATGCCAACCTGCAAGAGCTTTTGATGACATTCACAGCATATGTACAGATACAGGAGAATTGTCCGGGAATACTTATCAGATCTCAAGCATGCTTGAGAAAGGGGTCACGCCCCGAAACGTTGCATCCGCAATAAACGAGCAAGGTTTAACCTGCTGAACTTACCCATGCTGTGCCGGTGTGTCCTGTTCTTTCTATGGTAGAGGAATTCCCCTTGCTGTACATTAGAAAAACAGTAACAAGGGAATGTGCAATTTTTGCCCTTTCTCTCTCTCTATACTGTTTGTTCCCATCAGCCCAGTGACCCCAAACTCCCAGGGTCACAGGGACCCTCACTAAATAAAAGTGCAAATCTGACACCTTTGTACCCAGCTCTATATCATAATGGAATGTGAGAAGTGTTACAGAGTAACCAATATTAAAGGATATACCTGTGGCTGTGTGGATCTTTCTATTTATAAAATAGGTCTTCTGCTTGCACTGCCATGTCCATCCTTAATATCCCCCACAGCCTGGGGAACCATATCTATTTATGAAGACCTGTCCCATTGTTGCCCATCTCTGCTGTAACTTCTAATGCAGGTACTGAACTGCCTCACTGTACTTTAAGCAGTTGCAGATGCCTGCTATGCTTGTGCAAAGTTACTGTCATTCCTGATAGAGCTGCCTTTGTTCCAGCATTCAAGCATTGTCTCGTTCACTGGGGGAATTGTTCCTGATGTAATTGTGGATGATGCAAAAAAAATTATGCAATTACACTTGCATTATGACCTGAATCTGATGCAATTATCTCTAGTGTTTGGTGTGTGATTTTAGACACAAGTGTGTTGTCTTTGTGGTTGTATATCCCTTCATACAAACGGTAACCCTTGCCACACACAATACTTACATTTTCACAAATTTTTCACCCGTTTCACGAATTTCTCGGGAGATTCATGAATTTCGTGGCAAAGCGAAATGGGGCACCCATCACTACTCAATTTTTCAGCCATGTGTTTGTAAATTGTTTCAAAATGATCAACTGAAGCTGGCAGAACTTTGGATTCTGTTTTGCTAATTTCTACCAATATGTCAGTAATCATATCACACCTAAAAAGCAAAATAAAAACTGGTAGTGGTTTATAAGGTGATGTGCAGTATCCTACATGGACCTAAACAGAGGCACTTATCATTACCCTTTTAAAAAAAAAAAAGAGGCCCTCAGATATTACTATTATGCCAGACAATATTTAATGAACAATAGTGGAAAACATGAAGTTGTCAGCTAATTCATTGTTCTTTGTAGTTTCACACGTCCATTATTCAAGAACCAACCACAGGGTTGTGCAGAACCTGACTTAGCATAATAAAGCACTATATGGAATGGCACATCCTTCTGTGCTAATGACTTTCATCTGCGCGGGCAGACATTACAATCGACAATTTTGAAAAATAATAACACATTATTCCATAGAATGAGCAGAGAACTCTGTTGCAGGATTTTAATAACTTGCTTTTAGCATCAAACAGAATGAAAACCTTTGAATGCCGTGAAAGAAAACCATATTTTATTAGATTGCCCTTTAACTGGCTCACATCAGTCAGTGTTAGAAAAATAAAAAAAGGAGCAGTGGGATTATCTATACTGATGTGTACTGACAGCTTTGTTTATTACAACAGGGGTTGACTGTCCTGATCTGGTCAAAAATGTGCTGTGTGGAGCAGAAAATTGTATTTATATCTGACAGCAATGTTTCACTCCTATGACACAATGTAAACAGCATGACCAATCTGTTTTTTCCCTCAGGTAGGGATATTTATATACTGGATAGATGATTGATAGATAGATAGATTAAAAATAAATGAACACAAATTAATGAACACACATAAGCATATATACACACACACACACACACACACATCCCCACTTTCATTTAATGCCTTCAAAGTTTTGAGCTCTGACTTATGAATCATCCTTCTGTATGTGCAGTAACTCAATTCAACTTTTATTGCCAACTTTGTTCTTGATAAAAGAAATATTGCTGTACTTCTTCGTCCTTCCTTTCTCCCTGATACAAATCAGTAAGACACTGTTTGAAAGAATATTTGTTTTTTTTTTTTTTACTTGCAGAAATATGAAGTGTATGTGTGTATTTTCCCCAATGTGAAACCGAGGGCAAAATGTTAATAGTTTGATATTGCCATCTAGTGGAACATTAATGTAAGAAGCTATAAATTCCAGAGTGTTTCAGTCAGACAGCATTCTGGAAACTGTACTGCAGTATTGCTAACAAGAGAGCTTAAGGAACAACCATCTGTAGTAAGATGCAAGGGCTAAAGATTATTTGTGATGCATGTGAGAGCGTTCTTTGTATATGGCCCATTTTGAAATGAAGTTAACCAGTTTCAAATAATTATTCAGATAATGAGTGAAATGTATCAAGTGTAGGAATAATATTTGTGGCTAGGGTAGATAAATGCAAAAAAATCCCTTTTTACTTCATTAAATCTATTTATTTGCCTTTGCCTCATTACTTTTTGTTTTCCCACCTTATTTGTTACGTACAAGAAAAAGACCATAGAGATCCTGCCAGACCCTAGCATAAACATGATATAGCATTCCTCTTTCAGCCTAGAATACCCAATCAAACCCTTGTGTCTCATACTAAGGACAAATTACTTAAGTGTCCAGGCTTTTACACTGTTTAGTTACAAAGGTCCTTACATTTAATGAAGAAACAAACAATACTTCACAAAAACAACCTTTAGAGCATCTTCCTGCGAACCACATTGAACCGAACAACATGGCTCAATTCTGCTATTAGGAGCAGCCTGACCACTAGTTTTTCAGCACCAGAGAACCTTTCATAAAGAGTCTAACATGTAGAGAAGAGAGAAGCTAGAATTCTATAAAATTCTAATTGAATATGTCATTTTAACACATCCCTCAATATTTTCTCGTCTATCTAATCCCAACTAGACATCTCTGGCTTGTACAGGCAACACCGTGACCTCTGTGTTTTGTGGGTTTACAGAAATTGCTTTCCAGCATTTGAGTGTGATAAAGAAGGGGTCAAATTTGACACCCTTCCAAAATTATTTGTCTCTTTAAATCATGTTTTTAAAATGACATGTTTATGAACTTGTCATATCTGTAGAATTGTTATGTTTAAAGGGTATATTCAAATGAAGTGGAAATAAAAAAGTTATAAAACATTTACTTACATTAAAGAAATTACAGTATATGTCCATAAAGCTTTACTAAACATTAGCATAGACTTTGCATAGAATGTAGAATTTGGCATACAAATGATATTGTTATTGTACAATTGGATTGGTACTTTATGATTTCCATACACTCCTTCTCAGTCTTTTAGCATTTCTTGTAGATAGTTTCCATTGGTCTTTGGTTTGGAAACTTTCCAACTAGTGGTAAAAACTAAAGTTAAGGAATATTAGCTTGAACACAAATATAACAACCCTAAGATGAACTTGTCAAAAGCAGAAAGATTAATTAACTTACTTTACAAAAAGGGCAACAAAGGAGGCGTAATAGTCTGTTTGAAGAATCATTTTATTCTTATAAAGAGACTGATTTTTATATTATATGTATTAAACCTAATGGTACGGGAAGCATTGAAAACCCCAGTCTTATTTCTAATACCAAAAGTAGAAAAGTCACTCGATTATGCTCGTAGTTGACCAATATTGTAAGGACTAGAGCAACTATCAAAATATGCCGATTTTTAGCAGGTAAAGGGATTTTGGAATTATTCCAGAGATATAATGGATTTGCTTAATCCTAGTTTAGAATTATGGATTTGTGCAATGTATAAATCCTGTTTATAATAATACAACAGGAAGAAGGAATCGTGTGGAGATCCTGCTAAACTAAATTGTCACATTAATTATACTTCTTGATTTTATACCAATTATATCATGTAAGACATGGTACAAACTTTTATCTACAGAAATAAAGCACATGATTGGGTAGAATGATTGCAACTTCATTTGCAAATATTTTTCAATAAAGAGCCATACAATATGACAGATTGTGGCAAATATGCGGATGATATTCTGCTATACTAGGTCAAAGGAAGGCATTAAGAAAATGATTAGTAATACTCATAAGAGTCGCCCTACACTGAAATGTACATAAACATTCATTAAAGATTACCTTATTGAACATAAGAGTCAGAATTCAATAATTATAATTAACACAACTCTACTTGCCAAGTCCACACATGTAAAAGCTATTTCTAATGGTCAGTTTTAAAAGGAAGTGTATGAGGAGGCAGCAGGTTCCTTAGAGAGATAGATATAACCAAGATTAACGATCATAGTTATCATACAGGGACTTTAGAGCATCAAGATATTTTGAATATATGCTTTTGAGGTGCCTTGCTGAATATGCACAAATGTAAAGTATTAAACTAACTATGCATGGCCTGCATAAAGCTCAGAAATTAATAGAGGCATAACCCATTCATTTGTGTAATTGCATTGTTTTACAGAGTTGAAAAATGTGCAGAAAAAGCTCAACTTATCAAAAAGTATTGACAAAATATTAGACACAGAATGTAGAGTCGTCAGTGTTTTTTGTGTGTTGCAGCAAATTTTTGCAAAGCAGTAGCACTTCCATAGCTTGCTACCACATTTCAACCAGAACCAAGAGAATAGCTTGTCATGGGCAGAGCCAACACCTGCCCTTTCCCTCAAACTTAGATTAGAAATAATTACCACTTGAGACCAAATGGACCAAACTAGGTGCATGACAACCAGGCCACCAGCCACTTGTGCCCTCCAGCATGCTTCAACCAAGGTATCTACTGTTTATGTAATGCAACACCTCCCAGAGACCCATCGCTCTTAGAAAGGAAACTCCAAACCATGTCCCACTGACTAAATTGGGAACTTACTAAACTTACTAAACTCGGCACTGCCAAAAAAAATCTCCATTGTCAGGGACCCACTGCCCAGCTGTGACAACGGGCTGCATTCCCTTAAACCCTTACCTAACCATGGCTATTAAAGTACTTACTTTTACCTGGATCAACTTAGCCTGTATCCCAGTAACCCTGACCACAATTGCGACAATTAACACAATGGAAAGCAAACAGGATGGTGCTTGGGACTCGGTTTTCTCTCTTCAAAATGGATGAACTGCTCCATAACTGCTCCTAACTGCACCCTGCACATTTCAGCTGACTGATTTCAGCCCCTCTGTGGCAATATCCTAAGTCTGCAGAAAAAGAAAAAATGTAAACATTAATAAAATCCAATAGTATTGTTTTGCCACGAATATGGCTTAACGTAGCCTAGTTACAATTAAACAAAAAGCAAATGATTTGCTCAAATGGACTTTATGGGAGATGGTCATCCTGCAATTTAGCATTCTGGTTTCCGGACAATAAATACCAACATACAACCAGATGATGTGGAGTATCTACTTATTGCAAATTCCAAATAAAGTTGAGTAATAATAATTGATACAACAATGAAATACACTGTATTTCATTCAGTCAGAGACTGAAACAGGATCCATCAAATTTTTATGTAGTGTCTACTGATAAACGCTACAATATAGCTTTGGTTCTTTTAGACTGCTGGGGGACATAATATATAAATATATATATATATATATATATATATATATATATATATATATATATATATATATATATATATATATATATATATATATATATATATATATATATTACATTTTGACACCTTGAAAAGTTCAGTAGCTCTACTGAATATGCATGTAAAATTTCATCGCAAATAAGTCATACGAGAATATCTGCATAGCAATCTCTGATGAAAAATGTGCAAATAAAACACATATGAGATATGTGACTGGAATAAAAATTTTATAATCATAAGATCACATCACATGTAGTCTTACCTTGGGAATTAATAGGAAGTATGATGTTTTACATATGTAGTACATAGAGAAAATATGTGATACAGCCTTGACATTTAATATGAGCAAATAACAGAAATCACAAAGAAACAAAACAATAATTTCCTCACTTATATAATTTATTTGTGAGCCTGTAATGGAACTCTAACAAATCCCCCAGAAATGTGTTATTTAAAAGGCAAAGAAACATATAGATTTAGATAGCAATAATATCGATAATATAATGAAAAAAATATAAGGATATTAAAAGTTACTCCCAAAGGACTCCCATGACCATATAAAAACATGAGGCAGAAGGCCAAGTGTTTTTATACAGGTCATGGAACTTGGAGGTGACATTCTCACATTTTGCAACAGTGGGTACTTTATTTATTATAAAACATAAGTTTCAGTAAGTCATGTGACAGAAATGACATCACTAAGCTCCAGTTATAACCAATGACATCACTGAGCATTGTTTATAAGGATATAATTTACAGGATATTCATGGCTCTTGTGTATTATAAAGGAATATTGACAGCCCTCTCATAGGACAAGAATGTTATTTTAAACTTGTCTTTATTAGCGATGCACACAAATATTTTCATCATAAAAGTAGTGATGGGAGCACTTAAGAAAAAAGTTTTCAAAATGTCCAAAATAAATGAATTCTGGGGGATAAGAGCTATACAAACTGAAGATGTTCCAAGAAGAGCAGTTAGTTAGAAAAAATCCACTTCTAGAACCAAAACGCTACTTAATACCCATGTTTGTACCCATCTAATCAAGGGGTACTTTATATATAAGGGGTACATTTGTTTTATTAGTTTTACTTAAGAGAATAATTATATTCCATTTGTATGGTTTTACCTTGCTGTAGAGATGTATTACTGGTTAGAATGTGACCATTCAAAAAAAGTGTTATGGCTCCAGCTTGCTCAAAAAAGCCATGGGGTATCTTTATCAAAGAGTGAAGTTAGAGATCTCCACAGTCTACTAGAGGGAAACTGCCACTATCCATTAATTTCTATTGGATTTTTACTAGAGTATTTATCAATGGGTGGAAGTGAAATTTCACCCTTTGATAAATATGCCGTTCAAAATCCCATAGAAATGAATGGAGGGTGGCGGAATTTCACTCTAGTGGACTGTGGAGATCTCTAACTTCACTCTTTGATAAATATACCCCATAGAGTTCTTTGGGGTTATGTAATAGAAGGCATTAATAACAGTAACTAATAGCACCCAATCAGCAGGTAGCTGGTCACCTGTTTAAAAGCAAACATCTTGTTGGTTGTTTTGGGTTACTGCACCTGAGTAAACCTAGTGCCTTTTATTACATATGGGGGATAGTCTACTAAAGTTATTATAATTTGCCCCAATATCTGGTATATTAGAAAAGTTGGACAAGACTTTAAGGGCCAATTCACAAAAGGTTGTGATTCCTTAACGGGAAAAAAAAAAAACTATGTTTATTTAAGGAACAATTCATCAAAGAAATTTAGCAGGCGCTAATAGACATATCAGATGCATTAATTCTACATTACCGTAAAGCAGTATTCTAATTGCATTGCGACACTTATACATTAATCCTAGAGCATAATTCACAGACATCTTTTAAGTGATAAAAGCATAAAATTGTGCTATAATTACTGTGTAATTTAACACCTCCCAGGAGTAGGCTTTACTAAATGACATCAGATGGATTACTAGAGGAAGAAGTATTGAGGAGCTTTAGGGCAGCCATTAAAGGCCTTTATGAGGAGCTGGAGCCTTACCTACAGCCACTAACACATAGATGCCATTCTGTCCCTGTCATGGTGAAACTTCTGTGCTCCCTTCAGTTTTTCACAAATGGTAGTTTCCAGAAAGTTGGAGGCATATATGGTAGTGTCGCAGCCCACATTTTCACAGTCCCTTGGCCAGGTCCTGAATGCACTACGTTCTGTGTTAGGGAATTATATCAAGTTTCCCAGGAATAGAAACGACTGGAATACAGTAAAAAGAGACTTCTACTCAGTCAGTGGCATCCCGAATACCACTGCATGGCAATATAGCATGGCTTAAAATAATGCACAACATATTGCATGATATAATAGTTCACCAAAAATTAAAGAAAAAAAAAATTCAGTCAGACAAGTGAACTTTTAGTGAATCAATAGTTAATTTTAAAAATATAAGAAGTGATGCAATTTTTAACGCATGCTGTAAATAACACTGAGTTTTTTTCGACCTTTTGTGAATCAGCCTCTAATATTTTATTAGAGGTGTCTGTGGAAAATGATTATTAATTAAAAATGCTACTGGCTTATTAGCATGAGCAATGTTAAATGCCCCCCATCTTAGTAACACTGTATATTTATATGTATTGTGGTATGGTGACAAAAAGGTCCCCAGTTTCCTGGGGAAAAGTGATTGATGGAATGTATGTTGGGCTACGGATTCTCAGATATTCTTACTGAGGTGAGACCAGTAGTGCTGTTAGCAGAGAAACACTATGGGGCACATTTACTAAGGGTCGAATATGGAGGGTTAATTAACCCTCCAATTCGACCCTCGAGGTAAAATCCTTCGACTTCGAATATCGAAGTCGAAGGATTTACCGCAAATACTTTGATCGATCGAAGGAAAACGATGAAATCCTTTGAATCAAATGATTCAAAGGATTTTAATCCATCGATCGAAGGATTTTCCTTCGATCAGAAAAAGCTTAGAAAACTTATGGGGAAGGCCCCCATAGGCTAACATTGTAGCTCGGTAGGTTTAAAGTGGCGAAGTATGTAGGCAAAGTATTTTTTAAAGAGACAGTACTTCAACTATCGAATGGTCGAATAGTCGAACAATTTTTAGTTCGAATTGAAGTCGAAGGTCGAAGTAGCCTATTTGATGGTCGAAGCACCCAAAAAAATCCTTCGAAAGTTTTTTTACTTCGAATCCTTCACTCGAGCTTGGTAAATGTGCCCCTACCTCTCTGCAAGGTATTTGTAATTGATAATCCGGGGCTAATCTTACTGGGAATCCGCAAGAGTAGGATGGGACGGATTCCCAGGTTTTTCAAGAGGCCGTAGGCCCTATTTAGTACACCTGATGCTGAGCAGCAGTGCTGAAAGTGTGTGAGACAAACTGCTGGTGTTCTCAGCTTCAGGAGAGAAAGAAACACATTTATTTTGTGTTAGCCAGGAGGCTGGATATTTCAGTTGAACTGCTGTTTTTCAGTTACCTTCCCCCTGCGAGGGGAAATTTTTGCAGCCGCTGGAAAATAAACGTGGGCAGGAAGCCCTTAAACCGATCCTGGTGTGTGGAGTCACCTCATTTGCGGCCTACCAGCGAGTGAACCCCCACAGTATATATTTCATTGTTTGTTGCCCCTTTTTATACTATTAATGCTATATATTCTTTAATGTTTTTTCTGCTACGAAGGCCATCTATTCCTGGCATCAAATAATAGTTTAGTATAATGGAAAAAGGAGTTGTGTAGTGGATTCAGCATTATTGTATGTATTTAAGGCCTTGGTCTGAAGCAAAGGCAAAAGTCATTGTACATGTATGCTACCTTTAATCCAAAATCCCCAATAAGGGGACTTTTTTCGTAATTTGGTCCTCCACGTGTTAAATATCCAATAAACATATTAGGGATGTTTGCCTCCAATAAGGATTAATTATATCTTAGTTGCAATTAACTACAAGGTACTGTTTTATTATTACAGAAAAAAAATATTTTATTACAATGGAGTCTATAGGAAATGGCTTTCCTGTTTTTCAGAGCTTCCCAGATAATGGGTTTCCAGCAATGGATACTATACCTGTAGTACTAGATAGCATCATAGTAATTACTTGTACATTACAGTATGTCAAGGATATATATATATATATATATATATATATATATATATATATATATATATATATATATATATATATATATATATATATATATATAAAACAAGGGAAAGTTGTGCTCACCACTAGTTTTTAAAACGATTAGGTGGGGGTGCAGCGAGGCTGAGACCACAAAATACATATAGACAATTATAAGAGTCCTCAGCACTCAACCCATTATCAATATATTTAAGACAGAGACATTTTGTGCATACTGCTACTGAAAAATGCCTTACCCTTTAAACAAAACAGGGATTGTTTGTCCATATATTGCAATATATTTAAGCTGGCCAACTACGTCAAAGTCATCCCATATCTGGCCAGTCCTATGCTCAATTTTCATCTGATTCATTAAGAATTCTATTGCTTTATTATACATTTTATAAAAGGGACTAAGTTTTACCTGCAACTTACTAGCTGCTTTCAAAGTAAAACTCCCAAACTTGGCTGCCCTTTTATTAGACACCAGTGGGATCACCTGACTATAGTTGGAGAGGGTGGGAGCTACAACATGGAGCTGGTCACTGCTCCTATAGAACTATAACAAACAAGGGAAAGTTGTGCTCACCACTAGTTTTTAAAATCATTAGGCGGGGGTGTAGCGAGGCTGTGACCACAAAATACATATAGACAATTACAAGAGTCCTCAGCACTCAACCCATTATCAATATATTTAAGACAGAGACATTTTGTGCATACTGCTACTGAAAAATGCCTTACCCTTTAAACAAAACAGGGATTGTTTGTCCATATATTGCAATATATTTAAGCTGGCCAACTACGTCAAAGTCATCCCATATCTGGCCAGTCCTACGCTTAATTTTCATCTGATTCATTAAGAATCAACATTTTTCTTTATTTTGATCACATCATGAAGCCCTGGAATGAATCCGATAAAGTTAAGAGATCCTCTGTAGTCAACTATTTCAATATATTTACATTATCTTGTGCATGAATGTACTAAAAATGTCCTCCCTTTCTATGAAGGTTTTCCCGTGCCAGTCAGTTGAACTGAAGAAGCTGTTCGGATGAGTAGTGAAACATCTATAATGATTAATCAGCAAGTCCAGTTTTTCTAGATTTACTTCTACTAGAATCCCTTTCAAAAAAAAATTGTCCATATATTTAATATATTTAAGCTGGCCAACTGTGTCATTCTTGGTGTGGCCAGTCCTACACAATAATTGCAAGTTAAATACCTCTATATAATAATAAAATGACAAACAGGACCAGTTATACATGGGACACAATCGTATTGCTTGTTGTGCACATGACTAATTATCAAGCAATTTCCATCATATGTGTGCTCATAGTGTGTTTAGGCGGCCTAAAACTAAGCACCTATGGGCAGAACAAAAGTGATCCCTTTATTGTGCTATGCATTAAAGTTTTTGTTCCTACTTGACCCCTTGCACAGTATTCCAATACACCAATATGTCATTATGACTAGGTCTGCACAACAGACACATAGTACAGCATGGCCAAGTGCAAGGAAGCCCTAAGCACATGACATAGCAAGACATTGATATAGTAATAGCCATAGACAGTAATAGCTATAATTTATATTCTTTCATTGTACCAAAATTACATGAATAGCAGTTCCATAAATCCTTATAATGTGAGTTAAGAGGAAGCAAAAAAGCAAATCTGGTATATCAGTGGAAGCTTTTGAATGACCTTCGGAGTTCAGTAACATACAGAGGTAAGTAATTAAGTGACACAGCATTATATGTTACAGGGGAGGGTTAATTCAACTGAGTATTTATTTGATAACACATATGGTATTATATGGTATATGATAATATATGGTCAGACAAGCAAATGCAATGTTTTTGTCCAGATATAAAGTATTTTTATGTCACAACAAAAATAATTGCACATAAAAAAAAGTTAATTCAAACCTTTCAGTGCAGGACCACTTTGATTTTGTAGTGCACCTTGTAGCTAGACAACAAGAAGTGCAGCACAAATCAATGATAAATCTTAATTGGTGCTGCAGATTATACATTTGCTGGCAAATAAATGGTTATATATGTGCATTTTAAAAGCCCTGTTTCAAAGTCATTTAGTGTTAATGATCCTCTAGAAGATAAAACTATAACAATTCAGCCAAGTCAGTAAAATAAATCATGAATTATAGCAGATGAATAACACATCAAGGTGAGCTGGATAATATGATCATATGATAGATAAGATGTATAATGATAATGGAGTACATTTCCTTAAGCGGCCTATGAAATGCTCCTTTCTCTAAAAAACATCTTAACCAACAACTTACAAAAAAATAAGGGATGCACAAAGTGGGGCCTTTTTTTATAAAGGAAATAAATATATGTAATGCATAAGTACAGAACAACCTAAACAGAGACTAAAATATGCAAAATGTCCCTAATCCATTTCTGTTTATATTACATGTGTTATTGATTTTAGTACCTTATAAAAATACTGTTTGCACAGACTTCCTGTGGCTGGCAGGCTTCTGAATGTGTTGGGAAGCTGCTGCCTCTTCTCCCATGGGAACTTCTAAGCTGGGTATTGAAATAGTGGGACTTCTAATGGTTATATAATATAGAGGCTGTTTCTGCTGCTATAAATTTATTCAACAGCAAAAGAGAGCCTAAATATTTGTGGACTTTGGTTGAAATGTTGGCAGGTTAAAGGGCTGGTAGTTGAAGAGCAGTGAATAAATTAAGAGCAGTCTCTAGGTCCCATGATTCCATTATCCAGTTAGGAAGAACAAGATCAGAGTTATAATCTTATTGAAAGTCCATTTATAGCCCTAGTTAGGTACAAGAACATCCTTTCTACAGATTCAAAAGGCTGACAGGTATAGGAAACATGTTGAGTTTATATCCGTTTATATCAGTCTGTAAACACTAAAACCACTGTATATACTTTATATTTAAAATTGATATATTTTTGAATTTATCCTATATCTTTCCATAGCCCTTTTACATCACATGTAAATCATACGAATGTTCAATATGAGCATTTTCCTCCTTCTGTTTTATAGCTAAAGTTGTGCTTAGAAGTTTGAAGATTTGACTTTTTGTACCTACTAAATTGAATAGGTACTGTATGTTAAAAAAGCATTTATTTATTTTATGAACAGGTGCCTAGAAAGACAGCTGCAAATTCAGTGGCCAAAGGTGCATTCCAATGCAGCATTCATTATCATTTTCTTGGAAGACTAAGATAAAGGGGCCTATTTATTCATGTTGTGTAAAATCATTTATACCTTAGAAATGGTGTAAAAAGTGGTGCAAAATGTATTTGTATTTATGTTGTTAAATAGAGGTACTTAAAGGACCAGTAACATCAAAAAAACATTTTTAAATAATTAGTTTTTATATAACGAAAAAAAAACACCAAAACATATTTAACTTTATAATCGCAAAGTCTTTATTAAGAAATACTCCGCTTGCGCTCCTCTTAAGAAAAGGCAACAGGGCAATGATCCATCATGCGGCACTCCATTCCCCCCCCTACCTTCTATAGGAGATAGCAAGGGAGTAGAAATTGAGTGCTGCATGATGGATCGTCGCCCTGTCGCCGTTTCAGTAAGTAATTTCTTAATATAGACTTTGCGATTTTAAAGTTAAATATGTCTTGGTGTGTTTTTTTCGTTATATACAAACAATTTTTTTATTTTTTTAAATTATGTTACTGGTCCTTTAATTGCCTGGCAGATCAACAAGATGTTGGCATGTGAATGGGTTAAATGGAATTGGGTTAAACCATCCTAAACAGCATTGAGACCCATTGAAGAATATATAGTCCAGCATCTTCATATGTTCACCTCTTATGTTCACATGTTTTGAGTTCTTTAAATTTTGTATTTTATTATAATTTTACAGTTAATTCAAATTAAATCATGTTAATTCAAACATTAAAAGCACTGAAAAAATATTTTGCCAATGTAAATTGCCAGTTTAGTCAGTGACCTCAAAAACAAGAAGGTATTTTGTTTTACAGGCCAGAAAGAAGTAAAATAAGAAGACGTGGGGGCACATTTACTTGTGGTCGAATATTGAGGGTTAATTAACCCTCAACATTCAACCGTCGAAGTAAAATCCTTCGACTTCGAACATCGAAGTCGAATGATTTACCGCAAATACTTCGATCGATTGAACGTTTCGAAGGATTTTAATCCATCGATCGAACGGAATTCCTTCGATCAGAAAATAGATAGAAAGCCTATGGGGACCTTCCCCATAGGCTAACATTGTACCTCGGTAGGTTTTAGGTGGCGAAGTAGGGGGTCGAAGTTTTTTTTAAAGAGACAGTACTTCGACTATCGAATGGTGGAATAGTCTAAGGATTTTTAGTTCTAATCGTTCGATTCGAAGTCGTAGTTGAAGGTCGAAGTAGCCAATTCGATGGTCGAAGTAGCCAAAAAAACATTCGAATTTCTAAGTATTTTTTCTTCTAATCCTTCACTCAAGCTTAGTAAATGTGCCCCTAATTGTCTGGAAAAAAAATAAAAGAAGTTCAATTGAAAAGTTGTGACTCGCCCAATATAAAAATGTATTTAGGCTTGGACTTCCCCTTTAAGTTTAAAAACCGAGACAGGCTGCAGTTGTATAAGTTAATATCTGCGGTATCACATTTTAGAAAATACTTTAAATACATTCCTGCCTTGTAATCTAAGCTTTAAACTGATCTTGGTTTGTCTTTCCTGAAGCAGGAAGATTTCCAGATTTGTTTTCAATTTAACTTGCAAAGACATCCTGTTTGGGTAATTATTAAAGGAAAGGAGGAATCCAAACCAAATACCTAAGCCCTAAATTTTAAACATTCATTAGGTTTTGGTTAAGAAATGTTTTAAAGTACAACATCTTACTTCATATTCCTGAAGCTTCCTGGAACTGTACAAAATAAACTCTTTATTGCTTAATAACTACCACCTCATACTTAGACATTAAATATTTAATATAGTATTTTGTTAGCTTCTGCTTGGAGCTTTGTGTTTATGTGCACTGATCTCACCACCCCAGGTTACAGCAGTGCAATAAAGCTTTTGTTTATTAAGATAATAAGCAGATAAAATATATTTGTGAGAATCCACAAATTCGTATGTCTAATAATTTGCTGCTAACTGCATCTATAAATTAATTAAATGGGGAAGAAGACTATACACACCAAAATACCCAAATGAATATAAAAATATTGAAATATATACTAAAAAATAACATCAAAGAGGATAAGCACACAAATATTTCAGAATGTATTTTTATTACATTCAGGAAGGGAATGTTAAAATAGAGCAGTTCTGGGATACTTCGAGATAAACAAATCCCAATGGCCATACCATATGGACCAATGGATACAGTTACAGCGGAAATATTGCCGCATTTATTTGTGCATGTCTTTCTGATCTGGCTTCAACCGCAAATCTAAAGCAAAGAAACCACAAAAGGCACACAACGTTGTTGGGACACCATAGACAGAATGTCTCAGCCACCGTGCACTGCCTCTTCATTTTGCAATGGGCAGAATTTCCTGCAAAATCAGGGTTATGGCTATTAAAGTCATAGGCTTTCCATGGTTGTGCTTTCTATAGAGAGGTACATACTGTACTTGATCGTAGAAAGCCCCTGCTCACCATAAACCAACTAAGATACACTAAGGGGCATATTTATCAAGGGTCGAATTTTGAATTGAAAAAACTTCGAAATTTTAATTCAAAAAGACCAACCGAAATTAAGTCAAAGTTTTTTTTTTTGGTCGAATAGGTCCGTATTCAGCAGGATTTGAATCATATGAATCGAAGGAATAGCAAATTAGATCAAATTAGATTCAAAAGTTTTTCCCAAAAAATCTTCGCTTTTTAAAGTCCATCAATTGACTCCAAATAGGTTCTAGGAGGTCCCCCATAGGCTAAAACAGCAAGTCAACAAGTTTTAGATGGTGAATGGTCGAAGACTAATTTTTAAAGAGACAGAACGTGATACTCAAATAAAATTAAAATTTTAGATTTTTTTCAAATTCGAATAGAATTTGGACTATTCCATAGTCGAAGTACACAAAAATATAGCTCAAAATTCGAATTTTTTTATTTCAAAAATTCACCTCGACCTCTGATAAATCTGCCCCCAGGATGCACTACATCATATGTCCATTATGCTGCCACATTAACCATGCAGTGGTACCTGTAATGATCCTATGAGTTACCATTTAATTCCATATTTAATGGATTTGGACATTTAGAATAATACTTTTGACCCTTTGAATCAAAGCAATAGGTGTTAACTCCTTAGGTATTACATTAATAATGCTTATAACAAAGTAGGGAAGTTTAAGGGAAATTATTTCAGACAGTATTTTGTGCTTGCAGGCAGAATTCATTTCCTGGTACTCATGTGACCGTTTTGGTTTCAGTTGCGTTAAATAAGAGAAACCCTATCTTGTTTAATGGCAAGAATTTGAGATGTACTCACAGCATCAAAGCCTACGTCCTGCAAGACGGAGCAAGAATATAACTGAATAAGTCATTAACATTTATTACATTGCTGTTTGAAATGCCTGAGGCTGATTTAGCAATGAAAGTAAAAGAGATAAGGAGACTTAATAAAATGGTGCACTGAACTTTTAACTATGTAAATATAGGAAATCTAAACCTCTAATGTGACTATTAAAGTTTGTGTTTTCAGTTAAGTCTCTCTAAAATGGCAGAGCACATTGATTCAATTAGTGGAAAGAAGCAAAAGTGATACAAGCCTTTTAATTACTAAAAGCCTTATCTTCTTCATCACATCTGCAATGATTAATTTCCAGTTCCTTCACTTTCATTCATATTCCTCCTTCCATGTTTCTTGACACTGCTTTCAACAAAATGTCTGTTGTCCAAAGTCATCTCCACTCACTAAACTTTAAAAATGTTTTTCAAAAACTTTTTTTGTGATTATGTGCACATTAGCATCATCATTCATATGCTACACTTTTCATATAGTCCCCTCATTCTTCTTTCAATTAGAATATTCTGTAGTTAATGTATTTAGTCCATGGGTCTTATCATGTTATAAATCCACTATCAAAAATGCTAAATCTAGTTGGGATACTTTCAAATCATTTCATGTTCTACAATTTATATTAATTGCTGCCAGACAGCAAACCCAGACCCATCAACTCAAACAATGTGCTCATTTTGCCTACAATATTTTGCTTCTCAGCAGAGTCAGCTTCATTAGATGGGCGAATTAGTAGCCTAATATCTGGAGTTGGAACTAAAAGGTATTTAAAAAAGGAAGCAGAGTTAAGGGAGGTATTGTACATGAATAAATTACCTAATATGGTTTTGCTTACCATTATTGCAAGCTTATAGTACTTAAAATGATTACGCTATAGCAAAGCAAAGACTGTAATGCATTATTTCCCTGAATGGAAGCAATGTACAGCATTCAAGTCAGATATTTAGCAACACTATGTGGAGCGACAAAGAGACAAAAGGGCTTTTGTATTTTAATTTTGTATTTTATCATCACTAGGCAAACTATAAGAGCTTTATTAAAATGATTTCCACATGCTTAAATTTCCCTCTATAAAGTTGCTACTTACACAACTGGCATATTCAGCCTCAAGGCCTCTTTTACCCTTAAGGTGATCATACATACCGAGATATTTTAGTATAACTGATCATTCGTTTGATGTATAGACTGTTGAAGTTGTCACATGAAGACTGCTACCTTGGAAATGTGTTGAAAAGTGTGGTTGGCAACTCTAATGACATCTGCCCTCACTCTTTTAAAGAGTACTTTTAAAGAGTAATCATGTACCCTTGATGCAGTGCTGTTTGCCCAAGTCTTTCCTCTGAGTTTAATTGTTCTATTCCTTTTACCAGCTTAGTCATGTCTCTGCACTCTCTCCAGCTTAATAATATCTATCTTAAGGACTGGAGCACAAAGCTACACTGCATACTCAAGGTGATGCCTTATTTTTGCTCATATTGCACCCAACCAGCACTTCTCATAATTGCTGCCAAAACAAAGCACAGAGCCATGTGTTCTGCCCATGCCTGCATTTGACTTCACAGTATTCATGAGGGATAGGAGGAGGCACCTTCAAGCACTTAAGTTATGGAGGATTAACAGACACCAAGTACAACAAAGCTCTATATTGCCATAGGGCAGTGGTAAGGACAGGGATGCCTTGTGCCCCTTGGTGCTGCACTCTGCAACTAGTGCCAATCCAGTGCTAGGAGCAGAGCACAGCCAGACCCAGACACAAGTGCTTTTAGAATAAACACTAAGGTAGTTGGAGAAAATGATCCCTTATTTTTTCAACATAAGTAAATGGAAGTTTATGTGTCTTGGTAGACACTGTATGACTGACTTTATTATATTTACATTTATGTCAGGGAATTCCAGGGAACTTGTTTAGGCAAAGAAAGGGTTGTTATGTAATACATGGCAGAAAGAAGCATTAGTAGTATCAATGCCTATGAGTATTGGAAGTTGTAGTTTAACAAGAGATGAAGAACAAAATCCCATTTTATTTTAATAATGAGGTCCAACAAACGCTGTCTTTCCCTGGGTTTGCCACATGAGAAGAAACGGAGCCTGTGTGTTTAACAGTTGTGTTCAGCATAGCTTTTAAAAGAATTAAACTAACTTCATTCATCCACTCATGTATTTAACAATGAAGGAACCCAAGCATTTCTCAGACTGTAAACAAATCAAAAATCCTGTTAGAGTCAACTGTAATTCTTTTATGCAGCTCACAAAACTGTTCCAAGTGTTTTACTTTGGAATCAAAGGTCATTGTGGATTAAAGAAAGAAATGCAAGTAAAACATGGTACAGTAACATGAGGCATTCTCCTGCAATTACAGCTATTACTCTGGTGTGTTTCCCCGTATGCCTGTTTATTATAAACTCAGTTTCAATCAACGGTTTATGTTTCTTGGTTGATGCCGGATGTTTGCAGTTGCTGGCAGCTGTTGTATAAGGCCCAGCTAATAGACTTTTATGTGTAAAATGAATGAGTGCTGTACAGAGCCTGGGAAAGGTCCTACTCCTGAATACCCTAAGCTCTGCTGTATAATTATCTTATTTTATACAAGATTAGGAAGCTAACTCTGAGAACAGTCCATCCAACCTGATTCAAAATTTGAAACTCATTATTTTACGGGAGGTTAATAAATGATGAAAGGATCTTATGTGCTTTGCTACTGAATTTGGAATAACATGTTATTTAGACTCAATCTGTCCAGAATGTTTAACAGCAAATTCTAATGTAACATTTAGATTGAATAATGTATATGATGTACCGGTAATAAAAAAATATACTAATAGCCTGAACTCCCAACCTGATTTATGCCCACCATCAACATCTTTAATGGACTGTATCATAATAATGGATAAAATAAGAGAACTAAGAACTATAAATAATATTAATTAAACTTCCTGTCTCCCCATTGCTCAAAGGGTAGAGGACAAAACATTGCAAAGTTCCCAAAATTAATGGAAAATGCAGGGATTGCACTTTATCCTGATTAGTGACAGACACATTGTGGTCAAGAGCGCATTGACCTGCATACTCAAATGTTATGCATTTGTCACTAAGAAGTTGTGAGGCATTTCCAATTCACTTTAAATGGGAAGGAGGGAGAAATCAATGCATCAAAACATTGCTAATTTCCCCATATGCCGTGGCCCTAAATCATCTTTTAGGCAGAGACATGTTTCCTTGTTTTAAAATATATGTACAGTGCCTTGTAAAATATTCAGATCCGTTATTCACTTTACTAAGTAGCAAATCCTACACTGAACTTTTGGTGATCTTTTTATTTCAAAGCACAACAGAAAATGTTGTTTTCAGAATTATTCAGTCCTAACACTGTGATATGTTGGACAGTCACCTAGATTTAACAGCTTTAAGGCTAATGCTATAATTCTGTCCCAACTTTGCTCACTGTTCAAGAGTGATTTTGGCCCATTCTTCTAGGATGATTTGCTCCAAGATATTCAGGTTAGTCAGATGAGCTTTCTGCATCTCAGTTTTAAAACAGTGCAAATTCTCAGATGGATTGAGAACAAGGCAATGTAGGAAATTCACCTTTTCTGTTCTTGAGTCACTCCAGCTGTCAGCACAGTGCTAAAGTTTGCAAGGGAAACAGAGAATAAAACTGATAATATCTTTAAAATTACTAAAAAATAAAACAATTTAAGTAAATTCTCTCCGTTTTTATTGTTCAGCCAGTCTCAGAGACAACTAAGTATAGTACCATGATATGGGCAAATTATTTTGGATTGTATGGATTTTATATTATAACATATGGGAGGCAGTTTAAAAAAATATATTGTTGCTGAAATTAAATTATAGACCACTTGAGGTGAAAGATAGACAACATTTATTTTACACATGATTGATTCTGAACTCACCAGGAGTCAAAACCCTGAACAAAGAAATCACAGGGTTTGTACTGACTTGTACATGGGAAAGGGAGTTACTGGTGTGAGAGCATAATGATATCGCTTCACAGCACAGAAAAACAGAACTGCTCTTTCAGCCAAACAGATTGCTCTGCCCTCAAGGCCAGGGTAGTAGTGACCAAGGCTAGCTTTCGAACAGAATCCCTCCAAGTCAGAGGGCTGTACAGGAGAATCTGTATACACTGACCTTTGTTCTCTCTCAATATATAGACACCTGGTTTACAAGGCTTTGTCTAATAGACAAACAAATGGTTCACAATGTAGCAACTTATATAATAAAGTATTTTCAAAATGTTAATTTTCAGTCAACATTATGTTAATTGTTTTATAACATCCCCTTATTAAAATATTGTAGAATCCTATGGACATACACCTCGATAGAGGAATCTTGGTAACAAGAACTGCTTACCAGTCTCCAACACAACTGGGGCTCGTTTCTAAAAATTAGCCAAAATTACACCTAACCCATAGCAATCAATCAGTGATTACATTTTTTCAGCCATTTGCAGGGAGAGCAATGAAAGCAAATATTTTTCTGTAACTTCCTAGGTGCAATTTTGATCAGTCTTTATAAATTATCTCTAATATCTTCTGCTATCTTTTGATGCTTGAAATGCTGCTCACTATTCCAGCAAATTGATATGGGGATTAACTCATATAGTTTCTTCTGGTGTCTTGTTCACTCACAAATCTCCACTAGTTAGTATCCAGTTGACTAATGGACATCTTTTGGGTGCATGCAATGGTGAATATTTAGAGCTTTCAGTTGACTCTCTATTAGAGATCAGCTGGGGGTGGGAGGTGGATCTAGTAATGGAATTCATTAAAAATTAAAAAAAAAAGTGTTGAACTTCTAAACTATTTCCTTCTGCAGTCAAAACAAATATATGGCATTACAACAAAGTAGTCCCCCGAGACTTTCCATCCTTCTAGCCATTCATTGATCTATTACAGATAGGTTTTTGCCCAAGTCCAGGAATGTGAACTATCAAATGTTTACATTATACTCAAGCTTACTAGCTGATGTAGACCTAACTTATTCACATTTTTTTTAAAATTGTGTTTGTAATTGTTGGTATCATGACATTTTCTATTATAAAAGTTTATGCTCCAGATATTTCTCTTATCAAGTCTCATAATATTTTGTTACTTAAAAGGGGAGCTTCTCAATTCTGTAAATGAGCAGTTGAATACTTGGTGCATTTCAAGCTGCCTGTTTTTAAAAAGAAAACTAATAATGTTCTTAAAAATCAAAGATCCACTGACTTAATGCCTGGCACCTGATTCTCATTAGTCCTGGTATCACACATCCTTCCCTGATTTCAGGCTCTGCATGATTAATGTAATATTTTCACAGCTATCATTTGCTCTTAACAAGACACATTTTTTTGATCATTACTCTGTCATCTAACTTTGTTGACTTGATTAAAAAGTTATGTTGTCAACAGCCAGCTTTTACCTCATTTTATTAAAGTGCCAGTAACAGTAAAACATAAAGTTACAGTATTTTCGACCAAGAGGATAAGGTAAAACGAGGAGTTACTTTTGTGCCTCATTGACATTTTTTGCTTCGCTTATTTTTTGACAATTTTTGTTGTTGTTGACTGCTCTTTATAAAATAAAAATGTACCACCTACAACCTGGTGAGTGTTTGATTTAAAAAAAAAAAAAAAATCAGAGATAGACAAAATAAGAACACATGGGGTAAAAGTGAGGTTAAAAAAAAACCACAAATGATATAAAGAACTTACTTATCTAGTTGTACCTTGTTTTACCCAATTCCTCTAGTAAAATTTTTATAAGTTGCCTCCTACATTGGTGTTTTAAAAAATGTTGCATTCTCCATAGAAAATATGATATTTTTATTTGAACATTTCTTGGTTTCAACTTTTTTTATGTAAAGCTTTATTGAAAGCAGAAAAACTAAGTCTGAATGTGTGTATTTTCTCTTGTCTATACATCGCAAACAAGCACACAACAATAAAAGAAGGACATTGGTTTCAGAAAAAGCATATACCATACATTAGGATCAATCAAGATGACAAATTATACCAAGTTATGAATGGGGGTCTACTTTAGTTTAAACAGTTTGTCTCAGTTTGCTTCATAATAGATAGTACTGGTCTAAGAGGAAAGAAATATTTTCCTATTCATTTATTTGCCTTTCTTCTGCAACAGGTTTAAATAGTCAGCTTGCAGTTTCAGATTTGTCATATTTTTTGTACCTCTAACTGCACTTAATAAATTTTGAAAATTTGAGTTTTGGTATATATAATATGTATTTGTGAGTTTTTGCTCTATATAACTGCATTATTTACTTTTATTAAACCTCGGTTTTTTTTTCTTTTCGATCCTTTTAGGTGGAAAACTTAGAGGTTTATCACACTCCAAAGATGCTTAAAATCCCAATCCAAAAATACACCATCTCAAACCTGTCATGGTCATGTAAAATTCAATGGCAGATGCCCCTGAAGTTGTTTCTAGACATCGTGCTCTGCTCTGGATAATCTGAAAAAGTCAGGGTTTTGGTCCAATAATCCGAATAATTTGAGTTTTTGCAGTGAAGATTCTATAAACTTACAATTTTAACTTACACCTTGTGCAATGGCAACAATTGGATGCGCACAAAAAAAAGGTTCCACTGCCCAAAGATAAAGTCAAATTAGTATGTTTGCACTTCCTTCAAAGTGTTTTTTTTCCCTTTGAAGGAAGCGCAAATACACTAATTTTAAAATTCTATAAAGTTTAGTTTTCACAGCATCAAATTTGTCACAACGTTTTGTCGCTCTAAATTTCTCAAGAAAAATTATTGATAAATTAGTTAAATTCGTGGAAGGGAGTTTGGTCGACTTTGTTTTCATAAAAAACTGAGATTAATTTGAGTTTGGCCAAAACTGTCAAATTCAACCAGAGAGTTATCCAAATTCAATTTGAGTTTTTAAAAAAATTAGATTTTTGATATTGATCATACTCTGGCCCTTTAAGAACTCGAATTTGACTATTCACCACATAAAACCTACAAAAGTCAATGGGAGAGGTCCAGGGATCAATTTGGTGATGTTTGCAGCCTTTCGGATATTCAAGTTTTTTTCGGAGATAAAAACTTGCATCAAGCTTTTTTGATTGATTGATTGATTCGGATTCGATTCAAGTTTTTGGGTCGATCCTATTCACCCGAGTTTAGAAAATTTTGATTTTTATAATAAATTTTGATTGGTTGAATTTTGAGTTCATGTGAGTTTATGGGAGTTTTAAAAAAACTCCCAAGAATTTGAAATTCGACCCTTGATAAATCTGCCCCAAAAGAAAAAAGCATTACAATTTTTTTATTTCATACATAATGAAAGAAAAACCTACCATGTAGATTATCTATCTATTATAAATTACTTAATTGTGTATCCCTTTGTCATAGTAGTATAGTATTTGATAACCATTTATGAAATATGTGGAGTAATAAAATATTAAAATTATCCTCAGTTGCTTGCAGACTTGGTAGGGCTAGAAATAATAGGATGTTTCTTAGTTTTATCTCTCTTTTAAAAGAAATATTTGTGGATTATAAAATATATAAGACATGGTTGGATATAGTAATATTAGTAATATTAGGATGCATCTAAAAGAGAAGTAATTTATTATTTCATCATAAATGTACAGTATTTTTTACACTGTATATAATACAAATTACACAGTTGACAGTTTATTCTGCTGTTGTCTGGAATGTTTTGCTTTTTGAATATGACCACTATTAATTCATCTTCCTTTGTTTATTACAAATTTCAAGTCTCCAATAGGAAAATTGTGAAAGTATGAATAACTCAATAGAACTTCTTGTTATTTGTAGAAGAGTGATGTATTTCTGGCCAAACATTATTATGATCAGCATGAAGAAATTGTCAATCTTTTTTTGCTTTGCTAACCCTTTGGCGCTGTGTAAAAGTAACATCTATTTTGGAAAGGCATTCTGTTTTCAAACCTTTTTTCTTCCATACATGGGGACATGAATTGCCTTATATTGAGATAAAAATTATATATATATATATATATATATATATATATATATATATATATATATATATATATATATATATATATATATATATATATATATATATATATATATATATATATTTTCAAAATGGACCAGCACTCCGTTTTTCTTCAATCAAAAAAAGTGTTTATTCTTCATACACTGTGCATCCAACGTTTCGGCCTGCATTCAGGCCTTTATCAAGGATGATCAAGGTTCCTTGATAAAGGCCTGAATGCAGGCCGAAACGTTGGATGCACAGTGTATGAAGAATAAACACTTTTTTTGATTGAAGAAAAACGGAGTGCTGGTCCATTTTGAAAATATACAATACACATTGACTAAGCACCCGGCTAAAGACTTTTGGATTGGAGTGCAAGTGTTCATATTGGTATATATATATATATATATATATATATATATATATATATATATATATATATATATATATATATATATATATATATATATATATATATATATATATATATATATCCCCTGTAAACAATTGAATATGAAAATATAGCATTTATGGAAGGCAAAATACCCAATTGATTGCAGAATAAGAAATGCTGAGGTGCTGGTAAGGGCCTAGACTGGAAACCAGTACCTGGAATTGTGCAGCAAATGAGATGATCCCATACTTTATTGCATGGTTCTCACGACACTGTACACACGTTTCAGGAGCCAAATGGCCCTTCCTCAGTGATCATTAAGTATTTCAATTTGTCACGAAGCAAAGTACCCTGCAATTAACTATAATTCTATAGTTCTGCTCAGTTTCTAGTCATCCACAGGGAAACACTAGGGTGATTATTTAGTAAACTCTGAATACAAAAATCATTAAAAATGTGTGATTTTTTTTTTTTATAAAATTGGACTTTTAAAAAATCCAGAATTTTTCAGAATTTATTAAACCCAGAGGTTGGAAAAGTCTGAATCTGAAAATCCAGCATCTTAGACTTGTTGAGGTTGCATATAAGTCAATGGGAGAAGCCCCAATGGTTTTTTCATGTGCGCTGGATTTCATGAAATAACCCGAAAATGGTGAAAATCAGAAGGAGAAATTTGAAAAAATCTTGAAAATCGGATTTTCGGGTAAATGTAATAATAATAAGTGTTAAAAATCCGGATTTGATTGGACATTGATAAATAACCCCCTAGGACTCATTAACAAATGCAAAAAAAATCACACAATGAGCCATCTGTTTGCACTTTGCACACTGTTTGGCACAGAGCACAGACACCTGCTGTGCCCTTCATGAATACAGCATTGACTTTGTTAGTCAGCAATGTACAGTATTAGTATGTGGCAGGCGGGGGAGGCATCCCCTACCTTGCATGCCATTCATATTTGTAAGATAGGGAGTGGCAGGAGGTGTGCTTAGGTGTGCCTAGATGCTGTTCTCTACACTGAGCACAGGATTTTGATCCATTACTCAGAGAATAACAACAGTCTCTGTAAGTGAGCACTTTTGTCCCTGTGGCCCAGGGTTTCTTAAATGACTCCTATTGTTTTAAAAGTAATGAGCCAAAATACATTGTTTTATATAGATGTATCAAAAGAAGGGTAGATATTGGGTATTGGCTGTGAGCACTCTGTGGAGGGCCACACAATTTCTGGCCCTTAATGGAAATGTTATTTAATGTGGTCTTTATTTTGGCATGCTCTAATAACTTGCTTACAGAGCATGCAGTGCATTAGCAGACAGCTGGCAAGCATAGGGATCCAGCTACAGTTTCTAAACTGGAAATGCACCTTCAACATTCTTTGCTTGGCCAGAGGAACAGGAGTTTCTCCTCTTCTACACTCCAATGTTGTCTTATATACAAAAGATGACATGCCACAATTGTTTAGTGTCACTCAGGATGCAGCAAGGCATGCCAGTTAAATCACCCAATTAATAAAGAATAAGAAAGATAAAAATCCCTGCTTAAACATGTGCTTAGCTCTTTAAGCACATTGGTTGTATGCCAACTAGCCCAGGTGCATATTTATCTAGTCTTTTTTGACTAACTCTTGTGTCAGCTAACGAGATACAGCTTGAATAAGCCACTTGATGATCTACTGCACTACAATTCTGTTTATTAAGGAAAATATTATGAGGTGGTCTTTTTAAGCTTGTTGAGGTTTAACCTAATTTTAAAGTTGAAGATGCACACTATTGAATTATAATTTCCTATAAATGTGACAAAACACACATTTTAAATTCTCCCTGTAAAAACAAGCTAAGCACAATAAGGCCTGGATAATTAAAAAAAGCCCAGAAACATTATATTGCCACAGGTTAAGTAAACACATTTGGAATGCCTATAAAATTTTGACATTTAAAAAATATCATGTATATCATTTTTTGTATTTGTTGAAAAGGTTATGATAGATAATAAACAGGCAAATTTGACATTTGCTACATTATTGATAGACGGAAGAGAGGAAAGCACAACTGAACAAATAAGCTCCTTTCATTTCTTATAGATTCCCATTAAGCAAATAATTAGTAATTCTTTTTTTCATAATTTTTAATAGATAAGCATACTTTGTGGAAATTTGCCCCCTCAGGATTATTGGCAAATTCACTGTAACAATGTCTGATTTTGTAGATTAATGTGACTTCACATTCAATTAACTTGAGAGTGACATATAAAATCTATTACTAAAAGAAAGGGTTGTCCCTTGACTGAGAACAGTGATAATGTGCTAATACAATTAAAGGCTGTATTATCCAGAATGCTTGGGATCTGGGTTTTTTTTGAAAAAGGATTATTCTGTCATTTAGATCACCATACCTTGGGGCAGATGTGGCTAATGCTAGAGACATATCACCAGAAATCTTATCTGCAGGGACATTGGCAATTTAGTAATGGGTGTAAGCAACAATTCGCTAGCGAACAGGATCATTTCTAGCATTCATTCACACTCTATTGCCAGGCGAGTTTTCACTCTGGAGAACGGTTGTTACTCAGCAAATTCAGAAAAATTTGAATTTTATTGAACGTTACCTCTTTTGCCAGAGTTGACTTCACCACCTCAGACCAGGCGAACTGCTAAAAAGAAGCTAGATCTTCCTCAATCTTATGTCACTTACATCATATCCTGTCTGCCGGAAATGCATTAAAGTTGCAAAAATGCCTGCAAAAGGGGCAGGGAACATTCATTTTAGGGTGGACTCATGTATAGGGCATTATAGGATCTCTTTTTATCTTTATTCAGGTTCCTTGGACAGTGGCCACTTCAAGTATTTGCACCAACATCTCTAATAAAGACGTTCATACAATGTTAATGTACCCAACCTAAGCTTAGGAGGACTAATGAAGTTTCACTCTGCAGAAGCAATTGTTAGAGTAATTTGGCTTTGAAACGCTCGCACTGCCGTAGTAACGCTAGTGAAAAGTCACCAGCGTTCGGCACCCAGGACTCAACTTCGCATTTTAGTAAATTAGTGACGTGTGGCCAATCGTTCACTGGTGACAATTTGCCCTATAGTGAATCTGCCCCAGGGGGTTATTTATCAAAGCTCAAATGTTAGTTTGTTATACCTCAAATATGCTCACCACTCAAATAGTTTCTCATTTAAGAAAAAACTCAAATGGAAAAAACTTGATTCAGTAAATTGCGAAACCTGAGAACTCAAATTAATCGAGTTTTCTGTAAGACAAAAAATGCAAACTGATTGTGTTTTTGGGTAAAACCCTCCAAAAAAACATCATGGTTATAAACAGCTTCAAATGGTTCAAGGGACCCACTGACTCCTACATGACCTCAACAGGTATTAGATGGTGAATTTTAGAATTCAAGCTATTTCCAGGAACTCGAAAAAGTTTTAATTTTAACCCAAAAATTTTTGATGAAATAAATCAACTCGAAAACTTTAATTTTTGTGGAAAACACAGCTCGTACGGTTGAACAGCAGCACTTTTTCTCCCAATCTGACTGCACTCTGCACCTTCAATCACGAAATTAGAGTGCTCACCCCTCCAGTATCCGCTTTCGCAGTGCCAGGTGCTGAACTGTGAGACCCACTCCTGTCCTTGGGCCAAAATATCAATCAAGGAAAAGAACAGCAGCACACCGGATCCAATTGAAATAATGTGCAAAATTCAAACTTTTATTAAGCCCATATGCAAAGGCAACGTTTCGTGCCCAACCGGCCCTTTATCAAGCCTTGATAAAGGGCCGGTTGGGCTCGAAACGTTGCCTTTGCATATGGGCTTAATAAAAGTTTGAATTTTGCACATTATTTCAATTGGATCCGGTGTGCTGCTGTTCTTTTCCTTGCACTCTGCACCTTGTGCTGGTTAAAAAAATATAAAGCGATGGATGCATAGGTGATCATAAATACAGCACTGCCTTATGCAGATAGGACTGTCTTCGTCTGGTCAGCCTTTGTGCTCTGAAACCGAGGATAGAAGTCTGCTGCAATTTTTTATACAAACAAGGGCATATTTCTCCTCCTTCAAACTTTACAGTCAGCATTACATATTCAGGCAGCTGGCATTTTCCTGGCATTAAGCCAGGGAGGCACAGCCCAATTGTGCCAATCCTATCACCCTCCATGACTGCGATGAAACTGAAATTCTGGGAAAATTCTGCATTGTGGGGGAAAAAATACACTCCAAATTGCACTTTGCTCACTGCAATTGCAGACATACATATGTGCCTTTTCATGAGTCATCTGGCATTATTATTTTTTTCTGAGAAGTGTGGTGTAGAGATGTATTCTCTGCCCTCACTGTATATTTCTTTTGTACTTTTGTAGATGTGAGCAGTTATATAAAAGAAACATGAAACTGTATATCGATTGGAGTTCGCATGAATTCTTTCCTAATACTTTTTGATATAGCATATACTGTGTTGTATTTCACAGCAGCACATTGCAATCTCAATCAGAATTAATGATATCAATTATGGATCATAAAAATGAAATGTAAAAATGATCCTAAATAAAGTAATAATAATAATACAGGTATGGGATCCGTTATCCGGAAACTCATTATCCAGGAAGCTCCGAATTATGGGAGGGCCGTCTCCCATAGACTCAATTTTATCCAAGTAATCCATATTTTTAAAATTATTTCCTTTTTCTTTGTAATAGTAAAACAGTACCTTGTAATTGATCCCAACTAAGATACAATATAATTACTTATTGCTGGAAACAAAATCAGTCTGTTGGGTTGATTTAATGTTTAAATGATTTCCTAGTAGACTTTAGGGGGTTGTATATCAAAGGTTGAGTTGTTTTTTCCACAAAAAAAATTAGTTTTCAAGGGTATTTTTCAGACAAAAATCAATTTAGAAAAATTCAAGTTTTTTTTTAAAAAAAAAATTATTATACCCTGAAGTTGGTAATAGCTTGAATCCAAAATTACACCTTCTAAAACCTGTTGAGGTCATATAGAAGTCAATAGCAGAGGTCCCTTGAACCATGTGAAGATGTTAATAGCCCTGATAATGTTCAAGGTTTTTTTTCGGTGGGTTACGCACAAAAACTCAATCCATTCAAGTATTCAAATTTTTCACCTGACTACACTGATTCTAGTTTTTTACATTCCTGTTTTGTCTTAAATTGAAAAAAATGAGGTCGAAAAAAAGCTCACCAAGTTCTAAAATATGACATTTAATACATAACCCCCATAATGTAAAATGGTTCTAACCTTTTGATGATGCAACTAAGGCTAATATTCTAAATCTATACATTGAAAATAAATATATGCATTCTAATATTGAATATGGTTAAATATATTGTCAATGGCAAAATTTTAATTACTAAAGAAATTGAAACTGTAGATAGATATCTTAAATATCATTAACAGTAACTACTTTTAGTTTAGCCATGGGGGGAAAGGAAAAATTACTTTCTCTCAATAACCATCTTTTTCTCTAATGATTCCCTGTATTAATAACCATCTAAGACCATTTTGCATTTCAATACTGCATCAAAGGGCTCTGATTCATTTTGTTTTTTAGGTTTTGACTTGGATGGCAGTCAGAGGGGAAAGGAGAGGATTTCAATTTATCACTGCTCCCCACACTGTGTCCCTTCTATTTCAAAATATATCCTAAGCATTAATTACTGTATTTATTACATTGATTAATTCAATTAACTCATACATGAATCACTGATCGCATAATATTAAAAAAAATGATTTTGAGAAGTTTGAGAAGCTTTCGAAACAATCTATGATGCCTAAACAAAATACTGACTAATCTTGTAAATCTTTACAGCTCATTTAGTTTAACTTATAGCAAATAAGAAATATGACAAAGAGGCAGATCTGCAATAGTCCCATAATTATTATTAATCATTATTTTATAGAGACGACAAATTCAGCAGCACTTTCTGGTGTATGCTGTGTAAATTCTAACTCATTTATAAAATAAAATAAGGATTATCAGACTGTGTATACAAGTATAACAGATGTAGTAAAAAGTGATGTCATTATAGAAAGTTCTATAAGAAAATGGCATTTGTATTGCATATAGTAACTTGTGCGCTAGTTCATAAACAGTGAACTACTGGAACTTCAGAAAGACTCCTATGAAACAGCTTTCAGATTTGACTTGGTGCACAATACACTCAATTCACAGTAGTCAATATAGTTACTCCTTTGATTTTATTAGGAGCAGACAGGGTAAAGCCAGTGATGAGTGAATTTTTCAGCTAGTTTTGCCACAAAAATAATACTCATAGACTAGACAAATTTGTTGCAAGTACAAACATGTCACATGGAAAAAAATGTTGCTACTCCATCGACTTCAATACATTTCGGCAAATCTTAGGAGAAGCAAAATCGGTCAGATTCACCCATCACTAATCAGTAGTACTCATTAATCAGTGTCTGGTCCACAGGGTAAAAGGCAGTGTACTCCTCTTAGGATCTGTGTGTCTCCTAATAACTCTTCTTCTCCCCTCAGTGTAACTTCTGGCTGTTCTACTAACTATTTTAGCCAGGTTTTCAATGGAACTCAGTTAGCCCTACCTTTTTCTTCTTCTTCTACTAAGGTCTTCTGTCTCAGGCTGCTCAGCACAATCCACATGTTTCAAGTGAGGGTGAAAGATGCAGAACTTCATGTTCCCCCACACCCTTTGATAAGTATGTCTTTAAGTTTTTAGTATAACGACGATGAGGATTTCTCATAAAAGTTATTCTTATTGTAATATAAAACATGAAGTGCAGACATCATAGTTTCAAAGTTTTGAAAGAAGATAAATAATATTTGAAAGGTATAGCAGCTGGCATACAGTATACAGGTTGAGGTGTGCCATACTGCTGCATGGATATGGTAATCGAACGAGTGCTATGACCGGAGCCAGCCTATGGGTGCTCAGTTTTAAATCCGTGCCTGCCAATAGGGAACTCCCAGGGCATGCCTTAACCTGGAAAAGGAAACAGCTTCTTCCTCATAACTCTGAAAAGGCCTAGTTAAATGTTGAGGTTAACCTCTAAGGGGAATTATCTAAATATAGCTAATACAAAAAGCTCATATCCTTAAAATGTGTTCTTGCCCTTTCCATTAAGCATGTATAAAATGTATATTGAACTCTGACTACCTTATATTTTCGAAAAATCACAAAATGTCTATTACAATTATTAATGATTTTTAATGATTAATATTAGTACATGATATATTTTCACTTTTAAACCATCTAGTCCACACTGCCATGCTGCAGGCAGTCATCCCAATCCCCAGATCTCATACAGAGGAGAAACTTATCAAGCAGATGCAAAAAATATCTACTATATTTGAAGTACAAGCTGCTATGCAGGAGAAGGTGTTCGAAGCCTAGAAAAAATGACTAATATGAACACAAATATTTAATAATAGAGAAAACACAGAATCTCCACCAAAAAAAGGTTCATCTTGTTACAGGGCACACATAGCTGCTCAGTATCTCTTACTTATAGTTAACCACTAGTAGTGAAGAGTCAAGTTTCGCCATGAAAATAGGTGAAATAAATTGCAGTGCATCAAAACAAATTAGGTATCGACTTCAATGCATTTCTGTTAATTTTTGCCATTTTGAGAATTTTGAGAGGCATAACGGGTCAGATTCGCCCATCACTATTGACCGGTACTCAAAATTGTCCTCCTTCACCATCTTGCCATCCAATTGGTGCAGCCACACCTTTCATACATTGCATTTTGACGTCATTCACCCACACAGTCTTTCTAGTTCTCTTTAGAATGTTAAAGGGGAACTATCATTAAAATGAATTTAATAAAGCTTCATAACACTGAAATAAGACATTTTCTAAATATAATCAATAAAAAATTCTGAACTGTTTATGAAATATTTAAGCTAATCTTCACTATCCCCCTTGTCTCTCTTCATTTTCTCTTTATGCAGGAGTTGGGAGTCTGATTTTGAATGACAGTTAAATCCAATATATCTTTTAGGGGGCTCCATTTGCCTAGAAGATGTGTTAGAGCTCACTCTATTAAAATTCCCAGAAATCCTGTCTCTCTACATGCAAAAGATGTGCCAAAGTCAGTTATTGTGTTACATTTGAGTGAGCTCTAATACATCTGCTAGGAAAAGGAATCCTCTAAAATATATATTGGATCTAATTGTCAATGAAAATCTGACACCAAATCCTGCATGAAGACAAAGATGAAGAGAAACAGATGCTGAGATGGAAACGGTACAGATTTTTTAATTACCGTATATACTCGCGTATAAGCCGAGTTTTTCAGCACCCAAAATGTGCTGAAAAACTCGACCTCGGCTTATACGCGGGTCATACGCACATACTGTAGCCAATCCCTCACCGGATACTGTAGCCAATCCTTCTGCGGCCCCAACACACCTCCCTCTCCCATAGCGCATCAGGACTCTGTGACTGACTGTCACGATCGCCGCCCGGAGCAGGTCCAGGAGCTCCAGGCGGCGCGTCCTTCCCTGCCGGCATCCTTCCAAAATGGCGGCGCCCATGGCCGCCACGTGGGTAGAGGCACCGGCGCCGCTACCCACGTGGCGGCCATGGGCGCCGCCATTTTGGGAGCGACGCCGGCAGGGAAGGACGCGCCGCCCGGAGCTCCTGGACCTGCTCCGGGCGGCGATCGTGACAGTCAGTCACAGAGTCCTGACCATATTCAGGCATGGAGGTAGCAGGACCAGGGCCCTTTTGTATAAAGTGTTATTTCCCAGCACCCACTTATCTTCTCCCTACAGGAACCAGCATGGCAGCACCAACTGCTAAACAGGGGCTTATTTTATAATAATGGGATTATTGGACCCCCTTCCCCCATCCAGGCCATATTCTCCTATAAAAGCTCTTGCTGCGGACTGTAAACATTTACATGTGTCCTGCACACTGTTGGGGCCGCAGAAGGAGCCTCGTATGTAGTTGCTGCATCTCTCCATCTCTCTGCCCCTGGTTGAGTTATAAGTTATTTTACTGTGACTGGTGTGCTTACAATTTCTTTATTTTTTAAACTGTGGGCAGGCCTACCTTTCATTGTTATTCAGTGGGTGCAGGTACAGATTGATTTTCAATCAGCCCCTAGGCTTATACACGAGTCAATAAATTTTTCCAGTTTTCTTAGGTAAATTAGGTACCTCGGCTTATACACGGGTCGGCTTATACACGAGTATATACGGTAATTGTTTTTAGAAAGTTTCTTATTTCAATATGTTGAAGCTTATATTATTTTTTTTTTTTAAACTTTCATAGTTCCCTTTTAAGGAAAAGGATGTAAAACTTATGTTTTATTTATATTAGACCAGCCCAGAGGATGTAAAACTCTCATTTATGTTATGTTTTATTTATATTAGACCAGCCTACTTGAAAAGATTAGTGAGAAAGAATGAATGTCCCTTTGACTTTGAGTGGCATAAAAAAGGTTTCCTTGAATTTATATTGGGAGTTTTTTACATCCTTGCATGTGCAAATAGCAGAGAATAAAGTGTATGTGGTATATAAGAAAAATATGTTGCTGTTGTCCAAAGCAATATACTGTAATCCTGAGTAAATTTAGGATATAGTTGAATATTCACACATTAAACCCAATTCCAAATGTTATATTTATCACCTACTAATTTTACTTAAATTATTAGTCATTATATACTGTAGATTATTATATCTGCTAATAAATTATTGGACCAATATTATGACTTAGTTTACCTATTGCAATAATTAATTTCCTAGTTTTGGAAATGCTGGGTAGCAAAGTCCTTTCTCCATTTATATAATCTCAGTGTATAAATAAAAGTCGGAGAATGACACATTATTTTTTTGGCACAAAACTATACAAATGTGTATATCCTACATTAAGGGCACATAGAAGTTAAGCTGAAATATGTTACCAAAAGATAAAATCAGCTAAATTACTTTGGAAACACCAGAGCATACAGAAAATGGATTATGCAGGGACAGTCAATTAGTACTTCAAAGGAAAGCTGACTTTTTGTTTTATACACGGAGTGCATGGGATAAAAGCTGTCATGTAATCTCTGTTGCTTCAGTGATGACCACGACAGCATAATATTATATGTGTTCTCAGAAGTTGAAAGCATCCCTCCCTGACTTCTAGTCCAATGGAAGCATTAAGAGAAACAATGACATTGTGTCATTTGTACGCACTAGCTTTCTAAATGTGTCTCAAAACCAAGCTGACTTTTATGGACATCGGCTATTCATATTAAAATTGTCAGTGATCTCTGCAAAATGATGAACAAACCTAAACCCGCCAGATCAGATTATTTACAGAATAACCATTCTAGATACCAAAAATTCAAATGGACTTTTTTTAATGGACAAATTGATGCTATTGTGTGCTGAACTGATATTTCTGATAGTAATTTGAGACATTAATAGAACTGCGTAATTTACATCAAGGCAAAATAAGATGAAAAGTGAATTTTAATATGTATTCTAAAATGAAAAATATAGCAATTACTGTATATTTAAAATAAAAGATTAAACAGTGAAGTTAGAGCCCCTACATTTGCCATTTATGCTTAAATGCCCTTTACAGAGCAAATAGAGAGAGAATCCTGTAAAGATCCAACAAGGCATGGTTATTGATCAGAAGGTCCTTAAGTTAGGTTCATAAGTGAGTGCTTTACTAGTTTACTGTATGTAATTTGCCCCACAGCTGGTTATTTTTCACATTTAAGGCTATTTTTGTGATGATTTACTTTCTACAAAAGGTAACTTGCTTGAAAAAATAACAAGTTCTCACTTGAACCGCTTGTTCATATATTATAAATAAATATTACAAATATTATGTCTTCATATTTCAGTAACATTTTTCAAGCAACATTTTTTTGTTTAACTATTAAGGCTACCAAATTTGTAAGTGTTTTATTTTCTGGACATGTTCTCTTTTGTTTGTATTAACTATCAACAATTTTTCTGGAGACTGTAAGATTTAGCCATCAATAGAATTTTGTTGTAGTATCACCATGATCTTGTAGCCAGATACAGAACTTAACAAACATAAGGAGACATCAGAATCATAGCTATACTTTTCCTTTTAAACATCTTCACAAAATAATATGTATAATTTGTATTAATATGTATATTAATATTTATTATTCACAATAAAAGGCACTATGATTAACTTAAAGGTATAATTTCGTTGTTTTCATTCTGGTTGCAATTGTGCTTAGCATCCGTTTACAGCATTTAATATCAATGATCAATATATTTGTGAACAAAGATAAAGTAAGAAGATTAGTACAGCAAGTAACACTTCTAGGCAACTTAATAGTCATCCTTGAAAGTAACTGGGCTAAGATGAGAATGCAATCTTGTCTCTATGCACAAGGCAAAATAATAAGTGTAAATAAGATGTAATACAAGTCAATGGAAGCCCTTCTCTTTTGTATATATTTAACAGTTTATTTATATATCTCTGCTAAATTGTAAAGCATCACTTCGGTAAATAATGGAGATTTGACTTTAGAAATTTAAGCTAGACAGGAGGCAATGTCCAGGCTCTTACTCAGAATTGCCTGGCTTCCTTCAGTACCCATTTTTCTCATATGTTTTAGCTCCCAGCAATACTTGGCTTTATTTACTTGTTACTTTTGACATGTAGCTTTCCCTTCTTTCTCTCATTTTATATTAATATTTTTTAGCTGCAATATGTCTGTTCTCTTTTTCTGTTTTTGCTGCTGTCTTTGGCTGTGCAACGTACTAGTGAATCTGGAAACTTTGGGATTTATTCTTGATAAATACATAAACACCACAATTTAAGTCTGATATAAATCAAAATAACTTGTTGCATAGATCATGATATATTAATATACAGTGACGGAACTACCGGGGGAGCAGGGGGGGAGCGGGCCAGGGCCCGCACCCCCTCAGGGGGTGCGCGTCCTGCGCCCCTCTAGTTACGTTTCTGTTAATATATTGTTCTTCTTTTACTTTTTATTATAAAAAGTTTATTATAAAAAGTTTATAAAAGTTTTACTAATTAATTGTATATGCATTTTTTTGAATGCCAACAATTTATAGTCTGGTAACAAAATGATGAAGGGGAAAAGGAAAATGTTTATTTTTTTTTTTAAAAAATGTGATTTGTTTGTTCCAATTAGAAACTTGAATCAATGAAAAATATCATTGATAGTGAATAACAAGCCTTTGAAGATATGACTATATAACTTTTATCCCCCCCATGAAAATGCATAAAGCTCTCTTCATGTTGCAATCAGGAGACTTTTGCAGGCATTCAAGCATTTTATTTCAGCTTAATCTAAATAATATTTATTTTTTTACTATTCCTTGTGTGGGTAGAATTTGTAAGCAGCTGATAATATTTAAAAATCTTATCATTATATTGCCTATATTACTTATTATCTGTCTTACATGGTTGCCAATGTACATATATGTATATTTACAGTGCATACTCTATAATATTTTACAAGACACTACAGATAAAGATTCCTTAGGAAAATGCCTAAAACTGTATTAATATTATGATTAATATTGCTAAACCTGCAAGAATGTACAGATCCCATCACAATTAACATTCATTTTCCCTTTAATATTCATCATTTTCCCTTTATTTTGGATAACTATTTATTGGCACCACCACGAAAGCTATTCTTTCCCATATTGGTAAAAAAAACGTAGGAGACACACAGACAGACATTCCATGGCTAGGAAACATTAAAAAGAACTTTTGAGATCAATTGGCATACAAAGAATCAAATAAAACTGAGGTATGTGGCCTAAATTCCTAACATAAAAAGTAAAAATGATAATCAAAGAACCAAGAGAACGGCATCTGAAACCAACACTTGGTGAGAAGCACACTTAATTTACATGGGCAAATACTATGTTACTGTATACGTATAAAACGGATGCCATAATTCTAGTAAGACATTTTAATAGATACGTTTTTCTTACATAAATACCTCAATCCTGGAAAGATTAGTGAGTAATGCACACAAACATATATGAGTAACATTGGGGGAAAAGTTAAACAGAGGTTTAGGTTAAAGGGGAACCTAAATCATGTTTTTAAAAACATGTATAGGTTCCCATCACAAACCATCCTTGAGCCTTATCTAGCAGTTAAGCATTGGAAAGGCAGCCCATCAATCACTAGGGAGCAGGATGGCCAGGCTCCGCTGAACTTTGAAAGAGATTGCAAACAAGATGGAGAAAAGAAAGAATCATGTGTATCTCAAAGCAGGTACAAAAATGTTTACAGACATACATTACAATTTTTTTATTTAGTAATGGTAACCTATTTATGCATTTTAAAAACTGACTTTAGATCCCCTTTAAGCTATATGAGAATATGCTTACTGTCACTTCCCATATTTAAAAATCAAGGGGTATAGGTACTTCATGAATCACTTCAAAAACCTTTTGAACATATAGACCCCAGAAGGATTCCCTATAACAATGCTGATGAGGCATTTAAAACAAGTACTGCAAAGAAATTTGCCCTGAGAATTCCCTAGCTTTTGTTTTTTTGCCATATTGCATATTGCATTTTGCATGGTTGAATTATTGTTTCACAGACAGGCTAGGACTTTATATTCATCGAATTGAGGAAAAAAACGTTTTAATTCCCCCTTAGAGTGAATAATTGAACAGTGGCACAGCACATGTACATGAGGTACATGAGTTTTAATGAAGTGTGTTGTATAAATGGGTGGGATGGAGTGTGGAGTAATACACCTAAAAGTTGCTTGTATTTTAATATGTTTTTATCAATGAAATGTTGAGGAGTGCAAGACTTGTTTGGTTAATTTTTGTATGAAACACTGCAGCAATGGGCTAGATCTGTGCACCCAAGATTCTAGCTGTACCATTTTACTTTGAAAAACATATATTTACACACATACGGGACTGCCGCAATAAACTTTGGGGCCCCTACAAGTTATTTGCCTGACCCCCCCATGAACACTAGATTCAAGCCATGGTTGAGTTTAATTTCACCCAAAAAATCTGATCTGTTATCAAACTGTAAATTTAAGTGTGGAGTATAAGGTGTTTATGAGGGAACTAATTTCAAAGAGCTTGTTCACTCCTATGCCATATAAAAAAGATGATCCACATAATTATAAAAACTATGGATTTGTTCAATGAATGATTGTTCAAAACAAGATTTACATAGTAACTTAGTAAGTTGAAAAAAGACACATATCAATCAAGTTCAAACGTTTAACTCTATTTTAACCTGCTTAACTGTTAGTTGATCCAGAGGAAAGCAAAAAAAAAAAAAAAACATTTGAAGCCTCTCCAATTTGCCTCAGAGGGAGAAAAAATTTCTTCCTGACTCCAAAATGGCAATCAGACTGGTCCCTGAATAGCCGGCAAGACTCCAAGATGAGGGGAGGGAACTGAGAGCAGAGAGGGAGCCGGCTGGCATGACTGACAGAAGAGTGAGGGAACTAAGAGGAGGGAGGGAGGGAGCCGGCCGGCGCGACTCAGAGATGAGGGGAGGGAACAGAAAGGAGGGAGGGAGTCAGCCAGCGTGACTGACAGAGGAAAGAGCAAACAGAGATCAGGGATTGAGCCGGCAAGTGCGACTCACAGATGAGGGGAGGGAACAGAAAGCAGGGAGGGAGCCGGCCTGACTGAGAGAGAAGAGAGGGTAGGGGTGAGTGAGGGAACAGCAATGGAGTGGAGGTTCACAGGAGGGAAGGAAGACTGAGGAGTGCGGACTAGGGGTAGGCAAAGGACAATTTATAGAGGCAGCTGCCCAGCGCCCCCCTATCAATGTGCCCTAGGCAGCTGCCTCTTCTGCCTACCCCTAGTTCCGGCCCTGGGAGCACAGGGAACTCTGGTAAAATTTGTGCCTGGCCTATTATCCAACCTCTATGTTGGGACATAACTGACTTCCTAAGTCGAATGCTTTCTTGGCAGGTCCCACTAGACCTCACTACAATGTTGCTGGGGAAACCCCTGGAGAACCTCCTCAAAATCAGCTAAAGCTTAGACAATCAGATACTCACAGCAACACATTGGCCATCCCAGGCAGATGGAAAACTACATCTGCACCTACCCTAGCAGAAATAGCTCAGAGGGTAAAACGCCAACTAGACATTTGAGTACAGCATTGCTACAATCCGCAACAAACTCAGACAATGCAAAGAGGTATGGGAACTATGGGAACTGCACAGCTTGATCATATAAACGTCTACAAATTTGAGACACCCAGCCACCTACTGCACAATAAGACCATATAGCACAAATATGGCTATCTTTTGGCACATATATAAATCAGGAACAGGCATTGAATACTTAAGTATTGCAACAATTTGTAATGTTTTATTTCTTGTTGTTTCATTCGTGTTAATGTTTCAATTTAAATAGAAACATTAGGGTTGGAGCCGTGCACCCAGCTAGCTAAATGCATCAGGCCCCGCCCCTCTGCAACCCAGTTCAGAACACCTGCTCCAGTCTTGTGCACAAACAAGGCTTTCTAAAATTTAACTTTTAATAATTCCATTTTAAAGATGTGTGAACTCATACATGAAAGCACACAGTGCTGGACCGTGACCATAAAAAACAATTAATTAATGTTTTTTATGGACACGGTCCAGCACTGTGTGCTTACACGCAGTGAATTTGTCAGTTTGGTTGTGGGGTGTCACAAGGTCCACGCTTTATGAGTTCACACATTTTTTTAAAATGGAATTATTTTATTAAAAGTTAAATTTTAGAAAGCCTTGTTTGTGCACAAGACTGGAGCAGGTGTTCTGAACTGGGTTGCAGAGGGGCGGGGCCTGATGCACTTGGCTAGCTGGGTGCACGGCTCCAACCCTAATGTTTCTATTTAATATTGTTACTTTATATACAACCTTGCAGAACAGCCTAGCTCATACACTTTGGTTACATTGTGGATGCTGTTTTTTCTACTAAGTAATGTTTTAATTTGTAATTTGTTTTTACCCTTTTTGCTTTTCCTTTTTCTGGCTTGGTTCCCTCATCTCTAACTGAAGACAGAACATTCACAAAGTAGAGGCTACTGAAATATCGATATCATACAGAATGTATCATTTGCAATGTTAACTGCTTTCTATAAACAAAAATAAAACTATAAGTTACAAAAAAACAGTATAGTGGAATAATTTGTGATTAAATCATTCATTGTAATTCTGTCAATAGTACCTAACTTATGTGAATCATAAATGTATGAATCAATGCCAACTTTAAAATTACAGATGGGATCACTATTGAGTTTAACGTTATGTTCAACAGTTTATCCATTTTATCAATAACATCAATAACAATGAAAGTACTACCTGCTTTTTTATAATACATTTTTTGTTGTTTTTAAGATTTGTATTTGTTGACATTTCTCTAGTCAACTGGGCATCTACAAATCATTATGAAATATTGGGATAGCAGAAATAACAATAGAATTTACTTTTAACAATTGCATTATTGTATTTGATATCATATATTTCTGGATGCTATTGAGACTAATGGTAGATACTGTATATTGTACATTACATGCAAACTGCTGATTCAGAGGATATTCTCTTCTCCCCAATCAGGCCTCACTCTAATAATATTTGATTTGAACAATATGATTTTATTGCTTGTGATCAAATTAATGGAAAATCAATGTCAATCATTCAGGAATTAGGAAGCATAAAAAAATAATCTATCTTGATATAAAAAATTCACCCTACAATATTTATGTATTTATTTGACTTACTTATCAAAATGAGAATATTATGTGATATTGTAACAGCTTAATCAAGAATTTTAATGCATTAAATATGAGGATCTGAAAGAATAACAGTTCCTATGGGTTTCTCAGAAACTACTGTATATAAATCAGGAGGAAAAGTGCGTCCCTGTGTCATGCTATTAGCTGTTTAATTAATAGGAAGGTTTGAGCAATTTTAGTTAATGGCTGTTGTGTGTTGGCTATAAAGGGATTGTAACACAGTACTAAATGTTTTGTGTTGCTTGACAATGCTTAGCAAAACTGAGTTGGTCATTTAAAGTCAGGCAAGGTGAGAGAAGGATAGTTACACTGCTTCAAATATTTTTAAGGTCTGAGATTTTATTCACGTTTGTATTTTCTTTAAAGGTAAGTGTTATTGATTTAAACATTTAGAAAAAAACAACCCATATACATTACCTGATGTTAAGCCGACACACAGGGGCACATTTACCATTGGTCGAATATCGAGGGTTAATTAACTAAATTCGACCCTCGAAGTAAAATACTTTGACTTCGAATATCGAAGGATTTACCGCAAATGCTTAGATCGAAGGAAAAAACAATTAAATCCTTCAAATCAAACAATTCGAAGGATTTTAATCCATCGATCTAAGGATTTTCCTTTGATCAAAAAAAGCTTAGAAAGCTTATGGGGAAGTTCCCCATAGGCTAACATTGTTGCTCGGTAGGTTTTAGGTGGCGAAGTAGGTAGTCAAAGTTTTTTTTAAAGAGACAGTACTTCGACTATCGAATGGTAGAATAGTCGAACGATTTTTAGTTTGAATCATTCGATTCAAAGTCGTAGTCGAAGGTCTAAGTAGCCAATTCGATGGTCGAAGTAGCCAAAAAAAAACGTCGAAATTCGAAGTATTTTTCATTCTAATCCTTCACTCGAGCTTAGTAAATGTGCCCCACAGAGAAGTGTAACAGTAAAAGCCAAAAGGGGGTTAATTGGACACGCAATCTTTGTGCTTTGGAGTTCAAGGCACAGTTTGTTTGACACTGGGTCAAGAAATGGCATACCTTGTGTAGGGGTGTATGGAAGCTTGTTCAATTTTGGCCTCACCAGAAAGAGTTGAGACCGGATCAATATCACACCATAGGCCCCAGACTTTGTCAGATTTGGTGGGTGATCCTCTAATTTTGTATATGAGTTTGAAGAGTGGGGCAGCATTGTTAACCAGCTTTATACAAGCTCTGAGGGAAGGTGGAGAGTTACCCATCCATGCATTACAACTGTTTTCTTTGCATAAAATAGCAAAATGTGGGATCTTAACCTGGTGTTTTTGGCAAGGATTACATCCTCTACAACCCCCAGAAGGCAGATAGTTGGTGGTATTACTCTTGGAAAGTTCAGGTTACATAGAGATGGTGTATGGTCTTGTATTGTATTAGCCTATCCTTAAGTGAAATAAGACAGGTGTAAGCTTTGTCTATTGCCTCATCCCAGTCGTCTGGTTCAAGACCCAAAATCATGGTAGACCAGCACTCGTGCTCTGTGGAAAAGCTTGGGGGCAGACAGAAGTAGGTTCTGATACAATCGAGATATCAACTTAATGGGATTGGGGTCATGGAGGATTTTTCTGTGATAAGGGAGTCAGGGGATGAGAATGGTAAATTGGGAGTGAAAGGCATGTCTAAGCTGAAAAAAAAGTGGAATTTGAGCTGGTTAGCACTTTTGCTTAACTGTGGGATACATAGGGAAGGTGAGATTGTCTAGAAGGTCCCCTCAAGCATTTAACATTCTGGTTAGGCCAGAAGATAAAATCTTGTAAATGCCAAAAGTGTGTTGAATTCCCCCAAAGAGGGAGATACAGGGATAGTATGGGTGGGGAGGACCCTACAAGTTTGAGAGCTAGCAGCCAAGTTTTCTGAGATGTCGTAAGATTAGTTGGTAGAGGGTCTAAATCTTTGGGGTAGCGGTAAGGGAAGTTGTGGAATCCCTCCCAATAATATACCAAAAGTGCTTGAAGTTCCGAGTTGGGATTATAGGAGTCTGGGTTAAAACATCAATGAAGAAAATATACCTGCAATGCTAGGTAATTTAAGTAGAAATTGGGAAAGGTCAATCCTCCCTCTTCGCATGGAGCACATAGTTTGGCCCAGGCTATTCTGGGAGTTTTGTTATTCTGCAGGAAGGGAATTAGTATTTGGTTTAACTTTATGAAAAAAAATGTAGGGATTTAGACGGGGCATTGTGGAATAGGTATACAAGTTTGGGGAGGTAAATCAATTTAACAATGTTAAAGGAGAAGGAAAGCTACCAAAACAGTATATTGCCAATAGACTAGCCACAACAGTGCAAGCTACAATACTATATTTATTCTGCAGAATGCTTTACCATATCCGAGTAAACAGCTCTAGGAGCTTTCTGTTTGTTTAGGATAGCAGCTGCCATATTTGCTTGGTGTGACATCACTTCCTGCCTGAGTCTCTCTCTGTTCACTCTGGGCTCAGATTACAGCATGGAGCAAACTGAGCATGCCCAAGCCCAAGCCCTGGAGGTTTATACCAAATACAGGAAGTCTGATACAGAAAACCATGTATACACAATAGAAGGAAATAAATGCTGTGTTGCTTTGACAGAGGACTCTGAGAAGCACTACTTTGAGGGGTTACTGGTGTATTTATATAGACTTTTTCTGAAAAAGCTTACTTAATTTTAGCCTTTCCTACTCCTTTAACCATACCCCAAAAAGATAGTGGTTATTTGGCCTAATGAGATAGGGTGTGTGATAGGTTGGTATGGTTTGGGTCTAGATTTAGTGTTATGTACTTGGTAACATCAGAATTGAATATAACCCCTAAGAACTTGAATTGATTGTCCCACTTCAGGGGAGTCATGGATGGCAGGTGCTGAGGTTGATTATGGTCTATAGGGAATAGAACAGATTTCTGGCCGCAGACCAGAGAAAAAGCCAAATTGGTTCACCTCAATGAGTAGAGCACCAAGGGAGTTGTTAGAGTCAGCCAAATATATTAAGAGATCATCTTCTCTTGTATAGTGGCATAGGCCAAGGCCAAGGCAAATAGTACAGGGGACAAGGGGCAGCATTGCCTCATTCCCCTAGTTAGTTGGAAGGGGATATAAAACCATTGCCTCTGACTCGGGCTATGGGATTCTTGTATAGGAGTTTAATCCAAGTTAAGCATCTTGGACAAAGACCAAAATGGGTTAAAACCTCCCACAGGTAATCCCACTCTGCTGAGTCAAAGGCCTTTGCTGAGTCCAGTGAGGCCACTACCTTATTTCCTGTCTCTAACTGAGTGATTTGGAGATTGGTAAAGAGTCACAAAGGTTGATATTAGTAAAGTGCCCAGACATAAAACCCAATTGTTCAGGGTATATAAGATCTGGGACCACCTGTTAAAGGCAGGAGGTAAGTATCTTGGCCAAGATCTTGGTACCTGTATTGATGAGGGATATAGGGCCATACGAGGAGCAAAGGGATTGGTCCTTTTCCAGTTTGGAAATTACAACTATAAGTGCCTCTGAGAAAGAGGGGGGTTGGCAGTCACTATAGTACACACTTTGGAGGGTTTCTAAATATTTAGGGGCAATTTTCTCCCAAAATCTTCCATAGTGATCTAGATGGGGCTTATGTGATTCAAAATGTAAGCTTTTATGAATCTGTATTATAAGGCGATCCAGGAGACACGCATGGCACGCATCCTTACCTCTAGGCGTACCGGCTCCCGGAGTCTTCTGTGCATGCTCCGCTAGATGCACGCTGCCGCTATGACACCATAACTTCGTCCAGATATGTACATGCACATTAAGGTGTTGTAACGTACCTGGGAGCATGAGCAGTGCGGCGTAACGTCATTAGTCACGCTGATGTCACAATTTGGTGCCAAAATTCGAAAATAAAAAGCCATTCTACTGCAAATCATTGCCCAAGCTGGTTTCTCAGTATTCTGACACTGCTTAGCCTTCTCTCATACTTTTGATCTGGTTTCTGCCTGTTTTTGACCCAGAATCCTGCCACCTGCCTTTTGACATTGCCCATTTACGAATTGCCCATTCTGAGGCTTGCAGTCTGTCATTGATCCTTGCCTGTTTTTTGACTAAGCCTCTACCTGAAGGCACTATCGGAGAAACTCTTATTCCTGTGTTATCCACTTTCTCTCTTTAGTGTATTGTCCACAGCACTCACAAATCAGGATTGCCTTGAGAGTGACTTTGCGCCAAATTTACTAAAGGGCAAAGTGATTAACGTCAGCGAAAATTCGCCAGCGTGACGTAATTTCGTTACTTTGCCAACGGCGTAACTTCACTAGTGAAGGAGAGAGACTCTAGCGGTATTTCGCTCCCTAACGCCAGGTGAATTTGCGCTCTGGCAAATGGACGTAACTATGCAAATTCGCTAAGTTGCAGATTTTACTGAACGTTACCTCTTGCGCCAGACTTGCCTTCACCACCTCAGACCAGGCGAAGTGCAAAAGAGTAGATAGGACTTCCTCAAAAAATAGTTGAAAATTTTTTGAAAGTCCCAAAAAACACTAGCGTCTTTTCCTTTTTTCAGAACTATTTAATTGCGGAGTGGTGAGCATCTAAGGTTTTTATGGTTTTACACCTTTTAAACATATAAAGAATATAAACCAGCAATATAAATACTTAAAATGATGAAGAATGATATCTTAAATGTGGAACAGTACAAATACTTACTTTATAGATTTTACATTAATTGCACCTGAAATTGCACCTGAAATATTTTTAAACTGAAATACTTAGGATATCTACTAATCAATTGAAAGAATATCTCAACGAATATATTTAAAATGAACAATACAGTTTATGCACACTAAAACTGAATTTGAACATAAATATTATTTCAGAGAAAAAGCTAATTGCTAAAAATAAATGAACTCTGTTTAAATTGGACTCTGTGGAACATGGGGTTATAGATAATACTTTATCTGTTTTTATTTATTTCTGCACAACACGTTTCTTAAAAGGGATCTGTCATCTTAAGAAATAATTCCAAATCCTATTTTATGATGTTAGTCAAACAAAATAAACTATACTTATACCATATAAATTATTTCAATCTTGGCATTCACAATCACATCATGCAGGCAAGAGCCATGTTGTAGACACTGTTATAAAGGCAAGCTTTATATCATGCCAAAATTGTCTTAAAGGAGAAGGAAAGCTCCAAGACAGTTTATTGCCAACAGATTAGCCACAATAGTGAAAGATAGAACACAATATTTATTCTGCAGAATGCTTTACTGAGTTACCAGCTCTAGACTAGTCTCTGTTTGTTTAGGATAGAAGCTGCCATATAAGCTTGGTGTGACATCACTTCATGCCTGAGTCTCTCCCTGCTCACTTACAGCTCTGAGCTCAGATTACAGCAGGGATGGGGGAGGGAGGGGGAGAGGAGCAAACTGAGCATGCTCAAGCCCTAGCCCTGGAGGTTTATGCTGAAAACAGGAAATCTGATACAGAAGACCATCTGTACACAATAAAAGGAAAGAAATGCTGTGTTTCTTTTGACAGAGGGCTCAGAGCAGCATTACTTTGAGGGTTTACTGGTGTATTTATATAGACCTTTCTGATAAAGCTTAATTAATTTTAGCCTTTCCTTCTCCTGAAATGTGCCACAAAGGGGAATCACATGCCCATGCCAATGCACTGGCTACACAATTATATGATATGGAGGGAGGGGGTGTAAGGAATAGGATATTCCATGCTTGGCTGCTGTTTCATCCACCAAGCTAGAATTGCATTACTAAATATTCCACAGTGGCCAATAAAGAGATAAAAGGGATTTAGTTCCAGTTGTGAGCAATATGGAGTAAGAGAAGGGACATAAGAAAGTTTCAATGACCCAATCTAAATCCGGCATGTCAACTACAAAATGCAGATAAAAGCTGAAAAATGATTTAGGCCTCCGTGAGGCTGACTTGACACATTCAATTACAGAAATCAAGTTTGGTCTTTGAAGTCTAAAAAAGGAAATACACATAAGTGATAATTTTATGAATTTCAAACCTGAGTTTGTAATACAGGAAATAAAGTACAGGTATGGGATCTGTTATCTGGAATGTTAGAGACATGGGGTTTTCTAATTAAGGGATCATTCTATAATTTGCTAAAATGTATTTAAACATTAAATAAACCCAATAGGATTGCTTGTTGCCAATATGGATTCATGTAGTTTAGTTACCATCAAGTACAAGGCACTGATTTATTTTTTTACTGAGAAAAAAAGGAAATAATTTTTAAAAATTATTTGCTTAAAAATAATTCTATAGCTCCTATAATTCAGAGCTTTCTGAAAATAATATACTGTAGGTATTCTTCCTTCAATTGAATACAGATAAATCAACTTTTAAATAGGGATGGGCGAATTTAACCCGTTTCGTTTCGCCAAAAATTCGCCACCGGCGAAATGTCGCAGACGCCCATTAAAGTCTATGGGCGTCAAAAAAAATTTGTCGCGCGGCGAAATTATTTTGTCGCGCGTCTTTTTTTGATGCACGTCTCCATACAAGTCTATGGGCGTCATTTTTTCGGCGAAACGAGGCGAAAAAATTCGCCCATCCCTACTTTTAAATTTTTATATGAATGGAGGAATTGCTCTGAAAGTTAAAGGGTATTTCTATCAAAATAAATGCTGAATATATTTTACCCAGGATAGTGTAGTCCTGTAACACTTATTAAGCAGTGAATTTGTAAAATTAGAAGTTTTAACTTCATCTATTAGTCTTCTAATTTCTTACAGAAATATTTCTTTCTGATATGTTTTAAATAACTTTGATAATCACTGACAGTAAGTGGATGGGCACTGAAGAAGGCAGAAAGCAAGAATGTTGTGTTACTGGGCACCTCATTTTATTGTAGAAATACAAATTTTTGACCACAGAGAAAACTGTGTGTGTGCAATGGAACCTCTTTGGGTAGGTACCATGTATTTTGAAAATGGAAACAATGCTCATTTTTGGCTCATTTCACTTTGCAGTGAAACAGAACATCTGTTTTTCCCCTAAGTGATACAGAGAAATAATTGTAGAGATTAGAAGCCTGGAGATGGAGCATTAGAGAAATACATTTCACAGATCATTTTAAATAAATATTTGTGGGAAAACCGAGGGCTTGTATATGAATACCATATGAAGTGTAAGAGTTTTGCTGTGATCCCTGATCATTCACTATTATGTTGGAGGAATTGTAGGGAAATTGGCCCTTTTCCACACATATTCTGGGAATGCCCAATTATATTACCAGTATGGTCTGAAATTTCAGAATTGTTGGGCACAATTTTGTGGGATCCAATACCAGTAGATCAATGCACCTTTTTGCTAGGTAAACCTCTCCCAAAAATAAATAAAGTCGCTCAGGCATTAGTAAACCAAATCCTTACAGCCATGCGCCTCAATTGTGGCAAAGGTGAAGTCCCCTTATCCGCTGACTCTAACTGAAATTAAGAGAAGGGTTATCTCCAACAAGACTTTTGAATCAGGAATAGCTATAATACAAAACAACACCCAATACTTCCTAGATGTTTGGACATCCTGGAAACTACAGGACCTATACAATTGAATAGCTATGTTGCCTAATAATTCTCCTTTTTTGTGAAACATTTTTGACCCTTATACTAGACTATCAATAGCATTAGTTACTTTTCCTATACAGTTATATACTCACTGTTATATGGTTTTCTAATCATATCCACAAGAAGTGATTGACTATAAAGTACAAAGTCAAGGATAATGAGGAGATATGATTTACTGTATCTCTCCCTCTCACAGTAAATATATACTGTATTATGACTTGTTGTTAACTATCTGATATAGTAAAGTGGGGTTTTGATTTACATAGAATCTGAACATGTTATTTTTGAAACCTACTTACTATATCTTGTAAGATGCTGTCAATCATATGTGTGATTCATTTAATGTAAACCAACTTGAATCTTTTCAATAAAAATATGTTACAAAAAAAAGAGTTTTGCTGTGCAGTATATTCCACCACACAAAAGAGATTATCATAGTTACAGTGGCAAAACTTTTAAAACCCCGTTTTTTTTGTTAATGTATTTTTAGAATAGTAATAGCTGTACAGAAAAAAATCTAAAATATTTAAATGCAATATTTTATTATCTATGTCAAGGATCCAGTAATGGAATTCACACAATGGGCTGCACAACTCACTTTACTGTCTTTTAAAGCTGTTGAATAAGTTATTTGAGGTCAATCATCTAGCCAATGGCTAAGAAACAAATCAGAGCTGTTAATGTCTCCATATCAAGGGGCCATTATTCCAGATGGGCTTATTACTGGAATTTAGAAAGTGTTGGGGAATAAATGTATATTCCAGGACATATTCCCATGGCTTTTCTTGAAAAGTGAAGAACATATGTGCACACTGCATGAGCAAAGTTCAGCTGGATTTCTTAAATAGATGTACCGTCTCCAATTAAATTGAAACCATCTGCAAGCATTTCCATAATGCATTCTCAGCTTTAAGGTGGACTGAGCACAAAGCTATTGTTTATTGCAGGATTAAAAGTTTCATTTTTTTATTTGCATGGGAAAACCTTCCAAATAAATCCGAAAACAATAGAAAAGTTTTTATTAACTATATTTTAAGCAAATTCATGTTTGAGGATATAAATAACAGGAGATTTGATGATATTTAATGGTCAACACTATATATATATATATATATATATATATATATATATATATATATATATATATATATATATATATATATATATATCCCTGCATCTCAATGTCTGTGATAGAAATAAAAATAAATTATTCCCATTTTTACATTTGAAAAAATCTTTGGATGTATTTTTTTTTTCTCCACCTAATATCTAAAATATGCTCATGGATGGGCTCAATATATAAATAACATTTTGGTATTATAGTTTAAGAAATGATTAATAACAACTCATGCCCATCACAGTGGATATGAAGGTTATGCAGAGTGTTAATCCATATTTATATGCGGCTTTACATACTAACCAGGGAAAAGTGACAGGTCCTTTCTCAGAGGTAACCATACAGGCATGTTTTTTTATTGCCTAGTCACAAATTTACAGCCTTTTTCTGAGTTAGTCCCTAAAACTGAATATATTTAAAGGCTACAAAGATACGTTCTTATGATCTTAAGGTGGAATTGAGGTCTATAAGTAAATATACATAAAGGAGCCTCAGACCAAGATCTTGAACCCACAGTCCCTCCAGGAGAAACATTGGTGGGGGAACCAATCTGGTTTTCATCATGGGCAAAGTATCTTTTGAACAAAACCACACTGGGAGTATTGTGAACCATTAAATGTGACCATTTATAACCCCTATCTAACAGGCGGTTCCGGAATTTATAGAATTTGGTTACAAAATCATTGAAGTTAGAACAGATGCTTTTAAAATGGCACCCTAGTAAGTTTCTCACTGTATGTGGTAGAAGAAAAGATATTGCCTGTAAAATAGTGTTGCCAGAACACTAGGGTAAGATTAAAGAATCATCAAATTATTTTGTGAAACACAAATTGAAACAGTTATTATTTAGGTATCTGGAAAAAAAAACATAAAATTGTGATTTGAATCTTTCCAAATAAGCAACGGATAGTCTATGTTTCTCCCAAAATAAAAAAATAATCTCCTAAATGGATTGTTTTCATGACAAAGGTGAGTTTGCTTCCACCAGCCCATGTACAAGTTGCCATTGACAGGTGCAAATTTCATACTCATGGCTTTGCCACACATTTGCAAGTAGAAGATCTTTTTAAAGAGAAAATAAATGTACATAAGTAAATGTAGGATAGACTTTAGTAAGTAACATTTCAAAGAATCACAATATGTACTATATTATATTACCCATAGGCCCAGTGTGTGAGGACTACAAGAATATAGTGAGTAGACATCCATTGTGGCACAGCTATAAGTGTCTTTCCATACAAGGAAATTCATAATATACACAATGTGGCCACTGTCTTTAATGAAGCTAGGTAATCAAAGGAAAATGGGCAGCAAATGAAAATTGTCTAACTCATATAATAGTTCCCCAAGAGAACCAATCCTAGCCACTATGTGATGTTCAAATAGGGGCCTAGTTTCCTTGTGTACTTTAGATAAAAGCAGTTAATAAGTCCAAACCATTAGTGTGACATACAGTTTCACAAGTTCTTTTTCTATCTTTTTTACTGCAGTGACTTTCAGTTGCTGTTTGTTTGTGGGCCTTTCTGTCCAAGTTTAGTCTTCATCAAATGAAATGCATGCTCAATTGGGTCCAGATCAGGTGACTGACTTGGCCATTCAAGAATTTTCCACTACTTTACGTTAATAAACTCCTGTATGATTTGGGTTATTGTCCATCTGTATTATAAAAAGCCTCCCAATCAATTTGACTGCATTTAAATGGATTTGAGCAGACAGTGTCTCTGAACATCTCAGAATTCATTTGGCTGCTTCTGTTCTGTGTCACATCATCGAAAACACTAGTGTTCTAGTGCCAATGGCAGCCATTAGTGATGGGCCAATTTCTCGTGTTTTGCTTTGGCGAAAAATTTGTAAAACAAATTTTTACAAAATATTTTTGATGCCCGCGACAATTCCGATGCCCATTAAAGTCAATGGGTGCCTAGAATTGTCACTGGTATCGGAATTGTTTTGACACAGGCAAAAATTTGTGGGCAATTTCGCAAATGTATTCACCTGCTGCGAAACGAGGAAATTCACTGTGAATTCGCGCCTGGTGAATAAATTCGCCCATCACTAGCAGCCATGCACGCCCAAGCCATCACACTGCCTCCGCCATGTTTTACAGATGATGTGGTATGCTTTGGATGATGAACTGTTCCACACCTTCTCCATACTTTTTTCTTGCCATCATTCTGTTAGAGGTTGATCATGGTTTCCTCTGTCCAAATAATGTTTTTCCAGAACTGTGCTGGCTTTTTTAGATGTTTTTTTAGCAAAATCCAATCTAACCTTTCTATTCTTGAGGCTTATGAGTGGCTTGCACCTTGCAGTGCACCCTCTGTATTTACTTTCATGAAGTCTTCTCTTTATGGTAGACTTGGATATCGATACACCTACCTCCTGGAGAGTGTTATTCACTTGTTTGGCTGTTGTGAAGGGGTTTCTCTTCACCATTGAAATGATTCTGTGATCATCCACCACTGTTGTCTTTTTGCGTTGCTGAGTTTACAGTGCTTTCTTTCTTTCTCAGGATGCACCAAACAGATTTTGCCACTCCTAATATTGTAGTAATTTCTCAGAGGGGTTTTTTCTGTTTTTGCAGCTTAAGGATGGCTTGTTTCACCTGCATGGAGAGCTCCTTTGATAGCATGTTGTCTTTTCACAGCAAAATCTTCCACATACACCCCCCCTCAAATCAATTCCAGGGCTTTTATCTGCTTCAACAATAATGACATAATGAAGGAATTGCCACACCTGCCCATGAAATAGCATTTGTGTCAATTGTCCCATTGCGTTTGAGCCCCTGAAATAAAGTGATTGTATTAAAAATAGGCTTTAGTTCCTCACATTTTAATGCAATCTTTTTGTTCAACCCACTGAATTAAAGCTGAAGGTCTGCAGTTCAACTGCATCTGAGTGGTTTCATTTAAAATTCATTGTGGTAATGTACAGAACCAAAATTAGAAAAAAAAAAGTTGTCGCTGTCCAAAGATTTATGAACTGTACAAAATGCTAACTTTTATTATTTTCTGTGTGAAGTGTTTCTTCTCTTCTCTGCAATGATATCATTTAATGCATTTTGCAAATCTGAAAATGGAAGAGATTTGTCCATAACTATTTATAACTATCTATAACTATTTATAACTATCTTTATATTCATATTATATAAAGATATTTATTCATATTAAATTTGTAAAGTGCACACTTTACAAATTTACTTGGGATCTCACTTTCTACCCTTATTCTTGATATCACATACCCCAGAATACCTTTAAGTAATGTTGTAAATATATGTCTTGTTAGGCTTACTCCACTTACTCCACTAACATATCTAATATACCTAAGCCCAGGTTTTCTATCTACTTCAATTTCCTTCACTGACACTTCCTGTTTTCCACTTGTCTTCTTTATTCAAGCTCTCAATTTCACTCCAGCCTCGTTTTCTTTATTTTCCCCCTACCGCCACATTCTCACAGGGAGAGGAGGAAAAGCAATTATGTCTCTAGAGTATAATAGCTTGGCTGAAATGTAATAATTAAACAGACAATAAAAAGCAGCTGTTTGGCATAGAAAAAACTGAGACTTCCCCAGTGACATATTGAAAATGAAATTGCTTCTAAAATAATTGGGTGGAAGAAGCCAAGATGCTTCTCTCTTTAGTAATATAAGAAAATGTGGTTTTCCAAAAGAAAAGGGAGAACTGCATGCCTTAAGTCTAAGAGGCAACTTGAGGCATCCAAGCAAAGGTTACAATATATTGTGTAACATAAAGGTTTACAGAATATATATATATATTGTCCTGTAGCTCCTAATGGACCAAAAACAGTTTGTTTAAGATGGGCTGAGCTTGAGTAAGCTACTATTATTAAACTTTTTTTTTTTTAGCTAAAACCACACAATTTTGAATTTTCACATTTTCTTTCTGGTTGCTATATCTACTATGTTTCTTATATTATATTTCAATTTTTTATCTTAAGAAATGTTGGACGTACTGAAACCTAACTGAATGCATTTATTGTGGTCTATTCAAACAGGTTTACTCTTTTAAAGAATCTGTGGTCACAGGCAAGCGTTATTAGTGAGAAAATGTTGTAAAATACTTTGATTGGTTTGACTACAGAAAGAAAATATTTTGGGTTATGTAACAGTCACTTAGCTAGTTTGATTTTATATATGTCTTTTTCTAGGGTTTATTGTATTATTGATGCACTTGGAGCTATCTGTGTGTCACAAGTGATGCCTTCAGTTTATAACAGAGCACTATGGGCTATGCAAAAATCTTTAAAAAAAAATCTCTTTAGCTTCTTCTGCACCCAATAAATGAAAAAAAAAGTCATAGCCCTCCTTTTATTAGGGATTAACATGGCCATATAGACTATAGTGAATAAAGTACTCTCTCTATACAGCTATTATAAGTTACCAAGGCGTTCCATGACCATATAAAAACACAAGGCCAAAGGCTTCTGATATCCTCATATTTTGCAACAGGGGGTACTTTATTTATTATACACACGTTTCAGTGAGCCATGTGACAGAAATGACATCACTAAACTCCAATTATAACCAATGACATCACTAAGCACCATCTATAAGGATATCATTTACGGGATATTCATGACTCTTGTGTATGAATAAATGAAGATAAACACTTGTCCTAATACAGGTCATTGGAAGGCTTATGTCAAGGCTTATTCATGTAGACTTTAATAAGACTATTAAATAGTACATTTTATTTTTCCATTGTATCAGAGCAGTACAATCATTTTTACATAAGTATAATGCCTAGACAAGTATTGAAGAAGTTTGAGCCATTTGTTCTGACTTTCTGAAGCAGTGATGATTTCTTATTGTTTTGCCAGGTGCATTAGCTGAGAGCACTCATACATAATAAAAGATCTGATGTTTAAAATTTACTTTGTGTAAGTCTAGATTTCTTCCTTTTTAAATCCAGAGCTCCCCTGCTAGTGACGTAGTGGCATGTGCTGTCACATATAGTGACCTTGATAGTAACATGAAATAGTTGATAGCAAAGCTGGCAGACAACAGACAATTTTTTTCTCCAAGCTCCAGTACCAATGTGCTTTGAAAGTTAGATTAGAGAGGAGAGACCCTTTTATGTGAGTTTTTTTAAGGCTCACTTAAAATGTTTGCCATGATTGCAGATATATTTATAATTTGCTTAAAAACAAGGCAGTATGTGATTATTACATTTTTGTTTTTCATTGTTCCCTTGTATGCATTGGCAGTCGTATGAACAAGAAAAAATATCCCAACCAAAGTATCTAAACTATGTAGGTACACCATGTTCCATATAAAAAACATATAACAAACATAAGCATGGGGAGGTCTATTTATCAACATTTAAATTATATTTAAATTTAAATTAATTGTAGTGGTTTCAGAGTTTTTAAAATCGTTGATTAAACTGTATTTCTTTAAAAACATGAATGGCTTGTAATCTATTAAAAGATCTAAATATCAAAAGTACAAAAAAAACCTCTGCATGATGTTCTAAAACAGGGTTGTCCAACTAGCGCCCCCCCTTCTGTGCCCCCTCTCTGCTTGCCCAGTGCTGCTTGTGTGTGCCATTCTCTGCTTGCCCAGTGCTGTTTGTGTGTGCCATTCTCTGCTTGCCCAGTGCTGTTTGTGTGTGCCATTCTCTGCTTGCCCAGTGCTGCTTGGGTGTGCCATTATCTGCTTAGTCAGTGCTGAATGTGTGTGACATTCTCTGCTTGCCCAGTGCTGTTCTAAAAAATATGAAAAACTCATCTGAAAATTTCCAAAAGGATAAAAAAATCCAATAGAATCAGCCTTTGACATCTATAGGATCTTGACTGCTTTTACTTGCAAGTTTTGTATTGGAGTTTTCCATTGTGTTTACACTTTTTTTTTAGATTTTTAGATAAATTCTCACACAACTCACAAATTTTTAGAGAGTTAGAAATTCTAATGTTAGTAAATAGGCCCCTTCATAATTATATTATGCATGTTGATGCTGTCCATTAACTGTATGTAAAACCACAAGCTATTCAAAATGACCTTACAGCATTGGGGTTTTAGAGTTTATAGTCTATGGTCTACATTAATGATGGTCGAATTGGTCCCGTTTCGCTTAAAATGTGCGAATGTCCCGTGGAAAATGTAGAAACTCAAATTTTGATGCCCACGTCAATTTTGACACCTGCGTCAATTATGACGCTCACGTCAATTTTGACACCGGCATCAAAGTCAATGGACGTCCGAATAATGTTGCTGCAAGCAACTTTTCTGATGTGCGCCCAAAATCTTTTGACACCAGCAAATTTTCGCCGGTGAATATTCCCGCCAGTTTTCACGCAAAAATTCGCTGCAAAATCATGCCCATCACATTACCATTTTCAGCAGAATACAGTAATTATTGGAAATGTGGATATGTAAAAATTGGACAAGAAGACTTTCTATAAAATCAACTTAATAAATGCATTCTCAATATAATGGCCATGTATACAATACTTACTATATGTAAAATTTATCAAATGTGACTTTGGCTCTTGAAAGTCAGATGAAGTTACCTGGAGGATACTGATAAAGTGATGTAGACAGTGCTGTTTCTTTTAAGGACTTTAATATATCCCATCTGAATAATCAATGTGAAGCTGGACACAGCTATCATATAATTACTTCAGTAAATTTGTGTTTTTCTGGGGATAGAGAGGCCTACTTCTATCATACATCCATGCCCAATCATGTTCAGTTACATTTATTTCTTGTCCTATTAACTTGGTTTTTAAGGATGTTTTTACTGTCAAACATTGTCACATTTGTCAACATTTCAGATTTTGTTGCATATCTTTTATAATTACAGTAGTGACAAGTATTTCTGTGTACTTAGTAATTAAACTATTTGAAACCCAGCAATTTTAGGAAAGAAGGCAGTAGGTTTAGACAGGCAGAATTATTATTTTTCTGTAGTATACCCATACGTAAACATTATCATAAAGAAAGACTATTAAATGCTTTCTTTAGTCTAGATACTTTAGACTTTGCCATCATTTAGGTGGAGGTGGCATTCATTAATCATTGGTTGAGCATTATTATTATTTATTGCAAAATATGGATGAACAGAGGTTTATATTTCTCAAAATACAAATGTTTAACGTGTCTTGAAGCTCATTTATTAACAAAGCTCTTTGTATTAGAGTACAAATTAATTATAGCATTACTGGTGGTTTAACTGGCTCAGATGCATGTGATAACCTCTTTGCCAATTTAAAAGAGATGTGGATCTCAGTTAAATCCATGATTTCCCGGTTTGTATGGAATGGGAAAAATCCCAGATTGAAACATAACCTGCTAATTCTACCTAAAGAGAGAGGTGGCCTTGGCTTGCCTGATCTATACTTATATTACATTTCGGTACATCTGGTGCGTATTCATAACTGGACCCAAAGAAAGAATGAGAAAGCCTGGAGCCTACTTGAACAAAGCTTTATTCCCTTCCCGATTGAAAACACACTATGGACTATGGACAATACCTACCTCCAAACGGCTCTGGCACATCCCCTGATTAGAGCTACACTAAAAATATGGCAAAAAAACTAAGAAAAATATAGCCTCACTAAACCACCTTACCTTCTTTCAACGCTGTCTAATAATCCTGAGTTTATTCCAGGGAGAGATCTGGGAGCCTTCAAAAGATGGAATACCTGGAAAGGAAGAGAAACGAGAATGAGTGATTTCATCACAAATAATAGAATAATCCCCTTAGCTACAATTCAGAAAAGGTGGGGGTCTCACCCGAGAGACACTTGGAACTACAATCAATTATATGGCTTTTTACAGTCTAGAAAATCGGGATATTGGTCCAGACAGCTTACACCATGGGAAAGAGCTTTAAAGGACCAGTAACACCAATTTTTTTTATTTAAAAAATCAAAACTATACCCTCCAAATAATACCCACATCCTACTACATGTTCCATATTTACCTTGGGTTTAGCTTAAAAATTCACCAATAAAAATCGCCTCCATGTTGTTCAATACATTTTGAAAACAGGCGAAACGGCGATCAGCTCTGTCCTATGTGCGCGTCCCCGACAGCTCTCCTACTCACATGACTTCTGGTTCAGGACTGAACCCGGAAGCAGCTTCATTTTCAAGGCAGACAGCGGAGGATTCGGATGCTGATATTCTCCTCTTATGTGCTGGTAGAGGCACACACTGAAAGGCTGCTGGCTGCTGCAGATCATCACAGGAGGGGAGAGGCAGACAAACGGAAGGGCAGGGGGAGAGGCAGACAAACGAAAGGCTGCTGCAGAAGATCACGGAAGGGCAGGGGGGAGAGGCAGACAAACGGAAGGGCAGGGGGAGAGGCAGACAAACGGAAGGGCAGGGGGAGAGGCAGACAAACGAAAGGCTGCTGCAGAAGATCACGGAAGGGCAGGGGGGAGAGGCAGACAAATGGAAGGGCAGGGGGAGAGGCAGACAAACGGAAGGGCAGGGGGAGAGGCAGACAAACGAAAGGCTGCTGCAGAAGATCACGGAAGGGCAGGGGGGAGAGGCAGACAGACAAATGGAAGGGCAGGGGGAGAGGCAGACAAACGGAAGGGCAGGGGGAGAGGCAGACTTACGGAACGGGAGGGGAAGAGGCAGACATACGGAACAGGCTGCTGCTAAAAATCATGTAAGGGCTGGGGGGAGAGGCACAAATGAAATGGCTGCATCAAATGATCATAAGACCACACTGACAACGTGGAAGACGCTTAGGGGTAACTAGTGGTTGCTAGGTGACGTCACTTCCGGAAGTGACGTCACAAACCAGGAACTCGCAACCCAAAGAACAGGAAGAGATTCACAGTGGCGCGCAGGCAGGGAAAAATAAGCTTTTCTACTGCTGCAAGATGGTGGGGCCCCTTGGAAAACTGCGGTTTCCATTTTTTTGACTTTCCTTACTAGGAAGCATGATGCAGCTGCATATTGGATGTTAGTAATGTAAGTACATTGATTGGGACTGGGTTCTCTAAAAGGTGTTACTGGCCCTTTAACATCCCCACTAGCAAACACTAAAATGCTGTCTTTCTCTTATAAGCTACTGCTGAATTCAATCCCTAAAACTATCCCTAACTTTTGTGCAGCTTGGGAAAGAGAACTTGCTATAAATCTTTCTGAACAGGACTGGAGTACTATTTTTAAGACCATACATAAAGCATCTAAAGCCTCCAAAACAACTGAAGCGATTTATAAACTTACTACAAGATGGCACTATACACCAGCTAAGTTGCATAAAATGTTCCCTAATTCTTCTAATATCTGTTGGAGATGTAATAAAGAGGAGGGGACACACTCTCATATCTGGATAACATGTCCAATACTTAAACTGTACTGGAAACAAGTGTTACAATATATCCACATAGTATCAGGGATTAGTATTGACAGAACGAACTATGCTTTAATTCTTCTAAATTTACCTGATAACCCCAATAGGAAAGTCTTAAGCCCTCTCTCACTACACCTATTGCAAGCAGCTAAAGCTTTAATTCCAGGGAAATGGAAGAACACTCACCCGCCCACCCTCAGGGAATGGATAATAAAGGTTGAGGAAATACGGAAGATGGAGGAACTTACCCACTTGATTCACTCTAATAGCCCTAAGTACTGGAAAATATGGTCTCTATGGCTACGTTATATCCAAAATTTAGGTGGTAATTAGATCTATCTCCGAAACCTAGATCACATCAACTAATAACAATTTCTACGATACACCCTCTCCCCTTCTATCTCAGTTAATTTCTATCTCAGTTAATTTCTAGAGGTTTTAGATGGCTCTTAGTAGTTGCTAGTCATTAAATGTTTGATCAAGGATGACCAAGAGTACTACATGTGTGAATTGTATAGTTTATAAACTGTATTAGAGCAATAACTTGATGTCAACTGTTTTGCCGAGGTTATTTTCTATGTACAATATACCTAGCTCATACTGGCAATCTCCTTTCCCCCTCCCCCCCAATTTTCTTCCTTTGTTTACATAACCCCGCCTACCTTCTTTCTTCTGTACTCCCTCCCCCCCTTTTGTTCTATTGAAAATGAAAAATAAAGATAATAAAAAAAAAAAGAGATGTGGATCACACTTCACTAGTTCCATAAATACAGTGACATTTTTCTGCTAGACTTTCCCTCCAACTTACACTTAAGGGGGTTATTTATTAAGGTTTAAAAAAAAACTGAAATTTTTCGATATTTATTATACGCTGACCCTTGAAATAGCTTAAATCTAAAAATACACCATCTAAATCCTGTCGAGGTCATGTAGGAGTCAATGGCAGAGGTCCCTTGAATCATTTGAAGATGTGAATAGCGTACATGCTGTTCAATTTTTTTGGAGGGTTTTCAGCTGAATGCGAACCCTGCTGAACAATGCCGAATCGTGCCTGAATCCAGAACAAAATCCTGGCATCTCTAATTAATATCCTACCTATAGACTGCCAAAAGCTGGACCATAGTCAATGTGTGTCATGCCAGTATATAAATCAGCTGAAGTCTGCTTTCATCTCTAGAGTCAATGTTGCTTTGTATAGAAGAAAGTACTTGCTCTTATTACCTTTGCCCAACTGCATAACATTGCATTTATCTATGCTGAACCTTATTTGTAAGACTAAACCAGCATTTTTAATCTAGCTTTTAGCTTGCTAGGCTTCTGCTCATCTTTTCATAGAAGGCAATTTGATTACCTGAAAATATTTATTTTGCATAAAGTTACGTTGACTCATTCATGGCTATATAGGGTTGTGATGATTTGAAATATATCTCAGTAACTTATCCCTTCATATTACTAAAAATGTCCTTTCTATTGCAATAGCACTTGCGTTAACTGGCGTATACCTTCTAGAAAATAATTAAGCATATTAGCAATTTACTTATCTCTTTAGAAATACCACCACTTGTAAAACACTTTCTTGGATAATTATGAGAAAATAATTCTAATGGATCCAGTTGGCAAGGTAATTTCCAGAGATTTGGCTTCCCTGGGGCAGAAATTCTGGCAACCACAATTTAACCCTGTGGTTAATACAGCAAACACTGTAAGTTTGTATCAAATGATTTAAAAGCTCATTTACTGATAGTAGAGCAGGGTGTAAAGTGTAAAGGAAAGGCCCCATCCACAGGTACTTACTCTCATGTACAGATGCAGCCACTTTGGTTTGTCTGTTTGACACAGAATATCTAAACACAGATATCCCATTTATCTCATTTAACACAGAAAACTGCGTCACAACATCCCATCTAATTACAGCATTCACCATTATGAACAATGGAGCTTTGGTATGCTAATGAAAAGGTTAAATGCGTTAAATGAGTTAAGATGACTTAAGATAACACAGTTTCTTCAATTACCCCTGAGTCATGACGCATTTAACTCACAAATCCAAGTGGCTTCATCTGTATGGCCAACCCTTCATACACTACCTTGAAAAGACAGTCTAAATACAACAAGAGCATGCCTTACAAGGTAATTGGCTGAAAACGGCTTTTAAATTCCTTTCAAACTCTGAGAATGTTCGTCTTTAAATGCTCAGAGCCATTAACTTAATTGAAACGAATGAATAAAAAATAAGTTCCTAGCGATAAGACCAACATATCTCAAATAACAATAACACAAAAAGATAAACTGAAATTCAAAAAAATGTATTCCAAACACAGATAAAATGAGTAACATAAGAATAATTTTAGATGTAACTATTAAAAGATTATTATATTTCTAAGAAAATGAATATTAATACTGTCCCTCTCTCAGACAATGGGACAGACCTTAAATTTGTAAAATAATAGTACTTCGCAAAAACATACCACGATTGCTAAAACAGCTGTGCAGATGTAATTGTTTTAATAGATTCTTGTCAGTATGACAGGAAGAACCACAAGTCAAAAAGAGGACAGCCAAACTGTTATAGGGCCCTGAGGCTTTTGTCATCATGATACCACATGTATAATAGGCCCCACTGCAGTATATAGAAAACAATTATGTTCTTATTATGACAAGCCTTTTACCCTGTGGGATAAAATCCTGATATCCCACCTGTTCTAAAGTGTTTTTTTATGATAGAAACAACTAATTCAACTTTTCACAAGAACATATTGTGCACAGAGAACATTTCTATCCTATCCTATTAAAAAATATATTTTTAGTGCATATGCAGAAGAGTAACACACCTTTTCAGATTAAAAATCGTCCAAAATACTTATGTCAAACAAAACAGTGAAAAATAAACCGGAATTATGGATCATAAAAGTCTTGACAATTCAAAAGTAGCAAACGAGAATTGTTTATGTTTAAAAAAAAGCAGTACTACGATAGCCCAGCAAAACACAAACCAGTACATTATTTTATATATATATATATATATATATATATATATATATATATATATATATATATATATCTATATATATCTATATATATATATATATCTATATCTATATATATATATATATATCTATATCTATATATATATATATATATATATATATATATATATATATATATATATATATATTGTGGTATGGTGACAAAAAGGTCCCCGGGTTCCTGGGGAAAAGTGATTGATGGAATGTATGTTGGGCCACGGATTCTCAGATATTGTTACTGAGGTGAGACCAGTAGTGTTCTTAGCAGAGAAACATCTCTCTACAAGGTTTTTTTAATTGCTGATCCGGGACTGGTCTTACTGGGAACCCGCAAGAGTAGGGTGGGGCGGATTCCCAAATCCGTAGGCCAGGTTTTCAAGAGGCTATAGGCCTATTTAGTACACCTGATGCTGAGCAGCAGTGCTGAATGTGTGTGAGACAAACTGCTGGTGTTCTCAGCTTCAGAAGAGAAAGAAAAGCATTTGTTTGGTGTTAACCAGAAGGTTGGATTTTCTGTTGAACTGCTGTGTTTCGGTTACCTTCCCCCTGCGAGGGGAGATTTCTGCAGCCGCTGAAAAATAAACGCGGGCAGGAAGCCCTTAAACCGATCCTTGTGTGTGAAGTCGCCTCTTTTGCAGCCTACCAGCGAGTGAACCCACACAATTGGTGTTTCGGATGCGGGCAGCGATTGCCACACACGGAAGTTGCCTAACCACAGTAAGTCTCCTGTGGGTATTGTGCGGACTGTATAGCTTATAAGTGGGATTGAAAGAGACATTGCACTTAAAAGTTGTGAAATGGAGGATGTCCTCAAGGCCCACCAGGAGAGCCAGTTGCTACAGCAGCACTCTAACACCACCCAGCAGGAGGCAAATCGTCTGTTGCAGGCCCAGATCACAGCACTGGCGCAGGCTGCAGAGAAAAATCGGCAGCTGCAAATTGAGGTGGTAAAACAGCTGACAGCCAGGGTCTCTGGGGATGCTGCCCTAGTCCCCGGAGTGCCACGCTCCATCCCAGGCAGCCACCTCCTGCGGAGAATGACTGGGCAGGATGATGTGGAGGCCTTCCTCTGTACCTTTGAGAGGACGGAGGAGCAGTAAGCCTGGTCGAGGGAGCAATGGGCAATGATCGTTGCACCACTACTAGTGGGGGATTCCCAGAAAGCTTTTTATGAGCTGTCCTTCGAGGACGCAAGGGACTATGACAAGCTGAAGTCTGAAATCCTGCGGAGACTGGGAGTAACCACCTCTGTGAGGGCACAGCGGGTCCACTGTTGGGAATTTAAGGTTAAGGGATCACCCCGCTCCCAGATGTATGATCTCATTAACCTTGTGAAACGCTGGCTGCAGGCGGACTTGCTTTCCGCACCTCAGATTGTGGAAAGGGTCACAATGGACCGATACCGGAGAGCGCTTCCACCTGAATTACGCCAGTGGGTAAGCCAAGCCGACCCAAATACAGCAGACCAGTTGGTGGAACTGGTGGAGCGATACCTTGCCGCTGAGGACTTCACTACGCGGGCGGTGCCCACCTCGAAGAGGACTCCTGCAGTGGACCGATCCAAGAAGTCGGCTACAGTGGAAAAGCTCAGCCCAGAGGACCCCGTTAATCCAGGTCTAGACTTGACAAGAGGAAGACCCCGTGGAGACAGCCCCCGCCAGACCCGAGGAGCTCCCCAGTGCTGGAGGTGCAGAGAGTGGGGACATATTGCCGCCAACTGCCCAGCTGATCCAGAACCCATGGAGTGTGGAACGGAGGGGAAGTTGTTTCTGTTCGCTCGACCAGGTCTCGTTGCGGATCCTGATGTACCAACTTGTGTCGTCCAGATTGGTAAGCGCACTGTGAATGCATTATTAGACACAGGTAGCTTAGGCACACTGGTAAACACACAGCTCCTGAAGGACTGTCCTTTAACGCAGCGTCAAGTAGGAGTGGTGTGTGTACATGGGGACTGTAAGAAATACCCCACAGCCTTAGTGACTTTTGTGACCCCCGCAGGGACTGTGTGCCATGAAGTGGCAGTGTCTCCCATACTCTTGCACAGTGTAATTTTGGGCAGAGACTTTCCCTTATTTCGTGAACTGTGCCAGGAGCAAGCTCCAGAGACTGAGAAAAGTTTTGAGCATGGTGAGGTGAGACCCCACCCTATTGAACTGGATATTTCTATAGAAACTGTTAAGGACAATAGAGTGTCTGGGGGAGAGAAAACAGAACCACCCATGTCAGATGTTATTGTAAGTGGTACCGAGGATGGGTTGGAAGATAGTGAGTTGTTTCGCTAGCTGTATTAGCTGGTGAATCTGAGGTAACTGTGGAGACCATTGAGGAACCTAGCATGCCTGAGCTAGAGGTCTCCCGGGATAACTTCGGAACTGCCCAGCTAAGGGACCCGACACTCACTAAAGCTTGGGAAAATGTCAAGGTTAAAAATGGGAACCCCGAAAATCCTGGGGTAGATTGTGTATTTCCCCACCTTGCTGTACAAAATGACTTGCTTTACCATGTGGATAAGGTTCGAGGAGAGATTGTGGAACAGCTAGTGGTCCCGCAGCCATATAGGAGAACAGTTCTCAATCTGGCCCATTCTCATCCACTAGGTGGCCACCTAGCGTATGAGAAAACCAAAGACCGAATGCTACAGCGGTTCTTTTGGCCGGGGGTACATGCAGATGTAAAGAACTATTGTGAATCATGCCCAGAGAATCATGCTGAGCAGCAGTGCTGAATGTGTGTGAGACAAACTGCTGGTGTTCTCAGCTTCAGAAGAGAAAGAAAAGCATTTGTTTTATGTTAACCAGAAGGTTGGATTTTCTGTTGAACTGCTGTATTTCGGTTACCTTGCCCCTGAGAGGGGAAATTTCTGCATCCACTGGAAAATAAACGCGGGCAGGAAGCCCTTAAACCGATCCTGGTGTGTGAAGTCGCCTCTTTTGCAGCCTACCTGCGAGTGAACCCCCACAATATATATATATATATATATATATATATATATATATATATATATATATATACATACATACATACATACATACATACATACATACATACACATATATATATATATATATATATACATACACATACATACATTAAATGTACATACATTATATATATATATATATATATATATATAAAATCTATCCCAGTCAGCCAACTGTCAAGGGTACAAAGGTTAGTGAGTGAAACACAAGAGAGAGGGATCCCCCGATTTGTCCTATCATTTACACACTTCCTAAAATCCATAAGGATCCAGCTTCACCACTGGGTAGAACTATTGTGAGCGCTAAAGGTTCTTTATTACAACCATTGGCAAAATTTGAGGATCATTTTCTACAGCCATTGGTACAGAACACTGCTACTTATATTAGACACTGGGGATTTTTTGATGAAACTTTATGATGCTGTTCCGTTTCCAGTGAACGTGAAACTGGCCACTATGGACATATCTTCATTATATACAGCTATACCTACTGAGGAGGGGCTGGCAGTAGTGAAAGATGCACTCGTCAATAATCTTAATACACAGAGACCCCCTACGGAATACCTAATGGAATTGCTGGAGTTATGCTTGACTTTAAATTACTTTAAATTTGATCTGTCTTATTTTTTACAGATCAGCAGTACAAGTGTGGGTTCAAATGTAGCAAATTTATATATGCAGAGTACATATTTACAGACTGTTCCACTTTATAGATGACCTGTTCTTGCTGTGGACAGGCACTGATGAACAGTTTCACACAATGGTTGAAGCATTAAATTCACTGACCTCTACAATGCGATTTCCGCTGTTTTCAATAATACAAGTATTTCTTTCCTTGATCTCCTTCAAACACTTACAGATAAAGGGCTGGTTTCCACCACGTACAGAAAGGATACGGATCGTAAAACGCTGTTACACTCTACGTCATGTCATCCACTACATCTACTGAGGAGTATTCCATATTCCCAAATGCTGAAGATGGTGAGATATAATTCTGAACCTATAAAGTTACATCAACAGAGGGGTTATCGCTATGATGACTTACAAGCATGCAAGTTCAGAGCCCTTAAACATACTAAGGTTGAAGTATTACAAAAAGGTCCCAAGGGTGACGATGTGGCACAATCGGAGAAATTAACTTTTCTTACCACATTTGCACCCGATAAAAGGCAACTGGCAGAGGCTCTACGCAATCATTGGTCGGTATTAGAGCAAGATAAAACGCTTCCACCAACCTTTTGGATACATCCTGGGATTGCATACAGTATAGACATGGTAAAAGTTTGAGGGATCGATTAGTTAAAACAGACCCAATACAATGCCATCATGTGCGGCTTGCACTTGGTTAACTTCAGCAAAGAAGGGCTATTTTAAATGCCCCCCATGTACTACTTGTAACAATCTGATTTTGGCCTCAACCTTTAACCAATCCCATACTGGGAAACCTATCGAAATTTAATATAGTATGACTTGCACTTCAAATTTTTTGATCTATTTCATTTAGGGGGTAATTTATCAAAGTCCGAATTTATCTCAATATTTTCTGCTACAAACTCTGATCAAATCCACTCGGGTTTTTTACTCTTATTTATCATTACATTTTCCAAAAAAATTGCTTTGCGGGGAAAAAAATCAGATTTTCACAATTTTTTCATCCGATTTTCACGAATTTCACAATTTTTTCCTAATTTTCAACCGAAAACTTTGGGGTATTGCACAAAAACCCTAGCGCACATCAAAAAATCATTGGGACTTCTCCCATTGGGGCAAATTCACTAAGATGCGAAGTTGCGCCAGGCGCAACTTCACCGCACTTCGCCGCACTTAGCTGCACTTTGCCGCACTTCGCCAGGCGTAGTTTCGCCAGCGCTCCGCAAATTCACTAAAATCCGAAGTTGCGCACAGGGGTAGCGTAAGGTTGTGAAGTTGCACTAGCGTTGATTCGCTATATAAAGCGAAGTTATGCTAGCGAAGGCTAATTTGCATACGGCGCAAAATTCAAATTTCAATGGAGGAACACGTATCAGCACTACAAATGCCTAGAAAACCTTCAAATCTGCAAATAAAAATTTTATTTTGCCCTACACATGTGCCCACTGTCTAGGTAAGTTGCCATGAGTCAGGAAATGTAGGGGGGAAGGAGGGGAGCCCCAAAAATTTTTTCGATCTTTTTCAGCCTATCACCCATCATGTAGAAAACACGCCAGCGTTTTTTGGGAAACATTTTTGACTTTTTTGGAAACATTCCCTATCTACTCTATTGCGCTTCGCCAGGTCTGAGGTGGCGAAGGAAGTCTAGCGTAAAAGGTAGCGTTCTGTATACTGCGCAAGTTAGTTAATTTGCGTAGTTTCGTCGCTAGCGAAAATTCGCCTGGCGTAAGTTTGCGAAGTAACACTAGCGAAACTATGCCACCGTTCGTTAGTGAATTTGCGCACTAGCGAAAATCCCAAACGCTAGCAAATTAACGCTACCGTTCGGCGCTTCGCGGCTTAGTGAATTTGCCCCATTGACTTTATATGCAACCTCGACTGGTCTGAGATGGCGGATTTTCAGATTCGGACTCTTCCATCCTCAGGGTTTAATAAATTCAGAAAAATTTGTAATTCTTTTAAAAGTCAGATTTTTAATTAAAAAAAAAATCTATTTTTTTTTCGTGATTTTTGTATTCAGAGTTTAGTAAATGTTAATCGATCATGTACCACCCCCCAGTTCGTGGAGGGATTCGTGAAAAATTACTGTTACAACTAAAGCTTCTTTGGATCCATAGATTGAATACACTGAACCCATTTGGACTCAATGAACACTATTACCAATACTACACACTGTATATAAAAATAGCATATATAAATACCAAATCTTAATTAATTGCTATATATCTATTATATATATTTTTAAATAACATCTAAATACCTGGTCCATCTGGGAATTAAGAGGCTTTGTTCGAATAACACCTCCCCGATTGTGGGGTTGACCACATAATACTAAGGGGTATTATTGAACTTAATACTATCACCCAGTACTAAGTATCTTTAGGCTTTGGAGATATCATGCTACTTATTCTGAGCAGAGACTTGTAACCAATGTCAATTTTTTTGCTTATTTACTCTGTATGCTGACATCATGTGAGTTCTTTTTTTCTTTCTTTTTTTTACTTCTGTACTTTTCTTTTCTTTTGTGTTGTTGATACTTTTTTACCTATGACATGTATGCGTGTTTCTTTTGAAAATTCTTTAATAAAAATATAAGTTACAAAAAAAAAGTTGTACTGACGTCCAAATGACTGAATACCTTTTCTAGAGAAGTAAAATAGAATGGGAACAGCAAAAGACCTAAGACCTCAGCCTTGAGGAACTTGAGGAAAGCAGTGTCACAAAATGTCTCGGAGGAGGGGGTGGTCAACTGTGTCAAATCTACAGAAAGAAATAGAAGGATGAGTATGGAATAGTGACCTTTAGACTTTGTCAGAAGAAGATCAATGGCTACTTTGGTCAGTGCAGTTTCTGTTGAGTGCATTGGCAAAAAACAGATTGCAGGGAATCAAGAATGATGTTGTGAGTGAAATGCTGGACAATGTGGTTGTAAACAAGCCTTTCCAACAATTTGGATCCTGGCGAAAGTAGGCAAACTGGACAATAGTTTGTGGGAAACCAAGGATCTACTACATCTCCTGAGGCACTGAGTTAAACTATTGTACCACAGCTGGGGTGTAACTGGACTACTGTGAGAGGTGCTGAAATGAGGAAGTCTGTCAACGGCCAATAAAAGTGCATCATGGTCGAGAGAAGTTGCCCATATTCGGACAGGAGAGGTTGTTAATATTAGATATCTGATGTGCTGCTGCTGTTGATAGTTGTTCTGGGTCAAATATGTTAAGATTTCCGTTTGTGTGGTAAAGGGAGATGGTTGAAAAGAGAAATATTAAACCCCACCACTGTGACAATCTCCTTTTCTAGGAGTACAACTAAATCAACATTTATGTGTATTCACTTGAACAAGTATGTTTCCTATTATAAATGTTCTGTAAAGTCAAGCTGAGTCAAACTCAGGTAAACACTGCTCTTCAATATAGCACCAAACCTTTCCTGGTTACATAAAGAAATAAATCATGCTTTACTACTGCCAATCAATAATCATAAAATACATGTTTTTCTGCAATGCTAAAGGAGAATTTATCATTACGATATAACGTCTAAAAGTTCTATTAATATATTTTTTTAACTGTACAAATGGGGACTATTTTTCAATACCATATTTTTTCAATACCATCACAGAGCTTCTGACAGTGTATGGCCAAGTTTGTAGTATACAGTGATTTTTTAATGTGTTTTGTTAGAACATTTACTTTACTTTGTTTACAAAGAGAGCATGAAAATCCTTTGTGCTGATATTTACTTGTTTAACAATCTGATGTTTGAAAGGAAAGCTGCATATGAAGATGAAAGGTTCAGTGATGGGTGAAATGAACAGTTAGGAATAGTTTAGAGAGCAAAAAGGAAATGGAAGGAATTATAGTGTTGTTATTATTATTCTTTATACATATAGTTGGACCAGTTGTGGATTTAAAAAGCAATTCAAAGGCAATAGTAAAAAAAGGCATTGCCAAGGACTAGCATTCCACCATTTTCCCTAAAAAATGGGTGATGGGAGAACATTTCATGTTTATCTGCTTATATTGCATCAAATCTACCATGGCTGATCCCAAAAAGATAAAGAAAAATACCTGCTATGAATATAAATACAGCTCAATGACCAAAATGAGGTTGCATATTTTACAGAACATTTATAGACAACATTAATCTTATACCTATTTATAAATCAAGTATAATGTATCAGAAATGCCCTTTAGGAAGGAAACAATAGTAAGTTATAGTAAGAGGTAGAAGTAAGTACGGTATGAAAATATTGTTTCCACAATTCTAGAAAATATCAACCTCCAATTTTTCCAAATTCACATTTTCCAAAATAGAATGTTTAAGATTTATCAATGAAAGAAATTGTGGAAATCCAAATTTAAAAATACAAAAAAATACCTGTCAAGCTTCATTGTGAGCCTATAGGATATGTTTTACTATCCAAGCTATTCTGTTTATTGAGTTACTGCAAAAATCAGGAACAGTTTAATATGTTATACATTAGTTAATGATAATAATTATTTAAGATAATAAGATACTTTTGTAATGATTATGAAGAGAGCTGACCAATTGTCTTTGAAATGAACTGGCAGTTTGGGACAAATTAATAAATTCTCAAACAGTAGCATTAGCCTCATTTAAAAGGTGCACCATATGGATGACAGCATGAAAAGTGATATGTTCATAATGCTGTGATGCCCTACAGTCCTTTCAATGCTTATGCGCAATGGTTTTAATGTAAGACAATTACATTTAAATTATGAAGTCAACACATACATTGTTAGTGAAACAGAAAATAAAGTGGCAGCTGGTTTGTTCACTTTTATTCGTTATCACATTAAAGATTGTTTTATAAAACTGAAAAAACTTTAACGAGCACACCATTGGATTTTTCAGCAAGTCATTACTGGGCTATTATACCACCTTCAGCAATTATGCAATACAGTTCCTAAACTACCATTATTCTTGCTATTAAAAAGGAACTGAATCTTTCTAAATGACTTTGGCATTCTCCAGAGTAAGTCGATTTTCTATAGTAATGTCTACTATGGTATGGGAAGAATTTACACATTCATTATAAAGTTTGATTTCAACCATCTATACTTCATAAGAAATGGAGCAAGGAAACATTTAGTTGAAGTGCAGCAATAAAAAGATACATATTTTCATTTGTTAAGCATCTTTGAGCGCCTGAATTTAATCATTAAGTTTGAAGCACAGTTAAATTTGATGGGGATGTAATTTCAGAAAAAGAGAATTTAGCGCTGATGGTTTATGTTTTTATTCACGTTCCATTTTTCAGTTGCTTCATAAACTCATTTCAATTAATAAGAAAGTGCAGGACAAGGTACGACATGTGTGGAAAATTTGATATGCAAAGGTTTTAGACCAGAAACTGGAAGTTTGAAAGAGAAATTATCATTTTGTTTCATTTTTTTTATTCCCCGTGAAAGTCAGACTTCAATGTTGGGCAGGCATTTATTTTATAATTGTTTCACTTGTATATTTTGAGCTATGGTTGCTGTTCACAGTTTTATTTGTTTAACCGCATGAACAGTTCCTGTAATTGTTTTAATTGCATGAGCTCCCATAAGCAAGTTTTAACATTCTTTTTGTTTTCTGGATTAAGTAAAATAAATAACTGAATGGTAGTCAGCAGCATCTCTCTCTTCCTCTCTATTCTCTGTCCCATGAACTCTGGTTCATTAGAGATCTTTTTTTTATACTTGAGCACAGAAACAGCACTTAGTGCTCCTGACTGATGTGTATAGTTTTCTGTTTAGTCTTGGGACATTTGCAAACCCTGGGACCCTTGGGTGCAAACAGAACTGACTAGAAACTCATTGTTAAAGCTGATTGGCTTTGTAAAACAGGGGGTGTTTTCTCCTCCTGTGCCTCCAGCTGATTTCCATGGCAGTTGCCAGATGCCACCATTTAGAATATCAGAGTGTTCTCAGATCAAGAATAGCATGTATTAAAGGGTTTGTTCACCTTTGAGTTTAATTTTAGGGGCAGATTTATCAAGGGTTGAATTGAAAAATCGAATTTTTAAATTCGAATTTCGAAATTTATCATGTACTGTCTCTTTAAAAATTCAACTTCGACTATTCGCCATCTAAAACCTTCTGAATTGCTGTTTTAGCCTATGGGGACCTCCTAGAACCCATTTGGTGGACTTTGAAAAATCTAAGTTTTTTTAAAAAAAAAAATACTTTGAATCGAATTTGATCGAATACGATCCAAATTCGATATGAATGATCGAATACAGCCTATTCACTCAAATTTAAAAAAAGATTTTTCAATAAATTTTGGTTGGTCTTTTTTTATTTGAACTTCGAGTTGATGGAAGTTTAAAAACTCCCATCACATCGAAATTCGACCCTTGATAAATCTGCCCCTTAGTGATATTGTGATACAATTTGCAGTTGTTTTTAATTTTTTATTATTTGTGGTTTTTCAGTTATTTAGCTTTTTATTTAACAGCTCTCCAGTTTACAAGTTCAGCAATCTGTTTGTTAGGGTCTAAATTGCAATCATGCATTGATTTAAAGAGACTGGAATATGAATAGGAGAGGCCTAAAAAGAAAAATGAGTAATACAAAGCAGCAATAACAATACAGTTGTAACTTTACAGAGCATTTGTTTTTTAGATGGCACCAGTGATCCCGATTTGAAAGCTGAGAAGAGTCAAAAGAAAAAGGCAAATCATTCAAAATCTATAAAAAAAAGAAAAAAGAAAGGCCAATTGAAAAGTTTCCTAGAATTAGCAATTCTATAACATACTAAGGGGGTTATTTATTAAGGTTTGAGTTATGTTTTTCCACAAAAAATCACGTTTTTTTTGGTAGTAATTCAAATTTTTTGGTTCAAAAAAAAAATAAAAAATTTGGAGATTTATTATACCCCAACCTTGGAAATAGCTTGAATCCTAAATACACCATCTAAAACCTGTCAAGGTCATGTAGGAGTTAATGGCAGAGGTCCCTTGAACCCTTTGAGGATTTTAATAGCCTTCATGATGTTCGAGTTTTTTTCTGAGGGTTTTTCACCAAAAAAGAGTTTCGGGTTTCGCAGGCAGTTTTCCAGTAAATGGATGGCCAGGGGTTTGGTATTTGGTGCTTCTCTGCCAGCTGAAATAAACCAGCAGGGGAAATTGTCAATGTGCAAATAGTCCTAAGGATAGAAAACAAAACTAAGAAAAGGAAACAAAAAGTGATAAAAGTGACATCACGTTTATATACTTTATATATACCGTATATACTCGAGTATAAGCTGAGTTTTTCAGCCCCCAAAATATGCTGAAAAACTCTACCTCGGCTTATACTCGGGTCAAGCGCAAAAACGGTCGGCGGCGTCTAAGAATAGTCGCATGCGCCTAAGAATAGTCGCCGGCGTCCAAGAATAGTCGCCGGCGTCCAAGAATAGTCTCCAAGAATATTCGCCAGTGTCCAAGAATGGTCGCCGGCACCTCCAATGGGAGCAGAAACCCTCAATTTTTTGATTGAAACTTACCAGAAGCTGCTGCATTTCTCACCCTAGGCTTATACTCAAGTCAATAAGCTTTCCCAGTTTTTGGAGGTAAAATTAGTTACCTCGGCTTATACTCGGGACGGCTTATACTCGAGTATATACGGTATTTAACATACAATAGCAGTGGAACACCTTTTCCCCCTTTAAATGGATTTAGCCAATTTATTTCCACGAAAGCGAAGGACAAGACACCAAACATAACACTAGGGAGTTTCACAATGAAATATTCTTCATTAGGCATTTATTGCATTGCAAATCTTAATTGCGCATTTCAAACCTTTAACACCTGCCTTTGGAGCAAACGTAACAACTTTTTCATTAAAGGGATACTGTCATGGGAAAAAAAAAATTCTCAAAATGAATCAGTTAATAGTGCTGCTCCAGCAGAATTCTGCACTGAAATCCATTTCTCAAAAGAGCAAACAGATTTTTTTATATTCAATTTTGAAATCTGACATGGGGCTAGACATTTTGTCAATTTCCCAGCTGCCCCAAGTCATGTGACTTGTGCTCTGATAAACTTCAATCACTCTTTACTGCTGTACTGCAAGTTGGAGTGATATCACCCCCTCCCTTCCCCCCCCCCAGCAGCCAAACAAAAGAACAATGGGAAGGTAACCAGATAGCAGCTCCCTAACACAAGATAACAGCTCCCTGGTAGATCTAAGAACAAAACTCAATAGTAAAGGGAAGATTGTTCCATACTTACCGTGATCTTCCTTTCCCTGGCCCTCTCCATGTCTATACTTCTCGGGATAGCCCCTCCCCTCACCCAACCCCCAACTTAATAAATTAGGGGAACTCCCTCCCCTCGGTGTCTGGTACAAAGTTTTATGTCTCTAATAACCAAACAGGGGGGGGGAAAACCTGACATGGAGAGGGCCAGGGAAAGGAAGATCACAGTAAGTATGGAACAATCTTCCCTTTCCCCTGGCCCTCTCCATGGCTATACTCCTCAGAATCAGGAGCAAACTATAAAATTTGCAATCGCTATCCTACTGTCATATTCGCAAAGGCAAAATTGTTCACTTTGAGAACGTTTATTCACATTGCAAATGAATTGTGACCATTTTTTAAATTAGCGACCAATATTGCATTCCCATTTATGATACCTTTGTCAGGTTTCCAAAGTGTGTTTTTGTCCTGCCCTGCACTTACTTGCATATTGTTTTCAATGGCTATATTGGCTATATCCCTTTAAGGTTTAATATAGAATATCATCCTTATTGTTTGGTTAAACAATTGATTGCTGGGGCTGCACAGTTTTTGTTCCCCCTTAAGCTCAGTTGGGCTGTGCAACATTCAGAATACAGTATATATTTTCCCTTTAACTATGTTGTTCTGAGCATAATTTTATTAATGCTAAAATGTCTACCAAAAATGTCTCCCAGTTTAACCAATACACCCTTACTACACTCTACCTATGCCAAACCCCTCATGCCCCTTCATTTAGTAATTCTGAATGCAATATGCATACTCTTTTTTCAATTAGTGAGATGGCAAATATATTGGGAGAATATAATAAAAGTCAGTTTCAAAAAACTATTTGCAATGGGAAAATGTATGCCTTTGCGTGACCATATTTTCTTTTGAAAGAATAGCTTTTGTAAACCCAGTAACTGTTTACCTACTACTTCCGACAGTGGAAGGAAGATTGTGAATTGCATAGTTTGCCCCAGTGCGCAGTGTATGTAATAAATAAAACTTCTAATTGAAAAAGTTGTTATGTTAGCTCCAAAAGATTTCGACACCTTCAAGCACTTCTTAAATATGTGCAATGCAGAATTAAAATTTGCAGTGCAATAAAAGTCTATGGAAGAATATTACATTGCATTTCTTATTGTGAAAATTGTTTTTCTCTTTATGACTTTTATTATATTTCCTCAATGTGTCTTAAGGAGAAAAATTCCCTTTGCCCTGTATGTTTATGTACAGTCAATGCACTGTAACTCCTAATAACAGCAGTACATTCCGCAGCATTAAACGGCTTGTGTTTAATAAAAGGCACTATAATTCTACCTTGTTTAAATCTTATTAAAATTATACACAAGTTACTGAATCTAAGTTTGAAGTCATCAGATGCATGTCTGGGGAGGAAGAAAATAAGCATTAGAAAGAAGCTACTGTATAGTTGCATGAATGAATAAAGTTTGCCAGGCCAGTGATTGCGAAGGGTTAGAGAAGTGACAAATTAGACTGCCAGTCACAGAATTACCAAATGTTACAGCATTTATAAAAGAATCACTGGTAGATGTAAGTTTGTTAAGTCTTAGTCATAATAATAACTGGTGCCTCTAGGTTCTATGTACTGTTGTATTCTTTGGTCAAAATATGGCCCTTATACATGGGTTAACAAGCTCTCTCTCTCTCTCTCTCTCTCTCTCTCTCTCTCCCCCTCTCTCTCTCTCTCTCTCTGTATATATGTATATATATATATATATATATATATATATATATATATATATATATATATATATATGACAAGAGTTCCTCTGCAGTCAACCCATTATCAATATATTTAGGACATATGGAGGCCCATTTATTAAAGGTTACATTTTAGTGGTATTAGAGCTTATATTTGAAACCACAATTAAACCCTATTTCTCTAAAATCATGAATGCCATGATATTTGTTAAAAGATCTAAATAAAAAAAGCACGAATGAGAAAAAATACGAATATCTCTAAAACCTCTAAAAATTTGAGTGTTTATAAAATTACAAGCAAAAAAAATCCGAAAACCTGAAAATTTAAAAAAAGGTCCAATAGGATCAGTGCAGCTCCCACTGACTTCTATGGGACTTTGACTGCTTTTACGTAGCAAAGATTTTTTTCGTGGCTTTCACACTTAATAAATCTTGAATTTGTTAACGTTTTAGAGAAATACAAATACTCACATTTTTATAGAAAAAATATGATTCATGAAAAAAAGGAAATCTGAATTTTAGTAAAGTGGCCCCTAAGATATTTCATGAATTATGCTACTACAAAATGCCTTACCCTTTAAACAATAACAAACAAAGGAAAGTTGTGCTCACCACTAATTTTTAAAACCATTAGGCAGGGGTACAATGAGGCTGTGACCACAAAATACATATAGGCAAATACAAGAGTCCTTGGATTTACCCTTTAAACAAAACAGGGATTGTTTGTCCATATATTGCAATATATTTAAGATGGCCAACTACGTCAAAATCATCCCATATCTGGCCAGTTCTACACTCAAATTGCATCTGATTATATTATCATTAAGAATTCTATTGCTTCATTCAACATTTTACACATGGACTAAGCTTTACCTGCAACTTGCTTGCTTTCATGGTTAAAAATCCAAAATGGTTGCGCTTTTATTGGCCACCACTATGATCACCTGACTATAGTTGGAAAGGGTGGGGGCAATAATATTGAGCTGGCCACTACTCCTGTATAAACTATAACAAACAAGGAAAAGTTGTGCTCACCACAAAATTGTAAACTGTAAGGGGGGTGGAATGAGGCTGTGACCACAAAATTCATAAATACAAAGAAAAAAGTTCCTCTGCATTAAACCCATTATCAATATATATATTTTATGAACTGCCAAGATGTTTTCTTGCAGGCCTGTTCAAGCCTGTGTAGTTATTATCCTTTGTACTCTAAACCAGTATTCCACTATTTAAAATAGCTACAAGTGCCTACAACGCTACATGCCTGAACAGTAGCACTACACACACTGGTTGATAATTGAAAGGCAGTGCCCTACTTACATAAAGCAAAATTAGAAAAGGAATTATAGGGATGTATTTTAGTGAATAGAAAAAATATGTGTAAATCATTAGGAAAGTGGCAGAAATGTGAAAACACATGCATATACTGAGGTGCAAGTAACTAATATGGCATTGTAGTCTCTTAGGGGGTTATTTACTAAAACTCAAATTCATCTCATCTTTTTATTAAACCAAGCTCGACCAAACTTCCATCCATGATTTCTTCTTATTTATCAATAAAATAACTCAAAAAAGTTGACTCAATAAAATCGAGCGAAAATTCTAATTGTACAATTTTTTCAGATTTGACGCCCCGAATCACTCAATTTTTTCAGGTTATTGCCCGAAACCCCCTGAATTTTTTGGATTATAGAACGAAATGCAGATCATGATAATGTTAAGTTGTAAAAGGGACAGCTGCAACTGATTTCTATATGACCTCGCAGGTTTGAGATGGCAGATTTTTGAATTCAGACTTTTAGCAGCTTCAGAGTATAATAACCCAAAAAACATTGAGCATAAAAATTTAGGTTTAGTAAATAACCCCCTTAGTCTCAACAGATTGGCTATATTAAATTTGTACAGACGATTATGTTTGATTATGAACCAAGCTTGACTTTGTTGGGGTGCAATCGAAAGCCTGCCTCCAGCACTTTCGCTATTTCTGGACTGGCCTCTACCTGAAAACTTTGCATGCCCACACATTGGCTGATCGGTTATGTTTTCCTATTGGACCACAGGCCCACATCTCAAGGGATGAAGATGTCACTTGTTATAGCAAGTGTGACACAAGGAGAGGAAATCTGCGTTCAAATGGGTTATGATACAGTCCCAATAGAGTAGCTGTTTCAAAGCGAAGTTAATCAGATATAACTTTATTGGCTGGTATGGTGTATCTTTGAAAAAACTTTTTGAAAGGTACTTTCCCATCCTAAACGGAGACTGTTATGGGGGAAATTTTTTTTTTGACATTTTGTCAATTTCCCAGCAGCCCCAAGTCATGTGACTTGTGCTCTGATAAACTTCAATCACTCTTTACTGCTGTACTGCAAGTTATGATATCACCCCCCTCCCTTTTCCCCCCAGCAGCCAAACAAAAGAACAATGGGAAGGTAACCAGACAGCAGCTCCCTAACACAAGATAACAGCTGCCTGGTAGATCAAGGCAATAGTAAAACCCATGTCTCACTGAGACACATTCAGTTACATTGAGCAGCAGCCTGCCAGAAAGCATTTCTCTTCTAAAGTGCAGGCACAAGTCACATGACCAGGGGCAGCTGGGAAATTGACAAAATGTCTAGCCCCATGTCAGATTTCAAAATTGAATATAAAAAAATCTATTTGCTCTTTTGAGAAATGGATTTCAGTGCAGAATTCTGGAGTAGCACTATTAACTGATGTGTTTTGAAAAAAACATGTTTTCTGATGACTGGATCCCTTAAAGAGCCGTTCTTTTTGGTTGTGTATATGAATATAGAGATTTCAAATCCATTATTGCAAAATTGTGCCTTCTTGCAAAATCCCATGTCGGCAAATGTACTTTGTGTTTCTGTGCTATCCCATAAATAGCTTGGTGTATTCTTTACCCCTGCTAGAACATCAAATTGAGTCAACAACAAGTCATTGTGGCACCAGCCAAGAATTGTCACAAAAAAAGCAGTCAAGCCATATTTCTATTCTTTTGTTAAGCTGCTAACATTAATCTTCTGTACTGTGTCCTGCTATAGATGCAGTAACATTAGAAATGCAAGAAATCATGTCAAACTACTATACTAATTATTGAAATGATAAGATTGTTAGGCATCATCTACTTTAACTTCAAAGCTTTGAGAAATGCATCTTTTTTCATCAGCTGTTAAATAAAAAGCCACTGCTGTTTCACCTTTAAACTAGTATTACCTCTTGCAGATATATTCTACCTTTTTCAGAATCTTGTAAGAGAAAATTAGATTTTCTGGCCATAGGCCGTGTCTTAACTTGTCATTACCTTTTTGCAATCTTCCCCCAAACAAAAAATTATAAGAATTTTGTAGATTATAAATTAGATAAATCATTTTTATACCAGTACAATTGGATCATCAAATTGAAATTGCCCTGAAATAAAAACAGTAAAGCTTTCAAAGTAATAGAAAAGACAGCAATTGGGAAAACATAACCATACACTTATGACTTTGTTTTACAAAAGATTAAAACGTAAGGTCATTAATGAATCCTTGCATGCATAGTTCACAAAGGCAGACCAGTAGCTGCAACATATAACAGGCTAGAAATGATTTCCTCTGGGCAAGTATTCTATTATGTCCCTACAAGTAGAAATTAAACTTATTATGTGAAAGCTATAAGAACCAACTACTAATCTCCCTGTATTACATAAGCCCCAAGTTTAACCTAAATTTCCTACATTTCATTTAAAAATCAGTGTAAGAAAAGTGTCAATCCTCATCATTCGAGTGTCAGGAAAAGCAGCTCTAATTATCTCACCAGAGTCTTTGCTCATCTGCTAATCAGGATGGAACAAAAAAAAAAAAGAAAAATAGCTCTACTGAGCAAGATAACATCTGTGAGCAAGGTACGCACATTAGAATTTAAGGATATCTATATAATTGGAAAATGATTATATATTCTCATTTTGACAGTAAAATTAAGCAAATCATTGCACATAATTTCTCTCAGTGCACACATTTCTCTCTTAATGCAAAGTGCTCACACCATCTTTGTTTTCCAATAAAAAATATTTCACTGCACTTATAAAGCATAACTGTAAAGACAGTCTGCAGAGAAAGACAAGGAAGAAATGTTATTTACAAATAAAACAAAGGCAGATGAAAAAAATTACTGTTTTCTTTGTGTGAAAGAGTGCAAGGTAAGTTTTATTCATTTTATGTCTTGGCATTCATCCTGTATATGTTCTACCAATCTTTATATAAAGTAATCAATGGCCACATCAACAAAATTAGACTGGAATTGTATCCATGTATGAAATAAATTATCAAACATGCCCCTCGGGTCAATTAATTCAAATAAAATAGTTGTTTATCTCAGACTGAATCTTTTGAGTTGTCCAACAGAAGGTTATGGGCATTTTTTTTAAATCTTTTTCTAGTGCACCTGAGAAATATCAGTATTGATGGAAAGCACTATTCTAGATTCAGTGGAAATCAGTCCCAAATCTCTGACTCCTATAAGCAAATAATTCTCTTTTTACTCCAAAGGGCCATATGGTCATCAGAGCATTGGCACATGTCCTCAACGTAATATCGCCATAGAGGTCCCGCCAAGCTTATGTATGTTTCCATAAAGCCATAAGCAAATGGGCATAGCTGGGAGCAAACTATGTCTCCATGGCATTGCCACATTCGTCGAAGAAGATTTTACTATTAAACAAAAAACGGTTGTGGTTTAAAATAATATTAATCTATTTCACTATGAGCTCTTTCATTGATTGTCCATTTCCTTTCCATTCCTTATGTCTCATAGCTATTAATCCCTTTTTCATGTTTGATACTTGTGTAGAGTGACTTAACATCCAAACTTGCAATAACCCTATCTGGTCTCTAAAATTTTCAAAATAGTTATAATGTATATGTAATCTTTTAATTATGATTGCAAATAGGTTACATATTTCTGAAGTTTGCAACCTTAATAATGTAAAAGATTACTAGTAAATACATTTATTCCAGAAACTTAAGAAAATTCCTAAAAAGCCATCCAACCCCTTTGTAAAGCTATCTACTGTATCAGACAGCACGACTGGGTCAGACAGAGAATTCCACAACTTCACAGCTCTCACTGTAAAAAAAACTCTTTCAGAATATTTCAACAAAACCTCCTTTCTTCTAATTGGACTGGGTGCCCACTTGTCAGCTGGAAGGACCTACTGATCAATAAAGCATTAAAGAGATCATTATATGATCCGCTTATATATTTATGCATAGTTATAATTGCGATTCTTCTCCAGCATAAACAACCCCTACTTGGCCAGTCTTTCTTAATGGCTGAGATATTCCATACCTTTTTCTAGCTTAGTTGACCTTCTCAAGACCCTCTCTAATTAAATAATGTCCTATTTGAGCACTGGTGACCAAAACTGTATGGCATATTCTAGATGGGGCTTTACCAGAGCTCTGTACAGTAGAAGAATAACCCCTCTTACCGCCAATCTATGCACCTTTTAATACAGATCAAGACTAGTTATGGGCCAATCTGACCCATTTTGCTTAACCAAAAATTGCCAAAGCGTGGAAATTCTGCAAAATGCATTGAAGTCTATGGGTGGCAACATTTTTATGACACGCAACAATTTTTTTCACCCATTAGAGTCTATGGGTGTCATTTTCACTGTGAAAAAAATTGCTCATCACTAAGAGCTTGTTTGCCCCTGAAGCTGCTGACTGGCATTGCTTGCTACAGCCAAGGTTATTATCTACAAGGATCCAAGGTCCTTTTCCATTACAGATTTGACTAGGGCAGTCCCATTTAGGGTATAAGTAGCTTGCATATTTTTCACATCCCAGGTGCATGACTTTAAATTTATCAACATCGAATTTAATCTTCCACTTGGCAGCCCAGATTGCAAGTTTTATGTCATCTACAAACATTGCAAGTTTTATGTCATCTGCAAACACTGATATATTAATTACAATACCCTCCTCTAAGTCAAGAACAAGTTAGACCAAGTGGACCCAATACATAACCCTGAGGGGCCCCACAAAGAAACTTACTCCAAGTAGAAAATGTAAGATTAACAACATTTTTGGAAGAGTATTTATCAAATAGTGAGCTCTCATTTTAACCCTTAGATAAAAATCCTTCTAAAAATCCCATAGGAATAATTAGAACTTGGGTGAGTTTTTATTTATTAAAATCTGAACTCACATTTTGATAAATCTGCCCCGTAGTGTTAAATATGTGATTCATGGCAAAAATATTTAGATTTATCCATAATAACAATTCCCCCTCCTTTAGCAGTCAGGTTTAAAGAGATGCTGATAACATAAATTAAACTTTTTTTACATGTATTATAACATTGTCTTTGCATGGTGTTTATAATTTAAAAGCATTTACCCAATGCTTTTTCATTACCTATCTGATCCCCCATGTTTCTATATGAGGGGCTGCCCTATTTGTGCAGCATTAGTTTGGTTGTGTTAGAAACTCTTACTGAGAGTTTGAGAAGGGACAGTGAAGTTGGCAAAATAGTCAGGTTTAGGAACTTCAAGTAACAATAGTAATTACTTAGAAAAGTGAAAGACATTCAACATGAGCTATAGCTAACTTTTAGGACCCCATTTACTAAACCTTGTTTTTTTTCTGGTCAAGGAATTTAGGGGGAGAATTCACAAACCTGTCGAAGTCAGGTAGAAGTCAATGGCAGATGTCCCTGAAGTTGCCTCTTTACATCGTAATTTACACTGGATAATCCCAAAAATTGGGGGGTTTAGTCCAATAATCTGAAAAAGTTGCATTGTCACAGCAAAAAACTCAATAAAATCAAGTTTTTGGAGCATCAATTGTACAATTTGAATTGATACAGTAAAGCTTTGATGTTTTGTTATGACATATTTGTCGAGAAAAAATATTGATAAATGAGTTAAAATTGTGGAAGGGAGTTTGGTTGGATTTGTTTTCATAAAAAATAAGATTAATTTAAGTTTTAGTTAATGTGCCCTGTAAAGTACATTCATATTTTGAAGTAGGTTTTTTAGTGTAAATATAACTTTAATTATATCGATTTCATTAAAAGACTCTTTTTTTTCTAACTTGGGGAGGGTTATTTACTAAAATCCAAACTTAAATAAAAAACCCTAAATAAAAAAACCTAAATAATAAACACTACCAAACTCCCATTCCCGATTTTACCTTATTTGTTATTAAAAAAAAACGCTGATTTAACCGGTTCAAGTAAAAACAGGATAAAATCGAGTATAAACCCAAAATGTGCACATTTTTCGGGGTTTCTACCGAAAAGCCCAAAAATCCAAACTTAAATAAAAAACCCTAAATAAAAAAAACCTAAATAAAAAACACTACCAAACTCCCATTCCCGATTTTACCTTATTTGTTATTAAAAAAACGCTGATTTAATCGGTTCAAGTAAAAACAGGATAAAATCGAGTATAACCCCAAAATGTGCACATTTTTCGGGGTTTCTACCGAAAAGCCCAAAAATCCAAACTTAAATAAAAAACCCTAAATAAAAAAAACCTAAATAAAAAACACTACCAAACTCCCATTCCCGATTTTACCTTATTTGTTATTAAAAAAACGCTGATTTAATCGGTTCAAGTAAAAACAGGATAAAATCGAGTATAAACCCAAAATGTGCACATTTTTCAGGGTTTCTACCGAAAAGCCCACATTTTTCAGATTTTTGCCCGAAATCGGCTCGGATTTTTGGGCTAATTCCAGCACAGACCACAGAAACTTTCAAATAGGATATGGACCTCTTTTACACAACCGTGGCAGGTCTGAGATGGCGGATATTGAGATTCTGGCTTTTTGCTGCATCGGGCTTTAATAGATCTCAAATTCAAGTTTAAAAAATAAAAATCGAGTTTTGCCCAATTAGAGTTGATGGGTGTTTTTTCATGGAAAAACCTAGCAAACAATTTTGCTCTTAACTAATCAGAGCATTTAACATTGATTTAATAAATAGGTTGCTATGGATCAGAATCAATTGATATAAATCAGTAATAAATGTACATCTATGTATAATCAGTGCTTAGAAATTATAGATTGTATTATTAATATGCAACATTTCAAAGAACAAATAACTTGGTTACAATTATATAGCAGATTATTAAATGTAATCAAATGGCCTTAATGCCTACTGAGCAATATGTGTAGTTAAATGCATGCATGTAATAGTATGATCAGCAGGCCTTGTTAAAAGCAATTAAACATACTTATCTAATGTTAATTCTAATCCTGAGCCCAGCAAGGCTTCACGTTTTTCTTACCACAGTCCAAAGTTTAATATCTTTATTAACCCTTACAACATGAATGTTTGAGTATGTATTACATTGTATTCATCTTAATATTCCTGCCAGCAATAAAACATGTTGGGATTTTTGCAAAGATGAAAACATAAATTAAAAAGCCCATTCTAATTAAATGAATCTCGTCTTGCTTTTGCCTATCAAATATTCAATTAGAATCCGAAAGGTGGCACTATATTTGCAAGTATTAAAGATAATTAAACACAAAGGAGATTATGTTAATGCTGTATCAATTGGACTTGGTCATTCGGATGGACTGAACTCCAGCAAGCTTTTCAAAATTCTACAAGTTTTCTTTTGTTCTGGATCTAATTGTACATTAGTTGTACAGTACCCAGTCTGTTGTGGTTATAATAATGACAGTGAGCATGTAATTGACACACCATGCTAGTAATTGTCAAACTAACTGAGCACAGGAAATCACCTGTAAATATATTCTCTCCCTAAACACACAGATGATTTTTACAACTACAACTTGATATTTCCTGAGGAATTAGAGGACGGAAGTAATTCACTAAGTAGGCTTTCAGTCAGGATCATTCAGCCTACGTTATCCAAAGAACCACATTATTCAGAGTAATTTTTACTCAGAGCTATGTAGGTCATAGACAGTTGTTATGGACAAAATGTTTCTGGTGTGTCACAGCTTTCAAGATATGCTTACAGAATGTATAAATGGGATGATGAATAACAGGCTTTGTATGCTTTATTCACACTCAGTGTTTTTAACATTGGTGTCATCTGCTAAAGAAGACAGTGGCCAAGGGATTTAGTTAGCAGTATATAAATGCATCTTAAATGGGTTGCTCTGCAGCCTGTTTGTTTGCAATATTTGTGTTTACTTTGCATATGTGTCAAGTTGGGTATCTGCAAGGTACATGTCAATGTATTAGGGGTCATTTATGACCTGTGAGGCAGTGTGCAAATTGCAAAAAACAGCACCAATGCCTCAGTTATTTTTCACTTCACACATTGCCTTTGCCCCTTGAAGAATAGCCACAAGTCTCTTCTCTATATACATGAGGGGTGAGAGGGGGGCATGTAGACTCTAGAACTTGCTCCCCAGGAAAAAGTAAAACAATCCTCATTTCTCACCTGAGAAATTGATGCTCCCTAAACTGAAACACACAATAATCATATATTTAATGAAACAAGGGCACATATCAATGAAGAATATTGCCCTAGTGTAACTTGGAGAATAACCTTACCCCATAACAATTATAAATCACTGCCACCCATAAAAACACTATTGAAATCTAACTAGATTCCTTAGGGTGCCAAATTAGACTTAAAATTTGTATATATATATATATATATATATATATATATATACATATATATATATATATATACACATATAAGCTCATAATTTTAAATTTCTTTGTTATGCTTTCCTCTACATGGTTCTTGAATATGAATATAAACAAAGGTTAGACAAACACTGAAAGTCCAACTTCATAGAGAAGAAAGGGACACATTTTGTCATGCTTATGATTAAGTACCTTGTGGCAAGAAACACATAAGGCTATTTTTTAGGACATGTAGACTAAATACAGATCATTTATCTTTTATTTTATGACCTGCACATTAATCAGCTCTAGTGATGGGCGAATTTGCGCCGTTTCGCTTCGCCGAAAAATTTGCGAATTTCGTACAAAATTCGTTTTTGACGCCGGCGCCCGTTTTTCCGACGCCGGCGCCCATTTTTGACACCGGCGCCCGTTTTTGATGCTGGCGTCCATTTTTCGGGAAAAATTTTTTTGGACGCCGGCGAATTTTTCCCGCAAATTTATTCGCTGGCGGTGAATCGCACAAATTCGCCGCGAATTCGCGCCTGGCGAATAAATTCGCCCATCACTAATCAGCTCCCTTTGGCTGTAGGTTCGGGGCTTGGTACTTGTGATTGTCCACTAAACACAAACACTAGGGATTCATTTTTATTTTATATGGACACATTTTGTCAGACTTAAATGCCAGAGGGATGACCATATAAGGCTTATGCCAAAAGGAACACCCTATTTTTTTACAAACAAACCTTTCATATTAAAACCTCCCCTTCTAGGGTTCTCCATATTTATTCATGCAAGAGAGAAGAAATCATTTTCATCTATTTTACAAAGTCTTTGCTTTTCCTGCCATCCTCACTGCTTCTGTATTTTTCCTGCTTTCTCAGCTTTTGTAATACTCATGTGCTTCTCTTTTCCTCTGCAATGCAGTTTTTACATTTTTTTTAATATCGTTGCCAGGAAATACTGTATAAGTATATAATAATTCTTCTTTTTCTAGGTCATCAACTACAACATAAATATGTATATATAAAAATAGGCAAAAAAACAAAACTGATTCCTATGGTAGCCCTCTAAAACTAAATCTCTCAATTTTCTATCTTTTAGTTGTCTGCCAGCCCATGTACAGTGTTTTGCCTAGCTCTAGCAACCACATATCATGTACCAATATGTTATGAGGAACAATTTGCTAGTAAAAATTCCTAATATATCACATCTGCTGCCATATCACGATCCAAAAACTTACAACATCATTAACACTAATCAGATTGGCTTGGTGTAAAGCGTTGACACTGTCTTTTCAGTAACATGTTTATGAATGTTCCTTGTTTTAATTCCTTTTTAAATAGTTATCACATTTGCTTTATGCCAATTTATAAATATAAGAAAAAAAGCCGGATCTAGAATGGAAGTTAACTCCCTTTGAACACATTGTTGCGTGACATCTGTGTCTCGTGATTAATCTATTTTACCTAGATTCATTTCATTGCATACACAGATAATTTCTGCTCTTTACAGTTTCTGGCATTTTTATTATTATTCGTATAAGGCAGTGATCACCAACCAGTGGCTGGTGAGCAACATGTTGCTCTCCACTCCCATTGATGTTGCTCACAGTGGCCTCAAAGTAAGTGGCCATCTTGAAATTTCTGGCTTAAAAAAAAACCCTAAAGAGAAAAGTCCAAAAAGTGCCAAAAAGCTCAAATGCTGGTGGTCACTTAGCAAAGAAATCCAAAGATACCAGGGCCCATGAGCTCCACTGCACTACTCTGCATGGATAGGTCAGCATTACTGCCGAGGACACTTTTTCTAGTAAAACACTATGTGGGGATGAAGTAGGGAGTGGAACCAGTGGAGGGAAGTGGATGGGGGATTTTAACTCTAGGGGGGGTTCATTTTGCTTTAAATTCAAGTTTTGGAGCTATTTAGACACAGGTTTACTCAAATGTAGCCTCCTACAGGCTAACAGTCCACACGGGGCTATCAATTAGCCATCAGCTTATGTGGCATCCCCTACAATCTTTCTTGCTTGAGTGGCTCTTCAACAGTTTTTATATTTGAGTGTTGATCACGTGTAAAAAAGGTTGTAGACCCCTGATACAGCCCCTTTAAATTCTGCAATATTTTACAACGCTTATACAACATTGGCATCAATCTCTGCCCCAGTAGAGCTTACACTCTAAGGTCCCTATCACACATTATGGTCAATTATGGTCAATGAACCTGCCTCTTTGTTTTCGAAGTATGCAAGGAAACACATGCAAGCATGGGGAGAATATACAAATTCCTTGCAGAAATTCCTTCCATGCAATGGCTGGAATTAACTCCTACATTGCAAGGCAGCAGTGTACATTTGTGAACAAAAGTAGTAGGTCCTGGGAAATTAGTTTTCTTTGTTTGCCCAGCCAATCTCCCTAGCCTTAATGCTTTTAGCAGTCCTCTATTATCTATTTGCTCAGGCTATTTACATACCTGAAAAGCATGTTAGCATAGTGCATAACTGACATTAACACTATTACATCATTTTATATTTTTTATCTATGTAATATTTTATTAGGTCCTTCTTGTTTTAAGATCCCAGAACCTCCAACAGTGTTCGCACAATACATTTCCTAGTTAGTCTCTGTGCTTTTATTTAAAAATCTCGCTAAGCATTCATTTTTAAGCTTCTTGTGAGTTAATAAATATCTGTCTTTTTTAATGTATTCCTTAAAAAAAGGTGAAAAATGACCATTGATTTCATTGCATTTTGGATGAAAAAAAACAACAAAAAACTTCAACTGACAGTGTATTTTGTGAATTTTTCCACGGTTTTGTAAATATTTTGGAGAAGCAAAATGGGGCAGAGTCAGTCATCACTAGTAGCAATTTAAAGTGAAAGTAATGAGAACTCTTATTAAACCACTGCATACCCATTGTTATAGGACAAACACTAATTTGATTAATCATAATAATAATAATATTCCATTAAGGCTTGAACCATAAAAGCAAACACCCCATGTCCCCCATGTATGAGATATCTATACATGGCAGAGTGAACACAGCAATTGGCTACTCTTTGAGTGTAGCCTGCAACTTCATTCTTATGTAGCCTTATACAAATGATATGCACCTCCAGGTAAAGCACAGTAAGGCTAAGGCCACACTAGGCGATAGCACCGCGATTTGACTCGCGGCGACTTTTCGGCGCGACTTTTAATCCGCAATCGCTGGGGAAACTTTTGCGCTGGCGTCTATGGGGAATCGCGACAAATCGCCAGCGTAAAAACACACGCGGCGATCTTTTTTCTACTGTCGCTCGAAATTGCCTCGCTAGGCGATTTCGAGCGACAATAGAAAAAAGATCGCCGCGTGTGTTTTTACACCGCGATTCCCCATAGACGCCAGTGCAAAAGTTTCCCCAGCGATTGCGGATTAAAAGTCGTGCCGAAAAGTCGCCGCGAGTCAAATCGCGGCGCTATCGCCTAGTGTGGCCTTAGCCTAAAGCCATTTCTTATCTGGCTGTCAAGTAATGGTCACAGACCAGCTATGAACATGCAACTATGCAACTTTCATGTTTTCTGAGCTTCAGTGGATCAACTTTAGTCTGTGGATCAAACTTGTCTGTTTGGCTACAAGCAGTTATGCAGAATACTGGACAATCTACTTTTCGAGAAAGATTCCTGTTTGGCACTAATTTTATAATACTGAATGACAGTGTTTATTTGTCTTGCTTTTTTTTATAAAGGTTGATCTGAAAACTGTAAAAATAATAATAATAATTACTTTGAATCAGTGTTTATAAAGAGAAACATGATCTGTGTTCAACAAAATTGTGTGAGGCAACACAACTGTATTTAAACCATGGACTTGTCTAGTACGTCTAGGCTCCTGGTTTTATATTTTGTCATCCTGGATGAGTTATAAATCTGTCCGAGCTGCTCTGAGCTGAATCCCATCACCCTCCTTATATAATGCACAAGTCTTCTTGTACCTGGTTGTCCTGTATCCTGGTTCCTGATTCTTGCTCTGTTGCTTTATTGATCTCATGTTTTTGATGTCAGTCTGTTCCTGTTTTCAAGTTTGATTCTGTGTACAGTATTTCATCTGCATTTTTGGCTTTTAGTCAGGCCCAGGAGGAAGCAACACTGGAGAACAGATAAGAACAGGGTTCTAATGGAAGGTGAAATATTCAAACCGTTAAACAAAGTCATAGTCAATATTCCGGCAACTGTCAGGGCTGGCACCAACCAGGATAGTCAGGATAAGTCAAAAGGATCAAGAATAAAATAATTAATCAGAAATTAAAATTAGAGTGTACCCAGGAACTTAAAAAGTAAGACCTACTATTGAATCTAGGTCCACAGTCAACTTTTATTTAGCATTTTGCATTATTTATTTATATTGTATGTTTGAAATGTTTTCTATTTAGTAAGTTGTTGTTTAACATACCAGTATGCGCGGGTCATTTTTGAGATGCACTGGTTGGAATGAAGTTACTGCCATTAACTCTAGTTATAGCTGTTTTGATTCACTTAGCAGAGGCCCAGATTTCTTATGAATGTTACTAAGACACACATATACAGTAATCCATGACCTTAAATCAAAAGAGCAGAATAATCATTTATTGGGGATAACCTTTTAGAGCCCAAATGTACCAGGGTAAAATGTGGAAAGTGAGAGACTTGAATATAGTTAAATCTAAACATAAAGAAGGTGAACAGCAGATGAATAAGCTAAAGGAGTCTCATACTACTGGACTACAGGCAATCGTGGACAGCAGGTAACAAGGCACACTTTCCTTGAATGTAATTCCACTTGATGTAGTCTACAATTTGCAGATGAATTACCAGAATCTGCTGAGAGTTGAGCACAGCTTGGCAATTTTTCAGCATAGTACAGAGTGGCAAAAAGAGTGACCTGTACAATACAAGTGGCAATAATATATATAGCAGATGATATAACCATTACATCAATATTTCAGCCAACACAGGGATCTTCATACTTCAAGGATTATAGACCACAAATTGCCTCTAACGAACCCTGTGCCACCTTGCTCCTATAGTGCTAAACATAAAAATGTAGCTATAGTTGTTCTTAATCCATAGCCTTTAAAATTCCAAGGCATGCTGGGAAATTTCTGTGTTACAGCAGTTAAAAAAGAACTGATAATGATAAAAGAGAGGAAGATGTTTGCAGAAATATATGTGATTTATTTTGCACTCATATTTGTAGGCATGAAAAAGATACATGGTCACTTTTTTCTTTCTGTAGGCAAATAACAAGCACATCATTAGCAATTCCTAACATACTTTACTCAATAATAAATGAACTGAGCAAGCATCATAGTAAGAACTGGCAAACCACGAAGTGAGATTTCCTGTGGTTTAATGTGGCTATTAAGGCCATATTCCTTGCATGCTGCAATGCCTTTAATGCACAGACTATATTTATTTACAATCTCCCTGACAACCTTCAACATTTACAACATAATCTGTCTTTTTTACATATTCTACCCAATGGCCCCTTTTGATGCTGAGAGACCAGTGCAATATACTCCCAGTCCTGCATTTTAACTGTTTCTATTATTGTTCACTTTGAAAACAAATACAGTAATTATTAAGAACGTATTATGCTTATTAGGGATGAAAGGCTGTACATGATTAGACTTACTGGAGGACCTAACAAAAGTACAAGACCCGCCTTTTTAAATCCGCTGCTATTTTTTGGTAAATTAGACTTACTGGAGGACTACCAAAGGGGAAAGGCACCTCTTTTCAAGCCCCAACTATTCTTTCCATAAGTTAGACTTACTGGAGGGCCAATATTCTTTCCTTCAAGCCACATTTTTTTTCTTTTTTTTTACTTTCCAGCAACTCCCTCAATAATTATTCATTCCTTGGAAATAAGAGGAATAAGAGTCTATGCATATATAATTATATAATGGTATGAACCAGATTACTTGTAGGGAAAATCTACTACTGTTTCTCACACTGTACTTCTGCCACTTCTTTTCTACCACTTTGATTTATTTCTGTTGTTCTCTTTACTAGTAAAATTTAATTACATCTTCTCCTGTTCAGGGATGGGCGAATTTGACCCGTTTCGTTTCGCCAAAAATCCTTTGACGCACAAAGCCATACAAGTCTATGGGCATCATTTTTCGGCGAAACTAGGTGAAAATATTCGCCTATCCCTACTCCTGTTTAATCCTGTGACCTGCCTCCATTTTTCCTGCGTTTCCCAAGCATTTTCTTTATCCTTGCTCCAGTTTTTTCTGTCCACCTTTTTTATTTTTACTCCTCTTTCCTTCTCTTCTTGATTTATGCTTTTGGATCTCCCTTTTCTCTATCCTCCTATGAGAATCTGCCCTTCTTTTTTTCCTCAATGCCATTTTGCTGACCCTTTCCCCTTGATGGTCTCCAATTTGTTTTTCTCCTTATTTCCCCTTATTTTCCCCTTATTTCACCATTAACCAATATTATACCTTATTTACCAATTATACATTGCTCCACGAGCAAATTCTGCCACTGTTATTAAAAAAGTGTTCCTGGCTGAAAATATAATATCGTTGAAAGTGCTGGGATAGGAGTGTGCTCCTGCACTGGGAAAATATTCAGCCAAAGGCTTCCTTTGCAGACAGTTGGTGGAGAGCATACATCTGGACCACCAGTTGGACAGCCCTTTTCTAAACTAAAGAAGCACTCAGCATCCTCTTCTAGTCTGGACACTGGTTATACCACCAAACATATGGAGGCTTTTATTTCATGTTATGGGCTAGATTCAATTCAGTAAGGAAAAGGTTTATCATGGGAAAAGTCATGAACAAGATGCAATTCAATTCAGAAAAACGTGAAACTCTAATGAAGTAGCATAGTAACATAGCAAGTTCAGCTGAAAAAAGACACATCCATCAAGTTTAACTTTTAAGTATGAATATCCTGCCTAACTGCCAGCTGATCCAGAGGAAGACAAAAAAAAAAAACATTTGAAGTCTCTCCAATTTGCCTCAGAGGGGAAAAATTTCTTCCTGACTCCAAAATGGCCCAGTCCCTGGATCAACTTGTACTATGAACATCTTCCATAACCCTGTATTCCTTCATTTGCTAAAAAATAAAATGGACCCGACACAGACCCCTGATGGACCCCACTAAGAACTTTACTCCAAGTAGAGAATGTACATTAACAAGCACACTCTGATCCTGTAGCCAGTTTCATATCCATGTTCATTCAGCCCAGCACACCTTGTCTTCATGTGATAAGCTGTGAGATAACTTTTTCTCAATAAATTATATGTCTTATATAATTGTAGGGATGTGGACACCTTAGTTGGTCCTTATGAGACCTTGTGCTTATGTAACCCCTGCAGTTCACACAGTGTACACCAGATGGCACTGTGCCAGAGTATAAAAGGTTTAGGAATCATGTGCTCTGGGTCCATTGCTTTAGCCCAACCAAGCAGGCTGTCAGGGAATGGGTAGTGCTGACCCTAGGCACCTTGGCCCTAGTAATTAGACAGCTATACTCGTTTTATAGATCGCTCTAGGAGTGATAGAGAGGTTATTTAGTTGCGCAGCTCAAGGCTCCGCCGAGGAGATTAGAGGGATTAAGATCCCAGGGTATTACTGACCCAGAGTAAGAAACCAAGTATTGAGATAGGGATGTCAGGAGTTCCCCTAGTCTGCCACTGGAAGATATCCTGAAAACTGGGCAATACCCATCACATGCTGTCAACTTACTCTCTGCTGTATATTCCCTAGCCTGTGGGGATTCTGCCTATATGTGCTGTGAGTATATGCTTCCTTTATGGTGCTGTGTATGTTCTATACTCCATTGTGGATCAATGTGCTAAATGATCTATGTGCTATTGTTCAATAAATACTGTTCTTTGTTCAACTGTTAAAGAACTACTGGTGCCCATCATTGTGCTATCGCACCAGGTTACAGTTACACTGCACCCTTGCCTCCACCCCGTTGCGAGGGCTTACCCCTGAGAAAGAGAGCTCATCGGTGGTCTCAGCCCACCAAGGAAAGTAGCTAAAACTGCCCTAGCACAAGTCAGTTTACTATAGCGCTACATAATCATCAGCTTTTTATGCTGTCACAATATAGCTTTGTGCCCTAGCTCAAAATTTTAGACGTATATTTACAAAGTCATGTACAGATATAATATTTTAGATCCCTAAAACAGAACTGAAGTTTGCGGATTTACAAAACTCTGTTGTGGTCTGAATTTACATCATGTATTGCAATCACAGACGTACTACCACAAAGTTAATCTTCTTATTTCTAAAGATGTGTATTTTCTATGTCAATTGAAGTCAATTTGAAAAAGTACAGTCAGGTTGCAAGCATTTTTGTTTTGAATAATAATGCAAAGTGCTGTGTAAAATGTGGAGGCACACACTGCTGGTTTTTATGCTGCTTTTTTTTCTGGCTAACACTTCTTTTTATGCCAGAATTCTACACATAAAATCACAGCTTTTTAAACATGTATGATAGTACACGATAATACACAGCATAAAAACAGTGTTATACTGCCTCAATTATCATCACTTTAATGCCATGATAATTGGGGCAGTACAACACTGTATTTTTTACACATGGTTATAAGTGTGCACCTAAATGTTCTTCATTACGATTGCAGAGTTTTCTTCCTTAAAATGGTTTTAGGCCAAAAAAACAAGCTAGATCATTTAGCTGCAGAGAAAATGTAAAAAGCCTTGCTAAAACCAAAGCAACATGTGTTTTTCCCCTTTAGTGTTTTCATAGTTTGGTCTCTTGTGAATCCACATACAAATGCTTCCTTCCTCCAGCTCGATCCTCTAATGAAAGCCTTCACTTTTTCTGATTGCAGCTTGGTTTGCCAAAGGGGGAAAAAAATCTATCTGGAGAACATCATTTTAATTTATTTATGGGATACAGATGACAAGGAAGTCTGTCCTCATCTCAGTCTTTTTTTGGAAAACATTGGTCCAATCCAGACAAGCAGAGCTCATATGGCAGTAGGAAATCATGCCAGAAATCACTGAAAACCCTCCGGAAAAAACACAGTTTTTGTTCCTTTTAATTTATTTTTCATTTTTTCCTGGTAGAACTCAATGAAACTAAACTGAATGTATTGTTTTATTATTTAAACTAAATAACATAGCGCCATCTTATAACAAGATGTAAATAGCACCAGGTTTGTGCCTTCATTACTGGTTGCTGATTTCAGACCTCCTCTAGGGGTTAAACTCTGTAGAGATACATATATAAAATATTTTTTTTTTATTTAAAGAGAAAACAGAGAATCACATTTTTACTTGATAACCCAACATTACTTATTAGAAAAACACTCATGCTAAACTGCTAAACGGGTGGAAAAAATCTGGAGAACATTATTCTAATGTATTTATGGGATACAGATGACAAGGAAGTCTGTCCTCATCCCAGTCTTTTTTGGAAAACATTGGCCCAATCCAGACAAGTGGAGCTCATATGGCAGTAGGAAAAGATGCCAGAAATCCCTGCTAAGTCTCCGGAAAAACACAATTTCAGTTCGTTTTAATTTGTTTTTAATTTTTTTCCTGGTAGAACTAAATTGAATGCATTGCTTTGTTTATTTAGACTAAGTAACACTGCTATGTCTAATAACTACATTACAGCACCACCAGAAGTTGTGTTGTGCCTTCATTTCAGGGCACTTGGGTTAAACTTTTAACCCAAAAAAAAAAAAAAACCTATCTATCGGATAGCTATCTGTCTATCTACATTTTTTAAAGAAAACAGAAAATAGAATTGCCTCTTGATTACTTAATCAGAAAAAACACTTGCAAACTGTGCAAGAGTGATTTAAGCAGATTTGATCTAAAGTAATGTTGCTTCATTACAGGAAATTATGCTAAGTAGCAGAAAGACATGGGTCTTTGTGTGTAGCATAGAGTTGCTTTTTTGAATCCAAAAGGAGTAGAAACTGGATTTTGAAGCCAGGCTGCTCTCTGAATTACATTTCCACCTTTTGTGTCAGGCTGAGGTTTCATTTAATTAATTTTACCAATCCTAATGTAAACACACTTTAAAGGAACTCTTCTGTACTTCGAAAATACCTGTTATTGGTGCCCTCTATCTTAAAGAAATTAGATTTTTCCATGTTGGCAAATGAATGAAGCATTTATAAATGTCCTTGTTGGCCATGCACAAATTAACCCCTTTTTGACCTTGCAGACCATCAAAAGTAAATAGGGAATTGAGAACTATATTTCTACACAAATAATGTCCACCTAGCACTGTTATAAACATGCTGCATTCCTATATTAACTCTCTGTGAAGTGCCTGCATGTGCTGTATATGGTTGTAGATATGCAGTCAGTTAATAAGCCTGGGTAGTTTGGGGTTCATTTGTGAAAATAAAATGAAATTTTTTTTTATCATAGTGTATCATTTATATCAGGTACAAGGAAAGTAAGGAAAATGATCTAACAATAATATTATGGATTTATTATATGTTGCAAAAGTACAGAATATGAGCTGAAGTTTCCTTTAAGAGTTTCTCTGTTTATAGACATAACTTAAATACAAAGGTTTGCTTTATGTTATATAATAAGGGAAATACTCATGTTGATCAACATAAAATATTACAGTAATAGCAGTTGTATGATAGGGACTGCAGTGTGCAGAAATGGGTGACGTAGGAATCAAAAACATATATGTAGGAAAAATAAGAAGATGGTGGAGGAGTCTGCAGCTTCACTTTCTCAGAGGGTGGGGTAGTAGAACAGGTAAGCAAGTAATGGACAGAGGCAAAGAATTGTAAGTGCTTAATCTATAATAATAAGGATATTGTATAGTATACCATCATTTAGTGATTGTGAATGTGTATGCTATAGCAAGTTACAGAAGCTATGGTTTTCTGCTTGGAACATTTCAAAGAAATGGTATACATGGACTATAGGGGGCACATTTACTAAGGGTCGAAGTGAATTTGAGGTGAATTTTCGAATTCAAAAAGTTTGAATTCAAAGTAATTTTTGGGTACTTCGACCATCGAATAGGCCAAAATTCGATTCGTATTGAAAAAACTTTGAATATTCGACCATTCGAAAATTGAAGTACTGTCTTTAAAAAACTTTGACTTTGACTTCACCACCTTAAACCTGCCGAATTGCTATGTTAGCCTATGGGGACGTCCTAGAACCTATGGGCAGTATTTGGCTAAGTTTTTAGAAGTAAATTTTTTTTTTTGGAAATCGTTCAATCGATCGATTAAGTTGTTTCAATTGTTTGATTCGAACGAGTTCTACGTTCATTCGATCGAACTATTTGAATTTGAAGGGAAAACTGCTAAATTTAATTTAATTTAATTTTTACAATTCGATGGTCGAATTTCGAAGTTTTACCACTTCGAAATTTGACCCTTTGTAAATGTGCCCCTTGGTGTCCTCTAAGGAACCCGTGACCTAAGTGATGGTGCAGTATGAAATAGTAGCATATGTAATAAATATGGATGAATGCAGATGGTTGATTTAGGTGACACTGATAAATTTGCTTTATGATCAGCTATAATGTGTTATATATCGATCTATTTCATTTTATGGACCTATAAATTCGAAGATATTTTCTGAATGGGAAAACTGACTTTATGGAAATTATGATTTTATTAAATGTATTTGGAGCAAGACTTGAGCGATGATTATTATTTGCTATTAGCTAGTGTGGGATCACTAATCATACCAGGAGTATTTTGTGGCGCCACTCCAGTGTAATATATGTGTAATATATGTGATATGAATAGTTACCATACAAAATGAGCACATGCTATAGGGCTTAGTAATATATAATTAGTGATGAGCGAATGTGTACCATTTCGCTTCACTTCGCCACAGCAAAAAGTATTATAATTCGTTTCACTCATTCACTATTAAGATTTCTGGCTAGCTCTGTCCCCAAGGCTTACAATTTATTTAGTAGTGCAAAGTCAGATTTGTGTTGTGTAAGGGTAGTTTTCTTTGTCTGAATGAGTCGTGGTGTCTTTTAGAAATTTTTACAGTTGCCACTATTATTACAGACTAGTGCTCATCAGTTAGAGCACTATCCACTAGGGATGGGCGAATTTGACCCGTATTGTTTCGCCAAAAATTTGCCACCAGCGAAATGTCGCAGAAGCCCATTAAAGTCTATGGGCGTTGAAAAAATTTTGTTGCGTGTCTTTTTTTTTGACACACATCATCATATAGGTCTATGGGCGTCATTTACTCGGTGAAAAAATCCACCCATCCCTACTATCCACTAAATGTATCTATTGTGCATGTATAATAAAATTTTTTTGATTACCCAATGGCGCATAGTACTAAAAAAGTATATTTTTATGAAAATGTTTTGTTTGGTTTCATTGAGTGCACCATGGATTGTATGGTTCCAGGAGGCAGGCCTTTGACAATTTTCTATTTAGGATTGATTTGATTACCCAATGGCACATAGTACTAAAAAAGTATATTTTTATGAAAATAGTTTATTTAAAAAAAGTATATTTTTATGAAAATGGTTTATTTAGGTGAACCAGTGTTTAACATGTGAACTGGTTTGTACATTGTACATTGTTTGGGAGTATAGTTTTCCTTTAACAGTCTAAGAATGCAAACCTCTAAGAATAGAAAATGATTCGAAATCACAGAGTCACAGAAAAGCACCCTGAGTAAATTTACATGAATTCATTTTTTGGGTTTAGATGCCTTTTAAGAATTTCTCACACAGCCACAGTGCAGCATTCCTGCTTGCACCCTGGGCCCCTACACTAGCATAAAGTTTGTTGAGCATGCAAGTATCTCAGGAACAGCCATTGCTCCATATCACTAGAGATTTCTTTATTTAGTATTTCCAGCTCTCTTAAAACTGAGAAGCAGCATATATTTGCTTTTGGTCTTAAGTTGTAGAGGTATAGAAAGAAGCAATAGATGTATGAGAGGGGAACCATACAGCATTTAGAGTCCATTATACTCCACTTTCCAGCAAATTGGCACTGGAGAAATAAAAGCGATCTAACAACTGATACAGAGATGATTTATAAGATCATCATCCTTTCCTTGCCGCAGAATAATGTCTGCCTCATAATTTTATGTTGCAAAATGTCCTTTTATCGCATTTGCTCATACTGGCTCAGCTCAGTTTTCAATCAATTCCAGGTTTTGGAAAAATGGCATATTTCAAAATGAAAAGGTGTCCCAAATATAAAGTGACCTTTTAAAGAAACTTATGAGACTTTTTTTAGTTTTTATTTCCCGTGATCAGGAGTTACATCAAGGTGACAGTTGCATTCACTGCCACGCTAAGCTTCTCCACTAGAAGGTGATATTTTGTAGAGTTTAGCTGTTATATATGCCCAGTGCACATTGTGCATGTTTAATTATAAATTACAGCGGTGATGGGCAATCAGAGGATCTCAAGATGTTAAATCGAAATGAACTATTACCTAAATTTGGTTATGAAGATTCCTCTAGGCAGGGTAATGTGTGAAGGTTACACCAGGTCTGTCCTGCCTATCTGTTGGTTGCTATGAGTTACTAAACTTATGCAAACTGGGTGACATTTACAGGGTAATGTAATAAAAAAGTTTGATGTTTGCCTACATCTAGTAACTCACTGCAATCAATCAAATGTGTGTTTCCATGCTGCTAGCCTGCTACCTGCTGATGAGTTGCTATTGGTTACTAGAATATATAGCAAACTTAAGAGGGATTTAAATAAAACAATTAATTGATTTAAACTTACACTGAGCATTTTACATTAATTTCCTTTCTAAGATAACAGCAGTTTTAGACATATTTATACTGCTAGGCAGGCTTCAGCTCAACAGCTCTCTTTGACAGCCCAAAGGGTCAACAATTCACTGTCAACTGTCTATTGGAGGTCTATGCACATCTCTAAGCAATTTTTTTATGGTTTTTGTGTTTTCTTACACATTTCTGTATAAGGAGTTCCACTATGCTCATGTTTATTCATGCTCATAATATACAATATTATCCGTTAATAAGGCACCAGCTACTATTGCTTGGTAAACCACAAGTGGGACAGTTACTATAGGTTAAAGGGCTGTGCAGAGCATACTATTTCATATACCTTTACATATGGAAATTTAGAAATACATTTCCACTGGCTCTACATAGTTAAATAACTTTCGTATTACATTTCTAGCAATCTACTTTGCATAATACAGCAGCCATTAAAAGACAATGGTATTAAATGGCATTAACATACACTCAAATTTGAATTCTGACATATGTTCATTGTTATGTATGTCTACTTCTCAAGCCATTGCCATGTCTCTAATTATTCCTTTTTCTCCCATTAAGTCACATTTATGGAAGACTCGGTGATCTATAATTGCCATTTTTAATATATTACTTCTGACTGCAGTAAAAACATGCTCTCTTAGTAGAAGAACAGCCATATGTTGTAAGTTGCCACAATGCTACAGCCGCTAGAGGGTTTATAGTTAAATGGAGGGGGAAAAAATCCAGCACAGATTGTTCCATTTATTGGAAAATGTGTACAAGTTCCTGCCTGGAAGCACTATCTACACTATCTGTAAACTGCAGTCATATGGAGACACAGCCTAATCAGGCTTGGGAACCAAGCTTCAATTAGACAGCCTGGAAAACAAAATTGGAGCAAATCAACATTTTTAGCAATCTTTAGTGATCCCTGTTTTCAATTTAGGAGAGTAAATTAAATCACGCATGTATCAATCCTTGCCTAAAGATCGTGAAAGAATGTGAGGAACACTAAGAGCATAGAGGAACTCTGTGAAATTTGCTGCATCAATAAAATACAATAACTTGAGGCAAACTGTTATCAGTTCAGTATATATCTCATTCAACTTTTGCTGCTCTACCTGATTAGAGCATGTAATCTGCTGCAATTCCATGGCTTTATTTTTCCACAGAGCAATATCTGAATATCTACAACATCTGAAATGCATCATGCCTATGGTTATGCTTTGATGGGTAACTTCCTCACAGTGGAATAAACCTGAATATCTGTGCCACTTATGCAGCAACGTATTGCTAACTTCTTTGTGTTAGCAGTTTGTGAACGTTTGAATATCAGTTTTTCATCAAGTAGAAAACCTTAGGTTAAAATGGACTGTTTCAACACAATGTACAGAAAACAGTTGGGCAACTGTGTAATTCTGATGCACAGGCAACAGACATCACAACAAGAGTGGACTTATAATGTACAGGCAACAGACAGCAAAGTCAAGAGTGTAATTGTAATGTACAGACAACAAGCGGCACAGGCACAGCGATGATTCTTAAAAACTGTTAATTGGGCTCTTAAAAGTACCAGGAGCAGCTTTTTACTGCCCCTGGTAACCTGCTCAGTGCTGCCACCTGAAGTGAGTTTTTCAGTTTCCCTCATTGGTGCAGATCCCCTGCATGAGCAGGTGTAATTCTAATGTACAGGCAACAGACATCACAGGCAAGAGTGTAACTCTAATGTACAGGCAACAGACTGCAGAGGCAATAATGTAATTCTAATGTACAGGCAACAAACAGCACAGGCAAGAGAGTAATTATATTGTGCACAGGCAAGTTTGTAACTCTAATCTACAGGCAATAGGCAGCACAGACAAGAGTGTAATTCTAATGTACAGGCAACAAACAGCACAGGCAATAGTGTTATTCTAATGTGCAACAAACAGACAGCACAGGATAGAGTGTTACGCTTATGAACAGGCAACAAAAAGAACAAGGCAAGAGAGTAACTCAAATGTACAGGAAACAGACAGAAAAAGGCAAGAGTATAACTCTAATGTGCAGGCAACAGACAGCACAGGCAAAAGGTTAACTCTAATGTACAGGCAACAGACAGCACAGGCAAGAGTGTAGGACAAATGTAGCGGAAACAGACAACACAGACAAGTATGCAATTCTAATATACAAGCAACAGAAAAAGAAACATATAACTCTGCTCCTTATTCTCCACAAGCTTTCCATTTTTCTTTCTTATTGTATTTTGTGTCCTTTTCCCTTAAGTGTTCCTAGTTATTAATTATTCATTATACCTTACCGAACATGCCATTTTGATATAAAACTTTCATATTTATGCCATAAATCTGATGTGCAATATTGTATTTATTATATGCTCAGTATATTTTCTTTTCATTTTCTGTGAGGCTTGAATCCAAGCATATTTGGATTCAAGTGCAGAGCGACATATTTTAGAAAATAGTTGGCTGATCGATCATATGTTACACATTTTATGATCAATGCAAATCTATTAATGCAGACATCTTTCAAGTAGGACAATCTTTTGAATGCTATCTTTCCGAGCAGAAGTGGAATCCAAATAAGCACATTCATAGAAAGCCGTCATGCATTACGGCAAAGCTCTGAACTGTATACTGTATATGCCGCTTGCTTTTCTTTTATTAAGTGGAATGTGTGTGAAGATGCAAGGCTCTCAAGAAAAAAGATTATTTAAGTGAAGGGTATCTTTTCATATGTCACTAGACTGCTAGGGTGTAGTTTTTAAAATCTATAAATTAAAGAGGAAATATACCCCCCTTTTAGCTTATTCAGTTGGGTTTATGTGAACAAAAGGTGCATAAACACAATCTAAACTTCCAGGAATAAACCACAGCTTAAGACAGAATTATGAATGTCTGTCTATGATCCCAGGAAGAAGTCTTATTCTCCCTTGCTGTGCAGTCTTCTGTCTGAGGCTGTAAGGTACTCCAGGGGATGTATGTTTTTCCTATTATTGAGTGTGCATGTGGTTTACAAAGAAGCTGTTTTGTTTTTTATTTTTATAGATATCAAATCCTCCTCCAGTTGAGCCTGCTGAAAGAGAAAAAAAGACTAAGCATTTACAGTGTATGGCATGTGAAATTCAGCTTCCTAATGGTTGTAACAAAAGGCTATATCAGGATTGTATGTTGCAAGAGGCTTTTAATGTTTAGTTCAAATGCAGAATCAGTCTAATTTTGCAGTATTTTTTCAACTTCTTTAAATTCTGATGATAGCATTAACTCCAGTTCTTCCTATAGTGAAGAAGATTCTGATGTGACCCTGTTCCCAGTGGAAGGGATTAACAGCCTCATTAAAAATATAGAAAGAATTACTATGGAAAGTTTAGATGGGTCAGATGCTCAACCCTTAGAAGGCCAGGCTAGTAAAAAAAAGTCTAAAGCTTTTCCTGTTCATGAGGAGTGTGTGTATGGATGCTGGGTTTTCATTTGGAGGGTTTGAACTTGATGGACTTTGTCTTTTTTCAACTCAATTTAACTATGTAACTATGAAATTGTGAAGGAGTTAATGCAAAGAGAATAGAAGAATCCTGAAAAAGTGCCTACTATTAGTAAGAGATTCATGCAGTAATTTCCTATCCAAGAATATGAAAGTAAAAAATTGGGTTCTCCAGCACATTGCTATTGGCTAGTTAGCAAAAATTACATTAATTCCAGTAGAAGATGAGTCAGGAAAGATCCAATGGATCGGAAAATTACTACTTATATCAGAGACAAAGTTTCTCGGAAGATCTCTTAGACTCCGTTGTTGAAATAAGGAAGACTACAGATTTTGTCTGTTATGCTATGGTGGAAAACATAAAACTTTCAGCTCTTTCTACAGTTGCTAGGAGATCACTTTGACTTAAAAGTTGGTTGGCTGATATAACCTCCAAAAATAGTCTTTGTGGCTTCTGAACCAGGTCATCTTTTTGGATAAGAACTGGATAAGCTTTTGGAATCATTGTAAGGTTGAAAGGGTAAGAGATTATCTAAAGATAATTCTAAAAGGAAATTGGAAATTCTTTCTTTAAGCTTAAAAGTTCATCTTCTTTTATGAGAGAATGAGAAAACATTAAAAAGTTTATTCTTTCAATCTTCTAGGAAATTCAGGTCATCTCCTCCTAGGGATGTGAGAAGCAAGGCAAGATATTTTCAACAAAAGAAAATCCTAACTTCTGACACCAGAAGTTTGCTGGGTTCTGCACAGCATAAGAAGAGGTTATTAGATAAAATGTATTTCCCTGCCACATAATACATAAAAGTCATTCTGGTCACGGGCAGTCAGCTTTAGATAAAGTCATCAATGATTTTCCTGCTTCAAAAGTTTAAGTTCCTCCTGGAGAAGAAGGTCTGGAAACTTAATCCAGTATTTTTCTAGTTCTCTAGTTCCTCATGTTCTGCGTGATTTTTGATTAAGATTTTAAACTTTTTTTTATGAACTGATTTAGAATCGGATGGAAACCATAAAGTCAGCCAAAAGAATTTTTGATCAGAGAGAAGCTCCTTTAGCTCCAGTGCAGGGTACTACCCTTTTGAATCACTCCAGTCACTTGAGTTTTAATGAAAATTAATGTGACAGTGGCAGCAGCTCTCAGAGAAGAAGGGATTTTGATAATTGGATGGCTGGTTGATTTTAGATCTCTACACAAAAACACTTAAGCAAAACTCTCCAGATCTTGAAAGAATTAGGTTGGATAATAAACAAAGAGAAGTCTGTTTTGGTTCCAACCAAGATCATTTATTTTCTGGGGTACATAATCATCACCAAGGAGATGTGTGTCTACTTACCAGAGCAGAACAGGAGAAGGATCATCCGGGGAGTACACAAGTTGAGATTGACAATCCCAATTTCCATTAAAGGAGAGAAGGTTGCAAATGATTGCTTGACACTCCAAATCTTTCCCAGGTAAAGAGTTTTGCACATTCAAAATGGAAAGTGAGACAATCAATGCATGTCAATCGGGTGTGGACTCACCTCTCTCAGCAAACAGCCCAGTGCATTTGGAGCCCAATAGAAAAGACTATATATGTCTTTCAGTTTTAGAGAACTCAGGACAGTGGCCGGAGCAATTCAGTCTTTTCAACATTCACTTCAGGGGAAGAGCCTGAAGACTTATTCAGACAACACCACTACTGTAGCATACTGTAGCATACATTTAATGCCAGTGCATATTTGAAGTCAAGACAATGTGCTGGCAGATCAGCTCAGCAGGAGATTCTACATTAAACTGAGAGAATGGTCTTTTGATCAGACAAATTTTCTGAAGATTGTGACTCTTAGGGGAATGCCCTTGTGACATTTCTGCTCCCTGAACAGGGCAGGTCAGGCAGATAACCTGGGTGAGATGTCATTCAGGTTCCCTATGGTGTATATCTTTCCCCCAATTTCCAGGGTTATTCGACAAGATCAGGGAGGATCCAGTTCAACAATTATGATCAAACTCTTCTGGCGCAAGAGAAACTGGGTTTTTCTTCTAATGAAGATGTCTAGAAAAACATTTTGTGTTCTTCCCTCAGTATCCAATGCTACTAACTCAAGGGAAAGTCTGTTGCCAAGATTTGGCCACACTGAAGCTGATGGCTTAGAAGTTGACTGTTCCCATTTAGGGAAAGAGGGGTTGTCTCCTGAGGTTATTGATATTCAAAGTCAAAGTAAACTTTATTGTCATCTCAGCAGTACAGGTATAGGATCCCTTATCCAGATACCTGATATCCAGAAAGCTCCGAATTATGGAATGGCTCCCATAGACTCCATTTTATCCAAATAATCCAAATTTTTAAAAATGATTTCCTTTTTCTCTGTAATAATAAAACAGTAGCTTGTACTTGATCCCAACTAAGATATAATTAATCCTTATTGGAAGCCAACTCAGCCTATTGGGTTTATTTAATGTTTAAATGAATTTCTAATAGACTTAAGGCATGAAGACCCAAATTCGGAAAGATCCGTTATCCGGAAAACCACATGTCCCGAGCATTCTGGATAACAGGTCCCATACCTGTATATGAATACACAGTGCGACGAGACGACGTTGCTCCAGCTAGTACATATCACAAAAAGGCACTTAGATACACAATAAATATTTAAACATTTGAAATTATGGTTCAAAAGAGGACATTTTCTACTAACAAGATTTGTTGTAGAATCTGGAAATTTTTTTATATGATATGCTGGAAGATAGATCATTGGAGTGAGACTTCAACACATTTTATCTTGAAGTTTTACAAGAATGTTTTGACAAAGGACTAGCAGTTAATACCCTTAAAATGCAAATTTCAGTTCTGTTAGCCTTGGTGGGTTATTCCTTTGTTCATTAAAGCAATTTCCAAGATGCAGCCAAAAATCAATAAGCCTTTACCTGCTTGGGATTTGGATCTTGTTCTGAACAAGTTATGTAAAATCCTTTTGAAACTTTGGAAGAATGCTCTCTGAAATTTTAGGACGTTTCTTTTGCTGGCAGGAATAAAATGCTTAAACATTCCAAAAAGCAAAAAGAGTATCCAGATGACATATAATAATGAAAACCTGATTTCATCTTTTCTATCTTTTTCTATTTTTTAAAATCAGAACCCATTCAACAAGGAGTTTGTCCATATCTTGGGCAGAAAAGTACTCTGAAGTATTGGCAGACAAGATCTGTACCTTGGGTACTTTTGATATGTTTATTCCTCATTATGGAGTGGACATCTCAGCCTCACAGAAAGTGACCTTTGGAAGAAAAAGTGTCCAGGTTGTGGTCTGACCGATAACCTGTGTAATCTTGCTAATCCTCATGGTGTTGCCAAATGGGTATATTAGGGAAAGAGTAAATCTTACCTACTGGAATTTACATTTCTCTTAGTCCCCATCCATTAAAATTTTTAGCAGCTATATGTGTCTTCTGTTTGCTTTTTAGTTACACTGGCTTCTGGTGATTGGGTGTGTTTGCTTATAGGGGCATTATAGGATGTGCTCCAACACCTCATTAATACCCACAATACTTTGCAATGACTGTTAATTGAAAACAATCAGCTTTCACCTTAATCAGTAACCATCATAAATGCTTGATAAAAAAAATACTGGTTGTTAATAAATGAACACCTTAGCTGAACGTATTCTTTACGGGTGATTAGCAAATGAGCTCCTGTGGCTTACTACTTGAGTGCCTGCAAGTACAGAAATAATTTAGTATTATGCAATTTTCATTTATGCAAGGCAAGGGTGTAATATAACAGAGCGAGGAGAACAACAGCACAAGGGAATATTACATAAATACTGTTACATCAATTAAGTTCCAGGTAATGGGTGGGAAACTTGCAGATACAAATGAGTTTGGTAAGCAATATAGATTGTATCTTGCTTTAGTGTGCTATAAAACAAAACACTAGTTAATGTTCTTCAGTTCCCTTGATTCCAAACAAACCATTATTATGTGTGGCCCCTTGAAATGATCAGGTATTGGGATAGAACTGACCTTGGGTCCTTTTTTTAATATCATTAAATATATGTCTAATATATATGACTATTTTCTAAAAAAAAAAAAGCATAAATATAAATCACGGTGCAGCTTAAAGAATGTACCAGGTTGCTTCCACTAAACCTTTTGTCTTTCTTTAATTCTCTGGGCGATTCCATAACTTTTACAGAATAAGAGGGAAACATATAATTTATAAAGGATTCAGTTACCTGCTAAAATTCATTTATAGCAAATAATACATTTTTATGGGAATTTAAATAAAGCCAATGCTGTAAATACTTTCTAAATGCTCTGGAGGTTACATGTGCTGTAATTTATTGATGTACAGATTTACTCTCTTTATTTTGTTTTTCTGTCAGATGTTACTTGAAATCAGAATAAGAAACTGCTTGGTGGCCAGACCTGAAACAATTATGGCTTCCGTCTGGGGGAAGAAATGCTCTGCAAACTTTACAATTACCGTCTATCATTTTACATTGACAACATGCCACAAAATATGCTTGGGATACAATTTAAATGTAGAATATGCATTAAAGATTTGGGGGGCAGCCACCATATCTGGATAATATTTTTATGGGTCTCTTGATCAGACAGTGTGCAGTCACCCCGTTCCCAGATGAAATTCCATCTTCATACATAAAAGCACGTGACAAGTGTAGAGTACTTTAGCCCATATACTGAACGACTATAGACCATAAAGAAGGCAGAATGAAATGTGCACACGGGAGCAATGTTCCATCTTTGAGTTGGCAAAGCTACAGAGAACTGTGGCTGTCCCATGAATACAGTGCTACCTGCTAATGTAACACTGTGAGTGCAAAGTAGCTCAACAAGCTGAACAATTTTTAGAGCAATACACAAAAAGGGGCATCCAAAAGTAAGTCAAATAAGTCACCTCAAAAGGGAAGAGGCTAAGCTGCACCACCTAAGTGAGTGGATACATTGAAACCAATGCCCAGGTCGGGAGACCTTTATTTCATGTAATGCTCTTATGTCGGGAGGCTTTATAATTTCAGTATTATAACCAGAGGTAAATAGTTACAGACTGCCATATGGGTTTTACCTTGACGTGGTATGGTGGCTTATCAATCTTATGATCATAATTTTGTAACTAAAAAAACCCTGTCTTGGGGCGTGGTCTGATGGCGCACTGAGTGAGACGTGTTTTGTGGAGCTCCGACACACTGCTATCCTAAGCTCTTTTTAGACCTGCTATTCCTCGCCCAAATGAGGAGAAATCAAAAAGCACCGACTGTCGGTAACACCCCAAAGATTCCTGCCTCTAAACGGAACCGGGACATCGAGGAATTCTTTGAGAAACCCCATGAAGAGGCGGAGAGGTCCGGTGATTCCAATATGGCGGATGACGAAGATCAGCGCTCCGTGAGTGATACGTAGCTACTAACCCCGGACACCCCTGCTCTCCAGACGCTCTTGGCTGCTCTACCCAACAAAGCGGATTTGGCTCAGCTCTTGTCGGACATACAGTCATCGATAAAACAAGAGGTAACTGGCCTGCAGACAGAGCTGACTAAAATGGCGGGCAAACTTATGGCTGTGGAAACGGCCCAGTCGGGCCTACTTGACAGAACAGACCAGTTATCTGCAAGAGCCACTAACCAAGAGCGGCAGATTTATATGCTAAAAAGGGCGACGGAAGATTTAGAAAATCGCAATAGGCGCTGCAACATCAGAATCAGAGGGCTTTCAGAAAAGGCTGATCTCCCAGGAGCCCGCCAATCTGTCGAAGGTCTTTTCCGACAACTACTAGGCCTGGGCGCGGAGGAACCACTTCCAATCGAAAGGTTCCACAGAGTGATGTTTGGGAGGCAGGGGAAACCTAGGGATTTGCTGTGCTGCATGCAGCCCAAAAGGAGGAAATCCTGCGCAGAGCGAGGGAATCGGGAGATCTGGTCATTGAAGATGACAAGATTGAGCTCTATCAGGATCTGGCTCACTCTACAATTTTACAACGCAGATTCCTGAAAGAGATAATAGATGTCCTTCGATCCCAAAAAGTTGTTTACCGTTGGGCTTTTCCGTTTGCCTTGGCGGCTCGACACAACGGCACTTGGATATACCTCCGGGAACCCGCTGACGCAAGCCGCTTTTGCTCTGCCCTGGATATCGCAACTCCGGACCTCTCCGCCTGGGCCCACTACGTCTACGGTTCTGAGGATTTCGTACCTGATGGCTGAACGGAACGTGCCAGCTTCCATTATTGCTTACCTACCTAAAACCCAAGTGACCTGCATCAGGTACCCTGTGATCCCTATAGCTGACAATCTCTGGTAATATCCTATAGTGCTCTGATGGCTTTTTGAGCGTGACATATTTAGTTTTTGTTTTGTTTTTGCTTGGTTTTACCTTTTGGGAATAGTCCTCTTTGATTTTTATGCCTACCGTTGTTCATGCTTGGCTAATAGTTATCCCCTAGCCCTCCTGCCTCTCTTTCTCACCGCATCTGGATCTACGATTATCACCGCTTCACAGCTTTTACTGGGACATCTCCAGGGCAATGTGTCTATGTTCGACACGCCAGGACAATACCATATGCTGATCCCCTCGTGATGGGCTTATTGCCTGAGTTTTATCAATGTTGGGCTAAGCACTCCCTCTTCAATTATCTGGGCGACAGCCTGCTTGACATCCGTCAGTGATATTTTGGATCCTTTATATGTGTGGCATAACATCTCTGCTCCCTCGGGGGTTTTTTTTATTTGTTTTGTTTTTTTTTTTTTTTTTTTTTTTTTTATGCCGGGCCGGAGCCCCTGTTTTGGGTGCAGAACACTTTGGTCATTCATGTACGTGAGTTTACAATGACTGCCTTTAAAGTACTCTGCTCTTTTACTCATTTTGATCTTATATTTCACAGGTTGTATCCTTGAGCAGTCTCCCTATGTCTGCGTCTGTGATTACATGCAATGCTACTGTGACGCTATGTTCTGTGTATATCTGTTATGCATACTAGAGATTGTAGTGATATGGGTTTTTTTTTTTTTTTACTATCACTATGTTTAGTCTTTCGGGCATCTACCAGGCTACTATGAGGTGCTTGGTCCAGGTTAGCATATATACTCTCCAGTCTCTATGGTTTGCATAAACCTCTCAAATTGTTTATGATATCAATGTTTGCTGTTACATTGTGTCGGAGCAACACGCTCGGTTAGCTCTTAGACCCTCCCCTCTTTTACGCTCCACGGTTCTCCCTACTACTCGGGGGTAACAGTTTGTAGTATCCCCGTTAGTAAGAGCGTACTACCCTTTTGGGGAGACAATTTTTTCCCTCTACTCCCTTATACATTTTTCTTGACCCTCTTCCCACTTTTCTCCCCCTTCTTCTATCTCCCTACTTTCCTGTACACACTCTCTTGCCTACCCCTCTATCCCCTCTTCCTACCCTTTGGTCTTACTCTTACCTTCCTCCCTTCCTCCCCTCCTTCCCCCCCCCCTTTTTTTTTTTTTCTCTTTGTTCCCCTCCTTTGTTTCCTTATTTCTCTTTCCCGCCCTCTCTCTTCTTTCCTCACTTCTTCCTTGGTCTACCCTTAGTATATTGCCATAATGCAGTCACGACAACAGCAAGTAGCTTCACAAGGTACTTCTCAGGTAAAAGTGGTCAGCATAAATGCAAACGGTCTCAATTCTCCCAAAAAACGTATTCTACTCAGTGCAGAACTGCGAAGGTTAAAGACTCAGGTAGCTTTTATTCAAGAAACCCACTTCAAAGTGTATTCGGCCCCCCGCTGGTCCAACAAATACTTTCCAGAGATATATAGTAGTGTTCCCCAACAGAATAAAACTAAGGGGGTGGCTATCCTCTTTGGCAGGAACTTCCATTTTAAGGTTCTTTCCACCAAAAAGGATCCCAATGGAAGGTTTGTTTTTGTGAAAGGTACCCTAGGTACTCAGAAAATCACCTTTGCCAATGTTTATTTGCCTAACGATCATCAAGACGTAGCGTTTCACAATATCTCAGAAGCTCTCCTGGGCTTCATGGACAGCCTCTTAATCTTGGGTGGGGATCTGCATGTTCCTCTTGCTCCTCTCATAGATTGTTCCACATGCACATCCAGCGTTCCTGTGAGTGTCTCTCGTAATATTGTTAAAGAACTACACCGCCTGCAGGTAGTTGATGCATGGCGACTTGTCCAACCTACAGGAAAGGACTATACTTTCTATTCCGCCAGACATAACCTTTATACTAGAATTGACTATATGTTCCTGTCCCACCACCATCTTGGCGCTTTGGGTGATGCTGAAATTTACTCGCGCACATGGTCCGACCATGCTCCTGTGTCTGTGACGGTGTCTCTGAATACGGATTTCTCTAGGGATGGCACTTGGAGGGTGAACGAATCTGGGCTAAAAGACAAGGCGTTCCTAGACGAACTTAGGGTAGCCCTCCAAAATTATTTTGCGGAAAATGTGACTGATGATGTTAACCCTCTTACGATCTGGGAAGCACATAAATGCTGCATTAGGGGTATTCTTATTCAACTGGGCTCTAGGAGGAAGCAGGCACATAAGGCTAAACATGAGAAGTTGTTACTTGCTATCCGGCAATTGGAAACTACTCATATGAGTACCTCCGATGCAGCCACTCTGACGAAATTAGTAGAATTACGCACAGACCTGACAAACCATCATGACCTCTTCATAGAGAAAGTCATAACGAGAATGAGGCATCGATTTTATGAGCATGGGGACAAATGCGGTAGATTACTTGCACGTCTCCTGCGTTCACAGGTCACCAGGAATTACATCCACAGCATTCAACCCAAGACGGGGGGTGCTTTACACCACAGCCCCCTTATAGCTCAGGAATTCCATAGGTATTATTCTGCTCTCTATCAGCTCGAATCCCCCACAGTAGTGGGCGGCATCCCTCACACTGATGCTATCGACACTTTTCTTAACTCTGTTGCTCTCCCTAGCTTGAATTCAGATCAGCAATCAGCTCTTGACGCAGACATTACGCCTGATGAAGTTTCCCAAGCAATTAAATCCTCCCCGACAGGCAAAAGCCCGGGACCGGATGGTTACACTGTGAGTTATTATAAAGCATGCTCAGATCTCCTTATCCCTCATCTGACTAAAGCATTTAACGCTCTGCAGTCGGACGCCCATCTCTCCCACACTTCTCTAGAGGCACACATCTCACTGTTATTGAAAACTAATAAAAATCCGGTGGACCCTGGCAGTTATAGGCCGATCTCCCTGATAAATGTCGATGTCAAGCTCCTAGCGAAGATAGTCGCTTCCAGAATACAAAAAGTACTAAATCCATTGATCGGTCTTGACCAAACTGGCTTTATCCCTGGTAGAGAATCAAGAGACAATACTAATAAAGTAATTAATATACTTCATTACGCAAAGCGTACCAACACCCCCCTCATGCTCCTGTCCACTGATGCCGAAAAGGCCTTTGATAGGGTTAACTGGACATACATGTTTAGGTGCCTCACAAAATTTGGATTGGGTGAACGTATTAGTAAATGTATAGAATCTCTGTATGATGGACCCGTAGCTAGAGTCAGAGTCAATGGGGTGCTTTCCGAGTACATACACATCAAGAATGGCACTAGGCAGGGATGCCCTCTTTCCCCTATTCTATTCGCCCTCGCGCTGGAACCTTTTCTCGTACATGTTAGGTCTCACTTAGATATTTCTGGTGTTGCGATTAGGGGCAAACAACAGAAGATAGCAGCTTACGCCGACGGCCTGCTTTTCTTCATAACTAATCCTATTGTATCAATCCCCAATTTGAATAATCTACTAGATACGTATAGTCAATTAAGCGATTTCAAGATAAACTTCTCCAAGTCAGTTGCGCTAAATATCTCTATTCACCCTCAAACGATCCAGGGAATTTCTCAGAATTTCCCGTATAGCTGGGCACACCGACAGCTCACGTATTTAGGCATCACGATTACAAAAGATTATGATGATTGGGTGGAGATCAACTGTAAGAAACTACACAACACGTTAGCTAAAGATTTCCGAGCCTGGTCTAAGCAGCCTTTGTCATGGGTGGGCCGAATTAATGTCGTTAAGATGAATGTCATGCCTCGTTTGCTCTATCTGTTTCAATGTGTCCCGCTCCTCTATCCTGCCAACTGGTTGAAGACCTTTCAATCCTCTATTGTTACATTTATATGGAATAACAAATCCCCTAGAATCAAATCTGTTCTCCTATACAGGAAAAAAATTGATGGCGGTCTGGCCCTCCCGGACTGTACACGTTATCTCAGAGCATCGATACTTAACAGGATACTTGATTGGTCTTACCATGTGGACAATAAGGGATGGGTTGAAATTGAACAACAATCCTCGGGTACACACCTTCTGCACTTACCTTGGATTGATAAGCTACATCGGAGAATATTGTATCCCTCACACCCGTTACTTAAAAACACTCTGAAGATTTGGGATCTGGTAAACTGTAGCTCTAGTATTACATCTTTCCCTTCGCCCCTCATGCCGATCACGAACAATCCGGCGTTCCCGGCGGCACTTAGGCCCAAAGCATTTCACGAGTGGTTAGTAGATGGTCATCTACAATTTATACATGTGTTGGAGAAAGGGCAGCTCGCTAGCCTGGAGCTTCTTAGGCAAGCCAGACCTAATGAATCCCTCCAAGATTATAAATATTGTCAGATTAAACACTTCTTTGCCTATCTGGGAGGTGACAAAGTGCTGGGGAGACCACTAACCCCATTTGAAAATGGAGCTCCCTCCGTCACATACGATATCGCTTATTTATGACATGTTGGGGCCGGTGTTGGCAAGGAAGCAACTACCATTTATAAAGGCATGGGAAAGAGACCTTGGCTTAGATATCACTGAAGATTTGCATAAAAGGGGCATAGCTAATCTGATGTTCAGTTCTAGATGCTGCAAAATTCAAGAGTTAAATTATAAGATTCTATGTAGGTGGTACTACACACCGGTCAAATTGAACCACATTTACCCCGCTGTTAGTCATTTGTGTTGGAGGTGTAAAGCTAATGTCGGCTCTCTTTTACATATTTTTTGGGAATGCCCCCACCTTGCTGAATATTGGGCCACGATCCTACGTCTTTGCTCTACTATATTAGGGAGGCAGTTGCCCAATTCCCCTGCTCATATACTACTATTTTGGGAACTGGAGAGTGTGGATGGTCCCTCAGATGTGTCTTTAGAGCGACATCTACTAAAAGCTGCTAAGGTACTCATCCCCAGACTGTGGAAATCCACCGTCCCTCCTTCTGTTAAGGATTGGGCCGTGAAAGTCAATGAAATTGCCAAATTCGAGGAGTTATCCACTTTCTCTAGTAAGCAACACTTACAATATAGGGTTGTATGGTTGAGATGGTTGATATTCAGGGAGACGGATGACTATGCGCTACTCTTTACGTCCTGAGAAGGGTGACTCTGATGTATCCTTAGGCCTGCCCGACACCCCTGTACTAGGCCCTCCCCAGGCTGGGGGGCTTTGTCATTTACTCCTAAATGCACGTAACTGGCGATATCTCTAGCGGGTGTACTTTGTTGTACTGTTCTGATATGAAGTATTGCATTTTCATACCTCTGTACTGCATGATATGATATCGTTGGCTTAGACCTTACCCCCTTCCCCCTTTCCTTTCTTTTTTCTGTACCCCCCCACACTTTTGAAAATCAATAAAAACATATTTAAAAAAAAAAAAAAAAACCCTGTCTTTGTAAATACATGCATCTGCATAGATTACATATGTGACAGGGGACCAGGGAATGTGCATTGATCAATTTTTCTTCTTTTACTCTATGTGTGTAGTTAATATGGCCAGATCAGTAGCACTTCCATTGTATTTTAGTACATTTTTATTTAGCCATGGAGTGCTCCCACAACCTTTCCTTTTTGCATGTTGTATTGTAGCAGATCTATATTGTTCAGAAGTTTAGCAGCTATGCTGCAGGCCAGGCTTCCATGTGGTTATAGCACCCCCACAACCGTCCCTTGAAATGATGGAACAATGCCTTTGGAAATGGGTGTTGGTCTGGGCAGTTTCTCTCTCTTAAAAGCTGCAAGTTGGGGAGGATTAATCTCATGCTGGGGTCTAGGTTATTTCTCCCCTTTGGAAGCTAATGGCGGGGAGGACTAACAACTGTCAATAGAGGTTATGAGATTCCATTCAAGAAACAACTGGAAATCCATATGTTCAACACCGATGGTTCCAGATAAATTTTGTATAGAAAAGTTGTATTTTAATAGGTACTTTAGTTCTTGAAGATCTGTTATGACAATTTAGTATTTGTCATTGGTTTCTCAATATTCAAGTTAGTAATTATTGAAATCAATAGAAAGGTTTTACTTTGTGGAGGGGGTGTATTTACACTGAAAGTGTAGCTACTGGCTGTATTCATACAAATCATTTTTAATGGATGGGCTGTAATGTTATGCGCTCAGCAAATTTTGTGTAAACAAATAAAATGGAAACACTCAAAAGTAATGAAGTGCTCTTAGAAGCTTGTCATACTGAACAAAATGCTGAAAAAAGTCTTTCCTGTGGGTTATATAATGTTACCAGTGATAGACAAAACGGAATCTCATATTATCTTTGCTTTGTAATTTTTCTTTCTATCTAATAAAATAAATACCATATTTTCATGAATATTTTAACTAGACATTTGTTTTTGTTACTGATATCTCTTTGACGTGTACCTATCATATTTCCTATATCTTAGTTTATCCAACTCCTGACCTCTAAGACTTTGACAGACTGGACTTTAAGGTGACAATATATGATATTTCATAATCATTTATGTAGCAACTCAAGTTACACAGCGTTTTAGTAAAATGTATAACAAGTAAAGGTCTTGCCATTATTTGATGGTTGCAGAATAAAAATACGATTGGAAGGCCTTGGTTACAAGAGCTATATTTAAAAGTAAAATTGTCACATGCAGATTCTGCAGTGTAGTATTTCCCTGTATAACAAAGTTGTATGCAAAATGACAAAAAATGACCAATGCATGTAGCAGAGTGAGGTGCTGACCAGCTGGGTTTGATTAGCCACAGGTGGCGAATCAGTAGTACTTAAAACCAAGGCAGGCAGGCTGGTCAGTCTCACGGAATCTCTGACTGGGAGAGATACACAGAGAGGGTCTGGGATCCTGACGTTAAGTATCCTGTGTACCTGTACACACACAGACATTCACGGGAAGGTCTGTAATTCTGATGTCTTTTTGTTGACATTTTGTCAATTTCCCAGCTGCCTCTGGTCATGTGACTTGTGCCTGCACTTTAGGAGAGAAATGCTTTCTGGCAGGCTGCTGTTTTTCCTTCTCAATGTAACTGAATGTGTCTAAGTGAGACATGGGTTTTTACTATTGAGTGCTGTTCTTAGATCTACCAGGCAGCTGTTATCTTGTGTTAGGGAGCTGTTATCTGGTTACCTTCCCATTGTTCTTTTGTTTGGCTGCTGGGGGGGAGGTGGTGAAATCACTCCAACTTGCAGTACAACAGTAAAGAGTGACTAAAGTTTATCAGAGCAAAAGTCACATGACTTGGGGCAGCTGGGAAATTGACAATATGTCTAGCCCCATGTCGGATTTAAAAATTGAATATAAAAAAATCTGTTTGCTCTTTTGAGAAATGGATTTCAGTGCAGAAGTCTGTTGAGGTTGGGGTAGTTTTCTCTGGAAAAGTGTATAAGAGGATATCTGTAGAAATAAGTCAAATCCACTGGACTTGCTGTGTTTTTTTCTTGAAGAAGTTGCATCAGTCATCCAATTGGCTTTCTTAATTCAGAAAAACGCAGCAAGTCCAGTTGATTTGACTTATTTCTACAGATACACCATGACCTGGGTGAATGAGAATCTTTACAAACACATACATAAGAGGACAGATACGATAAGACAGATAGTAGAGGATATTTTCTTCCTTCTATAAGAACAAAAAAAAGACAGGCCTCCCCTTTAGACTTAAATTGGACTTTCATTAGAAGCAGTGTAGGTGGTTCTTGACAATGAGGGCAATGAGGTTGTGTATGCTATATATGTTTACAGGGGTTCATTTGGAGGGACTTAATGGACTAACCTTTTTTTCCGCCTATTCAAATATGTAAACATGTAAGTTGTGGCAGTCTCTCAGCCAATTTGTGCACAAATGGCATAATTTTTTGTATGCTAATGTACACACCATCAGTAACATGGTTAGTATGTTATTCCCTATGTTATTCCCTATGTGTGAATATGTGCTATGATAACCCAGTTGTTAGTGCTATAAGAACCCAGTAATATGATAATAACAATATAAAACTTAGGAAAACACGAATTATGTAAAATACGTCCTTATTATTTGAACTTAGTGATATCACTAATTATCATGTCTTTATCTCTACTGGCAGGTGGCTTATTGATATTTGTGTATTAATATAAATAATGTTCTTCATACAAGCCAAAGTCAGTCCATGATGAAGGAGATGCCTCTTCCAAGCCTTTATATATCCAATGCTCATAAGAAAGACAGATGCTGCTCTAGTTGCATACACAAGTAGCTTTTATAAGCATAATACCTTTGTAAATCATGAATTAGTTTATATTGTGCTTTACAAAGTGTCATGCAAAATAGTACAACAGTTTGTATTTTCCTGACAATGACTTTGAACTTAAAATGTGAGTGTGTGTAGGTATAGGCTGATATGTGTGACTGGACTGATACAAAGAAATTGGTGTACAAAAGGTGAAACTAAAGAAAACACCTGTAACTGTGTACCTCAGTCACATGACTTGGGGCAGCTGGGAAATTGGCTATATGTCTAGCCCCATCTCAGATTTCAAAATTGAATATAAAAAAAAAAAATCTGTTTGCTCTTTTGAGAAATGGATTTCACTGCAGAATTCTGCTGGAGCTGCACTATTAACTGATTCATTTTGAATAATATAGCCTTTGCGAACCCGGAAACCACTTTAGCAACCACTTTCGACAGTGGAAGACTGTTTGCGAATTTTATAGTTTGCACCAATGCGCAGTAATTGTAATAAAACTTCTTACTGACAAATGTCATTATGTTTGCTCAAAAAGATTATGACAACTTCAAGCACTTCTTCATAGTGCGCAATTAAAATTTGCAATGCAATAACAGTTTAAGGAACAATATTACATTGCAAGATGTGGATTTGTATTCTTATTGTTTTTCTCTTAGTGACTTTAATTACCTCTTCCTCGGTCAAAGCACAGGTCCACATGGGTTCCACGGGATATGAATTTCAGAGAAAAGAAGGGAATTTAAGAAGTGAATTAATCTGTTCCAATTTGAGTGTTCTATGGAGGTGAGCACTATCTTACAGTGCTGTATCGTGAGTACTGACTTGTTACTCACTGTCATTTTACGTTATTTTTCTGAAATTCCTTGTGGATTTTAATCAATAAATCTGGTTAAGTTGTAAGAACCACTGGTGCCATTTACTGTGTGATATTGATATTTTTTGTTTAACAGCACCCTGCCTCCAGTACAGGGCTTACACCTGGGACAAAGAGTCTCATCCAGAAAAGTATCAGTATAGCTCCTGCTTGTTTGGGAGTCCCAGGTAACCTAATTCACTATAGCCTTACAGGGGTATCGGAAGTCACCTCTGAGCTCCATCGCCTACACTACAAGCAAACTGGCTGTAGTCCCGTGCCTTTATGCAGTCACACAAGTACTTCTAATGACTTTTATAGTTTACATTAGGGAGGTATATTACCTGAGCAAATTTTTTTGGCAGTTGTGAATTTGTGACATCCACATTTGCGAAAACCAGCAGAAAATGACTTCAATGCGTTATGCGAATTTTTCGCTCATCACTCCTCCTGTGCTATTTGTTAAACACTAAAACAATATTCATTTTACTTGTTCACTAAAAGCATCTGCACATACAGCATATTTGGCAATTGCAAAAACCTAAATTCACAAACGACCTGTCACAATATTTCCTCTGCCACCCGCGATTTCTCCTAATGACATGCAAATGTAAATGTTTTTCTTTATTCGCTTTCACAAACGGTACATCTGTTCTAACTTGTGCACGGAGTATGGCAAAGCTTTAAAGAACCTTTCACATCAAGTGCCAGTGAAACTTTATGTGTCTGAAATTTGATGGGCCTGATCTGGTAATAAAATCAGTGTTTAACATTTTGCAGCAGATGTGCTAAAGATCTGTGACCAGAAATGATGGTGCATTCAAGTATGTATATACATATTTAATTTCAACATATCTTTGCTAAAAATAAAAAAAAAAAGAGATGGGGTGTATAGGAAAAGCTTTCTGCTTCAGCATTCATAATATAATATTCGTCACAGCTGGCTGAGTTGTCAGTGAGATATCAATATTTATGAGCATTTTACATTAATAAATGTCAGTCTGCTTGTTTCATATGCTAAGGAGGGTTGCTTTTTTTTCTTATTTGAAACGAACCTGAATGTTTCAAACACGACTTTGATAAGCCTAGCAAAGGCTTCATGCTTTTACTGGAATTGGAAACACAGATTAGAAGTATCTCCGAAAATTGCCTGCTCCACCCCAGCACACATTCCTTCATTTATCAAAAGATGATGAGTCTGTAGGATTGCTGTCTTAAATGACCCTCATTGTGCCTTACCTCCAGGAATGAACATATATTTTCTGTCTGACTGAATGATTATTATGATTATTATTATTATTATTATTAACATGTATTTATATAGCGCCAACATATTGCGCAGCACTGTTGTAAATAGCTTGTCCTAATTGCACGTACAGGCTCCAGACTCAAGTATTGTGGTTTGAAAGCCTTCCTCTGACCACATTATCAAAGGCTCGGAGGATGTTTATAGGACATAATTAAAAAGGAGGCTTTATTTCCCCTTTCTTCCTTAAGGTCAGTTATGGCTGAGTTCACTCAGGGCATCGCCTCAATCCCCAGACTAAAACACTGAGATCAGACATTACTTAGAAATGTTTTAGCTTCGTGCAAAACCAGAATCAAATGCACAAAGAATCTATGACACATATAAACAAGTGATATAGTAGTCAGACGTATCCCTAAATTTCTTTAGTCACTTTGTGCAATACTTTGTAAATAGTGTCTAGTCTTTTATTACTTGTCATTTTTCTGAAAAAAACATTTGCTTGATAATAAGGACAATTATATTAGGTAGAAACATTAGGTACTGTAATTGAGAACTAGTCGCATAATAGCCTATGCAAAGATCCTCCACAGCAACATTTTTTTCCCAGAATTTATTACCCTATTCCCCATTGTAACTACCTACTACAAAACTTGAGGCTATAGCAGCTGTAAGGGAAATATGAATAATCTTTAAAAACAATATTTTTGTTGACACAATGTTACTAGTTACTGGTTTTATGCTAGAGTCCTGCACTGGATCAGGTACCCACGGAATACCCGCAAAAAGGTCAGGTTTTGGGCAGAAAATCCCAGATTCCCTGACCATGCAGGCAGTTCGCAGGTAACCCACTTGAGTACCCAACTGAAGTGCAGGACTGGTCCCTCCCACTGGTCCCCCTGTGGTGCAGGCAATTTTTTGTCTCTGTCTTGCTGAATCATGCTGGCATGATGTCACTTTCCATCTATGGTGACGTCATGTCTAATTTCGTGGGTTCGGAAGTCGGAAGGTTAGTTAACTCTATAGGGTCTGGGTTGGGTAATGTGTTGCATGGCGGGTGCAGGTCGGATTAGGGGTCAGGCACGGATGCTTCTGATTGGACCTGTGCAGCACTCTATCTTGTGCAATAAAAACGTTTTTGTGCATGTGCCTATTCAGTAAGTAGTGCAAAGCTGAGCTTCATAAGCTGCCATAGTCATAGCCATACAGGGGCATTTATTATTCTTTATGTATACAGCAGCCAAAAACTTTTTTTGCTTTCAGTGTCACCTTTTTGAATTAGAAGATCTAGTGCAACTGTTGATAACTAAAATTAGTTTCTATTGTATACAGGACTGGGTCAAATTTGGTCCAATTCAGTAAGTAGTGCAAAGCTGAGCTTCATATGCTGCCATAGTCATTGCCATAAAGGGGTATTTATTATTCATTATGTACTGTACATAGCAACCAATAAGATGTTTCCTTTTAGTGTAAACTTTTTGAATCAGAAGATCTAGTGCAACCATTGATAATTGCCTATAGATTCGTTTTTTTTTAAAGATACACACACAGGTATGGGACCTATTATAAAGAATGCTGCGGACCTTGGCTTTCCAGAAAACTGGGGTAAACTGGAATTCCATTTCTTAAAGTTACTAAAGAAGATATAAACATTAAAAACCTGGGGGATTGTTTTGTCACCAATTTATGCAGCTTAGTTACCATCACCATCAAGGTACTCTTTGATTGTTACAGTTTTTATTATTTTCCCTCTGTTTATTGACACAGGAGATTGTTTTTGTAAACAAATGTTTTAGACTTCATAGATGAAGAAGATCAGTTTAAGAAAGAGCGTTTTTTGGAGAATGACTAGAGAAATCTTTCTTATAGAGATTAGAGATGGCGCGAACTGTTCGCCGGCGAACTTGTTCGCGCGAACATCGGGTGTTCGCGCTCGCCGGAAGTTCGCGAACGTCGCGCGACGTTCGCCATTTTGGGTTCGCCATTGTTGGCGCTTTTTTTTGCCCTCTCACCCCAGACCAGCAGGTACATGGCAGCCAATCAGGAAGCTCTCCCCTGGACCACTCCCCTTCCCTATAAAAACCGAAGCCCTGCAGCGTTTTTTCACTCTGCCTGTGTGTGCTGAAGAGATAGTGTAGGGAGAGAGCTGCTGCCTGTTAGTGATTTCAGGGACAGTTGAAAGTTTGCTGGCTAGTAATCGTTTTGATACTGCTCTGTTATTGGAGGGACAGAAGTCTGCAGGGGTTTGAGGGACATTTAAGCTTAGGTAGCTTTGCTGGCTAGTAATCTACCTTCTACTGCAGTGCTCTGTATGTAGCTGCAGTGGGCAGCTGTCCTGCTTCTGATCTCATCTGCTGACTGCTGCAATAACAGTAGTCCTTGTAAGGACTGCTTTTATTTATTTTTTTGTTGTTTTACTACTACTACTACTACTACTACTACTACTACTACTACTACTATTACTATAAGAGCCCAGTGCTATTAGTCTAGCAGTGTTGGGGAGTGGGACTGGTGTGCTAATCTGCTGCTCCTAGTAGTTCAGCAGCACCAACTGTAATTTTTTTTTTTTAATATTCATTTTTTTTTATTTTACTTTTTTTTATTTTACTATCGCTGTAGTAGTGTATAAGTTGACCTTTTAGGCATTATTTGCCCTGTAGGCATTTTTTGCCCAGTGTGTTATTCAACCAACAGCCATCTAGCTGTGTGACCTTGTTCACATTCTGTCTAAATATCCATAATATTACCGTCTCCAGAAAAAACACCGGAGTGACTTTTTTCAAGCAGCCATAATAAATTTTACGTAATCCGTATCCATCGCTGTAGTAGTGTATAAGTTGACCTTTTAGGCATTATTTGCCCTGTAGGCATTTTTTGCCCAGTGTGTTATTCAACCAACAGCCATCTAGCTGTGTGACCTTGTTCACATTCTGTCTAAATATCCATAATATTACCGTCTCCAGAAAAAACACCGGAGTGACTTTTTTCAAGCAGCCATAATAAATTTTACGTAATCCGTATCCACCGCTGTAGTAGTGTATACGTTGATCTTGTGGGCATTATTTGCACAGTGTTTTCTTCAAACCGCCATCTAGCTGTGTGAGCTTGTTCACATTTTGTCTAAATATTGATAATATTATCGTCTCTAGAAAAACCACTTGAGTTACTTTTTTTCAAGCAGCATTCTTATATTTTACGTAATCCGTATCCACCGCTGTGTATACGTTGACCTTGTGGGCATTATTTGCACAGTGTTTTCTTCAAACCGCCATCTAGCTGTGTGAGCTTGTTCACATTTTGTCTAAATATTGATAATATTATCGTCTCTAGAAAAACCACTTGAGTTACTTTTTTTCAAGCAGCATTCTTATATTTTACGTAATCCGTATCCACCGCTGTGTATACGTTGACCTTGTGGGCATTATTTGCACAGTGTTTTCTTCAAACCGCCATCTAGCTGTGTGAGCTTGTTCACATTTTGTCTAAATATTGATAATATTATCGTCTCTAGAAAAACCACTTGAGTTACTTTTTTTCAAGCAGCATTCTTATATTTTACGTAATCCGTATCCACCGCTGTGTATACGTTGACCTTGTGGGCATTATTTGCACAGTGTTTTCTTCAAACCGCCATCTAGCTGTGTGAGCTTGTTCACATTTTGTCTAAATATTGATAATATTATCGTCTCTAGAAAAACCACTTGAGTTACTTTTTTTCAAGCAGCATTCTTATATTTTACGTAATCCGTATCCACCGCTGTGTATACGTTGACCTTGTGGGCATTATTTGCACAGTGTTTTCTTCAAACCGCCATCTAGCTGTGTGAGCTTGTTCACATTTTGTCTAAATATTGATAATATTATCGTCTCTAGAAAAACCACTTGAGTTACTTTTTTTCAAGCAGCATTCTTATATTTTACGTAATCCGTATCCACCGCTGTGTATACGTTGACCTTGTGGGCATTATTTGCACAGTGTTTTCTTCAAACCGCCATCTAGCTGTGTGAGCTTGTTCACATTTTGTCTAAATATTGATAATATTATCGTCTCTAGAAAAACCACTTGAGTTACTTTTTTTCAAGCAGCATTCTGATATTTTACGTAATCCGTATCCACCGCTGTGTATACGTTGACCTTGTAGGCATTATTTGCACAGTGTTTTCTTCAAACCGCCATCTAGCTGTGTGTATTATCGTTTCCAGAAAAACCAACTGAGTTTTTGTTGTTGTTGTTTTTTTAAAAATAATGCCAGGCAAAGGCAGGCCGCCACGCAGAGGCCGTGCTAGGGGCCGTGCTGCTATGCAATCCTGTGGCCCTAGCAAATTGCCCAGTTTTAAAAAGCCAATGACCCTGAACTCCCAAAATGCTGAAGAGGTAGTTGACTGGCTTACACAGCACACCCCATCCTCTACCGTTTCTAACTTTACCACAACATCCTCCTCATCCTCCACTGCTATGGCCACCCCACGTAACACTTCCTCCACCACCGGTGCCCCTTCTTCACTGGAGTCAGAGGAGTTATTTTCCCATGAGTTTCTTGAACTGAGTAATGCGCAACCATTATTGGCAGAAGAAGATGAAGGAGATGAGGACGTTACACCAGATTTAATTCTGGCAGAGAACACGACAGAGATGGACATAATGATGAGTGATGAGGAGGAGGTCCCCGCTGCTGCTTCCTTCTGTGATGTGTCAGAAGAAATTGATGCATCTGAGGAGAATGATGATGAGGAGATTGATGTTTTGTGGGTGCCTAGTAGAAGAGAGCAAGAGGAGGGTAGTTCAGATGGAGAGACGGAGAGTCAGAGAGGCAGTAGGAGAATAAGACTTAGAAGAAGCAGGGAGGACAGCCCGCAGGGATCAGTAGGGCAACAACATGTATCGGCACCTGTGTTCAGCCGGCCAACGCACCCGCCATTGCCGCCAATGCCGCCAACTTCTACTGTTACCGCCAGATCGCAGACTTCAAAAAAGTCAGCAGTGTGGGATTTTTTTAATGTGTGTGCCTCTGACAAAAGCATTGTAATTTGCAATGAGTGCAGTCAGAAACTGAGCCTTGGTAAGCCCAACAGCCACATAGGTACAACTTCTATGCGAAGGCACATGAGCGGCAAGCACAAAGCACTTTGGGAGCAACACCTCAAAGGCAACAGGCAAACTAAAAGCCACACTCCTTCTGGTCCAGCATCTTACTGCTCTACCTCTGCTCTCCTTGACCCATCTGAACCACCCTCCACTCCGCCTTCCACCTTGACCACCTGTTCCCATTCCCAGTCATCTGCCACCAGCCAAGTTTCTGTGAAGGCCATGTTTGAGCGTAAGAAGCCAATGTCTGACTGTCACCCCCTTGCCCGGCGTCTGACAGCTGGCTTGTCTGCACTCTTAGCCCGCCAGCTTTTACCATACCAGCTGGTGGACTCTGAGGCCTTCCGCAAATTTGTAGCAATTGGGACACCGCAGTGGAAGGTACCCAGCCGCAATTTTTTTTCTAAAAAGGGAATACCACACCTGTACCAACATGTGCAGAGCCAAGTTACCGCATCTCTGTCACTTAGTGTTGGGCCAAAGGTCCATATGACTACTGACGCATGGTCCTCCAAGCATGGTCAGGGCAGGTATGTCACCTACACTGCCCACTGGGTGAACTTGGTAATGGCTGGGAATGGGAAGCAGGGAATGGGTAGCTCAACAACAACAACAACAGTGGAGTTGGTGTCACCGCCACGGATTGCACGCGGTTCTGCCACCACCTCTACTCCTCCATCGCTCTCTACCTCGTCTTCTTCCTCTTCTTCTTCTTACTCTGCTGCTGGGTCCTCCTTCTCCTCCTCCACACCTGTGCACCCCCAGCTCCCCCTAGGCTATTCGACGTGCCAGGTACGCCGTTGTCACGCTGTCTTGGGGATGACGTGCCTGGAAAGCAAAAACCATACCGGATCTGTACTCCTGTCATCTCTGCAGTCACAGGCCGATCGGTGGCTGACCCCACACCAACTGCAGATCGGAAAAGTGGTGTGTGACAATGGAAGCAATCTGTTGGCAGCGTTGAGACTGGGAAATTTAACACATGTGCCCTGCATGGCACATGTGTTAAATTTAATAGTCCAACGTTTTGTCTCCAAGTACCCAGGATTCCAGGACGTTCTCACCCAGTCCAGAAAGGTGTCGGCCCATTTCAGACGTTCCTACACAGCCATGGCACGCCTTGCTGACATTCAGCAGCGCTACAACATGCCAGTCAGGCGTTTGATTTCTGACAGCCAGACTCGCTGGAATTCAACGCTCCTTATGTTGGAACGTCTGCTGCAACAACAAAGGGCCGTCAACGAGTACCTTTTTGAACTGGGTGGTAGGACTGGATCTGCAGAGCTGGGGATTTTTTTCCCCCGTTACTGGGTGCTTATGCGCGATGCCTGCAGGCTCATGCGACCTTTTGAAGAGGTGACAAATATGGTCAGTCGCACCGAAGGCACCATCAGCGACCTAATACCCTTCGCTTTCTTCCTGGAGCGTGCCGTGCGACGAGTGACAGATGAGGCTGTAGACCAGCGTGACGAGGAGCTGGAAGCGCACGATTTATGGTCGGAATCACCAGAACGAACCCAGGCACCTGCTGCAACGCAGGGAGAGGTGCCAGAAGTGGAGTCAGAGGAGGAAGGTGGCTTTGTGGAGGAGGAGGAGGAGGACCAACAGGAGCAGGCTTCCCAGGGGGCTAGTGGTGACCTTTTGGGGACCCCTGGTCTTGTACGTGGCTGGGGGGAGGAGACCGTGGATGATGCAGTCCTTGATAATGAGGAAGCGGAGATGGATAGCTCTGCATCCAACCTTGTGAGAATGGGGTCTTTCATGCTGTCATGCCTGTTGAAGGACCCCCGTATCAAGAGGCTTAAGGAGAAGGACCTGTACTGGGTCGCAACGCTACTAGACCCTCGGTACAAGCATAAAGTGGCAGAAATGTTACCAACATACCACAAGTCCGAAAAGATGCGGCATTTACAAACCAGCCTGCAAAACATGTTGTACAATGCTTTTAAGGGTGATGTCACTTCAGGAACTCATCAACATTCCAGGGGCAGAGGTGCCAGTAATCCTGCCACGAGCACACCTGCAAGGACAAAGCCCTTTGGCCGGTCTGTAACATCAGACATGCAAATGTTTTTCTGTCCAAGGCAGCGCCACAACCCTTCTGGATCCACCCTCAAAGAACGCCTCGACCGGCAGGTAGCGGACTACCTGGCATTAACTGCAGATATCGACACTCTGAGGAGCGATGAACCCCTGGACTACTGGGTGCGCAGGCTTGATCTGTGGCCAGAGCTGTCACAATTTGCCATGAACCTCTTGTCTTGCCCAGCCTCAAGTGTGCTCTCAGAAAGGACCTTCAGTGCAGCAGGAGGGATTGTAACTGAGAAGAGAACTCGCCTAGGTCACAAAAGTGTCGATTACCTGACCTTTATTAAAATGAATGAGGGGTGGATCTCGGAGGGTTACTGCACGCCGGAAGACTTGTTCTGACTTCTATGCAGCTGTCCTTCTCTTCAAGCCTCATGACTCCACACACAGCTGTCCTTTAGCGTCCTCCTCCCTCCGCCACCGTTACAAACTAGGGTGCAAACCCTACTGGTTTAATTTTTTCTGGCCTCTGTGCTTCAGTGGCTGCGTCCAAAAAAACGGGGCAAACAATGTCTACAAGGTCAACGTATGGCGAAAAATTACTATTTTCAGCATTTATATGGCATATTTTTTCTGGCAACTGTGCTTCAGTGGCTGCGTCCAAAAAAATGCATATTTTCTGCATTTATATGGCATCATTTTTCTGGCCTCTGTGCTTCAGTGGCTGCAACCAAAAAAATGCATATTTTCTGCATTTATATGGCATAATTTTTCTGGCCTCTGTGCTTCAGTGGCTGCAACCAAAAAAATGCATATTTTCTGCATTTATATGGCATAATTTTTCTGGCCTCTGTGCTTCAGTGGCTGCAACCAAAAAAATGCATATTTTGTCCATTTATATGGCATAATTTTTCTAGCCTCTGTGCTTCAGTGGCTGCAACCAAAAAAATGCATATTTTCTGCATTTATATGGCATAATTTTTCTGGCCTCTGTGCTTCAGTGGCTGCAACCAAAAAAATGCATATTTTGTCCATTTATATGGCATAATTTTTCTAGCCTCTGTGCTTCAGTGGCTGCAACCAAAAAAATGCATATTTTCTCCATTTATATGGCATAATTTTTCTAGCCTCTGTGCTTCAGTGGCTGCAACCAAAAAAATGCATATTTTCTCCATTTATATGGCATAATTTTTCTGGCCTCTGTGCTTCAGTGGCTGCAACCAAAAAAAGTTTATATTTTCAGCATTTATATGGCATAATTTTTCTGTCAACTGTGCTTCAGTGGCTGCGACCAAAAAAATGCATATTTTCTGCATTTATATGGCATAATTTTTCTGGCCTCTGTGCTTCAGTGGCTGCAACCAAAAAAATTTATATTTTCAGCATTTATATGGCATAATTTTTCTGGCAACTGTGCTTCAGTGGCTGCGACCAAAAAAATGACTATTTTCAGCATTTATATGGCATATTTTTTCTGGCCTCTGTGCTTCAGTGGCTGCGGCCAAAAAAACTGGGCAAACAATGCCTACAAGGTCAACGACGTTGACCTTGTAGGCATTGTTTGCCCAGTTTTTTTGGCCGCAGCCACTGAAGCACAGAGGCCAGAAAAAATATGCCACATAAATGCTGAAAATAGTCATTTTTTGCCATACGTTGACTCAACGTATATGGCAAAAAATGACTATTTTCAGCATTTATATGGCATATTTTTTCTGGCAACTGTGCTTCAGTGGCTGCGTCCAAAAAAACTGGGCAAACAATGTCTACAAGGTCAACGTATGGCGAAAAATTACTATTTTAAGCATTTATATGGCATATTTTTTCTGGCAACTGTGCTTCAGTGGCTGCGTCCAAAAAAAACTGGGCAAACAATGTCTACAAGGTCAACGTATGGCGAAAAATGACTATTTTCAGCATTTATATGGCATATTTTTTCTGGCAACTGTGCTTCAGTGGCTGCGTCCAAAAAAACTGGGCAAACAATGCCTACAAGGGCAACGTATGGCAGTTGTTTAAAGAGAACAGTAGATTACTAGCCAGCAAAGCTACCTAAGCTAAAATGTCCCTCAAATCCCTGCAGACTTCTGTCCCTCCAATACAGAGCAGTATCAAGCAGATTACTAGCCAGCAAACTTACTATCATCTGTCCCTGAAATCACTAACAGCTCTCCCCCTACACTATCTCTTCCAAGCACACACAGGCAGATTTTTCAGATACATTTTTGCCCTTGATCCCCCTCTGGCATGCCACTGTCCAGGTCGTTGCACCCTTTAAACAACTTTAAAATCATTTTTCTGGCCAGAAATGTCTTTTTTAGATGTTAAAGTTCGCCTTCCCATTGAAGTCTATGGGGTTCGCGAACCGTTCGCGAACCGTTCGCATTTTTGCGCAAGTTCGCGAATATGTTCGCGAACTTTTTTTCCGACGTTCGCTACATCCCTAATAGAGATTGCACACAATGCAAAAACGGAGAAAAACAAATGCTGCAGGTAGTATTTGTTGCTTCTACTGATTTTACCTTAAAAGAAATCAAAAGGTTTATTAGAGAAGGAAAAGTTTTAAGCTGCTAAAAACGAGCCAAGATAATAAGCAATTCTATATTGTTTAAAGTAAAGTGATTTAGCAATGAGTCACCAATCTTGGTTTCATCTTGAAGCATGCATGGTCAAGCATCATATAACCATTGTGTGAAAATCTAACAGGGGATAAAATAACGGTTTATTCCAAGTCAATTTCAAGGTTATGCAATAAAGATTTTACTAACAGGAACTTTCAAAGTCAAAATATATGAACATGTTCTTAAATGGTGATAAAGATACTGCTAGTTTTTTCATCTGATAATAATAAGGCACATTTATGAATACAAGACACTATTCACAAAGGTACTTGCACCAATATATGCACCTTAGCCTGTTGCAGTGAGAAACAATGAGCCTATTTAACCTACTCTGATGAGTTACACACAGATGCAAATGACAAGACTTGGTTTATGCACAGATGCCATAGGATTAACACCACCAGTATTTCTAGTGCTCATTTTGTGGGTTGTGTCTACATACCTAACTATCTTTATATGAATTGGATGTTGTGTGGTGTAGCAGAGGGTGGTGCTACAGGTTGACCATCTGGGTCTGATTAGCCTCAGGTGGCTAATCAGGAGCCCTTAAAACCCAGACTGGTCAGTCTTTCAGGTGCTCTGAGAGAGATCCAGAAAGAGGTCTGGGATCCTGACTCAAAGGAACCTATGTGCCTATGTACACACAGTCACCCACATGGAGGTCTGTCATCATGTTGCCTTTAAGTTGTTGTTGAACTCATATTGCTGCTGAAAGCCATTTTTGTTGTTCATAATGCCTTTGTTTTTTGCCTGTTTGCTGCCAACTGAAATAAATGCCATTTTTTTTTAAGATGCTTTTGCGGTTCTCACACTTAGGGGCCCATTCATTAAGTTCGGGTGAAGGAATAGAAGAAAAAATGCTTCGAATTTCGAAGTGTTTTTTTGGCTACTTCGACCATTGAATGGGCTACTTTGACCTTCGAATACGTTTTCGAATCTAACGATTCGAACTAAAAATCATTCGACTATTCGACCATTCGATAGTCGAAGTACTGTCTCTTTAAGAAAAAACTTCAACCCCCTAGTTCGGCACCTAAAAGCTACCGAACTCAATGTTAGCCTATGGGGAAGGTCCCCATAGGCTTGCCTAACTTTTTTTGGTCGAAGGATAATCCTTCGATCGTGGGATTAAAATTCTTTGAATCGTTCGATTCAAAGGATTTATTTGTTCAATCAAACGATTATTCCTTCGATCGAAGTATTTGCGCAAAATCCTTCGAAGTCGAAGGATTTTCATTCCCCAGTCGAATATCGAGGGTTAATTAACCCTCGATATTTGACCCTTGATGAATTTGCCCCTTAATCAATGGGAACCTGTCATATATGGTGTCAGAAGTGGGATTTTAACACACACACCCATCTGGAGACCAGAACCACCAAGCCTCAACCTCTCCTGATAAAAATGAGACAGTCTGATGATCCAGAGACATTTCTTATGACCTTTGAAACAGTAGTCAGTGCCCAAAAATGGCTTGGTGAGCAGTGGGCGATTTTACTGGCACCACTTCTGACTGATGAAGCACAGTCAACATACTGAAATCTTTCTGCAGACAAGGCTAATGTGTACCAAGAAGTAAAGTCTGTCATATTCGACAGATTGAGCCTAACGTTTGAGGTATACAGCTAGCGATTCCAGTCTGAGCCTTATACCAAACAGGTCCGGCCCAGAGATTTAGCCCAACCGCTGATGGACTTTTGCAACGGTTGGATCCAGCCTGCAACAAAAACTACTAACAGGTAATAGAGACTGTGGTTTTAGAGCAGTTTCTGCTTGTCCTGACTGTTGAGCCTGAAGAGGTACTTGGTCCTGGCAAATTGCTGCAACATCCACACAGCCAGCATCCAACCTCCAGTGACATCACTCCAAACTGCTGCACAGTCTCCCTTAAGGAAAGGAGCTTCCCACTTGTTAAAGGGACAAGGTCAAGGACGTGGGATAATGTGATCAGTAAAAACTCAGAGCAGCCGTCTCCCTTCCAGGAAGTTATTGTCTGCAGAAGCCCTGTTCTCATGGTAAGGTACAGTATTGCCTGAGGAGATTGCTTTGGCTCCTTTGGACACTTCTATTGGTTTCCCTCCATGTGACGGTTCCGATATGGACTGCATGGGGGATGGCTGCTTCAGCAACAGCAGCCATCCCCCCATGGCAAGGGTGGAGGTATATGGGAAACAGGTTACCAGGATGGTTGATTCAAATTCTGGGATCACTCTCATTCTGAATGAGTTAGTTCCCCCAGAGCTCATTAACTACACTTCTACTTTAATATTGAATGTATTCATGGGGATGTAAAAAATACCCTACAGCCAGTGGAGTAACTAGATGTTACTCAGCCCAACAGCAAATTCATTTTAGGGCCAGAGACTGTCCTGTTTTACCAATATATGTTGAAATCACTTATTATTTGGGCCTCGTGGGGCCCCCTATACCTCCTAGGCCCCCTGCAGCCACAGGGTCTGCTTCCTCTGTAGTAACGCCCCTGCCTACAGCCCAGGTAATGTTAATAACCAGTCAATTTTCCTTTGTTCTGCTGTTGCACCCTGGCTTCCTACCCCTGTGTTGCTAGGAAGAGACTTGCCTTTATATTCTTCTCTAATACCAGCACCTTCTCATGGGAAACATGTGTGTCCAGATAAACTGTTCCCTTTCTCACCAGACATCTTTACCCAGACAGCCTGGAAAAGTCCCAGAAAACAGAGATGAGTGGACAAACAGAACTGAGTTTCTAAAAATGGGACTGAATGTAAAATAATTTCTGAGTCACCTGTCCGGGATTCCAAATATCTCTGTGATAGAGAACTCCCTGGTAAGACACATCTTATAACTCATAAAGTGGAAACAGACCCAGGGGTGAAAGTTAGATCTCACCCTTATCGTCTGCCTCACAGTAGAAAAGGCCTTGTGTCGACCTGTCTAGATGTAGATGATTTACTAGACTCCTTGGGCAAGGCAGCTAGCATATCTACAGTACCTTAGATCTAACAAAGTGTTATTGGTAAAAATCTAAACCCAAACCTGCCTTTGCAACTCCCTAGGGTTTATACCAGTTCACCATAATATCATTTGGCCTACATGGAGCCCCTGCTACGTTTCTCATGCAGGTTATGCAGCTGTCTACTTAGATGCCATTGTAGTTTATAGCAAAACTTGGCAAAATCATCTGCTCTATCAGAGACAGCGTCTACCCATCTACTTCTCAAATGCAACATGCTTATGTGCTATGGAAATTACGAGTTGGTAACTCTTAGTTTATTTTCAGAGAACAGTAGCTATAAATCCCATCACCATAACCCAATATTTTGCCCAACCACACACAAACTGATTTTTTTAGTGGGCCAATGATATACAAAGTTCATCACTCAAACAGACAATATGTAATGTGGATTTGCATGTTAGTATTTCAATATTTTTATTATTATTTTTGATCACATAAAGGCCATTTAATGTACGCTTCATCCAGATGCTGAGGCAAAATTAACTATATTTAGCTAACTAGACTTCTGTTTTATACATTGTAGAAGGAAGTCATGTGCTAATAAGTCCATTAGTGACAGGAAACAGCTTTCCTTGAAGACAAGAAACGTGTTATATGTTCTTTAAAAATAAATTCAGAAGCTTACACCATATTAACCACATATGAAAATTTACTTTCTGTTTAAAAAACAAATATAGTAACAAAGTAAATAAAGTCAATACCACAAGTCCATATACCACATAAGAAACAGTTTTTGGGTCATTCTAACTCTACTTCTATTTTTATATACGTGTCATTATTTCTAATATGACATGAATTTAAAAACAAAAATAGAGTTAAAATTCCCAGATATAAAAACAAAAGTAGAGTTAAAATTAATAATTTGACAAAAAACTTTTTTATAATCTTTTATATATCCTTTACATATAAATTCTGCAACACCATCATTGAACAGTCCATGTCCACTGAAGCTTACAATCTAAGATTCCTATCAGATTCACACACACTACAAATCTGCAGGGACAGAAGCTGCATTTAATGAATATAAACACTGTAATAAATGTTGTAAATCAGCAATCCGGAAGGCTAAGAAAAGAAATGAAGAGTTAATTGCGGTAGAGGTGAAAACTAACCCTAAAAAGTTTTTTAAATATATTAATAGTAAAAAGATGCAGGTTGAGAGTGTTGCTCCATTAAATAATGGTACCAGTATGGTTGTAACAGATACAGATAAGGCAAATGTGTTAAATCAGTTCTTTTCTTCAGTGTATACAATAGAGGAGTCTGGGTTCACAGGCTCACTTAATAACTGCACGTATGGTTCAGCTCAATCTAGTCAGTGGCTGACTCAGGATATGATTCAAAAAGCTTTAATACAAATTAATGTAAACAAGGCTCCAGGGCCTGATGGCATACACCCCCGGGTTCTAAGAGAGCTTAGTTCAGTTTTAGACCAGCCCTTATTTCTGATTTTCTCAGATTCACTGTCATCTGGTATGGTGCCTATGGATTGGAAAAAAGCTGATGTTATTCCAATATTTAAAAAGGGATTACGATCTCAGCCTGGCAATTATAGGCCAGTAAGCTTGACATCTGTGGTGGGCAAATTATTTGAAGGCTTGTTAAGGGATCACATTCAAAATTTTGTCCTAATGAATGGCATTATGAGCAACAATCAGCATGGCTTTATGAAGGATAGGTCATGTCAGACGAATTTGATTGCATTTTATGATGTGGTAAGTAAGATTCTGGATAGTGGGGGGGGCAGTAGATGTGATCTATTTGGATTTCGCCAAAGCGTTTGATACTGTGCCCCACAAACGACTGCTTTCTAAACTAAGGTCTGTTGGGCTTAATGAAGTCGTTTGCACATGGATAGGAAACTGGCTACAGGATCGGGTACAGAGGGTAGTTGTTAATGGGACATTCTCTACTTGGAGTAAGGTTCTTAGTGGGGTCCCCCAGGGCTCAGTATTGGGTCCACTTTTATTTAACTTGTTCATTAATGACTTAGGGGAGCGTTTTGTAAGTAATGTATCAGTGTTTGCAGATGACACAAAATTATCCAGCCCAATTAATTCCATCCAGGATGTGGCATCCTTGCAACATGATCTTGATAAACTGGCAATCTGGGCAGCTAAGTGGCAAATGAGATTCAATGTTGATAAATGTAAAGTCATGCACCTGGGATGTAAAAATATCCAAGCCACTTATACCCTTAATGGGACTGCACTAGGCAAGTCCATTATGGAAAAGGACCTTGGAGTCCTTGTAGATGATAAACTTGGCTGTAGCAAGCAATGCCAGTCAGCAGCATCAAGAGCAAATAAGGTCTTGAGCTTTATTAAAAGGGGCATAGAGTCAAGGGAGGAGGGGGTCATTCTTCCACTGTATAGAGCACTTGTAAGGCCCCATCTAGAGTATGCCATACAGTTTTGGTCTCCATCACTCAAACAGGACATTATTGTATTAGAGAGGGTACAGAGAAGGGCAACTAAGCTGGTAAAAAGTATTGAAAATCTTAGCTATGAGGAAAGACTGGCCAAATTGGAGATGTTCACGCTGGAGAAGAGGCGCTTAAGGGGTGATATGATGACTATGTATAAATATATAAGGGGATCATATAATAATCTCTCTAATGCTTTATTTACCAGTAGGTCTTTCCAGCTGACACGAGGTCACCCATTCCGATTAGAAGAAAAGAGGTTCCGCCTAAATATTCGGAAGGGGTTTTTTACAGTGAGAGCTGTGAAGATGTGGAATTCTCTCCCTGAATCAGTTGTACAGGCTGATACATTAGATAGCTTTAAGAAAGGGTTGGATGGCTTTTTAGCAAGTAAGGGAATACAGGGTTATGGGAAATAACTCATAGTCCAAGTTGATCCAGGGACTAGTCCGATTGCCATTTTGGAGTCAGGAAGGAATTTTTCCCCCTCTAAGGCAAATTGGAGAGGCTTCAGATGGTTTTTTTTTGCCTTCCTCTGGATCAACTGGCAGATAGGTAGTTAATAAAAAAAAAAAAAAAAAAAAAAGGTTGAACTCGATGGACATGTGTCTTTTTTTCAACCTTACTTACTATGTTACTATGTTACTATGTAGGCTCAATTTAACCTAGAGCCAATTGACCTTCCTGTATATTTTTTGGCATTTGGAAAGAAACAAGAGTACTTTGCCACTATCCAGTCCTAAATAGCATTGTGCTATTCATATGGCACTGAGAAGTTGAGTTGTCCCTTCATTCAAGGTAAAATATGTTTAAGCAAGTTCCTCACAATATAAGGCATGTGCATTATTTCTAAAACACAGTTGCCCATGACTATAAACACATCACACTTCCAAATGTTTACATTTTATAGCTCAATCAAGTAAATTAAGCATCAAGAATTATTTTATTATAAGGCTGGGTTCAGAAATACAACATAAATAAGATGGGCCTAGTATTATTTGTGGATAATAAGGTCTGTTATCAGAAGCAGTGGGGGCCAACAAAACAGTCTACTGTATTAACAGTATAACCCAGTTGGAGGAAAGCATCATTCTTCCCCTTTATACATTTAAACATATACATATAGTAAACTGATTGGAGTGGGATTCAACCACATGGAAGAAAAGAGTGACATCCATTGACTAAGAATAATAAGAAGAAGCATACAACCAGGCTCTGTATTATCGATTAGCAGCACAACTACCTACAACTCCACGGAATGCTTTGTATGGTTTATACTGTATTAGCTTGGTATCTATAATGTAAAGAGAAGACAAAGTGTGGGAAGAAGACCTTTACTAGAATTGCTAGGTTATCAACAAGGAAATGCCTAGAAAGTGCAATGGCCTTTCAGTTCTTTACTTGAGGGTGAAATGTACAGCAAAGTTTCATGTGGGAAAAAAAATTAAGCCATTAAAGTATGATGGAATTTTGTTGAGTCACCATACTTTTGATGTACATTCCAGTTTGTTTTGTCTGAACATATAGCTGTTAGATAAGGAGCCTCCTCCAACTGTAGGGCCTTTCCATCAGGTACCAGGTGCCAGTTATTCCACATGTCCACTATTGTAATTTCATTATGAGGGAGAAATTACCTTATAAGGTAAGAACAAATATGAACCATCTCAATCCCCTATCACTGTTAGGAACAAATGCCGGCATCAGAGACACCTAATAGGGACAGAGATGAGAAGTGTATAATAAGAACCAATGAATGATTTGATTATCATTAATAACCCAGATGTTAGCTGCATGCTCAAAGGATTCTATTGTAAGCATTTAGAAAGGGATACACCACCCCATCTGTGCAAAAGTTTTATTCCTACACTAAACTAAGTTTTCCAATAGAATACAAAAAACTTTAGAAATTCTACAGAAACACTTTAAGTTTCAGTGTTGTATACTTCATTTGCCTTTTGATGTCTAAGGACCCAAATCCAATGGCCAACCATGAAGAAGAACAGTTTCAGTTTCTGCAGATGGTAAATGACAATATAATTTTTTATATAATTATTTATGACATGGGAGACAACAGGTGTCTTTTCCATGTGCTCACAACTCTAAAAAGACATAAGTGATTAAGCTACCAATCGGGGTTCAGTTTCCTCCCTCCTGCTGCTTTACCCACAGGGACAGTTTATTTTGCCTCTTGGGCCCCAGTTGGAACAAGAGCCACTCAGCTTTTGCAAACTTGCGTCATGTGAGTAAGAGCTGATTCTGGCAAAGGTAGACCGGCCTACTATCCTGTTTGTTTTCGGCAGCCTTCTCTGTGTGCATTGCTGGAAAGTGGTTGGTGATGCTCACGGGTACCAGGCATCTCACTGTTATCTAAGGCTCCTGACATCTGCCTGTGGTGACATAGTTACATAGTTAAATCGGGTTGAAAGAAGTCCATAAATCCAACCCCTCCAAATGAAAACCCAGCATCCATAAACACGCTCCTCCTACTTTTCACAAATTATATATACCCATACCTATGCTAACTATTGAGTTTCGTATCACAATAGCCTTTGATATTCTGTCTGTCCAAAAAATCATCTTAAAGGCATTAACTGAATCAGCCATCACAACATCACCCGGCAGTACATTCCACAACCTCACTGTCCTGACTGTGAAGAACCCCCTACGTTGCTTCAAATCAAAGTTCTTTTCTTCTAGTCTGAAGGGGTGGCCTCTGTTGTGGTGATCCTCTTTATGGCAGACTGACAGACTGAAAGTCTAAGAGTCAGCTGCTTACTGGAAAGGGCAGATTCACAACATGCTTCTCCAGTTCTCATCCAAAGCCTTTTCATTAACAGAGTTTGCGAGGCATGGGGTTGGAATGGAGCTATGGAGACATCACACACAGCCTGCAACAGTCAGCAGAGAAAAATGCAAAGGAAAAAGACACCAGTTACCCACCCAACATGTGAAGAGCAAGCAAAGATGACAAATAGAGGTAGAGGCTAGGCAGTTAGCCACCTTTTCTGCAATGCCTAACGTTCAGCCCAGTGTGAAGTCCATCAAGGACAGTCAACAAGTCAGTCACACAAGTACACACAAGGACTTGAGGGCCTCCATACAGTGATCCTATTGTTGATTTACCTATCTGATAATTTTTAAGGCTAGAAATTCAGTTGGTAGTGGTACACTATACTTCAAATATATGTTAACTGACTGCAAAAAATGAATAGGGCAAGTTAAGCTCTGACACTTACCCTGATGCAGTGTCTGCCCCTACCAAACACAAGCAGGTAAATTAGTCACTCCAATTCATGTTATGTTTTTCTTGTTAATTTAAAGATTGTAAAAGGAGAGTGGCACTGGCAAAGTTCTAGCACAGGTACAACAAGCTCCTTAGACTAGGGGGTATATTTATCAAAGAGTGAAGTTAGAGATCGCCACAGTCCTCTAGAATGAAATTACGCCACTCATCATTCATTTCTATGGCATTTTGAAAGGTGTATTTATCAAAGGATGAACTTTCACCCATTTATAAATACGCTTTTAAAAATCCCATAGAAATGATAGGAGAGTGGCAGAATTTCACTCTAGAGGACTGTGGGGATCTCTGACTTCACTCATTGATAAATATACCCATATGAGATTAGTCGTCCTGAGATAACTCTCCTCTAGCCTTAATCTGCTGTGAATGCTTCCCAGCAGCTAACATGCTAAACTCCACTGGGGAGACATACACAGTGTGAAGTTGCCTGTAGTTACCTTCAGAGAACATTCATAGAGAACATTCAGAGAAGATTAGCGCCCCCCCCCAGCAAAACAACAAAAAAATTGCCAAGTGCAATATTGTCAGTTTCCCAGCTGCCCCAGTCATGTGACTTGTGCCCGCACTTTAGGATGGAACTACTTTCTGGCAGGCTGTTATTTCTCCTACTTAAAGTAACTGAATCAGTCTCAGTGGGACTTGGCTTTTACTATTAAGTGTTGTTCTTAGATCTTCCAGGGAGTTGTTATCTTGAGTTAAAGGGATACTGTCATGGGAAAAAAATTTTTTTTCAAAATGAATCAGTTAATAGTGCTGTTCCAGCAGAATTCTGCACTGAAATCCGTTTCTCAAAAGAGCAAACAGATTGTTTTATATTCAATTTTGAATTCTGACATGGGGCTAGACATATTGTCAATTTCCCAGCTGCCCCATGTCATGTGACTTGTGCTCTGATAAACTTCAATCACTGTTTACTGCTGTACTGCAAGTTGGAGTGATATCACCCCCCTCCCTTTTCCCCCCAGCAGCCAAACAAAAGAACAATGGGGAGGTAACCAGATAACAGCTCCCTAACACAAGATAACAGCTGCCTGGTAGATCTAAGAACAACACTCAATAGTAAAAACCCATGTCTCACTGAGACACATTCAGTTACATTGAGAAGGAAAAACAGCAGCCTGCCAGAAAGCATTTCTCTCCTAAAGTGCAGGCACAAGTCACATGACCAGGGGCAGCTGGGAAATTGACAAAATGCCTAGCCCCATGTCAGATTTCAAAATTGAATATAAAAAAATTTGTTTGCTCTTTTGAGAAATGGATTTCAGTGCAGAATTCTGCTGGAGTAGCACTATTAACTGATGCGTTTTGAAAAAAACATGTTTTCCCTGGACATACTCCATATCAGAACTCACCGGGATATCCCCGCCCCCATGCCCCATCAGAAGGACCCTCCCCAAAGCTTTAAAAGCCAGCCCCACCCCCTCTATGGCGTCTTTTTTTCCTTCTGCTTTCCTTGCTCCATTGAAAGCAATATTTTTGCTTTTTAACCTTGGGAAAGCATTAGGTGACCGGAAATGGCACCTAGGGACTGGGGTTTTTTGATCCATGTGATCTTTTCCCCTGCACATTACCTCATATTTGGGACCTTCAGCGCTGTTCAGCTGGAAAAGGTAGGACAAAGCTGTTACAGTATGCTTGATCCCATGTGCCTTCCTGGCTGTCTGTATGGCATCCAGCGGCAAGTGCCTGTCCCCCCATCCGTGTGCCCTCCTGGCCTGCCTAAAAGCGTCCAGTGGCAATGGTGTGTGACCCTGCACCCCTGTATTTTTGCGGATGGGCGAGAGAGGTGGAAGGTTAGTAGTACTCAGTATTTAGTTAGTGGCCTGAGTCTGACAGTCTCCATTTTGTTTTTGTTTGGTTCCCTTAAATGGAGTCAGAATTCTGAGCCAACTGCCTCCCTCACAAAGTCTTTCCTAAGGTTGTGTATTAGGGCCCTTGCACGCGGGTATTTTTTTGTCTGCACCCCGCTGCATTCCGCTTTCTTCCACTCATGGAGGCGCACGTGTGTGGGGGCCCTTGAGGTAAAAAAAAAAAAAAAAAAACACTCCCCACTCCACTGTATCAAAACTTTGGGCTGGTATGGTGTATTACTGAGAGGTAAGTTGCTCAATCCTATTACAATTGGCTGTTTTCATGCATACCTGAATATACCTGAATGTTATGTGGTCAGCCAAACTCAGGGTTTTCCAGAGAATATCTCCAGTCCTGTGTTATGGCTCCTACCTCTACACTGGGTAATGCACTAAATCCTATTTCTGTATTGTATAATCAGAAAGGATACGGCCAAAGGCAGAATAACTGCAATGTGCATTATTGATACAACAGGTTTGGGTTATAAGAACCCTTTAACAAGTGTGTACTTGATAGCACTGAATCCTGTTGTTGCTATGGAAAAGGTTATAGCAACTAGTGCAGCGTTAAATGGCAACCTCTCAGAACTGGCTAATGAGATGCATACCAGATTGGCATCAGCTGAATGGAATCATGTGATCAGCTACACTACCTGACCTTCCAGAATATTCCTCCTGTTCTGGGTAGTGCTAACTGGGTAATGCACTGAATCCTATTCCTGTATTGTATAATCGGAAAGGATACGGCCAAAGGCGGAATAACTGCATTATACACAACAGGTTGGGGTTATAAAAACCCTTTAACAAGTTGTACTTGATAGCACTGAATCCTATTGTTGCTATGGAAAAGGTTATAGCAACTAGGGCAGCGTTAAATGGCAACCTTTCAGAACTGGCTAATGAGATGCATACCAGATTGGCATCAGCTGAATGGAATCATGTGATCAGCTACACTGCCTGACCGTCCAGAATAGGGATGTAGCGAACCGCCGCCGATGTGTTCGCGAACGCCGTTCGCGAACACCGGCAAAATTTGCGAACAGTTCGCGAACTGTTCGCGAACTTCGAACATCCGAAAATCGTTCGATTCGAACGATCGAAGGATTGAAATCGTTCGATCGAAGGATTTTCGTTCGAATCGAACGATCGAAGCCATTCGATCGAATGATTTCATTCGATCGAAGCCATTCGATCGAATGATTTCATTCGATCGAATGCTTCGATCGTTCGATTCGAACGAAAATCCTTCGATTTTAGCGGTCGAATGGTCGAACGATCGAACGATTTTGACGCGAACGCCTATTGGCGAACGTCGCGCGACGTTCGCGAACTTGCGGCGGACGCGAACAGTCGAAGTTCGCGCAAACTAGTTCGCCGGCGAACAGTTCGCTACATCCCTAGTCCAGAATATTCCTCCTGTTCTGGGTAGTGCTGACTCTGTATTATGTTATAGTAGTGCAGAGTCCGGTAATCTGGGAACTGGCTAATTGGATGCATACCTGAGTAGTCTCACCTGAATGTAGATATGTAATTAACTACTCAGTACCTGAGCTTCCAAAGAATTGCTCCAGTTGTGTTATAGCTGCTGCTGCCGCTACACTGGGTATGACCTGAATCCTTTCTTCTTGCTATCAGATGTGCTTCATGCTTAAATGGGTCATAGGCCTAGTTGGTGGCAAATTGACTGTATATGTCATTATGCAACTTAGATTGTAGTAGTTAACACTCTGGGCATACCTGAGCAACCTCTGCTGAATGTAATCATGTGACCAGCTAGAGGTGTGGTGAAACATTAGCTTCTGGCATATAGCTTCACAGGCTAGGTAGTATGCTCTGTTGTTTTATTCGAAGTACTCCTCCTCTGAGGGTCTTTTCTCCAATATACGGGAGAGGAGGTCAGAAGCCCAAGGTGGGTTATATGGCTGTTGTTTTAGGAAATCATATGCAATAGGTATTTCAGCGGCCGGTATTGGAATACTCATAAGGTGTGTAATGTTATGATCTTGCACAATGCTGTTCTTGACATGCTCTTGGGTTCCAGACCTTAGGGTTTGTGTGCTATAAGCAAGTTACTCTAATTCTTGTGGCAGGCAGAATTCATGATTAGTACTCAGCCTGAATATTAACACCATGTAATACATTCAGAAAGGCAATGTATATGTTTTGATAACATACTGCGTTTTAAATCTGTGATATAAGCATGCCTAAATCTGCAGCATGAACTGTTAATGGTGTCCTGTTGTTGGTATGCACAATAGGCTGCTGCCAGTTCAGGGGTTCTAGGCCCTTGCAATCTTTCTAATGCCATACAGTATGGATGTGTTTAGCTGTAAACTGCATGTTTCTTGTGCCTTGTTATATACAAGATGGATATATCAGGCCTATAACTGCAGCTTAACCTATGGATAGGGTGATAGGTTGCAGTTGAACTATAGTGTCATTGGGCCTGCAGTAAGGATTGGACTCTGGTATAACCAATGTTTATATAGACTGCCTAACTGTTTTTACTCTGAGTTTTGCAGGGATTCTAGAGTTTAGCAGTATGCTAATCTGAATATGGTTTTCTCTGCTCTGCAGAGAGTCACTACTTGGTGGTTTACAAACAGCATTTGACTTATGTGTACCACAGGGCTCTCTGAGTTTGATCTATGGGATAGACCAGTCAGAATGCAGGTTTTTAAGGGAGTTCAGAGGTTGGCGCCATGATAGGATTGAAGTGGGTGCTCCTATCCACTAATTATGCATGGCTAGGTTCTACCATAGTACTTGGTAAGGTACAGTTACAGTTTTTGTCTAAAGGCTGGCAGGTGGCAGCTGGTCTCATTGGCATCTTCTGTATTACAAACAAGATATTAAAAGGCTTGTAAAACACTTAATTAGGTTGCATCTCCTCTGCCTTGAGAATAGCTTTACAGCTGAGGGGCTTGTTCTTGAAGCTATTCTGTACTGTTGTTGTTGGCAGAAACAAGGTGCCTGGTAGCAACAAACAAATGGGGCACATATACATTCCCTTGTATTACCCTCACTAAGCTATTGATTGTGGTGTTCAGGGATGTTAACCCTTACAATTGTATTGGAGGTGTGGTTAAGATTACCGTCTTGGAGCTGCATAATGGTTATATTAAAGGAATGGGTTACATGTTTTGCAACATTTGCCATTCTATGCATTTTTCCCCTCGGGAGAGGAGGTGTCCCTGACGAGAGTCACATCCACAGTGGCGGACATGAAGTTGCTTTTAGGGGGTTATCTCCTGCCTAATTGATTAGTCCAGGCTATTGCTTGAGTAACAGTCTACTGCTTGCCCTGAAGTACAGTATATTCAGGGTGTCTCTAGTTGGGAAGCTTGGAACATGTGTTTTTTGTGGCTTCCATCAGGATAAGGGACTAATACATTGCTTGGGTAGAGCATGTGTCCTAGTTGGGGACGGATTCTTTGTTGTTGCCGAGCGCCTGTGTTGGCTGGGAATGTGCCTTCCTGTTCTCAAGCCATCCATGTAGGTGCAGGGGCACTTAGACTGTTCTTAGTGCTTACCTAAAGAACAGGTGGTAATTAGGCATTGGTTGACCTGCTTGTCTCATATTATGCCAGTTATCATTCAAACATGGTTGGCCTTAATGTATCATACAGCCCAAATTAGGGACTGTTTTTCTAGATATTGTGATGTCTGTATGAGGGAGCTTCCTGGGAAAAGGTTGCCCACAGGAGTTTTGTATTAGAGTAAGGTTACCTTTCGGCATGATGATAACATTTTAGGGGGCCTTGGCAAACTGTGTGGATATACAGTGTACTGGGCAAGAGGCTAGCATAACAACGTATAGGCCTCTTGACAGGGATGATCAGGTTCTCTGCCTACAGTATTCTCCTATGAGGTAATATTATGTAGCCTTTGGGGTCTTCTATCATATTGTTACCCATCTGATAGCTTATCAGATATGGTTCTGTTCACAATTAACAGTTGGTTTATATGGTATTCTTGCACAGAACTGCTAGTTCTCGGTTATATGATTAGAGACTTGGAAACCTGCTTAGGATAAACAGTATATTCCAAATTGTGATGCATTTCAATCTGTTCTTTGTATGCCTCTTCATAGATAGGTTCTTTATTTGGTCTTATAATTGGTTGACACTATCCACCTCTGGCTAGTGATGTAAGATGGTCTGTCTCAGGGTGAGTTCCCTTTTAGGACTGGGTTCTAGCAGGATTTTCTTACTCTTCGTGTAATTCTCCACAGGGATATGAGATGGTCAGTCTCAGTGTGAGTTCCCTTTTTGGACTGGGTCCTGGCAGGATTTTCTTCCTCTTAGTATAGTTCGCTATAGGGATATGAGATGGTCAGTCTCAATGTGAGTTTCGCTTTAGGACTGGGTCCTAACAGGATTTTCTTCAACTACAACTAAGTATAATTGTTCATTGCTCTCTTCCTCTAGGATTGGAGTTGAGATCAGCTAATCCTATAAGATGTCTCCTGTACATTACTAGGTTCTGCACCTGGAGCTGATAGTATGTCGAGTGCTGTACTTCACAACAGTAAGTACTGCAATATTATCCAGGAGTCTATTAGAGCCTAGTTCCCTCCCAACTGGGCATTAAGCTTGCTATGTCCCGGTGAGTTCTGATATGGAGTATGTCCAGGGAAAAGGGAAAATTGTATCATACTTACCGTAATTTTCCTTTCCTGGACATACTCCATATCAGCTAGTTCCCAACCCTTCTACAATGATTGTCTTAAAGCTAGTAACAAAGACGCCATAGAGGGGGTGGGGCTGGCTTTTAAAGCTTTGGGGAGGGTCCTTCTGATGGGGCATGGGGGCGGGGATATCCCGGTGAGTTCTGATATGGAGTATGTCCAGGAAAGGAAAATTACGGTAAGTATGATACAATTTTCCCTTTTCCGATGACAGGATTCCTTTAAGGAGCTGCTATCTGATTACCTTCCCATTGTTCTGTTGTTAGGCTGCTGGGGGGGGAGGTGGTATCACTCCAACTTGCAGTACAGCAGTAAAGAGTGACTGAAGTTTATCAGAGCACAAGTCACATGACTGGGGGCAGCTGGGAAACTGGCAATATGTCTAGCCCCATGTCAGATTTCAAAATTAAATATAAAAAAATCTGTTTGCTCTTTTGAGAAATGGATTTCAGTGCAGAATTCTGCTGGAGCAGCACTATTAACTGATTTGTGTTTTGAAAAAATCATGTTTTCCCATAACAGTATCCCTTCAAACTAGTTCTCAACATATACTGTATAAAGATAAAGGCACTTACAAACCTATGGGTCTCTTGAAATGACATAAGACTTTACAACAGCTTAAAAAAAACATAATCCTTTTTAAATAATAAGTATGCATAATGCTTGGTGTTTCCATTATTATATCTATTTATACAGGTATGGGATCCATTATCCGGAAACCCGTTATCCAGAAACCTCCGAATTACAAAATGGCCATCTCCCATAAACTCCATTTTATCCAAATAATCCAGATTTTAAAAAATTATTTCCTTTTTGTCGGTACTAATAAGAATAAGAAATAAGTTATCCTTATTGGAAGCAAAACAACAGCCTATTGGGGATTTTTTTTAGCAGACATAATCCAAATAATGGAAACACCCTTTATCTGGAAGACCCCATTTTCCTGAGCATTCTTAATAACAGGTCCCATGCCTGTACTAACACTGACACTGTTTTTCAAAGTTTCATTGTAACAAATTGCAGCCTTTATTCTCTTGTAACTTTTTCACTAGAAATGGAGTTACAGAAATGTTGATATATTGGAAGAGCTGTTTGTTCGGTATAATCATGTGACTGATTTTACGGGGCATATTTATTAAAAATAAAACCAAATATCTCCCTTTTTAATGTCATGGTATGCCATGTATTTATGAAGATGTGTAATGCAGCTATTTATGAAGATGTGTAATGATTTTATGTGAATGTGCAGCCAAGTGTAACAGTTTGGCATAAAAGAGGTGTTAGCATTAAAAAAAAGCTATATAAAAAAATTGTGCTATGTGCCGCCACTTTATATGCAGCATTTTATAACACTTTTCACATCAGAAACGCTTTACTACCTGAATTTGTTTTTACTGGACTATGCTGTGTTCTCAGATAATGGATTAATAGTATTTCTTATATTAAAAATATACATTGATTAGTTCTTTGTAATGGATTATTTTAGCGATTGTTATGCATGGAATAAATTACCACCACATCAGAACTATAGCGAAGCTTATGTCAGTTTTCATTGGTTTCTTTGTTTATTTTCACATCCTTAAAGATATAGGGGCAAATGTACTAAGGGGCGAATTTTCGGAAGGCTTTGTCATACTTTTCACAACTTCGTCAGATGTTAATTCGCAGGAAATATGCCTATTTATCAAGATGCAAAGTTTTTTCTAGGCAGATGGAACGATGGCAAGGTTTCGCCAGGAAAATCTGCCAGCGTGGACATTTATAAGCAAATTTTTGCTAATGTTACTTTCTTAGTGAAACTTCGTTAACATTCCTAAGCTAACATCAATTTAAATATGGTGGGTACATACAGGTCATATATATGGCTTTTTTAGTGAGTGTTGGTGTAATTGCTGGAAGTGGCCACTTATTACTAAAAATGTCCAAGGAAGCAAAATAAAGACAAAGATGATCCTCTAATGTCCTAGACATGAGCCCACCCAAAAACAAATGTGGCATGAGCTTCAAATCATTAATATGTGTGTATATATATATATGTGTATATATATAGATAGATAGATAGATAGATAGATAGAGATATAGATATATTATTTAACATTTACAACTTTTAAGCATAATTCCACATTAAAATATGAAAAAACGCCAGTGTTTTGTGACTTTTTTGGCACTGACATAATAATGTTGAGGATGTAGCTTCATCTTATCAATTTACCAGGTATAACCTATCGAAACAGACTCTGGAGAAAAGAGTAACGGATTGGAAAGTTTGCACTTTGATAAATTTGCTCTGGCTCTGAGCATTTTCGCTAATGAATTGTTCTCTTCATCTTTTAGTAATTTGCGGATTGTCTTTTTGGTGAATTTTCACTACAAAAGTCCTCTCAGCTCTTTAAATATACGCCATAGTCCCTAAATGTGTATTTCCATTGAACAATGTGCACTATTTGGTTAACATTTAAAGCCAATTACATTTGGCCACCTAACACAAATATTCTAATTACTTTTAGAACCATGTTACTAATACAGGACAAAATGTATTAGCTTCATAATATTTCCATTACTTCCTTGTCCATTCAAAAAAGATGTGCATATAGTTTTTGTTGGGACAATGCTGAGAAGTTCATTTTGGGTGGAGACGAGAAATTGAGTCAATGCAGTAGGTGGCAGTACTTGATCACAAAGATGAGAAAATAATACTCCAGACCTGGGGCAGCAAGAACTTCAAATGCTTCATAGTGAGGTATGTTTCAAGACAATCAAAGAAGATTGACAGACAAAGGATAGTGAAGGAAAGGTTTGAAAAAGGATTCTTCCACAAAAGAACACACTTCTATACTTGGAATTTCCTGTTTCAATGTTTTTTTTAGGATTCCCTATCGAATAATTATATTAATACTCCCCTGGAACAAAAGAGAGGCTAGTTTCTTTTTTCAATTTTCCAGTTTCATTCTGGAGAACCATTTATACTGCAGTCACTCTGAACACTATTTTTGTGAAAAGGACATAGAGGGGATTTAGAATAATGGCACACAAGGCTCTCAGGAGCATTTAGTCACCTGACGGTTTTTCAGCTACATGGGACAGGAACAAAGTACCATTCACATTGAATAAGAATCCAAAATAGTGGGATAGTAGCAATTTTAAGTATTCCATTCCCCTCTCCCATGGCTACAAAATGCTTGAAATTGCCCTGTGCCCCATTAACCTTAGATCACTAGGGTTTCTTTACATAAGATCAGGATTTTTCAAGACATTTATCTATGATCCCGTAAACAATTAAGTAGACTGGACATTCTCATCCAGTCTTGTTCAAAGGAATACATTTATAAACCAGTAGAATAACGGTGTGGGCACACTGGACAGTAATATGGGTTTATTGTAGTATTTAACTATCACAGTGGGCAACACTGCTACTTTCTTGAATGAACCCTGGGTGACACTATAGTTGCAAGTATGGTGTGCACAGAACGTCGTTCTGTTACTTTATATGTACTTGGGCTTGGAGTCCTCACTTCTGGAAGCAGCTAGCTCTAACAATGTTGGAGCCAGCTGTAATTAGATTCAACCAAATGAGTCCTGTGGGTAATGAAAACTGTGGTTCAACATATTAATGGCCTGGAGGTGGGCATTCAAAGTACTGTTTCTATTTTTGCTGATGATACTAAATTGTGCAGAACTATAGGTTCCACTAGAACAGGGAAGAGGTAATTGTATAAAGAACATATATTATTCTCAGTATTCCAAAACAAGATAAGTAAACCCGTTTCAGATACAGAGAAATAAATCTGTTGATAGCCTAGGCCTTGTTAATGTATTATTTTACATAGTATGAGAATATATAAACATGAAAATTATACTGGATGGCAATGTGCAAAATGTTTTCTGCTTTAAATAGATAGTTCATTAGTCATTTTTAGTATGATGTAGACAGTGATATTTGGAGACAGGTTGCAATTGGTCTTTAATTTTTATTTATTTTTTTGTGTTTTTTTTTTTTTAATTATTTAGCTTTTGCTTTAGAGGCTCTCCAGTTTGTAGCACCAAGCACCCAAGCAGTGGTATGAATGAGAAACTGGAAGATCAATTGTAAAGGGCCTCAACAGAAAGAAATATTTAAAAAAATGGCAATAACAATACAATTGTAGCCTCACAGAGCAATAGTTGGTTGGATGCTGGGATCAGTGACCCCTATTTGAAAACTTGAAGAGTAAATATAAATCACTATAAATATAAATCATTAACTATAACAAATAAAAATGAAGACCAACTAAAAAGTTGCCAAGAAAAGTTCATTCTAAAACAAAATAAAAGTTAACAAAACATTAATCTGACATTTTATCCGGGATCCCTTTTCAATGAACAGCCATTAAAGAGTTAGAGTCTCTTGTATATGGTTCATATAACACATTCTCTTTCAGTGTATTTGCAGTTAGTTATGGTATGCAAAACAAAGGAAGAAATTTACAGCACTTGGTCTTATCCAAAAAGTAGCATTGACTAGCTATTTTAAGCAACTAATACTAATGTCTAACGTACAGTCTTGATAAAATTCCATTATCAATGCACTAACTATGCAGGTACAGCCTATAGGCAGAATGAGCCCTATGTGTCATCTAGTACTCAACATCATCACTATGCCTAATTCAAATGCTTTGCACTTGAATTTGGAATTTTTCTAAAAGCTTCTTAAGTCTTCTGACATTTCCACTGATTTTGCTGCCAATGTGCAGTATATAGCAATGCTCCCTGGGTAGTTATTTAAAACAAACTAAGACCATTTAAATGCCTAAATCAAGCTGCGGGCCTGTGCAGCAGGTATTTTTAGAATTCAGCAATAACCCTGGTCCAATTAAATCAGATAAAATCCCAGTGACAGCAATTTAGTCTGCACAAACAACAATGGCATATGGACTTAACCTTTTGCTTATTGCCTGAAAGTTGTCTGCAGTGTGAGGTTTGGCCACAGAGGGCACCAAAGATATACATAGGCATATTGCTTCATCCATTTAGAAAATGACTTATTATCGCTACATAGCTAATTTACCATAAAGCTTTATTTTATCCATATAGGTATTGGGGCTAATTTACCTAAATTAATGAAAATAGTAAATACCTGAGAAGTAACTGACAGCAACTAATCCGTGAACAGCTCTGTTCAGACATCTTCAGGTAGAATGAAAGAAAACATTGCATAGGTTGCCATTGGTTACTGGTTATAAATTGCCCAGTGTTAGTAAATGAGCCCCACTGTGTTTTGATCTTCGACCAGTTGCTAAAAGCGTAAAAAGATGTGTAGTGATGCAAATAAAATAAGATCTATCCACCATTATCACACCAACTTTAAAAGTGAAACTGTTTTAATGTAAAAAAGCTGGACTGAGGATATGGCTCCAGTAGACAAGGGTATTATTACACAGTGACCCCAGCAATACATGGCACACTGACTCCAGCATTGTATGAAACAGTGGCGCCAGCAATCTATAACATAATCTCCCCTGCATTTAATAACACAGAAGCTGATGATTCAGTGATGATAATTGTATTAATTCTGATGCAGAGTGCACTGATTTATATGCTGCCATGTATTGTGAGTCTTATATAATTACAGAATTACCTTGTCTCCTGAATATTATTTATATACTTTGCATATAGTGAGGAAGTCCTAGAAAAGACAGGGAGTTACTGAGTATCTTAGGAGGCACATATATTTACTACTATAGGGCTGAGCTGGCCTTAAGCTGGCACAGACACCCAAAACATAAAATGTGGCATTTCTAGCATAGTTCTTTGTTGAGCTTTAGTTCTCCTTTAGTGTGGTTCACTGCAGGCTAGTTATTAATCACACAACAGATTTACAATAGTATGAAAATAACTTACTGGGCTCAACAACAAAATATTTTTGCAGCCTTTTTTGCCAAATTTGACAAATCCAGCAGAGTCCTGCACAACCTTCTACGCTCCTGGTTCCTAAACATTTGCAAGTTCTACTTCCACCTTTGTCACACCCCTTCATACAACCTTACTTTCGCCTTACACTGAAATGGAGAGCAAATAGAGTGCTGTTGAATTAAAAGCTAAATAACTCAAAACACACAAATAAAAAATGAAAAGCAATTTCAAATAGCCTCAGAATATAACTCTCTTCTGCATCATACTGAAAGTTATCGTTAAGGTGAAGCAATGTCCAAAATTGAGAGTTTTTCTCCAAAAAAGTAATATATAATTAAAAATGCAAACCATATATTAGGATATACAGATGAAGGCATTTTGTGCCTATTGGCACCAAGCACATCAGGCCTTCATCTGTATGTCCTAATAAATGGTTTGAATTTTTAATTATATTTTTGGCTATTACTATTTTAGAGAAAAACTCTCAATTTTGCCCATTGCTATATGTATATGCACTCATGGACTGGGGTGAACTGTGAGTATATTGTCTCCCTTTATTTTCACTACCTTTGCAATTAATCTATAGTGTTATGTGTTTATATTGGCAATTTGCACCGATTTTTCTATTCTTTGTAGAGGTGAAGCACCCCTTTAATAAATACAACATTCATATAGGGGTATATTTACAAAACCATGTTGATGTAGACTAAACATCACCCAATTAACTCCACATTACACATGGTAAATTTTCCCTATTATAAAACTGTGTATTGGTTTTTGTTTTTCACAGATTTTTAAGACACAATTTCTTTCTTTCTTTGTCTTTTCCCATTGACTTGATTCAGTCCCCCCAGGTGGTGTAAAGTAAAGGCATACATTAAAGTTAAGCTGGCCATAGATGTTGAGATTTTTAAAAGATCAGATCCTGATCGTGAGATCAACCGCACGATAATTTCGAAGGATTGGTCGGGCTTCCCTAAAATCGGTCGTTCGGCAAGAAGAATCGTCGCGTCTATGGGGAGCTTTAGTCTGGGTTAAAATAGGGAATCCCGTTTATAAATACTCTTTGTAATAAATAACTCTTTGTAATGGCTAATTTCTACACTACAGATGAATACTTTTCATTTACACTTTTTAGGGGGTAAATAAAAAATATATAATTAGGTTTGAGCTATTCATGAGACAAAAGTAAAGATCATGAGTTGTGTTTCCTTACTATCTTTCATACAGACACATGGACTCTCCTGCCTGCCCTATCCAAGCGCTATACTGCTCAAGTATCACATATCTCCTCAGTTACTTTTAGATGTAAGCTTGCAAATCAGGTTTTGTTGCCGTGTAAATCTATGTTCCTCACTGACATACATAGCTGAGTTCACTTAGTATATTCTAAAATGTTTTATTATCATCTTAATTATCACATTTTTATCACTGTGCTTTCTTATAAGCAGCCTTTATAATGTTTTCTCTTCTCTCGTGAGACTTGTGCCAATCTTGAGCTTTGACAATTTTGTATTGACTGTGCCATATGTTACCTGCTACCCACTGTGCCATTTCATGCTGTGTCTGCCATTCATGTGCTGTCTGTTTAGTTCTTTTTTGTTTTACCCAGAGGCATTCTGTCTACCTGTCTGCTAGTCTGAGTGACATTATTTCTTTCTGATTCATCTTATGCGCTCTGAAATTGTCTTTTTTTGTCTGGGACAGAGTTGCTTTAAAGCCCTAATGGGCCCAGGGCAATGATCTGATTGGTGGGTGTCTACAGCCCACCCTGAATAAAAATATGGCAGTGCCTAATGCTGGAGCAGGTGGATCATATTAGGCCTTTTTGCTAGAATATCTTAATGTGATAGGGAAAATCAGACTCAAGGCAGATAAAAGCTGCAGACAGACCGATTCGACAGCTTATTCGCCCGTGTGTGGGGCCATCCGATGGGCGTCCCCGAACGATATCTGGCCGAAAGTCAGCTGCATCTGTTCGTTGATCTGACCGCCCATATCGCCTCTATTCTGATCCGATCGTTGGGCGGATCTCCCTGAGTATGGCCTTAAGTACAACATCAACCGCTTTTGGGGGTAAATAAGCCAAACCTTTACTACAGGAGGAAAACTGAAGCCTCATGCACATTTACGTTATAGGCCAATGGTAGACAGGAGGTTTTGTTGCCCATAATGAATTTGCTCCAGCATGCTGAAAACATGTCCAAAACGACCATCCTATGCATTGCATAGTAACTCACTGTTGCATGAAGACAACTTTATGATACATATATTTTACAACCAGCTATTTATATTAATTCCTGTAGGAATGCGACTTTGCACATTGCATCTTGTCCCATCTGCCTTATTTATGACCATGGTCATTCTGACCTCCTGAGTACAAAATTGCATGCAACAACTTACAGAACACATTGAACTCAGATCCATTAACTTTAAAACTGCAGTGCTTACCCTAACAGTGCGATTAGATGAGCATTCACACACACACCATGGCATCACAGTTGTGCAGTGTGTCATCTTTAGTGTGAATTGCAGATTATGCACTGCAATTTAGTTGAAGAACAGAAAGTACTCTGGGGCCCTGCTAGCATTCATTTTTTTATGCAATTAGAGAGAAATCCTGTAGTCAAATAACAAATGTAGATATGCACTAGGTGGTGTTGTGCATGTGATTGGGACCTTAAAGAGATACTGACATCAAATAACCTTTTTTTATATACATCATAACATTATCTTTGAATGCTATTTATAATGTTGCCATAAAAGTATTCATTCTCTGGAGTGCCAAATGAAGAGTACTCTTTTCCTTTTATAATTAAGTATACTTCACTGGGATAGAAATGAATGGAAATGATGCATAATCTGCTGGGGCTATGTAAATAGAAGATAATAATATAACTAGCTAGTGGTGACCATGTAAATCAGGGATTAAGATATGAGTTCTCCATATAATTGATTCAATTGAGAAAGATATACTGTAAGTAGTACAAAACTAAAAAATTGCAATGACATCCCATCTCACAATGGCCGCTTCAGAACTGGAAGGGGCCACAGATCTGTCTCGTTTAGGTTCAGTTTTTGTCTACTCAGATCACTGGCTACAAGTATGGATACTTTTTATTTGGCCATGTGTGTCAAATTGTGCCAGATCAGTTATTTCAATAATTTCAAGTAGACAGTCTATCCCAGCAGGAGACAAGGGAAAGAATAAAACATTTTTTAACTTAATAACAAGCTGCTGGTAACCCTTTAAATAGATTGTTTGGCAAAGCTATAAGAAGAGAAACCAGTAATTAGAGCTTGCTATAAGAAAAAACAATGTTGCACCAATTAACTGTGATGATAACGTAATCCTAATTTAATCACAGTTGCTAATGGAACAAAGTAGTTGCAATATCCCCTTCACACCTTTCTGCAAAGATGCACAGTTCTTCTAATGAAATCAGCATGCACTTAGAAATACATTTTATTATTTAACCCATGTAGTTGTGATAAGTAGTATATCATTTTAAATGAATGGGCTTGTTGTTGGATTATTTCCTTCCACATTCCTGTCTCTTTATGATATATAAGCACTGCGTTCATTCTTCATAGACAATTCATCTTAAGAGACAAAGTTATTTATCTAAAATATGTCACTTAAGGTTAATGTTCTGCAGTTTGGTGGTGTATCAGATATTTGGGCAGATGTCTATTTTATAGAAGAGATATAATCAATAAAATTGTTAGTAAGATAAGATGAAGTATAACCTGTAGATATTATTCACACTTTGATGCACACTAAGTAAATATGTTTTAATAAAGACGACCAGTATAATTGCTTTATTTTTCATCACAGTGGCCTAATAGGAGTCTGTGTGGGCAACCAGATATTCCAAAATTAAATCAATTTGTGAATAAACACGTCTTAATCGGGGATCCTACATATTACTAAAGATCACGTGCATTATATTCTGTTACTGAATGCATGGAAAAAAGTGACATTTATTACTTTTGCGAGACTGATTTTAACATTGATATATAGTAAAATAAAGAAGAAGCTGACACTTGCCAATCTTTTCCACAGTTCCTCTACCGCAGTGATTCCCAACCAGTGGTTGATGAGCAACCTTTTACTCTCCAGCCCCTTGGATGTTGCTCCCAGTTGCCTCAAAGTAGGTGCTTTCTTATTGAATTCCTGGCTTAAAGGCAAGCTTTAGTTGCATAAAAACCATGTGTACTGCCAAGCAGAGGCTCCTGTAGGCTGCAAGTCCATACAGGAGCTACCAATAGTCAATCACAGCCCGTATTTGGCACCCCAAGAACTCTTTGCATGCTTATGTTGCTCTCCAACTTTTTTTACAGTTGAATGTGGCTCATGGGTAAACGAGGACCCAGTAGAGCAGGCGTCCCCATACCAACATATATTAAGGATCAGCACCAAAGGCTACAGGGAATAGACAAAAGCCTATTGAAAAACCTTATTATGATTTGTCCAACAGACATAATAAAAAATTCTGTAGAAATTCAGTAGAGGTTCTGGCTATAAATTAGTATAAAGTGCTGCAGTAATTCCACCCTGTACATAAAAATCAGCATCCACAAACATTCTCTTGATTTACCAAACACTGACAGATTTGGATAGTTACAGACCCGTAGCATTAACAGAGTATACAGGCCTGGACTGGCAATCTGTGGATTCTGGAAAATGTCAGAGGGGCCACTGTAAGATGCCATAGACAGTGAATATTTACAGAGTTGGTGTGGAGGGGCTATATGGGCCTCTGTGTGCTTGAAATAACAGGGCCTATTTTGAATCCCAGTTGGGACTTGGAAGTATATTACATGGCTCCAAAGGTAATCCTGTGATATCACATCTGACTTGTTTCATTGAGGACTGCTTCTTCAGAAAAAGATATGAAGAATCTGCATCATGCATGACGTCACTTCAAGGCCACTTCATGATTTATTTAAAAGACTCTGATCCATTAAACCCAGATGGATTCCTAGTAGTTCCCAGTTCAATATTTTTCCCACCAGGAAAGTTTTTAAAGGAGAGCTTGTCAAACGCAGCAATGATCCAAGACTTCAAACTTGTCACAGGGAATCACCATCTTGGAAAGTGTTTGCGACACTCACATGCTTAGTGGGCTCTGAGCTACTGTTGAGAAGCTAAGCTTAGCAGTCGTCGAAAGTTATCAAGCAGAAAATGAGGTTGGCCTGTAATAGAAGCTGATGCTACAGGGCTGATAATTAAATCCTGAAGCTACTTGCGCTGGTTTCTGTGCTGCCATGTAGTAATTATCTTAATTATTATTCAGCCTTATATTTTGACATTTATATTCTATGTTTACTGTATATTTTGTGTCAGTCCCTAAGCTCAGTAAGTGACAGCAGCACAGAGCATGTGCAATGAATCAGCAGAAAAAAAGATGGTGAGCTCCTGGGGCATCTTTGGGGGCACAGATCTTACCTGATAAATGGCTATGGTTGCCCAGGGCTGGTACAGAAGCCCAAAACATAATGTACAACATTTCTAGCTACTTCCTTAGTTAAGCTTTAGTTCTCCTTTAACAAAGTGACACATTTATCAAAGCTGATTAATGTGTTCCAGTAGATTGGGCAGTCAAACACATTTTGTTCTATGGAGTGTTCGACGCTTCCCACACACAGTACTTGGTAACCTTACACAGCTGGTAAGAGCCATTGGTACACAAGGCCTTTTGATTGACATTACAACTAGAGGCAATGAAAGCACTTCCCAGTGGCAACAAAGAGAACCTCTGTATGTAGCATGCAGTCCAGGATTGATGCTGTACACTGTGTCATACGCTCTAATGAGCAGGGCCCTTATTACCTCCTGTATCAGTCAGTATTTGTATGTAACTCGTATTTTGTATAAAAATAAAAATCTATTGTGTCAAATTGAGAAATATCTTGCATCTAATAAATGTTTCATAATAATAATAAAAATAATAGTCTGAAAAGTTACTCTTTTGCTTGTTTTGAGACCCAGTAACACTTAAATGAAGCAATAGAGACTAAAGCAGAGAGGGTTAACCATATGCTGTACGCCAACACAAAACATTCTGGAACCAATTATGGAAATGCTAAGTACAGTACATTCGAAATACAACGGTACGCCGGGAGTGTTTTTTTGGAAGAAGTATTACTTCCTAAATGAGGAAACATATGATTCTCTGCTTGGTGCAGGAAAAACAAATGCTAGGCTGGATGTTTCGTGTTATTTTTGGAAAAGACATTTGTGGTAGAATGTATGTGGAAGTCACTGAGGCCTGTCCACTTGAAGGGCTCAAAGTGTTTCCTGAACAGTCCTCCTTCACTCATCACCTCAGACAGCTATTATTAACAATGTGTGACTGGGACCTTGGCTGCACAATCATTCTGTCAATTACCTTTTGCCCTGCTCTGAAAGGAAAGCTGAGAAGAATAAAACTTCTCAGCTGGGGGTTGTGCTAATTCAACTATGTGACCTGCTCTCCGCATTCAAAACCAAATAAATGCTGCCTGTCCTTCTTTAGGCCCCAACAAAAGGAAATGAAGGTGTAGGTACTTCCACTGCAGGGATTCTTCACTATAGTCTGCTCAACCAGAACTGCATTTAATCGGGACCGTAATGAAATGGCTTATTCATTAAAAGTATAAAATACCTATGCTCAACAATTGTGAAAATGTGTTTGTGCTATTTGGATACGGGTGTAAATAATCTGCAGAATGAAGCGAAATTACACAATAAGAAAAATTTAAAATACAGTTGTTTCCTCTTAAAGAAGCAGTCTACCTTTTAATAAAAAATATTCTTTTACAGTTATGTTCATAAGTACGTCAGCAAGATACTGTTTACATCAACTTACTGGAAACCTATTTTTACTGAGACCATGAGAAGCAGGATTTTGTAGTGCTGTTCAGTAAATTGCTACCAAATATCTCTTGGCTACAAATTACCAGTTAATCACAGTTCAACCTAATGTACGGCTTAATTTGGAAGATGCAATCTGTATAGACAGCACTGCATCTGCACTCAAAGTGGTAATAAATAGGCAGTACTGTTTCACTGAGAAAAGATGGCTTTGTATAGGCATATAACATGACAACTTCTATTTATATGCTTACATGAATTCTGTGTACATAAGGAGACTTATTTTACTGTGTGTATATATATATATATATATATATATATATATATATATATATATATATATGTGGTATTATTAGTAATAGTATTATTAATAGGATAGAATCCACTATTTTAGATTCGGCTGAACCCCTGAATCCTTTGTGAAAGATTTGGCCGAATACCGAACTGAATCCAAATCCTAATTTGCATATGCAAATTAGGATTCGGTTCGGCTGGGCAGAAGGATTTGGCTGAATCCAAATCCTGCTGAAAAATTCCGAATCCTGGCCAAATACCGAACTGAATCCTGGATTCGGTGCATCCCTAATTATCAATAAATATATATAAATATAAATAATATATATATATATATATATATATATATATATATATATATATATATATATATATATATATATATACAGTGGTGTGCAAAACTATTTGCCCCCTTCCTGATTTCTCATTCTTTTGCATGTTTGTCACACAAAATGTTTCTGATCATCAAACACATTTAACTATTAGTCAAAGATAACACAAGTAAACACAAAATGCAGTTTTTAAATGAGGGTTTTTATTATTTAGGGAGAAAAGAAATCCAAATCTACATTTTCATGTGTGAAAAAGTAATTGCCCCCTGAACCTAATAACTGGTTGAGCCACCCTTAGCAGCAATAACTGCAATCAAGCGTTTGCGATAACTTGCAACGAGTCTTTTACAGCGCTCTGGAGGAATTTTGGCCCACTCATCTTTGCAGAATTGTTGTAATTCAGCTTTATTTGAGGGTTTTCTAGCATGAACCGCCTTTTTAAGGTCATGCCACAACATCTCAATAGGATTCAGGTCAGGACTTTGACTAGGCCACTCCAAAGTCTTCATTTTGTTTTTCTTCAGCCATTCAGAGGTGGATTTGCTGGTGTGTTTTGGGTCATTGTCCTGCTGCAGCACCCAAGATCGCTTCAGCTTGAGTTGACGAACAGATGGCCGGACATTCTCCTTCAGGATTCTTTGGTAGACAGTAGAATTCATGGTTCCATCTATCACAGCAAGTCTTCCAGGTCCTGAAGCAGCAAAACAACCCCAGACCATCACACTACCACCACCATATTTTACTGTTGGTATGATGTTCTTTTTCTGAAATGCTGTGTTACTTTTACGCCAGATGTAACGGGACGCGCACCTTCCAAAAAGTTCAACTTTTGTCTCGTCGGTCCACAAGGTATTTTCCCAAAAGTCTTGTCAATCATTGAGATGTTTTTTAGCAAAATTGAGACGAGCCTTAATGTTCTTTTTGCTTAAAAGTGGTTTGCGCCTTGGAAATCTGCCATGCAGGCCATTTTTGCCCAGTCTCTTTCTTATGGTGGAGTCGTGAACACTGACCTTAATTGAGGCAAGTGAGGCCTTCAGTTCTTTAGATGTTGTCCTGGGGTCTTTTGTGGCCTCTCGGATGAGTTGTCTCTGCGCTCTTGGGGTAATTTTGGTCGGCCGGCCACTCCTGGGAAGGTTCACCACTGTTCCATGTTTTTGCCATTTGTGGATAATGGCTCTCACTGTGGTTCGCTGGAGTCCCAAAGCTTTAGAAATGGCTTTATAACCTTTGAAATTGAACTCAGGTGTGATAAACCACAGTTAAGTTATTTTTTAACAAGGGGGGCAATCACTTTTTCACACAGGCCCATGTAGATTTGGAGTTTTTTTTCTCCCTTAATAACGTAAACCTTCATTTAAAAACTGCATTTTGTGTTCAATTATGTTATCTTTGACTAATAGTTAACGGTTTTTGATGAGCAGAAACATTTAAGTGTGACAAACATGCAAAAGAATAAGAAATCAGGAAGGGGGCAAATAGTTTTGCACACCACTGTATATATATATATATATATATATATATATATATATATATATATATATATATATATATATATCAAACTGATATACAAAAAACGCACAACCAGGTCTTTGCAAAGGTGTCCAAAAAAAACAAAATTTTATTTCGACGTTTCGGCTTCTCTACTGAAGCCTTTCTCAAGAGGTGTCACCCAGGCAGTTGCTGTTATATAACGAGTGCTCCGGTTTTGTGTGTATATATATATATATCTATATATATATATATATATACTGTATATATATATCTATATCTATATATATATATATATATATCGCTCTAACGGGATATCACATTTCAATCAAAGGCTAGCAATATGTGTGCAACAGCGGGTATCTATGAGCGCAGAGATGGAGAGAATCAATAATGTTCACTCCCACATAGAGGACAACCCCTTTTTAAGATAACGTTTTTTTAGTGTTTTTTGCATGTGGGAATATTGAGATGGTGAGATGGAGAAACCCCTGACCGCAAAATCTCTGTTGTTCACCTTTATGTTAACTGTTAGTATGTCATAGAATGGCCAATTCTAACTTTTCAATTGGTCTTTAATATTTATTTTTTTATCATTTTTTAATTCTTTTCCTCTTTCAAATGGTCGTTACTGACCCCATCTAAAAACAAATCGTCTGGAAGGCTACAAATTTAATGTTATTGGTATTTTATATGAATCTTTCTGTTCAGGCCTCTGTTGAAATTGCAAACTGGAGAGCTGCTGAATAAAAAGCTAAATAACCCAAAACCCACAAATTGCAAAAAAAATCAAACCAATTACAAATTGATTCAGAATATCACTCTCTACATCATACTAAAAGTTAACTCAAAGGTGAACAACGCCTTTATGACGGCATTAAAGGAAAACTATACCCCCCAAACAATGTAGGTCTCTATTAAAAGATACTGAGTAAAACAGCTCATGTGTAAAACCCTGCTTCATGTAAATGAACCATTATCATAATAATATACTTTTTTAGTAGTATGTGCCATTGGGTAATCATAAATAGAAAATTGCCATTTTAAAAAACAAGGGCCGCCCCCTGAGATCGTAAGATTCACTGTGCTCACATACAAACCACATGTAAGGTCACATGAGCCAATTAACAGACAGAGTTCTGCCTTTTGCTTCCTCACTTCTTCCTGTTACAGTTAGTGTTGTAGTATTTCTGGTCAGGTGATCTCTGAGGCAGCACAGATAGAGTCACAAAATGGTGGCTCAAGGCAAGAGATGTAAAAGGGCAATATTTATGTAAATATATATTCCAGTTTGGTAAGATTCTTTAATAGGTCATTCAATTTGATATAAACTATCTGTTGCTTAAGTATTCATTTTGGGGGTATAGTTTTCCTTTAAATATAAATTTCCATTTGTTTGAAAAGCTCACCAAATGAGTGGTTCTTTGTCTGACCTGGCCACCTACATACTGGACCACATTGGGTAGATTGTATTGTTTGGCCCCCAAGACAATAATTGGACCATAATAGGGACCTATGCAGGCCTGTCGGTGGGATTTTACTTGCCCAATAGAAATATGGCTGAGTTTCGATTAGATATCTGTCAGACTGCATTAAGGGGGCGGAATCAGCAGCCTAGCATCCTAAATATCCAAGCTATTATGGAGACAAATACAAAGCTACAGCATACTTAACATGGAATTGGAATTCTTAAAATGCTAAAGACTATTAAAAACAGGGTCACTTTTACAATTGCAGGGGCAGAGGGCAAAGTACAAAAAAATGGAAGCAAAGCACCATGTTTTGTCTACTTTACACCCTGTCCCAGCCTTGTTGAACAAAAATAGCCATCAAGAGAAAGTTTACCACTGCTGGGCCTCTAGAAAAAGACATAGGCAGGGTATCAATTTTTTTTTATATTCACCAGCAATCCAAACAGTGCAAAGAATTTTTTTTAAGAATTTTATTTAGCAGTGCCAGGGGAACAACATGCAATGCAATAATAAAAAAAATGAATATTTATTGACATAGTCCTAAAAATGGAATAATGGAGGTATCTTTGCAGCTGTTATAAAAAAATAATAATGGCAAGCATTTGTTTTCCCACACAACTAATGCCACCTGATTTCTTCTTGTGCACATTTGATGGCAGATACTAAGCAGCCGACGCAGCTTAAGCGGCTTCCTGTCTCATTTGTTCCCTCACTGGCAGAATTGTTCATCATACAGTCACTTTGCTGGCAGTCACTTTCATTTGAATTTGACTGACCGAGGAAGCCAGGGTTATTTGTAAAGAACAACAAGGCTTTTCATTCATAATTTCAGTAGGAGGACTGGTTGCTAATGATGGGAGTTTGAATAAATTGGGCCTATTGCATTCAGGGCAGGAAGAAGCTCAGAGACTATCAAATGAGAGGAAGGAGGTGTAGGTGAAAGTGTTCTGTAAGAAAGCGCACAATGGAAATTGGATCACTCGTGTATTTGAATACAAATCAGCTTATAAGGTGTGACAATGCTAAAAAGACGAACACAGGAAAAAAAGTAAGAGCAGCCTAATGCTGTATTTCATTAACCACTCTCTGTCATCTGTTCCCAGGTCATTCTTTTAGAGTCTAAATTCCTAACAAAGTGTGTACTGCTTCACAATGCCCTCGTTTTATGGCATTACACTTGCCTATGACACTTCCATTATGATGGGTAAATGATTAATTTAGCATGTTGGATAGTGTTACTCTCAGAAACTGTATAACCCAGTGCTTTAAAATCAAACAAAGAAGCAAATTAAATTCATTCTATTACTTTTTAATAAATTCACTTTTCCCCACACAGCAAGTAACTCCGGGGCAAATTCACTTACCTCCGGAAATTCGCCAGCGACAGCTTCGCTCACATCGCCAAACCTCACCAGGTGAATATTCGCTAGGACAAAGCTAATTCACTAAAATGCGAAGTTGCCTCTAGGGCGCCAAACAATGGCAAAGTTTTGCTAGCGTTAATTCAGCAAGCAAAGCGAAATTGCACTAGTGGCTAGTGGCTAATTTGCATACGGTGGGAAGATTTCAATGGATTTGAATGGGATATGTTGCAGCAAATACATTACACTACACAAGCCCAGGGAACCTTAATAAAAGAAAATAGAGTTGTTATATTGCCCTACACATGAGCCCAGTGTATAGTTTATGTGCCATATGTAAGGAAATGTAGGGGGGAAGCCAGTATTTTTAAGGAAGTCCTATCTACTCTATTGCACTTCGCCTTGTCTGAGGTGGCGAAGGCAAGTCTGGCGCAAGAGGTAACGTTCATTAAAATCCGCATCTTAGTGAATTTGCGTAGTTACGTCCATTCACCAGAGCAAAAATTTGCCTGGCGTTAGAGTGCGAAGTAGTGCTACAGTCTATCTCCTTCGCAAGTGAATTTATGCCAGCACCGTTAGTAAATCGGTGAAGTTCCAAAATGACGTCACGCTGGTAAATTTTCGCCAGCGTTAGTCACTTCGCCCTCTAGTAAATTTGCCCCTATATCCCTTTGATCAGAAGTAAAAGGGGTAATTTTTTTAAGATTGGGAAAAGTTGAACCAGTGCAATAACCATAGCAACCAGTTTTGTTGTCTGATTGGTTGCTGTGGATTACTGGTGCATATGTGCCTACTGGTAGCAGTAGGGCCGCCATCATGGGGGGACAGGGGGGACAAGTGTCCCGGGCCCGGCCATGAAGGGGGGCCTGGCAGTGCTGCAGTTTTGAAAAGAGCCGGACCTAAAGCCACAAAAACAGCTGAAGCCGAACTCCCGAAGCAGCAAAACGACCCGAAGTCATGAAAATAGCCGAAGCCGAAGTCCTGAAGCTGCGAAAAGAGGCGAAGTTGAAGTCCTGAAGCCACGAGTTCAATTCTACTGAACACCAATGTGGGTTTTTCTTTTGTTTTTTAATCCCCTGGACACCAATGTATTATTTTAATATTCTATAGGCCCCTGCCACCAATGTTATTTATTTTTTGTTTTTTAAATATTTTTTGGGGCACCAATTTTTTTTAACTTGTAAGGGGGGCCGTGGCACCAATGTTTTTTTTTAAAAAAACATTTTGGGGCCCCAATTTTTTTTAGCTTGTAGTGGGGGGGCTGGCACCAATGTTCACTTTAAAAAAAATTTGGGGGGCACCAATGTTCTCTTTAAAAAATATTTTTTGGGGCCCCAATTTTTTTTAACTTGTAAGGGGGGCTGTGGAACCAATGTTTTTTTTTAAAAAAAATTTTGGGGCCCCAATTTTTTTTAACTTGTAAGGGAGGCCCTGGCACCAATGTTTTTTTTTAAAAAAACTTATACGGGGGCCCTGACCATCAATACCTTTTTATAACTTGTGTATGGGGGGGGTTACTTTATTAGCGCTGATGTCTGTATGGTCTTTGGATGGGATGGAGTGGGGCTTGGGTGGAGTGGGTGGGATCTGGGGCGGGGCTTGGGTGCTAGTGTGGGCGGGGCCCAGGGGGCCCCAAAAATGTTGTTGTACGGGGCCCCGTGATTTCTAATGGCGGCCTGGGTAGCAGATATGTCAAATCAACTGTTTTATTTTCAGGAGTACTAATATAAGTCCTCCACACCCAGTCATTCACAGTACCATGTCTGGCACCTGCTGTCAGTAACTTGTCTGGAGCAGTAGAGCAGGGATCACAGCAGGGTGTAGGACAGGAATGGCCAAGATATTCCAGGACCCTTTTGGATTTGGTTTTATATTTGTATTAATAAATGAACCATATTATAGCTACTGTGGTGCTTTGAGAAGCCTTCTGCAATAGTTAATGTTAATTCTGTACCATCCAATAAGACTTGTTTAAGAACCCAGCATATGGCACAAAATGTTGCCATGTTGCAGATGCATACAGTGCCACAATATGAACACACTTGTTTGAAAGCAGACTGATTGATTCCTATGGATTACAATACCTGGTACAAAAAAAATTGACTTTTATTACACTACCCCACAAGTGACTGGAGCCTTAGTACTGCCATTGTTGCCAGGTTTGTAGCAGGGTCAGCACTGAGGTGATATATCCAGCACATAGGACAAACTATTGGCTTCTAATATTATCATATATATTCATACTATCTCCCCAAGCCTAAGCAAAAGGACAGCAGTGAGATCTAGGGGCCTCACTGCCAACTATTGCCTTTATAGTCCCTGGCATCACAAATACTGCTCTTGCTTAATTGTTTTATTTTACTTTAGCAAAAAGATCTGTGGGAAAAACTAAAAAAGGAAACATTTTAATTGGAAAAACAATCCCATCTTTGTTACGTTTTCTTTCCCACATACTATATCAAATTATGTGTTCATGCTAGTAAATAACATAAAAGTAATAGGTTCCAATGACGAGCAATTTCTTATTTCCTCTTAGGACCATAAAATGCTTCAGTGTATCAGCCGAGAGTAAACTAATAAACCATGACTCACAGTTATAAAGCAATGCAAAATTCACACATTTATTGCTTATAATAAGTTAGAATGCAATTAGATGTTTGTTTCAGGCATATAATAAAACAGCAGAAGCAGAATAAGAAAATGCAGTTAAAATACACCTGGGACAAAAACTCTATTTTGGACTTATGCAAATGAAGAAATAAAAACATCAACATATTCATAATATATATATATATATATATATATATATATATATATATATATTTAACAAGAGCCATGAATATCCTGAAAATTATATCCTTATAAATGGTGCTAAGTGATGTCATCAGTTATAATTGGTGCAAAAATTGTCACATGACTGACTGAAACTTGTGTATTATAATAAATAATGAAGACATTAGAAGTCACCTCAGAGTTCCATAACCCGTATAAAAGCAATCAGTCATCTGCCTCATGCCTTTATATGGTTTTGGAACATCCATGGTGATAACATCCTTATATTTTACAATAGGTAAATAGGAGTATATTATTGTTTCTCAGATTAGTTCCCATTGCACATTTGACAAAAATGACCATCACAAATTTACCAATCACCAATTATAACTGACAACTTTGTTTATTTTACATAATAATCATGGCTCTTGTAAATTATAAGGATATTAGAATTCTCAGATACCTTTTGTATACTATATAAAAGCTAGATCCCACAGGGTTTATAAAGGGCAAACAAGTGTATAATAGTATGGATTATACTATCCATGTTGCTGTTTTGCCAAATACAAGTTTATATATATATATATATAATTCCCATTGTGCAAGCATGCATTTTATGACTTTTCTGCATAGTAATGAATTTGACTTTTACATTGTTTAGACTTTGCTGTTCTTCTGCTCTGCTCTGGCTACTGTCCAGAATGGTTTAACCCTTTGCTACTTTGTCATCAACCTCCTAGTGATGTTGCCAAAGGCACACATACCTGGGGCTATCCTGCAGCAAACCCAAGTAGCCTAGCACTGTCCTTTAAAGTATAGCTAGAGAGCTAGGTGTTGCCTATGCCAATCATTATAGATCCATTCGAACTCCCTACAGTTATATTTTATATGTAACTGTTTTAAATATATTGATAATGGGTTGAGTGCAGATGACCTCTTGTATTTTACTATATGTATTTTGTGGTCACAGCCTCATTGCACCCCCGCCTAATGTTTTTAAAAATTAGTGGTGAGCACAACTTTCCCTTGTTTGTTATAGTTATACAGGAGCAGTGACCAGCTCCATGTTGTAGCTCCCACCCTTCCCAGCTATAGTCAGGTGATCCCACTGGTGTCTAATAAAAGGGCAGCCAAGTTTGGGAGTTTTACTTTGAAAGCAGCAAGTAAGTTGCAGGTAAAACTTAGTCCCTTTGTAAAATGTATAATGAAGCAATAGAATTCTTAATGAATCAGATAAAATTGAGCATAGGACTGGCCAGATATGGGATGACTTTGACGTAGTTGGCCAGCTTAAATATATTGCAATATATGGACAAACAATCTCTGTGTTGTTTAAAGGGTAAGGCATTTTTCAGTAGCAGTATGCACAAAATGTCTCTGTCTTAAATATATTGATAATGGGTTGAGTGCAGAGGAATCTTGTATTTGACTATATGTATTTTGTGGTCACAGCCTCATTGCACCCCCGCCTAATGGTTTTAAAAAATAGTGGTGAGCACAACTTTCCCTTGTTTGTTATATATATATATATATATATATAATTTGGTCTTCCTTCACTACCTATATAAGTAAATATTAATAATATTCTGCCTGTGTTGGCTCACTTTAAGCTTCTCTGGTGCTCACCCAGCTGGACTAATCAACCATTTTTAGTTTGCATCTTAAAAGTCCAGGCAAGGACATCATGATAAAAAACACATTATCATTTGCTCACTGAATATGCTTGACTGACCTCCTTTATCTCCATGGGTCAGAGTGCTAGCGAGAGAGACTACACAACTTTGCTGTCAGCTTATAGGGGGAAGGGCAGAAGTCTAATTCAAAAACTGCTCCGTTTTAGCAGCAGGAACTGTAAAGCTCAGATGTATTATTTTATTTTAAATATTTAAAACACAAAAAATTATATTATAGGCTTTACAGAGCAAGCAGTCATCCATGTAAAAAAGGGTTTTCTTTTATACAGTTAGTTTGAAACCTCAAGATTACAATTTATGTGATGTAAGGTATATGTGTATTATTTATAAATACTAATAAGGCGTCACCAATATGCAGCAAGGCCATGTCTCCACAGTAATACTGAAGTGGTTAAAACAAAAGCTTAGATATGCTGAGCCCTGGGACGGATCCAGTGCCATTAATCATCTCACTATTTTGAACAAGTTGGCAGAAGGGAGTTGTATTGTAAAGGTGAAACAGGAAACTAGCAATTGAAACACACATTACACGTTTGCCTACATTCCTGCGTTTTCCAGTCTCTCCAAGCCTGATCTTGAATCACTTGAGAACATTTCGTGTATAAAGTGAACAAGTTGAAGATCCCAAGACAACAATCTGCAGCTTATGTTCCACCCCACAGAAAAAAAAAAAGTTCACATTCCAGCATTCTTAAACCAGAATGTCTTTGTGCATAATTCAACTTTTTGTTTCATAGAGTTTCATTGCACGCCTGATTGATGGATTTTCACTGATCTCGTGACAGTTCGTTCTGGTTTATTTCTGTTTGTGTAATTACTACACCGGGCTGCAAAAAATGCTGGGCTTCACAGATAAATGATCATTAAAATGACTCTGCATGATTGTACAGTGGAATGGACACTCTTATCAAATGATCATCCTTTTTGAATTCGATTCAAAGTTTAAAGTCTGCTCCATACCAATCAAATGTATCATGTGAATCTTGAAAACATAAGGGCAAGGTCTGGATACTATAACAGATCCTCAGATTTTCAAGTAAAGCTTACTTTCTCCTTTTTTCTCCATTTTCAATGCACAACAAGCAGGCATAGTTCAGTGTGCACAAGTCATATTACAATGAGCTGCCATATTGGTTACCTAGACAAGGCATTTCCCCAGGCAGTTGTGTAGCTTCATGGGTTGCAAGAATTGTGACTGTAACTGCGCCCCACTAAAGAGAAAAATTGGGGATATGGATACAGAGAAGAAGTGGACACAATTGTTTGAGTGCTGTAAGGACAAGAAGCTGCACAAAATGTTTTGAGGGTATTATTATTATTTTATTATTAACATGTATTTATATAGCGCCAACATATTGTGTAGCACTGTAAAGTAAATGTGATTATTACAGTACAGTGAGGGTACTGCAATAAATGGTCTTAAAGGGAAGCCAAACCCAAAAAATTATTTGATAATAAACTTGCTCAAAATTCTTTCTTGAGCACTTTTGTGTGTTACATGAATTTTCTGTTTTTAGCTGTTGTTGCATTTTAGACTGCTGACACCAGGCTTGAGAAACAGTAACCATAGAGTTAACTAAATATAGGAAGTGCATAAAAAGTGCTTAGACAGTTAGGGTCACTGATACGACTTAGGAAGCATTCTGTTGAACTGAAAGCCTAATAGCAGTATAAAACTGCTTATATTCTTAACAGTATGTTATAGATAACATTTGCAAACGCTTTTAGCGGTCTTAAGCTGGCCACAGACGCAAAGATCCGATCGTATGAATCAACGTACAATCGAACTTCCCCATCTCCTGACCTGCCACTAACCATTCAGATCAAATATAGTAGTAAAAGAACAGATCAGCCGATGTTCTGCCCCTGACAGCAATTGTACAAAAGTTATGTCTGACCAAAGCTAGTGACAGTCTCCCTCTGAAAATCGTACGATCAGCAATACACGCAGAGATATTATTTGCAGCCAACAGAAATTTTTTAACCTGTCCGATCGAACAAACGACCGATCTCCACCGGACGAAAAATGTCAGGACTCTCCACACATGGCCTGAAAATTGTACGAATCCTCCATTCGTAGGATCATATCTTTGCATCTATGGCCAGCTTTAGATATGCCACTTAAACCATAATGAAAACCCCCTGTGGGCTAAACAGAGGGGAATGTCATCTTAACGAATGACCAGGCCCGGATTTACAGCAAGGCCGCATAGGCCCGGGCCTAGGGTGGCAAAAAAATAGGGACGGCATGCCGCCCAGCCGCATTATGGGGACGCGTGCGTCCCCATTCAATTACAGCAGCTGCGCTGGCGTTTTTTCGGCGGCGCGCTGGGAAGGGGAGGTGAGGTGGGCGCTAGGACCGCGCGGCCGCCTGGTCGGACCGCGCGGCCTAGGGGTGCCCCTTATTGAAATCCGGCGCTGCGAATGACGTGGTGTGAGACTTGAGTTTTGGGCTACTTGTCCCATAGTTGCAGATCTGCCAGTAACACATGCAGGGAGGTCTCAAAAGGACTTTTGACCAGCCCACACTCACAGCTGCAATGAACCCAGTGATAGCCACTAGTCTCACATCACGTCAATTCTAAATAAGCATACCTAGCTAACAGGAAAAATGGAGGATATAAATATCTATCTATCTATATATATATTTATAAATATATATATATATATATATATATAACCAAAGGAATGGTGCACTGCGTAGACAAAATTAATACCTGGGTGCCAGCATGGGAAATAAGCAGTGAACAAGGATTGCAGCACTCACAGGGTTTTAGTGAAAAAACAAAAAAATGTTTTATTATTAAGGCTCAAGGCTTAATGCTTAATAATAAAATATTTTTTTGTTTTTTCACTAAAACCCTGTGTGCCACAATCCTTGTTCACTATATATATATATATATATATATATATATATATATATATATATATATATATATATATATATATATATATATATATATATATATAAGTCCGGTCCAAGAAAGCACTCACGGCAACAAGTCCTGTTGCAATGTATGTTGCAATATTAAATATGTATTGAAGGATAAATACTGAGTGATGAGTGCCGATAACATTGTGATTATACATCCAGACAGCACACAATTTCCCTTTAACTGCCCTGATTGTAAAAACTTGATTCATATAAGACAAAAATGACCAGCATTAAGTGAACATGTGTGTAAAACCCATGTTTCGGTCCCCATTTCTAAACAGGGATCGTAACGTTGGTTGTACACATATGTGCACTTAATACAGAACTTTTGATGCACAAGACTCTTGGTTGCTGGTCATTTTGTCTTATAGAGAGAAAGAATTATAGTAATTTGTAGAAAACATTTAAAAATCTTCTTTGCATACTTCCTTTCCTCATAGCCAAACCAATATCACTTTAGTGACCATGAAGTACAAGGTACTGTTTTAAAATGTGTTTAAAATGACCTCTGTGGGAGATGGCTCTAATTTGGAATTTTCTGAATGAGAGTTTTTGTATAAGGGGTGCCATATTGTAAAAAAAAACAAATAGATAGAGAGGGGTGGTGTTTATTTCCAGAAAAGGCAACATATAGATACTGAAGACTGAAGCATAATTTGATTACTACTAAATTGTAATGAATTCTGTTTTACTGAAATATCTAGAGAGCCTATACACAGATCTATCCAGTCTTCACATGATCTTGGCTCCCATTGCCCGCAGGGGATCATAATCGTCCAATTTATAAAAAAAAAAACAGAACTGAGTATTATTTGCAGAGAAAGGGGAGCAAGTCGGTTGTAATTTTCAGATCCCAAGAGCAGCTCGGATAATACGGCCTGACTTTTAGAGGACAGAGGCTTATTTAACCCTGCCGTGTGACTCCTCTGCATTAAAGCATGTTCTCCTCCAACTTAAATGTTGTTTTTGATCCGATTTTCATGGCTGAACGCCACACTGATATGTACAAAGACAAAGTAACCAAAGGCAAGTTATTGTCTTAGTCCACCAGCCTCCCACGAAACCTTCAGAGGTCAGCGTGGAATTATTGGTCGGCAGTGAAAGGGTTAGCACAGAGGAAGTAACTTTAGGATTATTTCCGAAAGGGAGGGAGCGAGAATCCACTTGTGCATGTTACTAGGTCCTGGTTAGGACTGCATTCCGCACATGCTCGCCGTATCAGGCAGATGATAAACAACCGCTCGCGACTCCCTCTAGCGGAAGGACGAGAAGTGCACGTCTCCCGGGCTGCCAGTCAGCAGGGATATGTCGCATCCGGCTGCTTCTATTGACACTTAGCAGTGAGGGGGGATGGGGAAGGTGTGGATTAAACTCTCAGCTCTCTGTGCTTTTTTGCCAGTGGCTTTGTGTTTGTTATGTAGATGGCAGGAGAGAGAGAGAACAGCTAAACCAATACTCCTGTGTTAGTGTCAAGTGAACTCAGGGCACCCACCTGTTGTCCTTTAGGATCCATTTGTAGGAAGGTATATGTGTGCCTGAGATTCAAAATAGGCCCTAGCATTTCAGTTACACAGAGGCCCAAACAACCCCCACCAGCCCAATATACAGTGACTCTATGACAAGCAGCCCGCTGGCATTTGCCAGAACCCACAGTCCGGGCCTGTATGTGTGAATTAATCCCCACGCTTGTCTTGCCTATAGCTGCTCTAATGCAAGGGGCCCCCATAGAGCATGACCTTTATGCATGCAGCAGCAAACTTGCACCGAATCCTGCATTTATAGCATTATTAATAACTTACCGTTGTTCTACTCTGTCTAACCTTGTGTTGTTTTCATTTGCGAGCATGGCAGGAGAGAGCGTGCAGTCACTGGAGCAAATGTAAAATGTTATTCTTGTCCCAGTAACTGTGAATTAACTTAGAATGGGACAATACCACAAAAAGGCAGAATGGTATGAAACTCACTATATGGAAATTATTAGCCTGATGTATTTACCGGTACTATTACTAATAAACTATTACTAATAAACTTGCTGCATCCAGGCCCAGACTGGAAATCTAGGGGTTCTGGAAAATGCCAGACGGCTGCTGTAAGATACCATAGAAAATCACTATTGTGGGGGCTCTTTGGGCCTCTGTGTAGGTGGCATGCCAGGGCTTATTTTGACTCCCAGTCCAGACCTGTGAGCCTTGATTGCACCAAGAGAGCCCAGGCAATTGCAATTTAGGACCATAGAGTGGAAATAAAAGGTTGTGCCACCTGATTTTAGAGCTGGAAATTGCCCCTTGTATCATTGTCCTTTGGCTTGTCAGAAGTGATTTTAAGTGTTACGTGTTGGCAGCCTTAGGGTAGTACTCCACAAGTGTTTTTCTTCAGATCAACGCCAGGCGTCAAAACACACGAGAGAAGCCAGACGCAGGCGTCAAGATTCTAATTAGACTGAATGAAAAGTTGCAGGTAAAAATTGCATTACATCCGACGCGGTACGACTGTCTGATGTGGATGCAGAAAGCAGCGTCTTCATCTGACAGTCGGACTGTGTAGTTGTTACCTCCGACTTTTCATTCAGTCCAATTATACCAATGACTTGTCGCGTGCGTTTTGTCGCTGGGCCTCAATCCGACGAAAAACGATTGTGGAGTACTACCCTAGTCAGAATTTCTTTAATTAGAGACACACAGCAGCTGTATATGCACTGTATAATAAGGCAAGTAAATCCTCCAAACCTTTGTTGGACTGCACAGACCACCTGTAGGATTTCCATGTTCAGCAGCCCTATGCATTTAAAGTTCTAGATGCCTATGATTAAGGGAGTTTATCCCAAAACACGTTAGGTGCTATCATAAAGCCCTTCCAGAAGTGCCTACCAATTCTTCAAGTTTATTGCATTTAAAGTTCTAGCCCCCTGTCTTGCCTAACTTAAGTTTGCACTTCCTAGTAACCTCATTCTTATGTTGACTGTAATTTTGCACTGTGCACAAGCACAAGGGGGAAGACTGGGGCAGATGAATATAATAAACAGCAGCCCTATGCAAGCTTGTGGTCAAAAGTCTGCTGTTGTTATATACTGGCAGCAAAGCAAAAGTCACACGGACACTTCTGGTCAACAGTTATGCTGACAAAGCCATAAAAAAAGGAACTAAACTACATACAATGGTTGCAACCATGTTATAGAAATGAAAAGAAGTAAAACCCCTCTCTATTCAATTGACCACCAATTAAAGAAAATTCAAGTATTAGTGCAGCAGTGTCAGAGTTTATTAACAGTTTCGTTAAAGGTTACTAACCCAGTGTTGCTTCAATTATTGGGCAGCCATTGCTGGGTTGCCCAATAAAGTGCTATGTGCTAGGTGCTAATAATTCATCAGCAATGATGAATTATTAGCACCTAGCACATTATTTTGGTAATCACAACTCTTTCGTTCGGAAAACGTATTGCTTTTTTAGGAAGGTACACTGAATAATTCTTTCTTTATAATGGTTGCAACCATGCCATGGAATAGCCTTTTTTTGTAAATCAACATGGAGAAAATGTATCCAAGAAACAGTGGCCACTGAAATATGTAGTAAAGTTGTAGTAGTAAAATCTTGGTCACCTGCTTCTGCGAGTGATTTGTCACATCTATGTTTGATGTTGCTTTTTAGGAAAGGAAAAACTGATATGAAATTCTATTATATTGTTCAGCATTATTCTATTGGGTGTCTTCGTTACAATACGTTAATCTGTTACAAATATAGTTAACTTCATCGGTCAGCTGCCCATTGGAGGGTTCTGGGAGATGTAGTTTAACAATGATGGGGGTGGGGGTTAAAGGTTGGGGCTCCCTACTTTAAAGAGATACTGTCATGGTAAAAAAATGTTTTTATTCAAAATTCATCAGTTTCTTAAAGGAGCAAACAGATTTTTTTACATTTAATTTTGGAATCTGGCATGGAGCTAGACATATTGTCAGTTTCCCAGCTGCCCCCAGTCATGTGACTTGTGCTGTGATACATTCAGTTACATTGAGTAGGAGAAACAACAGCCTGCCACAAAGCAGTTCCATCCTAAAGTGCTGGCTCTTTCTGAAAGCACATGACCAGGCAAAATGATGGCTGCCTACGCACCAATATTACAACAACAAAAAAAAAAAAAAACTTGCTTGGAATTAAATGTTATATTATTTGCAGTGTAAGTGTAATTTAGAAATAAAAACAACATCATTACAGAATCCCTGTAAGTGGATCAAGGATGCAATTTTTCCTCTAAAGCTGTAAATGCAGAAGATTGTCCTTTTATGCACTTTATTTAAGGCTGAATAGAAGAGACTTTAGTGAAATGGGGGAAGTTGCAAGAAGCCCTTGCTAAGGGCAGGTGTGTGCATGTAAAGTTGCAGCTTCTTTTACACTGGACAGGCTGTGCACCCTGAAATGAACGCGTGTACAATAACAACATTGTGTCCTGCCCAGCAGCAGCAGCAGCAGCAGCAGCAGCAGCAGCAGCAGCAGCAGCAGCAGCAGCAGCAGCAGCAGCAATAATAATAATAGCACTGGGTTAGTTAGGAGCACAGGCTTCCCCACCCACTTGAGGCTCAGCGCTGCTTAGGCCATTGCCCTCTGTGAGATGATCCCTCCTGCTGCTCTCAGAGCTGGGAGTGTGAGTGAATGTAGCCCGCAGAGCCAATGAGCTGGGACCGGATGCGATATATCCTCTGGGACAACAACTGCTCTGTTCCTCCTCACTTCCACATGACGCCATTTAGCGCTGTTGCTGCCTGGGATCCCGAGAGCGGAGCAGCTCAGTCACCTCGCTAGTATCCGGCAGAGTGTAAGCTCCGCTGTCACACGCACTAAAGGCAGCACTTTTCCCTGCACATACACCTCTGGGATTTCTCTCTACAAGTTGCCTTCACTTGCTGCAACACTTTAGCAGTTGTATCGGATTGTACTCGCACTTTATTTAGCGGATACAAGGATCGCGCTGGAGGAGACTGGAATCCCGTGTCATGTTTTCTCTGTCCCTTCCTATTCGGGGAGCGCTGGCTGAAAGTTGCCCGGAGTGAAGCCCAGGGATAATCTCCCTGTTACCCTGTAGGGTCCCGGCCGGCGGGTAGAGGAGGTCACGGTAAGTAGCAGAGCAACGAGCGACTAGAACTTTATGAACCCGTGCGAGAGTTGCACTCGGCCATTTCCACGTGAAACTTGTAGGGGGACGAGTCCAAACCAGTGTGTGAGGGGGAGCTCGGTGGTGCGAGTACAGGTGTTGGGGATCAGAGCGGCTGCATTCGCTTCATTTTAGCCCTTTTCTGGATGTGCCAAGTCCTTCTCCCCGCGCCTTTAGAAAAGGGGGCGGACATGTCTCACTTGTTTTGGAAAGTGTATAGGGGTGCGAGGGTGCCTGCCGCAATGAAGGGGACGCCGATTGCTTGTTTTATGAATGGAATATGCTGGGGCCCCGTTTCTCCACATCTATAAAGAGACAAAGTCCAAGTTCCCAAAGTAACTGCATGTTCCTTTGCTTCACGTCACTGCAGGCAACTCCAGCTGCTGCAGAACTGCTCCTCCTAGCATGCTGGGAAGTGGAGTCCTACTACAGCTGAAGTGGAACAGGAGACTTGTTCCTAAAGTTATAGGATTGCACCCAGATGACAGAATGACACTACTAGACATTTATACCCTAAGTTGTAGTGGCTTGTCACCTTCTTGGCTTTATTTTAATTCTTTGGAATGATACAACTTTCTGGTCGATTGCTCTCTTACCTGCCCTGTTATGAACTGGTTGCTAAGGTCTCTTTAACGCACGTTTACCTTTTATAGGTGTGCAAAGTGCATGTTTTTTTTTAATAGGTGAATTTGCCCTTTAATTATAAGCAAGCATGTATAGTCAGAATTTCCATCCTGTGGTTTCAGCCGCGCTCTATTTTTACTGTTAGGAGGATCTAGCTGGTGGTGATGAACAGCTTCGGAAGTGCTGTGGCTTGTTTAAAGAGCTATTTATGTCCCTTTCCTCCTGTCCCCAAGTTAAAAGCCATACCCCCCTCCTTAATTCGCAGTCCGATCACACACTCAGGCTCTTAATAGGGTTTTCAGAGAGCTGGGGGCTGGGGTGGGGAAGGCAGGCAGGAGAAATTTCCACACAGGCTTGCAATCCACAGCACATTATGCATGGGGCCCAGGAACAGAACTGGAAAGGTGCATGTTTGTATCTACATTCTGTAATATTTTTGGCAAAGCACAACTGCATAGGGACTTCTTAAGATCTTGTAGAGTCAGAAAGTGGATCAAAACCCATCTAGTCTATCCCTTCTTGTTTCACAGGACACCCCTCATCCCTAAAATACATTTGCCTGATTTTTCCGGTTTTCATTTGGCAGCTCACTGGTCTGCCTGCAGAATAAATACTTGATACTGATGATCCTGTGATCTTTCTGCTTTTGCTTGTCTCGTTGCTTTTAATGTTGACAACCCTTAGTCATTTTCTTTGGTCGGGGGGTCCTTCTATTGTAATCCTGTGTTATGTTTCAATCAACCTGTTTTTTAAGGGCCCAGGTAGACAGGTGTGTTCTTTTAAACAGTTTAGAATGATCCATGTGGTTTTATTGTAATATATTGTTTTATTTTGGCTAAAAGTTATTCGTTATTAATGGGTATAATCTACTTATATCCAGCATGTGGCCTATTAACATTTGTTAAAGTGTGACTTCAGATTTTTGTCTGAAAAATATCTATGTGAACAAAACAGGAATTCTACAGGTTGGGCACTTCTTGGCTTCTCTCAGACAGAATCTTTATCACATCTCTTATTTACTTTGTTAGCAGTGCAACCCCTTTCGATCAGCAGCAAATTAATCAGAAATGTCTTGCTTGCAGTAATTGCATTGTCTAAAGGCATTTTGTTTATTTAAAAATAAGTTTCATTGACCGAGGCTAATCTTTCGTTTTGTTATGTGAGTCAAACTCCTTGAATAGTCCAAAATCAAACGGTGTCTGTTTTATTATGCAAACTTAGAACTAGTGTTGTTGGGCAGTAAAACATTTTGATTTGACAGTTTTTATTGTGTTTATAAAATTGAAATTCGGTTTCTAAGATTGTCTACCCTCAGTGGAACTAACGAGAAGCTATGGTTTATCTCGTTAGCCAATGACTGTCACATCGTTAAACCTTAGGGACTGTATGCACAGTTTTGGAATTAAAAGGCTTGTGCTGTGAGAACCTTAGGAAATGGATTTTGTTACCAAAGTATTAAGACATTTCCTTTTGTTGAGAAACTGGTTACAAAAAAGTGCCTAGACGCATGCAAATTGACATGTTTACGTTTGTTACATTGTACTTTTTTGCATAATATAAATTCAGGATGTTTGAGTGTGTTTTTAAATTCTGGGTTTAGCTGTTTTGAGTTAAGGCCATGCTCGCTTATTGCTTGCAATAGGAAATGACAGACAGTGTACTAAAAACCTCAAGCAAGTCTGGTTCTTTGAAAATTCTTTCCAATTCTATTCCTAAGGCAGTGATCCCACGAGAATCATGACTGATGAAAGAGTATTTGAAAGTTATGTTTGGTGACAGTTATCTTTTTTTTTTTTTTTACTCTTTGAAACGAAAACTCCCTTATGGCTTTTTATGTACTGGGCAGCAAAATAAAAATCTGTCAGCTCTGACACCAGCTGTTGTGAACTACAGGGCCCAGCATACCCAGCAAACCACTTGCTTACAGAAGATGCTGATGATCGTACAGATGGCTGTAATTTGTCTGGTTGCTTACAGGTATTATTTAATAATAAATACATTTCCGGATTTCCTGAAATTAGAAAACCTGAAAAAAAGCATATATTAAAACAAAACCTGCTCATTGAATACATTTTGTAGCACGTCCATGCCTTGCAAAATGATGCCTTTTAGGTTGCTAGTAGTCCGCATCTGTTGTGGTTTACATTTCCTCCTAAAGATATGTTTTTTGTAGCAGTTTGTGTGGATAGAATATGTAGGCCATCTATACGGGTTTCTTGTTATGGATTCTGGGGTGTTTGCTATTGTTAGCACAAAGCTTGTGCCTGTCAAAGGGATGCTTAATATACACAAGGAAGACACAGCTGCTTACTATAAAATCATGCAAAATTATTGTTTAACTTAAAGGGTGGGAAAAAATGCATGGTGTTGCATTGCTACTACGTTATTCAGTGCCTTTAGTATACACAATATATGTTACATTGTATAGCTAGGTTGTTAGATGTTTAGTTTAATCCTGTTGGCAGCCATTGCAATATAAAATGGGGGACTTCCTTTCAGCATACATTCTTATTTGCATGTGATAGCCTGAATTGCTGTAATATCCGGAGAAAGGTTATTTGTATGTTTTACTCAGTCACTAAATAAATAATAATATGCCGACTTCTGCAGATCGTGTAGTTATAAATGACCTGTGTAATTAAATGACAAACTGAAGGGAGCATTCTATACACCTAGTTACAAAAAAAGGCCCCCGGAAAGTGTTTGCACAGCAATCTTCTCAATCCTTCCATTGTCAAACAACTAAAGGGAGACTGCACTGTTTGTGGGGTGGCTCTTCACTTAAGCATGCGGATTCTGTAGATCTCTGAAGTTTAAAAGAGCTCTTCACCCAGCTAGGGTAGCATCCTGTTTGCGAGTCAATGAATAATGTGCATTATTCAAGGCTATCCTCACCTAGTTCAGCAGATCCTTTTTTGCAAATCTGTCAAGACCGAAAAGGCTAAGTGCTGTAAAATGCAGGTACTATTTGTTATGCTAATAGGAATGTGTCCTGCCCATTGTAATTCTTAGTGTAGTGACCTGAAAGAAATGTATGAAGGGAGTGTAGTCAAAGTGCACGTGTTCCTTGCAGCTAGCTTCCTGTTATTTTAATTGCTGTGTATGCTGTCCTTTTAAGAAGAGCGTGATTTGTATGCGCTTGCTGCAACACGCAGTGTTCTTATGATATGAAAGTTGCCTTCAGTACTTGTCTGTCATGCTTTCAGTAAAGTTTAGATGGAACTTTGCACGCTCACGAATAAGACTCGTTACTTATACAACTGATTTATATTCGTGGGGTTGTACTTGCGCTAACATACAGAGTCACTATGATGCAACTTACCCTAGGCGAGTATAATACAGAAAATAGGTTGGAAAGGCATCAACTTTTTTTCACAAATGTATTTTTTGCATGAATACTTAAGTATATTTTTTAATATGTAGAATTATTATGCAAATGTGATTTTGAAACATGATCTGTAATCATGTTTTTAAATAATTACACCACTTTTTTGATGTGTTTGTGTATATGTATGTGTGTGTATATATATATATATATATATATATATATATATATATATATATATATATATATATATATATATATATATATAAAACCTATTTATGAAAGTATATTAATTTAAAGACATGTAGTAGTGTAAATATATTTATTTTTGCTTTAATGCAGTGATCTATTATAATCTTCCATTTACTGAAATATATCATTCCTCTTTCAGCAGGATTTCAGATGTGTTCTCAGCCCACTGGTGTGCAAACTCTTCAGAGTACTGATGGAGACGAGAGTACAAAATGGCAACGTATCCCAGCCTTTGCTCCCGGCTCGGCGTGAGACTGACCCACGGGAAATCCTGACGCAACAAGTTCACGTTTTGTCTTTGGAACAAATAAGAGCCATAAGAAACACTAATGAATATACAGAAGGGCCCACAGTGGCTCCTCGCCCTGTGATTAAATCTGCTCCACGACCGACTACCCAACAGAAAAATGAAAGAATACACGTGGTAAATGAGCAGCAACCTTTTGTCAGGAGTCCACATCCACCAATGCATTCCTTGTCTCTGGCACCTTTGTCTCGATCAGTTGGTACAGTCGTTTCATCTTCTCGGAGCAATACAAGGACAAATAGCAGTTCTTCAGAGCAAAGGCTTCTTGCGCCACCATTTACATCTTCAGGATTGGTTGCAGACCGAATAATTCGAGTACAGCCCAAACCTGAGCTGAAATCTGACATTTTAAAGCCCTCTAGTAAAGAGGAATTGGGCTTACATTCATTAAGGTGTGAGGATTGTGGGAAATGTAAGTGCCAAGAATGCACTTATCCAAGGACTCTCCCATCTTGTTGGATTTGTGACAAGCAGTGCCTTTGCTCAGCCCAGGAAGTAGTTGACTATGGAACTTGTGTTTGCTGTGTGAAGTGCCTTTTCTATCACTGTTCAAATGATGACGAGGATAATTGTGCAGACAACCCATGTTCATGCAGTCAGTCCCACTGCTGCTCTCGATGGTCTGCTATCGGTGTCATGGCCTTGTTCTTGCCGTGTTTGTGGTGTTACCTTCCAGCCAAGGGTTGCCTTAAATTGTGCCAGGGCTGTTACGATCGTGTCAATAGACCTGGATGTCGATGCAAAAGATCAAACACCGTCTGCCTTAAAGTTCCACATCTTCAGCCCCGGAACTTAGAAAAACTAACATAGCACAGGTGAATGGATGTTTATAAAGAACATAATAACTTCCTTTTAACACTCATGCAACCATCTTGTTACATTTAGGAAAAAGCTTTGGAATAGGATTACCTGTTTGCGGTGGAATACTTATGCGTCAGTAGATTTAGCCTTAATAGAGACCCTCTAATAAAGCTTGCAGTAGGATTGTGTTCTGTGACAATTATTTTGTAAGCTATCACAGCACAGACACTCCTATGTACAATTGTATTCTTTGTGAATAGTACTTGGAACATTTGTAAAATTTACAAATGGCTTTTTTTTTTTTTTTGCCAGAGATATTATGTTATATTTTTGTACATAAACCATATTTACAACTGTGAAAAAAGTGCCATTTTTTTATGGCACAGTCACAAAATTTACTAATGTACATTCAAAAGAATGTGAATCAATCAGTATGGTTAGATTGTCCTTCGCCTTCTGGAACTTTAATATTACCAGACTTCTATTCTTTGGATCTTATGTATATTGTACAGTTACACTGTAAGATTCAGCCTTTATTTTCTAATGTTTCAATATTGTTTAGTGTAAAGTATATTTATTTGAAGTTTTATTATTTTATAAAGAGAAATATTTATTTTATGAAGCATCTTACAAAAGTCTCCCCTTTTTATGATGTCAGTTTCTACAAATCGGGGGTGACTGAGACATATGTTCACTATAAAATAGAAAATATATTAACGTCTGAAAATGAAATGTGGCCGTAGTCTTTCTTTTTTTTTACTGTCTGAAACGGGCGTCTTCTGTCAAAATTTGGGATGACGTGTGCCTGAGCATATAGCTCTGTATCCTGCAGCACCGACCAGTGCTTATTCGGGAGCAGTACCTAAAAGGGATAGTATTGGGTATAGTTTTGCATCAGACATGATTTATTGACATTGGGTCATAAGACCAGATACATTAGGAATATTAAAGAAACATAACTAGCAGTCATACAAGTAGTGGCAAACAAACCACCGGTATGACAAATACTACAAATGTTCAGCTAGAATGGACTGCAACATTGTATTTCTTATATCATGTGACCACATCAAGCTTTTATAATACATAATCACTTATGATTCATGGTGTGACTGTTCAGATAAGTATTATATTGTAACTCAACTAAAGGTGGCTATGCAGTATAATATCCACTTGTTTGGCAATGGTATGCCTACCAAAGGGGGACCATATTTGGCTAATCCAGGGGTCCCCAACCTTTTTTACCCGTGAGCCACATTCAAAAATAAAAAGAGTTGGGGAGCAACACAAACATGCAAAAAGTTCTTGGGGCGCCAAATAAGGGCTGTAATTGTCTATTTGGTAGCCTCCTATGTGAACTGGCAGCCTACAGCAGGTTCTGTTTGGCAGTGCATTTGGTTTTTATGCAACCAAAACTTGCCTCCAAGCCTGGGATTCAAATATAATCATATTTTGAGGCCACTGAGAGCAACACCCAAGGGGTTGGTGAGCAACATGTTGCTCGCGAGCTACTGGTTGGGGATCATTGGCTAATCCAATCATTTTGCCCTAGGGCAACTACTGAAATAAGGGGCATCGGCTCATTGATGCCGTTTTCAAAGAATTCAAGGCTGTGCCTCAGTGTGTTTGCTTCTACCCTCCCATTCATTTGAGTGTACTGGTTGGTAACACCAATAGGTTTATAACCTGATATTCAACACAAGGTACGCAGAACTCTAAGTTGAAGGAATGGGCCAACTGTAGTTTTTCTTCTTAATTTAGGTTGACATTTCTTCATTGATTTTGATCTATTTTAAGGATTGCTTTTTGTTCTTGAACTTAATCTTGTCCCTTGGAACATTAGCTTTATATACAACAGCATCTACATCCATACGTTTTCTGATCTAGAATCAAAAAAATAATATACAATCCCCAAACGTGCCTGCTTTAATCTCGTCTTTTATCCCAACTTTCCTCACAGAACAAAAAAGGATGCCAAAATACCTCTTTCCAGATTACTATCTGTTTCTTGGTCATTCAGTGTGTGTGTGTGTTACATTTTACTAGACCTTGCAAATGTGTCTTGCTATAGGCAAGAGTGTCAAAATTTACAGCAAATGTGCCCCTGGGTATCTCCACAACTGCCCACAGAAATGTGGTGTTTAAATTCTGTAATGTTTGTATTACCAATTGTGGAACTTGTGGTTCTTTCCAGGGTAGATTTCCCAAGTGCATGAACATGTTTTGTATCGCAAAATTGACCTATCCGTGCAGAAATAATAACTTTTCCTGCTATCTAACTAGGAAATCCCCCTCTAAAAATGATGTTTGCTCTTGATTTCCACAGGATTACATGTTGTATTTCTCATGTACGCTTTCTCTTGCATCTTCCTCCAACACGTAGTTCTTCTGCACCATTTGTATAATTGCAAACTCCTCCAGAACCCTTCTGTACGTTACTTGGTCTAATGGCATGTGAAGACGGGCCGTATGTCTTGTTTGTGGCTTGTGCTTCACTGCATTTACATGTACAACGAATGACCTGTAAAATGATTGCTGAATTTATGGTGGACAGACTTTAGTCAACGTACATGAGTGCTGCATCAGACACAGAAGGGTCTGTTTTCATCTGACAGATATTTACATTTAAGCTACAGCCATATTGCTGTAGGGATATTTCACATAGCTCCCTCATTCACTGGCCATTTGTTGAGGGTTGTAAGCACACCAGCAGGCAAGTAAAGGGCATAGCACTTGTCTATACATGCTTTTAAGTTGTGTATACCACCTACTTCTCAAATAATTTATTCCACCAATGTGCAAAGTAATATTTATTCTAACACTTGTTACACTGCTTTAAATGATAAGTTTGGCTCCTTTCTACACTACTGAGTGCAAAGTTTTAGTACTTTTTTTTTTTTGATGCAGCGTTATACAGAGTACCTTGCTAGGGCAAAATAATACAATGCACCAGTTCTTCCTGCACCTCTCTGAAAGACTAGGGTAATAAGTAAAAGTTCCTGTAGAGGCATTGTTTTCTACAGAAAGTAAATAATATGAATAACAAAGCCACTGAACATCAACCAGATGTATCTGTAGATATGCGCAATAGGGCTACTTTGAATGCAGAGTATAATGGGGAGACCAACCCTTTATTGTGTGAAATTGAGTCTGAGTAACTCAATGTTACATTCTCAGGCTTTGAGACACATGCAGAATAAAGGGGTCTGCATTTAACCATTGGACTAGGGCAGAAGGTTCCATATAGCACTTGGTAAGTTCGGGTTGGCCTTCAAAATGGTAAGTATACTAGAAAGTAGGGATTGGCCATAACAATACTGACAAATCCTGAGTTTAATTCTATTCAAATTAGAGCAGATATAAGGGCAGACAAAATACCTGCCACTTCACATTCATATCACTGTACACAGTTGTGCTAGTTAATTAGTTTTCACTGTTTGTGCTAACTGCTTTGCTCATCCCACTATGCGTGGGCAGTCAACCAATAATTTGTTGCCTTGGTTTTATAGCTGATTAATTATATGTGTATACGATTGCAGCTACCTACTGAAAAATCCCAAAAAGGAAAGCAGTTTAATGTAACTTAAAATGTAACTGTGAAACAGAGTAACTTTTTTTTTTAAACAGTTTGGGTAACTGAGAATGTAGCTGTAAAGTTATGCTACCTCTGATTATAGCTGTGATTTTCCTTAAAAGCAACAAATACTAATAATCCCAACTTGTTTGCTACTAAATATTTTTTTTTATCATACTTGAGTTTCAATTTGAATTTGGCCAAGCATCTTGCAAAAATGTCTGAATCCAAAATGGAATACTTGTATTTATTGCTCCCCCTAGTTTAAATACAGAGGTAACAAAATGGTGAAGATGTCAACTTGTATTTATTTGCCTGTGTATGGGGCAATCCAACTGTCTCTCCAATCAATCGATCAATATCAGGCTGGTCAGATATCAATCGGGCAGCTTTGATTTTTCTTGTACCATCGGTACACATTTATTTTGTTCTAATCCGATTTTTAGCCCTAGGGCCAAACGATTGGATTAACTAGATATCTCTCTGCTTTTGGTGGGCATATCGGGTTTAAGATCCATGCATGTGGCTACCTTGCCAAACTAGCGGATCTTATCTTGTATGGCCACCTTAAGTTGTGCATTTAAACACGCTGGACTGCAGTTGCCATTTTCATGCCCATAAATATCTTTACTTCTATATTGTTATTAGCCTTATTACATTAGGGAACATTAAACTTTAGAAAGAGTCATTGGGACTCACAACATGACAAACACTTTTTTTGCAGCACTGCAGTGCATTTTGGTACAGTAACTTCACACACACACACACATTGTGGATTGGGTGATATTTCTGTTTGGTGGTTTTTTCTTCTCTGACTGGAAGTTTTATTTTTGTATATTCCACCTCCTCTTTTCTTTTTGATTTCTGCTTTTAAATACATTCTGCCCTGAGCCTCTTCGAGCTTAACCTCAGCCCCATCCTTTATAGCCCATGTCTGATTGAACACACTGAACCATTTAAGTTTGCTTGTTAAAAGAATAGCCGTCATTTGCAAATAACACATTGGTATGCAGCAAAGCCATTTGTGTCAAAAATGTTGATCTGCCTCACTTGAAACGAATAGCCTTGTTTCAGGATATGCTTCTTCTGGAAAGTTACCTTCCACTGAGGTCAAAATCTTGCCACTGCCAAGTTTCCCACCAGAAGTCTAGGAAATTATTTACCTGGCTTATTAACAAACCATCATTTCCTGTTCTGAACATTTGTCTCCAAGTCTTAAAGCAGCGTTACAAGAAGTAAAGGTCAGTAAATACACAGCACACTTCTAAATCTCTCCAGTCAACATATGATGTTTTTTTGCACTTACTTAGAATTGTGTCCAACAAAAACAAAATGAGATCAATAAATTTAGAGCTTTTCTGCAGTCCGTTCATACTTTAGGCTACTAAGTGTTCAGGCTTGCAGAGCTTTAAATATAGTGACCTGGTTTGTGATGTGGATTTGCAGTGTTGAAAGCTCTTCACCCAAGGTTTTATGTGTACGTGTTTATAATCTATCAGCAAGTCAAACAAATTGAAAATAAAAAAAGACCCAGCAATTTTAATTCCAATTTTCTGCACACCTAATTTTACTTTATTCTCTAATGCTGTTTATTGCATTCATCTCCTGAAATTGCATATTGCTTTAAATAAATTCATTTTATGTCTAAATGGAGAAAAATAATGTTTGTAGCAGCCATAGTGGCTCCTACCCAAATATTTCAACATACCTGCTTTAAGCATACCAAGACAACTTATGTCAGACATAAAAATTAAGAGCAAGGACCAGTTTCAATGTTTGTTAGAAATAGTTTTTTTTAGTACAACACTTTACGCTACAGTTTGTGATGCCAGCACATTACACACAATATTTAGGTGCAATCGATAAATGAAGCCATACCTTTTTTTTTAAGCAGAAATGTAATTGATAAGAACAAGCACTCAGACTATATGTGCTTATGAAATAATTTTATCTTGTAATTTTTATGATATAGATGGTTTTGTGTGCTTCCTTAACCCAACTTTTTTTTAACTTACAGCAAACCTCTCAGCAATGCTGTTTGCCAATAATGCATTTCAAATAGTTGATCCATGCTGGAATCAGCCAGTAGAACAAGTGAAATCTGTGAGCGACTCACACTGAGTTGTTTGCAGATGGGAAAAGATTGTTAGGCTGAGGATCTCACACATATCTGGTTAAATATATAAACAGATTTAAGAAAAACTAGTTGTGAATAGAATTAACTAAACATTTTTTTTGTACAAAGATGTTTATGGAGCCCATGGTCAGGCTAGAGGCCACTAGACAAGCCCAAACAGCTTATTGGATCTTCTAGAGCCGTTCTGTCCAACATCTCTGGTACCGAGGGCTGGAATTTTTATGGCCTACATGGTGGCGGGCCGATAATGGAAGCTGGTGTTGACCACTCCTTGTTTTTAAGCCACACCCACTTTAAACCCCATCCATGTTACCACAAGAACTTTTAAGACCATGTCCACATTAATGGTGATAGCACACCAAAAACCAAATGGTTGCTGCTCACTGCAGGGATATCACTCATCACTCGCAAAAAATGTAAGTCGTATAAAAACATACCCTTGAATCCATATGCCTCCTCCTCCCCTGTGGATAATACAAAAACTCCCATCACATGATTAAACATCTTGGGGACCCCCTATAGTGTTTGAAAATACTAACAAACCATCACCAGGTTCATCTTCCACAAGCAGAGTATGGTAAATACAGGCAGAGTAGGGCAGGCAGAGTATGTCACATACAGGGTGCATAGGGCAATCAGAGTATGATTCACACACATGGAGCATAGGCCAGGCAGAGTATGACACACACAGGGAGCATAGGGCAAGCAGAGTATGACACACACAAGGAGCATAAGGCAGGCAGAGCATGACACACACAGGAAGCATAGGGCAGGCAGAGTATGGCGCACACACAGGGAGCATAGGCAGAACACAGCAGGAGATGAACAGTTCATTATGTGCTTCATACAGTGACACGATGCTGGTGCCCCTCCAGTAGTTTTGCGTGAGGTGAACAATGTGGGCACTTTCAGTCTGGGTCTGAGGTGTGAACAGTACAGGGCATTAGGGGTGTGACCAACAAAGATGTTACAGGTCTGAACAATGCAGGTGGGATTACAGGTGTAATGTTTTAGTATTTTAAGGTCTGAATTTGAGGTGTATACAATGTAGGGGCCAGTTAATCTCTGTATTTATACCTTTTAAAGTAAAGGTAAGCAGACACAGCAGGCAGACTTTCATGTGGGGGTCCACAAAATGGGGGTCGCGGACTGCCAGTTGGATAGCACTGTAAAGTACTATGTTTCCTGTAGGATTCTGCCATGTTGTTCCAGCCCTAGTAACCCATAGAAGTTCAGATCAGATGTTTGTTTTCATACTAGAATATTGTATTTTTGTACTGGTCACCATGTTACTAGACCTGGGAAAACTGCTGCTTTTGTCAAGTAGGAATAAGTGCTAGCAACATTATCAAACTGCTTACTGGGTTGTCTGCATAAGAAATATCTGCTCTACTGTGGTTTTTAGCCACAACTGATGTATGTGATTGCATATCAGTGAGGTGTGAGAATTCCCGTCTCTGCTGCAGATCTTGGCTCCCATGACTGTGTTCCTTTGATCTATTAGAGATCAGCCTTTGATAGAAGCACCGATGGCCATCCAAGTAGTACTTTTTGTAAGTGGTGTAACCAATCTTTACCACTGCATGACATTCATCAAGCAGAAGGTTTTCCGTTTTCTTTTGTGTGAATTTTAGCACAATCCCATTATACTACACATATTATAGAGATGAAAACAAATATATAACTGCAGTATTTATTAGTTATCCTAGAAGTAGCATCCCTGATGGGAACTGACACAACCTTTAAATGTTGCTCAATTGTAGTAGAAATTATGCTTAACAAGGTATTTGCCTACATTATTAACAACTAAACATTTCTGAAAATCCATCTGTAACCAGTAAGAAAATAGAGATTTTTTTATGAATGTGTAACGAGTTAGTATTTCAACACGTTGTTCAACTTATCTGTAGTCAACAGAGACCTTTACTTGGAGAGGGCTAAACTAGGGAAATATGTATGAATATCGAATATACTAATGTACAGAGTAAACAGAGTATAAAATGCATAATCCTTACCATTCTAGCCATTCATACCCCAATATCTTCAGTAGAAGAAGATACTGGAGACTGTAAACAGGTGTCTCAGTATACTAGGGGTGTAATAAGTAGTTTAGCAGGAGCAAGTGAGCTGGGCTAGAACGGTCAAATAACAGCAAGTATGGGGGATTATTAAAACTGTGTCGGTATTTGTCCCTTATTGCAACCTCCCCATTATTTTTTATTGTTTAATATACAATATGTTTGCGCTATAAAAAATACATGTTAATAATAATTACTTACACATTTTCAAAGATTTATTTTTCAAGAAGTTATTTGTAAATGTAATGAATGAGGAAGCCTATTGTGATGTGTCAGTTTGGGAAAGGTAGGAAAGAATAATTCATTTTTTCCTCAAAAATATAATACTCATTACCAGATGAGCACTGTGCTTCTTGCCAGCATTTTCAGACACATTTCAAAGTCATGCTTAGTCCCTCTCTCAGAGGAGCATTAATATGCAGTGCTCTAGATATACCCGCTGCATAAGTTATATATTGTTTGTTTCCTACAGAAAACCAGGAGGGATTTCTAAATTATGGAAACTGATTAGCAGTGGCGTAACTACGGGGGAGCAGGGGGTGCGATTGGGCAGGTAAATGTAGCTGTTTCCGGGTGTACGGAGGGGGGTGGGCCCTGGTGCGGGACGTGCAGCCGGGCTCCGCCCCCCTCTAGTTACATTACTGCTGATTAGGTATCATTATTACAATACAATATTAGAACAGACTAAGGTTTCATGCCAAGGGATAAATGTGAGCGCAAACTGATTTTTAGAATAAGTATCTGGAAATTACTTTGCATCATTTAAAAAATTTAGTCTATTAAGTGTAGTCTATGTATGACTTTTTATTAATTATTAGCACACACACACATATATATATATACAGTATATATATATATATATATATATATATATATATATAGTATAGTATAGTATATATATATATATATATATATATATACGTATAGTATAGTATATATATATATATATATACGTATAGTATAGTATATATATATATATATATACATATAGTATAGTATATATATATATATACATATAGTATAGTATATATATATATATATATACATATAGTATAGTATGTATATATATATATATATATATATATATATATATATATATACACTGTATATAAATATATATACATAGGGAACATTTTGCTCACCACTAATTTTTAAAAACATTAAGGAGCACATTTACTAAGCTCGAGTGAAGGATTCGAAGTAAAAAAAACTTTGAATTTCGAAGTTTTATTTTGGCTACTTCGACCATCGAATAGGCTACTTCGACCTTCGACTACGACTTACTGGAAGAAAAAACAGCCTGTTGGGTTTATTTAATGTTTAAATAATTTTCTAGTAGACTATTATAGACTATATAATATTATAGACTATTATTGCAGTATGCCAAATAACAGAAATATCCCTTATCCAGAATTCCCCAGAACTAAAACATTATGAATAACTGGTCCCATACCTGTACCCGCATGGAGCCCATGTAAGCAGGCACTACCTGCAAGCCAATATATAGCCCACTTTTCAAGTGTAGAGGCCCTTCACAGAGCTGAATTTCTCTCGATAAGTGTATGATTAAGAATGAGTTGAATATTCAGCTATTTTCAATGTACCTAACATTTGTTGGCAATTTGGATGAAACGAAAATTGTCTTCTGTTACAGAAGGATAATTGTCCTTCCATTGCTTGGGATATGACCAAAATACTAGTTCATAGAGCTGCATCAATTCTGTTTTTACTAATAGGGTCATACGGTTTAGCTCAGTGTGCAGTTAAATAGTGGGTAAGTCAACACTGAAAATGTCTAATGATTACCCAAAGGAATGTTGCAGATGTACAACTCTGTTTGTAAAGTAAATCCTAGAGAACACACTTTTTATTATGGCCAAAGACTGTCTGTATGTGTATATGCTTTTTTTCAAGATATAGTATTCCCACATAAAGGTAGCATTCGTCTACATGATCTTGTTTTAAGTAGTATGTTAAATTTTCCTACTTTTCACATGTTTAAGTTTTTTGTATACAGGGTGAATTGAAGTATGGGATCAAGTTTCTGTGTCGTAATTTATTAAGTGATCTCAAGGTATGCATTTCCACAAAGAAGCTCCCTGTGCAGAAGAGTTCACAATTTCCTGATTTTGATTGGTCGATTGGTGAAGCTCCCCATTGGCAGAAACAAGTAAATGCTGAACAGAAGTGGTTCAGTAAGGAGGGCATCAATATTACGAAGGGATTTGCCCATGATGTTTCATATAAAGAGACAAACCAGGGCAACTCCAAAGAATTAAGTGGCAACAAGTAGCTATGAGAGAGCTCCTTAAATAGCTGCTATCTCTCCTGTTTTCATTTTCCTTTAGGGGGACGTTCATCTAAACAAAGTTTGTCCCAATATATACATATTTGCATTTTTATATGTGTATTAGAAAACATTGAATATTTTGCTTTATAAGTAGCTGATCTACAGTTATACTTTATGCTTAAAGGGGTTGTTCACTTTTAAATTAATGTTTAGTAGGATGTAGAGAGTGATATTCTAAGACAATCTGCAATTTGTTTTAATTTTTTATTATTTGTGGGTTTTGAGCTATTTATTTTTTAGTTAACAGCTCTCTCTGGACACATGTATAAGGCAAAACAACAACTCTATTTTATTTTATGAAGCTTTCCCAGGCTTGTGTAGTGTAATGTATTTGCTGCTACATACACGTCCATTGTACTTTAACTTGGCGCAACTTCGCTACCTTTTGCCTCCCTGAGCGCAACTTTGTATTTTAGTGAAGTAGCGGCGCCCTTGCGAAACTTCGCCTGGCGATGTATGGTGAAGCGGCGAAGCCAACGATGGCACAACTTCGAAAGTAAGTAAATTTGCCCCCCTGAGAATTAGCGGCGCTCTGGCAAAACTTCGCCTGGCGATGTGCGGCAAAGCCAATGCTGGCACAACTTCGAAGGTAAGTAAATTTGCCCCTATGTCTCCTTTCTGCTCGAACCAGGATTTCATAAATTACTTTTTATTATTATTCATTTTAGTTAACTCTAACGTTCTGTAGTTCTCTACAGAGATTGTTGATCGTTCACATCACTTCCTGGTACAGGGAAGCTTACAAACTAAGGTCCCTGTCACATACACACACACACACACACACTATGATCAGTGTTATCCAGAGTCAGTTAACAGAGGGGATCTATCTATCTGTGTACATACACATCCATGGGAAATATATTAGTTTGCCGTTTACAGACTGATGTTTCCTGCATATGTTTTTATAAACTGAAGTATGTCCAAATGTTAACGCAATGATGATACTATATAATTAAAGGAGGCTTTCAGATGAATGTGACTTAAAGAGGGGGTTATGGGGTGGGCTTTCAGTGGACATCAAACATTCCTGATCCTCTTAGGAGTAAAGAACTTTTTTCCTCAGTCACGAGATTGAAACAGGCATGAAGAGACAGTGCAGAGGTAAGACCTTGCCAGAGGGCTGCGTTGTAAAATAGGATTTTAGTTTTCCATCCCTGTCACCCCTTTCTATAATATATGATTGTGTTTAGAACACACACACACACACATATATATATATATTTTTTTACACACACACAATGCCAATCACTGCAGAACTACAACTCCCAGAATCTCCCAACTGCCAGATGCAGGAAGTTCCACCACAACTGGAAGAACCTGAGCTGGATATCCCTCATGTAAATGATTGAAAGCAGTATTCATATGCAACCCTTTTTACACTATGCTAATACTAAAAGAGGAAGGTTCATCAAGTCTGTCTACCCCACCACATGGGGATTTCTTTTGGGAAGCAAATCTTTATGAATAGCCGAGAGCAAATAAGAATTCCTGGTCATGTAGACATTCTTTATTGTGTACAGCATTTCATGGGGTAATTTCCACATCAAAGCTTTCTACAAGGGTTTTCATACAGCAGCTAGTAAGGAGTTCATAGATTTGATGCCGTATGTATGCTTTTGGTTATTATGAGAAGTGGCAAGGCCTTTATTCTGAGCATTTGAATATGACTTTTTAATCAACACTACAATTCCTACAAAATGCTCCTGTAATTTACAAGATATATATGCTTGTGATGTCATCAGTTATATATGCTTAATGGTGTCACATGACTCACTAAAATGTTTGCATAATGAAAGTAATACTCCCATACACTATGAAGAAATTATTATTTCTCTCAGAGTTCCATGGCCTTCAACCTTGTGCAGACATGGAATTGATTATTCTTTTAATCCACTTATAATGTGCAATTGTTCCCTATATAATACAGAAAAGTCCAGAGTAAACCATAAAATACAGCCTTATAAATAATGCTTAGTCATGTTATAAGTTATAATTAGATATTATGATGTCACTTCTGATATCACATGAGTCACATCGCTCATCTAACACTTGTGTAAACGCCCCTCTTTTATACTAGTACAGGTATGGAATTCTTTTCTGAAAACCCACCTGATGTGAGCTGGCAAAGGCAAGCCTGGCGAAAGAGGTAACATTCATTAAAATCTGCATCTTCGTGAATTTGTGGAGTAATGTCCATTCGACAGAGAGATAATTCACCTGGCGATAGATTGGCGAATGGCGAATGACCAATAGCGCCTGTCTCTTTAGCTAGCAAAGTTCGACTGCGCCCGTGCCTGAAAAGTGGTAATGCTTCTACATTAACTCGGCAGGTTTTAGGTATCATACTATCGAATTCCAGTTTGGATTATTCCCATCTCAAATTTGTGAGTTTTGACCAAAAAGCTAACTCAAAAATTCTAATTTACAATTTGAACCTTAATAAATCTGCCCCCAAATGTATAAGGAAGCCTAACATGGTACATTGCTTGAACCCAAGTTTAGCTTTCTTGTTTTGTAAAGAGGGCCAGGATGCTAAGATTGTAAAGGTTATTGAAGGTTACTTTCTGCTCAGATGTTATTCCATGAAACACGACAGGCATTTTGTACAGTTCATAGTTTGGCTGCAAGTTTCCCCTTGGTCTAGCAAATATGGCTTCAAAACTAAGAAGGGGTTCAACCGTGACTACCTTGGACACAAAAAGTGTTATCTCTCAGTTATCTATTATTAGTTTTGGAGGACAGAAGTCATTTATTTTATTTCATTTTTATTTTTTTCTGGAGTATTATATAACAAGAACACGCAATGTGATTTTAGACTTTCGGAGCTTTCCTTTCATTTGACTCTTTTTCAATTACTTGAGGCTAAAATGTCTCAGGAAAGACACGCTGCCCAAATTGGTGTGTAGACTCAGGAAATATAAGGTGTACTTTGTAAGAATATATTTATTTTATGGAACAGTTTCACATTGGCACGGGTGTTATGTACAACTGCTTCCAGTTCTAAGAAAGTCAATGAGAAGTCTTGGAAGTTACATTCTTGTTTCCTGCCAAGTAGGGTATGTAATCCAGCATATATCTGGCATAAGATAATTATGTTATTTCTTATAAATTTAATGTGACTAATGATAAAATACAACATATTAAAAATCAAGATAAAATGAAGGGTGATAATATTCCCTTTCAATAACACCCCTAATCTTTTGGGGGGGTTGGAAGTACCTTTCATAATGCTTGAGTTTTACATATGGGCTGTGCCAAAAGGTCTAGTGAAATGTGTGCATAGTTCCAATGTGCAGAATCACATTCATTCAGCAATTATATTAAACTATAGTAGGAGAATATTTATTAATCATTATGATATTACAGAATTACAAATATTTGATTTGGATTTTATAATATTAGAAATATGTATTACAAGAATGCATAAACAAACCAGTCTAAAAAAAACAATATATATGGGGAAAAAAAGTACTATATTAAATACATAGTTGAGTACAACCCACTCAGTAAAATGTACATCTGGAAATGTCACCATGTGCTAAATAAAATTAGATTTTTTTTTTTGGAGGAATACAGAAACTTGTTCTTTGTAATTATAGTTCTCAAAGTTATGCACAGCCAGACTGAAATAATAGTAATAATAACTTGGCACATGGCAATTACCAGTACTCTAGGTAAAATGATGAATTTGTACTCTCCCAGCCTTTTCATAAAAATACCACTAAACTGAAAGGTGAGATGATTTTTTTTTTTTAAATATAATTTCTTCAAGATTCCGTGTTTTTGACCTTTTGATATATTTATGTGCCTTCGGAGATTTCAAATTGCCTTTGTTTGAAATATGTTGAAGGCTATCATTTCTACAGCTACTTTTTGCCCGTGGCATATGACTCTGGTCTAACTCTAAATGAAACAATAAAGTGATTTTTTTCTTTAGTTGATTACCAGGGCTAAATGTAATCTTTACAGTGCCCAAGGAAATGTATGCATTTGCCATAGATGAGTGGGAGAGAACGGATATAAACAGCAGACTGCAAGTTTCAGCACTTTTTTACAACTGCACAGTGATAGCTGCTTTCCAATTTTTCTTGGCAGGGAAGAAGGACAGGTGGACGCCTTCAGGTGATACATGTGGACAGATTGATTGAATTATTCCACCCGGGAAATTAATGTGTTACCTCAGCAACCTGTTCTATAACCCAATCATATTGCTCCATACTGTATTTTTAAAATGCACCAGAAATCATAAATAAACATCTGAAAATGCAAATAACCCGTCCGCCTTTAATTTAACGCTATTGCCTTTCACTTGGTTTAAAGTTACAGTAAGGAATTGTTTGTCTACATTAAAAAATATTACTCCAAGTTAAACAAAAGAGGGTTCATTCATATCTTTAAAAAAGGAGGTCAGTTAGGTCTGAGTTAGCAAATAGCTCATACAACTATGTACTCAGACAGGGAAATGTTGTTGTTTATGAACATAATATAGATTCTTGAAGCAAAGACGGAGTACATTTTGCAGGCTGGCAGCCAAAAACAGAAAGGGAAGATGTTATCATTTTATCAAATCATCTTCAGTCAAGGGAATAACATCTTGTTTTAAATAGACTTAAAGGAACCTTTTAGATTTGGAAACCTTTGTATTGCACCCCCGATCAATTTGCGCAAGGTGTGTGCTTAATTGTTTAAAGGAACAGTTACACTAAAAAAGGAAAGTGTTCCAAAGTAATTGAAATATAATATACTCTTCCCTGTACTGGTAAAACTGATGTATTTGCTTCAGAAAGCATATTATAGATTATATAAACAAGGTGCTGTGTAGCCATGGAGGCAGCCATTCAAGGCTCAGGTTAGATATCAGATAACAGATGCACTCTGTAGAACAGGGATCCCCAACCTTTCGAACCCGTGAGCAACATTCAGAAGTAAAAGGAGTTGGGAAGCAACACAAGCATAAAAAAATGTTCCTGTGGTGCAAAATAAGGGCTGTGCTTGGCCATTTAGCAGCCCCGATGTGGATTGTCAACCTAGAATGAGGCTCTGTTTGGCAGTACACCTGGTTTTTATGCAACCAAAACGTGCCTCCAAGCCAGAAATTCAAAAATAAGCACCTACTTTGAGGCAACTGGGAGCAACATCCAAGGGGTTGGAGAGCAACATGTTGCTCACGAGCTACTGGTTGGGGATCACTGCTGTAGAATACTATTGTTTCGTGAGGAAACTTCAGGCGACTTCAGAAAACGAATCGTTCCGAGTGCCATCCCGCCGGCGATTTACATTCTAGCCGGCGGGAAGGCATTTAGGGGAGGTTATTTCCCGAAGAAGAGGCGGTTTGTCGCTGGGCGACTAATCTCCCCAGAATCTTAGTGTGTGTCACCACCCTAAAGCAAACACAGAACTTTTACCAATGCAAGGCTACAGTGCATTATATTTTAATTAGGCATGCACCGAATCCAGGATTCGGTTTGGGATTCGGCCAGGATTCAGTTTGGAATTCAGCCAGGATTCGGTTCATGATTCAGCCAGGATTCAACCTTTTTCAGCAGAATTCTGCCTGGCCGAACCGAATCCTAATTTGTATATGCAAATTAGGGGCGGAGAGGGAAATTTTCTTTTTATCACAAAACGTAAATATTGTTTCCCCCCTCCCACGCCTAATTTGCATAATGCAAATGATTCAAATTCAGTTCGGTATTCGCTCGATCTTAATAGTGGATTTGGTGCATCCCTAATTTTAATTATTTTAATCCATTATCCTAAACCCGTTATCCAGACAGCTCCAAATTATGAAAAGGCCGTGTTCCATAGACCCTGTCATAATCAAGTAATCCAAAATTAAGTAATCCAAATTTAAAATGATTTCCTTTTTCTCTGTAATAATAAAACAGTACCTTGTACTTGATTCAAACTAAGATATAATTAATCCTTACTGGAAGAAAAAAAAACAACCTATTGGTCTTTTTTAATGTTTATATGATTTTTTAGTATACATAAGACATGAAGATCCAAATTATAGAAAGACCCCTGATCCTGAAACCCCCAGGTCCCAAGCATTATGGATAACAAATCCCACACCTGTACTTTTTTTGATGTTACTGTTCCTTTAAACAGTCACTACCATTTAAAAATAAGTTGATCAAAAATGAAAATGAATCTGGTAGCCTCCATATATTTATATGAAGAAGCTGATGCCCAGCTACACAGCAGAGTCATACTGGTAGCACATGCCATTATATCACGTCATCTTTATATCAGCCACTTCCGTGGCTTAGTGTTCCTTTAACACTATACATGGCATTTTAAAGGAAAGGTAAATTACTTTAAGACCGATATACCTTTCCAATTGAAATATTTACCCAGAAGTTGTAGAAGTTGACAAATGAACAGTAGACAAATAGAGATGCACACTCTCTAAATGAAAATGAGCCCTTTATACTTCTGCATAAGGAATGGTCTACTAGAGAACTGGAACTAACGTGACAACCTCAGCTGTTGGGAAAGTGCTGGACATTGTAGTTCAACTACACCTGGAAGGCTTCCAGTTGTCCATTGCAGTTCTACTGAGTAAGACCCACAGCTAACTGACATAGCTTGGAATCAGCAGGAAAACTAGCCCACCGAGCTATTAACAACAGAAAAACCAAAGGCTTACAAGCAACAAGAAAAGAGACATGCAGGTTTGTAATTAACAGAAACTGCACAAAGCTTGGATTAAAAATGGGACATGGGAAAAAGAACTTGAACTGCCTGAAATGTACCCATACAGGACTCCTTCTGCTTTACTGCATTGGGAAAATAATTTCCAATAGCAATCTATCTTTACCTGATCTGAATTCATCAGCAGAGTATTATTAGCTTATACTTATACTCTGTAAGGACCTAGTTAAGTCCATCTTTTTTTTTTTTAATTATAGACATGTGACTTGGCATTTACATTGGAATATAATGAGCAAATCCTAGTATGTGTTATTTGGTTTGGTATTAAAACTCATTGATTGAAACGTTAGAATCTGTTAATATATAATGGACTGTTTTGGGGGGTTTGATGTTACTGACTGTATATTTTGTATATTTTATTCTCGGCAAATACAACAGGTTCCCCCCTTTCCTACTTCTTTGTATTTACTGCATAGATATAGATCATGTATATTATGGGGCAGATTTATCAAGTGTCGGATTTAAAGTTCATGGGAGTTTATAAGTGGCATCAACTCCAATAAACTCCCATGAACTCGAAATTTGGAGAAAAAAAACAGACCAATCAAAATGTAACAAAAAACTTGAATTTTTCAAACTCAGAAGAAAGGGATCGACCCTCATACTCGAATCAAATTCGATTTTCAGGAAGGCTGCAAACAACTCCAAATCGATCCCAGGACATCCCACATAGACTAAAACAGCAATAGTCAGGTTTGAGGTGGTGAGTAGTCAAATTTGAATTCTTAAATAGTGATGGGCGAATTTATTCGGCAGGCGCAAATTCGCGGCGAATTAGCACAATTCGCCGCCAGCGAATAAATTCGCGAAACGCCCGCAAAAAATCGCGGAAAAAACGGGCGCCGGCGTCAAAAACGAGACGCCGGCGCCGTTTCGCGAATTCTCGCAAATTCGCCCATCACTATTCTTAAAGGGCCAGTACATGATAAATTTTGAAAATCAAAATCAAATTTTTATTTAAAAGCGCAAATCAAATTAACTATTCCCTATTCGAATTCCACAAAAAAACCTCAAACATTTGAATTTCAAAATTCGAAATTCAAATTCTAATTTTTACTTTGACCCTTCATATATCTGCCCCTATATGTCCATTCCTGAACATTATTATATCCCTTGTCTTTTGAGCATATATAACTTTATTATCTTTTATGCAAGCATAAAAAATGTATAACCACATTCAGACTTTTGCAATGTCTAGACTAGGGTTCACTGTCACTTGGCTATGCTCATTTCTTGCTCAAAATACATGTATTTCCTTTATATCATTTATGGAACACATAGCTTTTGAACCTGTTTACCTGCTTCAGCAGTTTTTATAATGATACTCCTCACTTTCTGAGCATTATCTCACAAGGGAACTTTTCTGAATAATCAATAAGTCAATATGTCTAACAGCAGAATCACCTGTTAGTACCTGTCTGATTTTTCTAGCAGCGTGAGCATATTCTGGGGATTGATTGTTAGGCAGAATATGTTATATACATCGTGGGATTTACAATAATTTCACAACAGTATCAGAGGGGCTTGTGGTTGGGTATTACTAATCTATTTTATACCCACACACATACACAACCAGGTAAGGAATTCCTGTATTACTTTTAACCACCTTTGCTAACTCCAATCAGGAATCCAGTGGGCTTTTTTTAATGAAATAAATATGTGTATAACCCTCAGGGTTACATCATTAGTCAAGAAAGTAAAGCAAAAAATGAAAATGATGGCAAAGGTAAAAAAGTGACTTGTTTTATTATAACCTCCTATTAAACAGTCCCTTGAGATGCATGCTAAAGAGTCTGTCGCTGAGCAGTTTAAGTGCTGCACTAATTTTAAATCCTTCTGCTCATTAATTAAAAGCCTAATCATTAAAGAAAAAAACACATATAATTGTCTAGATCATAATGATTTAATAGGATGTTGGTCGCTCTGCACAGCATGTACAAGATATTGAAGAAATATTGCTCTGATTTGTTTCCTTTTATCTTTATGAAGCTCCCAGCTGATCATTTGGTATATATATGTGCTGCTACCAAGAGGTAAAAATATAACTATGAAGTCATTATTTAACTGTCAGATTAAGTTTCTCTAAAGGAGGATAAGAAACATTCAGGGAGTGAATAAAGCTGCTGGTATAGGGTGTTCAATAAAGGAGAAAGCCATGACAAAGGAACTCCAAGGTGGCACTCAATGAGGCATAATTAAGAATCATTATCTTGCAAACTTTATATTACACTGAGGCCAGAAGGAGCAGGTTAGTATAAACCATCTCCAAAATGCAGTTATTCAGGTTGTCACTATATTCTCAGAACTCTTGCTTACACCTACAGGCAACATCCCCTCTATTCCTTTTTATCAATACAATCAGTTACAGGCAATGTTTAATACCAAGCGTACCATGTGGACTCCATGCTTGAACAGGATGCCTCTAGCCCCACACCCTTTATTCTGCTTTCTTGTCATTTGAGTGATATGTTGTTTTATCTTTAAGTCTTCCATGTATTGAATGCCTCTGGCAGTGGTGGATATGAAATTCTTTTAACTCTAACCCACTGAAGCTGGATTTCCACACAGGGTTCTCTTGTATATATTACACGGCTGTCTTCAGTTATCAGGTAGCAACCATACAGGGGACCTTTCCAACTAGGCACCATATTTGCAAGAAATTGTCTCATAAACTTTCAATTTCAGATCATCAGACCCTTACTGGCTAATGGATATGACACTCATAATTGGCACCCAGGGATTTATCCATTATTCCTCAAAAGTGTGGAACCCCAGAATTCCAACCCAAAGAGAGAATGGTATAAATATCCCAACTGTAGCCTCCAGCATTTCTAGTCCAAATCATTGCTGATTAATTCATTGCTGCCATTCTGATTTTCCTTGTGCTTCTCTGTGCACATTCTCCCCTTTATGTACTACAGGAATTAGATCGTTATCCACAAACCCGTTATCCAGAAAGCTCTGAATTACTGGAAGGACATCTCCCATAGACACAATTTTAACCAAATAAAACAGTATCTTGTACTTGATCCCAGCCAAAATATAATTTATACTTATTGGAGGCAGAACAATCCTAATGGGTTTATTTAATGATTTTTAATGTTCCAAATTACAGAAAGACCCCTTTATCTAGAAAACCATAGGTCCGGAGCATTCTGGATAACAGGTCCCATAACTCTACCTCGTTTTTTTTCTGCCCTATTGTCCAATATGGCCTATAAGATTGCAGATTTTAAATTTGCGTTTGTGCCCATGCTGTCTAACTTCCCTTATTGGTGCAATGCCCATGTTTTAGTGGCATGAGCAATAAACTCAGGAGTCTCTTATCCAGGAAGCTCTCCCACTGAGAAACGACATGCTGCACACAACTTGGTCTCCTGCCAGCACCGAATGTAAAGAGAAAGGGTCACTCTCTGTAACAGAATAAATTGCGACTTTTACAGCCATATAAAACTTCTTTTGATTGCAGCTTTTATTAAAGTGTTTCCCTATTTCAATAATGTGTATGTCAAATTATAAAAAGGCTATAATAAAATTAAACTGTATAAAAATGTATAAAATGTGGAATAATCATTTGCTTCTCACCATTAACCTACCCTGTACTAGAAGGTACTATGAGTGAGAAGCTGCATGCCTACTTTTACTATCAACTTCATTGCCTTAAGGTCAAAAATTCAGATCAAACATAATGCAGCTGTCACGCCTCATAGTAGGAGGCTCTATATCATTATGAAAGTTACACAACCCCCAGACAGGAAAACTGGGAGACTGTTCTTACATTCCTTACTCTAATTTAACTCCTTATGTGCCAGTATAACAAAAAAAAGATGAATCCAAATAAGCATTTACATGCATATATTGGACCAAAACAGTCATCATTCATCCTTTAGACATAGAGTTTTATGTCTGGCAGACCTCTGTTATCCTTTTCCGCTATTTATAAGGGTATTAGCTTGGGCGTGGCCATCTTAAAGGAGAACTAAACCCTAAAAATGAATATGGCTAAAATGCTATATTTATATAATGAACTGCATCTTAGAGTTTCCGCATCTCAATAGCAGCAATGATCCAGGACTTCAAACTTGTCACAGGGTGTCACCATCTTGGAAAGTTTCTGCAACACTCACATGCTCAGTGTGATTTGAGAGCTGTTGAGTAGCTAAACGTAGGGGTCATTGCAAATGATCAAGCAGAAAATGAGGTTAGCCTGTAGTAAAAGCTGATTCTATGGGGCAAAATATGAAATGCTGATGCTCTGTTGTTAATCAGCCTTATACTGTGACATTGATATTCTATGTGTACTGAGTCAGCCCCTAAGCTCAGTAAGTGACAGCAGCACAGAGCATGTGCAGTGAATCAGCAGAAAAGAAGATGGGGAGCTACTGGGGCATCTTTGGAGACACAGATCTTTACTGCTAAAGGGCTTTGGTTACCTTGGGCTGGTACAGAAGCCAAAAACATAATGAACAACATAATATCCTGCTTCCTTAGTTAAACTTTAGTTCTCCTTTAATTGGTGAAGTAGAAATGTGGGACATGTACTTTCTGGTTGTAGGGCAAAAATAATTTCTGTGCAATGTTCCTTTCACTGTATTACGTTACCCTGCAGTGTTATTCTAGGAGAATGAAAGGGTTGATCAATGGGGGTGCCAATTTGTTAGACATCCAATAGTGATTATAATCGCTTACTGCAGACCCCAGGCCTGTGCTCATCTTAACTGAAGAAACACCTGACTGGGGGCTGAAGTAAGGGATTATAATCATGGGGCGAGTACCCCATTAAAATCTCCATGTATTAGTGTGTAATGCACAATGAATTCACAATGTGTTAGCTATGGCAGTGTATTTTACATGCCCCTTCTCTTTCTTTCCCTGGCTGAAAGCTCCCCCTTCAGATTTATGTTTCCCAAACAGCCAGTTCCAGAACAAACGAAATGCCACAAATACTTAGATGTGTTTTGCTCAAAGCCAGCAATGACATTATGATATGCACCTCTTATATTAGCTAAATGCCCGATAGAATACCTGAAAGCATAAGCACATTCTTAAATGGTTAATATCACATAACAGCAACATGTACTAACCCTGGCATGGAATAAAAAGGCACGCTATAGTTATTGCCATTTGCAACTTGCACACATTGCCCTGAATGTCGTTTAATTAGGAAACTACAGTTAACAGGACCCTTCAGGGATTTGCAGGTCAGTAACACATGCAGAAGGATGGGATAGACAGTTGTGCTTTATACTTTGCATGGCTCGCTCTAGCTTGGCACTAATCGCTCCTGTAAGCTGCTACTTGGACATGAAGTGTGAAAGAATTTTATTATGTGCGGGGGATTTCCTATTTGGTCTGTGGCATGACAGTTTGCACATTGCAAAAATAAACAATGTATAGAAAGGCAAACAGCACAATAGCTGTTTACTGAGTTTTGTGAATGCATTAACAAAGTCTCTTCGCCAAGCAATGCCTGGCGTTTGATACCATCTCCCCACCCCTTCTCCCTGGATGATTGCACAGCTCAGTGGCTTGGCTTAAGTGCATTTGGAAATGCCCAATAATGGCTCTTTGTTGATTTTCGCCTGTGTTAGAGCCTAGTGTTGCTGTGAAGCACAGTGCCATTGAGTTTGCTCACTCAGGCACAACACTCAACAGGAAGGAAGGAAGCTACCATTCTTTCTGCTTCTATTGTCTGACCACCAGGCTTAAGCAATTCCATAGATTTTTGGTCTGAAATGCTGCTGCACTTTCTTATTGTGGGTGTGGACTGGGGGAGGGAATCCACCTCCTCATGGCTTTTGTTATTGATATTCTATAGGTTGAATCAATTTACGTCTCAGAGCTCAGGTACTAGCACCACGCTGACCATTCCTGAATTGTACGTGCAATCAGTATTTTACAGATGTCTGTGCGTATATTAAATATTTGTCCGTAGTTAAAGCTTATTGCATTTTTTAGAGAACTCGTAGATGGAACCAGCAAGTAGACATGCGAATGGACCAATCATCTTAAACATTTAAGGTTGCGTGATTATATGAAATGCAGAAAGTTATAAAATTCTGTTCCTTTTATTATTATGACTTACCTTACATATTGGATAGGATATTGATATATTATTTGTCAATAGAGTACCCTCTCTATTGGTATTCTAGTGTACTCTATTGACAAATAATACAACAATATCCTACACATTGACACCAGGTGCAAACATCCAGTTTTGTATAGAAGCCTTTTATCATGGAGCTTACCATCTAGCTGGCACTTGAAACAAAGTTATACAATCTAATGCAAGTTGATGCAAACTTCATCCCAAGAATGTATATTACAGGTATGGGACCTGTTATCCAGAATGCTCAGTACCTGTGGCTTTCCAGATAAGGAATTTTTTCGTAATTCCTTAAGTCTACTAGAAAATAATTTAAATAAGAAATAAACTCAATATGCTGGTTTTTCCTCTAATAAGGATTAATAAAGTCTTAGTTTGGGTCAAGTACAAGGTACTGTTCTGTTATTACATGAACATTTTTCATTATTTAGATCAAAGGGAAATGGCCTTCCCATAATTCAGAGCTTTCTGGACAATGGATTTACAGACAACGGAACCCTATATCTGTACCAAATATTTTTATTTCCAATTTCCATTTCCAATGGATGACTTTAAAATGAATGTATTCAAAATCTTTACATTTATTTAGCTTTTCTGTAAATGTTCAATGAGCATATGAAACTAAGCTTCATATATTCTACACATGCAGGTTAATTTATCTACATATTAATGTTTACTTCCATAAAGGAGACTGGCCAATATTTCAGTAATTGTATGCAAAGGCTCTAATGAACTGTGACCTACGCTGTCCACAATTCCTTGAAAAATGGTGGAATACTTGTTGACTTTTACCAGGCAATGTATTTTGTGCAAAGTATATCTCAGACATGGATGTTACTATGATTATACTATAATCATAATATAGCTATGTTAATAATATTACATAGGAATACAGATATGAAAAGGAATGGTTTATTAGCCGGTCTCTGATTAATGGAGAATTGGTGGGATCTTCTCCATTAAAATTAATGTTCACCTTTAATTATAAAATGAACTGTTAGTATGAAGTAGAAAGATATTCTTGTTTTATTTGTGTTTTTTGAGTTATTTAGCTTTTTATACAACAGCTCTCCAGTTTTCAGTTTCAGAAATCTAGTTGATAGAGTCGAAATTACCATAGCAACCATTCATTGATTCAAATAAGAGACTAGAATATGAATAGGAGAGGGCCTGAATAGAAAGATGAGTAATAGCAAAACATTTTTAGTCTTAGAGAGCATTTGTTTTTTAGATGAGGTCAGTGAAAACATTTGAAAACTGGAAAGAGTGAGAAGAAGGCGGCAAAAATTCAAAAACGATAAAAAAGAAAAAATTAAGGACAATGGAAAAGTTGCTTAGAATTAGCCGTTCTATAACATACTAAAAGTTAACTTGAAAGTGAACCAAACATTAAATCTGTGCTTCCAAAATAAATTCTTAAAAGTCTTAAAGGAGAAGGAAAGTTGTTTCACACTTGGGGCTGCCAAATGTTAGGCACCCCCAAGTAAATGTATTTACTCACCTGAAACTTCATGCCGGTGCTTCAGCAGAAAACTTCAACGGCCCAGGGTTTTTCCAGTGAGCACCACGGAGTGATCCTCTTCCAGTTTCTTCTCGTGGCTGTGCATGCGCACAAACTTTAACTAATATGGAGCCACTCACTTTCATCTGATTCATTAAATTTCCCTTTGTAAAATGTATAATGAAGCAATAGAATTCTTAATGAATCAGATGAAAATTGAGCATAGGACTGGCCAGATATGGGATGACTTTGACGTAGTTGGCCAGCTTAAATATATTGTAATATATGGACAAACAATCCCTGTTTTGTTTAAAGGGGAAGGCATTTTTAGTAGCTTAAGGCACAAAATGTTTCAATGTTGTAAATATATTGTATATGGGTTGAGTGCAGAGGATCTCTGTCTCTCTCTCTCTGTCTCTCGCTCTCTCTGCCTAAATATTTGGAAGGTTTTTTTTACAGTGAGAGCTGTGAAGATGTTGAATTCTCTCTCTGAATCAGTTGTACAGGCTGATACATTAGATAGCTTTAAGAAGGGGTTGGATGGCTTTTTAGCAAGTAAGGGAATACAGGGTTATGGGAGATAGCTCATAGTCCAAGTTGATCCAGGGACTAGTCCGATTGCCATTTTGGAGTCAGTAAGGAATTTTTCCCCCTCTGAGGCAAATTGGAGAGGCTTCAGATTTGTTTTTTTGCCTTTCTGTAGATCAAGTGGCAGTTAGGCAGGTTAGAAAAAGTTAAGAGGTTGAACATGATGGACGTGTGTCTTTTTTCAACCTAATTTACTATGTTACAATATTAAAATGTCTAACGTTTGTCAAAGGCTGATGTGGCAGCTGAAACGTTAGACATTTTCACAATAAAAAGCTTTATTTCAGAGTAAGACCTTTGTGTGCAACCTCTTCTATGATCTATATATATATATACTGTATATATATATATATATATATACTGTATATATATATATATATATATATATATATATATATATATACACACATATATATGTTATTACCCTTCAATGCTAAAGATAAATACTTGTCATTCTCTTCTTAGGGCAATAGAACCCATGGTGTGCTATTCTTTTTCTGGCACATCTTGTATATTCAGTAAAATAGACTCTTATTAGGTTATCCCTAAGTGATATATACTGTTGGAAAAAAGACGCAGTGTTCATCCATTTTCTCAGCTAATCTCTGCTTGACTTCCAGTAAGCTATGTAGTTTATCACTTCATAAAGGGGTTTTTATCTTAATAGTCCTCTAAAAGCCTGCTACACTGACACGGCACAGAACTACTGTATCTCATACTTCAAACTAGAGCTGATGCATTTGCCTCAGGAGCTATTTTGCTGCTTTTTTTGTTTAGGTCAGCATGACCAGCAGGGCCCATTGTCCAGGTGGCAATTTTGATGACAGTAATGAAATCTTTGATATTGCTCAAGGTTCCAGCTGTATATGTACTTCATAAGATGGCATTGCTTTTATCGATAGAAAGAAGTTTTGGGCTAAAGCACTGTTACATCTGTAATTTACAGAATGAAAAGCGTGCAAGCAGTGCATGAGAACAACTGAATCATCCAAGCAGACCTTTTTAGCAACTAAGGATATAAACCTAATGAAATGTGGTGTTTTACTGTGTTTTTTACATTTTACTCTGTTTCATATTAACAGCAATGCATAAACACATTTATCAGTACCTAGTTGTTCCCCATGATGCACTGCAACATTGCATTTGCATAATTGTATGAATAAAATGATGTGGGAAGTACCATACTCCATGTATGAGAATTCTAGTGAGAATTTCTGGTGACATCTTGAAACCACAGCACATTTCAGATAGTTATCATTGTTAATCAATACTCATGGAAACTTAATGACATTCACCAACCAGTGTTCTATCGTGTTTTTATGTCCATCAGAAATGCATGCGTTTGGTATTTGGCTGATTCAATTCACTCCAATGCGAATTCTTTATTGGATGTATTACTCCACCTCTTACACCTGTTGCATATGGAAGCTTCTCACTTGTCTAGAGAGTTGCCTGGTTCTACAGTGGTGGAAGTCACCCAGTGTCTATATATACACACAGGCTGCCCCAGTGGAGCTTACAATCTAAGGACCCTATGATATTCATGGAATCTACTAGAATCAAGTTCATCAGCAGCCATTTAATATGCGTGCATAATTTTGGAGTGTTTTTGGAGGTCATGGGAGAATATTCAAACTCCTGGTCAGGACTGAAATCAGGACACCAGTAGACAGTAGAGCTCACTACTGAACCACCAAGCTAGGAGGTGGTGGAATCAATTAAATGTTTAACTAAGGGCAATGTCAGACATAACGATTTGTCGCCCACAGGAATGAATTCTCCCGTAGTTGGCAAAGCGTTACTTCTGACATTGTTCTAAGATGTCTAGACGATATGTGATTGACAGAGCAGAGAGTAATTTAATTTGAAATGTACATGGCAAGTCTTGCTCTGTCAACCAATTAACCTTAAACGATCTGTGCATAAAAAATAGTATCATGAGCTCAAGCATGGCTATATGAGTATTTGCCGACAGCACATTAATGTTTAAGTATATGTGTTGCCATTCTGCTTAAGAGATGGGATAACCGATAGCTCAATGTCACGGGAGCCTGCAGCTTTCTTTTATACAGAGGAGAAACTGCACACAGACACCGTACTTCTCTTGCTTCAAGAAGACATAACTTTATTAACACTTCTGCATTAGCAGACCATGACACTGTATCAGCATCAGTATCAGATCAGTATGGGATCTGTATGAGAGCACACATAATACATATCTTAACAATATGTATGTGCACATGACACAGAAGAAGCCTGCAATAGTTTTAGGCAACGGTCTTACATGGTGGGTTAGGATCACATTGAAATAAGTTGGTTTCTCTGTTACTCTGGTAACCTGAAAAGTCATATTGCCTCTGCAATATAGTGGGAGAGATTTTGGCCTTCTGCATTTTTGGAGTATTACACAATTCAGATACAATAATTTGGTACCTTTCCTCATCTGCATCGATGGGTATTGTGAGTCCATGTGTGAGTTTTTAGCATTTACAAAAAGTTATTTCTGGTGAATTGTTTTCAATGTATATTAAAGAATATTTTTAATTTTCTCATTATTTTCCACCATAACCAGTTGCCTGCTTTGACATGGTGAAAGCCATTATATCCTACGGATAAAATTGTTGCAAGTCTGTTTTCTTTCATAGAACAAAATAACAAAAAAGGGAACTGCATTTTTACCAGGCTTACAAAAACTGCCCTTATCAGTAAAACTCAGTTATTAAAGGAAAGTTTTAGTCCTATGGCACATGGATTGACAACAGTGGTAGCACAGGCAACTGTTTTTATATGGAAAACAAGCATTTTACAGACTGGGCAAAAGCCTACTGACATCAAGTTTTGATATGAAGTAAGTGTAAGTGGTTGCGGGTAACTTTGGAAAAAATGATTTACTTCTGTTTTGTCAAAAATAAAAGCCACTTTTCTGATAGCATAATTCCCTGAGCCTCATTCACCTGCTTAGAAAGAGGCAGTGGTCTATATTTTATTTGTCTCTTGTATATAATAACCCTGGAGCCTAATGATTTGTTTGCACAAGAAAAGCGAGGAAGATAAGAAAAGAGAAACAAAAGAATTTTGTTTACCTTTTCTTATCTTAAAACAATTATTACTGATTTAGATAAGAAGTTCTAATGAGATGGAATCCTGAAGAGCTCATTAGTGGCAGCAAGGCAGAGTGCTATGGATATATTCACTAAAGTCCTTGCGCCCACTTTCATTATGCACCCATAACTTACTGAGCCTGCTTTGCAAAATCCTTTTCAAGAGGTGAGGTACAGTTCACTGGAATCCTGTACTTTGCATTTTCCTTGAACATGTGATAATTCCATCTTTCCCTTTGCATATTGCTCATACGTTCAAGTACTTTGCACTCAGTTTAGAAGTACGTTTAAATCTGAAAGTTAAATGAAATGATGGAAAAATCTTGTTAAATTAGCTCAATATCTGACATTTTTTCAGGTGTAAGTATCTTTTTTTGTATAATAATATCCCTTTATGTTATGTGCGATAGAACCTCGCCAATATCTAAAAACAAAGCCAGCACCAAAGGCACAGGGACAAACAGAAAAATATTTAGGGTAATATTGTTTAATAAATGACACCCCGTATGGTGCTTTATGAGGTTTACTAAGTACACCGCATGTGTGTTAGACCCCTGTCGCCAACATCCAAAAAATTTTGACGCCAGCATCAAAATACGTGTTTCGCGAATTTACACTTTTCCCGCAATTTTTTTGCCGAAATGGGAGAAATTCGCTCATCACTAATGACTATATCTGCCTCCTACTACATCCTAAAATAGATAAAATAGCTTTTCACTTTAAAGCTGGCCATACACGTACCAACAATTGGTTTGTGAGATTATAACTACATTTACGGTGGCCCTCTGATCCTGACCGATATCTATGTACTATGAATATCAGTCGGTTCAGACTGAATTTTCATCTGCTGATCATGTCGACCAGTGCACTGTGCATCAGCAGATGAGGACGTGATGGAGAGCCACAGATCCAGTTCCTGCTCACTTTCATCTCAACCTCTAACTATTCTAAAATTGCGCCTTTTGGTGCACTAGCACCGCGTCTAATGTACTTATGTGCTAGTTCCTCTACCGTTATGTAGCTGCATATATCACCCTCTTATTTTTGTTACCAAGCTATTTAAATGATGAGCTCTTTGGGGGCAAGCACTTACTTCCTTCTGTGTCCCAACATATAACACAATCTTTATAACTATGTATGTTTACTTTTTATTCATTTCACTGTTTGCTCAGTTAATGTATATTATACATATAGAATAAAGAATAAAAACTTTTCCTCCATTAAAGAATGCCATTTTCTATAATTTTTAGCTTTACAGACACTATAAGAAAATCAAAGCATTGCTCGTATGTCAGGTATAAGGACATTTGAGTGCTCCAGTGTGATTTAACCTTTAGGTCAGGTGCCCCCCACTTTTGTACCTTTGAGCCACATTCAAATGTAGAAGAGTTTGGAAGCAACACAAGCATGAAAAAGTTCCTGGGAATGCCAAAAAAAGATTGGCTATTTGGTTGTCCTATATGTATTGGCAGTCTACAGTTTGGCCATAAATCTGGTTTCTATGCAATCAAATGTTGCCTCCAAGTCCGGAATTGAAAAATAAGCACCTGCTTTGAGGCTACTGGGAGCAACATCCAAGGGTTTGGTGAGCAATATGTTGCTTACAAGCCACTGGTTGGGGACCACTGCTTTAGGTGCTAAGCCATTTCCCCATTTTCTTTAACCGGTCCCAACAATGTGATAACTGATATGATGATGTGATACTGAGAACAACTATAGCTGAAGAGTACAAATCATTATAGGTACCATCATATATCTGTTACATTGCCATTGTCAAAATCCCCCAAAATTGTTGCTTCACCCTTAAAGGAACAGTAACATCAAAAAATTTAAGTTTTTCAAAGTAATAAAAATATAATGCAGTGTTGCCCTGCACTGGTAAAACTGCTGTGTTTGCTTCAGAAACACTACTATTGTGTACACTACAGTATATAAATAAGCTGCTGTGTAGCAATGGGGCAGCCATTCAAAGGAGGAAAGGCTCAGGTTACACAGCAGATAGCAGATAAGCTCTGTAGAACATAATAGTATTATCTGTTATCCACTATTTAACTTGTGCTACATAGCTTTTTTCCAATTTCTGCTACACAGCAGCTTGTTTATATGAACTATAGTAGTGTTTCTGAAGCAAACAGATCAATTTTACCAGTGCAGGGCATGGCAACAGTACATAATATTTTCATTACTTTAAAATAACTTCATTTTTTGGTGTTAATGTTCCTTTAACTGAAACTAGTGGTCCCGTTTCTAGGTTATTTTTGAATCTCTGCAACATAAAAACAGTACACACCAATCTTTAATGCTCCCCTGTTGCAGCTCCATAGAAATGTTTTTTTTTTTAACTCCCAAATTTAGCGAAAAAGTGGCACTGCAATAAATAATCTCTTCACCTAATTTCAATAGCTTTTTACTTTTGAATCATGCATCTCCCAGACATAGCAGGACCTTCATTACCCAAATAAATTCTATATTTAAAATAATCAATACAGACCTTTTAAAAGATTGGGGCTCACAATGGAACAGCACTACCCCGGCCTTATACCTTGTGCCTGAGTCTAACAGTGAGTCTCTCAGTCCAGGAATAGCCAGAGGAAATGACAGAAGGAGATACTTTGCTTCAAATGAATCTCGGGACACAGTAATTTCAGAATAAGTTGGTGCTCTATGCCATACCTGATAATTTATCCTATGCCATCCACTATAATTGTATATATTATAGTTATCATCATAACATTCTCCTTGCAGGTTTTCCATTTGAATAATAACATAGTATTCAGCTGTTATCAAATCTGAGTTTGCTTAACCCTTCATTGTCAGGTAATGGAAGTCTTGGTCTACTATGGTACTCGAGTGTTGAAGGGGTCAAATTTTCTAAGTGTTTGAATTCCAAGGTGATGACACCACCACTCATCATGGTAATTACTGTACAATTACTGAAAAGGCAATGACCTTTAGGAAGGAATTCTGGAATCATTTTTTTATGCTCAGATGTGTGTAGGGGTTGTAATTTAACCTTGAAATGCTTCATATCAATTACAGAGCACTATGTGCTCCAAGTCAGGATTTCAAATTAGCTGATATAAACAAAATCATTCTGTTCAGTAAATTAAAAGGAGAAAAACAAGCCCAATGGTTAAGATCTAAGTAAGTCGGTCCAGGTCAGACCCAGAGGCAACGCTTTCAAGGAACCAATTAAACTTTGTCCAAATCGATGTCAAATATATTACAAATATGTGCAATATAAAGCATCTATGAATTGTTTCAGAAATACTATATTTACTTTTAAAATGGGAACATTTTAATTTGCAAGTTTTCTTTGAAGAAAACTATTGGAAAGGACTTTGCATCACACTGAGCATGCTGTTTAAATTCTCACTCCTCTATTAAAGGAAAACTATGCCCTCAGAATGAATACTTAACCAACAGAATCTTAACAGAAACTGGAATATAGATATCAGTAAATATAGCCCATTTACATATTTTGCCTTGAGCCACTATTTTTTGATGGGCTATGTGTCTCCTCAGAGGTCACCGACTAGAAATATTGCAGCTCTAACTATAACAGGAAGAAGTGTTGGAGTAAAAGACAGAACCTTCTCCATTAATTGGCTCATGTGACCTAACATATATGTGTGCCCTTGGTTTGTTTGTGTGCACCATGAATCGTATGGTCCAAGGGGGGTGGTACTTAAAATATAAAATGCCAGTTTTCTATTTAGGATTACCCAGTGGCATATACTACTAAAAAAAAATTGAAAATGGTTTATTTAGATGGAGCAGGGTTTTATATATGAGCTGTTTTATGCTATATATTTTTATACAGACCTACGTTATTCTGGGGTATAGTTTTCCTTTAATGGAATCTATAAGAATAAGGGGCTTATTTATCAAAGTCCGAATTTATCTCTATACTGAAAAAAACCAAATCCGCACAGGTTTTTTCAGCTTATTTATTAATACATTTCCTCCGAAAAATTATGAAAAATACAAATTTTTCGGAATTTCCACCCCAATACTCGGATTTTTGCCTGAAAACCCCTAAAAACTTTGGTTTATTGCAGGAAACCCATCGCAGATCGAAAAATCTTTGGAACTTCTCCCATTGACTTATATGCAACCTCGGCGGGTCTGAGATGCCGGATTTTTGGATTCAGACTTTTTCCATCCTCGGGGTATAATAAATTCCGGAAAATTTGAGATTTTTTTTTCCCACTAGAAATTTGGATTTTTTTGGGTTTTTTGGCATCCGGAGTTTAGTAAATAACCCCCTTAATATTTGTATGAGAATATATTTCAAAGGCGTATTATCCAGTTCCTGTAAGGGTTTCAGAATATCTTTTGGATTGCATCCAATCGCTGTAAAGATGTCTGAATATTTTCTGGATTCCAACGCAACCAGCAGAGTTGACTTCAGAGTTCATTTTGTAAAACTAATTGGCTTGTTTCAGCATAATTGGGCAAGTGATATTTTGATTCTAGACACCATGGCAACAAATAAATATTCCAATGGAGAATCAATTTGTTTATATTGTAGTTCAAATTGTTTCTCACAGCTTGGAAAATCAAACTGACATACAATAAAAGTGTTCTAATGTTCATTGAACCTACTGTACAAGTTTGTAAGGATCTGGTTCACACTTTTAGAAACCAGGCATTCAGTGTCGCAAATAGCCTTGTAATATACAAAAGACATGCATAATCTGCAAGATATACAGTATCCTTATATTTGTGTTTAGTGATGTAATCAGTTACAATTTGTGCTTGATGATGTCACTGGTGTCGCACGACTCATTATAACTTGCCCATTATAGGAAATAAGAGCTCTTACAAACCCAGCCAGAAGTACAAGAGCACTATCATGACCCTATTGTGGCCTCCAACTACCAGTACTACCTCCAAACTTGCACATCTAAATTACGGGATGTATAGGGGTTACGGGGAGACACCTATGCCCACAGCATTTCTAAACACAGGCTGTATTCATTTTGGGGGACACACAGATCTATGTGATCCATTTTGGAGTGCATAGATCTAAAGCACATGTTTTGCACCATGCTTCCTTTCCTGCACATAATAAATTACAACTGTATATTCTCTATACCAGGGGTCCCCAACCTTTTTTACCCATGAGCCAAATTCTAGTGTCAAATAATGTTGGAGAGCAACATAAACATGCAAAAAGTTCCTGGGGCTTCCAAATAAGGGCTATGATTGGGTATTGGTAGCCCCATGTGGACTTGCAGCCAACAGGCAGTAAACCTGTTTTTTATGCAACTAAAGCTTTCCTTTAAGCCAGGAATAAAAAAATAAGCTCCTGCTTTGAGGCCACTGGGAGCAACATCCAAGGAGTCAGAGAGCAACATGTTGCTCATGAGCCACTGGTTGGGGATCACTGCTCTATACTGTAAAATATAGAAGCATAAAAGAAGCAAGAGTTCCATAACCTTTATAGAAGCTTTATACAGGTCATGGAACTCCTAGGTGACTTCATTATTTCTTGAAATACACAATTTCAGTCAGTGTTAGTTAATTCCCTATATAGCTCAAGCATGTTAGAAACATAAAGGTTAATAAAACAGTTTGTGTTTTTGAAGAATGCTATAATGGGTCGCTGCTATTATTGTTGTTATAATTATATTATTATTGGGTTTAAATGACTTCCATAGCATCTGGACCAAGAAGCAAAATGTTTTTAGTGATCCTACTTATTCTTTATGATATAATTTATTAATTATGATATAATATCATTATCATTGTAGAAACCACACTGTAGTCTTTTTATAGTGTGGATATGATCTACATAGATTTTAGAAATGTTAGCCAGCTTTTTGGGGACAAATAAAGTATGTTTATTCAGTTAAAAGCATTTTCAAAGACCTGTAAAGGGCCAGCAAATAGAGGAAAAAAAAATATTAATGTTGCTTACGGAGAAATAGATGTAGGTATTTATGTACCTGTATAGCACCACAATTGTATGCAGCTTTACATAAAACACAAACAGGAGTATAGTTATTTACAGTAAAAATAGATACAGTATAACATCCATTATCTGGAAACCTGTTATCCAGGAAGCTCCAAATTGCAGGTCAGCCACCTCACGTAGACACCATTTTAAACACATATTGCAACTTTTTAAAAATTATTTCCTTTATATCTGTAATAATAAGATAGTTACTTGTAATTGATCCCAACTAAGATATAATTAATCCTTATTGGAGACAAAACAATTATATTGGGTTTAGTTTATAATTCCCTAAAAATAAGATAATTCTGACATATTTTCCTGACTTATAACTTGGAACTTGTTCTGATATTTCCAAAAATTCCATAAATGTATATTGTGAACATTTTGAACTCCCAGAGTGTTGGAAATGTAATGAGCAGTAGTTTCAATGACCTTCTCAGTGCAGAGTACGTAAATAGCAATTGGCCCACAGGCTATGCACCAGAAATTGTCAATCCATCTTTTCATTAATGATATATATATATATATATATATATATATATATATATATATATATATATATATATAATTTTTGTATATATACGTATAACTTCAGTGTACTAGTAAACATGTATATTTACAGGTATACTAGGATCACTAAGACTGCAGCCTCATGGGTATGGAAACAATAACAATATGTTTTTTTCTCTGTGATTGCATGCATTATAAATCCAACCCTTCATGAGCAATATCAATACCAAGGCCTCTTTGCTTTAAACATAACTGTAATTCACTCTCCTGCCCCCCCCCCCAAACAAAGCAAACACATTTCTATGTATCTCACTCTCTGAATGCTGGATTATGTATACAGGAATATGGGAAGACCATCTCCCAAATAATCCATTTTAATAAAATAATTCATATTATTAAAACTGATTTTCTTTTTCATTGTAATAATAAAACAACTTTAGTACTTGACCCCACGAAAGGCGTAATTAAATATTGGAGGCAAAACTGTGCTATTGGGTGTATTTAATATTAAAATGATTTTATAGTAGACTTACAGTATAAAGACCCAAACTACAGAAAGACCCCTTTGCCGGAAAACCCCAGGTCCAGAACATTCTGGATAACTGGTCTTATAGGGTTTCCCACATGGATTTTTTCCATGGGTGAACTTTTAAGAAAGCAATGTTAGGGGGCCTATCGAATTTCTATTTTTTCAATAGATCTCTAAAAATGTGTGGTTTTTCTATATTTCTGTAAAACTGGTGATCTATTAAGTGAAAAAACCACGAAAAACTCTAATACAAAAATTTGCCAGGGAAAAGTTGTTGAGTTCCGATAGAAGTCAATGGGAACTGCACTGATCCTATTGGACCATTTTTAATCATTTTGGGCTTTTGGGGGTTTACTCAAGGAATTGTACAAAAAAAAGAGGTTTTAAAGGTATTCATATATTTTTTTGGCTCGTTCAGCGCTGGATCATTCATGCTTTTTAAATTTAGATCTTTTAATAAATTTCATGGCATTCGTGGTTTTAGAGAAAGGGACCTTTGTGTTTTAAAAAATGGGTAAGTGATTTGGGCATCAACTTTTGGAGCACAGTTTTGATGATTTCAAAAATTGACATTTTATTTAAAGTTTTTTTATGGTCAAAACGGTCAAATTTGATTAGGGACTTTTTTAAAAACTTTTGAATTCGATTTTCTCAATTTATCATGATCTGTCCCTTTAAGAACTCAAATTCGACTATTCGCCACCTAAAACCTGCCGAATTCAGTGGGAGGGGTCCAGGGATCAATTTTGAGTTGTTTGCAGCCTTCCTTCTAGTTTTTTTTCTGAGAAAAAATGTGAATCGAGTTTTTAAAATTCAACTTGATTTAGATTCAAAAAATTTAGGGGAGTTTTTAAAAACTCACCTGAATTTGACCTTAGATAAATGTGCCTGTAAGGGGCACATTTATCAAAGGTCGAGGTGAATTTTCAAATGCAAAAATTCGAGTTTTCAAGCTATTTATTGTGTCCTTCGATTAGGGAATATTCCAAATTCAATTTGAAAAAAATTAAAAAATTTGAATATCAAAATTTATCATGTACTGTCTCTTTAAAAATTCAAATTTGACCATTCGCCATCTAAAACCTGCCGAATTGCTGTTTTAGCCTATGGGGGACCTCCTAGAACCTATTTGAAGTCAATTGGTGAACTTTGAAAAATCAAAGTTTTTTTGGGGGAAAAACTTTGATTCTAATTCGATCAAATGCACTATTACTCCGACTCGTACGATTAGAATTCAGCCAAATACGCACCTATTCGATAAAAAACGAAACTATTCGCCGAAAAAAACTTCAGCTTAATTTTGGTTGGTCTTTTTGAATTCGAATTTCAAAGTTTTTCAAATTTAAAATTTGATCCTTGATAAATATGCCCCTTTAAGTGTTCTATCATACAGGGCTGGTCCTATCAAATGTGGGGCCCAATTGGGACCATGTTGGCGGGGCCCCTAGACAAAGTGTTGCTGGCTACTGACACAGCAAGTATTTAGGAAAATAAGGGCATACAGGCACAAAATAGAAAGGAAAGGGGCAGTGCGGGGGCCCCCAGAGGTGCGGGGCCCAATTGGGCCCAATTGGTCCAATTGGCCTAAGGCCGGCCCTGCTATCATACATGATTTAAGCAATAGCTTTGCTATTTTTTGTGATAATTAAAAAAATAGAGATGTTTAAAAAAATGTATGTTATATTTTGGGTTGTATTTTTGCATATTGATACACATGTGCACCCATATCTTGAAATATTTTTCACAATTCCCATTCTTGTATTATGTTTTAAAAAACATGCTTTTTTTAAAAACACCTTAAAAATGTACAGTGCTGTAAAACTGAATAAAAAATGAATTGCCAGATATTCCACCTGCCTTCTGTAGGGTTTTGCCCTTGCAGTTCATATCTGCAATCTTGTGCCAGTTTCACAATCGTGATTAGTTGTGAATGATCTGCTCTGTTATTCTGTTTGTTCCTGTACAAATTCATAACAAATCCAACAGGAACAAACATGATAAGAGTAATAGGCTGATATAAAGATTTATTAAGTATTTTTGGCTGATGGACAATTTCTTTTTGTAATATGAAGTATGAATTACAATTTTGTCTGATTACATTATAGCTTTTGTAAAAAAAATGATTTACCATTCTGAAGAAGGTTTTTCCAAGCTGTGATCTTTTGTCTTTGTTAACCTAAAGGTTTGCTTCTAAGGACAAGTATAACTGTTTGTCAGTGCCTGAGAATTAGACAGATTAAATCAAGGGTCTACGTGAAAATTTGAATTTTTAAATTCGAATTTTGAGGTAATTTTAGCTGCAGATTTATCAAACATTTGCAAAAACAAAGCTCATTGAAATCTATATGTTGGTTAGGAAATACTTTTGCTTTCACAAATTCAGTTTCTGCTTTATACCTTCCACATTTAACCTAAATTTAGACAATGGCTACCTCATGCTCACTTATTTGTTTGTTCAAAAAAAAAGTATTTTTAAAAATGTAATATTTGTTTTCATTTACTATATTTCATCATATAGCAAAGCAGATGGCTAGCAAGCAGAAATGGTATTTCCAAATAAAATTAGCCAAATACTTATATCTACAGCATCTCTTTCCTTCGTAGCTATGTATTTGTAAAGATATTCTTTCTATATTGTTTGCTAAGACTTCTATCTCTCGAGAATTGCTAATGCAATTAGTGTAGCCATTTATCTTAATACGTTCTGTGCTATATGATCATGGTGCAACAAGAGAATGATCTTGACAGCAGCATATAATACACATCTGCAATTAATATGTATTGGTGTAATGATAACCTATGGAATGTTAGGTCATCTTGTAGGGGTCATGTTTAACATTATGGTTTAAGTTTAAAACCTTGCGTGAGTCTGTCATGGAGCATGAATGTGCGTTAGGTGCAATGTCAAACTTCACTGGATGTCAAAGTAAAAAAAAGCAGGCTGAATTAAATGGGACATCTATGCTACAGAGGTAAAATTGGAAATCATCTGCATGGCAGGCAGATCCATTATTATGAAAACATTTACCAATGTATCTGATGACTGTAGGGAGGCTGTCGGCCACAGCTTCCATTGAAACCATTAACCAAAAACCGATAACCTGTCCTTGCCATGTTATACCATACATAGATTACCCCATATGCCAGCCACCGCAGCCGCAGTGGGCATGTAAAGACAGCCCTACTGACCATACCAAAATGGCAAGGCCCAAAAAACAATTACCCACCAGCAGCTGTGACAAGACACTAATACATATATTATAATTTTGACATATGGAAACAAGTCCCATGAAACCTTTTTTTTTTAATTTATATAAACAACAAATACAGTATACTATAACAATGCAATGGGAGGGGTGATAATCGGCCACCATTATGGGAGACCAGACATGCTGCCAAGCCTGCACATCGCTCTAGGTGCCCATGACGTTGCAAGATGAGAAGGGTTAGCGACCTCCCCTTTTATATCAGCCCTCCCTTAGTGCCCTTAAAGGACCAGTAACATCAATTTTTTTTTAAAATTCGTTAGTATACAACGAAAAAAAAAAAAAACCACAAAGACAAATTAAACGTTGAAATCGCTAAGTCTTTATTAAGAAATAACTTACCGAAACTCCGCTTCCACTCCTCTTCTGAAAAGGCGACAGGGCGATGATTCATCGTGCGGCACTCGATTTCTCCTCGCTGGCTATCTTCTATAAGGAAGGCAGGGAGGAGAAATCAAGCACCGCACAATGGATCACTGGATCGCCTTTTCTGAAGGGGAGTGCAAGCGGAGTTTCAGTAAGTTATTTCTTAATAAAGACTTAGGGGCAAATTTACTTAAAGTCGAATATCGAGGGTTAATTAACCCTCGATATTCGACTGCCAAATTGAAATACTTCGACTTCGTATATCAAAGTTGAAGGATTTACCGCAATTTGTTCGATCGAACGAAAAATCGTTCGATTCGAAGGATTTTAATCCATCGATCGAACGATTTTTCTTCAACCAAAAAAAGATAGCAAAGCCTATGGGGACCTTCCCCATAGGCTAACATTGACTTTGGTAGGTTTTAGGTGGTGAACTAGGGGGTCGAAGTTTTTTTTTAAAGAGACAGTACTTTGACTATCGAATAGTCGAATAGTCGAACGTTTTTCCGTTCGAATCGTCGATTCGAAGTCGAAGGTCGAAGTAGCCCATTTTTAAACAAAAAAATTTGTTGATACTAGTCCTTTAAAGGAGAACTAAAGCCTAACTAAAGAAGTAGCTAGAAATGTTGTGCATTATGTTTTGTGCTTCTGTACCAGCCCAAGATAATCACAGCCCTTTAGCAGTAAAGATCTGTGTCTCCAAAGATGCCCCAGTAGCTCCACATCTTGTTTTCTGCTGATTCACTGCACATGCTCTGAGCTGCTGTCACTTACTGAGCTTAGGGACCCACTCATAACATACAGTACACATATAATAGAAATGTCACAATATAAGGCTGATTAGTAATTAATACAGATAATTACTACATGGCAGCACATAAACCAGTGCAATTAGCATCAGCATTTAATAATCAGCCCTGTAGCATCAGCTTATAGTACAGGCCAACCTCATTTTCTGCTGGATAATTTGTGACAACCCCTAAGCTTAGCTTCTCAACAGCTGCTCAGAGCCCACTGAGCTTTAACCAATCCCCCCCCAACATAGACAGTACCAGAGTCCCCTTAACTCGCAGCACTCCCCACAATTCCGGGCACCCTTTGTTAGCCACTTCGGTGCCATACAGTATAGAGGTTTTCTGCACCTTGCAGCAGATTAAAATCCAGTACTGGTGGGTGGAAGGCCTTTTCTATACCAGTTGCATTTTATGTCTGCTGGCTTTCCCTAACATGTTAGGGTGAATAGGGGGAAGAATGAGGGTTAACTATGTGCCCCTCCCAGCACACCACTAATGAATAGAACACTACTAAAAACAAGCAGTGCTGTGTTCAATGGTGGATGTGCTGGAGGATGTAATAGAAAGATTAAACAAAGCTACACAATGCAGAAATACAGACCAAACCAATGTAGTAACTGGGGGGAAAAGGGGAGACATACAATAAGGAAACCGTGGCAAACACTGGCATCTAATGTTCTGCTATTCACAAAGCCCTATCCCCAAATATGTTTGTTGTCAGCTGTACAAAACTGGGTCTACCATGTTGTGATAAAATGTTAATGTGATACTTTCTCCACTTGTATTGACCACTGGTCTAACTTATATACTGCTGTCTTGAGTTACACTTCACTCATTTTCACCCTCTCTTCTTTTCTTATTGTCTGGAGCCTTTTTTTTTTTTTTTTTTACTGCCAATAGACATATACATTTGTTTGATGAAATACATGTGTGTAGGGCATTAATGCAATATATCCAGGGCTTCATTACTGCAAAGGTTTCAGTGCTACAACCATTGTTCTCAATTTTGGCTGGGTGTTTTGCAGTATGTTTGAATGAGAAATGTGTGAATGATGAGGTATTTTTCGTGAAATGAACAGAAAGGAGAGTATTGCAGTGATATATATGATTAATGGGTGTTTTTATTTGGTGTTATTGAGTTTGGTTCCTAGTGCTATAAGAAACAGATATAAAAAAAGAACACACACAGTGTGCAGCTACAGCCAGAAGGATACTGAATAAAGTAAAATAAATAGCAGAGTGCCACAGCGAGAGGCAAGTCAGCTATATATTTTACCTGCTATTGAAGAAGTGGCAAAGAAACAGAATATGAATACATGTCTACCAATTCCTTTGTAAATAATATTTATATATAGAAACCTTGTACTGATTTGGTATCTTCTAGTCCAGGTTTCTTGTTACTGTACAGATATGCTAATGTAGTATAGTTATGGGATCCGTTAGCCCATTATCCAGAAAGCTCAAAATCACGGTTAGACTCCATTTTATCCAAATAAATCACATTTTTAAAAATGATTTTCTTTTTCTCTGTAAAAATACAATAAACATTGTACTTGATCCAAACTAAGATGTAATTAATCCTTATTGGAAGCAAAACCAGCCCATTGGGTATATTTAAGGTACTTACAGAAAGATCTTTTATCCATAAAACCCCAGTAGGGTTGCCACCTTTCTGGAAAAAAATACCGGTCTTCCTATATATTTCTCTTTTTTCCCTATTAATAACATTGGGGTCGGCCATCATTTTTACCGGCCAGGTGGCAACCCTAAACCCCAGGTCCTGAGCATTCTGGATAATAGATCCCATGCCTGTATATTTTTGTATAATCAAAAAGCCTTATGTGAGTGACAAGGCAACTCAAATATAGGGGTAAGAATATTCTGTTGTGCATTAAAGGCATTGTTCAGTATTAAAATAAAAACTGGGTAAATAGCCCCCGCAAAATAAAAAATGTTTCTAATAAAGTTAGTTACATAGTTACATAGTTACATAGTTACATAGTTACATAGTTAAATTGGGTTGAAAAAAGACAAAGTCCATCAAGTTCAACCCCTCCAAATGAAAACCCAGCATCCATACATACACCCCTCTCTACTTTTAATTAAATTCTATATACCCATACTAACTATAGAGCTTAGTATCACAATAGCCTTTGATATTATGTCTGTCCAAAAAATCATCCAAGCCACTCTTAAAGGCATTAACTGAATCAGCCATCACAACATCACCCGGCAGTGCATTCCACAACCTCACTGTCCTGACTGTGAAGAACTCCCTATGTTGCTTCAAATGAAAGTTCTTTTCTTCTAGTCTAAAGGGGTGGCCTCTGGTACGGTGATCCACTTTATGGGTAAAAAGGTCCCCTGCCAATTGTCTATAATGTCCTCTAATGTACTTGTAAAGTGTAATCATGTCCCCTCGCAAGCGCCTTTTTTCCAGAGAAAACAACCGCAATCTTGACAGTCTACCCTCATAATTTAAGTCTTCCATCCCTCTAACCAATTTAGTTGCACGTCTCTGCACTCTCTCCAGCTCATTTATATCCCTCTTAAGGACTGGAGTCCAAAACTGCACTGCATACTCCAGATGAGGCCTTACCAGGGACCTATAAAGAGGCATAATTATGTTTTCATCCCTTGAGTTAATGCCCTTTTTTATGCAAGACAGAACTTTATTTGCTTTAGTAGCCACAGAATGAGACTGCCCAGAATTAGACAACGTGTTATTTACAAAGACCCCTAGATCCTTCTCATTTAAGGAAACTCCCAACACACTGCCATTTAGTGTATAACTTGCATTTATATTATTTTTGCCAAAGTGCATAACCTTTTATTTATCAACATTGAACCTCATTTTCCAGTTTTCTGCCCAGTTTTCCAGTTTAGACAAATCACTCTGCAAAGTGGCAGCGTCCTGCATGGAACCTATAGTTCTGCACAATTTAGTATCATCTGCAAAAATAGAAACAGTACTTTCAATGCCCACCTCCAGGTCATTAATAAACAAGTTAAAAAGCAAGGGACCTAGTACAGAGCCCTGCGGTACTCCACTAACAACACTGGTCCAATTAGAAAATGTTCCATTTACCACCACTCTTTGTAGTCTATCTTTTAGCCAGTTCTCTATCCAGGTACAAATACTATGTTCCAGGCCAACATTCCTTAATTTAACCAGTAACCTTTTGTGTGGCACTGTATCAAATGCTTTAGCAAAATCTAAGTAAATCACATCCACTGCCATCCCAGAATCGAGGTGTCTACTTACATTCTCATAAAAAGAAATGAAGTTAGTCTGGCAAGATCTATTACGCATAAAATCATGCTGGCACAAACTCATAGTATTATGATTTGCTATGAAGTCCAGTATCTTATCCTTTATTAACCCTTCCAGAAGCTTTCCTACCACTGACGTCAGACTAACTGGCCTATAGTTTTGAGGCTGAGAACGGGATCCTTTTTTGAATAGAGGCACCACATTAGCAATTCGCCAGTCTCTCGGCACTATGCCAGATCTCAATGAATCCTGAAAAATTAAGTAAAGAGGTTTAGCAATCACAGAGCTAAGCTCGCTAATTACCCTGGGATGAATACCATCTGGCCCTGGACCTTTGTTAATCTTAACATGTTCTAGTCTCTTTTGAATTTCATCATGTGTGAACCATGCATCATTAGTAGAGATGGCGCGAACTGTTCGCCGGCGAACTTGTTCGCGCGAACATCGGGTGTTCACGCTCGCCGGAAGTTCGCGAACGTCGCGCGACGTTCGCCATTTTGGGTTCGCCATTGTTGGCGCTTTTTTTTGCCCTCTCACCCCAGACCAGCAGGTACATGGCAGCCAATCAGGAAGCTCTCCCCTGGACCACTCCCCTTCCCTATAAAAACCGAAGCCCTGCAGCGTTTTTTCACTCTGCCTGTGTGTGCTGAAGAGATAGTGTAGGGAGAGAGCTGCTGCCTGTTAGTGATTTCAGGGACAGTTGAAAGTTTGCTGGCTAGTAATCGTTTTGATACTGCTCTGTTATTGGAGGGACAGAAGTCTGCAGGGGTTTGAGGGACATTTAAGCTTAGGTAGCTTTGCTGGCTAGTAATCTACCTTCTACTGCAGTGCTCTGTATGTAGCTGCAGTGGGCAGCTGTCCTGCTTCTGATCTCATCTGCTGACTGCTGCAATAACAGTAGTCCTTGTAAGGACTGCTTTTATTTATTTTTTTGTTGTTTTACTACTACTACTACTACTACTACTATAAGAGCCCAGTGCTATTAGTCTAGCAGTGTTGGGGAGTGGGACTGGTGTGCTAATCTGCTGCTCCTAGTAGTTCAGCAGCACCAACTTTAATTTTTTTTTTTTTAATATTCATTTTTTTTTTATTTTACTTTTTTTTATTTTACTACCGCTGTAGTAGTGTATAAGTTGACCTTTTAGGCATTATTTGCCCTGTAGGCATTTTTTGCCCAGTGTGTTATTCAACCAACTGCCATCTAGCATCACTAACAGCTCTCCCCCTACACTATCTCTTCCAAGCACACACAGGCAGATTTTTCAGATACATTTTTGCCCTTGATCCCCCTCTGGCATGCCACTGTCCAGGTCGTTGCACCCTTTAAACAACTTTAAAATCATTTTTCTGGCCAGAAATGTCTTTTTTAGATGTTAAAGTTCGCCTTCCCATTGAAGTCTATGGGGTTCGCGAACCGTTCGCGAACCGCTCGCATTTTTGCGCAAGTTCGCGAATATGTTCGCGAACTTTTTTTCCGACGTTCGCTACATCCCTAATCATTAGTTGTATTACTAGAATTGGGACTGTTAAGAAGGAAACCTTCACTTACTGATTCCTCATTTGTGTAGACAGATGAAAAATATGAATTCAGAATCTGCGCTTTTAATTTGTTTTCATCAACCAGCTGACCCCCCTCTGATAGTAAGGGACCCACCCCTTCCTGCTTCATTTTTTTACTATTAACATATTTAAAAAATTATTTTGGATTTTTTTTACTGCTTGCTGCAATATCCTTTTCTATAGCAATTTTAGCTTGCCTTATAGCTTCTTTGCATGATTTATTGGCCTCCTTGTACCTTATAAATGATTCGGCTGTACCAGCTAACTTGAAAGTTTTAAAAGCACGTCTTTTCTTACCCACCTCAACACCAACGCTTCTATTGAACCAAAAAGGTTTTGCTTTGCAACGACGTTCCTTGCTTACAAGTGGAATATACTGACAAGTATATTTATTAAGCAGCATTTTAAAGACTTCCCATTTTTGTTCTGTGTTTAACCCTGAGAAAAGCATTTCCCACTTAATATGTTGCAGAGATGCCCTTATACTGTCAAAGTTTGCACGTCTGAAATTTAGTGTTTTAGTTACTTCCTTTAGTTAGCTAACTAAAGTTAGTTAGGGTTCCAGGAGTTTAGATCCTGTGGAACCCTGAATAATATCCAATATCAGTTGGTAAAAAGGACATTTTACTAAAGTTTTTCTGGCCTTAAAAATATTTTGCTGTGTGGCCAAGTAACTTGTTTGTGTACTACTGGTACATCATAAATGAGTCCCTAGTTTACCTATAAGGGGCATGCAGGGTAGAATATTTCGCTATTTTTTAGGGGGTGTAATAAACAATATTATTGGAAAAGAAGTCAATGCACATGAAAAATGCAATAAAACTGGAAATGTTTGGTTGTACAGGTATGGGACCTGTTATCCAGAATGCTCGGGACCTGGGGTTTTCTGGATAACGGATCTTTCTGTATTTGGGTCTTCATGCCTAGTATACTACGAATTCATTTAAATAATAAATAAACCCAATAGGCTGCTTTTGCTTCCAATAAGGATTAATTATACCTTAGTTTGGATTAAGTACAAGCTACTGTTTTATTATTACAGAGAAAAAGGAAATAATTTTTAAAATTTTGGATTATTTGGATAAAATGGAGTCTATGGGAGACAGCCATTCCGTAATATGGAGCTTTCTGGATATCAGGTTTCTGGATAAGGGATCCTATAACTGTATTTATTTTCTGCTTATGATCTAGCCTTATACTGCAACAAATATGAGCAAAATAGGGGCAACACTTACAAACTTCACTCTAATATTTTACTCATGGCCCTTTTATTATTACTTTTACTCTTAAATAGACTCTGTTTTTTTATGATGTCTTTTTTTATTTCTTAATTACACTGTTTACACTGCAAATAATTTGCCATACAATATAAAATGTAATTCCTGAACCTATGGTTGCCACCTTTTGTGGAAAAAAATACCAGCCTTCCTATATATTTCTCTTTTTTTCCCGATTAATAACATTGGGATCAACCATCATTTTTACAGGTCAGGCTGGTAAAATGGAACTGCTTTCTGGCAGGCTGTTCTCCAACTCAATGTAACTGAATGTGTCCCAGTGGGACCTGGATATTACTACTGAGTGCTGTTCTTAGATCGACCAGGCAGCTGTTATCTTGTGTTAGGGAGCTGTTATCTGTTTACCTTCCCATTGTTCTGTTGTTAGGCTGCTGGGGAGGGAAGGGAGGGGGAGATATCACTCCAACTTGAAGTATAGCAGTAAAGAGTGACTGAAGTTTATCAAAGCACAAGTCACATGACTTGGGGCAGCTGGGAAACTGACAATATGTCTAGCCCCATTTCAGATTTCAAAATTGAATATAAAAAAATCTGTTTGCTATTTTGAGAAATGGATTTCAGTGCAGAATTCTGCTGGAGCAGCACTATTAACTGATGCGTTTTGAAAAAACATTTTTTCCCATGACAGTATCCCTTTAAACATTATTAAACAATTATCCAGCTATTACAGTTCCAGCCATTGCCAGTTACTGGCACAACAGATATTCAGTAGAAAAGGAAGATGTTATTTGTGAATCCTATGCTGTTGAAGGTATGTAAGCCACTTAGCCCCACCATTGAGCTCTAATTTCTGAAAACATGGATTTATACAAATTTGGAGAAATTATTGGAGTTTTACATTCAATCTGCTTGCTGTATATGCTATTTTGTGTGGGAGGTAGGGTAGTCCAATACATGTCAAGACACAATCTTATGTTAATAATAGCCTTCACTGTCAGAAGCACTCCTAGTGAGGAAACCTGCTGTTCTTGAGTAGTAAAAGGTAAAGCCAAACTCAAAAGTCTTTTTGTTGCATCTTATTAAAATGGCCTATCCCTACAGCAATTGTAGTTAGATTTCAGAAAGAAACAAATTGTATCGTTGTTTTAAAATAATTACTCATCATCCTTAATGAAATGCAACCCTTGTGTTTATTTTCCAATACATTCTCCATTATTTAAATAAAGAAACGTTGCTGATCTTTAAAAGAGATGCTCCCCGAGTTCCTTCATATTTTGCTAATTGATTGAAGAAGCAAATGATCCATAGGAAAAGTTGCATCATTAACTTAATTGAGAGCAAAGCCTTATTAGAGGGGAAATGAAGTAGACAGAGCCAGAGACACAGCAGGCTTTCATCTGAGATGTCAACAAACAGACATTGTAACTAAAACCAGACAGCGACTGCTCTGCTTCATTTACATCTTCAGTCTGACTGTGAAAGAATTTGCCATGGCTAAAGGAAATGGGGCTAAAATGAACAAGGGCAGATAAGTCCTAAGTGTTAAATATACAAAGAACCTAGGCATGTATGTTTTAGATTAGGGCTCCTCTAGCTCTGAAGTATATAACACATACAAAAATTACTTTAATTATATGAATTCCTGTACTTCACCCGTGCTGACTGTATTTTAAGTCTTGCTCAGTGAACTCCATGATACACATTAGCCAAATTAGTTTGGTATCAGAATCAGTCAGAGCCCAGGGCAGCCCAGAGTTTGGTATCTCCTCTTATCTCCATCTTATGCCTAGAGCCATGTGCTGACAGAACAGGAAACACAATTAAGTACCTGGTGTTCGTCTATATGAGATGTAATAAATTGTTTCTGTTTACCAATAATACTTTCTTTCCCCCCACAAAGCACCTAATCTCCCTTCCTAATCTATTTAATGAGCTGTGTGGATTTGGTTTAAATCATCTTGTTTTAAAATAGTTTAGTACAGCCTAAAGCCTAAACAACATCCATCCAATTTAATGAGTAAATTACTCAAGCTCAGGTGTCAGCTCTGCCTGATTTAAATATTTCACCAAAATGATTGAAATTTAGCAATTTTGGGTCAATTTTTTAAATTTTCCCCTTTTCAAATTTACTTTATATATTTGCTCAAATCCTATCCTACATTAAATATACCGTTTTAACAGAAAGGAAAGTTTTCTTTTAAAAGTCTCCAATTATTTTGCCTTAGTAATTTTTGTATTAATTCTGTTTCTTTCTCTGCCTTTAAATCCCTAATGGATTTGTGTTCAGCATATTGACTAATGCAATGTATTGATCTACCTGTGCTCTGCTCATTAAACCTGGTATCATGCAGTAAGCATTTCCTAAGACAAGCTCTTCCTTTTTGTCTCAGAAGCAGAATTCATAGCAGAAATTTCAAATCAAATGAGTTGGTTTGTACTGCTCTAAAAATATTGGTGTTCTAATTGCATGTCCTGATTCTGAATTGATCCTAATAAACTACCTGAGACTGTTAATCGTTTCATATTGTCCTCTGGTGTTTTAGTTTTCACCATTCTGAGCAGTGATGCAGGGAGAAGCTAAATGTGATACTCTTTGGGCTAGATTCAATTAGATGAGAAATACTTATCTCCTTATTTAATTCCAAATTGTCCCATAGAGCCGAAGGCAATTCAATGAGAAAAACTTATTTCACTGTTTATGATATGAAAACTCTGTCTATGGGAAAAAACTGTGTGTCATGTATTAAATCATAAATTAATTAAATCTGACCCTTTATTGGCAATAGCAGATTTCAACTAGAGAGGTACATTTCCTGAAGAAAATGTGAGTGGTGCTTGCCGTGGCAAAACTCAGGCCCCCCATATATGTTGGGTGTCTTGCCCAGTCGCCCCTGGTGCCTAGAGAGTACACAAAGTCGGTAGAATCCGGATTAAACCGGTGAAATTTAAAGCCAACCAAATTTTACCATTGAAATCAATCCAAACAAACTGGCTATTTTTGGCTCCGCCCACTTTTAAAAATTTGCAACCCAGTCACCAAATGGACCAAGTTTGAGCACTCTTACATTAACAGTGTAAGAATGACAGGAATTTAAATATTCCCATTGAATAGCGTTAGGTAAAATTTGATTGGCTGTCTTAAGCTCCGCCCATTTTTCTGAATTTTAACCCCAGTTACCTAGTCATGGTCAGTGCCAAGTTTGGGGCCTCTGGTTTTAAAACGGTGAGAACGGCGGTATTCCAAAATTTTATATTGAAGTCAATAGGTGAAAACTGATTGGCTGTTTTTGGCTCCACCCACTTGTCCTAAATTTTGACCACGGTCACCCAGTGAGTAATTGAGCCAAGTTTGGTACACCTAGCATTTAAACTGTGATAATAGCAGCAGTTTATCATTTTTCATTAAGGTCAATGGCTGAAATCTGATTGGCTGTTTGCGGCTCCGCCCACTTTTCCTAAATTTTGACCGCAGTCACCCAGTGACGCACGGTGCCAAGTTTGGGAGTTCTGGCTTTGATACTGTGAGAATTACAGCTGTTTACATTTTCTCATTGAAGTCAATAGGGAACATCTGATTGGCTGTTCTTGGCTCCACCCACTTTTCCTAAATTTTGACCGCAGTTACCCAGTGAGTAATTGAGCCAAGTTTGGTACACCTAGCATTTAAACTGTGATAATAGCAGCAGTTTATCATTTTTCATTAAGGTCAAAGGCTGAAATCTGATTGGCTGTTGTTGCCCCGCCCCTTTTTTTCCTAATTGTGAACCACAGTCACTCAGTGACTAACATACCAAAGTTTGGGAATGCTGTCATTTAATGTGTAAAAATGGCAGCATTTCTATTTTTTTCTATTGAAAATCAATGAATGAAATTTTATTGGTTGTTGGTGGCTCCGCCCACTTTTTCTAAACTTGAAGTGGAAACCCCCAGTGACCACATTTGTGATATTCAAGGTCCCTGACATCAATACTGAGAGAATGGCAGCCTTCTTAATTTTTCCCATTAAAACCAATCAAAGAAATCTGATTGGTTGGTTTTTGCTCCACCCACTTTTCTTAATTTTAATCCCAGTCCCCCAGTGACCAACTGTGCCAACTTTGAGGAGGCTGCCATTAACCGTGTAAGAGCGGCAGCAGTTTAAAATTTTCCTATTTAATTGAATGGCTGAAATTTGATTGGCTGTTGTAGACTCCGCCCACTTTTTGTAAATTTTGGCTGCAGTCACCCAGTGACCCACGGTGCCAAGTTTGGGAGCTCTGGCTTTATTACTGTGAGAATTACAGCTGTTTACATTTTCTCATTGAAGTCAATAGGGAAAATCTGATTGGTTGTTTGCGGCTCCGCTCACTTTTTTGGGTCCCCAAAATAGGACAGAAAAGTCACAACACCCCATTCCCGAATAAGCTGAACGGTTTGACACCTCATTCATGGGTCTGCGACAAACTAATTATTCGATAAATTCCCCATTATAAGTCAATGGGGCAAATTTGGGGACCTCTCCTGCCCCGGGGGTAAAACTTATACCCTCGTGTGGGGTATCATCTGACACAGGTCGCAAACCTCTTCAAATGTGGTAAATTTAACGTTTCTACAAGATTCCCTCTCTGCGCTAGAATCCGTCAAAAGTTGGCCTCAATGTTAATCTATGGGACTTTTTGGGGTGGTTAATTGCCCCCGCAAGGGGCAATTAACCACCCACCCCTTAGAAAAGTCATACCACCCCATTCCCGATTAAGCCGCACGATTTGACACCTCATTCATGGGTCTAGGACAAACGGTGCGGGACTAGTTACGCGCCAAACTTTCATACGGAAGAAGAATAAAAATAAGTTTGCAAGATAACAGTAGTGATGCTTTGCTTCGCAAGCACCACTAATTACAAACAGGACCACTTTATTTGAAGGATCCTTCTTCAGATATGGTGTCAATAATCCATGGCCAGGTTTTAATGTAAATTTAGAACTACATTGCAGGAGTACTGCAGATCTAGCCATAATTACAATTACATTTAGAAAACTGTACAATAGATGGGTGCATACATATAACATACAAAAATTGACTGCACCAGTCCGGGGTTATAACAGTGAGCACCACAGAGCGATCCTTTTCCGGCTTCTTCTTTCTTCAAAGATCCGATCGTACGAATCATCGTGTGATGTGTGGTAGTTTGTCATGCTGTGAGTTATCCTAATGTTGTGTAAACAATTTTTTAAGATATTAAAAGCTATGGAGTTTTTTTAATCCTACACCAGAGTGTTTTTTTTTTTTGCATTCCCTGGGGAAGCAAGTGCCGATGGGGGATTGAAGGGCAAGTAATACTGGATAACTTACCGCTGAACCAGTCAAGGACATTAGGAGGATTTGTCCTTATAAACCAGTAAAAGAAATACAAGATGTTGGGCAGCCTAGCAGCAAGATTTGTGGTGAAATGGTAAAAGACCGGGCAGGTGGTAAAAGCTAGAGACATATACAAAGGGGGAAATCTTGAAAGGCTTGTTGCTTTTATTTCACTTACAGAATTTGTGATTGAATGCAATAGGTTGGTGCCTTAAATGTTTGAAAAATATTCTCTTCTGATTTCATGCTTTTAGACCTCATTTTGATTACATTTTCATGCACAGCAAGTATTATACAATCTGCCCTGCTTATACAGGAAACTGGCAGCTATTTTGACTTTTTATATATACAAAAAATATAACAGTAGCATTCCCTCTGTAAGTGAAAATAAGCAGAACGGTGCACGCAAGTTTATGAATCAGAGGTCCATCCAATATAATATAATAAAAATGTCTTTGCTCCACTGAAAAATATTCCTTTATTGGAACCAGTACAGTGACATAGCAAGCATATTCACATTGCATGTTATATCTTAGTGTTTTGGAAACCCATTTATAACACATCAGCTGTTCAGTGCCCACAGACCTCTACACATGACACAGCAGTACGGGTCACAGCCATTGAATGTAGATCGCAAGTGAATGATGTGAAAAAAGGATGCATATAGATCATACATATATATATTAGTCCACACATCAATATATGTCATCCATTATTGACACTGACTTTATTGTCAATCCATTATTACATATTTACCAGCACCAATACTGCGTGCCCAAACCGAAGCCTTTCTTAAAGTGAACCATGTCATGTAAAGGTGACAATTAAACCATTAGATACGATTTGCCAGTTATGGTACAACATATAAAACCTAAGATGCATGTATGAGTTTAGGAGGACCTATCCAAGATTTTCCATTTTGTGGGCCAACGATCTTCTATTTTTTATGTTTGGTGGTGGATTACTATAAAACAATGTCATACACTGGGTTTCATTTGGAGGGGTGGAACTTAATGGAGTTTGGTCTTTTTTCAACCCAATTTAAGTATGTAACTATCCAAAGAAGTCTATGGATATCTTGGGCATGCTGGTGGCCATAGAAATCTTTTGGCGAGCCATGTCTGCTTGGACAACCTTAAGCTAATTCATGGGGAATTTCTAACAATCTTCACAGTATTAGAATTGGTGGACAAGATGTTCCAATATTTAGTATTAAGGGAAATTTCATATGAAGACTTATTGCAAAACCTGTTTTTTATTTTCTGAAGGGGTAGCATTACTGGTCAGCTGTTTTTCATGCCATAAATTCCTTACTACCTCAATTTTTTCCACTGGGTTATGTAAGACTTTAAAGGCGTAGGTATTGGCATAAATTTAAATTAGTGTGGCACAAATTAAATTGCACACCTTATTAATAAATATACTGATAAATAATTATATTAATAATAAGTATATTAATAAATATACTAATTAATTATGTATGAATATTTTTGCAATCGCAAAAGACGGCATAACCATTTTTAGGCATAAATATATTTACACACCTATAAATTCAGTTATTAGCACAATACTCTCTTTGGAGAGGAATACTGATATTGGGTTAAATCTCTATTCAGATAGTCTGTGATAAATGAGTTAGCTTTTAGGCTCTGCTTTTAGTCACAGACAAAGGCACTTGCAGGGCAGCACTAATAGCAGGATTTAGAATAAATCCTAATCAGGAAGTGAAAAGGTTTTTTAGGCGAAAGAAAAACAGGGAATTCTGATGCCAATGTTAGAACGATCTGTAGCTCAGACAGAGGGAAGTTGTATATATGAAGAAATGTCACAGCTCATCATCTAGAAAGATTGCATTTGTTCTCAGCTGTGCATTGTGTTAGATTTCTTTCAGATCTATTCAGAAGTCAGCCAGTGAGTGTGACACTTGGGGATGCTCTTCTGCATATTGGATTTTTCCTTAGAATGAATAGCTAACACACAGATTCAGAGCAAGGCTTTGATCGTGAACCTTCACCATTAGTCTTCAAAAAGTAATGCCATTAAGCTGTTTTTTTTCATGATTCGCATACACATTTTTCCATTATATTAATACTCCTATACAGTATAGTTATACAATACATCATATGCACTTGCATGTCTATGTTTTATAGACATAGTTAAGAGACTGAAAGAAAGAAAATGTTTTTTCTGTTATAGGAAGATTATTGTTGAATTGCAAGCTGTGGGTGCAGGAAAGAAATTATGTTTTAATTACAGAATAACTAACCAAGGAAACAGATAAAGCAGACTATGCATACAAATAAAACAATACAAATGAATTAAACAAAGTACCCAAAAGTCTCTGGTAATGTTTGGATTCGGAATTATTAGCCCAATGATGTTTGATTATGTTACAAAGAAAAAGAACTGGAATTCACCTGATGATCCAATGATTTCCCATAACCCTCTTAGCCGAGTACTCTACAAAGTGAGCTTACATTTCTGGGTAGTGCGTAAATGACAGAGAGGTGTGAAGAAGTTTTTATGTGACATGTTTTTGGACCATTCTAGTACAAAAAAAGTACAAAACAATAAACTGCCATGTTTTTCTAATTTTGTGACCAGTATACCCCGAGGGTAGGCAAGTAGATGACCTTTATCCCATCCACTAACATTTGTGTCATTGAGACATGCAAGTGTGGGAGCTCTGGCAGCCACAAGAGCCTGCTGGGCCCTGTAACAACCACTTGCCTCAGGCAGTAAGTAAGGGTTGCATTGCACCATCAATGCAAAGTGGAGGCTGGACTGCTCTGTAAGTGAGCACAAATGTTCATTATTTTTCACCCCCTCTTGTGTCTTGTGCTTTTATTTGTTTTCTTTTATTTGTGTTTCAAATGAGAGAGTGTTTTTAAGAGTTAGAACCTCAGTACCTTCTTTCTTATCTCCTTTATTACTTGTCAAAAGACGTTATCGATGTATAGATTATTTACTAACAGTGAAATCTGTACCAGTGCAGCACAGGTTCTTACCATAGATAGGAGGGTAACAATGCCTGGAGTCCATATAAGGAGGTATGTAAGCAGTGCTGGAATTGGCATCCCTTGACCTCTTTATTCCTGTGAAAAAGCATCCCCTCAGAGGGGATGCAAGAGTTTTGAATCCTGGAACTTTCTTTTGCTCCTCTCCACTTCTGCATGCAAAGAAAATGCAGAGGTAAAATAAAATATAATTAAATATATAGAAGATAAAATGAGAGAAACAGAGAAGAGATAGAGAAGCGTTAGACAGATAAAGGAGGTGGAGGCATCAGAGAGGATTATAGAGAAAAGGAGAGAAGAAGAAAATGAAGGTATTAAACAAAAGCAGATTAAGGAATATTGAGAGAATGATATATATGAAATAATCTTGGGTAATATAGAATATGATGGGTTTGTTATGACACAATACACAGGCAAGGAGCTTTGTTTGCAGAAACTGGATTGATCATATGCACAATTTTAAATTTGGGGTCATTACAGGTCACATACTTATGTAAAGGAAATACCAAAATGGTTTTGCCTTAAAGTGGGTGAAACCAGTAAGTAATGATGTGTTAGGCTTATTATAACAATGGGTGTGGCTTATTTTTGTGGGAGGGGCTTGTTTTATCACTCTCACCACACAGAGCATCCCTCCACTTTTATTCTTCTGAATGCACAATGAACTATAGCAGACGGGTTGTCAAGTTTAGTTTCAGGAGACTCTAAACAAACATTGCATCACAAAGGGGACATGACCGAAGTAGCTGTAAACCATAGCAAACAATTTACTTTCAAAATTCTACCTGGATTTATCAAAGTGGATTGCTAATCAGTTTCCATGAGTTACTTCACTGTTTCAAATTTGTCCTGGGTTGATAGGCTTATGGTCCTCTCTCAGGGAAGTTAGTAAACAACCCTCATAGTTTTGATTAAGAATGATACAAAATTTTCAAATAAGAATGAAATACAATTTCCCTTTCATCAGTTCCTGTAATTCCAGCCTAGAAGGTTGCAGCCATCACTAATATCTTACATCTATAGTTTGCTCTGGGGCAGGTTTTCAGTGATATTCCACTAACTGAATTATGTTTTTTTTGGACTGAAAATGTTGTATACCAATGTCTCCAATCTGTAAGCAGTGAGGCATATGATATTTGCAGCAACTCACTCGTCCTTGACTTGGTAATCAATGCTGTTTGCCACACAAAGTGTAGTTTTGCTGATTTCACTTAAAAACGGGGAGGCCGATTCACTATGGGTCGAATATCGAGGGTTAATTAACCCTCGATATTCGACTGTGAACTAAAATCGTTCGACTTCGAATATCGAAGTCGAACGATTTTGCGCAAATCCTGCAATCGAACGATTCGAAGGATTTTAATCCAACGATCGAAGGAAAATCCTTCGATCAAAAAATCATAGGCAAGCCTATGGGGACCTTCCCCATAGGCTAACATTGACTTCGGTAGCTTTTATCTGCCGAACTAGGGGGTCGAAGTTTTTTTTAAAGAGACAGTACTTCGACTATCGAATGGTCGAATAGTCGAACGATTTTTAGTTCGAATCGTTCGATTCGAAGTCGAAGGTCGAAGTAGCCCATTCGATGGTCGAAAGTAGCCCAAAAAAACTTCGAAATTTGAAGTTTTTTTTCGAAATTCGAAGTTTTTTTTATTCTAACCCTTCACCCTTCACCCGAATTTAGTGAATCGGCCCCTTAATATTTACTTAATATTTATACAGTTCCACCAAGTCAGTCAATAAGGTGGGGGGAAAGTTCTTGTAAACAAAATATAAAGTAAATGCTCCCTGTTTATCCAACCTAATGTTTTTGCTCTAAAAATGTCCGAAGCCATATCTTCAAATACATTTTTTAGGTTTGAACTTTGACCTTTCAGCAAAACAGTGGGGGTCATTTAAAAAGTTTACGCATCGCATTTTTTTGCAAATGGTTGTATTGCGCATGTTTTTTCTTGAACGCAAATATATTGCACGGCTCTGCCCATCTTTCCGTTTTTTGCGAATTCCCATTGTGAATACATTTTCGCAAATGGCATTCACATGAGATGGGAGTTTGTGCAAGCACACCCAATGTGTGAGGTTGTTGTGCGCGGAAATAGCATTGACAGTAACTTAAATTCGCAGTTTGCGAAACTGTTATGTGAATATTTTGTCCGCCACCAAAGTTGTGGCGTAATTGAGTCACAGAGTGTGCGCATAAATATTTGCAATTTGCGAATTGTGACATATTTAAAAAGCTCCTATAGAAATTCGCATTGTGAAAAATAATTCGCAAATTTGTTTGCACACTCTTATTCAGCTTTATAAATATAACCAGGCGCAGGGCAAATATATTCACTTTGCGAACAAATCTGCCCTGCGCAAAGTTTATAAATGACACCCATGACTACAGACAGAATGCAAATGTAATGTAGTTGAAGTACCCACAAGTAGCAGTTGGGTAGTTATGCATTCGTTTATCTCTCTGCATGCTAAGGGCAAGTTGTCCAATTGATTCTGGCAGTAAAAATAACATTCTTTCGCCATAGATTGGAGAAATATGAGCCATGCTGCATCCTCACCATAGGAAGTTTTATCATCATTTTTGTCCTAGTGTTTAACTACGGTCAAAAAGATTTCCAGACATGTCAATGAATATTAAGCAGCTCAGCATTTTTAATGGAAAAATGCCAGGGAAATGTTCCTTAAAGCAAAATAAGAAAATAGTATTAATACTGTATATCCCACTTTAAAAGATTATGCTTTCTCCATTCATTTTGATTCTCCTAGTATATCTTCTTATGCCCTAAGTGCTTTTAAAAATGGCAAATTATACTGAATAACATATGCACAAAGTTGGACAGCATTAGTATAGTGGCATTATCAATACTTATGCATATGATAAGTGGCAGAAATCAGTAGAAAGTAATGATGAGCTCATTTTTCTTGCGGCAAGTGGATAAATTTGCCGCTAAAAAAAACACCCATTGACTTTAATGTAATTGTAATTAAAAAAAAAAGTTGTCCATGGACTCTAATATATTTTGCTTCAAAAAGTTGCTGTGACAAAAAAGTCGCCCATAGGCTTTAATGCATTCTCAAATTTTTAAGCCGCTTTACAAATCTGCAAAACAGGGCAGATTCACTCATCACTAGTAGAAAGCACTATTGCTCTCAGTATCTTCATAAGCAGCTCTTCTTATATTTGACTGTTATCCAGAAAGCCACTTTTCGTTGCCCTTTAAACCACTATTGATGATCCAATGAACCATCATTGCAATATCTCATGGCTCCTGTGTTTTTACAATAAAACTACATTTCCACAACCGCTGGGTCTTACAGCTGTCTCCCGTGTCTTAGCAATCGGTAAAGTAAGACTATAATTTGTGTCACACAGCTTCCCTCTCACTATCCCCCTGTGCTTTAACAAAAGTTCCTCTCTGTTATTTTCTTTTCTTGTGTTAATGTGCTCAGATATAACAGAATTCTCCTGTGTCTAACAAAATCCTTATATTCGTGTGTGCCATAGTATCAGCTGCATTTGACACATATTGTTCTGCATTTGCATATTTTTTACAATCATCAATCTTTCTAGAACCACAAAGTGCCAAAGAGTTGTACTAAAGCAGTTCATAGTAGAAAATGTTTTCTACCTACAGTGCAACATTTTACCCAGCGTTCTGCAAATGTTTCTGTGAAATACTGAATACTGTGCCGATTCTACTTTTGCTCTGTTCTTCTGTTCCTTTTTTTCATGATATTCATCCCATCAACACACCGTATTGCCCAGAATAGAATTTCTTGCTAAATAAGGTAAATTCTACAAATATGATGATTTAGTAGCATATATCAACCATTACACATTAACAATATTGTAAATCATGGAGCATACGGTGCAACTTTTTGGAAACTTATTGGTTCTGGTCCTATTATAACTTTAACCCATTCTGACTTGTAATGTACTAAGATTTTGTTTTATTGAGGAATGATATAAATCTTGTAAAATATGCATTGCTCGTACAGTATTTTAATATTCAGTATGTGACTAATTTATTACTTGTCTAAACCATAAGTGTACTCTAAACTTTTCAAACTCATTTTCATAACAGTGGCTTTTCTATCGGTCTGCTGCATTGGTACAGCCTGCACTACTTATTTGGAAGTGAAATACAAAGAGCTAGAGCAGGGAACATAATTCAGGTTTCCCTCTTGGCAGAGCTTAGATTTAACAACATGGACTGATGCCAGCGTCATGAATTTGTATTCATTTTTATGGTTAGTGCACATAATTGCCAACGCCGAGAGTTAGATATAAACAAATATCTGTTAAATGAAGGACTTGTCTGTAATTCTAATTCTCAAAGTCAACATTTATTATTGTTATTCTACTAAAGAAAAAAACCTTTAGATGAGAAATGCTGTTTAATAAATGTGAATCTAATAAATGAGAAAAAAAACAGAAGGTAACCATTTCTGAACTATTTATTATATTTATTATCATGTATTACTATTCAGTCAGTTAGTCAGGTAAGGTCCAGGCAGATGCATACATAGTTACATAGTTAAATTGGGTTGAAAAAAGACAAAGTCCATCAAGTTCAACCCCTCCAAATGAAAACCCAGCATCCATACACACACTCCTCCCTACTTTTAATTAAATTCTATATACCCATACCTATACTAACTATAGAGCTTAGTATCACAATAGCCTTTGATATTATGTCTGTCCAAAAAATCATCCAAGCCACTCTTAAAGACATTAACTGACATTACCCGGCAGTGCATTCCACAACCTCACTGTCCTGACTTTGAAGAACCCCCTACGTTGCTTCAAATGAAAGTTCTTTTCTTCTAGTCTAAAGGGGTGGCCTCTGGTACGGTGATCCACTTTATGGGTAAAAAGGTCCCCTGCCATTTGTCTATAATGTCCTCTAATGTACTTGTAAAGTGTAATCATGTCCCCTCGCAAGCGCCTTTTTTCCAGAGAAAACAACCCCAACCTTGACAGTCTACCCTCATAATTTAAGTCTTCCATCCCTCTAACCAGTTTAGTTGCATGTCTCTACACTCTCTCCAGCTCATTTATATCCCTCTTAAGGACTGGAGTCCAAAACTGCACTGCATACTCCAGATGAGGCCTTACCAGGGATCTATAAAGAGGCATAATTATGTTTTCATCCCTTGAGTTAATGCCCTTTTTTATGCAAGACAGAATTTTATTTGCTTTAGTAGCCACAGAATGAGACTGCCCAGAATTAGACAACTTGTTATCTACAAAAACCCCTAGATCCTTCTCATTTAAGGAAACTCCCAACACACTGCCATTTAGTGTATATCTTGCATTTATATTATTTTTGCCAAAGTGCATAACCTTGCATTTATCAACATTGAACCTCATTTTCCAGTTTGCTGCCCAGTTTTCCAACTTAGACAAATCACTCTGCAAAGTGGCAGCATCCTGCATGGAACCTATAGTTCTGCCCAATTTAGTATCATCTGCAAAAATAGAAACAGTACTTTCAATGCCCACCTCCAGGTCATTAATAAACAAGTTTAAAAGCAAGGAACCTAGTATAGAGCCCTGCGGTACTCCACTAACAACACTGGTCCAATTAGAAAATGTTCCATTTACCACCACTCTTTGTAGTCTATCTTTTAGCCAGTTCTCTATCCAGGTACAAATACTATGTTCCAGGCCAACATTCCTTAATTTAACCAGTAACCTTTTGTCTGGCACTGTATCAAATGCTTTAGCAAGTAAATCACATCCACTGCCATCCCAGAATCGAGGTGTCTACTTACCTTCTCATAAAAAGAAATTAAGTTAGTCTGGTAAGATCTATTACGCATAAAACCATGCTGGCACAAACTCATAGTAGGGAGGGTCATTATTTTGAATGGCCAGATAGTCCATGTGTTTGACATAAAGGGACATTGGATTGCTAGACAGGGGTTTAGTCAGGTGTGAATTATTTAGGCAACTATTTTTAAAACTGGCAACCCTCTAATTATTTGTGAGCAGTAGGCCCTGCCAACTAAGTAGTATGGGGCCCCAATGATTTATGTTGGTGGCTCTTCATTGAGTTATAATGTATTTTCTGATCACAGGATCAGTAGAGACAGTTAGTGATGGGCGAATGAATTTGCCTGGCACAAATTCATTGCAAATTTCTGTGTTTTGCTGCCAGCGAATAAATTCACTTGCAGAAAATACGCCGCAACAAAAAAAATTTTGCGTGTCAGAATAGTTGAGCACATAACATTGACATGCGTCGATTGACGCCTCATTGACTTTAGTGCATTTGGGCAAAATAGACTCGCGTATAAAAAATTAACGCTTGTCTCAAAATTATTTTGACACCCATTGACTTCAATGCGTTTCACTAATTTTTTGCCCATCATTAGAGACAGTATAAATGCTGCAACTTACTTTGTTATTTGCTATTTGTAAGTATTTGGAAACTTGCCTCTGTGTTTGTACAAAAGAAACATAATGCTATTGATTTTTTTTTTATCTTTTTCAACATGGATGGATACCATGAATTCAAGCAGTATGCTGAATATATTACGGGAAGAGCAGGAGTAAGAATTATCCGCAAGATAATTGAGGGTTCATGGTTGGTACAAGGAATAAAATGAAAATTCTGATAACACTACACTCATAACTGAAAAACAAATGTTACAACAACAGGAAAGACAGGGATAATGGTAAATATATGGTAGTTGTAGACAGCTCATATCTTTTCAGGTCATTTGTGAATGGTACGGGATTTATCAGTAAACAAAGTCAAAGCAGGCTGGCACATGGTAAAACTAGGATGAAAGATTTAGAAAATATCTTCAGTTGTACTGATATTCTTATGAAGTGAGATAATAATTGTCCAGGCTGTTGACAATGATGTTAGACCTGGACCATAAAAAAGGCAAAACGGGTTAAGTATTGAGTTTGTAAAACTACAGTATATGCTTTGAGTAAATTCTTAACCAACTGAGAATTTATATCATAATAGGTAATATTAAATGCTCTTGCTAAATGGTCATATCCGTAACAGTAAATACTGCCCTTTTGCATGTTTTATTTTGAGCGACCATTTTGGGATGTACTGTTCAGTCAGAGATCACCTGACAGGAAATAATGCAGGTTCTAACTGTAACAGGAAAGGGCAGATTTATCAAAGGTCGAAGTGAAAATTTGAATTTGAAATTTATAAAATTTGAATTTCTAGCTAATTTTTGTGTACTTCGACTAGGGAATAGGGGAATAGTCCAAATTTGATTTGAATTTGAAAAAAAATCTAAAATCGAATTTTGAAATTTATACTTAAAAATTTGACTTGACCATTCACCATCTAAAACCTGCCAAATTGCTGTTTTAGCCTATGGGGGACCTCCTAGAACCCATTTGTAGTCGATTGATAACATTTTTTAAATTTTTCATCTAAATTTAAATTTCCATACAATGGAAAAAATCCTATGCATTGATTTCAAGAAGTCATATGAGATGAATATTAAGCCTTAAAATAATCTGTGTGCACAACACCATCCTGCTAAATGTATTCATATTTATTGGGTGCCCACAACTCTTTAGTGCACTCATGAATCTGGAAATCATTTGAAGGTGATTACTAGCTCATATTTATGAGACCTGCTGTAAAAATTAAGGCATTTGGGAACCAAAATCCCCTGCCACTTAGTCAGATGTGTACAGGACACTTTGTATACACCTGGATTCTACCACTCAATTTGTTTTGTAATGACATTTAAGACAATTGGTTTATTTTTTTGCCTTGAAAAATAGTATAGGATTTTTTATTTAGTACCAAGGGAGAACTAGTTGAGGGTTATAATACAGTATATGTGGCAAAATCTATTTCTCATTTGATATCTCTAATATTTTCTGCCATGTGAGGTTAAAATCCTGTATATGGGAAGCCTGGTATTTCCTACAGCAAATATGTGAGCTTATCCAATAACCAAGGAAGTAGTTTAGTTACAAATAAACCTATGTCTCATAAAACAAGCCCGCACACTGGGTAATTTCATTGGACTGGGGACAGCAAAATGCCACTTACAAATGCAACTCCCACTCATTCATTTCGTAACAATTCCTAATGATTAATGGATAGCCAGAGGAGGTTATGCTGTCCTGTGACTCTGGCAGGAAAACTGAACTAGGCTTCATATCTGCAAAACGACAATAAATTGCATCTCCAGATTATTGCTAGGAAATGACTCATCCTTTGGAAACATAATAGGATTTGTACTCGCTCTCTTTCAGTCTAAAGCAGTGATCATGGTGTCCTAGAGACTACAGTGGATGTCAGTGCTTGGCACCAGTCTAAGAAATAAAAAGCCAGCTATGTGTGTGTGCGATCTTGATGCTGGCTGCTACCTTAACCATTTAATTGACAGAAGAGTTTAATATTACACTATACAGTTTGTTTGCTGTCCTTCTGTCCAGATCAGGCATTCCTATCTATTTGTTACAGCACAATACATTTTTTGTCATCAGAAATATTTTACAGCTGAAAGGAATCATTGTTTTAGCAGATGTAGCAATGTAAATGAATGCATTAACAAAATATTAATAGAATGATAAGAAAAAGAAAAGGCTACCAGAAACAAAAGAAAAGGCTGTCGTTTGGGGTAGTTGGTTTGTTTGTAGATAAAATAACATACGTATGATGCCTTATTTACTTCCTAGAAACAAAGTATAAGTAAAAATGAATTGAAACAGATGAGTACTTATAAATAACATAGCTTAATATATGTAATAAAAGTACAATGCAGAAACCAAGCCTCTCCTATATTAAATAAATGCAGTGATGGACAGCAGCAGTAGATCTCTTAGCTTTCTTCATCTCACTTTACCCTTGTGTTTCACTACATCTATACCATGAATGGGCACATGAATATCCAAACCACATTGAAACTGTAAGTTGCACGTGTCTGTTTCTTACTTCTTTTATTACACAACTTTATATGAGTGCAACAAATACATATGGCAACATCTTTTGCCTCTTAAATGGGAACTAAACTCTAAAAGGTAACACTTTTAAGGTTTTTACTGCTAAAATTATGTATTTTATATACTGAACTTAATGCACCACCCAAAGTTTCCGCATCTCTATAAAATTAAATATTCAGGCCTTCAAAATAGTATGCAGGAGCTCCCCATTTTGGATTCTGTTTGGATCCTGTTACGCGTGTCAGTGACACGCACATGCTCAGTGGGCTCTGGGAAGCTGTTGAGAAACTTAGTGGTCACAAATGATCAAGCTAAAAATGAGGCTTTCCTATTACAGAAGTTCAGGCTACCAGGCTGATTATTAAGTTTTGATACAAATTGCACTGGTTTCTGAACTACTATTAATTAATTACTAATCAGCTTTGTATTGCAACTATAGATTACATTTTTGGCTAACTAACTATATTGAAAACATTTTATATTTTGCACCGCCTATCTATTTACCCAGTTTTAATTTTTATACTGAACAATTCTTTTAAATAAGTCTCTTAACACAATTTGTCACACGATAAATATAAAATTTGATGCCCCTCGACTTTAATGCTTTTCGCGATTGTTCGCTGTTTCACTAATTTTTCAGCAATTTTGCTAATTTTTTGGCTAACTGAAATGGGACAGATTTGCTCTACACTACTCATGAGATCTTTGAATCAAAGGGACTTGTTCCTGGGCATTAATATCAATGATAACATCTTAAAAATGTCTGTATTTAACATGATTTGGTTATTGTTCATAATCCCAAAATTTTGATTCCTAAATTCATTTAGCAACACTTGAGGTTAAATTATTAATCTTGGTAGAGAGGTACTAAACATTTTGCTCCCCAAAATTTGACCACATTTATCTGGAATATGAAACCGAAGATTTCATTATTAAAATTGAGATTTGTCCATCGTTTTTGAGGACTTAATATTTCTGATTTTCAAAAGTTCTATTTGGTATCTAATAGTAGATACATAATTTAACGGCTTTCTGGAAGAAGGAAATACACTCATTTTAAAATAAAAACGTTTCTAGAACCATTACACTAATTTAAAAAATAGAAACGGGTCTAGAACCATTAGTGCCATTCCTTCATTAAATATGGAAAGATCAACACACATAGATTAAAAGAAATATATTCGACAGAGACACAATTTCTACCTGTAGTTCTGGTTAATTATCCTGAAAATTAGAGCATGAATGTTTACCACTGACGTCCTTCATTTCTGATGCATTACATTGGAATAATCACACAAACAAACACAGGCAATCGCAAATGAAAAAATCAATTTGTCATGTTATGTTTAAAACCATAGTTTTATGATTCTGATACTGTTTTTGCGAGATTCATGTATTTAACAGCACAGTTTTTATAAAATGATATGTATTCATCTTTCGAGGCTTTTGCCAATAATAGCTACCCCCACCTCTGTAATTCCTAGGTAACTTGTTGATTCATGCTGCTAGTGCTGCTTTCTTTCACTCAAATGAGCAGATAAATCTGATGTTGGTTTGGAATAAACTGTAATTGGCTTGAGGGGGCTGCTCAAAATTCTCAAAAAGTATTAGATTTAAAAGTCTGATTAAAAATGTGATTTGAAATGCTATTTACTGTTCTAGGAACTTTTAACAACCACCTTTTACTTGAAAACCATAATAAAACGTTCTGAGGAAATACAAGAGGAAGTATATAATTCAGAATATTAAAATGTTTTAAACCTAAAGCAAAAAGCATTTAGATAAACCAGCAACCTTATTTAAATGTACCTAGCATCTTGAATGCAAATTATATTACACAGGTTACACACTATGAAAAAAGAAGGCTTCAATAAAATATATGTGGCAGAAAAATAGCTACTGGAGGAGTTCTAGTAAACAGTTTAACATGAGTCTATTAAATAGGACTTGAATTTAGTTCTATGAGCTAAATTCAATTAGATGTCTATACATTTCAATGAGGTTTTCATGTAAAAAGCAATTAAATAACGTCTCATAAATTTGAATTTGGCCATATCTATAGGGAAAGGCAATTAAACATACTTTAATTTTGGACCTGGAAACATTTCAATAAGATGGACTACATTCAATTAAATGAGAAAATCTTATCTTGTGGTTTTTCACCTGAAAATTCCACTGTTTTCAAGTGTCTGAGATTGAATCTGGCATGCTGATTGAATACAAATATGGACTGATACAGGAAGTTAAAGGGCCCATCTTATTTGCACTTACAATATAAATAACATACGTTTATAAAACCACACAAGCTGCACGGTTTACATGCTGGAGTTACCACATAGTCTTGGCAACAAAACTGGACATAATATAAGATATGTGTTTAATGTTTATTTACTACATCAGGAAGTATATAAATGTTTTATTTTTCACTCATTTGACGGATAGTCTAACTCACTGATCCTTAACCAGTGGTTCATAAGCAACATGTTGCTCACCAACACGTTTGATGTTGCTCTCAGTGGCCTCAAAGCAGGTACTAATTTTTGTATTCCTGACTTAGAGGCAACTTTTGGTTACATAAAAAAAACAGATGTTGCCAAACAGGGCATCCTCTATGCTGCCAACAAACACCTTCAAAAAAGCTTGCACTCCATAGACCAAAAACTGACAACTTTTATTTCACATACTAAAATCTGACGCATTTTTTGTATACAGCGGTAATCAAGCCTAAGGCTTTGTGTGTATATACATGAAAAGTGTCACATTTTAATATGTGAAATAAAAGTTGCCAGTTTTATTGCTACCCTTGGCCTGTGGAGTGCATGCTTTTTTGAAGGTGTGACTCTCCTCTTGCTGTGGGTTCAGGGCTATGAACATAGGCCACCAAATAGGAGCAGTGAGTGACCCTGTTTTATATGAAACTGTATTCATTTTTCCAAAAGACCGGTTTGGGGCATGGGAACCCAAACCATCACTGATATTTGATGAGCATTGTTAATGGGACGCAGTTTACAAAGTGATGATTGGCATTTGGATATAAAAGAAAAGCCCTGGAGCTATAAGTGCAGGGGCTGCATGACAAGGGATCTGAATGACCAGCAGCCATACTGGTCTAGGTTAGAGATGGGCAGAATCACATGTAGCTGTATTAAGGTAAGATGGGATGAGTTAAAGCAGGACATGGCCGGGCCCAGGGGCGGAGTCAGAGATGGATGTGATGTCAGAGGAAGAAGCAGTTCACTTTCTTATTGTCTGAGCAGGTAGAAACATGAGGCAGAACTCTCTCTGTAATATAATGTTATTAGCTACAGTATAAACACACACACTCCTCACTATGCTGTTGGCTTTGGGAGTAGAATTAGTTGGATAGCTGTAGGTTAGTCTCTTGCTGAGTATTTGCTGTTTTACAGCAGTTAATCTCACTGTAGTCACTGAGGCAGCATGGAAGTCAACCTGGGCCCTAAATACATGCTCTGCACTACCTTTATATAGAAATCCAGTCTTTTCATAATTTTACAGATCTCTAGCAGTGAACTGTGTGGTCTGGTATGGCAGGCAATCTACTTGTAAGTTTAGGTCAAAAGAAAAAAAGTATGGCCCATGGGTTGCACCTTCCCACTTTGTCAATCTGAAATTGCATTATGATATGAAACTTAACTTTTACTTGTAGTCATTTAAAAAAATAAACCAAAAATGAACAGATAAAAGAGAAATTAGGAGAGATAAGCTGTTCTGGGAGTTGAGGGAGTTTACAGGAGCAGCGAATTGAGAAATGCTGCACTGGTTGCCAGGGTAAGCAAAAATGCCACCCCTGGTAATTTTAAAAGCTGAGGTTAAGTGAAAACGATACTACCATAATGGTACAAATTCAACAGGTATGAAAAACAAACCTTCTTTGCTCCATTTAAGCTTGGTGACAAGTAAATAGTAGTTACATAAAAAGCTGATTGAAGTTTCATCATATACAGTAATCATTTTAGTCATTAAATATACTTAAAGAAAAACCGTGTGTACCTATTTTTTACATTACAAAAACATTATGGAATATTGATACTTTTTAATATTTATAGTTCACTTTTTTCTTTGCTTATTTTTTTGAAATCGGCAATTTTTTTAAAATGAGACTTTTAGGGAAGCTTTCACTCTTTGCCAAAACAAGGAAATAAATTGAAACCCTGATCCTCTTAGAAGTTGTGACAGGCGTGCAAATTTAATTAGAACACACATTGTACTTGTAGAGCTATTGTACACAAAGGAAGTACATAAAAAGATGGGCTTTCCGGAGTAATTTACCAATCAATCATAGCATGGAGGAAGTTGTTCTGAGAGATTATTGGCTGAGTGCCACATTTTTTTCAGCTTCTTCAGACGATTTAACCTCTTTATGCTTTTTAATATGTTAAACAAGGTAGAGCTATGGAACTGAGTAACTTTGTATCTTCAATGCAGTGATCTTTCTATTTGATACATTTCAAGAAGCTTTAAAGAAAAAGAGTTATCAATTGTTTACATTGTTGTACAGAAATGAGAACATGAGTTACATAGTTACATAGTTAAATTGGGTTGAAAAAAGTCCAACGTCCATCAAGTTCATCCCCTCCAAATGAAACCCAATGTTCATACATACACACACTCACACAACCCCTCCATACACTCACATAAACCATATATATTCATTTCTATACTAATTGTAAATTTTAGTATCACAATAGCTCATGATACTATGCTTGTCCAAGAAAACTTCCAAGCCCCTTTTAAAAGCATTAACAGAATCAGCCATTGCATCCAGCACTGCATTCCACAACCTCACTGTCCTCGCTGTGAAGAACCACCTATGTTGCTTCAAATGAAAGTTATTTTCCTCTAGTCTAAAGGGGTGGCCTCTGTTGCGGTGATCCTCTTAATGGGAAAAAAGGTCCTCTGTTATTTGTCTATAATACCCTCTAATGTACTTGCCACCACTCTTTGTTATCTATCTTTTAACTAGTTTTCTAAACAAGTACAAATACTATATTCCAGGCAAACATTCATTAATTTGACCAGTAATCTGCATTGTACTGTATCAAATGCCTTAGCAAAGTCTAAGTAGATTGCATGCACTGCCATGCCAGAGTTGAAATCCTTGCTCTTCTTATTATAATAAGAAATAAATTAGTCTGACAAGATCGATTATGCATAAAACCATGCTAGCAAAAACTCATAGTATTATAATTTGCAATGAAATCAAGTCTTATCCCTTAATACTCCTTCGAAAAGCTTTCCTACCACTGACAGACTAACCAGCCTATAGTTTTGAGGCTGAGAATGGGATCCCTTTTGGAATAGCACCACCACATTAGCAATTCACCAATGCCAGACCTCAATGAATCCTGAAAAATTGAGTAAAGAAGGTTTAGTACCCAGGGATTAATACCATCCACTCCTGGGCCTTTGTGTATTTTTACATGTTCTGGTCTCTTTTGAATTTCCTCTTGTGTGAACCATGGATCATTTGTTGTATTATTAGAATTGGGACTATTAAGAAGGAAACATTCACTAGCTAGTTCCTAATTTGTGTAGACAGAGGAAAAATAACAGTTCAGAATCTCTGCTTTTTCTCTGTTCTCATCAAGCAACTGAACCTTCTCTGATATTAAGGGTCCTACCCCTTCCTGCTTCATTTTTTTAATATTTACATATTTAAAAATAGTTTGGGATTTCTTATACTCCTAATAGCTTTTTGTTACTTGCTTACAAGTGGAGTATACTGACATGTATATATATTAAGAAGCATTTTAAAAACATTCCATTTTTGTTTTGTGTTTAACCCTGTGAAAAGCCTTTTCCAGTTAATATGTTGCGGCGATGCCCATATACTGCAAAATTTGCACATGTAAAATTTAGTGTTCTAGTTACTCCCTTATAGCGTTGTCTCTGCAACATACTCTCAAAGAAGACCATGTTATCACTATTCCCTAAATGCTCACCCACGCAAATGAGTTTGAGTAATGAGTTTGGTATCATTAGTTATTACAAGGTCCAAAAGAGAGTCATTCCTAGTTGGTATTTAAGGAGTTGAACAAGAAAAAGTTGTCATACAAACCTGCTAGCTTTTTCTGAATTGGCAACCCCATTATCTCAGTAAATGTCTGGATAATCAAAGTCATCCATAATGATAACTTGACTTTGACTCTTGTCACTTATACAAGGTGTTTTGTATCATACACCAATGATAATATTCTTTGCAACCTTTTGTCCAGTTGGACCCTCTACCCAGAGGAATTTAACACCTTCCCCAGTGCCATCCTCATGACTTTAATTCAGGCTTTACATACAAACTCCTCCATCATTTTTAATCCCTCTCTCCCTCCTAAAAATGGTGTAACCATTTAAATTCACAGCCCAGTCACATGTTTCTTCCCACCTCATAGCCATTCTTTCCCCTAGCACAGTGGACCCCCTTCCATTGAGGTGCAATCAGTCATGACTATATAGGTTGTACCCCAAGGAAAAATCAGCCCAGTGCTTTAGAAACCCAAACACTTCCTTCTTACTCCAAGATTATAGCTCTTAGAACTTCCCGTATTATTAGAGCCTAGATCCCTGAATCAATCTTTAAGGTCCTCTATCTACCATACATTTTGTCTTTAGTATAGTTATGTATCAAGACAACTGGATCATGCCCAGCTCTACTAATACTTTGTTTACCTGATCAAAGCCAAATTACCCTTTCCAGTTTCCTAATATTTGAATCCCCCATAACAACTCCACCGCTACTAGAGAAACTGGTCTCCCAGTTGTAAGAGAGATCAGTCCCATCTAGAACTACCAATCCAAATTTCACACTCCCACTTAAAACAATCTGGTGAATCTGTTTGGATTAATAAACCCTGGAACAGCCTCCTTTTTCTTTTGTCCACACTAGATTTTCTAACTGTCACCCGTACTATTGGTATAATGATTTGGAAAACAGTCAAGTTCAATTTACATAAAAATGAAACCTGAAAACTGTTAAATTTTGTTGTCTTCCTATTTACTGTAGTTTACATTAGTACGGTTATGAGCCGATAAATATAACCTCATCATCATTCATGGTCAATTGCAGTCTAATCCTGAATTCAAAACAGTGGTCATCAGGCAGGAAAATCAAACATGGAAAACTTGTTTTGAGAAGATTACTGACATTTTTCTGTATCTTTATTGAATAAAATATACAATATTACAACTTTAACTTTTAATTGTGAAGAATATCATTAAGGCTGATTTGGTCTTCTATAATTACAAATGTTAGATTGTTAGAAATATACGAATTTCTAAAAGTTCGGAGAGTGAAATTTAAAATAGAAATTTAATATGAGAAGAAGAAAACTAAAGAGAAAAATGAAGGGATGAAAAACAAGAGAGAATAGAGAAGAAACACATTAAGCAACATTGCCATTTTAAAGACTATAATGGAAAATAGGATTTTTTCCCAACTCTGTAAATTATAATTAAAACAAACCAGTTTAAAGACCCATGCCTTATTCATTGGTCTTAGAATACCATACCAGTGAAACAGTAGCCCCATAATGCTGAATGTTAATGTCTTTAAAATATTTTGAAAGGTTACCAAATTCAGTGGATACTGTCCTTAGTTTTTTATGGTGTGTTATGTTTTCAGACCTTTCTAAAAATAGCATAGGCCGAATGCCTGGCTGCTCTTGGTTGTCTAGGTTTCCAGTGCACATCCTTTTTAAATTATTGTATCCTAATAACAAACTTATGTGCCAATGGAGCTAGAACACAGCTGTGCTTGAAATGTAAGTCAAATGTAGTGTGGTTTATGGATGATCTCTGCCCCAGATCTGTCTGTTAATATAAACATGCATATCTTATACATAGTCAAAACAATACTGTAGTACTGGCAAATGTGTTTTGGAGCCAATAAACTTCATGTTGGTTATAAGACTGCTGTTGCCCTTTGCTCTTCTAAAGATCAAAAGCACACAATACTTTTGGTATTGTTTTGGTTAAATAAAAGCACTAAACATAGTACAGGTATGGGATCCGTTGTCCGGAAATCTGTTATCCAAAAACCTACATATTGGCAACAAAACCAGTCTGTTGGGTTTGTATAATGTTTACATGATTTTCTAGTAGACTTACGGTATGAAGATTCAAGTTATAGAAATACCCCAGGTCCAAATCATTCAGGATAATTAGTCCCATATCTGTACATTGATTTCTATATTTCTATATTAATAATATAACTGTAATACAAACAGTTCTGGTACTTTGCTACAAAAAATGTATATTTTGGGAGATAAAAGCACCGTACATAAGTAAATGTGGACCTGAATAGAAGAAGAAACTGCAGATTTGTGGTCCCATCCAAAAGGGACTTTGGCAAATCAAATCTTTAGACTGGATAAAGTAGTAATGATCTGATAGCACCTTGTGGATAGTTTGCTGAAACCGTATAATTTAACCCCCCGTAGCCCCGAGGTGCCCTAGATATAGAATGTTGAAACTGATAAAGCTAAGAATTTTTAGATACTTGTTATCAGTGGGGCTGTTAACTAAAGTGTATGAGGTATCAATTAAATATCCTTATCGTTCTTATTGTTCAAATTTGTGTTATTGTGCTTCTCAACAGGCTGCAGTACCCATGGAAGAGTGCAAAGAATTCCAACTAGACATAAAGTACAGGTATAGGATCCCTTATCTGGAAACCCGATATCCAGAAAGCTCAGAATTACGGAATGGCTGTCTCCCATAGACTCCATTTTATCCAAATAATCGAAATCTTTAAAAATGATTTCCTTTTTCTCTGTAATAATAAAACAGTAGCTTGTACTTGATCCCAACTAAGATATTATTAATCCTTATTGGAAGCAAAACCAGCCTATTGGGTTTATTTAATGTTTAAATGAATTTCTAGTAGACGTAAGGCATGAAGACCCAAATTACGGAAAGATCCATTATCCGGAAAAAACCCCAGGTCCCGAGCATTCTGGATAACAGGTCCCATACATGTAGTACCTGGAAAGCATGCTGTGCCTTTATATTATCATTATGTCTTTATTGCAGGAAAGTCATGCACTACATGTTTAGGCCCATCAGCCATCAATGACCTGATGAAGGCTGATTGGCCAAAACATGTAGTGCACACATTTTCTGCAATAAAGACATGATGATAATATAAAGACACAGCGTGCTCTCCGGGTACTACTTTATGTCTAAAGTGTATGAGATCGAAGCCATTGAACAATTTGCTTATAACGTCCAAAGCAGCAACAGTTTTTTTAAGAATATTTCATTATACAGTTACATTATAAACTTCATTAGACTTTGTTTTCTGTCATTTTGTCCTTGTATGTGTTTTTACTTCAGTTTGTTCTGATGACATGGGGCTACCATGAATATTATAGATAAATCCAAATAACTCAAACAGGAGGTAATGATCGTCGCTTCAAATTATATTCATAGTTCTAGTAATGTTGGCATTAAAATACACAGTAGGCACACCCCTTTTACAAACTTATGTGTTTCCACTGATCGTTATTACCTAAATGCAATGCTCAAAACAAATTTGGTAAGTAGGAATGGGAAACAGTATTCTATCTCAACTAGAAAACTGGACTGAATCATAGCTTGATGGCAGAGACTTTGCTATGAGAGACGTCATTGCAGGTTCTTAACAGGATTTGTCACTGCCAAGATAAAATTGGAATTTATTGTCGGATCTGAAATAATAGTAAAGCGCCACAGCTCTACCTTCAGCCAGGTTTTCTCTGATATAATTAAATAGAATCTTAGAAACTGAAAATAAGTATGACAGGAAAATCTATAAAGGTGTCAGGAAGAGATAAGAAGTACCAGATGATTTGTTAAACATTTCAAAGTTCCCCAGAAATGTAATTTTCATGCAAATGAAATTTTGTTTAATAAATCAACATCACATTCGCGTTCTCCTTAGTTTTGTTTTTTTGTTACCATGTATTTCATGATTTAATTTATTTTTGCTATGGGACTGTATGTTGCAGAAAAGAAGTAATTGATAATTAACCAACTGACACTGAGTAAGAAGCAGGAGAGTCATTGTTTATGTCAGTATAAATATATATTTATATATACTCAGTTTGGTCCGCACACGCTCTCCTTTTCCTAATTAAACGTTAATTAGCGGGTGCTGTGCACAAATTGGAAAATTAAAAAGTACTGGTACTGCACGCACTCCAGAAAAATCGCTGTTTATTAATCAAAAAGCAGCATTACAGCATATCAACATTTCGGTTCATGGTCTAGAACCTTTCTCAAGATGTATAACCATATAAAAAGGTTATACATCTTGAGAAACGTTCTAGACCATGAACCGAAACGTTGATGTGCTGTAATGCTGCTTTTTGATTAAAAAACAGTGATTTTTCTGGAGTGCATGCAATACCAGTATTATATATATATATATATATATATATATATATTTAGAATCCCACAGTACCAGCACTAGAACAGATGTGGCCAGCAGTGCACGATCAATAAAGCATGTATCCTTGAAAAAGGTCCCCAGGTGGGACCAAAACGTCGGATAAAAAATGTGTTTTGCTTGAAATAAACACTACTGCTTCACATTCAAAACAGTGTGTGCTGATCCATCGTGCTCCTGATTTCTTATTCTTTTGCATGTTTGTCACACAAAATGTTTCTGATCATCAAACACATTTAACTATTAGTCAAAGATAACACAAGTAAACACAAAATGCAGTTTTTAAATGAGGGTTTTTATTATTTAGGGAGAAAAGAAATCCAAATCTACATTTTCATGTGTGAAAAAGTAATTGCCCCCTGAACCTAATAACTGGTTGGGCCACCCTTAGCAGCAATAACTGCAATCAAGCGTTTGCGATAACTTGCAACAAGTCTTTTACAGCGCTCTAGAGGAATTTTGGCCCACTCATCTTTGCAGAATTGTTGTAATTCAGCTTTATTTGAGGGTTTTCTAGCATGAACCGCCTTTTTAAGGTCATGCCACAACATCTCAATAGGATTCAGGTCAGGACTTTGATTAGGCCACTCCAAAGTCTTCATTTTGTTTTTCTTCAGCCATTCAGAGGTGGATTTGCTGGTGTGTTTTGGCTCATTGTCCTGCTGCAGCACCCAAGATCGCTTCAGCTTGAGTTGACGAACAGATGGCCGGACATTCTCCTTCAGGATTTTTTGGTAGACAGTAGAATTCATGGTTCCATCTATCACAGCAAGTCTTCCAGGTCCTGAAGCAGCAAAACAACCCCAGACCATCACACTACCACCACCATATTTTACTGTTGGTATGATGTTCTTTTTCTGAAATGCTGTGTTACTTTTACGCCAGATGTAACGGGACGCGCACCTTCCAAAAAGTTCAACTTTAGTCTCGTCGGTCCACAAGGTATTTTCCCAAAAGTCTTGGCCATCATTGAGATGTTTTTTAGCAAAATTGAGACGAGCCTTAATGTTCTTTTTGCTTAAAAGTGGTTTGCGCCTTGGAAATCTGCCATGCAGGCCGTTTTTGCCCAGTCTCTTTCTTATGGTGGAGTCGTGAACACTGACCTTAATTGAGGCAAGTGAGGCCTGCAGTTCTTTAGATGTTGTCCTGGGGTCTTTTGTGGCCTCTCGGATGAGTTGTCTCAGCGCTCTTGGGGTAATTTTGGTCGGCCGGCCACTCCTGGGAAGATTCACCACTGTTCCATGTTTTTGCCGTTTGTGGATAATGGCTCTCACTGTGGTTCGCTGGAGTCCCAAAGATTTAGAAATGGCTTTATAACCTTTGAAATTGAACTCAGGTGTGATAAACCACAGTTAAGTTATTTTTTAACAAGGGGGGCAATCACTTTTTCACACATGAAAATGTAGATTTGGATTTCTTTTCTCCCTAAATAATAAAAACCCTCATTTAAAAACTGCATTTTGTGTTTACTTGTTCATTACAAACGGACTTGGTTCACGGACACATTCTGGATATGTTTAAAATTCTTCACATCCTTTATTTATTCATATTTAAAAGGTTGTCAGCATTGGCACAGTGCATATAACACACCACTGACGCGTTTCGTGCCATTACTAGCAGGCACTTCCTCAGAGTATACCAAGTCCGTTTGTAATGAGGGAGTTGAAGGAATCCAATGCCAGGATGTGGGGCTGGAGGTCATGTGAGTAGCCTGGACGAATGGGGAGCTCCACACTCGCAGCGAGAAAGTTTTGTGTTTACTTGTGTTATCTTTGACTAATAGTTAAATGTGTTTGATGATCAGAAACATTTTGTGTGACAAACATGCAAAAGAATAAGAAATCAGGTAGGGGGCAAATAGTTTTGCACACCACTGTATATTTAGACAATAGCCCTCTAAAAGTTGTACTAGTACTTGATTAATCCTTATTGGAAGCAAAACCAGCCTATTGGGTTTATTTAATGTTTATATGATTTTCTAGTAGATTTAAGAAAAATTTATAGAAAAATCTGTTATCAAGAAAACCCCAGGTCCTGAGCATTCTGGATAACAGGTCCCATACCTGTACCAACAGACTACATCAAATAACAGTAATACGCTACCTTAAATACTGTAGCTCATGTATTGCAATGTATGCATTAACAAAGTGACTTAGTTTAAGAAAAGGAATGACCAATCAATACTCTAGTTCAGTGGTCCCCAACCAGTAGCTCGCGAGCAACGTGTTGCTTACCAACCCCTTTGGAGTTGCTCCCAGTGGCATCAAAGCAGGTGCTTATTTTTTAATTCCTGGCATGGAGGTAAGTTTTGGTTTCATAAAAGCAGATGTACTCCAAAACAGAGCCTCCTGCAGGCTACCAGTCGATATAGGGGCTACCAATCAGCCAATCACAGTCCTTATATGGCACACACTGGAACTTGTTCATGCTTGTGTTGCTCTACAGTTCTTTTTCCATTTAAATGTGTGTGTTAAATGAGTAAAAAAGATTGGGGGGCCCCTGCTCTAGTTAGTTAAACAAAGCTTCACAGTGCCACTACTAAATCTGAATTTTAATCAGACAACTCCTTTATTTAACCAATCTGGTCATAGCTTATACAAATCTGGATTTGCAAACAATTTTAAAATCACAAGGGAAATCCACCAATCCATCCAAGATGCTGAAAACTGATTTTAGTATTTGCTTCCAAACATATGAAGCATTCTATAGTTGATTTATTTTACATCAACTATAAACTTAAACTTATTTTAGTGTATTTTGATCAAACATGTCTAATTCAATAGTTAATGTTTTAGATTATGGGGGCACACATTGTTTAACAAATGTAACTAAAAGCAGAAAGCAGTCATTCACTCAGCAGAAATGTGTTGCTTATGGGGCCCATCAGTATGAAAGACATAACTTTTGGAACAAAAAGCTGCTGTCAGAAGAATCACTATTTACTTGTCAAATAGTAAAAGAACTGTGATTTCATCCATAGAAATGTCCTTCCTCTCCTCTTGTGTGAAAAATCGTTTTAAATCATTCAATGAAAAGTTTAAGGGTACCGGAGTGTTAATAATTCATGCAAGGCAAATATAGATTCAATTATGAATCACAGTCTCGCTGTGACTAACAAATTATTACATATAACTTGATTTAAAAAAAAAGGATTGGAGAGTCTTATTATGTTAATGCTTTAATTAACTAACTTTTTTGTTTGATATTTTTCTAATGCAACAATGATTCTTAAATCATTGTTAATAAAAAATAATTATACTCTTCCTGTCGTGAATTTGCAAGTGTTGGTTGTGTAAGGATCTCCATTGTATGTTGGAGTCTATGATGGCCCACCTAGAACCCTCAGAATAAAACCAATTCTGTGCACACATATTTTACTAATACTAAAGCATTAAAATACAACATGGCAATAACCAAAATAAAATTCTGGTTATCATTGACTAGTCATAAAGATGACCAAAATGATCGCATGCACCAGGGTGTTATTTATCAAAGGTCGAATTTTAGAGTTATGTTATATTTTTTAAACCTCAAATGAACTTGAATGAACTCTTGAATTGTTTATTATTTAAGAAAAAACTTGAATGGAAACTTGAATTCGAAAACTCGAATTAATTGAGTTGAAAAAAAAACCCCAAATTGATCAAGTTATCGAGCAAAACCCCAAAAAAACTTGCACATCATGAAGGCTACTAACATTTTCAAATGGTTAAAGGAACCTCTGCCATTGAACCTACATGACCTCGACAGGTTTAAGATGGTGTATTTTTGGATGCAAGCTATTTCCACGGTCGGGGTATAAAAACGTTTTAAAAAATTTACCCGAAAAATAAATTTTTTGGCTCAGAAATAACCTCAGAAACTAAATTTTTTTCATGGAAAACACAATTGGGACCTTAATAAATCTGCTCCTCATTGCTGAAAGTATAATACAGGTATGGGACCCATTATCCAGAATGCTTGGGACCTGGGGTTTTCCGGATAAGGGATCTTTCCATAATTTAGATCTCTGTGTCTTAAATCTACTAAAAATCATTTAAACATTAAATAAACCCAATAGGCTGGTTTTGCCTTCAATAAGGATTCATTATATCTTAGTTTGGATCAAGTACAAGATTGTTTTATTATTACAGAGAAAAAGGTAATCACTTTTTAAATTTAAAATTATTTCATTATAATGGAGTCTATGGAAGACAGCCATCCCTTAATTCGGAACTTTCTGGATAACGGGTTTCCGGATAACGGATCCCATACCTGTATACAGTATCAGACAAACGTATAAAGAATACATCATGTGGAATAAAAAGGAGTAATCTCTTCAATTACCAGGTACAATAAAATTTATGGGTAGTCTCAACCTTAAGGTGTCCACAAGCAAAATCACCAAGCTGCAGAAGCCTTCCCAGTACTAAAGACTTCTATGAGTTTCTGAACCTGGCTTGCTTTACATATAAGAGAATTACATTATACAACTTGTATGTTCTCATATATTAATATGTTAAATAGTAATGTAAGACTCCTTGTATATTTTTTATAATAGACTGATGTTATTATTTATTAACAAACCTTTCTTAATTCACAAAAAATGTAAATATTTATGGATCTTAGGACATTTAAATGTGTGTGATCACCGATGGATCTGTAGCTATTTCCAGCCTCATGGCAAATCCTTTATTAGGACTAACTTGAATTATTTGCAACAAACTCCCCAGGACAGGACAATGTCTAGCAATAACATCATCAAAATATCTGCTAGAAGTTACTTGTACATGGCAGGTCTAAGATGAATCATTTTTTCTAGCCATATGGAACATTCTCTTGAATCCTTGAATCTAAAATTTGTATTATAAAGAACCAAAGTAGCAACACACAATCCATTTCATTGATAGAATCTCTGCCCATTGACTTGCGATTAAATGCCACGTTCCTTTATGGGTCCAAATTCCAGATTTATGACTTGTTTTGTAGAACAAATGCAACTTTGCACCAATTACTACATTCTCTACAGTGAGCTATACAATTTACACCTGATGGGTCTGAGGAATTTTCCCAAAGCAAATATACTGTACACTATGCATAAATAATATATTAATAAGAATAGCATTTGAACTAATTCAGAATTAGTTTGCCTTCCTCTGGATCAACAGTTGTAAAATGTAGGGACCCATAGGGTTAATGTGCCCCTATGGCTTTAAATCCCTATACTTCCTCATTTCCCTAGTTGCTTAGCAAAAGCCCATGTATCTAATCTATCATTTACATATCCACATTATTGGCCAAAAGACCAATAGAGGTCAAAAAAGTTTCACCAACCTCATCAAGGCTGGTGTAAAATCCAGGATTCACTTGCACCAGAGCACAAATCACCTGGGTCCACTGTTTTTTTTTCCGTTGTCCCTCAAGTCCAGCCTTCCCTCCCCTCACCAATACTGGGCTGCCTTATACAGTCATTGCTAAATTCATGATCTACAAGAAGTGCAGAATGCAGTAAACAAAGTCCAACAAAATGGCCAAATGCAGCCATTAAAGTAATGTAAAATGACTCATTTTCCTTTTAATGCTAGTTAACACATCACTGGTAAATCTTTGGGACAGATTATTGTAGATGTTTACAGACAGGAAAGGAATGAAATACAAATCATCCCAAAACGCTCAAATGTTTTGAATTTCACTTATTCCTGACATACCAAATTACTTGTGCGCATGAACCTACATAATTCTTTTTATGTTACACGTGAACAAGATTTTTGAAAAAACACCAGTTCCTCATTCAGTTCTTTGCTTACTTTTACCAGCTGAAATATTAGTTTTTCTTCACATACTTCTAGAGGGGCTGGCTTTGTCAGAACAGGACTCCTTACTCTCATCTCAGTATGGTAGGAAATTGATCTCTGAAGTCTGTCACACAAGTATGAAGCTCTGCAAAGTACAGTATAATGTTACAACGTGCAGGTGCATTTGCTGGGATGACTTGCTGACGGTAAATGGAGGTGAGGGAGGCTTACTCTCCTTCACAAATGAAGAAAACTTTTTCAGTGACATGAATTATGTCTTGCATGCCACGCATTCCACAATATTAAAAATATTCAACAGAGGAATAGGAGAAAATTTGTAAAATGCACTTCTCTCTTAACTGTGTTCAGAAAAAACTAAATGCAGGTGCAATATATTTCCGAACAAAGGAAGTTTTGTTGCTCCTACTTCTGTACAATGAAAGTGAACCCTGCGTGCAGTAGATTAAAATGTTGATACTCATTCTTGGCAAAAGCTTGCTTTATACTGTAGCTCTTACTGATGCTGATGGAAACGAATTTACTATACTGCATCTAGTTTAAAAATCATGCATTTTATTATATTTTCTTCTCTATAAACCTTGTGTGATTTCAGGCAACTCTGTTTGAGGCACTGAGGCAGACATTTGGATGTTGTACAAGCAAGATATATATTCATACATAATGTATAAAGGTTGCAAATCCAGCAAAACTTTTAAGTTAAGATAAATGAAAAAAGAAGGAAAGAATATTGCAGGATGCTCTAGATAAAACACAAACTCAAGACATACTTAAAAAATTTAGAACTTTTATCTCCAATATCAATATTTGTAATAGATGTTTTAGTATGAGAATATAACTTATCTGTGCACAGGACATTACAGTTCTTTTTCAGCTAGTATGCATTTATGTGTATGCATTTATGTCTGTAGAAGAAACACAGCTACAAAGTAGCACTGGGCCTCAGTCCCACATACTTCCTTTTAAAGGAGCTGTGTCCAATCACAACACATTATACAATCACCAATTACAATTGTTGAAACATGTGCAGCCATAAATGACAGCCATTTGTGAACGTGCTACACCACAGAAAGACAATAGGTGCTAGTTAGGCACTCCTTATTGGTAATGCCATTCCATTTAGCAATATAAAAACAAAGCAATAGCTATTATTGCTATTATTGATTTACAAGTATTCTCCATTGTAATAACAAAAAAAGTTATTAGAGGCCAAGTTACATGAGTACACCATTCAACTGGGGTTTTGTTGCTAAGCCTATTTTTAGCTTTACTCCATTTCTCTAAAATTATATTGGGCCATTAGCTACACTAAAAACTAGTTGGTGTGTTGGTCTATAGCACAACCCTACAATAATTTTGCTGGATTCTTTACAATCTGTGAAATGCTCCACCCATAAGGCTTCAGCTTCCTTATTTTCCACTATCACTTCTTTCTTTATATTGGCTCTAAAATCCTGCTTAACAAACAGACATACCCCTCATATTTTTTTAATTTGCCCTGTCCCTCTGAAAAGTATAGCTCCTATGTTTACTGCCCAGTTATGTGACTCATTCGGCAATGCTTCAGCAACCCAATTACATCATATATTTCCTCCAGCACCAGTACCTTGAGTCTCCCATTTGTTAGACATGATTTGTAGATATACATTTAATACTGGTACCAGCTTGTAAATTATGTAAATACAACTTTGGACCCTCCCTGCTATTATCAATACCATCAATCAAATCTCCACCCCCATTTTCTTTTACTATGTACAAAACCTCATCTAACCTCTCTTCCCCAGGATTATTCACTGCACCCTCTTTTAAACCATCATGCCTATTTCCTCCAACCTTCTAGCCATCCTTTCCCCAACAGCTGTACCATTATCACTGAGGTGCAGCCCATCCCTGGCAAAAAGCCTGTTTGCATCCCACCTCAATGTTGCAAAGTGCCTCCTAGATTCTCAGATTACAAGAGGAAACTCACCTGCATTTCTCACACTTGAATGCTTCTGTTTATGAAATTTGCATCCAAGAATGTATAAATTGGACTATGCGTGAAATTGCATGATGAAGGGAAGTTTACCCACTCTGTTATGCCTCTACAGTATATGATACAGTCTTATTTATGTCATAATGTAAACAGTGGTTACCAAACTGTTTGGCTTGTCCTTTGGGGGGGGGTTAATACCTTGGCAGGGAAGGCTCTGCCTGAAGGCCAACTACGGTGAGATCTGCAATGAATAGATATTATTGTAACGTTGGCTGAATGGTTTATGCGCATATGCTGTCCTTACTGGTATCCTTGTTATTGGCTAAGGAAGGCCTGAACAAAGACTAGACCTTAAACCCTTGATAGATTTCATGGAGTCTATTCTATAATGTTTGAGGGAAAATGTCCAGGTTTTACCTCTGCGTTGATTCCATCTTGTGGATAACTTGTTCAAGGATGGGTACACTGATTTCACGATAAGCTGACTTTAGTATGATATAAAATAATCTATAGAAGAGGGGGCCTCCTGCAACTTCTAAGTTGGCATTTGACGGAGGTCACACAACAGCTAGATTTTCAGTTTTGAGAAGCCATCTGTAATTTGATCTGATCTTACATTGCCAGTTCAGAACTATCATTAAAGGACCCTGTGATATTCAACCAATTTCACTGAAAACAACTAAACTAGCTAGCCATCTGTCACTGTGCATATGTCAGCTCTAGTTGTGCATTGATCCCATGCTAGCTAATAATGAAGTTGTTGTAATACAAAAAAATCTGCTCTTTTTAACAAAATAAATCATCATATTTATTAAATGTTGGGTAGACGTTTTACTGCAACATTTTACTGTAATCTACAGCATGACTCCTTTTGCTGTATATAGTACAGTGTAGTTCTTTCACCATGTAATGTCCCTATCTACTCTGGTGCTGTAACAAGGAAAGCCTTGTAAATGAAAGGATTGCAGTATGTCTGAGGTTCAGTAATGTTTTGGTGTTGCAAAATTCATACAAAAATAAGTTTTACTGTTTTATTTTTTATCAGATTTGCTGTAGTGACTGTGTTTGATGGGAAATAATATGGGGTAAAAACTTTGATTCATAAACGGCCAAATTAGGCATAATTCATAAGTTTAGGTGGATGATTATATGCATATTATAGAATTACTTTTTATCCAGAAAACTCAAGGTCTCACATATTTTATTAGAAATCAGATCCTAAAAATCTACTTCCTTTTTCTGTCCAGCAAAGGTAAAAACAACAGCAAAATGTTGGTTGGAAAAGTCTTGGCTTTCACATGCTGTTATTTTGTTTTGCAGAACAGAGAGTTTCTTTCTTCCTGCACACTCTACTTATTCTTTGCCTTTGGGTATGGTATCATTAGTGTAATAACTTTGCAGTTAACGTAAAAAGCCGAGTTTGAATACCATTTCCATGGAAACTAAGGATTGGTTCTTGTGCTAAAGCAAACATCAGCAAATCTGATGTAAGGTGAGCTTGTGAGTAAGAAATATTTCACAATAAACAACGTATCCTTAAACATACAACTGATCATAATGAATAACTTTAAAATTGATTAAAGAAACTTAGCCAAAATAGGAAGTTCTTGTGGTGAGACAAGTCATATGGTTGGACTGGAAAACCTCTCAACTACTTCCTGTGGTCAACTAAATTCCATTGGTTTGCTCAACTGATGGAGAGCCTGAATAAAGACTGCCTTAGAAACTATCTGGCTGTGTTTAGGATCTCTGTTAATGGCATGATGATTACGGTTCCTTGAACAAACTTGAGATAAAGCTAAAAAAATGTAGACATATTCTGGATGAAATTCCTTGACTGCTGGAGATAGAAATGTAGTGAAATGTAAGCAGAAAAAAGTCTTATTATTATAATCATTATTAACCAGTTTTTATACATTTATAGTCATCAGTGCTGTACAACAGAAGGGAATACATATCATGCATGTACTGACAGAAGTTTTCTTATTGTTTGTAAAATTGCTCATTATTTTCAGTTTCTGCCTGTGACTTCATATGCATGAATTATGATCAGTGAACATCTTTAAAATAAAATGGTTGTATTAGCTAAACTATATATGTTTTTGTAGTTTTATATACTCGTTCAGATTCAAATCAATAAGAAAATTGCATTTTATGGTTTAGTACATGAAAACTCAATTTAATTGTATGAGAAAATCTGGAATTGAATTAGGATAAAAGTCTTTCTGGATTCATATGAAGTAAAGGTGAGGGATCTATTATATGCAAAACCATCAGTCATAAACTCTTAAAGTAGCAAAAACATTTCCCAAACTGTACTTTATTTCTGGCTTGTTTGCATTTTCTTAGTTACATTTTGGGCCAGATTCAAGTTGACAAGAAAAAATTAATATCATGTTTTGTTTTTTTTACCATTGAAATCTAGGGTAAAATCTGGAATTCAATTAGGATATTAGCTTTTCTCATCAAACTGAATCTGGTTTAAATGATTTAAATGTAGTTTTCACAGCCGCATTAAACATTGTTGTGGACATATAGGATCTGTTTTCCAGAATGCACGGGACCATGGGGGGGTTGGATAAGGGATTCTGTAAATTTCAGCACTATGCTAAAGTCTGCTTTGTTACCATCAAGTAGAAGTTACTATTTTATTATTATAGAGGAAAAATACATATTTACATTATTTTTTTAAAATGCTATATGGGAAATTATGTATTCTGTCTACAAAGGTGTTGGACTGCTATAGGAGCAATATTTGTTCCAGTATATGCAAATATTTACATTGGTTGGTGGGAGAATAGATATATCTTCAATTATTTCAATCCCTAATAACAAACATATCTGCTGTTATGGTCATTACATTGATGATCTACAGTATCTAATGATCTAGTATAAAAAGTTGAAGTTTACATTTGAGTTTACAAATAATTATTTTAATTATCTGGACATCCAATTATGGGACAAGAAAGGGAAGATTAGTACCACCCTAGAAAACACTGTACAGCCAATATGATACTACAAGCTACATCATGTCATCCCTACACATGTAATACACAACATACTTGTAGGACAGTTCCTCAGACTTTTGATTATTTTGTTCAGGAATCTTGTAACTTATTGTCCAGGTTATTATTATTATTAGATCCTTTGAGTGTATATATACACCTTGAGAAACACTTTTTGGGAGATAGTCATGGGAGAGACTCATGTTATTACGCACTCTGCCTCATAACATAATACTAAATCAAGAATTAGGGTTCCTCAGCATGTAGTTAATTGTTTCGTTCCCAGTTTTCTCAGAGAAATAATATTGTACAAAAAATTGCAGATTTTACACTCAGATAAATAATATTGTACAAAAAAATTGCAGATTTTACATGCAGTTCCTGGTTTGAATAACATTTTATCTGAGGTCTGTAAATTGATCTCATGCACTTATAAAACCATGGAAAACATAATATCCCTGAGTAATTTGAAGAGAAATGAGATAAGGGGAATATCTGTTTGACCAAAAAGGGTACTTTTAAGTGTGGGTCAAGACAGTGTGTTACTTGCTGCTTTGCTCAATGTTATAATATATTTACTGGTTCTTTAACTGGCAACACATATCATATCATATCAAACATTACATTTATGTAATGTTTAAATAATAAACATGTCAATCGTTGTACGTTGTTGGTGGTTTTGGACTTGTTGCTTAAATAAAGACTTTTTACTTTTTTAAATTGCCCTGTTTGTTGGAGTTTGTTAAAGTGCCTTTTTCTTATCCTTACATAATTGTGCTCCCCTGAACTGAAGGTTTGGCACCCAAACCCAACATTTATACTGGTCTTTACCGCTTCAATGAATTAGGAATTCATTATTTTCTGTATGAGAAATATACTTTCCCATAATTCAATTTTGACATGATGAACAATAATAAAACATTTTCTCATAGAACAGAATCTGGCACAATATACTTCAGGTGAGATAAAATGTTTGAAAGTGAACACACTAACTAGAAATTGGTTAGAAACTTTTTTATTTGCTAATCAGGGCTCTTTTAAGTGATTGGAAATCTTCAACACATACTCAGTTCTAATTATGCCATTATTGATGATTTAGAAAAGCTATCACAAAACGTTATCTTCATGCAGGGTTGATAAATTATGCAGAAAATCTCACTAATGGCACCTGATAAGATTTGAAATATTAAACTAGAAGTGAAAAAGCTGATATTAAAAGGACGGCTTGCATACTATAATAAACATGTTTGCCCAGCCACAAATGCTTTCAAAAAAAGTAAAATGTACAGTTTATGAAAGGAACCTTTCAGGCCTAATCTTGTGCATGCTTTAGTTTCACTTCAAAAATGTCTTTGGCAAAGTGCATTGTGTGTATTGGGCCTGTGTAAGCAAGTGACTCATGATGAACTGGAAGCCCCTCATATTAATTAAGAATGAACAATGTAATCTGATTGAAGGGGTGCTAGTCAGACTTTATTATGAGGAAATCACTGTTGCAAAGTTATTACATATATAGGATATGGAATTCCAGAAGGGAAGTTTTATAATAACAAACCATATGCAGTGATGGGCGAATTTGTCCTGGCGAAAAATTGGCAAAACGGCTGTTTCAACCACGAATTCGCGCCTGGCGAATAAACTTGCCCATCACTAACCATATGCCCTGAGACATAACATCCATTAGTGTACTGAATTAATAACCGGAAACTACAAAGACACACTTTAATTGAGGCACTTCCCACTCATATGTGATGAGTGAGATGAGGTTAATGTATCTCTTTTCCAATTATTTATGGTCCTGCCCAAAGATTAGCTTATTTTGGAAAGAAGCCACTAACATATTGGACAATATTCTGAAAAGTAAAATTATTTGGTCTCCAGGTTTTGTTTTATTACATCTAGATACTGACAAGCTTTCTTCTTCTTTATTTAAGTCAAAATAATTCTCTCTTGAAACTTTATTGCTGATAAAGTTATTTTTGGCCGCTTCCAAAAAAGCTTTATATTCTTATTGGATACGAAATGAGACACCTTCAGTATCTGACATCTTTTCTTATATGAACCAGCTCTGCTGGCAGGAAGCATTGTTAGTAAAAACAAAAGGAAATTACTCTAAAGAGTCATTTAGACCTACCTGGTCTCCTTACTTGGGAATCTTCATTATTATAAAATGTTACCATATTTTTTTTTTTTTTGTATTTTTTTGGGGGCAATTATATATTTCCTAGAACAATGGATTTTGTTCTCTTCTTTTCTTTTTAATTGCATTCATATCCACTGGCTTAGTTAGTTTAGTTCGTTTTTTTTAGTTCGTTTTTGATATTGTCTTTTCTGTATCTCTGTATTGATATTCATTTCTGTTAAATATGTCAATATTAACAGGCTAATATTGTTTGCAGTATCTTTCCTAAGCTGCATATGTTCTGTATGAATTTGATTTGTATGGTTTAAAGAAAAATCAAATAAAATATTTCAAATCAGAAAAAGTAACTTTTATTATAAACAAAATGACCACATTATAAATCCAGCCCGCTATTGCGTTAGCAGCTTGGACATTCTTGCAGGATTCCTATTATATACCTTGCAATAGAGTGTGAGGAATTATTCTTAATTGACAGACTCACATTATCACTAACAAGTACGGGCACATTAACTTTACTTCGAATTTTTTGAGGTTTTTTTTGGCTACTTTGACCATCAAATTGGCTACTTCGACTACGACTTCGAAGTGAACGATTTGAACTAAAAATCGTTTGACTATTCGACCATTCGATAGTCGAAGTACTGTCTCTTTAAAAAAAACTTCGACCACCTACTTCGCCACCTAAAACCTACCGAGCATCAATGTTAGCCTATAGGGAAGGTATTTTTTTTATTGAAGGAAAATCATTCCATCGATGAATTAAAATCCTTCGATACGTTCGGTTCGAAGGATTTAATCGTTCAATCGAACAATTTTCCCTACGATCGTTCGAACGAACAAATTGCGGTAAATCCTTCGACTTCGATATTTTACTTCGACCAATAGTAAATGTACCCCGTAATGTGCAGGAGATTGTGTAAGTCAAATGAAACTGCCTCCTAATCTAATTAAACAAATAGCCTAACCCTTATCACATTTGCTGTATCCATTTAAAGCGATTGATAGGGCTAGAAAGGACTATTGAACACATGACTAATAACTTTGACAATTACCTCCGCACCTTGGTCATAGTATCAACTATACGAAGACATGAAAAGGTCCTCCAAATATATGGAAATAATTATTTTTCACCAATGGCTATTTAACCAAAGTTTTACCTCGACACATTGGTAAAAGGAATCTCTGTAGTCTTATTGTGTGCTAACTACTGTGGTAATGTTTTAACACTTATCACGCAGGAGATCTTTGGGTATGAAAAATCTCTAAAAATGAAAAACAAAAATCCACAAAAAATGTGACTTTTCCCCCTAAAAACCTCGAACAGAAAAAATTGAGGTTTAATAAATGGACCCCTACATGTGTTATAAGAGAGGCAATTCTCAGTATTGTCTATGGCAGGGTATTTTGTAGCCACAACACGTATCTGCTACTAGTAGCTCCAGAGATACTAGTAGCAGCTACTTGTTGTGGCTACAAAATGTCAAAAATACCCTGCCATAGACAATACTGAGAATTGCCTTTGCTAAAACGCACGTACTGTCTCAATGCAATGCTCATCATCAATCTAATGCATTAATGGGGTGTTAGAGCTCAGTGCTGCTGCTGAGCTTTAACACCCCATAGGACAGACTGAATCTGAACAAGTGTTTCCAATCGATGGATTCCATTTGTTGAATTTCAAAATCTGAAAAACATTTAGGATGAAGAGCTACTAGTAACAGCTATTTGTTATGAATACAAAATACCATGCCATAGACTTTACTGAGAATTGCCTCTGCTAAAAAACGTATGGGGGAATGTAATAAAAGTTGCAAAGAGCAAAACACAACACAAAATAGTATCAAAATTTAACACTCTTCTTTAAACTGTTATTACATTGCGAATTTTAATTGCGCATTGCCCACTTTTAAGAAGGTGCTTGAAGGTGTAATCTTTTGGCGCAAACATAACAACTTTTTCAGTAATAAGTTTTATTACATTCACTGCGCACAGGCGCTAACTATAAAATCCGCAAATGGTCTTCCACTGTCGGAAGTGGTCGCTAAACAGTTTCAGGGTTCACAAAAGCTATATTAAATTCGCACAAAGGCAAATTTGTTCGCACAGAGGCATGACTTTTCGCATTGCAAATATTTTTTCCATTACCGACTTTTATTACATTCCCCCAGCAGTGTCTTAGCAAAGCCAATTCTCATTATTGTTTATTTTGCACTCATGACAAGTAGCTGCTACTAGTAGCTATGTGTGTCTTCACCCTAAATGGAATCCATGTACTATGGGGTGTTAAAGCTCAGCAGCAGCACCAAGCTTTAACCACCCCATTGATGCATTAGATTGATGAACATTGCATTAAAATGTAGGCATGTGAGGGGACATAAGGTTTTAGAAAACCTTTTTTGCACCCTGTAATAATTCATTATAGCTTGAAACGTACTTTGTGTGTTGGCAATTTTTTAAAATTAATACTAGTAAATATATCAGTCACTGACCATCTTTTCCTGATTTTAAGTGCCTTTATCAGGATGTACCCCATTTACAGAACATTGTGCTCATATACTTTTTTTTCACTGTACCTTCTACTGTACCTTGACTGTACCTTTGATAATGGTTTCTCTTACCCAAAGATCCAGAAAAAGAAAAACAAAGAAAGAATAGTTGCCCCTGTTAAAAAAATGCATAAATCTAGGGCATCCACACTATTCCCTTTCAGCTATATTTTAACTACACATGAGCCATACTGGTGGGATATTAGGACTTGCAGTTCTATCATACTCTGACAACTGCAGTTTAGATCATTATTATGCGAGAAATCCATATATTGACCTCTCTTCTTCCCAACAAACAACGCTAATCAATTTAAAGCAAGAATTTTACCATCCTTATTTCTCTTTAATAATAATACCTACTTTTTTGTAATTTGAATGTTTCCGTTGTCTAAGCCAATGGTTAAATATTGTGACTATTTTTATTCATCCAAAAATACAAACCTGCTTTGAAACTTTAAATTGGCAATGTCCTCTTAGACTAAACATGTTAATTATCATCTCATGCAGAATAGTTATTTAGTCATTTCCTGTGAGCATCATTTCATTTAAACTCATCTGAAGCATTTCTCTGTATCTGTTCCCTGAGCACCAGTTATATTATTAGTCTGGCTCTGCCATGTACTTGATCAGTCCCTTCATTCATCTCTCTCTCAGTGCAAGGCTCACTTGAGACTTGGTTTATTTGATTTAATAAATGCTTTCCAAAAGTACCTATAATATATCCACTCAAAACTATTTTGAAAGTTATTATTGTTTTATGTTTTAATTTTTGCACCCATATTTTTTTTTTTTTGCAATTTGCACACTAACTTCTGCTTTTGCAAAATTGTCATGGGTCTCTACAATACATTTCAGAGCACAGCGATTTGTAGATGCACAAATTATAATACAATCTTGCTTGTGTTCTCATGGTATTCATGAGGGCTGGGAGCACTTAAGCCTTTTCTGCTGGTGCTTCCTACCTGTTTCCTAATCGTGCATCATTTAGACACACTAAAATTGCATGTTTCAACCGGGCCATAGGGCAGACAGTGGCCTGTGATTTTTTGAATTCATCAAATGCCCCACACAGTGTGCAAAAACAGCCTGCAGTTGTTTGCATTTTGTACAGTGCAGTGGAGTATTGAAAGTAACTCCTACTGCGTAAAATTGTGTAAAGTTCAGTAAAGTAGTTGGGGTGGGGCTACTTGGCTTCTGAAAAGGGTATTTCCCTGTACAGTACATATTATTTTTAATATCACTCCCTCATTTGCTCAAATACAAAACATAATAATTTGCACATACAGTGATGTTTCAACAGAGTAGATATAGCGTATTGTTATGTTGTCAACCAGTTCAACTTCATTTCTGCATGAAGAGTATTGTATTTTAATCATGGCTCCCTTAATGTCCTAAAACAGGAAAGGGGAAAAACCTAATGTGCATAATTGTTTCTGACCAGGGATCTGGGGTGAGATGGAATCAAAGAAAGGACAAAAGGGTTATTAACATCTGTAAGGACTTTTACAGATACAAAGCTGTCAAGCCCCCTATTTGTGTGGGAGTTTCCCCATCATCCTACCACATTCTCTTGAATTTTAAGCATTTTCCCGACTTTTTGTGCTGGTTATCTTTAAATTCTGGGTGCACATGTGCAGTAATCATTCAGGATGTCATCTGGAGCATGTGCACATGCATGGCTATTAATCAGCGGTTTCAGGAGAGCAATTTGCGCATTCACGTGATATCCCTTCCAGAGGCACATCATCACACATGGTCTCGGAAAATCTATCGCCAGCATGCTGTGTTCCCCAAATGTTCTTTCACTGATGGTGACAGCTTTGCAGATGAGTATTTTTATCTGCATTTTCCTGCACTGGATCTTTCCAACAAAGGGGAATGCAGAAAGACATGCAGGCCTCCATTTCCTCCATGTGAAACACCTGCAAGGCCGGGCCGGTATTACAAATTTACCAGCAATGTAGATGCCAGTTAATTTGTAATACCCTCAGCAAAACCCCTTGGCCCACCCCAAATCTGCTGGAAACTGAACTTTTCTCCTCCTTCTGGCCATCGATGCAACATGGCATTGCCCCCTCTTACGTCATGCCCCACTCCTTTTAAGAAAAAAGGTGTGAGATGTGACTGTACTAATTGTGGAGCAGACAAGTACCAAACACAGGTGCAACTGTGTCAAGTTTAGCTCTACCTGATTTAGGTGCTCTTCTGGGTCCTTGAGAATACAAATTAACGGCATAACCAGTGCTGTGTTTCTTTCTCCATTCCCCTGTGGTGGAATACTTCATATATCTACTTCAAGGTAACACAGGTAAAGATACTTGTCTGTATGAGCCTTAAAGATACATGAGAGAGCAAACTGAGCTTCAAGGAGGAAAAGGAAGTAAGAGGAATGGCAGAGGGAATTGATAAAGAAAGAAACCTGGGGTAATATAGAGAAGGAGGGGAAAAGGGGCTAAGAAAAAGAGAATAAATAAGGTTGAATATGGGAAGAGAAACCATATATTCTTTGCAGCAAAAAATATTTCTTGGTCCTTTTGACATGAAAAATGCCTGAAGTGAAAAAAGGATGTCAGAAACTTTTACTTTTTTGAATGCATGCTGTGATATGTTCTAAACAGAATTTGTGTGTATATTACACAAGCCAAATGCGTGCATGTTAATGGGGTTTCACATCCTAACATGCCATTAAATGCAATAGCAAACTGTTTGGAAACACTACAGAAAGTATCTTGCTGGTGTATAGCTTTGGCATGTTGTTTGCAAAGTGTAACGGTTACTTGTTTCTCTGTTTGCCTTGGAAAAATCTTAATTTCCCTTGATGGAAAAGTTGGTAGCACACTTTAATATAAAAAGGCAGAGTTTTTTTTTTTAATTAAATAAACAGCTCTCAGGGAATGAAAAGGATATGAATGCATGTTACTAAAGTCGATTTTTATCCAAGAAATGTGTTAAAAGTATTTACACTGACTCTACAGAATCTGAGGTCTAGAGCATTTATTCTTGGCATTAACTTTTAAAGGTCACCGCTGAAAAATGTGATAAATGGGTGACAAACACAAGTATTCATACATTTTCCTGTATTAATTATCTGATGTGGCATTATTGGAAACATGCAAAACACTGTATCGCTCACAAAAATACAAATGTTATTTTAATGGTTTAGACATCATTTATGTATGGTACAATAAATAAAACTTAACAAAAAATACATTACTGCAGATTAGATGCTTTTGACCTTAATCTGGAGTAGGAGGACCAAAACATTGATTCCTTTTCTTTGTAAAACATGTAAATGTTGACTTAAAATGTAAATTTACCCAAGAAGTTTGCTTCAGTTATAACTTGTCACTTACCAACTAGTTGTATAAAGCATTAAGGGCTCATTTAGAAATCTGAAGGTATGAGAGATGTTATCTGGAAACCCGTTATCCAGAAAGCTAAGAATTACGCTAAGGTTGTCTCCCATAGACTCCATTTTATCCAAATAATTCACGTTTTTAAAAATTATTTATGTTTTCTCCGATTTTTTACCCAGTGCATATTGAGAAAAGGGAAGAAAACAACAGAATTGCAAAGCATATTTTTATATACTAATGTAACACTTAGACAATAGCCACTGACACATTTATATTGCTGCTGTTGCCCAAAGCAAGTTTAGACAGTACTCAGCTGGGGAAAGTCATATATTTAAATCAGGCTTGAGAGATCAACAAGACAAAAAAGATACAGCAGCTCCAACTGAAAGAACTCTTACCCATGAATATTATCTAAGGGGCTGAAACTGAAATCCTCATGTGCCCAGGATGATGGTCCTCTTTAAATAATGCAAATAGGACAAAGTATTTGCACAGCAAAGGTGTTTGTTGCATCAAAGGAAACAGGGTCACAATAGTTAACTCACAAACTATAGGAGGTGGTTCAGGTGCACCACCCTGAACCCTCAGCTAAGGGAGCGTATTGCTCAACCATATTGCTCAACCTTATTTTTCAAAGGACAAATCCTCCACACAGACGTGTAAAAGAAAGTAATGTGTTTATTCAGCTCTTATGGCATAGCCTTATGCATTTCGTATCTCCATAGACACTTAATCATAGGCCTAGAGGTGTAGAGGTGTTTGTTGCCCTAAACCATTGGTCCCCAAATAGTGGCTTGCGAGCAACATGTTGTTCATCAACCCCATGGATGTTGCTCCCAGCTACCTCAAAGCAGGTTATTATTTTTTAATTCCTGACTTGGAGACAAGTATTGGTGGCAAAAAACAAGTCTACTGCCAAAAAGAGCCTCCAGCCAGTCCACATAGGGTCTATCAAATAGCCAATCACAACCCATATTTGGCACTCTGAATATCTGAAACTCTTTTTATGTTTGATTGTGGCTCACAGGCAAAAAAGGGTGGAGATCCCTGTCCTAAACTATAAATTCTACTCTACTTTCAAACTAACAAGGAAACCTAACACAATGAAGGGAGGTTGAAAGCCAATTCACATTCATTGCAAGCCCCTGATTAATCTACCAGTAATCTCCTAAAATAACCCTCCCCATCAAATCTGCTCGCTAGATCCCAGTCTTAACAAACTCCTGTGTGCCATGTTAGATCTAAATTACCTTCAAGTGTCTGCAATTATCAAAACTTTGCATGGAAAATTCTGTTGCTTATTCTGCATATGACCGTTCCTATACCTTGAAATCTTAAAAGGGAGCTCAACCCACATTTTTTTAAAAGAAACTTACCAATATACATACCTTTTTATTAGGTTTTAAAATTATTTTTAGATGTAATTGCAATTTACATGTTTATTTCTTTATCTGCTGCTAAATCTGATTTAGCAGAAGCCAGTTCTCCTCCAGCCAAGACTTCAATTTCCACAATGTTTCTTCACAGGCTTAGCCTTAGGGCCACCATGATGACACACATTGGTGCCAGCTCTACATGGTTTTCCCCTAGATTTGCTTCTTTTGGTGTTGACTGTAGAAAGCCCCTGTTGGCAAGGAGGGAAGCCACATCATTGTGGTGAGCCACAGGTTAATCTTATAGTAAACCCATTATCCAATAATTTATCTCTCAGATGCAGACTGACTTGTGACTTTACTCTGCTTAGCAAAAATTCCCATCCTTGATCTGTCACTGCTGTGTGCTTATTAACAGCATAACACTTTTTTTCTTTGAATGCTGTAAAAACAATTAAGAAATTAGACACAGTTTCAATAGCAAAACAGACTTTCAACTTTCATTTTATAATTTAATTAAAAAAACATATCAGTAATAAAGTCACGACTCTATGCCATTACAGAAAGAAAACTGCAAGCTCTGATTGTACTCCTTTTTTTTTTTTTTTTTTTTACAAAACAAAGTTTTAAAAAGGGATCATAGTCAGGCTGTAAATTAATTGACAGAAAATGATTCTGTCTGATGTTTCATTCAACACTTATAAATAAAAGGAAATTAGTTACTGTTATGATACATAATTCTGTTCCAATAAAAGCCGGTCGTAAGGCTTAGGATAATGAGGGTAGGAAGATTCTCATAAAAGAGAGGCTTTGTGGAAAAGTAATTGCGATAGTCAATATTTTATATGTCAAACAAAGGCAGTAGGAACATCGATTCAAACTAGAGAGAAAGGAATACTTTGTTTAAGCAGTGGCTCTAACATGTTGCCAGATGTAGAACTAGATAAAACAGGAAACGGCAATTATTCTGGAAATCCAAATGAAAATAATACATTCCTGTAGATGACTAGAGTTTTATTGATATTTGGAAAACATTACTCCCAGGTGGTCAATATAATTAGGCATCATGGCAGTTACAGTAGAATTAACTATTTCTTTACAGACAGAATTTTTTGTATTCACTCAAAAAGCTCAAATAAATTACATAGTTGCATTACATTACTTAGTTGCATTCTATCAAGATAATTCTTTCAACATATAAAATATATACAGTACACATACCTATACTAAAGTTACTCTCTTAAAGGGCTCGTTCACCTTTGAGTTAACTTTTAGTATGATGTAGAGAACGACATTCGTTTTGTTTTATTATTTGTGGTTTTTGAGTTTTTTATTCAGCAGCTTTCCAGTTTGCAATTTCAGCCATCTAGTTGCTAGGGTATAAATAACCCGAGCAACCTTGTGCTGACTTGAATAAGAGACTGGAATATGATTAGGAGAGGCCTATATAGAAAGATGAGTAAGAAAAAGTAGCAATAACAATACATGTGTAGTCTTACAGAGCATTTGTTTTTAGATGGGGTGAGTGACCCCCATTTGAAAGATGAAAAGAGTCAGAAGAAGGCAAATGATTATAAAATATAAAAAATAAACAATGAAGACCAATTGAAAAGTTGCTTAGATTTAGCATACTAAAAGATAATTTAAAGGTGAACCACCCCTTTAAGACCCCAATAGACTTGGATATTATGCTTCTTCAAGAAAACATCCACGTTTTAAAAGGATTAATAGAATCTGCCATCACAATATTACTGTGAAGAACCATTTTAGCTACTTCAAATGAAAGTTTAGTTCCTAAAGTCTAAACGAGTTGCCCTTTTGTTCTTTACTGTCTAAAAAGGATTATTTACAAAATTTTTCACATCTTTTTATTAAACCAAACTCCCACCCATGATTTTAATGTATTTAATAATATAATAACTTGAAAAATTCAGTGCAGGAAAAGACTCATTAGAATCTAGCAAAAACTTGAATTGTATGAATTTTTTGGAATTGATGCCCAAATCACCATTGACTTCTACATGACCTTCGCAGGTTTGAAATGGCGGATTTTTGTATTTGGACTTTTAGCAGCTTCGGTGTATAATAAATTCAGAAAAAATGTAGATTTTTTTTCCTCTAAAAATTGAGTTTTTTCCCCCCAAAAGCCTTTACCAGAAAAAAACAAGGTTTAGTAAATAACTCCCTTAATGTACTAAAAGATTAATTATGTTGCTCCATCATGTTATCTTAGAAATAACAAATCAGATATTTAAAACAATAATAATATTTCTCGATCCCAGGGGGCACACACACAAGTGCACTGGGGGCACATTTACTTAGCTCGAGTGAAGGATTAGAATAAAAAATACTTAGAATTTCGAAAGTATTTTATTTGGCTACTTCGACCATCGAATTGGCTACTTCGACCTTCGACTACGACTTCGACTTCGAACGATTCGAACTAAAAATTCGTTTGACTATTCGACCATTCGATAGTCGAAGTACTGTCTCTTTAAAAAAAACTTCGACCACCTACTTCGCCACCTAAAAGCTACCGAGCATCAATGTTAGCCTATGGGGAAGGTCCCCATAGGCTTTCCTAGATTTTTTTGATCGAAGGAAAATCATTCGATCGATGGATTAAAATCCTTTGAATCGATGGAAATGCGGTAAATCCTTCGACTTCGATATTCAAAGTCGAAGGATTTTACTTCGACGGTTGAATATCGAGGGTTAATTAACCCTCGATATTCGACCAATAGTAAATGTGCCCCTAAGTTGTGCAAGAGTGCACCCCCCTTAGTGCTTATTCTGGAAGCACTTTAACCCCCCTCTGCTGCACTCTGTATATAGAGCCTGATTAGGGATAGGTACCAATATTAGAGTGTAAGATACATAAGAATCATTACATAAGAATAATCAAGAGTACAGGCCAAGGTCAGAAGTGGGTGAAAGTTAATTGACCAGCCAAGCCAAAGGAATGGTTCCCCTTTCAAAATAACGAAAGAGTTTTGCTGTGATGAGCAGAAGGAAAATGTGTCTGATTTTCAGTTTGTTTGTTCTCCTCATTCTTGTGGGAGTTTCCTCCAAGTATTCCCACACTCCAAAATTATGTAGGAAGGTAAAAGGGGTAGTTAACCTTTAAATTATTGTTTTAGTATGACACAGTTACATTCTGAGACAATTAGCAATTGCTCTTCATTTTTTATTTTTCTGTTTAATCACTTTTTCTTCAGCAGTTCCTGTTGTTGTATCTGAATTTCAACAGCGATCTGGTTGCTAGGGTTCAATTTATACTAGCAACCAGTTAGTAGCTTGAATGAGAGAATGGAAGAGCTGAATAGAAAGATACATATTAAAAAGTAATAATAAAGCAATAGTTTTTGATTGCTGGGGTCAGTGACCCCTTTTGAAAGCTGAAAAGATAAGGAAGAGAAAAGCAAATTGTTCAAAAACAATAAAATATAAAAAAAATGAAGAAGGGCTGAAAAGCTGCAAAGAATAGAGCATTATATACTAAAAGTTAAGTTAAAGTGAGCTTCCAAATGAATTGTCATTGATGAAATTGACTATAGTGTCTATGTGATAGATATGTTCAATTGCAAGCTCCTCTGTGGCAGAATTGATGGCAGTGATGAATAATCTCTATAAAGCTTAGTGGATATGTTTACGCTATACAGATAAAGCATAATCCTTTTACAAACAATAAATATTGTTTAAGATGGAAGCTATAATAACCACTGGTACATGCTGACAATCTCACGCTTTGTTCTATAGAATCATATCATTGTGCATAATATTTTGCTGTATGTTCCATTTTTTTTTTTGCATTCCCCCACTAAACTGCAAAAAATGATATCAGCCTGCCCTTGAATTCCTCTTCACAGACACAGTCGTGTCCTACTCTAAAAATAGTGCTTTTCAGAGTTAAAAATCATAGCAATGTCTGAGGTTACCATGGTATCCTTTGCCTGAGCTGTAGATATCTGCACTATTCCAGTCTCCTTGCCACGACTCTATTCCTGCTATTCACCCAACGAGCAATAAACTGGGGGGAAAAAAGGCTAAATGGGGCTGTATGAATATATTGAAAAAATAAATAGGGCACACTGTAATCATTTGTGAGCCTCACATTATTGCTTTTGTTTTCCAAGACTAATAGAACTGCTTGAAGTGAAATGATTTGCTAACCATAATTAGCAACATTAAACATTTATGGACTGATCTGTTTCCTTTTCCCCATTGTAATTGAATTGCTTTAATATTTTAATTCTTCTTCTGATACTTCCAGGAGTGTGAAAAATTCAAATTACTGTGAAAGTTGAAGCCGGTATTATATGTACGTTAAAAACCTATATAAAAGAGGAATAACATTATCGTAACTTTCCATAGTCATGAAAATAAAACCATGCACTTAATATAGCCCTCAAATTACATGTCAGAAAAAGGATATTTAATCTTTTAAATAGCTTGCCCAATTATACAGAATTCATTTTATTTACAGGGTACTTAAAGATATTTCCTATTAATAAAAGATTCTTTTACTAGGTTCCCGTACTAAAGTGCTTTACAGAAACTTATAAATGAACTGAACGTGTTGACTTGCAATGCACCCCTGTTTATATTATGATCTTTGGAGACATTTTATACTCCACTGGGGAGTTTCTTTAAGCACTGGTTTTTAACAGTTATTGACTGTATTAGCTAAACATCAAGGAGAATATTACCAGACACCTTTAAAATGTATGTCACAAATGCAACTGGCATGGAAATTGTATGGGTGCCTGGCTTTTTGGTAAAGGATCATGTACTGTACAATGTAGTCCCAGTCTTGAAAAAAAAAAAACAACAAATGCTGACAGTAGCAAATAAATATATCTTTATAGCTACAATGGTAGAAGAAAATGTTTTTGCTATTTTTTAGCACGTTTGGTGTCATTTTTTTTTATGTGTTTTTGGAAATTTTCCCGACACCATTGCTGTGTATTCCTCTTGAATTAAGACGAGTCCATACACTTTGGGGCAGATTTACTAACGCTAGAGACATTTCGCCAGAAATCCCATCCACTGGGACATCACCAATTTACTAACAGGTGTAGCCAACAATCTGCTAGCAAACGGGACCGTTGCTATTGTTTATTCACACTCTATTGCCAGCCTCTGGTGAACTGTCATTATTCTGCAAATTCAGTAAAGTGCGAATTTTACTGATCGTTACCTCTTTTGCCAGGGCTGACTTCGCCACCTCAGACCAGGGCGCAAATTCACTAAGCACCGAAGCGCCGAACGCTAGCGTCAATTCGCTAGCATTTGGCATTTTCGGTACTTCGCAAATTCACTAACGCTAGTGTTACTTCGCACCCTTACACCAGGAGAATTTTCGCTAGCGAATTCACTAACTTGCGCAGTGTACTGAACGCTACCTTTTACGCGAGACTTCCTTCGCCACCTCAGACCTGGCGAAGCGCAATAGAGTAGATAGGGATTGTTTCAAAAAGAGTCAAATTTTTTTCTAAGTCCCAAAAAACGCTGACGTGTTTTCTACATGATGGGTGATAGGCTGAAAAAGATCGAAAATATTTTTGGGGCTCCCCTCCTTCCCCCCTACATTTCCTGACTCATGGCAACTTACCTAGACAGTGGGCATATGTGTAGGGCAAAATAAAAATTTTATTTGCTGATTTGAAGGTTTTCTAGCGATTTGAAGTGGTGATACGTATTCCTCCATTGAAATTTGAATTTCGCGCCGTATGCAAATGAACCATCGCTAGCGAAACTTTGCTTCGTTTGGCGAATTAACGCTAGCGCAACTTCGAAAACTTACGCTACCCCTGTGCGCAACTTCGGATTTTAGTGAATTTGCGGAGCGCTGGCGAAAATACGCCTGGCGAAGTGTGGCGAAGTGTGGCGAAGTGAGGCGAAGTTGCACCTGGTGCAACTTCGCATCTTAGTGAATTTGCCCCCAGGTGAACTGTTAAAATGAAGCTAGATTTTCCTCAATCTCATGTGTAGGGCATTATAGGATCTATTTTGTTTTTATTCAGGTTCCTTGGACATTTGTTATAAATAGTGACCACTTCAAGCACCAACATCTCTAATAAAGACGCCCACATGACTTTAGGGGCATATTTATCAAGGGTCGAATTTCAGATTTGAAAAACTTCCAAATTCGAATTCATAAAGACAAACCGAAATTAAGCTGAAGGTTTTTTTGGCCGAATAGGTCCGTTTTGGATCGAATAGGTCCATATTCGGCCAAATTCGAATCGTACGAATCGAAGTAATATTCCAATCAATCAATTAGCCTATGAGGGCCTATGTACTGTCGAAAAGACAGTACATTATAAATTTCGATATTCGAATTTTCGAATTTTTTTCAAATTCAAATCGAATTTGGACTATTTCCTAGATGAAGTACACACAAATTAGCTTGAAGTTTGATTTTTTTTAAATTTTCTTTGATAAATCTTCATTAATGAGTTTGTTCATCATTCACATCTGTCCCTGCCATAGCGGAACTTGCAATTAGTATAGGATTAGTTACCTGGGAGCACTCCGATCTACTCCATACTCCATGTGCCACACGTGAACAGCTACCCCGGTACAGCTCAAAAGTCCAGAACCTTTCAAAATAGAAACGGTGCACCATGGAGGGAGAAAAATGTGTAGACATGAAAGTCGCTTTAAAAATCCATATTTATTATTCCAATTTCATTCGTAAAAAAGACAAAACATATGAAGGAACCATGGCTCATAGCGGAACTTGCAAACTGCTCATATTCACACAGCATACTGTAGACAGTTTCATCAGGAGCCTGTCTGTGTGTTCTTGAAGTATGTTTAAAGACCAGAAGAAACCTTTGCAGACTCTTGAGAAACATTTCCTTGCATTTAAAGTCCATGTTGGAATTAATCTCAGGACCCCAGGATTCAGTTATCACTTTTATGACATTCCACCTTATGTTGCACCCTATATGAGGGTCCATATTAGGCTAGAAGACGTATAACACCTATTTTAAGCAGCTTGGGGAGAATGATTAAATGACATTTACATTATGGCAAAATATAATTTCATTTAAAACATACCATTGGTAATGAGGTGCCACTTTGCTACCACTGATTCAAGATTTGTGAGTGGGGGGGAGGTTATGTGGTAGCATAGACAGAGGGTGGTCTTAGGTTCAATGGCCCACTCAGAACTTGGCTTGGTACCTAGCCCTTTAGAATGGACACATACTGAATGTCTAATGTCAATGTTTTTTCATGGCTGTATAAAAACAGGACAGTCTGCAGTCTAATTGCTTATTAACTGTGCAGGATGTAGATTTAATATCTGTCTGCTAAGGTGGCTAACCTAATCAGTAGATTGTTATTTCTTGTGCAGTTAGAATAATCAAAGCAAACATCTGTGTGATTTCTGTAGCTAAATGGACCAGGGCTATATCTTACTAGCAAATATCGGCCAACTGGAGTAGCATAACAGTTATTCCAACAGATAGCGTTACTAATAGATCAATTATGTAGCGATGAGCATAGATCTTCTGAGGTCTGCAAGACCAATCCAAATTAAAACCAATTTGAAAACAAAATAGTATTATTAATATTTGGCGGCGCCCAGGCAGCCTAAGTCAACATAATTATGGAGTTATAAATGGATTAAATTCATACCAGAAGATAACCCAATCCATATTTCCAATAAATAAAATGAATCTGGTGTTAAACACAAGAAAATTGGAAATTTAATAATAAACAATTCTTGTGGGTCAGTTTATGCCAGGACGAAGATGCTTCTTTCTTTCAGTGTAAATCCTGGTATGAGAAAATGGAGCAGAGGTAATGTGAATGACTTGCCAGCTTAGTCCCAAAGGCTGAACTAAAAACTTAGGCTGCTTGGGGTGAAAGGGATGGGGGTGATATCACATACAGCAGTAAAGAGTGACTGAAGTTTATCAGAGCACAACTCACATGACTGGAGGCATCTGGAAAACTGACAATATGTCCAGCCCCATGTCAGATTTCAAAATTAAATTTTCAAATCTGCTCTTTTGAGAAACAGTGCAGAATTCTGCTGGAGCAGCACTATTAACTGATGCATTTTGAAAAAAAACATGTTTTCCCATGACAGTATCCCTTTAAAGTTTATTTTCCAAAGAGCCAATTGCTTAGATATGCACCAATAGTGTTCACCTGGACACAAAAACAACCCTTTATTCAGTAGTGTTAACATGCATGTTGCATAGCTAAAATACACAGATTTTTTAAAAAATTAACTCACTCACAGCATTGATGCTGACCTTTTAATCTTGCAGTCCATGTGCTTTGCACATTGTTCGTGTTGTTTGGAAACATTGAACGTTCTAATAAATAGACGAGGAGCAGAAGTGTTGACACCCGCTACTTATTTATCAAATTATTTCTGGGTTCATGCTGAAATGTATAAGCTAATTAAAGTCTGGCAAATACTCTTCAGATGGAAATATATAAATGTAGTTGACATTTAATGTTTTTTTTTTTTGTAATTATTATATACTGTATAATATATATTTTGTGAAAAAATCAAATAACCAGTCAAAAACACTACTAGTTATTCCCCACGTGGCTACCACGTGTGGTGGCACTTTAAGGGATAGGTCATCTTTAAGTATGTTATAGAATGGCCAATCCTAAGCAACATTTCAATTAGTCTTCATTATTTATAGCTTTGAAATGATTTACCTTATTTTGACTCTTTCCAGCTTTCAAATAGGGGTCACTGACCCTATCCAATACAAATTTACTGTTATTTCTACTTTCTACTTTATTACTCATCTTTTCATTCTGGTACTCTACTACTCATATTTTAGTCTCTTATTCGAAGCAATGCATGGTTGTTATGGTAATTTGGACCCTAGAAACCAGATTGCTGAAATCGCAAACTAGGGCACTGGTGAATAAAAAGCGAAATAACTCTAAACCCACAAATAATAAATGAAAACCAATTGCAAATTGCCTTCGATTATCACTCTCTACGTCATACTAAAAGTTAACACAAAAGTGAACAACCCCTTTAATTACTTTGCTGCTAAGAGTTGCTGTTGGGATACCTGACTTGTAATTTCTTTTTTTCTGGGTCTACTATGCAGAGAAAACGTTATAGTTGGACCATAGTCTTCTAGTGTTTCACACAGTTCATACACCTTGGACACTTTCAATACAGCTTGTTGTTTACTCTTCCAACAAAGGCAGTGGAAGGGGTGGCTATTTCTCTCCAAACAGTGAGTCCATTATCTTTCTGCTTTCATGCATATACTTTGGGGCATATGCCTCTGTTTTTTTCACAATCTGTTTCTTTTCTTTTTCTGCCATGATGCTTTGTCCATGGCCACAATATTTCAGCCTGTGAAATGAGCTGCACAGTAAGCCACTTGCAGACTTTTTAGCTGCTGGCCCTCAAAACGACTGTATCTACCCAACTCTATAATATTCATGTAATTTTAAGGGGTCACCTACCCTTCCTATAGCGTATTCATATTCCTGTTTCCATCTTCCTGTCTAAGCATGAAGCAGGTCTTACCTGCCATGTTTTAATAAATGTATCAGAAGTTTCTGTGGTTGTCTGACTAACACAGCAGAATCATTTTCTCCACTGCTATCCAAGAAGTTTATCACAAACATATTATGAATATAATTAGCCATACAATCTCTGCCACCAGTTTTGGTGGAACATACCAAGTGCATCAAAAATAACTTCCCAGTAAATGTTTTGCATTTTCTCAATATAAAGTTATAGTAATAATAATTTACTAAAGAGCAAAGTGGCTAACGCTAGCTACAATTCGCTAGCGTTGCCACCTGCAGGGACATCGGCAATTCACTAACAGACGCAGGTGCCAATTTGCCCTTTAGTGAATCTACCCCCTAGTCTCCAAATTTCTTGTCAAAGGCGTGCAACACTAGAGAATTGCAAACTAGAAGGGGAAGAGGGGAGACGCCACAGCAATTGCCACTCGGTTGTAATGCTGCCAGTTCATACTACAGGAAGTTTCTCCAACAGCTACTCGCCAGACAGACACACCCACTTCCAATTGAAGTCCTTTAGTGATCTGCTTCCTGGCTATAGGACACTGGGCCCTTTGTTCTGGTTCTTATGTTCATGTTCAGGTTCCTGGCCTTGATCTCTGTTTATTGGACTTTGCCTTTTTATTCTACTTCACTATGGAAAACTCCTTTCAAACTTCCTTCGAATTCTAAACAAACATTTGGGGAAACCTGACACATGGTTAGAGGATAGTTAAATTGCACCAAAAAGAAAATTTACTGAAAATCAGGGTCACCTGGCCACCTACCTGATATCTGGTAGCAGATTATTAAAACATTACCACTTTCACATTTTGCTTTTGTCAACCATTTTGGATGCAGCATTACAGAACTGGGACTCTCAAACTCATAAATTAAAATGTGTATTGCCTTTGAGCATGCCCCCAACATGCTTGGAACCAGGCTGTTGTCACCAGAATTTGTTACAATATAGTAATGTTATGATATAACACATAAGCTTCTCATATACTGTAGCTGTGTCAAGGATTAGGTAGGGGGCTCTGTGGAGACTGAAGGGAGAAGGGGAGTCCTTTATGCAGGGACTGGCTGTGTCCACGGAACACCAAGGGAAAGGCAGGAACAGGGAGACGAGGGTGTAGTTGGACTGGAACAGGTGCAGAGTGAAGCAGTACGGAGCGGGCGAAGGTCAGGACGATGAGGGTGTAGATCGGGGGTAGACCAAGAGGATGAGACTGGACGGTGCGGCGTAGATTTGGGGGACAGGACAGGACAGTGAGAAGACAGGATACAGAAGGACACTGGATGGCAAGATAGCAGGGGACGACTGAATAGCAGGAGAGTAGGAGAGGACCGAATAGCAGGAGAGCAGAGGGGATTGGAGCAGCGGGAGACTGGAGCAGAATAGCAAGAGGAGTGGATAGCACTGGAGAGTAGAGACAAGGGAAGCTATAAGACAGGGTTCAAGGCAGAACAGGACAGGAAGCAGGAACAGGCAAGGCAGGTACAAGATGAAGTCAGGGAAAGGTACAAGGTGGAATAGGAAATGAGAACAGGCAAGGGTCAGATCAAGGTCAAGGCTGGGAAGGAAAAAGATAGGGTAAAGCAAGATAAGACAAGATAGACAAGGACAGGCAGACCAAGGCAAGGAAGAATAACAAGGGAAAAGGGCAAGAGCTTGAACAACCTAGTTAGGGGCACTGCCACAGTACTAGGGAGACAATGTAATGCTCCGGCAAGGAGTGTTCTAAGGGTTGCCCTTAAATAGGGCAGAGTCAGTCCTGATTGGCTGATTGCAACTACTCAGGCAGCAGCTGGGCTGGGGCTATAGAGGCCACACAGGCTGCAGCTGGGCTGGGGCTGTAGAGGCAGGTAACATATAGCGAGCAACCCGACAGGCTGCTCATCTTGCCAAATGGCTTAGGCATCAAGCCAGAAACCCAAAGGTCCTTGGCTCAAATCCCAGCAATACCTGATAAGCTGTACATTGCAGAAAAAGTCAGGGTCACTATAGCTTGACATAGGATTACTTAGCAGAGTGGAAAACATGATGGGCAGCCTAGCACCCTTTCCTTTTACTAAATAAATGTGCACCAGATGCCTAACCCTCTGTCAGTCTTCATTTATTAATACAATGCTTATGTTTTAACATAGTCATAATGTAACATTTGCAATAACAGGTAGTAATCACTGTACAAAACATAAGCCTTAGAATGTAATCGTTCTAACCTCTTACATTAATCTTCTTTCATGTAATTTGTATTATATGCGATTTGTATGTGTAGTTATACATGCCTTGCTGTTAGCACTATAAATAAACAAATTAAAGTAAGAATTTATTTTCACAACTGTACAAGTTGATCTGATTTTTGTGTGAGAACAACTCTCAAAATAAAGAAAGTTCTGAATAAATGGTCATTGTGCACTTATGGGACGCAATAAAAACCCTGCTCCCTGACACATTCCTCTCTTAGGCCCTACACAATTATTCAAATTTTTGCTTTAACATTCCTTGCCTTGTTTCTTCTTCCGTACCATACCTTTTGCTCAACTTTCACTATTCCTTTGTGTCTCCTCCACAACCTCATCATTATGCTTTATATTCTGCACAAGTTCTTTCCCCTACAAAAAGTAAGTGACAAAACTTCCTAGCACTGCTCAGCTCAGTAAGCAGATAGTGGAATGGAGACTGGGGAAGAGATGTCTCCATGCTGTTTAATGTGGGTGAAATGTCCTGCTACAATAGACAATAGTAATTATCCCACTTCTAGGGCCAATAGATTGACTCCCATTCTTGGTTCCCTGAAACAACAGTTAAGAAACCCACTAGCCAAGGGCTTTTGTATGAAATACCAACAGATGCATGTCAGAACACCACAATGTTTTGGGGTGCCTCCCTGTATACCAAACTGTTGTTTTAACAGCAACCTAATAAATGGCAAAACCAACTTCGATAAGTTCAATTGAACTAGGATTTGTTTCAGAAATGATATAGGAATCTGGTATAGACAAACTGGGGCAACAGGCAAACTAGTGGAGTCAGCTATCAGCCAGCAGTCAAAAGCAGTCAGTAAATAAGGGGATGTTTGGCCCTATGAGCTTTGCATTTGTCATTGGCAAATCTGCTCCTCAGCTTCTCTATAATACTCAGACTGTATACCCACTCTGTTAGAACCCACTTGTTTTTTAGGTTTTTTAGGCATGCAAAGGTCGGCACACGGTGGAAAGGCGAAATTGAAATTGAAGAACCTGTATAAAAAAGAAATTGGATGGCACCAAAATTCCTTTTTTCTTGAGCAACCCAGTGCTGGAAAAGAAGTCCTATGTTTAGATTTGAACTGTAGAGATGTCAGATCTTATTAATGTATTTTTGAACTACCAAGTATGTTTTAATGTGCTGTTTCCAAGAAATGCAACCATATTTGTTTTTTGAATACCAGTTTGTTTATTTGCACTATACTAATCACTCAAGAAAAATGTCTGATTAAGCTTAATGAAGCTAGTTTTCTCAAAGAAGTAGGCTGCTTTTTAATTGCAACTTGAGGGATAACGAACACAAAAACAGATGTTTAACCTATTTAAGGTTAAAATGGCTGTAAAACAGGAAACTTTGTTCAATGGACTGTACATATCTGCCAGCAGTTATGTAAGGTTTTTGGGAGCTGTGGTTTAACATAAATGTATATTGGGACTTTTACTTTTACTTTTTAAAAACCTGACATTTTGCAAGCAAAACAAATTCAGTTTATTGTTGTACCTGTATATAAACATTATCAACAGATTGTAAGTAATCATCTAATATGTAGTTCATTACATAAAAATGCCAATGGTTTTAGATTCACTGTTCTTTAAATACTTGCTATTGCATTACTTGTCTGTTCTTTCTCTGCTCTGCTGGTTCTGACTCTTGAAAGAAACTAACAGAAAGTAATTGGACTATTATGCATGATTTTTTAGGTAGATCCTGGTGTGGGGCCCTGAAATTAACTCTATGGTTCCTTTACATTTGTTGAAACATTGGTGTGAGATTTATCTAAAAAGACTGGGGCAGGCACAATGGCACTTGGCACAAATATGGGGATGGTGATGACTGCACCCATGTTTGTACAACCAAAGCTGAGGCTTTGCTAGTAGATGAGCACTATTGTTTTAAGACTCCACCCTGCAGAACCCGCAGTGCAGAAAGGAATAAACAAATACTGCTTTCAATAGCAATTACACGTTTTGTTATTTTGCAAAAGATGGGTGGGGTTCCCCTTTAACTTTTTCTGTATCTTAACATAATCATTCAGAATCCCTCAACTTAGTGAAGTGATGTATCCCTTTTATATACAGTATCATCCCTACAGTGCCCTTGGTGGTCATATTATCATAAAACTGGGAGAATGCTAGCAATCCAAGCAATCATTTCAAAAAGTCCTTCAGTGGCAGGCCTGTTTGTGTCATGGTACAGAACACTCAAAACTGGTATATATATGTGGCCGTTAAAACGATTCCAATTTGGACATGTAGATACTGTCATGGGGGAAAAATTCAAACACATCAGTTAATAGTGCTGCTCCAGCAGTATTCTGCACTGAAATCCATTTCTCAAAAGAGCAAACCTATTTTTTTTATATTTCATTTTGAAACCTGACATGGGGCTAGACATATTGTCAGTTTCCCAGCTGCCCCCAGTCATGTGACTTGTGCTCTGATAAACTTCAGTCACTCTTTACTGCTGTACTGCAAGTTGGAGTGATATCACCCCCTCCCCTCCTTCCTCCCCCAGCAGCCTAACAACAGAACAATGAGAAGGTAACCAGATATCAGCTCCCTAACACAAGATAATAGCTGCCTGGTAGATCTAAGAACAACACTCAATAGTAAAATCCAGGTCCCGCTGAGACACATTCAGTGACATTGAGTTGGAGAAACAACAGCCTGCTAGAAAGCAGTTCCATCCTAAAGTGCTGGCTCTGTCTGAAAGCACATGACCAGGCAAAATGACATGAGATGGCTGCCTACAAACCAATATTATAAATGAAAAAAACAATACACTTGCTGGTTCAGGAATGATATTTTACATGGTAGAGTGAATTATTTGCAGTGTTAAAAGTGCAATTTAGAAATAAAAATGACACCATAAAAATCATGACAAAATCCTTTTAAGAGGAATTCTGTTCTAATGCTAATTCTAATGCTGTCCATGCATGGCCCAAATGGCCCCTTGGCGAGACAGTCTGATGACTGTTTAATTGCAAACCCTTGGAGTTTCGGGAGTTTAATTGACCCCATCGAAGCTTTTATTTGGGTTACTGGTCAGCCTGTTATTTTGTTTTGGCCAGTCCAGTTTGGAGCATGAAGTATGACGTAGCAAAATAATTACTGAGTAGATATCAATCAATTGCCATGCTGTCCAGTTGGAAATGACAGAACAAAAGATGTGTGCATGTGTGGCTCACGAAACACATTCCCCACTATCTGGGCAGCTACAGACAGAATGTGGGTTTCTTATGAGTGTGGGTTATTTATTGGGTAGCTTTATTAGTTAGGTTTTTTTTGCTGACTTGCAAAAGCATGTTTTCATGGAGAATAATGTTAATTTAAGATTACATTTCATTGTATTTCCTGTTTATATACAGTTTTGGAAACACTCTTGTATAAAATAGAAAGTATGCCTATGTAAACAACGCTGATACCTTGAGATTTGCAAATAATTTGTCAGAGCACACAGTGGCATGATCTCATTCCATGGACGAAACATACTTGTTTGACATAAAAAGAAACTTTGCAAATAAATAGTGCTACACAGACCTGACAGTCCATCGTTCAGTAGTTTACAGTATGACACGTTTTCCCGGAAATATATCAGTGAACGTTGTCTAAAACATATTTTTTTTTCTTTTCAACACCTTATTGAAGCTTTAAATTATGCTTTAACTCTAGGAAGTCACTTATTAAGAATAAACACCAGGCATGCCAAGCTAAGCCCTTGCTCTTGGAAAAATTCCAAATGAATATTCAGGGCCTCGTCTATCTTTCTCCTAGGTTAGTACATGCCTGGAATGTTAGCAAGCTATCCAATTGAAAAAAATGCCCACAACAGTCTTAATGTTGATCACATTAATGCATTTGAGTGGGTATAGAGTGCAAATGATTGAAAGTGCTTCCAGATCTTGGTGGCTGGGGATAAAGCAGGCTCTGTTCTCTGATCTGATGGTCATTTTATTCAGGAGAGGATGTGGTGCAGGAAAGGGAACAGTGCCAATCACTCTCTAATGCTTCCAAACAGGACCTGGGCCTAGCTCTTTGGATACTGATGAGTGGAAAATGAAACACAGATGGGTCAGATGGGTAAGGAGAAGGGGATTACAGGTCAGGGCAAAGAGTTGGAATAAATAAAGTGCTTATGAGGTACAGAATGGTACATTGTTAAAGTGAATGGACAGTGAAAAACAATTTCAGCATTGTCACACACAGTGGGCAGTAAAACCTCCCTCTTCTCAGACAACTGTAGTCCATCACATCACCATTATTTCATGCTGAATGTATGAATTACTATTTAAAATTCAAGCACTTCAAGCCCAACACATTCTGAAGGCAACGTTCCAGAAAACACTTTGGAATACATTTGCTAAAAGCAGCATTGTTTTTCGCAAAAGACTTGATTGGCTTTTTGGTTACCTTGGTAGCCTTAAAGGAATGTGGCTACCATAACCTGTAGAGTGATCATAATGTATTCATAAGGTCACTTTAGTAGAACAGAATGATAGCATTTCACTTGGGGGGTGCTTTGTTGCACACGAACAAGAACATGCAGGCTTGAAAATGAAGGTTGTCTATAAATTATAATAGAGTTGCTTGTTTTTTTATTCATTTTGGTTTTATTTTTTAAGGTTATTAGTTACCTTCCTGCAAAATTAATAACAACAGATGTATACAGATGCAGCCACTTTGGTTTGTCTGTTTGACACAGAATAACTAAACACATATATCCCATTTATCTCATTTAACACAGAAAACTGCGTCACAACATCCCATCTAATTAAAGCATTCACCATTGTGAACAATGGAGCTTTGGTATGCTAATGAAAAGGTTAAATGCATTAAATGAGTTAAGATGACTTAAGATAACACAGTTTCTTCAATTACCCCTGAGTCATGACGCATTTAACTCACAAATCCAAGTGGCTTCATCTGTATTTTCATTTTCATAGACTACATTGCTTTTGAGAATAAGATTTAATTAAAATAAAATAGTATACAATTTATACAATGTGTCCTTGGGCTGTTCTGTATGGCTCACATTGCACAGCAGAATACAGTTAAAGGGATACTGTCATGGGAGAAGAAAAAATTTTTTCTGCACTGAAATCCATTTCTCAAAAGAGCAAACAGATTTTTTTATATCCAGTTTTGAAATCTTACATGGGGCTAGACATTTTGTCAATTTCCAGCTGCCCCTGGTCATGTGACTTGTGCCTGCACTTTAGGAGTGAAATGCTTTCTGGCAGGCTGCTGTTTTTCCTTCTCAATGTAACTGAATGTGTCTCAGTGACATGGGTTTTTACTATTGAGTGTTGTTCTTAGATCTACCAGGCAGCTGTAATCTTGTGTTAGGGAGCTGCTATCTGGTTACCTTCCCATTGTTCTTTTGTTTGGCTGCTGGGGGGGAAAAGGGAGGCGGGTGATATCACTCCAACTTGCAGTACAGCAGTAAAGAGTGATTGAAGTTTATCAGAGCACAAGTCACATGACTTGGGAAATTGACAATATGTCTAGCCCCATGTCAGATTTCAAAATTGAATATAAAAAAATCTGTTTGCTCTTTTGAGAAATGGATTGCAGTGCAGAATTCTGCTGGAGCAGCACTATTAAAAATTTTTCCATGACAGTATCCCTTTAAGCTATACAATGCAATGCTTTTGACTTTTTTTCTCACTGGCATCAAAATCTACCAATGGCATAAACACTCTGACACTTGCCTAAGTAATGTCCAGATATAATTTATGGTTCTCTACCTTTCTTGTACAAAATGGAAATGTTGATGCCATGATTTGTTTTTAATTTGCACTTGTCTGATACATATTACCAATAAATATGCTAAATAAATGTAGCATTAATCCAATATAAACAGTGTGTGTTCTGCCTAAAGCAGTCTCTTAAGGGGCCATGTATTAAGAACTGAGCACACTGATTAGTGGTCATGCACAGAACACTTGTTCCCCAGTTGCAGAGTGCAGGTGGTACAGGGCCCTGTTTTGCTGCTGCATCCAAACTTGTCTGTCTAAATGATAGATATGGGGCAGGAGCGGGGATGCCTATGTGCCTCTTATCCCTCATAAATAAATACAGTGCTGCAAAAACAGGCAGTGCTATATTTGAAGTGCCTGTTGCAGGTCTCTGTGCTTTATAGAGACTTGCAGTAATTCAAGAAGTAAGGAAGAAGTATGCAAAGTGAAAAAAAATCCTTACTATTAGTAAGCCCTGATTGACCTGAGTCAGATTTACCCCGTGATATCCACCCATTTGCAGAACTCGTTGCCCATAAGGCCTAGTTGCAGTTACCAAGTAGTGAATAATTGTGGGTCACTTCATATTTACACATACAGGAGAGCAACTCAGCAATGGTGAGGTGTTACCCAACCCCATTGGGATTTTTAAACTTGCTTGATAGATATCTGGCTAATCCCTGGCCAGATATCAGTCAGAGAGACAGTCGTTCTGGCCATATACTGTATATGGACAGCAGCTAATGTCACCCCATGTATGGCTACTGTAACTATAATGCTGTCTGCTTCTAAATAAATGATACTTCCCATATATGAATAACAGATGTCTTTGCTGTATTATTTTATATACTTATATTGTATGTTGAAAAATTAAGAATAGGTTTGATATACTTTAACAAAAAAAATGCAGATACTAATTAAATGGTTTAAGCATAATTGCAATGTGACAAGATTACATTTAAATTACAAACACGGCATGGCTTATACAACATATTTTCTAGTCTATTTTCCATTCTTGCTAAGTATATAAAACATTGGGGTGACTGCCATGGACATAGATCCTTTATATGTGCTACAATTAAACCTTTTGTTTTTCCTGCTTGATTATACTAGAACAATCAGAGCAGAGAATTTGTCCTCTACAGACTGTATGTGGCCCAATTAGAGAAACCTTCTGCCTCACCTAATTTCCGATTAGTACATTTTTGTATGAAAATGCTCAATTATCAATGGTAGTTACAGTCCCCTTTGCTCATTACGAACAACATTAGACAATAAAGCAAATGTAAAGTTCTACACACACCGAATGTAGCAATTGCCTTCCTAAAATTAACAGCACTTCATCCCTAAGATTAATTTAAGAAAAAAGCTAATACATTTCCCCTAATAAATTTCTTCATGCTGATCTCAGATATAACATCAGGGGAAAACTTAGCCTCCCCATATAAGTGGATGAACATATGGAAATATTTATAGAGGGAAGGAATAACCATCAGAGATCCATTTATTGTCATCAGGAGAAGGTTATGCCCCCTCCAGAAAAAAAAACTGCGAAAAGCTGTGTTGCAAATACTTGGTACGATCACTGATGTTTGTTTTTGATCATAGTCCCCTCAAATACATTTTTATGGTTCATAAACTGTCTAAGAGATGTCTATTATATCATAATATGTTTGTAATGTACACTGAGTTCAGGAGATTGGAAAATAAAGGCGTCATTTTTTAGGGCAGAAGCAAGGTAAACATTCTAAATGACCCCTACTGGCCCCATATGACTTAATTAAAAACAGTTATTGTCTCTATTTATCTCTGTTTAGGGATGTAGCGAACTGTTCGCCGGCGAACTAGTTCGCGCGAACTTCGACTGTTCGCGTCCGCCGCAAGTTCGCGAACGTCGCGCGACGTTCGCCAATAGGCGTTCGCGTCGACCATTCGACCATTCGATCGCTAAAATCGAACGATTTTCGTTCGAATCGAACGATCGAAGCCATTGGATTGAATGAAATCATTCGATCCAATGGCTTCGATCGTTCGATTCGAACGAAAATCGTTCGATCGAACGATTAAAATCCTTCGATCGAACGATTAAAATCCTTCGATCGTTCGAATCAAACGATTTTCGGATGTTCGAAGTTCGCGAACTGTTCGCATTTTTTGCCGGTGTTCGCGAACGGCGTTCGCGAACACATTGTCGGCGGTTCGCTACATCCCTATCTCTGTTAACACTGGAGCTCATTTAAGTCAAAGCCATGTGAGGTACTAAGTTGACACAGGGTGCCTCTTAACTCCACCTGCTTGAAGCACATAGTAGGGATAATTAAGCCTTTTGAAAAATGCTAAAAACTGGTCCAAACAGCATCCTATTTAACATGGCCAGCATTAGTTATGAGCTTGCTACATAAGAGTTCTGGGGAGGAACTAATTTTAGGGGGCAGGTAAGTCTTGCATCAAACAGAGGCATGAGGGTTGGTGGGGGCTAAGTCCAGCCCTAGGCTATGATCATCTTATGAGCACCCATCTGTTTCATGTACATTAAGGGGATTATTTACTAAAATCTGAATTTATCTAATAATTAAAATAAAAAAAGCTCAATCAAACTTCAATGCCCAATTTTGCCTTATTTATTAATAAAACAACTCAAATAAATGGGATGGGGGAAAAAACTGATAAAATCAAGCAAAAACATGATTTTTATCCAGAATTGCTCAATTTTTTAGGGGTTTGCCAGAAAACCCTGAATTTATAGGTTGATCAGGCTAAACCCAGTGCAAACCACTATATCTTCATATCAGGATAGGGACATCTCCCATTGACTAAAGGTCCCTATAGATGCCAAGATTTGTCTTTGGTGAATGATTGATTTTAGTGCAATCCTGCCAATCCGTCAAATTATCGTGAGGTTAGTGGGAATCGAATGATCATGCATGTAGCGATTTTTCATCCAATATCTGTCAGAAAATTGATCGGCCAGGTTAAAAACTTTTCATCGGCCACAGTGAAATCTATCTATTGTTTGCCGGGCCAAGCAGACAGCTACCCTCAGTTTTCCTGGCTTTGATGGACAAATCGTAAATTTAAACGATCGTTTCAAGATAATCGTGGTCTCACGATAACGAAAAGATCTTTTTAAAATCTTTACATCTATGGACAGCCCTCGACAGTTCTGAGATGGTGGATTTTCATATTTGGGCTTTTTGCAACATCAGGGTATAATAAATCTCGAAAAATTTAGATTTTTTTTTCCCACAATAAAATCTAGTTTTTGCCCCAAAAATCCCAAACAGATACATTTGAGTTTAGTAAATAACCCCCTAAGACATGAGTATACTCATGCTGAAAGTTCTGCTGCCTCTGGTGATAGCCTCATTAGGGAACACTGCAGGGCACATTAAGAGACTTTCATGTAGCACCTAACCATTGCTCCAAACCAAATTCTCTTGACTGGTCCCCACCTCACTCCTCTCAACTTTAAGACGATTGTATTCTTAATCACTTTTTAAAGACAGATTAACATTTCCCTTTAGTTTCAAATGTGCCTTGTCCAGGAAGAGCTAAAAGATTCCATCTGCGTTAATCAAGCTTTGCAATCAGATAATAGGTGTTTCAAAACAGAGGCAACTGGAATGCTATCTGTATGTTTTCAGAGATAAGGTAACCCCCTTTCTAAAGGAAAAATGGGTGGGAGCTAATCTCAATCAATTAATTACACAAGATCTTGGCACTAATAACATTGAGGTAAAAGCTTCTTAAATACGTAGAAAGATATAAAGTACTTTAAAGATATATTGTTTAAGCCTTTCATAAATAGTCAAATTGTTAACAACAAGTTGCCCTGCTCATCCTATTGTCTGGATAGAGAGAACTAGCACTCTTGTCCAAGACACAAGATAAACATTTAGGAGGCTATTTACTAAACTTCGCTTCGGGTTTTTTTTAAACTCAAATTTTTCAAGATCTATTAAAGCCCAATGCAGCAAAAAGGCTGAATCCGAAAATCCGCCATCTCATACCTGCCGAGGTTGTGTATAAGTTAATGGCATAGGTCCCTATTCTATTTTGACGTTTCTGTGGTCTGTGGAATTAGCCCAAAAATCCAGCCTTTTCTGGCTTTTCAGCCAAAAATCTGGAAAAAACTCAAAAAAAATCATACGATTCAGGTTTTCGCTTGATTTTATTTTTTTTACCCAGACAATTAAATCTGGCTTTTTTTTAATAATAAATAAGGTCAAATTGGATATTAAAGTTTTGGTCCTGGTTTTTTTTATTCACAAAATTAGATAAATTCAGATTTTAGTAAATAACCCTCTCAGGCCCGGACACACATTTGGATATTTGCAGCATTTTCAGCGCAGTCCACGTCACGAGCTGACCACCGTATAAATACAATAGCATAACATGCCATTGCCATTAAAAACCGCGGTACAGATCACAACGAAAACAATGCTAATATCCGCATGTGTGTCCGGGGCCCTTAAGTTCTGTTCCTCTCGTCTAAAAGGGTAGCCTTTTCTTCTTTTCTATGTGAATAAAAATCCCCTGCTATCTGTCTATAATGTCCTCTAATGTACTTGGGCCCCCCTCCTGCTCTGTGCTCCGGTTCCCCTGTATGTGTGTGTGCGTGTCAGTGTGCAGCCATGAATGCAAGTGCTAGGTAAGTATGTGCTAACGGGGGTGATGTTGTGCCCCATAATACTATTGCACTTGTGTGCACATCTTAAGTAAAGAAGCCCCCTTTCTCTGCATTCTCTTGCCTTTTACACAGATCTGTTTCTGTCCTTAAGTAGAGGTAATGAGCACCATGATATTGTAGTTTATACTACAGTAAATTAATATATGAAAAATTAACACTATTCCTTAAAGGAATTGTTCAGTGTAAAAATGAAAACTGGGTAAATAGGCTGTGCAAAATAAAAAATGTTTCTAATATAGTTAGTTAGGCAAAAATGTAATGTATAAAGGCTGGAGTGATTTGATGTATAACATGTCAGTCAGAACACTACTTCCTGCTTTGCAGCTCTCTTGGTTTACACTGACTGGTTACCCTGGTTACCAGGCAGTAACCAATCAGAAACTTGAGGAGGGTCCACATGGGTCATATCTGAACAGAAATGTACCATGTGGCCCCCCTTCAAGTCGCTGACTAGCTCAGAGTGATAGAGCTGAAAAGCAGGAAGTTGGATTCTGGCTACTGTATTAGACATCCAGTCACTCCAGCCTATATATATATTACATTTTCGGCTAACTATATATCAGAAACATTTTTTATTTTGCACAGCCTATTTATTTACCCAGTTTTTATTTTCACACTGAACTGTTCCTTGGTGGCGCACGTGAAGATTAGCCGCCAATTGACAAATCGTCGCTACTGCGGCTAACTATTCTCACCGAAATGCATTTCCGTCGGCAAGAATACGAATAGCCGGCAGCATGGCATACATATCACTTTGTTTTTAGTCGCCATTTGTTGCCTTATGAGGAATCTTTGGGCAACTTCGAAAAATTCATGAATGAAGAATGCGAATTGCCTGCGGGAAGGCATTTCAGGGAAATTAGTCTCTCCATGCGCCACCACCATAAAGAGTGTTTCATTGTTTTTAGTAAAAGCCTTCTACTAAGCACATGACTCAGCCAGTGTGCCTTCAACATGAGCAAAGTGATCTGGCAATTAGATTGCACATAGATATTGAAGACCTGTCCTCCAGTCAGCATGATATGGGTGTGTATTTTACATATGCAAGTATACTTTGTAGATAAAGACAAAAATGTTATTTTGATTGCCTTTATTATTCTAATTTAATTGCAAACCACACCTAAAAAAGAAAAATCAAACTTATTTTGTGGAATTGTATAATAAAATCCACGTACACATTTCATTAGCTATCTAGTTGATGTGTGATGTTACCATCTGCCTGTTGCTGTGTGTTTCTGGACTCTGAAAATGCATTATCCTGAAGTTGTATCTGGTTTGATTTGCCGGCAGTCAAATCCTGTTGATCTTGTTCCGTTTTAGCCCTGTGTGCTCACAGTTCAAAGAACAGGGAGGGCTGCAAAGAAATGACTGCCATGTTGTTCAATGGACCACAGTGAGCAATATGCAGGATTATAATTAAGAACACATTAAGGGAAACAGTTGAATGGAGATAAGCTGTTTGACTGCATGCACTTTTTTGATGAGGATTTAGTGCCAATCCCAGAATAAAAAGATTAGATGTTTGTTAGCAGCCACTTTGATCTTGTGGCAGAACATGTGGTAATGTGGTAAAGCATATTTGACTCAAATGAAAAGCATCCTCAGATAGAAATAACATAAATCTTCTAGATCTATTAGCAGAATTTCCTTTGCGTTCTTCCGTTGTCTTTTTATTATTATATTTAGTGAATTATTGTGATAGATGACTTGTTCATTTGAATTTAAAATGGTGATAATCTGTGTTGTAGCAATGACCATATAATTTAATTATGTGTGTTGGAAGGTTAAAGTATGCTTATTTCTCTAATTTTTCATAGATGATTTTTATTTTATTAAAATACTGCACATATCTCTCTCTCTCTCTCTCTCTCTCTCTCTCTCTCTCTCTCTCTCTCTCTCTCTCTCTCTCTCTCTCTCTCTATATATATATATATAATTTTTTTAATTTTCAAATTCAATTACAACCAGGGCATTATCTGCAAGGATTTTGCATGTTCTTCCTTTGTGGGTTTTCTTTGGATGCTTTGGTTTCCTCCCACACCCCAAAAACATACAGGCATGTTAACTGGCTACTGATGAGACTGACCCTAGTGTGTGTGAATCTAATAGGGACCTTAGACTGTAAGCTCCACTAAGGCAGGCATTATCGTGAACAATCTCTCTGCAAAATAAAGGGCTGCATAAATATTTTGGCGATTTCACCAAACGAGCGGATCTCTCTCCGATATGATCACCTTAGGGTGGGTGGTATCAGGCTGACTCGGTTGTGGGCAATAGGGCCCAATAATTGGATCATAATGCAGGAGCAATAATGCAGGCAATATAAGTGGTAGGATTGTGGGATCCGGATCAACGAATAGATACGGTCATGTCTGTCGTCAGCTTTTACCGGCCCATGTATAGCCACCTTTACTCTATCCCACCAGGCTCAAGCAAAATAACTCACTTCCATTTTCCTTCTTCCCCATGTCTTTTCTCAGTCTCTGAGCTTTTCCCAAGGATACCACTGCACACTGTCAGACTCTATTTTGACATTTCAAAAGCAAAAATTGTCACTCCATTCCTCTGTCTCATTATCCCTCTGGTCTCCACATTCTATGTGTCCTTTCTCCACGCTTACCATTTAAAATTCACTATGTTCTATTCTGTCAGAAGCCCCATGACCCTACATACTATAAATACCAAACATGTGTGCTCCTATCTTCTTTACTATAACATATATACTTGACAGCTCTTCCTATCTAGACCTCTAATGTACAACTAGACTCTTTTGTCCTACCTGCCCTCAAACATAGACCACTTCTTCCTCTATATAACATACCACATATCACTTATTTCTCAACTACTCTTCTTGATACTAATTCCAGTTACTTTCTAAACCTTTCTTAAAAAGGGATTGCAATCTCAACCTGGCAATTATAGGCCTGTACGTTTGACATCTCTTGTGGGAAAGATATTGGATTTTTATTGTTAAAGGATTACATATAAGATTATACTCTGGAGAATGGCATTATAGTGAATAATCAGCATAGCTTTATGAATGATCCAATTGCCCTGTTGGAGTCTATGCAATGTTTTCACCCCTCTGAGGCAAATTGGAGAAGCTTCAGATGGGTTTTTTTCACCTTCCTCTGGATCAGCTACTAATTAGGCAGGTTTCACTCATATAAAAAGGTTACATTTAATGAACATAATAAGATCTACTTATGAATTGATCTTATTTTGCCCTTTGCCATTTTTCTGCCATTTTTATTCACCATGGCAATGAATGAGATGTGGGTCATTTGGTTAAAATAATTCACTGAAGAAATATTCCAATATAATACAGATATGTGATCTGTTATCCAGAATGCTTGGGACCAGGGGCTTTCCAGATAATGGATCTTTATGTAATTTGGATCTTCATACTTTAAGTCTACTATTAATATTAAATAAACCAAATAGGCTGGTTGTGCTTCCTATGAGGATTAATTATAGCATAGTTTGGATAAAGTAGAAGGTACTGTTTTATTATTATTATGGATAAAATTTGGATTATTTGGATAAAATGGAGTCTATGGGAGATGGCCTTTGCATAATTAGGAGCTTTCTGGATAATGGGTTTCTGGATAATGGATCACATACCTGTATAACACAAAAGCACATTATAGGGGAAAAATTGGACAGAAAAATGAGTATTGAAATCTCAGCCATGTGAAGGATAAAGTGAAGGCAGAGATGATATTGTTCTTTACTCCTGCAGATTTATTCTGTACCCTTGTCTGCCCTATCTCAAATTATTGTAAAATCTCTTTTTGTTTATAAAAAAAAAGATTGTTATATGCTATGTCAGTCATTGAAGTAATGATGATGATGAATTATTTTCCTCAGTAAACCCTAAGGGAAAATGAATGGCCAAGGTCTGGCAAAGATGCAGATCCACGCTCTTATCGTTATGAAGTCCTTAGCAGACCCTGGAATAACTCCAAAAACAAACTCTAAAACTGAGTCTAATTAAGTACCAAGGCCCTAGATTACTCCAAGGATGTTTAGAGATATATTTGCCAGTTTTTTTATTTCAAACATTTTGGACAACAATATTATTAGAAGGATATCACAAAGTTTAAAACAGTACTAATCACTTTGACTTGATGAACCAGAAAACCAGAAAAAGATTTACTTTAAGGTTATGTTAAAGTAAGGGGGTCTTGTAGGCATCATCATCATCAAAAGTAACACAGTGTTGAACCTCTTATGGAGTTCAAGAGCATTAAAATACCATATTTACAAGTGTTGTTTGTCTGCATATTTGTTTATATTTATATGAGTGGTGGGAACCATAGTTGTTCTGCTTTCTGGCAGAGAGAAGCTAACAAAGTTACGATTTTATAAATACGTGTTAATTATAACAATAATATAACTAGAGCAATGCAACATGTATTTCCCCTCATGTCAAAAAGTATGTACAGGTAAAGGATCTATTATTCAGAATGCTTGGGACCTGGGATAAGAAATCTTTCCATACATTGGAAATATCTCCATACTTTAAAGGAGAACTAAACCCCCAAACTAAGGAAAACCCTTACCTTCCATAGTCCCACCTCCCTGCCCCCCCCACACACAGGTATTAATATCTGTAAATGCCCCTAAGTTCTTTAATAACCCCTCGATGCAGAGTCAGCACATTGGAGCTCACGGGCGCCATCTTCACCACTTCGGGAATCTTCAGGTTGTGCAGTTGTTCGGGACCAGCAAACTGGTACAACTGTGCATGCGCCCATAAGCCACTTACTGAAGACTCCCGAAGTTCTGAAGATGGTGCCGGTGAGCTCCACTGGGCTGACTCTGCAATGAGGGGTAATTAAAGACTATGGGCCATTTACAGGTATTAACACCTATGCGGGGTGGCAGGGAGGGGGGACTATGGAAGGTAGGGGTTTTCATTATTTGGGGGTTTAGTTCTCCTTTAAGTTTGCTAAAAAATATTAAATGAACCAAATATATTTTTTGCCACAAATATGGATTCATGCAGCTTCTCACTTCTACTTCCACTTTTTTGCCACAAATATGGATTCATGCAGCTTCTCACTTCCAGGCCAGTTCATTTCTTCCACATTCTCCTTAAAGAAGGAAAATTACTGAGGCAGATTATTATAGATTAGACACAATATTTCAAGATAGAACATTATATTTATTCTGTAGAATGGTTTATCATACCAGCGTATAATTAGGCTAATTAGGATAGCAGCTGCCATATTAGCTTGGTGTGACATCACTTCCTGACTGAGTCTCTCCCTGCTCATTCATATCTTTGGGCTCAAATTACAGCAGGTAGGGGAGGAGAGGGAGAGGAGCAAACTGAGCATGCTCAAGCCTGTGCCCTGGAGGTTTACGCTGAAAGAAGGAAGTCTGATACAGAAGTCCATGTGTACACAATAGAAGGAAAGAAATGTGATGTTTCTTTTGACAGAGGACTCAGAGCAGCATTACTTTGAGGGTTTACTGGTGTATTTATATAGACCTTTCTGATAAAACTTACTTAGTTTTAACCTTAATTTCTCCTTTAAAGGAACAGTAACATAAAAAAATAAGTGTTTTAAAGTAATAAAATATAATGCAGTGTTGCCTTGCACTGGTAAAACTGCTGTGTTTGCTTCAGAAACACTTGTATTGTTTATATAAATAAGCTGCTGTGTAGCCATGGGGGCAGCCATTCAAATGAGAAAATGCTCAGGTTACACAGAAGATAGCAGATAAGCTCGGTAGAACATAATGGTGCTATCTGTTTCACTAATCTGTGCCATATATCCTTTTTTCAATTTCTGCCATTGCTACACATCAGCTTGTTAATATGAACTATAGTAGTGTTTCTGAAGCAAACAGATCAGTTTTATATATGTGTAGGGAAGTGTTATTTGCCCTTTCCCTAACTGCATAACCCTGTGACTTTAAATCTGGATCCACCAAAAGCATGGCTGCTGCTTGCACTGCAGTGAGACAGTTTTCAGCCACAGCCTAGCCAATCAGCAAGAAGGATTTGCTTCTGACCTTGTGACCCCTCTGAAAGAAGTTTGGAGCCAAAATGAAAGTGAGGCTTAGGTTAACCAGGAAGAAGAGAAGAGGAAAGCATGGACTAATACACTGAGAGCAGCCTGCAATCTCTCCTTCTCTCTTGTGAGTGTTCCTGCTGATTTCTCTGAGTAGGAAGCTAGGGATTTCACCTATAGAACATTTACCCATATAGGGAATCCCATAGTCAGAGCACAGGGAGTTAGTGCCTGAGCTATTGCTAGGGAAGTAATCCCTGTAGGATAGATAGGACTTCAGCCCTGTAGTGAGTTGCCAGCGTGTACACCGGATCTGGACTGTGGATTTCCCATCAGCCTCCGTGACAGTGGATCTCCTCAGGAATTTAGGAAGCCTTTCTCTACACCAGCATCCCAAGCTCAGTGTGGATTAAAGCTGCCAGACTGCTTCCCTGTATCTGCTCTGCCTCACAGGATCTCTTTCTTCTTTCATTATCACTGGGAGTTGGTGAGACCTTCACTTTACACACCCCGGGGTGCATCAATCTAGTGTTGCAACACATACCTCTTCTATTACTACTTTGGTATATCCCCTCAGACCCCTAGTGTGCACACTCACCATTCTTAAAGTGACAGTAGACATTTTCATACAAAAGGGTGATACTTATATTGTCTAATATTCATTGTATTATTGTTATTTTACTGTTCTTATTGCATTGCATATATTGCATTCCTAATATTACATATTACTGCATATCTGCCTATTGTGTGGTTTATTGTCTGCTACAATTGGTACCGAAATCACTGCTATTGCAGTTCCCAGGGAGTTGTATGCCACCAATATCTGGTTTTAGCCCTGGGTGGAGGCACTTAACTTATCCAAACCCCACAAATCTCCCACTTAGCGGAGGCTTGGGATCTATACTGTTAGCGCCACAGTGTGGCCCTGGATATTCCTGCCAAGAAAGGGTTACATTTTGGAGGCACTGCTGAGATACGATTTGTAGAATTTCAGTCACAATGTCTGCTATTACCCCAGAAGGTGTTAAAATGTGGGCGCTGCAGGAAGGACTTAATTTGCCCTGTGCCTTTGCACTTGATCATATTCCCCTACAGTTACCAAATAATATGCTGGAACAGACACTGTCATCTTACCCAGGCCTGGCTGGTTCTGCTATAGTCACATCATCACTTTCACCTTTACAAGGATTGAAACAAGTGCTGTGTGTAGCTCAGTCTGAGCTTAACAGAGACAGTATACCTGCAATTATCTATCCAAATGGTATTTCTCCAAGGGGATGGCCTGTAATATATCCTCCTACTGTTCCTGCTATGCAACCACAATGCTCTTCCAGTCCCATGTCTGTGCAGCCAGACTCCTGCAGCATACTTATTGAAAATGACACTTCATACATATCACCTCAATATCCTAATTTTGAGTGGCGACCTCCTCCAGCACCTCACCCATTCACTAGCCTAGACACAATTGCACCTATATTTGCTGAAAGCATACAGAAAGTGACTGAAGCTAGTCTACGGTTATGGCAAGAGACTGTCTGGAGTGTAAAGAAGTATTTTTCTGGTACTGAACCAGTACCCAAAGGGGAAGAAGTGTTTACTGACTGGATAGAGTACATCCGCCCATTGTTAGAGGAATGGGAAGGAACTGATAAAATGAAGCAACGCAGACTAATGGAACTAGTAAGACCCCCTGCTTTGATTTTCTTACAAGCCCATAAGACTAAACAACCTGATTGTACTGTTAAAGATTTATTACAAGCTTTGATAACTCGCTATGAGAAATAATAGGATCTTCAACAACGTCTTGCTAAGTTTCAAGCTATCCGACAACTTAAAGGTGAGAGAGCATCTGTCTTCATTAGCAGAGTGTCTAACGAACTGAATTACCTCATATTCAAAAAGATAATTCCTGCAACCCAGGAAGTGTCTCAACTTCACAGGCAAATAAAGTGGGGATCAGACCCCCATCACCCTGTCAATCTTGCTGTGCAAGCTTACATGAGATACAACCCAGATGCTGTAACAGGGGATCTCTTAAGAACTGCAGAGGAGGAAGAAGCCAGAATAGACTTCTATTATGCATCTTCTACCCAAGCTTCAGATTTAAATCAGAAAGAGAACCCTTCAAAAGCTCCATCCCAGACTGTTCCACAGCCTGCAAAGAGCCAGCCAGCTGGAGCACCATTATTTCCTAAATCCCAGAAATTTTTCTGCGAGTATTGTCGAAAACAAGGCCATGACATCACTAAATGCCCTCGTAAGGTACAAGCTACTCCTGTGCAAAGCCAAGCTGGAGAATGTAACTCCATCAGACATAAGAAACGGACGCCTAACCACCCAAAACCACTTGTTGGGGTAGGGCGGAAGTGCATCTTCCATCTGACTGTGAATGATGTTCCGACTACTGCATTATTTGACACTGGATCACAGATAACCATCATTGGTCGTCCTTTCTACCAGAAACATTTATCCCACCTACCCTTGACTCCAGCTGATGACATAGAGGTAGTAGGTGTGGGTGCCAAATCTGCTTGTATGGATAGAAAAGTGGAAGTTGATCTCCGAATTCCTGGGATAACTTCTGAATATGAACCACCTCTCAAAGTGGTTGCTTATATTTGTCCTCCTGCTGCTCATAGGACATCTGCACCACTCATCGTGGGATCTAATGTGAAAGCAGTTGAAGATGCTTTTCTAAAGTTTCTGCAATTACAAGGCACCACTGATGTTTCTTCCTTCCCTGTATCAGCAGCAGTAAAGAGACTGTGTCAAGCCTTTGTACCCGAATTCTGTCAGGGCCCTGTGTACAGACTAAATGGGCCTGCTATGGAAATTCCAGCTGGGCAAGCACGGCTGATAAAGGTTACCAGATCTCTGCCTATGGAATGTGACACCCAAAGCTATTTTCTTCTGGAAACTCCACCTGAACAAGTGACAAAGCATGGTTGGGAACTAATTCCAGAAAGAAAAGATTGGCGAGACGGGATGCCCGAGTTTGATTGGGTTGTTCTGCAAAATCACAACCCTTGGCCTATTACAGTAAACGAATTTGATGAAGTTGGAGTGTGTTACTCGGTTCAGGAAGTTACATCTGAATCAGAAGTATGTTCTGCACATATTGAACCAAACGATGCACCTCTTAATTTTGATTTTGGGGACTCTCCCATGCCGAAAGAAGCCAAAGAACTGCTAATTAAGGAGCTGAACTTCAGAAAAGATGTGTTCTCCACTGATGACATGGATGTCGGATGTGCCAAGAGTGCCTGTCATACCATTCGCTTAGCAGATTCTAAACCTTTCAGGGAGAGATCTAGCAAGCTGCCACCCCGAGACATTGAAGATGTGCGTACATGTCTGAAAAAGATGAAAGATCAGAATATAATCACAGATTCCAGAAGTCCTTATGCTTCCCCTATTGTGGTTGTTCGGAAAAAGGATGGATCTGTTCGTCTGTGTGTGGACTACCGTACATTAAACCGGAGAACCATACCTGACCAATACACTTTGCCCAGGATTGAAGATTCCTTGGAAGCTTTAAGTGGCAGTAAGTGGTTTACAGTGATGGATCTTAGATCTGGATACTATCAAGTACCCATGTCCCCTGAGGATCAAGAGAAAACTGCCTTTATTTGTCCTCTGGGATTTTACCAATTTACTCGAATGCCTCAAGGTATTTGCAGGGCCCCCGCCACATTCCAGAGACTTATGGAAAAAGTATTGGGAGATCTATGTCTTGTATACCTTGATGACATCATTGTGTTCGGAAGTACTCTAGAAGAACACCATGAAAGACTCATTCGTGTGATTGACCGACTTCAAGAAGAAGGTCTAAAGCTGTCTATTGACAAATGCAAATTTGGCCGTACCTCAGTACATTATGTGGGACATATTGTGTCTGCTGAAGGCGTATCCACTGATCCTGCTAAAATAGAAGCAGTGGTGAATTGGCCACAACCAAACAACATTACAGAGCTTAGGTCATTCCTAGGGTTCTGTGGCTATTACAGAAGATTTGTGGAGGGATATTCTAAGTTGGCAAAACCCTTACATGCCTTACTGACCCTCACCTCAACTGATGAAAAGGCTGCCAAAAGTTCCAAATTACCCTTTGGGGATAAGTGGACTGATGCCTGTACTGAAGCCTTTGCTGCTTTGAAGAAATGTCTCACAGAAGCTCCTGTGTTGGCTTATGCAGATCCTACAAAGCCCTATATCCTCCATGTGGATGCCAGCTATGATGGCTTGGGAGGAGTACTTCATCAAGAGTACCCCGGAGGATTGCGTCCAGTGGCATATATCAGCCGAAGTTTGACTCCAAGTGAGAAAAACTATCCAGTGCACAAGTTAGAGTTTCTGGCACTTAAATGGGCCATTGTTGACAAACTTCATGGATACCTGTATGGAGTACCATTTCAAGTAAGAACTGATAACAACCCTCTAACATATGTTCACACCACAGCCAAACTAGATGCTACAGGCCACAGATGGTTAGCAGCCTTATCCAACTATCAGTTCACACTTAAGTATAAACCAGGTCCCAAGAATGTAGGAGCCGATGCCCTATCTAGAAGACCTGGCCTACCTGCTACTTCTGATAATGAAGAGTGGAAAGAAATTACAACCTCAGGAGTAAATGCCTTTTGCCTAGCTTCTGCAGTAAACAGAAGGAAACTCAACTTCTTAGACTTAAGATTAGTGGATTCACTGGGTGCCAGACCCGATTGTGTTCCGGATGCTTTCAGCTGCCCTGCAATGCTAGGGATTGATCAGTTGCACCCTTTGAAGAAAAAGGATTTGATCAGAGCCCAGCAAGCTGACCCTATCATTGGACCCCTGAGGAAAGCTGTCCTGCAACAAGACCAGGAGTACCTTAAGAAGTCTCTGCCTTCTGATAGCACTATCCTTTTGAGAGAATGGGAGAAGTTTCAGATAGACAATGGACTCCTGTATAGGGTACTACAATACCACGATCATCCTGATCGACGTCAATTAGTTCTTCCCAAGAGGTATAGGCAGTTTGTGCTCAGAAGTCTGCATGACAAACATGGCCATTTAGGTATCGAGAAAACCTATGGTTTGATTCAAGATAGGTTCTACTGGCCTAAAATGAGAGAAACTGTTACTGATTATTGCAGAAGATGTCTGAGATGTTTGCAAAGAAAGACATTGCCCATAAAAGCTGCACCTCTGGAGCACCTGAAAAGTTCAGGGCCCTTAGACCTTGTCTGCATGGACTTTCTCTGCATTGATCCTGATACTAAAGGTGTTGGAAACATTCTGGTAGTCACTGATCATTATACCCGCTATGCTCAAGCATTTCCTACCAAGGATCAGAAAGCTGCCACTGTTGCTAAAGTCCTTTGGGAAAAGTTCTTTATCCACTATGGATTTCCTGTCCGTCTGCACTCAGATCAAGGACGTGATTTTGAGAGTAAATTGATCAAAGAGCTTCTGCAGCTACTCAATATAAGCAAAAGCAGAACTACACCATATCATCCTCAAGGAGATGCACAACCAGAAAGATTCAACCGCACCTTGCTAAATATGCTTGGTACACTTCCTGTTAAAGAGAAAAGATTCTGGAGTCGCCATGTTAGTACCATGGTTCATGCTTACAACTGCACTCGTCATGAGACTACTGGATATTCTCCCTACTTCCTCATGTTTGGCAGAGAAGCACGACTACCAATAGATCTTTACTTTGGAGTGTCAGTAGATGGTATGGACAGTATCAATCACTCTCAGTATGTTGCTAAATTAAAGGAAGACTTGTCTAGAGCTTATCGCCTTGCTGAGGATAATGCTTCCAAAACTAATCAAGGCAACAAGAGAAGATATGATGCCAAAGTACGCCACAATGAACTTGTTCCTGGAGATAGGGTGTTACTGAGAAACCTAGGAAACCAGGCTCAGCATAAACTAGCTGATCGTTGGCGTACAGACTTTTATGTTGTAGTTGATAAACTGCCTGGTATCCCTGTCTACCGCATCAAAGGTCCAAGGGGGTATCTAAAAGCCTGGCACAGAAATCATCTCTTACCCGTACCTCAGGTATCTGACTCTGAGACTGAAAATCAAACAGACTCTACTGTTAGTGATGATCCCTCTGATGCTGAGAATTCACAAAATGACTTTGATGTTTCAGTAGATTCACCTGCAGCAATTCATGCAGATGATGATGGACAGCCAACAGTTGCACCTACTAACTCACATGATGACCAACCTCCATCTGCAAGGACTTTGAGCCCAAACACCCCAGACTTTGTTCCTGCTGCCCAGTCTGGACTGAATCAAACTCAAAATTCAGTTAACCCAGCCTCAGGACTGCCTGCTAGGGATGTGCGGAGGGGAGGAAGGATAAGGAGGCCTCCTAGTGCCCTCACCTATGATTCTCTAGGAGTACCTAGCTATACTTCTCAACCTTTTGTTGGATATGCTGTACCTTATCAAAATGGTTTGAATGTGCCTTGTGTTGCTGATGTTCAATCTTTGCTAAGAGAAATGTACCAAATAATGAGTAGATTATCTTCTATGATGTCTGTTGCATACTACTAATTTAATTTCTCTTACAGCATCCATTGTGACTTGATAGATCTCAGGGGAGACTATTAGAAGTGGATGTTATTACTGTTTATAACACATTGCATATTGCTTGTTTACAATGTTTGTACCCTTGCTGGGCCAGAAGGGATTTTCAGGGGGGAGAATGTAGGGAAGTGTTATTTGCCCTTTCCCTAACTGCATAACCCTGTGACTTTAAATCTGGATCCACCAAAAGCATGGCTGCTGCTTGCACTGCAGTGAGACAGTTTTCAGCCACAGCCTAGCCAATCAGCAAGAAGGATTTGCTTCTGACCTTGTGACCCCTCTGAAAGAAGTTTGGAGCCAAAATGAAAGTGAGGCTTAGGTTAACCAGGAAGAAGAGAAGAGGAAAGCATGGACTAATACACTGAGAGCAGCCTGCAATCTCTCCTTCTCTCTTGTGAGTGTTCCTGCTGATTTCTCTGAGTAGGATGCTAGGGATTTCACCTATAGAACATTTACCCATATAGGGAATCCCATAGTCAGAGCACAGGGAGTTAGTGCCTGAGCTATTGCTAGGGAAGTAATCCCTGTAGGATAGATAGGACTTCAGCCCTGTAGTGAGTTGCCAGCGTGTACACCGGATCTGGACTGTGGATTTCCCATCAGCCTCCGTGACAGTGGATCTCCTCAGGAATTTAGGAAGCCTTTCTCTACACCAGCATCCCAAGCTCAGTGTGGATTAAAGCTGCCAGACTGCTTCCCTGTATCTGCTCTGCCTCACAGGATCTCTTTCTTCTTTCATTATCACTGGGAGTTGGTGAGACCTTCACTTTACACACCCCGGGGTGCATCAATCTAGTGTTGCAACACATACCTCTTCTATTACTACTTTGGTATATCCCCTCAGACCCCTAGTGTGCACACTCACCATTCTTAAAGTGACAGTAGACATTTTCATACAAAAGGGTGATACTTATATTGTCTAATATTCATTGTATTATTGTTATTTTACTGTTCTTATTGCATTGCATATATTGCATTCCTAATATTACATAATACTGCATATCTGCCTATTGTGTGGTTTATTGTCTGCTACAATTGGTACCGAAATCACTGCTATTGCAGTTCCCAGGGAGTTGTATGCCACCAATATCTGGTTTTAGCCCTGGGTGGAGGCACTTAACTTATCCAAACCCCACAAATCTCCCACTTAGCGGAGGCTTGGGATCTATACTGTTTGCGCCACAGTGTGGCCCTGGATATTCCTGCCAAGAAAGGGTTACATATGTATATATGTTTTATATATATTTTTATATGTCTATGATATTACATTTTTTGGTGTTACTGTTCCTTTAAGGACAATACTCATTTATCAGAACTCTTGCAAGCTTTTAGTGTGACAGGCAGGGCTGGAACTAGGGGTAGGCAGAGTAGGCAAGTGCCTAGGGCGCAAAGCTGGCGGGGGCGCCAGGCACATACCTTCTCTGTCGCCTACCCCGCACCCGGGCCAGATCTCCCCAACTATTGCTGCATTTACTCCATCCTATGCACTCCTGCGCATGTGCACGCTCCGAGCATGCTCCGTTTTTACTAATTGTGTGTACGAGATCGCTCCACTTCACGCACAAACACTAATCATGAGCGCCAATTCGCCTTCGCAGGGGGCGCTGGGCCAAACAGGTTGCCTAGGGCGCCTGGCTGCCCTGACCCGGCTCTGGTGACTGGACTGACCTCCACAGTACCAAACTGCTCCGAAGGGTCTATTCTGACAGGGCCCTCTGTATAGCACACAAGATCAGCAATTGAATCACTTTATTTAGCCGTATAACTAAGGATATCACAAAGTGTGTGTGTGCAGGGCTGGTCCTATCAAATGTGGGGCCCAATTGGGACCATGTTGGCGGGGCCCCTAGACAAAGTGTTGCTGGCTACTGACACAGCAAGTATTTAGGAAAATAAGGGCATACAGGCACAAAATAGAAAGGAAAGGGGCAGTGCTGGGCCCCCAGAGGTGCGGGGCCCAATTGGTCCAATTGGCCTAAGGCCGGCCCTGTGTGTGTGTGTGTGTGCGCGCGTGTGTGTAGAAAAGCTAAGAAAAGATGAGTAGAGGAGGGAATATTATGCATTCTAATATCATCCTTTTATCAAACAGTAATAGAAATATATTATAGCTGGAGCCAGGATCCTTTGGTAGGCTACTCATGAAAAGCGCTTCTGATCATAGGCCTGAAAAAATCATTGGAACAAACGTGTTTAATTTGTTGGACTGAGATTTGTCTGATCTCTAAACTCTAATCCCTAGATTCTTCCTTTACATGTGCTTTTCTATTCTAATAGGAATACTTCTTTCCCACAAAGCACAGTTTGTACTAGAACACTTTCATATCCCCTGTTTGAGGAAAATTCTTGGCATTAAACACGGGGCATAAAAGTGATATGAATATAAGTGATATGACACCAAGCATAAAAAGCTGTATTATAAAAGTCCTTTCCAAATTTAAAATGAAACTCACATTTTTTTAAAGCATTTATACCTGTTATAAAGGTATTTAAATATCTCGGCTGTCAATAATATATTGCCTCGGGTATAGAGGCAGAGCAGGCAATTGCTTTCACTTTCAATTCTGCTCTTCCTTGATGTCACTGCCCTCCTCACATTCCTCCTTCCTCCTCACTACCTATGTTTGTGGGCCCCATTCTGGCACACAAACAAGATTTTGGTATGATACAAAGCATTGCTTAATAACAATGTTCACAAAATGGCACCTACCTGCTTGCTGTGATTGTGAATTACCAGACTGAAGGAAACAAATTTATATAGGGGATTATTTACTAAAGTCCGAATGCAAAAATCACAAAAAAATTTTGATTTTTTTTTATATAAAATCAGACTTTGAAAAAAACACAAATTTTTCGGAATTTATTGAACCCTGAGGATGGAAAAGTCAGAATGTGAAAATCCAGCATCTCAGACCTGTCAAGGTTCCATATAAGTTAATGGGAGAAATCCCAATCATTTTTTATGTGTGCTGGGTTTCCCACAATACCCCGAAGTTTTTGGAGTATTTGGGTAAAAATTCAGAAAAAAATGTGAAATTCATGAAAATATGATGAATAAAATACGGAAAAATTGTGAGAATCGTATTTTTCCCCGCAAAGCAAATTTTCGGGATGTAATAATGTAATAATAAATAAGTAACAGAAAATATTGAGATAAATTCGGACTTGTAAGTAAATTTTATTTTGCTTGACTAACACAATAGAAAATAATTTGGAATTATTTCTTAGGGTCACAGGTCTCCTTTAAAACTCATAAAAACAACTGTTTCAGAAATAGGTGTCTTCATGAGTTAGGCTGCTATTTCATAGAAACCCCAACATTTCTATTAGGAAAAAAAGCCTTGGGCACCCCAGACACTGGTCCACTACCCATGGTGCAGCAGCAGAATGGGAGCTCTTGAAGTTATGGCCTTGGTGAGCCCAAGATACCCCAACAACAAGCACATGAATCAAAATCTTTGTACACTTAATTTTTTTCTTTCATTTCCATTACATATTCTGAAATTTGGGATACAAGTATAAATCACTGAGTATGCTACAGAAGAGAGAAAAGGATACATATGATGCAAAAGAGATTTGCACATAGGATACCTCACCAGTGCAACAATTTACTGCATCCATTGTGCTCAGGCAGTAAGTATGTTTAGTGATATGCAGGCCACAGCACATCTTTAGTAGTGAGATTTGAAAATAAAGAAGTCAGCCTAAACATCAGCACAGGAAAGGTACATAGTAAAGAATAAAAAGACATGCCACATGCAGGAAACAGCTTGCAATAAATGTGTTTATAGCCTCAATTTTATTAATAGTGGCAATCAGAACTTTTATGGAAAAGCTTTGTTCACATAAGCTCCTTCTTTGTTTGCTAGAATGGTGGGAACCCTGACAGGACACTCATAAATGGACAAATTTACAATCTGGACTGTGTAAAATGCCTATAGCACTTTTTTTTCCATCCAAGCTGTCTTTGTGCTCATTGCACCACCTGTGATGCCAGGGGGCTCAGGGTCAGAGCGAGCGATTCCTTTGGCTTTTTATAGCACAGTCCCAATCAATATGGGCTTATCTGGAGCTCAGGACTTTTCACGGCTTTCTAATCTGTAGCTTAAAGAGATTTTTATGCCTTTTTGGGGGTTTCAGTTTTAAGTTGCTCAGATAAAAATATTTTTTGTTGGTGAAATCCTAAGATTTCAGGTTTCTGAAATACAGAAGAGAGCACAACATGCAACAAAATATACAGTTAACACATTTAAAAAAACAAATGCATCACAAGGCTTTTTAATGCATGGGCATTTGCAATACAGAAGTTATCAACTGAACTTTAGTGCTTCCCCAGTAGAAATGCCAGGAGTTTATAAGAAGTGATCTTAAATTGAGTGTGAATAATTCCCCATTACTCCAAGAAATTTCCACGTTTCAAATAAAGGACATTCCCATAAAAAAAGAAGGAATATGTGTGTTATTCATTGTGGAATACAGTTTTTTTCATATTTGCCCTGTTTAAAATACAACATACTTCAAGCAATGGCAATAGAATATTGTGCTTATAGGAAGGATCCCATGTTTTATTGGTTTAGTTTCAATGGAATTATTATATGCATCTGAGCAAAGAAAAGCAACATGTTTAATTCAATATATTTAGGCAAATGTCCTTCTCATTCCTGATTCCCATCATGGACATCATTCACCTCCATGTGATAAAGCCTAAATGATGTAATAGGATTGCAATGACCGTGCATCACACGGTATTAATCACACACATTATATCCCCTTTTTTGCCTTCAATACAGTCCCATTCCTGTCACTGTGTAACCTTCTGACCTATGTCCTAATGGCACTGGTCACTCAAGAGCAAAAGTTCAGCTGCAGGTTAAGTCTGTATGTGTTTGCACTGAGGAGGGGCACTGTCTGTTCCGACTTCCTCTTCTTGCTTGTTATACAATGCAGTCACTCTCTAAAATTCAGAGTTGACCCCTGCTGTGTAAACTCCCTCTGCAGCAAAGTATATAAGAAAGGCCTGTGCCCTTGCCTTCACTCAACACAATCTTTTGTTGTTTTAACATCTGGATAATGCTAAGTAAACTCGCCTGACCACGTAAATTCATACAATGCAATGTACCATTAAATTCCAGGGCATGCCTCTTCTTTCAATATTATTTTAGATCCAGTCCATGCAAATCATTTGTTTTATCAAATATTTGTTAAGCAAATCATTTCTGCTATCTTGTTTAAAACAAAAACCTGTAATCCTACCACCCTACTGCACCAGTGTTGCTTTGCAAAAGAAAACATTGTATATCTAAAGGTACCAGGATATTTATGTATTTATGCATATAGGTGACGTGGGCATATTTAAATAGAACATTCTTTTATCTTCCGATTTCCTGTTGTTTCACTTTTTATTTCTTTTTACGTGACTCCAGGGCATACATTACCCTATATATGAGACACGGAAATAAAACCTAAGGGCTCACAGAAAGGACACTTAAACCATAACATGTGAAACTGATGCAGGGTTTAAGGGCAACAAAAACAACATACGGTAATTAAGGATAAATGCAGGAAATCTGTGTTTAGCTCTGCAGCACCAAACAGAACAGAGTCATTTATTAATTTTAGCCACTTGTAACTATGCAGTTATTATCTTATTTTCCATATTTATTTGTATATTCCTCACATTAGTCCTAAAATAATGTTATACATGTCTCTGAAATATAGCTATACCATGCCATTTCTATAACATCACTTTGTTTATATAATGCATTATGACATAACTTTATAATAAATAAGAAACCATCTTTAACTAAAATGTATGTGTATCTGATAGGGCATTCCCACCTGCAGCCCTACAGCTGATCTACAACTCTCCACTTAAATGAAGTGCACAGTGTGTTTTATATGTAATAAATAAGAATAATATGAAATGAAATAGATGATTATAAATGTATGTTATTTGAAAGATCTTCCCTTATGCAGTCTATTTTAAGGAAATTGTTAATCCTTAACTAGTGTATTTAAAGATTAAGATATCTGCTTAATAATAATAATGGGGTCATTTACCAATGTCCAAAGGTGCACAATTACATCCCTTAGTGCCCATTTTCCACTTGCAGCCAGGGCATTGCTGTTCTTTATACATTATGCCAGATATATCTCTTGTGCAAGTAGGGTTGCCACATTTTCTTGAAAAAAATACTGGCCTTCCTTTATATTTATCCGAATTTGTCTCAATATTTTCAGCTACAAATTCTAATTAAATCCGATCATGTTTTTAGTGCTTATTTATTATTACATTTTCCTGAAAATTTTATTTGCAGGAAAAAATCTGATTTTCACGGTTTGTTTCGGATTTTTCATCAGATTTTTGTCCAGAAACTCCACCGCACATCAAAAAAATCATTGGGACTTCTCCCATTGACTTATATGCAACCTTGACAACCTGATTCGGACTTTTACATCTCCGGGGTTTAAAAAATTCTGAAAAATTTGTGATTTTTTAAAGGTCAGATTTTATTTTAAAAAAAATCAAGAATTTGTTGTGAATATTGCATTCAAAGTTTAGTAAATAACCCCCTAACTATCTACTGCTATAGCAAAACAGATTAGATATTTTGCATTTTTGGAAGCTACATAAAATGTTGCCACTAAAAAATCAGCAGCTTTAATTATTCATAGCCCCAGCTTCCATTCAAAGCCCCTATTGCAGCCCATTACCTTATTATATGGAATATATACAGAATAGCTGCTATAACAATAAGACATCTTTGAGCTATTGGAAACCCTGAGAACCCCAATTTACCAAATGTCAATCACAGACTCATATTACAGGCATGTGACATTATACAGAATGTTTGGGACCTAGGGTTTTCCTAATAAGGGGTCTTTCTTCATATCTTAAGTCTATTAAAATCATTTAAACATTGATTAAACCCAATAGGTTTGTTTTGCCACCAATAAGGTTTAACTATATCTTGTTGGGATCAAGTGCAAGGTACTGTTTTATTATTACAGAGAAAAAGGAAATAATTTTTAGAATTATTTCATTAGAAATGGAGTCTATGGGAGGCGGCCTTCCCATAATTCAGACCTTTCCATATTATACCTGTACTATAATAATGTTCTTTTTATTTTGGTCATCCTAACACTCAAAAATCTCCTTTACAGAAAAAAATGTCAAGAATATTAGAATTTTCCATGAATGTGTGTAGTCTAATTATTTACAGGGGGGGTACATATTATATATGTGTTAATATTGTACATTTAAATAGTTTTTGTATCCTACAAAATATTTTCTAATAGATTTTGTATATTTTCTATTTGAAATATTTAAAAAAAAATTATGTGACTGCTACTTTTCCTAACCTTTCCTGAGATCCTCAAAAGAGGTCTTTAAGACTCGCTTCAAACCCATCTGCTTAGTCTTAGCATGCTAGCTAAATCTAAGCTTTCATGAGATTTCCTAATGCCGAATGAAAAGTGCCTGGAAACACTCAATTTGTTCTTTGCTTCACATGACACTAGATTGCAACCAGTTACTCATTGTATGCTTATGTCACATGCCGAGTGACAATAGATTGAGCTGAACAATCCTTTTTCTCAAAGACGTTATTCAAAGGGATAAGTCTAATTCTCACTGCTGGAAAAGATTGCCAAGTTTTGAAGCTACTCCAGCACGGAGGCGGATAAGGAATTTATCTATTACAGAGGAAAAAAGACCTTCACAATGTCATTACAGGGGGAAATATTTATTACTGTCCAACATCTGTAGTGAAAAGCCTTTGTGAAGCTTTTGCATACAGATATGAATAGCTTCCAGTCAAGAACAAAATCATGTTGTAGCATAAAATAAATCTATGTATAGTGTGTATATATATATATATATATATATATATATATATATATATATATATATATATATATATATTAATGTCCTCCCATACTTTCCTTCTAAGACTATTAAAAGCTAAAAAAGACTCATGAGACCATATATAAGCACAACACTCTAGGCTGATTACATCTAATCAGGTCACAAACTCCATAGTGAATTCTAATATCATTATTGAGTAGGAGAACACTTCATTTTATAATATCTTAAGTCTTCTGGTGTAGGGACTGAAGATGTGGCCAGGCTGCCTATCTGAAGGAAGGCCACACAATATTAGAGTGCTCAACCTAGTGCAAAATCCTTGAGGACCAGGTGCTCGGCAGTAATTAAGCCCATCTGCCACAAGTCAAGAGAATCCGATACAAAGTCCAATGACTGCAGCACACTGTTAGTTGTAGTTCACTTTCAACATTGTGATTTTATTAGCTCATGTGCAGGTAGACAAAAAGGGGGGCAACGTTTCGGGCCTCACAGGGCCCTTTCTCAAGCCTTATCTGAAGGAAGGCAACATCTTGAGCTAAGCATATCTTACTAAGACGTTACAAATATAGAGAATAATGCAGCCCCAATTGTAAAGTATTAGAAGTCACCTAGGAGTTTCAAGACCATAAAAAAAGCATGTGTCAGAAGATCTTTATAATTTACAACAGAAGGTTATTATTTTTCATAATACACACATTTCAGTCAATATCCTGTAAATGATATGTAGTGATTAATGTAATGTAAAATCGTACAACTCCAGGGCTACTTCTAATGTCCTGCTTAGTGACATCATCAGTTTAAATCTGTGCTTTTGCTTGTGTCACAACTAACTGAAACTTGAGGGTGATCCTGCACATGAATAAAAATGTTTCTTTGAAGAAAAAGTCCTGTTTATTACTGTGTGATTGCCATCCTCTTTGTTGCATGCATTCAGCCATCTTTTATTTTTTGTCTACCGTATATACTCGAGTATAAGCCGATCCGAGTATAAGCCGAGGTATCTAATTTTACCTACGAAAACTGGGAAAACTTATTGACTCTAGTATAAGCCTAGACACAACTACAGCCCTGTCTCCCAGCAGCGCACATTCCGCCAAAGAGACCCCCCCATCGATCAACCAGACTTCTTTGCAAAGTTGATGGTGAGAATTGCCAAACGGATTACTGTGTGCATTGTCCCACTGTCCCACTACCATGTGCAGAGGGTGCTGTGTGATATTGTCATCACTGTTAATCCTTCATACCACCAACAGAGGGCGCTGTGTGATATTGCCATCACTGTTAATCCTTCATACAACCAACAGAGGACGCTGTGTGATATTGTCATCACTGTTAATCCTTCATACAACCAACAGAGGGCGTTGTGTGATATTGCCATCACTGTTAATCCTTCATACAACCAACAGAGGGCGCTGTGTGATATTGCAGTCACTGTTATTCTTTCATATAACCAACAGAGGGCGCACTGTTATTCTTTCATATAACCAACAGAGGGTGCTGTGTGATATTGCAGTCACTGTTATTCTTTCATATAACCAACAGAGGGCGCACTGTTATTCTTTCATATAACCAACAGAGGGTGCTGTGTGATATTGCAGTCACTGTTATTCTTTCATATAACCAACAGAGGGCGCACTGTTATTCTTTGATTTAACCAACAGAGGGTGCTGTGTGATATTGCAGTCACTGTTATTCTTTCATATAACCAACAGAGGGCGCACTGTTATTCTTTCATATAACCAACAGAGGGTGCTGTGTGATATTACAGTCACTGTTATTCTTTGATATAACCAACAGATGGCGCTGTGTGATATTGCAGTCACTGTTATTCTTTCATATAACCAACAGAGGGCACACTGTTATTCTTTCATATAACCAACAGAGGGCATTGTGGGATATTGCAGTCTCTCCCCAAGTGAACTGTTGGTATAGGAATGATTAAAACTGCAATCTCAGCTACTGCCCGCTGACCCGAGTATAAGCCGAGGTAGACTTTTTCAGCACATTTTGGATGCTGAAAAACTCGGCTTATGCTCGAGTTTATATGGTAATTAAAGCCTCACCCACATCTATTGTGCCCAAAGGAACCTATGGATTTTTCCCTCAATCTCATTAAGACTAAACTCATGTGCTCAAAGGCATATTTATCAAAATCCTAATTTGTGTTTTTTTTTACTTTTTGAGTTTGAAAAAAAACCTCTCAAACTCACCAAACTGGAATATGCACTTATATCTTTAGAAATGTGCATCTCGAAAACTTGATTGATTAAAAAAATGTTTTCAAAAACCTTGAATGCAGCAAAATTGCATTCTACTCCTCATTTTCAATGAGTTGAGTATTTAAAAAAAAAACCTAAAAACTTGAATTGAAAACAATCTCTTACATTTTGTCTTGGACTACTACCATTGACTTCAATATGAACTTGCCAGCATTTAGATGCAGAATTTTAACATTAAACTTTCCCTGTGCTTAAAAAGTTTCTGAGTTTTGCAAAGTTAAATTTGAGTTTGCGAGATTTAGCCCCACAACAACTCAAATTGTGGTTAAAAACTCAAATTCAAATGTTGATAAAGCTGCCCCTTAGAGTGCTGACACACAATCTGATTACGTCTTGGCAGTTTTGGTCATTGTGGATGGTTGAATGTATTACCCTTATTTGTCGCTGTTTGTGTTTGTTAGATATTTGTAAACTTTAGGGTCTCTGTCCTCCGCTGTCTCTTTACATGTAGCACATAGAGATAGATAGATAGAGAGAGAGAGAGAGAGAGAGAGAGAGAGAGCGAGAGAGAGATGATATAGATAGATAGATAGATAGATAGATAGATAGATAGATAGATAGATAGATAGATAGATAGATAGATAGATAGATAGATAGATAGATAGATAGATAGATAGATAGATTAGATAGATGATAGATAGATAGATAGATAGATAGATAGATAGATAGATAGATAGATAGATAGATAGATAGATAGATAGAGATAGATAGATAGATAGATAGATAGATAGATAGAGAGAGAGAGAGAGATAGATAGATAGATAGATAGATAGATAGATAGATAGATAGATAGATAGATAGATAGATAGATAGATAGATACAGTGTTGGGATATGAAGGACAAAACAAAACAAAAGCCAGATTCAAAGGGAAACGCCTCCGTCCACTCGGCAATAAACATTTCAAGTTCTAAACATGCAAATAAAACAGTGCACGCCACAGTCTATTCTGAAAGTTTTAGTTCTAAAATGAAATCATGTTTGTGAGATTGCTCATGCCAGCATTTCTGGTCCCGCTTAGTGATTTGTCACATCTGCCAAACCCAAGAAGACCTATAAAAAAGGAAGTGGCTGAGAAGCTAATAAGTAAGCAAAAAAAAGTTAAAATAAAAAACTAGCTATCTAGACTTACAATCAGCTGCAGCTTTGTGATATTTTTACACACATTCCTTAAGGGTGGTGTTTTTTTGGCAAGCAACATTTCACATCTGTGCCATTGCCTTGGCAATAACGATGTCTCAGAGGAAATTACTTGGTGATCTACTATATATATTCACTACATAAGCTCATTTAAGAAGCAAATCCATGGAATCATTTCCTAATCTCGCATTGCTGACTTGAATTTATGAGACCAGAGTTTCATTTCGATGCTGTGTGATGAATTAAACTTGCTATGTAAAGTATTTAATAAAAATTAGGACAGCCTCCGTGGGATTTACTCTTGGAAAGTCGACCTTAAAGTAAGCATTTTTATTAGCCTGGACGCAATGAGCAGTTAATTGTTTTGGAAAAGCTCAAGTACACAGTTGAATGCCCAATAGGAATAAAGAATACATAAATATATCATCAGATAGTCCGATTTGCTTTACTGTTGTGTGAAAGCTAAATTGGAAGTGAAACTGCTGATGGCTAAATCCTACAGCATTAGCATGCTATCAGGAGATTATCATTGACATCATTTTCAAGCATCATGTAATAAGACGTTAGATGAAGAACAACATCAGTGGATAAAGAGAGATTCTAAAGGGGATCATTTACATAATGCTAATGGTTTTGATGGAAATACCAGTCCAGATTTGCTACAGACAGACAAAAGCAATATTTCAGTGTGCTCTGTGCACTTAACATTTGAGCTATTCTTAGCACTCCTGCCTAGGTTCAGTTCTAGCCACTATCGCCAAGAATTCTTTATGTTCTACCTGAGCATTTGTTGGTTTACTCTTCTGGGTGCCCAGTGTGCTGAACATACTGTCCTTTTGCCTACTGTTTTAATTAAGAAATATTTATGGTTTCTGTAATTTCTGAAACTATACAAGATTTATAACCCAGTTTTCTACTTCCTGTCACTTGTGTCCCAAAAGAACTTCAAAGGAGCTTCTAAACAAATTACCAGTCCACTAAGAAGCCCCTAATGATGACTTACTGCTGCTTAGACAAAGGAGAAGTTTGTTTGTTTAAAGATAGATAAGCAGCTCTGAATAATATGCCCTCTTTATAAAGGAAGGGGAGGTAAGTTCAGGAACATGGACCTACTTGTGCTTTATAATGGCAAAAATAGGAATATATGGATGTTTTTAAAATTAAAACCACAGACAAAATGTAAATTCAACAAAAGTCCTATTTAATGTGCTAAGTTTTAGTAATGGTGTTTTTAGGTGCATACTGTCCCTTCAATTGGCTCCTAATACATTTATGAATGTGTGACCTTAGATTGTAAACTACCCTGGGGCAGGAACTGACATAAATGATCTATAATCTCTGTAAAGCCCTGTGGAATATGATGGTGCTATATAAATAAACAACAATAATGTGTTGAACTAGCAATGCAGGGGAACTTTGTAATATGACTGTTCATATACAGTAGTAGAGGGCCCTGCACTTTAATGTAGCAATGGCCCCTTGTAGGTATGTCTCTGTGCACTGAAGATGTGAGTTCAGAATTTAGCTCAGTTTGTTCACTGGTAACACAGCAACACCTTTGGTAATGTGCATTCAGTAGTGAACAAGCTATACAATGAAAGCCATCACATTTTTTTAAAAAAAAAAACCCTGTTAAACTGCTTCTCTGTTTTCTAAAAGGAGCTTGGTCTTAGGATATTACTTATGAGGGTACAATTTAGCCTAAAAAGTATTCTACCATTATCAAGTAACCTCTCATCATTTTTGGGTCAGTTTGGGTCAGAAATGTGTTGTTAAATACCACGTAAAAAAAGGAGCATCTCAATGTGATGTTTAATATAACTAGTTATAAAAGTTTGTTTGGTATTAATTCCCTTATTTTTATGTTTCAGTAGGTTCCATAGATTATTTCAGCTCGGAGGGCTGCTTGACACTTTGTTCAACATAGGAAAATGATAGCCTGCAGAGCTGAGTAAATCAACTGTTTAATTCAATTTACAGGCCAATTACTACCCATTTGAATCACCAAATTTGAAAATGATCCAAAAGAACATCAGGAGATGATCAAAGATCATTCCGAAGTGAATATTTAGAGATTATTCATTGCTAATGCAGCCTGCAGTTAATCTCTCCACTGGCAGTCTCATGGGCATCATAAGAGGGAGGTGGAAACAGGGCGCTGATGCAGTTTAATGTTCTATACCAGGGTCCTGTGAAGGAAGTATTGCACCTTTTACTACAGAAAGGGTAGGAAAAGGAACAGGTTCTGAGCTTTCTATTTGTGTAGGCTTTAAAGTAAATGTTGACAGAGATGTGGTATGTTAGGACATGGGAACTAAAGGTAAGAAACTTATTTTGAAGTAGAGTATGCTAACACTTATTTTCATATTAATTCAAACTGTGAGGCTGCCTAAACCATTGGATTGTAAGGCCCATCATGAAGGTCAGCTACAACAAAATCTTTAGTAAAACAAAGTGTTTTGCTCTTGAAAGCCCAGTTAGAATGCCAGTTCAATTTTTACTTGGGTTGAACACATATTTTATCTTCTAGATATTATTACAAGTATATAAAGATGGCAACAAGGTTTTTCTATGTCTGTATCCTTGTTATGATGCAAGGGAGTACCAAAATAGTCTACAGATGGGAGCTTGAACCTCAGCAGTTCAAAGACCTTTATATAGTCTTGCTGGAACCCTAGACCCCATATAACAACACAGACTGAAAATATTTTTTTTTATCTGCCACTTTGCACCACTTTGGTAACCTGTGGCTACAAAATAGATATTTGCTTTCATTATTCTAAATTACCTAGACTATTTAAGCAAAGTTTTTGGTTGCTTTTGATCACTACATTGGTGCATAGCGTAAGAAAAAAAAAGCTTTTAATGTTTTCAAAAATCCAGCTATGGCTCACAGACATATGACTTTATGTATCGGACATAGTAGTAGTAGTTACCTTGACAGGAGTGCAAGAGCACAAAGTAGCACAAAAACACACCCATTAGTTCTCATTCAGGGAGTCAAGGTATAAAATCAGATGTGAGGTGCAAAGCAGTGCATCAGCAGGTGTAAGACAGCCCTGTCCTTACTGCCGACATAAGGCCCCAATATGGCCCACGCTCATCAGCATTCACTAACTTGCAAGTCTGAATGATGCCCATGTAGAAGCTAAGATGCCTACATACCTTCATGTAGGCACCCTGCAATCACCAATTTAACTTGTGTGAAAATTAGTGATGAGCTAAACTATCCCATTTTGCTTTGCGGAAATTCGCGAAACTGTGAAAAAAATTGCGCAGCGCATTGAAGTCAAAAGGCGTCAAAAATTTTTTTGCGAGCGACAACTTTCTAGCTCAATGAATTGAAGTCAATATGATTTTTTTTTCTTGTGGCAACTTTTTTTTGTCTCTGAAACTTTTTTGTCCAAATGCATTAAAGTCAATGGGTATTTTTTCTTATGGCAACTTTTTTTGTCTCTGCATCATTTTTTGTCTCTGCATCATTTTTTGTCACCGCAAAGCCATGGCTGGTGAAAAAAAATCACTTGTCACTAGTGAAAAGGTGTAAAGTACAATAGCATGGCCCGTTATTTGCACTTTGCTCCCTGCGTTTCATGTTTTAAATTCTCACTATTATGTTTGCTGAATATTAAAGCTAAGTATGGTTTCATATGGTGACTATGTTACTGCAGACAGCTGTGTGGCAAGGGAAGTTTTTACCTATGTTGTACTATTCGCCCCCAGCAAATTCCCTGCAGATGTCCATTGGCAGTGTTTATAGTTTCTGCATGTATGTACATTTATTATAACTGGCAGGTAGAAATATTAAATACAGTGTCTGCAATGAAAACTCTCTCAGGGACCACAATCATTCTCCAAACTAGAATCTAATGTACTAATTCATCACTGTTGTCCTTAAATAAGATTTTGTTTAAAATGAAAAAGCAAAATATAAATAATTTAGCATTTTTCAAGGAACACACTATATTTAATATACACAAAAACTCCTAGAATAAAGCCCAATTACCCAGTGCAGCAAAATGTCTAATACAATTATTAAATTACTAGATTAAGATGATTAGAATCAGGGAAATCCTTAAAAGGCCCTAAAAAAGGAAACAGTTTGGGTAGTGAGAGTCACCCAAAAACCTGCACCTGTTGGTGCTTCCTAACTTGTGAATCTGAATATCTGCAAGTTACGGAGCAGGGGAAGGATGCCTACATGCCTTCCCCTCCCATCCCTCAAAAACACACCACTGTCAAAAGCAGAAAATCTAAATGTGCCTAAGGCAGGACCCTCTGCTCATCGCTCCTCCCCCACCCTCAACACAATAAATTTCCCACTGCCTACAGAGCCGATACCTGAGCTACAGAAAAGTGGAGGGGCATCAGGGCAAGGAGCAGGAGGGAGCAATGACAAGCAACTGAATGGCCAGAATTTAGGGTAGGCTGGCAAGCAGAAGAGGTGCACCTAGTGACCCCCTTCCAACCATTGCACCCTCGGCACATGCCTCTTCTGCCTACCCCTAGTTCCAACCCTGGAAAAGCATGATGTCTTGCGATTGTTTCTTTTATATCCACCCTGCTCTACCTTAAGTAAATTACCTTTCTTGACTTCACCATCCCATATCAATAGACATGGTGCTATATTTCCATAGATCGATTCTTTTTTTTCTACAGCTTTCATCCACTTCTAAAGTTCCTTACTTTGGAGGTAGTGACTAAAATATCATGAGGAAGTAATTCCAATTCTTGCACATCCAACAGTGTGACTATACGAAACAGTAGTGGAAAACCAATACTCTATAAACCATTACATTAAACCAAATATCACTTGTTAAATAAAAACCACCAAGTTGCAGTGGAGTGGATATTACACATTACGTATTGACACTTATTTTGCATCTTATTTGTACTTAGGTGTAAGTGTTTTAATACGGTATACTGTATTTTATATTTAATATATAATATATGGTAGGATCCAGTGATATTTTAATGCATCCCTTTGGTAGCATAAATTAATTTGAATTTACAAAACTATGTATGTTTTTGCTTATGATTTTCCCCATAGCCTTTGGCAGTGCTTACTTTGTACATAATTTACCATTATATTCCAGCTATAAAGCTTCGGACTGTCGTTTCTGAGGCCCAACGGGGCTGCAGCCTGAAGGGCCCCACTTCTTATCGGCCACAAACGAGAAACAGTAAATAGGTGCTTTTCTGATTGCTAAACCCAAACACTAGAGGTGGGGCAGATAGCATTGGGAATGGGGCAGTGATGTAGGGACAGGCATGATGACATCAGAGATGGGTACAATGATGTCGGTGGAGTTACATACCTCCCAACTTTTGGAAAATAGAAAGACGGACAAAAACATTTGCCGCACTTAGCGTGGCAAATTTTTTTTGGACCATGCCCATTTTATGACCACAAGTCTTAAATACCACATATTTTTACAAAATTTGGCAGGTTATTCAAAGTTTGAACACATTTCTGTGTTCTGTTTTTATGTGTTATTACAGTTTTGCTAATGAAGGCGAATTGCCCTTTAAGCTGCAAGTTTCCCCAAGAGACCTGCTTATCTTAAATAGTTACCATTGTTTCTTTGCTTATCTTAAATTGTTATAAATGTATCTAAGTGCACCTGCCACGTATTCTGGCCTTTCTGCCACAAGCCAATTAAGTTTTAGAAACTTTGTATCTTTTCCTGACTGTGCAGAAGATCTAAGAGAAAGTTGGGACATTTCAGTAACAAACCCGGGTCTGCCGGTTGAGCTGTAAAAATCGGAACAGTCCCATGAAAAACTCTTGTTTATTTGTAAAATGGAACTGTATTGTGTTTTGGGTACTTTATATATAAACTACAGATGATAAGAAAAATAAATGTAATATTTATTTTATATTTTCTTCCCAAAAACTGTAAGTGTAAATTCATGCTTGTAGATGATAGCCAGTGTTAATCATATTCACTTGCAAATTTGCTGCAGCACTATGGCAAAGTAGCAAATAATGTAAAAACAATCTCAGCAAACTATCACAATGGTCTTATGGTTAGGCTTTTGCAGCTGCTGTTTTGACAGTTGTGTTGTGTATAGGAAGTTCCTGTTGCCATAGCTGTTAGACTGGCAGCCTGTGGCTGAGGCTTTTCACGTGTCGACACTGCAAAGTTTGCTGCAGTAGTGAAATTGTTGTTAATGAGGTATAGCAGCTGGGGCAGGATGAACAAATGTAATATACAAAGGAATGCCGCTGGTCCAGGAAGCAGTGCATTTAAATTCTTTCCGCACTCCTAAAGCGTTCAAAGGAAAATAATGGCAATGTTTAGCAATCATTAGTCCACTGAATTACTGTGCAACTGTAGGATGGGATCAGCTTATTGTTTGTGAGCAGAAATACAGTAAATCTGATTTACTATAAATAATGAAGGAAACAGTAAAATGAAACTGGCTAATCTTTAATATTTATTGGCAAAGCTTTCACGAGTGGAGGGCATAAATGATCCACCAATGGAACTTTGTTAAGGCAGTTATATTTTCTCCAGATAATGTTCCTCTGCTCCAAGCTTCCCATACCCTCTAAAACTGCCACTAGCTAATCAACTGGCAATTCAAGGAAACCATATATCAGTCACCATTTATGAAAAAGAGCATTAAGATATTAAACAGCAGTACAATAAGGAAACAAAGAAAAGAAAGAAGAAGGGGAAGATACAATTAAACAGCCAAATGGAAATATTGGAACATGCCGTGCTGAGAATGCTATGAAAAGCAGATTTGTAATGCACATAAAAGAAAGCAAAAAAACAGAATTGGCAGGATTAAAGTTTTACAGATTGTGTTAGAATTGCTAAAATGTGGCTATCAATGTTGCAAACTAAACATTGCCACCTACGTGTTTATTGAAAATGTATGAGAATCTTGAGTAACCCTTCCTTTACAAGTCACTGGTTACACATGCCTTCTTGTACACACACACACACACACAGTAGAACCCCACATTGTACACACACACACACATATATACTGTATATATATAGTTTCTCTCTCTTAAAAGCCGCAAGCAGGGGATGATTAATCATATGGAACCAATGCTGGGGTCTAGGTTATCTCTCCCCTTTGAAAGCTAATGGCGGGGGAGGACTAAGCCCTATGATGAAAACCAATGCCCAGGTCGGGAGACCTTATTTTTCAGGTAATGCTCTTATGCCGGGAGGCTTTAGCATTTGAAATTATGACCAGAGGTAATTAGTTCGGGACCGCCATATGGGTTTTACCTTGACGTGGTATGGTGGCTTATCAATCTTATGATCATAAGTTTGTAACTAAAAAAACCCTGTCTTTGTAAATACATGCATCTGCATAGATTGCTGATATGACAGGGGACCAGGGAATGTGCATTGATCAATTTTTCTTTTTTTCTATGTCTGTAGTTAATTTGGCCAGATCAGTAGCACTTCCAATGTATTTTAGTACATTTTTATTAAGCCATGGAGTGCTCTCACAACTTTTCCTTTTTGCATTTTGTATTGTAGCAGATCTATTCTGTTCGGAAGTTCAGCAGCTATGCTGCAGGCCAGGCTTCCATGTGGTTGTAGCACCCCCACACCTGTCTCTTTAAATGGTGTAACAATGCCTTTGGAAATGGGTGTTGGTCTGGGCAGTTTCTCTCTCTTAAAAGCCGCAAGCGGGGGAGGATTAATCTTATGGAACCAATGCTGGGGTTTAGGTTATCTCTCCCCTTTGAAAGCTAATGGCGGGGGAGGACTAAGCCCTATGATGAAAACCAATGCCCAGGTCTGGAGACCTTATTTTTCAGGTAATGCTCTTATGCCGGGAGGCTTTAGCATTTGAAATTATGACCAGAGGTAAATAGTAAGGGACCGCCATATGGGTTTTACCTTGACGTGGTATGGTGGCTTATCAATCTAATGATCATAATTTTGTAACTAAAAAAACCCTGTCTTTGTAAATACATGCATCTGCATAGATTGCTGATATGACAGGGGACCAGGGAATGTGCATTGATCAATTTTTCTTTTTTATATATATATATATATACACAGTATATACAGTAGAACCCCCATTGTTCATTTTTCAGGGGACCAGAAAAAATGGTGTAAAATCCAGGAAAATGTAAAATCTGGGAAATGTATTATGCATAATATATAGGTGGGACCACAAAACAACAATGTAAAATCAGGGAAAACTTAATATCAGGGGATGTAAAGTGGGGGTTCTACTGTGCAAACCTATGCATGCTATATTGGTGAGACTTGGGCCTCATAATTATTAGCACACTGCCTAAAAGCTTCAATATGAACGGAAGTACAAAGCTGAAAATTGAATGACAGCTTGCATTTTTAAATGCTATGCAAGGTACTTGCAACTTTCATGCTAATTACATCTTGCACCAATCACCAGTCTGCTATAATCAATTGTGCACTATGGACTTGTGTATTCAAGGGAGCCCTCCAACCAATACCCACCTTGAGCAGTTGTTACTTTCCTGATCCCCATAGCAGGTTACATGTGCAACTGACATAGAAAAAAAGAAAAATTGATCAATGTGCAACTGACTTGCACCCAGTGAATCACACAGTTATGCCATGAATAAGAACAACCTGTCCGCCAACTTGCATTCATTTACCAGCATAGACAGTAATTTGCACCGACCTAGGAATTTTTTTGCAGGTGTTTGCATTATTGTACACTCACCCGCTATTGTTTTTTAATTATGAAAAACGCATATATTTTGGGTCTCCACAATATTTATGCATTGACTTAAAGCAGGGATGCCCAACCTTTTTTTATCCATGAACTACTATAAATTGTAAAAGAAAGTTAGGGAGCAACACAAGCATGAGAAAAGTTCCTGGGGATGCCAATTATGGGCTGTGATTGACTATTGGTAGCCCCTAAGCACCTGCTTTGAGGCCACTGGGAGCAACATCCAAGGGGTTGATGAGCAACATGTTGTTCACAAGCCGCTGCTGGGGGATCGCTGCCTTAGAACATGAATCCTAAAGAGTAACTGTTATATATGTATATGTAAACAAGTAAAGTTACGTAGCAATAACAAATTATAAAAAGAAATGAATGCAGTTTCACAAAAATCACTCAACACTAAAGGCATCTTATTTGCTCTCAAATGTGGACAAAATGACAGCCTACCCTGCCCAGGTATACTCAGTGAAATATAATTATATAAGGATAGAAAATTATTTAAACAAAAACCAAACAGAAGGATGAATTCCTCTCCCAATAAATCTTCCCTTATGTGGGCAAAATAATTGCTTCAATGAGATCGACTCAACCTCTTGGGCCACCAAACCAGGCAAAGATCCATTTGTTGGGTGACCGAACAACTCTGATTAATGGACATGGTATTAACAGCGTCCAGGTAGAAGTTTGTGTTGCTGACAGCAGCTTTGGAAAGGATAAACAATTCTTAACTTAATCGTTTAAGAAGCAAAAAAAATTAATAGAGTACATTGTGGGATTTAAATTAAAATAGAAGTTCATCTTATCCCTATGCTATAGAGAACACACTCTTTTTTTCAGCACTTTTCTATTTTTCCCTGCTTGCTATTATCAACCCTATCAACCTGTCTAAATTCCAAATCTGAGAGTTGCAACATAAATAATAAAATTCATTAGTGAAACATATTAGTGAAACATATTAGAATTCTGTCTATGCCATAAGAAGGTTACAGATATAAGGAAACATTATTGAATGGGCCATTTACCTATAATTCCAAGTCAACAAGGACATCAAATCTCGACCAGAATTAATACCTAGTGGGCTACCAGCAGTATCTAAGAAAACAAGTAGAGATTCTGCCAAATTTTACCCTAAATGACCTTCAGGCTGGACCCTCAGTCACTGCCATAGCCTTCTACCCCTGGGGAATAAGCCCACAGTTTGGGGAACAATTAGTCTAGAGGTTTGTATCACATCATAATTTTTTTCATATATGGACTAAAGATCATAGAAAAAAAACGGTATTAGATGTATAACCAGAAAAGCATATATTCTGAGCTGCAAGAAAGACTGAATGCTACTGTATTAAAGCTGTGTACTAAGAAATGTGCTTTAGACAGTGTGTTAAATGGTTGGATATGAAGCAAGATATTGTTCGATTGTGAAAGACCTATGGATGTCTCTTGGAACAATGTTGTTCTTCTTACAAAATAATAAAATTGTGTTTATTATGGCAATTAGTGTATAAAAATCCTAACCCAGGGAAATCTGGGGTCAATGCCAGATCTCTGATACTTACAATACATTCATATGACCTAGTTACAGGGGTGCAATTAAGCTTACAACAATAGAGATAAAATCAGCCAAGCACAGGTATTTCCATTTCATTGTTTTCACCTGTCTATGGCAGTCAATAAAATGACTGAATTGAGTTTTGGTTTTTGTATTGCTGCAGCAGGATTACTATCATTAAGGTCCTATTGAACAAACACAGAATAGACACGTGTCTTTATTTACAGCTGTCTGCCTAGGAAGAATGCTGTCTATTGCCCCATTTCTGCTCTGATAATCAGCTTCAGCATAAATTAGGCAAAAAGTAGCTTTTAGATTCAAAGCAAAATGGTACTCTGTGAAAAGATCGCTGTGCTATGACATTTTGAAAGCAAAACAATTGCAAAGCAAGTACTAATTGTGTTTTATTACTTCCTGTGGTCTGTGGAATATAATACTGGCATTTAACCTTGTAATTGGCAGGAAAGTCTCCAGGTAAATCAGTGACTCAAGCACATATTTCCTAATAAATGCTGGAGCAGATGAAGCAATTTCAGTTCTAGTTAGGGTACATGTACATGCAGAAAGAATCAGAAGCACAGCACGCCACTTTCATTCTAATATGCTTCAACTGCAAGGATATATCCCTGTAAAGCAACAAGGACATGCGTCTTTGTTGTGCTTCCACTGGTTAGATACCTTCATTTTCTACTTTTTTCTCAATTTATGGCAGTGCCTAACTCATCCTAAAGTCCCAAGGTATACTTTACTTATATAACCATTTAGGCAGGAGGTTCTGTTTTGCAAACCCCAAAAGGTCAGGTCTTACCCATAAATTAACAGGGCTTTGGGAAAATCTTGTTTATAATTTGGCCCTAAGTGTGGTGTCACATGGGGAGATTAGTTGCCAACAGGCCCGGCTTTATGGAAAGGCCACAAGGCCTGGTGCTAGGGTGGCAGGATTTTAGGGGGTCGGCATGCTGCCAAACCATACCCACATTGGTTCAGAAACACTGGAGAGGCACATAGATACAATAGTTATTATATTTCCTGTACATCAATCCCCGCTCTGGTCCCGATGATGAAAATTTGATTGAATAAAAGGGAAGGGAAGGGGCGAAAAATGACAGTGGGCCTAGGGGCGCCTGCTATGTAAATCCGGCCCTGGTCGCCAAGAGATAAATCTTCGCTCCTGCGGGCAACTAATCTCCCCGCAATGCCTTCTGGCCAGCAAGAATGCGAATCACCCACGGGATGGCATACATGTTGCTTCAGTTTTCTGAAGTGGCCTGAAGTTTCCTCATGAGGCTTGATAGTTTATTCAAATATAAAAAAAAAAAAAACAAATAATTCCCAAATTTATATTCTGATAAATGGGCCTCCACATGAGGTGATGGAGGATCTCAACAGGATTATGTATAATGTAGAAATTTTCAGGTTCCAGAGTGATTTATATTCTCATGCCCTCTTATTTCAAACATATACAAAACTCATTCTGTGCTAACAATGTCCAGAGGAAAATATGTATGGTAATATATATGGTCTGCTAAAACAGTGCCTATAATACTGTATTGATAAAATCTATCCCATTCCCTGTGTAGTCTTTCAGCCAGGTGTTTTAGGCAGCAACAGTTGGAATTTGAGCAAAAGCTTTACTTGTAAGAGGTGAATTGTAAGTGGATATTGACAGTAAAGAGAGTAAGTGCTTAACTAATGCTGAGAAGCAAAGGTTCTGAGCACTCAGTAAAAAACTTTGTAATTGTGGAAGGGTCCTTGATGTGCATAAAGTAGGCGATGAGCATCCCTGGGCTAAATGTAAGTGTTTAATTGGGATACAATGATTACAAAAAAAGCAGAAATGCATTACAAGAAGTATTTCAGAACAAGCTTCAAGGAGAGAATTCGAATTCTGTAAGTAATGAGTGCTTCATGGTAAGAATTGACACAAATAAACAGTTGGGAAGCAATGGTAACAGTTACTCAGATTGGGCTGATATTACTGAAGAATTTGGCACAATTAGACAGACATCTACTCCAACTGAAGGAGATAGTATCTTATGTGTGCCAGGTGCAGATATGGGCTGCTCCCTTTCCATGTACCGCTGAGGAAAGATGCAAAAAGTATTTTAAGACAGAAGGCACATCTTGTTTCATCTGAGTCATTAGTAACCTATAAATTGATTTTAAAATTGGTTTTAGCAATTACATGTATATCTCTATATACTGTATAAAGTAAAAAGGTCTTAGGGGAAGATTTATTAAAGGGATCCTGTCATCGGGAAAACATGTTTTTTTCAAAACGCATCAGTTAATAGTGCTACTCCAGCAGAATTCTGCACTGAAATCCATTTCTCAAAAGAGCAAACAGATTTTTTTATATTCAATTTTGAAATCTGACATGGGGCTAGACATTTTGTCAATTTCCCAGCTGCCCCTGGTCATGTGACTTGTGCCTGCACTTTAGCAGAGAAATGCTTTCTGGCAGGCTGCTGTTTTTCCTTCTCAATGTAACTGAATGTGTCTCAGTGAGACATGGGTTTTTACTATTGAGTGCTGTTCTTAGATCTACCAGGCAGCTGTTATCTTGTGTTAGGGAGCTGTTATCTGGTTACCTTCCTATTGTTCTTTTGTTTCGCTGCTGGGGGGGAAAAGGGAGTGGGTGATATCACTCTAACTTGCAGTACAGCGGTAAAGAGTGATTGAAGTTTATCAGAGCACAAGTCACATGACTTGAGGCAGCTGGGAAATTGACAATATGTCTAGCCCCATGTCAGATTTCAAAATTGAATATAAAAAAAATCTGTTTGCGCTTTTGAGAAATGGATTTCAGTGCAGAATTCTGCTGGAGCAGCACTATTAACTGATTCATTTTGAAAACATTTTTTTTTTCCCCATGACAGTATCCCTTTAAGGTTCGAGTTTTGGTTTTAAGGTTATTTTATACTCAAAAACCCTTTTTTTGGGGGGCTAAAAATAAAAAACTAAAATTTTTCAAGATTTATTATACCCCAACCCTGGAAATAGCTTGAATCCAATACACCATCTGTCAAGTAGAAGTCAATGGAATAGGTCCCTTAAACCATTTGAAGATGTTAATCGCCTTCATGATGTTCAGGTTTCTTTTTAGAGGGTTTTGCCAGAAAACTCGATCAATTAGAGTGATTCGAGTTTTTTCTCCCCGAATACTTGATTTCGAGTTTTTGGGTTGTTAACCCCAAACTCTATGATTCAAGTTTTATCCATTCAAGTTTTTTCTTAAATTAGAAACCATTCGAGTTTTGAGTTCATGTTCTTCACTTTTTATTATTATGTACTCTGAGATTTCTTTATGTCTGTTGGTATTTAACTCTGTTTTAACACAACCAGTGAAATTGCTTTTCTGAATGGTAGTGTACCACCTTCATGACAACAGCAGTTCTAGGTGCTGGAAATGGGTGGAAAACAAGGAGAATGTACCTTTAAACCTCATAATGCTGGCAATTTTTCTTTTTATCTTCTGCCCACCTTTGATAGAAGAAGGTAAGTGCAAGATTATCTCAGACTATCTGCCTTTATACACTGTGCACACTGTGCATTTTTTAGCAGCCCAAAAACATCTTGGGTACAGGGAGACCACGATTATAGCTTGTGCCTTCTGCACAAATATAAACACAGGTTTGGGGTCTGAGGAGAGAGAGTGATATATCTGTATAGCTAAAATAAATAAATGTGTTGACTTGTGCCATCTGCATACTGATGCTGACAGGTCAAAGAATTAGAGAATTAGAGAGATTTCAATCTGAGCTAGATACCTCATGTGATAAACAGGTTATTCCTGAAAGGAATCTGAGTGATAATCTCACTGTTTTGACTTTTGCTATCTTTGTACTATGTGTTCCCATCTATTTTGTCTTTACTTGGCATTATGAGCTCTTACAGAAACAATTTGAGAAAATATTGCCCTGTATACTCACAACAGTAACTCTTGTAATACACTGTATTATTAAGAATGTATAGCCTCTTTTGCAGTACGGGTATTTTGAAATACAAAGAAAATAGTGAAATAAATATATTATAAAGATAAATATTGAGAAAATTGAGAAAACACTGCTAAATGAACCCTTATCCATGAATAACTGTGACAGCAAATCTCAGACATCATGATTGTACATATTGTGCTGTGAAAGGAAAATATTTCAATATACCAACTAACAATGTGCTATGTGATTAATGTGTAATTAGTGAAAATGTAATTTTAAAGGGCAGATTTATCAATGGTCGAATTTAGAGTTCATAGGAGTTTGTAAAAACTCCCATAAACCCACATGAACTCAAATTCAAACAAAGAAACGACCAATTGAAATTTATCAAAAAAAATCAAAGTTTTCAAATTCAGGTGAATGGGATCAACCCGCAAACTCGAATCGAATTTGATTCGAAATTGAATTGAATTTAAATCAAATTTCGAATCTAATTCCATTCGAGTTTTTTCTCTGAAAAAAACGAAATTTCCAGGAAGGCTGCAAATAACTACAAATTATTTCCAGGATGTCCCCCATAGGCTAAAATAGCAATAGTCAATTTAGGTGGCAAATAGTCAAATTCGAATTGTTAAAAGGCAAGTACATGATCAATTTTGAAAATCTAATTAAATTTTTTTTAAAAAAAAAACTCAATTGAATTTTAACTATTCCCTAGTTGAATACCAGTTAAAAAAACTCAATAATTCGAATTCAAAAATTCACATTTTGACTTCGACCCTTGCTAAATTTGCCCTTAAATGTTAGAAAAATGTGCAGAGAAAAATGAGTAACTTATTTTAGTTTCTTTTCGTTTCTTTTAGGTTTGATCAGTTTTTGGCTTTTTTTTGCATCATGATTTCATAGAGAGTGTTGGTTATAAAGGTTAATGGATCTATTTGTTGATTGTGTGTCACTCACTGTTTTGTGTGGCAATAGTTTTAGAGTTTTCAAGTTGATTCAAAGGATGTGACAGGGGAAAAATAGGCAGGCATATTTTATTTATTTTTATTTCATGTCTTGGTTGCATTGATTCATGGCTCGATTTGTAGTTTGTGTGTAATCTTTCTATAACCACCATATTTGTTTATATAATTATATGTATTATAAATAAATGCATTTCTCTCTAGCATCTGTGACTGTTTTTATATGTTTATTAAATATAGCTTTCTCCATGACAGTTATTTTACAATAAGGGATAGCTCTATGGAATTGTTAGGAATCATCTAAACAGCTTCTATTGGATGAGTAACTTTCAAAAACACTGATGGCGCTTACCTTTGAGTTTAATGGAAACTGCCTTTCAGCGTTGGCCCCTTATTGTACATTCATGCATTTTTACTAGGCTGATATTAATTTATATATATATATATATAGGACTTTTGTCCATCAATACCTGTGCAACACATGTTTGGTTTCTGCATGCACACGTAGGGGCAGATGTATCAAGGGTCGAATATCGAGGGTTAATTAACCCTCGATATTCGACTGCCAATTCAAAATCCTTCAACTTCGAATATTGAAGTCGAAGGATTTTGCGCAATTCGTTCGTTCGATCGAACGATTAAATCCTTCGAATCGAATGATTCAAAGGATTTTAATACATCGATCAAAGGATTATCCTTCGATCAGAAAATTGTTAGCAAGCCTATGGGCTCGGTAGGTTTTAGGTGGCGAACTAGGGGGGCAAAGAAATTTTCTTCGTCGTTTCGAAGTCGAAGGTCGTAGTCGAAGTAGCCTATTCGATGGTCGAAGTAGCCAAACAAAATTCGAAATTCAAAGTATTTTTCCTCTATTCCTTCACTCGAACTTAGTGAATGGGCCCCGTAGTATGCACAGCTTGCTTCATCATGATGATTGATGTGCACATCTCAGGTGCAATCTTTGTTAAAAATATCAATAAATAATAAAAAAAAGAGAGAACACAATCTATAGAAATATAATTTCTTTATTTTGTTCACAGTCCAGGATAGGTTCAGAATATTGATGATTTTTGTATTACATTTTGAGCACACTTTGGACCCATAGCCTACACTGTAGTTAGGTTCTAATCTCTGACCCATAGTCAAGGGGTTTGAGGTATCAAGGCTACACATCTCACCTCTTTTAATAAATCAATCTGGGGATTACAGAAACAATGTAAGGTGGCACTCATGCTAGCTCATTGTCTTTTAACAGGTTCATCTCTCGCAACCTGACTGACAGTAAATACAGTGTTGGAATAATATTTGCTAGAGAAGCAAGAAACATACAGAAGTGCTATGTGATGTGTTGTAGTATTCCTCTGACCGACACGCCGGTTTTAGAGTTTCTAAGTTCTAGGGTGTGACTGAGAAAAATATGTATTTCTTAGCTCCTTCATAATTTTGTAAGCCAGTCATAGATATCAGAATCTTCAGAGTCACATACCTAGTTACTGTTCTTTTTAAGTATTTATGAACCCTTACAATATTCATATTGAAATAAATGGGGCATTTATATATGTTTCTACACATGACCGGAAACCTCTTCAGAGTTATTGCTTCACAGGCACATTAGTAGGACAATTCTGTGTTTTGTAAACAAGCGTGCCTTAGTCTGGTGCAGAAGTGCTTTCTTCCTGTTTCAATCAATACAGGTACTGTGAGAGAAAATTCCTCTGCTCTTGGAAAATTTCAGTTTCCTTTCTATTTCCACATTGCGCAAACCTTTCAAAGCTTCTTTCATTGAGAAAAGCACTGAGACTGGAAATACGCCTTAAGTAGCTCTAAATCTTTTAGAAAACTGCTAGTATGCTGGCTTATGAAATTCAAACCATGTTACCAGTGGTAGGACATAATGTTTAATAAGGCCCACCTAGAGAGGGGGAAATAGGCTTTCAAAACAAGAAAGGGACTTTATTAGTTTGAAGTGACTTTTTTTCATTCTTCTTTCAAGCTTTTCACCTAATTAGACATGTAAAAACATTTACGGCAGAAAGATACAGGTGGCATTCTGACAAAATCCCTGAATCTGATGTTTTCTCACTGATTGTAATTGCCTTTCACCTCTTGAATTTTAACTATGATAATTAATATTTATTTTCCTTGATTAAGGGGTCATAACAGTGTGTAGAGTAATTTCAAGTCAGATCAACGGAATCTTACATATCAACCGTGAAGAACTTGGAAATTCATCAAATATTTGTTCTTTTGTTTCCCTTATTAACAAAATCATTTGCTGTAAATACATCTTAAAGGGGTTGTTCGCCTTCAAATTATTATGATGTAGAGAGTGATATTCTGAGACAATTTGCAATTGGTTTTCATTTTTTATTATTTGTGGTTTTCAAGTCATTTAGCTTTTTATTCAGCAGCTCTCCAGTTTGCAATTTCAGCAATCTGGTTGCTAGGGAATGAATTACCTAGCAACCATGCATTAATTGGAATAAGAGGTTGGAATATGAATAGGAGAGGCCTGAAAAGAAAGATGTGTAATAAAACGTAGCAATAACTATAAATGTGTAATCTTGCAGAGCATTTGTTTTACGTGGGGTCAGTGACCCCCATTTGAAAGCTGGAAAGGGTCAGTAGAAGAAGGCAAATAATTAAAAAAACTGTTAAAAAGAAAAATTGATGGCCAATTGAAAAGTTGCTTAGAATTAGCCATTCTATAATATACTAAAAGTTAAATTAAAGGTGAATCACTCCTTTAGGTTAGGCATGTATTAAATATGTGTTCAACTGATTTTCCCATCTATTGGTTGTTAAACTAAGTTGTCCAAATCCAAAAGAGTGGCAGAATAGAAAGGTTAATACATCAAAAAACATAAAAAATGAAATATAAAGTTGCATAGAAAAGATCCATCTAGGACATGTTAATTCTGTAGCAGAAAATATTGAGATAAATTCGGACTTTGATAAATAACCCCCTAAGGGTACCATAGAGTTTATATTCACTTTACTGTATATAATGGGTCCAAATAAGAAACTATTCAGTAAGAGGTCTTTGCAAGAAGGAGCTGTGGAATATATTCCCAGAAGATGTTTTTATATTGCTGTTTACTACTGGTTATAAGATATTTTATTCGATTTGAAAATTAGGAATGCACCAAATCCAGGATTTGGTTCAGGATTTGGCCACATCTTTCACAAAGGATTTGGCCAAATTCTAAAATAGTTTGTTGCATCCCTATTGAAAACACAAGGTTGCTGCATTATTGCAGATTAATGATTAGTGATCCCTGGTTCAAATTACTTAACTTTAGGGAGCAAACTGTATAGTTGCCTTTCTGTTTCATAACTAAAATTGTCATGGACCACACTGCCTTTTTTAACTTTTAAGTTGAGATTAATCAACATTACAAAATTATTCTAATAACTTCTCACTGAATTGCAATATTTTATTGCTCCTCGTTTTTTTTTTTTTTTGCTTTATCCTTTCTTTGGAATTTATCATGAATCTTCTTTTTTTATGCAGTGTGAATAAGGCCTTAAAACTTTAATGGTAAAGCAATTTAAGGATTCTTGAAATGATGATGTGTCCCTTGGTTTAAAAGGATCTTGGCATTTTGGAACTCCAAAAATGTTTTATCACAAAAACATCAAGAGCATCAGAAACTTATAGACAAAAAAAAAGTGATCTGCAGAAAAGAAGATTTTTTTCCAGACTTTAACAATGACAAACAACGCAGTCAACAACATATATATATATATATATATATATATATATATATATATATATATATATATATATATATATATATATATATATATATATACTATATACTATTCTAGTTGCCTTTTATTAACTCTAAAGGTATATAAATTTGATATCACATTAGGCCAAATGAAGCAGATCTGCACCCATCCACTCCATGTGTTATGGACAGGCACTGTATCAGCCTGTGTGCACACACGTAGTGGATCATGGCGTGTTTTCGCATTTCTACGCAGGAGGAAAAACAGCCCCATGTGACTTTAGCCTAAGGCTGATCTTCTGTAGAAAGTAGATAACGACCTGTGCATTTCTTTGAGTCTATTGTACTCCAGGACTATATCAACATAACAAATAAAAAATATATGAAGACAACATTCCAAGTGTTCATCTGTGCAGAAACTTTCTGTTTACAAAAAAAATTGTACAGGAAAAAAAAAAATTATATATATATATATAATACACAAAAGCCATGAATATCCTGTAAATTATATCCTTATAAAGGTGAGTTCTGATGTCATCAGTTATAAACGGTGAGTTCTGATGTCATTTCTGTCACATGACTCACTGAAACTTGTGTATTATAATAAATAAAGTACCCCCTGTTGTAAAATATGAGGATATTAGAAGTTACCTCGGAGTTCCATGACCTGTATAAAAACACTCGGCCTTCGGCCTCGTGTTTTTAAATGGTCATGAAACTACTCGGTAACTTATAATATCCTTATATTTTACAAGAGGGGGTACTTTATTCACTATATATATATATATATATATTTTTTTTTTTTTTTTTTTTTTTTCCTGTACAATTTTTTTTTGTAAACAGAAAGTTTCTGCACAGATGAACACTTTGAATGTTGTCTTCATATATTTTTTATTTGTTATGTTGATATAGTCCTGGAGTACAATAGACTCAAAGAAATGCACAGGTAGTTATCTACTTTCTACAGAAGATCAGCCTTAGGCTAAAGTCACACGGGGCTGTTTCTCCTCCTGCATAGAAATGCGAAAACACGCCATGATCCACTACGTGTCTGCACACAGGCTGATACAGTGCCTGTCCATAACACATGGAGTGGATGGGTGCAGATCTGCTTCATTTGGCCTAATGTGATATCAAATTTATATACCTTTAGAGTTAATAAAAGGCAACTAGAATAGTTGCAGGTGGTAAGGACAGGGCTCACCTGCACCTGCTGATGCTGCAGTCTACTCCTCGCACTGAATTTTTAAATCTGACACAAGGAGCAGCATTCCCCAGGGTGCAAGTGCTTGTTAGATGAGCACTAACGGGCAACTTCTTGCAAAACATATTGTTCTAGAACAGGGATCCCCAACCATTAGAACCCGCAAGCAACATTCAGAAGTAAAAGGAGTTGGGGATCAACACTAGCATAAAAAATGTTCTTGGGGTGCCAAGCAGGGGCTTTGATTGTCTATTAAGTTGCATCTTTGTGGATTGACATTCTATATTAAGGTTCTGTTTGGCAGTGCACCTGGTTTTTATACAACCAAAACTTGCCTCCAAGCCTGGAATTCAAAAATAAGCACCTGCTTTGAGGACACTGGGAGCAACATCCAAAGGGTTGGAGAGCAACATTTTGCTCATGAGCTACTGGATGGGGATCACTCCTCTAGAACCTTGTGGAAAAATAAATGATCCCTTGCGTGTTCCTTTAAAAGGATGAACTAACATAAAGATAAGAGAACTTAACAGTGCAAAGGGAACTCCATGTTTGTTTTAAAATATTTAATTTTATGAATACTGGATATATTTATTAATCAAAAAATGCCCACAAGATATTAGGGGTCATTTACTTACCACAGACAAAGGGTGCACTTCTGAATGCAATTGCCAATGCAATGTTTTTTTTACCCCCAATGCAGTGTTCTTACCCAGAATTCCAGCACCATTGCAATATCCAGGAGGTGTTGCTTCTGGCAGAATTCCAGCTGATGTGTCAAAATTGATACAGTTGGTAGTCAACTTTGACACCAATCGTACACAATTGCTTTGACAGTTCGGTAGATGTAATTTTTGGAATTTTTACAGCAGAGCTCAGAAGAGGAGGTGAGAGGAAGGCAGCACAACTATATGGAAGTGCAAGGAGCACTTGAATGAATGAATGAATGTATGAATGAATGAATGCGTTTTTATGACACAAGTGACTGTGGGGAAATTTGCAGTGCAGTTTGGTAATGACATCTATTGTTATTTCAAAATGTACCATTTTTAAAAAAAGACATTATCATTTTGTGTGCACTAATTAAAAGTGCATATGGCAAGCAAATAACAAAGATAAATTGTTTTGGGTTTAAATGCTATGTTAGATAAATGATAATGAGAGTAGCACATTCATTAAAAAGATGCCGGCGCCTTGTTTACCTGTGAGGACACAGATAACCTTAAAACCTCTCTGGGCAGAGACACAGCTTTACTCTATTAACTGCACTCAGTCTCAGATATATCATATACCGTGTGCTCATGAAGCTCATCAGTACACTCTCACATAGCCTTGGGGTCACACCAAAGCAAATGCAGGAAAAAGCACAGATAGAATAAAAAACATGTGATTTCAAATAGTGTACTACAGCATTCAATTCAGTCATCTCAAAGTCCTCAGCTCCTCCCCATAAGCAAAACACTAAACTGCCTTTGATTTTAAAGGCCTCCAGATTTCTTGCCATAATCCTATGTATCTTCTGTGCCATGCATTATATATTATTATTTCACAGCGAAGTATTAGTCTTTTCTTTTTAAATGTATGCATACGGATTTATAATGACGGGTCAAAATAGCCTAAATAGAAAATTGCCATTTTAAAAAATAAGGGCTGTCCCCTGGGATCATACGATTCACTGTGCACACAAACGAACCATACGTGTCGCATGAGCCAATTAACAGACAGAGTTCTGTCTTTTGCTTCCACACTTCTTCCTGCTACAGCTGCAGTATTTCTGGTCAGGTGATCTCTGAGGCAGCACACAGATCATCATGAAATGGGGGTTCAAGGCAAGAGATGTAAAAGGGCAATATTTACTTAAATATATACACCAGTTTGGTAAGATTCTTTACTATGTTACTTAATATGATATAAACTATCTGTTGCTTAAGTATTCATTTTAGGGGTAAAGTTTCAGTATAAAAATAGAAACTGAGTAAACAGATATGCTGTGCAAAAAAAAATGTTTCTAATATAGTTAGTTTGGCAAAAATGTAATCTATACAGGCTGGAGTCACTGGATGTCTAACATAATATCCAGAACACTACTTCCTTCTTTGCAGCTCTCTTGGTTTCCACTGGTTACCAGGCAGTAACCAATCAGTGGCTTGGATCATAACTGTTGCTTTTGAATCTATGCTGCATGCTAAGGATCAATTGCAAGCTCACTGAACAGTTATGTCCCATGAGCCCCCCCCTTAAAGTCACTGACTAACTCAGAGTTAGAGAGCTGAAAAGCAGGACGTAGTGTTCTGTTCTGTTATGTTAGACATCCAGTCGCTCCAGACTTTATACATTACATTTTTGGCTAACTAACTATATTGGAAACATTTTTTTATTTTGCACAGCCTGTCTATTTACCCAGTTTTTTATTTGAACTATTTTTACACTGAACTGTTCCTTTAAACAAGTACAGTGCAGTTTTTACAGAGATTGCTTAATTTGATTTTAGATTTTATGTTAATATTTAAATTTGTCAAAAACACAAAGTAAATTATATGTTTAGACAAGAACTAACATAGAAATGTGTGAAACGGCCTCCCCTGCAAAAAATAATTGCCTACAACGCCCTTGGGCTTGATCTATATCTAAAGAATGCGGCAGGCGACTCAAACACAGTGCCAACTTGCATATCTAGATAGAGTTTATCTACTAAGGCAATTAATCTGCTGCTTGCGGATTTATGAATCTATTTTTTGTAACCAGACAAAGCATTATGACCCTTTCACTTTTTAAACAAGTGAACTTCACAAAGGCTTATGGCTCAATAAATATACAGCTGTTCCTATGGCAACTGAACAGCTGCAGTTGCAGACTCAGACACTCATGGGCAGGCTGAGTTATGCCTGGATGCTGTAAACAGGTGCAGTGAGAGGCCAAAGCTGTGGTTTGTCTCTTACATGACACTGATTTCATTGTCAGATTCGAGCTGCACAATAAGGTGAATGTGTAAGGATAACCTTGAGGAATTCAGACACATATGGCAGACTGGCATACCGAGCACTCGATTTTAATAATGCCAATTTAGAATGACAACGTTATGAATTCATAGCTGTAATGCATGATCCATGAATGGTTTTTGTTGTGAATGTGTCCAGTGTCACTTGCATTCAGAAGATTGTTTAACTGTATCAGTGCTGTAAAGCCTTCACCACTGAGATACACAGTCAGAGCTGAAGAAATATATATATATATTTAAATATAGCTTAAATATGTTGCAATATATGGACAAAAAATCCCTGTTTTGTTTAAAGGGTAATTTTTAGTAGCAGTATGCACAAAATGTCTCAACGTCTTAAATATATTGATAATGGGTTGAGTGCAGAGGACTATTTGTCTATATGTATTTTGTGGTCACAGCCTCATTGCACCCCTAATGGTTTTAGAAATTAGTGGTGAGCACAACTTTCCCTTGTTTGTTATAGTTATACAGGAGCAGTGACCAGCTCCATGTTGTAGCTCCCACCCTTCCCAGCTATAGTCAGGTGATCCCACTGGTGTCTAATAAAAGGGCGGCCAAGTTTGGGAGTTTTACTTTGAAAGCAGCAAGTAAGTTGCAGGTAAAACTTAGTCCCTTTGTAAAATGTATAATGAAGCAATAGAATTCTTAATGAATCAGATAAAATTGAGCGTAGGACTGGCCAGATATGGGATGACTTTGACGTAGTTGGCCAGCTTAAATATATTGCAATATATGGACAAACAATCCCTGTTTTGTTTAAAGGGTAAGGCATTTTTTAATGTCTCAATGTCTTAAATATATTGATAATATATATATATATTGATAATGGGTTGAGTGCAGAGAACTTCTTGTATATATATATATATATATACATATATATATATATATATATATATATATATATATATATATATATATATATATATATATAACAGAAATACTAGTCAACAATATTGCATGGGAATCCGGATGAGAACTGACAATATTGGAAATGTATAATGAAACTATAGAATTCTTAATGAATCAGATGAAAATTGAGCATAGGACTGGCCAGATATGGGATGACTTTGACGTAGTTGGCCAGCTTAAATATATTGCAATATATGGACAAACAATCCCTGTTTTGTTTAAAGGGTAAGGCATTTTTCAGTAGCAGTATGCACAAAATGTCTCTGTCTTAAATATATTCATAATGGGTTGAGTGCTGAGGACTCCTGTAATTGTCTATATATATATATATATATATATATATATATATATATATACACAAAGATACCAGTCAACAATATTGCATGGGAATCTGGATGAGAACTGACAATATTGGACACGCCTCTACGTTGTGCGCGCTGACGTCACATGCCGACGTATTCAGCGGAAGTGACGTCAGCGAATATCACTCCGTACATTATACTAGGGGGCCCATTTACTTAGTTTGAGTGGAGGAATAGAGGAAAAATAGTTCGAATTTCAAATGATTTTTTTCACTCCTTCAACCATCGAATGGGCTACTTCGACCTTCGACTACAACCTTCGACTTTGAATCGAACGATTCAAACTAAAAATCGTTCGACTATTCGACCATTTCATAGTCGAAGTACTGTCTCTTTAAAAAATTCTTCGACCCCCTAGTTCGCCACCTAAAACCTACCGAGGCCAATGTTAGCCTATGGGGAAGGTCCCCATAGGCTTCCTAACAATTTTATGATCGAAGGAATATCCTTTGATCGATGGATTAAAATCCTTTGAATCATTCGATTCAAAGGATTTAATCATTCGATCGAACGATTATTCCTTTGATCGTTCGATCGTAGGAATATCGCAAAATCCTTCGACTTCGATATTCGAAGTCGAAGGATTTTACTTTCACGGTCGAATATCGAGGGTTAATTAACCCTTGATATTCGACCCTAGGTAAATCTGCCCCTTAGAGTTAGCTCAAAAGTGAACAACCCCTTTAAGCAGCCATGTTTTGACTTCAGTGTTTTACATTGAACATTAAGATATGCTGTAACTTGCCACGCTTTAGTGATATATGTTTAATATAATAACAAAATAAGTGAGAGTGCATTCCCCCTCGTCTTCAATGCCTTCACATATAGAGAGCATTCCCATTGGGATGTAGCATGTGTCTCCTCCCACATACAAAAGAAAAAAAAATTTAATAAAAAACACTCTTTTAAGATTAGTGTCATATTTGGCCTTTTAGTCTATATAGCTTCTTTTAGGGAATTTCATGCCAACAAAACTGAGAATATGTTGCAGATTGTTTCTTAATATAGTCATTTGGAATGTGTAGGAGTAAGGCAACCTGCCATGACTACAATTATCAGACATGTACTGTGTTCTGTTGCACAAACTCTTCACTTAATATAAATGTAGTAATAAAAAAAACATTGTCAAGTCCAAATGTTAAAAACATTATTGAGACATTTATAGAATACTAATTTTACTACAGTTATTTTTCTCTGACTTTCCTTTATCATCTGGTTCAAAAATACCCTGACTTTTATAATAAGGTCCATATGAACACCATGTGAACTACAGGAACGAATGATTCAATATATTGCGCTAAATTCACCGAATGCCATAAGTGGCAATCAAATCATTCTACACCAAAATATTCACAAGTTTATATTCCTCACCGTTCAATAAACTGCCGATAGCATATCTTGTGATTATTTTTTTATCGTTTTTGAGCACAAAAATTAGCCATCTCTTCTATTCAAGTATCAGCTCTTCTTCATATTCCTGATGATGGATGTTGCTCTATAAGGGGCAGACCAAGAGGTTGAAACTGGACGGTGCCGGAGTAGATTTGGGGGTACAAGGTGAAGTCAGGGAAAGGTACAAAGTGGGATAGGAAACGAGAACAGGCAAGGCAAGGGTCAGATCAAGGTCAAGGCTGGGAAAAAACAAGGTAGGGTAAAGCAAGATAAGACAAGATAGACTAGGACAGGCAGACCAAGGCAAGGAGGAATAACAAGGAAAAGAGCTTGAACAACCTAGTTAGGGGCGCTGCCACAGTACTAGGGAGTAGGGATGGGCAAATTTTTTCGCCTTGTTTCGCCGAATAAATTACGCCCATAGACTTGTATGGAGACGTGCGTCAAAAAAAAGACGCGCGACAAAATAATTTTGCCGCGCGACAATTTTTTTTGACGCCCATAGACTTTAATGGGCGTCTGTGACAATTCGCCGGCAGCGAATTTTTGGCGAAACGAAACGGGTCAAATTCGCCCATCCCTGCTAGGGAGACCACATAATGCTCCGGCAAGGAGTGTTCCAAGGGCTGACCTTAAATAGGGCAGAGTCAGCCCTGATTGGCTGATTGCAACTAATCAGTCAGCAGCTGGGTTGGGCTGTAGAGGCCAATCAGGCTGCAGCTGGGCTGGGGCTACAGAGGCAGGGAACATATAGTGAACGACCCTACAGGCTGCTCACCTGGCCAAATGGTCAAGGCATCAAGCTAGAAACCCAAAGGTCCCTGGCTCAAATCCCAGCAATACCAGACAGAAATCTCTTGATCTTTCTGCTTATTAGCTAACCTTTGGGGGATAGTGCCAAGTTGAAAGTGTTTTAGAGTTATAAACTCTATTTAGAGTTTCCACTTTTTCCAATGAAAGAGAGGAGAGCACTCAAACGCAGATTTACTGCTGGTGATTATTTATTATTCATGCTGCTTTACACGACATGTTTCGGGCAAATGGTGCCCTTTCTCAAGTGTCATTTAGAGTTTGCCTTTGGTTCCTTTCAAAGGACAATTTTCAATTTCTGCCTATTTCCAATGAACCATTTGGCCATTTTTCTGAGATACATCACACCATCCTGATTATGATAGACAACTTCAACAAACTGGAGCCCATCAATTCTTTGTACTCGTAAAAAATAGACATTCAGATCCATCATTCCTTCATTCAATTGAGTTTCGATTTTTTCCCCCCAAATCTCAAAAAAAATAGTTTTTCTAATTAAAAGCTCTAAAAATGTTGAGATTTATTAAATGTAAAAACCCCGAAAACCTCTAATACAAAACTTCATCATACCAAACTTACTATAGAAGTCAATAGGAGCTGCACTGATCCTATTGGACCTCTTTAAATCAATTCAGACTTTTAGAGGTTTTTGAGAGATTCAAATTTTTTAGCACATTGTTCAGCACAATTTTCTGTTTGTACTTTTTTATTCAACTTTTTTCATAAATCTCATGACATTCATAGTTATAGATTTTGTGAGTTTAGTCATGGTTTCAAAAACCTCAAAAACCACTAAAATCCAACCTTTGATAAATAAACCCCCACGTGTTGTCAAGCCCAGGAGACCCCTCAGTGCAGTTTTGACCTTGAAGATCTCTTCTCATTCATAGACCCTGTTATAATTCTCCTGAAAGTTGCTGCTCAATCTTCCTTACAGATATAATACTGAACAGCTGAAAAACTATTGCATTTATTCACCATAGCTGTGGAACAGCTGGAAAATTGCTGTGCATGCAGATGCAGTTTGTAAAATCAGCAATAAAACTGTGTTCTGCATAGTCTTGAGAAGCCTATGATATTCTCCCTCCACACAGATGTCTAGGGATTTTGTTAAGGATATATTTTGCAACTATTTAAACCTCTCTAAGAAACCTATAAATCTGAGCATTTGTTACATGACATCATTCACCACCTGCATGTTCATAAAGAGCAACAAAACATCCTGTTTACTGAGACAATTTTGTTTCAAGCTACTATAAATTGTTATTACAACTCTCTAGGAGGAAATCCTTTTTTTAGGAATGCCCCACTCATTTCCTAACCTGTGTAAATATTTGTTAAAAAAAAGAGGAGTAAAACAAATGAGATGTAAATATAGTTTCAGTACAGTAAAATTATGCCTCCACTGAACGTAAGTGGAAGGGACCTAAAGTTAAAAGCTGAGAATGGCTTTATACTAAGACCCCAGGCATAATTTGTTAAACACAATGGGCCAGATTCAAATCAGTAAAAAAAAGGTGACAATAAAATGTGACAATAAAATGTGACATGTGACAATAAAAGCTGAGATGCAATTCAATTCAGAAAAATCTTATCTCGCTGCTTAGCACTTAAAAACTCTATAAGTCTATGAGCCAGATTCAATTCAGTGAGAAAAAGATTTATCACATGAAAACTCATGGGCGAGATTCAGTTTGAGATGCAATTCAATTCAGAAAAACTTTTCTCATGGTTTATCACATGAAAACTTTATGAAGTCTATAAGGAATAACTGTAACTGAATTAGGAGAAAAGTTTTTTCTCCTTGAATTGAATCACATCCATGAGTTTTCAGGTGATAAACCATGAGATAACTAGTTCTTACTGAATTGAATCTAGCCCTATGGGGGGAAAAGTAAATTAGGAGAAACGTTTTTTCTCCCCAAATTGAATCTTGTCCATGAGTTTTCACATTATGGGCCAGATTCAGTGAGAAAAGGTTATCTTATGGTTTATCATGTGAAAAGTCATTGATGAGATTCAATTTTTTCTCCAAATTCAGTTCCAGTTTCAGTTTTTCCATAGACTTCAATCGTTTTTCACATGATAAACCTTGAGATAAGTTTTTCTGAATTGCATCTCAAATTGAATCATGTTCATGGCTTTCATATGTTAAACCCTTTTCTCACTGAATTGAATCTGGCCCAATAAACCATGAGATCACTTCTCACTAAATTGAATCTGGCCCATTATCAGAATCAATGTTGACTTTAAGCATAACAAGTTTCACAATAAGCTGTTTATTCCTCAGTATCACATGCATTCACTAATTCCTATATAAACAGGGATATTTATTCAATATTACCATATTTAATTTTCTATAACATATTGCATTTTAGGAGTTTCCTCCAGTCATGCTTATTAAGGTCCCTCCTCTGTATATGCAAAGACAGCTGAAGACAGCAAAGCAAAGCTAGTTTTACAGCGCTAAATGGCCATAATACAATGATAGTGGGAAATATAGTGCTGTCTAAATCTCACATTAACTATCCTTCAGGCTGAGCCCCCTGCCAATGCTCCAACCCCCTAAGAGTGCCTTCTTTTTGAGCTAACTGCACAGATAAACAAAAATCCATTATTTCGGGGGATTATTTGAGATCTGGTAATCTAATTATTTAATTCACAAGGGTCAAACATGGAGTAGCCTTAATTTCTCTGTTTGGCCTAATTAGCTCAAGAAATAACAAATAAAATTGGACTTTTCATAATTAAAACAATAGACAAAAGGTATGCTCAGCACATGTTCTATTTATAAAAGGAACAGTAACAACAAAAAATCAAAGTCATTAAAATATAATGTAATTGCACTATAGTTTATATAAACTAGCTGCTGTGTAGCCATGGGGGCAGCCATTCAAACCTGAAAAACGAGAAAAAGGAACAGGATACACAACAGATAACAGATAAGCTCTGTAGTATACAATGGGATTCTTCTGAACTTATCTGTTATTGATTGAGTGTCCTGTGCTTGAATGGCTGCCCCAATGGCTACACAGCAGCTTGTTTATATAAACTATAGTTGTGTTTCTGAAGCAAACAAGCCAGTTTTACCAGTGCAGGGCAAAAGTACATTATATTGTCATGCCTTTCAAACACTTTAATTTTTTGGTGTTACTGTTCCTTTAAACTCAATTTGAAATGGTGATACGCTGCTCCTTTAAGCAAGGTGGCCAATATATGCTTCTGTATAGGCACCTAAAGTGAATGAAACAACAGTGTATACATTATAAGAAGACAGCAAAGTCATTATTGTGGCACATTTCCTTTGTAACTCTTTTATTTGACATTCATTCAGTTGTGTTCCCCATTACAGTGTTGATTTAATTCTAAATTGTGGCAATATCCTTAGAGGTTATGTATATATCCCCAGCAGGCAAGCACCTTCAATGAAATACCTGCAGCGGTGATTAGAAAGAAAAACTGTCATTTCTGGCTCCGTTTTTTAGTTAATCTGCCTTTTATGTGTGTAGCCATTTTTTAAAATGCAGAAAATGAGTTTGTGGTAAGTGATTATTCTTCAAAAACAGATAAACCAAGTGCAGGAAAATGGTTACTGAAAACAAAATGAGGGGCATGACTGGCTTACTGCTAATACAGCTGATCTTGCTGTTGTCATTTCAAGTACCTAAAAGGGTTATGTAACTTCCATTCTCTGCCGTTCATTAAGGACCAGACAAGCTAAACAATGCAGTGTCTATTTTTAATTTAACAGAGACATCAATTTATGTTATGAAAGAAATAACTGCCGACATTTAATTCTTATAAAGATCCATTTTCTTTTTTGGGAAAAGGCTGCCACCACCTGGTGTCTAACGTTCCAGAGTATAATATACATTTCATTGCAAATATACTGTATAAGCAAAGCAGTTCAATAAACTTCAGACAGGAGCACAATATATATGCTGCATCAATGTATGGAATGCATCACATTATAAAATACTTGGAACCAAGGAATTGCAATATATATATTGAAGGAGAATTTATAAAATGATGCATATTTCCTATTAAATATATATGAATATCACTACTCTTCATTTGTCAGTTTGGAGCATATTCCACTGTTTAACATAAACAGATTTGTCTAGCACAAATGCAGGCAAACAAATCTGTCTGGTAGAAAATGTTGATGATGTGATTATATTATTGCTCACCATACAGTTGATGAAATAAGGTATTTTAGCAATGACCATAGCAAGGAAGTACTGGGTATTGAGAGTTAGAATGTACACATGTTTTCAGTGGCATGGTAACCAGGCCATGATACCTCCTGCCCTCTCAAGTGGCACTGCCCTAATCAATTTGTACCATCCAATTACACCAAATTTAAAGGAAAACTAAACCCCCCTACAAACATGCACCCCCATTCACTGCCCTCTATCGCACCAACGCAGAGTCTATTACTCGAAGATACAGAAGAAGGCATCTGTGAACTCTGGTGTTCTACTCTTCATCTATAGGACCGCTTTACAAACAGGGAAACTTTTCCTTGTAACAGACTCTACGAGGAGGGAGCAGGGAGTGGGGCAATGAAGGAGAATAGATGGGGGCTTTTGTCTGGGGGGGTTTAGTTCTTCTTTAATCAAGACAGTGCAAATTCTTGGGTTTGAAAAAAGGAGGAGCTTTTCATAATGTTTGGGTCAGAATATTGTGGATCAGAAGCATGGCTGAGTGTAGGTGTGACAGCAACAAGGGTCCTCAACTGTTTTTACCCACGAACCACATTCAAAAATATAAAAAGATTTGGGAAGTAACACAAACATGAAAAAATCACCCTGGGGGTGATGGGCTATTCAGTTGCCTTTTGTGGATTGGCAGATTACAGGAGACTCTCTTTGGCCATAAACTTGGTTTTTATGCAACCAAAACTTTTCTTCAAGCCAAAAAATTTAACCTAAGCACCTGTTTGAAGGTCATTGGGAACATCCTAGGAGCTTGATTAAAGGCCGCATGTAGGCCTGAAACATTGCTAAATGGGTCTGCCATGAAAAATTGAATAAAGGCACTTTTTAATCACATGGTACTGTGCTGAACTAATTCTACTAATTGGAGTGGAGGATGGACCACTGATGGTACGTGCACCTCTTTACTGGTGAAACTGGGGCATTTGAGCTGACTCGAAATTCCTCCAACATCCTAGGAGTTGGTCACAGGCAACATGTTGCTCACAGGCACTGGTTGGGGACGACCACTGGTCAAAATTGTTCCCAGTTTCCATTTGTTAATGCTGAGAAGTATGCTGTGGGATAATAATTTGCTTGTGCTGCATTTTAACTACTCTGCAAGTACATAGTATAGAGCAGTGCTGTGTAACTTATTACATGCATTGGGACGATTATTCTTTTATATAGCAAGTTTGATGTCATACAGTGAAATCTATGGAGCCTTTGAGCAATCAGAGGGCCATAAAAATCCTTTAGAGGGTTACATCCATTCAGCAGGCTTCCAGCTGGACAGCTCTGATATAGAGGATCACAAGAGTATAGAGAACACCATGTAGTTCATTTATACTTTACAGTCCATATTTTATTTTTTTTTTAAAAAGTCCATAATATAAAAATAGTCCAAAGAATAAAAAAAATGTAATATGGACTAACACCATGTGGACTATTTGTTCTACATGTTCTTCTTCTTGTATTGGAAGAAAAATTAGCAACCTCTGTCATATATTGAAAAATATATTTTTCTTCCAATACAACTGTGAGAACACACAGTAAAGCAATGGGCCAGATTCAGTTAAGTGAGAAAAAGTTATCTCCTGGTTTATCATGTGAAAAGTCATGGATGAGATTCAATTCAAGGAGAACATTTTTTTCACCAAATTCAGAACCAAATGGACTTTTGTATTGCCCACTAGGTTTCCTGTGACAATGAACAGCAAATGTGATGTTTCCTACTATTTCTGATCTTACATTTATTGTTTAAATAATAAAACCCTTAAAATTATAAATATAATTAGCCTATTGAGTAATGTGGCTATATTAATATACCATATGTGGTAAACACTATGTAGGTCAGACAAGTAGAACCCTGAAAAAAACTTAACACTAAGTTGAAGTATGAAAATGATGTCTCTATGTCTTGAATTGATTCTGGCAACCTGGATCTTTTTTTTCAATCTGTGGCACAGAAAAAGATGATTTTTAATAACATAGGTGACCTAATTAAAAGAGGAGGTGACCTAATTAAAAATAATACATAATCTAGAAACCAAAATGGATTTTTGTATTGACCACTGAAGTTTCCTGTATTTCTAATCTTACATTCATTGTATTACCTGTACTTACTGTAGTTTTTTCTATTATAAAACCTCATAATTCTGAATATAATTACCATATTTAGTAATGTGGCTATTTTTTAGTGCTGGGCAAAGGGCACTTACGCCCAAGACAAGTACCTTTTGCCCCCACTCCGGCTCACACCCCATTGGCCCACCTGTCAGCATTGCTGCTGCAACAGCTAACAATTGTCTCTGCTCACCCTTTCAAAGAGTTTAGTATAAATATGCATTCATATATTCAATATGCTGAATGGCTATATTCCATTTTTTTTATTCTTTCTTACCCTTATGTTTTAATGTGATTGATAATAATGTTTTTTCAATTCAGGAATGGGAGGACATACGCCATGCTATATAATCTTATGATGGGCGTCTTCCCAGTTTTTGATTGGCTGTTTTATCTTGTAATCTGATTGGTAAACACTCCTTTTAATATATTGTACTGAGTGTGTATCTTTAGACTATGACTAAGGAGCAGATTTAGCAAAGTGTGAAATTAGATCTCACCACAGGAAAAATGTACCCACTTTCTATTCATTCCTATGGGACTGTTAGAAGCGCATTTATCATGAGTTGCAGTAAGAGTTCACCATTTGCTAAATATGCCTCTAAAAATCTGAAAGGAATGAATGGAAAGTAGGTGAGTGAGTTTTTCTGTGGTGAGCTCTTATTTCATGCCTGTTTGGAGGATTGCTCATTGAGTGCCTGTTCTTACATAATTGGTTTGATCATACTTACTTAACTGAATTCTCAGGGCAGTGCACCTAAGGCCACCTTATTTGTTATTTTGCATAGTTATGCAAAATTGGTATAAGACAGTGGGGTTCCTTTATTAAGATGCCTAAATAGTTTTTGTTGCACCACTCATTTGGGCTCATTTATCAACACAGGGCAAATTTGCCTGTGGGTAGTTACCCATAGGAACCAATCTGTGATTAGCTTTTTAAAGCCAGCTGCAAGTAGAACAATGAATACAGCAATTTGATTGGTTTCCATGAGTTACTGCCCATGAGCAAATTTGCCCAGTGTTGATAAATGACCCCCATTGAGTGCATCAGGCTCATATATATGTTAAATATATGTTATTTGTAAAAAACAAAACAAGTGCTTAAAGGACATGTAAAACCTACATTTTCCTATCATGTATATAAGTTGGGCATATCTTTCCCACCCAAGCCACATCATTTGTACTGCATATACCCCTCCATTTGCCAGTGCCATCATATTTTCCTACAACAAATAGCAGTTTTCACCCTTCTGCCATTTTCCCTCTGACACATCATCAGTAAACTTGACATCTGCAAACAGGATATGTATGCTGTAAAGTTCATGCAATGCAGAATGCAGGTTTACACAGGCACAACATACTTTGATAAAAAGTTCTGCTGGGGTTTAGCACTGTAATGGTTAAGCTGAGCTCAGCAGAGGGGATTTGGAGAAAAAAATAGGATCAGACAGAATTTCTATGGGAACCAGCAATGCTATCTCTTCACTGGCTGTTAGACTGGAGGGTGTGTTTAGAAATCTAAGCTAAGAAGAACTGAGCATGCTCATAAGTCAACTGCCAAAGTAAATTCCTGAGGGAGGGGCCAAGTGGGTTAGAGGAGGAGAAGGATTTCTAAGTGATTAAGGGGATGATGCAGCCTTACTGTTAACCTTTTAACAACCAGAGTGGCATTTATATAAAGATGTCAAAGAAGCTGTTCACTGATTACATTTTTGTGAAGGGGGTTTACGTGTCTTTTAATGCTCAATCAGTATATACGCCAGTCTCTCTAGCTGCTTTTGAACTACCGTTCCTAGTACCACCTTATCTTGTCTAACATATTCAAATGCAAAGTGCTATTTTTGCTAAGCAATCTTATTTGCGGAATTAGCTTTATAAATACAATAGTCTAGACTACACAACATTGTATCCAATGTCTGTGTGTTTGAAACAAGAAAATAATATTTGTGCTGTGATCACCATAGCAACAACTTCACATCTGGCACGATGCTTTATATAAAATGTTTCCTTTCCAGATAAAACTTTACTAAATCACTGCCTTTTTCATGAAACATTTCCTTTCTGGGAATACTCAATGAAAAAAACAACGTAGTGACATCATCAAGCTTCAATGTTTTACTAATTGTGTTAATATTGTTTATAGGCCTGCAGGATAGCGGAGACAGAACAGGGGGAAGCTGATAGCATAGTTAGGGTGAGGAGTGCAAATGGGATTATTAAAGCTCAGCAGGGAAGCGTTTTCAAAGCCAACAAATACTTGAACAAGAGAAAATGTTATAGAAATAGGCTGCTTTATTGTCTGTGCAACTCTCTATTAGGGGGCTGTAAAAATCCCCTCTGCGGCATTGCATGGGACCCTTTTACACACAGATATATGAGTAGTTAGTTGAGTAAAGCTGGCCAAAAACTGATACGTCCACTCATATGTTCAAATCCCCCAAGAAGAGGATCTTTGGCCCTATGGAGATCTGCATCAACATCAGTCTTCGCATACAAATAATAATATTTCACCAGAGAACAGGCACATTGTTGCAGTCACATTTTGTTAAGAGAAAAACAGGTGTGGGTTCTGCTCATAAGAGTTCACAAGCTAAAAGAACAGAAAGTGGGATTTAAGATGGAGGTAACCAGTGTTGTTTTAGAGGCTGCATCAGTCAAGATGTTGTTGCATTATTAATATGGATAAACCAGTAGCATGAGAATTGGAGGTTTTGAGGGTGTCTAAAGCTGGCCATAGATGCAGCGATCCAATCGTAGAAATCGTGGATTCGTACAATTTTCGAATCGTGTGTGGAGAGTCCCGACATTTTTCATCCGACGGAGATCGGACGTTTGGTTGATCGGACAGGTTAGAAAATTCTAACCTGCGGGTAATATCTCGCGTGTATTGCCGATCGTACGATTTTCAGTGGGAGACTGTCACTGGCTTTGAGACATAACTATCGTACGATTGGTAAGACTTTGATCTGAATGGTTAGTGACAGGTCGGGAGATGGGAAAGTCCGATCGTACAATGATTCGTACGATCGGATCTTTGCGTCTATGGCCAGCTTAATGGGATATGGGTGGGAATTCTAGAGGATGGGTGCCGCAAATGAATACTGTAAGTCCTGGATGCAGGAATGTGAAGAAATAGCTTGTGCGCAGATCAATAGCAACACTTTGTGAGCTCTGACACCTCTTCCTCTCCAATCCTACACCAAGTTTAGCGCAATCTTTTAGTAACCTTTTAAAATATTTTACAACTGCCTGACAATGAAGATCATTCTAAATACTTTATCATAGCAATGCAAACAATAACGCTTAAAGTCATGCAGACACATGCTAAACCCCAGCAGCAAGAGTAAAACAGTAGATTATGAGGAATATACATCAAAATATGACCCGAATAAATGAGTGACACTCTGCATGGTGAATCAGATGATAACCAGTGATAACTATAATAGACATGCATAAACAGCTGTAGATTGGGATTCAGATGTGGAGAATTTAATATTTGCCAACATCAAACAAAAATTAAGAAAACACTTGGATAAAAATGCAAAGATACAAAAAAATATATAAACGGCTCCTTCCTGACTAGGCAGAATAATCAATTCATAGATATTAAGGTACAGTTCTGCAAAGCTGCTATTGTACGACAGAGGAGTTAAATATACGAAATGGAAATAGATATAATCTAAATATTTTGCTACGAATAGATTAGAAAAAGACCTGAATCCATGCAATTAATCCCTATGGACAACCTCTTGAATTCTAAAAAGGCAGAAAAGTTAAAAAGGAAAAGTGTCAGACTGGGTCTCCTAGTTCCTACCAGAGAACTTGACACTGAGCATCCACTTAAAAAAAAATAGATGTCGATGATGCTAAAGGTTATAGAAGTTGTTTGTTCTATGGTGACAATAAGAAAGGGCTGAGGATGATATTTGTCTTTAGCTGGGGCCCACAGGGAGATCTGGCAGGCTAGTCTGACATTGAAAAGGAAGGATAAAAGTAGCACTCTGCCTCAATATACTATCTGCTTAAAAATACAGGACATGATAAATAGGATTTTATTCATTATTTTATGCACATTTTGCAGTAGAATTTACTTGGGAGTAATGGAAACTAAAACTATTAGTGGAAAAGTACAGTATTATTACATGACAGTGCCTGAGTTAGAGAAATAGAGCCAGACAACAAAGTGGAGGTAGAGCTATGGCTTGTTTGCTATTTTTTGAGACACGTAGTTCACAACAACTGCTAAAGGGCCACAAGTTGGTAATAAGATACCTACGGGCATATTAATGTAAAAGGGACCAATCATTAATGAATGTTTTTTTAGCATACAAATAAGAAACATAAAAAACAAAGTAAGGAAATAAATAAGAAAATGACAAACAATATTACATGTAGCACTATGAATGCAAGGAATTTATAGAAATGGCCATGTGCAGTAGTGCAGGCAATGCCCACTTTCCATATATTGCTCCTCTTCACATGATCACATCCTTAATTGCATGTGGATTTCTTTTGTACAGTCAGTGATATATATATGGAACAGAGATCACAGTCACTAAATTACCATAATGGGCCAGATTCAATTCAGAGAGAAAAATGTATCTCATGGTTATGTGATAATTCATGGACGAGATTCAATTTGAGGAGAAAAACTTTTCTCCAAATTCAGTTCCAGTGTTTTTCCCATAGACTGCAATAGAGTTTTCATGTGATAAACAGTGAGATAAGTTTTCCTGAATTGAATTGCATCTCACATTGAATCTCGTCCATGACTTTTCACGGGATAAACCTTTTTCTAACTGAAATGAATCTGGCCCACTATGTGCTAAAGAGTGGTTGCCGGGATCAGCAATTAAAAAGAAGTAAGATAAATCAGAGAGGGGGTAATATTGTCTAAATTATAATAAACCAATAAACTGAAGAATTGCCTTATGGACTTTGCAGCAATATGGCAACAATAGGTAAGGTAGTTATTCTGCATTGATGTCTTAGGTTAGACCAACCCTGTAAGCAGAAAGGAATAAGTGCAATAGAAATCAAACTAAATGTCCCATACATGCATATCCTTAAACTAAGCTGAATATCTTTTGATTAATATAATAGATGATAAATATGGTTGCCTCCTTTTAATGGTGAAAGCTTTCATACATTTAGCACCTTTCAGATCTCTGCTGATTACCAGACTGATTGGTGCGACATTCTATTCCGAAGTACAGAATCCTTGCAATCAGCTCCTTGTCCTATTGTACATTTTAGGAGATGTAATCATGAAAATACTTATAGCAATGTTTCTTGTAAAACAGCTGAAAATCAAAAATCTTAAAACACTTTAGCTGTTTCATATGTATATCAGTTGCAGTTGCTTGTGCTCTCAAATGTATATTTTAACATATACAGATGTAATAGAAAGTGCTAATTTTGAAAGGGACTGTAATAGGCAGAATACACCAAATATGGCCTACTCAGACCCACAATTACCTTTTATATTGGACACTGATGCTAGTGACACGGGTATTGGTACTGTGTTGTAGCAAATGTAGGATGGCCGTGAAAGAGTAATATCTTATGCAAGCAGAGCACTGACGAAACCTGAATGGAAGTATGCTACAAGTAGTAAAGAATTTCTAGCTGTTGTTACGTTCACGTGCTACTATAGACATTACCTGCTAGGAAAACAGTTCATTGTAAGGACTGACCATAACTCTCTAAGATGGCTACGCAACTTTCATGAACCAGAAGGTCAGTTGGCTCGTTGGTTGGAACAATTTTTATAATGTTTGACTATGTAGTTGAGCATTGTGCAGGCCGTCACCAGAATGCAGATGATCTGTCCCGCAGACCATACTCTGAGATCCAAAGCAGCAACTTACAACCTCAATCTACAGCAGAGAACCCCATAACACAACCAGTCCATGTTATCCCTGTGCATCTAAAAACAGCTCAAGACCTAGACAATGACATCTGCCAATTTAAGCAATGGATTCTGGCGGGAGAAATTTCTCATCCAACAGAGGCTCGTAGCTCCCCACATCAAGAAATTTTTTGTAAGCACTGGTCTGACTTATCAATCAGGAGTGGACTCTTGGTAAGAGAAACACATGGAGATGATCCCAGGCAACCTAAATTCCAAATTGTTGTCCTGCAAAGAGCTGTACCAGTGATTCTAGAGATGATACATAATGACAAAATGGGTGGGCACCTGGGCGTGGATAAGGTCACTGGCGTAAGGATGTAAAGGAATGGTGTAAAGCATGTACTGTATATGGGGCATGTAAGAATGAAAAGAAAACTGTTAGGCCACCAATAGTATCTTCCCAAACATATTGCCCCAGTGGCGGAACTACCGGGGAAGCAGGGGGTGCGAGAGGGCCAGGGCCCGCACCCCCTCAGGGCCCCCCGGCAGCCCGTGCACCATTAAAATGCGGGCCGTACGGAGGGGGCGGGGGCCCGGCTGTGCGTCACGCACCAGGGCCCGTCCCCCTCTAGTTATGGTACTGGATTGCCCCATGCAAACGGTTGCCCTTGATATATTGGGACCTCTACCAGAAACCCACAATGGTAACAAGTACATATTAGTAAATGGCGATTATTTCTCAAAATGGGCAGGAAGGTAAAACTGTCACAAAAATTTTAGTGGAGGATTTTATATGTCATTATGGAGTTCCAAGGATACCTTCAAACTGATCAGGGTAAGGATTTTGAATCAAACGTCTTTAAAGACGTGTTCCCTGTTGGGCATACACAAAACAAGAACTACCCCTTACCACCCACAGTCAGATGGATTTGTGGACTATGTTGTCCTCATTTGTGCAAGACCATCAGAGGGATTGGGATGACATTCTCCCATATGTTATGATGGCCTATTGTGTACAGTCCTCCATAGGATATTCCCCATTCATGGTGATGTTTGGGAGGGAGGCGTGTTTGCCTATAGACCTTGTTAACGGTGGGGATGTAGATGAAAAGTTTTCAACCTTACTAACTATTTAATTGAAGTTGCAGAGAGGTTGGCACGCATCAAAAATATGGTTAAATATCACCAGGCCGAAGCTACTGGGAAACAGAAAGAGTACTATGACTTAAAAATAACTTCCCAAGTATATGAACCAGGAGAAAAAGTATGGGTAAGAGACTCAACCAGGCAAGTTGGTGTTTGTCCTAAACGTTGACCAAAGTATAAAGGTCCATATGAAATTGTCCAGAAACTGTCTGATGTATCGTACAGAGTATGTGATACAGAGGGAAACCACAGTTCTGTTCAACATTATGCACAATTGAAATCGTCTCTCAGTCCTTGGATTCAGTTGGCTGAACAGCCCCATACTCAAAGCCCTCTGTCAGCTGACCAATCACCAGTGGGCGGGCACATGTCAAATCCCATTGTCTGATGAGGATTCCAATCCTTCCAATTTAGATGACCACAGTTTACTGATATTGAATGGTCCAAAGACTCCAAGCGCGAAAAGACACAAGTGCGCATGTGCAAAAAATACAAGTGCGCATGCGCACTTCCGTTTTTCGTGCATGCGCAATAGTATTTTTCGCGCATGCAAAAGCATACGTCGGCCAGAGCAGGTACCGGACTAGGGGATAGCAGAGGCAGAGAAGGTGCATGCCTGGCGCCCCTCCAGCTTTGCGCCCTAGGCACGTGCCTACTCTGCCTACCCCTAGTTCCGGCCCTGAGATGCAAGGATGCATCTTCTCAAAGGCAGTGTAACAGGCAGACAAATGAGGATGATACAAAGGTCACCTCCAGCATGAGGATGGCAATCTGGAAACACTAAGGCTGATTCTTGGAAAAGTAGTCAGCACAACGATAATCTCTCCTGTAGAGACTTGGTGCACGTTCCTCAGTGGCCAGTTTCCACTGATATCACGACAATCTTTGTATGCAGAACAGCACCAGACTGTGAAACTTTTGTGTTTAAAAAGCCTTTATTTCAGCTTTAGGCATCACAGCAACATTTCAGGCCATGCGGCCTTTTGTCAAGCTTGACAAAAGGCCGCATGGCCTGAAACGTTGCGGTGATGCCCAAAGCTGAAATAAAGGCTTTTTAAACACAAAAGTTTCACAGTCTGTTGCTGTTCTGCATACAAAGGTAAACACTAAGGCTGATGCCATGTGACTGTGTGAGGAATGCTGGGAAAGAAAAAGGCAAGACAGGAAGGCAAGGAGAAAGCAGATACAGATCTGGCAACAGCAGGGAGACAGAGATCCCCTAGGAGGTAAAGTTGATAAAGTGCAGGGAAAGCTGCACCGACTGCAGATTCCACTAAGTGTGTCAGTGAGTGTCAGTCAGGGAAATACTTCATTTAGGCCCCTCAGATTCCTGTTCCAATAGGCCCTCTCTGTAGCTGTTGCAGGTCTAGGGCCCAGATAGGGATTCAGGGAATTGTTCCATAAGAATCAGAAGGTTCATTAGTCAGACCCCTTCTCTGATCAGAGTAGGTTAGACCCCAGGTTCCAGCGCCTGTTAGGGTCAGTCACCCCGGCTAAGTTACTGGTCCAGTTCTATCCAAAGGAGAGCCAGGACTAAATATGGAACATACCGTTTGGACACACATGAATGTATTACAAATGTACTAGAAATCAGGGATGCAACACCATGGATTACAGATAAGTGCGCACCAGTGTAAAGTGTACACAACAAGCAGGCCCAAACTCTCAGCTATACATGGTTCACAACAGGGGTTAATAAATGGTTAATAACTGTATTACTTCATTCTTTACTGATATTATCTGTATTTGTTTGTTCATGGTTCTGATTTACATGTTCTAGTACAACAGCAAGTTTCATATTCACTCTATATTATTATAAATACAGGTATAGGATCCCTTATCTGGAAACCTGATATCCAGAAAGCTCCAAATTACGGAATGGCTGTCTCCCATAGACTCCATTTTATCCAAATAATCCAAATTTTTAAAAATGATTTCCGTTTTCTCTGTAATAATAAAACAGTAGCTTGTACTTGATCCCAACTAAGATATAATTAATCCTTACTGGAACCAAAACCAGCCTATTGGGTTTATTTAATATTTAAATAATTTCTAGTAGACATAAGGCATGAAGACCTAAATTACGGAAAGATCCGTTATCTGGAAAACCCCAAGTCCCGAGCATTCTGGATAACAGGTCCCATACCCTACAGCAAGTGGGTCATGTTTACTTTGTATCAGGCTGTTAAAGGAACCCATACCTTGCCAGGCTACCCAGAAGGTAACAGGTAATTTGGTACAGGACTGTAATGGAAAGTCTGCTCTGTTTTTTTTTGTCCTAATAAAAATATGGATTTTCTCTTAACCTACTATAAAAACTTAGTTTGCATAAAAATATTTCTCTGGTATAGTCACTGCTAGCCCAAGGCAGAGATTAGAGATTGTGGTGCTGAACACCCTTGGCTGAACTTTTTCACAGCTATAAGAAGGATGGGTGAATTAGCAATGTTTATTATTAAATGAATAATAACACTCTTTTAAAAACAATCAAGATGTCATGCCCAAGATCCAGTTTCCTGGGGATAAAATGTGTTTTTTTTTTTTTCAAAAGCAAACAAATTTCATTGGTACAGCCACCTGAAATTCCTGGCCGTACTTCACTAAATAATTGATAGGAATTAGGGCTGCTGTTTAATGCAATAAGGGAAAATTGACAATATCCTTCTTAGAGCCATGGAAGTGTCAGTGCTTAAAAAACATCATGCAATATTTCTGGCAGCAAGTAAGCATCGGATAGTATGTGCAAGTGACAATTGAGGCTTTATCAGCAAGGTGAAGCATTTTGGAAAAAGGTTACTTTTAGCTTCCCTTACTTAAAGTGATACTGACACTAAAAAAACAACTTTTTTTAAAATATGAATGTACATATAGGGGCCAATTCACTATGGGTCGAATATCGAGGGTTAATTAACCCTCGATATTCGACTAGGAATTAAAATCCTTCGACTTCGAATATCGAAGTCGAAAGGATTTAGCGCAGATAGTTCGATCGAATGATCGAAGGATATTCCTTTGATCAAAAAAAGTTAGCCAAGCCTATGGGGACCTTCCCCATAGGCTAACATTGACTTCGGTAGTTTTTAGATGGCGAACTAGGGGGTCGAAGTTTTTTTTAAAGAGACAGTACTTCGACTATCGAATGGTCGAATAGTCGAACGATTTTTACTTCGAATAGTTTGATTCGAAGTCGAAGTAGCCCATTCGATGGTCGAAGTAGCCCTAAAAGTTACCTATAGGTCATGCTGATTGTTGTTTGATGAGAGGTTTGTTTTTGTAAGTTATTGTTAGTTGAAGTTCCTAAACCTGACTGTTTTGCCAACCAGAATGTCCCATCTCAGCCTGTGAGTTAGAGTTTCTAATGCTAATGGACTCCTGCTGCACAAATATGGCAGCCCCCTCATACAGGAACATGGGGCATCAGACAGGTAATGTAAAAGCATCGGCAAATACTTTATGGCAAAGTTATAAGTAGCTTTCAAAGGCAATATTATGATAGATGTAAAAGAAGAGTTTAATTTCTGGTGTCAGTATCTCTTTAATACAGTTCTACACCCTAGTAGATTGGCAAGGCTATAGCTGTATTCTGGTGGATATCCATATTCCTTTCCAAAGCATTCACCCTAGAAATCAGATAGCTGTCTATCTCTCACTAAAATGTAACTTAAATTTAATTTATCCCTTTAAAGGAAAACTATACTCCAAACAATGTAGGTCTCTATAACAATATATTGCATAAACACTTTTTCGTGTAAATAAACCAGTTTCATAAAAATATACTTGGGTAATCCTAAATAGAAAATCTACATGTTAAAGGGGAACTATTGTGAAAATGAAAATGTAATATAATTTTCAGCATACTGAAATAAGAAATTTTCTAAATATAATCAATTTAAAATTCGGAACCGTTTCTGAAACAATTAAGTTTATCCTCACTATCCCTCTCAGCATCTGTTTCTCTTAATTCTCTCTTCATGCAGGAGTTGGGTGTCAGATATTAATTGACAGTTAGATCCAATATATCTTATATGGGGCTCCTTTTGCCTAGAAGATGTATTACAGCACACTATTAAAATCACATGACATTCTGTCTCTCTACATGCAGGGTTTGTGCAAAATGCAGTTATTTTGTTTGTACTGGAATCAGTTATTTGAGTGATCTTTAATACATCTGCTAGGAAAAGAAGCCCCCCATAAGATATATTGGATCTAACTGTCAATATCTGACACCCAACCGCTGCAAGAAGACAGAATGAAGAGAAACAGATGCCGAGAGGGATAGTGAGGATGAACTTGATTATTTCAGAAACGATACAGAATATTTAATTAATTGTATACATAAAGTTTCTTATTACAGTATGATGAAGCGTATATTACATTTTCATTTTCGCAATAGTTCCCCTTAAAGAACTTAGGGCCGCCCCCTGGGATCATACTATTCAAGTTGCACACTAACAATCCAAATTAACCATACAAGTTAGGTCACATGACAAAATTAACAAAGTTCTGTCTTTTACTCCCACATTTCACCCTGTTACAGATAGAGCTGCATTATTTCTGGTCAGGTGATGTCTGAGGCAACACACAGACCATGACAAAATGGTGGACCACTGGCAATATTTCATTAAATATATATACCAGTTTGGTAAGATTCTTTAATATGCCACTTAACATAATATAAACTTTCGCTTAAGTATGTAGTTTGGGGGTAAAGTTTTCCTTTAAGTATTGATGTTCATTTGTAACCTTTTCTTACACTGGTCATCAAAGCTGAAGTGATAAATAGTGTATTTGGACACTGGGGATTTGTGGTTGGTTCTTTTTGCGGAAGGGACTAAACAGATCTCTCATGCCCTCCTTGGCATCACCTAGACTAGCTATCACTTAATTACCTTAATTGTATCCATGCTTTAGCACAGTGTTCCAGTGCTTAGCACTGCTGCTTTGTAGTACCTGGGTCTTTAAGTTCAGTCTGCATGTATATTCTCGCCCTGTATGCATATGTTTACTCTCACACTCCAAAAACATAAAGGAAGGTTAACAGGCTGCTGAGAAAACTGACCCCAGTGCATGTGATAAGGAAGCTGAATTAACTAATTGACTAATCAGACTGAAATATGTTCTTCCTAAGGTCATAACCCACAAGATAATGAATGTACTATCTGTTCCTTCTCATGGTTAACAGGTAATTTTGGTTGAGTGCATCTAAAAGCCAGGTCCTAAAACATGTTACTATAGGGATTTGATGTGCAACTGATGCTTGCATGAGTTTCTCACATACTCATATCTGTCTACTAATTAGCATATACATTTGGTATATAGGGTAAAATGCTATACACATCTATGCATTATTATTCCCTGACATCTCAATTAAACGTAAAACCTCAGAGACTGTGAGAATGTGAGAATACTGGCTTTTACAAATGAAACAATTGGCCTGCTTTTGGTTCCTAGCACATACTTTTGAGTTCATATTACGGTTATCGGAAGGAATCTATGAAAAATAAAACTGCGTACAACTGTGTATCATCAGCATGGCTTAACCTTGTCAGGCATTGCTAAAACAGGAAATACTCTAAAATTCACTGGCTGAAACACAATTTCATGAAGAAAACACACCAAGAAAGGAGCCCCAATGAATGTGTGAGATAAAGAGGAAGTGTTTGTTTGGACCTGTTTAATCATACATCATTCCCTGAAGATTTCAGCAAGAGCATTTGAGACTTTGCTGAAGCTTTGAGGTTCGATCTGTTGAACTTTTTATAGTAGTCTATGTTAGACTAAAAAGTAAAACAAAATATTAATGAGTAACAGTAAACAGTAATAATAAAAGCAACTACAATTAAAAAATTTTTTTTTTTCCTACAATCCACTAATTTGTGCTCAGAATTGCAGCTATATTGTAGATTGTGTCTGTTAGTAAATGGAGTATTATTCTGGCCATCATGCGGACAGCCATAGGTCTCTCTTAAAAGGGACAGTAACACCAATAACTGAAAATGTATCAAAGCAATTAAGATAATATGTGCTGCTGCTCTGCACTGGTAAAACTGGTGTGATTGCTTCAGAAACTCTACTATAGTTTATATATAAACAAACTGCTGTGTAGCCATGGGGGCAGCCATTCAAGCTGGAAAAAAACAGATACAACACCATTGTATTGGACAGAGCTTATCTGTTGTGTACTATGAAACCTGTGCCTTTTCTCCTTTTTTCAGCTTTAATGGCTGCCTCCATGGCTTTACAGTAGCTTGTTTATATAAACTATAGTATTATTTCTGAAATAAGCATACAGCTTTTACCAGTGCATGTGAACATCATATTTGGTAATTACTGACTGCACTAGTGATGCGGCCCCCCCTCGACCTGCTCTGATGTTAGAAGTTAGGAGCAAGGAGCGGGAGGGCAGCATCAGGCCTGCTGCCTGTCTTCCCAAATATATATTCTGCTACTTTTCTAAGAGGTAACCTTTTCTATGAGGAGAGCATGGTAAACCCATCCCCAGCTACAAGGATTTTCACATCAGATCTTGTGGGGCTTAACATGGGAGATTAAACTGCCAGGTCAAGTCTCTCCAGAGCTACATACATGACTGTATAATATAATTTCTCTTCAATGTTTTAAAAATCTGATCATGGGAATGGAATGGGAAATAAAAGGGTGATCTAACAAAGGTATATGTAGACACGTTGGGGCTGTTGGATGGTCTACCTTTTGGGCACTCCTGATGTTCAGTTTTTGTCCCCTTCTTGCAAATCAAATCAAATCTGGTTGTCTTTCAGAACCACAGTTCAATGTATTCTAATAAATTCTATCATTATACATATAGAAGTATAAAATCAGTGCTTTGCATGCTCAATCAGTCACAACAGATTTGACTCTAAATGAGAGGGTTATTGCTTTGATTAGTTTATTTAAAAAAAAAAAATATATATATATATATATATATATATATATATATATATATATATATATATATATATATATATAAAGTTCCAGCTGTGGTGCACTCCAGTCAAGCGTTCTCTTCATGCCTGGGTGCTGTCAAATATATTGTAGAAAGTAGTTCCCCAAGATTGACGCACTCCAGGACTTCATGATGCAGTTTAGAATAGAAAATTTATTGTCAATGTTTTGGTCCCATACTGGGCCTTTCTCAAGACATTGTTTTGAGAAAGGCCCAGAACAGGAACGAAACCTTGACAATAAATTTTCTTTTCTAAACTGCATTATGAAGTCCTGGAGTGCGTCAATCTTTGGGAACTACTATATATATATATAGTAGTATCATGATATTTCATTTATTTCTGTTGCATCAATACCCAACGTTTCGGTCCCTGCTAGGACCTTTCTCAATGATGATACATCCTAGCAGGGACCAAAACATTGGATATTGATGCAACAGAAATAAATGAAAACATTTTTTTTTATATGGGAGTGCTGGTTCTCTTGAATATCATGTTATATATATCCTAAACCTTTTACCCCTGCTATATAAGCCATAATAGTGTGCCTTGGAGTGCGGATACTCACTGGACTGTGATATATATATATATATATATATATATTTATTTATTTATTTATATATATTATTTATATATATTATTGTTTGGTTTTAGATAGCAAGAAATCCCAGAATGCAAAAGACTGTGAGCAGAAAAATGGTAAAAATTATCTCATTCCCTGTGAATTTTGGAAGTTACTGTCTCATGTGCCACCTGCTTTCCTCTTTTGCAGTTTCTTCCACAATCAAATAATACAGCGCAATTGTTATTTAAAGTGTTGAGCTTTGAAGTTATTAACTCTGTATTATAGATTAGCTTTTGAAAGGCGTAAGCCCTGCTGTGGTTAAATCAGGGGGTAGTCTTCTGGCTTTAATCTCCTGAGTTATAGTATTTGAATGAGGTACATGAAAAGTGATTTTGAACTTCCTACTTTGAACCATGGAACTCAATGAATTATGTTTCCCATAGGCTTTAATTAATACAAAAAAATCTGATTCTATTTCAGCAATAAGAAAACCAGCAATGGATATTTATGTTTCTACACAGATGGTCATTTAGATTAAATGACAAGAACTCATAAAAAGAGCTGATGTTATAACCTGCACAGCTGGAGTGATATCCCTACTAGATAAAGTGATCTTTCTGCAGCTTTCTAACTTCCACATCAATCCTGGGCACTGAAGTCCCTGCTATCTGCTTATATTGGCTCTGGTTGTTCTTTTAATTAACCTGATAATAACAAACAGCAGTAGTATCTTGGTTCTTCATAAAGCAAATTTGACATCCTTCAGTGTGAAATCTCAGTAGAGTAATCTTAGAGTTGATGGACTTTTAGCTTTGTATGTAAATGCAACCCCTCTTAAAGTACTTAAACCTGTTCGGATATCCTGTTTCTCAAAGATATATGGCAATTCTGCAAGTCAGGACCCCAAATCATGCTCCTGTCTCCACGTTTCCTTACAAAGACAAGGTCTGCATATCCTATTGGTACACCCTAACAAAAATATACTATGGGGGGAATCTAATTAAAGTCGCAAAGAGATAAACAAGTCGCACCAATGAGAATAAAAATCCACATCTCGCAATGTAATATTGTTCCTTAAATTGTTATTGCATTCAAATTTTAATTGTGCATTGCAAATTTTAATTGTGCATTCTTAAGAAGTGCTTGAAGGAGCAAGCATAATGACTTTTTCAGTAAGTTTTATTACATTAACTGCGCATTGGCGCAAACTATAAAATTTGCAAGTGGTCTTCCACTGTTGGAAGTGGTTGCTAAACAGTTTCCGTGTTCGCAAAAGCTATATTAAATTTGTGCAAAGCAAAATTTGTTTGCACAAAGGCATAACTTTTCGCATTGCGAATAGTTTTTCCATTACTGACTTTTATTACATTCCCCCATATATGTCTAAACCAGGGGTGTCCAAACTGCGGCCCGAGGGCCACATGCGGTCCAGGATGCATATGAATGCGGCCCAGTTTGTTTCCCGAGGAAACGTCATGTCGCAAAGGATATAGGAGGAGGGGGGACTCTGCCCATTGCCCAGTTAGTAATAATAATATAATAATAATTCTATTTAATATCCAGGTGTCCCATATTCCAGTGTATAGCTCTATCTGGTTATCCAACTGGCATTGTAGTTCTTTTCTGTGTATTTCCTTTACTTTTACAAATCAAACATGTTTGTGTATTTCATGTGTGGCCCCAGACAGTTTTTCTTTTTCCAATGTGGCCCTGCGAGCCAAAAGTTTGGACACCCCTGGTCTAAACTAACCTCGATTACATACCAGCCAAAGAATAGTGTGTGATATGTACAGTGATGATACACATCCTCCAGATTTGAATGTCGGGCACAAGTAAATCACTTTTCTCTACCTAATATTATAGGCGATAGACTCAAAGCACTAGCTTTTATTTACATATAAACAGTTAGCGAGTCAATATCCTCAATATAACGGCTGATTATGGAACACATTCCAGGTATATAGACAGAGCAGTTGTCTTAAACATCCACAGGATTGCTTCCATTCCACAAACACTGGCTAAAAAGTACACTTTCCTGTTGAAAAAGAGCATTAGACTTGTTAGATTTTGATTGTAAGAAAACATGGTCTCTCACATACATGTGACATACATGCAGTCACATTTTTACACATCAACAAACACATTTCTCTCTCTCATTTTTCCCCCTCCTTACAAACTGATTGCCTTGATAATAATAATAAAGCCATACGGATTTAGGATGCAGATAAGTATTTGACAATGTACTGTGCACCTCAGCTGCAGCCCCTGTAACCGATGTGATTTACTTTGGGCACAGCTTATCCCCACGCTCTGTCAAGGGTTGAAGTTGAATGTAGAGGGCAGGGCTGAGTTTGGATAGGCTAAAGACAAATTCAGATACATGACAGATACATATGCTTTCATGGACTATTTGTAACTTGTATTCAAAGTTCTTTACCACTTTAACGGCTGCCCCACCCACACTTTAAATGGGGTTAAGAAGGCTCAGGTTTCTAGGAGTATTGCATCACGGGATGACATGACATCTGACTGATGGTGATTAAGGATGCCAAACAGCTGATATTTTACCAGCCTTTAAAAATTATACTTGATGCCAATGTTAACAGGAGTGTATAATATATAATGACATCACAACAATTATTCTTAAAAATCGCTTGTACACTCCTTGAAAGTAGGTTTACAGTACATGGCAACACAAGGATTTTTCACACAGAAAAAGATCCAGTAGAGGATGTCCTGTCATGAACATTCAATAAAAATTGACCTCATTTAAAGCAACCTGATTTATTATGCTCCCGTTTGACCATGCAATCAATACTTCTATACACATGTTTAATAAATCATAACACATCATTTATTAATACCACCAAGATAGAATTAAAAAAAATACTTCCCTTCCCATAAAATAAACCTGAGATGGATAGGAAGGGGGCACTGCACTATGTAGATAATGTGATCACAGCAGAATTATCTCTCTGACCATGCAGTCAGTTGATTAAAAATATGAGCCAGAAATGTACAATATTTCCAGTAAAGGTGGCCGTTTTTAGTCCTTTAGACCAAATTGTCAGCTTATTCGACGGGGCCACCCTACCGTTATCTGGCAAGTTTGATTTTCATGCCGGATCAATTGGCTCATTGATGCAGTCGCCCACCTCAACAGCCGGTATTTGTTGGTATTTTATTTTGAAAATGTTTTATTTGATTTTCATATTAAACAAGTAATAACATTATGACAGCAAATATTATGCAGATGAAGAAAGACATGTATTCAATATGATGGCATAGTGAGATTGAATTTGTTGGTATTGTTATAATCTGATTGTTTGGCCCACATTAGCCTGGTATCATGCACCTTTGATCGGCATATATTGTTTGGTGACCTTGCAAAACGGGAACATCTTATAATGTATGGCCACCTTTAGCAGTGGTTACACTACACCTACAATTGGAAAGTCTTCCAAATAACTATTACCTTTAACAATGTAGTTAATAGATGGTATATTAGCTTTAAATGGTAACTTTTCAATCTATTTTGCATTTTCCAGCTTCCTATTGCTTCTTGGCTCAACACACCATCAGTTTTTGGTTTCTATCTTCTGCCATCATCTCTACTGAGCTATAATTCTCTTTTATCCCATCTGCTGCTGCATGCCCATACCACATTAAACTCCTCTGTGCTTTAGTAACTCTTTGCTTTACTTCATCTGATGCCTCATTTGCATACTTTTGTGTCATTGCCCTTTCGTGCAATAGCTTTCTGCAATTACGGTATTCTTGTCTGTGGCAAATTCCTGGGTGCTTCCCTCAACCTGCATTCATGTCTGGTTTACATCCGTGAAATGGGAAAGTTCTCACCTTCTCACCCTCTTTATTCATTTCTATTTTGCGATTAGAGACAACAGGTTTCACATATATATGGACATGGGTGCCTTTGATTTAATAAATGAGACTTCTTTTATAAAAAGTCTTATATCCAACACACGAAAAAACACTATTATGACTTCGGCTTGATATGCACCTAGATCAAAGATGTCAGAATGTATGTACCATGAGATACTGGCGTGTCCCAAGATAAAGGCAGACCATAAAGATTGCTGAATGTTCCATCTGAAAAGAATCATTTGTAGAACCAGACAAAAAAACTTCCTCAGCAGGCACACCGACAAAAGCACAATAGAAAGGGGTTTCCTTTTTTTTAAAGAAAAAGGTCACCCAGATTATATGAATAAAATAAACAATGTTTGCAAAGCACAGCTCTGAGCTAGAAGAATTGCGTACTTTTGTGTTTTCATGGTGCATATCAGGGCAGATGCTTTATCCATCTCCATTTCTGTAAAATACATTCAGTCATCTGTAGTAGAAAATAGTTTTAAGTAGCATCAAAGCACAAATCAAAGGGCTGGATCTAAGGCTTTTAAAGGTAAAAGCGATGTTCAAACAGAGCACCAAGTTAAGATATTTGCAGCGATCCATAGAATGTCACTCTGCAGGAAATAGCGTGAGAAAGGATTTCTGAGTTGGATTGCTTGCTGCTTGTTATGAATGATGCTGCCTAACTCATTATGTGCTTTTTTTTTAATGGTTAGCAAGGATGCTGAGTTGTACATGAAAGGACTGTAAGCTGAAATACATGGTATGCTTTTCTTCTCATCAGTGAATCAAAGTACAAAATGACCTAATTTTCTATTTCTTTTTTTTTGGGGCAGAGGTAGATCCAAGTGCATATGAATAGCTGAAGACTGGTTGTTTTTTTTATTTTTCAAACAAGGTCACGATGTCTCTTAACCTTAGATACCAGTCTGGTTTCCTTCCAATGCATTTGCCTGGGGAACACAAGCAGGTCATCGTAAGCCCGTCGAAATACTAAGCATTTGATTTTTCCATAAAAAGAGGTAAAAAGAGTTTACAAAGGATGCAAAAAGGAAGAATAGCAGCTAAAGTTTTATTGTGATGTGTTGACATAATGAAATCATTAGGCATTATATAACTTACATTTACTACGAGGAGGTAATTGTAACTACAAAATGTGCAGAACTTTTCTAATGCGTATTTGCTTATGTTCACAATGAAAAGAAATATGAGCATATTTACTTGGACCTTTGCACATTTTCTCTTTAATGATGGAGACTGTTTATCTATTTACAAACTTGTTTCTTAACCTTTGGTCCACAGATATTGCTAGAATGAAACACAACATAAAGTCACATAATCATTAAAACCTAAAAATGAACATGGTTAGAGTTGCTGTATTTCCAATACTGAATTGACTTCAAAAACTGAAAGGTTCAGCAATCCTAGCATTAATGATCCAGGCTTTCAAAATTGTCCACTGGAGCTCCCTATGTTGGATTAGGCCATCTTTAACAGATAGAGAAAGATTGCCCAGTGCCCCCCCCCCCTTTCCTTTTGTGTATTTTTGTACTTTAGCAGAGTTGCTCTGCAGGAAGAATGTCCAAACTTCCATGTTGTTGTTGTAGCACTCCTACACCTGTCCCTTTAATAATGGTCTTATGCTTTTAAAATGGGTGGGAGTCTGGGCAATTTGTCTCCGTCTTAAAACCCACAAGTGGGGGAAGATTAAGCCTGTGCAACCAGTGTTTTTGCTAAAGGCATGTTGTCATTTTGGGCTAATAAAGAAGTAGGGATGCACCAAATTTGGTTGGGATTGAATTTGTGATTCTGCCCTTTTTCAGCAGGATTCGGATTCAGCCGAATCCTTCTGTCTGGCCGAACTGAATCCGAATCCTGTTTTGCATATGAAAATTAGGGGCAGGGAGGGAAATTGCGTTACTTTTTGTCATAAAACAAAGAAGTATAAATTTTTTCACCTTCCCACCCCTAATTTACATATGCAAATTAGGTTTAGGATTCGGTTCGGCCGAATCTTTCACAAAGGATTCGGGGGTTCAGACAAATCCAAAATAGTGGAATTGGTGCATCCTTATAAAGAAGCCCAAAACATAATGGGGCAGATTCAATTCATTGGTTTATCATGTGAAAACTCATGGGAGTAGATTCGCTAATCACCGAAAATTCGCCAGCGACGGCTTTGCAACAATTTGTAACAGTTCGCCTGACGTAAATTCGCTAGGATAATGCTAATTCACTAAAATGCAAAGAGCCCACTGTATAGTTTATGTGACATATGTTAGGAAATGTAGGGGGGAACCCGGTTACCCAAAAAATTTTTAAGGACTTTTGCAGGCTATCACTCTATAAAAAGGAAAAGAAGCCAGCGTTTTTTGGGACTTCCTAAATTTTTCCACGAAAAATTGAGGAAGTCCTGCACAATCCATTGCACTTTGCCTGGTCTGAGCTGGTGAAGGCAAGTCTGGCGAAAGAGGTAACGTTCAGTAAAATCCGTATCTTAGTGAATTTACGGAGTTACATCCATTCGCCAGAATGAAAATTCGCCTGGCAATAGAGCGAATGAGCGCTAGCGTCTGTCTCTTTCGCTAGCGAAGTTACATGTGCGCCAGTTAGTAAATCGGTGAAGAGCCTGAATGATGTCATGATGGTAAGTTCTTTTTGCCAGCGCAAGTCACTTTGTCCTTAAGCAAATCTGCCCCAAAGACGGGATTCAAATCGAGGAGAAAAAAACTTTTCTCCAAATTCAGTTTCAGTTTTTTTTTTTACCATAGACTTCAATAGAGTTTTCACATGATAAATTGTGAGACAAATTTCTCTGAATTGAATTGCATTTCAAATTGAATCTCGTCCATGATTTTTTCACGTGATAAACCTTTTTATCACTGAATTGAATCTGACGCAATGTGTGCCATTTCAGTCCTACCTTTTTGCTAGGTGTTAGTTCTCCTTAAAAGTAATGTTAAAAATAGTGGCATAGAAGGACAGATAATTGACTTTCCCGGCTCTAAAAAAGTAATGTTGGGAATTTAATTATGTATGCACAATTTCGCTCAGCAGGTACATTCAAAAATGTATGTGAAATCAATTAAGTTCAAACTAATGTAGCGGCACAGGGAAAAAGGTGGTTGTTTTTTTTCAGGGTACTCAGTGTAAAGCACAATTTTCATGGGCCTTTAATTTTTTAAGTGTTTAATTCTGCCACATGGGACAGCACTTACGTTTCATGAGTAGTGATGAATTTCAGGGACATCCAAAAACCCTGTTTTGGTGTTTTTAGTAGCGGTACATAAATTCTGTTGATAACAGAGAGGTCCATATCAGTAGTAGGTAGGGATGGTCTTCATATCCAGTGGTGCTTTGCTCACCCAATAGGTAAACAGTAACTATCCACTTTCTCCAGTTTACTTGTTTATAAAAGAGTAAAAGAAAGGAAAGTGAGATTTATATATTTTTCTATCAGTACTTGATCCAGCCTTAAGCTGGCCATACACAGGCAGATTTTTTACTTCCAAACGACCGATTCTAGAACGTTCCAATAATATCGATAACCTATCGGATAGTTGATGGTGTACGAACGATCGTCAGACAAATGATCGTCTCAACATTATCGTTTGCAAAATTGATCTGATGAGGTTAAAATTTTTAGTCGTTCAGGGATAAAATTCCTCTTTGCGCATGTCAGGATTGTAGCACAAGCCAACAAACATATACGGAACAACGAACATATATGGAAGGTCCCAAAAGTTCTTTGGTGGAAGCTTCATTTGTAACTATATGAACTATGTAAATAAATAAATTGGTGCTGACTGCAGGAATATCACCCTATCACCTCATATGTGAAAGAAGTTTATTATGCCATAGCAAGACATGCATCCATATGTGTGCATGGAGCAGGGAAGGAGAAACTGACTATATACTACAGACCGTGACACAATGCTAGCACCACTCCTCGTTTGTTGAACAACATTCATCTGTACATGAAGCAAACAATACGGTTATATCTGTTCATATAATCCTCAGAGATAGTTTAACGATACGATTGTTCATCTCAGAACGATAAAAGTATGCCCGTGTATAGCCATCTTTACATACAATACCAGTCTTCCTTCTCTTTCTGCAAAGTAGTGTGTAATCAATGGTCTTTCTTCTGAACGACTGTAAATGACGTGAGTTAAGCAGTCACCCTTCACTTCTAACTTCTACTGCTGTTCTCTTATAACTGAATGTTTCATAGTGGATTATAAATCTATAGTTTTCTGCATTTACCAGTGAGAATGGTACTAGAGCAGTGATCCCCAACCAGTAGCTCGTGAGCAACATGTTGCTCTCCAACCCCTTGGATGTTGCTCCTAGTGGCCTCAAAGCAGGTGCTTATTTGAATTCCAGGCTTGGAGGCAAGTTTTTGTTGTATTAAAACCAGGTGTACTGCCAAACAGAGCCTCAATGTAGGTTGACAATCCACATAGGGGCTAGCAAATGGCCAATCACAGCACTTATTCGCACAACATTTTTCATGCACGTGTTGCTCCCCAACTTGGCTTTTACTATTGAGTGCGGTTCTTAGAGCTTTAAGGGAGCGGTTATATTGTGTTAGGGAGCTGCTATCTGGTTACCTTCCCATTGTTCTGTTGTTATGCTGCTGGGGGGGGGGTGATATCACTCCAACTTGCAGTACAGCAGTAGAGTGGCTGAAGTTTATAAGAGAACAAGTCACATGACTGGGGCAGCTGGTCAATGCAGAATTCTGCTGGAGCAGCACTATTAACTGATGTATTTTGGAAAAAAAACATGTTTTCCCATGACAGTATCCCTTTAACTTTTTGTATGTTATAGAATGGCCAACTCTAAGCAACTTTTCAATTGGTCTTCATTATTTATTTTTTATGTTTTTTTTAAGTATTTGTCTCCTTCTTCTGATGCTTTCCAACTTTCAAATGGGGTCACTGACCCATCTAAAAACAGATGCTCCTTAAGGCTACAAATGTATTTTTGCCTTCCCCTTCTGACTCTTTCCAGCTTTCAAATCGGGGGTTCACTGACCTCATCTAGAAACAGGGTCGGACTGGGGGGCCCAGGGCCCACCGGGACTGGTGTCCAGGGCCCCCCTCTGGCCCCCGCTACCTACTTGATTGTCGACACGCCGCTCGGCGCCCAGGCAGCGCATGCGCAAACGGAAACGGCGCTCGACGCGCATGCGCAACTGGCGCTCAGCGCGCATGCACATACGGCGCTGCGATGCGCCGAAATTATATTTATTTTTTTAAAAACTGTTTGGGAGAGGGGGACTGGCCCGGCGGGGGCCCACTAGGGTCGGGGCCCACCGGGTATTTTCCCGGTATCCCGCCGGGCCAGTCCGACACTGTCTAGAAACAATGAAAACAAAAATGCAAATTGTCTCTCTGCATCATAGTAAAAGTTCATTTAAATGTGAACAACCCCTTTAAAAGCCGCAAGCAGGGGTAGGATTAAGCCAGTGGAACCAGTGTTTTGGCAGTCCCGTTCCTTTAAAAGCTAATGGTGGTGGATTAAAGGAGAACTAAAGCTTAACTAAAGAAGGCTAGAAATGTTGTATATTTTGTTTTGGGCTTCTGTAATAGTCCAAGGCAACCACAGCCATTTAGCAGTAAAGATCTGTGTCTCTGAAGATCCCCAATAGCTCCCCATCTTCTTTTCTGCTGATTCACTGCACATGCTCTGAGCTGCTGTCACTTACTGAGCTTAGGGACCCACTCACAATATACAGTACACATAGAATATAAATGTCACAATATAAGGCTGATTAGTAATTAATACAGATAATTACTACATGGCAGCACAGAAACCAGTGTAACTATCATCAGAACTTAATAATCAGCCCTATAGCATCAGCTTATATTACAGGCCAACCTCATTTTCTGCTTGATAATTTGTTATGACCCCTAAGCTTAGCTTCTCAACAGCTGCTCAGAGCCCAATGAGCATGTGAGTGTCGCAGACACTTTCCAAGATGGTGACCCCCTGTGACAAGTTTGAAGCCCTGGATCATTGTTGCTATTGAGAAGCTGAAACTTTAGGCTGGTGCAATAAGATCATTATATAAAATATGGCTTTTTAGCCATATTTATTTGTAGGGTTTAGTTCGCCTTTAAGCCCTTTGAGGCCAATGCCTTGGTCAGGAGCAACTTATGCCAAGAAATGCTACCATGCAGGAAGGTGCCAGCCTATGAAAAGTGGCCTGAGGCAAACATTTAGGGACCACTATATGGGGTTATCTTGATGTGGTATGGTGGCTTGTCAATTTTATGATCATAACTTTCTTACTAAATCCCCATTTCTGTTGATATATATACTTGCATAGATACTAAATGACTAAAGGACCAGGGAATGTGCATTGATTAAACCCCTTTCATTTGTGTGTTTGTAACAATACATTCAAGCACATAAAAGTGGATCAGAAATGTAATTGTGTATTTTATTCAATGCACAAATTTCCTGACCTAGCACTGATGCTCTAAAATGTATTTTTGTTTCTAAATAAAACTCCCAACAACTTTAAATATCATTTTAGCTCCTGGGTACAGTGTGCCCCATCTGAAATTCACTTTGATCTGTTAATGCGCTGCCTTTTCATATAAAATCCTGGTAATCTCAGAAAATATCTATTCTAGAAAGTGTGATGCCTCTGCAGCACAATAGCCAATTAACACATTATTTTATTGGGTGACTAAGCCATATTTGAGGTCTAGATAAAACCTTTGGCAAGTTAAGATCTAATTAAAATGCAAAAACAGATACTTGCACAAAGCAACTATGTAATCGCTTCACCACAGAAACGGTCAAGGTGACAAGAATAAGAATGAAAGCGCTTGTAAAGAGAGACATCTAGTGGCAGGAGATAACTTATCCAAAGCAACAAATCAACTCAATGAAAAAGGGAAAATGCTTTCAAAAAAGGTCTTTGTGCAGAAGCATTCTTATCAATCTGATTGTGAACCATTCTGCAAAGCTGTGCTGCCACACCAAAGGAACCCAGCCAAAGCAGAATTGTCTTTCTTGAAACAGAAAAGAACACCCTGCACTAAAGAGATGGGTTACTATTTTGCACTGGTTCACATGACATGTATAATTTAGCCACATTTCAGTGTTTATATCTGACTATATGTGTTTGAATAAAAACCAGTTCTCCATATTTTCTGTACATGTTTATGTATGTAAGTTTGGTGCAGAATCACAGCTGTTTAGAGCAACAGTTCCCTGAACTGCGAGTTTAGATGACTAGCATTGAGATGAATAAGAAGTGATTCTGGGTGTTTTGTTGGCAGCCAACTGTGTTAATAAACACTTGGGGAGTGAAACGACTAAAATCAATGTGTGGAGCATTGTCCTAAACTAGCAAGGGAGGTGGCTAGCTGGAAATTTATACTTGGATACAGTCAGTTTTCTGCTGAAGGGAGACTGATATAAGTGAGAGCAAATTCATAAAGTCTGCCTGGGGTTGCAACTGTTCAGGTACCTTCAGGTATGTCAGGGATGCTTTTATATATTATAAACATGATTACCTATACAGTGATAATGTTTAATCAAACCTCAGTTGTATGAGGGACAAGAACTTGTCTAAAAGAAATTTGCAGCAAAATATGTTAGGTAGGCGCTATATGGTGCCAGCTAAATTGGTGAACAACCCCTTTCAGGACCACCACTGTCCCTATACAAGAAAGCGGACCGGTGGAGGGGCATGATGGGGGTGGAGGGGTCATGGATGCCTGCTATTTTACAAGACATAACCTCTGCAATATACAGATGCGCTATTTTAGTTATTTGGGATAATTTTAATATTCTATATATGCTTTGCATCTATTACGGATATTATTATTTATTAAATAATAGAAGCAGTTTATGCCTTATATTTGTACTAGAAGCTATAAATGATGACTTTAGTACTCCTAATTTTATGCCCAGAATACAAATTGGGCACTAATTTCGAGATACCCAGTATATGAACTAAGACTAATGGTTCATGGGGTTTTAAGATCAGCACAGCAATTGAAATGCCTGCAGCAGATGAAAGTCTCTTCATATATATCAGAATGGATGCTGGCCATGGAAGATGCTGTAGTTCTGAGTTATACCTGCTGTTACATGGTGCTTTTTTTAAATTGTGTTTTCTAATGTTGATCCAGCACACTACTCTGTGCCAATGTCCCTGTTCTTGCACTAGTAAACCTGAACTAGTAAACCTGAACTCCCAGCAGCAACACAGCCTAGCGTTAATACAGTCACGCTTTCCTATCAGGTACAAATACAGCTCTTTGTTAGGAAATTTGCTTCTCAAGGTGAATGATAAGCAGTAGTGGAAGCCTCTGAATTCTTTTTGCATTTAGCAGTCCATTAAAATTTTCAACCTAAACAACCAATACTTGCCTACCAAAATCTACCAGTCTATCAATGCATCAGCTAAACAGTGTGGTTCATTTGGGAGGAACTCCACGATGCGGCTCAAGCCGACACATGCCATGCGACGAAACCCATGTGACGTGTCAGATGTTCTGTAGATAGCGGAAGTGAAGGCGAAGTCACAGGTAAATCACAGTGTGCAGCATTTTCATCAGACAGTCGGATAAATGTAGTTCTTACCTGTGATTTCTCCTTCACTTCCTGTATCTACAGAACATCCAACATGACGCATGCCTTTAGTCGCTTGGCGACGTGTCGGCTCGAGCCGCACCGTTGACTTCCTCCCTCAGGGTAAACTACACTAACGATTTCCCACGATTGTGCCGGATCAGACGCTCTGCGCCAATACGCAGGCGTCAAGTCGGATGCGATGGAAAACAAGGTAAGAAATACAAATGTTGGATGGTGTCGCAGAGTTCATCAGACGCGACACAACGGATGGTGAAAGTGAAGGTAAGGGGTGAGGTGATGTAAGAAGGGGGGTGAGAACAAGGATAAGAGGTGGGAGTGAGAGGGTGTGAGCAGGTTAAGGGGTGGGGTGAGAGGAGGGGTGAGAGCAAGGGTAAGGGTTGGGGAGGTCAGATGCACCATGCATAACACAAAATATTTCAATGAGAGGGGGGAAAAAAGTCTCTGACTTCAGATGAAAATTAAGCGTAGGACTGGCCAGATATGGGATGACTTTGACGTAGTTGGCCAGCTTAAATATATTGCAATATATGGACAAACAATCCCTGTGTTGTTTAAAGGGTAAGGCATTTTTCAGTAGCAGTATGCACAAATGTCGCTGTCTTAAATATATTGATAATGGGTTGAGTGCAGAGGATCTCTTGTAGTTGACTATATATATATATATATATATATATATATATATATATATATATATATATATATAGGGCCCTGATCAGTCCCATCATATTTTAACCCATGATGACACAACATACGACTTGTAGGATGTGTTTTGTCAATTCAACACCATCCTTTTAAAGCACTCACGGATTTCAGCCTTTAATGAGGGTTGATAACCTTGAAATTAACTTTTAGGGGAGAACTACATGTTTCCGGCGGATCCGACGCGATGTGCCAAAACGCAGGCGTCAAGTCGGATGTAACGTAAAATAAGGTAAGCAACAGCAATGTCGGATGGTGTCGCAGCATTCATCCGACACAACTATCTGATGCAGCATCTGCATCCGACAGTGGTGTTGTGTCGGATGAATGATGCAACACCAATCGACATTTTTATTTCTTACCTTATTATCCGTCGTATCTGACTTGACGCCTGTTTTATTGCAGATCGTTGCATCTGCAGAAAAGGCGTGGAAATCGCCCATGAGGTTCTACCTACAGTATGATATAGAGCAGGGCTGTCCAACTGGCGGCCCGCGGGCCAACCCCCCCTCGTGTGGCCCTCCACATCAAAGTCTGCCTGCTGTGTCTGTTTACCATATGTAAAATTTAAAAGGTATCAATACAGAGATTAACTGGCCCCTACATTGTCTAAACCTCAAATTCAGACTAGTCCCCTGTATTGTTCACACTTGTGACACCACTATTGTTTATATCCTACTTTTCACACCTGAGACCCAGACTGAAACTGCCCACATTGTTTACCTGTTCACACCTTATTCAAAATGCTAATGGGGCACCAGCACTGTGTCACTGTATGAAGTACATATTAGACCTGACTCCTATCTCCTGCTCTGTTCTGCCTTCCCTATGCTCCCTGTGTATGTCACACTTTGGTATTTGTTCTGGGGGTTTGTTAGCATTTGAAAATTATTGTTAGTGGCCCTTAAGGTGTTTAATCATATGCTGGGGTACTGTTTTAAACACAGGGGAGGAGGCATATGGATTTATGTCTTATATGACTTCGCTTTTTTCACATATGGGTGACATCCTTGCCAGGGCAGGCACAAGGTAGTTTGGCACCCTAGCAAGAGCTTCACTCAGTGCCCCCTGTCCTGCATTACCATTTCCCTCCTTACCATGATGGTTTTTAAATAAAGAGAGCAAGAAAGTGTACAACACTTTTTCATTTATATTACTGCCCCTGTACCTGTGCCAGCAAGCTCAGCAGCCATTCATCATACAACCCTCCTGCAGCCATCATATTGCCCCCAATTTTTACCTGTGTCAGCAGCAGCCAAAAATAAATCCGATCACATCATATTGCCCCCAAGTATATATCTACCTGTGCCAGTGCCCAGCCCAGCAGCAACAGCAAACATACGGGCCCCAAATCTGTACCTGGCTGTGCCAGCTGGAAGCTTCACACTTTACAGTAATAGAAAGAATGTCTTCAGTTCAGTACAACTGTGCAAGGCTGAGAGCAGCGAGAGTCACACCAAGCAGCCCCCCAGCTCTCTGCCTCTCTCTGTCATCCAACACATCAGTGACATCATTGACACGTGTATAAACGTCGCGCTGCACCGCACAGAAAAAGCTGTTACTTGACGGCAAGAGGGAGAAGGGGAAGGAGATGGATTCCACCCAACTGGGTGACCATGATTACTGAAACAAATGATTAAATAAACACTTGAAAAAAGTGCGGCCCTCAATGATGGCACCCTAGACAGCCACCTACTATGCCTATCCCTAGTTCCGGCCCTGATCCCTGCAGTGAGCACCAACCATTTGGTTTTTTGGTGTGCTATTAATGTGGACATGGTCTTGCAGTAACATGGGTGTGGTTTAAAGTGGGTGTGGTCTAAAAACAGGGAGTGGCTAACACTGGCTTCGGTTATCGGCCCTCCACCATGTAGATTCCGGCCCTCGGTACCATAGAAGTTGGGCAGCACTGATATAGAGTGATATTCCGAGACAATTTGCAACTGGTATTCACTTTTGATGAGTTATAAAAAGTAGCAATAACAATGCACTTGTAGCCTTACAGAGCATTTGGTCTTGTATGGTGTCAGTGACCCCCATTTGAAAGATGGAAAGATTTAGAAGAAGGCAAATAATGCAAAAATTATATATAAAAAAAAAAAAAAACATAACAAAACAATGAAGACCAATTGAAAATTTGCTTTGAATTAGCCATTCTATACATACTAAAGTTTAACTTAAGATGAACCACCCCTTTAATAAGACTGGCCACATTTGCACCTGGACGATTACCCATATCAACATATTCTATTGTTGCTTACATTATTTTACTTGCAGCTGTAGTCACATTTTGATCAACATGTTTGACCAGCAAGGCCTGCAAACTTCTAAATATTCCATAGTGATTAAACAAAATTAATGACTGCAGCTGGACTACTCTCCAATCAAGATCCAACTGCCTACTCAACAATGGTCAATGTCATCAGAAGCCGAATAATTGCCCACAGGTTTTGTGAAAGGAAACCAGAGCTGACATGTAGCCAAGATCCATAATACCTCATCTCAATCCACCTCCCTAAAATAAAAAGCAACAGGAAGAACAGATTTGGTTTTTATTGATATTAGCACATGTACTAAAATAGAAAAATAAAAATGCAAACTAAATTCAGAAATGGAGGTTCTGAATGTTAATGGATAGTAAAGTGAGTATTTTACAGGCGTTAACAGTAAAATCACATTTCAGGATTTTTTTTAAACTGCAGCACCTGCCATAAAAACTCAGTTTTCCCGATGTCATTTATTAAAAATACAGTCACCTAAAATCCAACATATGTAGAAAATGTAAAATTATCTTTCAGCCATTTACAACGCCACACAAGTAAACCTCCAGTAAAACTGTCAAGCCTCTCATGCAACAGCAGCTCCCTAACAGCACATGATATTTATATTTTAACTACTCCAGATGATGAATACGCAGAGGAATGCAGTATACTTAAATGCACAGAAGTGGATCTTAAACACCAACTATTGATTACTTGATTATTTATGCCACTTCAACTCAAACTGCCATCAGATAAAAATTTAAAAAAAAAAATGAAATGGTAAGGAGTTAGTAGGTGGGGCTAGTTAAAAGGTTCTTCATTCAAATGTATGAGAACTGGAGCTATTTACATTATGCAAATAGATTTTGAATGGAGTACATATATAGAGCCAGACTACCCAATGACATCTGATTTGGTCCAGTACATATTTTTAAATCCTGACTGTTATATGGCTTTTAAGGAGCCAGCATGTTGCATCTCTGGCTTGGCTATGTTTAACACATTCTCAATATTTTTAACTTCATTTGTTTGTTTCAACACTCACATCTGTTGGCCTGTGGGGACACGCAGGCAGAGAATCCGCTCTTATGCCACTCTATATGCCTACACCTGGATACATTACCCTGGGTGCAGGCAGTCATGGCGAATTTCGGCATCAAAATGGCAACTCTGATGTTTCATTGTCAAAATCCGCTGTGTCTGCCTGCACCCGAGTCAAGACAATGTATCCGGGTTTAGGCTCATTGAGCAACAGAGATCTGCTACAGGCCAAGATCCACTATATATGCCACTAGCCTAAAAAATTACTGGTTTTTTTTTTTCATTCTCAAATTCTAAAAATTCAAGATTTACAAGGTGTGAAAACCACAAAAACCTCTAATGCAAATCTTTTCCAAGTAAAAGCAGTTGAAGTCCTATAGAAGTCAATGGGGGCTGCTCTGCTTTTTTGGTTTTCTGTTATAGTTTTTGCTAGTAATCGTCCAAAATTTTTTTTTAGAGGTTTGCAAGCGTTTGTTTTTTTATCATACTTTTTAGTCGTATCTTTTAATAAATTACAAGGTATTTGTGATTTTAGAGAATTTGCCTTTAAAGGGCAAGTCAACCCCAAAAGAAAAAATTTGCCTAATAAAAGAAAACATAATTCTAAGCAACTTTCCAAAGTATAATCATTACAAATTTTCAGTGCTTTTAAAGTTTTTTGTTACAACAATTGATAAGAAACAGCATTGGCTTAAGGGTAGGACTACACGGTCTGCATCCGATAGTTGTGCCGCGTCGGATCAACATTTCTATCTCTTACCTTATTTCCGTTGCATGCAATTTGTCCCCGGTGTTTTGTCGAAGCACGTCGGATTGCGCCGAAAACATCCGTGTAGTCCTACCATTACTCCCAGTTGTTACTTTTTTAACAATGTTGCAACAGTCTTGTTCCCCAGCAAAGACTGGTCTGTTAATCAGCTGCCTTGTCTTACATTGTATCAACAGTCTTAAGCTGGCCATAGACGCAAAGATCTGATCGTACGAATTGAGGATTCGTACGATTTTCGGAACGTGTGTGGAGAGTCCCGACATTTTTCGTCCGGCGGAGATCGGTCGTTTGGTTGATCGGACAGGTTAGAAAATTTCTGTCGGCTGCCGATAATATCTCTGCGTGTATTGCCGATCGTACGATTTTCAGTGGGAGACTGTCACTAGCTTTGGTTGGATATAGATATCGTACGATTGCTGTCAGGGGCAGAACATTGCTGATCTGTTCTTTAACTACTTTATTTGATCTGACTGGTACGACTTTGATCTGAATGGTTAGTGGCGGGTCGGGAGATGGGAAAGTCCGATCGTACGATGATTCGTATGATCGGATCTTTGCATCTATGGCCAGCTTTAGACATCAGGGCAGAGAATAGAAAGGGACAGACAAACACTGCTTTCAATAGCAATACATAGAACATAAAAACCAAAGAAAATGTGTAATGAATGTATACTTGCTTAGAATAAGGTTTTCTTTTATTAGCCACATTTTTATTTTGGGTTTGACTTTCCCTTTAATCAGTTTAAAAAAAAAAAAAAAATTTAAATGATAATAAATGGGCCTGCCCATGAACGTTACTTACTACTCAGTAAGTTTTAGGTAGCAATGGCTTGGTAAGATTTTTTTTTGCTCCCCACAATTTGTTCCTTATTAAACAAAATTTGGAAACTTAAATTTCAACAATTGTCCTGTTTATTTCATTGAATCAGTAGTTTACAAATCGATTAGGTTACAGAAAGGCAGAAACCTGTGTCAGACACATTGGGTGCCTCTAGTAAGCATTCATTGGGTGCGGTTATCCAGTTAGTCGCATTCAGGGTTGTTATTATAGAGGTTATATCATTTTTATATGCCAGATAATTTGCTGTTTGGCACGTACAATAAACTGCCATATTCTGCTTACAGTAATTAGAACACATAATTTTTCACAAAAAAATTTCCAGAAATGACATCATCCAAAAATAAGTGAAAGACATGAATTACAATGCGAGATGTACTGTATTCTACACTCATTTCTCTGATACAATAGCACAGAAGACCATTTTTTTACCCAGGTACCCAGGGAGAAATCAGTTGGATAAAATGCTAGGAAATAAAGCACTGAGAAAAATGTATGGCAAGCTTTACAGTTCAGAAGCACAGATATCTGCATTTGTGGCATGTACCATAAACTTTTGTGGGAACTTTTGCCTTGGAAAACACACCAGTGTAAATATTTGACAATAGAACAATGTCTTTTGCTGGCTTTGTTTAGGCTACCAATCTGTATGGCACTTTATAATTAAATGAAAACTTATACAATTTAACATTGTAAACTGATGCATATTTATTGTGCCTTAATGAACGTGAGATTTGTTTAACTTAACATTTAAGAAAGTTTGTCATTAAGTTATTTCTTTCATGCAAATTACTTTATTATAAAAAGATTGCCAAACACCAATTTTAGCATAATATTATTTTAAGTACAGGAATGAGACAATTTATCCGAAAAACCCATTATCCAGAAAGCAACGACCTACAGGAAGGCCGTCTCCCATAGACTCCATTAAAAGGAAATAAAATGATTTATTTTTTTCTCTGTCATAATAAAACATTACACCTTATATTGGATGGCAGCTGATCTGCATTAATCCATATTGGAGGCAAAACTATCCTATTGTGTTTATTTCATGTTCAGACGATTTTTTAGTCGACATAAGGTGTGGTGATTCAAATTACGGAATGATCCCTTATCTGGAAAACCACTGGTCCTGAGCATTCATTAGCATCAAGCAATCATTACATCCTATGCCTGTATTCATTTGTATTACAAACTTAATCATTACGTACAAAATACGTCATAATCCAAAAGTTCACTTAAAAATTCAAATTTTACCATGATATAGATAGCAGAATATAAGGAATTTTCGGTCAATAGGAGAGGGTATGTTTAGAGAGAACAATTTAAAATGAAATATATGTATAAACTGAACCCTAACAGTTGATATGTTTATTGGTTGCTGGTGGCCAGTGACCCCAACAACCATAAAGCATTTCCACTTGCAGGCTAGAAAGAAGCAGAACTACAATGCTAAGAATTCAAAAAGCATGAAAAATAAAAAACTGCCTAGAACAAGGCCATCATAAAAGTACTTATTTTAGGCAGTTTTTCAATTGGACATCCACAATCATGAGCGACCAGCTTAAAGAGGTTGTTAACCTTTATATGAACTTTTAGTATGTTAAAGGAGAAGGAAAGTCTTCAAATTTCCCAGGGAAGACGCATGCACAGTAGAACAAAATAGCTGACTTTTTAGTTAAAGTTCAGCTTTTCGCTCTACTGCGCATGTGCAGCCGCGCAAAGAAAGAGGAAGACGGAAGAGGATTGCTCCGGGGGGCTCCCGAGCCAGTACAGTTTTCTGCTGATAGGGGCACCGACCACGGGTTTCAGGTAAGTCAATACAATCACTAACATTTGGCACCCCAAGTGCACAAAGCCTTTCCTTCTCATTTAAAGACTTTACTGAAGTTAATGTAATAGTAAAATGCAGCTTGTCAATTCCATTATATGACACAATTGACCAATGATTGTGTGAGACCCTGCATGATCAGTTTGGATTATTCATCAAAGTTGCTGCAGTTGTTCAGAAGTGAAACTCAAATTAGTCAATAATATCTATTGTAGAAAAGAAGTGAGTAATCTCCTAACCAGGAAGCAACATGCATGCATTCCTAGTGTAATTGTTTTGGCCCATGGAAAAACAATCGGTGCATGAGGACCAGGTTTCTTTAATTACATATCGGATATCCGACTTGATGACCCCTTTAATAAGTCAAAACCTGATCACTCTTGTAACTATAATATTGAAATGGAAGTTAGAAAGTTAAAAATCTGAAACTTTTAAGTAAAAAAAACCCCAAATACGTTCACCAGTATATTCCTGGTGGCTGTACCTGAATGTACATGGTGTGTGACAGCAACGAGAGGGCTTGGTTTCCTTAAGCTAGCCATATACTGGCAGCTTTCTCAGCAATCTTCTCCCACTTACTTTTCAGTGTATGAAGTAGTTTAAAGTGCAAATGGCCATTTTATGTTGCAATATAGCAGTCATAGATTTTTGACAAGTTCTCCCTCAAGACTGTGGTTCATTTCTCTTGGCATGAATAATTTTATAGTCTGATACTGGAGACAGAAAAGATTTCTCAACTAAAAGGAATGCATTTTTGAAACCCAAACTCATATTAAAGTGCAGAAAGAATTACAAAAAAAGTTGTTGGAGTTAAATTCTTAGAATATGGCAAGACAAGCCTTTTCATGGAGTTTAATGTATTTATCCAAACCCCCCAAACATACATGCTGGAATACTTGTCCCCAAAAGGACATTAAAGGACTAGTAACACCAAATATATATCACAACTGGTGTGATGCTTTAGAAACTCTACTATAGTTTATATAAACAAGCTGCTGTGTAGCCATGGGGGCAGCCATTCAAACCTGAAAAAGGGAAAAGGCACAAGATACACAGCAGATAACAGATAAGATACTGTGCATCCTCTGCTTGAATGGCTGCCCCCATGGCTACACAGCAGTTTCTTTATATAAACTATAGTTGTGTTTCTGGAGCAAAAACAAACAAAAAAGCCAACAGACTTACCATTGCAGGGCAACAGTAAATTATATTGTCATTCCTTTAAAATATTTTTATCTTTTGGTGTTACTGTTCCTTGAATATTGTGGGCTTACACGGCAAGTCTTTTGTGCAGTTATACTTTACTAAAAATCGTGGGTGACAAAACTACAAACTGAAATACACCAGATAATTAAAGGGGTGGTTCACCTTTAAGTTAACTTTTAGCAACTTTAGTTATAGAATGTCCTGTCCCTAGCAACTTTGCAATTGGTCTTCATTTTTTTTATTACTGATTGGCCTTCCTCTTCTGCATCTTTTCAGCTGTCAAATGGGGGTTGCTGATGCTGGTGGCCAAAAAATGGTTTCTCTGTACTTTTGCAATAGTATTATTACTCCTTTATTCCTTACCTTTCTAATCAGTCCCTGTCCTATTCATATTCCAGTCTCTCATTCAAACCACTGCCTGGTCGGCAAGGTAAAAAGGACCCTACCAACCAGATAGCTGCTGAAACCTGCAGAACAATAAGCTAAATACCTGGAAAACCACAATAAATAAAAACCAGTAGCAATGGTCTCAGAATATCAATGTCTATGTCATACTAAAACTTATTTTAAAAGTGAACTGCCCCTTTAAATACATACAGAGCTACTGACAATATATCTGAATACTTCAATTGTGCTTTTTGTATTATTGTGTTACCCAAATTCCAGTTTTATTTTAATGTCTACACACCTGAGTCTGTTTATTCTTGGTACAATACAAATGTAAAGGGATTCCAATGACACATTCACAAATGCTCTGATGCTATTTGAACAATACAAAATATTAGGAGAAACTTTTTTTCTTGCACCATTAACTATGAGGTCATAATTCATTGCATACACAGGATATTCCATAAACATAACATTTGTATTTAGCTATAAAGATTGGTGGATGATATCACACAGGAATGGTAAGTGATACTTATGAGCAGAGAGGCGCAGTGGGTTCTATGGAGAATGCCTTTGCAATGGCAAATAATATTGCAACTACCCCTGCATTAATATAGAGAAGTAACATTTTATAAACTGAAAAATTCTGTTCATTTAAGGTTTTCTTCAGAAAAAAAAACACAAGTAAGAAAAAGTCTTAATGAAAGGTACATTTTATCTTTAAATCATGCAAATGCAATTTAGAAGTCAGGCCATAACGAGATGAGTTTTCCCCAGTATTAAGTGGATTAAAGATTGCAAAACAAAATCGACACACAAAGATTAACATATATGGCAGTAAAAAAAAAAACTGTTTAAAACACTGAAAAGAAAAACACAGAAACAAGTAAAATAAATATTGCAAATCTTCCTTCAAGCATGAACAAAAGAATCTTTTTCCAGAAGAATCTTTTCCTAATCTGTATACTACTGAATATTTAAAAACACAACGCTGATATGTGTTCTCCTTCTGCACAATTTAATTTCTAAAAGAATGGCCCTGGCATGATCATGTTTGTCAACACAATGCCGGTATAGGCTAACTACAATCTGCCATTTTGGCCTTTTATTTTTTCCAAAAGCCACATGGGAAATCTCGGCAGATTTTGCAAGAGCCCTTGTAGAATTTTTGCAAAGGCACATAAAAACGTTGGCAAAGGTTCAGTAGACTTGGAGTCTATTGCAATGATCTGATAAACTGAGATGGGTCTATTCATATTTACAAGCAATACAGTATATTTGTTCAGTTGTCTGCAAGTAAAAGATACTGCTGTTAAATAAGACGTGCTGCCATATGCAGAGGACAATAAATTGCATGGCACAATTTGATCAGAATAAAAGCTTTGAAAGATGAAAAATATTTGTTCTATCCAAATTTAGAAATTAAGGCTATTTAAGAAAAAATATATATTCATATTTTGGATTAAGTTTAATTTAAGCAGATACTAGAACACTAGGACTTGGTCAATTCAATATTTAAGACATTTTTCATTTAAGAACATCGGTTACTCTTTTGGCAAAACAGTAAAGTTTAATTTCTGTATATATGCTGGGCTAATCGATACTGGCAACATACACATTTTGTTTCAGCATCAGTAATGCAATTCAATAAGGATATAACAAGGTAAATTAGAAAAAATGGTTACACCTTTGCTCACTAATTGCTTTGTTGTAAAAAGGAAAACCCTTCCATGCTGGTATGGGTCCCATTTTTAGCCTTGAAATTAAAATTTGTAAGTAATTAAGCTTTTCTCTAGGCAAATCAAGCACATACAATATGTGCAACATAAGGACAATATTAAACAGACAACAATTGATTGAGCTGCCAGAAAAGCATTAACTTCTGTACTGCACCATCATCATCATATTAGTGTTCTAATCAATAATCAACAGAACAGTAGACTAGTTGGATCGCATTGGTAAGGGAAAGTCTGGTTGGCTCTATCTGAAAGAAAAACAATAAGTCAACATTGTAAGTGGTTACATGGCCTATGACAATAGTTTATGCTATATTTTGTTGTACAACTTTTCGACTTTTTTTTTTAAAATAAAAAAATAAATAAAAATTCTGCACATTCTGGGACTGTTCAGTTTAATTTCATGTATTACCGTGCTGAAAGAATAAAGCCTAGCTGGTGGCGCTGCTTTCTATAATAAAGATTTGGGTTATAGTTTTGTACTTTGTAGCTGCCTTAAAGGAACAGTTCAGTGTAAAAATTAAACTGTGTAAATAGATAGACTGTGCAAAATAAAAATTGTTTCTAATATAGTTAGTTAGCTAAAAATGTAATGTGCAAAGACTGGAGTGACTGAATGTCTAACAGAACAGAACTCTACTTCCTGATTTTTAGCCCCACTTCAAGTCACTGACCAACTCAGCTAAGTGTTTCCCGGGCAAATGCCCCTAACTTTTTATTTACCCCTCTGTGCAGATTCTGTCTAGCGGAGTTCACGGGTGCCATCTTCAGCTGCTTTGGTAATCTTCGGAATGAGACCGGCGCATCTGAAATTTTCGCGAGTTTCATCGCATGCGCAGTTGTCGCAAAACAGAAAATTGCTCTAACTGCGCATGTGCTGATACGGCACTTACTTCCAGAAGATTACCGACGAGAAGAAGATGGCGCCCGTGAACTCCGCTGGAGAGAATCTGCAAGTAGGGGTAAGTAAAGAGTTAGGGGAATTTGCCCGGGGTAACACTTAGGCTAGGGGGGAGGAACAATGGGGGAAGGGGTTTTTAACTTTAGGGTTCAATTCTCCTTTAAACTTGGTGTCAGTCTTCTCTGTGCTAAATCTGTGCCGTGGCCTACAGTCTTAGCTACCTGTATGTCACAATATGAACAAGTAAAAAACAATGCTTTGAAATATTGTCTCTCAATAAACAAAAGCTTGTCAGAGCTCAATCACATATCAGTTTTTTATTGGGAATGGGTGTATGCAACTGATATAATGTGCCTATTATTCCTTCTCACAATGTGTCCGAGGGCTACATTATAGTAGAATAATGATGTCATAGAAACTGGTGCTAGAATCAAGTAAGAAGGCCACAGGTAAAATGTAGACCTCCAAAACCTTGACAATCTAAGAGTTTAGAGAAGGAATACATTGGCTCAAGAATTTAGAAGTACTGTATAGCATACATGTGATAAATGTAAGAATGAAGAAGAGCTAAATACAGAGAATTTTTCTTAAAGGGGTTATTTAACTTTGAGAACTTTTAGTATGACTAAGTGTAAAATTCTGAGACAATTTGCAGTTGGTTTTCATTTTTTATTATTTAAGGTTTTTGAGTTAAGCTTTTTATGAAGCAGCTCTTCAATTTGCATTTTAAGGAATTTGGAAGCTAGGGTCCAAATTACCCCAGCAACCATGCATTGATTGAAAAAGAGACTGGAATATGAATAGGAGTGGGCCTGAATAGAAAGACAAGTAATACAAATTACCAATAACAATACATTTATAGCCTTACAAAGCATTTGATTTTTAAAAGGGGTCAGCGATGCCCAATTGAAAGCTGCAAAGAGTCAGAAGAAAAAGGCAACTAACTATAAATAATAAATAATGAAAACCAACTGAAAAGTTAACTTAAAGGTGAACCACCCCTTTAGTACAGTAGTAGAACTTCAGTTAGTACAGTATTAGCATTTTAAATTTGCCAGTAGTTTAACAATCACTGAAGTTCAGGTGAAGTATGCCCAAAACACAATACTTTAAGTTGGTTGGTTTGGAAAAAAAGGAAAACACTCTAATAACATCCACATCTCATTCCTTCCAAACACAAAGGCAGCAAGTAGACGGGAGATAATTTAAGTCTTAGGGGCACATTTACTAAGGGTCGACCATCAAGGGTTAGTAAACCCTCAAATTCGGCCCTCAAAGTAAAATCCTTTGAATTCGAAGGACTTAGCGCAAATCCTTCGAATCGAACGATTTTAAGCGATCAATCAAAGGATTTTTCTTCGATCAAAAAAAGCTTAGAAAAGTGATGGGGAAGGTCCCCATAGGCTAACATTGTACCTCGGTAGGTTTAAACTGCCGAAGTATGTAGTTGAAGTTTTTTTTTTTAAAAGAGACTACTTCGACTATCGAATGGTCGAACGATTTTTAGTTCGAGCTTAGTAAATGTGCCCCGTAAACTAAAAAAAAAAAAAAAAATTGCATGTTGATTTGAATGTATTCAGGCAAAATAATGGCAGTTTGTGATCATCAGTGTCCATGCCACAAATATTAAGTAACCAACAAACCTTCAAAGTGATGTATAAAAGGAATACCATATTAGTTAAATATTGCCTATGAACAGGGCTGCTTTTTCTTGCTAATATAGATGTATAGGAACGCGTTTTAGGTATTAACATGCTTTTTGTAAACTCACCTCTAATATAAGAAGAAAAATCGTGTTCTATGTGCAGCAGCCATACTTTCAGACATGTTTCGCACTTTGAGGTAATTGACAAAACCTCTGAAGAATAGTAACAAACCTGAGAATACAATGTAAAGGTTATGCTACAGAACTATAGCAGAAAGCTTCACTCTACAAAAGTCCAATAACTTTTAACGGCTTTTTGCCCATATGAAATTTCAAGAGATATACAATATATTATATTTCTGAAAATGGGCAGAGATACCCTTGGTGCACTGTGATAACCACAGAATTCCTGCCTGGGTTCCATCCATTTAAGCTTTTTATTTATACCATAATTCTATATTTACAATGCCTAATACTGGCATGTCAAAAGTATATTTAGAAATTTGCCAATGTTTAAATTTCCATGTCTCCTCCGATCTTGAAGAAACATTTTAGAGGCTGCTACATATTGTGCATTTTGAACTCTGCTACAAAGAAAGTCCTGGAATTGCTGTGAATGACTTCCCACTAACAGAAAGGGGAACACTTGCTATTACAGTTGTAGGTTGACTGCATTTTTTGGGTTGATTAACTTTTGAAAATATTAATACAAAGAACTGTTCTTGCATTTCAGCGAGCAGTTGGTGATTATTCTGGCAATCAAAATTGTGGGAAGTCATTGATTTAATCAAAGGTAGCAGTTCCCTAGCTGTATTTAAATAACAGAAAAGGGGCACAAATCAAGCCAAGTTAAAGGGGAAATTAAAATATGCACCTAATTAAAGAAAACATAATTCTAAGCAATGTTCCAATATACAATCATAAAAAATGTCAGTGGTTTCACAGGTATTTGCAAATGTAATTATAATTGATAGCAGTATATTCTTTGTTTAATGAATGTATGTTGGCACACACTGCTTACAATTACAATTCCTTTCATTAGACAAATTATTTTTTTAATATACAAATACAATACCTGCATTTTATTGTATATTTCTGTGATGATGGAGAATGAAAGGTTTTCCTTGCCTGGCTGATCACTGCATAATGTACTACTAATTTCAAACAAGAGTTTTTAGCTTTTCAAATACACAGCAGAGCCCCTGAGGGTATTTAACACTTTTGCTATTTCTATTAACTTCAGTTCTGCAAACCATTCAGAGCTGGAGATTGCAACGTGTTTCCTTATTTAAACATAGATGAAAAGAAATTTCATCATAACTTCTTAAGATTGTTTTCTATAGTGTGCTATAAGCAAACCCTTTTATCTGCTCACCCATATACATACTGTATATTGTATTATATATGTGCTGCATCCTTCCCCCAGCATTCTTTTGGTTCACACCAAAAGTAGCCAATATTTGTAATTATTACGGAGAACAATGTATCAGGGCAGTGATACGCATGGTGTTATGACTGTGGTCTGGTAAAAACCCAAATGGTGGTAAAATGCCCCAGTCCATCTACTGAAAAGGAAGTTTGGTCTGCCAGGTTTCCACCCTGTGTGCTATAGGCTTAGAAAAGATTTGCTACAAACAGCAACTAACTCTATGTAACTATTTAAGCTTTAAGGATTTATATGTCACCTATTATCTCTAACAGATGCCGCTCTAACAGTGCTGTCCAATTTCTGTGGTACAGAGGGCTGGAATTTTTCTGATAGCCCAGCAACCCCCAGCATATGACTAAACACCCCAGGGACCCTCCTCAACAAGTATTTCCAAATGCTACAAAACCTCCACCAGGTTCACCTCCCACAGGGAGAGCCTGGCACACTGTGATCAATGCAGGGTCTTAAAGGTGTGAACAATACATAGATTATAAATGTGAACAATGCAAGGACCATTTAATCTTAGTTCTAAAACCTTTTGAAGCTTACACAAAAGTAATCAAAGCAACCAGACTTCAATGGAAGGCTAAATAAGGGGGAGGGGGGCACAGCCACCAGTTGGACAGCACTGCCTTAGAAGAAGGAAAGGCATAATCATTGGGTGAAGTCTAACCTGGTGATTATAATCAATTACCCAAGACCCCAGGCCAATGCAGCGGTTTGCAGAAAACCGCACCATACCAGGATATTTCTATAGGAGCAACACTTGGCCATCTGCTTGCAGTATCCGCTCTATGGTCCAGCCCAGGTTCTCAAGGTGCAGTAGAGTGAAAAGTGAACTGGAGAAGCAAAAGGCTGACTTTTCACGCTAATGAAAATGTACACTTGGCACAGGGCTGCAAAGAGGATCCAAGAAGAAGATTGCAACATGGTATTCCAGATCAGTGCACTATTTAGTGAACTGGAGCAGCGGCCTGGGGTCTCTGATAAGTGACTAGAATTATCACTTACAATTATGTGATTAAAATAAGCGATTATGCCTTCCATCCTGCCAAAGGTCTCCAGTGAAATCTTTTGCTCCTCAAGTTGTTCTGGGTCAGAAAAAAGCACATTAGTAAATGGATCTGAATAATTGAACTTGATTGGTAGAATAATTTGTTTCACCACAAAATTTTACAAAAGAACTATAAATGGCTAGTTATTTATAATAAATCTTACCTAGAACAAGGAATATCCACCAAAGCCAATATTGTCCATTGAAGTATCCAGTGAAATAGTCAGAAAACTTAAAAACAAAAAACAATATTCATTCAAAAACAAAAAAAACAGTACTGGGTATGTTAGAAAAGTCATAATAAAACAGATCTTGCCTATGTTTTGCCTTATTGAAATACTAACCCTTAACTCGGACGTTCATTTCTATATTTTTTTTCTTTCAACAAGGCCTGATAAGATATTAACATCAAAGTCACTATAGCTTATCAAAACTTTTTAATTCATAACTACGATTCTGCATTTGGCTCCAAACTTAATATATGTACACTGAATTATATTCTATAAATGTTGGCCAGAAGCGGTTACCTTGATCTGCTTAAAATAAATACTATTGCTTTACATTAGAAGCGACTGCAGTTAGCGAGATGCAACACCTAATACAGTAGGGATGCACCGAATCCACTATTTTGGATTCGGCCGAATACCGAACGCTAATTTGAATATGCAAATTAGGGTGGGAAGGGGAAAACATTTTTTACTTCCTTGTTTTGTGACAAAAAGTCACGCGATTTCCCTCCCTGCCCCTAATTTGCATATGCAAATTCGGATTTGGTTTGGCTGGGCAGAAGGATTCAGCCGAATCATGCTGAAAAAGGCCGAATCCTGGATTCGGTGCATCCCTATAATACAGTAAACCTACAAGAGAAGGTTACCAAAATGCAGAGAGCTCAGGCAACTACATGCCATCAAACATTGGAAAGAGGAACATAGAGAAGCTCCTTATTCCACCTGTTGTTGTATATTACTCCACCTAGTGTTATCTAAAGTGCACTGGCTGTGCCACTACCCTATGGGATATCTTAGAGATGCATATTGCAGAACACTGCAATGTGAATTACACCCAGACATTTTTTAGCCATTAACCCACTTAGATGCATATGGTTCTGGGTTTAACTGGTGAGCTTTGCAGGCAATAGTTTAGGCATGTCTTTTTATAAGGGCTGCTTTCTCTTGTATTTCTGTTCTAAAGTACAAAAGGCTTTTTTCTGTCCTATTTTAAAACTGGTCATTGCGACGGTAAAAATCAGTTCCATGGAGTGCCACGGGTCAGGGTTAAAGTCAATTTTCTATTAAAAGACAGAACACTGCAATGTGAATTACACCCACACATCTTTCAGCCATTAACCCACGCCTTCAGTTAATAAGAACATAACATGTATACAAGCTTATTTCCCCTGCTTCTTGGAATTAGTGAAAATTTAAGGACAAAAACTGTGCTGGTTTGCAATACTTTGTGATATTCAATACTTTCCTGGAGAAAGAAAAGGCCACCAAAACAGTCAATGTCCATTAAGATCAATTTCATGTGTCATATATTGATTTTAAATGATATATTATACATGTAGCCCTTGTAATATACTGTATTCATTTTACAGGTCAGCAGAACTATGAATAGTGACACACTGCGAATACTGTAATAAATTAAAAAGTCAGCAGAAACTCTGAATAGTGATACACTGTAGCGCATTTGTAACCATATAGTGGGAGCTTTTCCCTTTCTGTTCACAATAAGATCCAACTGAATATTACCAGATTTACCAGTTTAAAATGAACAAAATAAAATAAAAGTGACTTACTCGGACAATCAGAATCCATTTGATAAGAGAGAGCCCAAACCCACAGATAGCTCCATAACGTCCAGCAATTGTATTGGTTATACAGAAGGATAAGCAAAATCCAATCCAGTTAAATATGAATGCCACTAGAGCAGGAAAAGAAATGAGCGTATGAAACGGGCAGCCAAACCAAAACAACAAGTTTCATCTGTTATATCTTCATTGTTGTTATAAAACAAAGACCACTTTAAAAAAGCGATTATATCCCTTGGTGACACTTGCAAAAAAGATGTGCAATTATAAAAGTAATACAGTAATACTGAAATGGTGTGCATGAATACACATTTACTAAATTTACACATTCAAAAAATACTGTAAAATGTAAAAGAAAAACCTTAGCAGTATACAAGGAGAAGGACCCTGCAGAGCACTGCTGTAATTAAGTCGTTTACTAATAATGGCACCAAGTTGGCTATCTCCTATGTAATGCATGCAGAGCATATGGGATATTTTAGATTTCGAAATAAAGTGATTCTGGAGGCAACATGACTCCTTCCCTGGAGGAAAAAAAAATCTTCTACAGTCAGTATTGGAAAGGTAAAGGAACGGATAGATACATTTATTCTGATTTTATATATAAAAATTGGTTTTATCTATGATGTACCCCCACCTCTTTCTCTCTCTCTCTTTTTTTTTTTTTTTAAATATATTTGGCGGAGTTACAAGAAGATACTGAACATGGATTTACAGAAAAGCTGGCCATCGAAGTGAACGGTTGTATGAAACAAATATTCGAACAATTTCCGTATCGTGTGTGGGGTCTCAATATTTTTCATACCATGGCAACCAGTAGCTGTTCAGTCGAACAGACAGGTTAAAGATTTATATTGTGGAACCAATAAAATCACTGCAATTTGTCGGACATAACTTTCTTACGATTGCTGTCTGTCAATTCATGGCCAGAACATCATCTGATTTGTTGTTTTTCCTACTTATTTTAATATGAATGGTTAATGGTAGATCAATAGACTGAAACGAACAAGTGTTGTCGCACAAAGAATAAAATCTGCACATCTATGGCCAGCTTAATAGATGAAAAGCCTGAAATATATCTCTGTCTGTAAATAGATTGTGAGACTGAAGTGGAGGCATTTGTTGTTGATGGGCACAAAAGAATATTTGTGTTTGTAAACGCACAAGAGCACTTTTATGGACAATAAAAAACAGTTAAAATAAGTAATTAGATAAATATTTATAATAAAAAATTTGAATACATTGCTTATAGTAAAAATATATTTTATTTGTGGAGATTAAGTTATTAAACTTGCACTCTCCCCACATTACTTCACTAGATTAGTAAACTCACTTACACTATTGGCACTTTAAGGGGTTATTTACCAAAGGTCGAATTGTAGAGTTTTTTTTTATAGCTCGAATGAACTTGGGAACTCGAATGGTTTCTAATTTCAGAAAAAAACTCGAATCAGCGAGTTTGGGGTTAGAACTCGGAAACTAGAATCAATTGCTTGTTCAGCAAAAAAAAAAAACTCGAATTGCTAGAGTTTTAGGGCAAAATCCTCTGAAGATGTTAATAGCCTTCATAATGTTCGAGAGGGACCTGCAATTGACTTTGACTTTTGAGGGTTGCGGTATAATAAATGTCAAAAATGTAAGGCTTTTTTTTTTTTTTTACGGAAAAATCGATTTTTGACTCCAAAATAACTGCGAAAACTCGAATTTTGGTGGAAAAGACAACTCAAACCTTGATAAATCTGCCCCTAATTGTGGAAATTAAAACAATTTTCATGCATTGTGTACAGGTACTTTATTTTGTGGCAACTAAAGTAGCGGTTTTGGACTTTTGAGTGTAATGGTACAAAACACTTAGATGTAAGATTGTAGCTTGGAAATGTAAACATATTACACATTATTGTTTATCTTTTCCTTCTTTCCTTTCTCCATGCTTGAAGTGCCAGTTTATTTAAGAGACTGCTATATCCCCACTGCCTATATGTCCATCTATCTATAAACCCTTCTTATTACATTACCTTCCCTAAACTCCGCAATCTACATCTACAGAATTTTTCTAATTCTTGGCTGTGGGCTCACTGACACCAGCAGAAAAATGTTTCAGAGAACCACTTTTCTAGCCAAAATTGCATTGCTCAGAAAATACAGGCTCATTGTAAGAAGACAGTTTCCTGATTCACCACTAGATGGGGTGGTTATGCTTTAGTAATTTGTGCAAAATAAAACGAATACTTGTATGGAAAAACATGGAGAAAAAGTACATCATAGAACAACTTGCATAACTTGTATAACACAATATTCACAGCAAACCCTGCATTACATTTTTTAAAAAAAAAAAATCTACATATATGCAGGAAACTATATGCAGGTGGACAAATTGAAATTAATAGGGAGCCCAACATTTTGTGTACAATCCAGTGACAATACTGAGCAAAATCAGTGACAAAAGGATATTTTCTTTACCTCAAGACTAAATGCAGTCCGCACCATAAAGAACTGAAGGAAAAGGGGAACTGTCATGAATATAAAAAAATGAGTTCCCAAACTGTAGTGGATGCTTCATTCATTTATTCAATTAGGATTTTTTTCTTAAAGTTTTCTATAGTTAATTTGCATCTAGAAATTTACTGGTAGCAAGCCTAGTTTGCTTACATCAATCTGCTGTGGGGACCTTGGAGCTATTCCCTCCCAAACAATGTAGGTAGGGTTGCCACCTTTTCTGGAAAAAATTACCGGCCTTAGCCCCGCCGAAAGACCCATCCCCAATCCCGCCCAAAGCCCCACCCCCCAATTCCACCCAAAGCCACACCCCCTGTGCCTAGCAAATTCAGATTTTTTTTTCTGTAGGTGCCAACTGTGTTTGTTATTGTGTCCGCAGTCCAGCCGGCAGAAGCACACACAACACACTCCCCCTGCACAGCTGCACTCGCGTCTAAGCCCCAGTCACGCTGACGCCGCCCACACAAATCGTCATCATCACACGAGAGCTGAGCTGGGGAATTTGGAGCAAAAAATTACCGGCCATGTAATTGCCGGTATTACCTTAATACCGGCACAGGCCTCAATACCTGTTTTACCGGCTAGGTCGGTAAAATACCAGCCAGGTGGCAACTCTAAATGTAGGTCTCTACAAAAAGATATTGCATAAAACAGCTCATATGTAAATCCCTGCTTCATGTAAATAAACCATTTTAAGAATAATATACTTTTTTAGTACTATGTGCCATTGGGTAATCCTAAATAGAAAATTGCCATTTTAAAAATCCTCCCCTGGGATCGTAGGATTCACGGTGCACACAAACAACCCATACATGTTACGTCACATGAGCAAATTAAAAGACAGAGTTCTGTCTTTTGCTTCCACAATTCTTCCTATTGCAGTTAGAGTTGTAGTATTTCTGTTCAGGTGATCTCTGAGGCAGCACACAGACCATCACGAAATGGTGGTTCATGGTAAGAGATGAAAAAGGGCAATATATATTACAGTTTGGTAATATTCTTTAATATGCCACTTAATATGATATAAACTGTTGCCTAAATATTATTTTTTAGGGTAAAGTTTTCCTTTTATAAGTACCTTAATAAACTGATAAGTATTCTTCATTGGGTCAATTTTAGAGCTGTCACACTTACAGGTGCATCTGTAAACGACCACTTGTACCTTTATTTTCATAAACTTTCCATATGTGGTTGCTTAACAGATATTAAAATTTAGAAATATTTATTTTGAATTTATTTAATTATCCAAAGTTTTTGTGCATACCTCCCAACTGTCCCTTTTTGGGAGGGACAGTCCCTCTTTTGACAGCTCAACCCGCAGTCCCTCATTTGTACTGGAAAGTCCCTATTTTCTCTGCACTGAACAGCCAGAAAAAGAAACAAAGTTTCTCACTTAATTGGCTTTTAGCAGAGAGCCCAGAACAGCTAACAGGTGCAAATAAGATACTTTGTAACAATTTTGAGACACGAAAACAGTTTAGATATGGAGAAATATTTTCAAACTTTCATAACCTGCCAAATTTTGTAAAACAAACATGGTAATTAGGGGGTGTGGCCACATAAAGGGGTGTGGTCAAACAATTGCTACGCTACGTGGGAGAAAACATTTTTTGTCTCTTTTTTTACTCCCAAAATGTTGGGAGGTATGTTTGTGCAGTTCTTATTTGCTCAGCCTCAGTTTTAGCTTTGTAGATTCTAGCAGCTTTTTCTGCCAGTCTTTTGACCTCTCACAAGTTTTCTGTTTTTATAATCACAAGAAACCAAAGAAGGGCTTAGCAGTCCAGGATTGTATTATGCCATCACTGGCTTTCCTTATACAGAGAGATACGCCAAGTGTATACTAACATACTGCAGGGTCCAACAGTGAGGTAAATAGCAAAAGCAATGCGTTTTTAAGTAATCCAAAAACGCAACATTAAAATCCTTCAATGACTTGCAAGGCAAGGCATGCAGTTACTATAGCATAACTGCCCTGGAAAAGTTGAAAAATTCTATTGCAGGGCAAAATACAGTACAGTTCCGCATCCAAAAGTTGCTTGGTTTATTCCACAAGGACAACCAAATACAACATAATGCAGTAGCAAGAAGTAAACCCAGAATAAGACGGCTGGTGAAACACAATTATGTGCTTTAAAAGTGACCAACAAGCAAATAAAACGGTGGTTTATTAAAAAGAACTTACTAAAAAATGCCAGCATGAAGATCCCATCATTCCCCACTCTTAGCTGATCAGCATCACTGAAGTCATCCCTTGGTGGATATTCCTCTTCCTGTCAAAATATTTTAAAAAATTAACCTTAAAAACAGACATTGCATTTATACATTTATTTTTACCTTTTTAATACCCTGCCTACCACTTGCAAGTGGGGGGAACACAGTGCTAATATCAATTCCAGATTGACAATACAGTTATGAGACCCGTTATCCAGAACGCTCGGGAGAGTTATCCAGAGTCCTCGGGACCCGTAATCCAGAATGCTCGGGACCTGGGGTTTTACGGATAAGGGATCTTTCTGTAATATGGAGGATTGTTATGTCTCCAGTAAGATTAATTTTATTTTAGTTGGGGTCAAGTACAAGGTATTGTATTATTATTATTACAGAGATAAAAGAACATTGGGGGTCATTTATCAACACTGGGCAAATTTTGCCATGGGCTGTAACCTATGGCAACCAATCAGATTGCTGTATTCATTGTTATTCTTGCAGCTGGCCTTAAAAAGCTAATCACGGATTGGTTGCTATAGGTTACAGCCCATGGCCAAATTTGCCCAGTGTTGATAAATGAGCCCCATTATTTGCTCATAATGGAGTCTACGTGAGCTGACTTTTTAGTGATTCAGCGCTTTCTGGAAAATAGGTTTCCAGATAACGGATCCCATAACTATAAATACAGTGTTTATGTCCACTGCAGGGTATTAAAAAATGAGCAAGTAAATGAAAGCACGGATATCTTATACAGAAAAATTCATGCATACTAAAGAATGTTATCTGTATTACAGAATACATAAGGACTATTTCACACTAGCGACTGTAGAAGTAAAATAGTTGATCTGATTAGTGTCATGGATGTGGGGAGGTTTATACTAGCATTGGACAACAATTCTGTGAGCAACAGAGGTGCAGTAGGAAGCAACATCACAGAAACTTTCATCCTAAGAAACACAAAGATGTTGCCAGGAAGACAACTAGAATAAGATATTTTGTGATTAAGATTTCCTATAATAAACTGTTGGGTAGGTTTTAAAGTGGGCAATTTTGATAATCACAAGTGTGAACTAGACCAGAACTCTGCCACAGTCTTCTAACCGATTCATAAAAAGTTTCAAAACAAGAATACGACGTTACTGTGTCCACAACAAAATGACTGCAATTAATGTTCATACCTCTGTAGGGCTGAGGAATATTTCATCAAACAGACTTCTAGAATCTCTAATTTGCCCGTGCTAAGCATGTGAAACAAAGAGATAAGACAAGGACTGTAACATCAAAGAGCCAATAAATAAAGCCATTTTATCCCCCTGAACTTTCTCTTATTCTGCCCCAAATAAATCTGATTTAAATTTGAATGCACGTTGGCTTGGGTGTGGTAATCACATAAAGGAATCTGTTAGTTTGTAAGGCTGACCAGTTCTTTCTGTGGATTCTTGCACCCCACCCAAACTGGATTAACTAATGAGGGTATTTAGACAAACTAAGTTTCACTGAAAGAATCATTTTAAATGTCAACAAAAGTTTCGTACCTCCAGGGATCATGTAGCAAGTGTTTAGGACTTATTCAAAAGATATGCCTTGATGGGGCTTTTAGGCCTATATTTTCTTTGGCCATGTGATGGAACTAAAAATCTTACTTTTATTACTCTTGTGCAGACATGTATGCAGCAATCAAAATGTCTAATGCGAATGCTAAATTGGTCTGATTCTCAGGCCTAGAATGGCTGGCATCAGCATTCATCCTTACCTGCACCTGGAACCACTGCTTTGGCCCAGGTGCAGGCACACAGGGTGGATTTTGCAGGAATGCTGGTGCCAGTGTAGGGGCTGATTCTCCGCCTGCATTTTTCTGCATCAGCCCCATGTGACATCAGCTTTAATAAGTTGCATTCCCGTTGACTGTGATATACATGGTTATTGTTGTACAGTGTTGTGTTATTTAAGATATTCCGTTTTTATAAAATTTACTCATTTCCAAACTATATTGGTCCGATTCCCTAAGCCTAGCAAACATTTATATTTTTATATTATATATTATATCATTGAAATAATCAAGTTTATCTTCACTATCCCTCTCTCACCATCTATTTCTCTTCATTCTGTCTTCATGCAGGAGTGAATGATGAATGATCCAATATACAGTGTATCTGGGGGCTTCCTTTCCTAGCAGATGATTTTAATAGAGTGAGCTCTGAGCTTCTAGGCAAAAGGAGCCCCCCTATAAAATATATTGGATCATTCATCTGACACGCAACTCTTGAATGAAGAGAGAATGAGGAGAAACAGATGCTGAGAGTGGAAAAGTGAAGATTAACTTGGTTATTTCAGAAATGGTACAGCATTTTTAATTGATTGTATTTAGAAAGTTCCTTATTTCAGTATGCTGAAGCCAATATAAAATTGAAATTTTTGGGATAGTTCCCCTTTAAGTCTGCATGGGAGTCTAGACGGGCAGGAGCCTTCCCATGTCAAATCGAAATATGTGGGGGGGGGGCCCTCTGGGCACCATAACAAGAAATCCGGGCCATAGAATGTCAGATAAAGGAGGTTTGAACTTTGAAGAAGGAAAAGGAACTCCAGCAGAATTACTGCAAAAAAACTTTAATTCCGAGTGGTGGCAAACACGACATGTTTCGGGTACAATACCCTTTATCAATTGATCACTTAATAAAGTGTATTGTACCCGAAACATGTCGTGTTTGCCACCAATCGGAATCAAATTTTTTTTGCAGTAATTCTGCTGGAGTTCATTTTCCTTCTTCAATTTTGGATGACATGTAGTAGTTGCAGCACAGAGCAACTGTAAAGGAATTGGACACAATTTGTTTGAAATTTGTACTGCCCACGATCCCCCTTTTCTATTTGAGCTTTACACTTTTCCAGTTGGCGGACATAAAACAAAATTTGAGCACCTCATGTTTTATGACAGAAATACAGTATATAATAATAATAATAATGTACATTTAAATAAAGCCACAAACGACAGTTTATGATGTGCATTTAGTGTTGGTTGTGGCGAGTGTCTGACTTATACATTATGTGATATATCTATTAAATGGAGTACAAGCTAATTTTTAAACACACAGATATTGTTAGTGTACATTTTTAGCTACTTAAATAATAACGCATCTTAAACAGTAGTGCAAACTAACAGGGTGAATGATGTTATAACCCTGGACTGTGAGATATATGTTTGAAGCTAGATGCCAATTGTTTTGATCAGTATTTCCTATGGGCCAAAGCTGTAAAAGATAGATTAATGACAGACAATTTGACAAAATTATACAGCACAACAAAATAGTAATTCTATTGCTTACTCTTTGTGCTTCAGCAGCTACTGCAGCCATTGCTGCTGCCTTTGCCTTCTCTGCTTCATCATAAGTTGGAAGTGTAGTTGCAACACTGTAGGGGGGTGGCACAGGATAGAAGTCACTACTTGTTTCTACTGATAAAGCAAAATGAAAGGGGTGAAAAACAAGACATGTAAATGTGAAGGGGAATAAAAAAAGGTCAGTAAAGTCTTAACCATATACACCTTCAATCAATATTAACAATATAAATATAACTTAAATATAACTATAAAATGTATCATGTCCATTCTTTTGCATTTAAAAAATATATATCTATATATAGTGCACTAGTAATCTAATTATTTTTCTTGCAAGGACCAAATCTATAGAAACTATAAATTTCTCATGATTAAAACTACAGGCAAAAAAATATGTTTGGCACATGCATTATTCACTGAACTCACGTTGAACAAGGATGTACACAGCCCCTATGTTTTTTTCTTTCCTATTTTGATCAGCTTTTAAACTACCATTTACCATGTTATAGTTTATATCCATTACCTGAATCTCAAGGGCAAAATTATCCACAATAAAGCTTGATACATTGGGGCCCAGGAGCTTTAAAAGACAAGGAAAGCCCTATAGAATCCATAGGTTTGTTCCCTGGGCCTGTGCTCCTGTTAGGGAAAACTGCACCAGCCCAAGAGTTTTAAACAGAAGCACCACCGTCTTGCTTTGCTTACAGGGTTCCCAGTCAGAGATTTGAAGGGATAACTGGGAAAGCAAGCTAAGATGGTGCCAAGTACTGTGATGCAAAGTTCCCTAGGCTGGTGCAGTTTCTAAAAGTCTGCTGGCAATTGTATTGAGGCACGGCATCGGCCTGGAAACAGATGTGGTGCAGTATGCATTTCATGCAAAAAGCTGCTCTATGTGTCTGCACCCAGGCTGACGCAGTGCCTCCCAGTACAGACACGGGAGGCAGCAGTATATAAAATTATATCTTTATATAGAGATTTGCAAGATGCACTCCATAAACAGTTCCTTTACCTAGGTGCCCGAGCTGGAAAACACAAACAATGCAGAAGAACGGTACTGACAGGATTTGCTTAATGCAGATACAAACTTAAAGGGATTCTGTCACGGGTTTTTTTTTTCAAATGCAAACGTTAATAATGCTAATCCAGCAGAATTCTGCGCTGAAATCCATTTTTCAAGAGTAAAAAGATTTTTTTATATTTAATTTTGAAATCTGACATGGGGCTAGACATATTGTCAGTTTCCCAGCCCCTAGTCATGTGACTTGTGCTCTGATAAACTTCAGTCACTCTTTACTGCTGCACTGAAAGTTAGAGTGATATCATCAGCCACCCTTCCCTCCTTCCCCCCGGCAGCCAATCAGCAGAACAATGGGAAAGTAAAAAGATAACCGCTCCCTGGTAGATATAAGAACAGCATTCAATAGTAAAATCCCATGTCCCACCAGTTACAATGAGTAGGAGAAACAATAGCCTGCCTGAAAGCAGTTCCATAGTGCAGCACTGGCTCTTTCTGAAATTACATGACCAGGCAAAATGACCTAAAAGGCTGCCTACACACCAATGTTACAAGTAAAAAAAGATTTACTTCTTGGTTCAGGAATGAAATTTTGTATAGTAGAGTGAATTAGTTTCAGTGTAAACAATTTAATTTAGAAATAAAAACTACACCATAAAAATCACGACAGAATCTCTTTTAGGGTAGGACTACACAAAAGATTCTGACCTGCTGCGACAAACACATGTGACAAGTCGCAAGCAACAAAAATAAGGTAAGAGATAGAGTTGTCGCAATGTTGATCTGATGCCACACGACTATCGGATGCAGATGCAACGTGCTGCGTCTGCATCCAACAGTTGTGTCGGATCAATATTGCGACACCATGCGACAATTCTATCTCTTACGTTTTGTCGCAGCACGTTGGAACACAACACAACAGAATCGTTTGTGTAGTCCTACCCTAAAGGTTTTTTAGCAACAGCTATGAATGCTTTAAATTGGATTTCATGTTTAATTTAAAAAGGACGTTTATTATACAGATTTTTGTGTCTGGGTGACATGTCCACTTTAACCTTTTTACCTTCCAAACATTATTTCAGCTGTTTTCAGATATAGATCAGGTGAACCTTTTTCTCAATATTTAAGTGCAACGTTTCATTTTTCAATATTTCACGGCTGCTCGGATTCGCTCTAAGAGAGAGGTTACTAACTCTGTTAAGAGTTAGTAAAACTAATTTGCTTCATTAGTTGATAATTGCTCATCTTGATAATAATTGATAAAATAGTTGCTTACATTCCACAGATGCTGCAGAGATACATATCAAAAGATGTAACAGTTAGGACTGTTTTCCAGATTACAGAGATATTAGACTGGAAGTCCAGAGAAATGAACATTAAAGTAACTTGAATTTTCGAAAAATGGTTAAAAATAAAAAGCAACAGAAAAAAAAGTCTATTTCTGGTATACTGTCTGAAACCACCTGATCTGAAAAAGTGTTTCGGAAGGTGAACAAATTAACTCCATTTTTACTTTATATCATTACCAGCTCTCTAAAACAGTTTTCAATAATGTATTTCAGGGGAAGTCATGATTTCATTTTTTTAGCAACATTTTTTTGAAGAATTCAGCTTCCATCTGAAGGTAAACAAAGCATTCCTTGACTAGACATACCTGCATCTGTAGTTGTTCCAGCAACAATACTGCTGTAGGGTGGAGGAGAGACATCTGATACAGATGATGTGTTTTGGGCAGCCTGAGATGGTTGCGTAGAGGTTGAAGGCTGTTCTACAGTTGGTGCTTCTGAGGAGTCATCCTCATTCTGAAGCTAAAATATAATAGAAATCAATGAGGCATATGTTTCCACAAAACAACTACTGCTAGCTGTACTTGTAAGGAGTAGTCATGTCCTCTTTCAAGCATACTATAAAGAAAACAACTCCAACCTTAAGTCTTTACAAATAGTTTGTCTTTTATTGCTTTGGCCAGTTTAGTTGCATGCATCTGTGCGCTCTCCAGCTCCTTGATATCCTTCTAAAAGGACTAGAGCCTAAAACTGCAATGCGTACATAATGAGGCCTTGTCAGCTGCCACTGATATAAATAGGAAAATGTATGTTTCCATCACTCAAGTTAATGCCCTTTTTGATGCAGGACAGTACTTTATTTGGTTTAGTAGCCACGAGTAACACTAGAGCCTAGAGTTTTTTATCCTCAAAAATCCCCTCAGGGTTGGAACTAGGGGTAAGCCGAAATACCTGCCTAGGGATCAATGATGGGGGGTGCTGGGCAGGTACCTTTTGAAAGATCTTCTGCCTACCTCTAGTCCGGTTTCACACATTCACTCTGCCTCGCTCATCCCTTGTCAGCGCATCTCTAGTGCAAAGTACTGCGCACACAGTTGGTGGTGGAGGGTATATTTTACTCTTCACTGCAATGTCCTTTTCATTCTCTATTTTAGCTGGTCTGATACTTTTTTTCATGCTTTATTGGCCTCTTTGTACCTAATAAAATCTTCAGCTGTGATGGCTAACTTGCATGCCTTAAATGTACTTTTTTTTTTCCTTACTAACCTCAACAGTAATGCTTCTATCAAACCATAAAGGTTTTTGCTCACGAGGGAAATATACTTACATGTATATTTATTAAGACATTATGGGGGATTTAACAACATTTGAATTTTAATTGTTGCCACAATTAAAAAAAAATTAATATAGTATTTTCAAAAACTCGAAAGTTTGATATTTATTAAAGGGGAAGTAAACCTAGTCGGCGCAAACCCCCCACCCGTTTGTTGCCCACCCTCCCTCCTCCCCCCTGGCCTACCCGTCCCGCTGGGCAAATGCCCCTAACTTGTTACTTACCCTTCTGCGCAGGTCCAGTCCAGGGAGTTCACAGACGACATCTTCTTCCACGCGATCTTCTTCCTGCTGTGAACGGTGTTTTGGCGCATGCGCAGTAGGATCATTTCGCCGGTACGGATCTACTGTGCATGCGCCAAAAGTCACGCGCATGCGCAGTAGATCATACGGCAAAATGATCCTACTGCGCATGCGCCGTTCAAAGCAGGAAGATCGCGTGGAAGAAGATGTCGACTGTGAACTCCCTGGACTGGACCTGCGCAGAAGGGTAAGTAACAAGTTAGGGGCATTTGCCCAGCGGGACGGGTAGGCCAGGGGGGAGGAGGGAGGGTAACAAACGGGAGGGGGGGGTTTGCGCCGACTAGGTTTCCTTCCCCTTTAAAGGGATACTGTCATGGGAAAACATGTTTTTTCCAAAACGCATCAGTTAATAGTGCTGCTCCACATGACTGGGGCATGGATTTCAGTGCAGATTTCTGCTGGAGCAGCACTATTAACTGATGCATTTTTTAAAAAAAAAAAAAAAAACATGTTTTCCCATGACAGTATCCCTTTAAGAACAAAAAACTTGAATTTAAGACTACGCAATCGAAAAGCCTATGAGTTCATGTAGAAATCAATGGGAGTTGTCCTAGGCAAGATATATTTTTAATTTGAGATTTTCAAGTTTTTTTGAGCTTGTAAACTCACAAAATTTGAGTTTCTCAATTTTTTTGGAGCTTGTAAACTCAAATTTTTCATGTTTTTTCACCATTGTATTTAATCAAGGTTTTTATATTTGAATTTTTTTTAATAAATAAACAAAAATGCAAGTTTTTTTTTTAAATTGTGAGTTTATTCAAAGTAGAAAAAAAACTTAAAACCTTACAAATGCAATTTTTGATAAATAAGCCCATAAATGTTCCTACTGTGTTCAACTCTGTGAGAAGCCTTTTTAGTTAATATATTGCAGAGTACCAGCTATACCTAGTAAATTTATTACTGCATTGCATTAATTGACTTTTCATAAAGACACCAACATCTAAATTCACTACCCAATCACATTTTATACCACCAAGTCTCAGTAAAACCAATTTTATTATTATTTTTTGTAAATGCAATAAAACTCCAGCTCTCCCATTTTACCAGCCAAGTTCCCTTCATTTGCAAGCAGTGGAGGTTACTACTTTTGCCTACGATTTTTTCATTATTCCCTGGGAAGTTAGATCTATACTTACTGATAGTTCTCTATGTAACAGTGGGATCTCCTTAATTGGTATACCATGTGCCCCCTCACTGACCCCATGATCCATTTCTATCCCCACTGCCCTATCTACAGTAGTTTCCCCTATAATTCTCTAAATCACAACCCCCCCCCCGCACAGTCCTCCAGACGCTTAGACATTCGTTCCCCAAGAACAGCAAACCAACTGCCTTTGAGGTGCAATATGTCATGGCTATATAAATTATAACCCCCACGGGAAAAAAAATAAGTGCTCTAGGAACCCAAACCCTTCATTCCTACACCAAGGGGCAAATTCACCAAGGGTCGAATATTGAGGGTTAATTAACCCTCGATATTCGAATGGGAACTAAAATCCTTCGACTTCGAATATCGAAGTCGAAGGATTTTAGCGCAAATAGTTTGATCGAACGATCAAAGGAGTAATCGTTCGATCGAACAATTAAATCCTTCGAATTGAACGATTCGAAGGATTTTAATCCATCAATAGAAGGATTATCCTTCGATCAAAAAAAACTTGGAAAGTCTATGGGGACCTTCCCCATAGGCTAACATGGACTTCGGTAGCTTTTAGGTGGCGAACTAGGGGGTCGAAGTTTTTTCTTAACGAGACAGTACTTCGACTGGTCGAACGATTTTTAGTTCGAATCCTTCGATTCGAAGTCGAAGGTCAAAGTAGCCCATTCGATGGTTGAAGTAGCCCAAAAAACACTTCGAAATTCTACGTTTTTTTACTTCTAATCCTTCACTCGAAGTTAATGAATTGGCCCCCAATACTTTGTTTAGCTCCATAAGCTTTCACGGTCTTCAAAAAGTTGTACATGACAAAAATAAATGTCCTTAATCTTACATCCCTGAACTCATCTGGTCCTCCATCTAACATTAATTTTATTATTAGTACCATTGTGTACCAAGACTGCAGTCATGCTCAGCCTCAACTGATTATTTTGTCTACCACATGCCAGAATGTGACCACATTCCTAATAACTGAATCTCATATAAGCACCATCTGTCTAGGCCTAACCTCCACGCCACCATTCCTGAATTCACTAATTCCTTGTAAAATCAGTCAAATCTGTTGTGATGCACAAACCCCAGATAAGCCTCCCTTTTACTTTTCCCCACACTAGGCTTTCTTACTGTTACCCAACTGACTGGTCATGTTCCTGCTGCTGTCCTCCTTCTCTTCCTCAGTGAGCAATAGACTCCTCTCAGGATGAATGCACCACGGTGTTGCAATTTGCTGCTCTAGCTCTGCAGCTCAAGCTCCTAAGTCGTTCACTTCCACCACAGATGTAAAAACTGTGGACCCCACGTTCCTACTCTGCATACATATGGTAGACTGTGCACAGAGTAAGACCTTTAATATTGTCACCACTCATTATGCCAGTTACAGTGCAAAAAACAGGTTTTTAACTTGCTTCAAACTCCGGTTGCTTTAAACTTCTGGGTTTTTAACTCATCTTACAAAGCAGCTATCCATACAAGTAAGTACCAAGGAATTCCCAGGGGTCCTATGTATATAATCTGTTCAGGTGCAACTAATCAAACGCCACCCAACATGAACTGTTGTAAGCCTTATAACCCCTACCAAACTTTGTACCCAAGAATTCAAAATCGCAATACATTTTTGGGCAAAACTCTCCCTGATGACAGATGGAATTCAGTCAATGGATATCGTAGTTATAAGTGCCTGGGTGCTGTCTTCCAAGTAAAAATGTGAAGTTGCAAATACGAAGACGCACTCACAGGTCTTAAGAAGAAATAATCAAATTTATTTGGCACGACTGATGTTTCGACTGGAACAGGCTGATGTTCCAGCCGAAACGTCAGTTGTGCCATATATATATACAGACAGACAGACAGACAGATAGACAGACACACACACTGCTTTATGATCAAGTTGAATAGAGCAATAAAAAAAAATAATAAAGTAGGTGTGCCCTATATTTGTGCACATTGACAGGAAAATACACACTTCAACTGGTTCGCTAAAAAACCTCATCTATGTGTGCAGCGACAAGTGGGTTCCAGTCTACACTCACAGATACTGGCAAAAGGAGGCCAAATCAGTGGTTTCTCTGTGTGTGCCAGTATCCTTTGGGTTTGTCATTTATAAGTGTATTTCTAATTCATGTCAGTGGGCAGTGGCTGCTGATGAAAAATATGCAGTGGTTTTGTCAGAGTGATCAGTGGTAATCAAACACCACATGTGCTACTGCCTACCCAAAGGCTGAATTTAATACCTGTTTACACCCAAAACAGAGAGTGGCTGGGGAGAATGTTTACACAACAGATATTTGTAGATGCTAAAACAGACCGCGAATACAAAGAAAAACATACAAAAAATACCTTTGACGTACATCATTTAACAAAAGAAAAAAAAAAACGAAAGTGTACTAGCAACAGATAAGCTACTGCTATGTCTTTGGAGAAAATGACCTTCGTGTCATGAGCACACAAACAAAGAACAAAATCTATTTAAATAAAACTTAGGCCCTCTGCAGAGCTCTCCCTTCTTCTGTACTGCACCACACACAACCCCATTCGAGCCATTTGCCCATAGGTACTAATAACATGCAGTGTGGCAAAGCAGGGTTGGCCACTTGATGTCCTTCTAACAACTCCCTACAAAGAGGGCAGTAATGAGGGTCAAATGTGGTCTGGGATGGTTGAAGGAGGCCTTAAAAGGGTTGTTCACCATCAAATTAACTTTTATTATGATGTAGAGATTGATATTCTGAGACAATTTGCAAATGGTTTTCATTTTTTATTATTTGTGGTTTCTGAATTATTAAGCTTTTTATTCAGCAGCTCTCCAGTTTGCCAGTTCAGTAATCTGGTTGCTAGGGTCCAAATTACCCTAAATGCACAGATTTGAATAATAGACTGGAATATGAATAGAAGAGGACCTGAATAGAAAGAGGAGTAATTAAAAGTAGCAATAACAATAAATGTATAGCTTTACAAATCATTCACTTTTAGATGGGGTCAGTGACCCCAATTTGAAAGCTGAGAAGAATCCAAAGAAATCCAAAAGAAAAAGGCTAACTAAAAAAAAAACTATAAAAAATAAACAATGAAGACCAATTGAAAAAAGTGACTTAGTATTGGACATTCTATAACATACTAAAAGTTAATTTAAAGGTGAACCACCCCTTTAAGCTGTCCATATTTTATAAGATCTGATCAAACAAGTGGATCTTTCATTTATATGCCCATCTTGAGGTGGGAAATATTGGACTGATCCATTCGTAATTTCTGTAATGCCCTCAGTTGGATATAGGACTGCATTAACGTGCCGAAGCACACCTCGACCCAACAGGAAAATCATATCTGCCCAATCGACATCCGCCCGATTTTAAGCCACATATTGGTTGTGTGGGCCCGTTGAAACTGCTAAATCACTCTGAAGGTAGCAAATTGCCAGCTGAAATTTGCCTGTGTATGGTCACCATTAGGTATATAAATACGTTTTGCACTGTTTTGATTGCTGTTGTTTTACCCTGACAACAGTGGAGGTCAGAATGCACAGTGCATCATCAGTCTAAATGTACAGAGAACCATACAACGTGAAAACAAATTCATGTTCTCCAAAAGTTACTCACAACTAATTGTCCAAATGCCAATGTTATTTATTACGAAGTGGTTATGATGTGACAAGGGATAATAAAATTTTAATCATCCAGTGACTTAAGCATGTCTGAAACATTCTAAATGCTTATCATGTTATTATGCAAGACTGAGTTTATGATGAGCCATGCAAGAGTCTGCTGCAATCCACTGATATATGATAATGAAGCAATTTAAAAGTACTATACATTTTTATTTACAACTAAGAACTGTGTGTAATGTCTCCTTAATAACATTTGTGTGGATAATATTACAGCTGCCCTTTGTACTTGCATAGGAGGAAATATTTCTAATGTTTTCCTTCCACACTACTTCCTTCCAGTTCAAAAATGCCCTAAGGCCACTCATAGCAGTTTGTCTGTGACGCTTAATAGATTCTATACTATTTATATACTATAGTGTGTTGCCCTGTTTTCATTAAAAGCATTGTCTACTTTTCCACTTTTCTTGTACATACCAATTTTTTACCTGCTCATAAAATTCATTAGACCAGAGGTCCTAGTGTAGCCCTCCTCAAAAATGGACTGCACTACAATGCACATGTATGAGACTTATCAGTCTAACCAGAATAGAATGGAACCACAGGTTCAAAGTGTTTTATCAAGCAAGCTGTGGGCCAGTCAGATCACATCAATGTGGCCATCTACATGACAGCTTAAAGGATAAGTCAACCCCAAAAATAATGTTTTGCCAAATAAAAGAAAACAAAACTTTAAGCAACTTCCCCATGTACATTTGTTACAAATTGTCCATGGTTTTTAAGTTATTTGTATATGTATTGCAAGCAATGTTTCTCCTGTCCCTACCTATTCTCTAGCCCTGGTGGCTCAGACTGTTGATACAATGTAAGACAAGGCAGCTCACTGTTGCAACAGTGTATCAACAGTCAGATTAACCAGGGCAGAGAATCGGCAGGGACAGGGAAACATTGCTTTCAATAGCAATACATATACAAATAACTTAAAAACCATGGAAAATTTGTAATGAATGTATATGGGATGTATAAGTTGCTTAGAATTGTGTTTTCTTTTATAAGGCAAAAAAAAATATATATATATTTTTGGGGTTGACATACTGAAAATTGTGTGACCAGTTTAAAGCCCTAGTAACTGTCAGTTAATGGATTTACACATAATTTAAGGGTTTCTTATTTTATAAAGTAAATAAACTCTCGCTTGAAATACTCTCCTTCGCGTAACATTGTGTTATATCTTATCATAGCTTCCTTTTATTCTTATGAATTCAAAAGAAAAAAAGTATTTTTCTTCTTGACATTTAAAGCAAGTAGCACGCTTTCACCTTGCAAGACAGGAAACCAACTGTGGTTACACGTGAAATTGCCATTTTGTAAGCTCTGTATTTCAAGATAATTAGGTCTAGGAAATATTTACTCACAAGGGGACTTCCTCAGTTTTGCAACTTTCTCTAGCCATAACGATGACAATATAAAATATATACAAAGCTAACCATAAAAAGCAGGCACTCTATATCTAGTTGAAAAAAAAGTCAATGCCACACTAGGCCTTAAAAGTGAGCATTGCTGAATGCAGGAAATATTAGCTATCAATATTTAAATCTATTATTCATTTATTTATAAAGCACTGACGTGTTAATATAATGACTGTTCAGTCATTACATGTAATGACTGATCTGTTTATTCTGATCAGTCCATGCCCCAGCACAGATTACATTCAAAATTCCTTAATTCATTCACACACTAGAAAATCAACAATAGGACTATTTTAATAACAGTAGTCAAGCATACACTGGGGCAAGAACTCAAGCAAGCAATTAGTGATTAACGTTGTTCAACCAGTTAAGAAAAAAACAACCAAATTAATATTTAATTGGTTGCCGTTAATTCTTTCAATGAGGCAACAATTCCCCTATTACCTGAAGGGTTTACATAATAGGATCACAGAGTAGGATTAGGTTTATGCCTTTTACGCTAATGTCATGCTAAGTAGTTTCTCGGACAGTAGAGAAGTGCCTCCTGTCTTGGGTTTAATGGAGCCATCACTGGTACAGCTGCTCTTCCTAAATGTACATTGGAGAGTTTTCAGGTCAAAAAACTAAAATTGCTTGATCAGCATAAAAACCAGTTATTAGTAAACTTAATGACAGGTGTTGTGGGCCTGGTGTTGCTCTGCCTAGTGCCTTAGGTTATATTAGCACACAGACCAAACTGTCAGCTATTGTATAATATGGCAATCCACACTGGCAGTCAAATAGCACCGATTCATTCGTTCAGCTGGCTTGAATGGAAGTAGGAAGGAATTGCAGGTCTTCTTACTCTCATACATGTGCCAAGAAGAACAGCAGATAAACATATCGTAGAAAGGTCATTTTATCTGCCAAAGTGCCCATACATGCAACAGAGCTGGGTGTTAGGGTCAAAATGCCCACAAATGCCCCGCAACTTCTGAAGATGTGTAGCCAAATACAAACATTTGTATTTGACTAGTTTTTGAATACTCAGGATATCCAGAGCTTTCAGTCTACTTTTATGGTGATCATCCAGCAATGGCTATATCAATCAATGTTATAAGGCCAGTTCAATTTAACATGTGGTTATTAATACTAATATCCATCTCCATGTAACCATTTATGCTAAAAAGTGGTTACCAACTGTCGGCTTGTGAACTTGGTAGAATCAGCTCCGTTAGACCTTGTATTTTAAGAAGATTTGCCAGTGCAAGTACAATTAATGGCCACCGTTCATTCACATATTATAGAATACTTGAAGTACAGCACCGGTTTAAGTTTAAAGTAAAAGGCCTTCATTCGAACACATGGCAACGATCTCGATAACGACTATGTTTCAGGACTTGTTTGACTTTTTTTTTTTTCTTTTTTTTTTTTTACAGCCAACTGTCAGCTATAATACTTTCAGTGGAAACTTTAGAAAACAAGTAGATTATATGTCCAACGTAACATTTCCTTTATGCATTGAAAAATGCCTTTAACCAACCAATTATGTAATGTTTAACATAAAACCCACCTAAAGGTGCCCATACACTGAGAGATCCGCTCGTTTGGCAATGTCGCCAAACGAGCGGATCTCCTTCCGATATGCCCACCTTTAGGTGGGCAATATCGGGCTGATCCGATCGTGGGCCCTAGGGCCCAACGATCGGATCCTAACGATGCCTAACGGGCGGTCGGATCGCGGGACCGCATCAACGAATAGATGCGGCCGCGATCCGACGGGATTTTTTGTCCCATCCGATCGAGACCAGATCTCGATCGGTGAAGCCCGTCGGGGGGCCCCATACACGCCAATATGCTGCCGACACTGTCTGTCGGCAGCTTTTATCGGCCCGTGTATGGCCACCTTAAGAAATGTTAGAAATCAACAGGAGATGTCTGACTTAATAATATTAGTAGCAGATACCTCCTTGATGTACCCACAAGCTACTAGCACCATTAATGGAAAAAATAATGAATATGATCTTCTATTTTATCAAGCCTTACACGGTTCTACATATGTATAAGAAACATTTTTTTTCAGATTTTCCTCAGCCACAGAATCTAGCATGAAACATTTGTCCTTCGATTTTTTTTTTTTTTTTTTTTTAAATATACTACTACTTGGACACCTTTATAGCATTATAGACTGCAGGTATTTTAGCTTCTGTGGACAAATGCATTTTACAAACACAGCTGGAAGGCTACTTAATGTATGCAGTTAACCAATGTGTTGACAGTCAAGTTGCAGCTCTCACTGTCATTTGCTGGTGTGACTGCCAGGAACTGCTAAGCATGATGTTTACCAATGCAGACATGTAGCTGGAGGGGGAGATGGAGCTGGCTTGCAAAATGTGAACCTCCAAAGATTTTTTTTAGTCATTATAACCATAAATCTAACCCTTACGACCGCCACCCCCCCCCCCAAACAAATGCTGGCTGCCAGGGCATGCTGGGGAACAACTGGAGCAGCAGGTTTGAGTTACTTTTAACACCTATGCATTGTAACAATTTACAAACAGGTCTGTGGCTGCCTATACAGTCTATTGTTTTCACTGCACTACAGGTAGGCAGATTAGGAGCAGGGCTGGAGATAGAGATCAAGGTCCCAGTTCAAGTAATGTAACTCAAAAGTGTACAAGCTGCAACATGGCAGCTGTTGTTGAACTACACCCGTGATGCCATCAGCCCATTGGGAAGCTGGGATTCGCTAGTCAATGAAAGATGGAGGTGTTGCATGTTGGATATCCCTGATGAATACAGAAGGACCTGTCACATGTTTAAACATGCCGAACAGACTGCTCAGTGTTACAGCAGCGACATGACATACTGCATATTCCACTCACATCCCCACCAATACTGCCCCTCCGCCTGGGGTACAGCAAATAGCCGCCGCCACCGCCGGTTCTTACCACTTGATATCGATTGGCTGCTTGTAGGTATTGATGCTCCATGGCCAGGGTCCAATGGGTCTTCAGACACGTCTTCCCCGGCCTGGCTGGGTGTACCTATACGGGACGGAGTCCCCCTTTTCTCTCTTTCTCTATTCTCAGCTTCAGGCGACTCACAGCGAGACTGAATCCGTAGTGTCCTGTCGTCCCACTTATGCTTCTTATTATCTCGCGCAGTGATATACAGCCGTCTCACTGCGTTCACCACTAGTAAATATTCCCCGTACCCAATGTTCACCTTTTTCTCTGCCCTATGAGTATTTCCCCAACGCCTCTGTAGCCTCCAGCAAGCGCCGCCCATTCGCTAGGTCAACCTACTCAGCGCATACCCCTCTCATTCCACCTCGAGAACACGCATTCGACGAGCAGTGCCCTACTTTTAATGAGGCGGGGTTTGCTGCGTTCAGGTTGCCTTCCGTTGCCATGGATTATGGGGAATGGATGCTGCTTCCTGCTCGTGCCTTCCAGTTTCGGGCGTGATGACGTCAGCGCGCACAAAAAAAAATCGAATAGCAATTAAGCAGAGTCAGAAACGTAAAAACGTAGAGAAGGTTTATTACCTTCGGGTTAACTTTTAGGATGTTATAGAATTGCCTATTTTTTGTAACTTTTCAATTGGTCTTTATTTTTTTATTTGGTATAGTTTTTGAATTATTATGTTGGCTTTGAAGAAGCCAACATACTGATCTACTAGTTCAGCTCGTTCTTATTCTTCTTCTTATTATTATTAGCGCCCCCCCATTTTCTGAACGCTACTCCTACAGTTTTAGGGGTACAAGCACCAAACTTTCCACACCTATTCACCTTATAGCAAAGTACGTTGCTTGTGCTTTAGTAAGCGATCCCACCCACTGCGCCCGTGTGGCGGACCACTGAAGACGCCTTTTTTCGTATTGACTTTGACAGGGAAAATTTTCAAATCGCTGCCGCTCGTACAGTTTTGAAGCTACACTCCCCAAACTCGGACCCGATATTGCTGGTGCCACCCCGAATAAAAATATGTATTTTGGTGGGGCATCCCAAAGTGGGCGGAGCTACCAACAGCCAATGACATTTTAGCAATTTTCTAAACGCTACTCCTCCCAGAGTTTTAGGAGTACAATTATGAAACTTTGCACACTTGTTGGGTTCATACCCGAATAGGTTGCTTGTGGTCTGTTAAACAATCCCACCCTCCGTGGCCCTGTGGTGGCCCCCCAAAGACCCCATTTTTTCCCATAGACTTTCATTGGAAAATGTGAAACTTTTGCCACTCGTACAGCATTAAAGTTACACTCACCAAACTTGGGTCACTTAGTCATGGGATCAACCTGAAAAGTTCTGTCACATTTTAGGGACTCCAAAAAGTGGGCGGAACAAACAGCCAATCAGATTTTCCCTAATGACTTCAATGAGAAAATGTCAAACACTGTCATTCCCACAGTGTTAAAGCCGGAGACCCCAAACTTGGCACCATTGGTCACTGGGGTTAAAAATTTTGAAAAGTGGGCGGAGTCTACCACAACCAATCAAATATTAGCCATTTGTTTAAATGGGAAAAGTTAAAACTGTCGCCGCTCTTAGATTGTTAATGGGAGGGTCCTCAAACTTGGCACAGTTGGTCACTGGAGGACCGGGATCAAAATCTGGAAAAGTGGGTGAAGCCAAAAACAACCAATCAGATTTCTTTGATGATTTAAATGGGAAAAATTAAAATTGCTGCCATTTGCACGTTATTGATGTCATGGACCTTGAATACCACAAATGTGGTCACTGGGTGTTTGCACTTCAAAGTTAGGAAAAGTGGGTGGAGCCACCAACAACCAATCAAATGTCATTCATTGATTTTCAATAGAAAAACATAAAATTGCTGCCATTTTTACATGTTAAATGTCATGATTCCGAAACCTTAAAGTGTTAGTCACTTGGTGACTCTGGTTCAGAATTAGGAAAAAAAGGGGCGGGTCAACAACAGCCAATCAGATTTCAGCCATTGACCTTAATGAAAAAGCTAAATTGCTGCTATTATTACGGTGTAAATGCCAAGTGTCCCAAACTCAGCACAATTACTCACTGGGTGACTGTGGTCAAAATTTAGGGAAAGTGGGCAGAGCCAATCGGATTTTACCTATTGACTTCAATGTAAAAGTTTCAAATACTGCCATTCTCACAGTTTTAAAGCCAGAGGCCCCAAACTTGGTACAGACCATGACTGGGTGACTGGGGTTAAAATTCAGAAAACTGGGTGGGGCTTAAAACAGCCAATCAAATGTTACCTATTGCTAATCAATGTCAATATATAAGTTTCTGCCATTCTTTCACAGTTAATGGCAGGGACATCAAACTAGGCACAGTCGGTCACAGGGGGACTGGGATTCAAATTTTAAAAGTGGGTGGAGCCAAAAACAGCCAACCAGGTTTTTTGATTGATTTTAATGGTACAATTTGATCTGCTTCAATTTTCACAGTTTTAAACCAGATTCTACCAACTTTGTGTACTCTCTATGCACCAGGGGCGACTGGCCCCAACACCTCTTGCGTTTCAATGCCAACATCTTGTGGTTTCTTCAAAAATGACACCATCTAGTTAACCTTCTTCTTCTGGCTCTTTCCATTGGGGGTAATTGATCCCAGCAGCCAAAAAGCTGCTCTGTGGGGCAACAATTTTATTGTGATTTTTATTACTCATCTTTCAATTCAGGCTCTCCGCTATAGATAATACTGTCTCTCTTTCAAACCACTGTCTGGTTGCTAGGTTAAATTGGACCCTAGCAACCAAATAGCTGCTGACATTCCAAACACGAGAGTTGCTGAATGCAAACTGGAAATAATAAAAACTGAAGACCACTTGCAAATATACTAAAATCTAATTTAAAGGTGACCAACCCCTTTAAATGACATTAATATTCACACCTCATATGGTGGAAGGCAGTTTCTTAGACCGCACCACTTTTTGTTTCAAGGGGGGGTTGAGGCTTTATGGCTGTAGCATTGGCCTCTTAGGCTGGGGGAAATTGTGGAACAGGTATGGGACCTGTTATCCGGAATGCTCTGGACCTGGAGTTTTTTCCGGATAAGGGATCTTTCCATAATTTAGATCTTCATACCTTAAAGCTGGCAATAGATGAAAAGATTTTTAAAAGTTCCAATTGTTATCGTGAGACCACGATTATCTCGAAATGATCGTTTAAATGTACGATGTGTCCATCAACTAAAAAGACCATTTCAGGCGATATTGCCAGGAAAACTGAGCGTAGATGCCTGCTTGGCCCTGCAGACATAGATAGATTGCACTGGGGCCGATAAAGATTTTTTAACCTGGTCGATCAATTTTCTGACAGATGTCGGACAAAAAATCGTAAGATGTACGGTCGTTCCAATCCCACTAACTTCACGATTAATTGACAGATTGGTCGGACTTCGTTAAAATCGGTCGTTCGGCAAGAAAAATCTTTGCGTCTATGGGGACCTTAAGTCTACAAGAAAATCATGTAAAAATGAAATAAACCTAGTAGGCTGGTTTTGCTTCCAATGAGGATTAACTATATCTTACTTTGGATCACGTACAAGGTACTGTTTTATTATTACAGGGAAAAAGGAAATACATTTTTGAAATGTGGATTATTTGTATAAAATGGAGTCTATGGGAGACAGCTTTTCTGTAATTCAGAGTTTTCTGGATACATACCTGTACATTTTCTCTAGTATTTTGTTTATAATTTAAACAACATCCAACCAAAATCACCCACACCTACAAAGCTATGTACAAATGTATCTGATCAGCCATGAATACTGGGTCCAGAATAAGTACTCAGGCATCCTATCCAAACATAAAATGTTACTATATTCAAATAGAGTAAAGGGTCCTATTTTAAATGGGAAAGGTATTTAGTATATAGTTCTGTAGAGAGCCATGGATGGCATTTGACCTCTGTTTATTTTCCTGTATAAGAACCAGCCCCCATTGTGTTCTAAACATCTTATCTGCTGTGTAAACATGCATATTCTCCTTTTTCAGCTTGGCTAAACAACAACTTATTTATGCAAATTATAGCAGTTTTTCTGAAGCAAACAAATCATTTTTTACCAGTTCAAGTCAACAATACATTTTAATTACGTTAAAAACACTTTATTTTTTTTGTGTTATTGTTCTTTTAATTTTAATTTAAAATTGCATAATTACAGATTCTGATTAGACGGGCTAATACTCTTAATAGTTTTAAAATACATAACTTGAAAATGAAAACTGCATTTTTATACTGTAATGCTACACAACAAAGTTTAAAAGTAAAACAGTAAAAAAAGATCACTAGAGATTATGAGACAAGAAAGAAGTCCTTAGTTCAGAGCAGTTATGTGATGCTTTTCACAATTATGTAGCCTTTTCCCCACAAAGAACTGCTTAGTTAGTCTTGCCCTTATTTAATGAAGTTTAAATGCATGATTTCTGCATATTCTGCAGGGGGGGATTTATAGCACTAACAGCTACACGTAGATTTGCACAATATTAAAAATGTATTCAGCAATTTAATGTATACAACCACGTGGGTCTACTATGACTGCTTTACATAATATAATACTCCTAGGTATTCTTCCACTTGTAATTTTAAAGCTAGGATAAATAAATTTAAAACTGGATACATAGATCATTTTGTAACAACTTTTTTTTCAGCATTATGCATCTTTGCAGCTTCTGAAGCTGTTTATATTTAATATACATATTGAGGGTATACAAAATGAGCTACAAATATAAAAGGGGCATCAGAATCTGTTTTGCTGAATAGGATGCAGTGTGCATTTAGCAAATCCACTGCCATAATGCAAAGCCCTAGTTATAATGAACTTCAAATAATGCAGCAGTTGGGACCAAATTCTTGCACAATGGTAAATGTACAACTCTACTGCAGTTGTAACGTCTAAAATGAAGGGCGTGTAAACCCCCTAATTAGACTTTTAGGGGGTTATTTATCAAAGGTCGAATTTTAGAGTTTTTTTGAATGAACTCACAACTCAAATGGTTTTTAATTTAAGGAAAAACTCGAATGGAAAAAATTTGAATCAGGGAGTTCGGGGGTTAACAACCCAAAAACCTGAATTGATCAAGTTTTCAGTGAGAAAAAACCTCGAATTACTGAAATTGATCAGGTTTTTGGGCATCATGAAGGCTATTAACATATTCAAATGGTTCGGGGACCTCTGCCATTGACTTCTACATGACCTCGACAGGTTTTAGATGGTGTATTTTCAGATTCAAGCTATCTCCACGATCGGGGTTTTTTTTAAAAAAAATACATTTTAGACTCCAAAATAACCCCGAAAACATGAATTTTTTGTGGAAAACACAACTTGAATCTTAATAAATCTGCCCCTTAGTGTACAGATAGAAGTCCATTATGCGAGGTATTATCTATTAAATGGTAACCCTTAGTTTCCCTGTTTGCCCTATTTAGCTCAAGCAAACATTTTTAAATATTTTTGTGATCAAAACAAAAGGCGAAAAGTATAAAACAAAAAACAAAGTGTGCAACAGGTATAGAGAGTATTAAATAATATCAGAGTTTCAGATCTCCACGAAGATCAATTTATGCTTTATGCCAGAACTACTTTTAAGCGTAGTGGGATAATTGTATGATGTACTATGATATATTTCCCTCCTTAGGTACTTAGAGATAAATGTGGCTTTTTAGCAATGAACCTGCATACATTTTACTTGATCAATTCTCACATTTAGTAAAAACATTTTTCTAGTGAGAATAAATTGTTGACAGTAAAGAAATTAAAAAAAAAGCAAAGAAAACATTTTGGGGGATGAAAATATTTCTGCTTTTGTAGTAAATCTGACCCTGCAATTAAGTCTGAGGCAAATTAAGTACAACCACTGACATTTTGTGGCTGAGTTTCGTTTTCCGGGAAAATTCGAGTTTTTCAGGGCTAGTTTCAGTAAAAAAAATTTTTCTCGGGTATTATGCCCCGAATCTGCAAATATCTCGAATCCAAAAATGCTCCCGCTAAAACCATTCACGGTCACATAGAAGTCAATGGTAGAGGTCCCTTGAACCATTTGAAGATGTCTGTAGCCTTCATGATGTTTGGTTTTTTTTTTTTTCGAAAATTCCATCAAATCAGAAGAAACTTTGGTCCTTCTACCCATTATATTGGAATGAAATTTCAGCATTCTGCAGAGTAAGCCCACATTCACTAAAACATGTAGCTAGAAGTTTTTAATGAAACAGTAGTTTCATTAAAAAGGGAGTAAGTACATGTGCAAAATGTCCCTCGTAAATCTATCTACAGGGCATATTACAGTAGTTTCCAGTTTGCACCAGGATATATGGCTGGTAATGGGTATTTATTGGCAGAGGGTAACTCAGGGTTTCAAGAAGGGGTTTCTGGCCCTTTAAGATGCGACTACATCATTCCACAGTATCTTAAAACTGCTCTGAAAAGCTTTGTGGCAAAGGACAAAACATATCCCTAGAGGTTTTTAAATCACTCTCCGCTAATGCCCTTCTGCCTGATGGGCCTATACCCGGAAACATTACCTCTGCTCCAGTGCAGACAAGCGCATTGGATTTCGGCATCGAAATCCACTGCATCTGCCTGCACCTGAATGGATGTAATGTTTCCGTGTGCAGGCACCTCCAGCAGAAGGGCGGCAGAGGAGAAGCGGGGAGGAGAAACACAGATGAGATCCAACTCAACAGGCCCTAACCTGTGACCTAAAAAATTGTTTATTTTACTGGAGGTGCAGGCTAACAGAGCCCACACTATTGATGTGGAAACAAAGGTAATTTCTTATTGAGGATTCACCCCTACACCGGGTGGGAGCATCCACTGTGGGTGACCATGTTGGGGCACACATAAATAAGCAGGTGTCCCAGCTCTTTCACAGAGTAAAATAATGCCTCTTAGTGCTCATCTAGCAAGGGTTTGTGCTCCAGAGAAAGCTGTGCTCTCTCCTTGTGCTGGATTAAAGACTCTGTGCAAGGAGCAGAACGCAGTGCCAGGAAGCACAGAGAAGCCCTGTTTCAGTCTATGCTGCCTGCTGCTTTTTAATCTGTGCATTTGAATTACTGTATGTGCAAGGGGTGGGAGAGGGAACACCTACACATGCCTCCCCTCGTCCACCCCTCTTGGATAGAGCACTGCCTGCATAATTCAAGGGGCTGGCCGCTTCTTAGCTACAGAAAGAGCTGCAGAGGTGGAAGAAGTTGTATTTAGAGTAGGGATGCTGAGAAGTAAATGACAAAACAGATTGGAGTTGCCTTCTTTATCAAAGCATCCTTTGGCCCAATCTTGAACTTTAACCGTAGCAAGGGACAGGATTATGTGTCCGCACTTCATATAACCTGGAGCATGCTTGAAAAATAAATATTACAAAACTTTTTCTCTTTCAAAAATTCTTTTTCAGTTTATTTTAGCAGCTTTGCTTTATCCTTGAAGAGTGAACTCTTGCCAGTGGGCTCCTGATCAATATTTTTATAAGAGTATGGCGGTGGACGCGTGTGCCATGCCGCAGGCAACTTTTCATTTTAGCCGGCGCAAGACAGAGGTAAGGCATTTGGGGAGACTGGTCGCCGCAAAGACGAGGCGATTAGTCACCAGGCTACTAAATCTCCCCAAATTGCCCAGTGTGACCTTACCCTAAGAGAAAGGGAGTAGTAGAGCGTCATTGCTGTACAGATTTCAGGCAAAGGCAAAATCCACTACACAGGCCGAATTGATTAATCACAGCCAAGGGAGGGAGGACCAGATCAGGGACTCAGAAACTCAGGAATAAAAAGTTTTGTCTCATCTAAAGATGATAATGGCAAAGGTACTAGCAGCAGTAAGATGCTATCTTGTACTGTCCCTTGATTACTGTATTGGTGGCATCTGTTCTTAATGAAGTTAAAGGCAGGCCCAATAGAGAAAGAGGCTGTAGAAATATTAAGATATCAAGATCACTGGTGCTAAGTTCAAAGTTTATGCACCACTAAACCACTGCAAAAGGAAAAAGAATTTTCTCTCATTGATAAACCTTCAAGCCCAGCCTATTCTCAATTAGTGTGAGATCTATCTAAGATCTAAGCATTTGGACTGTTGCTGAAGTGCTGATACACCAATGTTTTCCTCAGTCTCTAAACTTGTTAAGAGCTATGGGGATCCCTGCAATGAGTTTTAACCTCCAAAGAGTGCTTGAATTAAAAAAACAGTATGACAACCACTGCACTACATGAATATACCTCCCAAAATTTTGGAAATTAAAAGAGAGCCCAAAAAAGTTGCCGTAGCATGGCAATTTTTTCGACCATGCCCAATTTGTTATTGAAGGTGAATTGCCTTTTAAGCTGCGAGTCTAACTTTTTCAAAGGGACCTCCTTATCTAAATTGTTACAATTAGTTATTTGCTTATCTCAAAATTGTTACAAAAGTATCTTAGCTGCACCTGTGGCTGTTCTGGGCTCTCTGCCAAAAGCCAATTAAGTTAGAAACTTTGTATCTTTTTCTGGCTGTTCAGTGCAGAAAAAGTTGGGACTTTTCATTACAAACGCGGGACTGCAGGTTGAGCTGTAAAAAACGGGACTGTCCTGCTGAAAACGGGACAGTTGGGAGGTATGCATGAATACCACATGGTCTATGTTACATAAAATTATGCTTGAATTTGATGTCGAATAGTGTGTTTTGTAGATCAAACTTGTGAATAAACATTTTAAGAAGGCAGGATGCAATGAAAGATCCCATGACAGCCTCATGTTGTGTCACACAAGAGGCATTGTTGACAATTTTTTAATACATATTCAGTACAGATGTATTTACCTGTAAGTTAAATGTAGAAAACAAACACCAATTAAATAATCCGATTTTTTTTTTTTGCTATAAACAGAAAATCTATTGAATTATTTTTAAAAGCCTTTTTTTAGCATTATCAAGTAGGTCTTTAGTGATTCTAACATTATCACAGGTATTCTGTGATATTAAAGGAACAGTTCAGTGTAAATATAAAAACTGAGTAAATAGGCTGTGCAAAATGTTCTAATATAGTTAGCCAAAAACTTAATTTATAATGGCGAGCTGATGTCTAACATATAACAGAACAGAACCCAACTTCTAGTTTTGCAGCTCTCTAACTCTGACTCTAACAAAATTGTTCAGTGAATTTGCAATTGATCCTTAGCATGCAAGCTTTGCATCATGACAAAATATTGTTTATGTGCCAGATGGGGGATACCGATGCCCAGGCATTGGCTACACAATTAGATGGTGGCAAAAATGGGGGGATGTGGAGAATGCAGTGACATCTAGGAAGTGCAGAATGGAAAGTGAAGCTAAGTGAAAGTCTGATAATTTTTGGTGGATTTAAAAGCAAAAAAATATTTTATTCAATAAGAGTGCAAAGCGCAAAAAATTCTACACTATAAAATGTTACTGGTCTTCCAGATTGAGTGTTGGTAAAATAGGATTTAGTAATGAAAGCAAATCAAAATACACATTACTGATTAATTTTCAATTTGCATAATTAGCAATAGATGGTAGCTATTGGAAGGAAGCATTAAGCAGAGGCTAAATAAAATGTATACAAGTAGTTTCAAGTAACATTTGAACTTCCTTCTGACATTTTGAACACATTCACATTGCTTCAAGTTGGAGCCATCTCTCTCAGATTGCATATCACTTTTGCAAGGGAACATCTTCTATTTTTAATTGAACTGAGTGTTAAATTGACTTCATCTGGTGTTTTGTTTCAAACGTAGGTCACTGAACTTTAAAATGCGTAGCAAACATTTGTGTCTGGCTGTTCAGGTTAAGACATCATTCAGGAATAGCAGTGTATTTTTGGCAAATAATGTATAGTGTTGTTATAAACATTTTGTAGCAGTTAATAAACTTACAGTTTTAATTTGTTCCTAGACAGTTTTTTATTCCAGTTGCAAGATTTCATTACTATATATGTCATGTAATGATTATATAGTATAATAGGAACAGAAATTCCATATATCAGAGATTGCATCAAAGTAATTTCAGATGTTGTGGTGTGTGAAACCAGACGTCCATATATATTTTGCTTAGTGCAAAGTAGCAACCAATAGCAGGTGTGTGGGATGTAAAGATGGCAACAGCTGATGGACAGTCAAGAGAGTGTTATTTATAAGTGCCCAGGAGACAGTAGAGATGTCACCCAGGGGACAGCAGCAGAGCTGTAGACCACAGAAAACACTGGCAGCTTAAGGAAAGCAAAGTGCAAAACAACTGGCGTAGTCTTCCATTTTATTTTGCCCTCAATGCATCATTCCTTCTCATTATTTCATTGTAATTGCTGCAATCAGGCACAAAATCTTGCACCAGACACCAGCTATGCAACATGTACCTGCTAGGAAAGGCTGTTACATAGGCAAGGTAGGGGTATGCACTTACATGCCCTTCAGTTACATAGAAAACACTTTGTGCAACATTGAGGGGCAGATTCATCAAGGGTCGAATTGAAAACTCGAAATTTTAATTTTTGAGTTTTTTTTATGGTCAAAACTGCCAAATTGGACTAGGGAAATCCAATCCAAAATTATGGAAGGAAACCAGCGCTCATCCAGCACGAGGTATAGACAGAAACAGGGGCAAAAAGATAATTCGCATATAGTGTAGTATTATTCCATAAATTCGATACACCACTTTGTGAAATTAAAGTGCTATTAGAGAAGTGCCTCTTTCTTTTACTTGTACTTTTTTCGTGTCACTTATTTATATCCACACAGTGAAGTAAATCTTATGTGAGGGTACTCACGAACGTTTAAATGGAGTTAAAGCGTTTAGAATAATAATTTAGCGATCATCTTCCCCAATCCCTTGAGGAAGTCAGAAGATGAAACGCGTCGGGCAGTGACGTCATCCACGAGCGCACTGGGATATACGAGGCGGTCGAGGCGCCGGCTAAACCATCTGCATTGACTACCTAGTGATTCCAACAGACGGCGAAGTGGTGACTTTTTTTTTTTTATGCGAATATTTTAATGATAACATTGTGAGTGTGATTTTAATGTTATTTTGGGATTAAAACCGTGATGATTTTACACTATGTCAGCGCATTGTTTTAAAGCCACAGAGTCTGGAGAGGATTGGGGAAGATGATCGCTAAATTATTATTCTAAACGCTTTAACTCAATTTAAACGTTCGTGAGTACCCTCACATAAGATTTACTTCACTGTGTGGATATAAATAAGTGACACGAAAAAAGTACAAGTAAAAGAAAGGGGCACTTCTCTAATAGCACTTTAATTTCACAAAGTGGTGTATCGAATTTATGGAATAATACTACACTATATGCAAATTATCTTTTTGCCCCTGTTTCTGTCTATACCTCGTGCTGGATGAGTGCTGGTTTCCTTCCATAATTTTGGATTGGATTTCTGTACAAGTCTGAGGGAGAACAGACACTTCTGGAAACCGGCAGAGGGAGCGAACTTCCGGAACCTTTAATATCCTTTATTATTGTAAATTGGACTAGGGAGTTATTAAAATTCAATTCATGTTTTTTAAAAAAAAAATTTGAATTTTCGAGATTTATCATACTCTGGCCCTTTAAGAACTTGCATTTGCCACCTAAAACCTGCAGAATTGCTGTTTAAGTCAATGGGAGATGTCCAGGGATCAATATGGAGTAGTTTGCAGCTTTTTAATCGAATTCGAATCAAATTCGATTTCAGTTTTCAAGTCGATTCTATTTATCCAACTTTTAAAAATTCGATTTTATTAATAAATTTCGATTGGTCCAATTTCAAGTTCATGGGAGTTTATTGGAGTTTTAAAAAACTAACATGAATTTGAAATTCCACCCTTGATAAATGTGCCTACGAGTACCTACAGGCACCTGTTCAAGGCAGGTGGTAAATGTTCCCGTATATTCCAGAGCCTGGGGCGCCTGGCACATTGCAGCTTACGCACCAAAATACATGCAATTGGCAAATATCTCTATTTATACAGCACTACTTGTGCACTCTGCATTGTACAGTAGACCAATACATTAACAGACAAGGGGTCATTACAATACAGCACAAATAAATACATTTACAGAGGATTTTATTAAACACTGCAGTTGAACAGTGGCATCTCCTAATAGCTATTAAGTCCTAATTAGGGTCTGGTCATAAGGTATACTAAGTTTTTGTTAATTGGATAACTCACTTGTGTAACTGAAGAAGTAAATGTATGCGTTAGACAAACATATTTTGTATGTTTTAGTTTTCCATTTTATGAATTTTTATGCCTTACTAAGGATTAGAACAATTACAAACTGGATATCTACAATGGACATTTTCTTATTAATAATTAATTTAATTAATATTATCTTGAATAAACTGTGGCCTGAAGGCTGTCAGGAGCGATTCCGTTAGTGGTGAATTCAAGATGGCGGCGCCCATGTTCGCCGCGTGGGTTCTGGTGCAGGCACGCTGACGTCAGTGCACACACACATGATGTCATGACGATGCGTTCTGGCGCCAAATTTGAATTAAAAGGACGCTCTGAACACCGGTTCAATGCCCGATTATAGGTCCCAATTACTGGGTATTGTATATTATGATCCTGATTGATTCCTGTACTTTGACCGCTGCTTTAACCCTGACAATGATCCGTCTCTGCCTGCCTACTGAACTTGTGCATGGACTTGACTACGTTTACTCCTGATCTCTTCCTGGTTACTGCGAACTTGGACTTAACCCAATGCTTCCTCCTTGGTCCAGACTTCTCCATGCTGGGAGTGCAAGGCCCCTGACAAAAGGAAAGATACAGAGTAGAGCCAAATATTTTTTCTCAGTTAATTCAAAATGTCCTTACGTCATGTAGATGTGCCAAGTATTATCATCATTCATTCTAGCTAGTCCTCCACCAGCCCACTAAATTGTGACTGTCTATGGGACTTTACATCAGCCCCTGTGGCATTAGCCAGAACCCAAAGATTACCAGTCCGGGCCTGGTTACACAGCATATAACTGATAAACTCCGGAGTACAGAATAGGATTAGCCACTCTGTATCCTGTGGTTGAATGTCTGCCCCTATGGTTTAACAGCAGTTTGTTGATAAAAACCAGTGTTTCTAAAGTAAACACATCAGTTTAACCATTGCCGGGCAACGTGGTCTATCTATCTACTATCTTACATCTATACAGTTAGGCCCGTAAATCTTTGGACAGAGACAACTTTTTTCTAATTTTGGTTCTGTACAGATGCAGTTGAACTGCAGACTTTCAGCTGTAATTCAGTGGGTTGAACAAAAAGATTGCATAAAAATGTGAGGAACTAAAGCCTTTTTTAACACAATCACTTAATTTGGGCTCAAAAGTAATTGGACAATTGACTCAAAGGTTATTTCATGGACAGGTGTGGGCAATTCCTATGTTATGTCATTATCAATGAAGCAGATAAAAGCCCTCAAGTTGGTTCAGGGGGGGTGCTTGTATGTGGATAATTTTGCAACATGCGGTCAAAAGAGCCCTCCATGCAGGTGAAACAAGCCATCCTTAAGCTGCAAAAACAGAAAAAAAACCCATCCGAGAAATTGCTACAATATTAGGAGTGGCAAAATCTACAGTTTGGTACATCCTGAGAGAAAGAGAAACCACTGGTGAACTCAGCAACGCAAAAAGACCTGGACGTCCACGTAAGACAACAGTGGTGGATGATCACAGACTCATTTCCATGGTGAAGAGAAACCCCTTCACAACAGCCAAACAAGTGAACACCACTCTCCAAGAGGTAGGCATATCAATATCCAAATCTACCATAAAGAGAAGACTTCATGAAAGTAAATACAGAGGATGCACTGCAAGGTGCAAGTCACTCATAAGCCTCAAGAATAGAAAGGCTAGATTGGACTTTGCTAAAAAAAAAAAACCATCTAAAAAAGCCAGCACAGTTCTGGAAAAACATTCTTTGGACAGATGAAACCAAGATCAACCTCTACCAGAATGATGGCAAGAAAAAAGTATGGAGAAGGCATGGCACAGCTCATGATCCAAAGCATACCACATCATCTATAAAACATGGGGGAGGCAGTGTGATGGTTTGGGCATGCATGGTTACCAGTGGCACTGGGGCACTAGTGTTTATCCATGATGTGACACACGACAGATGCAGCCGAATTAATTCTGAGGTGTTCAGAAGCTTGGGTCATATTTATCAAGGGTCGGATTTCGAATCTGAAAAACTCCGAAATTTGAATTCAAAAAGACCAACCGAAATTAAGTCAAAGTTTTTTTTTGGCTGAATAGGTCAGTTTCGAGTAGACCTGTATTCAGTCAAATTCAAATCGTATGAATCGAAGTAAAAGCACATTCGAAACTTTGATTTTTCAGAGTCCACCAATTGACTCCAAATAGGTTCTTGGAGTTCCCCATAGGCTAAAACAACAATTCGGCAGGTTTTAAATGGCAAATGGTCGAAGTCTAATTTTTAAAGAGACAGTACATGATAAATTTCAATATTCGAATTTTCGATTTTTTTTTCAAATTCAAAATAAAAGTCGAAAAATCACCTCGACCTTTGATAAATCTGCCCCATACTGTCTGCTCAAATTTAGCTAAATGCAGTCAAATTGATTGGGAGGCGTTTCATAATACAGATGGACAATGACCCAAAACATACAGCCAAAGCAACCCAGGAGTTTATTAAAGCAAAGAAGTGGAATATTCTTGAATGGCCAAGTCAGTCACCAGTCAATTGAGCTGCATTTCACTTTTTGAAGACTAAACTTCGGACACAAAGGCCGAAGTTTAGTATTAGACATGAGCATTTTATTTTCAGTTTTTTAATTTGTCCAATTACTTTTGAGCCCTAAAATAAAGTGATTGGGTTAAAAAAAGGCTTCAGTTCCTCACATTATTATGCAATCTTTTCAGGGGCGATCCTGGCCATTTTCCACCTGAGGCGGTCTCCCTTTTGCCGCTCCCCACCCCTCTCCACCGCACTCAGGGGGGGGACAAGTGTCCCGGGCCCCCCTTCATAAAGGACATGAAGGGGGGCCCGGCAGTGCTGCAGTTTTGAAAGAGCCGGGCCCACCTTACGAGCGCCCGAACCATGCGCCATTTCTCAAGTCCCGAATGTGCCAAAAAGCGGAACAGCCAAAGCCACGAAAACAGCCGAAGCCGAACTCCCGAAGCGGCGAAAAGACCCGAAGTCAGGAAAATAGCCGAAATGGAAGTCCTGAAGTGGCGAAAAGACCCGAAGTCACTAAAACAGCCGAAATTGTTGTCCTGAAGCGGCGAAAAGACCCTAAGTCACGATAACACACGAAATTGAAGTCCTGAAGCGGCGAAAAGACCCAAATGCACGAAAGGAGGCGAAGTTGAAGTCCTGAAGCCTTGAGTTCAATTCTACTGAATACCAATTTGTTTTTTTTAAAATCCCCTGGCCACCAATGTATTATTTTAATATTCTATAGGCCCCTGCCACCAATTTTTTTTTTTAAAAAAAAAAATTTTTTGGGGCACCAATTATTTTCGTAACTTGTAAGGGGGCCCTGGCACCAATTTTTTTTTAAAAAATAAATTTTTTGGGGCCCCAGTTTTTTATAACTTGTAAGGGGTCCCCTGCCACCAATGTATTTTAAAAAAAATTATACATTTTTGGGGCCCCAATTTTTTTGTAACTTGTAAGGGGGGCCCTGGTACCAATTTTTTTTAAAAAAATATTCTTTGGGCCCCCAATTTTTTTTAACTTGTAAGGGGGGCCCTGGCACCAATCATTTTTAAAAAAAAACGTTTATGGGGGACCCTAGCGCCAATGTTTTTTTTTAACTTATAAGGGGGCCCTGATCATCAATAGTTTTTTATAACTTGTGTGGGGGGAGTTACTTTTTAAGCGCTGATGTCGTGTGGTCTTTTAACTGTGATGTGGAGTGGGCGGGATATGGGGTGGGGCTTGGGCTCCAGCGGGGCCCCAAAAATTTTGTTGTACGAGGCCCCGTGATTTCTAATGGCGGCCCTGACGGCACTCTCCTTTTCAGCGCCGGAGGCCGTCAGGGGCAGTCCATGACGCTAGTGCAGAATTTCTGCTCCTTTCTTAGTTACCAGGAGCAGCATTATTGCCGCCCCAAGCAACTGGGGGGAGGGGTGTCTCAACTCGTATCATTGGTGGGGCGCCCCCAAAATCTTTTTGTTCAACCCACTGAATTAAAGCTGAAAGTCTGCAGTTCAGCTGCATCGTTGTTCTTTTATTCAATTTTCATTGTGGCAATGTGTACAGAACCAAAATTAGAAAAAAGTTGTCACTGTCCAAAGATTTATGGGCCTAACTGTACGTAGTCATTCCTTTCATTCTTAGATGTTACTGTCCCTTTAAAATACAAAACACGTGAGCCTTCTATTTTATAAACAAAACAAAACTCAGAATGCAAACTGAGCTCTATTTATGTGGCCTGTGAATGATGAAATATAGTTGTATATTACCCATTGAAGAATCTATTCTCTCTTTGATTGGCCCACAAAATTAACAATACGTTCGGTTGTCAAGGCATTTTCTGCTTAGAGTGAGGGGGGCGTATCCTGTATTAGGTTGCCAAGGAAGTCGAACTTTGGGGATTTGCGCGTCGCCCTCCTTTTTGACTGCGTGAGGACGGTCGACGTCCCCTCGTAGTGCCGTGCTTGTAGACGGCCGCCATGTTGTAGTGCTGCGTTTCACGGTTGCTGTTGGTGGTGTGGTAACTTTTTCCCCTCACCATACATGTATATTTCATGTTTCTTGACAGAATCCAGTTTGAATTCAAAAGGGACACATTCACCCGCAGCTGTAGACAGGGTGAATTGGACAAGGGCACAGAAGCGGCAGAATTCAGAGTTTTTCCTCTGCCACGTCCGGGGAAAACGCAGACATGATCATAGAGGATCAGGAGGCATTGAAACATTGGTTGTCAAAGAATCTAGAGCCAATGTGAGTGTATATTGTGGCGTCTTCCAAGCGCTGGGTGTATTGCTCTTTGCATCTCGCTGCGGGGCCTTTTTGTATATAGAGGCCAGAAAACGAATGCACGAACCAGATAAAAGAAATACATTTTTTTTGGCGCGGGGTTGATTTTAGTGCAGTGAACCATTTTTGTTGTGGTTCTTAATTCCAGTAGGCCTGTACTAGATATACAGTTCCAATTAGCGCGCTGTCTTCTGGGAGTTGTAGTTTAGAAGCTGCATATCTCCCAACATTTTGGAAGTAAAAAGAGAGACAAAATTTTTTTTCCTGCACTTTTGTAGCGCAGCAATTTTTGGACCACACCCCTTTCTGTGGCCACACCCCCTAATTACCATGCTTGTTTTACAAAATTTGGCAGGTTATGAAAGTTTGAAAATATTTCTCCTTATCTAAACTGTGTCTCAAAATTGTTACAAAGTATCTTATTTGCACCTGTTTGCTGTTCTGGGCTCTCTGCTAAAAGCCAATTAAGTGAGAAACTATGTTTCTTTTTCTGGCTGTTCAGTGCATAGAAAGAGGGAACTTTCCAGTACAAATGAGGGACTGCAGGTTGAGCTGTCAAAAGAGGGACTGTCCCTCCGAAAAAGGGACCGTTGGGAGGTATGAAGCTGAAGGACCACGAAACGCGACTTACGACGTTGCAGTCGACTTTGAGTTTTTAGCTGTAACAGGCTGTAAAGTGCAGATCCACTCATCCTTGTACAGTGAAGCAAATTAGAAGTCAAAGCAGCTGTAAAATACACAGCAAATAACCATTGCGGTGTTCTTAAATCTATTTGTAATTATATAACTGGTACTGACAGCTGATACAGCCTGTAGTCTCTGCACTGCTGGTTTTGACTCTTGCAACAGAAGCCAGTTTGGCAAATGAATGGAGAATATTTGTTTCTAGAGTGACTTCCGCCATTCAGCAATTCTTGCACATCCATGTAGTGCCAGACATTAATAATAATAATCACTGCACTGTTCTGCATAGTAGGTTAGTTGTTTTTTTTTTTGAGAATTTGCACTTACTCAAATTTTTATATATATTATAGTTGTGATGCTGACCCGACCGCCCTTGCAAAGTATGTACTTGCATTATTGAAGAAGGACAAGAGTGACCAAGAGCTAAGAGCTTTATGCTTTGATCAACTTGATATATTTCTTCAAAAAGGTAAAACTGTAGGGGGGGAACAAATAGCTGAGTTCATTTTTGTATTATCATTTAAAGGAACAGTAACAACAAAAATATGCAAGTGCTTTAAAGTAATATAAATATAATGTACTGTGATGTTTGCTTTAGAAAGACCACTATAATTTATATGATTAGGCTGCTGTGGGTAGCTATGGGAACATCCATTCAAGCTGAAAAGGGATAAAAGGCTCAGCTTACTTAGCAGATAATAGATAAACTCTGTAATTGAATACAATAGTATTCTACAAAGTGCATCTGTTATCTGCTATGTAACCTGTGCCTTAAATGGCTGCACCATGGCTACTCAGCAGCTTGTTTATATGAACTATAGCAGTCTTTCTGAAGCAAATATACCATTTTTACCAGTGCATGGGCAACACTGCATTATATTTGTATTACTTTAAAATACTTTTGCTTGTTGTTACTGTTCCTTTAAACATTCTCTGTAGGGATGCAGCGAAACCTTTGTGATAGATTTGGCTGAATACCGATCCAAACCCTAATTTGCATATATAGGTTGGGATTATCAAACTGAATTCTGGATTTGGTGCATCCCTAGTTCTTTGCATGAGTAACTTTTAACGAACTAAAGCCTGGAAAGAGTAAGATTAGAAAAATTGTGTCTTATGTACTACAATCTTTGATCCATCATAGAGGTTGAGCATCCCTAAAATAGCTGCCCATCTATTGAATATGGTTGGGCGTAATGATTATTCTAATATTCTAATTTGCTGTTGATCAACTAAGCACAGGGATCAAAACGGTCGCAAAAAGCAAAAGTTATTTGTTTCAGAGCAGCTGATGCTATACTGCTGAATTCTTCTCAACTTTACTGGTCTTTATGCTGCCATGTAATATAAATCTGAATTTTGATCAGCCTTGTGCTCTTTTGCTTTTAGAGGCCATACAATATTTCAATATGTATCCTATGTTAAAGTAATGGGCTAGTGATAGTAAAGTAGAATACGTCTCTAACTTAGATTTTCAATACCTTTACTTTAAAGCCACATGCCTTAAAGTAAGATGAGCAGCTTATCAATTTTAATACCTCTTTAAATAGGCGTACAGAAAAATAGGTACTGTATTGATGCATTTTAATTAATTTGTCCTTCAAGAGATGTTTTTTATGATTCCTTTTGAAAAGCTTGATCTTTTGATCAGTTATCAAATTTGTATGCTTTAGAGTGCATTGGCCTTTATGCAAGAGGATGGTGTACAAAAATGTACAACTCATTCTTGTAAAGTTAGCTATTACAGTTGCACTGATTAGTAATTTAGTTCTGATGTGCATTGCATGACTGCAATTGAATAAGTGCAGTCAGCAATTTGTATCACTGCAGCATAGAGTATTATAATTATTGGAGTATTATAATTGTTTCTAAACAGATGGGTTACAGTTTAGTTATAGATCTTTTAATAACCTTTTGCGGTTCTAAACTAAAAATTACATTTGACAAATCAGCTCAGTAAATCAGACCCTATGCTTAGGTGACTGAGAGTAGAGTCCTGTGCGGGTCTGGTCAGGCAGACCTGTCCCTGACCATACCGACCCGCATTTGGCACCCAGTATGTTCCTCTACCCGACCCAGCCCACAAATAGTAACTTACTTTACTTCCTGGGACCTGCAAAACTGGATTTGACATCACAACGCGCGAGAAATTTTGCCATATGCTTGGGAGGGTGGAGGTAGATGGTTGGGACCAGTCCTGTGCTTTAGATGGGTATCCAGATGGGTTACTCGTGGACTATCCACACAATTGTGTAAATGTTGTACCCGTAACCTGGACCCGGGGTGGACCGTTGAGATACTAGTATCCCTTTCTGACTCATGCAGTAATTGACATAGGACAGCTAGTTGTTAAACTTTACCACCACTCTCGCCTGTGCACTCTCACAGTTCGAGTTACTTGGAGGTCAGCAGTGGTGTCTTTGGGCTTACCTGCTGGCAAGGTTTCCCATGTAAGTCTGTCCCCAAAGGCTTAGTGACTTGCTGTGCTTATTATTAAGTTGGTTAAATGATAAAAAAATTATTATATGTAGAAAATATCTTTATTTTTTAGTAATTTGCCAAATTTACATTCTAGAAACGCAGGGCTTTATGGACAGACTGTTTGATGTCTTAAACACCAAGAGTTTTCTTCCACAACCTGATAGCACCTCAACAGCTGTTGTAAAACTGGTCACATTTGAACATCAAGAAAGAGAAATAAAGAAAGACGAGGTATTTATAATGAACAGATAATTTAATTTAAAAATGTATATGTATATTAGTTTTCTTTTCACTATTTAATTTAATTTTGATTTATATATTCAGAACTACACTAATACTTATTGATTTAAGACACTGGCACAATTCGCCTCCTTTCATGTATCTCTAATCATCTGCAGGCTCAGTCTATAAATGTATACAAAAGCAACTACTATGAAATACGTTTTTGAGCCGATTTGGTAACCTTAAGATTATTGGAACCACAGTATTTTTGATAGGTTCAGCAGCTGGCCCTTTACAATGAATGTATTGGGGAAATGTACTGGCAACTGACTGCTGTCTCACTAAGAGATGAAGCAATAAGATGCGCACTTCCGCCAGCACACAATAGTGACACGGACGAAAGACCGAAAGTGACGTCACGCGAAACCGGAAGTGACGTCACGGACATGCAGAACGCAGTAACCAGCGCCTGTAGCCTATTTAAAGGGGAGAAAGGAGCGCGACCAGCACTTATGCCCCTGACGAAGCTGCTTGTCAGCGAAACGCGTAGGGTGGCGTAGGTGGAAGGTGGTGTGAATAGCTCCCACTCTTCCCAACGAAGCTAGGTAGAATACTCTGCTGGGGGAAGGGTAAAAGGGTGGGAACCAGTACTTTTTGGTGGCATACTGATGATTATTCCTGTTGAGCAGGTACTGACAATGGGTATTTAAACCTGCTACTAAATACTTTGTATATACCCACCACCTTTCCTACCTACGTGTTGAGTTTTTAATTGTGTGTTATTTTAGGGACATGGTCCCGCATGGCGTAGCGTTTTTTCCACGCTGTGAATGTGTATGCTGGTGTGGCCAAACGAACAATACTTTTTAAACAGTTTGAATTAAAAGTTATATTTTAATACTTTGTAGCAACCTTTGCTTGAACTGGTTGGCTGGCTGCAGCTGATCTGGATGGGTGTGTCACTCTCCAGTATTCAGTGTAGCTGTTTGTTGTCTGTTTTGGTTCATTTATAATGAACAGTCTGAACTATTTAAAGCATTTTGGTGACACACAACTAGAATGTGGGTACATTATTCATGTGATGGATTTTTTCTTCCATAAATTTTTTCCTTGACTTCACAGCTTCCCCATTTATACTTTTAAATATGAGAAAATAGTGACTCCATGCAAGCCTTCATACACATATTTTTACTCAGGCTATATGTGCTGGAATTGTCAGTTTTTGTTGCTTGTGACCTATGTATTTCCTCTGGGATTTGAAAGCTGGCCATGCACAGGCAGACGTAGTCTGCACTCTGTGAATGATCTTATTGTCTTAACGATCGTTTGTACAAACAATTCACCCATCCATGGTAAACAATATTTGAAGAGACCTTGGTCGTATCTTTATGTAGGCTGCAAGATCTTAAGTAATTAAACAATGGCTGTCTGTCCCTTTGTTTACTTTTGCAAAAGGCATGTGCAATGAACAATTGGTTAACAATGATTATCTGACTATACTATCCACTGACCATTTTCATTGACTCATGGTGAAACTTTCGAAACTGTTGGGATAATTTTGTTAGAACAATAAGATTGTCTGCCTCCCCATCAATGTAACACTAAAACACTAAGTAGACGATTGTATTGGATTGTGCTAAAATCGGTCATTTCACACTACTAAATCTGCCTATGTATGGCCACCTTAAAGGAAAACCGCCCAAACAATTTAGGTCTCTCTGAAAAGATATTGCATAAAACAGCTCATATGTAAAACCCTGCTTCATGTAAATAAACCATTTTCATAATAATATACTTTTCTAGTAGTATGTGCCATTTGGTATACATAAATAGAAAATTGCCATTTTAAAAAACAAGGACCGTCCCCTGGGATTGTACGATTCACTGTGCACACAAACAAACTATATTTCTTAGTTCACATGAGCCAATTAACAGACAGTTCTGTCTTTTGCTTCCACACTTCTTCCTGTTACAGTTAAGGTGGCCATACACGGGCAGATAAAGCTGCCGATATCGGTCGTTTGGACCGATTTGACAGCTTATCTGCCCGTGTATGGGGGCTTCCGACGGGTCATCCCGATCGATATCTGGCCACGATATCGATCGGGAAGGTTGGATTTTTACCCGACCGACCCGTCGGAGCCGCTTGGCGCATCGTAATTCGATCGTTCGGCCATACGGCCGAACGCTCGAATTACCCCCGATATAGCCACGCTGTTTAGTGGCATATCGGGGAAAGATCCGCTCGTTTGTCGACATCGCCAAACGAGCGGATCTTTAAGTCTATGGCCACCTTTAGAGTTGTAGTATTTCTGAGTCAGTTGATCTCTGAGGCAGCTCATAGACTATCAGTAAATGGTGGGTCAAGGCAAGAGATGTAAAAGAGCAATATTTACTTGAATATATATTCCAGTTGTGTAAGATTCTTTAATACGCTGCTTAATATGATATAAACTGTCTGTTGCTTAGGTATTCATTTTGGGGTATAGTTTTCCTTTAAATGTCATGGCTGTAGCATATAAGAACACACACACACACACACACTTACTTTATAAATATATTTAGGGATGCTAATTGGAATGCTGATTTATTTTGCTTGTAAGAACCCAAAGCAGCATGTCACTTTCTATATTAGATTTTAGCCTCTTAAGTGGAAGAAATATCAAAAGCCATAGACATTTCCAAATTAAAATAATAGGCAAAATGTGTGTACATCACAAGCCCTGTTTATAGTTATTGTTAATTCGGGTTGAAAAAAGTGCATCAAGTTCAACCTCTCCAAACAAACCCAAGTGCACATACATGCACACATTTACCAACCTAGCTATACACTCAAATTTTTAAACGGAAATCGATATATAAATGTATGTGTGTTACTAACACACACAACACACACACTGGGAAGTACACAATATAGCTCTAATTATTAAACAACATTCTCATTCCAGAGTCAATATTATCGTCACTTACATTTCATTAACATTGTATTTTGTTTTAAAAATTATTGAAATCTGAAATGTTCTCTTTTTCGCCTTCTTTGCTTACCTTAAAAACGAGAAGAAAGCATCTTGGAGATCAAACCCAAGTCCTCAGCCTTCTAGCACCCACCCCAAAGAAACCAGGTAATTTCAACTCACTTAAAATGCCTTTTGCTGACTAGGTTAATCGGGCTGACGTGGGCATACATGCATACTATGCTATCCATACATTGTGTGAGCATGAATTAGTAGTGATGCCTGGACTTGTATTTTGGTGAATCAAACAATAGGGCTAAATGGTAAACATGGGCTGATCTCTTATGTACTCTGGTTGATCTTTCCACACACTGAACAGTCAGAGAGTGTACTGCATGTGGTCGCCTTCCTATTGTTTGATCCTCTTTAAATCCTCATCTGGTGATGCACTATGAACTTGCTGACATGGTACATTGGCAGGTGAAATTATCAAACCTGCCCAATCTTGTGAGCATGTGTGAAGTGTTCTGGGCATATACTGTGTTGGAAAGAACCACCTTTTTGTTGCTTATAATGAGTATGCTTGCCACCTTAAGGTGGCCATAGACACACAGATCATATCGTACGAATCGAGGATTCGTGCGGTTTTCGGATCGTGTGTGGCGTGTGCCGACATCTTTCATCCGGCGGAGATCGGTCCTTTGGCCGATCGTCAGGGTTGATTTTGACTCGACCGATCCCGCCGGAGCACATTGCGCATCGTAATCGGATCGTTCGGCCGTACGGCCGAGCAATCAGATTACCCCTGATATAGCCATGCTCGTTAATGGCATATCAGGGAAAGATCCGCTTGTTTGGCGATGTTGCCAAACGAGCGGATCTTTGCGTCTATGGCCACCATTAGCTGGTTAAGAAGCCTTTAGATAGTCTTGTACATGTTTTAAAGTGTTATCTTTCTGCCTTGTGTAGTTGGACTCGTATTCTGCCTGTATCTGATTATAATACACAAAAGCCATGATTATCCTGTAAATTATATCCTTATAAACCCTTATAAACGGTGAGTTCTGATGTCATCAGTTATAAACGGTGAGGTGTGATGTCATTTCTGTCACATGACTCACTGAAATTTGTGTATTATAATAAATAAAGTACCCCCAGTTGCAAAATATGAGGATATTAGAAGTTACCTCGGAGTTCCATAACCTGTATAAAAACACTCTGCCTTCGGCCTCGTGTTTTTATATGGTCATGAAACTCCTCGGTAACTCATAATATCCTTATATTTTACAAGAGGGGGTACTTTATTCACTATATATTTTGTTGACATGCTCTGAAGAGCTTATATTGCCTTGAGATGGCAGGATTATTGTTTCATTCAAAAACATATACACCAGTAAGATTAGAACCCTAAGCACAAGGTACCTGTAAACGGTCTCTAAAATGCCACACACTTGCATTTTCATGATATACTTGCAGATTGTAATAGTGTAAAAAAATAAAGGTAGAAATTGCTTAAGTGTGGCAGTATATAATTATTAGCAAGGACAATTGACAAATCATAATATTGAATTTTATCACACAAGGGAAAACAGAAAAAGAAGTAACTCAGATCGAGAAAGCAGCTCCATACAAAATTCGTTCAGAACAGGACTGCCAGTCCTGGCTCCACCACATTTAAGTAGTAACAAAGTTCAGATAATAAAAAACACAAGGTTAGTATTAGCAGTTGTAGTTTAACAACTTCATTACAACATGTGTTTCTAATAATTGGTTATATATTTTTGTGCTTATGACTTAAAATGAAAAAGGTTATAGATTCATGTTAGTGACCTGGCAGCTCATAATGTAAATACAGCCTTCTAGGGACTTAGGGTAAGGTAGTAATCCATTAAAAGGATGCAGATATGCTCTGCACAGCCTTATTGTCCGAAATATGCTACAGAATATGCTTCAAAACCTTGTGTACCAATGGAATCTAGAAAGACTGATGGATAGCTTAGCAATTGTTGGTACTTGATACTATGTTAATATCACCAATCCCATTATAACAGTGAGAAAAACAGAGTTGCAGCAAGTAATACTGTTAGATTTGCATACTCCATAGAAGACAAAGGTATGCCACAGCTCTCTTCACGTCTGTATTTTTCATAATTTTTTAAACATTATTATCAGTTGTCAAGGCATGAGATGCACAGACATTAAGTCACCCATAATGGGTCATATTCTCTTTAGACTGAGTTATGCATAAGGGAAAATGTATATACCTAACAGTTGTAAGAATGTTTGTTAAATTCACTTTTGAACTGAAAGTTCGTAGGTATTGAAATGATAAAACTCTAAATGTGCGTTTCCCCAAACAATTTAACACACAGAAAATGCAACATGGAAAGGTACAGTAATTTGTGTTTTCTTTCTCCAGCAGTAGAGATGATCGAAACAGAGATGACCATTTTCGTAAAAGGGAGTATGAGAGGAATGTATTTCGGAGAGATTCATACAGAGACCGGTATAACCGACGTCGAGGTAGAAGTTATAGCAGAAGCCGAAGTCGCAGCCGGAGCAAGGAGAGGCATCGTGATAGAGACAGGGATAGGAATTGTGGCAGAACAGGAAGTAGAGGTACATGTAAACACTTTCTTAACTTATCTTTTAGTGGAATTTTCTGATATGTTTCATAAAGTTTATTTTCTGAATGTTATGTTAAATCAGGCCTTATATTGCCAGTATATACAAAACATAATTTTGAGACCTCTGCCGTAACCACTTAAGTATATGGTGCAGGAAGCTTATTTGGCACCTTATGTACAAAACAGGCCCCATAAGCCACTATTTCTGGCTAAATTAATGGTCAAAAGGCCACCCCCATGAATACGGAGGAAAGACACATAAGCGTCATTCTCAGCCCCTACCAATTCCCTAACTTGTGTGTTTTATCAATGGAGAATGTCAATTGGGGAGTGTATAGTAGCCCTTGGTTGTCAGTTGAGGTGTAGATGATTTTTTTTTAGAGGACTTATCCCCCCCCCCAAAAAAAGAAACCACTTAAAAAACATGCAAGGACTGATAGCCATTGATAGGAAACCGTTGTAGGTGGAGCACATGGGAATGTTGTGCAAGGAATGTGATGCTGCCATATTGGGTGATGTGTTGACTTATGTTGCCACCGATACATGACCTATGCGAGTGGCCCCCAAAAAGGGCTAACATGGATACAGTATGTATGGCAGGTGAGGATCTGGCCTAGTGTTAGACAGCCCTGATCTATAGTATATAATATGCTGCAAACAATTTACTGTATATTTCTAGTATACTCATTTTTTTTTCAATCTGATCATCCCATTTAATGGGAATGAAAACCCAGTATAAATGCCTTTCTTTTGTTTTTGCCATCAGTGTATTTTTTTGAGCTTCACTATAAATGTACAGTAAGAAATATGGGTTGTCATTTACAGTTTGTCATTATAACATTAGATTCAAAGAAAGCAGGCCTTTTCATAGGTTCTGCATAAGAAGCCTATTTACTATATTTGTTTGCTTGTTGACAGCCATATTTTTAAACGGTAACATTGTTTTTCACATACATCTTTTTACCACAGATAAGGATTCCGGAAAGCCAAAGTTTGACCCCGACAGACCAGACCCAGTAGACAACAGTTACGCCTCAGGATCTTCTGTTCCTCATGTCGGAACTGCCCATTTTCCAGTTCCAGCTCTAAGCAGTACAATTACAGTAATTACTCCATCCCATCATGGCAACCGCTCAGCTCAAAACTGGCCAGAATTTCATGAAGATCAAGTGGACCACAGTAGTTATGGTAGACCACAGATACAGAAAAAACGATGCACAGACTATGATGGTATGCATGTAAATGGGGGATTGGTTTTACAGCCTAGCTCATAGATCCAGAAGGCCTTGCATATGATTTTCTAAGCAGAACTGATTCTACTTAAGATGCTTTTTTTCATGTTATGTCGTTTTTGTGCAGTTTGGAATATGCCAACTAAGGCTCACATGCACTTCTGGATTTTTTTTTTTTTTCACAAATGTTTTTATTTGTTTTCAATATGCACGAAGAATTTTTACAGTAAACAAAATGGATTTAGATCTTGTGTTAGTCATTATTTGGCCGTGTAAAAAATTTAATTTATTGTTTTTACATAGATATGAACTAACCTTTTTAATGCAAGTCTTAAAACTAGATCACGAGAAGGCATTTAAACGAATCAAGTCTATAACATAATGACTTGTTCATTTACGGTATTTATTGAGCATAAAGTTCCCAAAGTTACATATTTTGTGTGGCAAATGTATGTGAATATCTAGGATTCTCAAGTCATGGAAAGGGGAAATAAGTCAGGTATTTTAATCAATGGCATGAGAATCAGGTGAGTGTGGGTCTTCTCTATTCAAATCTTGATTGCTCATTTGTGAAAGCATGTCATGGCTCAAACATGATTGATCCTCATCAGACTAGGAAAGGTTACTATTTCTAAATAGCTTTGAGTCCATTGTCAGGCAGTTGGTGTACAAATTCAACCCCATTGTCAACCTCCCCAAGAATGGTCAACCCACAGATCCCACCAAGAGCAATGTGTGTAATACTCAAGGAGATCTTGAAGGTCTCATCTGTCATCAGGAAAAACATGAACTGGTGTGCTTGATAGGTTTGCATGGAGAATGTCACTGCTATAAAAAAACAAGTCGGATAAGTCAGAAGGCAATTGGATGAATGTTCTGTTTGACTGATGACTGCGAAATAGAACTTTTTGGCTTGAATGAAAAGTTGTTTGGTAAAAGGAAATAATACATTCTGGCTTAAGAACCTTATCCAGTCTGAAACATGATGGTGGCTGTTTCATTGTTTGGCCTGCTTTGCTGCCTCTAGATCTGGATAGCTTACAGTCAGTGATGCAAATATAATTTTTTTTTTTTGTATCAGCAAATTCTGCAAGAAAGTGCATCATGCCGCAAGACAACCCTAAACAAGTCGATTAACCAAAGAATAGTTAAAGCAAAACTGTTAATATTTTGAAATTGGCCAGATCCAAGTCCTGACCAAAGTCCTATAGAAATGTTTTGAAGAGACTTGAAGCTAGCACTTCATATAAGGAAGCCCTCCAACTGTTCTGTAAGATGAAATTGGCTAAACTCCTGCCAAACCGACATGTAGGACTGATCACAGAAAGCATAATTTTGCCAAACACAAATATATAACTTTGGATCATGTGTTTTATTACTCATGTGTTTGTATTCTCATTATCTAGTTTTAAGACAGAAACGGATAACATTTAGGTTATATTTATTCAAAAGGGTTCACAAACTTCAAAGTGCCGCTGTAACCTAAACTAAAGTACTTGGGTAAATCACTGCTGCCTTTAATAAATTAACTCCATACATTCACTCAAAACAGAGTTTTAGATTTGGTTTTGCTGAATCCCAAACAACATACTGAATTGCAATACTAAAAAATGACTTGAATACTGTGACAGATTTATATAAATATGCTTTGTCATGTTTTAGAAATCTATTTTGTGTTTGTATTATTTTTAATAGATTATGCTTTTCTTTTTTTCCTCAGAAAAGGGATTTTGCATGAGAGGGGAAATGTGTCCTTTTGATCATGGTAGCGATCCAGTTGTTGTAGAAGATGTTAACCTACCTGGCATACTACCATTCCCAGCACAACCTCCTGTTGTAGAAGGACCTCCTCCACCAGGCTTTCCTCCACCAGGCTTTCCTCCACCAGGCCTTCCTCCCCCAACATCTATTTTGACACCGCCCCCTGTAAACCTGCAACCTCCTGTTCCACCACCTGGGCCACTACCTCCCAGTCTTCCACCAGTCACAGGTATTTAATAAATTAAGCAAAATATAAAATTCTGACTACCCTTTAATAATCCTTTAAGTGCAAGATATCACAGAATGTGTAGTACTTGCATGGAAGTACTATCTTACCAGTGCCATAGATTCTGTATTTTTTGGATTGCATACTGTTCACTTCATCACTGTCAAGTGGTAACCCCTAATCCAGATCAAATAGAAATGTGGCTCTTAAAGGGTCAAAGCATGCTCTGTACAGGGTACATCTGTAATTACGTTTGGACCTGTTAATTGGTCTTTCTCTTGCCTAAATTGGGGGACACCGGCACCATGGGGGATGAAAATCCTGCAGCTGGAGACTGGACACTAAACAGTTAAACTTTTGACTCCTCCTCCTGCTCTGGCCTTCATCCCCTGCCTCCTCCTACTATCTCCAGTTTCTTTAGTGTCCTCAGAAGGAGAAGACACAGATTTTGGTGGCTGGAGCAACTGATCAAGACTCCAGGTTATGATTACGCCACACTATGGGGCCATTGATTCCTTCAGGAGCCTCTCCAGCTTTTAACTTTTACTTATGCCCTACAGCCTTCCCGCTCTACGGAGGTCTGCAGGCTTGCTCCTATCTCCCTGCGCTGCTTCCCGCTTTTCGGAGGTCTGCAGCAGCGCCATACACCCACCCTGGGTGTATACTCTGATACAAATACTGATATATGTGTTCTCATATATATTTTTATTTGTGTTTGTATAGGGAGATCTTCAGATGGGCTTGGACTAGCTGGCAGAAATCGTGAGTACTTTCTACTTATCACCCCCTTCTATCAGACTCCTTACCCCTATCTTTCCCTCTGGCCCCTTGTCCCCTCAGCTCTGTCTCCACGGCTAGGCCCACCCCAGCCCTCCGTTGCGTCTGGTGCAGGCTCTTCCGTCCCCTTCCTCGGCGCCGTTTCTATGCATCTCACGCTGAGACGCACTTCCGCTTCCGCCCTGCTCGTCTCACACGCGGTGCCGTCTTCAGTTTCCCCCGCGCTTTCCCTGGGAGAAGTTCCCGGAGTCGCCCGCTTGCCTCCTGCCTCCTTTCTCGGCTCCCCTCTCTGAGTTCTCGGCGCAAGTACTGGCGACACGCTCACTTCAGGGACAGGAACACCTGCTTCTCTGGAAGGCGACAGCTGCTCAGGCAAGTTTCTCTTCCCTCTGCACACACGCATTAGACCAGGTGCAGGGCCACTCACACCCATGTGCCCCTTCTCTGTCTCTCCGGGTTTCCACGCCAGGAAACAAGTCTGCCTGTCTACCCTGCATAGGCTGGGATCCCCTGCCTCCTTTTTTTAAATAAATAAAAAAAAAAAAAAAAAGGTTTTTTTTATTATTCATGACCGCAAGGAGCATTATGGCAGACAAAACAGAAGAGCCCAGGACCTCCAAGTCCTCAGCTCATACACGCTCCCATACACAGATTTCCTTCCTGGCTTGCACACAATGTAAGACCAAATTCAGCTCTGCTTCGACTGACTCTGTGTGTGGCCTGCAGACCATCAGAACCCTCGCCACCTCCACTGGCTAGCACTTCTGAATCCGAATTGATCAAGGCCCTATCCCTCTCACTTGCAGGCATCCAACTTAGCCCGCATTCCCGAGACCTTAGACAAGGTACTAGAACGCCTATCCCAACCCACTAGGGCAGACGACAGTCCTGCAGGCGATAAAAGGCTTGCACCTTCGCCTCCAGATTCCCCGAGGGACCACTTCTCTCCCTCTGATGAGGAGGGTCAAGTTCCTTCTGAAGAAGACTCTGACCAAGAGCATCTTGATCCAGATTTAGACACTCCCAGAACCCAAAGGGAGGTGGAAGGTCTGATACAAGCAGTTCTCAATACGCTAAATATCGAAGACTCTTTGCGTGTGGTCGAACCCGCCAAAAATATCTTCGAGACAAAAGAAGTCTTCCTACATGTTCCCTGCTTATGAACAGCTAGACAAACTTATCAAGGCACAATGGAAACATCCAGACCATAGAGTACAGATTTCCAGGCGCTTCTCACAGACCTATCCCTTCCCACAAGAGTGCACTGATCTGTGGGCGTCCCCCCCGGCGGTTGACCCCCCAGTCTCCAGGCTGTCCAGGAACACTACTATACCAGTGGCCGATGCGTCAGCATTCAAAGACCCTATAGACAAACGATTAGAAGGGTTCTGCAAGTCAGCATTTACAGCGTCGGGTTCCGCCTTTAGACCTATCTTCGCTATCGCCTGGGTGGCAAAAGCCATGGAGGTTTGGGTGGAACAAACAGCTCAGCTCATAGGCTCTGACGATCCCAATACCGACAATCTCTTGTCCCAAATAGCCGATGCTACCTCTTACATAGGCGACGCAGCAATCGATGCAGCGAAGATGGTGGCCCAGGCCTCAGCACAATCAGTGGCCGCTCGTAGGTTCCTGTGGTTAAAGACTTGGTCTGCCGACCTGACGTCCAAGAGGTCCCTGGTTAGCCTACCCTTTCAGGGCAAACTACTCTTTGGAGCTGAACTTGATAAAATCATTTCTCAGGCAACTGGTGGCAAGAGCACCCTTCTCCCACAGACAAGAACCAAGAGACCACCGTTCAAAAGACGCCCCTTTTTTCGTCCCTTTCGGCAGAGCCAAAGGTCAAAGACGCAAACCGATAAAACCAGCTCTAACTTCCGCTCCCGCTACCAGAACAAACAGAGATCTTCTTGGTCCTCCACCAAGGCACCAACAAAGCCTTCTCAAGACAAGACCAATTCAGCATGAAGGGGTGCCCACCCCCGAAGGGACTCCTCTAGGAGGCCGACTCAAATCCTTTCGGGAGGTGTGGGAACGAAAAGTACGGGACCTATGGGTCCTTCGAGTTGTCTCACAAGGACTGTTGATCGAATTTAACCACCCCCCACCCCACAGATTCTTCATCTCACTTCTCACAACCACAACAGAGCCATGTTCCTCAAGGTCATCCAGGATCTCGCCAAGGCTGGTACAATCCAACCAGTACCAAAAACAGAGGCAGAGGATACTATTCCAATCTCTTTATGGTGCCCAAAAAGGATGGGTCTCTCAGGCCAGTCCTAGACCTAAAAGATCTCAATCCCTTCGTGACAAAGTGCCATTTCAAGATGGAATCAATTCAGTCTGTTTTGGCTTCCATGGAAGACGGCGAGTTCATGTCCGTCATCCACATCAAAGACGCCTACCGCCACATACCCATTCACCCAGCGCACCACTGGTTCCTTCGATTCTTTGTCAACGGTCAACACTGGCAGTTTGTAGCGCTCCCCTTCGGGCTGTCATCAGCCCCATGCACATTCACCAAGGTGATGGCAGCATTGGAGGAGTTACGGCTCCAGTGAATTCCCGTCATACCTTATTTGGACGATCTTCTCGTCAAGGGCCCATCCAAAGCTATTGCACACCATCATACAACATTAGTCCTTCAGACCCTGACCGACTTGGGGTGGATGATCAACTTCAAGAAGTCCAACCTTTCTCCAATGCAGACAATGGAATACCTGGGACTCATACTAGACTCCAGGAAAGGGAAGGCCTTTCTCCCACAGGACAAATCCAGCACCCTACAACACAGGGTGAAAATCCTCATGAATACACCTACTGTGACCCTTCGGACGGCTATGCAAACCCTAGGGACGATGGTGGCATCCTTCCCAGCAATTCCCTATGCTCAGTTTCATACCAGACCTCTCCAACATGCCATACTGTTTCAACAACGCAAGGATCGGCACGATCTAGATCGCTCGATAGTCCTTCAGCAACAGGTGAAGCTCTCCCTCGACTGGTGGCTGCAACCTCTTCGCACCACCATGGGAAGACCCTTCCCTCCCCACCACTGGCTGGTCCTCACAACAGATGCCAGCCTCAGGGGGTGGGGTGGTGTGCTAGTACAAACCACGATCCAAGGACTCTGGGATCAGGAGGAGACAAGGCTACCCATCAATCTCCTGGAACTGAGGGCGATTCGTTACTCTCTCGAACACCTGACATCCCTGCTCCAGGTCCAAGCAGTTTGGATCCAGTCGACAACGTTACAGCAGTAGCGTACATCAACCACCAGGGTGGCACCAGGAGCCAGGCAGCTCTTCGGGAAGCAAATGGCATCCTCCAGTGGGCAGAGAAGAACGTGCCAGCCATATCGGCGGTCCACATACCAGGGGTAGACAACTGGATGGCAGACTACCTGAGCAGGGAAACCCTAGATCAGGGAGAGTGGAGCCTTCACCAGGACGTCTTTCAACTTCTCGTGGACAGATGGGGCATGCCCGACATCTATCTGATGGCGTCCCGGAACAACAGAAAGGTTCAAAGATTCGTGGCAAGAAGTCTAGATCCACTCGCACACGCAGTAGACACTCTGATTCTGTGGCGGTTCTCCATGGCCTACATCTTTCCTCCACTAGCGCTTCTTCCGAAGGTCGTCAAGAAGGTCAAAAGAGAGGGCATCCCAACGATCCTGGTGGAACCATACTGGCCCAGAAGGGCTTGGTTTGCGGACATAGTGGCGTTGGCAGCAGACGCTCCTTTCCACCTTCCCAAGCGAAAGGATCTGCTCACTCAGGGACCTATTCCTCACCCGAATTCTCATCAGTGGGTTTTAACGGGGTGGCTCCTGAAGCCCTAGTCCTACGAAGAGCGGGTGCTCCTTCGACAGCCTTACCCACCATGCTTAGGGCACGAAAACCCGTTTCAGCCAGAATATACCACAGGGTTTGGAAGACGTTCATCACTTGGTGCGAAGTTCGGGATAAGGATCCACAGAGCGCAAACAAGAGTGATGTTTTATCCTTCTTACAGGATGGCCTGTCCAAGGGTTTGGCCGTTAGCTCATTGAAGGTTCAGGTTTCAGCGTTGTCCATTCTACTATAGGAGAAGCTGGCCCTGAGGAGTAACATCAAAACATTCATTCAGGGAGCGACTCGTCTGAATCCTCCTTATCGTTATCCTGTACCACCATGGGACCTTAACCTAGTTCTTTCTGTCTTACAGGAGGACCCTTACGAACCACTCGACAACATTCCTCTGTCCACCCTTACTGAAAAAGTGGTCTTCCTTTTGGCCATCACTTCTGCCAGGAGGGTTTCTGAACTTGCTGCATTGTCGTGCAGGTCGCCATTCACCATCATACATGCTGATAAGGTAGTCCTCAGACCTACTCTGGACTTTCTACCAAAGCTTGTTTCCGAATTACACCTTAATTTCACCTTCCTTGTGTCCAAAACCCAAGAATCCCGCTGAGTGTAAACTGCACAACCTTGACGTGGTTCGAGCTATCACGTCTCACCTGGAAGCTACTAAGGATGTAAGGAAGACGGATGCATTGTTCATCATCCCGCATGGGCCAAGATGTGGCACAAAGGCGGCCAAGACCACGTTGGCTAAGTGGATTCGTGCCACCATCATTAGAGCATATGCGGTTAAAGGTAAACCGCCTCCGCTAAAAGTGAAAGCACATTCTACTCGTACCCTCAGCACGTCTTGGGCGATTCGACACCAGGCTTCGGCAGAAAAAGTTTGCAGAGCGGCAACCTGGGCATCCCTTTACACTTTCACGCGCTTCTACAGGCTTCACACACAGGCCTCAGCCGAAGCGGTTTTCGGGAGAAAGGTGTTACAAACTGTAATTAGTTCAACACCTAAGGGGATATATCAGTGTCCCAACCTCATGGTTGCTTTGGGACGTCCCCATGGTGCCTGTGTCCCCCAATTTAGGCAAGAGAAAGAGAGATTTTTGTACTCACCGTTAAATCTTTTTCTCTTGTCCTATATTGGGGGACACAGGCCTTCCCTCCCTGATCGACACTGTTTTCATTTACTGATTATCAGCTCTGGTTGGAGTGTAGTTTTCCTACAGTTCATGTTCTTATATCTGTTCATTTATATATCTATACATATTAGGGGGTTATGGTACTCCTCTTCTGTTTTTTGGGTCATTCTGCTCCTGGAGATAGTAGGAGGAGGCAGGGGATGAAGCCCAGAGCAGGAGGAGGAGTCAAAAGTTTAACTGTTTAGTGTCCAGTCTCCAGCTGCAGGATCTTCATCCCCCATGGTGCCTGTGTCCCCCAATATAGGACAAGAGAAAAAGATTTAACGGTAAGTACAAAAATCTCTCTTTCAATGAATTGGATTATTGCTCCTTATTGTGGGAGTATTTTTCCAAATAGTATTCTCAAGTTTTGTAACATGCTTCATATTATATTATTTGAAGCTAGAACTTCAAATAAATGTTGTTTGTATTTGTTACAAAATGGTGTACAAACAATTATTCCGTACTGAAAATGCATTAAAAGAGACATGATCTGACCACTTGAGTTCAGAAAACCATGAGCAAAGCAAAACAATTCTGGGCTAGCCCATTCGTCAGGTTGAGTTTAGATAACAATACATTCTGTGTGTGGCTTATGATGATCTGTAAAGAAAAAAAGGTACTACTATCTATGAGCTATGCTTCACTGGCGGCTCCAGCTCATAGGATAAGCCTATCGAAGGTCAGAAGCCCTCATCATCCTTGCCAATTGGCCTTTGTTTTCTTGTCTCATTAACACGCTTTTTAGATTAACGCTAATTTGTTCGATGGCAGTTTCCCATAAATCTCCATTGACTTAAATCTGTGATTCTGTGCAATGAGCACTACCAGGAACTTGAGCATGCAGATAAATATTCAGTCAGAACAGCAGCAACTGTCAGTGATGAAACTCTCATTGACTGCATCAGTGACCCTCCTGAATGCCTGCTTCCTTTTAGAGTAGCCAATGGAAAACCTATCTGGCTGCCATAGTGATGCAGGCTGGCTCAAGTGGGAGGAACAAAACCAACTGTCAAGTGCTGTTTGTTAGACTTATTTTGTTCAGTGCTGAGTGGTATTTGTTCCTTGCTTGTTTGCCTGTATACTTGCCAGCATCATCATTTGCCTGTCTGCAGTTTTACGGTCCGTGAGCCAGATTAATATAGCACATGCACACAAGCAGCACATCCACCATCTTTGTGACATTGGAACAAGGAAAAAGGCTGATAGAGCTGCAGGAATTTCTTCTATGAACACACACTAATAAGCACTAAAGTATGCAGCACTCGGGATTCATCTGTTAATACAAGCTATCCCTGTGGCCAGGTCCGGACTGAGAATTAAAATAGGCCCTGTCATTTCAGGTACACAAGAGTCCCAATCAGCCCACAAAGAGGCCCACAGCTCCCACCAGCCCACTAAATACTGACTTTCTATGGCACCTTATAGCAGCCCCTCTGGCATTTGCCAGAACCCACAGATGGCCAGTCCGGGCCTGCCTGTAGCGCTTTGATCCACTTAAAATTTTCCGAGTTGTAGTTCGACAGTTTCCCATGAGACTTCAGTAAATGTTAGACTAAAATCTTGCTTCTGTGCACTATCGTCCCATTTTGCACATATGCATAAAACTATGCACAAAATCTCTTCAGCATGACAGCCAGCAGAGAACAAATTCAGGTACGACAAAGGCTGCGGAGCACACATTCGATGCGACGAAGGCTGCGGGGCACACATTCGATGCGATGAAGGCTGCGGGGCACACATTCGATGCGATGAAGGCTGCGGGGCACACATTCGGTGCGACGAAGGCAGAGGAGCACATATTCTGTGCGACGAAGGCAGCGGAGCACACATTCGGTGCGACGAAGGCAGCGGAGCACACATTCGGTGCGACGCAGGCAGCGGAGCACACATTCGGTGCGACGCAGGCAGCGACACACATTCGGTGCCACGCAGGCAGCGGAGCACACATTCGGTGCCACGCAGGCAGCGGAGCACACATTCGGTGCCACGCAGGCAGCGGAGCACACATTCGGTGCCACACAGGCAGCGGAGCACACATTCGGTGCCACACAGGCAGCGGAGCACACATTCGGTGCCACACAGGCAGCGGAGCACACATTCGGTGCCACGCAGGCAGCGGAGCACACATTCAGTGCGACGCAGGCAGCGGAGCACACATTCGGTGCAGTGTTGAAATTTAAGCATTTAAAGTGGAAGAAAAACTTAGCAGTTCAGAAGTGTGACTACAAGTGTAAGGCTTGCAGTTTCATGGGCTTGCCTATTCTGTTTCCATTTTATTTTATTTTTTGGGGGGGGGGGAGTGTTTTGGTTTTTTTTTGTTTTTTTTTAATTTTCTCATACAAGCATCACCATGTCATAAGTAAACGATTTGTAATCTGATTGTCTTTAAAAACCAGAGCAGAGGTGGGGGGCATGGCTTGCCCTGCTGCGAGATTGCCGCATAGAGCTTCAGCTCAGTGACCGTGGGCATGAGTTGAAGTACCTCATATGGAGAGGATGGGCAAATAGGCCAGGAGTAAAGGGGACACATCTGCCACCCCAGCGGTTTAAAAAAACGCATGCCAAAAGCGGCATTGCGCCGCTATTTTTAAAGCAAAAAGATGCATGCGTGCTTTCCAAAATGGCGGCAGTTCTGGATGCATGCAGAGTGGAGAGAAAACCACTGCAGCTTGGCTCCTCAGACGCTGAAAGCGATTATGAAGAAGAGCAAGATCTAAATACTTACCTGAAAAACCTGCCTTCCAAGTCAGATATTAAGGTCATGCTGCAGGTCACATCCTCCATAAAAGAAGACCTACAGGAAATGAGACATGCTGACACTCTCTTCAAGAACAGATCACATAGAGACAAATCAAAGTAAGTTGATAACTAATCAAAAATTACTCTGTAATAAACTGCAATCACAAAATAAATAAATAAATAGAATAAGCGCCAGATAGATGACCTAGAAAACAAACAACAAGGAGGAACAATATTAGAGTGAGAGGGGTCTCAGAAATGGTTAAAACTGAGGAAATACATGCTGTGCTACTGCAGATCTTCAATAATCTTCTAAATAGAAAGATAACAGATTATCACAATTTTAAGACATTTCTAGGTCCACGCTTGTACAAAGGAAACAACTGAAACCCCTCACTGACATTTTGAGAGATAAAGGAATACAAGGGGGATACCCATTCAGCCTAATTGCCAGAAAAGATGGAGTACAACATATCCTCCGAGATCCACATGATACTGAGAATATTCTACAAAAATTACAAATTGAACCATTATCTTTACCAGGATGGGATATAGTAGGAGAAAAAAGTATGGATCTGGACTTTTCTTTACAGGGGGAATGGTCAATGGCTACACCCTGCTGCACACCCCCTACCCCAAGAAACAAACTGAAGCAATTTCTAATGACTGAAATGCATAAAACAAAATGGTAAAAATATATGTGGTTTACTGTACAGTATCTGGTAATTTGATGTAAGTTGAATGTTTAATTGTTGAAGCCCTCCCTCCTCCAACCATACATACTGTCATGGGAAAACATGTTTTTTTCAAAACGCATCAGTTACCGTATATACTCGAGTATAAGCCGAGTTTTTCAGCACCCAAAATGTGCTGATAAAGTCTACCTCGGCTTATAGTCAATGACGCGAATGACTGTGCAGCGCTGCCGGGGCACCGGGAAAATACCCGATGTGCCCCTTGCTTGAGTTAATTTGGGACTTGCGATGGCTTATGCAGTTGTTGTGGGCCTCACTAAAATCAGAATTGCATCGGTGAATGATTGGCAGTGGGCCCATCGCTTCCTGTGTCAATCAATTTGCTTCCATACTTCAATTTGCTTCTTTACTGCTGTACTGCAAGTTGGAGTAATATCACCCCCCCAGCAGCCTAAGGGTAAGGACACACTGGACGATTTGTCGCCAACGTTTTTAAAAAGCAAATCGCGGCGACATATCGCTCGTTTTGTCTCTGAACAAAACCAAATGAAAGACGCCAGCTCCTGTGCCCACAGCGCGTTTGTGAATTGCCTGTAGCGCCAAAACGCACAGAGACCCTTTTCCGAGCGATTTATCAGAAATAGCATGTACTTAGAAAAGCACTGAAATCTCCTAGACACGCACACACATACAGATAAGTAGCAGCAATTGTATTCAAATTACAATGCGAACGCAATGACGCAAGAATGCAAAGACGCCAGGTTACAGCGGGAAGCACAAACCGTTTCCGGTTTGGGTGGAGCACGTACCGCACAGAGTAATGGGATACAAATCACTCTGTGCCAATAGTCGCTGTGAATCGTCTGTTCAAAAAAGACGATCGTCTTGTCGCCGCAATTTACTTTTTTAAAACGTTGGCGACAAATCGTCCAGTGTGTCCCTACCCTAACAAAAGAACAATGGGAAGGTAACCAGATAACAGCTCCCTAATACAAGATAACCGCTCCCTGGTGATCTAAGAATAACACTCAATAGTAAAAGCCAAGTCCCACGGAGACTGATTCAGTTATATTAAGTAGGAAAAATAACAGCCTGCCAGAAAGTAGTTCCATCCTAAAGTGCAGGCACAAGTCACATGGCTGGGAAACTGACAATATGTCTAGCCCCATGTCAGATTTCAAAATTGAATACAAAAAAAATCTTTGTTCTTTTGAGAATTGGATTTCAGTGCAGAAGTCTTTGTGGAGTAGCACTATTGACTGATGCATTTTGAAAAAAACATGTTTTCCCGTGACAGTATCCCTTTAATGATGTTGAAATCTTTTTTTATCTGCATTGTAAAAAACTTCTAACAACTAAAATACAACAAACTACAATGCTCCTAAGACGGATCCAGGCATTCTGTGGGAAAAAATTAAATGTGTGACTAGAGGTCATCTCATTGCCCTGGGATCTAGGCTTAAGAAGAAAAACAAGTAAAAATCAATACTTTAATCAAAGAAATCCAACTACTAGAAAATCTACACAAAGCAACATTATGCAATTTTTTGCAACGTTTTGGGGCCACACCCCTTTATCAAGCATACGTGCTTGATAAAGGGGCGTGGCCCAGAAACGTTGCACTTCCGCACTTTGAATTAAAGCAAGGGTTTCCCTGCAAACCAAAGCCTTGTGTGCCAGGATCTTTGTTCTATTATACTCAAATACACCACTATCTAGAAACCCTTCAAATTACCAATATAAAAAGACAATACACCTGGTGGGAAAATGTTATAGCTACCAGCACAAAGATAATCGACCATGGAAAAAGTCACTGGATAAAAGGTAGCTACAAATTTTCTACCCAAACTGATGCTCCACTACAATCAAGATACTAAAACCGTAATCGCCAACAAACTTTTATTACATATGATACAAACGGCAAAATGATTCCGAAAAAATGGAAGGACGCAACACCACCAACATACCAAGACTGCATCTACCTTATGGAAGAAACCAGGAAAATGGAAGAGATCACAGCAATTATTCACAATACAAGTACTTAATATTGGCAAATATGGTCACCATGGATAAATCATCTAAAACTGGATAAGCTATAATATAAACATCCCCAAAAGTTTAACTGTGCATCAAAACCTTTTAAATTGTGTTACATATTTGATGTAAAACTTACTAAAATAGTAATAAGGAACCATAAAGCTCTCTACTGTTTATTTGAGATGAGAATTTATACTAGTTATCAATACTGTCATTGACTGCATATGCTCTCTGTTCTCCTACCCCCCCCTTTTTTTCCTTTCTGTACATACCCCAATGTGTGAAAATCATAAATAAAGTATTTCTATAAAAAAAAACAGCAGAGAGGCTGCCGTTTTTCACAATTTTTTTTAAATAAATGTTTTTCAGTATAATTGTAATGGCTTTTTAGGAGCCTGTTCCCACTACGATCTGTGTTCTGTTGGCTCTTCTGATGCAGCTGGCATGTTGTATGCTGGAAGAGACCATACCCATAAAGAATGCATACAGTGCGTTATTAGTGTGTGACCAATGCAGTGGTTTCCATTAGGTCATTTTGTTTTAATGACCTCCAGAAAGTATTGCAGATGGCAGTGTTGCGTCAAAAAGAACTTTGAGGTGGAAAAACTTATTTACTAGATGTTGCAGTATGGGGAACTGTATGATCCCTAAAGTCCAGGATACATATCTGAACACATATCAAAATATATGTGCTGAATTATTTCCATTGGATGACTGTTCTATTAATAAAAGGTAAAAACTTTTTTTTATAATCTTTTGTGACCTTCTGCTCTGCTGTGCTTTACACAGGGTGCAGTGTATCTTTCTTTTCACAGTATTTACTAGCAGAGGCATTTATAATGTTAATTATCCTCTTTTTCTTTTCTTTTTGTTTCTTCAGCAAATGAAGTCCAAGTTCAGCTTCGGTCTATTAGAGAGCAACTATCTGAATCACAATTGTGGGCTCAAAATTCTTCATTTCCAATAAAAAGGAGAAAACAAATTTACATCAATAAATCTTTTCTTAAGAAGATTATGGATCTACAAAAGTAAGTTTAAATAAATTATTTGTTTGGGTTTAGAACTGGTAGAAAATATTTTGTATTACCAATAAATCTGTTTTGTACGTGAATTGTTTGTAATTTATGCAAGCAACATTGTTCATTAATCTAAGAAGAAAGTGATTGTACATATTTGTACACTTCTCACTTTTTTTGTACCAAAAATGACTTGTTTTGGCAGTACTTGTCTTTTAAAGGAACAGAAATACCAAAAAAAATGTTTATATAAAGCCATTCAAATATAATGTACTGTTGCCCTGCATTGGTAAACTAGGTGTTTGCTTCAGACACACTTCTATATTTATATAGTAGTATATAAATAAGTATATAGTATTAAATAGTATATAAATAAGTATATAAATAAGCTACTGTGTAGCTACGGGGGCAGCCATTTTTAGGAGAAAAGGCTGTTTATATACCAGAATATTAGTGTTTTACAGAGTTGTTACCTGCTATTTAACCTGTGCTGTTTAGCTCTATTTCAATTGCCTCTATTGCTACACAGAAGCTTGTTTAAATACAAAAAAATAGAAGTGTTTCTGATGTAAGCAGATCAGTTTTAGCATTGCAGGGCTTCAGTACATTTTATTTTAATTACTTTAAAGGTGGCCATAGACACACAGATAATATTGTACGAAAAATTTTTCATACAATATACGGTGCATGTATGGTGGAAAAAGAGCTGACCGATATCTTCAGAAGACATAGATATCGGTCAGCTCGTCAATCAAGCTGAACGGAAAATTTTGTTGTGCCCAAACATCGCCCGTTCGGCTAAATGGTCAGATTCAGGTAGAATTCTGTTGTTTCCACCTGTATATCTGACAATACAGCTTTACATGTGTGTATTAAACAAACGATCTTTCTTGGAAAGAACTTTTCCAAGAAAGATTGTACTTGTTACGTCTATGGCCGCCTTTAAACACGTAAAAAAAAAATTCTCGCCCAAATAAACAAGGCGGTACTCCAAATATATAATTATTTTGCATAATATATTATGTGGCCAATATAATTCCTTTGTGTGTTTTGCATTCTAAAACAAATTATGACAATATCGTTACAGAAATTCTAATATAACTAAAGAAAAAAATGCGGAGCTTCTTGAACGCTCTTATAAATATCCAGGAACTGAAGAACTTCAACTGAATGAAGGAACATCATATAATTCAGATTTATCTCGGCCATATCCCGTTGTTGCAGGCACATTGCTTAGGAAAAATGAGCATGACAACGGGGGGCCTATACAGGAGATGGAAGGGCTGTATGATCGCCACAGGTTTAATATGTTAAATAAAAGGCAGGCACACCAGGATACATTTATTCAGCCTCAGAACCCCAAAGAAGTTGATGAAGAGACTGACTTTTGCAAAACATTAATACCCTACATGCGTAGAGTTCCTCTGGATCGTAGATTAGATATGCATATTGCTGTGCTCAATTGTATATCATCTTTTTGCCAGTCTCCAACTGCTTCTGGGCAAAACCCTATGCCACCTTTCACTATTCCAACTCAGCCATGTATAAGTGATATGCCACCTTACAGTCAGAGCACTAAGACTTGTGGATTGTATCCACAAATCTCACATGAAACACACCGTTACATCCAATTCTGCAGAAACACTCAAAATCCATAGTCAGCCCCACAGTTTTATTCCAGTCATCTAAATCTCATCAAGAGCCAAGTCATATTAGCCTCTGTTATAAACTTTCAATTTCGAATCCTTTGGTTTTTTTAAAGACTTGCACTTATTGATGTATATGTTCAATTTTTTTTTTCTTTTGTGCGTTGTACCTTTAACTGTTTTCATTGGTTCTTGTTGTAAAGTTTGAATAAATTTCAGACAATCCAATAAGTGTTATATTGTTATTTTACAGCAGTTATTAGATTTTTGAATATTCAGTCTTTTTAAATTATAAATGCAAATTTGGTCTAAACCTATTAAATGGCCTGTCTTGAAAAGGAGCATTATGTGTAAATAATTAAAAGATAAAGACATGTCTCTAGATAAGCGAACTGTATTTAAGATGGTGAATTTTAAGGACCTCTCGAACCATAGATTTTTTTATCATAACTGCACAGACATCTTACTATACCTTCATGACTGTCAAACTGTTCTGGCTCCTGATTTCTTGAATAATTGCATGTAAAATCATTTATAAGCAGCTATCTCATTTAATCGCATGAAAAATGCTTCTTGTGCATTTTTGCATGCGTTGGCTGTAATTAAACGTAGGACACCAGAGCTGCATGGCCTAAAACTGCAAACCAAACTCTATAGCATATTTGAAGAAACAAAAATACTTCAAGAGTCGATGGTGCTGTTCAATTTCACATTAAACTGTTTGCCAATGTGAAGTGGCCATTGCAGAACGTGCACCATCCCTAAAGAATATTGAGAATCCATGTGCTGACTACTCTTTCTTTTTCAAAGAAACAAAGCAAGGACAATTAAATTATATGTTCACTTTTGAATATTTCAATACGTCAATTAAATAGGGAACATAAAAACTGAAGGTATATTTAAAAGCAGGCTTAATTGTTGCACTATACACAAATTTTCAGAAAAGGGAGCTATGTATCAAAGGGCAAAAAGGGGTTATCCCACAGAATTAGTTTCAGAAGTACAGTGGCCATATGCGTTTGCTTATTTGTTAAAGGAACAGTAATCCCAAAAAATGAGTGTTTTAAAGTAATGAAAATATAATGTACTGTTGCCCTGCACTGATAAAACTGATCTGTTTGCTTCACAGACACTACTATAGTTCATATAAACAAGCTGCTGTGTAGCAATGGCGGAAATTGAAAAAAGGCTATATGGCACAGGTTAAATAGTGGATAACAGATAACATTATGCTTAACTGCTATCTGCTGTGTAATTTGAGCCTTTTCTCTTTTGAATGGCTGCCCCCATTGCTACACAGCAGCTTATTTATATAAATAATAGTGTTTCTAAACCAAACTCAGCAGTTTTACTAGTGCACTGCATTTTTAATATATTTTTCTAAAACAAATTTACTTTTTGATGTTACTGGTCCTTTAAGCAACACATCAATTGTGAATTCAGCAAACCTTTGGATTATTCACCACTTCAGAGAACCTGGCAGTGTTAACTGACCAGTCTGTCTGGATTAATGGATGCCAGGATATCTGCTACCTGCTCGAATAGATAAAGCTTACTGTAACCTTTGCTGAAGAAGGCATTGATGGTCTGCAGATGTTTTTCATGTTCTGGGCATAGGTTCTTTCTTTAACTAGAAACAAGTACCCATGTGAATATCTATTTAATATAGTGGCACAGTGCCTGGGAAAACACTAGAGGGAAGGTACAAATCTTCCAGAATGCTCTGAGACCCAGCATATGGGGAGGATAAAAGAGGGTGGGTGCAATAAGCATGTAACCAATGCAGCTGCTGTGGGTGATTTCACCATCTGAGGGAGGGGAGCTCTCTGAGAAGCAGGAAAAAGGAATTATGTGAGGTAATTTTTAAAAGGAGGGTGTTGTGTGAAAAAAACTTGATAAAACCAATGCTATTGTTAACATATATATGGGGTAATTAAGCTATGTTGGGTTGACCCTTTTCTGCAAAGAGCAAGACCTGTGCGCAGTTACATACTGTTACAAGTTACTTCTCTCTCTCAGGGTTACACAGTTACCCTGGATTTACCTACCTATATATTACTTGAATATGTATTGGTATATTACTATTACCGGTCTGCACAGTTCCCTGACATAAGCCTAACCATCTGTTATTTTAACCATAAGAAATTCCTCCTTCTTATATATTTTAGAAGGTTGCCATTTAATTGCTTATCCTGCATTAAAGTAGTCAGACTGTTTTGCAGTATCAGATCTTATGCTTACCAATTCTTGTACCATTAATTCAATATAAAAATGTGTGTTTTTCAATGTACACACAATGAAAAAAGAAAATATGGAGAATAAAAGAAATCAAAAAGAGAAAAAACAAATAGGTTGGGGAGAAAACAGAAACGTGAAGTATATTTATGCACTATTTACATGCATTGTAACTTCTTTATAAACACTGGGCAAATTTGCACATGGGCAGTAACCTGTAGCAACCAGTGATGAGCTTTTTTCAGGCAGCTGGAGGTACAAAAATAAAAGTAAATATCTGGTTGTGATGTGTCAAATGCGCTTATATTAAATAATTAATTCCACACCTTTGGGCAAATTCACACTAAGCGGCTTTCTCTTTTTTTTAAGAGGAGGAGGAAATCTGCTTGGCATTGAACTGTGGAGAGCTACATAGAACGAAGATTGGGGCGAAAATACATTAATTTTCATGCAGATGTGCTCTCTGTGTAACTCCCCACAGCCCATCTCTGGCACTATCAATGAAACTACAATGAAAGGTACCCGATTAAAGTGTCCCTGTCACCCAGACATAAAAAGCTGTATAATTAAACATGAAATCCAAATTCTTTTTTTTTATTAAAGCGTTCATAGTTGTAAACTCATTTAAAAATTTCAGCTGTCAAATATTGTCTGTCCCTCCTCTATGCCTCAGGCATAGAGGTGGGGCAGGCAATTACTTTCACTTTCCATTCAGCACTTTCTAGATGTCGCTGCTACCCCACATTCCCACTCTCTCTAAACCATTTAATTGTGTAGCCAGGGCATGGGGATGGACATCCGGTCCCCCCAAAGATTTTGAGATGATGCAAGGTATGCCTTAAGGAGAATTCAACCTGTCCTGAAAAAAACCCCGTACTCCCCACCCCAGGTAGACCACCCTCCCTCCTCCCCCCAGGCTAACTACCCCCCCCGGGGAGATGCCCCATACTCCATACTTACCCCTCTGCGCAGATTCTACCAGCGAAGTTCCACGCGTCCATCTTCTGCATCCTCTGTAAGCTGACTACGACATCGGTATTTCTGCACATGCGCAGATGGAGCAGTTTGCCAGGTTATGCAACTGCGCATGTTGCGGAATTAGACGGAAATTGCAGATCTCCCAGTCAGCTTACAGTGGACGCAGAATATGGACGCGTGGAACTTTGCTGGACGAATCTGCGGTGAGGGGGAAGTATGGGGCATCTCACCGGGGGGGGGGTAGTTAGCCTGGGGGGAGAAGGGAGGGGGGTCTACCTGGGGTGGGAGGTACATGTTTTTTTCAGGACATGTTGATTTCTCCTTTAATAAACGTGTTTTTTTTTTTTTTAAAGTACTGTCTCTTTAAAACTTCGACCATTTGCCACCTAAAAGCTGCCGAAGTGCTGTTTTAGCCTATGGGGGACCTCCTACAACCTGTATGGAGGCAATTGGGGGAGTTTGGTAGATCGAAGGTCGAAGTTAAAAAAACCTCAAATTGAAGTACGATCGTACAATTCGAAGTAGGTCGATTTCGGCCCACTTCAACCCCCAAAAAACCTTTGACCTCAATTCGAAGTTTTTTTTAACTTCGACCTTCGATAAATATGCCCCTTAGTGTGCCCTTGCACTTACAATTCAGTGCAGCAGTGATTCACTTTCATGGCCATGTGGAGGAAATAACGCTCTGGTTTATATGCATTTAATGTGGCTATGGGCAAGCAGGAGAACATGGACCTTTGAGAGAACCGCATGCAACAACCTGCTCCCAATCTGCCAGAACGAGAGGAGAGTCCCGTGATGAAGCCGCTACATGAATAGCACTGAAGTGATGCCGTGGTGGTAAAGTATTCTTTACACGGAAAAACATTTATTTAACTAGCATACATCAGAGCCGCATGTGCTGCAGTGATTCGGAACTTGCTAATAAGGGATGTTCCGTACTCTACGAGACCAGCTTGAAGTTGTAACACATCTAACATATCCGTTGTTACAGGTTATCTTTTCAGCAACAATTAAGCAGAAATGAACTGTTGCACTGATACATTGTTTTCTCTTTGCAGTCCAATAGCAGTGAGTACGAGACTTTTATAAGAACGCTTGGAGAACTACACATATAACTGCTTTACTAAGGAACGCTGGAACAACATAAACAGAGCCAGTATATCTCCTGATTAATTTTGATACAAATATTTATGCATATGTCTGCTGCTATAAATAATCAAAATTAATGTATATACATGAATTGTTAAAATTAATTTGATGATTTGAAATTAACATAATACAGGAATTCTGATAAATTGATTTTGTATACTTTTTTATATTTTTTTGTGTGATGAATAAAAAACCTCAATCAATTTAATTTACTCAATTAATTACTATATACTATTATGAAGTAATTTACAGAGTGCGGAAAAGGAGATTCTTTATTTATTGCACTTATGAATTTATTATAATCTCATGCACAGCCAAAACAGGCCAAGTAATCTTCAATTAACATTTAGTAGTTTGTGGGGCCATTTTGCCATGTAATATCACTTATCTTTCATGCAATTTAATCGTAATCCATTTAAGGACACTTCCTTTAAAATAATGAAATGCTCCAAAACATGTTCAAAACCATGATCAAAGTTTTCTGTTTTAGATCCTTCTGTGCTTCTAACAGGAAAGCTTTTAATCTTTTTGCACAGAGAAATACACTTATGTTGCACTTTCGCTTGTTGCGCCTCCTACCTCTGTAGACTAAAATCAAAACTTAATGTGCTCTCAAAAAAAATACTTAAAAACCTAAAAAAATACATTTGCATGCATATTTGAGCAATTACATAAGCGGTTTCTAGTGTTTGTAACTGCGCCAAATGCTGAGCCCAAATAGCACCACGTAGCATTGTCCTAAAACAATGTAACAGTAGTCTGGTCTCATTCAGGTCTTTCAATCAGCTTTAATCAGATGTTTTGCAAGTTGCTTAGAATTACACTATTTCTTTATACAAAAATATTGTTTAGGTATAAGGCCCCTTTTAGGTTTTTGCACTCAAATGTGTTTTTGTTATGACTAGATTTTTTGCTGTTAATTTTGGAATGTCCAATGTTTTTGTTATGTTCCACAATGCTACAGTTTTGTCAAGTGTCATTAAATTTGATTAAATAATCACTTTGTATGTTTTCTTTTGTACAGGACCCCCACCACCTCTTCCACCTTTGCAGCCTTCTGATATGGATGCTCCCCCTAATTCTGCAACCAGCTCAGTTCCTACTACTAAGGGCATTCTCCATCCTCCTCCTGTGCCACCTTCCACTCTCTTCTCATCAGGTATTACTTATTTTTTTATATATTGCTGTTTTATTTCTTCTGTATAGGCTTTGTAATTGAATATCTAAGTGCTAAGAGCAAAAGTATATAACGCTAGCTTCATAAAATCTCTTGGCAGATATCTTTAGATGAAGCCAGATTGGAGGCTCCTAACTTGTAAAAGTTACATGGACTCTCCAAAACAACCAATCCGGGGAAAAGTAGAAATGCGGACAAATCCAAAGTAGTAATCTTCGACTGCAAATTGTTTTATTGAGGAAGTAAGTGCCTCATGTTTCTGACTAGGCCCTGTGATAAAGTGATAAAGGTTCTAGCCCGAAACATGTAGCCTCATTTACCAGTTTGCTGCACAGTCCTCTGTTTATTGAAAACACTATTCTAAATGGAAATTATATTCATAGGTATAAAAAAACAGCTAGTTTCTGACTCCAGTACCAAGGTTCCCACATTAGAATCTTTGTGCCCAGACACAAGTTATTTTCTTTACCATTCTTTCCCCTTAAAACAAAGGACCCCTTTTTATTGATGTTCAGTTCATTGCACATTGAATTGTACCAGAATAAAAAATTCACTTTTTACTCTTAGAACCCAAAAACATTTTCATATATGAAGTTCAGCCACACATTAAAGTTAACACTACCAAAACATGTTTTGAATGCATTTAAATATAAGGTATTGTTATCCCACACTAGTAAAATTGTATTTTGTATAGCCATGGGGTAGCCATTTAAATTTAAGCCATGGTGCACCTGATTAAATATTGCAGAATACAATGGTTTTTATTTCTATAATATAAACATACCTAAGATTGCTCTGTGTACTTTACTGTCTATTTGTGATTGATTGGTTGGCTAGATTTTTGCTTCTAGTGCCAAAGATTTAACATGATTGAGTTAATTTTTCCCAGCTGCAACAGGGCCCACTCCTTTGTTTCCAGAGACCTATGATGCAGATGGGTATAATCCAGAAGCACCAAGCATGACTACTACATCAAGACCTCTATTCCGCCATTATGTACATGCTCAAAGACCTAATTTGATTGGCCTAACATCAGGAGATATGGATTTCTCCAAGAGGTATAACTCAACTCTTTATTATGTATGGTTTGTTTTGCTAACGGCGTACTTGTAGTCCATGTAGTCTATCCACATAATGTACACTTTTAGAAAACCTTTTATATTGATCAGAAAGCAGTATATTATGTGCTTGAAGAATGAGGTGATTTTGTTTCTTGGGTTAATTTGGCTTATTGTGGTTTCTAAGATTTTTTTTTTTTTTTTTAAATAATGAAACTTAATGCTCATTTTTGCTCATTCATAGGTATTTTGTGTCCAAATGCTGCTGGTTTCTTTATTTCCTATGATATGCTATCAGGAAGAACCAGCATTACTATGCAGTTGATACTTTACTAATATCTCATGCTGTCGTTCTATATTGAAATAATTCCATTGCATTTCAAAGCAATATTACATAGACTATCCCTACCAGTTGAGCTTACATGTTCAGATGCTGTGAATAATTTGGTATACACAGAAAGTAAGTGATCACCCTAAATTTCACTCTTCAGGGTGTCTTTCAAGGAGCCCAGGAATTGACCTCAACCAGCCTTTAGGCCCCCTTTGTAATTCCCTACTTTAAGATTGGTGAGTACATTTTTTGCATTCCATTCTTTTAAATCCAATATAATGTGTTTTTCAGAGAAAAATATCAACAATATGAGGATAGTTGTGGATTCTGAGTCTCGGAAAAGAAATCTTGGATCAGGGGATTGTGGTTTACGGTACCTTCCAAAAAACATGGTTTGACAAGTAAGCATTTTAAGAATTTTTGTAATTTTGAAATATATTTTAGAAATTCATTGAGTAATTACTACCCCCATTAAAGTATGGGCAAGGCTACAATTCAAAGTAGGAACCTTATACCTAAAGTATCTGGCAAAACTCCACTTTGCAGAAACTCTAACTTGCCCTATATGAGAACCTAGCAGACTTTCATTACTGGCCACAAATGGGTACTAGATCCTGGTCCTATGCAATGAAATAGGGACAGTATTAAGAGAAAGGAGGGAGAAGGAAGGAACATATCAAAGAAAGGGCAACTAGAAAGAAAAGATTGAGTGGAGAAAAGTGGATGAAGGGGAAAATCTCTAGGATTTTATTCCTTTTTAAGCCTTGTTTATTGACTCTTATTAACCTGTTATATTTTTACAGATCAAAACTTCAAGAGAATGAATCCTGACTTTCACAAAAAGGTTCAGTTTCCAAATGAAAACACTAAACTTGAATTAAGAAGAATTCCACCAGACCTTAACAACATCAGCAAACTTAATGCACATTTCAGTAAATTTGGAACTATAGTGAATCTGCAGGTTATTATTCATTTGTTTAGATTTACATCTTAAAGCAACGCTATTAAAATATGCAATTGTATGTCCTCTAGGGATGTACCAAATGTATCATTTTTGAATTCAGTCCAAGATCTTAACTTTAGCACAAGGTTCCACTGCATAAAATATTGAATCCAAACCATAATTTGCATATTCAAGATTGAGCAAAATAACTCAAAAATTGCATCAGAAAAAAAAATTGCCTTTGGTTATTCCAGTGCTGTAAAGTCACATGACTTTCATGCTGGATATGGCTTGGTTGAGCACTAAGAATTTGGTTTATCCCTTATATTTATTGTTACTCCATCTTTATTAGCAAACAGATGACAAACATACAGATTAATATAGATGTGTCGCTACAAAAAGTAATTAGAGATATTTTAGAGGGACTTGTGTTGATCAAAACACCCATCTCTAATTTCCTATGAAAAGAATAGGCACTGCTCCCGAATTAGACCTTCCTTGAGTGCACACTTTCTTCTCCAGCATCTGCTATAAAAACCAATTATTCCAATCACCAGGCCCAAAAATTTGATATTTGTTGTTAAAAAAAGCAAAAAAAAAATAACTTTTTCAAGAACACAATATTCTCATTAAATCACTGTATGCATAAACTATGTATCATTTAAAGAGCTAAGTGTCAAAGAAATGCAATTCCTGTATCATGCCAAAAAGTACTTCGTAATTCAGTTATTTAAAATAAGGCATGCAGATATTTAAATGTTTTCACTGTTTTTCATCAATTAGAGGCACATTTATCAAAGGTCAAATTTCGAATTCATGTTTTTAAAAACTCACAAACGCTCATAAATTCAAAATTCGACCAATCAGAATTTATAATTAAAATCGATAAATTGAAACAACCTGAAAATTCAAATCGAATTCGATCACTCGATTTGAGGGTTTTCAAGGAGGCCTTTATCGTCTTTCAAGGAGGCCTTTGGCATAAGTGAAACCCTCCCCAAAGGAAAATACATATTCTATAGATTGGCTCTAATGTACGTTGTAGTTGCTAAGTTTCTTATTATGTACTCCCAATATGACTTAACCTGGCAGCATGGTAGTGAATTGCAGTTCAGCATAATATGTTTCTTGCACACTTACACTACATCATTTTTTATTTTTAATACTTTTATTGCTTCTGAAACTTTTTTTTTTTTTATACACTTTTTTTTACTCACTTTTTGGGTGATTGCACCATGTTAATATTTACACTGGGGGGGGTGTCATGTTACTCTTCTTGTGACATCAGTCTTTTTTCGCACCATACATAGTTTACCAATGGGTTTTGTTTGACTATCCCTAACTTTGATAAAGGATGCAGCTGAAACTTCAGTTCCACATTGTCTTCACTTTTTTAACTCACTTTGATCCTTTTTCCACTCGAAACGCAACCCTTTTTATATTTAAAAACTACCATGTTTGTTTTAAATTTAAGGTTGACAGTTCAGCAACAACCCAATTTATCAGTCACAAAGGAACGTCTAGGACCAGTCCCAGTAAACAATGCAGAGTCATTCGTGGCCCAAGACACCAACACAGAGACCATTCAGGTATTTTCTTTTTTTTTAAATGGAAAAAGAAAAAAAGCATTTACTCCGGTTGGTACAGTTGGACTAAGGCAGTGATCCCCAATCAGTAGCTTTGTGAGCAACATGTTGCTCTCCAACCCCTTGGATGTTGCTCCCAGTGTCCTCAAAGCAAGTGCTTATTTTTTAATTTCAGGCTTGGAGGCAAGTTTTGGATGTATAAAAACCAGGTGCACTGTCAAACAAATGTAGGTTGACAATCCACATAAAGGCTAACAAATGGCCAATCACAGCACTTCTCTGGCACCCTAAAGAACATATTTCATGCTTGTGTTGCTCTCCAACTCTTTTCTCTTCTGAATGTTGCTCATGGATTCAAAAGGTTGGGGATCCCTGGACTAAGGGTTTGATGGTGATGCATTCTAACACATCATATATCGTCAAACTATATCATATATAGTCATGTAATACTCTGATTTTTATTTTCTGTAGAATTAGTTACATTTCATTACTCGCTATATATAAATTAATATTTAATTTGAAGTATTATTTCTTTTTTTTGCAGAATATAGCGCAAGTCCCTGTTAAAGAGAGATTGGGTTATAAATGTTTCTGCAGCTACAGAAAAGGTTAGACTTGTTTGTATTGTATTTCATTGTTGTGTAGCTTTGAAAACTTGCGGCAGTGTTTAATATTTGGCTCTTTGAATTAATAGCATTTTTTAAAAATACTATAGACTTATTTCTGTTAAGTTTCATGAAGAAGTATGTATCATACTGGGTTTGTTCTATTGCCACTTGTAGACAGTGTGTGAGACAGGCTAGCATTTAGTCACATCAGTCAATTTGAGGTCTCCATCATAATCCTGAACCATGATCTATTTTACCAGGAATCAGACCTCTAGTGTGTCTGATTCCAAAGGAAACCATAACAGTCTGTCTCTGTTGGCAGAGATGAGTTTAGATATGCAGTTGTGTACCCTGGACATTGGTATTCTCGTAAACGCATTTACCATAACTTTTTTTTACCTAGCATGTTTTAACAGTGGAACATAATTATTTAGCCAGTGAGTTTTTATGCTATATTGCTTTGTATTTCTATAGGTTTTGTACACATCTACAGGACTCACAAAGACTGTTTACAACCCTGCAGCTTTAAAGGCAATGCAAAAATCAGTTTTGTATCCTATTTGCCCTGATAACAGTGATGTACAGAAAAAAAACAGGTCTATATTTTAAAATCTTTTTATTCATGTTATTTTTATACTGGATTATTTGTTTGTTTTGCTAGGGTCAATAACAGTTAAATAAGCAATGAATTATTAAGGTAATGTATTAAGTCACAACAGTTTCCCAGGTTTTGTCAACCGTAGAAAACAGGTACAGGTATAAGTTCCATTGAAGTGCTTAGTTTTTTCCAGATAACATAACTTTTTGCAATTTGGATTGCAATCTTACAGGAGAAGAAAAGGTCTTTCAACTTCTAACCAAAAGTTAGGCACCCCCAAGTGATCGCATGTACTTACCTAAAACCCCGGTCCCGTGATCCTATCAGAAAAAAACTGCACTGGCCCGGGATTCTTCCAGCAAGCACCACAGACCGATCATCTTCTGGCTTCTTCCTTTTTCTTGCGGCTGCAAACCTCTTCAGCTATTGAAACGGGTACAAAGAGGCACACTTACCTTTTCTGGAGTGCAACATTCCAAGAGTTCTTTCCTTTCTCCAGCGAGGTCTTCAAATGGGTCTCAAGCTGAGTTCCTTGAAAGTACAAGTTTCAGTACTGTCACTTCTTTTCCAGCTGTGTCTAGGACTGGATGATTCTGTTTGTACCTTCCTACAAGGAGTAGCTCACGTTGTTCCACCATTTCGCACCCAGGATGGGACCTCAGTCTGGTATTGGAGGCTCTATTGTACCCTCCCTTGAGCCCCTAGGGACTGTCCCAGACAAGTGGCTCACTTGGAAGGTGGCGTTTCTGGTGGCAATTTCATCAGCCAGGCGCGTGTCTGAGCTCAGTGCACTATCTTGTAACCCCTCATTCCTAGTCTTCCATAAGGACAAAGCAGTGTTATGCACAGTGGCATCTTTCCTACCAAAGGTGGTATCATCATTCCATTTAAATCATTGTGGTGCCATGATTATGTCCAGAACCCAAGAACAGTAAGGAGCGATGACTTCACAATCTAAATCTAGTCAGATCGCTACATTAGTATCTTGAGAAATTCAAATCCTTTTGTTGTTCTCAAGCTCTTTTCCTCGTCAAGGCATGGCAGCCTCCAAAACTTCAATTGCAAGATGGCTCGGAGAAACCATCTGTCAAGCCTACCTTTCAAAAGCAAGTCACCTCCAGAAGGTGTTTGAGCACACTCCACAAGGTCAGTGGGAGCTTCCTGGGTTTGGCTCAATTTGGATCTGATCTGCAGAGCAGCTACCTGGTCCTCTGGGAACATATTTATTAAATTCTACAGTCTTGACACGTTTTCCTCGACGGAGACCTCCTTTGGCCCTAAGATATTGCACTCAGTAGTGTAGTAACGTGTCAATCTCGCCACCCTGCTGTTTTGTGGCTGCTTTAAGTCCCCATAAATACCCATTGTTCCCCTGAGACACCAGAGAAAACAGGATTTTTTGATATTCACTGTTAAATCCGAATTGGCGAATTAGCTTTTTTTTTTTTTTTTTTTATATTTCGTGACCAGCAAATGCTACATGCAAATTGCTTGTTATAGGTGACTGGACCTGTAGTAAAATTACCATTGTTTATTACATATCTGTGTTGGTGTATCTCCATTAATAACAAACTTTATGTACAGGATACTCTAAAACTTCAGCAAGACGTAAGGAAGAAAAAACAGGAGATACTAGAGAAACGCATAGAAACTCAAAAGGTAAGCATGCTAACACCATTTTTGTTACATACACAAATGTCTTTATTTTTCTTACTGTAACTTAGAGGTACACCTTGTTAACTTTTAATATTACATACCCAGTAATATTTTAGAGCAGTGCTGACCAACTTCTATTGTACCGAGGGCTGAAATTTTTCTGGCCTACATGGTGGAGGGCCGATAATGGAAGCCAGTGTTGACCACTCCCTGTTTTTAAACCACACCCACTTTAAACCACACCCAAGTTACCACAAGACCATGTCTATATTAATTGTGGTAGCACACCAAAAAACCAAATGGTTGGTGCTCACTGCAAGGATATCACGCATTACTCATATGTGAAAAAAGTTACATAATATCAAGACATACCCTTAAATACAAATGCCTCATCCTCCTCTGTGGATAACGCAGCACCTCTCCCCAGCACATGATTAAACAACTTAGGGGCCCCTAACAACAATTTTTAAATGCTAACAAACCCCCAGAACAAATACCATGGTTATGTTACACAGGCAGAGCAGGGCACACACAGGCAGAGCAGGGCACACACAGGGAGCATAGGACAGGCACAGTGGTGTAATTACACCCCTAAGGGCCCCGGTACAGAAATTTACAACTTACCCCCCCTGTAAAAGAGATTGTTCACCTAGGAGTTAACTTTTAGTATGATATGAGTGCTAATCTGAGACTATTTGCAATTGGTTTTCATTTTATTTTATTTGTGGTTTTTGAGTTATTTAGCTTTATATTCAGCAGCTCTCCGATTTGCAGTTTTAGTAGTCTGGTTGCTAAGGTCCAAATTACACTAGCAACCATGCACTGATTTGAATAAGAGACTGGAATATGAAAAGGAGAGGGTCTGAATACACAAATGAGTCATTAAAAAGTAGCAACAACAGTTAATGTAAAAGTTACACGTAAAAAGGACAGGTAAAATTGAGGTTTCACTGTATTATAATGATATACGGGATAATGTACCCCCTACTGTAAATGATAAGGATATAAGAATTCACTGAGGGGTTCTGTGACCATTGTGCTTAGTACAGGGGAATACCTATGCTGCCATAGTTTTATGGGATCTCTCTGTACAGGCTATGAGCAAATTTACATAGTTACATAGTTACATAGTTAAATTGGGTTGAAAAAAGACAAAGTCCATCAAGTTCAACCCCTCCAAATGAAAACCCATCATCCATACACACACCCCTCCCTACTTTTAATTAAAATTCTTTATACCCATACCTATACTAACTATAGAGTTTAGTATCACAATAGCCTTGGATATTATGTCTGTCCAAAAAATCATCCAAGCCATTCTTAAAGGCATTAACTGAATCAGCCATCACAACATCACCCGGCAGTGCATTCCACAACCTCACTGTCCTGACTGTGAAGAACCCTCTACGTTGCTTCAAATGAAAGTTCTTTTCTTCTAGTCTAAAGGGGTGGCCTCTGGTACGGTGATCCACTTTATGGGTAAAAAGGTCCCCTGCCATTTGTCTATAATGTCCTCTAATGTACTTGTAAAGTGTAATCATGTCCCCTCGCAAGCGCCTTTTTTCCAGAGAAAACAACCCCAACCTTGACAGTCTACCCTCATAATTTAAGTCTTCCGTCCCTCTAACCAATTTAGTTGCACGTCTCTGCACTCTCTCCAGCTCATTTATATCCCTCTTAAGGACTGGATTCCAAAACTGCACTGCATACTCCAGATGAGGCCTCACCAAGGACCTATAAAGAGGCATAATTATGTTTTCATCCCTTGAGTTAATGCCCTTTTTTATGCAAGACAGAACTTTATTTGCTTTAGTAGCCACAGAATGACACTGCCCAGAATTAGACAACGTGTTATCTACAAAGACCCCTAGATCCTTTTCATTTAAGGAAACTCCCAACACACTGCCATTTAGTGTATAACTTGCATTTATATTATTTTTGCCAAAGTGCATAACCTTGCATTTATCAACGTTGAACCTCATTTTCCAGTTTGCTGCCCAGTTTTCCAGTTTAGACAGATCACTTTTTTGCCCATTTAGGGGCTGTTCCTGCTGAATTGTGCTTAGTACAGGGAATACCTATGCTGCCATAGTTTTATGGTATGTCTCTGTACAGGCTATGAGCAAACGTATGGGCTGTTCCTGCTGAATTGTGCTTAGTACAGGGGAATACATATGCTGCCATAGTTTTATGGGATCTCTATGTACATACTATGAGCAAACTTAGGGACTGTTCCTGCTGAATTTAGACCATGCCCACTATGGTAGAAATATTAAATATATTGATAGCTAAACATTTCTTTTAGCTGTACCTAAAGCACAAATATCATCATTCTGAGATGAAAGACACTGATGCAATTTAATTAATTATTAAAACATTAAGCAGAATAAACACAGTTGCAGTTCCATGTATGTATAATAGCACAGAACTAAAAGTAGGATGAACACAGTAAGAATTTCATGTTTGATACCCCCAGAACTCATAGTAGGATGATACAGTGGCAATTCCATGAATAAATAACCCAAAAAAAATCACATAAGGATGGCACACTGTCAATTCCATGTACAAATACCCCAAATTTCATAATAGGAGAGCACAGCTGCAATTTTTGCTATTGAAAGCAAGGAAAGGGTTAAAACCCACAAGTCATGCTAATAAATGTTATTTGTATCCTTACCGGCCTGCCTTCTTTCTTTCTTCACTGATAGTCTTGGGGGTGGGTGGAGAGGAGAACACTGCAGCAGCACCACTGTCTGCCATCCAGCCTTTAAGTCCTGGACAATATGAACTAATATGGGCGCCCTTTTCCCTGTCCTGCCCGCACACTCTCTCAACCCCTCCCACTCTCTCAACCCCTCCCACTCTCTCAACCCCTCCCACTCTCTCAACCCCTCCCACTCTCTCAAACCCCCCCACACTCTCAACCCCCCCTGCAGACTCTCTCAAAAACCCCACTCTCTCAAACCCCCCTGCAGACTCTCTCAAACCCCCCCACACTCTCAACCCCCTTGCAGACTTTCTCAAACCCCCCACACCCTCAACCCCCCTGCAGACTCTCTCAACCCCCCCCCTGCAGACTCTCTCAAACCCACCCACATGGGAATACATACGACCCTGCAGTCCTGGATGTCTGCTTCAGACCGAAGAATGTTTTTTTATGGATTTTCGGGATTTATTATGCAACAAAACTGCGTTAATTCTGAATACAAAAATACACCTGCAAAAATCTGTCAAAATCATGTAAAAGGCAGATGGCAAATCATGTAAATCAAAATCATGTAAATGGCAGACATCCCTTACAACTGGAAGATCTTTCTTTGATCAGTGGTTTGAGGTTTTCGGGTATTTTTGACGCTGGCTTTTGTGCAAAAATACAAAAACGTTGCAGTTTTGACAATGTTTCTATGACTTTTTCTGTTCCTGCTTTTCAGTTCAGATTTTTATATACATTTCATGACATTCATGGTTTTAGAGAAAGTGAGTTTAGTTGTTGTTTCACATACTTCTAAAACCACTAAAGTTCAACCTTTACTATATAGGCCTCCACATGTGTAAAATTATTGCATAAAGAGTATATATATTTAGTAAATACTCAGAAAGGACAGTGTTGTTTCATATTTTAATGTTATAATGTTTGTATTGCAGATTATTATATCAAAGATAGAGAGAAATAAAAATATGAAGCCTGAAGACAAAGCAGAAATCTTGAAAACACTGGACAGTTTGTCTAACAGCATTACAAAATTAAGGGATGAACTGAAAGCAGTTTCGGCAACAGGAAATGTTGTAAAGAGTAATAAAAGCAAAGCTAAGGTATGTATTTTAAGTAGTTTTGTGCTTCTGTTACAGATTTGGCCTTTTAGCACTGGTGCAAGCTTTCATGAAAGCTTTTCATGGAGATTCAAATTTTGTTATTTGTATTAGGCAGTATACACAGAATCAATTATTTCAAATTACACAAGAAATTGAAGCTGAATGTTAAAAACAAATATAATTAGTAATTCTGGAGCAGGCCATCATATCAAGCATATATGAAGACTCTGGTCCTACCCTGAATAAGAAAAATAAATGGAGCACCTTGTGTTACTTTAAGGGGCAGATATATCTGTGAAATTAGAGCTCAACGCAGAAATCTTGCCCACTTTCCATTCATTGGTTAGAAGCTTATTCCTGAAATAGCAAGACTCTTAACTTTTACCCATTGATAAACACACTTTTAAAAATCCCATAGGAATGAATATAAAGTGGGTGAGTTTTTCTTTGGTGAGCTCTAATTTTATACTTTCCTGTGCCAATGAAGTGTGCCATTTCACCAACTAATCAAAGGCCTGGAGCTAGAGGCAGCAAAGATGTATTCCTAGGGTCTCAGTCCTCATTCCCCCACCATTGTGCCCTAGACAAGAGCCTCTTCTGCTTAGTTCCGGCCCTGCCCTTCACGATTTATCCCTGAGAGGTTGTGGCCCAAAAGGTGAGGCTGAAGTCCATGCAACTATTCTCCAAGTCACAAGTAATTCTATTGTTTGTCGGGTGGTCCCTAACTCCAAAGGCATCAAGGCTCTATCAGACAGAGTCAGTGGCACCGTCCAAGCCACACAATATCCAAGGTAAAAGCAAAGTTCACTCTGGAGAGTTGTGTTTGAATAAAGTACATTGAATCTAATTTGGCTCTCCAGAGTGAACTTTGCTTTTACCTATTCTCCAAGTCAGTTGCAGAAACAACTTCCATTGGGGGAGATGGCTGGGTACTAGCAACCAGTTCTGGGATCTCTGTGCAGTTCAGACTTCACTGCAATGTCCTGCCATCTAGTGAGGGGCCCCTGTATTTCAGTCCCTGTAACTGGAGAGAAATTCTTGCAATGATTACTAAGTTAATCAAATTCTTTTTGCGGTCAGTGGGTTCATGTATGTTTTTATGAATTTTGTTACGGTTGCTTTTGCTTTAGAAATAGAGATTTTTGTTACTGTTTATTTGAATGCTGTTTTTTTCCCTCAGAAAATCAGATATGCTAAATGTATGAAACTTTCAATTATAGATACAAAAAGAACTTCTGGACACAGAGCTGGACTCGTTCAAGAAAATTCAAGCTGGGGACGATGTTACAGAACTACGAAAGAATTATACAGAGCTACAGCTTGAAGTAAGTAGCATCCTTGTGTCTGCAGAAATCATAGCTGGTGAACTGGGTTTATTCGCAATCCCATTACTGGACATGCAATTGTGTTTTCCTTGAAAAAATTTCGAGATTATACAGCGACCCTGGAAATAGCTTGAATCTGAAAATACACCTATATCTAAAACCTGTCATGGTCATGTAGGAGTCAATTGCAGAGGTCCCTTGAACCATTTGAAGATGTTAATAGCCTTCATGATAGAGTTTTTTTCTGAGGGTTTCAGCCAAAAACTCGATCAATTTGAGCGATTCAAGATTTTTTTTGCCAAAAACTCGATAGTTTTAAGTCATCCTCAAACTCGCTGATTCAAATTTTTTTGTTTTCAAGTTTTCTTCTTATTTCATAAACCTTTAGAGTTATGAGGTCATTCGAGGTATAATCGTTTTTCCACTGTGTTTTTTCTCGAATCGTAAAAAACCCAACTCCATTTTTAATAAATCAGCCCCTTAAAGTCAGATTGCAAAATGTGAATGCATAGCTTTATGCTTTACTGGAATGGCAAGGAATCACACTCAAGAAATCACTTATGTGTTGGTGGGTGCTCACGTTGGGTGCTCTTTCATACAGCTGGACTTGTTTTTGGGTGTCTTTCCTACTGCAGCCAGTAGGAAACTGCACTAAAAATGAAAATATTTATTACCCAAAGGAAAGCAGTATAGTATTTTTATTGGTAGTATTTTAACTCCTAGCTAGTTTCTTATGTTAACGAATATACAACAGTACAGGTTTGAGGCCTGTAATCCAGAATACTTGGGACCTCCGTTTTTCCAGATAATATTAATTATATCTTACTTGGGATAACATTCAAGTACTGTTTTATTTTTAAATAAAAAATAGAAATGAAATCCTTTTTTAAATGTGATTTTTTTTTAATTAAAATTGAGTCCATGGCAGATGGCCTTCCTGAATTTCTGAGCTTTCTGAATAATGGGTTTCTAGATACAGGATCCCATATCTGTACTAATATTCATTAAGAGATTTTATTTCAAATAATTTATGGCCATTTAAATTGACCATGTCTATCTTCTGACTTCCTGATCTTTTAAGCAGGCATTGAAGATTTATAATTTAACAGCGGAGCACCAGAGTGCAATGTTAATTGTTTTATACCGAACTCTTTCATTCAAATACACACATTTATAATACTTATAGTCATTATAAAGCAAAACCTAAAGATTTCTATATTGTTATTTCTGTAAAAGCAAACGTTGTTACTTATAAATCTGTTTGGTCGTTGTCCCCATCTATTCCTTATTGTAAGCGAGGTGCATTTCTTATAAAGCATTTCCTGTTTGTCCTTTATAGACATTGTAAAGTCTCTCAACAGTAAACTAAGTTCTGTTTGTTTTTTGCCTAGCATATGCAACTTCAGTGTTATGTCAGATTCTTTTACAGCTAATTGATTTGATGCCGTAATGCCAAATAGACTGTTTTTTAAAGGAATTTTTCAGTATAAAATTAAAAACGAGATAAATAGCCTGTGTAAATATAAAAAATGTTTCTGATATATGTAGTTAGCAAAAAATTTAATGTATAAAGACTGGAGTGACTGGATGTGTAACACAATAGCCAGAAAACTACTTCTTGGTTTCCACTGATTTGTTACCAGGCAGTAACCAATTAATGATTTGAGGGAGGTCACATGGGTCATAACTGTTGCTTTTGAATCTGAGCTGAATGCTGAGGATCAATTGCAAATTTACTGAACAGAAATGTACCATGTGGCCCCCGTTCAATTCGCTGAGTTAGAGAGCTACAAAGCAGGAAGTTCTGTTACGTTGGACATCCGGTCACTCCAGCCTTTATACATTACATTTTTGTCTAACTATATTAGAAACATTTTTTATTTTGCAGCCTGTTTGTTTATTCAGTTTTTAATTTTACACTGAACTGTTCCCTTAAGGGATGCTAAAGTAAAATATGCTTGCCTGACCTTTGTGGGCTTTAGGTAAGATGTCATTAGGGAAAAACAAATTTATTTAATAATTAGGGGCAGATTTATTGAGGGTCGAATTGCAAAGTGGAAAATACTTCGAAATTCGACCATCGAATATAATCCCCCGACATTCTAAATCGGAGGATTTTATTCATCATACGAGCGTATTACGATCGTACGAACGTACTTCAGATCGTACGATTAAATACCCAAAAACTTTGAAATATGCTCTGCCAGGTCCCCATAGGCTAACATAGCACTTTGGCAGGTTTAAGTTGGCAAAGTATTGAAGTCGAAGTTTTTTTAAAGAGATAGTACTTCAACGATCGAATTGTCAAATATTCGAACGTTTTTTACTTCGAATAGAAGTCGAAGTAAATTTGAAGTCGTAGTATCCTATTCGATGGTCGCAGTATCCAAAAAATTACTTTCGAAATTCAAACTTTTTGTACTTCGAAAATTCACTCGAACCTTAGTAAATCTGCCCCTTAAAGTCACAATTTTTCTTGCTTATTCCTGAAATCACCTGGGTCTCTCTCATTTTCACGTAAAAAGGTCTAAAGCTGTTGCTAATCTGTTTAAATTTATTAGAAGCTATTTTAAGTTTTTTTAAAATTATTTTACTCAAATCAATTTCTGTTACTTATGCATCCCCAAAGGCTGCAAAGCGTGGCATTCTGTCATCTGGACGGTACCGAGGAGTTCATTTGAGAGGAAGAGGTGCCCTACGGGGAAGAGGTCGGGTATTGCATGGCAGAGAAGCGCCTGTACACGCCGTGGTGGATCATCGCCCAAGGGCCTTAGCCACATCAGGTTTTACTGAAGGCGACAGGGAAGATTTTTGCCCCACTTTGCAGTATGTAAAAATAATACATAAGCAATTTTTTGTTTCCTTGCTGCTAATATAATTTCATAATCTTGGTAATTCTAGTAGATAAATACTATATATTTGTATACCTTTTAGGTTAACTGTTTGAGAGAGCTCAGTTGGATTAGTGACATTTGGTTATCTATATGCATAGCCAACTATATATGTGACTTATCTAGATTGCAGTCATGATAAATAATTTCACAAAATTAAATTGATAGTCCCTGCGCGTGTGCATATATATTGTTTATGTCATGTACTCCTGTTGTAAAGGATATTAGAAATTACAAAGGAATTCCATGGCCATATACCGGTACATGCATTAGTGAGTACTCATAATAAATAACAAAAAGTAACAATAACTGCCGGGGTCAGTGACTGTGGTTTGAAAGCTGAAAGAGTTACTTATATTGTAAGCTACACTGTTACATTTCAAGCCTTACACTTTTTTGTCTTTCATAGTCAATTAAAATCCATATCCCGGGAAACTCTGTAGGTTATCATCTCCCCTAATGATGTTTATTGCAAATGTGGTGACTTTTATTTAGTGGCATTATGTTTCTGACTTTCATTTGCATTCGTTTTAAAGCAGATGCATTCATTTGTTTTCTTTTTTTCCCCCAAATAAAAGCATTTTGGTGAAATAGAAGACTACCAGATAGAAGACTCTTCGCTTCATGCAATAATAACATTCAAGGCAAGAGCAGAAGCTGTAAGTTCAAATTACACTGAAATTATGTATTGATGGAATAGAGACTTACCATTTACATCTCGTTATAAAGAGGTAGCTCCTAGCATCGAATGTCCATTTTTTTGTGTTAATACACAGATGATATAAAAAGGCACAGTTTGTGTGGCTATTAATTGTAGTCCATTTTAGGTTCCACTTTATGATCGCAGTTTTCAATCTCCTTTAAACAACCCTGCACCACTTTTTTGTCTGGTGTATTTGTTTTTTCAGAAAGCTGTTGCTGTACCTGCAAAGAAGGGAGAAACACAAGAGAATTTATATTTACTTCTTACTATATTTTTATTGCTTCACTTTGTCCACATGAAATGACATTTTGTGAGAAGCAACATAACTTTGCATTTACTGCATCTAGTTATATTCTAAGAAGAATGTTGTAATTTGTAAAAAGCTATTGTTGAAACCTTTTTCGTATGAAGTAAAATGAAATCTGAAATGTCACATCTATATATTTTCTTTTCGAAAATTCTGACTTCTGTTACATTAAGATGCAGACTTGTGTCTTGCATTTAAATATGTATGAAAGGCTTTAAATTGGAACTCAGAATTATGATGTATAACATTCTGTGCATTAATTTGAGCAAAGCATTTCCATGCAATTCCTTTTTGTAACCTAAAATATACTATACTAAGCTCCGTCAGACATTATTTATAGCTCAAAGCTTGTCTTTAGCTTGAAAACCTTTTCCTGCCCTGTCACCCTGTTAAGTTTGCCACATTTTTGCCTTCATGAATTTTTATTCATACCACACTCACCATTAGGTTTGCTGAATTTGAATGGTCGGTCAGGTGCATCCATATTTTATAAGGGCCCCACTTCTTTTTTTTTTTCTAATGCTGTGTTGTTTTTATGAAAAGGGTAAGGTAATATTATAAATATTTTTTTGGTCCCCAGATTAAATTGAGAAATGCAGTGCCTGTATTTAATCAGTGCTGTACTATGTATTGTACAGGTTTTGATGATATACTTTCTGTAGGCTGCAATTCATGGGGCACAAATCAAAGGGCAGGAATTAGTTATCCTGGAACAAACCAGTGCCAAGTGCATCCAGTACCGAAGTAGAAGCTCAAGAAGAGGAAGAAGTAAGTTTATGCAAAAATGTTTCCATAGGCAAACTAAATACTTTTTGGAAAAAGAATGTGTTGACCAAATTTGGGTTATTGTATAGGATGCTGTACTCTCACATTTCATATATTTTTTTAGTTTAAATAATCAATCCTCCCATTAACCTGTTTCAGCTAATCTTTGTTTTCCCATCTCACTTTTAAAAGTGCACTGGAACGTTGTATTTCTCAAGCATTCTGGATAATAGGTCCAATACCTGTTTACTTTATTTACTGCACTGCTCTGCTGGTCTGCCAAGAAAGTCGTGAAGGTGCTTTCTGCATCAGTTAATTAAAGGAACAGGTCAGTGTAAAAGTGTAAAAATACTGGTTAAATAGATAGGCTGTGCAAAATAAAAAATGTTTTCAATAAAGTTAGACAAAAATGTAATGTATAAAGGCTGGAATGACTGGATGCCTGAACACTACTTCCTGCTTTGCAGCTCTTTTGGTTTCCATACTTATTGGTTACCAGGCAGTAACCAATCAGTGACTTAAGGTGGGGCCACATGGGTCATATCTGTTGCTTTTGAATCTGAGCTGAATGCTGAGGATCAATTACAAACTCACTGAACAGAAATGTACCATGTGGCCCCCCTTCAAGTCGCTGACTAACTCAGAGTTATAGAGCTGAAAAGCAGGAAGTTGTATTCTGGCTGTTTTATTTGACATCTGTTCACTCCAGCCTTTATACATTACATTTTTGGCTAACTAACTATATTAGAAACATTTTTTATTTTGCACAGCCTATCTATTTAGTAAAGGCCTGGCAGAGCATTAAAAGGAGGAAACCCAGAATCTGGTGATGTCCATGAGTTCAAGACTTAAGACTGTCATTGCCAGCAAAGGGTTTTCAACCAAGTATTAGAAATTCTCTTTTTTTTTTTTAGTTTTTTTAATTTGTTTAATTACTTTTGAGCCCTTGAAATGAAGTGATTGCGTTAAAAAAAGGCTTTTGTTTCTCACATTTTATGCAATCTTTTTGTTCAACCCACTGAATTAAAGCTGAAAGTCTGCAGTTTAACTACATCTGAGTTTTCATTTAAAATTTAAAAATGGCAATGTACAGAACCAAAATTAGAAAAAAATTGTCTCTGTCCAAAGATTTATGGGCCTAACTGTATGTTACCACTTTATAAATATGTGTTAATTATAATAACAATTCCATTTGTACCTACACATTTCATATTTTCTTTCAGTTTCAGGATGACTCCATAGTCGATGACTCCTTGCTTCAGGGTGATGATGAAGAGGATGATGAGTCCCGAAGATGAGTCATCTTAGCTGATCACTGGGCATTGGTCGCTAACATTGAATTTGGGTCATTTCATAAAATGTGTTCCTGCATCTTTGTGAAGAAATGATGTGGACTCTTGAGTTTGAAAGACTTGAAAGTCTTCTGATTTATCATTTCAGTTAATGATTGCACAATGCATCATGCTATATACATGCAATGTTTTTATTCCGCACACTATTTGCCAGATGTGAATTTTCTTTTTCTTTCTTTGAAATGTAAGAAATTTCAACTGAGATTTAAATTTGTGTCCTTATAAAAGTTTGCTTTAAAGCTATGAACGTGATCAGACATACATAGATGAGTACTAAACTGCCTAGGCTTTACTATGTAGTAGCATTTTTGTTAATTTCTGTACATATTTTAAGTATGGGTTTTAATAACATTGTATGACTGCTTTGAATTTAAGTCCCTGTGACTTTAACATATTTAAAAAAAAATAGTGGAATGGTCTAAAAAAAAAAAAAGTAAACAAAAAAGAAAAAATATCAACATTTTTTGTTTGTAGCCAAACTCAGTAATAGATTAAAAGAATATGAAAAAAATAAAGCCATTCCAATGGAAAACCACCTTACCCCATGCAATCATAAGAGATTTTTACACTCTGATGTCATTGTAATTGAATCATTAATTGTCTGTGTATCTGGAAAATGACCTCTACATGGTGCTATGATCTCTACATGGTGCTAATTGTGTGTGAGAGAGAGAACTCTTCGCATCTTCTGTGTGTGTGCTGAGAAGAATACTTCACTTTTGGAAAAGTTGATGCGGTGTTAAGCTATTAAAAGGTGAGTAGTAGTGATGTTTCCACGTTTTCGTATTTATGTAGATGTTTAGTAAAGTATCACTACGAATGTTCTCAGAATCATTTACTGGTTAATTATTAAAGGCCACACAAATGTATGCACATAAACAAATATTTATGTACCGTCCCTATTTTGTAGTGTAATATATAATACATTTTATAGGAGAACAAAAGCCTATTTATAAACCATCCCTAACTTTGGATCACCATAACTGTCCTATTTCCCATACCTGTTTATAATAAAAAAAAGAGGCTTGTATCACCTTACGCCACTTGAGGTCCTCAGCCCAGCTTAAGATCAGCTTCAACTGCACATGCTCTTGGCATGAGGTTGCTGGCAAAGACATCTAATGGCCTGAGAAGGCAGCCACAAACCCTTCTGTGCTATTTTGCTTTTTGTTATGTTTTTTTGAGCTGTTACAGCAAATAGGGAGCAAAAGCTATGGAATGGCACACCTCCTATATTTACTCATAGACTATAGAAAAATTGTGTAAACAAAAAACACAATTCTAGCATTTTATATTCATTTTACTAAGCATATTGACCAAAAGATGATATTCTTAGAAGGCATATAATATATATTTAACTTATAAATACATATACATATTTATCAATACTTGTTTTGAGATCTAAAAAATTTAGTAGGTGTACAAACTTTTTTTTAATTTTTCTCCCCAGCTCAAAGCAAAACGCGTTGACTTCACATTGAAAAAAATATTTTCAGGCATGTCTGTTACATCATAACAGGTAATAAGCTGTTTAATAATGGAAAGCATATGTATATACTCAATTGTATTACATTTTCATTATTTAATACATACCATTTTTTTACATTATTTAATAGTTCATAATACTGTTCTTTTAATGTTCTTTGGAAATCCTATGTATTTGTAGAACTTTTCTGAAAATGTCTTAAAGGGAAACTATCGTGAAACTTCGGAAGAAACTTTCTAAATACAATCAGTTAAAAATTCTGTACTGTTTCTGAAATAATCGAGTTTATCTTCACTCTCTCAGCATCTGTTTCTCCTCATTCTGTCTTCATTCAAGAGTTGGGTGTCAGATAAATAATCCAATATATCTTATATGGGGACTCCTTTTGTCTAGAAGATGTATTAGATCTCACTCTATTAAAATCACCAGTAATCCTGTCTCTCTACATGCAGAATTTGTTAAAAAGGCAGTTATTTTGTTTGTACTGGAATCGGTTATTTGAGTGAGCTCTAGTACATCTACTAGGAAAGGGAGCCCCCTATAAGTTATATTGGATCCGACATCATTCATCCGACATCCAACTCCTGAATGAAGACAGAATGAAGAGAAACAGATGCTGAGAGATGGATAGTGAATATAACCTTGATTATTTTAGAAACAATACAGAATTTTTAATTGATTGTATTTAAAGCTTATATTAAATTTTCATTTTTGCGATAGTTCCTTTTTAACTTGTTTCCTTGTTGTCTGCAGAATAATAACAATATGTGTTACATTGTCAGCACACATTTGTGAACTGTTGGGAGAATTATTATTCATAAAATACACATTTTGATCTGTTCTGTAACACTTAAAGGAGACAACCCACTACACAGAACCCTACATAGTCCCCCCCCCTCCCTGCCCCCCATCATAAGTGATCACACCTATAAGTGCCCCTAATCCTTTACTTGCCTATAAGTGCAGAGTATGTCAATTAAGTAAAATGCGTTCTGTTGTGTCATTCTTTTATACTGGGTGTAAATAACTTTAGCTGAGTCCACTCGGTGGATCCAAATGTATCTAAAATGCGGAAGCCAGTAGTCTAAGGTATTGTGTGTTCAGGAGCAGTGGTTTGGGCCCTAGAAACGTTTTAGTCCTGCTCATGTGAGTGTTTGTATCTTTGTTTAGTTTAAGTCTTGCAAGTTAATGATGGTTTAATTTATGAATTGTCTTTTACAGGTTATTCTTTCTCTGCTGCAGTTTGTTCCAACGGTAGAGCAAGTTCATAATGGATTCCGTGCAAAGAAGTGCCTCCATTGTGCAGGAAATCTCTAAACATTAATCACAAATTTAACAGTTGATGCTTTAGTTGTGAAGCAACCTTTAGTAAGACAATTTGGTGCAGTTCAGCAACTGTAAATTATGTCGGTACATTTTTCAAAATCATTTTTATGCGTATTGTACTTGGTTAGTTTATGGCTAGTTTATGGCTGGGCTGGACCATGCCCCTTCTCAGTGTTAACAGTCTTGGTGTATTAGATCAAGCTGTGAAAAAAATGGAAGCAGGAATCAGAGCACAATAAGAACCCTTGAAGATGTGGTCAGTGTTTTTATGGCACAATGTTTTTATTTATAGAACAGTACATTTGATATTGGAAATGTCATCTTTTTATACTTCGTATTAGGGAATGTTTCAGAAACTTTTTATAATCTTATTTGGCTAGAACTATGTTTTGTTGATTCTTTTTAAACATTATAGATATAGATTAGATATAGATTAGATATAGATAGATAGATCTATCTATCTATCTATCTATCTATCTATCTATCTATCTATCTATCTATCTATCTATCTATCTATCTATCTATAGATATCTATCTATCTATCTATAGATATCCATCTATCTATCTATCTATAGATATCCATCTATCTATCTATCTATAGATATCCATCTATCTATCTATAGATATCCATCTATCTATCTATCTATAGATATCCATCTATCTATCTATCTATCTATAGATATCATCTATCTATCTATCTATCTATCTATCTATCTATCTATCTATATATAGATATCTATCTATATCTATCTATCTATCTATCTATAGATATCTATCTATCTATCTATAGATATCTATCTTTAGATATCTATATCTATCTATCTATCTATCTATCTATCTATCTATCTATCTATCTATCTATCTCTCTCTCTCTCTCTCTCTCTCTCTCTCTCTCTCTCTCTCTCTCTCTATCTATCTATCTATCTATCTATCTATCTATCTATCTATCTATCTATCTATCTATCTATCTATAGATATCTATCTATATATATATCTATATATCTATATATATATATATATATCTATATATCTATATATATATATATATATATATATATATATATATATCTATATATCTATCTATATATCTATATATATCTATATATCTATCTATATATATATATATCTATATATCTATCTATATATATATATATCTATATATCTATATATATATATATATATATATATTTAAATATAGATATATATATATATATTTAAATATAGATATATATATATATATAGATATATATATATATATATAGATATATATATATATATTTAAATATAGATATATATATATATATATAGCTATATATATATATATATTTAAATATAGATATATATATATATATATATATAGCTATATATATATATATATAGCTATATATATATATATATATATATATTTAAATATAGATATATATATATATATATATATATATATATATATATATATATATAGCTATATATAGCTATATATATATATATATATATTCCAATGACCCACCCAACCCCTTTAAATATGCTTAAAGCTATTTCACTTTATTAAATGGTTGAGCCTGTGTTCGTTTTATACAAAAAGTATTGCAGATTCTGCCTCTATTCTAAATAACGTAATATGAGTAAATGTATTTTATACACTTACTATAGATTTCTGAGTGATTTGTCACTGGCAAAAAAAGACAAATAATTGCACCATCAATAAGTGAGTCCTATACTACTTCATAAAGTGCCTTCTCTTAGCCAGCACTTAATTTATTCACCAAGGGTAATGCAAAATAAGAATATTATTATACTTATAATTTACAGGGCTTGTAAAACTGTGTTTAATCATTTAATCCAGACCCTTGATAAAGGCCCTAATGTGGGCCGAAACGTTGGATGCACAAGTTTGAAAAATAAAGATAATTTTGGTTCACTAACCAATGAGTGTGGGTCCTCTTGAACTATACATAAACACTTTGATCCTGCACCCACGCTTATGGAAGACTGGTTCAGAGTGCAAGCGTCTGATTTGTGTGGTGCTTTATTATCTGTCACAGTCAATGTGACATTTGTAACTAGGGTAAAGATTTTCAGCTCACTTATTCAGAAGCAGTTCATGCCTAACTTTCTGTGGTGCTTAAATACATTTAATTAAAGTACTTGCTTTAGTGTGACTTTCAGTCAAGTTGTGTTATGTAAACTGGCCCATACCACAACTGCATCTTGGTAATGCAGCTCAATCTGTTGGACACTGTTATTGACTTAATTTCAAACAAAAAAAAAATCATTGCATTACAAAGGTCAAAAACTAGTACAATGCACATTGTTAGTTTGTTATGCATATCATTTTTTTTATTTTGCACTTTTTATATTATTTGACGAATAAAAAATACCTAAATACTTCATTGTCTACTTCAATGTTCTGTTTTTTTTTATGATGAGGTCATTTGAAACCTTTTAAAAGCACCGGAAGCATGTTTTCTTCACTGTCTTTTCTACTGATGCACCAGGAAGTGGTTTAGATGGTGCATCAACAGATATACATTTTCTAATAAATATTAAAGTCAAAGGTGTTGTAGCAAAAAGTTACCGTAGACTTTAACTGGAAAAATGAGAATATTGATGAATTGCAAAAGACATCTACTCTCTCAGCAGATTTCTGAGTGTATTGTTAAGGTCTGGATACAGCCACACAGGGATGGATAGGCTGGAGGGTGAAATTTGAACTTTCCTCCAACATATCCAATCCCTGTGTGGCCATACCGGGATTTAAACATTGTTGTGTGTGATGTATATTTTCCACCAATAGATGGTAGCAGAGAGATTTGTTGATAATTAGAGAAAAGGAGCCTCCCTAGAACAATTCTAGAAAAGAGCCAGGGGCCAGAGTATGAAAGGGAGCCACAGTGGGTCCTCTTTGGCCAATGGAAACATCTAAGAAAGCAAGCCTGGGAACCTGAGAAACATTTAAAGTGGGGAAGCAGTCAGGTTTAGCCAGGACAGGCAGAACTTGTGTCACAGTTCATCCTACGGATGAGAGGCATAGAGACCTAAAAAGGGCAGTGTGTGCTCTACCTCGGATTGAGAATGGGTTAGTTCCTTTGTGGGTACTCCACAAGTTAGGTACCAAAAGGAAAACTGGTATAGAAAGGACCCTGGTGTGCTTAAATCCTAATGCTCAAGAAGGTGTTCGGCTGGATAAAGTAGAAAAGATCTAGCAAAGCTGGTACCATTGGGTTAAGCCCTATAAAAGGTGTCACCTATTAAGTAAAGGTACTGGAGTCTGAAGGTGGAAGTGAGTGAATTAACTGAAAGAAGGGCAAAGTGAGTACACGTGGACTTACTTCATTTGTATTGTGTATTTAACCTCTTTGTAGATTACCTAATAAACACTGTGGACATTAATGTGTAGGGGGCCCTCCAGCTGTTAACCCCTTACAGGAAACAATCGCGAGACGTTGAAATTCTTTAAATAAAAATGTTTCTGATTTATTGGAAATAACAAGGATTTTGTACAGACACGCTTCTGGTCACACACAGTCATGCAACATCAACTCCTGTGTCCCAATTGTTCTTAGTTTTCCACCACAGTTTCCTAGGGCCTTTCCCAGATCTCAGGCAGGGTTAACTCTTACCATTCTGGACTCGTCCACTACTTGGTTCGGTAATCCGGTGCACCTTAGCACCCCTTTACCATTCCGCCAAGCCTTCCCGTCTCAGTAATCCGGTGCCACACCAGCACCCCTTTACTATTCCGACCGGGACCCCTCACAGTCCTTCTTCGTGCCTCAGGCCTCTTAACCCTCTCCTGTGTCTTCCCTATATTCTGGGTCCCTAACTTGTGGGGTATCCACGGAAAACGAATTTCCACTATACTCCTAAGTGGGGCAAGGAACTACCCATACTAACTTTCCTACCTCAGACACCTAGTGCCTGCTAACTATAAACTACTATGCTAAGTTCTTTCTTACTTTCCTTCTGTTGTAGCTCTTCTTCAGGACTGCTCCTCTTCTGACAGCATCCTCCCATTCAGACCCGGACTCTAGGGTGTGCCCTCCTTTTATAACTGCCCAGCTTCCAGTCACTGCTGTATCACTTCCTCTACATGTGCTGGTCCTCATTTTGTTCATGTGCCTCCCATCTGCTAATGGGGAATAAATCACACTTTCTTACCCTTGAGCTCCACCTGCTGGCCATTCACTCAAATAACACTCAACAATTTTTAACACATGCTCACACACACTATTCAATCAACTTTAAATCACAATACAATTACAACATTTGGTTCACCCTCTTACAAATGCTTCTCTGTTAAAAGAAGGTGACCTGTTAAAATTGGGAATCCTTAAACAAAAGCAGCATAATGTTTATTATATTGTATGAATATTGTTTTCAATGCAACTCCTGGCCAAAAAACACAATTTTTATTCCGCTTTTGTATAAGCACACACAGTGCTCTGAACAATTCTTATATTTTTCAGCCTTTCATTGTTGGAAATATAGTAATTGGTACAGAGTTTGCTTCAGGTCTCAGCTACCAACTGCCCTGCCATCTGCACCCAGAATTATCTTTATATCCGTTAATTTAACCCACTTTGCCTGCTAGTAATGTTTCTTACATTTTCCCTTAAAGGAACAGTAAAGCAAAAAATAAAGTGTTTTAAAGTAATTAAAATATAATGTACTATTGCCTGCACTGGTGTGTTTGCTTCAGACACACTTCTATAGTTTATATACATAAACCACTGTGTTAACATGGCGGCAGCCATTCATGTTGAAATTCGGCATTAAAAAAATAACACTGGTTATATAACAGATACTGTAAGCTCTGCAAAATACAGGAATCTAAAAACCAGAAAATATACATGAATTTAATAGTAATATTTTACAGTGTTTATCTGCATATGTAAATTGATATTGTTTGCATGCTTTACGCATTAAAACTGGAACCCCATGCTAAAAGTAGTCACACGTAACACCTTATTAGAGCAGATTTGTCCCAGCGCTTTCCATAATCTAATGGCATTTTCTTAGCATGGAATGGAACTACCTGTCTGATTCTTATTGAGGCATTCACCTAGCAGCGCTGCTTGTGATCTGATAATGGTGCATTAACATTTGTAGGATGAAGTAAGGCAGATCTGTCTTCCTAAATTTTTGTTTACTGTTCATTCGATAGCCTAGTATTAACATATTTTAGAACATTCCACTAGGTGGAGCTGCAGGTGTGTTTAGTATATTAGGCATTCAGGATTACTTTTACCAAGCACTGGTGGTTTGGAAAATTTAATTTGACCTCAGTATTTTGTTGTATAATATCTTTTATGAAGAGGGGCTGGGAAGAAATTACACACACACATATATACACATAAATACATATATATCAGCATTAAGGCAGCCTTGGTTCAAGCTAATGATACGGTGACACCCAACACTATTCTACCTGCTTGTATTTTTGACCCTGCACCTAATTTATCAAAGTTGGAGTGCCGACACACAGCTGATATACAGTACATATTAGCTGTGTGTCACCACTCCAACTTTGATAAACGGGGTGCAGGATCAAAAATTAAGGGGCACATTTACTATGGGTCGAATATCGAGGGTTAATTAACCCTCGATATTTGACCATTGAATTTAAATCCTTCGAATATCGAAGGATTCACTGTTCAATTTAACGTTCGATCGAACGATTAAATCCTTCGAATCGAACAATTCGAAGGATTTTAATCCATCAATCAAACGATTTTCTATCGATAGGTTTCCTTCTGTAGGTTTTAGGTGGCGAAGTAGGTGGTCGAAGTTTTTTTTAAAGAGACAGTACTTCGACTATCGAATAGTCGAACGATTTTTAGTTCGAATCGTTCGATTCGTAGTCAAAGGTCGAAGTAGCCAAAAAAATACTTCGAAATTCGAAGTATTTTTTATTCTAATCCTTCACTCGAGCTAAGTAAATGTACCCCCAAGTGTACATTGATATAAGGATTCACACTCCGTATTGTGAAAAAATGGAATGCACAGTGATTGAGAATGAACTTGTATTTTTTATACACACACATATTTATTACATAATATATATATATATATATATATTTTTTCTTCTATATACTTTATATGAGACGTGCGCATCTCAAGCCGGTCTTCCTTAATAGCGGATGCAGGGTCAAATTGCGATATATACTTGATCAGAATGACCCACACTCCACCATCATGAATCAAACTAATTTATTGATCATAAATGCATATCCAAGGTTTCAACCCACAATAGGGCCCTTATCAAGGTCTTTCATAAAGGCTCTAATGTGGGCCGAAACATTGGATATTCATTTATGATCAATATCGTAGTTTGACTCACGATCTTCTGCCGTATGCACAAAATGTCTCAATGTCTTAAATATCTTGATAATGGGTTGATTGCAGAGGACTCTTGTATTTGTATATATATATATTTTTTTTTTTACCTCAACCTGAAGGTAGACTCCTGAAGGTGGCAGCTGACAAACCGGGAAGGAAGAGCCTAAAAATAAAATGAGAACAAAATTAGACAAGCTCTAAGGCATAATCCCAGGTCACCCTTATAGATTGGTTCCCAGGTCACTTGTCACTTAGCAGGGAACAGCAGCTGACTGAGCTGTACTGACAAGGGGACACTGAATGGTCTCTCTCTCTATATACATATATACACACACACACACACACACTTCCTGATAACAACATTAATCTCCTGAACCGCAGCACCGTCTATCCCCTTCTGCCACCCTCCCTGCTCTGCAAAAATAAAGTGCAACTCTGAACTGTACTAAAGTGAGGACTCGACATGCCTGGCCTCCAGTAGCATTACCATTTACTGGGAAGACCGTTGATTGGGGGAACATGAAACTCTTGCAGCGTGGCTATGCAGACCCACAAAGTCACCATCCCAGGAAGGTGGGAGGACAGTGGACTCAAGCACCAAGATGTTCTAAACAAGGAAAAAGACCAGTAGTCAAAAAACTTGTTTCCAAGAGCGCATTTCCACAGGCCTACACTACCCTCAGGGCAAAATTAAAACTCCTTTCCAAAGGAGTGAGGTGAAGGAAGAACAAAAAAAAGTTGTGGGTTGTTGCCTCTGAATGGTATTTAACTATTTGGTGGGAGGGGTTCTTCACTGAGATGAGGTAGGGGCTGTCCCAGTGCATGCTGATATGGAGAGGGCCATGGAAAAGTCAGTTGCCGAACTGTGTTACTGTCTTTTAGGCATGGATATCAGGACAGATTGGACTGGGTGTAGCAAAGTGAGAAGGCTGTAGAGGGTGTGGATATGTGGGTGAGGGTGATGATTTTTATTTCACAACACCAGTTTGTAAGGCAAAAGTAGTGACAGCACTGGTATCCCTAGATCTAAATATCCCAAACTGTGGGGCTGGAGCCTTAGGGGGAGTTTAAGGCAGTAGATAAGGTGGTATAGAGAGCCTGCAAGATATTTACAACAGGGTTGTCCAGCCTAAGATTTGGGCTTGTTGTTCTGGATACCCCTAAAACAACAATATTTTTGAAACCCTAAAGAGTGAGCCTAAAACCAAAATCCTCATTGCCCTAGATCCCTTAATGCTGCTACAGTACAAACACATGGGGAATGCTAAATGATTAGCTTGTTTAGTACATACACTGAGGCATATTCCTTCATTCAGTGGCACATGTTTTTCAACTCTGTGAGTGACTGGTAAAGCAATATATTGCTGCTTCCTACAATGCAGATATTCTTTTAACATCATTTCCTATAGAGAAACATGACGCCTAATCATGTTGGAATGAAAAGATTAAATCCATTATGTGGATTGTTTCTACTTTACATATTTCAAGTGGCTGAATGAAATTTTAATGGGGAGGGGACTGCAGTTGAGACTCAAGTGCAATGCTTGTATATCAGATATAACAGTAATTATTGCTCAAATAAAGTCCTAGTAAAATCCCTTTTTCCTAAAGTACCCAAGAGTGAAACTTGTCACATAACTCCTCATACAGCCTTTGTAGTGCATATTAATGTAGTGATACCAAGGCTCTTGTCTGCAATATATACTGAGATTTTTCCCACTTAAAGCAACGAATAGGATGTGATTGTATTACCCATAATTACTGTACTAACAGCGGAGCACAAGGTAAATTATCAGGTGCATGAAGAACTGGAAAGGTCAGATTTTATGTTTCCCAAATAATGGATGTATCAAAGGCAAATTGTTCTTTAACAAAATGCTATGAGAGGCTAGAACCAGTACACGGCATGATCAGGCTTGCCTGAAAATGTAGTCATATTAAAAGTATAAAATGTGTTCAAGGAAAATCAAAGAATGTTCTTGTATTGAGATATGTGCCTCTCCATCCATTCCTGGACTGGGATTTCTAGTACGGGTATAGATATTTGAAAAATTCCATTTTATCCCATTTACAATGGGCATGGTGGATACTGGTAAATATATATTTTTAAGTATTATTATTAATGTTACTACTATTTTATTTGTTATAATAATAAAGAAATACTGTAATAATAGCAGAATTTCTTAGTTGTGCAACCCTATACCATAACAATGCCATTTTTGAAACCCCATTGTACACAAGTACTAGAGCCACTGCTGTGTCTCAAGGGCCCCAAAGTGAAATCTGCATGAAAATATTGTTGTGCAAGTAATGCAACTGTAGTTTAGAACAGAGCAGCTAAATGATCTCCCTCTATTTAACCTCTAGGCTTCGGGGGATATATCCCAATATCTTTAAATGGCACTCGCACAACCCAGTAATGTGCAATCATTGTGAAGCTTTTTTGGAGACCTCTGCAAACTTAGCAGACTTCCTGGAACATCTATAAAGGAATTTGCCCCAGATGTCCTATTAACTGGCCGTTAGATTTGGCAGCCCCTGTTCATTGCCCCAGGGAGATAGGTCCTACAAGCCAGGAACCTGTATTATAGAGGAAGCCAACGATACAGGACAAAACCTATCTAACAAACAGGCTGTTGCTTGGCAGGAAAGTTGCCAGAGTCCTAAATAGATAACTGTGAGAATCCTTTGCTGCCCTTGCAAGTATATTCCCAACCTGACCACTTAACCTCTACTGACAACAGATTTTTTAGTAAAACACTGTTACTCAGCTATGGAAAACTTACTGAGTGAATAGTGAATCTGTGCAGCCCCCTGGTCAGTGGCATCCCAGGGGTCCTTGCCGTCCTGAGGTGACCTTTATGATGCTGCCACCTACACCCTACTTACCGTTCCGAGTGCCAGAGTAGGTAAATGGTGGCTGTATTGCTAGTGCAGAGAGCGCAATTGCAGAGCCGAAATTCCGATTTAAAAATTAGAATTTTTGTTGCCGCCCTTGGTAACCTGCGTGCTACTGCCGCCTAAGGTGAGTTTCTCAACTTGCCTCATGGCAGCAGAGCCTCTGCCGCTGGTAAAGTCATGAGGGGTCTATGAAGTACAGGGTAGGGTTGTAATGTGCAACAAACTGCCAAAATGGTGCACCACTATCTGCATTTGCCCAATGAATATAGTTCATCTGTAGATGGGGGGAGGCATATAGGCTTCAACCAATAAAAAAATTCTGCTTATGGTATAGGGTACAGACACAATTGCTTACTGAATGAGCACTAAAAGGTGTGATTTTATGCACAAGCTCTATCACTAGTGGCTGGAGAATGAGGCTAATTGAATCTGATGTACTGTTGCTCTTTATATAATACAAGTATTGTCAGAAATCTAGGATTCTGTGGGAGGTCAGTATAATGATTTCTAAAATTATGAAATTAATACAGTGATTCTTCTGTATATGCATATAGTGCAAATGCTTTGTTCCATTACAAGCTGTGGTTAGCAACCTTTATCAAGCCTCCTGTCCATAGTTTTGCCACCTTTTTGCCAATACTTGATTGAAGCTAAAATGAAATATCAAAATTTACAGCTTACCCCATTCCAAGGGTCAAAGAGTTAAAACGGCTTGGTCCTGCTAGGTACATAACCCTTTACTTGACTGGCGGTATTGGCAGGTACTGTTGACAGAAACAGCTAAGGAAAAAAACTGAATTTCTACTCCACAGGGGCTCTTCCAGTATGTCTGAATGACATTTGGGCTCCAATGAGCCCCAGGAACATTCCAAAAGATGATGGACCACATTCTTAATTCTCAGCACTACACATTTGGATGATGTGGTGATTTATAGTAGGGTTGACAAAGTCACCTTCCCAGAGTACAGCATGTCCTAAATTCCATTAGAAATGCAAGCTTAATAATAACATTGAATCCTATGAAATGTACCATAGGCCTGGATGAAGCCCGTCATCTTGGTTATACTATAGGGTGAGGTGTCAGAAAGTCTCAAGTAAATAAGGTGGAGGCAAAGACTGGCCCCAACTTTTCACTAAAAAGCAAATCCGCACCGTATCGGTGGTTTATTTCAATTCTTTCTACCATGTCTGCTCCTTTCACAGATCTGACAAAAGGGAAATGATCCACAATGATTAAGTGAGGAGCTAAACCACAGAAGACATTCAAAGAGTTGAAAGCAGCCTTGTGTTAGCTTCCAGTGTTGGTTAGTCCAGATTTTTAAAAAGAAGTTTGTTGTATAAACTGATGCTTCAGGTGTTGGTTTAGGTGCGGTCTTGTCACATCTGGTGGGGGGAGAAGAGCATCCAGTGATCTACTTGAGAAGGAAGCTGAACCCTGTTGAGAAAAACGATAGTATTGTGGAGCGGGAGTGCCTGGCAATCAAATGGGCACTGGAGTCATTGTGATACTATTTACTAACCCATCATTTTGTGCTCATTACAGACTATTCTCCTCTAACCTGGATGTTGCAAGCAAAATAAAGGGCCATACGTTAGTTACTTTCATTACATTATAACACAGGGCAGGCAAGCTGCAGGGTAATGCAGATGCTTTGTCTAGGGCTCCCACTGTATGGTTGCAAGCTGTGTTCAAACCCCCAGGTTCGAAACAGGGGGTATGTAACAAAAATGGTTGTCCCAGTGTTCTGCGTAAGTGAATGTCTGGCTACAGGCACAGGTATTCCCTTATTTTCTTGGATACAACAACATAACAGCATAAATATGAATGCCATAGAAACTTTGAATCGTTTGATTCCAACTATGGGGTATATTTATCAAAGAGTGAAGTTATCGATTACCAGTCCACTAGAGTGAAAATCCGCCACTCTCCATTCATTTCTATGGAATTTTTAAAGGTGTATTTATCAAAGGGTGAACTTTCACCCATTGATAAATATTCTTTTAAAAATCCCATAAAAATGAAAGGAGAGTGGACTGTGGTGATCTCTAACTTCACTCTTTGACAAACATGCCCCTATATGTCTTGAGTTCAAAAAATAAAAAGTACACACAAATGTCATAGTTGTGAGTTGGAGCTCTAAAAACACTTGTGCCTACGTGTAATTTAGACATAGAAAACAATATAACTGTGGACATTACATTGTGGGGCCCATTTACTTAGTTCGAGTGAAGGAATAGAGGAAAAATAGTTTGAATTTCGAATGGTCGAATATGGCTACTTCGACCACGACCGTCGACTTCCATTCCATAGTCGAAGTACTGTCTCTTTAAAAATTTCTTCGACCCCCTAGTTTGCCACCTAAAACCTACCGAGGCCAATGTTAGCCTATGGGGAAGGTCCCCATAGGCTTCCTAACAATTTCCTGATTGATGGATTAAAATCCTTCGAATCATTTGATTCGAAGGATTTAATCGTTCGTTCGAACGATTATTCCTTAGATCGTAGGAATAGCAGAAAATCCTTCGACTTCAAAGGATTTTACTTTGACGGTCGAATATCGAAGGTTAATTAACCCTCGATATTTGACCCTAGGTAAATGTTCCCCTGTGTGTAGAATTCAAATTAGGCAAATATGTCTTTCTTCTCTAAACTGCAGGTAAGTTCACAGCATCTTATCTCCCATATGTTTTTTGCCAAGAAATAAGAATTTAAGACTTATGAATTGTATATCCCTTTAGTATCTTATCTCACAGGATCTGTAAAAGAAAGATACAAAAACATAAAATGAGTGCCATGTGTCTTTTGAATTATTTGATGCCACATGTGCATTTTGTTACAACAATATGGTATGCAGAAACACCAACATTTCAAAAGAATGTTGCTTTTTTAATGGTTAATGCCTTGACCTTAAACACTGGCCATTTGATGTGCAACTGAAAAAACCCAAACAGTAAATGGAAAAATATGGAGGAAAAATAGATTTAAATATGGTATGTTCTCAGTCAATCAATATGTATGGGTCAACATTTTTGTGATATACAAAACTACACACAACTCATTGTAAAATACCTACCTGGTCATTAGTTATAATGTGTAATTATCAGTATTAGATCATAATGGTCCAAACTGGTAAATGATCACTTGTAACAGAAGCAAATATCCCCGCAACGTATTGCCTAGGGGTTGTACAGTGGGGGAATACATCAAACACACAGTATACTGCTTGTAATTTCATCATTTGCTGCCAGAATGTAGGATCTGTCCTTGACCAGCTATGTCTATAATCTGTCCACCCAATCCAACGCTGGTAAGAATTAATGTTGGTAACCTACACACAGCTAGAGTGAAGCAGATGGGATCTATGAAATTGCAGTAGTGCGATAACAATAGAGACAAGGTGGAGTAAACTGTAGTAAAAAAAAAAAAAAACAAAAAAAAAAAACACTAGTTTTGTAAATTAGGCATATTTTTATACTTTGGGGGTTATTTACTAAAAAAAAAAAATTTGTGATTTTCTTTTTTTTATAAAATCTTACTTTTTAAAAAAAAAAAAAAAAAAAAAAAAACACGAATTTTGTGGAATTTATCAAACCCCGATGATGGAAAAGTCTGAATTTGAAAATCCGGCATCTCAGACCTGTCAAGGTTGCATATAAGTCAATAAGAGAAGTCCCAATGATTTTTTGGCAATACCCCGAAGTTTTGAGTTTTCGGGGAAAAAATTTTTGAGTTTTCGGTTGAGAAATCGGGAAAAAATTTGGAAATCGGATGAAAAATCCAAAAAAAAAGTCATGAAAAATCTGATTTTTTGCGTTTTTTTTCTGGAAACAATTTTCGGGAAAGTGTATTCATAAATAAGCCTACAAAACCTATGCGGATTTGGTCTGAGTTTTTTTCAGAAAATATTGAGATAAATTCGGACTTTCATAAATAACCCCATTTGTGTCCTATTCACTGAAATTCTGATTTTTTTTCATAAATCTTGTTTTTTTCTCAAAATATTTAGAGATTTAAAAAAATTCTCTAAAACTCAAAACTTATTAAATGTAAAAACCACAAAAAACAAAACTTCTCCAAGTAAAAGCAGTTGAGGTCCCACAGAAGTCAATGGAAGCTGCCATGATCCTTTAGCCATTCATACTATTAGAAGTTTTTGGATTTTTTTTTTTTCGCAAGTAATTGTCCAAAAAGGTTTTAGAGACATTTGGATTTTTTTTCAGCACTTTTTTTCCCCCATTCATACTTTGTCTATTTGGATCTGTTAACAACTTTCATAGCATTCGTGATTTTAGAGAAATAATGGGTTATGTAATAAATGGCACTACGTTTGTCATGGGGCAGTAACCCATAGCAACCAAACAGCCGGTAGGAATTACTGGTCACCTGTTTAAAAGCAAGCATCTTATTGGTTGTATAGGTTACTGCTCCTGGGCAAACTTTGTGCATTTTATTACATGTGGGGGAGAGTTTAATCATGGTTTTAAACACTAATACCAATAAAATGCAACCTTCTGTGAGCTTCAGGTAGCGAAACCCAAGGCCCCAGCACAGATTTCAGCACAGAGAATGGAGACTGACACCGCCTTTAAGTTTAAATGCAGCTTTGCTGACTTTTATTTGGCACAAACCAAAATCTTCAGCCCACTGGCTTCACATAGGGGATAACATTCACTTCACATATGCATTAACAGTCCCAATTCACACCCACACTGGTGTTAACTGTAACTCACAGTTTTCTTAGCCCTCACTGACTTTTGGTTGACCGCAAATCCCAGAATCCTCTCTGGGCCACACTCCAGACACACTTGTCTCCTGGGAGGGGTTTCTCTTTTCCTCTTCAGTCCTTTAGAGATCACTCTGGAACTCAGGTCAGCAGGGAATCACTCTCCTTCCCATCTACACACCTTCCTTCACTCAAGAAGGTCCTCACGTGGCCCCTCACCCTCCTCCAGCTCCAGGAAGTATCCAGAGGAAGAAGCCTTGAGGTGGAGTCCCACACCTCCTTTTAACTACAGTTCACCTGTAGCTTAATTACTTAGCTGCCTCTAGCTTGGCAGCTGAAAACCCTTACATGGAGCAAGGAATGGAAGCCCACCCTGCTCTCTTCCATTCACTCCAGGGACCCACTATCCAGCTTTTCCTAAACCAGAATATAATTAAACAGCATTACTTGCTGCAGCCACACAGACTTTTCCCTGGAGTTTATACACACAGTATTGGGCCGTTTTCACACACATATCCTACATTTCAAAAAAAATGGGCCTCTTTATTGTTTCAGGCACTACACAATCTTAAGGTCACATAAATCAGTGACAACAACAATATTGTGTTCAACTGTTGAAAACACTGTAAAGTTGGTCCTACATTCAAAGGGTCACCAAATTAACAGATCTTTTACTGACATGCCCACCTTGCGGTGGACAATATTGGGCTAATTTGATCATTTGACCCTCAGGCCAACAAACTATAATTGCCACTAATGTAGGCATCTCTACTGATCAAAGTAAGGGCTCTTACTCACTGGCGTTCTGACCTGCGCTCCCCTGCGTTCCGTTTTTTGGCGTTCAGCCGCAGGGGAGTGCAGGAATAGACGCATGTCATTATTTCAAATGGGGCTGTACTCACTCAGACGCGTGTAGGTGCCGAACGCAGGAAAAATGCAGCATGTTGCGTCTCAATCTGTGTTCGGCGCCTACACTCGTCTGAGTGAGTACAGCCCCATTTGAAATAATGACATGCGTCTATTCCTGCGCTCCCCTGCGGCTGAACACCAAAAAACGGAACGCAGGGGAGCGCAGGTCAGAACGCCAGTGAGTAAGAGCCCTTAAGCACAAATCATTTTGATAAGGTAACAAATACAAAAAAATTATTTGTGACACACATAAGCACATTTGCAGTATACATTAAGTCCATATTATTATTGGTTCCATTTGAAATGTAGTTGCTATTGAAAGCATTCAACCACAGTAAGTAGGAATGCTGGGGTTGGCACTTGTGCTGGTATTGCCATATGAATGTTTTACATGAGTTGCAATAGGCAGTGCAGAGGAATTGACTAAAGTAACTTTTAAAGAGACCCCGGTTTTCGTTTGGGTGATGTAGGAATTCACTCAAATGGTAGTCTTAGCAATAACTTCTCAAAGTAGGAAAGCAATGACATGTAGGTAACTTTAACAGACATCGGTTTTATTCACAGTAAAACAGTAGCTTGTAACAGTATCAAACAAAAGTAACAGAAACTTTGGTGGTTATTTATCAAAGTCCGAATTTATCTCAATATTTCCTGCTACAAACTCTGATCAAATCCGCTCGGGTTTTTACGCTTATTTATTATTACATTTTCCCGAAAATTTGCTTTGCGGGATTTGGTCTGAGTTTTTTTCAGAAAAATCAGCTTTTTACAATTTTTTCTGACTTTTTCATATGATTTTCATGATTTTTTAGTAATTTTCTCCCGAAAACTCAGAAAACTTCGGGGTATTGCCCAAAACTCAGCGCACATGAAAAAATCATTGGGACTCCTCCCATTGACTTAAATGCAACTTCGACAGGTCTGAGGTGCCGGATTTTCAGATAAACCTTTTCAACTGGGTAGCACAGGCAGGGTCAGACTGTGCCGGCGGGAAACCAGTGGGCCCAGCAACCCCAGGCCCGATATTGGTGCTGCCCCCCCAACCTCCCTCCTGGCCACCAGTCATGGCCGTGAGCAGGAAAAAGTTAGGTGGGAGGGGACTGAGGTGGTTTGCAGCTGGGGTTCCTAATGTGTATTCGCCAGTGGGGTGGGGGGCCCATTGGTGGTGTAAAGGGGCCCGAAGCAGTAGCACCTGTAGGACACCCAGTCTGACCCTGAGCGCAAGTTCTGCTCTTTACAACAGTTTAGCTCCGCTTTACTTTACTACAGTAAGAGTTATACAGCAAGAGTTATATCCAAACCTTTCTCTCTTCAGAGCAGCATTTTGTCTCCCATTCACCTACCCCCTGGACAGAGAGCTCCCCTTCCCCAGGCAGTGACATCTCCCCCACAGCTGCAGTGCTATTTACAGGCCCAGATTTGTGGAAAGGCCACCAAGGCCCGGGCCTAGGGTGGCAGGATTTTAGGGAGGCGGCATGCTGCCCAACCACAACCACATTGGTTCAAAAACACTGGGGATGCGCTGGAGATACAATCATTTTCTAAATTTCTCGTGTGCCAATCCCCATTGCTCCAGTCCAGATGATGAAAATTTGCACTAATAAAGGGGAGGGGACAGGCATACCTCCCAACATTTTGGAAGTAAAAAGAGGGACAACAATTTTTTTCGCCCGTAGCGCAGCGAAATTGTTTGACCATGCCCTTTCTGTGGCCACACCCCCTAATTACCATGGTCATTTGACAACATTTGGCAGGTTATGAAAGTTTGAAAATATTTCTCCTTATCTAAACTTTTTTTGAGTCTCAAAATTGTTACATAGTATCTTATTTGCACCTGTTACCTGTTCTGTGCTCTCTGCTAAAAGCCAATTAAGTTAGAAACTTTGTTTCTTTTTCTGGCTGTTCAGTGCAGAGAAAATAGGGACTTTCCAGTACAAATGAGGGACTGCAGGTTGAGCTGTCAAAAGAGGGACTGTCCCTCTTAAACCGGGACAGTTGGGAGGTATGGGACAGGGGACATAATAATATGCATGCATTGCTATGAAATTAATCATTGCTAAATATAATATGAGTAACGTAGCTGGGGAAACCAGAGAGGGCTTCATGTATATATAGTTCCATATAGACCTTTATGGGCAATGTAGGACAAAACAGTAATCAATTGCTCACTCTGATTGGTGGCACCACTAGGGCAATGGCATAGCAACAATTTTGGGGGCTTAGGTCCCTGTGATTTTTAGAGCTTGGGTGGCAATGCTGAATCATCCCTGCTCTAATTGCCTGCGATGACAACTGCCCAAAAGTGCTTTTACATGTACTTGTCAGGTAACAGAAAATGTCAACTGCCATGTTTCCAAGCAGAAATCTCCTCGCAAGCACTTGACAGATGATTGTCATTGCAGGCTGAGGGATTTGTTAGGCATTCTGTCTCCACCCTTCAAACCACTGTACTCAAGAGGTACCTAACTTCTTGAATGATTTACTGAAACCAGCGTATTTTACAACGTGACCTCACTAGATACTCAATGATGACATCACATAATGTGATTCAGGCACTCAGATCAATGACATGCTAAGGAACTGGAAAAAATGGCAATAGCACATGATGTTTGTACTTTACTTATGTTCGATTTTATTGCACTGGCCACTTACATGGGGAGGGGGGTTGTTAAAGATATCAGTTAAATATTACTTTCACAGATATCTAGAAACAATCCTTTTTTAAAGTCAAAATTTCATATTTGTGCAGAGCAGGCACTCAATGAGCAGTCTTCCCAAATGACATGTAAAATTCAAAAAGTTACACATGGAGGTAGCATGCCAGTGTGATCAGAATGTAAAACTTGAATCCTGTAGATATTTTTCATTCACATTCCAAATGGATCTTGTATTCCCTAATCAATCACTTGGAGGAGCTAAAAGTTTAATTTGTTGTTAATCTGACATGGCGCAGATAATATGCTTGCTGCCCTGTGGGGAATGTGTGAAGCCAGCAGATGTCACTGTTACATTTCAATAAATAAACCCATGTTAACTTTTTATGTATTCTTTCTTGCTTGTTTTTTAAGCATGTTTAGCTAGAGAAAACTAGCTATTTTCAGAATTCTCAGATGCTGGGAATCGTAGATTACAAATGCTAGTGCAATGGGATTTTTTAAGTTTATGTTCCCCTGTATTATCCGATACTGTACAGGCACCTCTTTGCTCTAAGCAAGGTTCAAATACATGCTGTAGAACTAGTAATAAGGAATTTGTCACTTGTGGCATTTTCTCAGCTGGTAAAGGAAAAACCAATGCTCTCTGATCCACTTGAATCTGTAAGCAATTACATCAATATCATTCTCATCATTGTGCACATGGAGTGGATTATGGTCTGAAAAAAACAGGGTCAAAGCATGGAACATACTTCTTTTTTTTATGCAAACAGAGAAAACACCACTTGCATTGCTATTAGATTAAGAATAAGGTCACAGAGTAAGTAACCTGAAGTTGGCGATACTTACATACTGTAGTTACATAGTTACTTTGTACTGAAAAAATACCAAAGTCAATCAAGTTCAACTGAAGTACCAAATGAAACACACACTCACACCAACCCCTCCATACACTCACATAAAGTATACATACAGTATCTATACTAATTGTAGATTTTAAACAGCCTATGATATTATGCTTGTCCAAGAAATCATCCAAGCCACAATAGGCATTAACAGAATCAGCCATCACAACATCACTCGCCAGTGCATTCCACAACCTCACTGTCCTCAATGTGAAGAACCACCTACGTTGCTTCAAATGAAAGTTCTTTTCTTCTAGTCTAAAGGGGTGGCCTCTGGTACGGTGATCCACTTTATGGGTAAAAAGGTCCCCTGCTATTTGTCTATAATGTCCTCTAATGTACTTGTAAAGTGTAATCATGTCCCCTCACAAATGTCTTTTGTTCCAAGGAATTTGGAGTCCAAAACTGCACTGCATAGTCCACACGAGGTCTTACCAGGGACCTATAAAGAGGAAAAATTATGTTTTCATCCCTTGAGTTAATGCCACAGAATGACACTGCCTGGAATTAGTCAACTTGTATCTACAAAAACCCCAGCTCAATTAAGGAAACCCCCAACACACTGCCATTAGGTGTATAACTCACATTTATCTGTGTGGTACTGTATCAAATAGCCAAATCTAAGTAGACTGCATGCACTGCCATCCCAGAGTCGATGTTACTGTTCACCTTCTCGTAAAAGGCAATTAAATTAGTCTGGGAAGATCTATTACTCATAAAACCATACTGGCACAAACTCACAGTATTATGAGTTGCAATAAAGCAAAGGATCTTATTCCTTAATACCCCTTTGAAAAGCTTTCCTATCACTTACATCAGACTAACCAGCCCATAGTTTTAAGGCTGATAACTGGATTCGTTTTTGAATAGCGCCACCACACCAAATTTGCCAGTCTCTCTGCACCACAATTCGCCAGTCTCTCTGCATCCAGACCTCAATGAATCCTGAAAAATTAGTAAGGAGGTTTGGCAATCACAGAGCTAAGCTTATTTAGTACCATGGAATGAATAGGCTTCAGTCCTGGACCTTTGTTTACCTTTACATGTTCTGGTTTTGAATTTCCTTTTGCATGAATCATGCACCATTAGTTGTATTGCTTTAATAGGACTATTACCTTCATTAGCTAATTCTTCATTTGAGCAGACAGATGAAAAATAACAGTCCAGAATATCTCTGTTCTTTTTCTATGTTCTCATCGACCAACTGATCCCCCTCTGATGAAAAAAGGGGCTTAAAGGAGAAGGAAAGCTCCAAGACAGTTTATTGTCAACAGATTAGCCTCAATAGTGCAAGCTAGAACACTATATTTATTCTGCAGAATGCTTTACCATACCTGAGTAAACAGCTCTAGACACTGTCTCTGTTTGTTTAGGATAGAAGCTGCCATATAAACTTGGTGTGACATCACTTCCTGCCTGAGTCTCTCCCTGCTCACATACAGCTCTGAGCTCAGATTACAGCAGGGATGGGAGAAGGGAGGAGGAGAGAAGCACACTGAGCATGCTCAAGCCCTGCCCTGGAGGTTTATTCTGAAAACAGGAAGTCTGGTACAGAAGTCCATGGGGGGAATTCACAAAAGTGTCGGTAAAAAAAGTGACCCAGAAGTGGTGGTCGACAAATTTGTAAAATGTCGTACGTACGGCAAATTCACAAAGGCAGATGTTACCATCTCTGAATGTCTCCTAAGGCTGACAATTTTCTAAAATGTCGTATATCTTTTCATCGTACAAACAACATTTACCAAGACTTTTTAAACGACAATTTGTCTGACATTTTCATTTTGGAGAGCCTAAAGTGTCTGAAAAATTGTCGGTCAAAAAAATGAGTTTACAAGTAATTCATACAAATGACGGGAAAAGTGGCGCCGAAAAAAACACGCCCACTTTTAACGACACTAATTCAAAAGTGTCGCACATGTCGGAAAACTGGCGGTGAAATGCTCTGTGAATTTGTCGGCTGTTGCTACGACACTTTCTACGACATTTTAAAGACATTTTTTCGTTCCCGACACTTTTGTGAATTCCCCCCCATGTGTACACAATAAAAGGAAACAAATGCTGTGTTTCTTTTGACAGAGGACTCAGAGCAGCATTACTTTGAGGGTTTACTGGTGTATTTATATAGACCTTTCTGATAAAGCTTACTTAATTTTAGCCTTTCCTTTTCCTTTAAGCTCCACTTTAAAGATAAATGTATACATGGCCAGCTTTTGGTGTACTTGACCTGTGCGGGCAATTGACTGTCTACTATTCTTCTAAACAGGCAAAAGGGTGGCAGCTTTGGAGATTGTATTCTATTATATATAAGATGGTTCTCTTTTTTTTGTCTTTTTGACTGATTATTAAATGTAGGCTATGGTCTTAAAAGAACACCACACTCCCTATTTGTAATTTCCATGATCTCTGAAGCCACTTATCTGTAGTGATGTCCAGGACTTTTTCTCTTTACAGAAATAATCATACCCGTACAACTACATTTTTCTTGTGTATAGAATAAACTGGAGGTCCACATGATCTTTCAAGTGAACACAGTAACAACTATATCCACAATCACTAGAAGAGTTTATCCAGTTCTCAGTTGTTCACACAGTTTCAAAGAATAATATTATCGAAAACTGTATAAGGATTGCCAGGCTGCTGTGCACTCCCCTGTTGCATATATTCCTGATACACTTCCTTCTATACAGCTTCCAGGTTTCTGGCAAAAGACAAGCCATATGTTTATTGGTGCCCTCTTTGTGGCAACAGGACATTTCTAGTCTACCTCTACACTGGATCCCAGACTGGTGAGGTACCACCAGTGTGCCAACTCCTATATTCCTCCTTGTTACAATGTCAGCTGCTCAAGTGACTTACCTCTAAATTTCTCCACCACCAGTGACCTTCGCAGAACATACCTACCACTATCTAACCTAACTTTCTGATTTGCCTTCACTCCTTTTTAAGGTTGCTAACCTCAGGCTTTCTGGCATCATCAAATAAAATAGAATAATAAACCTTGCATGTAGGGCTTCACACAAAACCTTCTAATCAAATCACTCCATTAAGTCTCTTCAAATAATTTGTGGTCAGTGTGGTGTAGTGACCAGCAGGGCACCCCTTGATACCTCTGTATCTTCACCCGTCTCACTCCTCCACTGCAACTCCACTCCCGCACCTCCAAGACCAAAGAAAATACAGATTGTGTAGCACATTAAGTATACTCATCCCACCACATTTTACAGGGTTCTGTAGATATACATGTACTTCAGTTCTCAGGGGCGACGGTATTGTTTAGTTACCTTTTGCTTCTGTAGCGCTCTGTTACCTTCTGTTTTCTGGTGTCATCTAGTCATCAGCCAAAGAGGAAGAGGCCCACTGCTCTCCCCTTATATAGACTAACTAGGAAAATGCCCTGCTGAGTGATGCAGAGGAGAACCTGCTCTAGAACAGGAGTGCCCATACTTTACTAATGCAGTTTAGTGATGTTGTCCCATTATGATCTACATCCTTTATATCACTATTAGCATTCTGTTCCATGGGAAATATTATAATATATTATATTGATTTATAAGAGAATGTATATAACTATATTTAAAAAATGACTATTTCTTATGTAACCTTAACAGAATAAATATCTGAATGAAAAGAATAAAACAGAAGGGTAATTTAGTGAAACTGTTTGTTGACAGTGTCTTGAGTGTCTACTGATCACCAACTAAAGGTCTACTGGTAGAATCCTGATCTACCTTTTGGACATCCCTGCTCTTGAACCTCTTCAAAGGGAATCCCTACCTAACAGCACCATCTACTGACTGTATGCAATCATAATAATCAACAGAAAATATCAAGGAACCAACTTACCAAATGATGTCTGCCCCTTAAAAATGGGCCAAGTCTTCTAAGTGGTCCCAAGCAGTGGTTAGGGGCAAGCCCTAAGACAATTGGAGCAGGGTGACTATTATAATAATTTTTTTCTATCTTTATTATTAATAAAATTTCCTACCGTGGTGGTGGGGAAATGGATCGAATGTATGAAAATGTCTGCTTTCGCTGAAACTTGTCTAAGGCGATATAAACCAATTGTAAAATCTGACCCTGCAAAAATAGGAGAGGAGATATAAAAGAATTTCACTCATAACAATTAAAAAAAGTTACTTTTATTCATTTTGATGTGGCTTTTTGACTATGATATCATTGATGTTTAAAGCTGTTTTGTTCTAAGGCATCAAAATAAGTCCAGACCCTTAAACAGATGTCACAAAATGGCTTTCTGTTCTCTTATAAACTTAAGGGCTTTGGAGAAATCCCTTTTCCCTTATGAAGAATGTCTTTAACATTGGTATTATCAATCAGGAGAAGAATGCGCAGTCTCTAGAGCGCAGCAGCAATTCTGTGCTGAGACATTTCATCAGCTTAGAATATATGAACACATATAAAAACATATATATGTATATAAATATTACCATACACCAAATGGAATGAAATTATTCAGGGAACTTACATTTTGCTCTGTAGAATAGAACTTTTTATATGCTTTCTTTTTACTTTTTTTTTCAGTGCACAGTATCCAAACACTTTCTGCATTTTCATTTTTTTTTTTTAAAGGGATATAAGGGGCCAGCTTTAATAACGTTATTATTCTTTTTTTAGGAGGAAAAGTTAAGAATTTGCTTAAAACCATAATTGCATTCTCTGTGCCCTCCCTCTGTAGTTTTAAATCAGTTTAGAAGGCTCTGAGTGCTGCTCATGTCATTTATCCATCAGCGCTCAGTCCATTTAATCCAGGCCTCTCAGCTGTACAGACCACAGCCCCTGTTGTGAGTGATCGGCCTGCTTGAATGCTCCCAGCTTCTCCTGTCACATCACATTTGCATAAAAGAGGACAGATAACCAAATTTGAGCACACAAATGAAAATGCTAAGCGCTGCGCCTGTCACAGTTGTTGTTCAACTAATTGTGAAAAATTTGATTTGCTTGCTTTTCACTGTTTATCATGTAGACCCCTTTTCAAATTTGCCTTGGTTTGTGCTTCTGAACATACAGCTTTTAAACTCTATGCAGTAGCATCCCACCCTTGGGATTACTTACCTCACCTACCAGCTTTTAATGTTGGCTCGTCTACTTGACTAAATTAGGCCACCATGGCAAACAAACACATAATTAAGGCCTGAAAAAAGACATCACTGCATGCACTTCCTCAGCCGATTCCCCTGTTTTTCCCTGTGTTCTTAAATTCTCACATCTACAAGAAATATTCATGTCACACATCTGTAAGTTACATTATACAGTACGTGAAAAATAAACAATTGGTTGTGTGTGTGGGGGGAGGCTGTCGATAGATAGATGATAGAGGGCAAATAAAAGGGCAAATTCTGCCAGCGATTGCCAGGGGTAAATTAGTTGCCACTATGCTAATTCACTTAAAAGCAAAGTTGCGTCTTTGTAGCCGAATGCTGGCGAAGTTTTGCTAACATTAATTCATCAGCGCAAGCATTTCATAGCAGACTTTCGCTAGCGTTAATTTCTGCCTAGCAAAACTTTGTTAATACTCTTACGCTTAGGTCAATTTAAATAGGGAGGGTACATATAGGTTGTATAGACATCTTTATTAGAGATGTTGGTGCAAATGCCTGAAGTGGCCATAATAAAATTGGAACTTTTGAAGGCAATCCTGCTTTCAAATATGAAAAAAACGGCAGTATTTTTAAATAAATCTTATGACTTTTTGGCACACACAGCATTGGACCGGGCCGGCAGGACAACGGGAAAAAAACCTGGTGGGCTCCGGCCCCCATGGCCCCCCACTGACCGAGGCCCCCTTCCCCGATCTCTGGGACCCCCAAATTAATTAAGGCGCTGTTAGCCGGTGCTGGCATATGTGCACCAGCACTCGTTTATGCGCGTCCGGCATGCACGCTGACGTCCCCGCTTGCAGCGGGGGGCCCCGGAGGTTAGTAATCCGGTGGACCTCCCCCATGTCCAATTTGCAAAGTAATGATCGTTCACCTGATAGCGAAATTCGTCTGGCGATAGGGTGAGAAACAATGGTCCTTTACGCCTGTAAATTGGCAATGTCCCTGTGGATGGGATTTCTGGTGAATTTTCGCTAGAGTCAGTCACTTTGCCCTTTAGTAAATCTGCCCCAAAGAGAGAGAGTGATGATAGAGATAGATGATAGAGATAAAGAGAGAGAGAGAGATCAATGAGAGAGAAAAAGAGCGATAGATAGATGATAGAGAGAGAACATAGTTCTGCATCTAGCAGACACTGATGCAACAGGAGTAACACTCCAGAAATGTTACTCAGTATAGAGAGTCTCAAACACTGTGCTCCTAAAAAGTAAGTTCAGCTATTGCTAGGCACCTTCAGACTTTACATTCCTAATTTCACTCACTATCAAGTTTAGTAATACGTGGAAGAATGTAAATAGGTCATTTCAAAATAGACTCGTATTACTAATTAATATTCTTTCTATTTTGGAGAAAACTAATGATTTTAATAAATGACTTGCTGTTGGGTTCCAATTTTGGCAAATTAGCTCTGGCCCTGCTGCATGTAGATATTAAGACACAATTTTAGTCTGCCCTTACTAAAAAGAACATTATTTGGCCACCTTCACTGGCCAGTTCCTGGTGTGTTCAAATCAGTGCTGATGGAATATTTAGAGAGGCAGTTCTTGCATTACATTGATATGAATTATGAGCTACAGGTGCATGTCTACTGGGTTCTTTAGATAGACCATAAGTTCAATGAGGCCGTTACTGTGCTTTAAAGGATAACTAAACACCTAAAAATGTTGCTAAAAATTCCATATTTTATAAAATGAACTTATTGCACCAGCCTAAAGTTTCAGCTTCTCAATAATAGCAATGATCCAGAACATCAACTTGTCACAAGGGGTCACCATCTTGGAAAGTGTCTGCGACACTCACATGCTCAGTGGGCTCTGAGCAGCTGTTGAGAAGCTAAGCTTAGTGGTCGTCACAAATTATCAAGCAGAAAATGAGGTTGGCCTGTAATATAAGCTGATGCTACAGGGCTGATGTTGGTTACACTGATTTCTGTGCTGCCATGTAGTAGTTATCTGTATTAATTACTAATCAGCCTATTCTATGTGTACTGTATATTGTGAGTGGGTCCCTAAGCTCAGTAAGTGACAGCAGTACAGAGCATGTGCAGTGAATCAGCAGAAAAATATGGGGAGCTACTGGGGCGTCTTTGGGGGCACAGCTCTTACCTGTTAAAGGGCTGTGGTCCCTGGATCAACTTGTATTATAAGCCTGTCTTTCATAACCCTGTATTCCCTCCCTTGCAAAAAAAGCCATCCAACTCCTTCTTAAAGTTATCTTATGTATCAACCAGCATGACAAATTCAGGGAGAGAATTCCACATCTTCACAATTCTCACTTGCCCTTCTCTGTACCCTCTCAAATACAATAATGTCCTGTTGTTGAACGCTGGAGACCAAAACTGTACGGCATATTCTGGATGGGTCCTTACAAGTGCTCTATACAGTGGAAGAATAACCCCCTCTCCCCCAAATCTATGCACATTTTAATACAGCTCAAGACTTTACTTGGCCTTGATGCTGCTGACTGGCATTGCTTGCTACATACAAGTTTATTATCTACAAGGACTCCAAGGTCCTTTTCCATAATGGATTTGCCTAGTGCAGTCCCATTAAGGGTATAAGTGGCTTGGATATTTTTACATCCCAGGTGCATGACTTTACATTTATCAACATTGAATCTCATTTGCCACTTAGCTGCCCAGATTGCCAGTTTGTCAAGATCATGTTGCAAGGATGCCACATCCTGGATGGAATTAATTGGGCTGGATAATTTTGTGTCATCTGCAAACACTGATACATTACTTACAATACCCTCCCTTAAGTCATTAATGAACAAGTTAAATAAAAGTGGACCCAATACCAAACCCTGAGGGACCCAACTAAGAACCTTACTCCAAATAGAAAATGTACAGTGAATAGTTCCAGTTAGTATTTATAGATACAAATTATTGAATATGACTGACTGCAGTCTTCTTCATCACATACCAACCAAAATAAATATGGTTTAAAATTCTATTCATACCTTCACTCAAATCAAATAATTCAAAATGGCAAGCAATAGGCTACGCTCCCCCCAGCGATGCAGCTGGTGCTGATGAAGCTAGTTTGTAGTCAGAGTTAACTTCATCAGACAGGGCCAAGTTTGGCAACCTAGTCGCATAATTTGCCCCCAACAGACCTCAAGTATTGGTTTTCTCATTATTTATAATGTATATACCATATGTAATTAAAATACTGTAACTAAAACCTGACAAGTTTGATAATACCACAGTGATTAAGACCAACACACATCGTGAGACTTACAGTATATACTGTAGAAATACATATACTGAGCTGAGTATCCCTAGGGTTTCAGAAAAGAAAAAGTGAATGCAACATTACTGACTTTAAAAGTCTATGACACAGGGGGATATATAATTGTTTGATGTTTCATGTAAGAGGCATCTTAAATTATTCACACTAAGTAGAAAAGCATCCAAACCATGCATGCCCATGTTTACTATACTGGGATTTTCCACTATTCTCTCGCCAAAGAATGTTCTTTTTAGGACAAGTTAATAGTATGTCCTTATTAATGTTATAGGGGTATGGGATCCTTTATTCGGGAACCCAATATCCAGAAAGGTGAGAATTACAGAAAGGCCATCTCCCATAGACTCAATTTTAACCAAATAATTACAGTTTTTAAAAAAAAAAATTTTTTATTGGTCATTCTCCGTTATATACCATGCTCATGTAAAGTATTAGCATATCGCTAGTGACACTTTGCCTGACAATGGTTGGGGCAAAGTGTCACTAGCGATATGCTAATACTTCACATGAGTATGGGCACCTATTGAATAACATAAGACTAGCTCTAGCTAATCTAATTTTGATTTATTTATTTCTTCACCCAGTAATGTTTACAATCACGATAGTTGTATATAACAGAGAATGACCAATGCTTGAACAGTGTTGGAAGTACACGTTGTTTGTTGACACCCACTGATGATGTCATACTTACCTGGTTGGCGCCATTTCTTTCCTTAATTTAAATTAGTTAGTCAGTTTATATACCTGGATGGCTGGGCTCAAGACACCAGAGAAAAGTTATAGGAGTTATAGTTAAAGCTGTAATAGTCCTCCAAAAAATCAGCGAATGGGAGGAACTGTGATGGGGGTGCAGACGGTACCCTCATACTCAAACCTGTTTATGCACCAATATCAGAGTGCATATATTCTTCCTTTCTGCACAAATTTATTCTATATAAATGTTTTATTGATGATCTGTTTGTAATGTGTTGATTAAACTGAATTTATGGTTATGATTGATGACCTGAATAAGTGCTGTGATTCTATTCAATTTACTGCACAGTGTGATAAGGCTGTACAGTTACTTCCATTTGAAGTTAATTGATACTAATATTCAGTATTTACTATACTGAAAAGTTACAGACGCTAACACATTACTTCATTTTGGAAGTTACCCTCCCTTGATACTAAAACTCTCACTCCTACCTCCTCAGTTTTGCAGAGTATTGAGGAACCCTCAATAGAGATTTGTTCTAGAGGGTGCCTTGGTGAAATCCTTAAATAGGGTCATAGAAAAAAATAGATCCAGTGGTGAGGTTACTAAACAACAGACCCCCTTGGTACTTTCTACTCGATATAATCATTTTTCTGCAAGACATAAGTATTGTAAGGGTCAAAACCTTATTGCACATGTAGCGCTATAGTAAATTGAGTGCACCTTACTCTACTATGGGCTTCACTCCTAGTACATATGCTCCGGATGAGACCTTAAATCTTAGGGAGTGAGCCTTCGCATCAAGGTGGAAGCAGGGTGTAGTGCAACTGTAACAGTAATCAGGGTGCAAAGAATTGGGCGCCAGAGGTTCTTATAACTTAACCAAATAACAGATTTATTGAGCACAGTATACAATCCTCAGTGGAGTGTACATAGATCAGAACATTGCAGGTTCATACAATACATTGAATAGGCAGTACTCACAACACCTTTGGTCAGTATGATTCTCCTCAGAGATAGGAACAATACATGCAGCTTTGAGGAGGTACACCCAGCTTTCAGCCTTTTCCCTAAGTGGAACCTGAGAGGAATCTATCTACCCTAGGTCTGTACACTTAGTCCCTACTTCTGGGCAATGAGTACCCTGGGATCTTAATCCCACTACAATCCTCATAGGAGCCTCAGACTGCTCAGCTAAATAATCTGACTGACTATCACTCCTAGAGTGATCTATAAGTGTGAGTAGCCTATTCTTACTAGACCTGACCTGTCTAGGTTCCACTCGAGCTCTGCCTCCTGCACAGGCTAGAGCCAGCACAAGATGGACCCTGATAATCTGGCTTCAGAGCCTTTTATACTCTAGCACAGTGCCATCTGCTGGTCACTGTGGGAAACAACAAGAGTTAACAGTACCCCTCCCAACTGTATTTTAGGAACCAATTAGGTGTCCATAACATGGAGGGACTGCCTGACAATAATACTAGGGGTGGCTATTCTACACATCCCTACACACACATGCAGTACAATTTTACGAGGATATTACAAGTCATCTTGGAGTTTAATGACCAGTATTTTATATGGCCATGGAACTCCTCTGTGACTTTTATATTTACAATAGAGGGTACATTATCATTGTTTATTAAATTACTGTATATACCAATTATATACAAAAGCCAATGTGTAAAAACATTAAAAAACCACATTACCTTAATATATGTAAAGAGCTAAATACAAATTTGTTATTAATTATATACTTATGCATTTGTCCAAGGGCAATGGATGTAACCTATAATTATTCCCCAATATATTTATATATAATTATATTTATTATATATAATTTTTTTCCAAACATCGTGAACATGAAATAAACAGTGGGAGATTACCATAACGCAACCCAAAACTGTAGTTTCAAGGGACCCTAGTAGTGTGGAGTGGAGCTAGAATCAGGACAGAGTTGGGGTGGAACTAGAGGGGGGGAGCAGGGTAGGACTATGAACTGCCTAGGGCTGAAGGCAATGTTAATCTGTCCTTGTGGCCACACGCTTCCTTATTACCAACCACAGTCCCTCTCAACTAGCAGCGGGTGTGGTCCCGGATCCCTGCAATAGGAGGTGCGAGGAGTCATAAAGACCAGTAAAAGAAATATATAATTCACATGCAAACAGTGCATTTCACATAGCTTGTGAAGAAGGACACCAATTATATACCATATATAATTTGATTCTTTAGTTAGATTGATTTAATTTTAGCCAGGCCTCTTTTTATGTTTTTTTCTTAGACACACTTCTTTTTGGTATGGTGCCTATGAATTGGAGGACAGCTGATGCCATTCCAATATTTAAAAAGGGATTACAATCTCAGTTTGGCAATTTTAGGCCTGTAAGTCTGACATTGGTTGTGGTTATTTGTTGGGATCACATTCAAGATTATGTTCAAAAGAATAGCATTATCAGCAATAATCAGCATGGCTTTATGAAGACTAAGTCATTAACAAAATGAGGAAGCAAGTAGAGATGCAAAGAAAATATATATTTATTTCCAAGACGGCACTCTTTGTGTGATGTGGTAGTTTGTTTTTATTAACAGCTGATCTCCTTTATAGGTGACATTGAAACAATATATTTGCTCCAGCTTAATTTTGAATCACCACAGGGAGACCTTAGCATTGACAACTATTTTGTTTAGTTTGTTTAGTTTGTTAGAGCAATATTGTTCTATTGGAACCAAACTGTTCTTTTGGTGATGATATAAAGCAGATCTACTGTGAAACAACCTTCAATTTGTATCTGTTCCTTGTTTTAAGCCTAATGGGGGTCTAGGAATAACATTTGTAGCAAACCTGGGACGTTCTGGACTGGATGTAGTTATATTTTCATTAGGCCATGAACATAGTATAGTACTTAGTCAGCAATTTAACTAAAATATGCTGTGTTAGATGGCAATGACATTTTAATTGTTCTAGGATGTGCATGTGGGATATCTCTTATTGTTTTAATTAACTTGTATTTCCTTTTTCTTCATGTCTAGTATAAATTAGTGATTAAATATAATCTATTCAGTGAAGAGAAAAAGAGCAAAAGTACCAATTAACCAATTTTTCTTGGACTTTGCCTTTGTAGAGGCACATTCTGCACAGCACACTGCTGTTGACATATTATTTTAATTTATCCCTCGATTTTGATTCCAGCAGACGGAGGTTAGCAAGTGTAATAATGCTTTCCAGTTTCTTTATCGTGTAAGACACATAATTTTAGGCATTTAATAAGGTAGATTTATTTTAGGTACTTTGGTTTGCACGTTCACTCAAATAGTCCTCCCCAAAGACAACATTAAAAATGTGATTAGTTAGCTGCCATCAATAACACAAAATAAGAAAACACTCTCTGAAGGGACAGCTTTGTGGAGGACACAGCACAGTGTGGAGTAAAAATATATGGCCTAATAAGTTTACATTTGCAGGCTCATTTGTTAAAACTCTTGAATTTCTAATTTGTGTCGGAAAGATAAATGGACACAGCCTCGGAATAGTGTGAGATTAATACTGATGGATGGAGATACTGGTTTTTGCTAGCTTCTTACTTATATGCAACACCAAATGTAAGTAAAAAGAAGGACATTATTTACGTTGGTCAGGGCCAATTACCAGCTATATTGCTCTTTTAAACTATACACATTAGATGTAAATCAGCCCCTTCTAATTATTGTTTAATGCTGTTTAGCAATCAAGCTTTAAAAAGTGTAATTGGATGCTAAAAAGCATGCCTATCTAATGCTGTGTTAAACATTTGTGGAATTTTAACTGTTGACAGTTTTTATATTGGCCGTTAGCTACACTGAGAAGACAAGGGGTTTATTATTTCTTATCTTCTGAATGCGTTGGTTAATTGAAATAAAAAAAGGCATAGAAGTGTAAAGTACACTCAGAAAAGCAAGCTGATGAGTGAAAAAGACTCTTATGATGAGGGGTTTGGCGAATGCAAGCATTTAGCTGTGTTAATAATCGACACATTGGTATCTGTTGGTATCGACAAACCAGTGATTATTTAAAGCATACATAGGTAGCCTACATAAATAGACCATCTATGAAAACAATAATTAGATAGTAAGACAAGTAGTAAGTAAGGCCTCATCTGGAGTATGCGGTGCAGTTTTGGGCTCCAGTCCTTAAGAGGGATATAAATGAGCTGGAGAGAGTGCAGAGACGTGCAACTAAATTGGTTAGAGGGATGGAAGACTTAAATTATGAGGGTAGACTGTCAAGGTTGGGGTTGTTTTCTCTGGAAAAAAGGCACTTGTGAGGGGACATGATTACACTTTACAAGTACATTAGAGGACATTATAGACAAATAGCAGGGGACCTTTTTACCCATAAAGTGGATCACCGTACCAGAGGCCACCCCTTTAGACTAGAAGAAAAGAACTTTCATTTGAAGCAACATAGGGAGTTCTTCACAGTCAGGACAGTGAGGTTGTGGAATGCACTGCCGGGTGATGTTGTGATGCTGATTCAGTTAATGCCTTTAAGAATGGCTTGGATGATTTTTTGGACAGACATAATATCCAAGGTTATTACTAAACTCTATAGTTAGTATACAGCAGATATGGGTATTTTATTTGGAGGGGTTGAACTTGCTGGGCTTTGTTTTTTTAAATCAACCTGATTTAACTATGTAACTATGTAAGGCTAAATATAGTGGCAAATTAGACCGTACCATTTGGCTTCTATTCAAATGGCTAGTACCAAATCTCCTCCATTGCGGGCGTCTAATCTCTCCATACTGCCTTCCTGCCAGCAATCATACAAATCGTCGCCCGGATCACTTCGAATTTCCGAAGTTATTCACTATAAGAAGGGGTACTTTATTCACTATATAATAACCACAGAAAAAATGACCTTGTGTTCTTTATTTTGATATTCAACAAACCTCGCCATCCTTTCACCAACTACTTTGGCAGGTAGTCAGCTGAGAAAGAGAGTCACTGGTGTATAGTATTGTATTCAAGGTTTGTGTTTAAGAATTATCCTTTGTTCTGCCAAAGTATTTTAGAGCAGCCTGTAACATATATGTAGAGTGAACAAAAAAATGTAGGGCTGGTTTGTGCATAGATGAAAGAATAGACACACAAATGCATGATACACATATAATAAGCTATGCTTTTGCAATTTGCAATTTCTTGTTAAGGGGAATAAACAGCTCTTTGGTGGGGCGGCTTGTCAAATGCTTCATTAAACTCTTAATGGAAATAGTATAAACAAAGCAAGAGAAATCTCTTGTACTACAGCCAAATAGTCCCAGGTGGTGTGTAGCATTATCCCAAATTAGAATCAACACGGAAGTGTTTATAGGGCAGAGAGAAACCCCACCACAGAGGGATAGAAAAAGTGTAAACAAATTTTTTAGAGAGCTACTGTAGGCTTGCTATGTCCATCTAGGTGACGAAGAAGAGTAATCTAGATGGAACATAAAGATGGAGGGACACATTTGAATGGTGTATCTATGAAGGAGAGAAGAAATAAGCGATGAAGGTAAAGATGATATAGTATTAAACGTATAGGCACAAACAACGTTTTTTTAAGAATCAACAATGTATTTGCAAAATATAAATCCTCCCACTAAACCCTTAATAAACCCTATTAAGCTGTACTAGACTTTTAAGTTTCCTGTCCATTTTTACTATACATACTGTAAATAAACCAAATTAACAGTCGAGGACAGATAACTTCATGCTCCACTTCTAAAATAAATTCACATTTTTTTCTGTTTTTAATCTTTCTCTCTGTTTCTTGACACGATTTTGTCAGACCTCTATCAAAACAACATAAACATGCTAAAATTACATAGTATGTGTGAAGAACAACAGATTATTGTCTGATATAAATTCTGTGTAGAAATGAACCAGATATTGAGTCATGGTAACAGCTTTATTGGGCTCCATTTACTAATGAGCAAGGGCAGTCAGTCACTGCAGATGTGAGTTATTATCTCTGAGATAATAACTCACAATTCATTGAATGCTTTTGTAAATTTCAACCAGATTTACTGTTGTTTCCTTGATAGTGATATTATTACTAAGTGGCAGGCAGTTGCATGCAGCAACGCTTTCATTAATGGTACTTGCGTAAAAATACTCTCCTTGCATTACCATATAGTTGTGCTTGGTGCTGCTTAGTCCTTCCTGCCTTCTGTTCCAAATTGTGCTCTGCTGTGCCTATTTTCACAGGAAAACCCCGTAGCTACCGCCACGACCAGACAAGGTGGTAAATCTTCTCTACTTAAAATCCTTTCCCACCATCATTAATGTAAATAGCTTATGGTAAACCATAGGCGTTGCTTCGCTAAGTTTCTATTTGTTACCAGGTTCTGACTGTCAATTAAATAAGATGAAGCTACAGTACATCCTCAACATTATTATGTCAGTCACATCATAACCTGTAATCCAAAAAAGTCATACGAAAAAGACAAAATGCTGATATTTTTTCATATTTAAAGTGGGATTATGTTTACAAGTGGACATAAGCAAAAGTTAGTTAACGAAACTTCGCTAGGAAGAAAGTAACGCTAGATAAAATTTGCTAAGACATTTTCACGCTGACGAAAGTACGCCAGCATTCTCTTGCCGAGACGTAATTGTGCAATTTGATGAATATGTGTATATGTTGCAAAATAGCGTCTGACGTAGTTGCGCAAATTATGGCACTCTGAAGCAAAAATTCACACTTTAGTTAATGTGCCCCAAAGTGATATGGTGAGGGTAAGCAGTGTGGGGGTAGAATTCCTGTTGGTTAGTAGAGTGATGAGTAAGTGCAGAATAACAGATAAATATCAGTAGTTAGTGAGTATGTGGGCAGAGAGTATGGAGGTCTGGTGGGTGGTCAGGCTTAAGTTTGCTGAGGGCTTAAGTTATAGGCTAGAATGAAAAGGTGAGTTATAAGTGACTCTTTGAAGATCTGGAGGTTCTGAGAGCATCTAATGGGATGGGGCAGAGCATTCCAGAGGATGGGTGTGAACAGAAACATTACTAATCTAGCCCGGGCCTAGGTGCTGCATGCAACTGTGTGTGCTTACAATTGAAAAAAAAACCATTGAATGCATACTGTACCTTTCCTGCAGCTCAAGTTACCAGTTTACATGTTCCAGGGCACTTACTAGCTTGAAATACTCACTTCATTCACATGTTTGCACAGAGATACTCCCCTCATTCAGTATTTTGGGGTGCTGCTGGAAGTTATTGTTCAACAACCATAGAAAAGGCAACTTTCTTCTATATTACTTAGTTCTTTTAGTATGAAGCTAGGAAGGCTTTGAGGAAGTTTATTATAAGTATTTGGCCTAATCAGAGGAAAGCTAAGGACATGTCAATCACCCTTCTATTTCTTCCTGAGAGACAGATCCCCTCACAGCTTTATCTGTCAGTATACTTTTCTATAAGATTTTCATGCAAACATGTTTTCTCTCTCCTGTGTGTAAAACGGTGATGATTTTCCAAACATTGAGTTCCACGTAAAGCTTTCTGCTTACAACCTCCTACATTTTCCACTGTCACCTTTACATTTTTTATTTAGAGTGCAGCCTTTTTCAGAAGAATCACAAATTCCACAGAGAACATCCATTATTTAACAATGGCATCTTTACCTTGTACAGTATAGCTGTCCGTTCTGACTTAACCACTTCTTTACCTGACTTCAGTAGCGCCACATGATGAAATCCTACACAGAACTGGAAAGCCAGATGCCCATGTTAGAGCTCACTTTTATTTGAATTATCCAACATTTATTTGTTGGCTCAGAAACCATCAGAGGATGAACATTAATCTTTATCTCCCTCCCCCCCATTTACCACGGCAACCATTAATCATCTTTAAAGGATCATCGAGGTCCCTTTTACTTTACCCACAATGCTGAGAATAGAAATAAACCTATAGATCATAACCACAAATGTTATTTAGTGTATACTTTTTACCATTTCTCACCAGCTAGGTATCTGTTAAAATAGCATCTAGGTTAAATCCCCAACAAGAAGAATATTCATTTATGGCAGGTGACAGTATGAATGATAAATGTCTTAAGTGTCAACTTGCATTATGAGTCCATTCGTCACATTCTTTGAGTAAACCCTTTGTTTCTTCAATACAAATGAGGTACCCATACCATGGCCATGGAAGCAATTAGTTATAAAAGGTAATATTTGTTATTTTGATATTTTGACTGGTTGTTTTGCCATTAAAGGTGGCAAGATTATAGCTACACTTGATTTCCCTTAAACATTTGAAGAAGGCTCCTGTAGAGAGTTTGAGAGGCCAGTGTTTGTAATAGTGTTTTATGGCAAAAGAACACAAGGTGATGATTTAAAAAGCTTTTGTTTGTTCTTGCAGTGTTTAGCAACATTTTCAAAGTGTTGGCTGAACTAGTGCTTTAGATGAGAAAGTAATATACTGTTTCTGGGAATGTAAAGGTAAAAGACTCTCAGCTATGGCAATATGTCAGCATAGTAAGAGTGGTTAAAGTGGACCTGTCACCCAGACATACAAATCTGTATAAAAAGTCCTGTTCAAATTAAACATGAAATCCGAATTCTTTTTTTTATTAATGTATTCATAGCTGTTGTAAACTCATTGAAAAATCTCAGCTGTCAATCAAATATTGCCTAGGCATAGAGGCGGGGCAGGTAATTACTTTCACTTTTCATTCAGCACTTACTAGATGTCACTTCACTCCCCACATTCCCCCGCTCTCTTTACCGTTTAATTGTGTAGCCAGGGCATGGGGATGGACATCAGGTCCCCCATTCTGGTGCACAAACAAGATTCTGAGATGATGCATGGCTTGAGTGAATAACAATGTCCACAATATGGCTCCTGCCTGCTTGTTATAATTATGAATTCCCAGACTGAAGGAAACAAGATTCAAATACTTAATACAGTGTAATTAAAGTTTATTTTGCTTGACCAATGTGATAAAATAGGATTTGGAATATTTTTTTCGGGTGACAGGTCCTCTCTTTAAAAAAAGACATAACACCCATAACCTTTAACCATTGCAAAACAATCTTCATGGTAAACCAGAGGAAAGAAAATGAACTTCCACACCTGCTGCCAATGAACCGTCTGTTTATCCCCAAAATTATGGTAAACTCTTGGAATAGACACTAGTGATTTTGTTTATTACACTATCTTTTCTTCCTTTAGGCTGGAGGAAGCTAGGATTTTTGGAACACAAGGGAGCAGATTTACTAAAGGGTGAATTGTCGCCAGCGACCGCCTTGCACACATCGCACCACTTCGCCAGGCGCAAATTCGTTACCACTATTCTAAACCACTAATATGCAAATTTGCGCCCTGGGCTGGTGTCTTACCGCTAGCGTTACTTCAGCAGTGCGAGCATTTTATAGTGAAGATGCACTAGTGTTCATTTGTGCTTAGCGAAAATTCGCTAGTGATCTTGCGCTTTGGTCAATTTGCATATGGCCGTAATTTAAAGTTGTATGGAGGTCTTTATTATAAATGTTGGTGCAAATGCCTGAAGTTACCACTTTTTCTTATACATTTCCAGGGAACCTTAATAGAGACAAGAGAGTTAATATAATGCCCTACACATGAGCCCACTGTAAAATGAATGTTCCATATGTTATGAAATATCTGGAGAAAACCTGTTACCCAAAAAAATCAGGACTTTTGCAGGCAATTCTGCTTCAAAAAAGGAAAAGTCACCAGAGTTTTGGAACTTACACACAGGATATGATGTAAGTGACATAAGATTGAGGAAGTTCTAGCTTCTTTAAAGCACTTAGCCTGGTCTGAGGTGGCGAAGGCAACTCTGGTAAAAAAGGTAACATTCAGTAAAATCTGCACTTTAGTGAATTTGCGAAGTAACGATCGTTTGTCAGAGCGAATAGTCGTCTGGCGATAGAGTGCGAATGAACGCTAGCGATGGTCCCATTCGGTAGCGAATTGGCGCCTGCACCTGTTAGTAAATTTGCGAGGTCCCTGTGGGCAGCACTAGTCGCTAGCATTAGCCACTTTGCCCTTTAGTAAATCTGCCCCTATGATTTTAGGGTACAAGCCAAGAGGTGCAAGAGAAAGTGCAAGGTGTCATGTTTTTCATACTTTGCACTATAGCTTCTTGCAGATACTAACTGCTAGAATATAGCAGAAGAGTCCAAGTAAACACATGATGAACTGCATTCAGAGATGAAGGTTGGCTTTGTGTCACATACCTGACCGTCTATGCTTAGAGTTGTGGCCTTGAATAATGCAGCTTGTAGACCTTCCTCAATCCCAGAATCAGTATATTATTGTGTTGAGTACATCTATAGTAAGTGAAATTGAAAGTGAAAAATGTACACAAGAACTTTTACAATACATGTATTGGATCTGTTGATCTATTATCCATTATACTAGGGCCTGTGGTTTGTGCAGGGTCATTCTAGGCTACAAAAAGCATTAAAACGATTTAAACTACCCAGTTTTTACCCTCAGCATGGATCTAGGCTCACATAGTTAACCTCAAGCACATACCCATGTAAGTAAAAAAAAAAATGAAAATAATTTTCTGTTTAAATAGGACACTCAAGGAATTTGCCTCGCTATTTTTCAGTGCTTTGTGGATAATAGATCCCATACCCTTACTATTCACTATTACATATCACATAATTATGGGTATAGCACCCGTATGTTTTTATTGACAATATCCTTTTGCTTGTATTTTTATGAATCTGTTTGGCAATAAATGTGGTTGTTTATCATAAAACTCATTTGTCCAGAATTAATAAAAGTTTATATTTTGGGGCATTAGAAACTTTATTTTTGGTGTTGGGGCAGATTGATCAAGGGTCGAATTTCAAAGTTAAAAATACTTTGAAATTCGACCATCTGATAAAAAAATACTTCGAATTCGAACATCGAATTCAAACTTTTTTTCATAGAATTTGGCTATTCTGTGATCGAAGTAAAATCGAATGATCGAACAATTAAATCCTTTCAATCAAACGATTTTATCGTACGATCGAACGATTTTTACTTTGACTTCAAAAACGTAGAAAAATGCCGTAGAAGGTCCCCATAGGCTAACATAGCACTTCGGTAGGTTTAATTTGGCGAAGTATTGAAGTCGAAGTTTTTTTAAAGAGACAGTACTTAGATTATCCAATGGTCGAATATTCAAACTATTTGTACTTCAAATCGAATTCGAAGTAAATTCGAAGTCGCAGTATCCTATTCGATGGTCAAAGTATCCAAAAATTACCGCACTCGGTTCTTTTCTATAGCCGTAACTCCTGATGTATCTAATTACTTATTTAAGGAAAGCCTAATCCATAAATTAAATGTTAGGGTTTCCACTATATCTTTTTTTACTTACTATTTCCTTTGATTTTAACATATTGATTTTTATCCAGAAAGGGGAAGTAAAGTCCCAAGAGAAAGCTGCCAATTTATATGCATGTCAATATGGAATCCCGCAATGGGGCATTGCATGCCTGAAGCAACTTAAAGATTTATGTTATCAGTTTGAAATCACATATGCAACATATCACTGTAAGTGGGTGGTTAGACCCAGTAATACGTTTCTCATCTGTATGGTAATAGTTGAAGAAAACACAATATTCCCTCATTAGCTGAAACGCATGCAGTGTGGAATGGATCAAAAGTAATCTCAGCTTGCTATATTGTACTGCTACAAACTTTAAAAAAAACATTAAAAATAACTTTATAATTAGAGAACTAATCCTACTGGAAAATGTTAATATTTTCACCCTCCAATATGCTGTTTCTTTAAATATCCCTATCACTAATATTAATGAAGAATGAATTAGAATAGAGTTGGTATATATTATGCAGCATTGTTTTTAAAGAAGTATATGCCAGAAGTTCTTCATTGATATCTTTACTATAGACCAGGACATTAAAGTTTGTGGTCTTCTCTTAAGGGATCATGTATGAACACAATATCAAAGGCAAAGGTGGCGAAATGGATTCTAAACTGAGAATGCATTGAGGTCATTCACAAAGGTACTTGCAGTCATACTGTCGCCTTTTAACTACATTAGTATTAAAGAATCTTCTTGCAGTTTTTTAAGTGAATTATGGATCAATGTTCCTCTAAGAATCCATCCATGATGTTGCTGCATTACAGCTCCTTGCATGGTTTATCCTCTACAACTTGTACCCTGAGGCAGTATGCTGCTTTAGCCTGCTTTGAGATATGGTATGCAAGGTGCAAAGACTTAGATAAACACTAGTGAGGGCCGAATTTGTCCCGTGTCACTTCACCACGAATTTCACAAATTTCCTGTGAAATTCGCGAAACTGAAAAATTTGCGAAACAGCAGCAAAGTTCGACAGCGAATTTTTGCTGGAAATTTGCGAATTTATTTGCCGGCGGCAAAACGCGCAAATTTGCGTCTGGCGAATAAATTCGGCCCATCTCTAATAAGCACCTATTGAAATTCCAGCGGAATAGCAAAACTATGCAGAATGGTGGATGCCAGTGACGGACAGGCCCACAGGGATACCAGGAAAACTCCCGGTGGGCCCAGATGTCAATGGGCCCTTATGCTGCTAAACATTTGGACTATTTCATGGTCATTCCTTATTTCTATGAGAAAGTAAGGCTTAATAGATGGAATAATAGAATAGATTATGTAAAGAAAAGAGACTAGAATAGAGGTTGAATGAGGAGAGGAAGAAAATAGAGAGTGAACCCCTAGATTGACGTTTTTTGATTGGCCCCTGGTCTAAGGTTTTTGTTGGGCCCCTGGTGTCCCAGTCCGACACTTGTGGATGCCACGACTTGTGCTAGGTGTAAATGCTAATTTGCACCTGCTTTGTTTAATTGTGTGCTCGTTTGTACGCAGCCTCTAATACATTGGAATTCTGAGTAAAAAATTCTGCATTGTGGGTAAAAATAACATTTGGGGGAAATGCTGCATTATGGGTAAAAAATATATAGAAACTCGTGTCACTTTTTTAGTTGTTGCACATAGTTACCCTTTATTAAATGAGACTTATATTGTATGTAAAGAACTAAGAAAAACGACAACCACAAGAGGCCGTAAGGCAAAACCATAGAATGAATACATCTTCATTTAATTTTATACCTAGTCAGGCTTTTCTATACGAAGCACATATACAACACATTTTAAAATTCCAAACATTTCCTCTTCTGTATGACATTTCTTGAGGGAATAAGTTGCACTAATGTAGTAATCCATTTCCAACCTAAAGTGATTGACACTGTTAGCATATTAATGAATTGTAAATGGCCTATAATTAAAAGCAGGCTTCCAACACTCACAAACTGCATGATAAAAATTAGAGATGACCTGAAACAGCAACAAATGTCTTGGCTAATTTAATTAGTTCCTCGATATTAAGTACAATAGCTATTTAATCAGAACGCATTCTGGTCTGCATCAACAAATGTCCAGTGTAATTAGAGTATGGCTACATGACCTTAGGCAATGCTGCCTCCCAGCATCCCCTCTGCCATCGCTCTTGTTTAGAAGGACGGCTGATATGACACTGTATCTTGTGTCAGAAATATTCACAGAATTACGGCCCTTCATATAAACCTCATCTTAATCTTTCTGAGTTTGCTGAAACGGGTGAACATGGGTGTATAAGCAGATGTATATGTGACATGTTGCTTTATCATATATAGCAAAAAGGTTATGCTCCCCAGGAATGACTGTGACGTAGTTGGCCAGCTTAAATATTTTGCAATATATGGGCAAACAATTTGGTTTAAAGGGGAAAGCATTTTTTAGTAGCTTAATGCACAAAATGGCTCAATGTCCTTAATATATTGATAATGAGTTGAGTGCAGAGGACCTCTTGTGTTATCTTGGTGCAGTGTGCAAAATGCAATTTCGAGCACAGTCGTTGGCATGGTTTTTCCCAGAATTTAAGTAACATTGTGGGCACAACATACTGTGATGTCAAATAAGACACAGTTGCACCAAGTCTGCCTGGTGTTAATTCAAGTGTGAAAGTGATGTTTGCCCCCAATTATATAGGTGCAAAATTGTTGCCGCGATTGCCACTGGGTGCTGGGGGAAGCCCGAGGCTACTGGCACCTCCTGACCAGGCGGTAGCTCCAGGGTTCCCTCAGCGCCCTACTCCTGAATCATAACAGAAGGCAGGAAAGACTAAGCAGCATTGAACACAACTTTACGGAAGTACAAAGAGTGCATTCACCTTTAATGAAAGTGGTTTTAGACTCAACTCATTGCAGGGAGAAGGGCAAGTTGTACATTGCATCTGTGGACATAAGTGAGCTAAAATGGCTATATTTACTTTGTGTGCAAAAAATTCCACACAATCATCTATCTGGATCCTTCATCCCCTATGCAAAATGTATTGCTATTTACCAGTCATTCGTTTACAGATGAATCCATAAATCCGCCTCTTCTATTTACTCATCAGTTTAAATATTTGGAACCAGAACCATAACTTATCATCTATGGAAAGGTTCCGCACAGAGCTGTTTGGTGGAACATGCAATAAAACAATAAAACCAAAGAAAAGTCTCTGCTGAAATCCTTAGAATTTGACATCTCTACAAAAAAAGCTTCAGCCATCACTGAACTCCACTTTCTTAACATTCTTGTTTTTCTCTTAATGTTGACTAGGCAACGTTGCAGCAGACTCCCTTCAAAATTGTTCTTCATTGACTGCATTGAGGAATCATTGTTTGAAATATATTGCCATGGTCCCCAGTTCATGCTCCAGAGGGTGTTGTGAATCAAACTGCAAGTACTGATCATCTCTCTAGTACCGTCTGGATGAGTAGTGAAATGTTTTCAAGAATATTCCAGTTGCTTTAGACTTATCTCCACTAGATATATCATCACCTGGATGAATGAAAACCTTCATAAGAAGATGAATAACATACAGGCACTGTTTCAACAAAACAAAGGGGAACATTCCAAGACAGTAATAAATAGGTTTTAACTATATATTATTATAAATAAGTAATCATTTAAACATTGTTTAAACCCATTAGGATTGTTTTGTATCTTAGTTAGAATCAAGTACAATATACTGTTTTATTATTACAGAGAAAAATGTAGTAATCATTTAAAAAAAATTACAATTATTTGCTTAAAAGAGGAGATGGCCTTCTCGTAAGTATGAGCTTTCTGGATAATGGGTTTTTGGATAACAGATACTATACCTGTACTTATAGTGGGATTAAAACTACACATAAGGTTTAATTTATGAACACTGCCACAGTATGCAAAGTGCAGTTTTGGACAAAATATGTCATTTATTTAAGCCATACTTTAGACTTTCCCACCAGAATTCCATACTGAGGGGCAGATTCACTAAAGAACAAAGTGACTAACGCTATCGACAATTCCCCATCGTTGCCAGCCACGGGGACATCGACAATTCACTAACAGGTGCAGACTGCAATTCGCTAGTGGAAGAAACCGTTGATAGCATTCCTTCAGGCTACTTTTCGCTCTGGCGAAAGGTCATTACTCTGCAAATTCAGTAAAGTGCGGATTTTACTGAACATTGACTTCGCCACCTCAGACCAGGTGAAGTAGAAGCTAGATCTTACTAAATCTTCTGTCCAAAAATGCTGACGACTTTTCCTTTTTTGAAGCGAGATGGCCTGCAAAAGTCCTAACAAACTTTTTCTCCCTAAAATATTAAACATTCATTTTACAGTGGGCTCATGTTAGGGCATTATATAAATTATATTGTCTTTATTATGGTTCCCTGGACATTTGTAATAAAAAGTGGTAACTTCAAGCATTTGCACCAACATTTATAATAAAGACCTCCATACAACTTTAAATTACCCGCCGTATGCAAATTGACCTAAGCACAAGATCACTAGTGAATTTTCCCTAGGCACAAACAAACGATAGCGCATCTTTGCTATGAAATACTCGCACTGCCGAAGTAAATCTAGCAAAAAGTCGCCATTGTTCGGCACCCAGAAAGCAATGACGCATATTAGTAAATTAGCGTAGTGGTAGTGAATTTGCACCTGGCAAAGTGGTGCGATGTGTGCGATGTGGTCGCTGGCGACAATTCACCCTTTAATGAATCTGCCCCTGACAATTTGTGGATTTGCGTGATATCACAAATTGAATGCAATTGCACTCAAAATTGTTGGTGTGGAGATTTCATGGTTTCCAGCATCACATATTTGTGTTATTCTTTAAGCACAAGGCTGCTTCACCTATTAATGTGCCAGTAGTGGGTACAATGGTGGAGGCAGCTCCTGATTCCCCTGCATCAATAGGTGCACCTGCTTGCAATTCTTCAGACTGAGCAGACACAATGGTGATTGGTGCAAATATGTACAAGCGCAAGGAGTGTACTTAGGAACAAGCGGCAGGGGAGGACGTTTGCAATGGGCAGCATCTATGCTTTCTGGGCCCCTCTGAAGATTTTTTTTTAGCAGGGGGCCTGGCGTGCCAAACTTATGCCACTGGAAAAGCATCAATATGCACATCAGTTGTGCAACCATATTTGCATCTGCAATCGTAATTGAGTCCTATTGTCTCTTCTAAATAGCATTTCAAATGATTAGCCCATTGCACTGCAAAAATCTAAAATCCATTGGAATAGCTCATAGCATTGCAATCTTGCAAAACATTATTTAATCTATCTAGTTTAAAAATGAATTAATATATTTTAAAATGCACACCGTTCTCCATCAACAGACATGAGTTCTCGGGAATAAACCAGTGGACAGTCAATCAACTATTTATTGTCTCAGATTGAAAATATGTTTTTTGATTTGTCTCATAAGGAAAAGGCCAAATAAAATGCCATGGGATGCAGATGAATTAGTTAATGGCAGCTGGGCATAGATAATAACTCCTAAAATGTAAAGTATACTCAGCATGCCATTCAGTGATGCTGTGGCTTTAGTGTTGGATTTACACACAGCCAGTTAAATGGGATACAAAAATTGACTACCTTGTAATTTGTTTAATGTTTTTTCTTGGAAACGGAAACAGAGGAAACATGGTCAGTGGTTTTATTAGCTTCATGTGTTATGCGGGAGAATCTAATTTGCTTCCTGGCTATATGCAAATATTTATAGATTTATTCTGTAATCTTCTCATCAGTGAAACATGTAGAATTCATATGGTGAGGTACAACTGTTAAGTATGCAGTTTAAAAGCACTAATATAATAGGTAATGAATCTCTGACATTTATTGTACATGGTAACTCCATACCTCTACAAATGGCATGTTGCAATGTGACCAAACAAAATTAGAGCCATAAATCAGATTAGCCTTTTGCTTTTTTTTCCCCTTTACAAACCATCTAGCTCAATAAATCACTCGCCGTGACCCGCACATTATTCTTAGTGCAATTGTTATGTCTGCATCAGCACAACAGTATACTGTAAAATGGGATTTGATGTATACAAAGTGAATCAATGAAAACGCAGAATATACCATCACTTTCATTGTTGTTGTGATCCCTGTATCCCTCATCTCTGCGTTGAAAGGAGTTCAGTCGGGTTTGTCGCTGGCCTGGCATAAAGATATGTTAAAACTGGCTTTTCAGGAATGTCTTCTGTGTTTCATAAGCAGACCATACACGGTGCAGGAATTTCAAAAAAAACATTTGTTACAGTAACTGATTGCTCCTCTGTTAGCAAACAGTGTAGTATCCAGTGCTATAAAATCTAGGCGCCCATGAACACCAATGAGTGTACAAAAGAGATTTAATTAATTAATGGCTGACAGCATCTTTGGCAAGTTTTAGAAAACAGCTTTGACACCTTCCATAAAAGGTTGAAGTATAAACTGAGCAATGCGCTATGTCATGAAATTATGTAAACTGTTCAGCAGTCAATGTAATAATTTATGATAGTAATCCCAAACTGATTAATTAATGTACTCCAAGTTTATATATATATATATATATATATATATATATATATATATATATATATATATATATGTGTGTGTGTTTTAGTCATTAATACATGCACAGGCTATGACTCTCCCATGCCTAGTACATGTTTTTCATTGCCTGTTATTGTGTTCCAGATGTTTTTTTCCAAAAATAATATCTAATCAGTCTTGAGGTCTGCAGTTTTACATAATGCATGGATACTTGGAGCTAAACATGTTGATGAAATAGTGGATTCCAGTCGCCCACTGTCCCCTTACTGATTATGCTTGTGCATTATTAATTTATTATGACAATAAATGGAGTACAGGTATGGGACCTGTTATCCAGAATCCCTGGGACCTGGGGTTTAGGGATAATGGATCTTTCGATAATTAGAATCTTCATACCTTAAGTCTACTTGATAATCATCTAAACATTAAATTAACCCAATAGGCTGGTTTTGCCTCCAATAAGGATATATTATATCTAAGTTCAGATCAAGTACAAGTTATTGTTCTTCTTTTATTATTACAGAGAAAAAGGAAATCATTTTTAATCATTTTAATTTTTTTGGATAAAATGGAGTCGGTTGTTCTGTAATTTGGAGTGTTCTGGATAACGGGTTTCAGGATAACAGATCCCATACTTGTAGTTGATCCAGTGTTTACAACAAATTTCCAAAGTGTTATTGTATAGCTCTTTAATATAGTACAGGGATAAAATCAGTGATCTGGAAAACTGTTATCCAGTAAGCACCAAATGATGGGATTTTTATCCCCCATAAACTCAATTTTAATCAAATAATCCAATTTTTAAATTTTAAAAATGATTTCCTTTTTCTCTGTAAATAATAAAACAATTAAAAAACAATACCTGATACTTGATCCTGACTAAGATATAATTAATCCTTATTGTAGCCAAAACATTACTGTCTGGTTTATTTAATGTTTACATGATTTTTTAGTAGATTTAACGTATTGAGATCCAAATTAAAGAAAGCTCCTTAAGCCTGAAACCCCAGGTCCAAAGCACTGGTTTAATAAATGTAATTTTAAGTTTGCGTATTCTGCCTCAAAACAGATGGTCTTCATGTGCATTTTTCATTGAAAAAAAACCTTACTCTTTGGCTCCAAACCAGTTCCAGTTGCCTATTCATGTGAAAGCTCATAGTTTTGTTGACTAGAACTTTTTTCAAAACACATCAGTTAAATGTGCTACTCCAGCAGAATTCTGCACTGAAATCCATTTCTCAAAAGAGCAAACAGATTTTTTTATATTCAATTTTGAAATCTGACATGGGGCTAGACATTTTGTCAATTTCCCAGCTGCCCCTGGTCATGTGACTTGTGCCTGCACTTTAGGAGAGAAATGCTTTCTGGCAGGCTGCTGTTTTTCCTTCTCAATGTAACTGAATGTGTCTCAGTGGGACATGGGTTTTTACTATTGAGTGTTGTTCTTAGATCTACCAGGCAGCTGTTATCTTGTGTTAGGGAGCTGTTATCTGGTTACCTTCCCATTCTTCTTTTGTTTGGCTGCTGGGGGGGGGAAAGGGAGGTCATATCACTCCAACTTGCAGTACAGCAGTAAAGAGTGATTGAAGTTTATCAGAGCACAAGTCACATGACCATGGGCAGCTGGGAAATTGACAATATGTCTAGCCCCATGTCAGATTTCAAAACTGAACTCACGAATATCAATATATTAGATTTTATGTGCAAAAAAAAAAAGGAAAGTCCAGAATGGAAATCCCCTAAATATTTTTGTTTTCATTTTGACATAAATGTATTTGTAATACCAGTTTTTAAAAATTGTTATTGCATTGCATCTGAATAAAATTGTCTGCTCTTCTCTAATGAACCTTATTCTAAATGAATTTTTATATTTAATGAGTCAAGTATTATGCAAAATTGTAATCTGTATCGTTATTTTAGTGATGAACAAATATATCATTCTGTATCTTAATTCATTCCAAATAATTGGAATACGTGCAAAACAGTCCAAGGTGTTTCATGGTGAAAAAGCATCAACCTTAGCATTTAGCACACACAGTTATATGTTACTCAAACATATCTGATTTATTTGTGCAAGGCCATGTATGCTCCTATCAAAGTGCAGTGAGAACCATTGCACTGGTTTAGCTTGCTTTGATAAATACAGTTTATGTGCATACACACTAGTGAACCATGAAATTACCAACAACATGGACAGTAATTCCTGGTTTTCCATAGTGGAGGGCACCCAAGTGCTTTGATGCTGATTGTGGTAGTATTAAAATAATATTATAGCACCACTTCTCCAGATGTCCAACAAACATTTGGGGTTATTTACTAAAATCCAAATTCATCTCATATTTTATTCTGATTTGTTAATAAAAAACCTCCATATAATTGGATTGTGGAAAAACTCTATAAAATTGAGTGAAACCCCAAAATGCTAACATTTTTCAGGCTTTTTTCCCCAAATTGCTCACATTTTTAGTGTTTTTGCCCAAAAATCCCCAAAAACGTAAGATTTTCAGGCTAAACCCAGCGCAGACCAAAAAAACTTCAAATTAGGATAGGTGTCTCTCCAATGACTTATACAGGACCTCAACATTTCTGAAATGGCAGATTTCAGATTCAGGCTTTTTGCAGCATCTGGGTATAATAAATCTCGAACAAATCTAGTTTTTCAAATTTTTCGAGATTTCACAACTGGACCTTTAATGAAAAGCCTGTATCATGTCATGAATCATTTACAAAGCCAACCATCAACTGGGGATTTGCTGTATGTTTTTGTTAAATGTCATTTTTCAAATAGACACACACACAAACATATATACCCCCCTGTGTAAAAAAATATAGATACAATTTATGTGAAACAAATTTGCAGAAGATCCGTTGATAAGCTAGTACTTCATTAGTGTCTGAGATAGTAAGTGAATTAATAGGATATGAGACAAGGGTGTAAATCATTTTATTATTGACAAGAGTTGATCAAAATGCAATCTTTTCTACTGCTCAGATTGATACCATGCTAAATATTTTTATATTGATTGTAATGGAGTTTCATGCAAACGGAAGCACTCCAGGGAAAATAGGGAATGCCAATCTTCTGAAAACTAGTATTGAACCGTCTTTTGGTCTTTAGATTAGAATGTTCACATTGATTGTATATTAGACAATTATCTATTTTCTATCTATGAACAAAGCTTCATGTAAATAATTGTATGTGAAAAGGCAACTGTGAATCCGCAGGCTCGTCATGCTGCAGCAAGAGAACAAAGTATGTTTTATTGGAATAAGCATTTGATAATAAGAGATGCTGTTTCTAAGAAAGGATACAACTTTCAATAAGGAACTTGATGGATAGTTCTACTGAGTATTACCACTGGCTGTATCAAAATTGACACTTCCAGGAACAATTATAAAGGTCATAAACCCTATTAGGGTTGCCACATTTGAACTTCGAACAAGAAGACAGGATGATGCTATTCGGGGTGGAGCAGTGACATATGGGGTGGGGTTATGACATTTGGGGTGTGTTCATGCCTTGTCTAGGCAGGGTTGTGACATCACTAGTGGTTATTGGTGATTATTTTTTGGGCTTAATAAGGATGAAACCCGAACAGGAAGTTGTGACCCAAACAGCCTTAAAGAAATGAACTGTCAAAACTGAATAAGTGGCAACCCTAACTCTATGGTTTTCAGTATTTGGATGTGGAGGCTCAAAGGCTAAATCAGTATTTATTGTACCTAATCTTGGTTAATTAAGTACGATATTTAGGCTGTCTAGCAGCTTTGTCGTGGTCTGGCAGTTTATGGGGTAAGAAATCTATATGTAATGGAAATTCTTGGTACAAAGCCATATAAGTAATGAATTCACCAGTTTACATGTGGGGTCTAGGTGCATACAGCCGGACCTACAGCTCAAGGTGGAGGTATGGGACCAAGGAGAAAAGCAGCAGCATTCACAGATCTCATGGAAAGGTGAAGTAAAGGAACTGCAGAGTTTATTTAGGCAAATAATAGACGTACACAAAGCCATAAGCATTTCGCACATAGGCACTAGTGAAGGGGCAAATTTATTCGCCAACTTTTAGGGGGGAATTTACTTACCTCTGAAAATCCGCCAGTGATAGCTTCACGCACATCGCAACACTTCACCAGACGAAAATTTGCCTCCATTGCACTTCGCCTGGTCTGAGGTGGTGAAGGCAAGTCTGGCGATAAAGGTAAAGTTCAGTAAAAAAAACTTAGTGAATTTGCGTAGTAACGCTCTTTTGCCAGAGCAAAAATTCACCTGGCGTTAGAGTGCGAAGTTGCACCAGAGGCTATCTCCTTCACTAGCAAAATGACGCCAGTGACCGTTAGTAAATCGGCAAAGTGCGAATTTTCGCCAGTTTGCAATTTGTTTTAATTTTTTAATATTTGTGATTTTCAGGTTATTTCGTTTTTTATTAATCAGCTCTTTTTTTTTGCAATTTCAACAATCTGGTTGCTAGGGTTCAAATGACCCTAGCAACCATGCATCAATTTGAATAAGAGAATGGATTATGAATAGGAGAGGGTCTAAATAGAAAGATGAGTAATACATAGTAGCAATAATAGTACATTTGTAGCCTAATGGAGTATTTGTTTATTAGATGGGGTCAGTAGAAGAAGACAAATAATTTAAAAACTATAAGAAATAAAAAATGAAGACACATTGAAAAGATGCTTAGAATTAGCCATTCTATAAAATACTAAAAGTTAACTTAAAGGTGAACCTGCCGTAAAATCTAGAGTGACACATGTTTTAAATCACCTGCACACTATTTAAACAACTTGTTTAATGATTTCTGGCCAAAAAACACGTTTAAAGGAGAAGTAAAGCTTAACTAAATAAGCAGGCTAGAAATGCTGTACATTATGTTTTGGGCTTCTGTACCAGCAAAGGGCAACCACAGCCCTTTAGCAGTAAAGATCTGTGTCTCCAAAGATGCCCCAGTAGCTCCCCATCTTGTTTTCTGCTGATTCACTGCACATGCTCTGTGCTGCTGTCACTTACTGAACTTAGGGACCCCACTCACAATATACAGTACACATAGAATAGAAATGTCACAATATAAGGCTGATTAGTAATTAATACAGATAATTACTACATGACAGCACAGAAACCAGTGCAACTAACATCAGAATTGAATAATCAGCCCTATAGCATCAGCTTATATTACAGACAAACCTCATGTTCTGCTTGATAATTAGTGACGACCCCTAAGCTTAGCTTCTCAACAGCTGCTCAGAGCCCACTGAGCATGTGAGTGTCGCAGACACTTTCCAAGATGATGACCCCCTGTGACAAGTGTGAAGTCCTGGATCATTGCTGCTATTGAGAAGCAGAATCCTTAGGTTGGTGCAATAAGTGCAGTATATAGTATTTTAGCAATATTCATTTTTTTTTTTTTTTTTTTTTAACTTGTTTTTATTAAGAGTCAGGCATGTACGTCAATAGGAAACATTTAGACCTTCCAGAGGAGCTCTTTGGTAGTTAACTGCGTCCAATAAAAGGAAACATCCCGCCAGAAATCTGTGATTTTAGGACAGAGCCAAAACATATGTAAGAGATCTGCTTTGGGGGCTTGGCATCGAGTACAACTATCCGAGGGGAGACTACCCATTTTATAGCGTCTTTCGGGGGTCAGATATGAGTTGTGGAGAATCTGGAGGGACATTTCTTGATATCTGCTAGCCGGGAGCAGTTTCATCATTCGAGTATGGGATTTCAAGATCTCTGCACATTTGAGGGATGGACTGTGTCCACTTGAACATAGAGTCTCCAACCGTATCAGTAGCTATGTTAGTACGTATTGCGCAATATATGTGTGAGGTGGAGCGGTAAGTATTCCGATCCTTCCAAAGAGTATCAATCGCATTATCAATTCCTTTGTCTCTCATGTCTTGTATGATAGTCCTGGCAAAATGTAATAATTGCAAACTAAGAAAGAGACTAGGTTTCGTGAACGGGAATTTCTCATTCAGTTCTGCTAGGGATAAGACATCTAGATCATGTTTAAGTAAGTTACCCACATTGTATAGACCATTGGTTTTCCAAGTTTGTAAAATTGGATTCGACATGCCGATAGGAAAGTTAGCATTTCCAAGCCAAGTAAGGTATGGTGAATGTTGTGGGGAAAGATGGAGCTTTAGCCTTAGGGAGCGCCAGGTTTTGTAAGTGTCTGCAAAAAGCGGGTTATCTTTCAAGGACTGTGGAATGACCGAAAGTGGAGAGTGGAGAAGATAGTTTAGAGATAATCCACTGGGTTGGTGTTGGTCTAAGTCTATCGTAGTGAACCAGCTTCGTTATGCGAGCCAGTCCCCCGCATAACGTAGTAGTGCAGCGTCATTGTATTCCTTGATGTTTGGCAAATTAACCCCCCCTAAACTTTTGGGTAAGTGTAGTTTATAAAGACAGATTCTAGGGCGTTTATTGTGCCAGATAAAGGTGCGAAATATTTTATGCAAGCGTGTCAAATCTGATTTTGTTATACAATATGGTAACATTTGAATGGGATATAGCAGTTTTGGAAATAGAATCATCTTAATAAAATGAATTCTACCCAAAAAGGTCGGATTAATATGTTTCCATAGTACGGTCTCCTGCTGAATTTTATCTATGATAGCTCTAATGTTCAGGCGATATATGTCCTTATGTTGTTTTGGTATCTTGATGCCGAGATATTTAATACAATGGTCAGCTTTTTTGAAGGGGAAATTTTGAGGCCAGTCCTGTTGCGTTGTGTCATGCAGCAATAAAGCTTCTGATTTATCAACATTAATTTTAAAACCAGCTATACGTCCGAATCTGTGAATTATAGAGAGTATGGGTGGTATTTCTAATAGAGGGTTATGTATGAACAACAATATGTCATCTGCAAAAGCAGTGACTTTCAATTGGGTGTTATTAATCGAGATGCCGGGTAATTCTGGGTCTCTTAAAAAATGACGCAAAAGGGGATCTAAGGCCAGATTGAACAACAGGGGGGAGAGTGGACATCCTTGTCGTGTCCCTCTATGTATGGTGAATTCATCAGAGTTGGAACCGTTAACCGTAATAAAGGTTCGCGGGTTGGAATACAGGTTATTAAATAAATTGAGCATGTGTAAGCCAAAATGTTGGTATTTTAACAGTCTTTTAATATGTGCATGTGAGATCCTATCAAAGGCTTTGTCTGCGTCCAAATTCAACAGCATTCCCAATTTTCTTTTATCTAGGTTATTGTGGTAGACAACTGTCAGGATTTGCCGAATAGATCTTACCGATTGGCGCTGTCTAAGGAATCCTACTTGGTTATCGGTAAGTATTCTAGGTAAGATTAATTGCAATCTGTCTGCCATAATTTTTGACAACAATTTCAGATCCTGGTTTAGCAACGAGATCAGTCTGTATGATGTCTGGTCAGTCGGGTCCCTCCCTTCTTTCGGAATTAATATGATTCGTGCAATATTAGCCTCACTCCATAGGGGGGAACCTTGCAAAGTACGGTTATATAAGTTTGCCAGAATGGGGGAAATGTCATCGACCAATAGTTTATAGTATTCAGCAGATAGGCCATCAGGGCCCGGTGCTTTATTGGTTTTCAATTGTTTAATAGATTTTACTATTTCCTCTGTCGTTATAGGTGCGTCAAGTATTTCCCTATCCTGAACTGTCAGCTTTTGAAGGTCGGCCTCCTGTATAAACTTGAGTCCATCTGGTGGATCATCTAAAGGAGTATCATACAAAGTTTTAAAGTGAGAAGTCAGAATGTCTTTTATTTGGGAGGGGTCTTTAGTCCAGCCACGCGTGGTCTTTAATTTGGATATGTAGTAATTTGATGAGCGTCTATTCGCAATCTTGGCCAAGAGTCTCCCAGACTTATTACCCCACCTATAAAAGAGGTTTGCTGTGTGATGTAAAGAGTTGCGTACCTTGTCAGTTAATAAAGTATCAAACAAATGCTTGGTCTCTTGGTATTTATTCTTGTCTTCTAGGAGATTAGACAGTTTAAAGGTCGCATAATGTTGAGTAAGTTGTTGTTGTAAAAGAGTATATTTATCAAGAAAGACTTTTCTTTTTTTAATCAGATAAGATATAATATGTCCCCTCAAGACAGGTTTCGATGCAGCCCAAAGCAGATGTGGATCGTCCCAATGCACGAGATTATCGTCCACATAATTAGCCCAACAAGACTTTAAGAATAGGGAGAAGTCAACATTAGATGACAAATAAGACGGGAATCTCCAATTGGAGGAGCGCAGTATAGGGTGTGGAAGTTTAAAGTACATAGATATTAGAGCATGATCAGAGATATCTATGGGACAGATTGTGGTCGCAGTGAGGTGAGGCAGCAGCATCTGTGAGACAAAGATATAGTCAATTCTGGAGTGAGTACCATGAACTCCTGAATAAAAGGTATAATCCTTGGTGGTTGGGTTTAAGTACCTGTAAGAGTCATGAAGATGTAACAATTCGCATAGTGTATGTAGAGGTTTAGCTTTAGTGTTTACTCGTGAGGTAGGCTTACCTGACCTGTCCATATAGCTATCCCAGATTGCATTCGCATCGCCCCCCAAGATAAGGTTGGTCGCCCCCCAGGAGTCTAGCTTCTGCAGAATATCTTGAGGATATGAGCCTTTTCGGTAAAGATTATGTGGTAGGTGTCCAAAAGTACACACAGTATAAGACTGCAAAGGCAAAATGTATGCAGAGGCTAGGATGTTGCAATCAGCCAGTTCAGAGACAGGCCTTGTAATGTAGGTGGCCGTAGGTAAGGTGGGACTGATGGAGTAGTCCAGCACAAGTGGTCCCCCAATGGTGGTAGAGGTAGATGGTATTAGTAAATCACACACACGGGGATAAAGCGCTGTATCAGTAGGCAACAGCTTGGTTTGCAGTCTGTCCCCCTGTCCCACAGTACTCACTGCGTCAATGTAGGCCAGAAGTATAGTTTAATGGCGCGCGGGTGTAACCACGTGGTGTGGGTCCGTGTCTGCCTAAGTCAAAAGGCAGCTGCTTGTGCAGAGAACCGAAAGGCAGCAGGTATGCGAGGTCGGCCCGACCTCCCTCGACCGATGGTGTCTCCCTGCCAAGTGTGAGCAGAGCATGCGGCTCAGGGGATAGCGTGGCAGTCAGGGCCTGCGGTATAGATGCGCCGCTATCCGGGGCAGCAAGGTGAGGGTGAGCCGGCCGGTGTATCGTGGCACTTCACCCCTCTGTTATCGGGACACCAGTGGCGAGGATATCGCTCTCTTTTGTGAGCGTTTGGAGCGCTGGTGACGGAGCACGTTAAAATGCGGCCATCTTGCGGGTCCGCCCCCCGGAAGTGCAATATTCATTTTTAAGGTTTAGTTCTCCGTTAACTCGTAGTTAGGCAGATTTCAGTTAGAAAAAAAAGGATTCATTTGATGGCCAGACATGTGCCCTTTTTCAACTTCAATTATATTGCAATGCCTTAAAGTATTTAGCTTCAAATGACAACTATACACTCATAAATCAACTAAAACAACATTAAAACATGTTTTAAACTCAGTAGTATTGTTTTGCCTCCAATAAGGATTAATCATATCTTAGTTGGGGTCAATTACAAGGTACTGTTTTATTATTACAGAGAAAAATATGAGTTCTTTTATTAAAATGAAGTCTATGGGAAATGGCTTCCCTGTAATACTGATCTTTCTGGATAACGGGTTTCGAGATAACCAATCTCATACCAGTACTTATGTTGACATAAATCTCTTGGCTCTATTTGGCTAATTTCAATGAAACTGCAATTGTTGACTGCTAGACCACAGTTCTGGTTTCTCGTAATGGGATTATTATCACAACTGGAGGTGACGCAGCTCACAGCTAGCTACAAGAAAACAGTGGCTACTGATGCAAGACTGAAGCAAAGGTGAGATACTAATACTTCCACAAATATTTGGACAAATACAGCAAATAGAAAACAAACATATATTCCTACATAACATTAGCATTTCCTAAATCAAATTTATAGGGAGAATCAAGGCCCTTTATAACCATGTTGTTAGGAATGAAGGGGAGTTATACTACAACTTCAAGGTAGAGAAAATAATTAAAAAAGCAGATATCGCATCCATGTTTGATATTACATATGATTTTAAATATCTTAGGTTTAGTTGACCTGGTAATAACAATGTGTCTGTGAATATTACAGAATTCTCCTATACTTTTTTTCCTGTTTAGTTCCATGACAAACAATATCATTTAGAGAACATGCCATTGTATGGTATGAACTAGTCACTTGTGCAGTTAGTAATTAAGAAAGGGCAATTCTCTATTAATATACAAGTTTGAATTTACACTTATTACTTAGGATCCAAATAACTTCCAAACATTTCAAACATCATGCAGTGGCAGGGGCAATGCAATCCTCAGCTTAAGGGTAGGTTTCTCTTTTCTTGCACTCTGATCCCTCTTGCTAGCTAAGCACTTATGGACAAACAAGGAATGGCACAGCTCTACAATTAGATCAAAAGATCAATCCTAATGTACCATTTTCTCCTCACCCTGCCGCTGTAATAAAGTGGCTACAGTCCTCCAGGGGACAACTCAAAATCCTAGTACTGATATTTCTAAATTAGCTGACTCTCTGACCTTGCTGGTAATTGCATTAGTTTATCAATGTTCAAACACAATTTATTACTCTTCAATATGTACTAAAGTGTTTATCTCTCTGCTCTAACAATATTAAAACATTGGAAGGCAACTTTATCTGTTCAAGTCCAAGCTGCAGGACCAGCAAAAAAAAAAGTTATTGCCATTCAACATTTCCCTTCAGCTTGCAAATACATAATAAATCAGACATACATTAAGCAAATATAGGAGGCACTATATATTTGTGTTTATGCAGTCAAACAGAACCACTGTTCTGTTCTAATTAAACCTTATTAATAACAATATGATTCTCTGTTATACTTTAATTCTGAGGAGGGGGTAGACGTGTTAGAGAAGAAGGGTACATAGCAATACAGAATGGGCTAACCACAAACATCAGTAAATAAAGCCTGAGTATTGTAGTTGCCCAATCCATGGCCCTGCTTTTGTTGAAGCAAAGTATTGCCATTGGTTAGAATCCCTGCCGCTAATAAAGATGTAATTATTGGAAAGGTCAAAGGTTGTATTATGGGTTGAAACAATCTGTTAATTTTAAATACCCCTATTTACTTGATGAATAGGATAAACAATACATTGACAGTCAGACAGTTTCTAGGTGCTGAGGGTCTTACCAAAATCCTTTAGGAGCCATTAAAAGGATAAGTAAACCTTTAAAATAAGTGAATGTAAAATGGATGAGGGGGCTGTTCTAAGAAATGTTCCTAGATACATTCATTATTTATTTTGTTTTTATTCCAAAATATTAAGGTATACATATACTGTTAATATGAATGAATTTTGTTACAACAGCTTCACCTGCTGGTCACTTTCCCACCAGTCTGACCACCAAATAGTCAAGGAAGTTGTCAGGAGAAAGAGGCTGCTCTGATGTTCTTCTGCTTAGAAAATAGATGTGAGAAAGGTTTCTATATTATTATATATCTGCATGGCAGCACTACGTTCAGCAAACATCTCAAGTATACTTATAAACACTGAAAACTGTACCTAGCTATAGGCATGAGGTTATTTTTATAGTCACTATGACACCTATATTTCAGTATCCTGGAATAATGTTTTAGAAAGGAAGCGTTTGCACTCCTGTTTTTAATATATTGTTATAGCTCCCTGGATACCTAAAATATACATAGAATAAAACAAAATATTGAACATTAAACTGAGTATCATCTATCAAATTCTGAAATCTCATAATTCAGCAAAAAATGGTATCACTGGGAGCTTTAGTAAAATGCTTATTTTTATAGCAGTTTCTGCACTATAATGAATACATTTCAATTAAGGTGAAATCCGAGGGGTAACACCTAACTTTAAGGGGACAGTATCATTGATGTGCAAGTTAAATAATTGTGATCAAATAATAATATATATGAATATATGTAAAAGCCTGTTTGTGAAGTGGCTAGCATTGCTGCCATGTAGAATTGGGATTCTGTGTTCATTTATGACCATGGCGATATCTGCAGGGTGTTTGTATGTTCTCTAAATGCTTGTTGGAGTTCCTGTGGGTATTTATGGTTCCCTCCCACAATTCAAAACAGGAATATTAATTGGTTCCTGGTAAAATTAACCCTAAAGTGTGTGTGCATGGTAGGCAGGTTAGATTGTCAGTTCCACTGAAGAAGGGACTAATAAAAATAAAAGGTAATGCTCTGTGTAACAATAGCAATAACAGTATAAGTAAATAAGACAATAATAATATTAATATAATAATATTTTTATTTGCCCTTATTTCCATGTGAGAAGGCTGCATAGTACAATGGTAAAACTCTGTAAGAAACAATGGATGAATGTTCTAGTATACTGATTCAACACCTCAACTGCTTAGGTGAGCTGATTCATTTATTAGAAACAAAGATAGAAGTAATCCATACTCATGGAAGTCCAGTATGCACCATGGACTGGTTCAGATTTAAGCCCATTGTACATAATTAACAGAGACTGGCCTAGAAGATGCATAACAGCTGTCACAGTATCGCTTGCGGTTCATTTGTACTTAGAATACAGAGTGATCTGCCTGTGTTTGTAGTCCATGGTCTTCAAGATAAAAATTCCTCTGTATAATATATAAAAGATGTTCCATGCTCTTTGCTCATTCCTAAACAACATAGAACTAACTACACTGTGGTTCTTGGGGAAACAGTTTGGCTTTTAGCCCAAGGTCATCAGTTATTTTAGCTGTGATACTATCAATAAAACAAAGGTTGTAGCATTTGATGTCTTATTGAATACTCTTGAGCAAGGAATAATTTTGCTACTCTTGAGATGTTTCCATTTTGTCAGCTACTATCATATTCTGATTCCAGTGAAAGGGTATCCAATGCTTCCTACTTGGTCTGATTCTAAGGTAATTTTTTTCATATGGTCATTTTTCTTTTATTTCACCGTTTTAGCAAATTGAGTTTGTTGCAACATAATAGAACAAAATTACAAAATTAGATGTAAGAAAAAGGCAATATTGGTAACAAAAGCATAGTGTCTGATAGGGTAGGGTTTTACAGGAACTGGGAATAAGGTAACAATACTCTTGAGGAAGGAATAACTTTCTTCTGAAAGAAGGCACCTGGTTTCATTTGAGGAGTAAGATACTGGATGGTAGCACAAGTACCTTGTTTTGCAACTTTAGATAGACTTCTTAGTTTACAGACAGTTTGTCTTGGCCAAATTAATCAGTGCACATTCCCTGGGCCCCTGTCTTACCACGTCAAGGTAAACCCCACCTAACTTGTTTACCTCTGGTCATAGTATAAAGGATATTGTGCCTCTCTGCATAGTAGCATTAATTGAAGTAAAAGTCTGCTGAACCTTGGTTTCAGTCTGAAGGCTAGATCCCCCCCCCGCTGCTAACTTGCAGCTTTTAATAGAGAGTGATTGCCCAAACCAATGCCCATTTTTTAAAATAAATTTAATTTAATATTAGTGAAGGCAAAGTAAAATGATATATTTATAAGGCACAAGATCCTTTATACTATGATCAGAGGTAAACATGTTAGGGACCACCGTGTGGGGTTTACCTTGACGTGGTATGGTGGCTTATCAACTTTATGATCATAACTTAGTAACTAAAAACCCCTGTCTTTGTGAACACATTCACTTGCATATCTACTGAATTACTTAGACAGGGGCCGAGGGAATGTGCACTGATTAATTTGGCCAAGTCAGTAGCACTTCCCTTATACATTAATACATTTTTACTTAGCATTAGGAGAACTTTTTGTATGTAATAACTTTCTTAAATAGATGAGCAGAAAGGGTGGCAGTGAATGTGATCTACTTTGCCAAAGCACTGGATATAGGACCACACAGAACATTCCTGATTAAATTAAAAGGAATTGAAAACATGTAAAAGAGTAAACAGATTTTTTTATATTTAATTTTGAAATATGACATGGGGCTAGTCAGTTTTCCAGGTGTCCCCAATCATGTGACTTGATCTCTGATAAACTTCAGTGACACTTTACTGCTGCACTGCAAGTTGAAGTGATATCACCCCCTCCCTTTCCCCAACAGCAGGCCTTCAGCAGAAATATGGGAAGGCAACTAGTTAAAAGCTCACTGACATCTGAATTGCTAAAAATTCTCCATACCCCATCTAGTTGTAGATATGAGAACAGCACCCAAAAGTAAAAATCCAAGTCTGGTCCGACTCCTTCAGTTACATTGAGTAGTAGAAAAATGGCTTCTCTGAAAGCAGTTCCATAGTGAAGTGTTGGCTCTTGAATGTTCTGTTTCTAATTTTGCTGATAGTATTAAGGTGTAGATTTAATAAGTTTCACATTTACATTGTGTAAAGCTCACACAAATAGTGGCAAATAATTGTGATTTATTTGCTATGATCATGTTTTCTTTCCTGATCACATTTTTTTTTGCAAATATTGCAATCACAAACTATCTTGTTCTCACAAAGAAGAGGACAAAGGAAAATAAATCACCACTTTAGATTTGAAGAACAAAACATTTTACTTGATCCCATATAAGATATAATTGATCCTTACTGAATGCAAAACAATGCTATTGGGTTAAATTCATATTTACCTGATTTTTAGTAAACGTAAGGTATGGAGATCGAAATTATGGAAAGACCCCTTATCCGGAAATCCCAAGTCCTGAGCATTCTGGTACAGGACAACAGTCCATAATATCTGAATGCATACAAACCCTAAATTGTGTCCATTTTAGTGCCATGGAAAGTACTTAGTGGGTGCAGTATGGGTAAAAAAATATGGAATTTGGGTCCATATTTTACACTTTGCTCTTTATGATATAGTAACAAAGTAAAATTTTGCAAAAACTGCAGTCATTTCTAAAAAAATATTAATCTGGAGTCTGAGTTGGGCTATAATTGTTTACTAGAGTTAGATTAATTCAACTCCTTATTACTGGACTTATACCCCAAAGGTCACTTTGGTGGAGGCATTTAAATAAGACAAACTACACTATAATATATACCATATATACTCGAGTATAAGCCGTCCTGAGTATAAGCCGAGGTACCTAATTTTACCTCCAAAAACTGGGAAAGCTTATTGACTCGAGTATAAGCTGAGTATAAGCCTAGGGTGAGAAATGCAGCAGCTTCTGGTAAGTTTCAATCAAAAAATTGAGGGTTTCTGCTCCCATTGGAGAAGCTGGCGTCTCGTTTATGGACGCCAACGACCATTCTTGGACTCCGGTGACTATTCTTAGACGCCGGCGACTATTCTTAGATGCCTGCGACCGCTTTTGGGGACTGAAAAACTCAGCTTATACTCGAGTATATGCGGTATATATTTCAATTTGGAAATTAAATCCAGGCAATCTTATATTAAAAACAATAGGAGATGAACTTTCAACATTCAAGCTATATTATATTTTGAGTTTTTTTAAAGTTTTATTTTTATAAATGAATGGGATAATGTGATTTCCATGGCAATCAAGTTTTTTTTTTTTAAAAAAAAATGCAAACAAAGATTACATTTTAGAATAAAGAAATGAAGCAAACAAATGATGCCTCACCCTGTTTTGTATAAATAAACATATTTTATGTGTAGTTTATAGCAGCAAATGTTACTTTGAGCAATAAAACTTAAATTTTTAATCCATTACAATCCAAGGACCATATAGCCTCCAAATATTAACAACTTTTAAGATGCACATATTTAAATACTTGTGTGAAAATAATTAAATTTCAACAGGAAATTCAGAGTCCTAAAAAAAGGTTTGTAGACAAAGCCAGGGACCCGCAGCAAAAATAAAATCAGTTATCCAGGATTTCTACCATGGCACATGTAACATAATATTTATTTCAAGTAATTTTGGAACTTGTATTACTGGTAATTACTGGTATTACTATTTAGACTTGCATTGTTACTTGAAATCAGTTGTGCGTATAATTTGCGTTATGGCATGCGCATACAAAAAGCTTTATTAACACACTTTTAATGCACATTTATATTCTGATATTCTAAGAGTGCTGGTTATTGGCACAGAAAGGTACAGATGGGAACATCTCAAGCAGAGGTAAGATACTATAAAGGCTGGACCAGCTAAAATCTTAATTTAAGGGGAACCAAAGGCAAAAAAATGTAATTAGCAGTATGTGCAAATTTATTAAAGCCACTTTTCTAATAAACGTGTGGAAGCTTTTTCACCTGAGGCAATTTCCATTAACAAGCGTCCTTCATGGGTATCATCTTTGCTAACTCTGCCTACTAACTAGACTGCTTTCGTTGACTGTTCTGACTACATAAAAGAATGTTGTTGGTAGTCCAACATGAGATGGCTGTAAAGCTTGGCAAGGCTAGAATTATGAGCTCACAAACAACTCATTTAACAGAGCTCCTTTAGCCCGACTGTTATACTACTCCACGACCTCTGCTGCATTTGACACAGTGGATCACCAGCACCTCTCTTTTTCTCTTCCATGCCATACAGCGTAACGGACTCTTCTGATCCAGTAATACTGTACCTCTCTAACCACTCCTTCCCTGTTTCTTTCTTAGATAAAATCTCCTTACCACTTGATCTCTCTGCCAAGGTCAGTCAAGGCTCTCCCCTTGGACTCTTAACCTTCTCACTATGCACTGACTTTCTTGGTAAACTTCTTAGCTCCTTTGACTTCCAGTAATTTATATTGCTAATACTTAAATCTATCCTTCTGATTTGATCTTTCGTCCCCTCTCATATTTCAAGTGTCCGTCTGCTTCGCTTTTGGAACCACTTGTATGTCTTCTAGTTTTCTAAAATACAACTTAGAAAGAAATTATTGTATACCCACACATGCACATTGTCTGTAATTGTAAACAATGCTTTAATTCATTGCAGGTTTTCTGTCTTGGAGTCATACTTGATTCTTTGTTAAATCATCAGAAGATATCATGGGCGAAACAGATTCACTAAGGGCATGTCTCGCTGTATCAAACTGGGAAATAAAATAAAGGTTATTATTGGCTTTGGACAATCTTTTGTTTGTCTGTTTGATACGTTTTGCCTTGCATGATTCGCTTCCTTATCACACTCTACCAATGATGTAGTAATGTAAGTATTACTTATAAAAAAAAAACCCTCAAAAATTGGATGTATGGAATGCTTCTATCCAAGGATCTAGGGTAAAAACTTGAAGTGTTTAACAAGCTTTTGCAATTAGAATCCTTTCTTTAAAGTCATGTGTTCACTCTTTGGTTTTCAATGTATAACGTGAGATATAAAAAAATTACAGTTTCAGAGCTAAAACAGAGGAAAAGTTGGACATGCAGTTGTTTGTTGTTAATGGTTAGTGTTTGTTTGTTGTTAACCAAATCAGGAAGAGATCATGAACAATATGTTTGTAAAATAAAATGTTATCTTGGTCAAAACACTCCTTCTCAAATACTTCCATAAAAGGGTGCCAGGGAAGAGCCCACCTCCATCTAAGAGCACTGCAGATAAAATTGGTCAAGGATTCAAATATAGTTTAATGTCAGTGTCATTTTGAGAAGCTCAACCAAAAATTTGGTGGGGGCTGTTGTCTGACATGATTTGTGTAGGGCATCTCTGCATATGGCAATGCCTGATAAGGGTGGGAACCTAGATTTTTTTTGGATTATTGGACAAAACCCAGTGCAGACCACGAAATTGTAAAAGGGTCAATCAAGAGACAGATATTGTTTGGTGTTTGTGTCACTCCAGCTGCAGTTTTGGGCTTTTACTATCAATGATGACTTTTTGTGTGTTGGATCACCATGTAACAAGTATATATATTAGCATTAGACAATTGACCGGACAATCCCTGTATCAGATAGGACATTTCCCCCTTCCCCCCTTGTCAGTGGGTCGGATCACCAGGTGGGAATCTTATTGAAATGACTTAATAGATTCCTTTTCTTCCTGTGTAAGATTGAAATGCATTGTGAGAGGCTCAAGTTTACTCTTTTCTCATTCAAAGTTCAACAAATCATAGAATATTTTTAAGGAATGTGAATTTGTACCCTGGTCACAAGTGCTGTAAGATATATATCACACACAAGCTGTTTCCAGCAATGGGTGTGCCAACTGCAATGCAATGTTTACATCATCAGAATTGGGTGTTACTATGAACAGGTGCAAAGAGCAAAGTGAGCCCTATATAAAAGACCTCCTCGAAAAGTGTTATGTTTTATATCTGCGCTCTTTGTACTTTGCACTTTCCATAGTATTCTTACCTGACATTTATTGTACAATAGGGCATGTTTATAGATTGCAAAATCAGGTGCAAATTTTGCACACACTGCAATGTTATTATCAAAGGTACCTGAGCCAATGCACTTGTTCTGACAGTTTCGAGACATAGTCCACAAGTGAGGCAAGATGCAGTGTATAGGGTGAACTGATGCGAAGAGCCCTGGAATTAAGACCTGTGCTGAGAAAGTATTTTTTACAGGGTTTCTTAGAGCAACTTTCATGTAAATCACTTGCATCTAAGAAACCATACACCACTGTATTTATTCAAATTGTGCAAAATATGTATAAACAAAGACTTGGGCTATTTCCCATTAAAAATGCCTAATTTGCTACTGTATTTGGCTGTAATTCTAGGAAAAACTACAAAGTGGGTAAAAACATGGTAATTTGCACTTTACACTGAAGTTCCTAGGAGGGGTATGAAACAAGTCAGGATTTGTGGCATCACCCAATTATTCAGTAAGTAATTTCAGTGATGTACTGAATAAGCATGGTCTGACCTAGAATCGAGGGGGGGGGGCACAGCTCCCATTGAATGATTGCACTTCCTCGACTTCAGTTATGTTTTCTTTTTACATCACACCAGCATAAGAATATATTCACTTTGCATTTTTTTAGATCCTTGTACTTAAGTTCTGTTACTGATCTAGCCGGTGATTTATATTTATGCAGATAAAAACAAATGATAAGGCTATTGTATTTATTGTACTAATGATTTCCTCTGACATGGATCTGTATTCACTAAAGGAGATTCATTAATCAGATATGTTTTTTGTAATCCTGTGGCAGCTCTTATTATTACTCCTTGCCTTGCAAGGCTTCTTTCTTGTAGATAAAAACATGCATATCAACTCTCACTTTGATTGCCTTATGGGCATAAAGCTTTGCATATTTACTGCCCATGAATCATACCCATATGTGAAATCGAGTGAAGATTCAATTTTTCCTGCTAGATGCACCTCTACCCGTTTAATTAAAATATGTATTATTAATAAAACTATATTTAAGTCATATTTTTCACAGATATGACTGAAACATTAAGTGCAAATTGTTTCATACTTTCCTGGTAATTCCCTCTTAACATTTTGAGGCTTAATCACGTTAATACAGCATGGTTCCATAAGAGTCTTTAAACCTTTTATAGATAAAGAGACCTGGAAGGTGTGCGATTGTTTGTCATTCTGTTTTATCATAAAAGCTAGAATTGAGGGCATTTTATTGTCATCTTACTTGGAAGCATGAATTTGACAGTACTCACCATAATAATAAACCTGCCTATACTGTATCTGTTCTATTAAGATACCAAGGAATGTGAGCATGTATTACACCTTTTGTAAAACTCTCTGTATATGGACAAATTAGAAAATAATACTATTTAGCTCTACAGTCTGCAAACTTAATAACTGGCTGATTTATCAACATTTGAATTAGAATTTTTGACACAATTCAAAGTTTTCTGATATAAAATTCACAAATTTGAATTATAGTTTCAAAAGCTCGAATGTCTGGCTGGCATTTATCAAGTGCAAAAAACGTAAAAAACACAGCGTCGGCATGTAAAAGCTTATGATTCCTAGTAAAAATGTTAGCAATTTTTTTTTAATTTGAGAGTTTAGATTTTTTTTTACATGTTTTAAGCATTGTAGACCTATTGACAAAGATGAATAGGATACGAATTTGATGCATTTCAATTTTTTTCATGGTTTTGTTCGATCAACTTTTTATATTCAGATGTTTTTATTCAATAAGCAAGCATTTCAGTTTTATAAAATTCAGAGTTTATTCAAATTAGGATAGGCCTCTAATTAATTTCATTCTTAGAACTTATTGTCTTCCTGATGCTCATATTTAATGGTCAGGACTCATTTCAGTTATATTTGATTGTATTTATTGTTATTTTGCTCTCAAAAACAAAAAAAAATACATATATACAGTACGTTTCCTGATCTTAAATTACTGCAATCTGGTGTATCATATTATGCATTCAAACAATAAGGGGCCGATTCACGAATTACGGGTGAAGGATTCGAATAAAAAAAATTCGAATTTCAAAGTATTTTTTGGGTACTTCGACCATCGAATTGGTTAAATTCGATCGAATTCGATCGAATTCGAACGATTCGAAGTAAAAATCGTTTGACTATTCGACCATTCGATAGTCGAAGTACTGTCCCTTTAAAAAAAACTTCGACCCCCTACTTCGGCAGCTAAAACCTACCGAAGTCAATGTTAGCCTATGGGGAAGGTCCCCATAGGCTTGCCTGTGATTTTTTGATAGAAGGATTTTTGTTCGATCGTTGGATTAAAATCATTCGAATCGTTTGATTCGAAGGATTTAATCGTTCAATCGAACGAAAAATCCTTCGATCGATCGATCGCAGGATTTGCGCAAAATCGTTCGTCTTCGATATTCGAAGTCGTACGATTTTAGTTCCCAGTCGAATATCGAGGGTTAATTAACCCTCGATATTCGACCCTTCGTGAATCGGCCCCTAAGACTCCTCTAATGACATCAGTGTATACTTTCTAGAGTCATGTTTACAGTGACAACATGTAAAATAGATTTTAGCTGAATAAAGTATTGTTTTTGTCACACTTTCTAGAGATAATCCTTTTACTCAAGAACCATTTTCAATAATAGGCACATTTACAATAGTGTAGTATTTAATTATTGGCTTTTTAAAAACACTCATATAAAGGACATTATTGATCTCTGTACAGGACCATGCTGAAGACTCCTGGTATCTTAATTATGCTTGCTTCTTGAGCTTGTACTGAATTGCTACAGTTGAAGGTCCCCCATATCCTCTGGTGTCTCTGGTTTATGTTACCGATGTTGCACTGATGGTGACAAAGTGTGGGCAGAGAGTTTTGCTGTGTAATTGTAGTATTATAACCAATCCAATATGTCCAGAACTGTAAATAATACAGTGTGCAAAGGGTTTGTTTCTATGCAAAGAAAGACAGAATGACATAAAGGTAATTAATCCTGAGCAGTAAATATGTCACACACATATCTAATATTATTCCCAATTACTATTAGTATTATTATTAATAATAATAATAATAATAATATTCCGTGTTATTCCCTATTACATACTGTATAGCCTTAGCTAGCATTTTCTCCTCTGTGCATAAAATTAAAATGCCTGGGGAATGTATATTTATTACTGGGGTGCAGACGGGCAGGAAAAGTCCAATATGTGGGACACAAAGGTGCTCAAGGGCAAAGTCCAGGCAAAAGGGTCTGGGCAGGCAGCAAATTAGGTCAGTAACCAAGGATCAATCAGTAGAATAATAATAGCACACTCAGGAACTCACTTACATAAGACCTATATTTAGGCATTGAACCCAGGTCTTTGGCATCCTTTTATTTAGAATTTTCGTGCCAGACTGTGACATGATTATGTCACATTGAGCTGCATCACCAGGTGACATGTGGATGTCATGACGTGGCCATGGGCGCCACCATCTTGGCAAAGAAGTGTCGTGCTCCACAACAGCGCGCTACTGTAAGGCAGCAAGTTATCCTTTTATTCACTTGCCATAAATTGTTTTCTTTATCCTTGAATAAAATCCAAACCTCAACTACCCTTCAACTTAAAGGGGATGTATGGTCAAAAATAATAATCCCCTTTGCCTTTGGAGAATAAATATAAGCAAAATATTATTTTGCAGCGCAATCAACCCCCCCCACATATCTGCTCATTTCAGCAGAGCTCAAAACCTTCAAGGCCCGTGGCTGTCTTCTCTGCTGCTTGGCCCGTCTGCCTTTTCTGCTAGTCCACTACCACCATTGCTTGACTGCCTATTCATTTTTCATCGGTAGGCAGGACGACTAGCAGAAGAGGCAGACAGGCCAAGTAGAAGAGAAGACAGCCACGAGCCATGAAGGTTTTGAGAGCTGCTAAAATGAGCAGATATGTGGGGGGATTGATTGCACTACGAAGAACACAACACAAAAACAGCTCATAAAAAATAATGATTAGCAATTTGAAAAAATGCTTATATTCATTCCCCAAAGGCAAAGGGGATTATCATTTTTATCCATACATTCCCTTTAAGAAATGTATTCAAAATGGTTCAGTATTTAATGTAAATCAATCATTTTTTTATCATTGAAAATATTTTTATGACAAGCACATTCTTATTATTAATCAACTTTTGTGAAGTAAATATATTTTGGCATTTTAAATATTGACATATATGATGTCTATTTTTTTTTATTTTGCCTTGTACTGATACAGTATAGTAGAAAAGTCATTACTTACTGGTTTCTGAGAGAAACTATAAATATGTATGACTTTCCTGTGGAAATATCCTTAAATGTTGGCTATGTATATTATTGGATATTTGAGAAAATGCATGACAGCTCATCAATATTACTTGGGATTTATTATATTACAGAGCAGACATATTTTATATAAGCAATTATTTGCTTAAATCACTAAACAATCTTCATTCAATGGGAACCCCCAAATAGTGGGCTTCTAAGAGATCAGAAGAAGCTATTATAGTCATTAATATAGGAGGGAATGTCACAGACATACCCACCATCATTTGTTCACTTCTGCCTATTTGTCAGTCATATAAATTGCATGATTCAAATATCTAATAATATCTAATGCTATCCCTATTTATCCCTATTTATTATAGATGCAAAGGGTGTTCAAGGAAGGCACCCAAAACATTTTTTTTCAATCCCTGAGTGTTATGATATGCTTTATATTGAAAAAAATAATCACTGATTCCATAGGTGGTGTTGTATGAGGTCTGTGATTTGTCTTGCAAATTATATGATAACTATGTATAAATATATAAGGGGATCATATAATAATCTCTCTAATCGTTTATTTAACAGTAGGTCCTTCCAGCTGACAAGAGGGCACCCATTCCGATTAGAAGAAAAGAGGTTCTGCCTAAATATTTGGGTTTTTTACAGTGAGAGTTGTGAAGATGTGGAATTCTCTCCCTGAATCAGTTGTACAGGCTGATACATTAGATAGCTTTAAGAAGGGGTTGGATGGCTTTTTAGCAAGTGAGGGAATACAGGGTTATGGAAGATAGCTCATAGTATAAGTTGATCCAGGGACTAGTCCGATTGCCATCTTGGAGTCAGGAAGGATTTTTTTCCCCTCCGAGGCAAATTGAAGAGGCTTAAAATGTTTTTTTTTGCCTTCCTCTGGAGCAACTAGCAATTAGGCTGGTTATATATAGACTTAAAAGGTTGAACTTGATGGACATGTGTCTTTTTTCAACTTAAGTTACTATGTTACTATGTACCAGCCCTGGAGTCTCATCCAGCCTTGCTGGACCTAAATTAAATGAAAGGAATTGAAGCATTCCAGGAAAATGGATGTAAGGGGACTGCATGCACCATGCAATATCTCCCTAGTATTCTTAGTAAATCCACACCCCAATATATATATATATATATATATATATATATATATATATATATATATATATATATATATATATATATATCTATACATATACATATATATATATATATATATATATATATATATATATATACATACATACATACATATATATATATATATATATATATATATATTAATAGTGACACCTTTAAAATACCATAACCCTTTATACCACTATGCATTAACAGTTATCTGTCTACAACAACATGGATTGAAATATTGAATATTCTTTCATTCTAGCATCTTACTACATTGTTGCAAAGAAAACAACACATTATTAAGAGAACTAAAGGCTTAAACGGTTGTGCATAATGAATCAGTCAGGCAAACACTGGTAACCAGTGATCACAGAAACGAGATTAAATTCTGGTTCAATAGCAATTGATTGCCAATTAAATAATTTTCTGTCAATAACATTTTTCTCTTTTTTTTCTTTATATCAGTATAGATTTTGTTGGGTCACAGTGAAAGACACAGCTGCAAGTACAGTGTCAGTGGAAGTTGGTGAGTTTGATACACATTATAACATCTTCTGTCTCTACAGAGGGATATTATATGGATCTCTGTAGAATATTATTATTATAGAATAAGTATCATCGAGACCAATCCCACTCCCGTTTGTAAAAGATATACAACAAGGTATCAAGGATTACTCTACCAGCAGTGGAGAAATTTCCTGAAAAGCATTTTAGCCTAGTGGTTAAGCAAGACTAACCAAAACATGGTTCTTGTTTGAATTTCAGCAATGGCATATATCTATTTAAAATAAATGTTAATTCCAACATTTTCCAAGAGTTTTTATTACCGAAATGGTAGCTCAACCCCACCAAACTACCTAAAATTGCACAAAGCAGCTTTTTCAAGATAGCAGGTGCCAACACAGGACCTGTCCCTTTATAATCCTTATTGCAAGTTCATACAGTTAGTGGCACATTTATCAAGGGTCGAATTTTGAATTCATGTGAGTTTTTTTAAACCCCCTGAAATTCGATTCAATTCGAAATTCGACATGGGCAAATTTATAAAAAAAACTCGGATGAATTTAAAAGACCTGAAAACTCAAATTGAATTTGTTAGGAAGGCTACAAACAGCTCCAAATTGATCCTTGGACCTCTCCCATTGACTAATACCGTAATTCAGCAGGTTTGAGGTGGTGAATAGTTGAATTCTTAAAGGGCCAGAGTATGATAAATGTCGAAAAAAAATTTGATTTTCTTTAAAAAAACTTGAATTCGATAATTCAAATTCGAATTTTCAATTCAACCCTTAATAAATCCTTATTGTCCAGGGGCCATCTCACTTGATTCCTTATGGATGCTCAGCACTATCAACATTCATAGACCTTTTAAGCCCACCCCTTGAAATAGCAAAACTTTGGCTTTGCTTTTTATTTACAGTTAGAGGGGCTTTGTTTAAGAGAACTTAAATAAAAAGTGATAGCGTACATTAATTATCATTAAACCTGATCTATAAGCTAGAACTGGCAATTCATTTCCTTTTTTATAAATCCCTGCCAAGGGGTCTGAAATTGCTCTTCAGACCACTAAATCATATGCATAGTTAGTGTGATGCTAAGTTTTATTAAGCTTGGTAGTAGAAAAACATGTGTTCTTTACAAAGATTTCCATGCAAGTTTATATAGTGAAAATGCATTTATTGCAGTTTAATGGCTCTAAAAATGTGCAGCTTAGTAAATATGTCCATTGGAGTGATGGATGTGCTAAGGCTGGAGCTTCGTTATATATCGTGCCTTGTCTGCATTCCATCATTAGCTCATCAAAAGAGAAGGCTCATCTCTAAGGCAATCATGTCAAACAGGAAAACAAACAGGGCTACAGTTCATTCTTTATGGAGAAAATGAAATCTCTGTCTTCATTCTATGAAATGTCTAAACAGGAGGCCTATTCTGCAATATAAACATATTGGAATTGAATAAAAGCAGCTCTGACTTCATTTTGGAAAGCAAAACTGTATAACAAGTTAAGACTATGTCACAAGAGGTTAGTTGAGGTAATACGTGACCAATTCTTTTCATGGGTTTCTATCAAGAGCAAACAATTACCACTGAATTATATTGCACTGCTGCTTTGTCCCTTGCTCTTCACTTTCTCTCTGTTCTAACCTTTGCAGGTCTAACATAAAACCTTCTGACCTTTCAGAAACCAACATTTTAAGCTTGGTTACTTGTTTTTATTTTTTCCTTTTTAGATCAAGGCCCGTGCCCTCCACTCTAACGTAACTACAGCTCTGGATACATATACCTTCTACCAGTAGGCTCTCTGGTTTTCACTCTCTGGTTAAAAACTGAACAACTTCAAAGAGGAAAGGGATTATGAAGTCTTAGGTCATAATGTAATAAAAAAAAAAAATCCATCAGTAGGTATCATTTACTGGTTACCAGTTTGTAAGCAAACATCTTATTGGCTGCTGTGGTTGGAAGTGCAAGGTTTGCACTCTAAAATAGTGTTCACTACCCCCTGAATACAGAGCTGCCCCCTGCGTGCCCTTTATCTGTACATGATTGCTGTACTAATAAGGGACAGGCAGGGGGTTGGCAGGTAAGAACCTCTCTTTCTCCCCCTACCTGTCCCCTAAATTTTGCATCATTCAGACATACAAGTTAAAAAGTGCCAGCTATCTTTTGCCTGCTTGGTTCTGTACCTTATGCCAGGAAACAAATACTCATTGAAAGAGCACAAATGGGTGCACCTTTGGACCATCTAATTCTTGCACTTGTGTCCAGAGTCTAGGTAAAAAAAAAACCTTGAGATTTTTATTAAATTGCCCCATTAGTCTATTTCTTTGGCCAGAAATCGACCAGAAAAAGCAGTGATTGTCCTTTTCTTCTTAAAACTGTAGATTTTCCTGTTTGTTTGCTCTTCTGCATATCCTATCATGTTGCCGCAATAGCTAATTAGCATTATACATACGCATGCAGTTTTCTAACAATGCAGGGGCAGAATCATGGGAACGCAACTTTATATAGCTCCCAGGCTTTTTAAATAACAATTTGGCCTGCAGAGCGTATCAATAGCAAGTAATTTATTTGCTTCTACTGTTGCGCAAGGACCAGATTGATTTTATTGGAGTAATTTGCTGGAAATGATTTTTTGAATGTTAGATTTATTACTGAGGGACTTCATTGTCAGATAATTGAACTGCAGTGTACTTTTAACAAGCAAAATAAAAGATCTACACTAAAACAGGTGTTATTTAACATAATGTCAATCACACAGAAATCTTAAGATGCAAGAGTATATTAGTAACCTGTCCTGACTAATCAATGCATTATTTGCCCATTTTTAGGAATGGCACTTGACTTGCCCCTTATTTTAGCCTGAATGTATTGCATAGAACACCTCCCATCTACCTGTTCAAGGAAGGGACAACTTGATGCTTAAGTGCCATTTTTTTCATTCTCGTTATGTAAAAAGTATAGCTAGTTAGGCTATAAATCATAAATATGCTGTATTAGTTACAGACTCAACTGGTCACATTGGCAAAAACAGCATAGTGCATTGTGCTGCTGTAGAAATCAATGTCAATAGCTTTAGTTCAATTGCTACCCTACAATGAATACTTGATGGTAGATAAAGTGCAGAACCCTGGCAGTCTGCTCTCAGCAAACACCATCTGTGCACTTGGAAACTATGCCATTGCTATGCCAAAATACAAGTTTTCAGTGTGACCTATTTTGCAGTCCAGACCTTGCAATTTAGGAATTTTTATTGTAGAATCTATACAATACCAAGCAAAAAGAACCGGAAAGAAACGTTTGAAGGTACCAATAAAACACCAGAATACACTTTCTGTATCACAGAATCAGACATACCTATAGATATATATATGTAGAATAAGTCTGGAAGCCAGCCCACCTCTTGTAGTAGTCACAGATGCCTGGGTGCTAGAGCCAGAGGTAAGAATATAGAACAGGAAAAAAGCTTGCACTCACAGGTCTTAGCGATGAAAATATAGGTGTTTATTAGAAAAAATCGACTAACGTTTCGGCAAACACTCAAGCCTTTCTCAAAGTGAGAAAGGCTTGAGTGTTTGCTGAAACGTTAGTCGATTTTTTCTAATAAACACCTATATTCAATGTTTATTAATCCATCCATAGAGGAGTCGGCACTCAGTTCAAATGTGCCTGGGTGCAGTGTCCAAAATGTAGAATATCTATCACACAGAGAAGGTCCGCACTCTCAGGACTTAAATAAAAATGAAAATGTTTTATTGAATGACTAATGTTTCGGCCTCTCCAAGGCCTTTCTCAAAGTGTGGAAAAGCACAAAATGAATGCCTTAAATACACAAGTAGCAGCTGTCTAATGAAGAATTTTTCATTGTGAAATGCATTTTGTTTTCTATTTAAGACTTTTATTACATTACAGCATTTCAGTACCCTTGAGAAAGTCGGGACACATGACGAAACCCATTGGGAACACACTGAATGGACTTCTCTTATTAGAGATTATTCTCTGCTACATTGTAAGTGCATAGCTTTATTTGAATAGAGATGCTGATAACATTTTACACAACGGAAGTGTGACCCTTCTTTTATGTCTGTTTTATTAAATGGCCCCTTTTTCAGGATTTTTAGGATTATGGAGACAAATAAAAGTCATAAAGTAAAATGGACACAATGGAGGGGGCATGTTGAAGCATTCATTTGGTCATTGTTTTTAATATATGCTTTCTTCATATTATTGAAATTAATAAAATATCCACTTATCATATGCGCTGTCCCTCTGGAGGAGGGGGTTGTCACGCCCACCACCCCCCATTACCCACATGCAGAGATCGACAGCAGGGAGTAAGGAGAAGGCCAGATTAAGCCCTTCTGTTTGTTAGAGGAATGAAGACAGACCACACATGTGCAGTGACACTTATCTCCGCTCTTTTCTTAATGGCACCTTCTCTCACCCAGACCAGGCGAAGTGCAATAATAAAGCAGAAGAAAAGATCTTGTAAAATTAACAGCATAATTTTGATTGCATTTGCAGTTTTCTATTTTATATCTATTTTTTATATCTTCCTGGTTCCCTTACTACAGCATGATACAACATTATGATATTTAGGATCTGCTGTCTCCCCTACTCTAGCAGGTGAATGGGTGAGAAAAATGTGCCTGTCTTTACCATTCCATTTTCCACTTTTCTTGTCATTTACATGCATATCATGTAACTCAGCATGAGTTGTAGCGTCTGAGGGAAACTATAGAAAAACTTTGGGGAAAAAAATGAAAAAGGAAGGAGCAAGTTTCATTATATCCTGCCACCTTCCAATTTCCTAGCCATTAGTATTGATTTAAGGAATCTATCAACACATTATTATGTATGGTTAAGGAAGTCTGACCTTTCCCTCGAAGGTACAAATAAGTAGTTCTTCAGGGGCTATAAATGTGTGTGACAAGATAATTCTATCAATTTATTATTGAAGTGATGTTGATGATATCATTCTTCTCATGCCTGAAACAGGAAAGTGCAGAAGAACCTCTTTTACTTCCCTTCTTCTAGTATATATGATAGATCGTCTCCCTGACTAATCGCTGTCACATTAACTTTCATTATTTCATCCTTTAGAGCTGTCAGGTTAATGGTGATAATCAAAATGGCTCATTGTAGGTAAAGGAAATTATAAGAGCAAAGTAATATCATAAAACAGTGTTTAAATATGTGTAATTTCATTTGTCAGTAGTGCCCCAACACTTCATTACGCACATAACCATCTCTCATCAGTGGAATTAGTGCATTATTCATTACTGTTAATTATTTTCACATAATGGGTGCCCTGATATATTTAACCTCTCCATTATATCTCAGATAATAGGCCTGTAAAATTGAATTGTGTGTGGAGTGGAGTTCTTAAGCTCATTTACTGAACATCAAAGAACAAAGAACAGAAAAAGAATTCTAAATTGTACATTTGGGCCAGCTGGTGCCAAACATTTATTTCTGTCTGATTTGCATACAGTCTAGAAAGTAGAGAATGAAAGATGAGTGTCATGTGGCTTTCCTGCTTACATTAGAAACCAATTACGATGTAGGAATAACGGAGACAGCTACTGTACATTATAACGGCATCACATGAAACGGGGAGAAAAAGTTACAGGGGAATAGATACACATAAATATATTGCTCTAACTATGAAAATGAACGGACAATTGAATTATATGAAATCCAAACAACATATAAACTTAAAACAAGAACACGGAAATATCTTTATATGCATTCAGAATATTGGACGATAACTAGAATAACAGTAATTCCCATTCATTAGATTTATAAAGGTCCATCATGTATGCATACAGTCTGTACAGTATGCTTGAAGCCTCAGTGCTCGATTATGCAGGCTTTTCACTTAAAACATATTCTCTAGATATAAATCCTCAAGGTTTCCTCTTCAGCATCTGAGTTTTGTCTGCTGGGAAATACATGAAGAGTAGTCTTGCTCCTCCGTTCCTTCTTAAATCACAGGAGTATAAGAAAGTGATTTAGATGAGGAAAACCACATATATGAAGATATGATAGTATTCCTTTACAAAATTAAACAGTTACAGTAAAAACATATTGTAATGCCATATGCCTTAGAAGTTTTACCCTTTGCCTGCCAGGTGCATTGGATCTGCTTGTACAACTTATTGCCAGACAGCACCTAATGCCTAAGGTTGACAGTCTTTAGACTTTGCAAATCAAGCTCATTTTAAAACAACATTTTCACCAGACACCAATATATATATATATATATATATATATATATATATATATATATATATATATATATATATATATATATATAATTTAAAATCATATTTGCAAATAAACCGCACAACCAGGTCATGCATAATTTATTTGCAAATTTGATATTAATTATTTAACCAGCACCTAGGCATTAACCAGAACTTAGGAGTGCTCCAGATCGTGATTTTGTATATATATATATATATATATATATATATATATATATATATATATATATACAGTGTATTCTCTATATATTTTTTACACTTTACCAGCTTGATGATACTGTGCCTTTTTATAAAGGGGGAAATCCTATTTGGCTGATAATATAATTCTATATTTCTTCTTGAAAGAAATTCATCAAATTAGCAGAATTTAGACACTATAAAGTTTGAGTCTTCGTTATCCTTTCACAAACATTAACCGAAACTGCAAAAAATGAATGTACAATAAAGTTTATAAGGGCATAGCTTTATTTATATAGCGTGACTAGGCAGCATTGTACAATGTTATCATTACACACATAGGGGCAGATTTATCAACATTTGGATTCAACTTTTTATTGCAATTTGAGTTTTTTTGTGGTGCAAACTGTCAATTTCCGAAAATTGAATTCTCTAGATTGATTAAGCACAAGAAAATAAAAAACTCAAAAATAAAAATCTGGCATCTTAAAGCTGGCGAGTTTGTGTAGAAGTCAATGGGAGTTGAATTAGCAAATTCAAGCTATTTTCAAGATTTTGAGATTGATCCAAAAATGCATTGAAAAGGATGGATATAATGTGATTTCTCTGCATTCACGTTGTTTTTTTTTTAATAAATAAGCACATATAAGCTCTGTGAGTACATTATAATATATATGTATAAATGTTCAGAGATGTGGTAACAGACACAGTAGGAAAGAGTCCCTGCCCTGTAGAGCTTCCAATCTAAGTGGTTGTATGTAACTTATTACTATAAATGATAAATTACAGAATGTCAAAAGTTCAAAATATTAAAAGTTAAAACAAAAACATTTTTATGTGGATAATATTTGTAGGTTGAAGGCAACAAATAGCACTAATAGCATCAGTGTCCAACCTCGCCATCAAACAACAAACACATGGATAACTGTATCTCTGAGTTGATATTCATGGAAGAAGCTTTGGAAGCCAATATTAGCCAGTTAGATTTGGTTAAATAACATCATGTAGACAGCAAATTCTAATTGGTTACTGCACTGCCACAATTTTTCCCCTTTTCTATATAAACATTACAATGTGTTGGTGATGGCAATAGGAACAGAAATTCCTTGGTCACACCCTCACCTCATCTTTACATTTTCCTTTCTTCCTACATCCCATTCTGTATCAGGCAGCACCTACCTGTTACACATAAGGATACAATGACAAAACATAGAGAGGCAAATGATTACTGAAACATATATGAAATCATGTAAAGAATCCCTACATGTTGTTGTTGACCAGGCTACACAATGATTTTGGATGGCACTAAAGGGTGTAGCGAGAGTGCCAATGACTGGGAGGAGGGATGGCAGGCCAGGGTATTGGTTATCAGGGATGTAGGCTAGAGCAGATAGGTGGGTGTAGAAGGGGAGGGCATTCATATATACATGGAATTCCTTACCTGCTTCCTCTTCCCTCCGGATCCTGGAGCGCTGGTGTTGTCACACAGTAAGCACACATGCCTCCTCACAGTTACAAGAAGACAGCAAAACTTTTTCCCCTACAGCAATTCTTAGAATTTCAAAGCTTTGTAAATCATTGGCTTATCACTATACTCATAAGCATTCAACACATTACAAAAGGGAGCATGATACAAAGTGCACAAGTAGAAGGACTCTTGGGTAATACCAAAGCACATTTCTATACACAAGACATAATTCCAAGAGGCACAAGTAATAAAAATGAGGTTTCTGCATGGCAATTCATTTCCTATGGCATTTGCCATAAAATAGACAGCCTTATATCTGAATATTTATTTGAGTAATAACATTTCCTGAAAGTCCTTTGATTATAGTAGCAAATACTACCATCTCTCTTCTGCTTCAAGTTATAGCAAAATGTAGGACTTTAGGTATAATACTTTGCTCTTTAAGGGGATCTATTGTGAAAATTAAATATGAGCTCCATTTTGCTGAAATATGAAACTTTCTAAATATGATCAATTAAAAATGATGTACCTCTTCCCAGCAACCTGTCTCTCTTCATTCACTCTTCATCAAACAGACAGATTTATATTTTGATTGACAGGTCTAATACATGGGGGGGTGTCAGATACTTTGCCAAGAAGATACATGGGAGTTCACTCTTTAAAAATAATGGACTCTGATTGAAATTCTGTTTCTTTGCAAGGAGGGTGTGTGCCAGAGTCAGTTATTTAGTTAACTTTTGTTTGTGCTGAAGTCAGCAGTCTGAGTTAGCTCCAACACGTCTACTAGAAAAAGGAACACCCCTAAAAGATGTATTAACCCTACATGTCAATCAAAATCGACCCTGATTTCTGCACGAATAGAACATGAAGAGTGAGAGGGAGAGAAATAGGGAAGAAAGTGATTATCTCATGAACAGTACAAAATATCTCAATGAAGATATTTAGAAAATGTCTTAGTCCAGTGAGATAAAGCTTATACTATATTACATTACCTGTCTAACAAGCAAAACGTGTTTTTCAATGAGCATATTAACAGATAATCTGCATAATTTTTGTATAATTAATAAAAATATTATATGCTGTACTGTAATGCAGGGTATCCCAAACTCAGAACGAACTCAAAGAATCTGGTCTCGGCTCACTCTGCTTTTAACAGCCGCCTTTGGCTTTGGGAGGAGCCCTCCGCTACTTGGATGCCGCCAGGTCTTAGTGTGAGAGGACCAAGAAGAAAGTTCTGAGTAGGCTAGGGAACCAATTGTGTAGTAGTAGAACGGGAAACAAAAAGTGTAGTCAATGGCCAGGCCGGGTCGGTAACAGTCAGGCAATGCAGTACAAAATCAGGAGACGAGAGGGTCACAGGCTGGTTCAAACACACCAATATCGTGGTACAGAAACAGGTTCCAGGAGAATAGTCACATGATACTGAACCACCTGCCAATAGAATCATAAATTGACACAAATTGACACAAATCAAAATCATACAGCCAATAGACACCCGTCATTTCACACAAGACAGCCCATTGATTAATTTAGTAGCATGAGGAGGTGTAAGCAAAATGTGAGTGCAGTCTATTGCACCAAGGCAGGTGGGCATCCCTCTAAGGTTATAAAATCCAGATTTGACTTCCTGATACTGTTCTGGAGTTGCTGGAAATCGGACAAATTTTAGGGACTGTTGCACTATGGCTCTCAAGACCGATTTTAGAAGTCTAGAAAAACTTGGGCAAATTACCCCTATCACCATTGCCACAGATGGCTGAAAATTGCCTGTAGCAAGGAAGTTTAAAACTGCCAGCAATTTTACTATGCCTGGTATGGCCTGTGATCTACCTGTCAGTGGCTTGAGATAATGAGCTATGTAAGTGTACAAGGCAAGTATGGTCTGCCTACTCAATCGGAACAACTCCCTGACATTACTGTCACTCAGCTCTTCTAGTGCTGAGTGCACTCGAAACCATCTAGCCCTGGTCCCTCATAGCCATAATTCATCTTTCAGCTGAAAAAGCTGCTGTAGCAGCAGGCAAAAGAATAATCCGCAACATATTTGATTATCCTATCACTTTTCTCTTCTCATGTCAGGAATGGCAACAGGGACAAGAATGATGGATAAACAAGGTGTTATGGGATATTTCCTGTCCCCTTCAGAATCTTCTGGCGAAAATATAATTTACCGCCACTAATTTGTCTTTCGCACATTTTGCGGTTTAGTAATCCGGGCATTAATGTGTATGTAGCGTTATTTTCAGCGAATGCAATAACTGGCGAACACATATCCTTGAGCAAGAAAATGTGCAAATTTATATTTAACGCAGGTTAGTAAACATATTCGGCGATAATGTTGTCTATATTTTGTGCGCATGTTTTTACCACACTTTAATAAACGGACGCCATGATCAGGTACTTTTCTTACATGTACCCTGCAAATGTAGCAATGATGCTCAATCTAGCAGTGCAGATTTTGCATTCTGAGAGTAATTTTGCAACAAAGAGCCAGTACTCAGCTATGGCAATTCCCCCATGAAATAACTTATACTGCACAGAAGCATATATGGTCATTTTTAAACAATACTTTGCTCTATCTTAAAAGCCCCACTGTCAAATAAATGTATCAATTTGAATAAATATATTACATGAGTAGTAGAGCTGTCTTAGCGGTATTAATATGGCGTCGTTCATCCTTTTCCTGATGTTTGCCTAATAAAAAAAAAACACATTAGTTCTTTATTGACCAATACTGTAAGTACCTGTTATTTCTGGACTTTTTATGGGAAATGCACATCTCAGTTTATAGATCAGATTCAGTCAAATTTCATTAAAATCTCAACCACAGGACTTTACTTTCTTTAGTATAATATTTACTTAGGAATTCCTGATAAGCTACATAAATACTTAAAAACATGTCTGAAGTGTACAGACTTTGTTACAAGGAAGCCACCTTGTTTTAATTTGCATACATTTGTGCAGTTCTTTCAACCTGGCTTTAATGCTGCTACTTTACAATAGGTATGTAAAACTCACTCGAAAAAATTGCCTCTAGGGGTTTTAATATGTAATTAATTTATAAACATAACATTATTCATCATGTAAAATTAAAGTCTAGCTTGTTTCTGGCCTACTTACTTCTACAGCGGTCTCTTTGGAATCTTAACAGCGTGGAACACAAACAAGGTGAAACAAAGAAATACCAAAGGGTGTACACTGCTGGCTGGGTTTTTTGCTCTGGATGATCAGGGAATCATAATGTTTAGAGAAAATTTTCTCTGCCAAAATGTATCACACATGTATTTCAGCAATTTTTCAATGCTAGAAAACTTGTTATGTCGTTAAGAACTAGAGTTACATGTAAAGATGCATTTCCATTATAACTGGCTGAATTTTTTTTTAGTTTGATGTGCAGAGAGCTGTAGTTACTGCATAGTCTATATGTTACAGAGAATAGACGTTTAGATGTGTTAACCAATCTCAAATCAGTTTACCAAAACAGAGATACAGACCAAAAGTTCAAAGTATATGTATAGTGAATTAATACACAAAATTAAATGACAGAAATAACATCACTTAGGGGGTTATTTACTAAACTCAGAATGCAAAAATCACAAAAAATCTTGTTTTTTTTAAAATAAAATCTGATTTTTAAAAAATCATGAATTTTTCGTAATTTATTAAACCCCCGAGGATGGAAAAGTCCGAATCTGAAAATCCGGCATTCTCAGACCTGTCGAGGTTGCATATAAGTCAATGGGAGAAGTTCCAATGATTTTTTGATGTGCGCTGGGTTTCAGGCAATACCCCGAAGTTTTCAGAGTTTTCGGGTGAAAATTATGAAAAATCTTGAAAATCGGGTAAAAAAGTCTGAAAAATTCATGAAAATCTGATTTTTTCTGGCAAATTTTCTGAAAATGTAATAATAAATAAGCGTAAAAAACCTGAGTGGATTTGATCGGAGTTTGTAGCAGAAAAAATTGAGATAAATTACGTCTTTGATAAATAACCCCTAAGTACCAATTTAAAAAAAACTGATGATGCCACTAAGCACCATTTATAAGGATATTCATGACTCTCTATATATATATATATGTGTGTATATATATATATATATAAGTGTATTTATATATATATATTTATATATATCAAACAAAAAAGTCCAGACCACTTGCTTAATGAAACAAAAAAGGTTTTTTACCAAGCAAGAAATTGCATTGCAACGTTTCGAAGCTCCCGCTTCTTTATCAAGCATATATGATCACAATGACATCACGTCCTATATAGGGTCAAGGGCATAGACTCCGCCCACCCGCATGTTAAATCAATCAAGCATAACCCCATAATATCAAAAGGAATCACCCAAAATTAGAAAAATTCGAAAACATTTTTTAACATTTTTCAAACACTATTAGCATAATTCTTATACATGTCTGGTTATGCTTAAAACAGATTTTTTGTCACAATTATATAGGAACATCATACAATGGTTTCAGTTAAAGTAGGAAAACAATGTAACATATAGGATATGTAATGTCATAACGTCCCAAATTTACCCCTTCCTATAACAATGTATCATACTCATATAAATGCGTGCAGGTCATACTCTCTATTAAGCCCCTTTGGATGTAATGTTTGTAGAGTATGAATCCAAAACTTTTCCCTTTTCTGGAGTTGTAGGAGTCTGTTGCCCCCCCGACGTGGGGGGGCAACAGACTCCAACACAAGAAACCTCAAGGTTGCTACCGAATGTCGTGCTGCATGGAAGTGCGCCGGAACCGGTAACTTCAGTACCTCCTTTCTGATGGTTGATTTATGCTGGCTAATCCTATCACGGATTGGTTGAATGGTCTCACCCACATAGGCCAACCCGCAGGGACACTTCAGCATATATACTACGTATTCAGTGTCACACGTGTAATGGTCTTGTATCTCGAATTTCCGCCCTGTATGCGGATGTGTAAATGCATTTGTGCGTATGACACTGGAGCATTGATTGCATCTACCACACGGGTACATGCCATTTCTCAAAGGTGCTAAAAGTCTCTGCGGGTTGGTCCGTGCAGTGCCTAGATCTGCCTTAACCAATCTGTCCCTCAAACTCCTCGGGCGTTTGTACGACAAGAGAGGGGGTGCTTGAAATTCCAGAATATCTGGGTAAGCTTTTTGTAATAAGGGCCAGTGTTTATAAATAATTTGGTGTATCTTACGTGTGCTTGGGTGGTACGTATGCACGAACGGTATACGTCTTGTCTTTGACACCTCTGGTACTTTTTCCTGTATAATGGAATCTCGATGTAGTTCCCTGACTCTTGCTACCTCCTGATTAAGTAGTGTACTCGGGTACCCCCTCTGTGTAAATTTGGTTGTCATCTCCGTCAAACGTTCAGTAAGATTCTCTTCTTCCGAAACTATTCGTTTAACACGCAACAGTTGCGACCTAGGGAGAGAGGAGATGTTAGCCCTCGGGTGTGAGCTATCAAATCGTAATAGGTTATTCCTATCAGTTGATTTAACAAATAAATCGGTGTGCAATCGTCTTCCTTTCCTGTACACTGTAGTATCTAGAAATGTCACCATCTCTTCACTACACGTATATGTGAATGTAATGGTTGGAATGCAGGTATCCAAGTATGACTTAAACTCCGACAGGGATCCAACGTCACCCCTCCATACTACCAACAAATCGTCGATATAGCGCCACCACTTAAGGCAATGTCTCTGGAATAGTTCATGTGTATAGACATATGTGTCTTCAAAAAAATTCATGAAAATGTTGGCGTACGTAGGGGCGACGTTGGATCCCATCGCGGTACCCTGTAGTTGGAGGTAAAATCCATCCTGAAACAAGAAATAGTTTTTTTGTAAAACCACAGATAGGAGTTCCATGAAAAAGTTAGTTTGTGTTATATCATACTCGGATCCCTCTAACACAGAGCGGACCGCTGCCATGCCCGCCTCATGGGGGATGGAAGTATACAGGCTACTTACATCTAAAGCTGCCAATATTGTCTTATCCTCACCCACATCCAAGGTCTGTAACGACCTCAAAAAATGGGATGTATCCTTCACATATTACCGCCCCATAGGTACAAATGGTGCTAATACTTTGTCCAAGAATATTGATAAGGGGGAAAGTATCGAATTGACTCCTGCTACAATAGGTCGCCCTGGGGGGGTTTGTAGATTTTTATGCACTTTGGGCAAAGTGTAAAACACAGGGATACACGGAAACTCCTGTGTAAGAAAACCCTTAAGGCCCTCATTGATGATCCCCAAATCCTGATAACGTGACAATATCTCAGATATCTGGCTTGCTATCTCAACTGTCGGATCCTTTTCCAGGCACACATACGTATTACCGTCACTCAATTGGCCCAGGATCTCCTGTATATAATATTCCTTGTCTAGAATCACCAAAGCTCCCCCCTTATCAGCAGGTTTGCATATTATTGTATCATCCCCCATAATCGAACACAAAGAGTCCCGTTCAGTTAATGATAAGTTATTGTTAAACCGCATAGACCTAAGTCCCTTGGGGTCTTGCACCAGATGGTTAATATCACGTGCTATAAAGCTGATAACGGTCTCAACCGGATGGTTGGAAGTAGGTGGGAGATACTTGCTCTTCTTACGCAAATTAAAGCGTTGCATCGTAAGTGTCTCTGTATGTGTGTGAGCCTCTCCAACCTCCTCGTCTTTAAATTGTACCTTAAGTCTCAATAGTCTATAGAACCGTTGCAGGTCTATATCCAAAGAAAATGTGTCTAATTTAGAAGAGGGACAAAATGACAAGCCCTTTTGTAACACACATAATTCTGATTGTGACAGTACCTTCTTAGAAATGTTTATCACCAGCGATGTCACTTCCTCTGTGCTGTCTTGCTGGTAGTCCGTGCCTGCCGTGTCATGCCTGCTCCTGCGGCGTGTGCCTCTGGAACGGCCTCTACGCGCTCCGCGTGTAGAGCGCGTAGAGGCCAAAAAGTTCCTAACTCACACCGTTGAAGTGAAGAACCTGGGTGCTACCCTCCATGGCAAATTGCATATTTCGAAAAAATGATGATGCACACCAGGATTTGTCAAAAAAAGGGTTAAAACTCCATTTTTATTAAAATACATTAAAAAAGAGCTGTATATATATGTGTATATGGAGATTTGCTTCAGCTAATCTTTAATCTTATTCCTCGTATCTTCACATTGGCTATATTCTTGCAGGGAGAAGCCAGCTATTGGAGCTTTTAACAAACAAGCAGTATTTCAAGAAACAAACACAGCATTGAGGCTTAGGAGGATGTGTCATACAAAGGGCCATGATTTGAATCACAGTTACTCCTAATAGTTATTAGACCCATTATCTTCCTTGGTCCAGCCCTAGTCCCTTGTTCTGGACAGCTAGAGACACAACACATTGATTAGCTAGAAGCTTTGTAAATTAATGGGCCAGATAATTTGCTGCCTGGACAGCAAGCCAGTCCGGGAGAATAGGTTTCACGTATTCATGTGAAACATAGAAACTAAAAATATTAAAGAAATTATGTACATGTGTGGGCCATGAACATTACTCATCTTTCTATGCAGGCCTCTCCTATTCATTTTCCAGCCCCTTATTCAAATCAATGCATGGTTGCTAGGGTAATTTGGACCCTAGCAACCAGATTGTTGAAATTTCAAACGGGAGAGCTGCTGAATAAAAATCTAAATAACTGAAAAAATACAAATAATAAAAAATGAAAACCAGTTGCAAATTGTCTCAGAAGATCACTCTCTACATCATGTGAAAAGTTCATTTAAAGGTGAACATCCCCTTTAAGATATGGGGATCCAAATTACTGCAAGACCCCTTATCCTGAACACCTCAGGTCCCAAGCATTCTGGAGAACAGGTCCCATACCTGTATTTTGATTCTCAATTTACAATCCTAGCTTCTTTGGCAGGTAGGAATGCCCCAACTTTTTTAAATGTATTCCTGATATTTGATCAAATGTAACCTGCTCTGTCAGAGTGAAGAACACAGGATTCTTTGTTTGTGCTCTGTTACATGGTGTAACTTGCATACAGTGTAACATAGAGTGGGCAAGTACTATACAGTCGGTGCAGTATAAGCAACTGCCAATTAGGACTCAAATTACAAGGGTCGTCCAGGGTATTTTAACACAGCCCACAATTCTTTAGATTTGTATATATATATATATATATATATATATATATATATATATATATATATATATATATATATATATATATATATATATATATAAAAATATATATATATATTATTCATGTATTATAATATTATTATATAGGTCTTAACCTTTTATGTTGTCTTTAATACATAAAAATACAAATACATAAAATGTAATTATATCTGAGAAACAAACTAATCTTTGAGTATAACTGATGCATGTTTAGAAACAAACTGGCTGCTGTAAAGTATACATCTGATAAATCCATATTCATGAAAAGATTCTAGAATGAATAATACTAACACATTTCAGAGAGTGGCACAAAGCCAACAATGTCCATTGTCATTAAATATTCTACCTTGCAATTATTTTGTAACTTTTGTTCTACGCTCTGCTTACACCAAAAATTATCATAAAAATTTTAAAGATGTCCTCTGTGTAGAATGTCTATAAAATATTTAATATTCAATTTTCTTCTATCATGGCTTGAAAAATTCATAATTACATGATGATCCACCTAATAACTCATTCTGAAAAGTCATACGTGGCACTCCCCCTGTGACTGAGTTAATAATTTACTGCTGTGTGGGATTTTTGCTGCACTGTTAGTCTTGGGAACATTTATTAAGCAAATGTTCATTTGCAAAGATCAGAATGTGAATGAAGAGGTAGGAATTTAATGAGGAGTGACAGACAGGTGAACAGATTCCATATTGAACTTCAGTACGGGAAAAGCAGAAATAGCTTTGGTCGCCGCAGCAGACACATAAAGTGAAATATAGAGGGCTGGCAGCGGCAGCAGAAATTTATACTTTTCAGAAAGACTCTACAGAATGATAAATCTTACAAAGCCATGAATCCGAAGAAAAGATCCTGATGATTTCTGTTCCAGAATCATTTTGTTAATTGTGCATAGCAAGCCGGCATTAGTAAGTGGGATTTTTCTGATCAAAATTTGGCCAATATATTAAACAACTCAATCATATTTATAAAGTATAAATACAACCCTCCCCCTTCAATGTTTTGTTTTCTCTTATTAATTATCTTAAAGTTTTTCAACGTGAAAATGATCACTTGTGGCCTCGTGTAGATCTTCCATTTAAATTTTAGGGCGGCCGGAATTAAATTTAGGAATTTTGTAAAATTTTTGGAAATTGGTCCACATCATGAGCATAGAGACAGATCATGCTTATAAATGAGGACATAAAACAAACACATATTTCAGAGGTGTGTTTAAGTACCTTAGACTGGAGCAGGGAATGGTGTAAATGATAAATAATCCCTTTAAAGTGACGTGGAAACGTGTTTGCACTGTATAAATAACAGATAAAAATAATATTAATTGCTGCCCTGCAGAATACAGTTAAAAGTTACAGTTAAAGGGGTGACTGGGGATTTCCCATTACCTGAGTAATCATAAAAAAATCAGGTGTGGCAGGGATCCACTCAATTGCTGTTGAGCTACAGAATGCCTTTTAAAAAAAATCATTTAAACATTTAAAAAGCCCCAAAAGGATTGTTTTCTCTTTGATCTCCTGCACTGAACAGCCAGCAAGTGATACAAGTTTCTGATGTTATTAAAAAAGAGGTTTTTGGCAGAGAGCCCAGAATACTCGATACCTGCACTTAGATAAATTTGTAACTATTTAAGATAAGCAAAGATACAATAGTAACTATTTCAGATAAGCAGATGTTTTGGGAGAACTGAGACTTACAGCTTAAAGAGCATCCATAAGCAAAACTGTAATATCACATAAAACCTGACCCTCAGAAATGTGTCTCCATTACCTGCCAAATTTTGTAACATGGATGCCATATTAAGGGGGTGTGGCCACAAAATGGGCATGGTCAAAAATGTTGACACTCTAAGAGCAGCAAATCTTTCCCTCTTTCTATTTTTCATATGTTGGAAGGTATGTTATAGCCAAGCACAAGGTAATGTTTTATAACTACCGAAAAAAGGGAAAACGTGAATGATTTGAAATAATATGTATTCTATGTAATCCAGAGCTTTCTGGATAATGGGCTTCTGCATAATGGGTACTACACTTGTACAAACAGTAGCAATGGCCTCCCAAAAAATAATTTCATCTTGTTTAGCCTAATAACCTGAATGCTGCAGATTTCATTGTATTGTATGCAGCTGAGCTAATCACCAGCGTGTGCATTTAGAGAAGTCAGTGGATGATACGGCAATTGTGTCACTGTGCAACAAATGACAAAATCCACAAGCTACAAGACTATTAGTATTGTTGTGCACTGCATGTCTGTATAGCAAACAAAGCGATTGCCTCGTATTACGAGTTGTAAAATGTTTGATTCTAAATAGATGAGATGCTGCCAAAGTTTTTTGCAGTTTATTCGAATAGATTAAAGGGATTCTGTCAGGATTTTTATGATTTCGTTTTTACTTCTCAATTACACTTTTTACACTGCAGATAATTCATTCTACAATATAAAATGTAATTCCTGAACCAGCAAGTGTATTTTTTTTAGTTGTAATATTGGTGTGTAGGCAGCCATGATTTTGCACTTTAGGATGGAACTGCTTTCTGGCAGGCTGTTGTTTCTCCTAATCAAAGTAACTGAATATGTCTCAGTGGGACCTGGATATTACTATTGATTGCTGTTCTAAGATCTACCAGGCAGCTGTTATCTTGTGTAAAGCTGGCCATAGATGCAAAGATCCCATTGTTCGAAACCTCGAATGATCGGACTTCCCCATTTCTCGACCTGCCTCTAACCATTCCCATCAAATAAAGTAGTAAAAGAACAGATCAGCCGATGTTCTGCCCCTGACAGCAATAGTTTGAAAGTTATGTCCGACAAAGTGATAGTCTCCCACTGAAAATCGTACGATCGGCAATACATGCAGAGAAATCCAATCAACCAAACGACCGATCTCAGTGGGAAGAAAAATGTCGGGACTCTCCACACACGGCCCGAAAATCGTATGAATCGAGGATTTGTACAATCGGATCTTTGCGTCTATGGCCAGCTTAAGGGAGATGTTATCTGGTTACCTTACAATTGTTCTGTTGTTCTGTCCCCACATGAAGGCGAATGAAGGTATAACTAATAGTAGCTGTGTGACTTCCTACCTTCGTATCCAAGCAGTGGGGCAGACCGGACCGGCAGACGCTCAGGTTGGATGGATCCAAACGTAGACACAGAGATGAAATCAGCCTGAGTTTATTTGATCCAGAATACAGCAATATATGGTGATACAATACTGTTCTGTATTAGTGGTATCAATACTGTCCTGTAGATGACTTTCCTGAGGCTAACTGCTGGTCAAAAACTGATGCCTTCACAAGCCCAAAATGTCTGAATATCCAGTCACACAGTAATGAGGCACTAAAAATGGCTGCAGGAAGTGAGAAGGACAGGGCTGGCAGAAAACCACACCCTGAGAGGAAAAACTTTACTAACAAGAACAGAGGTGTGCAGCATGCAAATTTTGTCCAGCAGAAAGCAGCAGTACAACAATGCACAGAAAATAACATAGATAAGAAGGTTTGATAATAATGAAGCAATTAACTATGAGGAGAACAGCACATCTGTTGTTAGGCTGCTGGGGGGGGGGGATGGGGGTAATATCACTCCAACTTGCAGTACAGCAGTAAAGAGTGATTGAAGTTTATCAGAGCACAAGTCACATGACTGGGGGCAGCTCGGAAACTGACAATATGTCTAGCCCCATGTCAGATATAATTCAAAATTTAATATAAAAAAATTGGTTTACTCTTTTGAGAAACGGATCTCATTGCAGAATTCTGCTGGAGCAGCACTATTAACTGATGCGTTTTTAAAAAAAGATTTTTTCCCATGACAATATCCCTTCAGACATTCTGCAAGCTCACTGAACATTTGGGGGGTTATTTACTTAACCACAAATATATCTGGTCAGTTTTTTTGGACAAAAACTCTTTTTTCATGGGAAAAAAAAAAATATTTTTTTAAAAAAAATTTACAGTATTATACCACAATACTGGAAAAAAACTGAATCTGAAAAATCTGTCACCTCAGACCTGCTGAGGTCCTGTATAAGTCAATGGGAGAGGCACCAATCCCAACTGGAAGTCATCCTGGTCTGCACTTTTGCCTTATAATCCAATAAATGCGGGTTTTTCTGGCAGAAATCCCAAAAGATTGAGAGATTTGTGAAAAGAGTACAGAAAAAACTTACGATTTGATGTAATATCTCTGTTGGGGTGCACAAAACTTTATTATGATGCATATTGCATATTTTCTGTTAATCCAATAAACTTTATGTCACAGCTGAAATACTACTGTTTCCATAAGGCAAGTTATATATTGAAAGGAAATTGCTACTTTGAAAGCTCAGCCAATGATAACAAAACTCCAAAGAATTACCAGGGGTTCCCAAACTTTTAATAAATAAGTCAAAATCTGGCATGGGCGTTTGGTATAGCATTTTTTATTTTAATTTTGAGATAAATTTTGATTTTAGTAAATTAACCCCTCGGTGTGTCTCATGTACCAATGAAAGGGTCAACTAAGAGAATAATAGGACGTTCTAGTGCTTGATTCAGATGCATGGATCATTGTTGTCAAAGGGCTCTCATGCTTCCAGGCTGGTCCTGTAAGTCTTGTGCATAAGGCACAGCCAGTTTCTAAAAACAAAACAATGATCTGTTACAGGGGAATGTAAAAAAAGTCGCAAAGAGCAAAAGAATTCGCACCAATAAGACTAAAAATACACATCTCGCAATGTAATATTGTTCCTTAAACTGTTATTGCATTGCAAATTTTAATTGCGCACTCATAAGAAGTGCTTGAAGGTGTGTGTCGTAATCTTTTGGAGCAAACATAGCGACTTTTTCAGTTTGACTGCGCATTGTCGCAAACGATAAAATTCGCAAATGGTCTTTCACTGTCGGAAGTGGTCGCTAAACAGTTTCCGGGCTCGCAAAAGCTATATTTAATTCGCACAAAGCAAAATTTGTTCGCGCAGAGGCATAACTTTTCGCATTGCGAATAGTTTTTCCATTAGCACATTTACTCGAGTGAAGGAATAAAAGAAAAAATACTTTGAATTTCGAACGTTTTTTTGGGCTACTTTGTCCATCGAATTGCCTACTTCGACCTTCGACTTCGAATCGAATGATTTGAACGAAAAATCGTTCGACTAGTTGACCATTCGATAGTCGAAGTACTGTCTCTTTAATAAAAACTTCGACCCCCTACTTCGCCAAGTAAAACCTACCGAGGTGCAATGTTAGCCTATGTGGAAGGTCCCCATAGGCTTCCTAACAATTTTCTGATTGAAGGAAAATCGTTAGATTCGAAGGATTTAATCGCTCGATCGAACGAATTTTCCTTCGATCATTCGAAGTTGAAGGATTTAACTTTGACAGTCAAATATCGGGGGTTAATTAACCCTTGATATTCGACCCTAAGTAAATCTGCCCCTAAATGATAGAACACATTGGGGTATATTTATCAAAGAGTGAAGTTAATAGTGAAGTTCCGCCACTAGAGTGAAATTCCGCCACTCTCCATTCATTTCTATGGGATTTTTATAGGCGTATTTATCAAAGGGTGAACTTTCACTTCACCCATTGATAAATGCGCCTTTCAAAATCCCATAGAAATGAATTGAGAGCTGTGGAATTTCACTCTAGTGGCGGAACTTCACTCTAAATTTACCCCATTATGTGCAGTATGTATATTTTTATTGCGCTGCTAATGTACGCAGCACTGTACAACAGAACAATTTATAAAAAGAACAAATAGGTGTCAATGCAATAATAAATATATATAACAATTACATTAAAGATTAAGTTCTAAAGAGCCAAGAAGAAGATGGTCCCTGCCCTTTCAGTCTAACATTTTCATCACATCTCATTTAGCTTAGTCATGTTGAACAATAGTGCATATAGGTGAATACTGCAACTTTAAGCAGCAAAAAGCAATTGTTTAAAACGTTGACTTTACAGCAAAAAATGCCCTTAATTTTTAGAGGTTTTCGTGGTTACCAATATGTTGAAAAAAGAGAGAAGGAAAAAGGATATCTCTCTTTTTTCAACAAATTTTACCACACTGACATACGTCAGATTTCCCCCTTTCTATTAAAATATTTGGAGTTGGATCAATTTCTCCTTTAATTTAAGTGGTTACCAATATATTACTCATTAATATGTGCAAGAGCAAGGGTGCAAAACCTTGCTCCTTAGTGCTGAGCTCAAGGTGCTCAGCACATAACTTTTGGGTGCAGGCCATGTAATGCACATGGCACCTAGAACATGTCATGTCATTCTAGTGATCTAGGGGTTTAGGGTTTAAGCACACGGGCAGATTCGGGGAGTCTCCTGGCGACTAATTGTCTCTTCTTTGAGGCAACAATCTCCCTGAACTGCCTTACCCTTGCCTTCCACCTGCTAAAATCAAAAAACGACGCACTTGCATTTGTGGTTTAAAAAATCTTGATGGGCCTCGTGATGATGAAAAGGAAAATGACTATTATTGCTCCCAGTTTTGTTCCACTGCGCACAATTCTAGTGTGGCATTCAAAGAGTTAATATATATCAAATAAATGATTTATTCAAAATGTTTGGATTCATTTAAGCAGCACAGGAGGTTTATGAAGCATATTAAAATCAGCCTTTCTTCTTTAAAACAGTCAAATCATTTGCAACTGTGAAGTGAATAAATTGCTTGAGCTTGTGCATGTGGCACACAGTGCTGCTTTGAATTGCTTAACCATTATTTGGTTAAAGGGTAAATACACCTTGTACATAGTAATGAAAATCATATAGGTATGAATGAAGATTAACACTGCAGGCTATCTCCCGAATATTAATAAAATTCAATATATTTTCTAAAAGGTATAATTTATATTTGTGGAAATGAGACCCGTTTCTAATAAAAATCCCTCTGTCCTTCATTCTGCTCATATAATTTTGCTATAAATCATCCTGCATGAGTTTTTTTTTCTAAATATTCATTGCAAGTAGATCCTATTTAAATAACCCCTTTTAGCGACACACATTTCGGAATTAAAATTTTACCTTGAGCAATCGTTCTTCCAATATGCTTTCCTCTATAGCATATTCTTGTTACTAAAACAATATTTTATTGAAATAAATTATGCTAAATGGTTCAGTTGAGGTGAAACTTCAAGTATATTATCAAGCAATTTTTAACTACACAAATATTAACCAATTCCTCTGTTTCATGTTATTTCTATTGCTTTATTTATTTAAGAATCACTGGCAGGTTCTTATACAACTGCAGAGCATTAAAGACATACCAGTTACAGTCATTTTCTTACTATCTCATTTAGTTTTCAGCACTGACATAAATTGTGCACAAAATTGTTTAAGGCTAAAAGTCTTAACAATATTGTGGGGTAGGACGGAAATGTTAAGTCATTCAGAAAAAAACAACCCTTGGGAGATTCTCTTTGGTTCTCTTGGGGACAACTGGGGCAATAAAAAGCCTCTCTGCTTCCCATTCCAGTAAATGGCAAATGTTCACCCATATGGCACACTGCATTAGGGAAATCGATTACGAAGATGAAAGTTAGAGATCTTGTGCAATAGAATACCACAATTCATATTCTCTAGAAAGGGATGTGCCTACCACTGTCAAAGGGTGTTGATTGGTCTGAGAGGGATCGCTGTGGACAAAACTCCCAGTTTAACAGTTAAACATGAGCTTGATGACTTGGCTAGATTGCATATTTATAATCACCCACATTCTGCTATGAATTTAAGTTTAAAGGAGATGTAAAAACAACCGTAATGCCAACCCACAGCACCCTCCATTTTATATAGAAGTTGCCAAAAAACAATTATTGATACAAGAAAATTCTCCAATAAGAATTCTACTGATCAAACAAGAATGCACCATGCTTGTCATCTTGCTGTTATCTTACATACAGAGATAAATATTGCATTTTCTTCCTCATTATATTACACTGGAATCAAACATGGGGATAAAGGACAGACTTGTTCATTGCTGGAAAACTGTGCTTAAAACCTAACCCCCCATTGTGATAAGTCCCCACTGCCCCCCCCTCCACTGGCCCCCTCCCTACACAGTCTTACCCCTGAATTCTGTCCCCTCTAAAAATAGCGACCGCACATACAGAGTGAACACAGCGGAGCTCATGGGCGCCGTCTTCTTTTCGGTAATCTTCGTGGAGTGAGCGCGTATTGGCGCATGCGCAGTTGGAGCAATCTTCCGGTTTGTGACAATTTCGTATGCACCGAAAGAGACAGAAATTGCCCATGGGGAAGACACGGAGATTACCAAAGAGAAGAAGATGGCGCCCGTGAGCTCCGCTGTGCTCACTCGTCATGTTAGGTCGCTATTTCTAGAGGGGACAGAATTCATGGGTAAAACTATGCAGGCGGGAGGCAGGGAGGGGCCAGTGGGGACTTATCACAATGGAGAGTTTAGTTCTCCTTTAAAGCTTCCAACTCCAACTGCAGGAACAAAGAACATGGAGCCAGATTGATACAGATCAGATGGGATTCTCATTGGAGGATTCCTTGCATTTTAAAGCAGTCACTGGCTTTGGAGATTTGGGGACAAGTGTTATTGTGCAATATTGCTTTAAAGGGGAACTATCACGAAAATAAAAATAATAATATAAACTTCCTCATACTAAAATAAGAAACTTTCTAAATAAAATCATTTAAAAATTCTAAATTGTTTCTGAAATAATCACTATTCCTCTTTCGGCATCTGTATCTCTTCATTCTGTATGAATGATTATATATATATATATATATATATATATATATATATATATATATATATATATATATATATATATATATATCCTATAGGGGGGCATCCTTTCCTAGCAGATGAATTAGAGCTCACTCAAATAACTGATTCCAGTACAAACAAAATCTAACAAAATATCTGCCTTGTGCACAAATTCTGCATGTAGAGAGACATGCTGACTGGTGATTGTAATAGAGTGAACTCTAATACATCTTCTAGGCAAAAGGAGCCCCCCTATAAGATATATTGGAATAGTGAAGCTAAACGTGATTATTTCAGAAATTGTACAGAACTTTTAATTGATTGTATTTAGAAAGTTTCTTAATTCAGTATGTGGAAGCTTATATTAAATTTTCATTTTCGCGATAGTTCCCCTTTAAGAATACAACCCTGATTTTGCTGGACTATATCTCCCAGCATGCCTCAACCTTCATCATATGTTACATTATTCTGGGAATTCTGGGAATTGTAGTCCAGCAACAACTGTAACGTTTGGTTTAACTGTTCATTGCAGCAGGGTTTGCTATCTCTTTAAGCTTCCTACAAAACACAAAAAGATGGCAGTTATCTTCAAGAGAAAGAATAATGAATGTTATGTATTAAAACACACATTTATCTTATGACCCATGTTTAGGGGTATGGTAAAGGTGCCCAGGTCATAGCCTTCCTAAATTTTACAGTTCATTTTAGTTATCTAGTAAATGGCGACTGTATAAGTCTATTGCCCAGAGGGTACAGCAGTTGAAATACAATAATCTGCATTGCAGATGTTGCCCTTCAGTATAAGAATTAGAACCAATTAGGACCAACTAAAAGTACCAGGTATTTTGTTTACCAATCGTCACTTAAGAGATTAAACTAATCATTAAAGGTAGAGATAAATACAGGATCCTGACTGGATGGCCCTGCATGAATGTGCTGTGCTGATTGGATTATCAGAATAATTTGTACCCCACTTATGTCAGAGTGAACTAAGAAAGAGGGCAACAAGTAAAAAGCCTGTTACATCTTACCCTGTATAAAATACCAATTAGTTACATAACAGATTATATGGAAGTATATGTTCCAAAGTGTGACGATAAAATTGTTACATGGCAAGGAACATCTTAAAATGTAATATGTTGCTCAGTATGTTCATTCAATAAAATCTGAATTAAATATGTATTACTATTTCAACTTCTTTAAAATCTGAATTGCTTGACTGCTGCTAATAATTAAAAAGCTGGGATGAGCCTGTAACTCGCCCACCCAGCATACTGGTATTTTAGTAGAGCTGTGTTCTACAGCGCGGTGCTATTTACCTCCATTTAACTTACAGAACATCTATAAAATCCACATGCTGCAGGCCTGAGTAACCAGTTAAAATGCATATTTTATTGCAAAGGCATAAAATCTATTTTTTCATGCTTATATAAAGGCAATATCAAATTACGATAGCTTTCTGATTCTCAATATACCCAGTTTGGTTACATATTTTGAGAGATAATTAAGATTTGGCTTTGTGGAGGTGGCAGGAAGATTATGGTGAACAGTAGGCATGATGTAGACAGGGATGCTCATCAAGGATACCCTTTATTCTTCTTTTTATTTGCAATAACAGTTTTACCTGTACAGTGTCTATATATACATGTTTGGCATTAAAATGTGATGACAAGGACTACTTATAGCAGACTACTGCTTTGTTGAGGCAGGTCTGTTGCTTTATGCCCCTTTTCAGTTCAGACCCTCTCCTGTGTTTCAATGGGCAATGAAAACCAGCTACAAGAAATGTTCCTAATTGTTCTGATTATCTGTAATACTGGTTGTCATTAATGAAAAAATAATAATCCTTTGTTTTAAATGGAAAAGTCCCAGAGTTGGTTTGGCTAAATAAAAACCAAAAACCAGCGATGATGTTGGAATCAGGGGCGTAACTATAGAGGAAGCAGACCCTGCGGTTGCAGGGGGGCCCAAGAGTGTAGGGGGCCCTGTTAGACCCTAATTAATTAGCAATTTTAATATATCTTGGTAAAATAGGCCAACTTATAAATATTTTGGGGCCCTTAATTGAATTTGCTATGGGGCCCAGTAACAACTAGCTACGCCACTGGTTGGAATTCTAGGGAAATAAATGCTAAATGCTATGTTGTTGAATATAAGTTTTATACAGTACCTGGTAAGTAAATGTGGCTAGTATTCATGCCAGTTATATTACTATTTATATTCAGTGACTCACCAGATGCCAAGCACAATACACTGGCCACATACAGACATTATAAGCCATCAATATCATAGCAATATTTGAACAAGGGCATATAATTTAACTGCCCCTTCAGATTCCTTTACGCTACTTAATCCCCCCATTTGGAATCTCTCATCCACATAAATTTGTGAAGTTGGGAACCAGACACTTAAGTAATCTTTCTACCACATTTTGATTCTATCAAAACAATGAAAATGTTCACCTAAAATCTTAATACACTTTTTTTGACATGCTTTGGTCATGATTTTTCCCAAAATTATGAGATTTAAAAAAACTGGAATAAATTGACATTATGAGATTTAAAGCAGAAGAAATAGTATTTTACATTTGGGATGTCAAAAGTTAGGCACCCCAAGTGACTATTTTTACTTACCTGACACCCTGGGCCGGTGTCTCCGATCAGCAGAAAACCACACCAGTCTGGGGTTTTTCTAGTGAGCACCACGGAGAGATCCTCTTCCTGCTTCATCAGTTTTCAAATTTCCCAGGGCAGACGCATGCGCACTAGAGTGAAATAGCAGGCTTTTTTGTTAACGTCCGGCTTTCCGCTCTACTGCGCATGTGCAACTGGGAGAAGACCTGAAGAAGCAGGAAGAGGATCTCTCCATGGTGGTCGCTAGAAGAACCCAGTTTTCTGCTGATAGGAGAACCGGCCCAGGGTGTCAGTTAAGAAAAAATAGTCACTTTGGGGTGCCTAACTTTTGGCACCCCCAAGTGTAAAATGCTATTCCTTCTCCTTTAAGTTCCTTAATGTCTATGTGGGACAGGCCAACCACCATGTTTTCCTCTCTTAACTTTCCCGAGATCCTAATCTTAGAAGAGTGCCTTCTGGGCATAATTGATAACTTAGTTACTACTAATTTGCCAAAACTCAATATTACACTCTATTGCTCTAGAAAGGACATTTTTCTTCACTAATAAGACCAAATCCCCCCAGACTCATGAGGAGCATGACTAGGGACACTTACCGCATCAAGTAATTGATCTCCAATTTTTGCTCTATTTCCACCATCTGTTCAACTTTATTGTTACATGTCTATTCAATACTGCATTAGTTACCTTTTGTTACAGATCATTTTTCACAAGCGATAAAATAAAACCTGTGCATTGCATTAACTCCGAAAGGTCCAGCTACTCAGATGTTGAAAGTGACATGGCAGCTCCCACTCTGATACAAATGCAAATATAAGGAGAAGTGGGGTATTATATTTATAAAAAGCTGAACTATCATCGATCATTTTTAATGTATGGAAAAATAGATCTTAAACAAGGCCCCAAATGAGTAGAGAAAAAATACCACACTTTCACCCTAAAAATCTATTTTTAATTTTGCGTTTGCACAAGAAAAACAACATAGAAGCTCTTTTCATTAATAAAGCGAAACATTGCTTTTATGTCTGTACATACATACTTCATTCTCTCCTGCTACTAAATGCTCAGATATAAAATTATTTAGCCTCTGCAATGTTAAATTAAATCCTCTTTGCTCTGCAGTGACCAAAACAAATAACAGATGACCTGTAAACGAGTTATTTGCATTTGTTAAAGAATTACATGTTTTTGCACTGTTGGGTCATATATCTTTGAACTGCTCTTCTCTATAACAACCTTCTGCTGCTCATTAGCATGCTGATCACCATTAACACAGCTATAATGCAGCAATTTCCCTGCCGTAGTTTGAGGGAGAATGCTCATCTGAATGCAGGCGAAGGACAAAATTAACTACATAAATCTAAAAAGCAAACTGAATCTAAGTTTATGCAAGTTCTTTCTGACGGATGGGCTCATCATGCACTCACAAGTCACAGCTCTTAAACATCATTGTACAATACATTGTAAAGTGCAATTTGAAAGTAGATTTCAATAACGCTAATTCATTCAGTTAAAATATCATGTCTGCCCGTTTTCGTTTCTTGTTCTTGTCAATATATTGCATCAGTTTTTTATGCGATTCGGGAGTGGAAATGATTTGATATCATTTGAATTTATGAAAAGTCTGATATTCTGTGAATTTCTTTAAAAATCCACATAGAAAACTTTGAATTTATAAAGCAGTCAATAGAGATATTATGACAACAACATTCATGCTAGCCTATGACATTTCAGTTTATTTTTCACTTTTTTCTAAATAAGCTTTAATCATTTTATATCAGCTTTTGATATATAAAAGGTACTTTTTATAATAATACCAGGTCCATAAGAATACCATGAATAGCTTTTTCTTACTGTGTTTGTAAATGAGCATGGGGCGAATGTGGGGGTTAGTCTGCTGCTTTTCAGTTACTCAAACACATAGGGCAAGAACATCCCAAACAGTCTTTAATTCACCTGTATGAGAATTGCCTGAAAGTGTCACTACATGCTAAATGCCAGTTTATCTAAGTGCCCTGGCGGAACTGTTGGTGACCATGAGCTCAATCTGCTCTGATGTTCCTGTCTTCCTGCAGATTTACAGAACTCTCTGCCCCTTATGAAGTGGTGGAAAATATTCTGCACAAATGGAAACTATACAGTGCAGCCTACAACTTCTTGAAAACTTGCACATCATTCCACAATATTCCATTAAAGTGATACTGACACTAAAAAATGAATTTTAGCATATGAATGTACATTAAATGTTACCTATAGGTCATGTTGATCAGTTTTTTGCTGAGAGGTTTGTTTTTGTATAAAATTATTAGTTGAAGTTTCTAAGCCTGACTCTCTGACACTCTGACTTTGCCAACCTGACTGTCCCATCTCAGCCTGTTAGTTACAGTTTCTAATGCTAACGGACTCCTGCTGCACAAATATGGCAGCCCCCTCATACAGGAACATGGGGGATCAGACAGGTAATGTAAAAGCATCATGCAAATATTTTATGGCAAAGTTAGAAGTAGCTTGCAAAGCCAATATCATAATAGATGTAAAAAAAAGTTTAATTTCAGGTGTCAGTATCTCTTTAACAATTTCCATTGTGGTCCATATATCTTTGGATTGCAATTGGTTATCTATTTGCATGCAGCTGAGGTTGCCACTGCCCTTTTTGTAATTTTGTATCCCTCTAGTGCAGAAACACAAGCTGCAAAGGCAATTTCTTTGCAACTGCCAAAGTTTAACCTGGATGCCCATCGCCTATCCTATTTCCATTTGCGTTCTTACAATTTACACATCTGCTTAGAAGTCACTATGATCTGTCAGATATGGGCCTAATCATTCACTGGCAGCATGGATCGCTGGAGGCACTGCATTGATAAATTGCTGCAGTGAGTAAGTGAGCTATTCTGAATAGCAGGGCCTTCATAGAAGAACAAATTATGGTATAGTATAGCGGTAGTGGTGGAAATTGTTTCTGTTCATTAATATATTACTAGACATTTCAGGAGTCTCAACATGACAGTCCTATCCAGACAAAGAGACAAAACAGATTCATTGGTTAAGATCTAAGTAGTCATTTGTTGACTGCAAATTGCAACATATTAACATTTTATTCCCTGGCCATTTTCTACATTTATACAAATTCAACTTTGATTAGTCGTATAAACTTTTTCTGTTTTTTCAAATGTATGTAAAATTAAGGGTTTTATATGTGAAATGTAAAAAAATCACTGCAAGAAAAAAATATCTGCAATGCAATTTGAGAGAATTTAATAAGGGTTTTGGAAACCAGTAAAAGGATGTAGCGACTCATCCATCAGTGGAAAAAGACTGGGAATTTTATCATTTGCAGAGTATGTAATAAACATATGTCTTACTATATTAGTCTTTATATCAATTGTATTTTTACTGCCACTGAAATTATTACACTACGTACACTATATTAAGTACACTATGTACATTGTATGGCCAATTGCATTCAGATACCCCTTTTAAAATCAAAAGTCCTCAACTGGAACACCCACTGCAAAGTTTCAAACTGTTTTTAGAATCAATGTCGACCGATCACTATGGATCGCATTTATTAAACCTTAAATTTTTCTGATCGAGTTTTTAAAGAGTAGAACTCGAATTTTAAAAGAAAGAAAACACAAATTTTATTATATCCCCAAGCTATAAATTCAAATCTGAATATACTCAAACCTGTCAAGATCATGTAGACGTCAATGGCAGATGTCCCTGAAGTTGTTTCTTGACATCGCGATCTGCACTGGATAAGTCGTTATCGGCTGATAATCTGAAAAAGTCGAGTTTTTGGAACGTCAATCGCACAATTCGAATTGACACACAATTGTTGTGATGTTTTTTTCACTCACTTTTTTGAAAATAATTATTGATAAATTTGTGGATGCGAGTTAGGTCGACTTTGTTTCAATAAAAATTTTAATTAATTTGAGTTTTAGTAAATAACCAGCCTATTTGTAGGGAGCATGGTTATTTTATGGCCAAGCAGCAACACAGAAGCATAACAATGTATGGCCATAGCTTGAATGGAGTAAGGGGTTACATAGTTGGACTCTAGAGCAGTGGAAACCCTATCTCTCTCCAGAGAGAGGTCTATAACAAATCAGTGCAATGAGAGTATAGGAACAGGTGACATAACCCTGACCTCAACCCAACTGAACAACTGTGGGATAAATGTGATGCTAAATATTTATAATAACAATAATAGCCCTAAATATGGCCAAAGAAATGCACCTTCAGTTTGTATAATTGTCAGAAAATGTAAGTGCATCCTGTAAATCCAGTTAGTTATACAGCTGTATATGTGATGTCATTTGATTTTCCAAGAACAGATGAATGACAGAAATGCTCTTTGGGCATATTCACATTTCGCAGTTTCTATTTATTAATGACTTCCACAATACAATACACAATAATGACAAAAATGAATTGCTGATATCTTTATTTAAAATATATTCCCTAACCCTGAAACACAGCTGCATTGAAATATGACTTTGCACTGTATCGAATAAAAGTTCTTTACTTGTGTTTTAACTCTCCAACCAGTGTTGTATCAACGGCATGCTCCAATAAACAAGACAATAATGACAAATTATCAAATCAAGACTCAGATGTGACCCTCAATTGAGAGAGCAGCATTTTAATGAAGACAAAAGCTATGTGAAAGCTGCTAATATCATTTACTGATAAACAGGTTTCCTCAAGAGGCCCCTAGCTCATTCCCTCGAGGGCCTATAAGGCTGAATAATTCCATTTAAAATATTGTGCAATTCACTAAATTAGTCTTTGAACATCCTTACTATCCAATTACGAAGCCCCAGCATGGACAAAATAATGACATTTTTCAAATGGTGGAGTGCATGCGGTCTTAACAAACTTATGACAAACATGAAAATTAGCTTTCAATTTTAAAGCCGGGGTGACTTCTTGCAATGCTTCAAACAGAGGTTACAATATTAAAAGTGCACTACCGCTGCTACACAGGGACTGGAAATGTAAATCTTAGACATGCACAGAATTCTCCATGCTGCCTTTCCTCATGAAAAAGAATCATAACCCACTGAATGATGTTTTTGCATTTGCAGGCTATTTGGACCACTTAAAATCTAGTGAAAGCTTTACTGAATAACGGGTATGGAATACCTCTCGGACACTTTTATCTTCAAGGCAGGCAGAAAAGGCGAGAGTTTTAGGAAGTGATATTCATCTCTGTTAAAGCACTGCAAGCCACATTATTAAAGTCATTTGTCATGGTTTGAATATTTCTGCCTGATTCACCATTAAATCGCTGTTCTAATTACCAACTTTGTCATGAAAAGTAGTCGAGCTGTTGTATACAGTGGAAAACTTAATTTTTTAATAATGGCTCGTGCAAGGAGATGTTTTAAACACCATTTCTTCCTTTTTTTTTAAATAAAAAAAAGAATGATGAGAAGATGTTTACAGCTCCCCATAAATGAATGAGTATATAAAAAAAATCATTGTTAGTACATGTATAGGACATGTTATCCAGAATGCTCGGATAAGGGATCTTTCTGTTTTTTGGATATCCATACCTACTAAAAAAACATTTAAACATTAAATAACCCCAATAGGATTGCTTTGCCTCCAATAAGAATTAAATCTTAGATGGGATCAAGTACAAGGTACTGTTTTATTATTACAGAAAAAAAGGGAAATCATTATTAAAAATAAGAATTATTTGCTTATAATGAACGGGGAGTGACTTAGCCTCCCCTACCATGGGAGTGCGGCAGCTCCCCCCCCCCTTATTTGTTGTATTTTTTGCCTACCTCGTGTAGTTTCGGTTAAAAACTTACCTCACTCCGATTGGTCAATTTTCAATCCCAGGCCTTCGGATTGGTCGATTCGAAAAAGGGGCGTGGCTTCGCCGGAAAAGCCGCGAAAGCCGGCTATAAAAAGGACAAACCGGCGAACACTCTTCATTCTTCACCGGCAGTCGACGCGAGAGGATCGTCTGGAAAAATTTTTTCAATATAATTGATGGATGTAACAATTTACTGAGATTGATCATGGGGATTAATATTTTATTATATAAAGTTTGGGGGAACACTGGATGCCAACACTTCTTAGCTCTACTTTTAAACATTATGATGATTGATAATTTCAATTTTGACCATGAAGAAGAATTCTGGGAAAGCAGTCACATTTTGATTTAGAGAGGTCACTGTGGAAGCGGATATCTACCCATTGAGTTTTAAAGCTGATCAGACTTAGGTTGTTTAGATGCAAGTTGGTTTCTCCCATATACTGTATCATATATCACATGGTTTGTGAAACCAATACAGTGGGTTCTCACATAAACCCATTTATTGTGAAGCAAGCCATGACCAAAGATCCCCTTTAGTGATGGGCGAATTTATTCGCCAGGCGCGAATTCACTGTGAATTCCTGCGATTTGCCTCCTGCGAATAAATTCGCGAAACCGCCTCGAAAATTCGCCGGCCTCCAAAACAATGAACGGCATTGTCCGTTTTTTGGACACCAATGCGTTTTCGCTGGCGAATTTTCGCTGTGGTTTTGCAAATTTATTTGAAGGCGTTGAATTGCGGGAATTTGCAGTGAATCAAAAATGAGACGCGAATTTATCGCTGTTTTGCGAATTTCGCTGGAAATTTTGCGATTTTTTTTGTGGAAGCAAAACGTCCCAAATTCGCCCATCACTAATCACTTTTTTTGTTAACAACACAGTATGAATCCTGGGCAATAATTTACATGTGCTACAAAGTTTACATTCACAACAACCCTTTATGATAATGCTTAGAAATACAGTAGATTCTTTAGAAATAGAATAGAAATAGATTTTTAACGCACAGCTAGATGCCGATCAGATCAAATTAAAAATGCATTCACTATTATTACTGCAATGCTGTAGGGTCTTATATTGCTATTATTAATACTAAGGTGTTTTACCTTGGTTGCTTTGATTTATGTAATGTGACTCATACGGAGAAAATTTAAATAGGGGCAATGGCTATGAACCCGCTAGATATTGAAAGCCTACCCAGTGATCTGATGTTTCCATCCTTACCCCCTCCCATTATCCCTGCCCACTTTATATAATATTGGAATGCACCGAATCCACTTTTTTGGATTCGGCCGAACCCCCAAATCCTTCGTGAAAGATTCGGCCGAATACCGAACCGAATCAGAACCCTAATTTGCATATGCAAATCAGCGAAGGGGAAGGAAAAACATTTTTACTTCCATGTTTTGTGACGAGAGTTTAAGGATTCAAATTAGGTTCGGCCAGGCTGAAAATGGCCGAATCCCGAACCGAATCCTGGATTCAGTGCATCCCTATAATTAAGGAAATCACAAATCATGCTTGATTTGAGGGCTGGATTTCACCAGGTAGATGCAGGGGACTACTACTTCAAAATTTTCATAGGCTTGATTGGCCTGCAGTAGTTAAGTTTCTTTGGTCAATAGGAGTTTAGCCCACTAACCACAAATTTAAATTCGAATATATCAGGTACACGTGTGATCCGATGCCGCACAGTCTTTTCTGATCTATTTATTTATTCAGTTTTACACAGAATCACCTGAAAAATTATACGATAATTGAAAGATGGGGAGTTTGTGGATATGGGGATGAGAAACACCTGAAAATATTATACGATAATTGAAAGATGGGGGAGTTTGGGGATATGGGGATGACATTAACAAACAGTGGTAGATTTTTCGGGCTTTGCTTGTGTACAAAAACCCAGATTTGTAGAGTTTGTAGAGTGATGTAGTAATGAGATGCTTTCTGCTGTGTCTGGTAGGGGATCACTATACCTAATGTAAAATTTTATTACATTACCTACCAAGTCTACTGCAGTTTGAGATGCCGTCTTGTTTCTATTATTTGTCTGCTTCTAGAAACCCATTGCAACTAACCAAACAACTGAGAAGTAAATGCTACTTACTGATCGGTTGCTATGGATTAATAGACAAGAAGCAAACTTAAGACCATTTATTTAAATGCCCCCTTTTTTTTAATTTTCACATTGAGAGGTTCCCTAATAATTTAATCATTGGTTGATGTAACAAACATACACTTAATACAAACGATATTTCAGGTGCTTTAAGCAAAGTAGCAGTTTTTGTACTTAGTGAGACATCACCATAAAATGAAGTTAACGTTTGATGATTCAGGGTAAATAGTTGAACAAAAACTGAAATCCAGAGGCATTAACTAAAATTCATGACTATACAGTACACCGTTTTTATTGCATTATCCTGGATAGGTTTGTAATATTCCAGATATTATTAAGATAATAAGTAAAGTCTGCATGATGGCAAATATAGGTTCCACTACGTAGCCAGCATTGCAGTATGTTGTCGGGGACTATCATTTTGTATTTATCATCATTACATACAGGGAGCAATAAGGTAATCCTTACCATATTTGCAATCACTGGAAAAAAAATCTGTTGTTTTTGCTTCTGAACCTGTATGAAAAATATAAATGAAAGGATAATAATGCAGTAATGCATCCACATGAAGCAGATTGAAAGGATGTCTCACCTCCATTGGATCAGGGACAGTGCGGGATTTGTAAATCTAACCCCCTGCCAATTGCTGAGTCTTGTTGACTAAAGCAGACAATTGTTCTTTAATTGCATATGTATGTCTTAATTCAGACCTGCTCAGGCTGTGGATTGAAATTTATAGATCCAATTCAGTTCTTTCTTACCATTGACACCGGTTATACCATCTGCCATGTATCAAAATCATGACACTGAGGGTCTGTGTTCCTTTGAAGTATATATAGTTTTTAATCCCTGAAGCAATTATCATTGCTTTTCTGACCCATACACCAATACCATAAATCTATTAATCTAAGTAGGTCAGAGTATGGCCTTTTTACAAGAAGTGCTTAGATAAGATATATAGGTATTACCAATTGCAGGTTAAGTGCAGTTAAGACAGGGGTACATGGCCTTGTATTTGTCTCCCATAAAGTTATTTATTTCCCCAGTATTCACCTTAATACATGAAGAAGTGACTGAAGCCCCATTGGTTCTACCTCTAGGCTATGAAATAAGAGGAAGATTTAGACTGCTCCAGACTCACCCCACATTTGTGCTCCTCAATTAGGTTCCATTTGGTGTCCCGGGTGTCCACCAGCATTCCCACTGTTGGTAACTGTGCTTGACCAAATAGAGATAGGTGGCAATCCGGATATAAAAAAAGGGTGGTCTATTGCATAACAGGTCAAGGACCTCTATCACTTAACGCGTTTCAGGAACAAACTCCCTTTATGAAGCCTATGATTAAAGGGCACCTGTTGGGTAAAAAATGTCATCCCCAACCAAAGTTATGGACTAATAGAGCCCACATTTCGGTTGGGGATAACAGTAGTTTTTTTTTTATTTAAAAATGACCCCCACCAAGGCTATGCTACCCGCACTGGGAGGGAGCTCCCGATATGCAGCCATGTTGTGTCTCATTTGCATGCACATAAGGCGCATGTGACATCATGAGCATGTGCATGATGAGCAATTCGTCAAACCTTTTCATTATGCAATAAACCTGTTGCAATAAACCACCCTTTTTGTATGAAATAAGAGGTGGCAATCTGAATTCCTGCAACAAAAGGATATACAATCTGACTGTTAATCTTCTCACAAGGATGTTTAATCCTATGTTGAGTTTGCCAATTAACTATTTTTTGGATAACTTCTCTCACAAAATTTCTGACACATTTTTCTGTACTTTCTTTTCACTCATCAGTCTCTGTACCCTAGTTGACTTTGAGTATGCAATGGATGCTGACTATTGTAATGTAAAAATTATATATACTGATTATATTGATGGTATTCTCAAGAGAGACACAATATATGTTTTCTGTTTTATTTTTAAAATTGAGTTGTCTGAAAGCTGTCTGTGAAATTTGAGTTACATTTGCTCACATCTATATAGTTCTAGATTTTCTGTCTGACAGCTGTTACAATCAATACAACCGGCTTTTAGCTGAAAATGTATGTTTGAATGATAACACCGAAGATGCACTTGATGAAAAGCAAAAAAATGTTTTGAAAATGATTATAATAGCTGTATCATCATTTTGTTTCCTGTTAAATGGTTAAAAATTATTTTCAGTGTATCCCAAACCCATGTAAAGTAGTTGAGATAATAGGCAGAACACAGCTGCAACTTTTAAGCAGTGTTCAATGCAATGTTTTGGGGTGACAAAAAACTTTGTAGAGCAATGGAATCTCTGGAAGATGAATTATCTTTGCACCTACTTGTTTGCATTGTGCACAACCCATAATATGTTTTCTTAAATATGCTGCACACATTTTTTTTACTTCTGTTTACAAAAACAGATTTCGGTTCTGAGAATGGTGACATAATAAGGGAAAGGGAGAGCTAAATTATAAAGTCAGACAGGACAGATTGGGATTGTGTTAGTATAGAGAAGATGTATAATAAGTTATACAAGTGGTTTGAAAACATATTTATAAAAGTATTTTCCCAGAGGATGGGCATCTTTTGAAATTTTTGTAATAAAAGGAGTGCATGCAGAGTTGTGCAGTAGGGCAGTGGTGCAAAAATATTTTCTTAGGTTAAATTGGCACAGAATACAGAAATTACAAAAAAAAAGTTATAAACCTGTACTAGTTATACAATACAAGGTTCCTAGTAGTAATACATATCATAGTTTGTTTATCCAGGGACTGGTCAACAAGAAAAAAATAACCAGGGCATAGGCTCAGCGCCACACGCTGGGAAAAAACCCTTTAGCCCTGGTCTTCATGGCCCCCCCCCCCCCCGGATCCCAAGTTCTCTCTATCTGGTCAGAGCCAGTGAATCTGGTCAATGAAGTGGTGGTTGGCTTGTAGGTAAGTATTGTTTCAACTTTCTAAATAAAACTAAATATGTTGGCGTAGTTTATTAATGTCAAAGATCTTAGAACTGTTATTACTGTACACACTGTAGGATCTTTAAAGAATCACAAAAATTTTAGGTAACATGAACTATTCCAAGTCATTTAAACATATTAAACATTTTTAAAATAAAAAACACACATTTGGGTTAGTTAGCTCAAATAATAAGAGAAGATGAACACTTGCCAAAAATGAAAGATAGATTGATCTGTTTGAAAGGCTGATGACGGTCGTTTTCAGCTGGTGTGTGGTACACTATAAGATGATATAGAGGATATCGTTCAGAGTGTAAGTTGAAAAATTAAAACATCCTTAAATAAAAATGTGACGGTGATGTTGTTTTTGACACGGTTGTCTTGTATGTTGTTAGAATGCACATGGGTGTACGTGCCTGGATTCGCAGAATTGGAGCGAGCAATCACCTGCAGCATGGAGTGCAAACACAGTCACAGAAATAATGTATGATCTCCCTGGAAAGCTGGTGAATGTCCTTTTCGTCTGGCCAGGGTTACACTACAAGATGATATAGAGGATATGGTTAAGAGCGCACGTTGAAAAATGTAAAAGTGTGGAAAAATTGTTTTTGGACACAGCTAATTTACAATGGTTCTGTGTATTTTTAGAATGCACATGGGTGTGTTTTCCAAAGCGAAACGCACCTGGAATAGCGGACTTGGAGCACACAAGCACCTGCAGCATGGAGGGCAAAGGCAGTCACAAGAATTTTCCAGAACAGCAACTCCTTTTTATAGCATTGCTATGTCTAGGTGTGGGATATAACTAATAATGTTTCATTGGTTGGAATGAGTCAATAGTAGATGTTCATTGAAATCTTAGGCATAGTTGATCCTTAGAGGGTAACTGGAAGTTATTTTTGCATCAAAAAATTAAAAATGTATGAACGTAACATATGTTGTATTGAAGCAATTCTAGATGTAGGTAGAAAATCATGTGTTAAGTTGCGGCATGAATTGCAAAAAAAGAGCAATACCAACAGTATTTGCCAGAAACGGTAGTAAAAACCAGAAATGGCGATAACACACGTATGCCAAATTTACTGTTTTTCTCATTCACTTAATTTTATATCACAATGAATTGAATTAGGTAAAATTGTGCATTCATTTTCGGAGGTAAACACATCTTTACTTTATCGAATATTTATTGCATTGAATTGAATCAAGCCCATAGGTTATTCTTTTTATTAGTGATTAACAATCGGCGCAATCTTCTCTGCTACTAATAAACAATATGCATTTAAAATATATATAGAATAACTGAAGACACCCACAATTTTGCAATCTTTATATTATGGAATGTTTTTATGACATGTTTTGGGTTACTGATTGACTGGTGCTTACAGTATCTGAAAGGATAAAAGCAGAAAGTTTATGGGAAAAATTCCCATTTGTGACATAAAAGCCTCTGAAATAATGTTTATTTGGAACCAGTAACCTATAAGATGTTGAAAAGGACAGAGTACTGTAGTAGTTTAAGTACCAAAAGTATAAAGGGCAAGATGAGGCTCTTTTTCCTGTAAACAAAATGTTTAATATGCGCTTAGGATCAGACGTGAAAACAATGTAAATTAAATAGTCACCAAGAATGGTCTGAGTTATAGAGGAAGATCAGGATATTCCAGAGGTTTTCCAAATGCAGTTCATGTAATGCCCTCCGCTCATCTCCAGATACAGCACTACCTAGAACCTAAATAAGAAATTATATAGTAAAACGTGTGTTATAGAAACACCAACAAGGCATCATAAACTATAATTTAAACCTTTACGTGCCACCTGCTGTTGAATCTAACAACAAAACAAAACCACCTTTCCACTGATATGCATTGAATGTTTTTGGGGCTTTATTTTGATCTATGCCTTGCCAGTTGTTATCTGGCAATACAATGTAATTACCTGCATTGCATTGCAAAACACTCATCATGGCAAGCTACATAGCAGGGAGGCCCTTGGCTCCTGCTATTCCCTTCTGGAGCACACAGACATCTAAAATATAATCCAACATGGCCAGATTCTGCTGTTTGACCTGAAATAACCTCAGACCCAAAAAGCACAACATGTGTGGCCACTTTTATCATGTTTTGGCTCAGCAGACTGGCTCTTCAGTGAGGTAAAAGAAAAAAAGCAATGTGCATATCTAAAAAAGGTTAGCTTCAGTAACCTTAAAAATGTGTAGCATTTAATGGCAGTGGTATGTCTGATGTGCACATTTGGTGCTTTCCTTTTCTCATAAATTGAAAATTAGCACAAAAAGGTATTTTCAGCAGGATGGAGAGATTGTTGCTATTTACTAGTTGGAAGTCCAAATATCCAATCTTCTGTCTCTATACATAACACATTACCAACAACTGTATCACAAAACGTGATAAAAATTTAATAATGTAATATATGCATTTGCTAACACATCAATTTATTTAAATACATAGTGTCACAATGCACTGAATTGTAATTAGCAGACCAGCTCATTAACTGAAGTTGGGCAATGTGTTTTTTTTATCACCTAGAACACTCCCATGTTTTATGCCCACTGCTGTCAGGCACAAAATTCAATATGGCAGGGCTGTCCAACTGGTGATTCCCCCTTATGTGGCCCCCACCTACCTGATGTGTTTGCTTACCATATGTAAGATTTAAATGGTATCACTACAGAGATGAACTGGACCCTGCATTGTTTAAACCTCAAATTCAGACTAATCCCCTTTATTGTTCACACCTGTGACCCCCCCTGCATTGTTCAAACTTGTGACACCTCTATTGTTCACTCCCCTAAAGCCCTGTACTGTTCACAACTGAGACCCAGACTGAAACTGCCCACATTGTTCACCTGTTCACACCGTATTCAAAATGCTAATGGGGCACCAGCACGGTGTCACTGTTTGTAGTACATATTAGATTAGAGGTCCTGATTAGTGGAAACTCTCCTGCTCTGTTCTGCCCTTCCTATGCTCCCTGTGTGTGCCCTGCTATGCTTGTGCGTGACAAACTCTGCCTGTGTGTGACATACTCTGCCTGTGTGTGTCCTGCTCTGCCTGTGTATGCCCTGCTCTGCCTGTAGAACATATGCTTGGTATTTGTTCTTGGGGTTTGTTAGCATTTGAAAATAAATTATTGTTAGGGGCCCCTAAGGTGCTGGAGATGCTGTGTTATCCAAGGGGAAGAGGAAGTATATGGATTTATGGGTATGTCTTAATATGACAACTTTTTTCACTATTAAGTGATATCCCTGCAGTGAGCACCAACCATTTGGTTTTTTGGTGTGCTACCACAATTAATGCGGATATGGTCTTGTGATAACATGGGTGTGGTTTAAAAATAGGGAGTGGTCAACACTGGCTTCCATTATCAGCCCTTCACTATGTAAGCTGAAAAGATTTTGGCCCTCGGTACCACAGAAGTTGGACAGCACTGCAGTATGGGATACAAAGATTCTATTCCGAAGGTGTTCACAAAGGCACATCTGAAGCCCTGTAGTTGATTGTTGCTTCAAAGTCCTCATTGGTGATGGGAGAATAAGTTTGCCAGACACAAATTCACTGTGAATTTCTGCATTTCCCATCAAACAAATGATTTTGCAAAACTGCGTTGACAATTCTCTGGCAAAAAATCCTGTTTCAAAAAATAATTTGTCACGCAGCAAAATTGGTGCACGCATGAAAATTGTTGCGTGTCAGAATTATTCGGCAGCCCACTGACTAATGCATTTGGGGCAAATAGTCAAATGTATAAAAATTGACACTTGCGTCAAAATTATTTTGACGCCTATTGACTTGCGTTTCTTGAATTTTTCGTGGCACAGATTCACCCATCACTAGTGCACACTGCTGCATCTACACGTAAAAATCTTCTAACGAGAGCAGGAGACGGCACTTTCATTGGATTATCATATCCACCAGTAATGGAAGGTTTGGACATTTTGCCCTTGTTTTTGGCAACAGCAGGCAAAACACTTAAATGAGTTGTTCTCCTTTCAGTTAACTTTTAGTATGATGTAGAGAGTGATATTCTGAGACAATTTGCAATTGGTTTTCATTTTTTATTATTTGTGGTTTTTCAGTTATTTAGATTTCTATTCCGCAGCTCTCCCTTTTGCAATTGCTGTAATCTGGTTGCTAGGGTTCAAATTACCCTAGCAATCATGCACTGATTTGATTAAGAGAATGGAATATGAATAGGAGAAGGCCTGAATAGATAGATAAGAAATAAAAAGCAGCAATAACAATACATGTGTAGCCTTACAGAGCATTTGTTTTTAGATTGGGGTCAGTGACCCCCGATTTGAAAGGTGGAAAGAGTCAGCAGAAAAAGGCAAATAACTCAAAAACAATTAAATATAAATAATTGGAATTGCAAAGTTGCTAGGAACTGGATATTCTATAACATACTAAATGTTACCTCAAAGGTGTATCACCCCTTTACGCAATATTACCCTAATGTTAGAGAGAGACTGAAATTAAAGTACATCTATAGATATGAGGGTTTATTTATAACCGCAATCATTGTGTGGACTGACCCATTCAGGTAATTGAAGCTTCTTGCACCAGATAATAGTTATGCTTACTGTCACTGCACATGTCCCAATTCCTCTTCCAAATCACACACAAATGCACAGGGGAACCCAGAAGCTACCTCCCAGTTGTTTTACCACCAGGGGGTTAATAGCACTTGGGCAGGGGGAGATTTTTAGGCATGGATGTTGACATGGCCTGATTCTTGCCAGGGGGGGCGCTTACACATCCTGAACCCCAGCTCACCAGTGACTAGTTACACCACTGCTACCTCCACCATGAAGTTGGCAGTAAATCCAAGGTTCCCTCTACAAGTCAATAGTAGCAGTAGACTTGCAATCCCGTGTGCACGTTTTCACATGTCAGCACAATTGCGCCCGTAGCAATTCTCCTTGCAGCCATAATTATGCTGGAATTGAGAGAAAAAAGCTGCATTGTGTGTAATGTAAAAAAAAAACCATGAAAATTACACTTTGCACATTTAACTTCTGTTTGTAAATAAGCTTTACATGCTAGTGACCATCTCTTACTTAGCGTACAATATTTTAAATAACCTGGTAGGTGTATGTGTAATGTCCTTGAAATAGCTTCTGAGTAAGGTTCCCTCCTATGCTCTTACATCTCTAAGCAAACAACAAGATCTTACTCCAGGTCAATTAAATAACTGATAGAAAATGAAAACTAAGGCTGTCCCTAAGCATAAGACCAAGATCTGTAATTCTGGACATCTAACCAGATTTTGCCATATAGTCTTTAATAAAGTCATGAACTGTGATCAAAGCTCTGAAGATGGCTTCAATTAGAGAGCATTCTTAATTTGCTGTGCTCTCCTAGACCTCTTGGGAACAAAACTTGTTTCCTTTTGTCCAACCTTGCAATCAGTCAAAATTCAAAACAAGACTATTGTTGTTAAATCTAAACAGTATAAAAAACTCACCATATGACCATATGACAGTCAGCCAAGATGAATGCGAGAGATTACAGTAGTAATCTGGCACAAAGTTGCATTGGCAGGCAGATATACAAAAGCAGCTCAGACATTTTACTATATATATATATATATATATATATATATATATATATATATATATATATACAATATATAGTAGTGAGATGGACGGCACACCGCTTCTAAACCTCACCCAGTTGCACGGTTAAAGCTTACATATATTTTCCAAAAAGAACCATCAACACCGGGATATTTTTCAAAATCAAAAAACGTGTATTTAGTGAAGCATGTCTTAGACAACGTAACGTTTCGGTCCCCACTGGGCCCTTTCTCAAGGCAACAACACCCTTAAAGGAATTGTTCAGTGTAAAAATAAAAACTGGCTAAATAGATAGGCTGTGCAAAATAAAACATGTTTCTAATATAGTTAGTTAGCCAAAATGTAATGTATAAAGGCTGGAGTGATTTGATGTATAACATGTCAGTCAGATCACTACTTCCTGCTTTGCAGCTCTCTTGGTTTACACTGACTGGTTACCCTGGTTACCAGGCAGTAACCAATCAGAGACTTGAGGGGGGGCCACATGGGTCATATCTGTTGCTTTTGAATCTGAGCTGAATGCTGAGGGTCAATTACAAACTCACTGAACAGAAATGTCCCATGTGGCCCCCCTTCAAGTCGCTGACTAACTCAGAGTTATAGAGCTGAAAAGCAGGAAGTTGGATTCTGGCTGTTTTATTAGACATCTGTTCACTCCAGCCTTTATATATTACATTTTTGGCTAACTAACTATATTAGAAACATTTTTTATTATGCACAGCCTATCTATTTACACAGTTTTTATTTTCACACTGAACTGTTCCTTTAACATAAAGTGATATATATATATAGCCGATAGACCACATGCAATTAAGGAATGACATCACATTCAAAGCATTAAAATGTTTGGTGCAGATATCAAAGTACTGAGTGCACATAAGTTAAATAGGGTTAAAAAATTCCACATATATTGTGAATCCACTTATAATGTAAATAAAGTGACCTGTGCTTAATAATTTACAATAATTATAATAGTTGTAAAATTTCATAAAACCAATCCAATGCATATTGTGTTAAGAATACCATGTGTAACATGAAAAATATTCAAAGTTAAAATTATGTTCCATATACATATAACAAATCCATATGACAAATCAAAGTTAGCTACAACAGTGTCCCATAATGCTGACTCAACCTAAGGAAGCCCCTGGCAAAGTGTTGACTGGGTGCGAGGTGGACGCTGTCAATTTTCGCCGGTTAGTAAATCTGCCCCCAAGAGAACTGATTCATCAGCAATGTGAATATTTAAATAAAAAAAAAAACACGAGTAAACAACCATACCCGATTTTACATAATTTATTATTAAAAAAGCTCAATTTAATTGGTTGGGTATAAACTCTATAAAATTGAGTGAAAACCCGAATAGTACTATTTTTTCAGAGATTTTTCCTGAATTGCATGATTTTTCTAGGCTCTTTCCTGAAAAAGCCAGAATTTTTCGTATTTGTGCCCAAAAGTCTAAGTCGGATTTTTGGGCTAATTCCAGCGCAGACAACATAAACTTCAAAATAGGATAGGGACTTCTGCCATTGACTTATACACAACCTCGCCAGGTCTGAGATGGTAGATTTTTGGATTCTGGCTTTTTGCTGCAATGGGCTTTAATAAATCTCGAAAAATTTGAGTTTTAAAAAAAAAAAAAAACACGAAAAAGTTTTGCCTCAAAAAGCCTAACAGGAGTTTAGTAAATAGCCCTTTTAAAGTCCTTTTATTTTACAGTAGTTATATTTTCTCTTATAATACATACAGTTGGATTGAATTTAGCAGCAGCAGCAATCACCATCTCATTCAAACTTTTCAACTTTTATTTCCCAGTCCCACTAATTTTTCTATTGAGGGTGTTCTATTGATCCACTTGTCTCTTCCTACCTTTACCAACCGCATAGTTACTTCTACTGGGAGAGATAAATAGACACTTCTGATGTGAGCAAAATAAGTAAAATGAGCCCCGTAGAAGCATAAAGGGAAAACTGTACCAAACATATAAACAATTATGGGAAAAAGACATTTACAACATGACCCTTAGTCAATGAACCCCAAGGTTGTATGGGGATAAAAAAAAAAGCCTTTGCATAACACTATCCGAAAGTCAGTCTGCTTCTGTGAAATATATTAGATTGTGATGGTAAAGAGAAGAAATTATACGTGCATATTCTATACAGATTATTTTTTGCTATTGATGAAACTTTTGCATTATTAAATATAATACACACAAGTTATGAATAAACTTTAAAATACTGTATATGCTTGTATATGGTGATAACACGTGTTTTAAATGTTGCTTGTGTCAAATGACCCATTGAAATCTGTGTATTGTAAATAAAAAATAAAGCACCGCCTACTTTAAAATATGGGGATATTAGATGTCACCTTGGCGTTCCATAATACTGTATGTATAAAAGATCTCATGCCCATTATATCTTAATATAGCCATAGGACTCCTCTTTGACTTCTTATATATTCTTATTTTAAGAAAGAGGGATGTGATTATTCTTACAATAAATATAAAATTTCAGAGTACACTATTCCTTATATAAATTCATTTTTTTATTAGAAAAGCAACCAAAAGCACAAACATAGGAAATGCTACCCATCCATAGACTTAGCGGCAGTGTTCAATGTCATGGGCTGTACAAGCAAACAAACCATCATGCACTGAAGGAATTATTGATTCAAAGGAAGGAAATATCATTTTGCAACTGTACTAATGCATGGAAAGAATTCCCTTTGAGTACAATTTTGGAAACAAAATTATAACAGTAAATTATGGAGATAAATAGATTTCCATGAAAGAATTCATTCTGATATGAGATGGTATGTAAATTAATGAAATAAATTGATGCTTTTGTTTATGAGCGTGTTCGTGGATTAGCATTTACCCTAGCAAACAGGGACATGCAAAGTAATCACATCAGCAATTACAAATATATTAAAAGCCATATAAAGAGCTTTTTATTATAAGAAGACAATTACAAAAAAAATCATGATGATATGAACAGGATTGCAAATTTAGAATGATAGTTTGCTTAAATGTAAGGTATTATTTACAAAAGTCTTTTTGACATAATGGCAGTGTCTAGAAGCAGAGCTGATGGGTGTTAACCATGGGCAACCACAAGTCAGGATGACACCCGGGGATCTGTATTCTATTGAAGCCCTCCTTCATGTGCAGAGAGAATTCTCTAATGATTCACAGCAGGTGGTAGTAAACTCTCCATTAACCAAAATGGAAAATTAGTTAGTGTGGGGTTAATAACTAAAACAGGAGGCAAAATCTGACATGTAAGTTACCTAGGTGCCCTCAATCACGTGACTTGTGCTCTGATAAACTTCAGTCACTCTTTAGTACTGCACTGAAAGTTGCCTCCCTCTCCCAGCAGCCAATGGGAAGGTAACAGGATAACAGTTCCATGACACAAGATAACAGCTTCTTGGTACATATGATAAAAGCACCCAGTAGTAAAAATCCAAGTCCCACTGTGACTCCTTCAGTTACATTGAGTTGAAGAAATAGTTACATTACTGAAAGCAGTTCTATCATGAAGTACTGGCTCTTTCTGAATGACCTGAGATGGCTGCCTACAAACCAATACTTATTGATGCATGAATACAATTTTAATATGGTACAGTGATGATTGCAGTGCAACAGTGTAATCTACCACTACATAAAAAAATCATAACAAAATCCCTTTAAGACAAAAATGACAGCACAGACTTTCTGACTCTTTTCTCAAAAATGTGACAAGTGTGGGCTCTCCCCCAAGCCTGTGTATTTGTTTATTTCTGTTATTGGCTGCACAAAAAGAACGTTTGTCTTTCCATATTTTTTTGGGTGGAATTATTGACCTGGTAAGCATTCTACCATAGGCCTTGTTAACAAAGGTAGCACTATTTTACTGGAGTCTGTGAACAATATTTAATTTTACACTGAAAGACATTTTTCAAACATTTGATGACAGAGATTCTGTAGGGAAAAAAATATTGGTCTATTTTAGTTATATTCTATTCTATTAGTTCAGTCCATTCTTGTTCAATTTTATGTGTCTTAATAATGCATCTGGCTATAGAACGATCATTGATTATTTGTTTTATAGAATATATTATGGGTTAATTAATAACTGGTGCAAAGTGCATAACGGATATTGCCTATGACTAAGTGCTAGGTAAGCATGAAACGCGTTAGGCGCTATAAGGGGATTCTTTAATAATGTTTTTTATAAGATTGATGTACTAAACAAAACTTTATTTACTCATAAGCATGCTCTGGAAAATTATTCAAGTATAGTGCATACGGTACAAGACAGGCACAAAGCACCATGTTGTTTGCCCACAGTGCACCTTGCCATACACTATTTGCATCCGCCAATCTGCCAACTGCTGCTCTGAAATTCTGACAGATGCAAACACTTTATGGGTCATTTACAAAGTGCAAAAAAAGTTGTTTTTTGCATGTTTGTACCCTTACCTGCACTTTGCAGCAAGGGCACACGCCCCCCATAATATAGTGCTGCTAACATTCAGCAGTGTTGGAGGAAGCACACTGGCATCCCTCATCTTGCCTCCTACATGCCCCATAACTTGCACATTATTCAGAGTGCCAATGGGTACAGGAGGAGCAGAACACAGTTATGGCCTGTACTCAAGAGCTCAGTACATGCACAGGGGAGTGATTTTGCATCCTAGGACATTTCTAAATGACCCATTATGACGACTGCATACTGATTAGTACAGATTAGCATGATTAGTGCATGCACCTTTTTGTTAATGAATTGTGTGGAATTTTGGGCTTTGCTAACATATTAAACAAGCACCACATCTGTACAGACTATAACTGATTTAAGCATATTCACAATACTCTTACCATGGAATTCTAATTACAAATTTTTAACAACTACAGATTTGAGCCACCATTAAAGGAAAAATAGGGTAGATTGAGCAGTGTGAGTTTCTAAATTGGAAATTTCACAAAGGAGCAAAGCATCACAAATTAAGAGTGGTGTAATATTGGACTGGCACCATCAAAAGGGGTAAGGTGAGGCAAGTTGAGGGTGCTGTATTTCTAAACTGTTACAGGGGGCTGAATGGAGCAAATCAAGACAGCTGCTTTTCCGGATCAGAACCATCAACAAAGACGAAAGTGGGGAAATTGTCATAGGAACATCATTCATTTCTGCCACAACCATCAATAAGAGTAGTTTCCGATCAGTACCATCAGGGCAGAAAGTGCTGTAAAACTGGAGATTTACATTCCCAAATCAGAATCACCAGTGAAGGGGAAAGGGGGCAAATTGTTTTGGGTACATTTCTCTGTCAAAACCATGACACAACAGAGTGGTTAATTTTAGTGGGTCACTTTCCGATCAGAACCATCAGGAAGTGCTGGTAAAGGCACATTTTCAGAGCTAAACCACCAATAGGGGGTAAGTGATATAAACACCTTAGCAAATGAACAAGAACTACAATTTACTACAACTTTAAGGTAAGATCTTATAAGCTTTACGTGTGTGTGTGTGTGTGTGTGTGTGTGTGTGTGTGTGTGTGTATGTGAATGTAAAGCAATTTTAATGTATTGCTCTACATTGAAGGGCAGGCATTCTGTGATAGATACAATAAATATTTTAGCATGTTTACAAAGGGCAAACTCATATCATGCAAGTAATTGATGAAATGATGCATGTATTTTTTAAATGTATATTATCCAACTGCACAAATGAATATCTCCAAGTAATAAGTTAATGCAGTATACTACACTAAATACATGATAAATGGAAACAAATTAGGCATATTAGTTTTCACAGGAGACAGTATTGACCTATTCTAAAATGCATTATAGGCCCAATTCTACAGCAGAATATTCACAGCAATTGATCAGTAGCATCACTAATGTACCTTACATCAATATGTGCATGAATATGTTTACTGTTCCTATTAATGCTTTCATAAAACCTGTGATCCTGATACAATCTTTAGTCTACAAAAATACATGAAATTAAAGGGAATAAGGGTTGATATTAAGCACAATGCTTACATTTTATGTTAACACATTTTTTTAGAATTTTTAAAAATGTTATGGTACATGCTATATTTCTACCTTGTTTTCACTTTGAACTTATATTTGTCATTTTTTAGCCCTCGACAAGTATATGATCTTGTTCTTGTTAATAGTTACAGTATATGTAGTACTCTCAAAGCAATTAAATGCTTTTCTCCCCTGCACCCTCTCTCATTCTGGTGAAAAGTCTACAAAATTGAAGCCTTACTCATAATACATTAGTGATCTCACCTCCATTGGTAAATACATCTTGAAATTCACATGAGTGTCATGGAGTAGACTAGCAGCAAATCTCAGGAACAAGACCATGTTGACCATTTTGATCATTCGCCTGATTAAAAGCTATTTCTCAATCTATAGGAGTATTTCTATGAAAAAAAAAAATTTTTTTGTGATAACATTTAAATTCATATTTACAATGCTGCTAATCCGAACAGAGTCATAATGCCTCATGTAAATATGTTATTTTTCAGCAGAATCATCATCATTTATTTATATAACGCCAGCATATTATGCATCACTTTACCCTACATTACCCATTGCTTTACATTAATTTACATGTATAGCAAACAGGGGTATTACAATAATTGAACAAGCAAGGGTTACATAGGAATAGGAACAGAGGATTGACCTGAATAAGAGCTTTAATCTAGAATTAAGTTATTCTAAATTGTGATATAATCTGTCCCTCTAGCAATTAGTAATTAGATGAGAGTAGCTGCCAAAGATGTAAATTTGCAGTTAATAATTTTAAATTAACCTTAAATTATGAGTTAGTAAAGAGTGATATTCTGACAATTTGCAACTGGTTTGCTACAATTGTTTTCAGTTTTTGACTTTTATGACATTTAGCCCTAACTATAAATGCTATGAAGCTTCATAGTACAGGTATGGGACCTGTTATCCAGAATGCTCGGGACCTGGGGTTTTTTGGATAACAGATCTTTCCGTTATTTAGGTCTTCATGCCTTAAGTCTACTAGAAATTCATGTAAACATTAAATAAACCCAATAGGCTGGTTTTGCTTCCAATAAGGATTATTTATATCTTAGTTTGGATCAAGTACAAGACATTGTTTTATTATTACAGAGAAAAAGTAAATCATTTTTACAAATTTGGATTATTTGGATAAAATGGAGTCTATGGGAGACAGCCATTCCGTTATTCGGAGCTTTCTGGATATCGGGTTTCCGGATATGGGATCCTATACCTATATTGCATTCCATCTAAAAACAAACAACTTAGGGGCAGATATATGAAAATTACAACTGGGGAATCTTGGTGGATTTCCATCAATACAAATGTTATTATATTCATTAAGATTTTGCTTACTACCAGGGACATTTCCTGTAAGTCATGTAACTGTTTTAAAAAACTGTCACATTTACCAGAAAGTTTTTTTTAATGTACCAATTCATTAGAATTGATTTGACTCCTTTGAGCATCCAATTTGCTGTATTTTTCTCTTGCTTGTTAAGGTTCACCTCCAGAGCTGAACTATACCCCCAATCAAATTAAGTCTACTCTTTAGATATTAACTAAATTAGAAAAGACAGTTACTGCATAATATAAAGTAAAAACTGTTCTGATATCCAAGTTTGACAGAAATGAATATGAGCTGCATCTATAGGATGTTATGCTTTTAATGTGTGCTTTGCTCTGGCAAATTTGTCCATTCTGATATATTTCCAACATCGGAAGGTTTATTCACAGCTTGGATTTTATCATGATGCAGGTAAAGGCTTATTTGCAATTCATTTCCCTATAGTCGGCCATTCAAACCAGACAATCATTAGCATTTTAAAATTTTTACCAGCATTTTAAAACCTTAAAGGGATACTGTCATGGGAAAAAATTTTTTTTTTTTAGTTAATAGTGCTGCTCCAGCAGTAATCTACACTGAAATCCATTTCTCAAAATAGCAAACTAATTTTTTTTATATTTAACTTTGAACTTTGATGTGGGGCTAGATATATTGTCAGTTTCCCAGCTTCCCCCAGTCATGTGAATTGTGCTCTGATAAACTTCAGTCACTCTTTACTGCTGTACTGCAAGTTGGAGTGATATCAACCCCTCCCTTCCCCCCACAGCAGCCCATCAGCAGAACAATGGGAAGGTACCCAGATAGCAGCTCCCTAACACAAGATAACAGCTGCCTGGTAGATCTAAGAACAACACCCAATGATAAAATCCAGGTCCCACTACGACACATTCAGTTACATTCAGGGCTGGAACTAGGGGTAGGCAGAGTAGGCACGTGCCTAGGGCGCAAATCTGGGAGGGCGCCAGGCATGTACCTCCTCTGTCACCAACCCCAAGTCCGGTTCCCTTCTCTGCCCGACTTTCTCCTCGCTTCTTTGCTCTTCTGCGCATGCGCGCGAACTTCTGCCCAGCATGGCCCGGCACTGGTTATACTCAGTAGGAGAAACAACAGCCTGCCAGAAAGCAGTTCTATCCTAAAGTGATGGCTCTTTCTGAAAGCACATGACCAGGCAAAATGACCTGAGATGGCTGCCTACACACCAATATTACAACAACAAAAAATATATACTTGCTGGTTCAGGAATAAAATGTAATATTGTAGAGTGAATTATTTGCAGTGTAAACAGTGTAATTTAGAAATAAAAACTACATCATGAAAATCATGACAGAATTCCTTTAAGGCTAGGGCCAAACAATGGAGATGATTGTGGATTCTCCGAAGTAAGAGAATCCACTGCCTTGCTGCTCCCCTTGTATTCTGAAGGCAGGAAAGATTTCCTGCACCCAAACGAAAACAATGCTTCCATGTGCAGGCAGAGCAGGAATGGAGGACCAGTGGGGGACCGAGATCCACAGTCGTCTGGCCCTAGCCTAAGGGTTATAAATACATCACCAACATTTGTGAATGTCCAGTTGCTTTAAGGTGGCCATACACGGGCAGATAAAGCTGCCGATACAGCTTATCTGCCGTGTATGGGGGCTTCCGACGGGTCTTCCCGATCGATATCTGGAAATTATATCGATCTGGAAGGTTTGATTGTTAACCGACCGACCCGTCGGAGCCCCTTGGCGCATCGTAATTCGATCGTTTGGCCATACGGCCGAACGTTCGAATTACCCCCTATATAGCCATGCCGTTAGTGGCATATCGGGGAAAGATCCGCTCGTTTGGCGATGTCGCCAAACAAGCAGATCTTTGAGTCTATGGCCACCTTTAGACTTATCTCCACTTGATACTGTATATTTTAGGGGTCCTCTATAGGATAATTGTATAAGTCTGCCTAGGAGTTTTGGTCTGAGGTGCAACTCTCCAAGGGCTGTTGATGAAATCAACACAGTCTGCCTAAAGTTTATATTTATTATTTTATTACCATTTGACAAGTGAACTTGTGGTTTATCAGAGTATTAATACTATTCATACCCAGATGACATTATTTCAGATACAATTCGTTAGCATATCACTGCCCAAAGTCACAGCTATTTACACAAATTATCTCTAGAAACTGACTTTTGATCATTTCAGTTCTGAATCCACTTCGCTCAAGACAGATGTAAGCAGATCCTCTTTGCTATTACTGCTGACCTCTGAGGCAAAGTTGCAGCCCTTTATACTGTATGTCTATCAGTAGCTGCCATTCTTATTGCAATGCCTTGTATCTGTTACAATCGCTCACAGCTACACATCTTACATTGTGTCAAATCTGCCTTTGTAAAAGCAGTGGAAAATAATCAAGGCTCCATTTCCCTATTGACTTAACTTAAAATGTTATTCTTATATAAAGTCATCTTCTAATACTGCTAATAAAAAAACACACACACACACACATATATATATATATATATATATATATATATATATATATATATATATATATATATATATATATATATATATATATATATATATAGGCTATGGCATATGCTTGCTGATGAGTTACATACCCTGGTGCTCCCAGAGTTTCAATATATACGTAAGCCATATTTTTTCAAATAAATTATTCTTTTTTCAAACGACGTTTCGATCCTCTGCTGGGATCTGCTGATCTTGAGAAAGGTCCCAGCAGAGGATCGAAACGTATGAATAAAGAATATATATATAAAACTAGGGATGCACCGAATCCAGGATTCGGTTCGGGATTCGGCCAGGATTCGGCCTTTTTCAGTAGGATTCGGATTCGGCCGAATCCTTCTGCCAGGCCGAACCGAATCCGAACCCTAATTTGCATATGCAAATTAGGGGCGGGGAGGGAAAATACGTGACTTTTTGTCAGAAAACAAGGAAGTAGAAATGTTTTCCCCTTCCCACCCCGAATTTGCATATGCAAATTAGGGTTCGGATTCGGTTCGGTATTCGGCCGAATCTTTCACAAAGGATTCGGGGGTTCGGCCGAATCCAAAATAGTGGATTCGGTGCATCCCTATATAAAACTGGCGGGAACCCAACAGCTGCAACGTTATCACGTGATCAACATCATTAGCCAACCCCCAATAACATTATTTACTAAATATACATACATTCCATATGTGTAAAATACACCAGTTCTTGATCATCGTTCATAATACGAAAAAAGTTAAAAACAAGTTAAAAACAATTAACATTGTAATAATAATGTAACATTTTGGGGCAAATTTACTTATGGTTGAATATCGAGGGTTAATTAATATTCGAATATCAAAGTCGAAGGATTTAACGCAATTCATTAGATTAGAAGGATTTTAATCCATCGATCGAATGATTTTTCTTTGACTAAAAAAAGATAGTAAAGTCTATGGGGACCTTCCCCATAGGCTAACATTGACTTCGGTAGGTTTTAGGTGGCGAACGAGGGGGTCGAAGTTTTTTTTTAAAGAAACAGTATTTCGACTAAATTCGAACTAAAAATGTTCGATTATTCGACTATACAAAGTCGTAGTCGAAGGTCGAAGTAGCCCATTCGATGGTCGAAGTAGTAAAAAAAAACATTAGAAATTTGAAGTTTTTTAAATTATATTCCTTCACTCGAGCTAAGTAAATGGGCCCCTATCTGTCAAAGATATTAACAGAAACATATTCTGTTCCTAGATATTACTGTTTCCTCAAATATCACTCATATATCATATCATTACTGTGTTGCAATAAAAGGAACAGTTTCTGTTACTTGTGTTACTAATGTGTGAGCCTAACACATCACTATATCTCTCGCTCTCTTACTATTTGAACTATTGAAACCTGTATTATATGGCTTGTCCTTCGATTGAATTAACCAACTCACTCAGTGGATCTCCATCATTAACCCTATGTGTCTGTTGCTAAACTGGAGTCGACATGTATCAATCTACCTGCGGTGTATTTAACATCCTTATATATTTTCTTTACAGGTATCCTCGCTCTATCATTACTTTCTATCGCTTACCCAATATATATGTTACTATGTTGCAACAGGAAAAGTTCAATTGTATTATATAACCATTTATCTTGTCTTTGCAGATATCCTGGAACATTTGTTGCTATGGATGGTATCACCCTCCTCTAAGAAGTTCAATAACACCCCATATTTAACCCCAAACTCCCCTCAAACTGTTTTGTTCCAAACTGTGTTATCCTAGATCCAAAAATTATATAGGTCCCCATAATGTGTCAAAACTAGCCCATGTTGTTGTGTGTTCATCACCATAAAACCCATAATATTGCCCCTAAAAAGTGTAGTCACTGTTTTATCACTTAAATAATGCATGCAACGTCTACTTGTGCACAAATCATAATCAAATCAAAAAATAATAAAAAAAATAATAAAAAAAAACAACATCAAAAACCACCAAGAATATTAACCAATCATTTCCTTGAAAAGTCATTCCCTGTGTGTTGTTCAATGTTATAACTCTGTTGACACCAAATATCCTCCAAATTATTAACAGTCTCAGTGTTAACCCTCAACACCCAAGTCCATCACGAGTCCTCCGGTAAATCTAATGCGTATAATCAATTACACCCAGCCAACAATGGGGCACATACTCGGTTTTAATCCGTGGTGAAGCACTCACCACCACCATCCGAGAACGCCTCCGATAGTCTCGAGAAAAGGCCTCACCATCCATCACTGACACCGTACTCTCTGGTTGGCAGAGCCCATGTGAAGGGCCCAGTACATATCCACAGGCAGCAGGCCACTAAGTGGCGATCCCCAAGGGAAAGTGTCATCTCCATAGTCGCACTACGGTCTGAAGTAGGTCCGCACTCGAGCGGTCGTTATGTAATTCCCTTACCACCAGGTCAGTGATACGTCACTCAATCTGCGTTGTCAGTCTCCAAGTCCAGCCAATTTGGTAGATGTAATCCACCGGGTGAGTCATGGATAGCCGTACACCAGGCGTAAGGGAGCGAAGTACCGCTAGAGTCTATCTCTTTCACTTTCTCTTTCACTAGAGAAGTTACACCAGCAACCATTAGTAAATCGGCAAAGTAACGAAATTACATCAAGCTGGCGAAATTTCGCTAGCGTTAGTCACTTCGCCCTTTAGTAAATCTGCCCCTAAATTTTTTTAGAGTGCTGCAGGGGGGACAAGAAACTCACACAAATTCATTTTTAAATCAAACATAGGACTCCACTTCTACAAGGCAGGAGTGCTAAGCATTGAGTCACCCTACTGCCCGTTTAACTAAGCAATTCATTGTTTTCTCCTGTGATAAAAAGACAGAACCATGAAATCTATGTTAAAAATTGTTTTTATTTGCCACATTACAGAGAGACCCCTTATCTTGAGATCACAACACATTCTTGCACTTAAAAGCATAAGGGGAATTTAGCAACAGTGCAATAACAGATGATGACCATTCAGCAATAAACTTCCACCAATCCAGTGTAGATACACTAGCCAAGGCTGATTGGTTGCTTTACCCTTTTTTTAATTGGTTGCTTTTAGCATTGTTGAAAATCAAACAAGTGTTTGTGAATCTTTTTGTGTGTTTGCTCAGAAATCAAAAGGTTTATTGCCAAGCATTTTGTTTTTATAACCTCTCATTCCAAGATGTTACGTGTGTGTCTTGAGTATCATGGCATAAATCTTCTCACTGCTTATTAATGCTATTAGCATATACTCCTTATGTGGTAGTTTTATTGAAGCTGTATGTCAACGCTGACTTTTTAAATTTTCCATCTGGCTTTCATAATCCCCATCCTGCCCCTTATTTGATGCCAAGTCTCCACTGAGAAGGGACTTGTCACTTAATTGCTGCTGTGGATCACTGATGATTGTTTATAGGTTTAGGCAAATAACAGACAGAGCTTTGTTAACAAATGGTGATCACAAAGGTACTTGATAATTATCCAGTGGAGCTCAATTTGCCCTTAACAGCACCTGCATGAACAGCATTAGGGAGCATTGTTTCAACACAAAAGCTCCGGCTTGTTAATTAACCTGTATGCACTCGTTACAGATAAAACTTATTAGTGTGCACATTATACAGTTGTAGTTAGTAAAGAGCTAATTCATTATGAGAGTTAAATTATTGACAGTTGTAGGATAGAATGAATGACTCTAACAGTATTCTTATGGCACAGAGGGTTATTTGGGGTGGCCATGAAATCATAATGTATTTTTTAGCTGTGTAAGAATATTTTTACAATGCAGCATTTTCCAGCGTCAGTTGCTGTCATGAGGGTGTGCAAATTTGCTTGCGTTTTAAAGCAGTTGCTCTTAAAATCTTCAGTGTTGTTTTATTGTATTTCCAGCTCTTAACTCAAAAATGATATCTCTGTCCAATTCTTCATGTGCAAGTATGTATGTTGTGTGGAACCATTGAAGCTCTACGGTTCCCCTGCGTCAATAAGTGCACTGTGCACAAATGATTTAAATAGACTGGCATGGTGCATTGGTGCTTCACACCCAGATGTGCAAGGTAAAAAAAAAAGACTTTAGATGCACATACCTAATGAATTCCACCATTTCGCAAATAAAAATAGTAAAAATAGTGCAAATACAACCGCAGAAACACTTAAAAAATTAGCCCTATAGAGGAAAATATGTATGTTAAATGTGCCAATCTGTAAGACCAGTTTCTGCAATGCATTGTGGACATTCCTGGCACGAATTAAAGCTCTTCCGTGCTCAAATACAACTTGAAAATGGTTTCAGAAAGTATTTTGAGGTTTTATCACAGTGTGTTGTAATAAACCACCAGGACAATAACTGTGAAATGTAAAAACCAACCCAGGGCTAAACAGTCAGACAAGCTTAATTAAATAGTACTGGATTGGCAGAAATCTGTCTGATAACTAGAACAAATTTGACCCTCTCCATTGTACTTCCACTGGTTATTGTGTACCTTTGCTACTTTCCTTTGGATTTATGGCTTTTTTAATGAATTATTTAAAGGCTGCAATTTCCAATCCACAATTACTTTTCAAAGAAGCAGAGATGGGGGAAAATAATCACAGTTTAAACTACTAAAAACTGCATGACACCAGCAGAATGCAACAAGGCAGACCTGTAGTTAATTCTTTCAAATGCTTCCTTCTGAGAATGCCTCATTATTATTATTGTTTTCTTTTCTTGGCTTTTTTATCCTGTTGCATAGTAAAGGAAATGTATATTTAAACAGAATAATGTGAAAACAGCAAATTATTCATAAAAAAATGCAGGAGGTTGGTGTTTACCTCGGTTCCTATATGGAAACATAATGGGACTGGCCAATATGCATTCTGTTTATATTTTGGTGGAAAAAGTAATGACCTCAATCACAATGTGATAAGGAACAGATCTGCAGTGTCATGACCTTAGGTTAATGGAATACATTGTGTTTTCTCTGCCAGTGCATAAAACGCTGATTTGGCCCACTTTAGTCTTTTATGTATGTCCATTTTAGAACCCCCTGCTGTTGTGGGTGTGTTTGTCAATGACTCCTAGTAACTCTTGCGTTAGGGTCTTATGTTGGGTCAAGCCTGGACATGGCTACCACAATGGTCTATCAGGTCAGTCATTGTGACCACCTAAAACACAGGCATAGAGCTAGGTAAAATGCCTTATGTATAGGGTTGCCACCTGGCCGGTATTTTACCGGCCTGGCTAGTAAAAATGATTGTTGATTCCCATGTTATTAATAGGGAAAAATGCTAAATATATAGGAATGCCGGTATTTTTTTCCAGAAAAGCTGGCAACCCTACTTATGTAAGATACTTGTGCCTACTCATGCTCATCTATACTAATGCCATAAGACATTTTCGTGCTGTTCCTACTTTGGAGCATGGGGGACAAGCTGCAGAATGGTCTTGCTACAAGGGAAGCATGGATTTAATACTTACCTTGAAAACCCAGTTAAAACAGGGTACTGAAATCATAAACGTTCTGCCAGTTTTATTATACACAAAGAACAAATAGGCGGATGCCCCTAAGCTTCCCCTTTCCTTGTAAGTCCAAGCTGTGCCCCTTTTTTGTAGTTTACTAACATTCCAAATCTTTATGCCTTTTGGTGTCTGAAGAAAAATTATGTACCTCATTGTGACAGAAGCAGTTATGCTGGAACTTTCTGCAGACATATTGCATTGAGTGTAAAAATAAAACATGCCAAATGTGTAAACACAATATGGGAGGCTGAACCTTTTAGCATCTCCAATAAAGGTAATTTAGCTTTAAGACAATTACTGGTGATCAGAGGCTTTGGTGTCAAGTAAACAATTTTGTCATTACAGTGGGTCCATTTGAAGAACAAATTCCTATTTCTTAGCCCACCCCCCAAGCAAAAACATGGCACATGGTAACAAAACTACTCTTTCCCTTCAAAACAGATTACACAGAAAAATGTGATGTGTGTTATCTTCAAGCTAGTTAGCAATCTATTTGTGTGAGAATCTCCTGCTTTTAGAGGAACTGCCAGAAGATGGCATGCTATCTACATTGATAGAGTTCTCCCATGCACATTTGCTAACAGAAATGTATCCAGTATTATACTAATTACCTTTATGTTATTGTTCTGCGTCTGACAGACACAAATTAATACATATAATAATTCTAAAACTTTCCTAAACCTGAACAGTATATTGATTAGGTTTGTGTTCCTGTCTAAAAGGCAGAAGGTCCTACTAATGTCAGATTACAGTCATGACATGCATTGACACAATTTAAACATTACTTGACTATTGATTATTTGCCAGAAATAAATCCATATGATCCTGACAAGTGTGTTGTCAGTTTGTATACTGGGCTTTGGTTTAAAGGACAAGGATAATTGATGTTAATGTGCTTTGAAATTTCTCAGAAGTTCATACATTAAAATAAAGCAGATTTAAGGGAAGTTCCTTGAGGTTGGTAATGAACTTTTGTGGTGATGTATTGTTTGGGAAAGTTTAAGTCAATTTCCAATGAAATACAAACAACTAGTAAAAGTAGGTGCCTGCTGCCAGTATTGGTAATGTGTATACTGGTGGTATACTGCTACTCTTGGTGGTTTCCTACCTAAAAACAAGATTGTCCCAACAAAGAAAAGAGCAGGAATCCATGTCCCAAGAATCCGTCTATGCCCCAGGTAGGTTTAGCTTTCTGTTGCCTCCCTACTATGCTATTATGTCAATTTGTAGTAGGGATGGAAATATACAGGAGGTGCATTAGATATCCCATTGTATTACTACATCTCATCCCTTGCTGGAAGGCAAAGCAAGAGCAGTACCAACAGGTAAAGGAAGACAATGAAAGCAGTTTCAATATACTGTTATTCAACCCCAAAATACATTTTCTTAATTTTTTTAATCTGCTACTAATGATTTCCTGAAGAGAGTATTTAGAGGAACAGCACACTTCTATTCTACTTCTACTATGTTTTCTAAATATATGTTTTCTGCAATAGAATAAAGTATACCTTTGTCTCTATCATTTCTGTACCTTTTCTGTGCTTCTATTTATCATTCAGACGTTCTAAGGTTAAACAGTGACAATGCCATATAAAGGGTAAACATCAAAGTGTTCAAGAGGAAGCTGCAACAAAACCATCAGGTCATATACTGTATGTTGTCATGGAATGCACAGTGCTCTGTTATCTAAATGCCAAAATGACTCTAAAATGTCAACATTTACATTAGCTGTTATATTTGCTAAGGATTTACTATCTTAAAGCAGAAAGTAAGGTTTAAATATGTATTTTTTTTATTCTAACTTTAATATAGGACAACATTTACTAAACACACTGCAGCAAAAAACAGACAAAAAGTATGCAAAAACAACAACATTAAAAGTTATTAAAAGATCTGAATATAAAAGAAGGTATGGAAGAAAGTACAATATGAAAATCTCTAAAACCTCTAAAAAGTTTTTTTTAAAAAACCCTGAAAACCTCTAAAAGTCTGAATGGCTAAAAAAAAAAGTCCAATAGTATCAGCACAGCTCCTATTCATTTCTGTGGGCCTCGACTGCTTTTACTTGGAGAATTATCAAGTTTTTTGTGGTTTTTACATTAAAGATAATTTTTAGGGTTAAGAGAAATATTTTTAAAAAAACTCAAATTTTTTGAGAAAAAATATGATTTGTTGAAATAAAGGAAATCCAAATGTTGCTAAATAGGCCCCTAAGTGTATTTATATGAATTGTTCCCTCCCTTTGCTGCTATGACAAAAAAAATACATGTTGGACACTGTTGGTGGGATTTGCTTTCACTCAGACACATGAGCATTAAGGCAGCCATACATTGAAAAATCTGCTTGTTTGGGGAGGTCCCCCATATACCCACCTTGAGGTGGGTGATATCAGGTTGATCTGGTGCGATATGATCACTATTACAGGGATACAGGCTGTCGGGATGAGGACAGCATCAACAAACTGATGAGGTCCAGTTGGTAGATCACAACTTTCCTACTTTATGGTTAGAATATTACCAGGAATAAGACCTTCCAACCACCAGGTTTTGTACAGGAAGTGGGTAGTAAAGTTAAAACCGAAAGCTCTTTCTTTTCTTTTTTCTTTTCAACTTTATCCTCCTTTCATCATCATCATCATCATCATTTATTTATATAGCGCTGTCAAGATACGCAGTGCTTTACTGCAGTTATAGCAAACAGGGAACAAATGGTGGATAACGGACAAGGATTACAGAGTACAATAGGGTTAGAAGGACCTAGAGATTAGAGTTTACAAACTAAAAGGTTAGGGTACAATTGAGACATTAGGATTATATAAACATTTTGTCATTTTTGTTACAGCAATGATTAATTAAGGGACATCGAATAAGCCTCTTTAGACAGATGGGTCTTTAAGGAGCGCTTGAAAGTTTGGAAAGAAGGAGAAAGTCTGACAGCTTGTGGCAGAGAGTTCCAGAGAAAAGCAGAAGCCCGAGAGAAGTCTTGTAGACGAGAATGGGCAGAAGTGACCAGAGGAGAAGTGAGGCGAAGATCAGAAGCAGAGCGTAGGTTTCGTGAAGGAGTGTATTTGGAGATTAGAGATGAAATATAGGGAGGGGTTTCATTATTAAGGTCCTTGAATGTGAGTGTAACTAATTTGAATTTGATTCTAGAAGAGATTGGGAGCCAGTGAAGGGACATGCATATGGGAGCAGCTGATGTTGAGCGGCGAGCTAGATGAATGAGTCTAGCAGCCGCATTTAGAACAGATTGGAGTTGTGAAAGGTGACTTGTTGGAATACCTGTGAGGAGTAAGTTGCAGTAATCAAGGCGGGAGATGATGAGAGACTGAATCAGTGTTTTAGTCGATTCTGAACTGAGATAGGGTCGAATTTGAGCAATGTTACGCAGTTGAATACAGCAAGATTTTGCAAGTGTTTGAATGTGTGGTGAAAAAGACAGATGAGAGTCTAAGATAACTCCTAGGCAGCGTGCCTGTGTGGTGAAATGAAAGGTGGTGTTGTTTACGGTGAGTGATATCTGAGGGACAGGGGAAGATCTTGGAGGAAATATGATGAGTTCTGTTTTAGAAAGGTTCAGTTTCAGGTGGCGCTGTGACATCCAGGAGGAGACAGCAGAGAGACAGTCTGTGACTTGGGAAAGGACAGAATTAGAAAGATCAGGAGTAGACAAGTAGAGTTGGGTGTCATTAGCATAAAGGTGATACTGAAGTCCAAATGACTGAATGAGTTTTCCTAGTGAAGTTGTATAGAGCGAGAACAGCAGGGGGCCAAGAACAGAGCCTTGAGGAACTCCAATAGAGAGTGGGCAAGTAGTAGAAGTAGAGTTAGAGAAGGAAACTTTAAAGGATGTCAGGGCCCGAAGGCTCAGTTGTAGTGTGGACCAAGGAGGAGACAAACAACACCAAGTTCGCAGTACAAGAGGGTTTATCAGAAGAATGGTCAAAGCAGGCAAAATGGTCGGTACAGGCAGCAAGAATCAGAATCGTTAAACAGGCAAGAAGTCAATACACGGATAATCCAAAATAGCAGGAAATCGCACCCAGGAACTATACTAGATAGACCTATAATTGGGTGATGACAGGATGGGCAAGTAGGTTTAAATAGTCCAAAGTTTGGCGGCAAAACTTGACGCGCTGACGTCATGACGCCGACGCTGGCGTCCTCACGTTGGCGTCCTGACGCCGACACACATTCTGACACCGGCGTCCATTCCGTCTCCGGCGACCAATCCTAGGGCGACACGTTTCAGACGCAGTCCCACTGTGACCAGGAAGAACCGCATGGTGGGGCAGGAGGTCGCCATCTTGGATGTCCCGTGGGGTAAGTTCCTCCATTTCCATTACAAAGGAGCGTTCAGAGAGATAAGATGTAAACCATGAAAGAGCAGTGTCCCGAATGCCAGATGAGTGTAGAATGTCAAGGAGGAGTGTGTGGTCAACTGTGTCAAAGGCTGCAGAGAGATCTAGAAGGATTAGAATGGAATAATGACCTTTAGACTTTACCAATAGAAGATCATTGGTTACTTTGGTGAGTGCAGTTTCAGTCGAGTGTGATGGGCAGAAGCCAGATTGCAAGGGGTCGAGGAGGGAGTTGTGAGTGAGATGCTGGATCAGGCGTTTGTAAACAAGCCTTTCTAGTAATTTAGATGTGAATGGAAGATGGGAGACCGGTCAATAGTTAGTGGGAGAGCTGGGATCAAGGGAAGGTTTTTTGAGGATAGGAGTGATTAGTGCTTGTTTGTATAATGATGGAAAGGTACCAGTAGAGAGAGAAAGATTAAATAGGTGGGTAAGTGCAGGAGAGAGTATATCAGAGATCGGGTGGAGAAGGCGAGAGGGTATGGGGTCAAGGGAACAGGTTGTGGGTTTTGAGCTCCTTTAAATTGATTATGTGCATGTGATAATTACAGTATGTACATACCTTTTTTATAATGCAGTGGTGTAAACAGCAAGAACTGTGGGTCTTTCAGGTAGAAAATCCATACTGCTTCAGAGACTCATGTCTTGTTACAAAGAGTTTAAATCCTTGTAATAAATAATGGCTGGATTTATTTACAAAAATGAAATACTACTACAGTCAGCTTACTGAAATATTTTCTCATCCAAACATAAAAAGGATTAACATTTCAGAGATAAAGTAATTCCCTATTTAACCCTTGTTTTGAACAATAGTGTCTGTTTTAATGATTTTAAAGAAGTTTAAATGTATCAAAGGCTCACAAAACACAAAAGGGTAAGCTGTTTACCTTAGCAATCCATACTGTAGATTTTTCCATCAGTATGATATTTAATAACCACCGATAAGCAGTGACTCTATGGCACAGGAATGATAATGTTACATTTGGCTCTTCTTTTTTTTGAAAAGACCAAGTCAATGCCAAATCATTGAGAAAAGGCATGAGTTTTACATTGTCACAGAGATAAGAAATAATATTGGCCACTATTGCTGTCAGTAGTAGAAGGCAACAACTAGGTCTCTCAAAATATATACATTGAAGTTCCTAGGTTGCAATAATGAAAAGGTTTCCATCTTTATATTGGCCACAATTCTGTTTTCTGGTGATCCCAAATGTGTTATGTAATCTGCAAGCAAAGTGCGCATATTTGAGTATCATAGGCAGCAGAAGATGGTTTCAGCTGGGGAGGCCAGGACGAGGGGTAATGGAGGCGCGCGTAGTGCCCCACAATTGTTTTGGCCACACCCCTTTTAGCCACTCCCCTTTGACTCCACCCACTTTCCCATGTGTTTTCACTGAATTTTCAGGGAATTTCAATTTTAATTTCACATTTCAGGAAATTTCATGTATAAACCCCCAGACTGAATGGCACAGTGGAAATTTAATGTGACCTGTGGCATAGACCCTACCCCTCACAAATGACACACATAGGCCTTTAAGGACTAACAGCATGTGTGCCCATCACTGTGGCACTGAAAGAGTAAACAGCAGTAGGACAGCAAAACATCAAAATGCATGCCTAGCAATCCTATGAGCAGCAATGAGGAAGCAGCAACTTCCCAGCAGTTACATTCATTGCACATCATTCACAGCTCCCATCGAATGATGTGCAATGAATGTAACTTCTGGGAAGTTGCGGCTTCCCCATTGTGCTTATTGGATTGCTTGGCTAAAGGTTAGCCTAGCAGCTCTATTTGCACAACAACTCCCAACATCAGGCAGCCTGTAATTAATGGTGATGGAAGTAGGGACTTGTAGTCCTCCAAGAGCTGAGGACAAAATGACCGAGTACCAGTGGCAATGGTACCCTCCCCCGCCCTTTGATTGTTCTAATCCCACTATTGAATGCACTCATGAAGTAGCTGGGCACCGAGCGGTGGGGGGCTCACTCATGCTGACAGGTGTCGCAGCTTGCACCTGTGTCACCATGGCATCATCTTCTGCAAATGTGCAGCCGCAGCCAGAGCCAGCTCACTGCGGCCACTCCATCGATGAGGTACATGGAAGAGGTGAAGGCAGGGTCAGTCTTAACAACTGCGGGGCCCAATTGGAACCATTTTGGTGGGGCCCCCTAAATGGAGTTTTGCCATCTGGCACAGGGTTCCTGTCCCATGATAATTACTCACTACATTTCACTAATTTATTTCTAGAGTTCAACTGCATACAAAACGCAGGAATTTATTTTCACAGTATATGTGAAGATTTATCCTCAAACCTATGGTAAATAGTACAGGGGAATACCTATGCTGGCATGGTTTTCTGTTATCTCTCTGTACAGACTATGAGCAAACTTAGGGGGCTGTTCCTGCTGAATTGTGCTTAGTACAGGGAATACCTATGCTACCATATTTTTATGGGATCTCTCTGTACAGACTATGAGCAAATTTAGGGGACTGTTCCTGCTGAATTGTGCTTAGTACAGGGAATACCTATGCTGCCGTAGTTTTATGGGATCTCTCTGTACAGACTATGAGCAAACTTAGGGACTGTTCCTGCTGAATTGTGCTTAGTACAGGGAATACCTATGCTGCTATATTTTATGGGATCTCTCTGTACAGACTATGAGCAAACTTAAGGGGCTGTTCCTGCTGAATTGTGCTTAGTACAGGGAATACCTATGCTGCCATAGTTTTATGGGATCTCTCTGTACAGACTATGAGCAAACTTAGGGGCTGTTCCTGCTGAATTGTGCCTTTGACCATGTCCACTATAGGAAAAATATTGAATATATAGATAGCTAAACGTTTCTTTTTAATAATGCAATTTATTTTATAAAAGACACATTTGCAATTCCATGTATAATACCCCAGAACTTAAAGGATGAATTCCATGAATTTGATGTTTGATGCGGGAGAAAGTCAATTGCAAGATTTTGCTATGGTGGGGGCCCCATGGGCACGGGGACAGATTGGGCCCAATAGGTCTCATTAGCCTAAGACCGGCACTAGGCAGAAGGAAGGTGCAGCAAGTCCAGCTGTCTGTGATCTCTCCCTCCCCTAACACACGCCCCCTCCCATCTTCCGGCTAAACACACACACGGGAAACCTCTGCAGCATATAATTAAATCTTTAGCAATACATCACGTGTCTGTCTGTACGGAGTTTATTGGAGACGGAGCAGCAGGCAGAACGTCTTCATCCATGCAGAGCCGCACACCAGATCCTCTCTCTCAGCAATCAGCGTGTAAGCTGAACGCAATTGGCCAGTTTTAGTCATGAGAGCTTTCGGCTTCTTCAGCCCCAAAATAAATGATAATGGCGTCGGGTTTTGGCACAAGTATTTTGAAAAAGGCTGCTCAAGCTGTTATAGGCAGAATTCTTAAAAAAAAAAATCCAGGAGAATTTTTTTTGGGGAGGCCGTGGCCCCTGTGGCCCCCCTGGTTCTGCTGCCTATGTTTGAGTTAGCATGGTGGCAGTGGTGTAACTGGCGGGGAGCAGACCCTAAAGCCTTGGCGGGAGGTAGAAGCACAGGTGGCCCATAAAGACAGGTGGTTGCTGCTCATGCTTATCTTGACCCAGTAATGGAACTACCGGGACCCAGGTACAGACTATGCAGCGGGCCCCCCCCCCCACTCTGGAAGCTGAGATGGCAGCAGATTTGCAAGAGTGCAGACTGCCGGTGGCCCCCGAGGCGGTGTGGACCCTGGTGCAGTCGCACCTCCTACACACCCGGTAGTTCTGCCTCTGTCTTGACCCCGCCAGCTCGTGATCCACATTCCCGCTGGTCACTTTGACATCTGACATCCACACCTGCAAGACCCCTTTCCCCTCCACCTTTTGCATCTGGTGATGGAGCGGAGTTAGCTGGAGGCCCACGGGTGAGGGGTCTCGGGGGCAGATGTTACGCCACTGCATTGTGACATGGGTATCATGCCTAATATTAGGTCAAGTGGCAAGGGAAGAGGACACAGGGTCTTGGACATGCTGGAAGACTTTGACCCCTACATGGAGTAAACAAAATGCTACAAAGGAATTGTGTACCTCTCCAAAAAGCTTTTAATTGTCAGAATGCTGAGAGATGTAGCTGTAAGAGTAGCAGCAAAATTGGCTTTTTTTTATATTTTTCCTTATCTAATGACAACCTTTTAGATGGCAACTGTCTTAAATCTGATACAGCAATGTGCAGATAAGGTGAAAGCCTAACATCTTTACATAATTACGATTTTATCAGGGCTTTATGTATTACTTAACTTTCTAGCAATGTTAAGTCAGCCCTTATGTGGCTCGGTGCCTATGCTCTGGGAAACCAGCACTGCATATTTTGTTAGAGGGTTTCTTTTCTTGTTTGATTTGTTCTTAGTAAGGTCAGTAGAAAAATGATTGCCACAGTGCACCATGGTGCTGCGGAACACAGCAAAACAGAAAATCAATAGAAAGCTAGAAAATAGCAACAATCCCTTTCTATTTTTGCCAGGATTCATTCCAGAGATTGCTTTTTACATTGTGAGAATATGCCATGTAATTCCGTTCATTGATTAATTCATCAGGAGGATACAATGAAACCCTTGATATTCTTGATAAAATAAATATTTTTAATTTTAGTAATAGGAATAAAATTATCATCATAATCATATGATCACAGATTGCCATTCTAGGGACCTAGGTACCAAGAACTTGTTGCATTTCAGGCTAAGACTGAAGAAGAGTGCATTGTTAGACTGTGCTAGATGTAAGGATAAAATATACAGGTATGGGATCTGTTACCTGGAAATGCATTATCCAGAAAGCTTCAAAATATGGAAAGGCCATCTCCCATTTTATCCAAATAATCCAGATTTTTAAAAATTATTTTGTTTTTCTCTGTAAAAATAAAACTGTACCTTGTATTTGATCCAAACTTAGATATGATTAAAAGGGTGGTTCACCTTTAAGGTAACTTTTAGTATGTTATAGAACGGCCAATTCTAAGAAACTTTTCATTTGCTTTTCATTATTTTTTTTTTATAGTTTTATAGTTATTTGCCTTTTTCTTCTGACTCTTTGCAGCTTTCAAATTGGCGTTTCTGACTCCCTTCTAAAAAACAAATGCTCTGTAAGGCTACAAATATATTGTTATTGCTACTTTTTATTACTGATCCTTCAATTCAGGCCCTCTCTTATTCATATTCCAGTCTCTTATTCAAATCAATGCATGGTTGCTAGGGTATTTTGGACCCTAGTTACCAGATTGCTTAAGATGCAAATTGAAGAGCTGCTGAATAAAAAGCTAAAATAACTAAAAAACCAAAAATAATAAAAAATTAAAACAAATTGCAAATTGTCTCAGAATATTACTCTCTACATCATACTAAAGGTTATTTCAAAGGTGAACAACCCCTTTAATTCTTATTGGGAGCAAAATCAGCCAATTGGGCTTATTTAATGTTTATATGATTTTTTTAACAGATTTAAGGGATGAAGATCCAAATTACAGAAAGACCCCTTATCCGGAAAACCCCAGGTTTCGAGCATTCTGGATAACAGGTAATACCTCTAATAGGTTTCCTTTTTAAATCAGGTAAAGCTTTGATATAGAACAATAAATACCACTATTTGAAATAACCTTTATACCAAAATCTAGCAAATGAAAGCAGCTAAGCTAAACATTGTTCCAATTCTATTCACTGTGATATAGCTGTGCCCTCTCCATCCACCGTTATAACTCATGCATTGCTCTCAGTTGGTATTCACACATGAGTAGTGTGCCCCTATGGCATATCAAATCTGTAGCAAGCTTTTCAGAAGCACTGACCACCAGCTAAATGTGGCCAATCAGGTAGTTGACATTGGGTCACACAGATATAGTAAGAATCTCAATGGCGTATCTGTACTGCTGTACATGTGCTTGTACTGTATATTGCTGAAGCTATTGGAGAGCTGATACATCAGCTGCAGACCCTCAGCTTCAGGGAAACAGAAAAAAACAGGGCTAACTGGCACACAAAGGAATTCACGGGGCCAAAAAGATTAAGTAAAAAACTTTATAATATTTATCTCCATGAGCCCTACACATTTTGTACCCTAAGGACCCATGACTAAGTGCCCTTAGGGTTCAGATTGCGTAGGGCCCATCGAGATGTGTAATTTTTCATTTCTACTAATACATTTTTTTTTTTACTTTATTTTTTTTTGGCCCTATGGATTCCTTTGAGTGCCGGATTGCCCTGGTTTTTTCCCGTTTGTACAGTACATACTAATTTCAAATCAAGGTCAAAGAATGCAGGAGCTAATAATATGTATTTGCAAGGATTCAAAGAATTCTGATTGATGAGTTCACATTCAAAACAGTAAAAGAATGTTCATGTTTGCTAATGCTCCTTTAGCCAGTAATATTATATAGATTAGGTGCCTTTGTCAATTCAGGGGTCAGGTTATTTGTGGTCCTCAGATCTACAGTCTGCTCGTCTGGGAACTGAGGTTGGCGGTGCCCAGATAGATCAATTCTTACATATGTATAAAGAGTAAAGAGACCAGACCTCATTTATGGCTTGATTAGAAAACAACATTTCTCTTTGTAGTGCACTTACCAATAACTTTGGCAATGCAAGTTGTGGTGCAATGTTTGACTTGTGTGTTAGATTAGGTTTACAGAGAATCTCAGGGATGCAGATCAAAAGACTGATGTACTCAAAACACTGGAACAACAACACAGTGGGGCTCATTTATCAACACTGGGTAAATTTGCCCATGGGCTGTTACCTATGGCGACCAATCAGTGATTAACTTTTTAAAGCCAGCTTCAAGTAGAACAATGAATGCAGCAATGTGATTGGTTGCCATGGGTTACAGCCCATGGGCAAATTTGCCCGGTGTTGATAAATGACCCCAGTGACTTATTCAGTTAATCAGTAAGGAATTTGCCCCCAAATATAATATTTTGCCTTATCGCAGCACGCATTCGCACTTTTGCGAGTATATTTGCTCTAAGTGGAATGCAATATTTTTGCACAGATATATTACATAGGCACAAAAAAGTAGCAAGCGCAAAAATAAGATGAGTCGCAATGAAAGATGTTTTCACTGGAAAAAAACTAATAACCATATACCTTTACCACATATAAAAAAAAATGCTGACATATACCTTTACCACATATAACTTGACCACATTTTTAATTTACATGAAGAATAGTGAAAAAACTTACGCAATGCGAACGGTAGAATTGCTCCACGAATATCTTTCTGCAAAAGTTGTACATACACCTTCTTCTCACAACACTGATAGCAAAGTCACGTGAACACAATTACATTGCAATTAGATTGCGAATAACATTTGCACTGAACAGCGACTACAGACACGACTCGTTAAAAAACCAAGCGCAATATAAGCAATTTGCGATAAGAAGTTTTATTACATTGATAGCGCAACAGCGCAATAGAGCGCAATAACAAAAGTTCGCAAAGTGGAGGGAAACAGCGGAAACAGTCGTAAATGTAGCAGAACAATCGCAAAGTGAATTATTACATACCCACTCTCGTGCGCAAACTACTCGCAATTCGCTTTGCGAACAGTTTATGCGATTGCACGTGATATTACATTCCCCCGATAGCACTTGACTTCTTACATATGTAATTCAACATGGACACCAGTACATAACAGCTCAGGTCGTCAGCCTGCATGATTTCTGTACACTTCAAATGGTATTATAGGTTATAGCAATTCCAGAAATACAGCACACATTCGTAGATCCAATATAAATGTAATTAAAGTGGACCTGTCTACCAGACATAAAAAGCTGTATACTAAAAGTCCTTTTCAAATTAAACATGAAATCCTATTTCTATTTTTTATTAAAGCATTCATAGCTGTTGTAAACTCATTTAAAAATCTCAGCTGTCAATCAAATATTGTCTACCACTCCTCTATGCCATGGGCATAGAGGCAGGGCAGACAATTAATTTCACTTTCCATTCAGCACTTCCTAGATGTCACTGCTCTCCACACATTACCTGTTCTCTTCATCATTTATTTGTGAAGCAAGAGCATGGGAATGGACACCGGACCCCCTATTCTGGTGCACAAACAAGATTCTGAGATGATACAAGGCTTGTCTTAATAACAGTGTCCACAAAATGGTTGCTGCCTGCTTGCTATAATTATTAATTCCCAGACTGAAGGAAATAAGATCCAAATAATTTATATAGTGTAATTAAAGTTCATTTTGTTTGAATAATGTGATAAAATAGGATTTTGAATAATTTTGGGTGATGAGTCCCCTTTAATATAGATTTCTTTGAAATAAAAGCACCAGAAGAGCTTCTAAGTAGCTGGACATTTTTAAAATAATGACGTTTCTAATCAATTCCAGTCCCTCTTTCAAGTTACTAGAAGCTTATAAACAGACAACAAAATCCCATGTTATTACATTGTCATGGAGATACAGTGGATACCGGGAACACCGCCAATGAGGCGAGCTGAGACGCTCGCCTCAGACGGCAAAAAGCCGCTCCTGGTACCTTTAAGAGCCGGATTTCAGGTTTTTAAACCGGAAATTCGACTTTACTAATGCGAGAGCGCAATTGCCTCAGACGGCCCTTAGGCAAGAATCGGCGCTGAGTGGATACTGTAAATAGTGCAGGTATATTCATCAAAAATAATGCTTATAATGCACTGCTGGATGCACAAAGCATACATGCACCAAAAATTATTCACTGCTTTAAATAATAACAAAATAAGTTGTCACTATGAAGCAAAATACTGGCAGATCCAAATATACTTAGTAATACATTCCTTTAAGTAACAAGGCAGTTAAATATACTACACTTTTGCAAATAGAAGGTATCCTGAAACTTAAAGCAATTACAAGTAAGTACAATCTGCAACAAAGACATAAAACATTAAGGGGCCTAATATCATGGAGTGACTCATTACAACTAGATTTCAAAAGTTAGAAAACAAAAGCAAAGATCTGATTGGTTGCATTGAGCAACATCACAGGTAATTTTTTATTCCACTTTTTAGAGATCATGATAAATAAGCCCCGGAATGTCACTCTCACCATAATTAATAGATTTCTCAATGAGTCTACAAGATGCTTGCATACCATCATAGTATGAGATGGATGTGTATTAACTTGTGACATACATAGGGGCAGATTCACTAACCGTTGAAAAGTTGCCAGCGACCCATTCGCTCCCATCGCTAAACTTTGCCAGGCGAAATTCACTAAAATGCGGAGTTTCGCTGTTGGCGCCAAACTCTGGTGACTTTTCACTAGCGTTACTTCTGCAATGCGAGCAATTCAAATCGAAGATGCGCTAGCGCAAATTCGATAGAGGTCTTGCGCTCAGGTTAATTTGTATACAGTGGGAAATTTAAAGTTGAATGGACGTCTTTATGTTATATGTTGCAGCAAATACATTACATTTCCACTGTTAATTACACATGTTCAGGGAACCTTAATAAAGACAATAGAGTTGTCCCTACACATATAGTTAATGTTCTATATGTTAGAAAATGTATGGGGGAAACCGGTTACCCCAAAAAAAGGTTTAGGACTTTTGCAGCCTATCACTGAAAAAAGGAAAAGACGCCAGTGTTTTTTGAACTTTGATGATTTTTTCACTCACAGAATATGATGTAAGTAACAGAAGATTGAGGAAGATCTATGCACTCCAGTGCACTTCACCTGGTCTGAGCTGCAAAGGCATCTCTGGCGAAAAATCCGCATTTTAGTGAATTTATGGAGTGACGTCCATTCGCCAGAGCGAATGAGTGTGAATGAGCGCTAGCGCCTATCTCTTTCGCTAGCAAATTGGCGCCTGTTAGTAAATTGCTGATGTCCCTACGGGCGGTAACGCTGGCGAATTGTCGACATCGTTTGCCACTTCGCCCTTTAGTAAATCTGCCCCATAGTTGCAAGCAATCATAGCATTATACAAAGTTTTATACTTCCTTTTATTGAAACCCCCCACTCATATAGCTTATAACGATGTATATGTTAACATATTATTGCAACAGTCATTATCCAGCCTGTTTAGGTTGGTCTGTCAGTCTACTGATTTGGGCCTCTCAATTAAAGTCAGCTCCATAGTATGTGAACTTGTAATATACAGTACTATTAACATGGAGAAACTATTAACAAAAATATAATTTTATATTTTCCAACTATTTACACTTTTTTTTATTTCCCTGCCAACTTTGCATTTATTTTAAAGCAAGTTTTTTCTGTGTTTCAGACGGCTTTCCCAATGTTTCCCTCCAACAAAAGGCCCCCTTTTTTTATTATTTGCACTGACTAAAACTGACTTTGAACAGAACCCCCTTTATCACATTCCAATATATTTATACTTGATACCACACATTACAAATAAACAATATCGATGCTTTATAAACAACTTGGAAGAACTTGGCACTAAAGGCAGTGCTGCATTTTGGCAAAAGGAACCTCTATGTCTGACATCTATGTAACTATGTCGTTCATAGGGATGCAACAAATCCACAATTTCAGACAAATGCAGAATCCTCCAGAAATTATTTGGCTGAATAAGAAACCAATTTGTGAAAGTATTCTGGTATTTACTTCACTACTTCTACTCAATATGTGAGGCAACTATTACATTTTATAATCCATCTTAATCCCTTTTAGGACATTTGGTAATACTATAAATGATCTCTCGTTTAATTTATTTGGTCTTTTGCTTAAAAAGCATGAGCAACTCAGGGAACAGAAATGCCTGCTAATAGGATTGCATCTGTGTTTGCAGGTGGCATGAATGCCAGTGGCACTATGCTTGGGATGTTAAAATAGTAACAGCCAGCCAACAAGAAAATTAATATTTTCACATGTACACTAGACATTAACACTAGAACGGCGATGCAGCCTGTTGTCTATTGTGAAAAAACTGAAATTATTTTCCCATACTACTTTTTATATAATGATAACTATAAGTAAACCTTTAAAGTGAATTTTGCAATGTACATTTATTTTTTTTAATTCTAAGATATTAAAGGATACATTTTGGGCCGATTCACCAAGGGTCGAATATCGAGGGTTAATTAACCCTTGATATTCGACTGGGAATTAAAATCCTTCGACTTAGAATATCGAAGTCGAAGGATTTTAGCGCAAATAGTTTGATCGAACGATTGAAGGAATAATCCTTCAATCGAATGATTAAATCCTTCGATACGAAGGATTTTAATCCAACGATCGAAGGATTATCCTTCGACCAATAAAACTTAGGAAAGCCTATGGGGACCTTCCCCATAGGCTAACATTGACTTCGGTAGCTTTTAGATGGCGAACTAGGGGGTCGAAGTTTTTTCTTAAAGAGACAATACTCCGACTATCGAATAGTCGAAGAGTCAAACGATTTTTAGTTTGAATCCTTCAATTCGAAGTTGTAGTCGAAGGTCGAAGTAGCCCATTTGATGGTCGAAGTAGCCCAAAAAACACTTCGAAATTCAAAGTTTTTTTACTTCGAATCCTTCACTCGAAGTTAGTGGATCGGCCCCTTTCTGTTAACTTGAATTTTGTTACAACAGCACCGCCAGCCATTCTGATCACCAATTAGTCAAGGAAGTTGTCAGGAGAAAGAAAAACGGCTGGTCTGATGTTTCTTCTGCTTAGGAAAAAAATTATAAACCTTTCTCAAATCTTTCCTAACCAGAACAGCAGCCCTCTTTATTTCTTCTGACAACTTCCTTGACTACTTGGTGGTCAGAATGGTCGGAACATGACTTGCAGATGGCAATGCTGTAACAAAATGAATTTAACAGTACCTGTATCCATAAATATCTTATTAAAAAAATAAATAAATAATGAATGTACATTGCAAAAATTCTTAGAATAGCACCCTCATCAATTTTACATTCATTTATTTTAAAGGTTTACTTTTCCTTTTAAGTAATAAAATGATGTGATATTTTTTCTCACCCAGGTTTATTTTTATTGCCATTTCTTAAAAGAAAAATAACTACATTGCAAAAAAAAAAAAAAAAAAAACTTCAAAATGAATATTTCACAATTGCTCTTTGGAAGAGAACATTGTGCTATGCTTCACATGAAGTTGAATCCTCACTAGAAATGTATTGTTCCTGTAATAAAGCTTTTTCATAATTTAAATGGCAATTATTAAGCCTAACAGTTAGTGAAATGTTTGATGCCATAAACTGTCCCTTTATTCTCATACAGGCCTTAAGTATGATCAGCCCAGGAATAAACTGAACAGACACAGCAGCTGCCACCTGTATAAAGATCTTGCTTGCCAATGCATGCAAATGGCATCATGCTAGGGAAATCAGCTTTGTAGAACTGGTTTGCATTTGTTGAAATCCCATTCCCATTGTTTGTGGATTTTCACAGATAATACATGACGTCTTCTGATTCACATCACATGTTCTAGGCTGTGGCCAGTTGCCTAAGCTTAGGGACTGACTTATTATACAGGTATGGCATCCATTATTTGTAAACCTGTTATTCAGAAAGCTCTGAATTACAGGAAGGCCATCTCCCATATACTCCATTTTAAACAAATACTTCAGATTTTTTTAAAAAATTTTCTCCGTAATAATAAACGGTACCTTGCACTTGATCCAAACTATGATAAAATTAATCCTTATAGGAAGCAGAACCAGCCTTTTGGTTTTATTAAATGTTTAAATTTATTTTTAATAGATTTAAGGTATAGTGATCCAAATGAGAGGAAGTACAGAAAGTGAAACTAAAGGCTGATTTGTATTTAATATTGATTTACCTTACATGGCAACATAGAAACCAGTGCATTCTGATTAATAATCAGCCCTGTAGCATCAAATGATATCACCGACATGATATTATTTTCTACTTAGCAACAAAAGCTCAGTCTATACAGTTACTGTCCATCAAGTTCAACCCTTTCATAAAATATGTCTCTCTCTATAATTACATAATATACCAATACATATATATACTGTATGTGTGTATATATATATATATATATATATATATATATATATATATATATATATATATATATATATATATATATATATATGCACCTATATAAGCATTGGGGTACATGCTTAAACCTTTGGTAAACAGGTGTAGATACTGTTCCTATCAGGCAGATGCAGGTCTGGACTGGCAGTCTGTGGATCCTGGAAAATGCCAGAGGGGCTGCTGTACGATGCCATAGACAGCGACTATTTAGTCAGGTGGGGGACTGGTTGGGACTCTGTGTAATTGAAATGCCAGGGCCTATTTTGAATCCCAGACCAGTCTTGGGCAGATGCCAATCCTCCTGTCAGTGCTTACTGGGGGGCTTGGAGTGCATTACCCTTTAGCCTTAAAATGATCAGGTTGATATGATGGTTCTGGCACATATTTTATATGACTGTGACAGTGACACACACAAACCCATCTTAGTAGTATGGCAAACAACAGAATCACTTGAGAGGGGTAATTTACATGATGCAGAGCAGGGTACAAAGTGCAAAAACAGGTGTGGTCTACCATGTTATTTGCATATTTGTAAAGTGTGGCAATGGATCAGACACAATGCTGGGTAAAAGAGTAGACTAACAGGAGAGATTTTTTTTGTCCCTTAAAGTGATGCTAACACTAAAAAATGTATTTTCAAAATATTAATCTATATTAAAAGTTGACTATGGGTCATGTTTTTCACTGATAGTTCCCATTTTGTAAGTAATTGCTACTTGAAGTTCCTAAACCTGACTGTTTTGCCAACCTGACTGTCTCTTCTCAGCTTGTCAGCAGTTTCTAATGCTAACAGACTCCTGCTGTACAAATATGGCAGCCCCCTCATAGAAGAACACGGGGGTGAGAAAGGTAATGTAAAAGCATCACACAAATACTTTTATGGCAAAATTATAAATAGCATTCAAACACAATATTATGACAAACACAAAAAAAGGTTATTTTCTGGTGTGAGTATCTCTTTAAGTGCTGAAGCACTTGAGCATAGGGCATTGGTAAATGACCTCTATTATATGTCTAGGAGCATGAATGGCCCATGGTACACATACTTGAAATGGTAAAAATTATGAAGGTAATGTAAAAAAGGTGAAAGTTTGCCACTGTGCTAGTAACCTATTGCAACCAATAAGAAGAAAGCATTTATAGATGTTTAAGATCAAACATCTATAGGCAAGACAACCTGGGAAAGCATTGAGACGTTAATTTATGTTTATCACAGGCAAGTTTCTGTACAATTCACAATTATGCAAAAAAAAAAAAAACAAATATCCCACTAATTTGTCAGGTCGCCTATGACAACATATTGAATTTTTAAAGGAATCCTATTAAAAAAAGATCTCCAAGGCATGTATCTAGAACCAAATATTTAATTACAGAGACTTCACATACTACCCTCTAAAACTCTATAATCGGTCAAGCCAATACTTCTGTCCAAATGATGTGCCATCATTTTACAGAAACGGGTAAAACAATAATATTAGCTACATGGGAATAGATTGGATAAGACAAACATTTAACATGTAATTGCTTATTTTTGATTAGATAGTTATATGGAAGCAGATTCACACTTAAAAAATAAAAGATCAAAAAGCAGAAACATTTACGAGGATAGAGCCTTGTGCCAGGAAGAGACAAACCAAATAATGACTATGGTTAATCAGCCATTATAACAATGTAAGTGTGTACATAAAAGCAGTGAAAACATCATTCAGTTACACGAGAGTTGTAAGTTGGCAGAAATATCATCTTATTTTAATTTCTGGACATTAGGCGATGAGCAGATCAGTACTGACTCAGCGGTGCATTGTCTTCTCTTGGGGTCCAATACACCACAGCTGCTGTTGCTCTATATTTGCCTAAAGCAATGTGCCAGCTGTCTCACACTGTATTAGAACACAGTGATATGAACAACTGGAAGCAATAATGTGCCTCCCCATTTGCCTAACAATACCAACATGAACAATAATTCAGAAGACTGAAGATTTGTGCTGTAATTTAATAAACCCCATGCACGTTTTTACTATTGAGTATCACATCTGTGCAATGGATCCTGGATGTATAATATTCTTTTATAAGTGGCTATTAACCAATCTTAAGTTTATAGGTTTCCTTAAATCTTTTTCATCAGCTGTTAAACTACAGTAAAGACAAAATTACCTCTTATGAGGCAAGGGACAGTAAAACACAAAGACTGTGATTAAACGTCAATCAATTAAAGATTACTCTATAATAAAATGCAGACGATGATTAAAATGGTGGTTTCAAGAAGAATTAAGCTAAAATGTACAAATTGTTTTTGAAGTTAATAAAATATAGTATTTTGTTTAGACGAGTATTTGTTTCATTAGGCAGATATAATGAGAACCAGGGAGCTCACTCATAGAATGGTGCATTGACACCAGCAGCAGTCACCATGGGGGAAATTCACTAAAGGGCGAAGTGATTAATGTTAGCAAAACTGGCTGGCGTAACTTCGCTAGTGAAGGAGATAGACTCTTGCGCTACTTCGCACTCTTACGCCTGATGAAGTTTCGCTCTGGCGAAAATTCACTAAGATTCGCCTTTTACTCAACGTTACCTGTTTTGCCAGACTTGCCTTCTCCAGCTCAGACCAGGCGAAGTGCAATGGAATGTATAGGGCTTCTTCAAATTTTAGTTGAAAATTTTTCTAAGTCCCAAAAAACACTGGCGTCTTTTACTTTTTCAGGGTGATAGGCTGCAAAAGTCTCTAACATTTTTTTTGGGTACCTGGGCTCCCCCATACATTTCCTAACATATGGCACATAAACTATACAATGGGCACATGTGTAGGGCAATATAACAACTTTATTTGATTTTATTAAGGTTCCCTGGGCTTGTGTAGTGTGATGTATTTACTGGAACATATACATCCATTCGACTTTAACTTCCTGCCGTATGCAAATTAGCCAAAGCTAGCGCAACTTCTCTTTGCTTGGTGCAGTATCGCTAGCGCAACTTCGCCAATGTTCGGCACCCTGGACACAACTTTGGATTTTAACGACTTTGTGTTGTTCTGGCAATCCACGTCTGGTGAAGTGTTGTGATGTGAGTGAAGCCGGCGCTGGTTAGTGAATTTGCCCCTATGTGTGAAAGGAGCTCAATGAATGACCATCCATAACTTTCAGAAGTATTTAATATCTATCACAATTCTGTTGTAGTCATTTAACACCTGCAAAATAACATTACAATCAACGCCAGCCTTGAGGAGTGGTGCTTCCATTGCACACTTAGTGTGTTATGTCAACAAATGCAACTGACTGGCACTTTGTAAATTACACATTAACACATGCTGGGAGTGATGGCATGTGCACACAAATTCCTGCTCTTGAATGCAAACAGGGAGTGCTCGGCCTTGTGCTTTAATATAGTCATGGAACTCATCTGTAACTTACAATATCCTTATATTTTACAAGAAGGGATACTTTATTCACTATACATATTTTTTTGGCATATCTTACTCCTGTCATGGCTTGGATACTGGGTCATTCTTATGTACATTGGGCAAGAAAGGAGTGGAAAGGCACACATATGCGTTAAAGCTGAGCATGAAAAAGGTTAACATAATTTGCCAGGGCATTAGTGGTCTCATGTGGGATGATCTATTTCCTAATGTTTAAACATGAGTGGGGCATTCCACATATAATTATCATAATGAAGAGGGATTTGGCCAAAATTAACTTTGTGTTACTGGTCACTGTTTTGATCTGGTCAGTGGTTTTACATAGACTGATTTGTTTAAGGCAGTGGTCTCCAACCAGTTGCTTGTGAACAACATGTTGCTCACCAATCCTTAGATGTTGCTCTGAGTGGCCTCAAAGCAGGTGCTTATTTTTGAATTCCTGGTTTGTCAGCAAGTTTTGGTTGCATAAAAACAAGGAGCACTGCCAAACAGAGCCTTCAGTAGGCTGCTAGCACACACATATGGGCTACCAATAGTCAATCACAGCCCATTATTGGCACCCCAGGAACTTTTTGCATACTTGTGTTGCTCTCCAACTTTTTACATTTGAATGTGGCTCACAGGTAAAAGGATTTGTGATCCCTGGGTTAAAGAATCAAAAATTCAAGCCAAATTTTCTGAGACGCTAGATTTTCACAGACATGTAGAGTCAGAGCAAGGTGGGGTTGGGCTTTACAGGCCAGATGCCATTCATTTGTCCAAAATCAGACTGGATATTTTTAATATGAATCTACAAGATGCATTGGAAAAGGCCATTGTTAAGTGGAGGGTGCCATTTAAATAGTTAAAACAGGACTGAGCACATACAATAAGGTGGCTATGACAAGATCATAGGTTGGATAGCTTGACTTTAATTCTGTGAAGTGATTTGGACTAAAGTGTTGATTAATACGTTTATCAAATGATATAATAAATGGCTGTGGCCTTTCTCCACCATGATTTAATAGATTAGTATGTAAGTGGAGGTCATAGGATTTAGATTACCATTCCCTTGTTAGTGAGAGGAATTGATGTCCTCATAGGCATAGGAAGGATGGTTAACAAAGGAGTTACTTTGGAGACAGTAGAGTCTCTGGGAGCCTAGGTAACAGGTTGGCATGTTTCAGCCAATGACTGGCTGTGGTTGCTGATGGGATATTGGCTTATATATAGAGCTGCTGCAGGACAGTTTTACCTCAGTCAGTAAATATGTGCAAGTAAATAAATAAAGATAGTTCTATTTTGATGTAATTTGAACAATGCTCTTGGCCAGGTTAAAACAAGGCTGAGCATACAGTATACAATAAGGTGGCTATGAAATGGCCATAGCTTTTGCTAACCTGACTGTCCTTTCTCAACCTGTCAGTTAGGGTTTCTACTGCTAACAGACTACTGCTGCACAAATATGACAGTCCCCTCATAGAAGAACATGGGTGAGCAGATAGATACGATAAAGTAAAAGCATTGGGCAAATACTTTTATGGCAAAATTATAAAAATGACAATTGCAAAGACAATTTTATGATAGTGGTGTCAGTATCTAACTAAAACAGAACATTTAAGAAGTAAAACTATGTGTCATAGCAGCAAAGTTCATTGGACAGAATATAAAACTGGACTAACCAAGACAAACCTTGGCACAAGAAATATTTGAATGAATACCAATCACCCCATGGTTTATTTGGTCATCTTTGTGTCCGTGGTCAAATTACATTGTTGGATATACTGTGCTGTGCCGTATGTTGCCAGCTAATCAGAAAATTACATAACTAAATCCAACATTTAATAACGATCTTATTTTCCCATGCCGTGACCACAGCAACTTTTATGATATTACAGGTCCTAAAGCCTAGACAATGAATACTAACTAGGGATATACAGTAATTTATAAGGATGGAGGAGTTAGGCAGCAGACATACTGGCATCATTACCGTCTCCTATTATTTTATATATTAAGCAAAGGACTACCACTTGTGAAACTAAGCTCCATAATATATAATATTAAACACAAGGAACCACAGTTAACTACAAGAAACCATTAAAGCACATACATATAGTTGCAGTGCAGTGATCCCCAACCAGTAGCTCGTGAGCAACATGTTGCTCTCCAACCCCTTTTATGTTGCTCCCAGTGGCCTCAAAGTAGGTGCTTCCAGGCTTTGAGGCAAGTTTTGGTAGCTTAAAAACCAGATGTACTGGCCAATAGCCAATCACAGCCCTTATTTGGCACCACCCAAATAAGGGCTGTGTTGCTTGTGCTTGTGTTGCTCCCCAACTCTTTTTAAATCTGAATGTTGCTTACGAGTTGAAAAAGGTTGGGGACCCCTGGTTTATCGCATGCCTATGACTGAATATTGATGTTTATGATCAATCTATTATGCACCTACATATTTAGCATATTACACACTTAGGCCCAGATTCAATTCCGTGAGAAAAAGTTTTTCCAAGTTTATCATGTGAAAACGCATGGATGAGATTCAATTAAAGGAGAAAAAACTTTTCTCCAAATTCAGTTCCAGTTCTCCCTCATAGGGTCAGGTTCAATTCATTGAGAAAAGGGTTAATCATGAAAAGTCACAGACAAGATTCAATTTGAGAATCACATGAACGCTATTGAAGTCTACGGGGAAAAACTAAAATTAAATTTTTTCTCCTCAAATTGAATCTCGTCCATGAGTTTTCACAAGATAAACCATGAGATAACTTGTTCTCACTGAACTGAATCTGGCCCACAGACTTCAGTAGAGTTTTCACGTGATAAACTGTGACATACATTTTTATGAATTGAATTGCATCTCAAATTGAATCTTGTCCATGACTTTCCATGAGATAAACCTTTTTCTCACTGAACTGAATCTGGTCCATTGAATGAAAATGCTTAGCTGCTGTCTAATTATACAATACATTTCTACTGTAAAATAAATAAAAAAGAAGAAATATACATATATATATACAGGTATATATGTATATATATATATATATATATATATCGCTTCTGCAAGTATAAGTGTACTATGCAGGAGGCAAAACAGCCATAATTTTTTATAAAATGAATGAATTGAAACTACAGATTCAGAAAGAGAATTTAAACAGTGGATTAATAAGTCAGGTCACTGAATGTATACTAATCCACTGTCTGCTTTGCTGATCTAAGCCATGTCCCTTCTAGCTATCAGTGTCTCCTCGCACTTTGATTGATGATTAAGCATACTGTGTCAATGACTATCCATCACAAATGTCTGTGTGAGAGCATGGCTTGCTCTATGATCCAATACTTGAAGCAATTACGTTTGGAATAAAGCCAGCATCACAGCTCTATTGTCTATTCTACACTGCAATAGTAAACGCAAAGTCTATCCTATTCTCATTAGACCAATTTGACAGTCACTCAATAGAGGGGCATTCTTTATTTCCTAACAACAGCATGAAAAAGCAAAGCACTGTACTACTTGAGACTGCATTTCAAGCTTGAATTAAAAAGGGCTATGGACAGTGAATAGACTGGTAGCCAAGAGGGTTTTAATGCAACCAAAGAACAGTATGCAGAATTATAGGAAATTCAAATGGTGAGGAAAAGTAAATTATATCAAAGAAAATATTGATTTTAAATTGTTTTTAAATGGAATTGTTAAATGCATTTTTACTTATTGCACATTCATTATGACTTTAAAGTTTTATCCTCGTATGTATATAGTAGGGACGCACGTAATTCACTATTTTTGGATTTGTCCAAATCACAAATCATGAAAGATTCAGCTGAATCCTGAACCAATCCTAATTAGCATATGGAAATTAGAGTAAGGAGGGGTCAAAGAGAACTGCACATTTCCTTCTTTGAGTAAGAAAAAGTCATTATGATTTTCAGAATTCTGATTTGATTAGCCAGGCACTTAGATTTGCATAATGCTGCTGAAAAAGGCCTTAGTATGGCACCACTGTAGTCATGCATGTGCATTACAGAGACTGTTCATTGTTTACATCAGTCCCTGCTCCAGCAGAGCTTGCAATCTAAGGTCTATAACTATGATGATTTTATCATGCACCATAGACACAGGAAGAAAATACAAACTCCTTGCAGACACTTTCCAGGTAGAAATCCAGTTTAAGATGCTGTTAGTTAAATATTTCTATAAATGGTCAGATTGAAATAAACATAACAAACAAAATGGTTAATACTCATTTACTGAGCGCTGTGTAGCTTCCAATGAAATATTAATTGAAATATGCTAAAACTACTATGCTAATTGTTTAAAAGGCTTATTTTTTCGTATTTTCAAAGCTTGTTTAAAATGGCGAGGAAAAACATAAAAGCAAAAACTATAAATATAATAAATTAGTGCTTAAGAACACACAATATACTATATACCCCACTTTCATTCTAGTGATGCAATAACAAGACAATGAGCTGTTAAATAAATTCTTTATCCCTGATACAGAATATATCTTTTAACTAGGCTGACCTGCACAAAGATATGTTAGTCTGACTCTAAGTCTAAGCTGTAAAGAAAACAGCTGACAGCCTTTCAGGTCAAATCAAGCAATAATGAAGTACTTTCTTGGTGACTTTGGCACAGCTCAAAGGAAAAACAAAATGAAGGAAAATGTCAAGCACATTCTTTAAACTCTCCAAATCTTGCTGGAGATTCATTGTGTCTCTGAACTGTATGTAACACTTGGCTGCAGTGGAGTAAGGGTGTTTAATAAAACATCAAAGGTCTTTAAAAACACAAAGCCGAGAAAACAAATACAGTCAAAGCTATTAAGGATCAATATTATGCATGTAGTGGGAAAAAATGAGCATTGTTTAAAAAAGGCTTTGTCAATGTAATTTTCCAGTGGTAAATTACACTGTTGTAAAACATCCATGGATGGATGCCTTTAACTGTTGTCTACATACAACAGGTGAATGTTTCTATTGACTTACAAGCTAGATGCATGTGTCAAAATGCAGTCCGGTATTTTTTGTAATAATAGCTAGCAGTCATAGTTGTCAATTATTTATGGGGACTATTCAATGTGAATAGGTTAGTGTACACATTCTCTTCAGCTTGACTGGCCTGATTTTAGATCACTCAGACATTCAACTCCTCAGAGATCTGCTCTTATCACTGCCAACCCTAAAAAGTAGCAAAACTACAGTCATTCTGACAACTCAGGATATCCTCACAATTTGTTAACTTTTCTTTCAAGGTTCATTGAATACATTCCAATACAGTTTGTACACATTCCCTATTTATAGCTTTGCCGGAAAAAATGAAATGTAACAGCAAACCAATTCTTTTTGAGATACGGCTTCCAAATTTATTTCGGTCATCAGAAACTGTAACGAGATTTATTGAGGATACAATTCCTGTCAAATATATCTGTATATTGCAGTTACTTTTTTCAGATAGTATGTTGACCATAAAATGCAGGGTATTCTTAGGGACCCTTATCAGAGTTTCAGAGCAAAGATGGAATTGTTGGAGCCATACAAGAACATGTGACAAAAATAATATAAAGACGGATAAAATATTATCAAGATGAACTATTTCTATCTTTAGTTATTTGGTACAGTATATATACAATTTCTGATACCTGTTTCAGAGTCTATATTTGGTTCGGAATACTCCTATGACCAGAGCTAAGTTTGACACTTGAATATTTTAGAAGTATAGTTATTATAGTTTTTGTTATGTAGCACTATGGATAGACAGAGCACTGCTTCATGCCACTTTCTCTCAGCTTGGCCTTGGGTCTCTAGGCTGCACTAGGACGCTCACAAAAATTTAAAAATAATTCTCCATTCTTGTTCTTTAAGGGATAATGCCATGTTTTTTTCAAAATGCATCAGTTAATAGTGCTGCTCCAGCAGAATTCTGCACTGAAATTCATTTCTCAAAAGAGCAAACAGATTTTTTTATATTTAATTTTGAAATCTGACATGGGGCTAGACATATTGTCAGTTTCCCAGCTGCCCCCAGTCATGTGCCTTGTGCCCTGATAAACTTCAGTCACTCTTTACTGCTGTACTGCAAGTTAGAGTGATATCAACCTCCCTTTTCCCCCCAGCAGCCAAACAAAAGAACAATGGGAAGGTAACCAGAAAACAGCTCCCTAACACAAGATAACAGCTCCCTGGTAGATCTAAGAACAGCACTCACTAGTAAAAAGCCAAGTCCCACTGAGACACATTCACTTACATTGAGTTGGACAAACAACAGCCTGCTAGAAAGCAGATCCATCCTCCAGGAGCTTCTGATGAAGTGACGTATTGGTCACGAAACGCGTCAAGCTACTCCCCCTGCCCTCGTGTATATTTGGTTTTACTTGGATTAATAAAGATGAAGTTTTAATCTACATTTTGGTTCCACCTCGAATGAATTGTTTCCCGGTTGCCACCAGCATGTCAGTATCCTATGAGAGTTGTTCATCGCCGTTCCAGACCGGCTTTTTTCCTCGACAACCGGAAGTCATGTCTGCCTACCCGTAACAGCGGTCTGCAAGTTTGTCTAGCAGAATCCACCCACCTCTAAAGAGGGAGAACATGGTTGTGCCTACCCTTTTAAAGCAAGGACTACAACACCCCATGGCCAACAAAAACGTATCCCTTCCACAGGAACTAGGTTGTGCTTTGGCTTAAGTAAGTGAAGGGGGTTTAAAAAAATCAAGTCTATTTATCATGCTGTGTAAAACATCACAGGTTTTGTTTCCCACAGTAACCAATCAAATCTTTGCTTTTGTTTTCTAACTTGTAGATGACTATTAAAATCTAATTGCTGAAAGGTTGCTATGGGAAACATCACCAGTGGTACACAGCATGATAAATAGGCCCCTATGTGTATGCATTCACCTATAAGATATCTATGGTCATAGATGTTTGGGTTTGTGTTCATCACATCTGTTAGTGTCTTCTGTCAAGGTGTTGTGTCACCATCCAATCAGAAAACAGAATAAGGATTTATAACAGTTTATAAATACATAAATTTATACAGTAGTGATGAGCTAATTTTTTCGACATGGATTTGTGGGGAAATTTCACATGTCGCCATCTGCAAATAATTTCCAGGAAACTATGTAAAAATTTGCTGTGACAAAAAAGTTGCCCATTGACTTTAACGCATTTGGAGTGAAAAAAAGGCCCATTAACTTTCATGCATTTGGACAAAACGTCTGCAAGACTAAAAAGTCTCAGAGACAAAAAACACTCATTGACTGTGCATTTGGAGTAAGAAAACAAATTGTGTGGTTAAAAATAATATGTGTGAAAAAAATGTTGCCTATTGACTTCAATGCGCTTAGAGAAGTTTTTGCCATTTCGCAAATTTTTTTGGCAAAGAGAAACAGATTTGCTCATCACTAGTTAATAGTAATAACAATACTTGGGGGCGAATTACCCCCACCAGGAGGGGGTAAGAACACTGTAGTGTTCTGCGCCTTCCAATAGGAATTAATGAGCAATTAATATAATATAAAGATTTTCTTGTTGCATACAATATTATAGGTTCATATATTCAGGCTTTTATTTTCTCTGTGCCTTTTTAAGGACTACAACTACAAACAACACAGTCTCACCTTGAAGGAACACTCTGTTACACAAATAGAATAGCTATAAATTCTTCTGCTGCCAGGTCTAGACCTTGTGGCTAGCGCCATTTGCGTATTAAGTGGAATGAAAAAGATAGAACCGGCAATGGTTACTTGTCCTGTACCCAATGTAAAACTGAATTGTTCACTGCATAGGATAACAAATATAGCTAAACTATAAAGCTTAAAGGGCAGGAATATTGTATCAAGGATTAGCTATAAATGATGAATCATATGCATATATCTTCCAAGTGCAGCCGTCCTGTAAAAGCACTGATCCATATCTGCAAAATGATCGCCCATAGCTTTCTAACCTCAGTCTTTAAACCAGCAGTCCTGCAAATTCTTTGTTCCTTTAGATTGCACTACTTGTTCACTGGCTTAGGCAGTGAAGCAGCACCTGAGTGAACATGAAAGTATATTTGTCAAATCAAATAAATCAAACATCTAAATTAAATAAAATTAAAATCAATGTGGTTTGATACATGACCCTTAACCTTAACTAATTAGGTGTAAAAGTACGATCAAACAGCATGAAATGTGCTTGCACAGTAGGGTTCCCTAAAACCACCTGACAGAATGGTTTCAATGAAGCATGAAACATACCAAATAATAGGTATAGTGTTGTCAGATAATGCCAGTAAACTGAATATCAATAAAGTAATATGAATACTATTACTGTCTTTAATTTAATGCAGACTTTTGCTGCTATGTCAGCCTAAAGCTGGCCATAGACTCAAAGATCCGCTCGTTAGGCGACATTGCCAAACGAGCGGATCTTTCCCCGATATGCCACTAACGGCATGGCTATATCAGGGGTAATTCGAACGTTCGGCCGTAATTATCAGGGGTAATTACGATATGCCAAGGGGCTCTGACGGGTCGGTCGGTTAAAAATCAAACCTTCCCGATCGATATCGTGGCCAGATATCGATCGGGAAGACCCGTCGGAAGCCCCCTACACGGGCAGATAAGCTGTCAAATTGGTCCAAATGACCGATATCGGCAGCTTTATCTGCACGTGTATGGCCACCTTAACTCATTAGCAGCCCCCCTTAATTTCTGATAGCAATGTTAATATGTCAACTCTAAATTAGAAAAAATTATACTTGTTTCCAGAGGTTTCCGCTTAATTTCTTAAAGCCAAACAGGCAAAATATTCCTTAAATCAGGAAAAGCAGCTTCTTAAAGGTCCTTACTTGGCACCTATTGCTCTGTAGGTGACAGGGGCCAATGGTGCTCTCACATGCTAGGTATAGCTCTGTAGGTTAAACTATTCGACCACAGAACAGGTTTCCATGTAATCCCTTAAAACCAAACTGGCAAAACACTCCTTAAATCATGCACAGCATTTTTGTAAGGGTCTTCACGTTAGCTCTTACTCTGTAGGACAGTGACAGGGGCCAGTTGTGCACACACTTGGTAGGCATTGCTCTGTAGGCAAAAACTATCTTATCTGCAGAACAGGTCTCCACTTAATTCCTTAAAACTAATTTGGCAAAACACTCCTTAAATCACTAAGAACTTTTTTGTGAGGTCTGTGCAGGACAGTGACAGGGGCCATTTGTGCTGTCACTTGGAAGTTATGATGGGGGCAGATGTACTCTCACTTTGTAGCTACTGCTCTTTAGGACATTGCTCTGCAGGGTAGTGTCAGGGGCCAGTTTTGCACTCACCTGGTAGCTATTGCTCTTTAGGACAGTGGCAGGGTCCAATTATGAACCCATCTTTGTAGCTATTGCTTTGTAGGACAGTGAGAGGAACCAGATGTACTCTCATTTAGTGGCTATTGCTCTTTAGAACAGTGGCAGGGTCCATTTCTCTCTCACCTGGTAGTTATTGATATTTAGGACAGGTACAGTGGCCAGTTATAATCTCACTTTGTAGCTATTGCGCTGTAGGACAGTAACAGGGGCCAATTATGAACTCACATAGCCTGTCGGACAATGGCAGGGGCTAGCAGTGCTCTTACATGGTGGCAGCTATTTCTTGGATCTCTCTAGACAATCAATATGTTCATTCCAGATGCTTGCTGTTTCTTATTAGTTTACTAAAGTATTTTAATTGTTTTATATTTTGTCTTTGTATAGCTTGACAACAAGATTCAATCACTCTGGGGCCCATGTAGCCCATCTATCCATGAATGATCTTGTTAAAGCTGGTCAAACATGAATCATTTTTCTTTTTGTGGGATATAGTAGAGCAATGCTGTCCAACTTCCACGGTACCGAGTGCCGGAATTCTTTTGGTCTCTGTGGTTGAGGGCCGACAGTGGAAGTCAGTGTTCACCATTTCCCTTTTTATCCACTTTAAACCACAAGAACTTTTAAGACCATATCCACATTAATGGTAGTAGCACCAAAAAATTGCTGGTGCTTACTGCAAGGATATCACCCAGCACTCATATGTGAAAAAAGTGTATGAAGTCACATTAATACACACCCTTTAATCTATATGCCTCCTCCTCCCCTGTGGATAACACAGCTCCGAGCACATGATTAAACACCTTAGGGAGTCCTAACAATTTACAAAGGCTAACAAATCACGAGACAAACACTACCAGGCTCACATCCCACAGTTAGTGTAGGGCAGGCAGAGTATGGCACACACAGGCACAGTATGACATAGGGAGCATAGGGCAGGAAGAATATGGAACGCACAGGAACAGTATGGAACACAGGGAGCATAGGGCAGGCAGAATATGGCACACGCAGGGGGCATAAAAAAGGCAGAGTATGGCACACACAGGGAGCATAGGGCAGACAGAGTATGGCACACACACAGGGATATAGGGCAGGCAGAGTATGGCACACACAGGGAGCATAGGGCAGGCAGAGTATGGCACACACAGGGAGCATAGGGTAGGCAGAGTATGACACACACAGGGAGCATAGGGTAGGCAGAGTATGGCACACACTGGGAGCATAGGGCAGGCAGAGTATGGCACACACTGGGAGCATAGGGCAGGCAGAGTATGGCACACACAGGGAGCAGGACAGGCAGAGTATGGCACACACAGGGAGCATAGGGCAGGACGAGTATGGCAAACACAGGAATCATAGGGCAGGCAGAGTATGGCACACACAGGGAACATATGACAGGAAGAGTATGGCAAACACAGGGATCATAGGGCAGGTAGAATTTGGCACACACAAGGTGCATAGGGCAGCCAGAATGCAGCAGGAGAACAGGTGTGAACCGGTGAACAATGTGGGCACTTTTAGTCTGGGCCTGAGGTGTGAACAGTACAGGGCTTTAGGGATGTGAACAATAGAGGTGTCACAAGTGTGAACAATGCAGGTGACTATAGTCTGAATTTAAAGTGTAAACAATGCAGGGGCCAATTAATCTCAGTACTGATACCTTTTTAAAGTTTATTAAAGGTTAGCAGTCACAGTTGACAGACTTTCATGTTTAGGGCCACACAAGGGGGGTCGTGGGTGGGCCGCCAGTTGGACAACAGTGTGGACATACACATAAATTGGCAGATTACACTAATGCAATTGTTTGGTTGATGGACATTTGGGCTGATCACTACAGAGAAGTATCATGAACCAATTCACTTCTAGATTAGTTAATGCCCCCCTCCCCAACATACACAGAAACTAGCTAACAATTATGCAATGGTGTGATTTCTGCAGTTGATTATTCAAAATTCTCATAAGGATGGCTCACAGTTCAACTCATTAAAGAACATATTATTTACACAACATTTTAATGTATAAATAAATATATAAATATATATATATATATATATATATATATATATATATATATATATATATATATATATATATCAAAACAGGGGGGTTGTGGGAGCACTCTAAAGGCTTTAAAGTATACAGTATATATATAAGTATAATAAATGCTATTGCATATGTACCCAAATAGGGGTTATTTTGTTACAAAGTTATGATCATAAAATTGATAAGCCACCATACCACGTCAAGGTAAACCCCGAATGGTGGTCCCTAGCTTGTTTTATTTTTTATGTGCATTCTAGCATTACCTGTAATCAATGTCCGTTGAACGCTGTTTTTTCACTGAGGGCTAAATATATATATATATATATATATATACACACACACACATGCACACGTGTGGTAAATATTTTACATATATCATATACAATATCATATACAATTCACAATGTTTTCTATTACATTGCAAAATGCTAATTATTATTATTTGTGCAAATTGTTTTTCTCTTTGCGACTATTATTACATTTCCCCCTTAATCTCTTACTGCTGTATTGAGAAAGGTCCTCTGAGCAGGACTGAAACATTGACCTAAATGAACACTTTATGGTTATTAAAAGTCCCATGAGTGCTCCTTTTTTTTTGCTACATGCATATGAATGTTAATGCAAAATATGTTAAGGTCAAGGGTTCAAATCACAGCAGGTCACTGTCATTCTTTCAGGTTGTAATAAGTGACAAATGAGGACTGGCTATCATTTTGTAACCTAAACCTACAGAAACAGATTTATAATTATGACAGTAGCAATATCATCTTGTCCTTAATGATTTTTATGTAGCAGTTTAGAAAAAAATCACATTTTTGTTCATCACTACCTTGGTGTAATTCGAAATATTTAATAAACTTTACCTCATATATTAAAGTAGATTCTAGCAGGCCAAAGTTATATTTTTAAATGTAATTTTACCATATTTTTAAAAGATTGATGTCAGATGTCGTCTTATCATTAATATTATCTTTTTTATACGCAATACTAACACATTGATACAGCACTTTCAAGGGATTTTTGATTTACTTATGTGAAGGGAGTTCACAATTTAAAAATGTAAAAAGGCATCAAGTTTTCTTATTCACAATGCAGAGTTTATTCAGTGGTAAACTCTATCCAATGCACTTAGCATTCAATGTCAAACTACCTGAACATACGAGGAAAGACTACCAAAATTGGGTTTATTATTTTAAGAAACTGGCCTAAAATAAAAATACATTAAAGCATTATAGACAAATAGCAGGATTTTTCTTTTTTCTAACAGAAAAGAATATAGAAAAACACGCCAGCCTTTTTTTTCCTATTTGATAAGCAGCAATAAATTGAAGTAGATTGCCTCCATAGACTTCTTAAGGTCAGAGTGCAACTATAAGGAGTCTATGGAAGATGAATTCAGATAAGATAAATCTAGCTCCTAATTTACAATTTACAGACAAATACACTACTGGCAAAGCAATATTGTTAAGCAAAAAATAATAAAGTGTTTTTGGAGATGATATAGTATGTTAAAAGAAAGATCCAATTTACTGTATAGTACTTCTATTGAATAGTGGTAGTATCACCACAGCACAGTTTAATACAATGGAGTTCACATCCAATTCTCACAGTCCTACGGTCCCTGTTTTCCTACGGTTGAAACACCCACTTACAGCCTCCATTGGAAGACAAGCATAAGGCAACACATTCTTCATCACAAGAATATTTTAAGTTATAAATGACAATGACAGACATTGAAAAAAATGTAGTTCTCTCCATCTTTATTGTTGAATTATCAAGCTGTAAGCAAGAATGCAGTCTCATAGGGGAACACAGTTAATGTTAAATCCATATTTCCCTCCATATTACAAATTGTATCTTTTATGGGAGATATTTGAATTTAACTGTTGTTTCTGTTGAAAGACTTAAAATTAAGCAATCAGTGGTGATCCAGTACTGCTACTGCCTTACTCCAAATGAAACAGATTTTCTGACTGTTAGAAGCTTCCTCTGAGTATTCTTGTAGCTGGCTTTAAAAGGAAGGGTTAAGAACTTTGGAAGGGCTGTCACTTAAAGAGATGCTCTATGACCCTGCTACTGAATGATCTCAGCAAATCAATTACCCCTTACTGAAGTAAACAGATCTGTCCCTTTGGCTATGTAGTAACATTATACCCATCCTTGTTTCACTGCAATAAAAAAATAGAGAAATCATATAATCTGACATTACACTACTGCGAGTATTGAAAACAAAAGCTACAGTTTCTTTCTAAGGGCATCAATGTATGATTACTTGATCCATGTTTTAATTTTAGGTTCGTACATGTGTATGAATAAGCTGGACAGACTTAATTCAACTATACCAAAGTGCCGGTATAGTGCTTGGATCTTTAATGAATGGAATAAAAATGGACAATATTTGCATCCATTTTAGTGCTTGCATTGGTGAATTACCCTTTATACACCTCTCATGGTGCAGCACAGGGTCTTCAGTAGCTGGAGCACAGGAGAGGACTTTATTGTGACTTATAGTGATGGGCGAATTTATTCAACAGGCATGGATTCGCTGCTGCAAATTTTTCGCAGTTTCATAAACTTTTCGGTGAATCGAATAGGGACAGACTCGCCCATCACTATTGACTATGTGGCTTGGAGGCCTATTAATCAACAGTCTCATTTTTGTGATTTTATTGGTTTTTGAAACCCTAACTAAACTCACTTTCTCTAAAACCATGGAATTTATTAAATAAAAAGAAAAAAGTATGAACAAAAAAATTTGAGTTTTTTGGACACTTTCCAGCGAAAAAAAATCCGAAAACCTCTCAAAGTCCGAAATGATTTAAAATGGTTCAATAGGTTCAGCGCAGCTCCCATTGACTTCTATAGGACCTCAACATCTATTACCTGGCAATGTTTGTATTCGTGGTTATTGCACTTAATAAATCTTGAATTTTTAGAACTTTAAACAAAAATAGGAAAAACAAAACATTTTTAGACTTGTGGAGAAAAAATTAAATTTGATTGTTAGTAAATGGGCCCCTTAGACTAGGATTTACTTGCAATTAACAAATCAAAATATTGTTGGTTTTAAATTTATAATTGGCCTAGAACCCATAACAAGCAATGAGCAGGAAGAATATAGGATGATGATGGGGAGATTTTTCACCTGCTGTTAAAAGTTTATTATTGTGCTTTGTTGCTAAAATATCAAACACATGATGTTTCAACTGTGTACAGGTTGCTTGTATGAAATTTTGTAGTTAACTTGCTCAATCTATGATGAATGTTCAATAGATTGGAGCTTGTATATTATAGCCATAAAGACATAGTCTCCAGATTTAAAAGCAATCTCCCACTGTGGCACATATACTGAAATCCAAGATGGAGAGTATTTCTTTATGGCTATAATATACAAGCTCCACTCTATTTATTTAACATTCATCACAGATTGAGCAAGTTAAACTAAAGCATTTCATACAAGCATCCTGTACACAGTTGATGCATAATTTTTTTTATATTTTAGCAATAATGCAAAATACCCATAAGTTGGAGTGATAATATGTGTTGGGGACTTTATTAAACTTGGTGGGTGTTAACGATCAACACCAATAACAAACATTACCTACAGGCATTGTTGTATCATTAAGTGATACTTATCAATATTGATGTTTAAAAGAGTGCATCTTTTTATGTAACTGTTCTTAAATAGTATTTGGACTTTGAGATGCAATTATGTATAATAGGAGGGTGGGACCCTCCTTTTATGTGTGTCACATGGTTTTTACATATTTGTTGGTGTGGTTAACTAATAAATATAGCCATTTTTTCATGACTATTGATTATTATTATTATTGATTAACTATACTATTGGTTGATTTCCTGGGGATTAAGTCCTATAAGAGTTTATAACTAATATAATGTAAATTTAACTAGTGATGCCCTGGGGCTTTAGCCAATTGAAATGTAATTAACAGTGCTCAGTATTTTTTATATTAGTATGGTTTTAAAGATACACTAAGTTTGTGCATTCCAAGTGGTACTATACTGTACCAAATTTTATCTAATCTCGGTTTTTAAAATTGTCTCTTACTGGATGGCTTTATGGTTTGAATCAACTTCCAGGGAGAGAGGAGGATTTTAGTTGTGTATATTTCATATCGTAACCCTCATTGAAAATGAAAAATTAATGACTGGGGGAGGCAAGAACTCTCTACCAACTGGGGTGGAAGGCATTTAATACTCATTACCCATCCCTTGTATGGGATGATGGGTTCCATGGGGCTGGGGTAAAGTAAATATGTTGCATGCCTTTTAATATCCATAAAATCTGTAATTTACTGAATTACCATGGTTGTGAGATTACAGCAAAAATTGTGACCAATAAAGCTTAAAACCGAGATGCCAAGGTTAGGTTAGATTGTTTAGGCCTTTAAAATCATAACATAAAATGAACAAGTTCATATTAAACTATGTTGACAGGTGACCTCATGCAGCGTGTGAATAAGTTCATCAGTAAACCTAGAAGCTGAGGAGGCTGTAGCTGTAGTTTATCAGTTTGCCAGGACTAAGGTTTGAAGGAAACTCTGGTGAAAGAGGTAATGTAATGTTCTGTAAAATTTGCACTTTAGTGAATTTGCGGAGTAATGAGTATAATCTGGAGATAGGGCGTGAAACTGGGATAGCGACGGTCTGTTTTGCTAGCAAATTGTTGTCTACGCCTGCCAGTGGATGAGATTTCTGGCGAATGGCCACTTTGCCCTTTAGTAAATCTGCTGCAGTATGTCATGTTCAATTGTTACTCGGCAGATATTGAGGAGAAGTGCAAGGTGGGCCGTCAGTGTTATCATATCCTATATGGCGAAAAGTCATAAAAGTTGTAATAAAATGCTGGAAATGCTTTGTTTTAGGGTGGGCTCATGTCTAGGGAATTAGACGATCTCTTTAATCTTTATTTTGCTTCCTTGGACATGTGTAATAATATGTAGCCACTTCGAGCATTTTAACCAACATCTCTAATAAAGATGTCTATACCACCTGTATGTACCTGCCCTATTCAAACTGACCTAAGCTTAAGAATACTAACGAAGTTACACTAGGCAGAATTGAATGCTAGCGACAGATTCTCAGCTGCATCTCTGTAATATTAGCAACTATTGTATCAATTCTAACAGCTGCCTTCAATGAAACCCATGGATTCTGCTCAGCAGGGACAAAGATAAGAAATGTTGAAACTAAAGTATCAATTTAGAATAGTTTAGAGGGTCGGTGACCCCCCTCCCAGAGCAGTTTTAGAAAGTTAGAATGAGAAAAATTAGACTTTACACTTCTGAATCTTAGCCTCATTATAAACATATGTATGTTATAAGCTTCTCAAAGGTGAATCCATTTATACAGAATGATAGGTTATATTAATGTGCTTTATATAATTATAATGTTAAAAAAATAGAGAAGCATCGCTATGCTGTGCTGAATGGAAGAAATCTAAATTGCTTGAAACTTTGCCAAGGAGTAATCTCTCCTGTGGATACTAGGAAAGGCATATCACCTGCATTAATCACAGTTAAAACATGAGATGAATTGTTTGTCATACATTCATTGTTTTAAATACCTCCATCTAATTTCAAAGATTAAAAGACCTGTTTCTATGCAGGGTCTAATTAGAGTTTTGATTGAGTTATATTGTAACGTTGATGAATGAACAAGCCTTAGAGCAATGATGAAGATCATCAATGAGAAATATGCTCTAAAAGAGAAATAAATAAATAACTCAAAGTGAAATCAATTTGAGGTCAAGGGTCAACATGATGCCTGCTGTTGGACTGAGACAAGATAATTTCACTTGATAGTTTGCACAATTAAAAATATATAGATGCTATGTATTTTTTTCTATATGGATAACATAAAATTAACATTCTAGAGCTAAAAGGAGGGAATGTCAGGTTCTAACTAAACTAGTTAGATTATCAGATTTATTTTATTCTAGGAGATGATTTCTTTCAGGCAATATCAGCCTACAAGTCTTTGGCTTTGTCCTTACTTAGGGTGGGTTGCTGGGCATTATCATAAAATAAAAATTATAAAATAAAAATGAAATCATAAAATAGTTTTGTCAAATCCTAGAATGAGCTCTACTCTAATGTGATTTAAATCACATTAACTTTTCCATACAAACATCTCCTGCCAGCACAGTAAAATGTTCTTATTCCATGTAAGATGTACATTTAATGAAGTAGTAAACCCTTGCTGATGAGTTTCTTCACACTATATAACCATTTGAATGACATAACCAAACCTACTGATTACTGCAACTTTGGTCCAACTGTAATAGTACCATCACATACTGTAAACCTACTAATGAAATCAATAAGTCTCTTTGGTCTCCACCAAACATGAGCAAAACAAACCTAAAATATCTATATTAATTTTTGTTAAAATTATTTGAATATTAATATAATGGTGTCTATGTATTAAGTGTCAAATCTGTATAAACTGGCATATTTCACTGAGTTTTCCAACTAAACCCATTTAAATAACAACATTATGGGGCCCATTCACTAAGTTCGAGTGAAGGAATAGAGGGAAAAAAGCTTGAATTTCGAGTAGTTTTTTTGTGCTCCTCAACTATCGAATTGGCGTAAATGATTCGAATAGATTGAGCGCAAAAACAATGCGACTATTCGCCCATTCGATAGTCGAAGTACTGTCTCTTTTAAAAATACTTTGCCTACTTCGCCACCTAAAACCTACCGTATTGCTTCAAAAGCCTATGGGAAAGTCCCATAGGCTTGTTTTCTAAGTTTTTGATCGAATAAAAAGGCATTCGATCGTGCGCCTATTCGCCGGGCGAATATGCGCCCATTCGACTATTCGCCAGCACGTAAATTTGCCTGATTTGCCTATTTGATGCTATTCCCCAGTCGAATTTCGAGGGATTTAACCCCCTCGAAATTTGACCCTTGATACATCTGCCCCTAAGTGTTGTGCTAATTTAATCATCAATTGTAGTGACGGGCGAATTTGCACCGAAACGGCAAAAAAATCGCAAAACTGCACCGGGTCTTGTTTTTGACGCTGGCACCTGTTTTTTTGATGCCGGCGACCATTTTTGATGCCGGCGTCCGTTTTGTTCTGACGCTGGTGAAAAAATGTTTTGACGCCTGTAAATTTTTTCGGGGGAATTTTCACAGGCGTTTCGCAAATTTATTCGCTGGCAGCGAATCGTGCAAATTGGCCGCAAATTTGCGCCTGGCGAATAAATTCGCCCATCACTAATCAATTGCAACCTATATAATGGTGAAATGTGACTTCTACTCATTAAGATGATGTTCACTTCCCTTTCTTATGAGGCTTTATAAATAGAATAAATTCTGACAGGTCTCTATATCATCATGGACAAGACCAGAATGCCCCAAAGTGTAAAATTATAAAAAAAAAAAAATCCAATTCCTGTCATCAGGGGCATATCCCTGGCACATGTCCACTGAAACTGACAAGGCATCCAAGTAAGGAGACCACAAGGAAATCAGAAGCCACTAATTTTAGTTTTCCAGAAATAAGTTTAATTGTTTACATAGGATACTTGCCTATACATTATATAATGAAACGTATTTCTAGCTAACTACATCTACGAATCTCCTTGCATGATATAAGCCTGTAACTGCACCTCCCTGCGAGATGGCCCCTATGCATAATTTGTTTTTCTTTATCAAATCCATACTTAAGTCGTCCATATTCTTTGCAGCGTAGCTGATAGCAAAACAGTAAAAATGTATATAATTTAATATGAATAATGTTAATTAAGATCTATCTATCTATTTACACACACACACAGCACAGACACAAAAACCCACACAGTCATGAATATACATTCCTATTTTTTTAAATCTATATAGGCAGCAGTGTCTGGATTTGTAAAACAGTTGACATGTTTTTATGTGAGGAGAAAATAAAAAAAAAATCAAAGCTGAATTTGAAATCAGCAAAACTACCCACAGATTTTATCAAAGAGGAATGTTTTTCTCCTTTAAGTATTTTGTCAGGCTGACCATGGCCTTTATTTATCTTCAGCACAACATGCTTATTCTACTCCTATTCACTCTGCAAATTTATGATGCCCTATTAATCTTCGGCCCTGCTGACTATCTCAGTTACAAAGTGTCAGCAGACTTTTGTACCTTGCTAATGTACAAAGGGCTTCCTATGAGTAATATCAGCATTTTGCCTTTTAATTGCACATATAATTTTTAGGTCTTACAGCTAATAAGGGAATTGAGACCACAGTTCATCACTGTCTACAATGGTACTCCAGGGGTGAAGGGACTGTTGAAGCACATAGAGGAATATAACCGCACTTGTTTCTTTCATCCAGAACATGATGCCAAATAACATCCGCTATGTTCTACACATTAAATTCCAGTGGAATTTTTCAAGAATACATAAATAATCCATTTGAATTTACTAACCTTTTTAGAGGACTTTGTGGGGTCTACAGACTAAATTATATCCTTAAATTTATACTGTATGAATGTACAAGAGAACTGTGACATTTTATTTCTCCGGTGTCAACACTGTTTATGAAATAAAGTTCACATTTTGTTACCTTTCATCATTTCTTTGTTCAAGAATTATGACATCCATATTTTCTTGTCAACTGCATTACCCCGAATGTTTCCTAAAGGAAAGTTTTCCCAAAAAACAGTGTAATATATAAATAGTATAGTCCATCTGCCAAAGTTCCTAAGATTCTTTCATGTACCTGTAACGTGTATATACATATATATATATATATATATACATATATATGTATATATATATATATATATATATATATATATATATATATATATACACGGTACAGGTACATGTCTATGTTATATATATATATATATATATATATATATATATATATATATATATATATATATATATAACATAGACAAAGAAAACACTCACAGCAACAATCTAATAGAAGCAAATCTTATGCTTACTAGGGACCGTTGCCAGGATATATATATATTTATATATATATATATATATATATATATATATATATATTTGCTTGTTTTAGCAACCTACATGAAGATCATTTTAGCAAAACAAATTGATATATATATACTGTATATACTATATATATATATAAATATATATATATATATATATATATATATATATATATATATATATCTCAATATATATTCTCAATTATATATACTTACAGGTCTTATAATATGGTGATAAAGAGAGAAAGTTTATTTGTTATTCCAATGTTTCACCATATTTTAAGACCTGTAAGTGCCTTGCTTTACATGATATTATATATATATATATATATATAATATCAATTTGTTTTGCTAAAATGATCTTCATATAGGTTGCTTAAACGAGCAAATATATATGTACAGGCATTGGACCTTTTACCCAGAATGCTCGGGACCTGGGGTTTTCCAGATAAGCGGTCTTTTTATCATTTGGATCTCCATATCTTTAATATACTAAAAAAATGTAAGCATTAAATAAACCCAATAGGATTGCTCTGCTTCCTATAAGGATTACTTAGGGGCAAATTCATCAAGAGTCAAATATCGAGGGTTAATTAACCCTCGATATTCGACTGGGAATGAAAATCCTTCAACTTCGAATATCGAAGTCGAAGGATTTTGCGCAAATACTTTGATCGAACAATTAAATCCTTCGAATCGAACGATTCGAAGGATTTTAATCCAACGATCGAAGGATTATCCTTCAACCAAAAAAAGTTAGCCAAGCCTATGGGGACCTTCCCCATAGGCTAACATTGGGTTCGGTAGCTTTTAGGTGGCGAACTAGGGGGGTCGAAGTTTTTTCTTAAAGAGACAGTACTTCGACTATCGAATGGTCGAATAGTCGAACGAAGTCGAAGTCGAAGGTCGAAGTAGCCCATTCGATGGTCGAAGTAGCCAAAAAAACACTTTGAAATTCGAAGTTTTTTTTCTTCTATTCCTTCACTCGAAGTTAATGAATTGGCCCCTTAGTGTATATCTTAGTTGGGATCAAGTACAAGCTATGTTTTATCATTACAGAGAAAAAGGAAATACTTTTTAAAAACTGTAATTATTTGATTAATATGGAGTCTATGGGAGATGGTTTTCCTGTAATTCAGAGATTTCTGGTAAACGGGTTTCCGGATAATGGATCCCATTCCTGTACTATAACAGATATTTCCTTGCCTTAGCAAGATGTGACTGACAATAAAGGTGTCCATAGACGTAACAATTACGATCTTTGTTGGAAAAGATTGTTCGTTCAATAAACATGTGTCGAGCTGAATTGTCAGATATACAGGTAGAAATAATAGAATTCTATCTGTATCTGACTATTTAGCACTAACAATGGCCGATGCTTGTGTGTCTTCAAAGGCACCCGATCAAACTTTTCTGTCCAGCCCAATCGAAGAGTCGACCAATGTCCAATTCTTCTGCAGATATCGGTCGGCTCTTTTCCCACCATACACGCACCGAATATCGTATGAAAATTTGTTTCATACAATATTATCTTTGCGTCCATGGCCACCTTAAGACTACATAATATGCTAATAAGTACATGATGCACCCACAATATAAATACATTATAAAATAGAATAATAGTAAATGTAATATTCATTTTTGTTATCATTTTAGAAGGGAACAGGGGAACAGCTTTCAGAGCTCTTCATAAGGTGAACGAGATAGATTGTAGTTGTAATCATCATTTAGTGATTTTGCTTTAAAGTAAATTCTGGTTATTAGACCTACATAATTAGGACAGAATTTTGCTGTTGGATAGAATCAAAGTCCCTTTTAATGAGACTTACCCACAAGCACTCATATTATTATGCTATTAATTAATGCAATCATATCTAAAAAGCATAGCATGGCTATGTTAGCCATTAGGAGATAGTTTGATATAGAAGGTAATTTGCATGTTAACCAATGCAGTCATCCACTTTTCCCTCACAATATACAAGATTTACATTGTGGGCCAGATTCAATTCAGTGAGAAAAAGGTTTAGCAAATGAAAACTCATGGATGCGATTCAAATTGAGATGCAATTTAATTTAGAATACCTTATCTCACGCTTTATCACATGAAAACTCTATTGAAGTCTATGGGAAAAAACTGAAACTGAATTTGGAGAAAAGTTTTTTCTGCTTGAATTGAATCTCGTCCATGACTTTTCACGTGATAAACCAGGAGGTAAATTTTTCTCAGTGAATTGAATCTGACTTATTAATTGAAACCAAGTAATGTATTGGCTTAGCTGGGAATTAGCATAAAAGCAAAGAGCATGCAAGATTTACACATTTCTGAATGTTATAATTGCTTAATCTCTTGGCAAAGGGTAAACTAAAATTGTTTTGGCTAAACATTTAAATGGGGCATCGGGAGACATGATTGGCAATACACAGCAATTGCAACTACACAATTTGGTAATTTTTACAGCCAAGGTTTTATGCAGGGGATGATATGATATGCTTAAATATATATAATTCGATAATTTATTGTAGTGTCACAGTGTCTCCAATGTTTAGGCCTTGATAAAGGCCCCAAAGAAGGCTGAAACGTTGTAGACACTGTGACACTACAATACATTATCGAGATTTATGAAAACGGAGTGCTGGTACTTTTCATAATTTTATATATATATATATATATATATATATATATATATATATATATATATATGCACAAATAAGATCCGCACTCACAGGACTTATAAAAGTTATAGAAAATTTATTGCAAGAGTCTAACGTTTCGACCTCATCTTTTTCAAAGTAACAAATATTAACACACAAATGCTTTAAATACCTAGATTGGCGGGAAAAACAGCTGCGCTGTGTCCCACCGGATGCTTCTATTTGCCGGGTGGCGGCTGCGCTCTCCTTGCCGAGGTGTGTTTGAGCCGTGATGTTATAGATGGAAGATTATTCCTACCCTGTCTACTGGGGGGTCAACAGCCGAGCAGGGGATATTCTGCTCTTGGACCCGTGCCAAATACAGTATGATTTTATCCATTCACCTGTTGACATTATGGGCTTAATGAAGATCGATTAATTTATCACGATCGGGAGTATGGATTTTGGACACTAGGGGCATATTAAATGCACTTTTTACTTTTATTTTTTATTTATTTTTTAATGTTTAATATTTACTTGTATTTACTTTTTTCATTTTTTTATTTTTTATATGTTTAGTTATACACTGAGGAGTATTATTGACTATACTATTAGATTAGGGGCATTCACATTTATGAAAATATGTTTTACTGCACAATAACACTGTATCTATTTTTCAATCCCAGTAGGGGTTTACACGGAGGATCGTTGGTGTTAAAGATGGATGTAGTCGGATACACATACATAGTTAGTACATGCCTGAATATCAGTTTATATAGACACAGGTCAGGTTTGAATAAATACATGTCCTCGTATTTGGTAAGGTACTGACCCATTAGTGCATACTAATTAATAATGAGTAGATTTATGATAAGCACATTCTTCCATGTCCTGGCAATACATTACTGATGGTGGGCGAGCACTTGGGCTATAATGACACTGAGCGGTAGAGAGATGGATTATATGACGGTTATTAGAATGTTTTACACAGAACCATTGTGCTGTTATCTGGTTTAAGATACTAGTATAGTGACATCAAATTGCAAATGTAGAGGGAACCCCTGAACAGTCCTTCCACTCTTTTCAAACTTATATATTTTTCGTAACAAGTAACAACATTGTAACCATTATGGCAACAAATTGGGAAGTGATATTTAATGTTACTGAATATTTGGTTTTAATTGTTTTTAATATCTTATTAGTGGGTGGGTTTAACTATACTGTAATTTACTTTTGTGTAATGATTTTGTAATTATTATGTTGTCTGGGATATGTATATTTGTCGTGCTTTAATGATGAGGTGGACACGTCATCTTTAATTGGCCAAGAACCTGTTTTTCCCACCAATCTAGGTATTTAAAGCATTTGTGTGTTAATATTTGTTACTTTGAAAAAGACCTCGGATGAGGTCGAAACGTTAGACTCTTTCAATAAATTTTCTATAACTTTTATAAGTCCTGTGAGTGCGGATCTTATTTGTGCATGTGGAGATCGAAACTATTGATACTGCACCCAGGCATTTGTTACTATTTATCGAGAGTGCTGGCTTCTTGGAGGACTCTATATATATATATATATATATATATATATATATATATATATATATATATATATATATATGTTAACTAATTACATGTGTCTAAAATGATTAATCTATTTAGTGTGGCAGAAAGCAAGCTGTATATACCAGTGACTGCACCAATGATGAGATAATAAATGCCAAAGAATCAGGGCTAATATTAAGCTCTTTCCAACACTTCCTTTAGGATCCTTAAATTATTGAAGCATGACAGCCATTACTCTTGTGCAGGCTGCATACCTAAATGGTTGCTCTAAAAGAGGCACTGTATAAAAATTATTGGGTTATTATACATTTAAACATTTTCATATTTATAAAAATAATAGATTTTACATAGCAATTTTCATTAGTGAACTTGTCAAGTTATCACACTTTGGGACAGATTAAATTCAGTGAGAAAAAGTTATATCATGGCTAATCACATGAAAAGTCAAGTGAGGTGGCTTCTCTTTTTTAAATGGTAGCCTTCCTTCTACCCCCTCCTTAAGGTCTGTCCAATTTAAGAGGGATAGGAAGCAGATAAGGATACATAGCTCAAAAGTTGGTCCTGAAATAAAAAAAAACAAATATCTCAGAAAAAAAAAAGGATACATAGCTTGTAAATTAGTCTAGGACTGATGCAAGGGACACTGCCTTGAGAGGGCATGTTGGTTCATGCATTGTTTGTTCAAACAATGTGACCAAATGTGTCTTGTTTTCAACTGAATGCAGATATTTTCCCTTGCTGCATGTTTTGTTGTCAGAGGTATGGGATCTGTTATCTGGAAATAATCCAGAATTATGGGAAGGCTGTCTCCCATAGAATGTATTTTATCCAAATAATTCACATTTTTAAAATGATTTCCTTTTCTCTGTAATAATCAAAAAGTACCTTGTATGTTATTCCAATTAGAATATAATTAACCTTTATGGAGGCAAAGAAAGCCTATTGGGTTTTATTAATGTGTTAATGATTGTTTAGTAGACTTAAGGCCAAATTAAAGAAATATCCATTATCTGGAAAACCCCAGATCCAGAGCATTCTGGATAATAGGTTCCATATCTATTACCCATTTGTCTATTTTGGCAAAATATTATGGCAACATTAATTATAGTTGAATCAATTCTGAGGAATTGGCAAGAAATCAAAAGCTTTAAATACAAACTCATTAAGACACATTCCTGACTGTCAGAAAAAACCCCTCAGTCAAGAAAATGTTTAGTAACTGTGGGGTGATCCTTTAGGATACCCAAATTCAGCATGAATAATGTGCCCTCAAACCTTTCATGTGTTCTGTCAGTTTGTTCTCTTGAGAGAGGTGGGAAAGTACTAGCAAAAGTATGGTTATGGTTAAGCAATAAAAACAAAAGCTAAAAAGTAGATTACCTTGTATTTTGTTATTACTATTAACATGTATTAATAAAGCACCAACATATTTTGCAGTGGGTGCATCTGTTGAACATACAGATCTAACTGTATATCACTCAATATTCCATATATATATATATATATATATATATATATATATATATATATATATATATATATATATATATATATATATATATATATATATATATATATATATATATATATATATATATATATATATATATATATATATGATATATATATATACTATAATTAGTCCTGGAAATCCTGAAGATAAATGATCAGTTAGGTTAGTGCTGGAGCATTAAAAAAATCACTTGGGAACTAAATAGTATTTCCCATTTTCATATTAGTTTGCCTTACTTCAAAATGCAAGGTAGACTATAAAAAGGCCAAGAGGCTAAGTCATAACTGCTAATGTATCTGTAACCATAACATTATCTAAGTGCTGTTTTATGATTTATAGAAACAATACCTAAATGGCATTGGGGTGAATACTTTTGCTATTTAATGCCAATTTAAAGGAATAAACCTTCAGTTTTGCTTATGTTTGCTTTCCCCTTGTGGTGGCCCCACAAAAGATTCCAGTTCTATTGTGACTTGATTGTTTCACTACAAACTGCTCCATTGAGGACTGTAATTGGTGCACTGCCGCACATTAGATTGCTGTGTGTTTAGAAAAAAGCAAGGGTCATTTCACATCAGCACCTCTTAATAATAAGTAGGATGCTAAGATTTGTCGTATAAAAATATTATATTATTAATAATTATATTATTATAACAGCACATTTTTCCTAATGTACACAAAGTTAAATTATTAGCTAGAAACAACAAAGAAATCATAACTGGCTAGCATTATCCCAAAAGGCTGAAGCAATATATACATGAACATTAGATATTTGTGCAAAGCAAAGTAGACCATATGTGGTTTTTTGCAACTGCTATCAGATTCCTATAGAAATTTATTAATCAACATAGTGCAAGTTTCAGTTATAAATTTACATTTTTCTTTACTCATAATGCAGCTTTTTCCCAAGAATTCTGGTTTAATTCCAGGAGCATGTTAAGTTGCATGTACCGCAACCTGCATGCAATGTGGTAATACAGATGCTAAAGTTTGGTTTGGACATTATTTTTAAAGGGACTGCATAACAAACTTGGGTTAGTATGTTAATTTTATACGCAATGATCAAAATTGCCCAAGCTACTGTTTATGACCACTTATTTAATGTACACAAGGAAGTGTTTATGGATTCACACCAGCATAGGACCCACACATTAGAAATTTGATATAGACAGACAGACCAGTATGTCCGCTAAGAGCAATTTGATCATCAACGAGTAAAGTCCAAATGTTGTCCACATGTGATCAACTTTAGTCAGTTCTTTGTGTACTCTGTACCAAGAACCACAGAGAATTCTTAAGAGTGCTAAAATGTGGAGCATATCTGTATATTCTTATGGAAAGAGGAGACAGGAGCGCTCGAACCACCCGCCGTATTTTTAATATTACAAATTGTAATCCCCTTCTATGTAGCGGTCAGTTTTCACACTCGTTATAAATTTGCTCACCGCTGTTTCAAGATGGCTCGGGTGCACTTGCCCCGAGCCCTCCGCTTCAAATGTTCCAATATAATAGACTGTGGGTCACTCACCGTTCCTGTTTGGTGGTCCGGGTGCTGCGCCCCGAACCCTCAGCATGGGGGAGACATCAAGGTAAGAAATCAACAGCTTGGCACGCACTCCACAGGACTCCAGGTAACGGTAAAAACTTTTACTTTATTGCACAAACATATCCTAACGCGTTTCGTGTGTTGCCACACGAATGTGAATGTAATTGTCATTTAATGCCTATGATTACGTGTGGCAACACACGAAACGCGTTAGGATATGTTTGTGCAATAAAGTAAAAGTTTTTACCGTTACCTGGAGTCCTGTGGAGTGCGTGCCAAGCTGTTGATTTCTTACCTTCATACTATGTGAAATTTGAATCAGGAAAGCCTGTGTTTAGTTTCTAAATCAACTGACTGACTGTTTAAGCAGATCACTTAGGGGGATATTTATTAAGGTTCAAATTGTGTTTTCCACAACAATTTGAGTTTTTGAGGTAATTTTTTGGTCAAAACTTCCATTTTCGGGTTAAAGAAACTCAAAATTTTCACGTTTTTCTTGTTAAAAACTCAAATTTTTCAGATTTATTCATTTATTCATTTGAAGATGTTAGCCTTCATGATGTTAAAGATTTTTCTGAGGGTTTTGCTCGAAAACTCGATCAATTCGAGCGATTCACGTTTTTCGCAACTTGAAATCAAGTTTTTCCCATTCCAGATTTTTCTTAAATAAGGTACCATTTGAGTTGTGAGTTAATTCGAAGTACAGCAAACTCTAACATTCGACCTTTGATAAATAACCCCCTTAATGTAATACAGGTATGGGATCCATTATCCGGAAACCTGTAATCCACAAAACTCTAAAATACGGGATAGCCATCATCCATAGACTCCATTTTATCCAAATAGTCCAAATATTTAAAAATTATTTCCTTTTTCTCTGTAATAATAAAACAGTATATTGTACTTGATACAAACTAAGATATAATTAACTCTTATTGGAAGCAAAACCAGTCTCTCTCTTTTATTTAATGTTTAAGTAGACTTAGGGGCAGATTTACTAAGCTCAAGTGAATGGTTTGAATGTCAAAAAGTTCTAATTTCAAAGTAAATTTTTGTGTACTTTGACCATCGAATAGGCTATATTCGACCATTCGACTTTGGATCAAACAATTCGAAGTAAAAATCGTTTGACTATATGACCATTCGATAATCTAAGTACTGTCTTTTTAAAAAAAACATTGACTTCATACTTTGCCAAATTAAAGCTACCACAGTGCCTATGTGGACCTTCCACAGCACTTTTCTAAGTTTTTTTTTGATCAAATAAAAATCCTTCGATCGATCGCTAAAAATCGTTCGATCAAATGATTTTATTCGACCGGTGGATTGCCAAATTTGTTCAAAAAACTTCTAATTCGATATTCGAATTTGAAGTTTTTTAATTCGATGGTCGAATTTCGAAGTATTTTGTACTTCAAAATTCGACCCTAAGTAAATATGCCCCTTAAGGTATAAAGATCCAAATTACAAAAAGATCCGTAATCCGGAAAAACTCAGGTCCCAAGAATTCTGGATATCATGTTCCATACCGTAGTCCCCTAGGCACAAAATATGGGTTGTTAGAATGATGAGTACAATAATATTAATATTGTAAGACAAGGTTACCCAGGCTTACAGATGTGGGGCCAACTCTAAGCATAGTTACTGCATTACACTGCAATAGAAAATGTAACTTCATTTCATTATACTGAAAGAAAATGCAATATTTTTATATTTAAAGAAATGTATTTAAAATTTAAATATTGTCAGAAACCTAAAATTATAATCTAATCAACCTTTTTGGAGATCATGTTGGGCTGCTGAGATATCCTGCTCACCAACTGAAGAGCTATTGGTAGATCACAAAAGAACTAAACAAGGATTATAAAATAGTTTGTAACTGCTGACATTTTCAGAGCACAATTTTAAGCATGAACAAATTACATAGCAATGAACATTAGAGGGCATCTCAGTAAGTTTAGTTTATCTATTCAGAGAAAAGAGAAATTCCTTCAATAATGTCTCTGGCCTAACCAAGTTCTGATGATGGTCTTTCTGTAATTTGGAAATCCATATCTGGTCTACTAAAAATAATTTAAACATGAATTAAAATTAATAAGATTGTTATGCCTCCAATAAGGATTATTTATATCTAAGTTGGGATGAAGTACAAGGTATTGTTTTATTTTTAGAGAAATAAATGAAATACATAATTATTTGATTGAAATTGAGTCTATGGGAGACTGCTTTACTGTCATTTTGAGCTTTCTGGATAGCGGATCCCATACCTCTAATAAGCTATAAACGTTTCTATCCTTTCTCTTTTTCTGTATTACAGCATATAATAATTAAACATGCATTTTGGGGATAACAGCATGTGGACCCATCGACCCAGTATTACATGAATGCATTGCATTTAGTTGCCTTTTATTAACAACAAAGTGAAACAAAAAGCAAAACAAATAATTTAACACAATTACAACAATCACCTTTCTGACTGATATTGGGTCATGGAAAGTTCAGGCATGATTACACAAAAAGCCAATCAGTGTCAATGGCGGTGCCTCCATAAAATATAGCATCTATTGCATCAATAATACCCTTTTCCCTACATTATTATTATTAGCTTTCTAATGGGCATAATGATTTACATCTTTGCAGATTTAATAATGCTTCAGCTAAAAAAATAGGGTCATGTGTACAGAAAAACCATAGTATTACTATTGTATGCCTGTTAATTGAGTTCTACTTAACATACTGAAAACAAGCAAAGCTTAATATAGGTGCAAAGTCATCAGTATGCTTACCCTTGGCTATAACATACATTTTATAGAAAATCACTAGTTAGAAAATGTCAATGGGCTCTATTTTGATAAGGAACTAGAATAAGATGACTACCAATTGTTATATTTACATGCAAGGTGGAGAATCCAACAGAGCATGTATACTTTCTTAAAGGACATATAGCTATTCCTTTATTGTGAAAAACTTTGAGACATTACTGTGAAATAACTTATTTAAGGATCTGTGTTCAAGATGAACAAACAAGATTATATACAGGAATTATATTATCAAAACTTACATAGAATAATATGAAATATGCAACTAGAAAGTTTTAATGAATGTTAACTTAGAAAAATCTTAACCATAAGGTTCTGTCAATATACTGGAAATTAGTTATAACTGAAAAGATGGTCATCAATGGCACTTGCATTATGAAGGAACAAAAAGTTCAAACCATTAATTTTATATAGTGCTTACACATATACTCTAGGTACCACCAACTTCTTTCAACTTCTTTAGAAGCCAATGAACCAAAAGACACCCCCCGACAGAAGGAGAAAATACAAGCTCCTTGCAGATAGCGGCCAGGACAGAATTGAACTCAGAACTCCAATTAGGGATGCATGGAATCCACTATTTTGGATTTCTCCGAACCCCAAATCCTTTGTGAAAGATTTGGTTGAATACCAAACTGAATCCTAAACCCAATTTACATATGCAAATCAGGGCAAGGAAGGGTGAAAGAGAAACGAGATTCTGACATGCACGTGGATTCGTCCAAATCCGAATCCTGCGGAAACAGGCCAAATCCTGGCTAAATACCGAACCAAATCTTGGATTCTGTGCATCCCTAATTCCAGTGCTACCAGGCAAAAGTGCTTTAAAATGAGCCATTGTACAGCTCTCATGAGCACTCTCATGAGCAAACTTTGTTAAAATATCCTTGCTTGCTGTTTGTTCCTTATTTTTTAGCAAGGTTTATGTGTGTCAGGTTATATGGATGCTGCTTATGTATTCAGACCAGATAGATGAGTTTGTATTTTTGTGGAGGACATTCAAAAATGAGCTGCATCAATGATGATACTTCAAGAAGCAAGTGTGATACTTGCAGCAGTGAAACGCCATGTTGACAGACAGTATATGAGAATATAAGAGACTATTTTAGGGAAACAGAAACATTGATTCTGGCAAGTTGCAATACATTACTGACAAACAGTGTGAGTTTGCAGTAAAAAAAAAAAAAAAAAAAAAAAAAAGAAGAGGAGCAGCCTAAGAAGTTATTATTATCTCAAACTACTGCTAAAAAAAAAATGAACCTTATTTGGGAAAAAAGTATTACTACACAACCACTTCAGTTTGGGTGCATGTTTATATTAGTTACAGTTCCTCTTTCAATTTTTTACTAAAAACAGAACATTCAATAAATTATAAGCAAATTACAATTTGGTATGTAATGACGCTTATTTCTAATGAAGCAACTTTTACATTATTACAGTGATGCATTTGATCTTAAATAAAATATTTCACATGAGTTAAAAAAGATTTGGCCGCAAATTAACTTAAAACCAGCATAACACCATGAAGCAGCAAGAGATTTATATAAACATTCAGACTCTTCACATCTTAACGTATTGAAACTCATAGAGACTATTGAGTTTAAAATGTGGTATTATTATGCTTTGATGTCTACAACTCAGCGGCACAAAAATGGTCTCAAGGCACTTATTGTCTACAAAGCTACTTCAAATGTGTTTTGCTTTTGGCCTGCAAATACTGTGGCATCATTGATTTGCTTTTTCTTATGAACTATGTAAAAAAACCTCTTAAAGTGCACGATATCCCCTGAGTGCTAGGTGTGAGGAGTTCTCTTCCAATCCTGCAATCAAATAAAGAAAAGGTGGGGGCTGGGAATTTTGTTGTTGAATGTACACTTGCAAATTTGGCAAATAAAATCATTTTCTGAATAAGCAGAAAGACTACTGAATGTGTGAACATTATTTTCTGTGCCTAGTTTTTGATTAAAAGATGATCACATGCCTAAGTGGAAATAAAGTTCCATGGGGCATATAGATATGTATATGAAAAAATGGTTAGCATTAGGACCATTATGTAAGTTTACATTAGTTTGCATAAAAACAGACCTATATTTCAGCTCTACTAGAGAGGGCAAACAATGAATCATATATCCCATCCATCTCTTAGGGGCAGATTCACTTAGGGTCGAATTTCGAAGTTAAAAATACTTCGAAATTCGACCCTCGAATTGAAATCCTTCGACTTCGAATATCGAAGTCGAAGGATTTAGCGCTGATCCTGCGATCGAACGATCGAAGGATTTTTCGTTCGATCGAACGATTAAATCCTTCGAATAGAATGATTCGAAGGATTTTAATCAAACGATCGAAGGAAAATCCTTCGATCAAAAAAAGGTTAGCAAGCCTATGGGGACCTTCCCCATAGGCTAACATTGACTTCGGTAGGTTTTATCTGCCGAAGTAGGGGGTCGAAGTTTTTTTTAAAGGGCAAGTACTTCGACTATCGAATGGTCGAATAGTCGAACGATTTTTACTTCGAATCGTTCGATTTCGTTCGACTTCGATCGAATTCGAACGAATTTAACCAATTCGATGGTCGAAGTACCCAAAAAATACTTCGAAATTCGAAGTATTTTTCATTCGAACCCTTCACTCGAGCTGAGTGAATCGGCCCCTTAATGTCAAACCACAGCAATTCAAGAAGCATGGAAGGCAGTGTGCAAAGTGTACCTGTTTTTGCACACTGTCTTCCCAGTGGTAAATAGACACTAGTGTATTAAATGCTTAAGATAATGTTACAAAGTAGTGATAATGAGTGTCATTCAAAAATTTTAGGGGAAGTATATGAATTAGTACCAACTGGTCATAGATACCAGCTTTTGTCATTCCTATAAACAGTATACTATACAGTATATAGGGAAAAAGTCCAACAGTAGCAGCCCAACTAAGGGGAAGATTCACTAAAGGGCGAATTGTCGCCAGCGAACGCTTCCCCACACTTTGCGCCACTTTGACCAGGCGAAAATTCGTTACCACTACGCTATTTCACTAAATTGCAAAGTTGCATCCTCGGTGCCGAACGGGGGTGACTTTCGCTAATGTTACTTCGGCAGTGCAATTGTTTCAATGCAAAACTATGCTAATGATCTGTCTAACGAAACTTCGTTATCGTTAGTCCTCTTATGCTTAGGTCAATTTGAATAGGGCGAATACATTAAAGTCATATGGACGTTTTTATTAGAGATGTTGGTGCAAATGATTAAAGTAGCCACTTTTTATTACAAATGAACCATAATAAAGACAAAAGATGCCCTACACATGAGTCCACCCTAAAACTAATGTTCCCTGCCCCTCAAATGTCTGGGGAAAAATGCTAACCCAAAAAAGTTTAATAGTTAGGACTTTTGCAGGCAATCCCGCTTAAAAAAAAGGACAAGTCCCTCTCAGCAGCTTCAAAAGCATAGTGGTTCTACTATTAAATAATGTTTAATACTATTTAAAAATGCGGTGTAAAAATGGTGTTCATCCAATGCCACTTTTTACACAATTCTTTACACAGCAACTTGTGCCGGAACTTACTTGCTGGCTGAATTTTCCCTTGGCATTAATTATTCTGAAGAGGTGTAAAATAATGGCATCCAATACAGCCATTGTATGGCATAAAATAAACATCTTGATAAATAAACCATTTATTTGACACCACTTTTTAAACCATTTTTCCTGCATAAATCATTTTACATACCATGACATGAGACAACAGTCCCTTTAATTTTTTCCACTAGCATCAGGTACTTTAATTTCCGCATGGTGCATAGCCTGCATTATCACACATTTTATACTGTATATGAATATGTATATAAAACTGTAAGTTGGAAAAGTATGTAAACATAGCAGAATAAAATGTGTGCTTACCAAACACTAGGAGAATATATTTTCTCTTAGAAGGTTAGAGCTACAAAGGTTAGCATCGATGTGTAAATTCATTTCTTTCTTTTCCCATGTTCTCCTTTTGTAGTGCTCAAGGGGCAGCTTTATATAGGTCTTTGGAGTTGGACTTTGGAGAAATTAATAAAGTCCTACTAATACTGCTCAGTTTGCTGAAATAAGATGACAGCGATCACCCCGAGGCACACAGATTACAAGCATTTAGCAGACTGTATTTAATACCTGCCTGGAACTGGGATAGGGCAAAACATCACATTCCAATTTCAAAGCCCATGTTGAACTCATACTGGTCAATAAATTCTATAGAATGCAGAATTCTAAAAGCACATCGTTTTCCTCCCTTATTCTGATACATTTACAGATTCCAAAAGCTGGAATTGCTCAATAACATTAAACTATGATACATATGAATCATACTTCATATGACATTAAATGGGAAATCAATGCTGAATTTAAACAGTCTTTATTTAGGGGGTTATTTAGTAAAGGTAGAGTTGAGTTTTTCAAGGTTTGTATCACTAAAAAAACCTCGAATTATTAGGGGGGAAAAAAATCATTTAAATTGTGAGTTTAAAAAAAAACTTTACAAACTCTACGTTTAATACTCCATTAGAGTTCAGACCAAGATGTACAATTTCATGCTTAAATAACAGATCCAGAAGCAGTGGAAAAAAATATATAAAATACACAATTTATAAGGAATCCATAGAATGGTGCAAATATATTCATGTATGGATATATAAGTTTAGCAAAACTATTGGAACTCTCCCTTGCTCCCTTCACTAGGTATCACAAATGGATTGCAGAGGGTTCGGTGTGCCTACATTCATGCAGAGCTCCTCAAAATGCAATTATCCAAGACAAAGAAGAAAAAAATTGAGGGCACACTGCCTCGTAAAGCAAAAACAGAAGGCTGTTGTGCAATGGATACCTAAAGCATTTCAGGAACACCCCTTAATCATAGGCTGAGATTAAGGGGTGTTTCCTAAACGTGTTTTTACTTGTTTGGTTTTTTTTTGGATTACATTTTGTATGTTTTTTAAAAATTTTATGTGATTCACATCACAAATAAAATAAGTACAAATAAATCAGAACTTTGCCTCCTTTGCCAATTATATATTGAGATCCCATATTTATGAAAATAGTTACCCTAACTGCCATTGCCTATCTTGACACAGCATGGGACATTTGTATCCCATGTCTTTTTCCTTACTATGGATAATTAGCTGTAAGGGTAAGATCAGTTATTCTTTTCTCTAAATATGTTTGCCCTGTAAGTGCTTTATTTTAATAATGAATAAAATCTTGTTTTCCATATAATAGTAATAATAAAATAGTAAAACTATACCCCCGAACAATGTAGGTCTCTATAGGAATATATTGCATAAAATAGCTCATATGTAAAACCCTGCTTCATGGAAATAAACCATTTTCATAATAAAATACTTTTTTAGTAGTATGTGCCATTGGGTAATCATAAATAGAAAATTGCTATTTTAAAAAATAAGGGCCATCCCCTGGGATCCTAGGACGGTGCACACAAACAAACTATACATGTTAGGTCACATGAGCCAATAAACAGAGAAAATTATGTATTTTGCTTCCACACTTCTTGCTGCTACATTTAGAGGTGTAGTATTTCTGGTCAGGTGATCTCTGAGGCAGCACACAGACCATCATGAAATGGGGGTTCAAGGCAAGAGATGTAAAAGGGCAATATTTAAATTAAAAAAAAAATTATATTTATACAGTATATATATATATATATATATATATATATATATATATATATATATATATATATATATATATATATATATATATATATATATATATAGAAAAAATAAAAACTGACACAGCACCCCAAGTTTTGTATGCAAAAAAAGATATATATTGTAGAAAGACATACCAAAGCCCATAGGGCGACGTTTCGGGGTATACAATCCCCTTTCTCAAGCCAAGGGCAGCATTCAAGTAACAAACATTGGTTTACACCTATTTATACAAGGTAACACAGGAAGTTGCATATAGAACATGACACCAATAACGATCCTCACACATTAACCCCTTAATTGCTTAATGTTATCCATGCAGGCATATAACAACTCAGCGTTAGTCCACTGCATATCCAAATCCAGCTAAAAAGAAACAAAACAGAGAATAAAAAACAGAAATGAGACCAATGTTTATCCCATCATAAAAATACATATAGGTCATAGTCTCTATTAAGCCCATTTGGGGCCAATGTGTTTAATTGGTGTATCCACCATACCTCTCTTTTCCTCAGCAATAGCTCTCTATCTCCCCCCGTCTGGGGGAGGGTACACATTCCAGAACCATATATTTCAAATCTGTATCCTTGTGTCCTTTCTCCACATAATGCTTAGAGACTGGCAGCTTCACATTGCCCTTCCTAATTGTAGATCTGTGTTGGGATATACGTGTTTTTATTTGTAATGTGGTCTCCCCCACATAGAGGAGACCACATGGACAAATTAACATATAAACAGCAAATTTAGTCAAACACGTATAGTACCCCCTTAGAGTATATTTACGACCCGTGGTCGGATGCTCAAATATTGTACCCTTATGTACACAACAACATTGGGAACATGTTAAACAAGGGAACATCCCCCGCGATTTTGTACCCATATATGTTTGTGTCAAAACCTGATTTTCTTTCGTATCAGAAAGAACCAGCTGACTACCTAACATTCTCCCCCTTCTATATGACACTAATGGGGGTCGTCCAAATTCTTGAATTTCAGGATATGAGGATTGAAAATCCCCCAATGCTTGCGGAGAATGTTAGTCACCATGTTACTACGATCATTATAATGAGTGACAAATGGTATAGACTGTTCTTTATCTTTACGACGAACCTTAGTTTTCCTTGCCCTAGCTTGGGCCCTATCCAGGACATATTTTGGGTACCCACGTACAAGAAACTTATTATACATGTCATTTAACTGTTGATCGCGTCTGTTTGGCTGGCTAACTAGCCTCTCAACCCTAGTAAACTGGCTGATGGGGATAGAGTCCCTAGTATGCACTGGATGATAGCTGGTATAATGCAGTAATTGGTTCCTATCTGTGGGCTTCGAGTATAGTTCTGTGGTAAATGTACTCCCTTGTCTGTTTATTGTGACATCCAAAAACTGTATAGACCCCCTATCTTTATGTATAGTGTATGCAATATTCGGATGTGCTCCATTAATCTCTTGGTGGAACCGATCGAGTGAGTCTGTGTCGCCCCTCCATATCATAAATATATCATCGATATAGCGCCACCACACCACACCGTGTGTGGTGAACGATATACGTCGATAGATGTTATCCTCCTCCTGCCTGAGCATAAAGGAGTTTGCATATGAAGGGGCGACATTTGAACCCATCGCGGTTCCCCTGAGCTGTAGGTAATACTTGTCCTTAAATCTGAAATAGTTTTCACACAGGATGATTTCCAAAAGTTTCAAAAAGAATTCCACTTCCTCTTCCCCATATTGTTAACTTTCCCTTAATAGTATAGCAAAAGCTTCAACACCATCTCTATGTGGTATGGACGTATAAAGTGAGGACACATCAAAGGTAACTAGTAACAATTCCTCGGTTTCTTCTACTTGTACAGACCTCAATTTGTCTAAGAAATGGTTGCTATCTTTTATATATGATTTCCCTTGCTGTACCAATGGTGCAAGGATCCTGTCCAACATGGAGGCCATAGGGCAGAACAAGGAACCTATGCTTGCCACTATAGGCCGACCAGGTGGTTGGACAGGATCCTTGTGTATCTTGGGCAGCGTGTATAGTACTGGGGTAACCGGTTTATCAATCACTAAGAAATCTCGTAATTCTATGGAGATGGTCCCCTTAGTAACCATCTTGGATAGAAAATCCCAAATTTTGCGCTTTATACGAAACACAGGGTCATACCCTAATTCCAGATATACAGACCTGTCTGCCAATTGTCCTAGTATTTCAGATTCATAATATCCAGTATCTAATACCACAATCGCCCCTCCCTTGTCTGAGGGTTTAATTGTGATGTCAGTGCGAGTTTTCAAATTATTAAGTGCAATAGTTTCATCAGCAGTCAAATTAGCAGATGCCTTACGACCATCAGATCCCAGACACTGCTCATTAATATCTTTTTTAACTTGTTTAATATACGTTTCCACAGCAGGGTAGGTGGTGGGAGGCACAACCCTACTTTTGCTGCGGAGACCTAAAGAGTCCAGAGTCAGGGTTTCCCCTGTCATTTGTACTGCAACATGCGGATTAACTGAGAAATGAGTTTTCAACCTTATTCTGCGAAAAAAAGCATACAAATCCACATCCAGCTGAAATGGATTCAACCGCTGTGTGGGACAAAAGTTCAGTCCCTTCCCCAATAGCGTGAGTTCAGTATCAGTTAATTGTACCTGCGATAGATTGTAGACTATTTGTCGTTCCTGCGTGATCTCTGGGTGGAGCGATGTTTCCTTTGGATCTTGCCATCTCCTTCTATGTCGCGCACCCCCACGTCTGCACCTTCCGATTCGGAACCTAAAAAAGGTTGGCGTTCTCCATGGTCGGCACCTGAAACAGGCGCGTCCTTTCTCCACATCCTGGTCTCAGAGCTGCGCGCACCACCGGTGCGTCCTGCGCTGTTCCTTCTGACGTGTTCACCATGCGCCCACGAGTAAACTCTGCCCCGCTCGTAATCGGTAACATCACGTGCAAACTTTCCCCGCTTCTGTTCCTCTCCTGCTTTCCGATATGCAGACATCTTTGATTCCATATCCTCTTTCATTTTTGCCAGTTCCTCCACCGGAAACATAGTGTCCATGTCTGTGGTAAGTTTTGCAATCTCCGATTGAACCTGTAACAATTCTTGGGTAATAAAATCAATGTTAAGAGTCATGATATCCATGGAACACTTGTTTAAGATTTGCATGTACTTTGTTTTAAACTCCTCATTGTGTATAAACAGGGTAGGTCTTAAATGAATCCTCAACCCCCTGGGGATACGAGAGCTCTCACAATATGCTGCCAAAGTAATGCCATGTAACTCCAAATCCGTTTTTCTTTTCTGTAATGTCTCTAATTGCTTCCGTACCATATTTGGTGCAGGGACATTTAAAAATTCTCTCGAGCCAGACAGCTTCTTAATAATGCGAGAAGCTTCATCTTCAGTGTAAGAAAAAACGTTTGATGCCATTTCTGTAGTATCAAATCAGGGGTGCAAGCAATTGTGGCATTTATCAACTATATAAAAAGAGATATTGCCGCACAACCCTCTTGGTTTCTGGGTGCAAGTAGTCAAAAAGGCACTGCCAAAGTAGCCAATATCATAGAAAAAATAAAAACTGACACAGCACTCCAAGTTTTGTATGCAAAAAAAATATATATTGTAGAAAGACATACCAAAGCCCATAGGGCGACGTTTTGGGGTATACAAACCCCTTTCTCAAGCCAAGGGCAGCATTCAAGTAACAAACATTGGTTTACACCTATTTATACAAGGTAACACAGGAAGTTGCATATAGAACATGACATCATTAACGATCCTCACACATTAACCCCTTAATTGCTTAATGTTATCCATGCAGGCATATAACAACTCAGCGTTAGTCCACTGCATATCCAAATCCAGCTAAAAAGAAACAAAACAGAGAATAAAAAAAAGAAATGAGACCAATGTTTATCCCATCATAGAAATACATATAGGTCATAGTCTCTATTAAGCCCATTTGGGGCCAATGTGTTTAATTGGTGTATCCACCATACCTCTCTTTTCCTCAGCAATAGCTCTCTATCTCCCCCCCGTCTGGGGGAGGGTACACATTCCAGAACCATATATTTCAAATCTGTATCCTTGTGTCCTTTCTCCACATAATGCTTACAGACTGGCAGCTTCACATTGCCCTTCCTAATTGTAGATCTGTGTTGGGATATACGTGTTTTTATTTGTAATGTGGTCTCCCCCACATAGAGGAGACCACATGGACAAATTAACAGAGAGGTATGGTGGATACACCAATTAAACACATTGGCCCCAAATGGGCTTAATAGAGACTATGACCTATATGTATTTCTATGATGGGATAAACATTGGTCTCATTTCTGTTTTTTATTCTCTGTTTTGTTTCTTTTTAGCTGGATTTGGATATGCAGTGGACTAACGCTGAGTTGTTATATGCCTGCATGGATAACATTAAGCAATTAAGGGGTTAATGTGTGAGGATCGTTAATGGTGTCATGTTCTATATGCAACTTCCTGTGTTACCTTGTATAAATAGGTGTAAACCAATGTTTGTTACTTGAATGCTGCCCTTGGCTTGAGAAAGGGGATTGTATACCCCGAAACGTCGCCCTATGGGCTTTGGTATGTCTTTCTACAATATATATCTTTTTTTGCATACAAAACTTGGAGTGCTGTGTCAGTTTTTATTTTTTCTATGATATTGGCTACTTTGGCAGTGCCTTTTTGACTACTTGCACCCAGAAACCAAGAGGGTTGTGCGGCAATATCTCTTTTTATATAGTATATATATATATATATATATATATATATATATATATATATATATATATATATATATATATATATATATATATATATATATATATATATATATATACACCAGTTTGCTAATACATGCTGACACACCAATTTCCCAATTGTATATTCTACACATTTATATAAAGAATTTTTACCAAACACTGTTTTATTAAAACTAAAATTATGCTTAAGTAAAGCTTTATACAGATCATTCCAGCAACAAAATAGTAAACAATTTCTAAAATAATACATTATTGTAACTAGGGATGCTTCTTGTGAATTTTGTGCATAACCACATTTAATGATTTATGGTAACGCAAGATGTATTGTGGTGTAAAAGTTTATAGTGACTAGAGGCCCTAAATCTTATATGGACTCATTAATCATAATGCATTACAAGTATAGTAAACTTTTAGAAGGCACATCAGCATTCATAAACACATCGTAGGCGTAAGTGTTAATTTGACAGTAGCAGAACAGTAATTCATTCTGGGGTCTTGAATTTGGCAAAAGAAATGTCAACAATATATCTTTTTTTTTTTTACAGGAAAAATGTAGGCATTCTCGTGTTAATTTTGATAGATACTAATTTTAACTTTATCAACTGAGACTGTTAAAATCATATATATATATTTTAAATATAGTAAAGGTATGGGATCCGTTATCCAGAAACCCATTATCCAGAAAGCTCCAAATTACGCAAAGGTCACCTCCCATAGACTCCATTATAATAAAATCCAAATTTGAAAAAATTATTTCCTTTTTCTCTGTAATATTTATACAGTAGCTTGTACTTGATCCAAACTAAGATATACAGTAATTAATTCTTATTGGAAGCAAAACCAGGCTATTGAGTTTAATTCATGTTTACATGATTTTCTAGTAGACTTAAGGTATGAAGATCCAAATTACAGTACATTAAGATCCATTATCCAGAAAACCCCAGGTTCCAAGCATTCTGGATAACAGGTCCCATACCTGTACTGACGTTTACCATTGCACTTTGTAGAGATTATACAGAGATTACCATTGTTGGGGTATACAATTTGGAATATTCTGAGAAGACACTGTCAGGTTTCTTGTTTAGGAGACAATTTCATCAGAGCTGCTCTAGGTCCTGATTCGACAAATTGAAGACCAAGGGGTAAAGGGTGCCAATTGTAAAGTACAAAGAAATTCTGTGATGCTATGGGTAAACGGCACACAATTTTTTTTTTTAACAAGATTTTGGAAAGTGCAAAGCAAGGGGGGTTATTTATGGTCTTCAGTGCCCGCTGTATGATTTATATCAGCAAAACAATATATAAGTGAATTATTGAACATAGCAGTGCAATTATTAATAAAGATCAGAGGAGTTTAGTGTCTAGGTACAGCATTTCTGCTGCAATCCCTATAAAAGGGGATAGTTTTTTATTTCACTTTTTTATTGATTTTGCTTGATTTAACATGTGTTAATATGATTTGTTACCTAAAATTCGCAAAGCACTCTGGGTCACCCAGTATATCAGGAGAAGGAGAATGTCACAAGACAAGAACCCGGGAGACGTGCGACATATCGTCAATTGCAGGAGCATCATGAGAGACTTCACGGGGCAGATTTATCAAAGGTCGAGGTGGATTTTCGAAGTTAAAAACTTCGAATTTCGAGCTATTTTTTGTGTACTTCAACTAGGGAATAGTCCAAATTCGATACTGTCTCTTAAAACTTCGACCATTTGCAATCTAAAACCTGCCGAAGTGCTGTTTTAGCCTATGGGGGACCTCCTAGAGCCTAGAATTTGGAGTCAATTGGTAGACTTTGAGAAATCGAAGTTTTTTGGGGGTAAACTTTGAATCAAATTCGATCTAATGCAATATTCCTTCGATCGTATGACTCGAAACGGCCGAATACGGACCTCTTCGAGCCAAAAAAACCTTCAACTTCACTTTGGTTGGTCTTTTTGAATTAGAATTTTCAATTCGATATTCGACCCTTGATAAATATGCCCCTACATGTGCAAGTATGAAGACCATGTATATAGGAAACAAGTGCTAATACAATTCTCAATGGATGTGATTGGAGTACTTTTATTAAAGGACCAGTAACATCAATTTTATTTAAAAAAAATCGTTAGAATAAAACGGAAAAAAACCCCCACAATGACAAATTAAATTTTTAAATCGTTAAGTCTTTATTAAGAAACAACTTACCGAAACTCTGCTTGCGCTCCTCTTCAGAAATGGTGACACGGCGACGATCCATCATGCGGCACTCGATTTCTCCATACCTGGCTATCTCCTATAAGGAAGGCAGGGAGGAGAAATCGAGTGCCGCATGCCAGATCGCCTTTTCTGAAGAGGAGCGCAAGCAGAGTTTTGGTAAGTTATTTTTTAAATAAAGACTTTGCGATTTAAAAGTTTAATCTGTCTTTGTGTTTTTTTTTTAAAAAAAAATTGATGTTACTGGTCCTTTAACTAACTATAAGTGGGACATTCACTAAAATCCGAAGTTGCGCTCAGGGGTAGCGTAAGACTGTGAAGTTGCTCTAGCGTTGATTCGCTAAGCGAAGCGAAGTTACGCCAGCGATGGTTAATTTGCATACGGCGCCAAATTCAAATTTCAATGGAGGAATATGTAGCAGCACTACAAATGCCTGGGAAACCTTCAAAACACCAAATAACATTTTTATTTTGCCCTACACATGTGCCCACTGTATAGTTAAGTTGCCATGAGTTAGGAAATGTAGGGGGGAATGAGGGGAGCCCCAATAATTTTTTTGATCTTTTTCAGCCTATCACCCATAATATAGAAAAAACTCCAGCGTTTTTTGGGACTTAGAAATTTTTTAAACTTTTTTTGAAGAAATTGCTATGTACTCTATTGCGCTTCGCCTGGTCTGAGGTGGAGAAGGAAGTCTAGCGTAAAAGGTAGCAGTCAGAACAATGCGCGCGTTAGTGAATTTGCATAGTTACGTCCGTTGCGCAAATTCGCCAGGCGTAAGGGTGCGAAGTAACACTAGCGAATTTACGACAGCGTTCGTTAGTGAATTTGCGAAGTAACGAAAATGCCCAACGATTGACGATAGCGTTAGGCGCTTCAGCGCATAGTGAATTTGCCCCTAAGTGTGCACACCTGATGAATTTTGCACTCAACATATAACAATTTATTTATTTTTGGCGCTACCCTTGTATGACACATAACAGGCTTGTTCAATGCAATGACTGACTTGTTTACTTGCCTAATACTCATATGATGATGCAAGACTGAAATAGATGCCAATCAAGATCCACAATAGATAAGTATACAAAATCATAAAGAGAAATGTATTAATAAATAGTTATTAGTGTAAAATTTCCCAATTCATTTCAACCTTTACTATCCTCATCGGGGAAAAAATTACAATTCAAGAGCAGAAAGAGCAATTATTACACACAATATTTATACCTGAAGCATTCTCAGTGTATCAGTGCCAGCATTGAAAGACCAAGTGGTGTGTGACATCACTTCCGCCTCCTGTGTCAACCAGTGCGCAAGCCTATATACGAAGTGCAATACATATGCGTTCCACCAGTGCCATTTATGCTAATAAATAAGCAGCATGGAGCTGGAGGGTCTAATTTGCATGATATTTTAATATTGATTGCGAGTTTAGTTTAGGTTTTGTGCTTCTGTACTAACTCAAGGCAACCACTTCCCTTTAGCAGTAAAGATCTGTGCCTGCAAAGATGCCCCTGTATATCTCCAACTTATTTTCTGCTGATTCACTTCACATGCACTGTGCTGTTGTCACTAACTGAGATTAGTTACAGAGACACAATATACTGAATATTTATACTGTAAAAGTCATAATATAAGGCTGATTAGTAATTACTTCAGATTATTAGTACATGGCAGCTCTGATACCAATGCAATACTATGACAGACCATCCTCATTTTCTGCTTGATGATTTGCAACGACCCCTAAGCTTAGCTTCTCAACAGCTGCTAAAATCACACTGAGCATGTCAGTGTCTCAGACACTTCTAAGAGAATCCAAGATGGGGAGCTCCTATGACAATTGTGAAGGCCTGGGTCATTATTATTATAGAGATGCTGAACCTTTAGGCTAGTGAAGGGTATAAAATATGGCATTTCTAGCCATTTTCATTGTTATTGTTTAGTTTTCCTTTAAAGGACGAGTTAAACAGCCTTCTGATACATTCATATTTACTCAGATATCCTGTATCCAGCACTGATATATTAGATTGACTTGTATCTATATAAATATATGCCCTATGTATTGAACCAGTACAGTGTTTTTCGAGTTATGATTTTAGTTTTAGTAACTATATGATGCAGGGGCGCCCTCCATGTTATAAGTTATACTGAAATATGGATTTGTATTGCTGTTCTATAGTAAGAGGAGCACCCGTTAATGAATCTGCACTTAATCATTTGCTTTTATTCATTTTGCAATTTTTAGTATTTTCTCTAAACTGTTGTACATGCATTCCTCAAAAATAATACATACAAAAATCCACACAACCACTATCCCAAACACTGCACTTACAAATTTTAGCTGGAACTCGTGTGAAATTTGTAAATGCCCTAGAGTATATAATTTCATACTCTTTACCATCTGTAAATCATAATATAATCTGCATAATACTGAGATTTAAACATTTTGCTAAAGTATGTAAAAATTACTACTAAAAACTAGGAAAATGCTGTATTGAGAAACAAATATTCTCATAAGTCACAAGCAATCTCATTTGCAGGCTTGGTATCATGAGATGTATAAACATAACACTACATTTTAAATGGGATGGTGTAATTAAAACTTTATTAAAGCACATGCTACTGGTACCACGGAAGCACTTTAGTAAATAATAACATCCATCTCAAAAGACTACCTTTTAAGCAAAGATGTTTACAGTAGATCAGTAGGGTATATGAGCAAACTGAATTGGGTAACTGAATTGCATTAATTTTGGTAATGTCAAAATAAGGACAAGTATGTAAAGACAACAAAATGTTTTACACTGATTTGTGCATTTGGACAGTAGAAACATCAACAATATTGTTATACGTGCAAGAGCTGTGGGGACCTGTACGAATTCACAGGGTATGTCCAGATGTTCACACTGATTTTGTTCCCATTATCGTGTATTCATTGACTGTCCATGTCATGAATATGGGGTCACATTTTTTCATCACAATTTATGTTTAAAGCAAAATCCAAGAGATAAAGAGGCATGCTCACTAAATGGCTAAAAAGGGAAATTCACATCACAAGAGGTTGGTGTCATGGAACACAGGGTTATCTAAACCTTCCAGGGTGCAAAAGTGACATTGTCTATGAACTGTCCTTTATGACTAGTCTGTAAACTGAACTCCATAGAGAGCTGAAATCTTGTGCTAATCTGAATAACTTGTTAAAACCCAATAAAAAATGTGTCACCCAACAGTAAAAAACTAATTTATAGAGCTATCCCTATTATATGTGTGATTTTAGGAGGGCAAAAGTAGTGAATGTGAAAGGCTGTCCTTCTGCTGTCCCTTCTCTACAATGCATTAGAATACCGAAGTGTTTTCCATTGATTAGTACTAACATGAAATTGTTGTCACGTGAGCAGATGACAGGGGGGATGGTAAGATGGTGGTTCATCTGTATGTTAAACCTCTGCACATATAGCAATATGATACAGGTATATATCAACCATTACCAATAAATAGTCATAACAACCAAATATGAATGAAGACAAATGTGACCACCTCCCCAGTTAACAAAAAATGTACAAAAAATATACATGATTTATGGTACAGAAACATTCAGAGTATGATTGCCAGGACATTGCTACATCAATATACTGATTGAGAATATAGATACATATAAGATAAAAATATGAATTATGATATGCATTAGCATTTTGGAAATGTAAAAATATTTTGGAGACAATACAGATCTGTGATCCATACCAGATTGATTTTTCTTAAAATGCTGAACATTACTGTAACATCAGTAAGGAGAAGAACAGCATCAGATGGCATCAGCCTTTGGCCACCATGCACATAATACATAGTTCAAAAAATATAAGATAAGAGAATCCCAGGCTTGGATTTGTCTATTAGATTTTTAGCAGGATCATGTCTGGTGGACGATACTAGCCACAGTCTTGTTTGAACTGTTATTTTCAAGTTTAAATAAAATGGCAGAGCCCTTGTAAGGTCTCACCCTGGTAGTTTAGTGGCTTTGAGGGGCCGGCAGGAACGCCCGCTGCACTCCAGGCAGGAACACCGGCACTCCTGATCCATTCACGCTGATGCACACGGCCGCTTACTTCCAGGTTCATGCCGGGGGCGTCACGCTGCGGTACGAAAATTCAAGTATTTAAAGGGGCTTTTGGCTGGAAATCATTGCCTGTTATTGGGTCTATTTGATTAGTTCCTGGGTGAGATTTCTATCTGTGTATATCTGGTTTTTAATCCCTGCCTGAATGCTGCCAATCCCAACCTTTGCCTGCATGACCATTCTTTGAATTCTGCCTGTACTGACCCGGCCTGTCTGACTGTTCTTGAACTCTGCCTGCACTAACCCCGGTCTGCCTGATCATGCTTTACTTTCTTAATCCTTAAGAAGCTGATGTTGCCTTCTGTCCTATCCTTCGTAACAAATGTGCCCCTTTTGCTTGTTCAGAACGCTTGCTTTGCTCCTCTCAAGTTAAGACCTGAGTAGCTGAAGGCTCCTCCAGAGGCCAAAGGCGGCTGCTACAAGCGGAAGATTCAGCCATAACCGGGAGCTTAGCACTTTTTTTTAATTTAGGGAGCCGTACGTGACAGCCCTTTATTAAAACATACACATTTTTGCAATGTCTTGTAAGTGTAAAAATAAAGACACTGGCAGAAGAAAGATTTAAGCTAGAGAAACTGAGAAGAAACTTAGGAAAACTCATTAAAAACGAGATGTAATTGTTATTGTAGCATGACAAATGAGAACAAGTTTAAAAATGCAAAAATGTAACCAAATAAAAGTAGTCAGCAGTCAATGATTAAATATACAAGTACAGATGAGGCTATAACAAGGCTTGATCTAGCTCAAAAATGGATGAAACAATATACATTGTATTTAGGAATGGACATGTTAACCTACAATATTAATGGGAAAGCTATTTCCTGCAAATTAACATGTGTGACAAATTTAAACTGGAAAATGCAAAACATTCCATTATCAGTTTCTTAATAAATGGCTTATAGTGAATGTTGGATTATTGGGAAAGGCAGTTAGGGGCTTGAAGACCTTATTAGGTCTGAGTGGATCCCTTTCTTCCATATATGATAGCAGCTGTTGGTACCAACAAAACTGCCAAAATGCAGCATTTTATTTGTTCTAGTTACAACTTATTAGACTAATGACACGTCTTTTAGGCCTATATTTTTTTCAAAAAGTAACCTATGCATGGCTATGGTATTTTGTTTTAAAAAAGAAAAGGCCATTATCTATCAATAAATGTAAGTGTTATCTTGATGACCTAGGCCAAGTATATTGTCATCTTTATAGACAGAAATTAACATACTGTAGAAATGTATAAACATTCCATTAATACTGTGCTTCAATAATGTTCAACAAAGTTACCACAGTGTGTTCATTTTTTGAATGACAAGTGGGAATATCATGCGTGGTGGTATAAAAAGGTATTTTACCGTAACACTGCATGGTACATTAATCCTAGCACCCCAGCACCATAAACTACCATTACAAAGTTTGATGAAATAAAAGAATATATATATAAATACAAATTGGTACTGCTTTTTGCACCTGTTATACTGCTACTGGAACCTGTGGGATTAGATTGTGCTTAATATAACTATATCATTTCATTTTTGTTTCATTTATATATAAGCCTTTATATAAGCCTTTTTATACTGTGCTTAAATCATACAGCGATTATGGCTTGTACTATTGCAGTAACATTTGTTACAGGGTTGTTGGGTATATTAGCTAAAGAACTTCTGTTATTGTCTTAGCACTGCAATTAAAAAATCTGTATTCATTAAAGAGTAAGGCCTTTTAGTCTAACATGGATTTGAATTTGATCCTGCCTTAAGCAATTTTATACAGGCGAGCATTATCCTTGGAGCCACCCTGGGCTCCATGCCTCGTCATTAACCCGGGTGTTAGATAAATCAAAGGCAGTCTAAGGGAAGAAGATAAGCAAACTGCAGGCCAGCAAGACGATGATGTATAGATCCAGGAGGCTAATAGGAAAGTATTGACAGGAAAATGGTGTGCTTATCCTGCAATCACTGCATATTGCAGAGAGAGCTCCCAAAAGCAGATGGGATACACTTTGGGGAATGCATAACCCTGAGATAGAGTAGTTAAGCAAAAATGGATCCTTGCCTCTTAAATTCTGAAAATAACTTTTTTTTACGATAGATGCACATTTTCAAAGATGTTATCTATTTTTTTATATGGATGGTAAATTCTTTGGAGGAAAATAATTTCGTAAAATGAACTTTACTGTCAAGAAACTGTCTTTCATTGCCGTTATTTGTACTTTCATATTGCACGGTTATTGAAATGGTGCAGCATTTTTTATAAGCTAAAAGAACACAGTAAACTATTTATACGTAGTTTACAGCAAAGTACGATTTCCAGTGAATTTTCTTATGCACACAGTCTTTGATTATAATCTAAACAAGGCACAAAATGTTAGTGTCTTCTTCTTATTACCACTGTATCTTAGCCCTTATTGATGCACTTATAAGATAGGTACCAACAACATAAATGATAACTTAATTAGGAATAGGAAAAAAGAGTTGATGTAACATTTAATTGAGAAAGTGGTGCAAATCAATAAATCACTTGCATTTTTTAGGATTATATTATGTCCCTTAAATACAAATATGAATTGCCCTGAAAATGCAACCATATACGGTAGTGGCTGTATGGTCCAACACTATACATAATTAAATCAATTTATATATAAAATACTATATAATTTTTTACTACAAAATGTCAGTTGTATACAAAATTGTGTACAAAATGTCAATCAAAATGTCAACAAAATGCTGTTGGCACAGTCTTCATTTTCTTATGTAAAACTAGAAATACAGAATAATCTCAAAGTCAAAGGGGTATATTTATCAAAGAGTGAAGTTAGAGATCGCCACAGTCCGCTAGTGTGAAATACCTCCTTTCTCCATTCATTTCTATGGAATTTTTAAAGGTGTATTTATCAGATGGTGAGCTTTCACTTTCACCATTTGATAAATACCATAGAAATGAATGGAGATAGGCGGTATTTCACTCTAGTGGACTGTGGTGATCTCTAACTTCACTCTTTAATAAACATACCTCAAAGACTTTCTAAAATACTTTGTACAACGTATGGTGACAAAATTATTAATACTAGGGCTTTTCAGCTCAGAGGAGCCTAAGGTTTTCGTATTCTCCCCAGGATTTGTAGGATTGCTTTTGGTTGTGTTCACAGTCCATAACAAGTCCATACAAGTTAGGCTGAACCTGACAATAAACAGACCATAGTCATAACCTAGCCAATACTTTTTCAATTTGATTTTCTATTTGCTCCTAGAAAGTCCTCTAGTATGTACCTTCAAATTTACACATACTAATACTGAAATATTTTTTTTCATAAAATGTTCGAACTATGGTTTATGATGCATATAGTGCTTTGTATAAGCAAACTGTTCAAACTGATCGGTTATGGCAGCCATCCAGAAATGCTGGTTTGACTGCCGAAGCTCTCCCTGAGAATCTGCAGTGGTCAAAAAGCACCGAATATCATGTGCCCTACAAAACACGGTTATTATTAAATGTTCATTTTTCTACTTTTTTTGCTTTGCTGTTTATTTTGTACATATAAAATTAGTTTACTAATCGAAATACAATTTAAAGCCATACTGTTTGCTTTATGCATGCTTATCACTCCTGTGCTTTTTAATTAGCTGACTTAAGGTATTTCTTTACTAGCAACAGAAACTTTTAGTTTAGTTTTTCTCATAGCTATACAATCTCATCAGTTTCATTGGCATAGAAAGCTGCTTGATTAATGAGCTTTTAGTGGGTACAAATAACATTTACAAGCCAGCCATAATTCAGTTTATAGTCTATTCAGTCACTGGTGGCCCTGTAACATTAACAGATTTCTCTTTATCTGTCTGCCCCCGTGGCCCACAGCTGTGCCTTTGGTTTGCCTGATGGACTGGATCTCCCACCCTGCAGCACTCACCGGGTACATCCATTAGTCATCGGTGACAATAACTGATCAAATAAGATGTAGAACTCAATTCTAGTAGAAAGGCCTATAATGTCAGAGTCAGGAGGTTATCGCGGAGGGACTTGCACCTTGCTCTCTACTCTGCTTATCGAGAGTTTTACAGCCTGCTCTGAAAAAGCATCTTGTACAGCTGAGAAGGGCTGATTTGGAAGGCAGATTAGCATACATTAGTTTCACATCTTACTATGTGAAACTAATTTTAATTAAAAAGAAAACCTGATTTGAAATGTATAAAGGCCATAAGGAATAATTAGAAACCAGTAACTATCCTAAAATATCAGTTAAGCAGAAAAGCAATCCAAGAAAATGAATGCATAGAAAAAAAGGCAACTGCTGCTTCTTTAGTCCACTTAATATAATGTTATGTGCTTGTAGCCTAAGGGTGTAGAGAGCACGGAATCATTTTAAAGTTAATGTATCTATTCATAAAAAGCATTGTGTTCCGTGACTAGAGAAAAACACAATCCCAACATAAGTGTTTTTATACATGTCATATACAGTGATTGCTACTGATATTTATATTTCATTTTTCTTTTATATTCTCATAGGTCACATTAAATAATACACAAGTTTTGATTCTGAAACTGTAGCTTTTTAGTCATTATTGTGCTGCATCTTATGAAAAGTTTGTTGTGAAGGGGTATTGTTAAAATATATGCAGCCCTACTCTACGCAGATGTCATAGGTTTCCCTCTGTCATTGATCTGGTATAACCTAGAAGATATGAACTCTATACTGCAAGTCATTTCGAATGGCCCATAGGTTGGTGGGGTTGAAGGGGTTTCATATCAAACTTGAAAGGTATCAGCAGTAAAACAGAAACAATTCACCAGCTACATTATTAGTATTCTCCCAGACCTGGTGCAGCTAGCTACAGGACAGGCTAAATTTCCCAGCATTACCTTTAATTAAGACAATGATTTACAGAAGATAAAAAAAAACAATGACAACATATAATCAAATAATAATTGCACACAGGCATCTGGGTAACTTTAAACATAAAAGTGTGGACCTGTCGGATATATTTGTGTTATACAGAACTCAAATGATAATCTTTGTATTAATTATGAACCATTTTAATGAGCAAGAACATTTAGTGACATTTATTTAATTAAATTTATATTTGATAATTACTCATGACTGTCACTGAAAGACATTCATTCAGTGATAACTATTACTTAGAGGCATACATTTTGGAGGTATATAAATTATTTATGTCTGTATCAAATGAAATATCTTTTAATGACATTTTTTAGCTATATAGGCTTAAGTGACATTTATTTGAAGTAAAGTTCATAAGAACAGGTATAATGATAGCAATATCACTTCTTGTTATGGTCTGTACTGTAATTGACTGAACAGAACATGCATTTGTACGTTTTTAATATTTATACACTCAGCTCCAACAAGAAGATTTCTTCTCCCACCCCCTCTTCATAGAATTTAATTATTTAATTCAATGGTATCTGCAATGACAGTAGATGGGGGTATGTCTAAGGATGGAGGGAGAAAGTGTATATGCTCTAGCAACATATGAAGAAGTTAGGAGCAAAGAAATTGGCGTCAAAAGGACTTAAAAAAGCTTAGGAGCATGTATAACTGTTGTGGAATTTCGTTTTCTACTCTCCTGAATGAGTAAAGGGGAGAGGTTCAGGTTCTACACTCAATCATTCTCCAGAATTCACTTTCCTGAAATGCTGATCCCTTCCTCAGAGATTAGACTGCAATGAAATGTATAAGAAAAGTGTAATTTGAACTGCTGAGAAAAAAAATGGGCCAGATTTAATTTGATGAGAAAATATGATCTCTTAATTCAATTCCAGATTTTCCCATAGAGCCAGATGCAATTCAATGAGAAAAGTTTATCTTAATGTTTATCATATGAAAACTATATTGAGGTCTACAGGAAAAACTGAAGCTGAATTAGGAGAAAAGTTTTTCTCCTCAAATTGAATAATGCTCGTAAATTTTCACAATAAACCATGAGATACTTTTCTCACTGAATTTATTATGGCCCAATGTTGACAGCATATTGTTTTTGCACAGTCCAAAATATTTACAGGTACAGGTATGAGACCTATTACCAGAATGGTTGGTACCTGGGGTTTTCCAGACAAGGGATTTTTCCAAAATTTGGATCACTATACATTAAGGGGCACATTTATTAAACCTCAATTTTTTTCCTGGTCGAGGATTTTAGGATGAAAACTTGAATTTTTTGTAAAGAAAAAAAATCTCAAAACTTTATAGAATTATCATACCATAAAGCTGCTAAAAATATGAAAATACTCAAACCAGTCGAGGTCATGTAGAATTCAATGGCAGATGTCCCTGAAGTTGTTTTTGACATTGTGATCTACGCTGGATAATCCATAAAATTTGTATTTTTTGTCCGATAATCTGAAAAAGTTGAGGATTCACAGTGAAAATTTGAGAAAATCAAGTTTACGGAGTGTCAATTGTATGATTCGAATTGACACTCTATTTTGTTGTGACATTTTTTCTAGAATAATTATTGCTACAGGAGTTAAAATCATGGAAGGGAGTATGGTCAGATTTTTTTTCCATAAAACAATGGTTTTCATAAATCAATAAGGATTAATTGTATCTTAGTTAGGATCCTGTTTTATTATTACAGAGAAAAAGGAAATCAATTTTAAAAATTGTAATTATTTTATTAAAATGAAGTCTATGGAAGATGGCCTTCCTGTAATGCAGAGCTTTTTGGATAACGGCTTTCCACATAATGGATCCGATACCTGTATCGGTTTATTAGCTACGAGCTGAATTTTCTAAATAGAAATTTTGTGTGGGCAGTAAATGTGAATGTTAAAGTAACAGGATGAGCAGGGGAAAAATTGGTAGAGAAAAAGAAATATTACAAGAAAAAAATGCAACTCTATAAACAGGGAGCAAAGCTAAGGTGTTAAGAGAAATGACTATCATCTGCCTTTAACACTGTAGCAGTAGCTGCATATTTAATTTATTAATACAGGTATGGGATCAGTTATCCAGAAACCCTTTATCCAGAAAGCTCCGAATTATGGAAAGGCCATCTCCCATATACTCAATTCTATCCAAATAATCCAAATCTCCATAATAATAAAACAGTACATTGTACTTGATCCCAACTGAGATATAATTAATTCGTATTGGAAGCAAAACCAGCTTATTGGGTTTAATTTATGTTTCCATGATTTTCTAGTAGACTAGAAATGACAAATGACAAAAAGATGTGTTATCTGGAAAACCCCAGGTCCTGAGCATTCTGCATAACAGATCCCATAGCTGTAACTTTAACAATCTTATAACATATAATCTTATTACAAATCCTCCCTCAAATTTAAGGATTTGCTATACAGTCGTCAACTTATTTTCAGATAAAATGCACCTGAGAGTTTGTGTATATGTTCCATCTCTATATATCACTCTTTTGGCTTACTGTACTGAATGCTTCTTTCTTGACTGGTGCTATTGTCTTGATTAAAATCTCCCTACTGACCACTTTTCATGTCTCTAGTATGATGGCACTAGGGATGAGAGAAATATTTGGCTGTGTTTTTCCATGACAAAATGTCCATAGACTCTAATGTATAGTAAAAAAAAATGTGCAGTTTGAAAAAAGTTGTTTGAAAAACCACCCTTTGACTTCAATGTGTTTGGTGAATTATTTAATATTTTGCTTATTTTCGGCAAAGCAAAATTGTCAAATCATTGCACTCCAACTGTCCCTGCATTTATTCCCTGTTAGTTTTGTATAAATATGCTATGTGACAAACAAATTTGTTAAAGGGATAGTACACCATAACTTTAGTAGACAGTGATTCTGAGAAACCTTGCAATAGTTTACTTTTTTATTTTTGTGGTTTTTAAATTACTTAGTTTTTTGTTCAGCAGCTGTCCAGCTTGGAATTTCAGTACTATTTTGGTTAACTATTGAAACTATGCAGTGGATTGGAATGCTTACAGAGAACCAGTTGACAACAGGCTGAAGAAGGCTGATAATATAAAATCTAAGACCAATTGAAAAATTGCAAAGACAGTCTATAATACAATTCACACATTCAAATTTTAATCCCCCACTTCGAATGTAAATTTGAATGTGAGATTTATCACACCTCGGCCATGGAAACAGTTCTAATTCGAATATTCACCACCTAAAACCTCTGACTTTCAAGGTTTTTTTCATGATTTGAATTTTCGGGTCAGAACTGTTCAATCGAATATTGGACATTCAATTTTTTTCTTAAAGTCAAGTCAAGTTGTGAGTATGTTCGAGTTAAAAAAAAATCACATGAATTCGAAATTCGACCTTTGGGCGTCAAAATACATTCGACACCGGCGACAATTCCTACGCGGCGACAATTATAAGTGCCCATTGAATATAATGGGCGTCAGAATTATCACCAGCGTCGGAATTGACACCGGTGCTAAAATTCGCGTTTCATTAATTTTTCGCCGTTTCGCAAATTCCGCTGGAAATTTACCAATTATTGGACGAAGTGAAATGGAGGAAATTCGCCCATTACTACTGTCCACATTTCAACAGAGCCAGCCATAGCATTGATGACCTCAGAGTAAATGTACCAATGGGGAATATGGATTGAAATATTTCTACATACTCTAAGGGGCCGATTCACTAAATTCGAGTGAAGGGTTCGAATTAAAAAAATTTCGAAGTTTTTTTGGGCTACTTCGACCATCGAATGGGCTACTTCGACCTTCGAAAATCGTCTAAGTACTGTCTCTTTAAGAAAAACTTTGACCCCCTACTTCGGCAGCTAAATGTTAGCCTATGGGGAAGGTCCCCATAGGCTTGCCTGGGATTTTTTGATCGAAGGATTTTCCTTCGATCGTTGGATTAAAATCCTTCGAATCGTTCGATTTGAAGGATTTAATCGATCGATCGCAGGATTTGCGCTAAATCGTTCGACTTCGATATTCGAAGTCGAACGATTTTAGTTCCTAGTCGAATATCGAGGGTTAATTAACCCTCGAAATTCGACCTATAGTGAATCGGCCCCTACATGTACAGTCCATCATTGTTTTTTAAACTTATATTACAATTACAATTAAAACAGTACCTCTTTCATGATCCCAACTTAACTGCATGAATCCATATTGGTGATAAAAAAAAATCCTACTTTATTAAATGTTTTAATTAATTTTAGCAGGTTTAAGGAATGTTGAAACAAATTACAGGACAACCCAAGGTCTCAAGCATTCGGGAAATAGATACCATACATTTAATAACATCTTAGGGCTCATTTATGACCATAGCTGCAACAGTGGTTGCAAAGAAATGGATGGAACTTGTTGTGTGCATTGACAAAATTCATTAAAGGTACTTTGGAACAAAGACACTACTGACAATTCCCTATTGCTGCGCTTGGCACCAGTACAGCCCTGCCTCCTCTTTCAAATAGAAAGCAACTGCGCCTATTAATGAAGGGGAACCCTGGAGCTATACACACCTTCTAGTACCTCGGTAGGCTGCATTGATAGGCACAACAGGCTTACATCCTGTGAAAAACAAATCGCCAGAAAAATCCCCGCTCTAAGGGCAGTGGCCGACGGGAGGAGTTCAGAAAATTTGTCACCCGTGATTTATTTATGTGCAGTCGATAAATCTCCCGTAAATGCCTCTACGTTGCCAGTAATTGAAAATGCTGGAGGTGTGTCCAACTTGTCGCTAAATCGCCTGAAGTTGCCTCCGGAGGAACAAAAGACTTGCCCAAATACACAAAATGGTTTTAGCTAAATCTTGCAAACCTGCTGATATTTGAACATATCCCAAACCAAACCCTTAATTAATTGCATATACCCTGTATAACTTGTATAAACTGCATTACATCCCATCAAAGTAATATCAAAATTATACATCGCGTTTAATAGCAGTGTATTGCCTTTGTTTGGCATGTTTCTTTGTTTGGAGAGTAATTGCTTACTTTCAGATCGCTTATCAACTAAAAAGACCTACAAGCTTGAGTGAATGAGTGAGTGAGTGAGTGAGTGAGAAGAGAATAAGAACAGTTCTAGTTTGTGTACATATTTCAGAGATTTGTATTAAAATTATCTCCTCAAACTTTTAAACACAACTGAAAACTGTTTGTTGATGTATGATGTTTATACTTCATCAATAGGATATCTGCATGTGTCCATACACACAAAGGACTCTAAGTAGCTTGTTTAGCGGTCACTGACCATCTATTAGTGTTCCAATGGACATTTGTCTCTATTCTACAACCAAATACTAACATCATATGTCAAAGACACCAAGACATCTAGTTGAAATAGCTATGATTTAAACACATCAGTAGTTGATTTAGATGTGAGGCATTATACTAAAACATGCTACAGCACTGGCCTAAAAGCTTTTAGTTGAAATGCAACTATAAATATTAAGGCTTCTTTCTCCATGATAATGTTGGGTGGTACAGTAATTGGGAACCAAGCACTACACATTTGCCAAGCTGTGTTTGATTAAGAACAAGGGCACCAACTTCATACAGTTTCTATCTTTTACAAAAGTCTGGGTGGATTTCCCCCCACAATCCAAAACATACAAACACATAAGCTGTTGTTTGATAAAATAGATCCTAGTGTGTGTTTGTGAGTGTGTTGCATGTTAAGGATCTTAGAATGTAAGATCTATTGGGGCAAGTATTGATGTATATGATAATCTCAGCAAAGCACTGTGTAAAATGCCAGTGCTTTATAAATAAAGCATAGTAATATTCACTACTGCTCTGTTCCTAATTGCTTTTCATTCTGGGCCTCACACACACAGACTGAATTTATATCCTCATTTTGAAGTCTTGCAAGCATTGGAATGTCGCTGTACCATGTGGCTACTGTAATTGGAGCGAGAGAGCAAAAATACAAATACAATGAGAGAGATGTGCAATGTATGTGCACTGTTACATGTGGCCAGGAGTCAGATTTTTCCCAGAAGGTACCAGAGGCACAGTGATATCACTTGACACCATTGCTCATTGATCTGTGACCAGTGATATTTCTAAGCACCTTTAATCTAAGTAAAACTAAAAAATACTGGAAACAATTTAAGTTATGCTGCTAGAAGTGACAATAATAATATCTTGTATATGTGCAGAATGAAAGGGATGAGTTGGTACATATAGAACATGCAGCTACCTGGGGTGTTCAAAGTGGAATTCCACAAGGAGCTAAAGGTGAGCTTTCTCTACCTGCCTGGACTCCATAACATGTTTATTTCAGGTGCCATCTCATCAGGCGTACAAGAAGCTGTAATTTGGTAACTGCAAATTTGGGTTCCAAAACATCAAGAACTTTCAATGTATGGTTTCAGATCAGATAAAGAGACTAGTAAAAAGGTAAATGTATGGATTTACATAGTGATGATCACACTAAGGAGAATTGATGGATAGACACAAACTTTGAAGATTGAGCAGATTTTCATGGCAAAACATAAGCACACACACACATACATAAATAAATAACCCTAGAGCTGTTTGAAGGTTGTTTCACTTTTCCCCTTACTTTAATTCCACAAAGCTTATAAAAAAAATGAGATTAAGGAATTTGTTCATCTAAATTTGGGTTAATGATCCACAAGGCGGTAACTAATTTGCATATCCCCAAAGACAAATCTGTTATTTCAAAGGCTAGAGGCTGAATTTATAGTTTAGGGTAATAACTGCCCTGCCTTGCTAACTCTCTTGCATGAACAAGGCTAATCAATCTTTGCTGTAATACCTTTGTCTATAAATAATGGAACATTTTTTTCTGCTTGCACCCATGATCCTAATAGACCCCTCTTAAACACTCCAGGTTTTAAGGGGACCTGCCTTCTGTTCTTTAACCCTTTGTCTGCTGTAGAGATCAAGGAGAAAGCTGTTAATGTAAAATTCACAGTGCTGCCAGCAGGTACCATAGATATTATGAAGAAGTTCAGTATGTTAAAAATGATGATGCCTAAGCAAATCCTTTCAAGAACACACTAACTAGATATTGGAATCCTGCATTTACAAAAAAAATATAGGCATTGTTACCGGTTATGGTGTATTTTGTAGCCATCGCAAATCCCTGCCCCCACAAAATGCTGCTATAAGCTCAGAGGCACAGGGTGATATGGAAAGCTACCAAAGGTCACAAGGATCTCACAGGTGAATCGAACCAGGCTTCCTTGTAAACTTAATAGTCTAGTGTATAGTCTAGTGACAACTCAAACCATGATCCTACACTGGACTGTGGATTATAGCTTCTGAAGGCATCCCATTTTAGCCTACTTATAGAGTAAACAATTAACATTCACATCACTAGTAAACAAATTATTGAGATTACACTGCATAAGCATTTCAAATATATACAGATGTACAAGCAAGCACACACCTCATAAAGATATCCTATTTTATATACAGTATATAGTACATTTTTAATTAGCCTCTTCTCCCATTAGAATTCAAAACACAGGAATCCGCTACAGGCCTTTTCTTTCTCTTAAACAAAGGATTATCCTGCCTCAAAGGGGGCTGTCTACTTCTTTTATTGTTTTATGACACACAAGGGAAAAATGCTTTTGAGGCATTACCTCTGAATTTAGCAGGGAGGAGAGTTTACTGCTATATAATCATTAGTCAATGCAGTAGCTGAAACCTTAAACAAAAGAAAACAAACTACAAACAGGCAAGCATCCCCTAAAGGCACATCAAAACACAAGAGAGGGGAGGCATGGATTTCAAACACGACTGCCCAAGCATGTGCTAAATATTGCTGCTCCTGACTTTGAACAGCTCACCAAGGAATACAACATCACCTCCTGTACTTTGAAATAATACTGTGAAGCAGGGGAAAAAAAGGAATGTAACATCTTCAACTGATGCAGTTTCCTTTTACTCTCTGTTGAATTGGTGACAATTATGTTTTTATCTTAAAAAACAATCCCTAGTTAAATGCATGCTAATAACCATGTTATGTTCTTTCCCAGTCACAAGTGCACGAGTCCTTTATGTTGTACATGCTGTATACATTGTTCCATTAATATTCTTTACATGGGACACAAATCCTGGAAAAGTTAATTAATTTCCAAAATAAAATTAAAAATTAAAAGTTAAAAAAAGGAAGAAAATGCAAATTCCAAACTTTTTCATAAAGAGGCTCTTTCTCAGGCAGGCATATGAAAGCAAATATCAAACGTTCAATACACTGCTTAAAGGAAAAATATACCCCTCAAACAATGTCGGTCTCTATAAAAGTATATTGCATAAAACAGCTCATATGTAAAACCCTGCTTCATGTAAATAAACCATTTTCATAATAATATACTTTTTAAGTAGTATGTGCCATTATAAATAGAAAACTGCCATTTTAAAAAATAAGGGCAGCCCCCTGGGTTCATATGATTCACAGTGCACACAAACATACCAAACAAACCATACATGATAGGTCACATGAGCCAATTAACAGACAGAGTTCTGTCTTTTGCTTCCACACTACTTCCTGTTACAGTTAGAGTTGTAACTTCTGGTCAGGTGATCTCTGAGGCAACACACAGACCATCATGAAACAGTGGTTTAAGGCAAGAGATGTGAAAGGCAGTTTGATAAAAAAAACTGCCTTTCACATCTCTTGCTAAACTATCTGTTGCTCAAGTATCATTTTGGAGGTATAGTTTTCCTTTAAGAGTTATATAGAGTTACTTTTATACTATTTAATACTTAGTTAAGGTGACAGCATAAAGAAATTTCGTGTGCTGTTGTGTTTGGTCAAGTCAAATGGTCAGCAGTTAGTATATATACAATATGTATCAGTAATTTTGGTCCTTCAAATGAAATTTAAGGCTAAGTAATTACTATAATTCTTAATGGGGTGGTTCATATGATTCACAGTGCACACAAACATACCAAACAAACCATACATGATAGGTCACATGAGCCAATTAACAGACAGAGTTCTGTCTTTTGCTTCCACACTACTTCCTGTTACAGTTAGAGTTGTAACTTCTGGTCAGGTGATCTCTGAGGCAAAACACAGACCATCATGAAACAGTGGTTTAAGGCAAGAGATGTGAAAGGCAGTTTGATAAAAAAAAAACTGTCTTTCACATCTCTTGCTAAACTATCTGTTGCTCAAGTATCATTTTGGAGGTATAGTTTTCCTTTAAGAGTTATATAGAGTTACTTTTATACTATTTAATACTTAGTTAAGGTGACAGCGTAAAGAAATTTTGTGTGCTGTTGTGTTTGGTCAAGTCAAATGGTCAGCAGTTAGTATATATACAATATGTATCAGTAATTTTGGTCCTTCAAATGAAATTTAAGGCTAAGTAATTACTATAATTCTTAATGGGACAACTTTTCAAGGGGTCTTAATTTTTTCATAGTTTTTTTCAACAATTTGCCTTCTTTTTCTGACTCTTCTCAGCTTTCAAATGGGGGGGTCACTGACCCCATCTAAAAAACAAATGCTTTGTAAGGCTACATGTATTATTATTGTTACTTTTTATCACTCGTCTTTCTATTCAGGAGCTCTCCTTTTTCATATTCCAGTCTCTTATTCAAATCAATGCATGGTTGCTAGGGTAATTTGGACTCTAGCAAACTGGAGAGCTGCTGAATAAAAAACTAAATAACTCGAACCACAAATAATAGAAAATTAACACCAAAAGGAAATTGTCTCAGAATATCACTCTACATCATACTAAAAGTTAGCTCAAAGGAGAACAAACCCTTCAAGTAATGTCCACAAATCTTACAACCAAAATGCCTTTTTAAATTCTCCAAGCTCATATTTATACAACTGTACAGAATATATTAAAAATCTCTGATACACATGTGCTAGTCTTTTTTTTCTAAAAATCCCTCTTGACCCTTCCAGCCTCATCTTGTACATTTCACTTTCTGTTAATCTTCTTGAAAGTCTTCTATAACATGAAATCCATTTTCTTATCTTGGTCTATGTGACCTTTCAAACCTGTTTGTTATACTCTTCTCTCCTCTGAGACTGTCCGAATGTGGAAGGCACCTTATTTAATGCACATAACAACTTTTGCTGTATATGAGTGATATACAGTAAAATAAATGATCACCCTCCAACTTATATTTCATAACTGCAGATGTAGTATTTGCTACAGTGTTGCATTCCCCTAACCACAACCTCATTATTATAAGGCTTGGTGTTTTTGTCTATTTACACAAATTTATTTATCTAAATATTTCATCATTTCTCCTATGGCTCCTCTACAGTATTTTTTTCATAGTTACAGCATTTGAGGCCTTAAAGGAGAACTCAACCCCCCCCACAAATATAAACCCCTACCCAGTACCCTACAAAGTTCCCCATCCCTGCTCTCCCCCCGCATAGGTGATACCATCTATAAGTGCCCCTAATCTTATACTCGCCTATAAGTGCAGAGTAGGCGCAGCAGAGCTCACGGGTGCCATCTTCCGGCTTTTCACTAGCTCAGTGTGTGACATAATTACATCAGAGCACAGGAGGAACTCAGAACTAAGCTTGATCAATCTATGAAACCAGTTAAGCTACCTAGGCCTAGCTAAAGTGAAAGGTATTTCAGAAGCCACACATTCTAATACTGCTATTCCCTGCTTTAACATGCACTCTCCTATTATGGGACTCAACTATTATTACTATTGTATAGCAACATAGTCTGCAGCTCTGTACAATTTAATCTACAACCCTATTAATACTGTATACAAATGCAGTGGGATGTTGGATCTACATCAAGTGAATCCCATTTTGTGATAAAAAAGACACAACATGGAATTCTCATGCAAATGTTTCAAAGTTGGGCCTTCTATAGTTGTCATAAAATAGCTTTACCTGTTTTTAAGGGAATGCCCAACTGTAAAAAAAAATAATTAATTATGTAGACAGTGTGCAGCACTGTACAGTTATGGTATCATTTCATCTACAACCCTAAATACACTATTGGGTATATTTATTAAAGAGTGAAGTAAAAGATCGACCACAGTCCACAACAGTGAAATTACGACACTCTCAATTAATTTCTATGGAATTTTTAAAGGCGTATTTATCAAAGGGTGATCTTTCACTTTCACCCATTGATAAATAATCTTTTAAAAATCCCATAGAAATGAATGGAGTGGCGGATTTTCACTCTAGTGGACTGTGGCGATCACTAACTTCACTCTTTGATAAATATACCCCATTATATAAGTAGAGTAGGATGCTAGAACTACAAATTTCATGTGCCAGACACAGACAAAACATGGAATTCTCATGCAAGTGTTTTAAAGTTGGGTCCTAAAATAGGTTTGCTTGTTTTTAAGGGAAGGTCAAGGCACATTTAGACACATCTTATGCTTCTGATGTCACTTAAAACTCTACCCTTTGCACTATAAGTAAGATTGAAAAAACATCTCCACTGGACTGCAGAGAAAATGTAAATTGCAATTGAACATGGAGAATACATTACATTCAAAAATATAACTGACAGGAGTAAAGGGAGTTTACAATCTAGAAGGAGGTGTATGAGATATAAAGTGTGGGGATGGGCAAGATCAGGAGTCAGCAAGGTGAGAGATGTGGCACTGACCATTGCATTTATCTGAACATATACCAAACCTATTTTGAGAGTAAATGTGTGAGGTTGTTTAAAAATGAAGAGAATGAGAGAACATTGGATTGAATGGGAGAGGGATTTCCAGAAAAGTGGTGAAGTCTTGAAGGTGAGTATGTGAAGAGGTAAAGAGAGAGGCATAGAGGAGTCTAACAAGTGAGTTGTTGAGCATCAGGGTATTCGTTCAGAAATGTAAGGTAGAGTAGGGTTGTGAACTGCTTTGAATGTCAGGGCCATTAGTCTGACTTTTAAACTGAAAGTTAGCAGAAGCCAGTGCATGGACTGGAAGAGTTGCAGTATTCATTATGGACTGGAGAGGTAAAAGTCCCTCAAAATGTTGATGGCATCTTGAGTAATAAATTTAGTTATATTTTCTAAAGTAACTAAGGGCCTTGGTGAGATGTGGTGATAATGGAGCAGAATAATATAGGGAACAAATAATTTAATTTTCATGTATTTTTGCTCTCACACTCCTATTTTAGAAATTATACATATATTTCTGTAAATATATTTTAAAACCATAAGACACTGCAACATTTTGGGATTCATAATGTTACAAGAAATTAAAAAAGGAGAAAGAAACGTATATATACATAATAGCTATATCTGTGAACATGTATAAAAAAAAAATATTTCCAATTATTCTTTTGTTTTTGGTCATGTCAGTAAAACCTTATATGCAAGCACACCAAGAAGTTTCTTAAAACCTTAGCTATGTGCCTTTAAAAGTATTACCTCATCTCAAGGAATTTTTTTTGAAGTTACTCTTCTTCTCAGAAATGTGTATCTATATGGACCTTTGTGCAAGAGTCATCTAAAAAGAATTTTTAAATGATATCTGTCAAAAATGTACTCTGCCCCTATAAAGAGAAGGAATGCTGAGAGGGGAAAGACTAACCTTTATTTCATAAAGGGTGCATCCATTTTAAATTATTATATTTAGGATTTTTGTTTATTTCTAAGAGATTACGTTTATATTAAATGCTTGTTTTTATAAAAGTTCCCCTTTAAAAATTAGGTATATAAAACTGCTACACTGCTTATTTGTCAATACATTTTTCAAGAACAAAAAGACCTGTCCCTCACTGGGTTAATGAGACACCTGCCCTGAAACTGGCAGACATACTATAGATTCACACAATATTCAAACTCTTGATGAAGTTCTTACAATGTAAAAGGAACTTACTAACAAAGCCATGGAGTCAATTCAACCTACTGAAACTGGACCCTGTAGACAAGGTTATCAGAGTTTTGTGTTGAGATAATTACAGCACTAAAGAGAGCATATGGGCTGTCAAATCTGGCACATGGCCTGCACCAGCTGTTACCTGGGTGCTTTGGAAAGTCTATTGAGCAGCATTCTGGGCACAGTACAAATACAGGCATGCATTCCAACATTTCCTCAGGGACATCTTCATAATACATTTATTTTCTTTATTGAGGAACTTAAAACTCTATCATATAATTAAGTAAACACAATGTTTTGGTGTTTGAAATTCATATAGTCATTTTTAGAACTGCATATTTTTAACTAATATTTCAACCAGATATCCTCAGCATTAAATAGCAGAAAGTAGGTTATATTTACTGACCATTCGAGTACAATACTGTATTAATTTGAAGGAGTTTTATGGTGCTGGATGTTAACTAATGTAGCTGAAACCTAATATTACACCATGTGCAAAAAACACTAACCTTTTTCTCACAACATCTAAATGTCAATGCTCGCTATACACTCTCGCTGCTTAAAAGGCAGATGTTCAGTAAAGTAGATATTTCTATTCAGCAAATACTGTTATGTAAGGCATTAAGTTACTCTGAGCATTTCAAATAAATGAAACCTAGTAAATTCAACCCTTTGCACTGTTTTATTTGATCCAACATTTGGCAAATGGAAAAACAACGATCAGCTAATAGAATGAATTTATTTCAACGTTAACACTTTGGAGCGGAAAGCAAATATCGGCAATTTGAGACTTCTCTGTGTGCCGTAATTAGGAAACTGAGAAATATTATCTATGTCTCTAATTACAATGCCTAAATGTTGTGGATTAAATGATTGTTCTTTAGAAATGACACACTGTTAAAAGTGGCTTAATAAATAGAACCTGCTTAAATAATTATGTATTAGCTGTAGTTTTAAATGCATAATTAACTAAATCTATGTGAACAGCACACAACTAGTTGTTTCATTTTTTGTTATAAATTCCAAGGACCTAAAAACAATCTTACCACAAACATATAATGAAACACCAAGAGAGAAAAGTACTTTTCCATCAGCCAGTTTCTCAGAACACTTACTTAAACTGCCCTATAATTAAACTTTTTTTCTGCATAAATTTGCAATGATTGCATTTAATTTGTAAGATATGGTTAAATGCTTTACAATCGCAGAGTAAAATAATTTAAATTAGCAATCAATTACATTACTGTAAATTACTGCAGTATATTTTGCAAACTTTTAAAACTAAAATAATCTCCCAGAAGAATCTTAATTTTTATCTATGGAAAACATTAAACTGTTAAGTGCTAACAACTAGAATTAGTCCTTAAATCTCTAATGAGAACAATAAAACATGAGTGCTGTAACTTGATAAGGCCTGAATTTACTTGCTGTTAGTAAAAGTTCCTGATCCAGCAGTATGGCTTTTTACTCCCTGAGGTACGGGAAACAATATCTGTCCTTTAGGAACATCCTCTGTGGTAAGCAGTTCTCATATCTCGCATATCATTGGACACAGATAGCTGTATAATATCTAGTAACAGCAGCTTTATGAGAATATCCATTACTGATTTAAATCAATCTAAAGTAGGTAATTTGATTTAACTCATTCTGGACACATCTGAATATATATATTGTTTTTTATTCAACAGAATACTAGTTAAACAAATGCGCCCATTTATTTGAGTATATCCTTAAAGCAATACATTCATGGAAACAGGGAACAGCAAATATATGCAAACACTGACATGCATTACAACTAGAATAGCTAAATCAAAATCTGCATTAATGTATGTAATCAATGCTCAATAAATTATTGGTTATGTTAAAAAAGCAAATAAATTAATCTATTTTTTTACATGTTGCATTGCTTGTAGAAGCAAAACATTTTAAATAAGTATTCCATTTAAATAAAGTTAAACTGGTTTGGATAAGATTTAGAATTTTAAATTGCTTAAAAGTCTATTGAAATGTCAAAATCTGTACAAAAAATGTAAGTATAAAGTTGTTATATAATTACTCATGCTGCAGGCCCTCTGCAAAGTTATATGATATAGTTCAAAGATCCAGAGCAAATATTTATTACATACACATATACATTGCATTTTTTATTTATAACAGTTCATCCAGATAAACACAAATGGCAATGCAGTTGACACGAGTGCTATTGCTGCATATAACTTATTGCATTGAACAAAAAAAAATTTCTTTATGCTGACCAACAGTAATGTTTTATCCATTGTGGAACTGCAAAGATAAATTACAGAGAGGCCCAAAAAGAAGTATCCTTACAGCTACTCATATGCAACTACTTCACTGTGAAAAAAAAATAATTCCCAGGATAATGAGATTGAGAATGTTTCCTTTAGAAACACTTTCCTGGAAAATTCTGTATTAATGTACACCGATAATAAGATTTTAAGTTTTCTAATTTCTTTCCACATTTAAACAAGGTAGAATTAAATGTTATCTGTATTCAACAGTAATATTAAGCAAGGACTTTAATATGCATTTACATTTCTAGGTGTATAAGCAATGCTTCTTGAATTTTGACCAGTGAATTTTTGACCAGTAATTTCATTTTGTTTTATTGCAGAAATACAAAATAACTATGCAAAGGGAAATAGTTCCTCTTTAGAAAAATGTAGAAAGATACATACATGATCGCAGCATAATTAAGGTAACCGGTAGTTAATTCATTTTATGGCATAGACTCGTGTTCATGTACACTGGCACAGTTAAGTAAAAAAGGCTGACGAAGAATCATAATGAAAATTGTTATGAAAGCAAGATAGCATAAACATTCATCTCTGACCAGATATTAAAAAAGTAATTTAGTAAGGCCCAGAAACATAATGAAAGACACTATTTTATGCAAATAAACATACAACATAAAAAAGGGGAAAAAAATGAAAGCACCCCATGTACAATCAGAATGAAGGAAATAAAGGAAGGGAATATACATAAATGAAAACTGCCAATTAAGATCTTAATATTAATACTATGGCTAGAATTGCTAACATTCATGCTTTTCTAAAACTATTTGTATATATCATTTATTTATTCATATATATAAAAGCAGGCGATATGAAAGCCATATATAAAATATGCTTCCTTTAGCACTACAATAATATGGTTATATAAATGAACAAAGAAAGCCGAGGGTTTTATTGAACAGTAGACTCCACATCTAAATTCTGGACAGGGTGATAATGATGTCATTAACCCTGCTAACAGAGTGGCAGCAAGGCAGTACCATCGCGCAGCAGAAGACATAAATCTAAGGGAAGTTTGCTACATCTCAGGCTTACCTTGAAGTGCATTTTGAAGGTCCAGGAGCTTTGACTCAGAGGAGTACAGAAAAAAACAGATGCAGCTTGAAGACATATGTAGAGTTAGGCCCCATAGGCACTTCATTGCACCATATGAGCTAAGAAAAAAAAATAAAACAAACACTGTGATACACAGTTAAACTGATAAAATATGTCAGAATAAGAACAAAAAGAAAACAAGCAAACCCTCACACCAGTACAAATAAATGAGAGAAAAGCAATTGTGGGGCTGCTCAAAGCCTTTTTGCCTTGCTGAATGAAAGCAATCCCTAAGACTGAATGGGTAATGAGATCCTGGCTCCTGAGATTTTAGCTTTCTTAATCATGTTCATAATTAATTCAAGAACATTGATAATTTCATTACATTCTTTTTGTCTTATCAATAAATGATGTGCCTGCACTTTTGGTCCTGTGTACAGGGAGAGAGGAGATGCTTTGGGTAATATTGCACCAGGAATAGTGCCTGGATCAGAGCTAAAAGGTGAAATGGTAATTATTATTCTTGACCAGGCCTCTATTATCAGAATAAGATGACAAGCAGCTACAAATAATTGATAAGCTTTAATGCACAAATGCAAACCCTTGAAAGAATATCTGCTGCTAGTGTAACTTTTTGCTTTACAGAGAAAATACCACACTTGAAAACAAATGGCAAATGTTGATTTCCCTGGTATGACCACTCTGTAGCTCATTTTTGTAAATCAATAATCCTTCAAGGAACTGTTTTAAGACATATTTATCTATGCAGAACAGATCTATATTTTCTTGCGTGCTTTTCAAAAATGCTTCTTTATGAGCTTTCAGTGACAGAAAACATCCAGGAAATAAGCAATCTGCTATATTCTGTCAGCATATTTTCTTTTCTAGAATGGCATAATTTAAGAAAACCAATTTATTCCTACAGTCCTACACAGACTGACTGCTAGTCAATGCTTAATAATAACATTTATGTAGATTGATGCTAGCAGTTACACAATTTCTGAGTGCTCATTCCCCGGAATACACACATCGGAAACAAGGCCTTTTTGCAGGCAAGAGTTATACACCCCTGCAAAATTTACTGACACTAACCCATATTAGGTGCTCTATTCTACAAACAGTATGTACAAATATCTTGTTCCGGGAAACATATTACACTATATTTATCCTGACAGTTTGATCTGATAACTAACAAACTAGTCTGAGTAAAAGAGGTTCCTTACTTAGTGAGCCAAAGCTGGTGGTCCTGATGTGACATTGATGTATGGAGTCTGGATGACATATACATTGGCTGGTTTTATCAGTACAATATTGAGTTATTTATTTCCCATGAGGGATAGAGACCATCCCTAAAAGTATGTTCTGTTTAGACCTTACAGGGTAAGGATTAATATTGACAAAACATTCAATTTGTATCTTTTAGATTGTAAGCTCTTTAGTGCAGGGATCTCTTTACCTATTGTATTGTTTTTTGTTGGTTATTGTGTTTTCCTGTATACACCCATTTATTGTACAATGCTGCGTAATATGTTGGCAATTTTATAAATATACTGTACATGTTAATAATAAAAATAAAACTAAGCCCTGTCTTACATTCCTTACAAGTAGGGATGCACCGAATCCACTTTTTTGGATTCGGCCGAACCCCTGAATCCTTCACGAAGGATTTGGCCGAATACCGAACCGAATCCGAACCCTAATTTGCATATGCAAATTAGGGGTGGGAAGGGGAAAACATTTTTTACTTGTTTTCTGACAAAAAGTCACGCAATTTCCCTCCCTTCCCCTAATTTGCATATGCAAATTAGGATTCGGATTCGGTTCGGCCGGGCAGAAGGATTCGGCCGAATCCGAATCCTGCTGAAAAAGGCCGAATCCTGGCCGAATCCCGAACCGAATCCTGGATTCGGTGCATCCCTACTTACAAGAATAGTTGAATAATGTGCAAGGCTATTTGCAAATAAAATTTTTAAAAAAACCATGACCATGTTTAGATGTATGTAAGTAGGTGCAAAATAAGTGCAAAGACATTCATTAACATTTGCTCCATTATGTTAGTATTGTCCTTTTTTTCCCAGGTACAATCTGAACAGAAATATTTAATTTTAATGATTTAAATTATTTAATTATTATTAAAATTTTTAATAACAACTCTATTATTAATTAGCAGAATAACATTCTAAAGTAGTGGACATAAGGGTATTTAACAGCAAATGACAAGCAAATTGAGTAGATAATACGAACTTTGCCAATATTGAGATTACAATCTACAAACAATATTGGTTTTGTTCATTGTATGTTTATGCGTTCCCAAGAATTATACATAGAAGTGTGGAGAGAATTTTTCAAACACACTAGTGATGTTAAATCGAGAAATGTTAACGCAACTTTAAAGAGCTGACAGGAAAAATATATATTTTTTTAAATATCTTATATACTACTAAACTTATTGCACCAGCCTAAAGTTATATATATTCTCAATAGCAGCAATGATCCAGGACTTCAAACTTGTGCTGGTACACAAGCCCAAAACATAATGTACAACTTTTCTAACTTACATCTTTAGTTAAGCTTTAGTTCTCCTTTAACCAAGACCATGGTGCCCCTGCTTCCAGGATCTGTGGCTTCATATGCCCTTTCACCCAACTTTGCTCTCTGCACTACAGACCCTACTTTCAGGGTTCTTCTCCATATGCTCCTCCCTACCCCAAAATCCACTTGGATTCCCATTTTCCCAAGTCACACTGGGCATGCCCATGAAACTTTGTTCCCCAGATGCCCCACTGCATTTTATTTATTTTTTGTAACACATATCTGAGCTTTTAGTTTTACAGAATAAAGCATAAAATAAAATGGTACATAACAAATATATTTTGCTTATTCCCAGTGAATGTTGATTATACATGTCTTAGGGGGGTATTTATTAACTCAGATTTATCCCATTTTTTTTATTAAAACAAAGTCAACCTAACACCCATCCACAAATTGAACTAATTTATCAAAAAATCAGCTCGAAAATATTGTTGAGGGGAAAAGTTTCAGCAAAATCGTTCAACAATTCAAAACATAAGTTGTCGCCTGAAAAAAAATAAATTTTTTCAGATTATCGTACAAAAACCAGCACAGATCATGATGCCAAGAGGGACATCGGTCATTGAATTCTACATGACCTTGACAGGATTTAGTATTATTATTTTTGGATTTGGATTTTTAGCAGCATTGGGATATAATAAATCTCTAAACAATTTATTTTTTTCCTATAAAAATTCAATTTTTTTCTTCTAAAAATTCAAGTTTTCCCTCTAAAAAACACGACCAGTAAATATTGAGGCTTAATAAATAGGCCCCTAATGTCTACTATGTAAACTAAAGGATTTGCACAAATTAGGGGGCCGATTCACTAAATTCGAGTGAATTCGAGTGAATGATTCAAATTAAAGAAACTTCGAATTTCGAAGTGTTTTTTGGGCTACTTCGACCATCGAATGGGCTACTTCAACCTTCGACTACGACTATCGAAGGATTCAAACTAAAAATCGTTCGACTATTCGACCATTCGATAGTCGAAGTACTGTCTCTTTAAAAAAAAATTCAACCCCCTAGTTCGGCAGATAAAAGTTACCGAAGTCAATGTTAGCCTATGGGGAAGGTCCCCATAGGCTTGCCTAAGTTTTTTTGATCGAAGGATATTCATTCGATCGTTGGATTAAAATCCTTCGAATCGTTCGATTCGAAGGATTTAATCGTTCGATCGAAAGAATAATCCTTTGATCGATCGAATTTCCTGCGCTAAATCCTTCGAATTCGATATTCGAATTCGAAGGATTTCAATTCCTAGTCGAGGGTTAATTAACCCTCGATATTCGACCATTGGTGAATCGGCCCCCAAGAGTTTTTTATAGTTGTATCAGTCTAGGGTAGGGATATATTCAGAGATGAACACTTGCAGTTCGATTGGCCAAGGTAGTGAGTAACCCTGTTCTGATTTAAAGACTCTGATGAAGTTTGCCCTTTTTTAATATTTCTGCCAATGTACGGTGCCTGGTGTTTTCCATTTGTCAGCAATTGCTGTCTATGTAGGGGTTTACCCAGCCTAGCAATTTCCCTAGGAACATGGCATGCCAGGAGATGGCTCAGAAGTTTAGCCACTTCAACCCAGAGAGGTTAAATAGTCCCACGTGTCCTGTGCTTCACAGTTTCTTCAGCATGTAGGAAGATTGTCTGCAAAAAACCTGTGGCGACTATAAGGGATATAGTACCAGAATTTATGCTTTTATTAATATTTTCTTTTTGTCTGGTGCCCATAACATTCTTTCTGGCATTGTCCTAGATATGGGTCCATTCCTTATCGGCAGAGGATGTGGAAGAAATTTGTTTGTCCATATAGAGATGTTGTTGTGAAAGAGTAGCAGGAGGTTGAGTATATGTATGTATATATTCTAGAGATAAGCCCTTTTGTAGCTAAACTGGCTAAAACTGCAAAAGACTGTAGAGAGATTAATACAGCATAAATTGAGAAATGACAAAACTGAAAACATTCAAATTGCTGGATGTTTGCCTTTAGGGCTATAAATGATATAATAATACAATTTATATCAATGTGTCAATCAAGTCTCTAGTTGTTCCTTATTGGCGAGAGTGGGTGCTTGGTCAATCAGAGTATACAATGTTCAAAATGGACCAGCACTCCAAATCTTCAATCAAAAAAAGGTTTATTTCAACATCACTCATTTTGAACATTATATATATATATATATATATATATATATATATATATATACAGTATATATATATATATATATATATACACAGTATATATATATATATATATATACAGTATATATATATACACAGTATATATACACAGTATATATATATATATATATATATATATATATATATATATATATATATAGTCAGAGGTTGCAAGGGAAATCAGGTCATATTTATGTTTAACTCTGTTCCTGGATAGTGAATTGAGTAGAATGAGGTTTTAGTTTATTGCTTGAAGACTATATGGAAGAGTCAGCAGCCATGTTATTTTCTATATATCCCCATTCAGATCTTGGAGACCAGTGTGACCAGGCCAGGAGCAGTTTCAGGCAGTTTTATAACATTTTTGTAGTTTGGAAACTCTCAGACCTCCAGACTTTAGGGCATATTTATCAAGGGTCGAATTTCGAATTGAAAAAACTTCTAAATTGAATTCAAAAAGACCAACCGAAATTAAGTAAAAGTTTCTTTTTGGTCAAATAGGTACATTTTTGATCGAATAGGTCCGTATTCGGCCGAATTAGAATCGTATGAATTGAAGGAATAACACATTCGATAGAATTTGATTCAAAGTTTGTCCCCAAAAAAACTTAGGTTTTTCAAAGTCCACCAATTGACTACAAATGGGTTCTAGGAGGTCCCCATATGCTAAAACAACAATTCGGCAGGTTTAAGATGGTGAATGGTTGAAGTCAAATTTTTATAGAGACAGTACATGATAAATTGGAATTTTTTTATTCTTTTCAAATTCGAATCAAATTTGGACTATTCCCTAGTCAAAGTACACAAAAAATAGCTGGAAATTTTAAAATTTCACCTCGACCTTTGATAAATCTGCCCCTGGCGTAAACTATGTTGTCAAAGTAGATTTAGAAATGAGATGTCTGCTTTGAACCCATGTGAAATTGTAAAAAAAAAAAGCTTATATTTGCCTTATAGTTTTAGGCACCAATATTGGAAACTTCTGAAAGAGTAAGAGATTATTTTCAATGCTGCAATGCATTTGACCACTGCAAAATGGTAATTTGTTGAGTAAATTAAGAGTTTGAAGACATTGTTATACAACCAATCATATTTTGATGTGTTTTGAATCCTCAGGTATGAAACGGAATCTGCTTTGCACTTATAATTGAAGCTATAATCAGGTGCTTTGCTTGAAAATGAGATAGAGGGCCTTTAAATGCATACACATTACGATTATATGCTGCATATTGTATTTGGGAGTGAGGGTTGAGGATTGGTTAATTCAAATAATTAAGAATAACACATGAGATAATAGGACTGTTTCTAAATGCTGCTTTCAATGGCTCTATACTAAAAGCAAAGTAATGGAAAAGGGGAACATTCCTGTCCAGTCCCATTAAATACTGGAATGGGCTTTTGAGATTGGCCTGGGAATTTTCAGTAAAATGAGGGATTATGTAATGCTGACCGGTACAGTCTGGAGAGTTTAAGATGTTTAATTTAATAAACATAGCTCAAGCAAGGCTTAAAACTAATGACCGTTCACCACTTCATTCGATAATCACTATAAGGTCAGTTGTGCATCTTGTATTGTCTTCTGCCTGTCATCCCAGAATAAATCCTGCTTAGTCATGTTTTCTCCCACTTCCTTTCTTTTCTTTCATCATATTGTCTTTCCTAGACTGCTACTCTCCTTGCCCAGTGTTTATCTTCTATATCTCCAAGCCTTTATTTCCCAGCCACACTGCTGCTGCTTCTGCTTGTTGAGGGTGCTCACTTTAAGTGGCTTAGTTTTCCACGCAGAAGTAAGAGCCTCTATAAAAAAAGCTAGTCTACATTTGAAATCAATGCATACAACTATAACATACAGGGCTTTACAGATAAATAATTAAAATTTGAGGAAACAGATCAAAGTTCATGAAATAGTTTAAATAGCTACATCATAATACTCACTGTACTATAACATGTTAAAGGGGGGGAAAAAGAAGTAGGACAGAAATGTAGTATATTATATTGTATACTCCTAAGGCCAAGGAAACCACAGTCATTTATCAGTAAAGATCTGTGCCTCCAAAGATGCTTCAGTCGCTCTTCAACGTATTTTCTGCTGGTTCACTGCACATGCTCTGTGCTGCTATCAGTTACTAAGCTTGCGGAGGATGCACAGAACTGAATATATATATATATATATATATATATATATATATATATATATATATATATATATATATCATTCGGCTCAATGGTACACGGCAGCTCAGAAACCAGCACAGTTAGCCTCAGAATGTTATAATCAGCCCTGTAACATCAGCTTATAGGCAAACCTGGGTCGATCACTGAGTTTGAAAAATTCTAATTTTTTCATAAATTGCAGTTGGTTGAATTTTGGTCGAATTCCGAGTTCATGGGAGTTTAAAAGAACTCCCATGAACTCTAAACTCGACCCTTGATAAATATGCCCGTAAATGTCATATAAAGTTAATTTTAAGAATGGTAAATAATCTGAAATTGAAAATATTCAATATATGAATTAAAATATTTTCAACGAATCTTGATATTGCCTCTGCATAAAATAACTGTATTATAACAGGGAAGTAAGAACATCACACAATTAAGATTGTATCCATGAAACTGTCTTCCAATCATGCAATCAGATAGGTTATCTTTTAATGTTACATGACAGCTTAGCAGCCTAATGATTTAGCCCTTGGCCAACAACTAAGTAAAGTGCACTTAAGCCTTGTAAATGTCTACAAAGCAACAATTTTACATTTACTTCTTTGAACATCTTTTCAGGGTTTTTTTCACCCTCTTTGTCAGGAGCCAGTAAAGGCGTGTATTTCCAACAATGTTAGTTTGCTCATGTGATGAAAGCATTGATTTTTGAAGTTTTTCAAAAAACTATGCAAAGATGTATATATCACCACACAAAGATTTTCTCTCCTGTATCAATGTTAAATACCTGCTCATGTTACAATGTATAATTCTTCACTTTTTCTTTATCAAGGTGCAATAACTTAACAGAAGATTGTGTCATACTGTACTTACTGTGATCTTTCTCTTCTGGACAAACTTCATGTTAGTACTAAACAGGATATTCCCTGCCAAATCTTTAAAATACCAAAGTCACCACCCTTCCAAGCTTCTAGAAATTACTAAATGGGAAACATACCAACATGGAGTTCATCCAGGAAAGGAAGATCACATTAAGTATGATACAGTCTTCCCTTTCCCTGGATGACCAAAAAGACACTATACAGACACTAGAAGAAAAGGCAATCAAACAGGAGTAAAAACAACAGGGCAAAACTGTAAAGGGAGCAGGTTACCCTACTGCTGGAAGGGCACCAAGAGGTGAGAGAAATGCAAGTGTCATCACTCACTGGATGCTTTTGTAGTCTGGAACCCAGTAACTATTTGGTAATCCCTGGATACTGAATACCCTTTAACCAGATACTGGACAAACTAACAGACCGAAGACAAGTGTGCCTTCTTGACACAGAATAAAACCTGACCTATCCCATTATTACACTCCACTTTGAACATAGCTACCCATGGCCACACCATGAACCACAAAATGCCTACTGTAAGGGGCCTGAAGGCTCAGCCAGAGGAGGCGGACCAAGGAGGAAGTACCTTCCAACCAGATTGAGGTATACAAGGGATTAAGAGAAAGGCAAAGTCAGGTCCAGGCAAAAGGTGGGTACAGGTAGCAAAGGTTCAATACATGGTTATACAGACAAGGTCAAGATCAGGATCAATAACAGAAGTATTATAGCGCACCCAGGAACTCACTATGTGGAACCTATTATAGGGCAAAGTCAGCAGTGCCTATAATAAAGGGTTTTACACTGATTAGTGATTATGCCTTACTTCCTGTGATGGTTCCCTGGATGCTCCGTCTCTGGCACCCTGTATATATCCAATGTATTGTGAAGTATGGGAATCATTCACGACCGCAGGTTAACTGCAAATAGGCTGTTTATTATGTCACCACACGACATGTTTCGGACCTATTGGTCCTTTTTCAAGTGTGTACAAACTGGTGTGAAATGAACATACTTATACACCACATGTGATAGTTGGCCCGCCCACCAATCAACGAATCCCCAAGTAGTTAACCCTTAGGTCCTTAATAGAAAAAACATTTTTTTAGAAAATTTAAAAAAATTTTTAAAATGGTAAATCCATGTGTCTCCATTCAATGTCCCTCTGTGAACTTGTCCATCTCCATATATACGGCATCGTGTCTAAACATCATAAATAGATCAAGAATATCAAAAATAGTTTACAATTAAAAGTTTTTTAAAAAAACAATTAGGTACATAAATTTTCTCGGTATACATAAGGAACTGCTCAGTTATGAGCCTACCTAGAAAAACAACTTGAAAAAGCAGAGTCTGCCCACATTTATATTTTATATTTATATTTTTTATCTTACCCTTAGTTGGCTTCTATAAAGTGAAAGCTATGATAGTGTTCTACTCTAGATTGGGTTGTCTTCAATATCTGTGGAGGAAAACAGGTACGTTATCATCCTCCAGTGGAGCATTATACCATTTTTAGGATGATAACGTACCTGTTTTCCTCCACAGATATTGAAGACAACCCAATCTAGAGTAGAACACTATCATAGCTTTCACTTTATAGAAGCCAACTAAGGGTAAGATACGAATTATTAAACCCAATAATGAAGTAAATATAAAATATAAATGTGGGCAGACTCTGCTTTTTCAAGTTGTTTTTCTAGGTAGGCTCATAACTGAGCAGTTCCTTATGTATACCGAGAAAATTTATGTACCTAATTGTTTTTTTAAAAAACTTTTAATTGTAAACTATTTTTGATATTCTTGATCTATTTATGATGTTTAGACACGATGCCGTATATATGGAGATGGACAAGTTCACAGAGGGACATTGAATGGAGACACATGGATTTACCATTTTAAAATTTTTTTTAAATTTTCTAAAAAAATGTTTTTTCTATTAAGGACCTAAGGGTTAACTACTTGGGGATTCGTTGATTGGTGGGCGGGCCAACTATCACATGTGGTGTATAAGTATGTTCATTTCACACCAGTTTGTACACACTTGAAAAAGGACCAATAGGTCCGAAACATGTCGTGTGGTGACATAATAAACAGCCTATTTGCAGTTAACCTGCGGTCGTGAATGATTCCCATACTTCACAATACAAAGTCAGCAGTGCTCCAGCGTCTTTTATAGGCCTCCGTTGGTGCCAAAAACGGACGCAGTGACGTCATGACGCTGGCGTCCTCACGCTGGCGTTTCAACGCTGATGTCCATTACGATGCTGACGCTTCGGCTCTGGCGGCCAATCCGACACGACGACACGTCTGATGCTGGCGTGATGTCACAGAGCTGTGCCCAGGAGGAACCGCATGGGAGATGCCGCCATCTTGGGACTCCAGGTAAGTCTTCCTTACAGTACCCCCTCCTTACAGGGGGCCTCGGGACCACCACAACTTGGAAGGAAACTGTGCAGGAGCATGAACATCAGAAGATCTCACCCAGCAACATTCCTCGGGACCAAAACCCTTGCACTCGACCAAATACTGCAATATACCCTTGGAGACACGAGAAACAAAATATTTTTAACTCCTGGAAACGTCCACAATAATAGGAGTGTTGGAAGAAGAAGAAGACACAGAGGAAGATGCTGATTTAAGAAGGGACACATGGAAGACATTGGGGATCCGCATCTCTGGAGGTAATTGAAGGTGAACAGCAACAGGATTGATGACCTCGACAACAGGAAAAGGACCGATGAATATGGGACCAAGCTTGGGGGTAGGAATCTTGAGTCGAATATTTCTTTTGGAAAGCCAAAAGAGTATACTGAGGAGTAGGAGCCCGTCTTTTTGAATGTTTTTGAGACAAAGAACTCTTCTCCAGATTGGCCTTGGTGGCATGCCAGATAGCAGACATATGAGTGACTTGATCAATGGCCGCTGGAACATTGGTGAGAAGAAGATCTTGTGAAAGATCTTGGAAAGGCCATAGGATGTTGACCAAACACACAGAAAAACACAGAAGACAATCTGCCCAGTTGTCCTGGCATAATGATAAATGACAGCGCAGGAACTGTTCAAGTGCTTGGTTGACGTTCCGCTGCACCATTGGACTGTGGATGATATGCAGATGAAAACTGGAGAGAGATAGAAAGTCACAAGGATCTTCAAAACTTGGAAACAAACTGAGAGCCTCTGTTAGAAACTATCTCCGCAGGAAATCCATGAAGACGGAAAATGTGCTGGATGAAAAGTTTTGAGAGTTCTGGAGCAGAGGGCAACTTGCGAATGGGAATAAAATGAGCCATCTTGCTGAACCTATCTACCACCCAAATAACTGTATGACCCAGATAAACAGGGATATCAACAATAAAGTCCATGGACAGATGGTTCCAGGGCAGAGAGGGTATGGGCAGGGGAAGAAGATCTTTCGGTGAGAATGTCCCAACTTGGAAGCCACACAGGTAGCACAGGAAGAGACGAAATCTTTGGCATCCTTCCAAAGAGAATGCCACCAAACAAGGAGAGACAGCAGGTCTGTCGTCTTTCGAATCCCAGGATGGCCAGCCTGCTTGAAACTATGAGATTGTTTAAGGATAGACTGACGAAGTTCAGGCAGAACAAATGCTACCCCTAGGGGAGTATCCGATGGGGCTAAAGACTGTGCAGACAGCAGTTGGGAAGCCACAGAAGCAGTCAGAGCATCCACAATTTTGGTAGAAGGCACAATAGGTTCAGCGTCCCCACAACTGGATTCTTCTGGAAGGAAACTCCTAGACAAAGCATTGGCCTTCTTATTTCTGGAACCAGGACGAAAAGTCAAGACAAAGTTGAACCTGTAAAAGAAGAGTGCCCAACGAGCTTGTCTGGGATTTAAACGTTTCAGGGTCTGAATATATTCCAAGTTCTTATGATCAGTAAAGATGGTCACCGGAACAGAGGAACCCTCCAATAAATGCCTCCATTCTTCTAAGGCCAGTTTTACAGCCAAAAGTTCACGATTCCCTACATCGTAGTTCTGTTCAGGGGAAGATAATTTTTTGGAGAAAAAGGCACGGGTGTAATTTTCCCTCACCAGAAGACCTCTGAGACAGGACTGCTCCAGCCCCCACATCCAAGGCATCTACTTCAATAAAAAACGGCTGAAGAGGGTCTGGATGTCTTAGAATTTGAGCCGAGGAAAAAGAGTTTTTTAAATCAGCAGTTTGGTCTTCCACCCTTACGATTGAGGGAAAGGATGGGTGCAATCTTGGAAGAAAAAACTTTGATAAACTGACGGCAATAGTTGGCAAACCCGATGAAACATTGAATGGATTTACTGGTTGGAAGGGGCCAATCTTGTATGGCGGATGTCTTGGCTGGGTCGATTTCGAAGCCTCTTTGGGAGATGATATAACCTAAGAAAGGTATTTTAGAGGTTTCAAAAGAACATTTCTCTAATTTAGCAAAGAGAGCATTCTTCCTTAAATGGGAGAGGACCTCACGTACTTGAAGCCGATGTTCTTCCAAGGATTTAGAGAAAATGAGGATATCATCCAAATAGACAACAACACAAAGTCCAGGAAGATCTCTGAAGATATCGTTTACGAACTCCTTGAAAACTGCGGGCGCTTGGCAAAGCCCGAATGGCATGACAAGGTATTTCATAATGTCCATCATGAGTGTTAAAAGCATTTTTCCACTCATTGCCCTCACTAATGCGGATCAAATTATAAGCTCCGCGTACATCTAACTTTGTGAAGTGACTAGCTCCCTTGAGTTGATCGAATAACTTCGAGATGAGAGGAAGAGGGTAGCGTTTTTTGGAGATAATCTTGTTCGATCCCCAGTAATCAATACAGGGACGTAGACTACCGTCTTTCTTCTGGACGAAGAAGAACCCTTCTCCTGCTGGAGATGAAGAGGGACAGATGAAACCTCTTAGAAGATTCTCTTCTCTTGGTCTTGGAGGGAGAGAGTGGATAAGTACATCCAGTGGGAGGCATGGTACCAGGAAGCAGCTTCACAGGACAGTCATAAGGCCGATGAGGTGGAAGAGTCTCAGCCGATCTTTTACAGATCAGCAAAGTCCCAGTAAACAGATGGCAGAGATGGTAAATTCATGGAAACAGAAGATAATTTCAGGATGGGTTTATTAGGAATGCAGTTCTGCTGGCAAAAGGAACTCCAGTGAGAAATTTGAGAAGTCAACCAATCTATGACCGGATTGTGAAGTTGGAGCCACGGTAGCCCCAGAACCACTGGTGTGGAGGGGCAATCAATGATGAGGAAGGAAATTTTCTCAGAATGTAGGGAACCGACCTTGAAGGGAAGCTCAAGAGAAGACTTGAAGATGAAAGCTGAGGATAATGGTCTACCATCGATAGCCAAGACATGAAGAGGCTCAGGTAAGGGTTGTAAAGGAATGGCGTGTTGTTCAGAGAATGTCCGATCCAAGAAGTTTCCTGCTGCCCTGAAGTCAAGGAAGGCTTGAGAAAGGATGGTCTTGGTGGGAAGTTGAATCTGAACAGGCAGAAGAATTCGATGAGAATTGTGGGGAAGAGCATTAATCCCGCCCAGGTAAGTCTCCCCAAACTTATCTAGGCATTGGCGTTTCCTGCCTTCACTGGACATTCATGGGCAAAATAAGCTTTTCCCCCACAGTAAAGGCAAAGTCTTGCTGCCCGTCTCCTTAACTTCTCCTGTTCAGAGAGTCGGGCACGTCCTATCTGCATTGGTTCTTCAGCAGGAGTAGTGGTAGAAGCAGATGAAGAAGCAGATGAAGAAGCAGGTGCAGTAGAAGGAGATGTGCTGGGAAGCAGCGGTCTCTGGAAGCCAGGGGCCAATAGGGGTTGGAATCTCTTGGCATGGTCTTTATCCACTTGGTGCTCTCTTTGCCGTGTGTCCACCTTGACAGGCAAAGCGATAATATCTTCCCAAAGCGTAGGCAGCTCATGGGAGACGAGGTCATCCTTTAGGTTGATAGAGAGCCCTTTGTAAAAAAACGGCATGGTAGGTCTCGTTGTTCCAACCGGTTTCAGCGACCAATGTACGGAACTCTATGGTGTATTCAGGCACAGTACGAGTCCCCTGGCGAATCTGCAGCAATCCCAAAGAGGCAGACACAGCCTGGCCGGGGGCATCAAACACAGTCCGCTGATTCTGAATAAAGGCCTTGGAATTGTCTATTAGAGGATCCTCCTTCTCCCACAGAGGGGATGCCCATTCTAGAGCTTTTCCAGTCAGGCGAGTAATGATGTATCCCACTTTGGCGCGTTCTGAAACATACTGGTTGGGAAGCAGCGTGAACTGGATTTCGCACTGGTTCAGGAACCCTCTGCACGCCTGAGGATCACCACCGTAGAGAGGAGGCGCCGGGATACGTGGCTCGGAAGTGTGGACTGAAGACACCATACGACTCCATGCGGTCCGTCAGTCTGTGGAAGGCTCTGCCGAAATCTGATTGGGCTTCCTCGGAAGGGTCCATGGCCCTACAATACTGTAAGGGGCCCGACGGCTCAGCAAGGGGTAAAGGACCACGGAGGAAGCACAGTCCAACCAGATCGAGGTATCCAAGGGGTTAAGAGAAAGGCGAAGTCAGGTCCAGGCAAAAGGTCAGTACAGGTGGCAAAGGTTCAATACACGGTTATACAGGCAAGGTCAAGATCAGGATCAATAGCAGAAATAATATAGCGCACCCAGGAACTCACTATGTGGAACCTATTGTAGGGCAAAGTCAGCTGTGCTCCAGCGTCTTTTATAAGCCTCTTGGATGCTGCCTTCTTGGGATGCCAGGTAAGTCTTCCTTACACCTACCCAGTACCATACCATACAAGAATGTATCACATGGCAAATATAAGTGACAGAAACATATTAAGGGCCTTATTTATTAAAATCCAAATGTTTCTGATAATTTTATTTAAAAAAGTCTGAGCAAACTAGAATCCACTATTTGACCTTATTTATTATTAAATTATACAATAAACATCAGGATGTCTAATACATTAAAGATTTGTTGCTGGTTAATGCTCTCTTCTACAACCTAAAAGTCTAAGACAAAAACAAAATACTATAATGCCAGACATGCAACCTAAAAACAGAACTTAACTTAGGGCAAACACTAAAAACACCAGAATGAACAAATCAGAGACCTCACCATGCAGCTGTCTACCCCACTGTCTATCAGTAAAATAAAATTAATTGTGGAACTGCTTGCTCCAGCATAGAAATGTTTCAAACAACAGATATAACTATATATAAATATAACTACAATATAAAACTATAATAAAACTAAAGCTTAGTAGTATTTGCCTTTAGTTAACCCTACATAGACAAATGGCCCACTCTTGCTTGTAGTAGAATCTGTGTACCCACACAAACTTGTGGGGTTACTTCAGTCAAAAAAAGAGAGCTGTGTCCTTGCCTCCCAACTTCTTCCTGTCACAGTTAGAACCTGCAACATTTCCAGGCAGGTTACCAGAGAGACCACATAGGAAATGATGTGAAAGGACTATATATATGCATATACACCAGTTTGGTAAGCATCTTTGTTAGGACAGTTATAATAATACAGTTAACTGTTGGTTTAGCAATCGTTCCTTAAGATAAGTACATGCATACATTTGTAAATTCTTCAAATCACTTAAGAACATATTAGAAAAACAAATAAATGCAAGGAGCCTTGGGAAAAATACAAATATTTCTAACCTACATAACAGCCAAAAGACATTTACCTTTTCTTCCCCTCTTCTCTTATTGATCAGGGGAATCTCTTATTGATTTCCCTGATCACGACAGTAATCTTACAGAAACCAGCAAACTTACAAAGATCCTGGCCTCTTTGCTAACAATAAAGGATATAAAAAACCTACCCTGAAATAAATAATTGTGTCATTCCAAAACAGAAGTAATATTGAAAGAAGAAAAAAAACAGCGGCCTTGCTTAACCGTCCTCGAGGTTAGTAATCAAGTAACCAGTTCTAGAGGTTACATGGTTCTAACCTCAGAACAGACGAAACAGGAGGGGCCTCAAAGATGCAGAAAATAGATCCAGGATATCAAACATCCATATCAGAGGAGTTAAAAAGGATATCCAAATCTTGAAGGCAAAACAGCTTCTCATTTACCTGTTCAATTTATTTTTAGGCTAATAAAAAAACACAGCTGCCCCCATTGAGAGGTTCTACAGGGTACAGGGGAATTTTATACAAATGGCACAAGAGCATAAAGTTAGAGCAGTATCCAAAAGATCTATCAATTTAATTAAATTAGGGATAGTTGTAATTGGTTGTGTTGTGCAAAAACTGCTACTTTGTGATACATTTTTCTAATTTGTATTCCCTTTATATCTTCATTACATCTGATTCTGTGTCCTTGGATATATTCTGAGTCCTGTGTATTAGCTTGCTTCTGTTAATACTTAATTTCTCGTGTTGACTTGGATTCCTTCTGGATATAGCTCCTTTGTTACTCCCTTTGTTAGTTTTATTAACATTTATTTTTCTTACTTAGCACTGCTGACTTTGCCCAGTATCACAACTTTGTTGTCGAGCTGCCTACCCTTACATCAACCTGTTTACTGACTCAGCTGTCATGCTGCCATCCCTGATCTTGGACTGTGGCCTGATTCTACTATTTGCCTCTGGCTACATTCCTCCTGTCATCAATTGAGTTTCCTTCACGAAATGTGGCTGTCACCTATCCTGCTGGTCATTCCTCTCCTGTATGATTCTTTTAAGTTACTTGGAAGATGTGAGGCTCTCCTGCCACTAAACCACCAAAGGTCTGTATGTCATTTAACTACGCCAGCAAATTGGGCTCTATATGCTACTCCTAGTTGTAACCCAAAGGACATCAGTGAGTTGTCACATTATCTGTTATGGGAAAAATTAAAAATATAAATCACAAAAAAAAATATAAATCAAAAGATTCAAAAGTGCATACAAACAAAATCAAACCAAAGCAAACAGCTAAATTAGATAATGTTCAAATGCTAATTTATGAATGAAAAACAAGTAAAGTTTGTTCAAAAACAAGAGAAAAATGGAGCACACAAATGCAATCTACAAAATTTAAATTGGTGCTTTTCCTGATTTGTTGATGTGTGCAACACCGCAATTTAGCGCCTATCTTATTAAATTAACCATTATTACGCCCACAGTGCAAAATATATTGCACATGGGCCCAAGGAAGCTCAAGAAAGGTGCAACTTTCCCTGGAAGCAACTAACAAATACTACCAGCTGTCCACTGAGCAGGGTTATTTACACATATCGTTAGTTGTAGGTGCATTATTGAAAAGGTTTGCATTCTAGCTACTAAATCTTACTTGTCTGGAGTTTAATTGAAAATATGAATATCATAGCAACATTACTCCCTGCACCCCTTTAAGAATTAAGCATGAAGGGTTTTGCAAACAATAATGGTGTTAGTTAAAGGGATACTGTCATGAGAAAAAAACATTTTTCAAAATGAATCAGTTAATAGTGCTGCTCCGGCAGAATTCTGCACTGAAATCCATTTCTCAAAAGAGTAAACAGATTTTTTTATATTCAATTTTGAAGTCTGACATGGAGCTAGACATATTGTCAATTTCCCAGCTGCCCCAAGTCATGTGACTTGTGCTCTGATAAACTTCAATCACTCTTTACTGCTGTACTGCAAGTTGGAGTGATATCACCCCTCCCCCCCCAGCAGCCAAACAAAAGAACAATGGGAAGGTAACCAGATAACAGCTCCCTAACACAAGATAACAGCTGCCTGGTAGATCTAAGAACAACACTCAATAGTAAAAACCCATGTCTCACTGAGACACATTCAGTTACATTGAGAAGGAAAAACAGCAGCCTGCCAGAACGCATTTCTCTCCTAAAGTGCAGGCTCAAGTCACATGACCAGGAGCAGCTGGGAAATTGACAAAATGTCTAGCCCCATGTCAGATTTCAAAATTGAATATAAAAAAATTTGTTTGCTCTTTTGAGAAATGGATTTCAGTGCAGAATTCTACTGGAGTAGCACTATTAACTGATTCATTTTGAAAAAATAATTTTTCCGATGACAGTATCCCTTTAATCCTTCTAACACTGACCTGCCAACACACTCCACCTAAACACATAACTGTAACATTCATACAAACACATATAAAGTCCCTCACTCACTTCACCAAAAAACTTGGGGGTTCAATATAAACTGCGCAATGATTGTTCTGCTAAGGAGCAGTATAAAGGAGAAAGTCATCTGGGGATATATGTGTAAGAAATGGAATAGAATTTGGGGAGTGAAAATAAAATGACTTATGTTACAGCACAATGGAATAGAACATGGAGCATGTTGATCTCTATCAATGAGATAGAGAATGGCATGTGGAGGGGTAACACAAAGAAGAAAACAGGACATGATGAGACAACAAAAAGAAAATGAGAATCACACGCAAGACAAACAAAGACGAAAGAAAGAAAGAAAGAAAGAAAGAAAGAAAGAAAGAAAGAAAGAAAGAAAGAAAGAAAGAAAGAAAAAGAAAGAGTAACACAGGAGGAGATGGCACAATTAAAGAGAAAATGATACATAGAGAGAGAGAGAGTTGAAAGAAAGAAAGAATAGCATGATTCCTAATAGGTAGCAAAACACTGATCAAGGCACAGCCAGTTTCCAAATTCCACCAAGCAGAATCCTCAAGATGGGTCAATCTATGCAGAGTATATAACAGTGTTACAAAGCTATATTTATTTAATCAAGCAGGTTAACTGTAGGCATAAACACTGACACCAAAATGTAATATTTTGTACAATAAGAACAAAGATATTGAGCCTCAAATACTGGTTACTAGCAATTACTTTAAGGAAAAAGGAAGAAATTTGGTATAGGTGTTCATATGATTCAAATTATTAGATATGAAATTGCTGTTTTATCATTTTCTTATATTGCTCCACATTATATTTCATCTTCAATTATACATATTACTTTTTTTTCTCAGAAATTGTTTCTAAAGTTGAATTCTTCAGTTCAGTTTTTAATGAACTGCTAAACCAATCATTATAGCAACATAAAATATTAAATTTCTACATAGACTGGTTTTGTTCAACTCGATGTGACCCTGTCAAGCGACATTTACTTGAAGTATTTTTAACAGAAAAGGCAATCAATAATTGTGAAGCTACAGAAGCCTAAAATGTTTCTTAAAGAAATGCCATAATACCTGATATAATACTTAAGATAACCTGTAAAATATATCCTTATAAATGTTGCTTAGATACAGCATGTCATGAGTTATAAACACTGGTTAGTGATGTTGCGCACATGGCTCAGGGAACCTTATGTATTGTATGTATTCTAAAAAATAAAAAAAAGTACCCTCTATTGTAATTATTGTATATGAGAATATTAGCAATCATGTTTAGCAACTGCCCCAAAACTAGGGATGTAGCGAACTGCCGTTAATGTGTTCGCGAACGCCGTTCGCGAACACCGGCAAAAAAGCGAACAGTTCGCGAACAGTTCGCGAACTTCGAACGCTCGATAAAATCGTTCGATCGAACGATCGAAGGATTTTATTCGTACGATCGAAGGATTTTCGTTCGAATCGAACGATCGAAGCTATTCGATCGAATGATTTTAATTCAATCGAATGCTTATAATCGTTCGAACGAATGGAAATCGTTCGATTTTAGCGATCGAACGGTCGAATGGTCGAATGGTCGAACGAAATTTTACTTCGAATCGAACGCGAACACCAATTGGCGAACGTCGCGCGACGTTCGCGAACATTCGGCGGACACGAACAGTCGAAGTTCGCGCGAACTAGTTCGCCGGCGAACAGTTCGCTACATCCCTACCCAAAACCTGTATAATCACTCAGCCTGCAGCCATAATCATCATAGAACTCATTGGTAACTTCTATATACTTATATTTTACAACGGGGGGGATATATGATTATTTTCCTAATTTGAATTAAAGGTTTTAAATGCAATACATAGAATAAAATAAAATAAATTATATATAGTATTTTTTCCACTGAAAATAATTCATGATCATGAAGCAAATGTGGCTTCATATGCCATATGGCAACGCTGTCTCATTGTTTTTGTTCTGGTGGACTGGTTGCAGTGGAAAGGCGCATGGTGGTGTTTTCTTGCCTTGAGAAAAATATGCCTGTTATTTGTAGTACCTTGTTTTTCACATAAGCAACTTTTGTAAACAATATAATACTTCATGGTGTTCTATCAAACAGTAAGAGATTCCAGTTAGCTAATCAGAGAAAAAGAAAAATATAAAGCGTGATTACTTTCCTTTAAAAAAATCTATTTGACATGCCACTATACTATACTTCTAATTAATATCTGCTAGTGAAACATTTTTGCCCAGACATTTGAGGGCCATGGAATATTCATTTCATAGTGGGCTTGTGTCTGGGGCATTATCTGATCTCTTTTGTCTTTATTAAGTTTCCTTGGACATTTGTAATAAAAATTGCCCACTTCAAGCATTTGCACCAACATCTCTAATAAAGACGTCCATACAACTTTAATGTACAGTCCTATTCAAATTGACCTAAGCGTAAGAACACAAGTGACTTTTCGCTAGGCATAAATGAACGCTAGCGAATCTTCGCTATGAAATGCTTGCACTGAAGATGTACCACTAGCGAAAAGTCACCAGCGTTCGGCACCCAGGACGCAACTTCTCATTTTAGTGAATTAGCGTAGTGGTAACGAATTTGTGCCTGGTGAAGTGGTGCAAAGTGGTCGCTGGCAACAATTCTCCCTTTAGTAAATCTGCCCCATAGGGTCAAATTTACTACAGGTATGGGATCCGTTATCCGGAAACCCGTTATCCAGAAAGTTCTGAATTACGGAAAGGTTGTCTCCCATAGACTCCATTACAATCAAATTATCCAAATTTTTAAAAATGATTTCCTTTTTCTCTGTAATAATAAAATAGTAGCTTGTACTTGATCCAAACTAAGATATAATTAATCCTTATTGGAAGCAAAACCAGCCTATTGGGTTTATTTAATGTTTACATTAAATAATGTAGACTTAAGGTGTGAAGATCCAAATTACAGAAAGACCCATTATCCGGAAAGCCCCAGGTCCTGAGCATTCTGGATAATAGGTCCCATACCTGTAGAGTGAAGCACTGTTTTTAGTGAAAATTCGCATATAGGGACATATACTAAAAAGCGAATATTCACTAGTGAAAAAGCTCAGCGCTAGAGCAAGTTATACCTGGTGAATTGATAATAAGAAGCTACATCCTCAACATATTATGTCAGTGACATCATATCCTGTACTTCAAAAAAGTAATAAAAAAAAGACAAAACGCTGGCGTTTTTTTCATATATTTAATGTGGAATTATGTTTACATGTTGTAACTGTTAAATATATGTTATTTTAATGTTTTTAAACATTCGAAGCTTATGCCACATTTTGTTTTGTTGGGCTCATGTCTATGACAATAGAGGATCTCTATTTTTTTTTTTGCTTTCTTGGACATTAAATACTTACGTATAACCTATATATACCCGCCATATTTAAATTGACCTAAGAGTAAGTATGTTAACAAAGTTTCAGTAGGAAGAAAGTAAAAAAATTCACTAAGAAACATTTGCACTAGTGAAAGTACACCAGCGTTCATCTGCCAAGACAAAATTTAGCATTTTGATAAATACGCCTAGGCACCACAAAATTGCGTCTGCAAGTATGGCGGAGCCTTCTGAAATGAACATTTGCACAGACACAAAGGAAAGCCAATTCTGAATACTCCAAATCAAGGTAGCTCAATCTTTAAATAAGCAAGTTTTTTTAAAAAAGTATGGCACACAGCTATATATAAGTGCTTATAATAAATCCAATTTTAAAACCCTTCTGATTTTATCTTATGTTGGGGAATGTTGAAAAAGCCTGTAGTGCCCAATTTAGCTACCAGTTTGTGTAGCCTGGCATATAAGGTACCTGTTCTACTACCAGGATAAATGGGCATATCACCCTCTGTGTACCCAACTTACTGGAAGATTTTTATAAACCTCTTTAAAATAAAAAATGTATAGCATAATGTAATTTCAATACACTGCAAACCTTAGTTCTCTGCAAATTGTTATTACAACTATTATTATCGCAAAAAAATATTAAAACCTAGAAAGAGGTTTAACATTAACTGCTACGTTATGATTCCAGCTGCTCCACTCCACACTGCATACAAGGACGTTAAAAATGTGTAATAAAGTAGCACATGTAATAGCATTATGTCTTTGGTTCTAATTTCCCAGGTTCAATATCCCTTTATACATTTTACAATAAACTCAATACAACCAGTAAATAGTAATAGCTTTCTTATGAACACACAATCTTCATTTAATTAAAAAATAGTCTTAATTTATTTTTCTCATTGAACAAGTAAAAACTATATTGGATGCAATATTTTGCCATGTTATCTTTTCTTCCCCTTCCTTTCTTTTACTGAGTCCCTGATGTTTACAACAAATAATTTGCAAAACATATTGCTTCAATACTTACAATGAAAGTGGTGGCCCAGCTGTGGGAGGGAGAGGACAGCAGTATCGGATATTACCATAATAATCTGCCTAAGGTCCCATGAGCCCTCTGGTGTATACAATTCTCTATACTGCAGGCCGCAGCTGGAGAACATTCTCTTGACATGTATGCCAACCTTTGCCTGCAGGCAAAAGGAGAAAAAGCAGAAATATAATCATGAAAATAAAAAATCTTGTCAACTGTGTTCAGCTGCAGCATCCGTATTTCTTTTTATACATAGACATGTACTATGATGACAAAATCAAATTGGAGTTAATATACACTTTGAATTTGTTTGTGAGATACTGGGTGTTATATGTAGCGTGGTGCATAAAATGTGAAATTTATAAATTATTTTTTTTTAACATGTTTTTATCAGTATAAGGATTATTTACCATTTTCAATAAGTAATATCCATGTAACTGACAACCAGTGCAAAGTGTTTAAATGCATTAAAAAATAATGCATTGGGGATTATAAGAAAAAGGCTTAAATATAATATGCATGCTGTGAAAAAAAAAGATTTAATACAATATTAGATTTTTTTTAAAAAAAGACAGCTGGGCATAAGCTACACATATGGGAAATGTACCATACTACGATACTAAAGGAATAACTGGTGTTGTCTACCCAGTATATGCGTTTCTTTGAAACACTTGGGTTCATTTATGCATACAAGAACAATGTGTAAAGTTTTTACCCACACTGAAGCACTTTTATTCTATTTTTTGCAACTTAGATTTTTATTGGATAAGATCAAGTTTACATCAATTGCATAAGAATATTGCATTTAATGGGCACACACAGTGTCAATGTTTACATTGATGTCATCATTAGTATGTTATGTTATCCATAGTTTTGTTAAATAAAACCACATAATGTCAAATAAATGAAAATTATACAAAACCAACTGATCTACCTGTGTTTATTTTTTCAATGTATTTGTTAATGTGCCCTTTCTGATATGGGGTATTCAAGGTGAGATTAGCCTGGTCATACAGCTACTGTATGTTTCTAAGTGAACCATTATCCATTACCTTTCATTGGGTTAGAGTAGCTTCCTGAGCATTCTTATTGATGTTTTACTTATTATGGGTCTGTGGGTTTCCCCAGTAGTTTGTATGGGGCCAAAATAGCCAAATATTTGGGGGTGCTGTTTTGGATATGAGCAATGGTGCTCTCAAAGTGCACGTTTGTGGCGAGTTTCCTATGGACCTCCATAACTGAAGGTATGATAGCTGATTTCCAATTAGCCGCTATTGTTATACATGCTACAGTCAATAGGCAATCATCCAATGCATCATAACCTTATATACATTTTCTTTCTGTTTTACACAAGTCACCCAGTCCTCCAATTCCAAGGAACCTCCAGTTATTGTTCCCAGTCTAGCATGTATTTGTGTTTTGGGAAAAAAAAATTTTGGCTGGTAAAGAAATTAAGATCTTATTAATGTTTGTTAAAATCGCTTTTTGTGGCCAGCCGCCCCTCATTATGTTCTGAAAGGGGGAGAGAATTGCTCTATGTATAGGTGTGATAAAGGATGAAATTAAATGTCGTACTTGAAGATATTCATAGAACATCTCTGAATTGGAGCATCTGGGAAGTATTGTCGGTGATTACATCATATATTTTAAACAGACCCTTCCCGCCACAATTTCTGTAGAAAGAGACTTCTGTCCCTGGTTTGAATTCTTGAGAAGTGGGGTCACTGAAGCATTCTATAAGCCCATTTTCCTCCAGAATTCCAGAGAAATAACCATCGGCCACAAAAAGTGGTGCTAGAGCTTGCACACGTTTCTTCAAAGAGGACACTAACACAATATTATCAATAACGTTGTTTTCCTGGGATTCACTAGTTATAAGTCAGTTACAGGTATAAATGCACCATGCAGAACACGTAGTAACTCCAGGACCCCCTTGTGTCCTATGGCCCTTTACTTTACGTCCTGCATGCAAAGTCCACATGAAAAAATCTGCAGTCTGTGTTTAATGCTGCATTGCAAATAACAATACCCTGAATCCTCTTTTTTGGGATTCAGCCAAATCCCAGATCTTTCAGGCAGGATCCAGATTCAGTTTAGTAGGCACATTGATACATAAACAAATATTGGTACACAAACAAATTTGCATAACTGGGTGCAACACTTGATCACATGGCAGAACCGGTAACCTGTAAATAGTAGGCTCCCTCAAACATAAAGTAGTTTATAGTGAGAACCAGCTTTAGGAGCTCACAGTCAATGAGCATGGAGTCAAATGCCCATGTCAAGGTCATTGCATCAATGCCACCATGGTGAGGGATAACCGTATAGAGGCTATTAACATCTATTGTCACAAGAAGGCAGTGTTCAGGGAGGTCTGGTAAGGTTTTAAATGTTTTTAATAAATAACCAGAATCCTGGAGGTATCTGCGCCATAAATAAAAAAAACGTATAGTTGCACACATGAAAAAGCTAGATAATTCCCTAATTCTAAGTCACTGCTTGTGTCAAGCTACAAACAAATACCAAGGAACTATTGAGGCATGACAAGGCAGATGCTTGGCACATTGTGAGTCTATTAAAAGGTCTTCGGTGGTTCACTGTATCAGACATCAGTGACATCTATGAATAGTACACAGTCATTGCACTATATGAAATATAAAATAAGACTGATACTATACTTCAGAGGGACTGGAAACACTTGGAAACCATCCTAATACAAGTGCTATTTATAATCTTTCACAATATTTTCTTCACATTGAATTTGCAGGTGGCATGTCCTGCTGTGTTGTTCCAAGACATTATATACTGAGAAAGCATGTAACAAGGTACATTAGGAATTCACTGAAAGCCATTGCACATAATGTTTCCTCAAAAAGAAGCTACACTGGAAATAATCTGTATGTTTTCTAACACAGGTATTATGTATTGTTGCATATAAAATTACCAAACAATGTTAACAAAAAATGATCTTTTTTAATCATTGATAATTTAATAATCATTTAATAATTTTTTAAGCATTTTTATTGTTTGAGTTTGTTTCATACTAATTTTTGATGAACAATTTTTAGAATTTACATTTTCAATTTTTATAACCTCTTATAAAGGAAGAGAAGGACAAGAGATGGACAGAGAAGAAGGCAAGATAAAAGATAGATAGAACACTCAGCAAGTTTATATAACTAACCAATACTAAGCAGAGTCTTTATGTGCAGGTATATAAGGCACTGCATGCACTTTCTATGTTTATTTTAATTTTAAATATTTATATGTTTTAAAAAAGATATCTGGGGTTTACTCTTAGGGGCAGATGTATCAAAGGTCGAATTTCGAAGTTATATGAGTATTTTTTGAGCTCCTTTGAAATTTGAATAAAAAAGACCAATTGAAATTTATTTTAAAAAATGTGGGTTTTTTTCTGGGTGAATATGCAGTTTTCATTCGAATTTGAATCGTGCAAATCTTAGTAACAGCACGTTCGATCGAATTAGATTCAAAGCATTTTAAAGAATTTTAAAAACGTAGATTTTTCAAAGTCCACCAATTGATGCCATATAGGTTCCCCATACGCTAAAACAGCAATTCGGCAGGTTTTAGATGGCGAATGGTCGAAGTCAAATTTTTAAAGAGACAATACATGATGAATTTCGATATTCAAATTTTCTAATTTTTTTCAAATGCAAATCAAATTTAGACTAGTCAAAGTACACAAAAATAGCTCGAAAGTCAAAATTTTTTCATTGGAATTTTCACTTCGACCCTTGATAAATCTGCCCCTTGATGTCCAAAGTTGTTTCTTCCATTTATTTTTTCAACTCCTTTATTGCCATTCACAGCATATGGGGAAGTTATATGTAAAAGACAGTTGCCTTTTTATGACAACTTGTTGAAAATTTTACATGGAACAGATTACATGGGAACCCCACTCTTAACAATGGGGGCAAAGACTCTTACCTGAATCATATTTCAATGAGGGATTTGTGGTGGCTCTACATCATATGGTATTAAAAAAACAATCATATTTTAACCTATTATGCTTTTTATCTATAATTACATAGTCATAGGGGCAAATTCACAAAAGGGCGAATTTTCACAGAAAATGCCCTGCCACACTACGTGCCACATCGCCAGGAGTAATTCATTACCACTATAGTAAAATGCAAAGTTGTGTCTCTGTAGCCGAACATTGGCAAAGTTTCGCTAGCGTTAATTTGTCAGTACGAGCATTTCATAGAGATCTTTTGCTAGTGTTCATTTATGCCTATCGAAACTTCAGTAGTACTGTTACGTTTAGGTCACTTTGAATAGGGTGGATATATTTAGGTCTTATGGACGTCTTTATTAGAGATGTTTGTGCAAATGCTTATAGTGGCCACTTTTTATTACAAATGTCCAAGGAAGCAAAACAAAGATAAAAGAGATCATCTAATGCCCTAGAAATGAGGCCACCCTAAAACAAATGAGGCATGCCCCTCAAATGGTTGGGGAAAAAATGTTAACACAAAAATCTTTAATAGTTAGGACTTCTGAAGGAAATCCCTGCTGAAGAAGGTGAAGGAAACTCTGGCAAAAGCGGTAACGTTCTGTAAAATTTGCACTGGTGATAGCCCACAAAGCTGCACTAGCTATATAATAACATGCACAAGTGCTATCTTCAAAAAACACATACTGTGAAAAAAAGTGCAACCCAGAGCCTGGTGGATGTGGCAGACATTTTAAGCATGAAGCAGTTTCCTTCCCAGGATCCTCTCTGCTTCATAATTTAATTGCATATATATTTTATTAACAATATGTATATTTTGCCATCCTTTTCCATGTGTTTACTTGTTTAAATAGAAGACAAATGTTAGTTTAATTATCGGAAGTTAGGGAAATTGCACATACCCATGTACTACTGTATCTTTGTTTAATGTTTATGCAGGACTAATAAAGTTATCAAAGTCTATGTAATATCCAATTTTTCAGTAAGTAACAGCTGCTAATAAAAGAAAGATATCGTTTCTGGCCTTCCACTGAAAGGAAATTAACTTGTACTTAATGTTTTATTCCCTTCATTTTTCAAATATTAGTCTATGAAAGGTTTTAGCACTGAATGTGCTAGTCGAGTATATTAATGATTATCTCTATAAGTGGATATCTCAGTATTCAAATCTAAAGGAAATAATGTAAAATAATCGCAAAGCTAAAATGCATGATACATTCATATTTACAATTTTAGATGTGCCTTAATTTCTTACAAATGATATCCATCCACACAAAAGGTGTTGACTTGTTGGTGTTAGCATTAAAAGAAAGAGAAAGACTACTAGGGGTTATTCCCTAGGGGGTGCCAACATGTTAAGCTGGTCATAGACGCAAAGATCTCATCGTACGAATCGAGGATTCGTACGATTTTCGGAACGTGTATGGAGAGTCCCTACATTTTCGTCCGGCGAAGATCAGTCCTTTTTCAGTGGGAGACTGTCACTAGCTTTGTCTATCGTACGATTGCTGTCAGGGGCAGAACATTGGCTGATCTTTTCTTTAACTACTTTATTTGATCGAAATGGTAAGACTTTGATCTGAATGGTTAGTGGCAGGTCAGGAGATGGGAAAGACCGATCGTAGATTGATTTGTACGATCGGATCTTTGCGTCTGTGGCCAGCTTTAGGCATCCTGCACTGTATAATACAGCTTCATTCTTCTCCAGTTAAGTAAGATGGCACTGGTATAATATTAAAAAAGATCAACTGGATAGTGCATTTTCAAATGAGGAGTGCACGCTCTTTGGAAAACTTAGGGGCCCATTTATTAAAGGTCAAATTTAAATGGTATTAGAGCTTTTTGAAACCAATGATTACGGTACTACTTTGTGTTATCAACTACCCTGTTTTTCAAAATTTTTCAATAGTCTATAAGAGTTGATCAGAAAATACACAAAACTACAACTCAATAGAAAGTCTGACACACAAATTAATTTTGCTTCACTTTAGTAGCACTAAGTCACTAACGGGCATTTTTACTAACATTGGAGATAAATATCTGGAGAGATTTCTGGATATGTTGTCCATAGCAACCAATCAGATCTTGCTTTTGTTTTCTAACTTATAGATGGCTGTTTAAATCTTATTGCTGATTGGTTGCCATGAGCAACATCTCCAGTATTTTTTTTTATTTTTCTGACTTTGCTGTTTATGTTTAAGCAAACCAAACAGTATAACAAATGACATCAGTACTGACATTGGAATGTATGTAGCAAGCATGAACGTTGAAACTGTGTGTCATAGTAAATAGCAGTTTTTTTACTTTTTTCCCTTTTAATAACTCATTATCTTCTACGTGATAGCAAATAAGCTACCACAAATTGCAAAAAAATCTGAAATGTTTTTAGACGTAAGGGGAGGTTCATCTTTGTGTTAACTGTTAGGGGCATATTTATCAAGGGTCGAATTTCGAATTTGAAATTCGAATTCAAAAAGACCAACCCAAATGAAGTCGAAGTTTGGGTTTTTTTTTGGCCGAATAGGTCCGTTTTCCATCGAATAGGTCCATATTAGGCCGAATTCTAATCATATGAATCGAAGTAATAGCTCATTCGAATAAATTCGAATCAAAGTCTTTCCCAAAAAAAACTTTGATTTTTCACAGTTCACCAATTGACTCCAAATGGGTTCTAGTAGGTCCCTCATAGGCTAAAACAGCAATTCGGCAGGTTTAAGATGGCGAATGGTCGAAGTTGAATTTTTAAAGAGACAGTACATGATAAATTTAGATATTCCAATTTTCTTTCAACTGCCGAATGTAAATCCTTCGAATATCGAAGACGAAGGATTTACCGCAAATAGTTCGATTGAACTAAAATTGTTCGATCTAACGATTAAATCCTTTGAATCGTTCGGTCGAACGATTTTTCTTCGAGCAAAAAATTGCTAGGAAGCCTATGTTTTTTTTAAAGAGACAGTACTTCGATTATCGAATGGTTGAATATTCGAACTATTTATAGTTTGAATCGTTTGAGTCGAAGTCGTAGTCGAAGGTCGAAGTAGCCAATTCGATGGTCGAAGTAGCCAATTCGATGGTCGAAGTAGCCAATTCGATGGTCGAAGTAGCCAAAAAAAAAATTTGAAGTTTTTTTTTTATTCTAGTCCTTCACTCGAACTAAGTAAATGGGCCCCTTAGTGTTTCAATTATTTTCCTATTTCTTCTGACTTCCATCTGCAAAACAATTGGTCTGTAAAGCTACAAATTTATTGTTATTACTCATATTTCTGTTCAGGTCCACTTCTATTCATATTCCAGTCTCTTATTCAAATCAATTTTGGTAATTGTGGCCCTAGCCACCAGATTGCAGAAATTACAAACAGCAGAGATGCTGAATGAAAACCTAAATAACTCAAAAACCACAAGTAAAAAAAAGACAATGGCCTATTGTCTCAGAATATCACCATCTACATCAAATTAAAAGTTAACTCAATAGTTATCAAAATTATTAAAAGATCCCTTATCCAGAAAATCCCAGGTCCCAAGCATGGATATCATAACTGTTCTAAATATATGCAGTGTTATTCAATAATACATTGAATATAGCAAGTATAATGTCTTTATTATTATTGATTGTTGCGTTATCAGCTAAAATAAAGGAAAACAGAATCATTTTATTGTTCTGGTTAAATCAAAATCCATGGATATTTTTAAAGGAGAAGGAAAGCTACTGAAGCAGTTTATTGCCAATAGATTAGCCACAATAGAGCAAGCTATAACAGTATATTTATTCTGCAGAATGCTTTACCATACTTGAGTAAACAGCTCTTGAAGTGTTCTCTGTTTGTTTAGGATAAAAGCTGCCATATTGGCTTGGTGTGACATCACTTCCTGCCTGAGTCTCTCCCTGCTCGCTCATAGCTCTGGGCTCAGATTACAGCAGGGAAGGGGAGAGGAGCAAACTGAGCATGCTCAAGGCTGTGCCCTGGAGGTTTAAGCTGAAAACAGGAAGTCTGATACAGAAGCCCATGTGTACACAATAAAAGGAAAGAAATGTGGTGTTTCCTTTGACAGAGAACTCAGAGCAGCATTACTTTGAGGGTTTACTGGTGTATTTACTGTATATAGACCTTTCTAATAAAGCTTACTTAATTTTAGCCTTCTCCTTTAGGCAGACATAAAACAGGACTTCCTATCTTAAAATGTAGCACATGGTAAAATTTGTCACTGAATTTTAAAATTGGACATTGCTATTTCCCAATATGGGGAGAAGGGGTCTTTCCCTTTAGAACACATTTAAAACATGAGAAATTATGTATCTGCTAGCTGTGGATGAAAAAATACGTAAAATAATAAGGGTCGTTCATGTTGCAAAGTCCAAAAAAGGTTACGTTCAGCTGTAGTTGAATGGCCACCATACTCAGATCTTCATACCTCCACCCACCTACTCTAACTTGTGCATCATTCAATCTGTCATGAGGAAAAGAATTTCCTGGGGTGCAAGTGCTTATCAGAGATGTCAACTTACTGACACCAGGGGCTGGGGAGATTTGCGCTGCCATAAATTGTGGCCATGGCCTATTGGAAGTCTCAAATGGCATCAGAGGTCAGTCTCCTGTCAACAAATTTAAATTTACACTGTGCACGTGCACAGGCTCTTCTACAGTAACTAAATGACATTACACATGCGCACACCTGAGACAGGAATATTTTTTGAAAAATGGGGGAATACCTTAGAGTGACAGGAATCTGGGGAAGGGGGTCCAAAATGAAAAACTCCTGAACAATCCAGGGTAGTTGACAGAAATGGCTTGTTAAATACACACTAAAACAGCACACACATACACCCCCAGAAAACATAAATTACCCTATTATGTTTAGCAATGTGGCTTTTGGATTTACTTTATTAATAAAAGTCTTTTCAAACATACAATGAGATACATTTAAGTGATGCCAAAAATAATAAACATGATGCAGGACAGACAATATAAAAAAAAACATAAAACGTAAATATATATGTAAATGCTAATTCACATTTTCAGCATGTTTCACTGTATGAAGAAGTAAGCCTTATACTGTAATTACATGCAGTGCAAGTCTATACACATCAAAATTATTAGCTGTACTACTAATTGGGAAATAAATGCTGTTCAGCGCTTATGAAACTTCACTGGAATATCACACAATCTAATCTGTGTTCATTAAAGGATAAAAATATCCTCAGTAACAATTTCACTCTTATTAAGGCTTGCCCTTTAATTTAAGAACATTTCCTTGTTTTTTTGGACTCGGGGCTATAAAAATTCATCTGCTCAGTCACAGACCATTTAATTTTGGATGCATCATTGCCAGTTGGTTACAGTAATTAGCATTCCCTGTGTAGTGGCAGATTCCCTTAAGCTATGCTAAGTAGGGTTGCACTTTTTTTTGTATGAAAACATAAGCCGAGATGTGCAAATGAGCCAGGCCACCCAACTCACAGACATAAGCTCTAGCTACAGCTTCTTGGCTCAGGCTAACTTGTAAACCCACCTGCAGATCTTATTTACTGCTTATTTATGTCAGGAACTGGTGACATCTGTGCAGCTAAAAAAAATGACAACTCTTATTTACAACCAATAATATGTGCGGCTATCAGTTTAGGATGCCACCAGAAATCAGGAACATAATTAGACTAATAAATTCAAACTTGCCAAAACTGCTAAAAATGTAAAACTTCTGATCAGAAAATAAGATTATTTATGTAGTGCAGCATTTTCAATTATAAATTAAACAGGGGACATAAGTGCACCAAGAGTACTTTTAAATGGTGATTTAAAGGATAGGTCCTATTAGGTTTTCTATAAAAAAAAATTGTTTAGGCACAATAATATCTCAAGAAGACTAGCAAATGTATTACCATGCTACACTAAGGGGCAGATTTATCAAAGGTCGAGGTGAATATTCGAATGAAAAAAATTCAAATTTGAGCTATTTTTTGTGTACTTTGACTAGGGAATTGTCCAAATTTGTTAAAAAAAAAATATCTAAATTTTTCATGTACGGTCTCTTTAAAAATTCAACTTCGACCATTCGCCATCTAAAACCTGCCGAATTGCTGTTTTAGCCTATGGGGGACCTCCTAGAACCCACTAGGAGTCAATTGGTGGACTTTGAAAAATCAAAGGTTTTTTTGGAAAAAACTTTGAATCGAATTTGATCGAATTCGCTATTCCTTCAATTCGTATGATTCAAATTTGGCCTAATATGGACCTATTTGATTGAAAACTGACCTATTTGACCAAAACAAAACTTCGACTTTATTTTGGTTGGTCTTTTTGAAATCGAATTTCGAAGTTTTTTCAATTCGAAATTCGACCCTTAATAAATATGCCCCTAGGGCTGAAAAAATGTTGAAATTCGAATTCAAAAAGACCAACCAAAATTAAGTAAAAGTTTTTTTTTCGAATTCAAATTGAAGGAAAATCGCATTCGATCGAATTCGATTCAAAGTTTTTCCTAAAGAAAAACTTTGATTTTTCAAAGTCCAACAATTGACTCCAAATAGGTTCTAGGAGGTCCCCCATTGGCTAAAACAGAAATTCAGCAGGTTTTAGATGTCGAATGGTCGAAGACGAATTTTTAAAAAGACAGTACATGATAAATTTCAATATTCAAATTTTTTTCAAATTCGAATAGAACATAAAAGTACACAAAAAATAGCTAGAAATTCGAATTTTTTGAATTTGAAAATTCACCTTAACCTTTGATAAATCTGCCCCTCAAGGTATGAAGAAACAAATTATAGAAATATACGCTTTTCCAAATGCCTCAGGTCCCGAGCATTCCGGATAACAGGTCCCATACCTGTATATTAATCCTTTATTTTATGTGACTTCAAAGGTTAATGTTTCAATTGATTTTAGGTTTGCCACCTTTGCTGATGGCTGAACACTGAACACGGGGGGTGGGGCAGTGATGAAGGAACAGGCGTGATGACATCAGAGGTGGGCACAATGATGTTGGTGGAGTTATGACACCAGAGCAAGGCTATTACATCACTTACATTATTATTATTATTATTATTATTAACATGTATTTATATAGCGCCAACATATTGCGTAGCACTTACATGCAACTGGCTGGATTTCTATCAGTATTCTCATTTTTTAAAGTGTTGATGCACAGGTGGTCAAAACTGAACAGGTGGCAACCCTAATTGATTTGTATATAAGTGACCTGCTAAAGGTTTGCTTGTGCGAAAGTAGCCCATTTAGCCACAAAAGCTATTGAGGGCAAATGAATTACTCATACCTCCCAACTGTCCCTTTTTCGGAGGGACATTCCCTCTTTTGACAGCTCAACCCGCAGTCCCTCATTTGTACTGGAAAGTCCCTCTTTTCTCTACAGCCAGAAAAAGAAACAAAGTTTCTCACTTAATTGGCTTTTTGCAGAGCCCAGAACAGCTAACAGGTGCAAATAAGATACTTTGTAACAATTTTGAGACACAAAAACACAGTTTAGATAAGGAGAAATATTTTCAAACTTTCATAACCTGCCAAATTTTGTAAAACAAACATGGTAATTAGGGGGTGTGGCCACAGAAAGGGGTGTGGTCAAAAATTGCTACTACATGCGGGAAAAAAAATTTTGTCCCTCTTTTTACTTCCAAAATGTTGGGAGGTATGAACTACTCATTGTAAAAAGCACACATTTAGCACACATTTGAGGGAACCTTTTAGCTTTATAGTAGCATCACGTGCAGCACTTAGTTGAGAGCGTGTACATTTTATATGTGTTTCCTAAGTCTTTATCTGGAGCCCAGCTATTAGCTAAGTTTTCTCAGGCCACCGCCTTCACAAAAGACTGTGTACAACAAGAACAATCACACAATATGCAACTCTCAACTAACAAATCTCGCGCGCGCGGCTGAAACGGCGCCAAATTTCCTGAGAGGAAAGGGGGAGGTTTCAGAAAAGCGCGTTTCAGCTGCAGACTGAGATTGTTCCATCTTGCGCGCCGTAGTTGTATTGTGTTTGTGCGATTCCGTGGAAGCCGGTGTTAGAACACTGCTTGAGTGCTGCTAGCTGCAGGCCAGGGTTTAGAAGAGTATGGCGCAGACTGTTCAGAACGTGACCCTGTCTCTGACTCTCCCCATAACGTGTCACATCTGTCTGGGCAAGGTAAGGCTCCCTGCTTGTTATTACCGGGGTCTCTCCGCCTACACCTGTTGGCTCACAGCTCTGCTGATGTTTCTTATAGCCTACCGTATCAGTGCCACGGGTGCTGCTGGGAGCTGTAGTTTAGCAGCAACTGTATGTAATTATATATTTGCACATTTGTAAAAGAAATACTTTTGTATAACTTTCTGGGGTTTGTTGTTATTGTGTTAACTAAGCTTTAGTAAATTAGCTGGAGCTGTGAGTTTCTTTACAATCAGAGGGACAACTATCCCCTCTCCTTGGTGCTGTCAGTTGTGCAGTGCCCGCTGCTCCTGTTGTGTCACTATGGCAATAGTGGTGGTTCACATTTAAGTTAACTTTATTACTAATTCTAAGCAATTGATACATTGGTCTTCATTATTTCTTTGTTTTTGAATGAATTGCCTTCTTCTTTTGACTGTTTCCAGCTTTCAAATGGGGGTCACTGACTCCATCTAAAAACAAATACTCTTTAAGGCTAAACATGTGTTGTTATTGCTACGTTTTAGTAATCATCTTTCTGTTCAGACCCTCTCCTATTCATATTCCTGCCTCTGATTCAAATCAATTCAGGGTTGCTAGGATAATTGGGACCCTAGCAGCCACTGCTGAAATTGCAAACTGTGGAGTGCTGCTGAATTTAAAGGTAAATAACTGAAACCACAAATAATAAAAAATTAAAAGCAATTGCAAATTGTCTCAGAATATCACTTTCTACATCAGTGATCCCCAACCAGTAGCTCGTGAGCAACATGTTGCTCTCCAACCCCTTGGATGTTGCTCTCAAAGCAGGTGCTTATTTTTGAATTCCTGGCTTTGAAGCAAGTTTATTTGCATAAAAAAATAAGTATAGTGTCAAGTAGAGTCTCCTGTAGGCTGCTAGTCCACATAGGGGCTACCAAATAGCCAATCACAGCCCTTATTTAGCACTCCAAGAACTTCATGCTTGTGTTGCTCCCCAACTCTTTTTACATTTGAATGTGGCTCATGGGTAAAAAAGGTTGGGGACCCCTTGCTCTACATCATACTAAAAGTTAACTCAAAGGTGAACAACCCACTTGCTGGAGGTGCTCCATTCACCGTTATATCACATTCCTCTCATTGACATCACATGTAGACGCATAAAAACAAGAATCCATCCCAGTTTATCTAATTGGATTTTCCAGCATCCCTTAATATGATTAATACGCCAGGCAAAACTGGTCAATTTGCAGCTGTGTATAATTGATGCATTGTTACCTTTTAGCTAGCATTTGAAAACTAGTACAAACAGAACGTGTGTGTGTGTGTGTGTGTGTGTGTGTATATAGTTTAGACAGGCCAATCCCAAAAATGCATGACCGTATTTTTGATAACCACAATTAGCCATTGTTTTAATGAAACCAATGCTAAATAGACAGTCAATGTTTATTGGGCTAGTGGGAGGCAGTTTGGGCTTCTGTGAACTTAAAAATGTAAGGGCCTATTTTAAATCCCAGTTCGGAGCAGAGGAGACCCTGATGTTAAACATAATGACAATTTGACGGTTGTATGAAAGATGTTTAGGAATTTCTGGTTTAAGGGAACCCAGATCTCTATGGTCATGGTTACACATCTGCACAGCAACCAGGACTAGTAACAGCTAGGTATAGCAAGAATTTAAATAACTTCCAAGAGATAGGGCAAAGTTACCATTTCAATTTTTAGTATACAGATATGGGACCTGTTATCCAGAATGCTCGGGACCTGGGGTTTTCCATAATTTGGATCTTCATACCTTAAATTGATACTGATGCTAAATATGTTCCAAATATTAATCTACATTAAAAGTTACTTATAGGTCATGTTGATCCTTTTTTGCTGATAGTTCTGCTTTTGTATATAATTATTACTTGAAGTTCTTAACCTGATTGTTTTGTCAACCTGACTGTTCCTTCTCAACTTGCCAGTTAGAGTTTCTTATGCTAACAGACTCCTGCTGCACAAATATGGCAGCCCCCTCATAGAGGAATATGGGGGTAAGAAAGGTAGTGTAAAAGCATCAGACAAATACTTTTATGGCAAAATTATAAATAGCATTCAAAGATAATGTTATGATGGATATAAAAAAAAGGTTATTGTCTTCAGTATCTCTTTAAGGGCTGGGACACACTGGGCGATTTGGGGAGATTTAGTCGCCTGGCGACTAATCGCCGCGACTTTTCTCGCCGAATGCCTCCCCTCGCTCTGCGCCTGGCTAAAATGAAAAATCGCCTGCGCTAATCACACGCAGCGATTCGTTTTCCGAAGTCGCTCGAAGTTTCTCGTGAGGCAACTTCGAGCGACTTCTGAAAACGAATCGCTGCGTGTGATTAGCGCAGGCTATTTTTCATTTTAGCCAGGCGCAGAGCGAGGGGAGGCATTCGGGGAGAAAAGTCGCGGCGATTAGTCGCCAGGTGACTAAATCTCCCCAAATCGCCCAGTGTGTCCCAGCCCTTAGTCTACTAGAAAATCATTTAAACATTAAATAAACCCATTAGACTGGTTTTGCTTCCAATAAAGATTAATTATATCTTAGTTGGGATCAAGTGCAATGTACTGATTTATTATTACAGAGGAAAAAGTCAATATTTTTTTTGAAGAATTTGGATTGTTTGGATTAAATGCAGTGTGGGAGAAGCCTTTTTGTAATCCAGATCTTTCTGGAGAACAGATCCCAGACCTGTACTTGTAAATAACCTTTGGTCATTGTTTTGTAAATATTTTTTTTAAATTAATAATACTTAAAGGAAAACTATACCCCCCAAACAATGTAGGTCTCTATTAAAAGATACTGAGTAAAACAGCTCATGTGTAAAACCCTGCTTCATGTAAATGAACCATTATCATAATAATATACTTTTTTAGTAGTATGTGCCATTGGGTAATCATAAATAGAAAATTGCCATTTTAAAAAATAAGGGCCGCCCCCTGAGAGCGTAAGATTCACTGTGCACACATACAAACCACATGTAAGGTCACATGAGCCAATTAACAGACAGAGTTCTGCCTTTTGCTTCCTCACTTCTTCCTGTTACAGTTAGTGTTGTAGTATTTCTGGTCAGGTGATCTCTGAGGCAGCACAGATAGAGTCACGAAATGGTGGTTCAAGGCAAGAGATGTAAAAGGGCAATATTTATGTAAATATATATTCCAGTTTGGTAAGATTCTTTAATATGTCATTCAATTTGATATAAACTGTTGCTTAAGTATTCATTTTGGGGGTATATTTTTCCTTAAAGTATGATTTATTATAATATGTATTCAATTGTAGTTCATAATCAATATGCATTGATTGTGAGGCCTTCATTTTACTGTTCTTCCTTATTCTATTCATTTTGCTTTCTTACTCCCTAGCTGCTTCCTTGTTGTTAGGTTAAGGAAGCCCTAGCATCTAGATAGCAGTTAAAATTTGGAGCCTATAAATTTGGAAGTAATCCAGAAACCTTAAAGGGATACTGTCATGGGAAAAAAAAATTTTTTCAAAATGAACCAGTTAATAGTGCTGCTCCAGCAGAATTCTGCACTGAAATCCATTTCTCAAAAGAGCAAACAGATTTTTTTATATTCAATTTCGAAATCTGACATGGGGCTAGACATATTGTCAATTTTCCAGCTGCCCCAAGTCATGTGACTTGTGCTCTGATAAACTTCAATCACTCTTTACTGCTGTACTGCAAGTTGGAGTGAAATCTCCCCCTCCCCTTCCCCCCCCCCAGCAGCCAAACAAAAGAACAATGGGAAGGTAACCAGATAGCAGCTCCCTAACACAAGATAACAGCTGCCTGGTAGATCTAAGAACAACACTCAATAGCAAAAACCCATGTCCCACTGAGACTCCTTCAGTTACATTGAGAAGGAAAAACAGCAGCCTGCCAGAAAGCATTTCTCTCCTAAAGTGCAGGCACAAGTCACATGACCAGGGGCAGCTGGGAAATTTACAAAATGTCTAGCCCCATGTCAGATTTCAAAATTGAATATAAAAAAATCTGTTTGCTCTTTTGAGAAATGGATTTCAGTGCAGAATTCTGCTGGAGCAGCACTATTAACAGATTCATTTTAAAAAAAAAATGTTTTTCCCATGACAGTATCCCTTTAAATGTGAAGACTAATTGCAGAATGTTTTAGGGGCCCATTTATGATTGTCTGTCCCGGGTAATAATAAAGGAAGCCCCACTTGAGTTTACTAGGTGTTTGAAGGTGTACAACCCCTTTAAGACCCATTCCTATGAGCTATGTGCAAGTTGTATTCCTGTTATTGTAAGGAGGTTAACAACAAATGTTTGCTAAACTCTTCTGCTTTATTTAAAGGTGCGGCAGCCTGTCATCTGTGTCAACCACCACGTCTTTTGTACAGTGTGTATTGAATTATGGCTGAAGAACAATAACCAGTGCCCTGTCTGTAGGGTGCCCATTACCGCTGAAAATCCTTGTAAAGACATAATAGGTATTTACATTATGTATGTAATCTATTGATTTACCGTTGTCCTTTAAAATCCTGTTCTAATAAGAAAAATAATATATGGAAAGTATCACTATGAACTCATTTAGCACATTGCAGTCCAGACTATTCTTAGAGTTTATAAAATAAGTGCCTTTCATTTTAATTTGTGGTCCAAGTTTTCTTGCACTACTTCACTTTTTTTATTTATTTTTGCCTTTGTCTCCTATGATGTAAATAAGGGTCAGTGTCTGCATTTGCTATTTTCTTTTACCTGATCTAGACAGCAGAGTTTCTCCATAGTGATTGGTGAATCTGACCCGTTTCGCCTCGCCAAAAATTTACTGAAATGCATGTCTATGTATTGCAAGTCTATGGGTGACAATTATTGTGATGCACAACAATTTTTTTCACCCATTAGTCTATCGGCATCATTTTTGCACAGAAACTTGGCAAAAAATTTTGCTCCTCACTAGTTCTCCATATTAATGATTGCTTGGCTGAAGTTATATTGATCCATCTTGCCAGTATCTTGTAATGTCAAGGAAAATCATGTTTCTGCAATTCCTATGAATGTGCTCGGTTTCCATTCCCTTTTCATTCACTAGATTTACATGCATGATATATAGTTAGGCCCATAAATCTTTTAACAGAGACAACTTTTTTCTAATTTTGGCTCTGTACATTACCACAATGAATTTTAAATGAAACAACACAGATGCAGCTGAACTGCAGACTTTCAGATTTAATCCAGTGGGTTGAACAAAAAGATTGCAGAAAAATGCGAGGAACTAAAGCCTTTTTTTAACAATCACTTCATTTCAGGGGCTCAAAAGTAATTGTACCAATTAAAAACTGAAAATAAAATGTTCATTTCTTATACTTGGTTGAAAACCCTTTGCTGGCAATGACAGCCTGAAGTCTTGAACTCATGGACATCACAAGATTCTGGGTTTCCTCCTTTTTAATGTTCTGCCTTTACTGCAGCAGCTTCAGTTGCTGTTTGTTTGTGGGCCTTTCTGTCCGAAGTTTAGTCTTCAACAAGTGAAATGCATGCTCAATTGGGTTCAGATTAGCTGACTGACTTGGCCATTCAAGAATATTCCACTTTTTTGCTATAATAAACTCCTGGGTTGCTTTGGCTGTATGTTTTGGGTCATTGTCCATTTGTATTATGAAACGCCGCCCAATCAATTTGAATGCATTTAGCTGGATTTGAGCAGACATGTCTCTGAACACTTCAGAATTCATTTGGCTGCTTCTGTCCTGTGTCACATCATGGATAAACACTAGTGTCCCAGTGCCACTGGCAGCCATGCACGCCCAAGCCATCACACTGCCTCCACTGTTTTATAGATGATGTGGTATAGTTTGGATCATGAGCTGTTCCACGTCTTCTCCATACTTTTTTCTTGCCATCATTCTGGTAGAGGTTGATCTTGGTTTCATCTGTCCAAAGAATGTATTTCCAGAACTGTTCTGGTTCTTTTTAGATCTTTTTGTTCAACCCACTGAATTAAAGCTGAAAGTCTGCAGTTCAACTGCATCTGAGTGGTTTCATTTAAAATTCATTGTGGTAATGTACAGAACCAAATTAGAAAAAAGTTGTATCTGTCCAAAGATTTATGGGCTCTATTTAACCTTCTCTTTGCCATCCATTTGCATTTCTTCTGGTTAACTTCTTAACATTAACATTATATAGGTGGAACAGGCGAAAATGAATGTGCTCTCGATCATTCGGTTCGAAAACACTTGCGTAAAACCAGACTAGAACTTCTTCACAATGAATATGAGGTAATGTGATTGATGTTTTGTCTATAGATAGGTCTTTCATTGTTAGTGTGCCTTAAAGGGATACTGTCATGGGAAAAAAAAATGTTTTCAAAATGAATCAGTCAATAGTGCTGCTCCAGCAGAATTCAATACTGAAATCCATTTCTCAAAAGAGCAAACAGATTTTTTTATATTCAATTTTGAAATCTGACACGGGGCTAGACATATTGTCAGTATTTAAACTATAGGCGTAATACCAGGGCAATGGGCTATCCTAGGTAGAAATGTAAAATAGGTGATGTCTACCCCGTTATTCCAGTTTTGGGTACCTTCATACAGAATTAAGGCTCCATCAAGCTATCCCAGCTTTATAAATTAATAACAAATTTCACCCTGGACAACCCGTCAATCATGTAGTCATGTTTATTACGTATTGCAATACGCAATAAACGGATGACTGTATGATCAATGGCCTATCATTGATACATTTGTTTATTTAGCTTTGTTCAGTCAACAAAACCTTTTTTTTTTTTTTTTAAGAGAATTCCATATTTATATAGGCATACACATTAAATAATTTTTATATCAGGAAAAGTCCACTTTTGACAGCAATATAAGTTTGCAACTTTCCAAATTGTATATGTATGGCCCGCTAAAGTCTGAAAGGCACAGTGAGCTGCCTGAAATTTTAAGAGGCACATTTATCAAGGGATGAATTTCGAATTCATGTGAATTTTTTTTTTTTTTTTTTATTTTTTTTTTTAAACCTGCAGAAATTCAACATTTATTTGTAAAATAGAATTTTCTCAGCTTGGACGTATTTAATCAAACCAGAGACTGTAATCTAATTCAAATTAAAAAAACTTGATTCGAGTTTTTTTTTCTCCGGAAAAAAATTTGAATGTCAGGAAGGCTGCAACCATCACCAAATTGATCCCTGGACCTCTTCCATTGACTTATACAGCAATTTGGCAGGTTTAAGGTGGCGAATAGTCAAATTCGAGGGCCAGAGTATGATAAATGTCAAAATTCTAATTAACACTTGAATCACGTTTGTATATCAATTCAAAATGTGAATTTTCACTTCGACCCATAATAAATCTGCCCCTAAAAGTTGTTTAAAAATGTCTCAAAGATCTTCCAAAGCAGGATTAAAAAAATGCTACAACACGTATAAGGGTAAAACAAAAAATAATTTCATGGACACCTTATATTCATTTAAGTGTTCACAGAGTAAATGTGACATGCACATAAATCATATTAATCCAGAGAAAAGTGAGTCCCCAAAAGTCTGTTTATTGCCACCAGTAATGCATCAATAACTGTATACGTGCGTTAGTGGGGGGGAAAGAGCTAAGGAGCAATCAGACTTTTAAGGACTATATCTCTTTTTCCCTAGACCATACTACTGAACCATCATTTTCAGTTCATGTTTATTAGTATATTATGGTCTGTGATGTTTCTGCAAATGTGTCAAATTTGTTAAATATTTTAGGAAGAAATTGAATCACTGTTAAAAGAAAGAGAGGAACTGAAACAAAAAAATGTAACCTTGGAAAAAGAGAGGAGTCCCACCACAACTGTCTCTTTGGTCCATGACTGTAACTGTGGAACAAAGCAGGGGACCGAGAACACTAGTTCCGAACAGAGCACATCCGAGAAGTGGAAGAAGAAACTTGAAGAAACAAATGCTGCGTCCAGAAAACTTGTAGCTGATGTGGAAAAGCTCAAGGAGGTATTTATGTTTTGTATCTTTTTAATCTTTATTTTTCTAATCATGCTGCGTAATCAATATTGAAACATTATTGGGGGAAACTTGTATTCTTCCCCTCTTATGCCACTGTTTTATAGTTAGTAAGTTGTGATTTTTTAATTTGTACATTTTAAAACCGATCCTAGTGTGGCATGAAAAAGGTGTGCTAGACTGTTGCATATATGTTTTATCACTTTACAAAGGGAATTGTGCTAGTTATCATTGGCTGAAATAGCGAACTTTGGCTAGTCAATTTGGGGGTTGCCTGTAGAGAAGGCACGGTAGTCCTGTGAAAATTTAATTTAGCTGATACCTGCAGATGGCAATCTTATGTGCCCTTAAAAGTCATATGAAAAAAATATGAAAAACTAATTAGCGCATACCCTAAATTTCTTTCTGAACTAACTGCATAGCTTTGATAGCATACTGGCATCCTGTTAAGGGAATTAAATTTTTTTTGACCCCATTGGTAATTGAAAGTGATGGCAAATGTACTGTGTTTTTTTTTTTTTTTTTTTTTTACATTTTATGGATGATTTTTACCTGTTTTATATTGCTCTGATTTTTTTTTTTCTTTGTAGGAAAATACAAAGCTAATAAATGAGAACATTGATTATGTAAGAGAAAATTTTCGACTCAAAACTGAAGTAGACAGCAGATCACCACAAAAGTATGTCTGTTTGCCTGCTATGTTTTCACATCTTGCACAATTGGAGGTTAATAATGAATAGCTTTTTAATGGTTGCCAAAGACTGAAATACCCAGCCTCATATTCTGTTATTGGCCTGTGTTATAGGTGACTTGATAAATCTGTATTAATTAATGGTCAAGGCCACAATGATTACAGATTTGCAAGACTTGGCATTATCTGTTGTATTATGTTTGTTGCTACACTTAGTAGAGCTCTGTGCTTTGAAATGATTGGGTACTAGTTAGTTGCATGTATGGAAGGCGCCCAAAATATTGCTTTTTAGTTTTATAGCTACATTATTCTGCTGGATGCAGCCAATCACTGCCTGCATGTTTAGCCCAGCTTCGACTTTGGCCTTTGGCCAGCAATAGATATTGTTAGCTCAGCAGACTTCCACTCAATTGACAAATTAATGTAACTAGGGGGAAGTAGTTTGTGTCGTTGGTGAGCGTCTCTGCTGACACTTGTTTCTTGTGGTGCTCAGACACCAGTAGAAATTCCCCTGCTGGCAGTTGCTTGAGAATCATAACTGCAAGCTAGTAATGGTAAAGGAATTCTTATAACATCAAAAGAATGTAAAGTATTCACGCTAAATATTCACAGTATACGTGACTTGACCCATCATTGGGCATTTATTATTTCTTATGCTTATTTATTGGTCTTGTAAGTTTCAAAAAAACAAAATCTTAAGATAATTTCACAAACATTAATTAAGAATGTTTTCCATTCTGATTTTAATTAAAGAAATTAATGACTAAGCTGTAATTACCCTACAGACATAAATTATGCAAATTCTTCTATGATTTATGCACAGGGGCTTTAAAACAATGGACATGCAAAAACTAATAGCATTTCTGATTCCTCATTTAGTTTGTAGCGTGTGTTGATTTTTTTGTTTATTCACCATTGCAAATTCCTTTGTTACATTTTCTTAGAAAACAAGAATTTGTTTATGGTTCTGCTTCAGCAGTTGGCACAACTATGGATTATAATTAATGCACTGTAAATAAGTATTATTTGTTTTGTAAATGTTATCTAGCTGTTGTTACAAAAAAATTAGAGGTGGTAAGCCACTACTGAAAGAAAAAAAATTAAAATTTGTTCATGAATTGGGTAGGATTTAGTCGAGGGGAAGGCAAACAGATTGATGCCAATTTTTAATTTGGGGAAGGGGAGTTAATTTGCTGCTTACTTTATTATGGAAGCGGCTAACAAGGATCCTCTGGATCAATGATACATTTGATAGATTTTGTAAATGTGTTATCAGTGGTGACTCCCTACTTCACACTTCCAATCAAGTCTTGGACAACACTTTTTACAGTGCTTAACAGTTTTTATATGAATATATCCCAAAAATGCATTTAATAACTTTTAAATACATTTTAAATAAATTCCACATTTGGGTGCTACCCCAATAAGAAAACATATTTGTGTGCGTGTTGTCTATAACTTGTATATTAATATAAAGGCACTGGGCATTGACTTTTCATTGAAGTGTTGTATAGAGTTGGTTTTTAGGAAGGCTGCATGTGCATTAGTGATGTGGGGGGTCGGGATTATGCCACCTGCCCTCCCTCCATCCGAGCCGACTTCCAGGTTACTTTTATAGACCCGCGCAACGTTTATAAAAGTAGAACCCGAAAGTCGGCATTTGTAGGTGGCGGGCGGGGAGAGCAGGAGAAGAGCTCAACCCACACCCACAAAGAGGAGTGAGAGGTCCGCCCGAACCGTGGGTATCGGGCCGGCCTGCACATCACTAATGTGCATATAAAGAGGCCCATTTATTAATCTCAAATAAAAAATTGTAGTGGTACAGGTATGGGATCAGTGTTCCGGAAACCCATTATCCAGAAAGCACAGAATGGCTGTCTCCCATAGACTCCATTTAATCCAAATAATCAAAATTGTAAAAAATGATTTCCTTTTTTATCTGTAATAATAAAACTGTACTTGATCCCAACTAAGAGAGAATTAATTCTTATTGGAAGCAAAACCAGCCTATTGGGTTTATTTAATGTTTACATGAGTAGACTTAAGGTATGAAAATCCAAATTACATAACAATCCATTATCCGGTAGACCCCAGATCCCAAGAATTCTGGATACCTGGTCCCATACCTGTAATATAGCTTTTTGAAACCACAATTAAACTCTATCCCCCATATGTAATAAAAGGCAGTAAGTTTGACCAGGAGCAGTAACCCATAGCAACCAATAAGATGCATTCTTTTAAACAGGTGACCAGTAAATGCTACCTGCCGATTGGTTGCTATGGGTTACTGCTCCTGGGCAAACTTAGTGACTTTTATTACATAAACCTATATATCTCTAAAACCAAGGATGCCATGAAAGTTATTAAAAGATCCAAATATAAATCACCAATTTAAAAAAATAAAATAAAAAAAAGCTGAATGATCTGAAAACATTACGAATATCTCTAAAACATCTAAAAATGTTAAATTTTCAGACAACTACTAGTGGAAAAATGTCTGAAATGGTTAAAAAAATGTCCAATAGGATCAGTGCAATTCCCTTTGACTTCTATCAACTGCCTCAACTGCTTTTACTTGGCAACGTTTTGTATTGGAGTTTTTCGTGGTTTTTACTCTTAACAAATCTTAATTTTTTTGAGTTTTAGAGAAATTTTAAAGAGCAAATTTAGAAAAAAAATTCATGGGGGGGAAAAAGGAAATCCGTATTTATCTTTTTTTTATTTTTTCTTGTATTTTAGGTTTGGAAGATTTACAGTGGCTGCACTCCATGCCAAGATTGACCAATATGAAAAGGAAATGAACAGACTAAAAAAAGCTCTTGAGAGAAGTGATAAGTACATTGAAGAACTGGAAGTGCAGGTTGACCAATTGAAAAGGCCTGCAGATTGGAAACCGAATGAGAGCTCACACAATGAAAATCCAGTCCGGGATAAAGAGACTGTAAATTCGGAAATAGGCGATTCATCACTTAATTATGAAGGAGTGAAACTAGAACAGATGGATAAGATACCTGAAAAGGCTGAGAAAAACCAAGAGGATTCCAACAGTACGTGCCCAACTGCAAATAACCACAAATTCATTGTGAACAAATCAGAATATCTTTCACGGACAGGGTGCTCCATGGATTTTCAAAAGGACAGTAAATCGTTTCCAAGTAGCAGTTCTGCCACATGGAAGGAGAGCTTGAAGAGTCCACATGGTAAAAACTCCTCACAAAATAAGCCAAGAGAGAGCAACACACCATGTAAAGAAAAAGAAATCCATGAGTTTGGTAGTCCAGGCACATCACTGTCTTTTAGCTCTCTTCAGCTAAACAGTCCCGACTGTAAATTTACTCTTCCATCAAATCAAGTGAATGTCAAAAAACCCTTAACTCATCTTAGAAAATTAGTATTTGATGACTCTCCTAAAAAAAGAAAACCAAATGGCTTTTCCAATGCAAATAATAACGGAGGATTGTCAAAACCTTTTAATGAACCAAAATTAGAATATTGGGCTTGTGAAGTCAAACATAAACATACAAGAGATAAGCTAAAAGAAAGTTACGTGCAATTAGAAAGCCTGAAAAATAAAGAGGGCCAGATACTGCAAGCATTACCTTCCCTGAGCAGTGAAGAAGGCAATCGCACCACAACCGCTAGTGAAAGTTCCATGGATATTACTTTCTTAGATAATGTCAGTAAGCTGGATTCCATGATGTCGACTTTGGAAGGCAATGAAAGCCCTCATTACCACAGTGTTAAATCTGATGCTGCCATGCATTCAAATTCACAGCCAAGAAATGGACTTCAAGCCCTCTATTCAAATCCACATAGCCAGTGTGCTGGTGGACTTTTATCTCATGAAAGTCAGTCTTCTGATAAGTCTCACAACAATGATTTTCATACAAGTAGGAGTACTTCAAGTTTGTTGACACCTTTTTATGCTACAGCACAGTCCTACTCTTCTAAAAATCTCATGGACTTAATGGCTCCAGAGATGACTTGTAATTCCGGCTCTACATCATACACTGATAATAAAAATGGCCTTACATCAAAACGAAAGCTTTTTAACCCTATGTGTGACAGTCCTCCAAAGTCCTTTAAGCCATAAATCTTTTTTTTTTTTAACATTTGTGGAAAGTCATGTGATGTCACTGGTTCATCATACCAATAATATTTTATTTTTATACCTTGAAGGAAAATTTAAAAACTTAAAGCATGTTAGTACCACAGTCTTGTGTGAAGTGAATCAATGTTTTATGCAGGTAACATTAGGCTAAAGTGAATTTTATGAAAAATGGATTTATAACAAGTACATATAAAAAAAAACAACTTCAGGACAGCACCATCAATATTTTATGTATAATAAAACGCCTTTATTTTGCTTCACAGGGGCATCACGGCAACGTTTCAGGCCACATGGCCTTTTCTCAAGCTTGAGAAAAGGCCATGTGGCCTGAAACGTTGCCGTGATGCCCCTGTGAAGCAAAATAAAGGCGTTTTATTATACATAAAATATTGATGGTGCTGTCCTGAAGTTGTTTTTGCATGGGGTGCCAGTGGAAAGTGGCCACTGGAGGACGTGCACCAACCCACAAAGAAAAAGTGAAAATCGTTGTGCTGACTGCCTGTCTACAATAACAAGTACATATAGTCTGATCACCTCGGTTGTCTTTGGTGCTTTAATCATGGCAAAAATAAAATATCTGAAACAAAATGCCTCCTGCTCTACCCATGTCAGTGCTATCAATAGAGGGTTGTGTGTGTGTGCTATATGGCTTTAAAGGTGTTACTCACATTTGAGTTAACTTTTAGGGATTTATCAAGGGTCACATTTGTTTTTATGAACGCCCATAACTGTCAAATAAAAAAAAAGACCAATCTAAATCTATTTTAAAAAAAAAAAATTTAAGTTTTTAACTTCGGGGAATAGGCTGTATTCAAATTTGTATTCAAATAAGTATTTGCCCACCATATGACTCCAGTTAGGTTCTAGGAGGTCCTCCAAAGGCTAAAACAGCCAATTGGCAGGTTTTAGATGGCAAATGGTCTAAGTCGAAGTTTTAAAGAGACTGTACATGATGAATTTCGATATTCACATCTTCTCATTTTTTTCAAATTCAAATCAAATTTTGGCCTATTCGATAGTCGAAGTACACAAAAACAGCTCGAAATTTTTTTACTTCGAATTTTCACTTCGACCCTTGATCAATCTGCCCCTTAGTATTATATATAGTGAATGATATTCTGAAATAATTTGCAATTGGTCTTAAGTTTTCTTTTTGTTTCTTTTTTTTAAATCATTTACTTTTTGTTCAACAGATCTCCATTTTGGAATTCAGCCGCTATGTGGTTGCTATGATTCAGCTTAGCAACTAGGGAGTGGTTTAAATGAGAGGCTTTTATAGGAATAGGGGAGGGCCTGAATAGACTAGATAAGTAATAAAAGTAACTACCGTAACAATAAAACTGTAGTCTCAAAGAGGAATAGTTTTTTTGGCTGCTGTGGTCAGTGGCCCCCATTTGAAAGCTAGAAAGAGTGAGAAAAAGGTAGCAAATAATTGTTAAAGTGATCTAACCTTTAAGGTTAATTTTGCTTTCTCCCTTACCTTCATTCAAATACATTTTCTTTCTTATGATACATTTGTTATCCCACTATTGGCAGTTTTATTTACGACATGTCAATAGGTTTTATGGAACTTTAAAGAATGTTCTGCTTTTTTTTTCTAGATGGCTCTGGCCAAGTTGTCACATGTTTAAACCACACAGATATTTAAATTGTCAAGCCACTGAAAGAAAGAAGTTCCTGTTAGCTTTTCTACTGTTACCTTAGTGAGGGTCCCCTATCCGACCAACATCTTTTTCCAAAACCAAGGATTTCCCTATAAAGCATGTTCTATAACAGTGTTGCCTTTTGGGAAGGCTTTCCACTCGAGCTGAAATACCAATCGTAGGTCTGGCTTACAGTTTGTTTTCTGTGTGGATCCATAAAGTTCTTCCACTCCCATCTTAGCCAATTAATTTTGTTATTGAAAACGATAAAGCCCATTTCCAAACTATTACCACAAAGTAGAAAGCACAGAATTCTTAACAATGCCATTGTATAGTATGCCATTGAGGTTATTTACTTTAACTTGAGCCAGCAGCTCTAGCCCAAACCATATAAAAGTGGCCCAGGCAATTCCTTCTCCGCCAGATGTAACATTCAGAATAACCTATTGAGGCAGGTTGTGTAATCCTGGTATTTATTTGTCATACTCCCTGATGTGAAGTGTGATCAATTACTCCAGAAGATGCATATTAACTATTGCAAAGACATTCGGCAGCACTCAAGGCAACACTACCATTCCTCTTGACTATGTTCGGCTTTTGTAGAGAGAACCTACACTCCTGATGAATAGTTCTCATGCTGATGTTGCTTTCAGAGACCATTCAGAACCAAGCAATGACCGTTCCTACTGAGAACATTGTTTTTAAAGGGAGACTGGATACTTGTGGTAATATTGTTTGTGTGTGAAGGCTAACATTTTACTTGTTGGATGTGTAATACACCCTGTGCATGTTTACTTTTATAGAAGTTAAAGGGGACCAATCACCCAAAAAATTATTCCAAACCCTATTTTATCATGTTAGTCAAGTAAAATGAACTTTATTTACACTGTATAAATTATTTGAATCTTGTTTCTATCAGTCTGGGAACTCATTATTATAGCAAGCAGGCAGGAGCCATTTTGTGGACACTGTTATTAAGGCAAGTCTTGCATCATCTCAAAATCTTGTTTGTGCTCCAGGATGGGGGACCTGATGTCCATCCCCATGTACTGGCTACAAAATTAAATGGTTAAGCGAACTGGGGGAATGTGTGGAGAGCAGTGACATCTAGTAAGTGCTGAGTGGAAAGTAATTGCTTGCCCCGCCTCTATGCCTAAGGCATAGAGGAGGGGCAGGCAATGTTTGATTGACAGCTGGGATTTTTAAATGAGTTTATGAAGGTTATGAATGCTTTAAAGAAAAAAATATTTTGATTTCATGTTTAATTTGAAAAGGACTTTTTATTATACAACTTTTTGTATCTGGATGAGAGGTCCACTTTAAAAAAAATCAGTGCAAGTGCAATATTGAATAACTTGGAAACCAATGTTGTTATTAGGTTTAGTACTTCTAATGAAGTATTTGATGGAAAACTGAAAAAGAAAACAAGTATAAAACGGCATGTGCTTACTCCCAGGACATGAAATATGATTGAATGTGAGAATACATATGTACTTCACTTTTTTTTTTTTTTTGTAGCAGAAATAAAAGATTTCTTAACCATAGAATGCATCTGAACATATGTAATTGCCTTAAGGTGGAACAATTAAATAGCTTACAAAGAACATTTTGCAAGCTTTAGCAGACGAAGGTATATTATTTCGAAATTTATAACTGGATATGAGATCTGAATGTCCTGAAAGCTTGCTGTTAATTGAAGAGATAAAGTGAATCCAGAACTCTTGTATTCGGCTGAATAAAGGATAATCTATAAATGGAGAAAAGATCCTTGATTCAGTTGATCTTTGTCATTCTGTATGCAAGAAAACTTGCTCACAGGTATACTGGATTGTTTTTTAAGATGGACTAAAGTATGCATTTGTTGCACAATTATAGACAACAGTTAATGCTGATAAGTAGTACTTGTGCCCTGACACTAAGAAAATTAATATTGGACGTTTGTTGAAACTCCCAATATGTTCCAGAAAATAAATGTGTTTTAGATAACTACTTCCATCAGTATCCTTTATATTAGTTCTATCCGTCAAAATACTAATTGTTGCTCCCATATACAGTGCCTTCCTTAATGTTTGGGACACACAGACCTTTTTCTTTGATTCATCCCTCTGCTCCTCAGTGTAAAATTTGAAATCAAACAAATCAGATGTGATTAAAGGGCAATTAAAGTCTAAAATAGAATAATGTTTGAAATACTGTATTTTGTATACTAAATATAAACATGAACTTACTGCACCAGAAGCCTAATCAAACAAATGATTTATGCTTTTAAAGTTGGTGCAGGGGGCTGTCATCTTGTAACTTTGGTTGGGAGGGTTAAGCTTAGGGACCGTCATAAATGATCAAAACGGCACGATTCAAAATATATCTGCCAGGAGCTCATACAGCAAGACTGATCAGAATATACAGACTGCACTGGGTCTGTGGATACGAATCTACACAGTTGTTACAGGGAAACAAACAAAGCTGCTTGAGTTCTGGTAATTAAGGTGTTGATTAAAAGTACGATCGTTTCCCTGCACAGCAGTTAGGGACTGTCTGAAGTTTCCTAACTGCAGCTGTCAGAGCAAGTACAACGAAGGGGAATTTCACTGCATACAGTCGGGTTTCTTCTAAAAACAGTACACATTTTTTAATTAAAGTATATTGGAGATAGATTTTTTTTTTTTTTTTCATTAAAGAAAGTAAAAATAGGATTTTATTTTTTTGCACTTTCCAGAATTTAATTATTTGCATAAATTCCTGTTTTAATGAGACTTAAAAGAATATCTGTCCACCTCTGTATGGATCAAATATAGTTAACAATAAAATGCTTTATTTAATATTTAAATGCGGACGTGTGCAGCATTTCTCTGTACTGTAGAATCTACTATAGTATTTTGCATGGGGAGGTATGTTCCAGAAAGTTTGGCTTACCCTTAAAGGGAAACTGATACGTTGTCAAAGGAAAATCATTGAGCCAAGCAGTTAATACAGTCATGGTATCTATTATCTGGAACATAATATTGTGCAAAGTACTATTAATCACTTTTCAATAAAATGATTTCCTTTCCAATTCTTTTTACTTTGGGTGCTCACAATTTTAAATCCCACCGCTGGTAACCCTAGAAAAAGGCTTTATTAGCAATGTGTCTAAAAGAAAAAACTGGGCCAAAACAATTTACCCATGATTGTTTGATGGCTCAGTCCGTATTTCCTTACATTTAAAGAACAGCAAAATTACCATTCAAAAATGTAAAAATATTGACTTTTAATGAACTGGGCACATAGATCAGAATTGAAAAATACACAGTTCAATTATAACCCAGTCTTATGAATGTATTTCCCTTTTTTTATTTAACAAACAATGCAAGACACTTGTCATTAAAGTCCCGGTCATTAAGAGATTTGCATTCATTATTGTTGCGCGCTACTTAAATTGTTTCTTCCACTTTTTAGATATTGTGCTCCAAATGGCATTGATCTGTCATTGTACAGACTTAATGAGTACACATGCAGTGCAGCTTTAAAGGTTAATTAAGCAGTGCTAACAATGTCCCATCTGTATATAGTACTGTGGTAAAGGGTATAAATACTGTTGTAACGTAGTAGAGAGTTGTTGAAATATACATCTATGTATACAACTACAATAGAATCCCCATTTTTTCAGTGGACAAGGAAAAATAGGAAAAATCAGGGAATATGTCTGTTTTTTAAATAAAATTTTTAATGTGTTAAAAGGAAAGCTATACCCCAAAAATGAATACTTAAGCAACAGATGTATATCATATTAAGTGGCATATTAAAGAATCTTACCAAACTGGTATATATACTTAAGTAAATATTATCCTTTTACATTTCTTGCCTAATTTCATGATGGTCTGTGTGCTGCCTCAGAGATCACCTGACCAGACCTACTACAACTGTAACAGGAAGAAATGTTGAAGCAAAAGACAGAACTCTGTCTGTTAATTGTCTCATTTGACCTAAGACAAGTAGTTTGTTTATGTTTGTGTGCACAGTGAATTGTTTATGTATGATTATTTTTTAAAATGGCACTTTTCTATTTATGATTACCCAATGGCACATACTACTAGAAAAGAATATTATTCTGGAAATGGTTTATTTACATGAAGCAGGGTTTTACATATGAGCTGTTTTATGCAATATCTTTTTATAGAGACCTACATTGTTTGGGGGGTATAGTTTTCCTTTAATGGCAAGGGCTAAGCATTGCAGTATTAATGTTACAATATAGGGGGCAATAATGTTACAATATGGGACAGCATTTGCTTAAAGACACATGCACAATAAGTGATTGGTGCATGACTGAGGTGCACACTAATTGAACTTGACTAGTTATACACACAACCATAACAAAATATGCACCTGGTTAGTGTTTTAAACTCCTTATTTTACAAATAATAACAGTCACAGAGGACAAACTTTTTGTGGAAATTAGGATAACATCATGGGAAAACATGCAAAATCAGGGAAAAGCACCCAATGAAATGTTAGTTACATAGTTAAATTGGGTTGAAAAAAGACAAAGTCCATCAAGTTCAACCCCTCCAAATGAAAACCCATCATCCATACATACACCCCTCCCTACTTTTAATTAAATTCTATATACCCATACCTATACTAACTATAGAGCTTAGTATCACAATAGCCTTTGATATTATGTCTGTCCAAAAAATCATCCAAGCCATTCTTAAAGGCATTAACTGAATCAGCATCACAACATCACCCGGCAGTGCATTCCACAACCTCACTGGACTGTGAAGAACCCCCTACGTTGCTTCAAATGAAAGTTCTTTTCTTCTAGTCTAAAGGGGTGGCCTCTGGTACGGTGATACACTTTATGGGTAAAAAGGTCCCCTGCTATTTGTCTATAATGTCCTCTAATGTACTTGTAAAGTGTAATCATGTCCCCTCGCAAGCGCCTTTTTTCCAGAGAAAACAACCCCAACCTTGACAGTCTACCCAACCTTGTGGTCCAACCAATTTTTTGTGGTTGGACCACAAAAAATTGGTAAAATGAATCAGGGGATGTAAAATTAAGGTTTTGCTGCAGATTTTAAAATATATTGTGTATTACATAGAAGTCATGGAGCTCTGGTGACATTTACCATAGTCAAAAAATATACAATCGAGTGACAAAACTGATATCACAAAGTAGGATTTATTTTACAGGTTAATTATGAATCTTGTGTATTTTTTATTAAAAAAAATATTGTTTTTTAAATTTCTATTCACTGCCCTGTTTACAGTTGAGCATTTGTTTTGCCCCCCTGAGATCACCGTATAATTACAATGCTATAGTTCAAATTGTATCCAGGATAGCTCATAACTGGTATTCAGTGTAAAACTGGTCATATATACTGGCCAAATATAGGCCCATAATATCTCCTGACAATGCCCCTCCAGACTGAGTCGCTAGTTATTGGCTCATGTATGGGTCCGTCTGGAGGTTCTGACCGATCAATATCTTCCAAAAAAATCAGGCTGGTTTGAAAATCCCATAAGACGAGAACTGCAGCAATTTGCTGGCTAAATCAGCTAAATATTCACTTATCTGGCGACCTTACCTGATGAGCTGATCCTAACAAGTATATGTATATCCAATATAAGCCTTCCATTCATTGCTTTGGTACCCCCATAGTGACCATTTCTAAATTTTGATAAACGTACACATTTTTTTCAAATTGTATGTTATACTTTTTTTTCCCATGATACTTTCTTCTTCCATGATCACTGGTTTTGTTTTCACTTGTTGATGACTTGATAGTAATACAAGTATTGGTGAGGTCTTTGGCAGGAAGAAAATGAAGCTCACAAAAGGCAGACCTCTAATTAAGCAATAAGAGAGGACGCCCTGCCGTGAGAGAGAAAGTCATTAGAAAGTGTATGAGATTGTATGACTTGCTGATGCTGTGAGACAGTATTAGGGATAAGCTGGGCACAATGGGGGCTTTCTTATTCTCTAGGCTGCCAGTAATTGGCATACAGTTCAGCAACTGTAACTGAATCATATTTCATCGAAGCAGCCACTAAATTCTAATGCAACCCTAAGATATTTTCCTGCAGTGGATAGAAGCAATATCACAATTCCACAAATTATGGTTAAATTATACCACAGCAAAAAAACACTTCCTGAGGGTGGCTTAAGTTGTAAGATGAAACGTTGAAATAAACTGTTTATTTCTTTCACTACAGAAGTCCTGTTTTTTGCTGTGTTTGATATTAATCTACTTTTAACCAGCGCCCAGTCATTGCTATGATTTATATTCAGCGTGTCTTTGTGGTGGAAATCCATTCAGCTAAATGATGTGCCAGTTAGCCCTCACTGATATATGATTATACAGGTGTAGGACCTGTTATCCAGAGTGCTCGGGACTTGGGGTTTTCAGGATGTGGTCTTTCCGTAATTTGGATCTCCATACTTTTAGGGGTTAAGTAAATAATTTATCTCATTATTTTCTGAAATATACTCCACCCAAATCGACACAGGTTATTTCCCCCTATTTATCAATACATTTTACCAAAAAAATTCTATTGCGGGATAAAACCCGAAAACTCGATTTTTTTTCGTATTTTTGCCCAAAAGCCACGAAATCTTCGGATTTTTGCATAAAACCCAGCGCAGATCAGGATATCTTCGGGACTTCTTCCATTGACTTATATACAACCCCCAGCAGGACTGAGATGCTAGGTTTTTGGCTTCAGACTTTTTCCATCCTCGGGGTATAAAAAAAAATCATGAAAAATTTGAGTTTCTTTCCCTTAAACTTCAGATTTTATAGTAAAAAAACTAAGAAATGTTAGGTTTTTGGCATTTGGACTTTAATAATAAAACCAATAGGATTTTTTTTGCCTTGTTTTATCTTAGTTGGGATCAAGTACATGGTACTGTTTTATAATTACAGAGAAAAAGGAAATCAATTTTTAAAAATGTGAATTATTTCATTATAATGGAGTCTAAGAGAGATGGTTTTAACGTAATTCAGGGCATTCTGGATAATGAGTTTCTGGATAACAGATGCTATACCTGTATTAGTATACAAGCTGTTCTTCTGTGCTCTGAAACTTAAAGTGCCAGCTCTTTATTATGACATGCATGTGACAGCAGTGCATTTTGCAAATCTCTTGAATGCTAGTTTGCATACTTCATGATGAAGACCAGTGATCAGGAGCCAGCATTTGTATGGTGGTGGAGGGGGTGGAAGTTATAGCTTCTAGACGAAGGGCAAGTAACACCATAAAGTGAAAAAACTTATATTATTAAAATCTTGGCCAGGTGCATTCATTTAAAGGGATCTGACAACTCAGCCCTTCTGAGGCATAAGGTCCCTAGATACTAAATACACAATAAAAAAAACAAATCGCGAGTGCCAATAGTGTAAAAATGTGTATTCATTAAAATACCACTCACAGGTGTGATTTAAGTAACTAAAATAATTCATACATACCATTTCTGGAGCAGAGCGGCGTTACTTTATTTACAAGAATTGCCCTGACCCTCGGCCATTGGATGCAAGATATAATGTGGCCATTGTTTCAAGTATTTCTAAGAACCAGAGTGCCTCTTTTGGCCTGCCTACAGCTACATCTCCACCCATTCCAGAGGATGGTGCAATACAGGAACCAACACATTCTGCTATACACAGAAGCATCCACTTTCTATGTCACCTACAGTGTCCTCTCAGAAGGCTTGCAGCGATGTTTTGCCAACAGAGCAAAGCGAACCCTCTTCCAAGGAAACAGGATAGAGCTCTCATGTATAATTTCCTCTAAAATCACTGTTCCGTGATAATGTGTAGTTTAATATTATCACATGAAAATCATTTCAAAACCCTCCTGGCTTGCTTCTAGGTTGTAACTGTCCTACCCAAAATACGTCTCATATTTTAATAGCCTGTCAGCTGCAAATAAGGGCAAGCATAATTAGACAATAAAACACCACTGCTTAAGTTGTAAATGTTTATCGGAAAACAGTACATCTTGGAAAAGAAACCTATGTTGATTAGGAAAGTGTCAATGTTACATCAAAGATAGCTTGTAAATTACCCAACTGTGTGTTACTATATACAAGTCCCCTTACTAAATCCTATAGATATATTTCTAGAGAACAAAAGCCTATACTCTTACACCAAACCAATGGAATTATGATCTATAGTAACTGGTTTTGTTCTACAATAAGTTGTACAGGAAAAACAGACATGATTTATGTAACTGATTTCAGCAAGAGGGGAATAATGGCAATAGCCTTATTGATTATTGGCATAAGAACAACTGGGCTTAATGACCTGAGTTCCTATAATTCAATACATTATAGACTTCATCTTAAAAAAAATGCCAAAAACCTAATTTGGCATGCCCATTGTGCTTTAGCTGCTGAGCCAATGGTTTTATGGTGGCTTAATGACAGACTGGCTTCAATATTTGACAACTGTCAGTTAAGGTGACAGATGGTAGCATAAAATTGGTTTGTTTGTATCAAGTTTTTGGTTTGTTCCATCCACGTGCTTTTTCACTAGTACAGTATATATTCTTCCACTCCTTTAAATCCTCAGCCAATTATATATCTGGTGTAAATCTAAATATAATAGCTTGGATATCAACCAAGAGCAACAGGAGTTTATCAAAGGGAAATGTACTTAACAAGCCGTTAAGTAATACTGTATAATGTATGGAACATGGAGGTGGTGATTGAAAGTAGGCCAAGTGGCAAAAGCCTGTTTCTTTGATCATATTTGTTTCATTGTCCATGTATTTATGTACAGAAATAAGGCACATGTACATTTCTAGACACTAAGCAGGGAAGCAGCCATACATCACAGCCCATACCATATTCTGCATTTCAGAACACAAACATGCAGGCAGACATGCTGTCACTCAAAGGCAAGTAAGTCCCATTGATTCCCATTAGCCTCAGGGCATCAGTTTGGAGAAGTGTCTGACTGCTGCAGTGTAACCCCCACCCTACCACAACACATCTGTCTTGCATGAGTCTAAAAATATTTTCAAATAAAAAGACATCTGCAACCATGTATTTTGTTCCCCTCTAATATGATAGCAATCCTTCTTTCACCATACTACAGAGCTCTGAAAATGAATCATGCAGGTATTTTCATAATTTGAACCCCTTAGCTCCTGGAAAACGTATATGTATGAAAGACTAAATCACTAACACGGACTTCTTGGACATGTTTTTCAGGATTTTTTTTCTTTTATTTGTAAATTACAGTACAGGCATGTCAGCAATGGCCCAGTGCATGCTACATACACTGGGCCATTGCTGAAAAATAAATTAATCCCAAAAAAAGCATGTCCAAGAAGTCTGTATTAGTGATTTTGTATAAGGTTCCAATGCCAGGAAGTTGGATGTATGGACACGTGATCTTCTAGAACCAAATCTGTGAGCTCCACGCTAATGAGAAAAAACATTTGGATGTATGAAAGACTGTTTGTAACAGACACTGTTCTCATTTTCAGGAGGATCCAACTAAGCATTCAGCCACAAATGACATTCTAAATGGGAGTCAGGTGGGACCACCATTCAGTGCATTAGGGGTCTCTCTCCCTACAGGCCCGGATTTGTGGCGAGGCTGCATGGGTCAGGGCCTAGGGCGGCGCATTCTTGGGGGCGGCTTGCTGCCCAGCCACTCTAGCCGCCCTGCTCCCCAGTGCTCTGGCCCTTACACGCTGTCGCTATTGCGTGAGGTAATGCGGGCGGGCACTAGGACCGCACGGCCTAGAGGCGCCCACCCATCAAATCCGCCGTTGTCTCCCTATAAGGGCCAGCCTCCTGGTTTATAGTTTATTGTGCAGTAATTATAGTGCACTCTACAGATATCATACATCAGTTTGCTCCAAATCTTACTCTATGAGGATGATTTACGAACATTCAATTTACAAAATATCTTTTTTTTTTTTTTTCACGGATCTCTAAAACAATTGTGGTTCTTCTATATTGCTTTAAAACTCTAAAAAAGTCGAGATTTATTAAGTGTAAAAACCATGAAAAACTTGAATACAAAAATTCACCAGGTAAAAGTTGCGGTCGTATAGAAGTCAGCGGGAGCTTCGCTGATCCAATTCTGGCTTTTGGAGGTTTTCTGATTTTTTTTGCACTAAAAATTTCCAAAAGACTCACATTTTTAGAGGTTTTGAAGGTAATTGTAATTTTTTTTTTTGGATTGTTCCCAGCTTTTTTTCATTAGTGCTTTTTATATTCAGATCTTTTAATAAATTCCATGGCATTCCTAAAACCACTAAAAAAAAACCACTAGAATGAGATTGTTATAAATAGGCCTCCAGGTGATCTTCAAGCTGGGCTTTCAGGTGCATCTAAATAAACAAATGCTTATTCACCTTCAATGAAGATTTGGGGAGACCGCTGTTTATATGATAGGGACCATAGATCAGTGGTTGCGCATCACTGATCTACGGTCCTTAACACATAAACACATGCTATGATCAAAGTTATTAGCAGCCAATTAAAGGAAAACTATACCCCCAAAATGAACACTTAAGCAACAGATAGTTCATATCATATTAAGTGGCATATTAAAGAATCTTACCAAACTGGAATATATATTTAAGTAAATATTGCCCTTTCACATCTCTTGCCTTGAACCACCATTTTGTGATGGTGTCTGTGCTGCCTCAGAGATCACCTGACCAGAAATACTTCAACTCTAACTGTAACAGGAAGAAGTGTGGAAGCAAAAGACACAACTATGTCTGTTAATTGGCTCATGTGACCAAACAAGTATGGTTTGTTGGTATGTTTGTGAGTACAGTGAATCCTACGATCCCAGGGGGCGGCCCTTATTTTTTAAAATGGCAATTTTCTATTTATGATTACCCAATGGCACATACTACTAGAAAAGTATATTATTATGAAAATGGTTTATTTACATGAAGCAGGATTTTACATATGAGCTTTTTTATGCAATATCTTTTTATAGAGACCTACATTGTTTGGGGGGTATAGTTTTCCTTTAGGCTAAGGCCACACTAGGCGATAGCGCCGCGATTTGACTCGCGGCGACTTTTCACCGCGACTTTTAAGCCGCAATCGCTGGGGAAACTTTTGCGCTGGCGTCTATGGGGAATCGCGAAAAATCGCCAGCGTAAAAACACACGCGGCGATCTTTTTTCTACTGTCACTCGAAATTGCCTCGCTAGGCGATTTCGCGGCGATCTTTTTTCTACTGTCACTCGAAATTGCCTCGCTAGGCGATTTCGAGCGACAATAGAAAAAAGATCACCGCGTGTGTTTTTACGCTGGCGATTTTTCGCGATTCCCCATAGACGCCAGCGCAAAAGTTTCCCCAGCGATTGCGGTTTAAAAGTCGCGGCGAAAAGTCGCCGCGAGTCAAATCGCGGCGCTATCGCCTAGTGTGGCCTTAGCCTTAACCTGCCTGTATGTTTTTGTTGGAAACTGGAGTATCTCGAGGAATCCTGCATAAGAAGGGGGACAACATACAGAGTGCTTGAAGAAAGTTACCTGGTTGGAATTGTACCAAGGACACAAGCGCTGCTAACCACTGAGCTGCTATTGGAAGCACTCTGTTTTTCACCATAGAAAATACTGCAATAGAACATTAAGATGTTAGTAGCTCTTGTGTGCCATGGGCAGCAGGTTTTCCAAACATTGTTTGCCATTGGTTTAAAAAAATACAATTCTCCCTGAGAAAACTACTGAAAACAAAACATCTTTTTGGCCAATGCCCATAGGAGTACTTTCCATGTGTCTGTTAGAGAAAGAATATGCCTGAGTGGCTGCAGTGACTTCCACTAAACCCTGCAATATACATTTTCATTAATGTGTCTGTTTAAAGGGAAAGTTGGAGGTTAGGCAGTAGGCACCTGAAACCTGCACAATGATGACTTCTTATGTGACACAAACAGTAGAGAAATGACTGTGCCTGTTTCAATTCTACCAGGAAGACGCTAATATGTTTGGTGACATTTCAGAATCATTATGTGAACTAATTTGTTGAGTCTGTTAATTATGCAGCATTATTCCAGAATCTATTTTAATTCCATAATCTGTGCGGTGTAATGGGACTTTTACAAGGAGCTGCATTTGGTTCCTCCCAGTAGCTGATTACCTCACTAACATGTGGAGTGTCTTGGATCACATTTGATGACCTTTGCCTGCATTTTATCTGGTGTAACCTCATTATCTGTAGCTGAGGTTTTGGATGTACAAGCTTGGCTCCCAGGAGGGCTGCTTCACAATAATGTGATCCTATTCACAGCTGAAATCGAACGAATCAGTAACAGTCAACAACTGATGGGGTTAATACAGTGTATTAACTCACCAGATGCTGTTGTTTTTGTTTTTTAAAGAGCACCTCCACGCAATAACCTGAAATAAAAAAATATTCTAAGGAACATTGTAATAATCATTCATCAGAAATATTCAGTGGTTTATTTGTAAATGAAATTGCAGTATCTGTTTGTTTGTTTATATTCCCTGCACTCCTAACTCTGACTCCTGAAACAATGCAGCAGAAGTGTCAAATATTTCTTCAGATATTTATTTTAATTGCAATTGCATTTCCAGCTACAACAATTTTAGTGAAGACAGAGTGAAAACTTGCTTAGCATTACTTCTTCATTCATTTTTTTTTTTTGGGGGGGGGGCATTTATCTTGTGCTTTTTTCTCAGATGACACCCATTTGTTTAGAATTGTGTTTGCTGTGACATTTTCTTTAGTTACATTTCTGTAATAAGTCCATTCATATTCCTGCAGTGCACTGCTCCCACTGACTCACGACAGGAAAGAGAGCTGCATTTTACTATCTGAACCTCATCATTTAGTCATGGAACTAACAAAGGGATGTTTTTATTCCACCTTAACTTTGCACACAATCCTTTAACAAATTAATTAATCCTAATGAATTAACACTTCATTTATTTAACTGCGCTACAGTTCATGAATTAAAATTTCATGCAGTGATTAAAGGCTGCTAAAATATGCATGATTTCGTTAAAATTTCATAATAAATCAGTGCAATGTGTTACATGACAAGTCAACTATTTCTCCCCAGACCCTGTGTACACGATTTTGCTTTTGTGTGAGTGTAGGGCTGCTAAGTGGGATGCTGACTGCTCTAATGTAGCTGGGAAAGAACTGGACATTTCATTAGGAAATCATTTCACCTCATGTGCATATTCTCTCCTATCTGTGAAGTGATGTGTAAAGAGGATGGCAGATCAGACACCACACTGGACACAGTTGTAACAACAAGCAGAGTGCTTGCTTCACACACAAACACACACACACACACCTGCTTCCACAGGGGAACATATGTGTCTCAGGCTTATTTTAAGTTTCATACCTGCAACTCAGTATGGCAGGAAAAAACAAAGGATTATAAATATAATAGGACAGATGGCAAAAATATAGGTGGAAAACTATCTTTGTGTATGTGTGTGTGTGTATATATATATATACTATGTATAAATATATAAGGGGATCGTATAATAATCTCTCTAATGCTTTATTTACCAGTAGAGGTTCCGCCTAAATATTCGGAAGGGGTTTTTTAAAGTGAGAGCTGTGAAGATGTGGAATTCTCTCCCTGAATCAGTTGTACAGGCTGATACATTAGATAGCTTTAAGAAGGGGTTGGATGGCTTTTTAGCAAGTGAGAGAATACAGGGTTATGGGAGATAGCTCATAGTACAAGTTGATCCAGGGACTAGTCCGCCATTTTGGAGTCAGGAAGGAATTTTTCCCCATCTGGCAAATTGGAGAGGCTTCAGATGGGGTTTTTTGCCTTCCTCTGGATCAACTAGCAGTTAGGCAGATTAAAAAAAAAACTAAAAGGTTGAACTTGATGGACGTGTTTCTTTTTTCAACCTTACTTACTATGCTACTACATCAGTAATTAGCAAGCATTTGCTGGAATCAGGATATTTCCATAGTAAGATGGTGGTACAACTTTGTCAAATTCACCTCAATGGCGGGTAGCCGCAGTGCATTATGGGCGGCTGAGAGCGAATGCAACGATAGTTTGGCACCTTTTGACTAAAACGTTATTTTTTAATCTGCATAACACCAAGTCAAACCTGACATTACATTTTGGTGTCAGGTTTTAAAGCTTTAGTGACTAGCATCATATTATTATTATATAAAGTTTAAATGCTGAACAAATGGGGATTATTGTCGCTGTTTAGTAAATCTGGCTACAAGTTTTGACTGGGGGACATAACGTGGTTTTGTAAAATGTTGTGGAACGCAATCCAGGGCACCGAGAAATATTTTTTAATGGGAGCAAATGACTTCTCCAAAAGGAATTAGTGTTTTGGAATGTGCCGTTCTATTCCCGTGCAGGTCACGGGAAAAGCAGAACCGGTGAGGGCGCAGTGCGCAGCTGGAGAGTTAAATAGCGCCTGCTCCCCGGTGCCACCTTCCCTCTCAGCTACAGGAAGAGGCACAACCCGTTAACCCTCGTGCCCCCCTCTCTCTCTCTGTGGTATTGCGGGTGTGCGCTTTGCTTTAAGGTAGCGAAATCTCGAAATGATAGCGCTGTGCATGAGGCAATGCTTTGCGCAATACATAATAGTAGTCGAATAAATGCTTTTTCCAGTGTTTGTGTGAGTGCTGCGCGAATTCAAGTTAACACCGTGTAGAAATGACATTCTGGCTGCAGAAGTGCTACATTTGTGGCCAGGGAAAGTTGTGACGCTCAGTGTCAGCTAAGGATGCTGGGAGCTGGAGTTCATAAGCACATGGAAGCCTTGATTTTAACTTTATCTCTAAGCTGTAGTTCAAATAAGAGAAGGATGCGTGAAAAGAATGGCATACAGCCTTATATCACAAATGAAACATATAGGTAGATCATTGCACTGGCTCACTCACAAATGCAAGTATATGTATATTGCTTCACTTTACATATGGGGTATTAGCAGGTGTTTACTGTAAGGTAGGTGTGTATGAACTGAGGGGAAGAAGCTCAGTGGTTGGGTTGTGCAGAAGGCAGGGGGCGCATGCCCAGTTGGTGTCTCCAGGTATAGCACCTGCACTGTCCTGCTGCTGTCTGTCTGCTGGTCACTATAAGAGCAGCCTCCAGTCACCAGCACCGCCCACACTTCCAGATGAGCAGTAACTGCGAGAAGCCCCAGACGGCTGATGTCTGTCAAGCTTGTTTCCACAGTCTCGCGATACAGGCAGCCGGCTGGAGCTGCGAGATCTGGGGCTCAGGTGTAAGAGAGCATCTCTTCTCAGCACTGGGACAGAACAGAGACATAAGTGAGACCGAGAGGCTGGAGGGAGGCATTCTGTGTGGCCACCAGGACATTCCCCAGCAATAGCAGCAGCAGGAGGAGGAGGAAAGCTAGAGGCTCTATCCCAAGCAAAGGAAACACTTCACATTTTGCTCTTCCCAGTTCCCATTACGAGTGCTCTTGGATTCCATGCAATTCTTTCAAGATGATGTCAATGAACAGCAAGCAGCCTCATTTTGCCATGCACCCGAGCTTACCTGAGCACAAGTACACCTCTCTGCACTCCAGCTCGGAGGCAATAAGGAGAGCATGTCTACCCAACCCACAGGTAAGTCACTTACCCAGGGCGCCTCTGGGTCTCCTCTGATTCCCACTTTCACTCTCTCTTTCCTTTTCTTCACTCGTTTTAACCATATGGTATGTGAGTGCACTTATAGCATGTCTTTGTGTATCACCCCAAATCACTCCATACAATATCAGTGTGCATCACCCTAAAACACTTCATAGAATATCAATGTACATCACCCCAAATCACTTTACAGCATGATTATGTACATCACCCCAAATAATCACTTAACATGAATACATCCATCACCCCGAATAGTAACTAAATTGCATGACTGTGCATCACCCCAAATAATAACTAAATAGCATGACTATGTGCATCACCCCATATGCCTGTACAGTATGGAGCTGAGCAGTGAGCACCAGTCCAAATGAGTCCATACCCTATCGATACATCCATGCTTCCCATGCACAGCTGCCATAGCTATGTGTGTCCCTGCTCTGGCTGAAATGGTAACTGATGAATCCCCTTTGCCTGTCTGCCAATGCGAATGTGCAGAATGTGCTCTCACCTCTCGCTTCTCCTGTTCCAGATGCAGGGCAATATCTTCGCGAGTCTGGATGAGACCCTGTTGGCCCGAGCCGAAGCACTTGCTGCCGTTGACATCGCCGTGTCCCAGGGCAAGAGCCATCCGTTCAAGCCAGATGCCACGTACCACACTATGAACAGCGTGCCATGCTCCTCCAACACCACCGTGCCACTCGGACATCACCATCACCACCATCATCACCACCATCATCAAGCGCTGGAGCCCGGGGACCTCCTGGAACACGTCACCTCCCCGTCCCTCGCACTGATGGCCAGTACAGGACACGAAGGAGTGGGTGGTGGCGGAGGAGGTGGAGGCGGTGGTGGAGGTGGTGGCGGAGGCTTGATCTCTACCTCGGCCCATCAGCACAGCCACATGCACGGCCTGAGTCACCTGTCCCACCAGGCGGCCATGAACATGACCTCTGCCCTTCAGCACCCTGGACTGGTCGCCTCTCATCACTGCTCTGGGGGGCAGGTGGCCTCAGCTGTGGGGGCAGCGGCTGGCTTGGCGTCTATCTGCGACTCAGAGACCGACCCCCGCGAGCTGGAAGCTTTCGCTGAGCGATTCAAGCAGAGGAGGATCAAGCTAGGGGTGACCCAAGCCGATGTGGGCTCAGCCTTGGCCAACCTGAAGATCCCCGGGGTGGGCTCCCTCAGCCAGAGCACCATCTGCAGGTTTGAATCCCTCACCCTGTCGCACAATAACATGATCGCCCTTAAGCCCATCCTGCAAGCCTGGCTAGAGGAAGCCGAGGGGGCTCAGAGGGAAAAACTCAACAAACCCGAACTTTTCAATGGGGGGGAAAAGAAACGCAAGAGGACTTCCATCGCTGCCCCAGAGAAGAGGTCCCTGGAGGCTTATTTCGCTGTCCAGCCGCGACCTTCCTCGGAGAAAATCGCTGCGATAGCCGAGAAACTGGACCTCAAAAAGAACGTGGTGCGGGTCTGGTTCTGCAATCAGAGACAAAAGCAGAAAAGAATGAAATTTTCTGCCACTTACTAGCCACGCACATCCTTCACTGGTTTCCAAGAAATTATTTATGTATTTATTTATTTATTCCTTCCTTTTTTCATAGTTACTAAACCTGCCACCACTCAGCTACTGTTCACCTACCACTGCCAGCACTTAGGCTCTCGGGAGGTGCTGGGAGTCGTAGCGAAGTAAGTGCTGGAGGGCCGCAGATTGAACTCTTCTGCCTTACTTTATACCCTTTCCTTCATTTATTGCTCCTTTCGTTTTGCCACTGGAGGGGGAGGGGGCTTTGCCCTTGTGGTGGACTCCAAACTTGAGATGAACTCTAAAGAGAAGAAATCAAATGAATAAAAAAAAAATGCTAACATTTTAATAACTATTTATTGTCGGGACCAATGGACATAAAACAAACCCCATATTGACTGGATCTGCAGAAATCAAATTCTCTTCTTAAAATTTAACACCACAGTATAAAACAGAACAAAAAAATGGAAATATAAACGTGCTATGGACAAAGCAATCCTTAGAAATTCATCGCATTGGAACCCTAGCGGGGGAAAGTGTCGGTGGAGATAATGTGAAATGATCAGTATTTTTATCTGAAGTTCAGTGTTATTTGCTCTGTGCTCCCCCCATGCCTCCCCTTGTCCTGAGTGCCTGTGACTCACTGTGAGCTGGAGACTTTGCGGCTGTCACACAGTAGCTGCAATATGCGATTTCACATCAATCAATCTCACATCAATCTGTAAAAAGTTATAAAAAAAAAAAAAAGATTCATTTTCCTATTTCTATACATGTTTCTTTTTCTCCACATTAACTCCTCTTTTAGAAAAACCGCCCCTACATCGACCTCTTAATACGAATCCTACAAAAAATAATGCTCAAACTCCCCTCCCTAGAGACAATTAGCTGAGAGAGGTGAGAAATTCGCGTTACGTTAGTGTTAATAATGTATCGCCACCGTCCACCGAGAAAAACATTTATTAAATCTAAAGGGCCCTGCTCGATCAATCCCTTCCATTAAGTGAAATTGAACGACTGGGTGCAATTCGTTGAGATTGTCAGAAGAAGAGAGCCTCAATATTCAGTAAATTGTCGCAAACATGATGTAGTTAATAAAATCCGTACAGTACGACTGTACAGGTTATACTCATCTTAATATACAGGGCAACATACTGATAACGAGCACAACTAACACGGGGATTGTTATGGGCGGAAGTTGATTTGATTCCTGCTCCTTGTTTGCAGAGCTGACATTCTATGCATTGAGCCCGGGTACTACATACATAGACTGGTTTCTGGTAGATTTTGTGCGTGCTGTGACTTCACTGGTGCTTGGCTCTATTCACGCTCACACGTTGTTCATTTCACCACCTATCTCGTGTGCAAAGGAGAACAACTACTGTAAATACTTCCATATGTGCACAAGCAAAATGATGGTTACAAAAAATGATTTCGGTATTTTCCCCAAATCATCTGAACTGTTTGCGTTAATTTTTTTTAGACTGGTGAGACTACAAGTTCTGGCCCAGGAGTCGGTACCGGCAGTGCAACACACCCACACACTAACAACCTAACAAACACAAGCCTTAAAGAAATATTCATTTTGTGTTGATGTACTAAGTGATAGCCTACTCGTATCACTTACAACTTTTCGTGACCCCTAACCCCTCTGGCTGTCAGCAGCAGCACATTATTGACATGTAAGTCCTTGGCACACACACTGGGTGAGGTCACACAGATCTGACTCAGAAATTAGTTTTTTTTACAGTAAATTATGTTCCAAGCACATGTAATTATTTGTATTTGGAGATATGTGTCAACTCATGGTTCTTTTACATCACGTAAAAAAAAGTCACGTTGCAGTTCTTGTTGCACGTTTATTATGTGCTGTGAAAATGCTTTCACTTTCCACTGCTTCAAATGATCAGAGAAAATATACAAATATACGCAAAGAATGCCAAATCTGTATTAAAAAGTGACCAATTGCAACAGCAGTATATATATATATATATATATATATATATATATATATATATATATATATATATATATATATATATATATATATATATAATTAGAAGCAGACAGCAACTAGAAGCGATCTAACTACAGGTGAAACTTTCAGGCTGCTAATGCTAATTTTTCCCTGAATATGGGCTGCACAATCGCAGCGACTGAATCTTATTTCTCAGCAGGTAGATCTCATTAGTTTCTCAATACGAAATGATCCCAAACCGTTGTCATTTGTCGTTCCGTTCAGTACTTCTTTATGAAATGAAGCTCGTGATTGCTTTTTTTTTTTTTTATGTGGGTATAAGAGAGATCATTTATTTATTTTCCTGAGTGACTGTTTTCTGTTTGTCTGTCATTCGCACTGAAAAATGATCTTAGGACCTTCCATTAAAATGTACAGTTGAATAATAATAACAAAAAAGTTTACCGTGTTGTGTATCCATATGTACAAAATTCTTCCAATAAAAATAAAAAATAACTTTTATACCATATGCATTGAAAACTGCGCACGTATGTCATTTTATATATATATATATATATATATATATATATATATATATATATATATATATATATATATATATATATATATATATATATATATATGCGGCTCCTGCTACTTTCTGTTGAAGACAAGTGTCCCAAGATGAAAGTTGTTTGTGTGTGAGAAGGTGTGTGTGTGTGTGTGTGTAATAGGTACAGCCACAAAAGAGGTGTGCATTCATTATTCCCTTTATCCCTACATACCAGTCACTGGACTGCAGTAGTATATTCACCACTTCCAGGACCTCTTTAACTTGTTCTCCAATAGCTTTCAACCTGAATTATGAATAATAGACGCATATTGTCATGATACTATTGATTTTACTCCTCTGTCATTTTAGGACTAAATTTGGTCTCATTCAACCAGAGTCCTGTCAAAAAAAAAAGTTAAAAATAAAATAGGCATACCCACTTACTAATGTTCCATCAAACGCCCTATTTATATTTTATATTTACACTCGTGAATTGTGATTAGCAATAATAGAGTAGAGTTTTAATCGTGTTACCCAAGTGGATACATAACACAGAAAAAATCAATTAATCACGGATCAGTTATTTATTCAGGACTAACATCTCAAGTTCAGATATTATGTTTGATTCCGGATTTACCCAACAGCTCATGCTGCCTGTCAGGGGGGATGTAACCAATGCCTCATGCACAGGAACCTATAGGATGCAGTGGGTACATTAAAAATAAAAAGGCAAATGTCGGTCAGCAGATGCAAGCACGTGCAGTAGAAGGGGATGCTGTAAATACAATTACCCAGCCGCTTTTAATAATTCATGGGCTGAGATTTAGAAAATTAATAAAATGAATTATAACAAGAAGATAATTAAAAACTTTAGTAATTGTTGTTAAGGTAGCAGAATGGGAGGAGTGATACACAACATATTGTCAGTGAAAACCTGTGCATCTGTAGACAAATGGTGGTCTCTGAACTAATTGTATGGGGGTCTGTATATTGCTAAATCTGGGGCTATGGCAGACAAGAAGTTATTCATCCTATATAGCTACAGAGCTTTGACTATAGCTGTTGTATTTCCAATCTATATATATCATCCTTGAAAAAGGTCCCAAAAGGGACCGAAACGTTGGAGAAAAGATGCAATAAATGATTATTTGTTTCACATTAAAGGGAGTGCTGGTCTATGAAATATTGGTATATATATATATATATATATATATATATATATATATATATATATATATATATATATATATATATACACAAAAGGAACAAATCTGGTGCACAATGATAAAGAGAAACGCCTGTGTGCTGGTCAAATGTCCATGATAATTATATCCAAAAAATACAGCCGCACCAACAGGACTGTTGGTGCGGCTGTATTTTTTGGATATATATATATATATATATATATATATCTGCCTCCAGATAAAACGAATATATTTAAGGCTTACTATACACACACACAAATTTATATATCACAAAGGAATAGGTGCACACTGGGATTTGTAGAAATATTACAAATCCATATTTATTTGTTTACATTAAAAAGAAATGGCCAACGTTTCGGTCTGTGTCTAAGACCTTTGTCAAGACACAGACCGAAACGTTGGCCAGTTCTTTTTAATGTAACCAATAAAATATGGATTCTTAATATTGCTACAAATCCAAGTGTGCACCTATTCCTTTGATTTGTTTCATAATGTAGCTATCTTTGGTAGCACCTGGGTCAAATTTTTTTGTACATGGAGTGCGTTAGAACTTTGGACTGTATATATATATATATCTATCTATATCTATATATATATATATCTATCTATCTATATCTATCTATCTATATATATATACACATAGATACACAAACATACACATAAAACTGGCATAGTTGCTTATGTGAACCTAACAAAGTAACAGAGGATGGAACATAACAATATGAAAATATTTTTGTTGTCCTATAAGACTTTTCTCAGGCCTTTGATAACAACTACACAACTGCTTATAATACCTAGGTGTGTGTATACAGTGTGTGTGTGTTATATACAATATTCCAAAGGGTCACCTCCAAGAGAGATTAAACATTTTAGGCTCCCTATAACAATCTTTGTTGAGTGCCTGCCCCTCTTTGCTAGTTCCACATAATGTATACAAACTTTTGTACACATTGATCAGAATGAAACAAAATGCTGACAGCATCCAACAGTGGAAATTCACTTACACCAGACTCTCTCTTTTCACTGAAGTGTTGACAATAAACATTTAATGAAGGCAGAGACTTGCATGTCTCCAGTGTCAGAATACTTTATACAGACCATTAACATGGATTTCTCTACTTCAAACACTGCACACCATACAGTAACATTATACGAAAGAAGAAGAAGAAAAAAAAAAAGAGAAAGAAAAAGATGCAAAACAAATAAGATGTTTATATGTATAGTTTAAGCTTTCTGCTTTCCCTGACATACTTTGTGTTTGCTGAGAGAAAATTTACTCATTGCAGATCACTGGCTCTTCAAAAATGTTAAATACAGTTAATGCAATATTAATCGCCCTTTGGTGATATAAAATGCAATATTTTCAGGCAGCTATCGAGCTTTTCCAGAGGAAGAGCTGATGAAACCAGCCACAGCTGAATAGTGAGGAGAAAAAGCTCGGTATTTATTGCTTTTGTTTGGCTTTTGGCTACAGACACTGGAACACTGTAATGGGGGTAAGGACATTTATTTTATCTGCAATCTATGGGCTTGTGGAGCACGGGTGGCAGATGGGGTTTGCCTGTTATATTCCGAGAGTCATTTAGAGCAAATCCTAATAACTAATAATGATTTATGTTAATTTCGTTCACCTATGCGACTTTATGAAAGGAGGCATTATGCCATAAAGCATTCAGCCTGGAAAAAAAACCCAGAAATCACTATATTCAAAAGCACCGGGTTAAAAACTTGTTTACACTGGAATTAAAGCCATCCGGGTGGACTCCACAGGCTTCTCCATCGCAGACGCACAAGAGCGTCTGCGTTTTTTTTTTAATATTAGGTGTCGATCAGATTAACCTGCGGCACAGAATCTGCATGCGATTTATGCAGAACGCCGCTACGTGCTTAATGAAAAAAGGGGGTCAGCAGATTATTACTGGGGTTTTTTTCTAGCAGTAGGAGGCGAGATCATTTCGTTATAATAGATACATAAATTCATCGCTGGCAGGAAATCGATCGAGGTCGGCGATCAAAGTTTATTTTTGGTAGTTTTTTTTTTAAAAAAAATAAGGGAGAAGTTAGTGCCAGTAAATAAAGCTGGCGACTGAGAGATTTCGGATGGGCTGTAGTGTTTGAAAAACAGGCCACCAGCTGTTTATGGACTACATCTCCCATCATTCCCTCTAGCTAGCTAGATATCCCCCCTAAACATAACTGTGCGTTTATGAGAGTTTTCTTTCACCCTTCTGTTATCCAGCCTGCCTCCAGGCACTCTCTTTCTCTAAAGTGCAACACAATCAAAGCCCTTATTAACACTATTTCCAGGAGATCACAAGGTAAATCTTTCCTCCTGTTTACCAGTAACAGGGAAGAACAGTATGAGGTAAACGGGTTTTCTAATTCCAGAACCACACAAGGCACATCCAGTAGGATTATCTCTTTCAGAAAGGTTAATTCAAATTAGTCACTGCTCAAATGCGGAACGACCTTTCCTCTCTGATCTGTACCCACAGCCCCATCAGCACATGGTGGGACAGAAGGACCCTGAGTCCCCTTTGGGATTATTAACTCCATAATTGCAGGTGGGTCGGTTTATCTTTGCCATTTTGTTTCACTTTTTGATGCTGCTGACAACATTATAATCCCCCTGTATTTTATTATTATCATTATTATTATTATTATTATTATTATCACTGAAGTGTTTCCCAGCACCTTAGTTTTCCCTGTTAGCTTCTAGTTAAAAAATAACTGTGCAGGAGTAGTGTGTTCATTTTTCTGTGTTTAAATGAAAGGGAGATATTTGTCACCAAATTGTGCTATGACTCTATACAATTCCTTCTGCACAACAAGCTTCTTCCCTTAAATTCGAGGCGTGATGCATTATTGAAAACCTATATCAAACAGCCCTGGCTTGCAGGCTCTCTGCGTTGGGCTGGAGATGAAGTCTGACTGTCTGACTGCACACAAGCCTCTAATATGTTAATGGCCGTAGGGGAAGCCTTAGGATCCATCTCAAGCTGCTTCGCACACCATATGTCAGGCCGTTAGCCACATGGATCTATTAATCAAAACAGAAAAAGTACCCCACTTACTGTATCTCTGCTAATATTAGCCCGTTGTCTTTAACATAGGAAACAAATTGACTTGTTTGAAATAAAAAACAACTTACATCTATCCATCTATCTGTCATCTATCATCTCTCTCTATATATATATATCAGCACCTTAAAAGGGCACGTAAACCTAAAAATGAAATCTAATCCCTAAGCAACTTTCCGATATCCATTCATTAAACGCTATTAACGGTTTTAATTGTTTTAACTGCAATTGAAAGCAGTGATTGCAATTGCACCGCTGGTCCTGTCTCTTGAAACTATGCAGCAGAAGTGATATTTGAGTGCATATTCTGCTACATTGTTTCAAAGCTTAGAACCACCAGGGCAGAGTATTGAATAGGACACCACTCCATAGAAGTTATTATTTTAAATATATTGGAAGCTGCATTTAAAAAGCAGTTGCTTAGAAATTATTTCATTAAGCAACATTTTATATTTGGCTTTACACCCCATTCGAGTCTCTATGTGGCCCTTGCATATTACAGTGGATCCTGGAGCTTAAATAATTTCTCCCAGTGATTTTTAATATGCATATTATTGTAGCAAAAATGGAACAATCCACCATGCAGCAATCCTGTAATTAATATTTTATTTCCAGTTCCTACAGTAGAGTGGGCTGTGCACGACCTTCTGGATGGGGATTGCACAATAGGATCTCCGACAAGCTCACCCTAAGTATGTAAGTTTCTTGGGGTGACCCAGCAGTACTGCTCAGAAAAACTACTTCTCAGAATGAGGGATGCTTTATTAACGCGCTTATTTTATACCCACAATATCTTTTTTTATGTTTTATTTGTAGGGAGTGAACTAAGAATACACATTGACGGTACAATATAATGCATTATGTCCATCTACAGAGACACAGAGAGAGAGCTTTCCTATATATCTGTCCTTTCACATTAAGGGTTGTAACTTAATTCCTTCAGGCTATTCATCACCAAAGTAATTAAACCCGCAAATGGATGTAAATAAAGTCAAATTGGTTTCTTGACAGATGAGCCGAAGAAGCCTGACAGGAAACCAGACAGATCAGAGCCTATTTTTGTGCTGGCAACACCAGTTAGAGCAATGACTTGCTTCAGGATACTCCTTCAAATCCCAATATGCTTAGTGAACGAGATATATATATATATATATATATATATATATATATATATATATATATATATATATATATATATATATATATATATATATATATATATATATATATATTTATTTATTTACTTTTTAATTTTTATTTATTTATTTATTTTTTAAATTTTTATATATGCGCCTGTGCAAGCCATATGATACTAATAACTATGCTTGCACCTACCTCTATTGGCAGTGGTTATCGAACTAGGTTCTCTTTGGCACCTTACTAACTCTCCAGGATATGCTACACATAGGCAAACCTTTAATTAAGTAGAATAGCAGCAACCCCGCTCCCACGGTTTGATATAAATATTTCCCCCCTTAAGGTTTAATATTAGTTGTGTACGATTGTATTCTGGTGTCAAATACTTGCACAACAATAAAAAAGCCCATTGTGGGGTCCTAGGGGCAGCACTTGCTATGGCTGGATAAAAGCCATTCAGCTCCCATTCAGTAAAGTGCAAAGCAAATAGAGCCCTGACCGTGCCTGTGTGAGTTCAGCACCATGGACAGCTCCCTCTATGCATTACGGCCGAGCAAATCCATTGTACTTAATCAGAAATCTGTACTGACGCTAAACCCCAAAGCGACTCTCCCATGTTCCTGCAATTTACAGTAGATATTGTACTTCTGTGGCAACACATATTTTCATTTTGTATAAGAAAGGCAAAGCCCACATACCCCTGATTGCTAAGTTTATCCAAACATTTTAAATCCTGGTTCTTTTTTTAAATAAAACTTTCTTTTCACCATATCATACCACAGACAGATCTTTTCCAGCTTGGCAGTGTTATTTTTTTTATCCCCACGATGTATTGAAAGGAGTCTGTACCCAGGAATATTAACACCCGAGCCAGCACTTAATTAGAATACAATATGAATAGGGGGAGCATATGGAGGAGAATGTCAGGGGGGAACGAGCCAGGGGCAGATCAGAAGAAATTTGTATTCATTTCTGCCTCTTATTTGTTCAGTAATCTCTACCATCATGACTAAATCTTGGAGCACTGATGTAGTTCGAGTTGTTGTTGACTTAACGTCAGAATTCAATCACTAGGGGTTTTGCTGCAGCCGGACTACTTATTTGTCTAATAAATCCGTCATTTTGTAAGAAAAATATTTGAGCAGCCGCACTTGACCTCAGTATCCAGAAGTCACATTTTTTCCTACCAGTTTACAAATGCAAAATCAAGATGATAATTTAATGCCTCCAGGTAAAGAGTTGATTCCTGATTGGATTTTAGATGGAAATGTCTATTTTAAATACTGTGATTAAACTGTAAATAGAATCGTATTTTTGCTTTTATGATTGAGCTTCAGACCCTCATCTTAAACTTGCCTGCTTCTCTTTAAAAAGTTACTCGCTTCTTCCAGTGTATTCATTCTTAAAATGTGCATCATCCTTCTATCTTTAAATGAAGGAGTCAAATTTAAATCAGAAGGAAAAAAAAAATTCAGATGCTCCAAATTTTTCTGCTTTATTTAAAAAACACAGAATCAGTCAGGGCTTTCTAATGTTTTTAACCAATACAGTGTGTGTGCACCAGCAGTGATTTTCAGCACCACCTTAATATACACCCCTCCTGCAATGGCATAATAGGCCATTCCACATACAGAAGGAGGAAGGCAGAGTAGTAATCTATATATATAACTGTTTGAATCAAATATCTATTATCCATGCAACCAGGAATAGCTCAGAAGTGAAGTCATACAGTGAATGCAGTTCATATAATACTCTGGAGAGGAACTCTTGATGGTTGTACAGTTGTAAATATGTTTTACTGGCCAAAGCAAAATGGGATTCCTGTGTATTCCCTAAACATACCAAATAAGTGACTTGAAGTAGAATTGTTCTGTTAACAACCTAGGTCGTTCAATCACAAGTCAGTATCTCTCTCTTCTGTGCATAACTGCTCCCCCCCTTGGAGCAGAAATAGCCATCCTGTGGCACACAGAGTTTAGAGGATGATGGAATTTGTAGTGCAGATGGAGAGATGGCTTTTGACCATGTCCGCATTAAAAATAGATGCAACAGATTTAAAGTTTGCAGCCTAATTGTTCATTTTAATGGAATTCCTTTAAAAGTACTCCAAGTACTTTCCTGTTTTACCCCTTGTTACCACTTATTCTGTCCTAACAATATTTGTTATATATACATATATTTTTTGCAACAAATACTGTTGCTGAGAACTATTTCACACCAGGTATGCCATGTATTGACTGCATGCTAACATTTCACTGTTCAGAGACTTTCTCTCCTCCAGACCTACACACACACTATTATAAAGAGAAATATTGACTGTTATGATCAATGTGAAATTTGTCCTTGGTGTCAGTGATATCTTGTCATGGCATGGCCATGAAGAGCTTTCAGCGTGCACCAGAAGGGGCTTAGGTAAGATGCACATTGCAGAATAAAAGAACAGGCTGCTGCCAAATTCATAGATCTGTAGGATTTCTCATCCTGCTAGTACTTACAACACCGGGGGCTATATCAGTGAACGTGCTGTAGGTGCAGGATGTGAAAGAGAATACGGAGCACAACATGTTTAAATCATTTACCTTTATCTTTCTTTGCAGCTCTTTTCTTTCTCTATCTTTTGCATCACAAAAAAGGAATTGAACCAAAAATGTTTTGAACCTGCCAAGAATCAGTAAAAACCAATGGAAATATTAGTGCATCTGTTTGGTGTATTTATTGTTATTTCCATGTGCAGGGCCCCAGGCTATGCAGGAAAGCAATCAGATGATTCTGGGAGCTGTGATGCAAGGTCAGATATCCTTGAGATAAATTCTAAAATATATAATGATTATTACATTATTATCTAATAATATGTGCTTTCTTACCAGGGGCCCCTCTGAGGCTGGATGCCTAATGTACTTTGGCCCTACCCTAAACTCAGTCCTGTTTAACTACTACTTTCACAATGGAAATGCAACCAAATGTCATAAATAAAAATATTTGCCTCCATCTGATAAAATGTAACCTCAAACTCTCTGTTTGTACTTTCACTGCTCTTTATTTATTCCTATCCTCTATAATACTGCCTGCGCAGGCATCAGCAGCTAAAGGACGTAATCTTCTCATACATTTCTTCCTTCCTTGTCAGCAGGTTGTACTCTAATTACCCAAGACACAGCACGTATATAAGAACTAAAAGGGCAAACCAGCTTCTCCCTCCTAAAAATACAGCACAGTTATACACTACAACTGCATCATCACGCTACTTTGTGTGTATGTGTATATATATATATATATATATATATATATATATATATATATATATATATATATATATATATATATATATAAAATAAAATCTCCGTGTTTAGGAAAAATGATCATTGATGGCAAACAATAATACCCTTTATTCAACTCTGCAACAAAAGTTAAAGGGATACTGTCATGGGAAAACATTTTTTTTCCAAAATGCATCAGTTAATAGTGCTGCTCCAGCAGAATTCTGAACTGAAATCCATTTTTCAAAAGAGCAAACCGATTTTTTTTCAATTTTGAAATCTGACATAGGCCTAGACATATTGTCAGTTTCCCAGCTGCCCCAGTCATGTGACTTGTGCTCTGATAAACTTCAGTCACTCTTTACTGCTGTACTGCAAGTTGGAGTGATATCATCCCCCTCCCTTTCCCCCCAGAAGCCTAACAACAGAACAATGGGAAGGTAACCAGATAACAGCTCCCTAACACAAGATAACAGCTCCCTGGTAGATCTAAGAACAACACTCAATAGTAAAAGCCAAGTCCCACTGAGACTGATTCAGTTACATTAAGTAGGAGAAATAACAGCCTGCCAGAAACTAGTTCCATCCTAAAGTGCAGACACAAGTCAAATGACTAGGGGCATATTTAGAAACTCACAAAATGTCTAGCCCCATGTCAGATTTCAAAATTGAATATAAAAAAATCTGTTTGCTCATTTGAGAAATGGATTTCAGTGCAGAAGTCTGCTGGAGTAGCACTATTAACAGATGCTTTTTTGAAAAGATAAAAAAAAAAAAAAATTCCATGACAGTATCCCTTTAACTTCCAAAAGTCTTGGCAAATAGGGTGCTTCTAAATAAATGGATATTGCTGGACTTCATATAATCAAAAACTTGTAGAGTTATAGTTAAGCAACATCTGGGGACCCAAAGATACATTGTATTAGAGAGGATTTGATAATTTTGCACATATATGTACCAGATAGATTATCTGACTCCCTTTTTATTCTCCATAGGATGGTGCAGTCGACAAGAGGACATCCAATGAGAATGGAGGAAAGGGATTTACAGGCAGACTGGATATAAAAATCCCTACCCAAAAAGACAGCTATGATACAAATATGGGTATAAAAATGGGTTGACAAGAAATTGAAAATATAGTTCTAATTTGTTCAGTGTTGAGTACAAAGTGGTACAGTGACCTATTTTGCCATGTTGATGTAAGACAGGAGTTTATTTTTTGCCCGTTAGGCTGAATTAGGGTTCTTACACATGGGGGTTTCTTCATGGCATCTTGTGTAGTGGTTTTTAAGAGCACAAGAATTTTTAATTGCACAAGAATGCATGAGTTAACATAACCTGTTTTGTCCTATAACAACAGTACTGCACCACACTGAACTGCCAAAGCACATGAGAGGCAACATTCAGTTTTCCCATAACATTAAACAATTCAATGTGGTGCAATGGGAACTGTCACTACAGGATAGAATGGGGTTGGTTAACTTGTTCATTCCCATGTGGTAGAACAGATAAAAATGTCTACCATACAGAATCACAGGAAGAAATGCCTGTGTGTAAGAACCTTTACCAACTAACCTGCAAAAGTTTTTTTGAGGTTTATGAACTTTTGTCTTTTTTCAGCCTTACTTAAGGAACAATGACACTACAAAGTTGTCATACTTAGGTGTCAGCTAATTCAACCAACAGCCATGTATTAAGCTCGACTATTGATCAAAGTATTTTGAACCCTTTAAAATTCAGATACAAATCTCACAACTCACTTGGGAAAATAATGAAAATAAATTAAATAATTATAGATTATCCCATTAATCCTGTGAACACCAGTGGCCATTCTGCATTGGAGCCATTAATTTTCTAGCTATGCTTTTTATTTATCCATTTATTTGGGGAAAAAAAGAATCTATGTAGTTGGCACTGTAACTTTTTTTAAGTAAGATGCTGCATTCCTGGCAGTTAAAGGGTTTAATGCCATGTTTAGTAGAGATGGCCCTAAATTCTAACCTCTGAGTTATCCCCTGAATACAATTAAAACATACAGTGTGTGTAAGTTCTTATATACATTAGTTTGGTGTTGAAGTTAGGAATGCTCAGTAGGTGTTCATCCTGCTGCAGTAGCAGTAAAACTCTTGTAGTACAAAATTCCAGAATTTATAGTCTAAGAACAACTAAAAAGCCACAGACTTGACATCATTAGTTTATATACAGTATTTTTACTTAAGTAGGGGCACTCAGGTTTTACCAGACTTACCTCATTCTTACCTCAACCAGACTGGGCAAGGATCTGATCCCTTTGTACCCTCGCCAACTGAGCAGATCTTCCCAAGTACAGTCAACTTACAAATGAAAGGATTGTTTTGCTATTTAATGTAGTATCCTGTTTGCATGTTTACACAATATAGGGCAGGGTTGTCCAACCTTTTGGCTTCCCTGGGCCACATTGGAAGAAGAAAAATGTTCTGGGGCCACACTCGAAATACACTCAAACACTAACGCTAACTTTTGATTTAATTTATTGTAAAAGTAAAAGAAAAGAGGGTATCATAAACCTAGTGGGATTTTTGACATTGTGTTTGAGAAACTAATGTATCGTTATCTGGTTGAATGGAGGTAGTTGCAATTCTCAGTGAATTCTCAAGGTTCTTATCAGATAATTTGGTTCCAATTTTACTCTTAGGGGGTTATTTATCAAAGTCCGAATTTAGTGTTACAAACTCTGATCAAACCCGTTTTTTCCCCCCCGCTTATTTATTATTACATTTTCCCGAAAATTTACTTTGCAGGAAAAAATATCAGAATTTCACAATTTTTCGGATATTTTATCCGATTTTCATGAATTTTTTGTATTTTTCATCCGATTTTCAAGATTTTCACGAATTTTTAGGATTTTTCACCCAAAAACTCCGAAAACTTTGGGGTATTGCACAAAACCCAGCACACATCAAAAAATTATTGGGACTTCTCCCATTGACTTATATGCAACCTCGACAGGTCTGAGATGCCGGAATTTTGGATTCGGATTTTTCCATCCTCTGGGTTTAATAAATTCTGAAAAATTCGTAATTTTTTTCAAAGTCAGATATTATTAAAAAAAAAATCACACATTTTTCATGATTTTTGCATTCAGAGTTTAGTAAATAACCCCCTTAGTGTGTTATTTCTTGAAAAAAGTTGTTCACAAATGTAGGCTCTGCGTATATCCCTAGCATAGCAGGCGATGCTGCTGAAGAATGCTTAACTGCCTTTGTAAGTAACCGAACGCTCACTTGTTAACAGCTTTTGCTGCTCTAGGAAGCCATACACCGCACACCCCATGTAAAATTTAAAGCACACAATTAGCGACTGCGTACATAAGCCCTCTGTGCGTGACATTTCAACATGACGTTTCCTGGATTAAAGGAAATTCAAGCTGGGCAGCACTCATATACATCCTGGGCTGCAGGTTGGACACCCCTGATATAGGGGTTAAGGAAATAAAATAGAGTAGTTATGATTATAATATCTCTTTTCTTACAGCAACAAAAATTAGTCATTTAGATATGGACCACTAATCTAAACTAACCGGCTATATAAATATGTACAATTCTTTAATCAAAAGGTGGCAGAATGAAAAATATTTTTTAATGCAACTAAAAATATTAATATAAATAAGTTTAAGTAAACATGACACATTGTTTTCTTTGGTAATTTTATTTTCTGGAGAATAGTATAATGCTGAATAGATTCTATGTAATTACCGGAAATTAAATGTAAAATAAATGTAAAAATAATGTGTACAAATTAGAGCAAAAATGGGATTTTCACAATTTAATACTTTTCTTTCACATCTCCTTAATCTCCTTCACATTACAAATCTTACATAGTGCAAGACCTGCTTAAATAAGGTGTTATTGGCACAGACCTCTTTGTGTCCAGGAGAGAAGTAACAATGGAATTGCCAAAACATTCATATTCTTTAAATTGATTTTAGCCCACAACCCATGAAGATATGGTCTTAAAATTACATGTGTTTAACCATTATTCACAAGCCGGAGGCCTTAATTAGGTGTTCCTATTCCAGCCACTTACCCCAGATTTTTTGCATGTTTCTTATTTCTATCTCTCGCTTTATAAAATAAGCTATGATTAACCTCAGAGGACCAGACCATTAGGCATAGGATGGGGAGGGGTGGGATCTGTCCATTTTTGTGTAATATGTTTCCTGGCTATAAATAGATATTCATTACTATACATACTCATGTATCTCCTGTCTGATGTACTGACTGAATTTGTCTTGGATGTTGACCAGTGAATGGACTCAAAGGGGGTTTGTTAGTTACAGAAGAGTCTGGATATCATACCATGACCTGAAGATGCATTCATAGTAATATGTAAATGATAGATTTCAGGATATAAAGATAACAGCAAATAAGACACTTTACATAAACTCAGAGGCAAGTACAATGCAAATAGAGATGTACACAAATCAATGGCATGACCAGAATATAAGCCCCAGAATAGAGAGAAGGGTATCCTAACTGACAAAAGCAGTACTGACAATTCAGCTACAAAACTGGCCTATTTATCATGTGTAAAATGGTGATAAAATACACAACCTATTCCCAACTTATCAAGATGTGTAATGATTTTAGGAGATTACTTTAACTTACTGGTAAAAAAAGCAGTGGCTACCTGAAAATGCTCTATAAAATTGTCAGTTATTATCAATCAAATTTACCCCATTTTTATACCATTGTTACCCTTTTTTAACTTTGAAATGTAGTTACCGTTTGCTTGTCTCTCTTTGAAATTAAAGATTTACCCATTAATGGTTAAATCTTTTTCTGAAAAATATAATGCCAAAACACAGAAGCCTATGTTTCTAACCTGAATTAAGAATAATTCATGTAAAAATCTCTCCTCCCCGTATGTATTTGCCAAGAGGTCGTAGCAAATAGAGATCCTAACTTTGCATAATGGGTTTAGCATTTCCATGACATCATCAGGGATTCTGCAAGATAGTTCTAGGATAATCTGAGTGGTCATTCAGCAGAGTAGTAAATATTTAATGAAGATATATGGGAAGAAGGGAAGAAGTGGTCAGAAAGGTGAAATTATAGTGCTCAGTGTTCTGTGAAGAAGGCTAGTCTCCTTTATAACTTAGAATTAGAATTGTGAAATCTTATTTAACACGCAGCACAGTTCTAATATTGGTGTCAAATAGCAAACTAGTATTTATGTAAATATACACGCTCTACTTATTACTGAATTTGATCTATTTTAAACATCTAACTATAACATTGCTTTTTTAACACACCTGCCAATAAAACAAGTCCAGGGAGATATATATATATATATATAGAAAGGCATAAGGAGCGCACAACCACGTGTCCATATTCGCCCTGGGTGCCAGTCAAGGAATATGTAATAAGAATTGCAGCAAGCAGTTTCCCTGACGAAGGTTCCGGTTAGGAACCGAAACGTAGGATTTATTAAACCTCACTTTTGATTCATATCACTGTTGTTTTGGTGAAATTCCTAGGAGTGCCGTCGCTTGCTGCAATTCTTATTATATATATATATATATATATATATATATATATATATATATATATATATATAGAACCAAAACCATTCAATAATAGTCACTATTATGTCTTACACATAATATCAATATACAGAAACGTTGAAAATTACAAAATTATAGCGATATTTTTAAATAATACGTTTACATTTAATTTGATGGCATTCCATATTGACTTAAGTTATCTGGAAATGTTGTCCTGCAGATACACAAATTGCAATAATTGATCAGTGTATCATACTTTAGATTCTCCATTATGACTGCAGCCACCTTTAATTTCCAAGTGGATACTGTTTCAACCGGTTTCATTTGGTGTTTATCCAGTGGATCAGCAATGTAGATATTTTTGATTTTACAATGACAGGTCTATTTATCATTTCTGCCCAACATTACTGCATGGCAAGCAATTTATCTGATATCTTTCTGTATAGCAAAATAATGATGTGATAAGAAAGTTGGCAGATAAATATCCCTTTGAGAATCATTCTAGGAGGCAAATTTACTAAAGAGCACCAATTTGCTAGCAACCCAGACTGTCGATCTCTCCGGGAAATGGGCGCTAATGCGCAAATTCACTAAAGTGCGGATTTTACTGAACGTTACCTCTTTCGCCAAAGTTGACTTCACCACTGCAGACCAGAAGAAGTGCTAAAATGAAGCTAGATCTTCCTCAATCTTCTGTCACTTACTGTACATCATATCCTGTGTGTGGAAAATGCATTAAAGTTCCAAAAACGCTTGCGACTTTTCCTTTTTTGGGTAATCCAGACATTTCATAACATATGGAACATTCATTTTACAGTGGACTCATGTGTAGGGCATTATATTCACTCTCCTGTCTTTATGAAGGTTCCCTGGACATGTGTAATAAAAAGTGGTAACTTCAAGCATTTGCACCAACATTTATAATAAAGACCTCGATACAACTTTAAATTACCCGCCGTATGAAAATTGACCTAAGCGCAAGATAACTAGCGAATTTTCACTAGGCACAAATGAAAAGTAGCATCTCTTTGCTATGAAATGCTCGCACTTCTGAAGTATCGTTAGCAAAAAGACGCCATTGTTCGGCAACCAGGGCATAACTTTGTATATTAGTGAATTAGCACAGTGGTAGTGAATTTGCACCTGGCGAAGTGGTGCGACGTGTTTGAAGTGGTCACTGGCGACAATTCATCCTTTAGTGAATCTGCCCCTAGGGATCCAGTGGAAGATCACTGCACTAGGTAGAAGGGGATAGAAATAAAACAAGTTAGTTTAATTATTTCATACAATCTTTGCCCTAAAAAGAGCTGCATTTGTCCTTATAAGCACCAATATATGTTTTTTAACAAATGTAACATTTTTCTTGAGGGTGGAAGGGATTTTATTGAATCATCAATTGCTGCTTGCAGTTTGCTTCGGGGACTTACTATTCAGAGGGGTTTTAGAGCTATACCTTGCACTGAAATCAATTCAAACCCAAAAGAACAGGATGGTGTTTTAAGCTTTCATAAATGTGTATTTTTTAGTGTAAGTGTTGTAAATTGTAAGTGTTAAGTACCTCTGCAATGTTTTGTTCTTCTGGTAATCCTTCAGATTCCCAATCCAAACTTTAGTATATCTGTCCCTAAACTGGACAGTGAACTAGATATTGAATTCAGCAGAATGTATGTGAGCAGATCATGTTCCCATTATTCCCATCAGTAAATATACCATCATAGCAAACCGTCATTTTTCACAATCTGTGGAGCCCTCTAATTATTTCATTGTTACCGTACATTTCATAGAGTCACAGAAGTATCCCAATGTGAGAATGGCATATTAAGTGGGCTGATACAAGAACATCTCTCAGCATGTCATGGTTTATCAGAATTAAGCATCATTAGGCACTTGCTAAATAGCTAACGAACAGTCCTCTTTGGTAAATGGCACACAAACTGCAGTGCACATTTCTCTTATTATGGTTGTGTATCAATTGTGTTACTTCTGGCGGACTGCAGTAACAGCATTAGTGTCCAATTTATCGGATGCAAGTCAGTTCATGTAAACATAGCCTGGAAGGGAACCCTGGACTAAGGGGTTGAAGGCTGGCCTTAATTACATGGCCCTGTTATGCCCTGTGCTTTGCACTTGTGTGAAACTCATCAGGTTGAGCGTATTGGGCACTTGCTGCAAGATGCCAAGCAGAATGTATAAGTGCAAGAACCTTTGTGAATAGCATTGAAGCAAGCACAATTTTTGCTGCTAATCTAGAACATTATAGCTCCTATTTCCCAGTAAAGGAAACTGAGATGCCAAGTTGTTATCACAGGAAAGTTGATGGCAGTTAGATTAATAAATGATTATTATAGCTGACACTTGCATATCTCTTTGGTCCCAGAGAGGGCTTGTGAATGTTGCTATTAGTGCATCCCTAGTGACACTAGTTTTTTGCTGATGGGATGTTTTATCCCTCATCTGCAAAGCCGTCCACTGGCAAGAGATGTATGAGAGAGTATCAGCGGGGACACTCACTCATGAGTGCTGCTATTAGTGCTTCCCTGGTGACACTAGCTTGTTGCTGATGGGATTATGTATTCCTCATGTGAAAAACCATTCTATGGCCAGAACTGAAGACTGGTGATAAAATACAAGCAAGGTTGTTTGTTTTACAAGTTGCTGGATTGAGCCTTCTAATCACATCAATAATGACAAGTCTTACTTGCTTGCCAGAGCAAACTGTGAGTTGGCCATCTGATCCTGACCCATCAAAAACAGATGTAAACATCCAAGTATCTGATTTGTTTTAATGTTAATAACAGTACATTTTATTCATTTATTGAGTTCTGCAATTTGTGGGTGTTCATAATAACAGGCCACCATGAGTGATGTTAGCTTGGCTGCAAATGTGAGTGCCAAAGGGAGCCTGTTTCCCATATACAGCAGTCCCTTCTAATACTAATATATGAATGACCTGAAAATACTTTTTAAAAATATTTTTACTATTATTTTTTTCCTTTAATTTTTGATCAAGAGCTAATGTTTCCCTTTATTAAGAAAAAGATGTAAGCATTAAACACAATTTCTGACATTTATTTAAATACTATATAGATAAAGCAAAAAGAAATTAGAAGTCATCATTCTACCCATAATAATTTATGCATAATTTATACAGCCCAGACAAATATATTCAGCTAGCTTGATAGACTATAAACAAATCCTTATTTGTATGGATTGTTATTAGGTTTTCACAAATAGTGTTACTGGTACTACAGGTTTCAAGTGCAAAAAAGAAATGACATTATGATAGACATTTTTTGTAAATAAAGGACCATGATAATATAGAATGGACAGAAAATATTCTCTTTAAAATATTAAGATATTATGCATTCATTAATTCCAGCTTTGACTTTTTTAGTGAATACACACAGCATACTCCCCAAGGATTAAGGTTTTTCTTTTTGTACCAAATTAAAAATTATTTCTTTATAAGTTGTATAAAATAAGGAGGGAGAAAAAAAGCTTTTCTGTACCCAGTTTGCCTCAAAGAAGAAGAAATCAAAACCTTTCTGAAAATAGAGTATCAGTCCATGGATCAACACTACACCGTACATATACAGTAATTATCAGTAGCCTTGTTTTTCTCTACTCTGCTAACTACCCAAAACAGCTAAGCATATTCTGAAACATTGCTCTGCTTTATTAAAGGCATCAAATCACTGACTATTTCTTAATTTTGACAATTATGAAGGTGTTAATAACTGTGATACAATGTTAACTTCTGTGAATTCTTCACAAATACCTGTGGGCCCATTTATTAAACATCAGATTTATCTGGTAGAGGTTTTTAAGGGGAAAACCTGAATTTTTGGTGAAAAAAAACTAGAATTTTTAGAGATTTATTATACCCCAAAGCTGCTAAATATCTGAATTCGAAAATACTCACTCTCAAACCTGTCGAGGTCATGTAGAAGGAAATGGTAGATGTCCCTGAAGTTGTTTCTTGACATCGTGATCCGGCTGGGTAATCTGAAAAAGTCTGGTTTTCAGAGCGTCAATCGTGAGATCAAAATTGACACTTGATTTTGTTGCAATGTTTTGCTGCTCCAGTTTTTTCGAGAAAAATTATTGATAAATGAATTAAATTTGTGAAAAGGAATTTGGTCAACAGGCATCTCAGACCTGTCGAGGTTGCATATAACTCAATGGAAGAAGTCCCAATGATTTTTTGATGTGCGCTGGGTTTCGTGCAATACCCCGAAGTTTTCAAGTTTTCGGACAAAAAGCATAAGAAATCGTAGTTTTCAGGTGAACAATCTGAAAATATTGTGAAAAGCAAATTTTTGTGAAAATGTAATAATAAATAAGCGTAAAAAACCTGAGCGGATTTGATCGGAGTTTGTAGCAGAAAATATTGAGATAAATTCGGACTTTGATAAATAACCCCCTATGCTTATTAAACTATTTACTTTTTTGGAGTTACTGCTCCTTTTAACTATCCTGGTACTAGTCACTGAAAACTTCATTGCATAGATTACAGTCAGGATACAGCTGTCATGGTGGAGGATTAGGGATGGTCATACATTTTAATTTGGTTATTAAGGGTCATCTTCAAATTTGATTCTGAGTTATGCTAAAAACAATTACTTTCACATTATCTTTTTTAGTTAAATTTCTCAAATAATCTAATAAGTGCATATACTGAATTTTATATACATATATTGCTCAACTGTTTCAATATAAATGATAATTTCTTTAACTTTCTAAACCTATTCATTTTGGAATTTTTATATATATATATATATATATATATATATATATATATATATATATATATATATATATATACAGTATGTAGTTTGGGTATTTTCTTTGACCATATGGAAAGTGAAGATTCCAATTCATATCCACGTTTATTCTTTAACTTTAATTCAGATCCATGTGTACATGAAGTTTAACATGCCAATAAGCTGTCTTGGGAGAACGCTACATCAGCATATGCAAAGTTGCATAAAATGTGTAAACATTCAAAAATTAATTAGAAGATTGAATAGAATACAATGACCTTCCTTCTTCTCAATCTTACACTGCTAGCTAAGTATTTGAGTCTGAGAAATTGCACTAATGAAGCTATTTGAAAGCTCTTGTGGACAACTGCTTCCTTTTTGAAGATTAAATGAATGATGTTGATGTGATTAATCTTAGTACAGGGAGTGATGCGGCAGCCAGAAAATACCTTGGTGATTTTCATAATTAAACTAAATCAACATTTCAAAGAAATGCCAGTGTTATCGCTTGTATATTAGAATTACATTCATTAGACAGAAGAAACAAATAATTTAAGCAAACAAGATTTTCCTTTTGGTGTGCTGAGACTTTGGTCGTGCCTTATGGTGTACTCTCTGTAACCATTATTTTCAGTGTATGTTTTCACAACTGCAGTTTTTTCCCCTTTATCAACCAAAAGATGAAATTATTTTTTTTTTTTTAAAAAAAAAAGTGGTTTTGTTTTATTGATTAATAGTTACTCTATTACTATACTTCATAAGTCTAAAGTATACGAATTATGGGATGGCTGTCTCTTATAGACCCCATTTTATCCAAATACAGCTATAGGACCTATTATCTGCAATGCTTGGGACCTAGGGATTTCTGGATAACACATCTTTCTGTAATTTGGATCTTTATACCTTGTGGCAAATTTACTTAAGGTCGAATTTTGAGGGTTAATCCATTGATTGAACGAAATTCCTTCGATCAAAAAAACTTGCAAAGCCTATGGGGACCTCCACATAGGCTAACATTGACTTCGGTAGCTTTGAGGTGGTGAACTAGGGGGTCGAAAGTTTTTTTTTAAAGAGACAGTACTTCGACTATCAAATGGTTGAATAGTCGAACAATTTTTAGTTTGAATTGTTCGACTCAAAGTCGTAGTCGAAGGTCGAAGTAGCCCATTCGATGGTCGAAGTAGCCAAAAAAAACATTTGAAATTCAAAGTTTTTTTTCCTCTATTCCTTCACTCGAGCTAAGTAAATGGGCCCCCTAAAGTCTAACAGAAAATCATATAGAGATTAGATAAACCCAATAGGCTGGTTTTGCTTACAATAAGGATTATTTATTAGGGATGCACCGAATCCACTATTTTGGATTCCACCGAACCCCCGAATCCTTTGTGAAAGATTCGGCCAAATACCGAACTGAATCCGAACCCTCATTTGCATATGCAAATTAGGGGTGGGAAGGGGAAACATTTTTTACTTCCTTGTTTTGTGACAAAAAGTCACGCGATTTCCCTTCCAACCACTAATTTGCATATGCAAATTAGGATGCGGTTCGTCCAGGCAGAAGGATTCGTCCGAATCCGAATCCTGCTGAAAAAGGCCGAATCCTGGCCGAACCTGAACCGATTCCTGGATTCGGTGCATCCCTATTATTTATATCTTGATCAAGTACAAGGTATTGTTTTATTATTATAGAGAAATAGGAAAGCATTTTTTAAAATGTGGATTATTTGGATAAAATGGATTCTATTCTAAACTCTATTTATGTTATTTGGAGCTTTCTGGATAATGAGTTTACAGATAACAGATCCCATACTGTAATCCAATTTTTTTTTAAAATGATCCCCTTTTTCTCTGTAATAGAAAAAAAGAACATTGTACTTAATCCAAACTAAGACATACGGTAATTAATTCTTATTGGAAGCAAAACCTGCCTGTTGGGTTTATTTAATGTTAAAATGATTTTCTAGTAGACTTAGGGGGTTATTTACTAAACCACAATTTTTTCTGGTGGGGTTTTATGGGCAAAAACACTATTTTTTTGTGATCTGTGCTGGGCTTCATCCGATAACCCGAAAATTTGGGGTTTTCGGGCAATAACCAGAAAAAAATCTAGTGATTCAGGTGTCAAAGATTTTATAGATTTTTTTCCTGACCCGACTTTTTTGAGCTATTTTATTAACAAATAAGATAAAATCGTGCATGGGAGTTTGGTTGAGTTTGGTTTAATAAAAATATGAAATAATTTCGAGTTTTAGTAAATAATGACCGAAATTGTAAGCAAATAATTTCTATTGTTAGCAGGGTAAATGCTGGATCCAAGCAAATATAAAACTAAGCACCATATTTATATAATCCATTGCATACATTTTATGTAGTATTTTACAGGATGTGAAATATTTTATATTAAGTGCTCGCACACAACATTGTCACCACAATTATTTGCACAGAGAATCGGCACTCTTTCTTCTTTCTTTCTCTTCCATGCGTACATGTTTTATTATGTTCTAAGTTAAAATTGACCTTTATATGCTGGAAAATTATTCACCCAATTTTCATCACAATTATTTTAGTATCAGGCATTCATGACACTTTTCCTTGCTTTATGGCTCTGTATCTGCAGCTGTAATATTTGATTACCCTCAATTGATGTATTATGTGTAGGTTAATAAACAGAAATAAAAACAATTCTTCTTACATCTTCATTAATTTTAGACAGAATTTGACATTTCCCTTCTTACACAAAATTCGGGCTTTTTGCAATTTAGTGTGTAATCATTTACTGTGTATTTAAAGATAAGTAAGTCGATGATAAACCCTACTTTTAAATATGATAAATCTTCCGTTCAGTGAAGAATGATGGTAGAAAGCTGTATAATATATATATTAAATTGTCATATACATGTACTATAAATGGCTACATGTATAATAAATAGCTACACCAGTGACAGCAGATAAACCAAAGTAAACGGGGAATAAACAAGTTATTGAGGGAGTGAATAATATGTGAATGAATAGGGAAGACTAGGAGGATTCATATGATAGAATATAAAGGGAATTTGACATCATAAAGCTTATAACAGAACTGACCTATTGGAGTCTATGGGGGTTATTTATCAAAGTCCTTATTTATTACATTTTGCAGAAAATTTGCTTTGCAAGAAAAAAAATCAGATTTTCATGATTTTTTCAGATTTTCCCCCCAAAACTCAGAAAACAGGGTATTGCGCGAAACCCAGCGCACATCCATCAAAAAATTATTGGGACTTCTCCCATTGACTTATATGCAACCTCAACAGGGCTGCGATGCCGGATTTTCAGATTCAGACTTTTCCATCTTTGGGGTTTAATAAATTCGAGATTTTTCCAATTTTATAAAAGAAATGACGAATTGTTCTGATTTTTGCATTTGGAGTTTAGTAAATAACCCCCTATGGGTGTGTGTGTTTTTTTTTAGCAATTTCCCCCCAATCGAATATAGTCTATTGGCATACTATCACCAAATTATTCCACCACAAACATAATTGCTTTGAACTTTGCGGTGGTTTCCTTGAAAACATTTGTTGATGGCAAAGTTTGACTCGGAATCCATAACTTTCTTTTGCTTCCCAACAACCCTTTTCATTTAAATAAAGCCACCAATAACAGGTATTGGATCTATTATGCAGAATGCTCGGGGCCTAGTGGTTTCCAGATAAGTTATCTTTCCTCAATTTGGTTCACCATACTTTAAGGGGTTACTTATCAAAGTCTGAATTTATCTAAATTTTTTTAAAAAACAAACTCAGACCAAATCTGAGGTATTTTTGCCTTATTTATTACTACACTTTTCTGAAGATTTACTTTGCGGAAAAAACTGAATAAATTGTGAAAAATACGAATTGTAAATGTAAATGTTTTGGATTTTCCATCCGAGAAAAATCTTTGGGACGTCTCCCATTGACTTATATGCAGCCTCGGCAGGTCTTAGATGCCAGATTTTCAGATTCAGACTTTTTGCATCCTCGGGGTATAATAAATCTCGAAAGAATTGTGTGTTTTTATTTGTCCACTAAAAATCTGGATTTTATACTAAAAAAACACAAATTTGCTGGGTTTTTGACATTGGGAGTAGTAAATAACCCCCTAAGTCAAATAAATAAGCCAAATAAAATTGTGTTGCCGCCATGGATGTGGATTGGATACAGATTTATGCAGATTAGTTAGGATCAGAAGTATTGTTTTTATTATTAAAGAGGAAAAGGAAATCTTTTTTTTTAAATAAGAATTATTAGCTCAAAATGAACTCTATGGGCGATTACTGTGACTTGTAGCTCTGGATAATGTGCTTAATGTTCCCTAATGTCATTTACTTTGTCAGGGACAAATACAGTAGTAATGATATTCTTAGAAAACAATACCTGGTTATATACAGGTATGGGATGTGTTATCCAGAAGCCCATAACCTGAAACTTGTGCTTGATCCAAACTAAGATATAATTAATCCTTATTGGAGGCAAAACCGGCCTGTTGGGTCTATTTAATGTTTAAATGATTTTCTAGTAGACTTAAGGTATGAAGATCCAAATTACGGAAAGAGCCCTTATCTGGAAAACCCCAGGTCCCAAGCATTCTGGATAACAGGTCCTATACCTGAATTATGCAGTTTCTGGATATGCATTTAAACCCCTTGAAATGAAAGCCCACTTGGCTGTAGCATCAAGTGAGAATGCAATTGTGCACAGTAACTTGTGAAATCTCTTTTGTTTGCAATTTGTTTTAGTAAATTGACATTGTAGATAATCATATGAAGTATCATTTATACAGTATTAGTAATACATTGGTGCAATCTACTGATAACTATACAAAACAAAGAATTATTGTAGCCTGACTAGAACAAGAAATGTCCGATCTAGGGTTAATGACTGCTGCATCAATACAAACTGAGGGCAGTTTTCAATCTATCCCCACTCTAAATTATTTTAAAGGTTTCTCTGTGACTTTTGTTAACCTTGATATTTAGAGTGTGCTGTCTAGCCACTGTGCAATCTAGCCACAGACCGTTGTTTAATAGAAAAAATAAATGATTTCTTTAGCTTACTGATGAAGAAGAAGACTTTCACATCAGGGACTCAAATTTAGTACAACTGGCTCCAAGAGGTGAAACGAGCTTTGCAGTCTGTATTAAGTTTAAAATAAAAAAAAACAACCTATAAAGGGAAGCAAACATCTTACAATGTATGTAATCTAACCCTGATTAACCGCCCCATAACATGTGTAGTGATTTTTGGAAATATTCTAAAACCATTCAATTATAAAAGCATGGTTGTGTGCGCAACATGGGCTGTCTTTTCATAGTTTTTATAGAAATGCGAATTAGGCTAATAGTTTTGTATCCGAATTTATGATAGATATATATTATTTTTATTCTGACTTCAACTATAGGTATTGGACCTGTTATCCAGAATGCTCGGGACCTGGGGTTTTCCGGATAACAGATCTTTCCGTAATTTGGTTCTTCATGCCTTAAGTCTATTAGAAATTCATTTAAACATTAAATAAACCCAATAGGCTGGTTTTGCTTCCAATAAGAATTCATTTTATTTTAGTTGGGATCAAGTACAAGCTACTGTTTTATTATTACAGAGAAAAAGGAAATAATTTTTAAAAATTTGGATTATTTGGATAAAATGGAGTCTATGGGAGACAGCCATTCCGTAATTCAGAGCTTTCTGGATATCAGGTTTCTGGATAAGGGATCCTATACCTACCTGTACTACTTTTATAAACAAAGGTCTTTTGTATATATGGGACAGATGCTGCAACAAATCTTCCCTACTTCGGGTGACTAATCTCCCCAAATGCCTTCCCACTGTCAAGAATACGAATCGCCGGCGGGACAGCATACATTTCCGAAGTCGCCTCATGAGGAAAGCGATTGTATGCCATCCTGCCAGCGATTTGTCTTCTTGCTGGCGTGAAGGGATTTCATGTAGAAAATAGGGGAGATTTGTCTGTGGGCAACTAATCTCCCCGTCTGCCACTTACCTTAGGGTTTACAATAAACATCAGTTATTGCGGCTGCTTACTAGGGCACATTGGATGCACTTTTACTATTAGACAATGTATTGTTGGATAATGCTCTGTAGCTATTGCTGCCACCTAGTCTGGAATATAATGGCCTAACTGGTAAATATTAATAGGTTAAGTGGCAAGTTGTCCCCTTAGTGCACATTTACCCAGTATTTAAGTCTCAAGTAGAGCATGGAGCTGGGACCGCCAGTGCTTCTAACTTGTCTAAATGATGAACAAGTAATGGGGCAGATAGGGAGCCTATATGCACTCCCCAGTCCACCTCTTACAAATACATAACTGCCAAATACCTGCAATGCTGTATTCTTGGGCTATAAGCACAGGTCTTTCAATTTAGATTTTTATTCTTAAAAATATCTGTGGCCCCTGTGCTACTAATGGGGCAAAACTGCAAAAAATATGTACTTATGTTTTTTAACTTTGCGCCATGCTCTAAATTTACCCTACACCCTTCCCTACACTACGTAGAACTTTATAAAAGAAAAGAAAGCAGCAGATAAACTTGAATAGTTAAAAAGGACAAAAACACTATAAATGCACTTATATAATACAAAATGACCTTTAAATATATCATTTCAACAAACGTACAAGTGTACCAATTTCTAATTATAGTCCTCCTTCCAGTGCGAGTAATGCATTAAAGGCATTATTAATGACAAATGGTGGATGCTAATGTATTATAATGAAAGTTTCAAATTACAGTGCTTTTGCATAAAACTGGTTTACCGGATCTCAGCAGCAGAACTGCTGTGTAAATAAATTGGACTGTAATCTCCAGACCCACACATAAACAAATACATGCTGGTATGAAATATATAGCTCTAACTTCATTTAAAATAGTATCTGGTCCCAATGCTATTTGCTTTTCCAAACAGCATACTGTAGTTTGAGCCGTTTAAATTTTAATATAAATTGAGGGATTCCAACAGAAAATGTTGGACTTAATTCTATTAGATTCACTAAAAAATGTGATATGGACAGTGGCATAACTAGATGTTACTGGGCACCACAGCAAATACATTTAGGGCCCCTAACATATCCAAAAGTTGCCCTGCTTTGCCAATATACTTTGGGGCACATTTACTATTGGTCGAATATCGAGGGTTAATTAACCCTCGATATTTGACCTTCGAAGAAAAATCCTTTGACTTCAAAAAAAGGTAGGAAAGCCTATGGGGACCTTCCCCATAGACTAACATTGGTGATCGGTAGGTTTTAGGTGGCGAAGTAGGTGGTCGAAGTTTTTTTTAAAGAGACAGTACTTCGACTATCGAATGGTCGAATAGTCCAACGATTTTTAGTTCGATTTGAAGTCCAAGGCGTAGTCAAAGGTTGAAGTAGCCAATTCGATGGTCGAAGTAGCCAAAAAAATACTTCGAAATTCGAACTATTTTTTATTCTAATCCTTCACTCGAGCTAAGTACATGTGCTCCTTTATGTTGAAATTGCTCTTTATTTGGGCCTCATGGGGCTCCCTATAGATCCTGGGCCCCCTGCAGACGCAGGGTCTGCTTCTTTGTAGTAAAGACGCCCTGTTTAAAATTGGAGTGGAAAAGTGTAAAGATGTTTTTCAGTTCCTTGCTGAAATGACTAGCGTGAGAAGTGTGTAGAACAGCTGGCCACTGTGAATACTAATAAAGAATACATGGGGCTAACCTGCCAAAATGTCTTCTGATTTAAAGCAAATCAGCTACTCTTTTTTTCGTATCATTATTAATTTTTTATATGACTAAATATGCTGTTTGAAATGATCATAAAGGCAATTACATGCAACTCTAAGCAATTAGGCCAGTTTACCTCTCTATTAATTAATATAAAAATACAGTTTCCTTTGAATTAGTTAGCAGAGGTATAGATCCCAATGATGCAGAGCAGGTAGGAATGAGTGGAGCAATGTGGGGTTTTAGTTTAGGCAAGTTTTCCTCTTTACACAATGGAAAGATGGAGAAGAGGTTCTCTTTAGGAAATCTGCATTCGCCATGTGAGCAATCAATGGGGATGGTATTTACAGTTACTCAAAAGTATGGTGGCCACCATACTTGCAGTATAATGGACTTGGGAGCCTGTTTTCATGACTTCCAGATAAGAGAGATATCCACACAGCCTTGCAGAGGATATAGTTATTACATATGGTTGCTAAAGAATATATTATGGATACTGTATAGCATTTCATGGGGTAATATTTACAGTTGTAGAATAGAGACTACTTACACTTATAAAATTGTATGGATTCTATGTGATTACAACACTAACATGAAGATACAGCCTCTATCTGCCAGTAAACTTAGCCATGGCTGGGTTGGGCTTCAGTACCTTGGTCATGTAACCATTACTGGTCGGATTATTTTCATTCACACTGACTTTGAGAGAACCACCATAAAGTGCCTGTGTAGAGAGAACATGCTGGTGAAGGTTTTCAGACACCAAGGGGGGTTATTTATAAAAGTCAGAATTTATCTCAATATTTTCTGCTACGCTTATTTATTAAATTTTCCCGAAAATTTGCTTTGTGGGAAAAAATATGATTTTCATGAATTTTTCATCCGATTTTCACGGTTTTTTTTGTAATTTTCACCCAAAAACTTCGGGGTACTGCCTGAAACCCAGCACACATCAAAAAAATCATTGGGGCTTCTCCCATTGACTTATATGCAACCTCGACAGGTCAGAACCTTTCAGATTCTGACTTTTCCATCCTCGGGGTTTAATAAATTCCGAAAAAATTCATGATTTTTCAAAAGTCAGATTTTGTATTAAAAAAATCACCAATTTTTTCGTGATTTTTGCATTTGGAGATTAGTAAATAACCCCACAAAAGTGTAAGTAGGCAAGTTTATTTCATTATGAAAGGTATACAAAGGGATACTAATTGTTTTTACATCAGTTACAAAACTTGAGTGACTGTGTCACAGAGATGTGTTTCAAAAGTACAAGTTGTCAAGTTGTCACTGTTTCTGAGTTATATGTTAACATTTGTGCTGTGAATGCTGCCTGCCATGTTCTCTAGTTCCAGCTGATCTACCCTGCAAAAAGGATAATGCTAGCAATAGATTTTAATTAGCATGACAATAACATATATTACAATTCAGTAATAATACAAGTTTGGGACTTTTTATCCAGAATGCTCAAGACTTGAGGTTTTCAGGATAAGGGATCTTTCTGTGGATCTGGATCTTCATACATAAGGGGCAGATTTATTAAGGTTTGAATGGTAAATTCAAAATTAAATTTTCGAGTTGGATTTTTGGTCAGAACGCAAATTCGAATTTGAGATTTATCATACTGTGACCCTGCTAACAACTCAAATTCGACAGTACACCACCTAAAACCTGCCGAGTTCATGTAGAAGTCAATGGCAGAGTTCCAGTGACCCATTTGAAGATGTTAATAGCCTTCCTGACATTTGAGTTTTTTTCTGAGAAAAAAATAGATTTGAGTATTAGTTCGAGTTTTAGACGTTGGAGTTTTTTCTTGAATAAGATACTATTTCGAGTTTTGAGGTGATTCAAGGTCATTTGAGGTAGAAAAAAAACTCTATCACTCGACCTTTGAATAATATGCCCCTAAGTCTACTAAAGAATCATTTAATTATAAATTAAACCCAATAGGAATGTTCTGTATCCAATAAGGGTTAGATCAAGCACAAGGTCCTGTTTTATTATTACAGGGAAATAAATATAAATTAAAATGGAGTCTTTGGGATAAGCACAAATATAGTTACCAGCTTGCACACCCTGGCTCTCCAAAACATATATTGCCCGGTGCCCGGCCGAGAGGGCTTCGGAAACCCACAAAACTTCCAGCACGAATAATTCCACTGGCACACAGGTCTTTAGTTGCAAGCAGGGATAACCCTTGCTAAATTTTTATTTGCGTGATGCAACGTTTCGGGGTGATCCCCTTTGTAAAGATGCTTGACAAAGGGGATCACCCCGAAACGTTGCATCACGCAAATAAAAATTTAGCAAGGGTTATCCCTGCTTGCAACTAAAGACCTGTGTCCCGGTGGAATTATTCGTCTTTGGTATAAGGCCTTTCCATAATTAGAAGATTTTGGATAATGGGTTTCCAGATAATGGATTCCAAATCTATCTACTGTGGGACATAAGTATTACACGCTAATTTAGTGCTACAAACAAATTAGTCTGGACAAGGGGTATATTTATCAAATAGTGAACTTAGAGATCGCCACAGTCCTCTAGCGTGAAACTCCGCCACTAATCACTAATTTCTATAAGATTTTTAAAAGAGTGTTTATCAGTGGGGGAAAGTGAAAGTTCATCCTTTGATAAATACACCTTTCAAAATCCCATAGAAATGAATGGAGAGTGGTGGAATTTCACTCTAGAGGACTGTGGTGATCTTTAACTTCACTCTGATAAATATACCACTATGTGGTGGTAACCACATTCTCTACTCTTTCACCAAACCAACATGAATGAAAGACCCATTGTGATTTCTTTGCTGTTGCTCCTGTTATAAATTCACTACTGTACAACAATAGTCCATGTGTTGCTTTTCCCCTTTTCCCAGCATCCTCAGTCAACTGTTGTTTTAGTTTCTCTGAAGTGAATACTTGATTATCTATTGTTGTTCCCCACAGAAAAACACGACATTTGAGACTGTAAATATTTCATTGTTGAATGTCGTTAGGGCTTCAGAAAACTACTTACTTACTTACTTACTTACATGTTCATCCCATTATTGAGTACCTGATTTAATTTAAATCCTTTACATGAATGAGTACAATGGTATTTTTTTTTCCTTTTTATTTATACAATGTCTTCTAGAGATATTTGCAGAAGTCACACATACATTCCCTTGTCAGCGTTTTCCCATGCTGCTTAAGTTGGTAACCTCCTTTTCTGACCTAAATATATATCTTCTGGACTTTAACATTCAGACCATCTGTCTTCAGGCATCAGACAAGAACCTCAGGAGACCCAGTTGTGCATTTTTATTGTGTATAATAAAAACCACAGTGGAATCAGTGTGCAAGCTCAGTATCTTTATGCCTCAGATTGTTTTACTGTCAATGTCAGTCAATTACCCTTTCATTCAACAGTTCATCCAGGTTGTCGTATAACAATCACTAAATTTAATGAAAAACTGCTGATTTAAGCCAAGTCAAATATATCACGGTTATGTGGCTCCAAAACAGTGTATTTTTATATTTTATAAGCATTTGCTTTATACATTGAGTCTTGTTATAACTGGTACAATCTGGTAAATATTCATATTTTGGACAGAAAGCTAATTGTGAACTTCTCTCAAACGGGATGTTTAGTGATTGGGAAATAAGGGTAGTGACCAAAATGATATATCTCAATTTCTATTAAAGAAACCCAAGATAGATTGGCCATGGCCTATTTGTAAGCATGGCCTATTTGCCAAAGCAGTTTGGCAGCAGCAAGCTCAGTAACTCAGTATACCAAATTCTACATTAGTGATGGGTGAATTAGTCTTGTTTCGCCGAAAAATTTGAAAATTTCCTGTAAAATTTGCGAAACAGTAAACAATTTATGAAACGCATTGAAGTCAGTTGGCATCAAAATGATTTTGATGCACATAAGTTTCGATGCCCGCCACAATTGTTATACACGTGCCTATTTTGGCCAAATGCATTAGAGTCAGTGGGTGTGTTAATATTTTTCACGCACAACAATGTTTATGCGCGCGACTACTGACGGGCGCTCAAATTTTTTTTACGCCTGTCAAATTTATTCTCTCATCACTAGTCTACAGAAGAACCTTAAATGGTTTATTAGCATATACTGTAGTTAGTAAATGATGGTATCTATGGAGCCAATTGACTAACATTCCGATTTCCTTTTTTTTTTTTTAAACAAATCATATTTTTCTCAAAAAATTTGAGTTTCTAAAACATTTTCTCTAAAAATAAAAAATTTGAGTGTAAAAAAAACCCATTAAAACCATTAATACAGAGCTTTTCTGCTTTTTCTAATACAAAAGCAGTCAAAGTCCCGTATAAGTTAATGGGATATTGGACTTTCTTTTTAGTCATTCAGACTTTTAGAGATGTTTTTTGCTCGTAATTATCCAAAAAAACTTGAATTTTTAAAGGTTTTTAGAGATATTAGTATTTTTTTCTGAACTTTTTACCATTGGTACTTTTTATATTCAGATCTTTTAATAACTTTCAATAACTGTATGCATGACTTTAAAGAAATAATATAAATGTGGTTTCAAAAAGCTTTAATACCACTAAAATTCAACTTCAATAAATGGGCCTCCCTGTTACATAGTTGGATTGAAAAAACACCAAAATCCAATTTTCCAAATGAAACCCAGTGCACATACTTATACTGACCCATCTATACACTCACAATATATACCAGTATCTATACTAAACTAACTGCAGATCTTAAAATCCCAGTAGCCTTGGATATTATGCTTGTTGAAGAAATCACCCAAGTATGTGATAAAGCATATGCTTTACTCTGCACTGCATAATAAACAGGCTATAGGTAGATTATTAATAAAGTTATAACTGCTACAGTTCTGTTCTGTTTGTAAGATGCTTATTTTGGTTTATTAAAACATTATTTTAAATTGCGTCTCATTGATTCTGCTAAATTGTGAAGATAATGAGCACCATAAATATTAAAAAAGACCAGCAGTTCTGCATTTTAAAATGATATTGTAATAATTTTAGTCAATGATTTTTAAAACTGGAGAAAATATATTAAAGCAAAGGAACAGCAAAAAAAGAAATTCTATACTGGACCCAATCACACCAAGCATTTTTATGCCACTTCAGGCCTAAGCCAGATATATTACAACAGTAGTTCAACCATCTCTAAAATGTGGCGTATGGAAGGGCTGTCGTGGATATTTGTTGTTGATAGGATCATTGCCGAGTGATAACATTTGCATTCTAATGGAAGTGCATAGAGAAGTTTATTTCATATTTATTAGTATAGGAAGCAGCTGCCAGTAGAATGATATATGTAGACTGATACATTTTTCCATTGGATGACCGTAGTCTAGTCTTCCCAAAATCCATACGTCCATTTGGCCTAAATTCATTTTGTCTTTGTTACCTTAATTACTTGTCTACTATTGGTTTCCTATACACTTAGTTTTTCCATATTTGATACTAAGGATTGCAGTTTTAAAGCAATTTGATGCTTTAAATACCATGACCTGAGCTACCATAAGCATCTGATTCAAAGTAAAAAAACTTCGAATTTCTAAGTATTTTTGTTGGGTACTTCAACCATCGAATAGGCTACTACGACCTTCGACTTCGATTCGAAAGATTCAAACTAAAAATCGTTCGACTATTCAACTATTCGATAGTCGAAGTACTGTCTCTTTAAAAAATACTTAGACTACATACTTCGGCAGTTTAAACTTACCGAGGTACATGTTAGCCTATGGGGACCTTCCCCATCAGTTTTCTAAGGTTTTTTTATGGAAGATAAATCCTTCGATTGATTAAAATCCTTTGAATCATTTGATTCAAAGGATTTCATCGTTCCATTGAACAATTTTTCCTTCGATCGATCGATCTTAGGATTTGCGGTAAATCCGTAGGATTCTACTTCGAGGGTAGAATTCGAGGGTTTATTAACCCTCGATATTCGACCCTTAGTAAATGTGCCCCATAGTCTACAGGCCACATGGGGATAACAAAAAGCCAACCCCCAGGAACATGTTTCATGCTTGTGTTGCTCTCCTGCTCTGTTTACATTTGAATGTGGCACATACGTAGGTAAAAAACCTTTGGTATAGAGTAAGCTCTCCTTTGCTATATTTGTATGTTCTGTACAGATTTTTTTCTATTAAAAGCAAGTTATATACAGTAAGCTGAGAATCTCTTCAGAGAGGAAAATCTGGGTTTCTGACCAACATTTTGGAAGGAATGAGAGTTTAAGATACTGTAGGGCTAAGGTTGTAGGAGTAAAACATCTTCACAGTCATTTATTCTTTCGTTTTTCTCCCATTAAAATATAAAAAAGGTAAGTAGCCCAATCCCATTCACAGATAAAGAGTAATCTGTTTAAGGAACTGCTATGCTCTGAATTATTTTTCACCATTTACATAGGAAGCTGCAATTCTACCAGTTTCCCACTTTTCAGGATCAGCTGTTAAGTTTCAGAGCAGAATCCTAATTTCCCCAGTCCAGTAACCACATATTTATTCTAAGATATTATATCATTACACACAAATGAGCATCCAAGTGAATTCATAAGATACACAGTTTAATCTATCACATATTTTTAAGGTATTGAAGGCGAGAGTTAAAAATTGCTCAACTCTCCTCACTTAAATAAATCATTTTAGCGTTCTTTCAGCAGACATGACATAATATGTTTTGGCTAAGATGTATGCCAGTAAACTACTTGCTCTTCTGAAAATCTTCCACATTTGGCCTAAGGTGTAATGGCTAGGGTTTCTCTTTAATCTCTTTTTGTGTTTTCAGTTCATCTCATGCAAGAAAAACTTTATATTGGAGAAAAACCTACAACTCCTGTTTGTCATGGTTGACAACCACACAAGTATGAAAGTGCCAAAGGAAAAAATAGAAGCTGTGCAAATAAAACTGTTTAATAAAATAAAGAATTCAGTGGTGCCTCTGGAATTTTTATTCAATGCTGTATTCCAGAATAGTATTTCTCATCCGAAAATGAATACAATTATTTCAAGCGCATACATACAAACACAGAAGCAAAAAATACATATATAGTGACTAAAAACAAGTAAATTGCTGGAAGCGTCCATTTTCTCAGAGTTACCCAGACGGTGATAGATAAAGAAAAAAATAAAGAACAAATAAAATAAAAATAGATGAAGAAACATTAGAAAAATATAGAGCAACAAATTAAAAAAAAATAATGGCTCTATAATTATTTATCTCAATTTTCCAAGATTTAAAGGGCCACATTGCACTTAGTTGTTCACTTCCTTTTTGTCTGATGGAAAGATGAAAAAAACAGTTGTTATATTGTTTCCTATAGCATCTATTAATTACTTATCTCTTCTCATAGACATCCTTTAGTTTAATGATACCCTTCCTGAAGACAGTAGGGAATATGTCCTAGCAGTAAGGCTTTAGTGGAGGATTCTGAATGAGGATTCTGGTACAGATAGATACTATAAACCTATGTGTGCATAGGTAATTTTAGCACAGGTATAGGACAGGGTCTTTCCATAATGTTGATCTCCATGCTCAAAATCATTTAAACATTAAGGGGGTTATTTATTATTATTTACTAAACTTTAGTAGGGCTTTTTGGGGCAAAAACTGAAAACTCAACTTCGCCATCTCAGACTTGCCAAGGTTGTGTATAAGTCAATGGCAGAGGTCCCTATTCTATTTTGAAATTTCTGTGGTCTGCGCTGGAATTAGCCCGAAAATCCAACCTTTTCTGTTTTTCTGGCAATAATCCAAATATTTCAGGCTTTTAGGGAGAAAGCCCAAAAAATCATGCAGTTGGGAAAAAACTAGCGATGGGCGAATTTATTCGCCAGGCACGAATTTGCGGCAAATTTCCTTGTTTCGATGCCAGTGAATAAATTAACAGAATCACCGCAAAATATATTTGACGCTGGTGACAATTCCAACTCCGGTGACATTAAATAGATGGCCATTGAATTTAATGTGCGTCTGAATTGTCGCTGGTGTCAGAATTGTCACCGGAATCAAAAATATTTTGATGCGGGCGTCAAAATTCGCATTTCGCAAATTTTTTGGGAGGTTGAAACAGGAGAAATTCGCACATGACTAGAAAATCTCATTGTACGATTTGGATTTTCGCACGTTTTTATAGTTTTTACCAAAACCAATTGAATCAAGTTTTATTAATAACAAATAAGGTCAAATTGGGTATTAGAGTTTGGGTCTGTTTTTTTAATTTAAAAAATTAGATAAATTCAGATTTTAAATATCTCTAAATCCTCTAAAAATACCCAATAGGATTGTTTTGCTGCCAGTATGGATTCATGCAGCTTAATTGCCATCATATACAATGTACTACAGCGAAAAAGGAAATCAATTTTAAAACTGTGAATTAGTTGATAAAAATGCAGTGTATGGAAGATACCCTTCCTATAATAATGGGTTAGAGGGTAATAAGATAATGGGTTTCCAGGATAATGTATCCCAATCCGTAATCTGGATAACGGATCCCATTCCTGTACTGGAATCAGGCATCTTAATGAAAATACACACCTTTAAATCAGGATTTATTTTACATTGCATCTTCTGTTCATTTCCAATTAAATTTAAAACAATTCTACACAGCATGATAAATAGGCCCCTATGTATGTTTAGCTATAGGGGCAGTGAAAAGATGAGAACAATTAGCACCTGCTCCAGCCAACATGTAAGCTCCAACTCCTAACACAAAACCACTGTTGATATATCTAGTGATGGTAGTGATTAAATGTTGTGTCACACTATATCCCAGCTTCCCTGCTCCTTCACGTCTGGGGATATCAACACTAGTAATTGTCAGGCAAGGCACAATTGATTATCCTCAAAATTTGTTCTTGCTATTGACCATAATGGAATAAAAATTGTGCCTCTAAATTATTCAGAATGAAAACATACACAGGAGAAATCGATAAGGCACGGGCAAATTAAACCACTCTACATATGGTAGAGTCAGCCTATTAGTATAAAAAGAATGCATTTCTATGAAATAATAATTTACTGTATTTCTCACCTTATCTCTACTGGCTGACTAGTTTAGCCCTGTGCTCTAATTCATTTGCACAATTTTGCTTTATAGGTGTAAATATGGAAGAATGTGCTATTGTGGGAAGGCATAGGGGTACAACAATCACTACTACTACAGTGAAGTTTCCTAGCTATACTTGTTTATAATGTCTGAATTTAGTTGGTGGTATGTAAATGATATATGTAATATGAATACAGTTTTGTTCTTACACTTGAATTGGTTGCCTCTTGGCTGTCTTTTTAAAATCATCATAAAATCTGTACAATGCAAATTTCAAAATGTAAAATAGGCTAAAAAATAACAATGTTAATTGTGCAAACCTTATTTCTTATTTTAAATGATGATATAAGGTTACTCTCATGAGATTGGAGGCTCACAGAAATAAATTGATATACTCAAGAGGCACACAGAAAGTCTGACTTGCACAGAAAGGAAGTAATTCTGTTTTCCCAAATGAAAGTTATATTTCAAATCAATAGGTTGCATCAATAGACTTTACACAATTCAGACTTGTACATTTATATTGTGCTGAATCTTATTCTTTTAAGAGACATCAGTGAAAATGAGGAATCAGAGTTATTAGAACTGGCTAACTCTTATTACTGATATATGTTGTAATAGAGCAAGACAGATAAAATAATCCTTAATACATAGAAATATATAGTATATGTAGCAGAAATTGATCCCTTTATAAATGTAAACAGTAATAAGACATTTTTTATGGAATAAAAATATAGCTATTTATTTTTACACCTGCTTGGCTTTAATCTTGGGAAAGGGAAAGCACATATATATTAAGTCAAACAAGGTATTTTGATAAGGTTTAAGAAAATGGTAAGTCTATTAGTTAGATTAAGAATGTCAACTTAATAAAGTGAAAAAGCAATTAACAAAGGTACTTGCATCTATACAAGGTCCCGTCATTACAGTTTGAGTCAATTTTTGAACTTTGCTTGGTTTGTTGGCTTCAGTGCTTGGGTCATTGTTTTCTAGATTATTTACATTGTTTTTAGAGATCACAAAACATACATTTTTCTGAATGATGGCTTACTTTGGAATATGATACCCAAAGACAGATGTTATTTGCAAGAAGGCTGTGTTACAATTTGTAGTATTTGTTCTGGTCCTGGCATACTTAGAATTTTAAAAAACCTTTTACACCTGTATCTGAAATCCATTTCTGATTTTTTTGGGTGAAGCACATAGGAACAGAAGAAATGTGTCTCCTGGCCAAAGGCATTCATCCTACAGGTATACTGAGGCCAACTCCAAGACCAATACACAAGGTTAAAAGCAACAGACCTAGAATTTGGGTGCCCAAATGCTCTGCCCCACATCTTCTTAGACTGGCCAGTTATGCATCCATTGTGGACTGAAGTGGGGCAATGTTTAGGCCTGTTAGGTTCCAACAGATCTTACTACTGGACAAACCACAACCATTGCAAAACTGCGAATTTCTTATTCGTACATCTAGTATAGGTCAATCTAAAAACAACTGGACTTGCTGAGTAATCAATGAAGACGTTTCACTACTCATCCGAGCAGCTTCTTCAGTTCAACTGACTGGTGTGGGAAGTTTTCAGCTGTTTTTAGATTGACCTATACTAGATATACCATGACCTGGATGAATGAAAATCTTCATAGACATATATTATTTGTACAATTTTTTTCCCATTTGCAATGTAAAAACATTCATAAATGAAAAAATAAAAGAGTACCATTTGAATTTCACATGAATTTCATGTAATATTCTTCATTAGACTTAATTAGACTGCATTGCAGAATTGTGCACTTTTCAAGCATTCTTGAAGATGCTGTAATCTATTGGATCATATATAACTTTTTTACTAAGACATTTTATTACTTACAGTACACTGCACACTGGTGCATACTAAATAACATTCACAATCTTTCTTCCACTGGCAAAAGTAGTTGCTAAATATTTCCTGAGTTCAACAATACTATATTATTAAATTCACATGAAGGAACATTTGTTTGCGCATTGCAAATATTTTTCCATTGCCAACATTTTTCTACATTCCCCCAATGTTTCTTCTCAACCTCACTTTGAAGGAGCATTTTCAGATGTCCCTCACCCCATTTTCAGATGCCCCTCCCTCACTTGCTTTCCCATTCCCCCTTATACCAACCGTTTTAGCATACCAACCAATTATGGGCTAAAAATATATTTTTGTCCCTGTGCTTCATGATTCCTGCCATTACTTCTCTTCTTGTTAGGCCTGTGCATGCCTTGCCACAAGGGCACTTCAACAAGTAGACCACAAAACAGGTATCACATATAACAAAATCCATTATCCTTTACCCAATTTTATATGGCTGTGATGAATTAGTAAAACTAATGAGAGAGAGAAAATGATAGAGAAGCATTCGATTTCCCTTAATGATAGAGGAGCACAAGACAGGATTGAGGTATGCAAATAAAAAACTTTCACAGTATAAAACTCTTACAGTTGTCCAGAAACACTATTCTATTGGGTGTCTCAAATCAGAGGGACTAAGTACATGCTTGAGCAACATTGGGGCCCGATCCCCTCAGGTAGAAGTTCAGGGAGTAAAAACTAACCTGAATCACTTTTCTTACTGTGGTCTCTTAGGCTCTTTTTGCCATGGGAGAGCTACCTCTACCCATTGATCCTCAGGTGAAGCACAAGACTGCTCTTACTAGATACATCTGTTTAATTCATACTCTTATATGCCCTAAAGCCTGTGCAGAAATTCCAGTTGAGTATTTTAAATATTCTAAAGACCTTCCAGTTGCAAGATATCGCAGTCTTGTTTAGTTATCAGAGGTGCTACTGCTTTTATAAGAGTCTCAAAACTGCCGTCAGACATTTGTAGGTAGTTTTTAGAATCATCAGGTTTTTTGTCTCTCAGCTCTTTCAATAAGCCCATTTGGGAAAACTGGTCACGGGTTATAAGCCATTGTTTGCTCCACAATGATCTCTTGTTTTTTTACTTTTGTATTGATGTGAGTAAAATTATAGCAATTGCAGCTCTCTGCCTTGAATCCATGAAAAATCCATTGCACTGATCATTTGTTGTTCGCCAGTAAACGAAAAGATGATGCGTAGACTGTTTGTTTCGGCGAGATACGGAAGAACTTTGCTTTGCTAGAAAAAAAATGATTTTCACACTTTTTTTTAGATTTCTCATCCGATTTCCAAGATTTTTTCGGAATTCTTCACCCAAAAACTCAAATTTTTGCCTCAAAACCCTGAAAACTTTGGGGTATTGCATGAAACCCAGCGCACATAAAAAAATCATTGAGACTTCTCCCATTGATTTATATGCAACCTCGACAGGTCTAGGATGTCAGATTTTCTCATTCGGATCTTTCCATCCGCTGTGTTTAATAAATTCTGAAAAATTTGTGATTTTTTAAAAGTCAGATTTTATAAAAAAAATCACAAATTTTTTGTGATTTTTGCATTCGGACTTTAGTAAATAACCCCCTAGAGTGCAAGCCCTATTGCTGTCTAAGCAGACTTCTCTAAATGGGTTGTCCCTTTACACAAGTTACTTTGTGTGTGTTTTCATTTACCATTTATTGTAAATTGGCATAAATACTTGGACAATTTATGTTATCTAAAGTACAAGATTAATTAAAGAGGTGCAAGCAACTGTTTAGACAGCTATGATTAGGAGTCACAGAATACATATCCACAACTCCATCCAAACCCAATGGGATCCTCTGTTGTTGAACAAAAAAAGTCAGTTTTAACAAATCACTTCATAAAGAATTCAAATAGTGAACCTATCTATCATAATTTGGATCACCATGCCTTAAGTCTACTGGAAAACATTTAATGTACCCAATAGGATAATTTTGCCTCCAGTAAGGATTAATCATATCTTAATTGACATCAAGTACAAGGTACTGTTCATTAATACAGAAAAAAACAAATCAATTTGAAAAATGTTAATTATTTTAAAATGAAGTATATGGGAGTTTTCCCCTCATTCTGAGCTATCTGGATAATTGGTTACTGTATAACGGATCCCATACTTGTACTAGAAAATGATGGTTAAACAAGCACACTCCAAGGTTATCCAATTTCAAATGAGCATTTTATCGCTTTGTAAAAGATTTCTAGGCTTGTGTGTATAAAGCAGCTTATATATCTCCCAGTAAGATTCTTTGTATGCATTTTAAAAGCTTACACTTTTTTTTTTGCTTTTTTAATACTGTCCCCTTCAAACCAAACCAGGTTGATACTTGTAACGTGATAACTCTGGAATATCTTGTTAGGCAAGACAAAACAGGAGCAATATTATTCATTATTAAACAGCAAACTACCAGGGAATGGTAATTCACCCACATCTAGCAAATACTAAGATAACAATTTGTGCCAGTTTTCCTTTTCAGCACTTCTATAATGTGTCAAAGGAGTGTTGCAATTGCTGCTTGGTATTATTTTCTGTATAGCAAGTTCACTTATTTGTCTTGCCAATTTGTAGGAAGATAATCATACAGGCCCCAGAACAAATATCCACATTATGGCCAAACATGTAATTAAAGGTCACTTGATGACCCCTTCTTTGACTCGATGGACTTATTGCCCTCCTGTCCTTAATTTCATATGACACGTTTGCCAGACATTGGTACAGATGCTAAACATTCCATCCTGAAGGCTCCACTTTATCATCAGGTAATTAGTATTTTCATTAACTTGCTTATTGTCAAAGAAAATGAGCCTTGATCATCTAATTTTTCCTCAATGATTTGAATATTGTAATATATCTATAATTAATGTACTTTATGCCAAAATGTGTAATGGAGTAGAAATGGGAAGCTGTTCCCAGCAGTCACTGTCAGTAAATGTTTGATGAATAAACAGAGACTTTCTAATGGGAATGGTAGCAACTTTTATAAGCAGACACAATAAAGACTTTATTAGCATAGTTAAAAAGCATTCTGGGAACTACAGTGAATTTCACCGCAGCGTTGATTCTATACACATTACCGTAGTGAATGAAATTTTTTTTAATGTGCTGTGTTGGTATGTTAATATTCGTGTGTTTTTGTTACATACATACACACATACACACACGTAACATGCAAACACAAAGCAGATTTCAAGTTTTATATTCTATTTCTTGATTAAATTTCTTAAGTAGCAAATTACTGTTTAATCATCCCTAAAGATCATGCAGAAAAACATTTGCCCTACTCAACTACTGTAGCTGTAAAATCATATGAATATGGAGCCACCGCTTTTTAAAAAAAATCCACAATTGTGTAGTGAAAGTTTAATAAACCTGTTACATCTTATTTTTCTATTCTAAAGCAGCTGCCCTTGTACCAAAAAAATGCTGCTATTTGTAGATGGTTACAGTTAGTTGTGTTTCTACTCAGTCATCGTGTCATCAAACTGCTGCCACTGACATTGGATTGCCATCTGTTCACTTTAATGGTGTGAGCTGAGGGTAAGTTGGCATCTGTGATTAGGACTTAAAATGCAATTATGCACATTCTAAGGTAAATGGTTACATAATCCATTTGGGTTGAAACAAGACCATAAAGTTCATAAAATTCAACCCCCTCTAAATGACTGCAAATTCCTTGAGAAAGATCTCCCTGTGTGATATATGCTACAAAGAATTAGATGGTGGATTTTAACCTATATGTCTTACCTTAGTTAAACAATACATTGTTATGATATATAGGGACTGCATCTTTCTTTTAGGAAAGAAGTGGATACATCTATAAAACAATACACAATGTTGTTGAAAATATCATACCGCCTGACCACATCTTTGTATCGGCAGTATTGATGCCAAACATCCAGGATGCGAACATTCTCTCTCTACAGCCTGGTCAGATCATTCCCCTGTGTTAGTGAATTTATCAAACCTAATCATCAAACCCGCAACCTTTAAATGGCGTTTGCAGGATATTCTACTACATGTACCTCTAACATGGGATAAGTCTAAACAAGCCCTAATTAACTATTTTCAGGAAAATTCAAATTCAACCACCTCCCCAGTTATTCTTTCGGAAGCACATAAAGTGGTAATGAGGGGTATTTTTATTCAACTAGCTTCTCAATGTAAAAAAGAAAAATCATTAAAGCTCCAGGATTTGACAAAACAATTATCTGCCCTTAAGCAACTTCATAGATCCAATCCCACTCCCATAACATGTCGGCAACTACAGGATGTCTCTACAGAATTGAAAATATTACAGCTTTGAGAGGCCGACATGACCATTAGATGGGCCAACCAAAAATTTTACACTAAATATAACAAAGCTGACACTTTACTAGCTAGGAAACTTAAAGTCCTTGCCATTTCCTCTACTATCCCCCATAAAATTAAAACAAGCTTGGGTCTTCTAACAGCTCACCCTCACATAATGTTGGCATTTACTGCAGGGTTGGCATTTACTATGGACACACATGATACAAGTATTCCATTCTTGGATATAATGCTAACGGCTAGAGAGGGTAGGATTTGTACGGATTTATATAGAAAACCCATCACCCGCAATACTCTGCTGCATGCAGAGAGTGCACATCCTGCGGCATGTTTGAGAGGGATTCCCACAGGCCAGTTTATACGTCTAAGCAGGATTTGCTCCACATGGGATGATTTTCATTCCCAGGCTATGGCATTATGGGACCGTTTCATCGAAAGGGGATACGAGATGGGTGTGGTGAGAACAGCCTATGAGAGGGCAGTGGCTATGGACAGGGAGAAATTGCTGTCCGATTGTGGCTCTAAACAGTATAAGAAGCCCAAGACTCAGAAACAGGGGAACGCAGGAGTTAGATTCTGTACTACATATAGTAAAGAAACGCGGTCATTACAACGCAGTGTAAGGAATTATTGGGGGGTGTTGCTCCAGGATCCGACTCTGGCCAAGGTGTTGGATACACGACCATCCTTTGTCTTTAGAAGAAATAGGAATGTAGCATCATGGGTCTCACGTAGTCTATACAGTTCTAAAGATCGTGGTAATTCTCACAACTGGCTAAAGTACAAAGGGAACTATGGATGTGGTAGAACAAGGTGTAAATCATGTAGATTTCTTAAAGTTTCGAAAGAGTTTTCAGCTACCAATACAGGGAAAGTCTTTAAGATCAATAAATATTTCAACTGTACATCAAAGGGAGTGGTCTATCTGGTTACATGTGCATGTGGGTCCCAGTATGTGGGAAAAACACTGAGAAGGGCAGGAACACGTATTCTAGAGCATATTTCGGCGGTTGGCAGAAATGACTGTAAATCCGCTGTAGCTAAACATATCCTAGAGAAGCATGAAGGAGTTATGGATATTCAATTTCAAATTATAGATGAGCCCCAATTTGACGTAAGGGGTGGGGACTTTGATAGAAGGCTGTTGGTTAGAGAGGCGTTCTGGATTCATCAGTTGAGAACCATTGAAGCATATGGTGGGATGAACAGGGAATGGGAATTATCATGTTTTTATTAAAGATTTTGGAGGGATTAACTAATGCTCTTGTGTATATATTTACGTTTTTGTTTGTTTTTTTGTTTATTTATGTGGGCAATGTTTGTGCTTGGTAGATATATTTATGTCAATTTGTCCTTTATTGCTAAGGGTTAATTCATTTACTAATGTTGTGGGAGGGGACTGGGGACGTAATGGTTTAGCTGTTTTTACAGTTTTTTCATATATGTTGCTGTTTATTGTACACTAATTATATTGTTACAAATTATGTTATCAATGCACAAATTATTTTGTTATTTTGTATTTGTGTATAGTAGATTGTTTTGGTTCTGGGAGAGTAGTTTGTTTAATTATCACGACATTTTTTATTTTGATGGCCTGGATGGGGTTAATGGTTCTTGTGGGTGTGTTCACTTGGAGGGTTTTTAAGGAGTTGAAGGTTGGCTGCCGTCAGCTTCTGATGAAGTGGCAGGATGCCACGAAACGCGTAAAGCGGGCAGCCAGGGTGAATCTGCTGCTGTAACTTGTTTTTACATGCTTACTGAATAAAATTTTCTATTTTTAATACTTTTACTGGACTCTCACGGTGCTCCGCTGTTTTTTCTTCTTATCCTTGGGATCCCTTGGCCGCATGGGATGGCGGCTGGCTGTGCAGCACGTTTGAGTCTGGTGTCCGGTAAGTGCTCCCACTAAACAACAATTTTTTCTTCTAACAGCTCACCCTCACATAATATTAGCATAATTTAAAAAAAATTATTCAAGCCTTTATCAACAGGAAGCCACCTTTCCCCCACAAAAGGCTGATCAACTTTTTCAATATATAGTTCTACCCTCAATTGCCACTAATTACAAAGAATTATTAGATGATCCAATTACTGTGACTGAAGTTTGCCAAACTATTAAAAGCTTTAAAAATAACACTACCCCAGGACCAGATGGCTTTTCAAGCCAGTATTATAAAAAGTATTCTGAAATTTTATGTCCCCAACTTTCAAACACATTTAATTTTATTGCTCAAGGCAAAATCTGGTCCCATGACTCACTGAAAGCTCAAATAGCAGTTATCCCAAAAGAAGGTAAAGACAACACCCAATGTGCTTACTATCGCCCTATTTCAATTTTAAACCTTGACCGTAGGATTTTTGGCAAGATACTGGTGTCTAGACTTAATACTTTTTTGCACACCCTTATACATCCCGACCAAATGGGCTTCATCTGCAGAAGATTTACAGCTGACAACATTAGACATGTCATTTATCTAACCCAAATTGCAAACTCAACAAAAACTCCCGCTATGCTTCTAAGTCTCGACATTCACAAAGCTTTCGACACCGTTTCATGGGACTATCTTTCCCATAAATTATCAAGATGGGGCTTTGGTCCAGTTTCCCAACATATAATAAAAGCATTCTATACGTCTCTAACATTCTTCTAGAAAGAGGGACAAGACAAGGGTGCCCTCTATCCCCGGTGCTCTTGCCATAGAGCCTTTAGCTAGGCTTATTGAAAACCATTCCCAAATATACATAATCTATCTCTCTGGAAAACAATACAAAGCCTGTTTTTTTCATTGCCGCACTTAACAAATCTCCTGGTACAATTTGCTCAGATTTCGGGCCTGTCAATAAATAATTCTAAATCAGAAGCTCTAAATTTACCCGCTCATGTGATCAAATTGATTCAATTAAATTTTGAATTCTCTTGGAACTCATCTCATTTACAATATTTGGGAATCCAGCTTAATAACCCTTTACAAACAAAACTATCCACCCATGTGGAGGAAAATTAAACTCCCACTTACCCAATGGAACAAGCACAACATTTCTTGGTTGGGCCGCATCAATCAGGGCCGGAACTAGGGGTAGGCAGAAGAGGCACTTGCCTAGGGCACAATCTTAAGGGGGCACTTGGCAGGTACCTATTAAGCGTATTGCCGCCTACCCCTATTCCGTGTTCACTATGCCTCTGCTCTCCCCTCCCTCCTCCACTCAGTCACCTCCTCCCGGTCACCCCTCCCTCCTCCCCTATCCGTCACTCCAATCCCCTCCCTCCTTCTCCCCGTCACCCCTCCCTCCTCCCCTTTCCTTCACTCACCTCCCTCCTGCTCTCTCCGTCATGCTCTTCCCTCCCCTCTGTGTTCATTTGGACACGCAAGCGTTTGCGCGCGCACATGCCCTCAGGCACACACACACAGGGGGTAGTGGGCTGGCTGGCCGGTTGCCTCGGGCGCCCGCTTGGCTTGGCCCGGCCCTGGCATCAATGCAATCAAGATGTTTATTTTACCCAAACTGTTATATCTCTTCCGGTCGTTACCAATCCCTGTTCCTAAGAAAGATCTGATGCTATTGCAAAGATCTCTTATTGGTTTTGTTTGGTCTTTTGGTTATAATAGGATTGCAGGGGCGACTTTACAAAAAATTAAATGAAATGGAGGCCTGGCTTTTCTTAACATATTGAAATATTACCAAGCAGCCCAATTGTATTTTTCTACTCCCCCCATATGGGTTCATTTAGAAAAATCATTAATTCACTCTGTCACTCCTGCAGCCCTCCCTTGGATTAATGTGGAACTTCGTTCAAAAGGAATTTCGGAATTCATGAAGCATTTATTATCAATTTGGGACTCTATTAAACATTCAGCTAATTTGGTTTCCCCTCTTAAACCAGCTACCCCACTGTGGGGTAATCCAGAATTACCACCTGGATTAGAATTTACTCCCTTCCAATGGTGGCATTCAAACCAATCAATTATATTAAAGATCTACGTCACCCTGTGGGTAAATTAACTTAGGAAGCATTTGAAAATAAATTTCTTCCACCTAATACTGAAAAATTAGGCATTCATCATTACCTACACTCAATAAATAATAAATCAGATCTTTCTGATAGTCCTGCTAGTTCTGTACTCGATACTATATGTATGAAACATCCCCACTCAAAAGGCCCAATTTCTACGCTGTACCAGGCTTTAATGTTCCATACTAATGAAACTCCTCCATCATATATAACAACCTGGGAGCAGGAATTACAGCAAACCTTAGATCCAAAAGCGTGGGAGAAGATGTGGGAAGAAACAAGTAAATGTTCCATTAATTTAGGTCAAGTTGAAACTTCTTATAAGGTTCTTACCCGATGGTACTTAACTCCCTCACGCCTACATAAAATGTTTCCATCTCAATCCTCAGTTTGTTTCAGGAATTGTGGAGGAGAAGGAACGATGGCCCATTGTGGCAATGCCCTTTAGTACAGAGTTTTTGGAATAATTGATTCTATTACTTAGATTAATATTCGGAAATATCCATGGATTGCTTTATTTAACAATTGGATACCTAATATTGATGGTAACTCTAAAAAATTAATTACATTTATTTTCACAGCAGCCAAACAACTAATTGCTAAATCGTGGAAGACTCCACAACTTTAAATATCAAAATTAAAAGCACATATAATGGCTATAATGATGAATGAAAAATTGACCTCTTCGTTATCAGGGACTCATGGTAAATTTATACAAATATGACAACCTTGGGCTCCCCGGGCCATCAGTTCAGGTCTTAGTTTGTCTTCGCTTTGGCATATGAGGCATAGCTTTTGATAATTTCTAGTTAATTGGCTGTAAGGTTATGGCTAAACTGGGTTTTACAATGAACCAACTACATTTCATTCACTGATGCCTATTTCTGAGTAGGTCAGGGCTTTATAGTAAAAAACATTGACAGAACTTGTTAAAGGTAAATAAAAATGGGCAACCAGTTTGATTTTAAGTTATGCTTATTATGTTTGTATGTGTAAATGTGAACACAACAGTCTTTTTATTTCAACTTTTCTTTTTATGTTAACTTCTGGTACTTGATATGTGTACAATATGAAAAATCCAGAAAGAGCGTATTTCAGTTTCTGTAACTAAAATGACAACAAAAATATATAAAAGAAAAATAGAAAAATATCACTCTGCCTTATGCCTTTGTTTTAAGTGTGGTGAAAGCCCATAACAGTAAGTTTACCCCAGAAAACCATTTATTTTTAGAAAAATAACAAATACGTATTTCTTATCTATACCACCAAACTGCAATGTTTTAAAATTACATTTATGAACCTCACCACAAAGCTTGCACTCTCCGCATCTTCTGAATAATGTCAAAATTCCACTAGCCTTGTTGTGCAGTGATTTACAGGTAGATGTGCACATAGTTTCACATAGTTCAATTCATTGGCAATCAGTCTTTCCTGCCTTCTGTTTTGAATTGAGTGCAGCACTGCATGGCTCAAAGTCTGCCTGACCAGGTGGTAGCCTCAGGGTTCCATCAGAGACCTACGTCAATCACTGCAGTGTAGTTGTGCCTAAAGAATCAGCACAGATTTCGCTTGCACACTGAACACTGGATGCCAGGCAGACTCTGAAAATATTTAGCACAACTGCATCCAATTTATGGCAAAGCACACATGCAGTTGTGTCTATTTTGATGACTCAGTTGCACCGGATGCAATGAGCAAGAGTCAGACACAGTATGATTTCATCCGAATCAATGTCTGTATTGCATGTACAAAGATGCATGAATTGTAGAGTTTTTCTAGATTTTTTTGTGTACTTTGACTAAGAAATAGTCTAAATTCGAATAGAAAAAAATTCAAAAATTCGAATATCGAAATTTATCATGTACTTTCTCTTTTTAAAAGAGACAGTACATGATAAATTTCAATATTCGAATTTTCAAATTTGTTTCAAATTCAAATCGAATTTGGACTATTCCCTAGTCGAAGTACACAAAAAATACCTTATAATACTAAGTTTTTTCATTCGAAATTCACCTCGACCTATATTAAATCTGCCCCATAGACTTAATTTCAGTTGGTCTTTTTGAATTCGAATTTGAAGTTTTTTCAATTCGAAACTGACCCTTGATAAATATGCCTCTTAAAGTTCCTGTGGTCTGCTCTGGAATTAGCCTGAATATCTGACCATTTTGGGCTTTTTGGTCAAAAATCCACAAAATTGTGGCTTCTCGGTTTTTTATTTAACAAATGAGATCACACAATCAAGAAAAAAACCAGTAATCTGATAAACAGAACTAATGACATCAAAAATAATTTCACTCCTATTCATTACTATCAAGCTTTAGCATCAAACTCCCAGTAACTCAGCAGCATGATAATTCAATGTAGCTTAAAACTAATGTCTTAATTACAAGTGTACTTCAAAAGAGTAGACAGTTTTGTAATGTAATGTATTGCAGAAGCTCTAGATAAAGTCATATATTGTAAAATATTTATCTGGCACAAAATTAATTTAATACTGTTAAATTGAAAAACTGATAAGTGGCTCTAAATAATTAATACATCTGTTAACATTTTGTTTTTATCACATAAGTGTCAACCACTGCAATTAATCAGTTCTAATTTTGATTTGTAAAGCTTATTATAAGACAGTAAAAGGTATTTTGTACTGAAACATTGTGGTTAAGTAAATCGCTGTAGTGATTGAGATTTTTTTGATTTTTAGTTCTGGTTTCTAACAGTGTCTAAACAGTATATACCCCAGAAAATGTCCATTAAGTATTTATGCCACATAGGAGAAAACCTTCATACCAAGTCAAACTGGTATAAAGGTTCCTCCAAATCACTCTGTTTTAGTCGGTTTTCAGTTACTTTCCCATAAGCTTTTCCAAAATATTCTTCTCTTCAGGATGCTGTATCTCTTTGATCTCGAAACTCAACCTAGATGATCTAGAACCTAGATAAATGTTAAAATCCTGGACTCATTGGGGGTAATTTAATAAAAGGCACTATAGTTTGCTCAGAAACAGTAACTCATCAGCAGGTATGTTTAAAAGCAAACATCTTATTGGTTGCTATTGGTTACTGCTCCTGGACAAACTTATGGCCTTTTATTACATATGGGGGATTGACTTGTGCATGACAACTATGGTTTCTAAAAGGCCTGTTATCTGTAACCTGGGGAATTTAACATACTTTTTCTTCAACTATATTTTGCTATTCACTTGTTTTTGAAATGCATCTTTGCTCTAAAAAATGTATTTTGGACAACTTGATTGAGAAAGATCATTCATCTTGAATAGGTCACAGGCATTTCTGTTAAATTTTGTAAATAAATATGGAGATTTTCATTGATGCCTATACTAAGTATTCGTATAAAAGATTATTTTAAACTCACATAGCAAGCTACATAATTAAATCCAGTTATTAAACGACCAGTAAAAAATGAAGCTACATTATTTTCTTTACACTTTAAGGGGGTTATTTACTAAACTCCGAATGCCAAAAAACCCCGAAAAATTCAAGTCTGAATCCTAAAATCAGGCATCTCAGACCTGCCGAGGTTGGATATAAGTCAATGGGAGAAGTCCCAAAGATTTTTTGAACTGCGCTGGGTTTTGTGCAATAATCTGAAGTTTTTGGGGTTTTCGGGCAAAAATCTGAAATTCAGAAAAACTCATAAAATTTTTATTTTTTAAATTTTTTTCCCACAGACAAATTTTTTGGGAAACTGTATTAATAAATATACTGGAAAAACCAGAGCGAATTTGGTCTGAGTTTTTTTCAGAAAATATTGAGATAAATTAGGACTTTGATAGGACTTTGTTTAGGGTAGATCCCTGGGAGCACGTATATAAAAAACCAGCCTAATGACCTAGATAGACATTGCTATTATACCCACCAGGATTTGTTTTATAAAAACCTTGGATCTTCACACACCTCGCGTTACATATATATCTCACCTTGTTATCCAGTTGTCTAGTAATACAATTACAGATCGCTAAGAAGTCCTGACATACCCTGTATGCTTTACTATGATCGAATAGAAATTTTTACTCCCATTTTAGGTATAGTTCATTTGGGTAAAAAATTCGCTAGCCTAGGAAATATGATTCAATCGATTTATCTAAATTGTTAATTATGAATTATTCAACATTGAGTGTTCTTTAGTTAAATGTCTTTGTGTCTTTACTCATTTATAATTTATTTTAAACCATAAAATAAATAAACAAACAATTAATTAAGGTTGAGACACTTAAAACAGTATTGACACAAAAACATAAACTAATTAATTTTTCTAATTTTTCAAAGTCATTCAATGAATCCAAATAATTTTAACTCATGGCCTCTTTCAAAGATTTAATTTAAAACTCACTTAATGAAATTGAAGGTCCATTTTCTACCAGTTAATACATTTATTTGTTCATTTAGATATTTTCCAAAGGCTTTTTCCAACTTGTTTTCAAATAATATTTTATCCAATTTTTAACATACACGCAAGGTTCTATACGGCAGGTCTTGTTTGATTTATAACAATGTTAAAGGCATCGCTAACATCTGTTTAAAATTCGTAGTGATTTAATGAAACTAGTGATGTCATTTCCTTTGATAATGTGTTTAAAAAGCCGTTACGAGGTTGTGTGAACTTATGCCTATGACTACGTATCGTTTAGATACGAAACGCGTCAGGACATTCTGGTTTTAAAGTATTTGGAATAAAAGTTGAATTTTACCCATATGAAGTGACGTCCGGTTGTGCTTGCCTTTTCCTCTATACTTGACAGTGTACACACCCCCTGCTACGGGTTCGGGGCGATGCACCCGGACCACAAAAGACTACGGGTGAGTGTTTTTCCACTTATACATCAGTGACCGTTTATTTGAATTATTCATTCGAGTGCTGGACCTGGGGTTTCTACACCCAGGTCACGTATGTTACCGGGTGAGCAGGATTTTTTTATCTTTCACCCGATTAGATAATTCACGCACATCCACTTTGATCTATTGCGGAACTGTGCAGCTGTCTTTTTCATTCTTTGATAAATAACCCCCTTAGTGTGCATTTGTTGGTTGAGCCCTTGCAAATAAACTGTTCCTTAGGAATAAACTTCTATTTTTAAATGTGAGGTCTTCATTATATAATCCTGTAGAGTTCTACAAATGACATTTGATCCCTGTTTATCTTATTGTGTAAGAACTAATGCCATTGCATTCTACAGAGCGTATCTGTTGTCTACTATTTGACTGGTGCCTTTTAGCCATATTGACACTTTAATGGCTTCCCCCAAGGCTACACAGCAGCTTATTTATATAAAACTATAGTAGTGTTTCTGAAACGAACACAGATTTTACCAGTTCATTGTGACAATGTATTATGCTTCAATGTATATACTTTATTATTTTTGTTTAATACAGAGAGGTACAACTTGTATGTAAAATAATATGACATTTACACATACAGGGCATAAACAAATGGTTACATGGGACCTGGTTAGTTCTTTATCTATAAAGAGAAGGAGATGTGATTGTAATATTGTAGTCAAGTGAATTATTTAGGCAACTATTCATAGACCATGAGTAGGAATAGACCAAATTGTTCACCAGGTTTCACTGCAAAAAAACACCCATAAACTAGTGATTTGCAAAATGTTGTAGTCCTTTGTATAACTTCTATGTCTGCCCAATAGAAGACTATGAGAAGATGCTGTGCAGGATGAATAGAGAGCTGAAAATAATCGTTATCTTTCTCGAGTACAATAAACCTTTGCTAGAAGCAGCACTAGAGTCTTATAGCCCCGATGTGATATGTGGTAAAGGTCTCTCTCTTTACTGCTTGCAATTGCCTACTATTTTATGTATTCTTTAATGTATACCTGTTGTATATTTGCAGGTATACTCTCCAAAAATGAAAGCATATAGGTCTATGTTTAGTACAATATAGAAAAACACAACAAAAGAAAACTAACTTTAACTGGCTTGGGCTCTGTTTTACTTGGTGGATTTAAAGCAGGATGAAGAGTGACTGAATCATTCTAGCATAAGGAATGTCTGGCGCAGGATTCATTTCACTACATTATGCTTGCGATTATCATATTTTATTAGAAAAATGCAATGTAATTCATTACATTGAAAGGATAAATAAACGACAGCATTGAAGAGGCACAAATGTTATGTATGCATTATGAATGCGACATCAGGTTAGCAAATTGCATACAAATCTATTTAAAGATGCATTTGCTGGCCAGCTCTGTAATATGATGTATCTTTGCCAGCGAAAGTATCTGGCAGTTCTCCACATTAACACAGACCTTCCTACTCCAATGGAAAGAAAGAGTACAGTTTCTCAGCAAGCAAATCTGGCGTAAATCTCAAAAAGCCATTCATAAGTTAGCTAAATATTTAAATATGCTTCATTTCAACAAGAGCTGCAGTTTATAGATTTTTATGATTATGTATTTGTTGTTTAACTGGTACAAAGTAGTTATTTAAAAAGAGTTGGAGCTATTATTATTCTGATTTATTACCGATACCAACATTCTTCTTAACGACAAAGAAAACTGTGGTAAAACAGTCCAAAACTACATGCACTGATTATACAGGCTAAATAGTGGAAGTTAGAACACTGAGAAAATACTAACAATACATAACATTTTACCATCTTACTTTTTTGTCTGAGCACAGGCAGGGACTTTACAATAATTTAACAAGCAAGGGGTTACAGAGTAAGAATAGGATTAGCGAGTCCTTCTCACAAGAGCTCACAATCTAAAGGTTTAGGGGTCATGCGAAACAAATTGGTGATTAATGATGTCTAATCAATCAAGATTCATTGAATAAGCATCCCTAAACAGGTGAGTCTTTAGGGAGTATTTGAATGTTTGGAAGGAATGGGAGAGTCTGACAGCTTGAGGCAGAAAGTTTCAGAAACATGTAGAAGCCCAGAAGATGTCTAGCAGTTGAGAATGGGATAAAGTGATGAGAAGAGAGGCAAAGGTCAGTAGCGGAGAATAGGTTGCATGAAGAAGTGTATTTTGAGAGCTGAAATAAAAAGCTATAAAAAATATAAGGAAAGGCTTCATTGTTAAGGGCCTTACATGTAAGTGTTATTAATTGGAATCTGATTATCCAACTAATCCCTACCTCATCATGGGAACCAAGTATCAAGTACAATGACAAGTAAGAGTATGTACAACAAACCCCCTCGCTCATTTTTAGCCATGATGCAGCAGAATCCTGAGACTGCACTCATGAACACAGAACAGTCTGTATTTGGCACAACAGTATTCATGAGGGGCGTATGGGGCAGGCACAAGGGACATGAGTATCATTTTATCTGTTATCAGTTGAGTAAAAAAAAAAATTAAAAAAAAAAATAAAAATCATTTATGAGCTTGTCAAAATAATCTAAATAAACTGGTTTTATTTAAAGGGATTCTGTCATGGGAAAATTTTTTTTTTCAAAATGAATCAGTTAATAGTGCTGCTCCAGCAGAATTCTGCACTGAAATCCATTTCTCAAAAGAGCAAACAGATTTTTTTACATTCAATTTTGAAATCTGACATGGGGCTAGACATATTGTCAATTTCCCAGCTGCCCCAAGTTATATGACTTGTGCTCTGATAAACTTCAATCACTCTTTACTGCTGTACTGCAAGTTGGAGTGATATCATCCCCCTCCCTTTTCCCCCCAGCAGCCAAACAAAAGAACAATGGGAAGGTAACCAGATAGCAGCTCCCTAACACAAGATAACAGCTGCCTGGTAGATATAAGAACAACACTCAATAGTAAAAACCCATGTCCCACTGAGACACATTCAGTTACATTGAGAAGGAAAAACAGCAGCCTGCCAGAAAGCATTTCTCTCCTAAAGTGCAGGCACAAGTCACATGACTAGGGGCAGCTGGGAAATTGACAAAATGTCTAGCGCCATGTCAGATTTCAAAATTGAATATAAAAAAATCTGTTTGCTCTTTTGAGAAATGGATTTCATTGCAGAATTCTGCTGGAGTAGCACTATTAACTGATGCGTTTTGAAAAAAACATTTTCCGATGACAGTATCCCTTTAATGTCTAAATGATTTTTTTAGGACTTATAGTATGGAGATCCAAATTGTTGAACGATCCCTTATTTGGAAAACCCCAGGTCCAGAGAATTCTGGATAACAGGTCCCATACATGTACAATATATGACCTCCTGTCACACCTTGAATATATTTGTATTGGTATGTATCCATATCATATTTAAAATAAACAGAATTTTAAATTGTTTTTTAATGATGCCAGTCAAGCAAAATAAACTTCACTTACACTATATAAATTATTTAAATATTTTAGTCTTGGACTTCACAATCAAATCAAGCAGGCAGTTGAAATTTTGTGGACACTGTTATTAAGGAAAGCCTTGCATCATCTCAAAATCTTGTTTGTGCACCAGAATGGGGGACCTAATTTCTATCCCCATGCAGTGACGTCTAGTAAGTGCTGAATGGAAAGTGAAAGTAATTGCCTGCCCCGCCTCTATGCCTAATCCGTAGGGATTCCATATTTAATTTGAAAAGGACATTGGTTACTAGACGTAGTAGACTTTTCACTTGTCACTAAACTTCATCCTTAGAAAATTGTAATGAAAAGAGCCTTAAAGATTTTTCCTTACAGAAATCCACATGAACTCTACTGTAAATTTTGAATAATATAAATAAAAAGCAGGTTCTCTGTTATTTAATCTAAGGATCAATTCAGCAAATGCATTCTTCTTTTTAGTATTGCAGCATCCAATATATATTCTTTTATCCTCTCATTAAAAAAAAAAATAACAATAAAAAAGGCTGATTCTTAGTCACTAGACCCACATGATTGATGACTATTTTGGGAAAAGAGAAACTCTTATGGAGGCAAATGTTTTTCCGATTATGCACACATAATGGCATTTGATTCATTTTGTTATCTCTTGAAAAAATTGACTTTACATGCATGTTTGCAAAATCATTTCTTATTATTCTTGTTGTCTGGCTTCCTGTTTGTGGTCCTCTGGAGTGACATCTTTAACAAATCCAACTGCACCATCAATGTCACAAAGCATAGTCTCAATTAGAGGAGCAGATGATAGAGAGAGATTCCATGTGAGTCACAGAAGCAGAAACAAGTCTGATATGACAGATGTGCGAGTGCGTGCAGCTTGGCTTTCTGATTTTATTTACCACTATTCTAGAATAAAGATATCTGTTAGATGCCTAGAAGGTTCATATTAGCAGCTCTATTCCCCTCTGGAATTCAGCTATAGCAAACAGATTTTCAAACAAGGCTAAGTAAAAATCAAGTAAAAATAGGCAAAAACTCCTCAAGCCAGTAGAGATTAAGATATGATTTAGGGCATATACAATCATTTAAGATGGGGAGAGGAAGAAGAACAAAACTCTATTTCTTTAAAATCACGAAAGCCATGAAAGTTATTAAAGTATCCGAATTAAAACAGTACAAATGAAAATGGCTGTCAACAAAATTTGTGAACTCCAAATTAATCATGAAGGAAGGAGAAAATTTAAGACAAATCCTCTAAAACCATTGACTTGTGGAAGTGCAAGAATCGGCTTTAAACACAAGTACCTTTAAAGAATGGCATATATTCAAACAATGACTGTGGCAAAATGTGTGCCTTCGAAAATAAGCTCTTAAATGTGTATAGTATATACTCTAAATACCTCTCTACCTCGCTTCAATTTGCTAAAAAAAACTCACAGCAGATAACTTTGCTAAACATAAATGGCTAAATGTACTGATCACATAACAAAATGAATATGTGAAAAAAGTTCTTTTCCATATAATTGTTCCCTATTGTAAGGAGATTGTCATTAAATGAGGGCAAACTGTTCAATGTTGTTGTTGGGTCCTGGGAGCTGTAGTGTTTGTAGTGGAAGGAATGTGTCTCTACAAAAAAAAAAAACGGAATGAAAATGTTCCAAAGCACAAGGCTAGCTAAAACTGAAGTGGCTCAAGTACAGAAAACCCTACATGGCCTAGTCAAAACACTGATCTTAATTCAGTTAAGTGTCATTATAAAAACAATAATGGCAGGCAGTGCTATAACAATATAGGAAGCAGACTCAGAAGTTGTGGCAGGGGCTCCCCACTACCTGCCGGCTCATAGATAGGAGAGTAGGCGGTGATTTATAAGTGTGGGATGCATGCAGGGGTAGGGGCTAGGCAAGGTTTGCTACTCTGCAGCGGGCCCCTCCCAAGATTTTCTTGCAGGGGGCTTGGCACAGAGTTGTTACACCACTGACTAAGGGGCCATGTATCATCTGAGTAACCTGGTAACCCTGTAACAAATCTACCCTGATGAATGGATCAACTAATTTGCACAACTGGAAAATTCTTACCCCACCCCTTTACCCATGATTGTGGAATCTGAATAATTATACAACAGCATATTTAATTATTTTATTAAAAAAAAAGGTGATAATAATAATAATATAATACATAACGCATGTTTGAATGTTGGATTATATTAAAGAAATGGTCTATTGTATGTCTACTGTATGTCTAGAACTCTTGTGCAGATTTTATTTTTTTTCTCTTTGAATTGTGAGAATGCTGTTCTTTGGTTTCATATTTGAACGAATTTTATCTGGCACTTAGGTTGTGTTTTTGCCACTTGTAGTGTATGTATATATATATATATATTATATATATATATATATATATATATATATATATATATATATATATATATATATATATATACATATATATAGTGAATAAAGTACACCCTCTTGTAAATTCTAAGGATATTATAAGTTACCGAGGAGTTTCATGACCATATAAAAACAAGAGGCCGAAGGCAGAGTATTTTTTTACAGGTCATGGAACTCCAAGGTAACTTCTAATATCCTAATATTTTGCAACTGGGGGTACTTTATTTATTATAATACACAAGTTTCAGTGAGTTATGTGACAGAAATGACATCAGAACTCACCGTTTATAACTGATGACATCAGAACTCACCGTTTACAAGGATATAATTTACTGATTATTCATGGCTTTTGTTTTTTTTATGCTCATACATACTGTGGCACACACACTAGAAAACAAGCATTTATCTTGAATTGTATTAAAACACACCTATATGTATACACACAGTATAAAATTGCAGAAAGTGTCTGATTTCACACAACCAAAAAACCACATCAGACTTCTATGATCAGTGTAAAATAGAGTCAATGCTTAAATAGCAGTAATTTGTATCTATTTATTCCCTATGACATGCAAAAGGGCACAAAAAATTCAGACTCTTTCATTAATGAGGCACTTCGTGTTCTACAATATTTCCACTCAAATACATATGGGACCAGTCACAATCCAATGACAACACCAAAAGAGTATGAATTAGTCACAGTGGTGCACAAGACTCTGCCTAAATGAAGAGTGCTCTGGGAGGCCATTGAATACAAGCCCATTTGCCTCTTAATCCAAATGAATAATTAATGATAATTATCATGCTGCAGTTATTATATGTGATAACAATATATCCTAAAGGTGAATAAATTCAATCTGCTATCCTGGAGAAACAGCAGTTCATAGTGCTGGCAAAATATATTGATATAATTATTTGTAATAATGGTCAGGGAAGGAAAGCTTTATGAAATGAATACTGAGAAGTGTAAAAGGATTGAGGTGCAATTCTTTTTAACATTTAGTAACGGCTTTGTCCTTATGAGAATAGCTCAATAAAACTCCAGTCTATGTGAGCACAAATTGGTTCAATGCTGCAAGAAAATTGTGTGTCTCCAAAAGTTAAGAAAGCAATACCTGTAGGCAAAAAAATGACAATCACAAGATTTCAGGCTCTAACACTGTTCAGAATTCACTGAAATAATATGAATAGTTCTGTATACAGAATGATTTCTAAAGTGCAGCTCCTCTGTTTCACTTTACATTTATTTTGACACATGCTTAGTGTGTGTAACACTATTTGCTAAATCTCTAGGGTTTATTTATAAACATGAGTGATAAATAGCACATGTAGTTGCTATTAACAACCAACAGTTTTTGCTCTTATTTTTCAAGTTGTAATAAATGACTCAAAACCAAGACTAGTTGCTGATTGGTTGTTAGAGTGCAATTTAGCTCCCATGTTCACAAATGAGCCTATCGTATTCCAATCAAAGGATGTTACACTGACCTCACAAGTGTTATCAGAGCAGTACAAGAGATATGACGACTCCTACCACAGAAAGTAGACTTCCAACGCACAGATTTTTTATGGACAGTAAGTTCTACAGGTATGGGACCTATTATCCAGAATGCTCAGGACCTGGGGCTTTCCAGATAAGAAATCTTTCCATAATTTGAATCTCCATAATTTGTCTATTTAAGATTAATATAAATATTAAATAAACCCAATCTGAAAAATTGCCTTTAATACGGATTAATTATATTTCACTTTAGCTCAATGTCACGGTCGGCACCCTAAACCAGAATTTATGCCAAGCTCCCTGGTCTCAGCTCGGCTTCACCAGTAGTGTGACCGCCTTTGGTTTCGGGAGGAGCCCTCAGCGTACTCAGATGCCACCTGGACTTTTCGAGAGGAGCAAGGCGAGGAGTTCTGGCAAGCAAAGGGGCACGACTGTTGTTAAAGTCAGTTAGGCCGAAGGTCGTGGTACAATAACGTAAGACAGATTCGTGGTCAGACAGGCCGGGTCGAGGCAGGCAGATAGCTAGAGTCGTCAGGCAGGCAAGGGTCAAACCGGGTAATCAATCAGATGGGCTGAGGCAGAATCGGAGTCAAATAACAGGCAGAGGTCAAACCAGAACGTCAAACAGGAGGGTTAAGCAGAGTCAAGGTCGGTTTCACGCAAGGGTCAGGTTCCAGAGATCAGAGTAGTCAAACAGGCAGGCAAGGGTCAAAACAGATAATCAGGATCAGATTCAAACAGAATAGCAACAGCTAATAGCACCAGGAACAAATCCTATCACGGGCAATGACATAAAAGAAAATGTCTCTTTAAATCCATTTGAATTTCGCGCCATTGCGCACTGACATAATCATGCCAGCGCACATGAGCCTATAAAAACCGGAAGTGCGTGCTCGGCGTGCATTAGGAAGCCAGCAGTGAAGGAGGACGGTGCAGACCACCAGGGTAAGGATTCCAAGAGGGGTTTAGTGAAGGGTTTACACCCTGCTTATGATATGGTGACAAGGTTGCCAGGTTAGCGACTCAAGTGGTTAGGCTCAGGGATAAAGAGACCCTTGGAGCGTGAGACCAGCAATGAGATTCACCTTCAATGAGGATTGTTACCGAAGGCAGGCAAGTCGACTCGATTGAGAACGCTGACTAACAAAGGATCAGAGAGTATCCGTGAGTGCAGTGTCGGATTGGCCCACCGGGATACCAGTAAAACTCCCGATGGGCCCAGGTGTCAGCGGGCTCTCTTGCTTCTAACTAATCTAAGAATGGCTTAATAATGGAAGAACAGAGAATAGTACGTAGATATAAAAGACTAGGAAAATAAAGAGAGGAGGAATAATAGTTTGGAAAGTGGGCCCATAGTCTAAGGTTTTCTGGTGGGCCCCTGGCATCCCAGTCCGACACTGCGTGAGTGATGCATTTGTGTAAATGAACTGCTGCCATTACTTGTTCTTGGAGAGTAGCATCTGATTATGCACCATTAATATGTGAAGTAATTGACTATTGTGTGTATTATCAGTTCAATAAAGCATTTGGTTGTTTTAAAGAACCACTGCCGCCCAAAGTTATTTGAGCAAGACTGATTGCTGTGTGTGCTTATATCAGAGTGGCAATCCCATCCTCCATACCATAAGTGGGGCCCCACTTGAAGATAAAGAGTCAAATCATATTGTTCCTACCGAGAGTTGGACCCCTTGCCTGGGTTGGAACCAGTGTATAGTAATGAAGGATAAGGCAGACCCTGACCCATCCACCTGTTACATGCATAATGAATAATACAGCTTGTGACACACATGAGCAATGAAGATGCCAAAATCACAAACAAAGATATATTAATGTTCCTTTGATATTGGTTCATGTGCCATTTGAAAACAAATGACTAGTGTTCCAGACATTTTGATTATTTGGAAGGTTGAAGGGAGATGGTGGAACAGGAGGAAAAGGAACTAAAAAGGTTGTAGAGAGAGAAAAACAGAGAGAAAGAGGAGGGGGCTTCTGAGGAGTGGGCAGTAGGCAGCTCTAGATTCCCCTGTGAAACAAAAGCTCTCAGGGGGCTTTAAGAGGTTGGAAGAGTATTCTATCAGGAAGGGGAAGTTGGAAGATGGTTGTGTAGCTTTCAGGGAGGAGCAAAGTGTCTTCCTAGAAGAGAGAAAGGGATCCCCAGGAATAAGAGGGGTTCAGGGTGAAAGATCAGAAGAAGAGGAAACATCAGCAACTAAATCTCTAAACTCTCTCTAAACCCTGCACTCAAAGTAAATGATTGATGAACGGAAAGATAAACTTTATTAATAATATTGAAGGTTACAGATTTATTCTTTCATTTCATCTGTATTTCAGTGCTTTGATTATCCTGTGTTCTGTGCAGTGTGCATTGTTATTGATTTGTTACTTTGTTATTGTATTTTATCAATGAACAAAATTCCCACTGTGCTCTCCTCCTTAATGTTCTATGGCAAACGACACAGAATGTAGGATCTCATTGTCATGTTACACTCACCATTGCCTTTGTGTGGCCTTGGCACTAGGGTGCCAGTAACAAATAAAGCAATTTTCCTCATCAACATTAAAACATCTTAACTGAGTAACATCAATTGTTATTTCAACTCATATTTGACTTACCTTTGCCACTTACTGTTTCACATGGTGTTTCTTCGATAGCAATGTTTCTTTAAAGTGGACCTAAAACGTTGTATAACAAAAGTCCTTTTCAAATTAAACATGAAATCCAAATTCCTTTTTTATCGAAGCATTCATACCAGCTGTAAACTAAACAATTCTGATCATTTAACTTTTCCACCCTGACATCTGAGCATCCTATGTTTCCTGCAATGTTCTTGAAGAATCCTCTGCAGATAATAACACAGTCTTGCAGCTCTTTCATACTGTATTTGTATGTCAAAACAGATTGCCTTTGCAAATAAAAAGAATATTGAATGCTTAAGAGAGTAGTATTATAGGTAATTAACTTTCTTAAATTCTGAAAATGTTACAGTGACACTTTTTCGCATGGCCAGTGTCATTTAATCTGTTAGTTAGTCCTTACTATCTATCACAAACATTTCTATCATACTTATTGACTGTGATTTGAGTTGCTTTAATAACCATATAGGTATGGGCCTGTTATAAAGAATGCTCAGGACCTAGGGTTTTCTTTTCGTAATTTGGATCTCCATAATTTAAGGGGCATATTAATCAAGGGTTGAATTTTCGAATTGAAAAAACTTCGAAATTCAAATTCAAAAAGACCAACCAAAATTAAGTCAAAGTTTTTTTTTTTTGGTCGAATAGGTCAGTTTTCAATCAAATAGGTCCATGTTCGGCTGAATTCGAAGGACTATCACATTCGATCGAATTCGATTGGAAGTTTTCCCCAAAAAAACTTTGATTTTTCTAAGTCCACCAGTTGACTCCAAGTGGGTTCTAGGAGGTCCTCCATAGGCTAAAACAGCAATTCGGCAGGTTTTAGATGGTGAATGGTTGAAGTTGTATTTTTAAAGAGACAGTACATGATAAATTTCGATATTCAAATTTTTACATTTTTTTCAAATTTGAATCGAATTTGGACTATTCCCTAGTCAAAGTACACAAAAATCTGATTGAAATTCGGTTTCTCTTCATTCGAAAATTCACCTCGACCTTTGATAAATCTGCCCCTATGTCAACTAAAATACATGAATTAAACTCCATAGGAGTCTTTTTTCTCAAATAAGGATTCATTATATCATAATGAATACTTATCCTTATAAAGTACAAACTAATTTGTTATTATTGCAGAGACAAAGGAAATAATTGTTTACATTTTTTTTATCAAAATGGAGTCTATTCCCCTAATTGGGAGCTTTCTGGATAATGGGTTTCTGCATAAAGGATTTAGGATTTCTAAGCACAGTAAGAAAGCCTAGCTATTGCAGAAAAGTACCTGCTACTAAGTTGCAAATATTCATAGATGCTTTTAAAGGTATTTGTAAAGTAGGTCCTGCTCAGTAATCTCTGCATACCTGCATAGTCCACTGCTGCCCATTGTTATTCAATACAAAATCAGAATAACTATTTCTCTGATGACATTGATGGATTATGGTTAATGTTCATATAATTTGTACACTAGCACAACAATATTTTAAATATCAGATAGTAGACTCTGCAACCTAGCACTACCACAAAACATTGAAGGTACTTGATATGGAAAATCTGCAATAATCTATTTTGCCAGAATTGTTTTATCCCCACACAACACTAAAAGGACATGGAAATGCCTAAAATTTGTAGTATGGATAGTAGTGGATGTTTTTGTTTTTAGAAAAGTCATCTCTATTTCTATATATGGCGGATCTAATTTATGGTTGTGGTGGGACATCCAAGGTAAAAAGAGAAAAATGAAATCTAGGTTGAGGTGAGTAGATATCCATCTGAGTATCATCAGCAAAGAAGTAGTATTGAAAAAGAATATATAAATAAAATAACATTCCCTGGTCTGAGACTTGAGGCAGCCCCAAGGAAATAGGTAAAACAGGAGATGATTCTCCATTGTAGCAGCCACCTCCATTGTATTCCATTGAAGTGCAAACTTTGACAGTATAAGGGCATCTCTGCAACATATTAAGTGGGAAATGCTTTTCACAGGGTTAAACATAGAACAAATATGGGAAGTCTTTAAAATGCTGCTTAATAAATATACGTCATTACATTTCCCTTGTAAGCAAGGAATGTCGTCGCAAAGCAAAACGTTTTTGGTTCAATAGAAGTGTTGGTGTGGAGGTGGGTAAGAAAAGACGTTATTTTAAGGCTTTCAAGTTAGTTGGGACAGTCGAATCACTTATAAGGTACAAGGAGGCTAATAAATCATGCAAAGAAGCTATAAGGCAAGCTAAAATTGATATGGAAAAGGATATTGCAGCAAGCAGTAGAAAAAAAATCCAAAATTATTTTTTATATATGTTAATAGTAAAAAAATGAAGCAGGAAGGGGTGGGACCTTTAGTATCAGAGGGGTCAGCTGGTTGATGAAAACAAAATAAAAGCGCAGATTCTGAACTCATACTTCTCGTCTGTCTACACAAAGGAGGAACCAGTTTACTTCTTAATAGTCACAATTCTAGTAATACAACTAATGATGCATGGTTGACACATGAGAAAATTCAAAAGAGTCTAGAACATGTTAAGATCAACAAAGCTTCGGGCCCAGATGGTATTCATCCCAGGGTACTTAGCGAGCTTAGCTCTGTGATTACCAAACCTCTTTACTTAATTTTTCAGGATTCGTTGAGGTCTGGCATAGTGCCGAGAGACTGGCGAATTGCTAATGTGTTGCCTCTATTCAAAAAAGGATCCCGTTCTCAGCCTCAAAACTATAGGCCAGTTAGTCTGATGTCAGTGGTAGGAAAGCTTTTTGAAGGGTTAATAAAGGATAAGATACTGGACTTTATAGCAAATCATAATACTATGAGTGTGTGTGCCAGTATGGTTTTATGCATAATAGATCTTGCCAGACTAACTTCATTACTTTTTATGAGAAGGTGAGCAGGGACCTCGATTCTGGGATGGCAGTGGATGTGATTTACTTAGACTTTGCTAAAGCATTTGATACAGTGCCACACAGAAGGTTACTGGGTAAATTAAGGAATGGAACATAATATTTGTACCTGGTTAAAATAAGAACTGGTTAAAATATAGACTACAAAGAGTGGTAGTAAATGGAACATTTTCTAATTGGACCAGTGTTGTTAGTGGTGTACCGCAGGGCTCTGTACTAGGTCCCTTGCTTTTCAACTTGATTATTAATGACCTGGAGGTGGGCTAAATTCTGCAGAACTATTGGTTCCATGCAGGATGCTGCCACTTTGCAGAGTGATTTGTCTAAGTTGGGAAACTGGGCAGCAAACTGGAAAATGAGGTTCAATGTTGATAGATGCAAGGTTATGCACTTTGGCAAAAATAATATAAATGCAAGTTGTACACTAAATGGCAGTGTGTTGGGAGTTTCCTTAAATGAGAACGATCTAGGGGTTTTTGTAGATAACAAGTTGTCTAATTGGTATTATATAGATAGCTTATATATTTCTGTAGAATTAGTGTGATATGATTGCTTAACTTTATAGCACTAAATAATGAATAAACCATCTTTAAGGCAGACGTGAAGTGGAGTCACTTTCTGTGCTGGGCAGAAAAGACATTCTCAGTATATTTATTCTTAAAACTATAACGAGGGTCCCATAAATACTCGCATTTTTCTTTAAGGGATCTGTAGCTTTAAAAACCTTAAAGTAATCAGTTGCCCAGATGTCAAAAACTAAAATGTAAATGAGTATGACACACTTATTAGATGGTACCAACATAGCATGTGACATACTCTATGACTTCATGTAATGTCATATTTATTTTACAGGATTGTTTTTGCTCCAGGCAACTACATAAGCTCCAGTAAAGTGGACAGTGCAACTCATATAAAGCAACCCTATAAATGTAAATGCAGCTTTAACCAGATACCATTTCTGAAGCAAACAGCATACCTTTATTATGCCTATAAATAGCAGGACTAGCAACTACAGTGAGAAATAGAAAAAAAAGTACATTAGGTTCATTTTATGCCATAAGGGTTTTCAAAACTAAATGCAGTTTTCTTTCTTGAGCACTTTATGATGCTTGTATGCATTGCTAAAATCATTTATTATGCTTATATGACAATGAAGTTATTGTAAAGATAATGGGCACTATGTATCCACTTTACACAAACATAATGGTATTTGAAATGTGCAGCACTTTGTATCCATGTTCTGGGAGATCTTTAAAGTTCAGTAACATTTATTTGCATTGGTTAATGTGACCTGGAAGCAGGGAGGAATGATTTAATGTATACAATATTATACCCATTTGTGCATTCCACACACTTTTTTTCTTCCATTGTGACTGCATTTTCCTATTTGTTAACATTACTTGGAACTATCAAACCATTTAAGAAGACAGAATATTTATCAGCAACAAATTACCATTCCGTGGTTCATGGAGAGGATGTAAATGCTATCCCTGATATTGTTTGGCCTCAGAAAAAAAAATAAAAACAAAGAGTCATATTTAACTGAAATGTAGAAGTCTGCAATGCCATATGGTAAATATGGTTAAATGGCTGTATATTTGTAAAACCTGAATACAATGGGATGTTCACCTTCATATTAACTTTTATAGATGGAACTTTTAAAAGCAACTTTTCTGTTCATATGGTTTCTGAATTAGTCATTCATAGTGCTGAGTAAACATGTATATAATTCATTCTTAGTATATACATTCGTTAAACATTTTCAGTGATTTTAAAGTTTTTTTTGTAAATGCACTTTCAAGTGATATCAGTGTCTGTCTTTCTATTTACATTCTCAGCACTCATAGTTCTCACTCCTGAAACAATGACTCAAGCCAGCTCATTAAACTTCAACAGGAGATCTGACCCCTGTTTTATAAGTCAGACCCATAGAACAGAGAGCGATGAACAAACACTGATTTTAGATGAAGTTAAATTTATAAATAACAGTTGGGAATTTTTAAAGAATATGTACTGGAAAGTTGGAATTACATTTCTTTCATTATTCTTTGAATGGAGGACCAAATTAAAGCAATATTCCCATTTAAATGAACTTTGAGTATGATGCTGACAATGATTTTGGTGATATTTTTTATTTGTTGTGAATTTTAAATTATTTTCCTTTTTGTTGAGTAGCTCTCCTGCAGCTATTTGGTTGCTATGGTTACATAGTTACATAGTTAAATTGGGTTGAAAAAGCCCATTAAGTTCAACCTCTCCAAATGAAAACCCAGCATCCATACACACACATCCTCCCACCCTCACATACATTCTATATACCCATATCTATACTAACCATAGAGTTTAGTATCACAATAGCCTTTGATATTATGTCTGTACAAGAAATCACCCAAGCCACGAATTAACGCATTCCACAACCTCACTGTCCTCATTGTGAAGAACCACCTATGTTGCTTCAAATGAAAATTATTTTCTTCTAGTCTGAAGAGGTGGCCTCTGGTACGGTGATCCACTTTATCGGTAAAAAGGTCCCCTGCTATTTGTCTATAATGTCCTCTAAAGTGCCTTTTTTCCAGAGAAAACAACCCCAACCTTGACAGTCTATCCTAATTTAAGTCTTCCATCCCTCTACCCAGTTTAGTTGCACGTCTCTGCACTCTCTCCAGCTCATTTATATCCCTCTTAAGGACTGGAGTCCAAAACTGCACTGCATACTCCAGATGAGGCCTTACCAGGGACCTATAAAGAGGCATAATTATGTTTTCATCCCTTGAGTTAATGCATAACCTTGCATTTATCAACATTGAACCTCATTTTGCAGTTTGCTGAACAGTTTTCCAACTTAGTCAAATCCCTCTGAAAAGGGACCTATAGTTCTGCACAATTTTGTATCTGCAAAAGTAGAAACAATGCTTTCAATGTCCACCTCCAGGTCATTAATAAACAAGTTGAAAAGCACCAAGTACAGAGCCCTGCCCTCCACTAACAACACTGGTCCAAATAGAAAATATTCCATTTACCACCACTCTTTGTAGTCTATCTTTTAGCCAGTTCTCTATCCAGGTACAAATACTATGTTATGACCAATATTCCTTAATTTAACCAGTAACCTTCTGTGTGGCACTGTATTAAATGCTTTAGCAAAGTCTAAGGGGCAGATTTACTTAGGGTCAAATATCGAGGGTTAATTAACCCTCGATATTCGACTAGGAATTGAAATCCTTCGACTTCGAATATCGAAGTTGAAGGATTTAGCGCAGAAAATTCGATCGAACGAACGATTAAATCCTTCAAATCGAACGATTCAAAGGATTTTAATCCAACGATCTAAGGAATATCCTTCGATCAAAAAAACTTAGGCAAGCCTATGGGGACCTTCCCCATAGGCTAACATTGACTTCGGTAGCTTTTATCTGCCGAACTAGGGGGTCGAAGTTTTTTTTAAAGAGACAGTACTTCGACTATCGAATGGTCGAAAGATTTTTAGTTCGAATCCTTCGATTCGAAGTCGTAGTCGAAGGTCGAAGTAGCCCATTCGATGGTCGAAGTAGCCCAAAAAAAACTTTGAAATTCGAAGTTTTTTTACTTCGAATCCTTCACTCGAATTTAGTGAATCGGCACCTAAGTAAATCCCATCCACTTCCATCCCAGAATCGAGGTCCCTGCTCACCTTCTCACAAAAAGAAATTAAGTTAGTCTGGCAAGATCTATTACGCATAAAACCAATCAACCTTAACTACTAGGCAGTGGCTTCTAACATAGACTGTTACTAAAAAGTAACAATAACAAAAAAATTGTAGTCTCATAGAGATTTTTGGTTGCTGGAAAGAGGTAAAAAAGAAAGACAATTAAAAAAAACTATTCAAAATGAAAACTAGTTGAAAACTGGCTAAGGGCATTCTATAAAATACTACAATTTCCCCACTTACCTATTGCTGTTTTACCCCAAAAAGAATTACCCAACTGCAGTTGAAAAACATTTTATCCTATGCTTCTAATATTAAAACTCAAGATAAGTTTTATATTGTGGGTTTTTTACACCATACAAGACTATGGGAAATTCCTGATAGATGATGAATTCTATAGATGGAAGTTTGCTGCAGCAGTTGATGAAGGGCACAGAGGGAATCCTGTTGCTAGCTCAACCTTTGGAGTTGGCAGTAGTTCCAGGGTTTTTTTAGGTGCTCTGTGCTTAATCTGGATTAGGAGGGAGACTCCCAACAAAAGACGAGCAGTATAGAGTGTCAAAAATAATGCAAAATCATAAATCACCATCACATCAAATGCATAGGTAAATCCAAAAATGAAATAGTACATGGAAAAAAACATCACAGTTCATGTGCCTGGTACAAACTCAAAAGATAAGAAAATGGTGAGTTTTCAAAAAAAAAATAAAAAAGTAGTTAAAAAGGCAAACATGTTTCTTGCCTATTGGCGCACTTACTCATAAGCTACTCACACCATTTTCCTATCTTTTGAACAGAAGGGTGACACCAAGCAAAATCATACAGAAGTGCAAGGAGAGACTTTTGATGCAAGTACATTTACTGAAAGGGATTTTGTCATGCAATGACTGCGGCCAGTTTAGCACAACTGTTCCCTACTGTATGTGCACTTTTCATTGCATAGGGCTTGATGGGGGTTTTGGGGGTGACTGATTACTGTACTTTAGTAAATTACAAGTGTTAGCTTCACAGGCAGGCTTTCAATTAACTTGTTTTGTTATTCTGAAGAGGAACATTGTTGGATGCATTTCATTACACAAAATTATCTCTCTTGCATTTTTCTTTTTTTTTTTTAAAAAAAAAAAATCATATTTGAATGTATTCTATATTCATTGCTAGGGACCAATTTAATATAACCATATAAATCAATCAAGCAAATCAGCATCCCCTTCTCAAAATACCATAAATATACACTGTATACTCTACATGGGCGCTGAGAGGCTCTTGTGGAGAAGTGGAAATGTTGTGTACTATCTAGACATATGTGGCATTCCATGGTATCCTTTGCTTAGCTAATTTCAACATATAAGTGGGGACCCCATGGACCGCTTTAGAGAGGGCCTTACTTCATGTTCCTTTGAAGGTGGCGTGGGTTCCTAAACCAAATAATGTTAAACATAGCTGTAAAGTTATTGATTATTTTGGAACCATGGCAAATACCCTATTTAGGATTGGATGTGTTGAAAACTGGATGTAACAGCAAAGAAAGATATTTACTGGCGTTAGAAATCTGTAAATGTATAGATTATATATCTGCGTATCAATTGTTTACAAGAGCTTTCGATTATAGAATTTATTATTATTATAGTTTATAAATTGCTAACATATTCTGCAACACTGCATTGAAAGAACTCAAAAAGATACAAAGAAATGAAATTACCAGTCACGGGGCACATAAGGTCAAAGGGTCCTGCACCTGAGAGCCTACAATCTAGGGGGATTGGTATTATGGATGAATTTCTGCTCTTATTTTATTAGTATGCCTAGAATAACATAGATTCATATTCAAAAAAACATCCTCACCGTTTCTCTGTTTAAAGATGTAAAATGAAGTGATGCAGCAGACAGATTATCCAGTTACTGTCACTCTAAATATAAGTAATCATTTTTAGGTTCATTATACTAAATACTATTATGGAAATATTTTTGATAACTTGATCTGAGTTTCCTAGAATATGTTTGAAGGTGCAAGTTTCCCAGGGCATATATTACATAGAATGGCATATGAGTATTGAATGTTAGTTTTAAAGAGCAAAACTGTGAATGGTATTCTGAATAGGAAGCAGTATACATATTTTAGTTAGATTTCTAATTATACAAGAAGAGAGTTTGTTTGCTTGTTTTTATGTGTTTGGACACAATTTGACTGAATACAACTAAACTTCTCAGGAACCATCCACTTATACAAGATGTCGACAGGTCCTTTTGGTAAATAAACACATTGGAACCCCACAAGCGTAAGCTCTGCATTTCAAGCTGCCTCAAATTATTTTGTTGCATATTTTCGTAATTCTCTTCTTAAATAGGAGAAAGTCAACGAGTATTACCTCTTTAGCTGTGATTGTTCCATATTATTTAGATTTTTTTCATATGAGTGTAACATTTCTTTTGGGGGATGTTCAGTGTTTGACATTTTTTTTTATAACCTAACCCTGATATCAAACTCTACCCACTGGTTATGCAAGTGCCACGAGGATCTCATGGCTGCACCACAGATAAAGGGGTAAGCTACAATGAAATGTTTGATTTATTTAAATGCATGATAAAACATGACCATGATTTTGTAGCAATTCATGCAAATTTCAAAAAAATTGTAGTTTACCATTTGTTTCATGATTTTGCTTAATGCGAAAAAGAAAAATGAAAATGACACCAATTAAAATTTGCAGAGATGCCATAGAAGTCGATAGAAAGTGTATCTTTACTTCATTCGATAATCATATTTTTTCCTAGATTTTGCACCTATTTGTCATTGCAATGGTATACAAAAATAAATTACTGTTGCCCCATAGCTTAATATTTCTAGGGCCTGTAAAAATCAGGCAAGATAACTTGTTTTTCAAACATATATGGAAATGTCACCCCCCACCCCACAATATTCACAGGATAAATTTCTCCTCTTTTTACAGCCGTGAAAGCAGGTGCAGGATCTGTTTCTATGACTAGCCATTATGTGGTTTGCCATTATTTAGCTATTGGGTTTCAGGTCAATGAGAATGGAGATTTTTACTGTAACCTGCAACACAGCCTGACTAGTTCACTGACTCACAGCTTCTTTTATTCATTTCAGAATGTCTTTATAGGCATAATGCAATTAACCCAAAGTCTCTACGGAAGCTGTAAAGCAGGCATGTCAAACAGGTAAAAGCGAGGGCTGAATTAAACAGGTAAAACAAAGCTAGGGCTGCATTAATACCAAGGTTGTCCACACATTACTTAATTATTACATGATTAGCCTTTAGCTATAACTTATAGCTATAATCCAAATGTTTTCATTTTAATTATTGCATGTAATACATAAAAGAGCAGAATTTTCTAAATGTAACAATTTCAAATTAAAACTTGTCTGCTGTGTAACATAGAGTACCCTGTACCCAAAATGTAGTGGGTGTTTAATATTTTTGTTTTAAAATATAAATGATTTGTTAAAATACTTCCTTAACCTAACCCTAACCTTATCTGTTAAGGTTATGTGAACATCATTCCCTGCATGCTGGGATAGTGTTTTTCCTGCTATGAGAATGGGAGTGCTAGGGCGATGCTAGAAGGCCACATGAATAAGAATTAGCTTAAAGGAGAATTCAACCCGTAATATAAAAATCCCTTCCCCCTACCCTGGGTAGACCCCCCTCTCTCCTCCCTCCAGCCTACCTGCCCCCCCAGGGCAAATGACCCTAATTGTTTACTTACCCCTCCATGGAGATTCTGGCCTCGGATTCACAGCAGCCATCTTCTTCTTCTCCGTTAATATTCGTGTCTTGACGGCATTTTCGGCGCATGCGCAGTTGGAGTCCCAAACCACTGCATATGCGCCTAAAGTCACCAAAATTTCGGAAAAATTTTGGGGACTTTTGGCGCATGCACAGTGGTTTGGGACCGGAAATTTACTCCAACTGCGCATGCGCCGAAAATGCAGTCAAGACACAAAGATTACCGGAGAAGAAGAAGTTGGCTGCTGTGAGTCCAAGGCCAGAATCTCCATGGAGGGGTGAGTAAAAAAATTAGGAGCATTTGCCCGGGGGGGGGGGGCAGGTAGGCTGGGGGGAGGAGGGAGGGGGGGTCTACCCAGGGTAGGGGGAAGGTTTTTTTTTTTATTACGGGTTGAATTCTCCTTAAATGAAATCTTCCATGTAAAGAACTGGAAAGAAAAATACCATCTGTCAACACATTGAGGATGAAGACCCCTCTATTACCTAAAGAACAAGTAAAGGGCAATGACAGAAAAAGTGAGATCGGACCCTCTACTAATCCTACTCCTTCCCCCCGTCCACCTTTACTTTATGCAATACTCCTAACCCCCCACCCTCCTTTTACTCCATTTCCTTCTTTCCCTTTCTTTTTCCTGTTTGACCTTACATTATCGCTACCAATTACTGTTGAGACATCAAATGCTTTCTGATTTCATGTAACCATGAAAAAACGAGACGACCATCAAACATAGTCTAACCAAACGCAATGTCTATACAAATGACAAATGATGTCTGTACCAATGTTGCCATTAATATGAAAAAAAAACCTTGAACCTTGAAAGAAAACCTTGAAGTTTCTTTTGGTCTTTACCGAAGGAAAAATAGTAGATATATCCATTTAATTACCAAAAACAACTTACCCCAGTTGTGATGTTTTAGCAATTCTGTGTGCATTATACAACGGGATGACAGCTGTATCTCTACTGGACTATTTATAAGGGAAGGGTAAACTAAAGGGGTGTTAGAATCTTTTGTGTCTCTACTAATGCAGTGTCTTATTTTCTCCCCACCATTTTTTCTAAAAAAAATCAATGTAGAATGCAGAGGTTTTTTTCTACCTCGAATAAACTCACAATTCGAATGTTTGCTTATTTATGAAAAAATCCGAACGTAAAAACTCGATTGAAAGCAATCGGGGGAAAAAACTTGAATACCTCAAATTTGTCAAGTTTATAGGCTAATAAACCTTGAATACTTTAAATTTATTGAATTTTAGAGTGCAAACCAGGGTAATACCCCCAAAAGCCATGAAGGCAAAAAGCATCAAGTGGCTAAAGGGACCGCTGCCATTGACTTTTACATGAATTTGACAGGTTTTAGCTGGAGTATTTTTGGGTTCGGAATATTCTTTAAAAACTCACATTTTTTGTGAAAACACAACTAGACTTTTAATAAATAACCCCCTAAATAAGCCCAATAGGCTGGTTGTGTTCCAAAAAAATTAGTTTGGATCAAGTTCAATTTACTGTTTTATTATTACAGAAAAAAAGGAAAAGGGAAAAATAAATAATTTTTAAAAATTTGGATTATTTGAATAAATTGGAGTCAATAGGAAATGGCCTTTCTGTAATTTGGACTTTTCTGGATAATGGGTTTCCAGAAAATGGATTATTTACTAGTCGGGAGTCCACGTGGCTGATTTCTGTAAATCACTATCCAAGCGGGAGAGACACACCCCAATTCCAAAGGCAGTCACAATGCATAAATTATATCCAAAAAGATATATGTCCCAAGGCTTTTTTTGTAATAAAAGTAAGTTATTTATTAATAATCACATTAAAAAGTTTTTGGTACATACTGACCACACATGGTGCTCAATGGTGCTCATTTGCACACTACAGTATTAACAGGGCAATACTATGTTTTTTAAAATTGCAAAACCTAATTGTTTTTAACCCTTTCAGCAAAAGGCACTCATAAATCATTGTTTTTTCCAACCATTGTTTTTCCAACCATTTTACCCTCTCCCAACCTGAAAGGTGAAACAATTAATGAGCTCTTTTAACCCCATGCATTCCCATAGTTAGTGCTTCTGTCTTATTATTCAGGGGACTTGCACTATGGTATTTCTATGAGCAGCCATTGTATTTTGGATGTTTGGAGTAACATAAGGTAGGGTATTTACAGGTATACTATACTTAATATATTTTTATTTTATATTGCTTTGAAGTTATTTACTAAATGTAATTATTGAAGTTTACTCATTTCTTCTACATTCTTAGTATTTTACTTTTTTGTCTTTTGTATGATGTTTTTTTTATTGGGTACCTCAAGGTTCTGAAAAGACCAGTAATGTTTCTGTGATAGAGTTTTATATTAGAACACACAGCAAGAGCTTAGATTTTTGTTCTTCAGTTGCTTGAAACACTCCGGCAGGTGCTAACAGGATGATATAGCAAGCAAAAGAAAGGCTATCCGATGGCTGCAACGATACATGGGGCTCATTAGGTCAGTGACAGACCTTAGGGAACCTATGGTAGGCACAATGGCACAGAAGCATCCAGCTGCTGTGTTTTCACAGGTCTGGGATGGCAAAAAACAAGATGTGCTTTAAAAGATTCCTCCCGTGAAAAAAAATATAAAAATATGCAGAGAACTGAAAATTTCAGTTTACAAAGCCTAGCTGCAATATGATAGGATACAAGTATGATCTGGCAAAATCACCCCTAAGGTGCCATACATGCTCAGCATGGCTGAGACTGATCACAAAGTAAAGACATCATGCTACATACCAAAGCTTTGTAGGCCAAACTCCCTACTGGCTTCTTGTGCGGCAGTTCTGATATCACAGGAAGACTATGCTTTATGAGAAGGAACATTGTGGCCAGTTAGCTATTGATGTATCACGACTTACATAAGATTAAAAATGCAAACTGAGTGATTAACACCTTCAAAGAAACTGGGTAAAAAAGAGAAGGGAATAAAATTATGTGTGTAAAGGAACGTAAAGGTAAAATTAAAAAATAAAAAAGCTCCATACAGCCGGGTGTCCCCTGCAATACTGCTTGCCCTTCATTTAGAGTGCTCAGTCTGGATAGAAGGGTGGGCAAGGCTCAAGGGAACCCTGTATTTACCAGCTGCTTAAGGCAGGTGTTGGATACAAGCTCTTTTGCATCTCACAGCAATTCTCCCCTACCTGGTTTTAATCTGTCTGGGTGTAGAGTGCAGTAGCACTTTTGAAAGGGCTGGGTGCAACCCATTATTGCATTAGTTTTTAAGAGCCATGATTTTTGGTCCTTTGCAAATGAAGCTCATAGTGTCCCTTTACGTTCATGGTAAAAAGAACTTTCCTCATGAAGCTGAAGAAAGTTTTTAGTAAAGTTTGATTGCCTCATTTTTTTTTGCATGTTTTCTATCAAATGCTGTATCTGCATTATTTGTATTGCTTTGCAGCCTGTGTTGTCACTTATTCATTTAATGAAAAGAGATGGTGAACAATTCAAGCCCATTTGTATAATAAGGCATTCTGTATGCAAATACAGCAACCAAGATTGAAAATATTGCAGGTGAATAAATACGGATTTGCAAGGAAAAAGATCAAAACTTTGAACCGGCATGTATCTGTATTTCCCTAATTGCAATAAAATGAACATACTCACTATTGGGGGAAATTATTTTTGATTAGCTTTTTATTCCATTGGAATTCAGAATTATCACAAGCCACTGCTAGCTGAGACAATTTTCATTTGACTAATTTATCAATTGTCCTACTGCAAAATGGCCAAAAAGTATGCTTATTAGCCGACGTCTCACCCAGCACATTTATATCAACTTTAGTTTCATATTCAGCACATATTCATTAAAGAATGCCTGCAGATGGAACGATTCAGGAACTTCTGTGATTGTAATACTTCTAGGGATTCAGCACAAGCGTGCTTTAAAGCAGGCTGTTCTGGTGAATATAGAGCACTCCAAGATATTAATGTAAAGCTTTGCCTTCCACACTTCGTGCATATTTTGACAGGTAATTAGCAAGAGGACTACAAAGTAATTCAGTAAGGACATGTGTGGGCCTTTAAAATCTTGTATGTGTCATGTCTTTTAGATAACAGTAATGCACCCTGCTATCTAGCTCTAGAAACCATTACAAATAAATATGTGTGCCTTAATATTAAGATTGTATGTGTCAACAAATTCAAAAAGGCTTTTATTACATTTAAATCCAAAGGATTCAACCTCTGTATTTGGTCTCCAGCCTTCTGAAATCAAAGTTATTGCCCCTTACCCCTGTAATGTTTAACAGCAACCTTTTGTATATGTGTTTTTTTTGTTCATTGTTCATGCTTATTGCTACACAGAACTGCGGACATTAGAGGATGCCCTCTACAGCAGGAGAGATAGAATGATGAGAGCTCTTCAGCCTGGACGCCCGCTACAGTAGGAGAGATAGAATGGTGAGAGCTCTTCACTCTAATCTAATCCTTCTATGTGTATGGAGGCAGTCAATGCTTTACAACCTTTTGCTGCCACTAGAGGCTCTTTTAGGTTCACATTTACATGGCTGACCTATATTCTAGTAATATCAGGCATGTCTACAGTCCCACATTTAAATCTTATAATGGTCTACTAGATGTTACTGAGCCACACAGCAAATTAATTTCAGGGCCCCCAACATATCCAGAGGTTGTCCTGTTTTACCAATATTTATTAAAATGATATATGAATTAGAGACTCATGGGGCCCCTATAACTCCTGGGCCCCCTGCAGCTGCGGGGTCTGCTTCCTCTATAACATAGATCCCTAACCAGTAGCTTGTGAGCAACATGTTGCTCTCCAACCCCTTGGATGTTGCTCCCCAACCCCTTGGATGTTGCTCCCCGTGGCCTCAAACCAAGCACTTATTTTTGAATTACTGACTAGGAGGTAATTTTTTTAGTGCATAAAAACACATATTCTTCCAAAAAGAGCCCCAAGTAGGTTGACAGTCCACATCGGGCTACCAAATGACCAATCGCAGCACTTACTTGGCACCCAAGAACATTTTTCATTCTAGCGTTGCTCCCTAACTCCTTTAACACCTGAATGTTGCTCACGGGTTCAAAGGATGGGGATCCCTGCTTCATAGTTAGGGCCCTGGGTCTCAGTCTCTCTACTTCCTGCTTCTTTAAGGGTAATATCACAGGATGTGGATGCTCAGCAGGCTTTTTTCTGCTGGCAGAAATATGTCTGGAATGTACCATTCTATTTCCCATTTACATTAATGGAAACCATATTTTACTGCTGGAACAGGAAAAGTATTAGAAGTACTCTAAAGCTTTCAATCTAGTGTTAGGTGATATAGGGCAGGGCTTCCTTTCTATAATCTGTTTTCCATTTACAATTGATCTTTTAATGTAGACTAGTTATGTGTATTTGTTTATTTTAGTTAAAAAGGGTAGAACCCATTTCTAAGGCTAGTCTTTTTTTTAACTTGCTTCCAAATTAATGTTAAAATGATCAGTAGTGTTAATCACATGTTAAAAAACTGAAATTGTAAATTTCTACGGTACAGATGATTAGAGTTGCAACCTCAACATCCCTAACAAGTACAAGTACAAGATGTCTCTGATTTCCTAATCACACCCATATAGCAGGCTGAAACTGAACTAGTAAAGTCACTCTCTTTTTTAAACTCAGCTTTATGTTATTTGCAACCTGCCTGGCCAGAGCAAGGCAGACCTCATTGATCCTATAATATCTTTCATTTGTTCATCATTGCATTAGCATAAATGGAATGATTGAATGTTATGGTCATCCATAAATCTAGGACAGTGGTTCAGACTCCACTTGAGTTACAAGATAAACTATGACATTTCTGTATCAGTCATTCATCATTTTATTTAAAATATTTATAGGTTGGCAAATAAAACTTTGTTCCAGGTTTATTGAATTGCTTCAGCAGTATCTAGAAAAGCAAGTGGTCATTCTTCCTCAATCTCCACCCCCCAAGTCACTGCTTGGACAATCCATAGGAGGGCCAACTGTGCAGTTGGATCTATGATATGAAACCCACAGGTTCTGCAATTGTTAAAATATAGTTTTCATTACTCATCAGTTATGAACTGTCAGCGGGATTCTGTCAGTTACAGTGCAAGAGCAGTTGGAAATCCACCAGGTCCATCACTGATTAAGTCCTGTAACATCAAATAATTATTATACAATGCAGTAATATTCAACTTACTTTTACCAAGGAGATTTTTTGTCCAAAGGGCAATAGCTCTCTTTTCCATTCTTACAGATCAGCTTGGGTGGTTGGTGTTATTGCAGTATGTTTATCTTTACTAAGGGCCAGTGCCTCAGGCTGATGATGCCACTGGTATTGTGCCTGCTGCTAGTGCATGACCTGCCCATGTTTTATGTAATATTATAGTCTCCAAATAAAATGTTAGGATCCGCCTTTATATTCTTGCTGCATATTAAGTATTCATTTTACTTTCTGTTATTAGAAAAGTGACCAACTAGCTGTCTATTTTTATTCTGTGAAATAAATATTGAGAGCAAATCTGGAGAACTTAGAGGTTCACTATCAAAGTCTGCAAAACTGGAGCAACATTTGTATTTTTTTTAAAGGAGTAAAAAATCAATGGCTTTCAGTGGGGAATTTTTTCTTTAATAAGTGTGGTGCCTTTCATGTTCCAGTTTGCCCGAGATTTTCAGCCACGCGATTCTGATGAATGGACCCCTAATGACTGTATTTTTTCTCTCTGTGCTCTATGGGGAGCTTGTCCAGGATTCGAAGAATGCGTTGTGGATGAACTTTCAGCAAACTGACACAGATTGGAAGAGATGTTTGTGTGTTTGTGTGTATATTGTGCATTCTAATCTTCAATGGCATAATTTAGCTATGCAGTACATGCACCATATATAAATTCCCTCTAAATCTATTTGAAATGCATGGTATTGATCCTAAAAGTTGAAAAAAGAGGGAAAACAAAATTATGCATTTTTTATACCCTTAAGCCTTACCATCTCTTCATCTAGGGAAATCATAATACAGTTGCTTATATCAGATCATTCCTTACATAATTTCCATTTAGATTTTTTTTAAATAGGTATCCACAAAACAAATCCATAGAATAGCATAGTATCATATTTATATATTAATATATTTTTTTAGTTTAATTCAATGTATCATTAAAACTATAAAATAAAGGATTAGTGGTTTACACATAACCAGTTTTCATTATTAAAGGTGTATATGAATTAAGCTCCTTGTTTTTTTTTTGTATTTCTTGAAATTGAATCTGTAGCCTAATTCCATAAGGAATCAATAGTATAAGTACCATAGCTACATTGGTAGCTCAGCTGGAATAATTAGGTTCTAATAATCCTATAATCTCCTCTCCAAGCAGACACAATAGCTTGCTACTTTGACTTGAAGTGAAATGAATGCTGCTAACAGGGCCATCATGTTGTGGCAACAAAGGAGGTTCACTTAATTATGGAAGACACACCATAACAATTTGCCTTCATTATTATACCAGGTTGATGCACAGAAATATCCTAGAAGTGGTCAAGCAATGTTGTGTGCTGTTGCTGCAGAAGGGTTTAAAGAAGTAACAAAATACATTTTTTAACACAAATTTGTAAAATAAGAAAGGAAAAAGGAAACTTCTATCAGCAGGTGCCAACATGCGAATAAAGTTGCAGTTAAGTGCTTTTCAGAAGACTTTTGGGGGAATGTAATAAAAATGAAAGTCGAAAAGAGCAGAACAATTCGCACCAATAAGAATAAAAATCCACATCTCACAATGTAATCTTGTTCCTCAAACTGTTATTGCATTGCAAATTGTAATTGCGCATTGCGAATTTTAATTTCACACTTCTTAAGAAGAGCTTGAAGGTGTCGTAATCTTTTGGAGCAAACAACGACTTTTCGGTAAGAAGTTTTATTACATTTACTGCGCATTGGCGCAAACTATAAAATTCGCAAAAGGTCTTCCACTGTCGGAAGTGGTTCACAAAAGCCATACTAAATTCGCACAAAGCAAAATTTGTTCGCGCAAAGGAATAACCTTTTGCATTGTGAATAGTTTTTCCATTACCAACTTTTATTACATTCCCCCGATAAAGTGCTGTTTTTACGCTGCACTGTCAAAGAAGAGACAATGCCATATCTTATATGATTGTGTCTTTATAAGCAATACAATTGGGTCATTTATAAAAAAAATAAAATAATATTTACATTTCTTTTCAAATATTCTTTTTTTAGTGCATTTTTACAAGGAGTTAACTAAATAAAGCTATTTTAGCATTCATATTTGTATGAAAGAGCACAGTGGGGCAAAGTGGGCAATAATATAATTTGTCTTGACAAATTAATCAACCAATTGCTTGTGTGCATCCAACAAAACCTGGAAGTGTTGCAAACAACAACCCTTTAGTCGCTGTGTTGAGGCAGGTGTTAAATACATGGCACTTATGGATATTTAAACTATTTGTCTTTAAACTAAAGACCACAATTGTGAGATTACTTGTAACTTTAGCACGAGCAAAAGCTCTTTTGCATTGTTAATAAATTAAAGAAAATAGTTTAAATGTAGGCATACATATACTAATGTCATTACTATACATGATGTGTACCCATATGTTTATATTAATGGAAGCATGTATGTTGGAATTATGAATCTGTAGTATGGGTGTCAGTGCTCAGCGTAGCTCAGCATAAGCACTAAGCACTAAAGCCTATCCTGATCCTTAGTCCCCAATGTAATTTGCATGTGGAGAGAAAGGATTCAGACAATTAACTGTTAAATAGGATAAAAAAACGGTGCCTTTTTTTGAGTGCATGAATACCACTCATAAGGAGATAGCAATTGATATCTTGATCTTGATCATAAATTGTCCCCCTGTTTTAACCCTTTATATTACTAGCAAATCTGACCCATGCAAATTCCATGCAAAATGATAAGGAAATCCAATAACAATATTTTACCGTAGTTCTGCGTTGATGCATGATTTGTTCATTAGTGCCTTAAATGATTTGTGCGTTGGGGAATACCGGATAAAGAAATAATGAACTACAAGGTAAGATAAGAATTGAGCTGTGAATGTAACATTGGTTGGTACAAATTGGAAAAGCAATTTCTATGATTTAATAAAGTAGACAAAGCTAAAATATGAATAGCATATTTTACAATCTACAGTATATAGTCAGTAAAGTTATCTATCTATCTATCTATCTATCTATCTATCTATCTATCTATCTATCTATCTATCTATCTATCTACCAATCAGCTATTATCTACTCTGTATTTATGTCTGTTTGTCTTAATCTGTCTGCTGTCTATTCTATCTTTCTATTGCAAAAGGAATTGATAGCAGCTTTTTAAACAAAGTATTAAATTAAACAACATTGCTATTGTAAATTTATTTTGTTTATGAACTATATATTTTCCTATAATACTGAGATATCATAGAACATTGTTTCAGCAATGAAAAAATAACACAAAGTTTATCTGAGTTATTAAACATACTGTGAGGTGTTAATATTAAACCTATTTAAATAATATTTTCTTTTCCTTATATAAATGAAGGATTAAGTTTATAGTGTATGCATATATATTTCTTAGGCAAGGGTGAAAGAAGTTTCTAATTAAGTAAAATCCTAGGCTAAAAGAAATTGCCCTCAAACGTGTTACAATAAAATGAAAGAGTCAATTGTGTGCATCACTCAGTGGATTTGAGGCGATATAATTTGCCAAAGTAATGAATAATACTTTGCCACCCGTTACAACAGCACTCTCATTATTTCCAGACATACCATTGACAGGCGTTGAATTCTGATTATGCAAATGATCAATTATTGTAGAAAAAAGAAAATCCCTCTATAATTTAATAATTAAATATTGCCTCACAAACAGGCCAGGATACTACTACTAAACAAATGCACATTTTAATGTCTTGTTTCTTTTATTCAGCACGAAAAAGTCCCAAACAGGAATAAAAACGCTTACTAAGATGGAAAAAAACATCATAATTATACAGCTTGAGCATATTGCCCAAACTGTGCAATAAATTACGCTATTCCATTATAATGTAAAAATGCTTATTTTAGGAAAGGCAGCGAAAACTAAAAAACACTGTACTTGCAAAAAATCCTAAGTTCTGCTGTAAATGCTTTAATCATAAGCATTAAAGAGCAAGTCCTTCAGATAATCACAGGCTACATACTGAAGTATACATTTTTCTAGTCGCTTTTGGTGCTGCCAGCTATTTTTCGCATAGGGCTGATGCTGATGTGAAGTGACATTTGCACCTGTTGTCACCATCTTATGGTAATTAGCATAGTGCCCTAAGTAGCAGCAAGGCCATCACATCCAAACACAAGCCATTAACATATTGCAGCTGTCATCAGTGGGGAAAACTAATGGAACTAGTGGATTTGCAGCCCACAACTGCATACCTTGGCTTCTCTAGCAGAACTCTCCCTATTGGGTCATTGGGGATGAGAAAAAGAAATGCACGCAGCAGTCAGTGAAGAGTAAAAAAAAATACATTTTACTAAAGGTTTACTTTCATGTATTATGCATGGCCTTCAAGGTCAAGGCTTCATCACTTATAACATTTTAATGAGATATCAAAGCAAAATGAAAAGAAAAATGCTATTAATGGGAAATTATTGGGAAAGAAATATTTTTTTTTGTACAAAAAGCATTATTTTATTTTATATTTTGAGTTTAAGTCACTTCAGATACTGATCAATGACTTTTTATACACAGCAGACAACAATTGAGAGTGTTTTAGTATCCCTAGAAATTGTGCAAAATATAGTATAACATTTTTAGTAAAAAGTAAATATAAGCAGCAGTTTGATAACAATAAATCTCATGAAATTAATTTAAAAATCTGTTGATATCTGTGTAACAGGAATCAAAGTTCAGTGTCACAAAAAGAAACTGATTTACAGGATATTTGCATAAATATACGGCACATCATGTCATTTAATATATTTTAAAATAGCTTATGGAATCACATTTAACATATAAGAATATGCAGAATAAGGCACATAAATGTACTCACAGTATAACAGTCCTAACATTCTAGTTTAGAATGACAGAATACAGATTGTGGTACTGTGAGATAAAATACTTTAAAATGCATGGGAACACCAGCTTTCCATTTAGAAAAGGTTAAGTTCCCCTAAGCTATGAAAGAAAACACCATCTGAACACCCAGAAAAGCAGTAAACATTGGAGGCAAGTGACAGAAATTGATCTTTCTTTTCTTTGCCTGTCATGTATCCAAATTTTATTTCTACCATTGCTAGAATACACTGCAAGATAAAATGTACAAGCAGGACTATGGCCTGAGGGCTGTGGTACCTGATTCGCTGACTTTTTCTTCAATTAGTGGTCCTCCCTGCCTGATTGTAGGAGACATATTTATAACAAGGTGCTCTGAGGGCTGCAAGATATTGATTAGCAATAATGTGAAGTCAAATCTTAATAAAAGAGCATCGTGATCAAAAGGTCTTCATTGGAGACAGGCTGCACTCCATGTCAAGGGTCTTACAATTCTGATATGATGCGGGAAGATTGTCTGAAACTCTTGGCCTTTACTGCTAAAGGTTTTCCTGATGGAAATGTGGAGAGGACTTTCTGTTAAGGTGATGCTTCGTAATTGACAGGTGCTTGTTCAATGCCTTTATCTCAGATCAGTGTCTATGCAAAGAAAGCTAAAAAAAAATGTTGTACAATAATAATGTAATGTTTTGAATTGTTTGTCATTACAGTGTCTGCAGCATGATACAGTTAGGAAAGATACGCAGTAAGCAAGAAAGAAAATGTAGTCGAAGTAACAAGAACAATTCACAAAAAAGTGTTTGTAGTGTCCTCGGTAACACAAATTTGTATTGTATATTTTATTGAAAATGGATAATTTCCACGTAGCTGCATCTACAACATCATTCAAATTACTTATAAAATCTTGTATCCTGACAATTGCCTTTAATTGTGTATTGTGTATTGGTAAGTACAAACTATAAAGATGCCATATGTTATACCTCCATAATCATTTGCAGTTTGTCAGGCTACAGTCTCTGCTCTAATAGGGGCAGATTTACTAAAAGGCAAATTGTCGCTTTGCACCACTTTGCCAGGCGCAAATTCATTACCACTAAGCTAATTCACAAAAATGGGAAGTTGCGTCCTGGGCACTGAACGCTGGCGGGCTTGTCATAGAGAAGATTCGCTGGCGTTTATGCCTAGCGAAAAGTCGCTAGTGATCTTACTCTTAGGTCAGTCTGTATAGGGTGGATACATTAAAGTTGTACATGAGCCCATTGTAAAATAAATGTTCCATGGCCCTCAAATGTCTGGGGAAAAACGTTAACCCAAAAAAGTTTAACTTAGGACTTTTGCAGACAATCCCACTTAAAAAAAAGGAAAAGTTGCTATTGTTTTTTTAACTTTAATGCATTTTCAGCAGACAGTATATGATGTAAGTGACATAATATTGAAGAAGATCTAGCTTCATTTTAGTAGTTCGCCTGGTCTGAGGTGGTGAAATCAACTCTGGCGGAAAAGGTAATATTCAGTAAAATCCACACTGAGCAACGACCATTCGTTTGAGCGAAAACAGTCATCTAGTGATAGAGTGCAAACCAACGCTAGAAACAGTCTCTTTCGCTAGCGAATTATCATATGCGCCTGTTAGTGAATTGGCGATTCCCCTGCGGATATGATATCTGGCAAAAAGTCACTAGCGTTAGCCACTTGCCCTTTAGTAAATCTGCCCCATGGTCCTTTCCATTCCAGTCTTTGGTTATGTGGTCTTTTCCATTGGAGGCTATCCACTGTGGTCCTCAGCATATTGGCTGCTGTTACCTGTACCAAAAGAAACAGGCAGTGTGTTATTGATAAAAACAACAATACAGTTAAAAGCATGTTAAATTGTTACAAACCTTTTTTCCACCCAGACATGTACAAACATTGTTTTTATAATACTAAAAGATGCAACCACTAGAAGGAGCTCTTTGTTCTTATCACATATTTAAGAAGTTGTGTTTCCAAACAATTGTCACTTAACTGGAGAAGTGCCCAGAATAACATAACAACAACTGTGGGGATCAAAAAGTCCCATGTAGCTTGTTCCAGGTAAATTAGGGACAATAAATAATCCAGAATTGCATCAAAGGAAAATTTATAGGGGGTCAAACATGTTCTTTTATAATATATACAAGGTATATCAATGCTCAGTCAGTATATAAAATATAGAATTTCTACCCATATTTGTTTTTAGGATGTAGTTCTCTATACAGTACGTGGCATGTTTTGAGAAGTTCTTTTTGAATTGTATATGGTAAGTTAACATGGTTACAGAAATATAAATGTTTGTTCAGGCACTATTTGTTGCGTCATGTGACAGTATCAAAAACATTCAGAGCTCTAGTAGTCCCTGTGAAGAAACACAATTTAAGAGGTGTAGGTGAGGAGAGAGAGATACTTTATATAGAGATTATATATAAACATTTATTTTATTAAATGATACATTGACGTTTACCTATTAATTTGTCCTTTAGGCCAATAAAGTAGATACTCTGTACTGGACTTAAAAACGTAATACTATTGCAATACACCATACTTTGGTAGTAAGTTTTGCAAGGAGCAGTGAAAGCTCCAGTAGTTATTTCTATGATTATGCAGCATTCTGTCTAGGGATGTTTTGTTTAGTTAAAGTCACATGGTTGTATCAATCCTCACACTGGCCATAGGGCATTTTTCATTGATATACCATCCATTGGAATGCTTGTGTTGTGAAAATTCAGTTACCTGAGACCAGAGAAAGATAAAATTTATTTGACACAAGCTTGTGGATTCGGAACTCACAAAGAGTCAAAACACTAAACAAAGGAGTTTTTTACAGACTTGGGAACATATTAAATTAGAACATACGTACATGGGAATGAATGGGAGTTACAGGTGGGAGAGTATAGAGATATAATACACAAAAGCCATGAATATCCTGTAAATTATATCCTTATAAACGGTGAGTAGTGATGTCATCAGTTATAAACGGTGAGTAGTGATGTCATTTCTGTCACATGACACTAAAATTTGTGTATTATAATAAATAAAGTACCCCCAGTTGTAAAATATGAGGATATTAGAAGTTACCTCGGAGTTCCATGACCTGTATAAAAACACTCGGCCTTCGGCCTCGTGTTTTTATATGGTCATGAAACTCCTCGGTAACTAATAATATCCTTATATTTTACAAAAGGGGGTACTTTATTCACTATATCTTCATAGCCCAGAAAAACAAAGAACTGCTCATAGAGCCAAAAAGGGGGCTCTACCTCAAGCTCAGGGTACTAGTAACCAAGACTAGCTTGAGAACAGATCTATCAAGTCAGGGGGGCGCATGGAGGAATCTGCATACACAACATTTTATTCTCTCTCACCTGTAACCCTGACCCTGAGATAATCTACCAAATATGTAATCTATGACTTAATGACTGATACACCAATATACTCAATAAACTCATTGCATACACTCAATATATTCATTGTTTGAGCTAAAGGAGCATGCTAGTCATATGTTAGACATTCAAGTGGGGCCTAAACTGAAAATGTTGACAACCACTGATTTAGAATGACTTTTTTTTTAGAATTTAGTGCTTTTGTTGCCTTTTAAGATTTGCTACTTACAAATCAGGGTTTACCCAAAATTTCGACCTAATTGTTTTTTCATTCTAGTCTAGTCCTTGACCCACTTAGGAGGAACAGTCGAACAGCTTCTTTTAGAAAATCTTTTATTCCTCTCCTTTTTTACTACTCTAGACATTTTCAACAATGGCCACTTTACAGACTTTTTCTGTTTCATATAATATGCTCACTATTTCAAATTGATATATATGTCTTCAAATTTCTCAGCACCAGACAATATTTTTCATTACTTTGTTCAATTTTTCCCCCTCTATATATTGCCCAAAACTCCAGTTTTCTCCACCTTTTATTTTTTAAAGGTTTTTATTTTGCATTTCAACATAACAGTGAAGTACAGAAAAAGGAAAGATAAGGAGGTTACATTCAGCAATTAACATTATAAGATACACAACGTTGCATTCACTTAGCATTTGTGGCTTTAGAGTCAATCCAGGGTCCCCAAATGTTATCAAACTTGTCCGGAGCTCCCCTTGTAAAATGTCAGTTTATAGAGCTCCAGTTGCTTATTAACTAAGGCTTTCCATTTTGCTATAGTGGGGAGCATGGGGCCCATCCAAGTCATAGCCACTAATTTTTGTTGCATAGAACAGGAGGGAAAACAGTAAAGTAAGCGACCGCGTATTAAGTAGCAGGTCATCAGTTACATGTAAAATGCAGACCTTTGGGCACATCACATTAGGCAGTGCTAATTTATCTGCCAAGAACTGGAGTACTTTTTGCCAATATCTGTATACCAGGGCACATTCCCGTATAACATGTAGAAATGTTCCATTATCTGTTCCACATCTTAAACATTGCGGGTAGGGTTTTCCCCCATTTGAAATAGTTTCAGTGGAGTATTATGTAGGTCTGGTGTACAACTTTAAATTAACCTTTGTGCTGCATATTGTCTTGAACATCTTCCTATTCTGACTTATCTAGCGGTGGGTTCAACATTTCCCATTTTAGTTTGTCTCTGGGGAGTGGGTCAAGAAATGTATTTAGTAAAATATTGTAGTTACTGGACACCAACTTTATAGTATTGGGATGGTAGATATTTTTCTCCAGTATGGAGTGCTTAAGAGAGATTCTCTCCAAAGGATTCTCCATGTAGGTTATTTTAGAGTTCAAGTAACCCCAGAAAAGAATCCCTAAATGCAAAAGCAATTAAAAAAAATCAGTTTAAATATAAACATCCATATGAACTTAATACCATTGTTCTTTTTTTAGGGTTCGGTCACTCTTGGTCACAGTATAAAAATGTAAACAAGCATGTCAATTTCTTTATTTATTTGTAATCTAGGAAGCTGCTTCATAAAAAGTTCCAGCTGGCAAAAGCTTAATACCTTTTAAGTACTGTGAAGTTTCATAGCCTCTTCCAAAGTCCTTTTTTATATCCATTGGGATGAATGATGCAACATTTGCTACTGAGCCTAAAGCAGTCAAGCCCATTGCAGTTTCGACCATAGTTTATGTAACCTGATAATCAAAATAAAAGAGGAGAAATAAACTCCAAATGTATTTTTTTTTCTTGATCACCTAGGAGAGAATACCTTTTTATTAACCCCTGCAGAATATGAGTTAGTACACTTTAATGTTTTGTTTATGGACAGATAGCTTGTACTGAATTTTGCTTAGACTTAGAATCTTTTTCTCTAGTGGTTCTGCAATCTGGGGAGACAGCTGTGAGATTTGCTGCTGCTGTTCTGAGAAGAAAGGTAGAGAGGCTGTACATTTGCCTGCATCCAAAGCTTTTTCTTTTTACTGAAAAATGTTCAGTATATATTGTTGTATCTGCCTATAAAACTAGGCAGATACAACAAGACATGTCTTGCACATATTTATCTGCTCCAAAGATGCAGAATTCTCGATAATGACAATCATATAATTAGAGTACAAAGCGTGCATTAGTGACCCATGTTTTAATTGTATATGGAGACTCGTAAATAGAGTAGATCATGTGAATATAAATTAATGGACACAATCTAGAAGGGCTGGTTTATTTATTTGTATTTAAATACTATCTGTTTACAACCAGTGAAGCCCAGCAACTTGCATTTATTTAGGATTTCATGAAATAATCTCATATTCCTGTATAGATGTCAGTGTTTAGGGGGTTTATTTACTACAATCCAAATTTATCTCATAATATTATTAAAAAAACTCCCATGTCCGATTTTAGCTTATTTATTAATAAGAAAAACTCAATTGAATCAGAAAAAAACTCGATAAAATTGAGTGAAATCGTACAATTTTTTTATATAGAATCACTCGATTTTTTTAGAGGTTTGCCCGAAAACCCTGAAAAAGTCAGATTTTCAGGCTAAACCCAGCACAGACCATGATAACTTCAAATAAGTACTACTGACTTATACAGGACATCGACAGGTCTGAAATGGCGGATTTTTGGATTCTGACTTTTTGCAGCATCGTGGTATAATAAATCTCGAAAAAGATTTTTTAAAATTCCCACAAAAGATTCTAGTTTTTGGGAAAAAAAGCTTGATCAGAAAATTCAAGGTTTAGTAAATTCAAGGTTTAGTCATAATTACTCAGCATGGGAAAATATAGGACTTAACATACAGTATATGCTTTAGAGCCAAGAACTTTGCACATGTAAGCCATTAGGTGCATTATAAAAAAAATTTATAGTTTGCTTTGCAATTAATTGCATATAATTAATGTAATCTGATATGTTATTTCACATGTAGAATTGTTTAAAAAAGGTCTTTATGCACCTTATTTCTAACTAACATGCTCTATTAGCTTGACTTGTTTTTTAGTAAAAGAAAGGAATTGTGATGGAGTACAGTGGACTGTCATTTTTCAATTTTAACAGAAACAAATGACTAAACCTCACTCCTACGGCAATTGTACATTGACTAGAGAATTATCTGGAGTCTGTCGTGTGGTTTCTTCAATCCTAATAAATGGTTTCTATGTTATACCATCCATGGGGGATTGTCAAGAATTTTCAATGTTTTTCAAGCCTGTGAACATGGAGGACTTCCATTCAGTACTCCTTTGGGCATTGAAACAGAATCTAGACGATAGGTATTAGTATGCTCCTGGGTTAGAAAGAGAAAGCACATATTTGTTTTGGTGAAAAAATATCCACAGGAAAATACACAGAGTTTGTGGAATCAGAAAGATTGATTTAAAAATATTGGAAAGTTTTTTTAAACCCTGGTGTTATTTAAATGAAGATGTTAATAAAGTAATTAAATTAATTTTTTTTGTAAATACAGTATGAACAGAAGCATTAAATCACAGAATATGATATGTCTGATCTTAAATTAAAAATTAAATGAATTGCGTGTTTAGAGAAAATGTGTAGCAATTTTGTTACTTTACATAGAACTAATCACGTATTTAAAATGCAGTTTGTCCTGCTGTTTGTACTGGGGATGAGGATGTTGTGAGGATATCATACCCACTATCATACCCTTACCATAGCCACTACCATTACCTAGGTTTGTTTTTCTACTAGTTCATCCTTATTCACGTATTCAGGGTGCAAATATCCCTTTTAATTAAAGAAGTCCAAGTACCAGACATGAGAACTAACAACTGTACTCAGAAGTAGAATATGACCCAAAAGCTATACATAAACCTTTTTATGCCTCTGAGCCAAGACTTATCATACGAAAGAAGTTAAAAATACAGTAGCCTTTCAGTGATAATCTAATAATAGGTACAAAGTTGTTTCCTGGTAGTAACCTTTAGTATAGAGAGTAGAGACCATTAATAGCCACCTGATGACTGATTGCTATGGGTGAAGAGCTGGAGCGAACTAAAGCCATTATTGCATTACCCCATGGTAAGTTAGCGACTTTCTGTGAAGTTGTTAACAGTTTTCTTCTGTTTTATAATTTGCCTTTTCATTTTGCAATTTGCAACTTATTGAGATGGCAAGTGACTTAAGAAAACAAGAAAGTAGATTTCCATTGTCTAGATGTTATTAGTAGTAACATTTGAGAACAAATATTTTGTACTACAGATTTCCCTGTTTCAACTCAAGAGCAATAAAAATGTCAAACTGGAGAGTTTCTGTAGAAGCACACACCCTCACATCTGCTGGTTTGTTTTGTGCATTACAAAAAAGAAGTACTGAAGATAGAAATCCTGTTTGACTTAAAGATCTTGAGCAAAAGCCATACATACAAAATTATTTCATTCTTAAGTGCTAATTATGCATGGCATGCAAAGCGCTATATCTAAGCCCATTGTAAAGGCATTAAGGCAATGGTTCTGAAACTGTGAGGCTAACCCCTCAAAAGGGCCTAAATCTGACATAGGGTCTTAAGGGCTCCTAGGGTAAAATTTGAGGTTGGATACTTATTTACAGTCTTGGCTATAACCAGAATTATGGGGGAGTGACTATAACAATCATTATGAGGTCCGATTAAATTTTTGACAGTAAAGAGAAGAAAGAATGAAGTCTACAGACCTCCTGGCAAGGGATTCCATTGACTCTTCCCACTTATGGTGAAAAACATTTAAAAGCATTGCTATATTGTGACCATAAGCAATTTCTTGTTAGAAAGATATAACATGCAAGATCAACTGGAACTTTTTGTTTTTGGTTATTCATTATTTAATTGCTATTCATTAAACATATAGCTATTAGAAAAACATGCAACCCCCCAAAACATCAACATTAAGAAAGGTTCCAAAAAACACCAACATTTGTCAATAACAATGTGAAAAAATAACAATAATAATAATAATGTTAAAAAGGTGAACTAGTAACTTATGAATCACTAAATAAATAAATAAAATGGAATACCCAAAACATATTTAGAACCTACCTTTTACCCAATATTTTCTGCTAGCGTGAGTGTTACAGTTTATCTAAGAAATAGCAAAACTGGTCTAATAGATTTTGCTTTATTAAGTTACTTTCTAATCTGATTTGCCACTGCCATAATCCATACCTGTCTGGTATTCAATGTACTTTATTATTTTATTTTACACTTGGCAGCAGTACTCATAAGACTTGACCCTTATGAATCCTGATTGTTTTTTTGTTTTTTTAAAAAACTCTTAGTTTCTCCACCTTTTTACCATTGTTTGATGATGTATTGCTCACTGGAAGGTACCCAAACTGATTCATCACTGACCCAAGGCAACATTGTCTTGCAATTCTTGTCTCATTCTTATCAGATGTTGAGTAGGATCTCAGAATTGTCAATAATGGAGCAGATCAATATCTAACAATTATTTTAGGCCTTGTGCTTATAATGATAGTCAGGGCTTTTAATGTCAAATATATTTCTATGTTTATGAGTTCTTTAAAAACCCCATGACCAATATAATGAGAACTACAAAAGTAGACCTAAATGAACAGCTACAAAAGAAGACATACTCTATTATTCGATTTACTGATTCTTGTACTTTGTCAAAAAAATAAAAAAATAACTTTGGTGGTAAATGCTATTTCCTTACATGTGAAAAATGACTGCAATACCCTCTCTTTAGCCTTCTTTATGAGCTTTATGAGAGTTATGTTAGCTGTGGTAGTACCTGTGCACTAGCAATCTACTTATCTACCTCTCAAGAACCAAACATGGAGTAGCTTCAATATACCCTGTTTGTCCTGATTAGCTCAAGTAATAACACAATGCAGATTCTTTGTTATTAAACCAATAAGCAATAAGTTTGTTTGGCACAAGCCCTTTTTGCATCTAAACATAAACAGATATATGCTCTTGTGTCCCCTGGTTGAATCTGTTGGTGACTAAGGCACGGAAGAGTTTATTCTATTGTCTGCTTATTTATCTATAAAATGTAAGGCCAAGGTGCAGCACTCTCCAAGTTTTAGCTGGTTTAAAGCAGTTATATGGCCTTTAATTGCTTTTAAACTACTGATGCAAAAGAATATACTGTTAATAAGTAGTATATACAGTAAACTATATGATGAGGTTAATAATTAGGTTAATAAAACAGGATTATATTCCTTTATGAGTGAAGGTGTATAAAATAAACTTGTTTATCCTTTAAAGGTTTTCACATGCAATATAGACAGGATCTATAACAATTGTAAATGCATACCTAAATTGCAACGAAGCACAACACTTTTAAAATATTCTTACAACAAATGAAGAAAATATGCCCAAATCTTGCTATAAGTGAAAGTGACAATGAAGGAATACTCAGCAAAATGTAAAAGACTCCAAAAACATAACAAATGTCAGATATTTCCTTTTAAAAAAGCCTCACTCTTGTTTAGTAACTTAGACTGTCAGACCGTGTATCTGCATTAAACAAGAGTTTCCCCATATCAAAAGGTTTGTTCCTTAGCAACTCTGTCAGCAAATTTAAATTGCTGCATTTCACCGTAACACCACAATTATTTGCATTCCACATTTGTAAACATCAGTGTTTTATGTGGCACCAGTGGGTAAAAGCACATAATTAAAGGGGATAAAATACATTAACAAAAATTCGGTATCTAAAACTCAAATGTTATTACATGTATATCTACAAAGGTCAGACATAAATTCTTGCCTCAAAAATGTAGACACTTTAAGATATTAAAATTAACTATGATTTTCTGCCAAAAATAAAAATACTCTACTCTATCTTCCATATAGTAAATTTTAAGCAAATAACTTTTTAAAAATAATTCCTTTATGCACGGTAATAATAAAACAGTACCCTATATGTGATCCTGCTTAAGCTGCATCCATATTGGTGGCATAACAATTCCACTGGGTTTATTTAATATTTAAACATTTTTGAGCACACTTAAGGAGATCCAAATTACAGAAAAATCCCTTGTCCATAAAACCACAGGGCCTGAACATTCAGAATAATAAATCTTATATACCTATACAACAATATTGACTGTTCTAGTGATAAAAAACAAAGGAAGCACTCATTCCAGCCAAAGCATTGCTTATCACTCACTGTGCAGGCAGATACTGTAAATGCATCTTCTTACCTGCTAAGTAGTGATGTGCAGTCCGGCCCGGTACCTGCGGGACCCGCGGGTCGGGCGGGTTCAGGTCGACCTCACATCCCCATTTACAGTGCCAGCTTCCGACTTCCTTTTTTATAGACACTCGCCGGGCCCTTTTGTGACGTCATCAGCGGGGCTGCGCAGGTCTAAAAATGGAAGCTGGAAATTGGGCTCGGGCAGGTGCAGGTGGAGGAAGGGCAGGTTCGGTTCGGGTTCAGGTCAGGTTTTACCCAACCCACACATCACTATTACTAAGGTCATTTGATTATCATATTTGTTATGAGAGGAACTGCAAACACTGTAATAGTGCCTACTGTATAATGGAAAACAAAAGAACACACGCCACTAAGAGTTTTCTTATTTATAGCAAAGGTACTGACATAAACAAAATACCAGTTTTCATAATTTGTCATGACTGCAAAAATAATCTGTACTCTTTGGTTTTCAGACATGTCTTCCATTTTTGTCGACTGCATTAGAGTCAATAGGCATTTTTTGGCATCTTTTTCCCTTGTAGAAACAAATGCATGGTGACATTTTGGCCCAATACTTGTTGACGCATATTGAGTTTGCCTAAAGTTTTGGCATTTTCACCTCTTCCCTCACTATTGCATGTGGACTAGTCTAATTGATTTTAACTAGAGTGCACTCTGTTTATATTAGTAAGGTTTAAGAAAACAATTGATGTAGATATGAATATATCTATACAAAAATGCCTGTATAGGAGCTAGCCAAATCTATAATGTAGGTTAGACCATGTGCTAACATAAATGTGCTTTGAGCTGCTGACCACTGTTACTGCATGGGTTCAACTGAGCACTGGTGAGCACTGGTGATCTTTTAAACTGAGCACTGGTGATCTCTTTATTTTTTTCATGTACAAATAGTAGCCTTATACTGCTTCTGGTTGCGATTCTGCCTTTAATTTAAGCAGTTCTTATTTTATAAACAGCTGGCACTTAAAAGCTACCCTGCTTGTCTCACTAGAGCTTCTGAGTAAAGGGTAAGGGGACATGATTTGCTGCACAGTTACACTTTAATGTACAGTGTTGCTGGGGATAAATAATTGTAAAAGCACCAAGTACAGCAACATGATGTGTAGGATGACACATACAATGAAGGGTATATTATCTAGAAACCTTGTGCACAGCCCTTTTCCCAATAAATGTGGCTCTATTCCTTGCACCGTTCCTTGTGTCTCCTCATGTTCCTTTATATGTATTTGCTGAGATATATATTTATACACAGTGGATTGGATGTCATCATTGGCACTGAAAGCATCAGTAAAAATATATTTTTTAAAAAGTTGATACTTTATAGGGTATGCTTATCTTTTTTTCTGATTCTAAGTTGGCCTGCCAGTGAGAATAAACTGAGGACACAGTTTGGTGCACAGGATCTGAAGACTTTATTGGGATCTATTCTTAGCAAAGTAAGTATATCAGTTTCTACCGGCATGTGTGTTTCACTGCAATGGAAAGTCAAAATTCATTGCAAATACTCAAACAGATGATTGAATGGAACTGTCTGTTGACAATATTAGGCTAATGTAATATACTGATCACCAACTCAACATCTGCTTACCAGTAAATCACAGCAGCCCAATATTGTGAACAGAAAGTTCCATTAGAACTACCATATTTACACCCCTGTGACACACTGTGAATTCATCAATATGATTTACTCTGTGTGTTTTTGATAACTTCGATAGCTTAAATAGTAGAATATTTAATCAGAATCTCTTGCATTACAGTTACATGGAGAATCACTTAAATAAAATTATCTTGTTTGAAATAATGTTGATACAAATTAGCTTTGATATCTCAAATTGCAGGTCTCTAAATATCCCCAAAAGCAATAGAGCAATCTCCCTGTTTCATATTTTTATTATCTTGTGAAAGAACAGTCTCTCCTGCAACATTGCTAAGCCTAACATACTGCTACTCCATGCTAATAAAAACCTCCCATTTATTTACATTTATTACTCTAAATATGAGAAGTCACTGTCATTATTAGCTGGCTTCTTAGTCTAGTAAAAGACTTCCATTAGCTAAAACAATAGATGATTGAGCTTCACTATGGATTTCATTTTATTGTTGTCCATGTTACAGTAAGTACTTTTAGAACAGAAAAAGCCCTGCTAATTATCCATCCAGTCAATTTACTGCAATACAAGTATCATTATGATAATGCGAAAGATTATTTTTCTTTCATTTTGTTTCTGTTAAGGTTTACTGGAAAAAGCAAACAAAATTGCATTGGCATGGTAATAGAAATGTGTATTATAATGTCATCACACTAAAAACTGAACAACATGTGATATATATTCATTATTATATACTCTATGGGTAGAGTTCAGCAGTACTTTTTTAAAAAGTATTGTTTAAAGGTAAACTCTACCTATAGAGTAAAATAACTATGAAACAAATTATATTTTGAATCATAAAAAATAGAAAATCGAATTTGAAGCAACTTCCCATTTCAGTTGTATTAAACATTTTCATCGGTGTGACATGTATTCTTCAATGTAATTTAATGTAATCTATTCTCTTGGCTGATTATCCTCACTCTGAAGTCAAGCTCTCCTATTCAACAATGCCTTGCATTTTCTGTGATACCTGTTAAAAGCTTTTCTTCTTTCATGTTTATGGTTTATGATACTGTATGCTAAAGGTATTTGTCCAACACTGGCAAAATTCACAGACATGGCTGCAAAAATTCTGTGGGTTAATGTAATGATTGGTCCAAAGTCTGCACTAGGTTTAAAAAAACAAAAAAAACAACCAATCAGCATATTGCTGAGAAAGGCTCCAATCCCATTTGTTGATATGGAACTGGTACTTTTCCATCCTTGTACAAACAAGCACTAATCACTCCTATCCTCAAAAAACCTTCCCTTGATCACATCTCTCCTGCTAACTATCGTCCGGTATCCCTTCTTCCATTCACATCCAAATTACTAGAAAGGCTTGTTTACAAACGCCTGATCCAGCATCTGACTCACAACTCCCTTCTTGACCCCCTGCAATCTGGCTTCTGCCCAAAATACTCAACTAAAACTGCACTCACCAAAGTAACCAATGATCTTCTACTGGCAAAGTCTAAAGGTCACTCACTATTCCATAATAATCCTTTTAGATCTCTCTGCAGCCTTTGACACAGTTGACCACACAATCCTCCTAGACATTCTACACTCAGCTGTAATTCGTGACACTGATCTTTCATGGTTTACATCTTATCTGTCTGACCGTTCCTTTAAAGTTGCATTCTCTAACTCTACTTCTACTATATGACTATGAAGATTTTCATTCATCCAGGTCATGGTATATCTAGTATACCTGTAGGTAAATCTAAAAACAACTGAACTTGCAGAGTAATCAATGGAGACGTTTCACTACTCATCCGAGCAGCTTCTTCAGTTCGACTGACTGGTGTGGGAAGTTCTCGGCATATAAACTCCTCCACTAACCAATCACAATGGCACATTGTAACTCTTCAATGAGGTGACATCTGAAGAAATTCACAGAGGTGTTTATTCTGTGTAGTTACTGTGATAAGATTATCCAATGTGTCATGCAACTCCTAGTTCAGATTACTAACACTCGCATTCAAGGCCCTAAATAATGAAGCCCCTTCCGATATTTCATCTGTGATCCTCAAATACTCTGCTTCACGCAACCTTCGCTCTGCTTCTGATCTTCGCCTCACTTCTCCTCTCATTACTTCTGTCCATTCTTGTCTACAAGACTTCTCTCGGGCTTCTTCTTTTTTCTGGAACTCTCTGCCTCGAGCTGTCAGACTTTCTCCTTCTTTCCAAACTTTCAAGCGCTCCTTAAAGACCCACCTGTTTAAAGAAGCTTATTCAATGTATGATAATGATATCGAAAACAAGGTGTCACAACAGACTGCATGGCATTGCAAACATTTTGTCGCAAGCACAGCTGCTAATTTCCCTGTAAAACTCCAGACAAAAAAAAAAAATCACTCAATCCTATACAATAGGGTGCCAAATGTGTTGTTTGTGTTTGTGGGTTAAGTAAAGCCCTTTACATTCCTTCCATCAATTATTAGAGAACAAAAATGGAAATTGCCATAAAATCTTCCTGATTCGTTTGGTAAGATGACTACAGGCCAGATTTATATGAATGCAGAAGCACCTTGAAACCATGGCCATAATCCTAAAAATAATTGTTATAATTTGAATATCCCAAACCAATCAGACATATTTTTTTAAACTGTATTTTTATTTATTTCTCTAATGAAATATGAATGTTAATTGTTTACAAAGTAAAAATGTACCATATCCTTTTGAGAAAGAAATTTGACATCTTCCAAAATGCACGTTTTGTGCTTTTCTTGTTCAGCCAAAAACATTACTAAAGTTGGTTTCACTTGCAAATTAGATGGCTACATAGAGCCATTTTATAGAATAATGTTTGTCCCATTTTGTTAGGTACTTCAATAAACATACAATTGGCTTTTACACATATTTTTGAAATTTACAATGGCATGTCAAGCATAGCTACCTACTGAAAAGATAGAAACATTTACATTTTTATTTTACGTGAATAATTTTCACTTGTCATTAAGGGGCCGATTCACGAAGGGTCGAATTTCGAAGTTAAAAATACTTCGAAATTCGACCCTCGAATTGAAATCCTTCGACTTCGAATATCGAAGTCGAAGGATTTAGCGCTAATCCTGCGATCGAACGATCGAAGGATTTTTCGTTCGATCGAACGATTAAATCCTTCGAATCGTTCGATTCGAAGGATTTTAATCAAACGATCGAAGGAAAATCCTTCGATCAAAAAAAGGTTAGCAAGCCTATGGGGACCTTCCCCATAGGCTAACATTGACTTCGGTAGGTTTTATCTGCCGAAGTAGGGGGTCGAAGTTTTTTTTAAAGGGCAAGTACTTCGACTATCGAATAGTCGAATAGTCGAACGATTTTTACTTCGAATCGTTCGATTTCGTTCGACTTCGATCGAATTCGATCGAATTTAACCAATTCGATGGTCGAAGTACCCAAAAAAAACTTTCCAGTTTTAGAATACTGTCTTTTTTCATTTTAATTCTGGCTTTAGGGAGATGTTTTCTGACGTTTTGTGTAACTGGTGTAACTGCTGTAACACACGCCATTTTATGTGAAACGTCCATATAAAAAAGGTAGAGCATAATGCAAGCCACATATAAAATCCTTTTTGAGAGATTCCAAGTGACATTGCATTTTACATTTCTTACTCTTAAGTTAATTTGCTGGAGCTGGTGTAAGAGCACTTTAGTATAGAACAGGAGCAATCTCAATGCATCAAAGTTAGGCAGAAACGAGGTTATCACTCCGTGAAAATCACATAAGCATTCCACATATGGAATATTATTTATCAGAGTAAATCCCCCAGAGGCTTCAAACATGACAATGGTGTCAGGAAGGGTTCTTTTTGAAAAAACAGAAACATATCTAACCGTTAAGATTGATTCTGTGGAGATGTAGCAGCCAGACGAATAAGGTAAGGATTGGACATAATTGAGAAGAGAAATATCAAACCCTTAAATATCTAGTAATCCAATGTCATTACCCATAAACTTGCCCTCCTTCCACCTCTTTTTTCCCTAAAGACCAGTCTAGCAGACCTGTTAAGAGTTAGACTGCTTGCATTTGGACAGCTAAATCAGCATCGTTTCACATGAGCAATACCGAATGGTGTGGTTGAATGATTTCATGAAAAACTAATAAGGTATTCATCATTGAGATCAAACAGATCTCAAATAATAATTATCAAAACCAATCTGACAAACCTTAGCAGTCACTCTTTCTCAAATAATTTGTGGGCCTTTAGATACAGCTTCCTGTATTCTGTAAATAAGTATTATTTTTAAATTGCATTCATATTTAATACTTGCCAAGCAAAATTGTATTAGACCATCTAAGTAATAGAACTCAACAAATATGATTCTCTACTTAAAAATGTTCTATTTTTTAAATAATCTACTTCATTTCATAAACAGCACATTTTCCATAATTTGTTTTCACAAGTATTTATAGCATTCAATTATCTGCAATCACTTGTATTATAATCCAGGTCCTTCAATAATTACTTTTTGTCATCAGACCTCTCCATTCGTTCTTCAAAATGAAAGCATAATAAGTTACATGAAAATATAGAGATAAATGTTCTCTATTGCTTTATCTGTGACTTTGTGATATGTATAAGAATATAAACACACTATATCAATATTAGAATATGAAAGATATGTACACAGGTATTAATTCCTAAAGAGTCACAAATGTTCAGCTGTATTTATAAATAACGTAACTGAGATTAAAAATATACATTGTATAAATTCATGGAAGGGTTTATGATTTGAATTATGAAATAGTTTTCCATTTTTGAAGCAGATCCTACCGGTGAACTCACTTGTAGGGTTCATTCTTTAGGATCTTTATGTAAGATTTGAAGCTGAAACTTGACTGGACCTATTCATCACCAAGCCAGATTAAAAGGATGATGATTTTCCCCATGCTGACCCCTGAAAAAGGCTGCTGTTTCCTCTCCCGCATCCTATAACTATCTCTTGCATTTGACTTCCATTTCCTATTCACTGTTGCCACTACCTGTTAACCTTCTCTTGAGTGGTCCCCTTTCCACTCAGTCTGCCTTTCCTAACACAGTAAGGGGTCTTCACTTAATAGAGAAGAAATTCTGTAATATTGTATACAGTTAATGTTAATACAGAAGAAATTAAAATTTAGCAACCTTTTTTGTAATTTTTCATAAAATATGTAATACATTTTTAGGATATGGAGGAATAATGTAATCAGAAATGGGGCACACCACCCGTTACTACTGCACAGTTTTGGTAGGCACTGAGAAAATACCAGTATATGCAATTTCTACATTTTACTACTCATAATTTTACCTTGTAAAAAAAAATGTGCAGGTGTAGTAAATAGTAACAGATTGGTGCAATTTGTTTAGATGCCCTAGGGAGACTGGTAAACAAAAAAAAGGCCATGTTCAGAAAAAAGGATTTGAGATATGAGTCAAGTACCTCAATTGATTTAGGTGGTCAAAGGAAACATCTCAGCTTTGAAGGAGTATCTGAATATTTGATGCGCTTCTTAGAGAATAAAATGCGTAATATTTTATATGTTGATTAGTTAACTACATGTACTATTTTTAATGTACGGCAATGTGACACTTAACAAACAGTCTTGAAATGAGCTCTATTTGCATATGATTTCTGTCACAGCACGAATTAAAGAGTAAGAGGCTTTCATCTGCCTTCTTTCTTTATGCATTTATAAGCAACTGCTCATCTATGGAGAAGCTCTGAAAGATTCCTTTAGGAAGCCATTTTTTGACATTTGGAATTATTTTTTGACAGGTACTTATGTTTGTTTCCACAGCCAGTGTTACATGGATTCATATTTCTAAAGCTAATAAACATAGAATACTCATAAAAATGTGAATTTATGCTTCCACTGAGGAAGAAACATACTGTTGAAGATATCTCTCAAAATATTTAAGTAGGACTGGGCTATATTTTTTAGAGGATCACAGACACACCTCCTAGTATGTATAACTTTATTTGTTCAATGCATACAAGTTCAATATATAAAAAAACATTATATAAAAAGTACACACTGGGAGGACAAGTCACATAATAGGCTTATAAGCTTATATAAGGACATTGAGCTTAAGTACTATGTGGTAAGAGACACAGTAGGAAGGAGGTCCCTGCCCTGTTGAGCTTACAGTCTAAGTAGCAGATGCAGCCCATGTTTCTATTCAAGAAGATCACAATGACGCTATATTTCAAAATGAAGACATCAATGGTTTCTTCTCCCATGAGTTTCTGCCCAGGTGCCAAATATCCCAGTATTAGAAAAAGAGTTAAACCCCAGACCCATCAATGCATCACAAAGGTCCATAAGTAAGAGAGCATTTTTAGTTTTTGTACTGAGCAGGAACTGTGCAACTTGTCTCAATCTCCAGTATAGGAATAGAGAATGCAATGTAAAGCTTCACACAGTAGACACCCTACTGTTTTTAACAACCCTGCATGTGTACTGTATTTTGTAGAACATCTTACATCAGTCTATCACATCCAATGTTGCTCTACATGAATCTGCACCATTTGATTCTTTAAGTTAATGATAGTTTTGTAGGTTTTCACTCATCAGGCCTATATCTGAAAAGTTGAAATTCTAATCTGATCTTTAACAATAGATTAAACATGATCATATAGGGTACATACACTGGTCAAAAATATGTTAAAACTTAGAAAAGCAAGTTTAACGCAGAATAGATATATATATGTATATATATATATATATATATATATACACTATATATATATATATATATATATATATATATATATATATATATATATATATATAATGAAATTGGGGGTAGGATTGTTGGTCATCATAGTAAGGGGGAGGATGGGATTACATGTTTCTAGTAGGCAAGTTTTCATGCTCACACATATATGATGGTTGGCAAATTTAGTAGCAAGTTAAACATAGGCTTAATAGTACATTGTAAGGCCAGTGATTAGTGATGGGCGAATTTGGGCCGTTTGAAAAATTTGTGAAACGGCACCAGCGTCTATATTTTTGGATGCCGGCGCACATTCACTGGCGAAAATGAGCTGGCGTCAAAAAAATGGACACTGGCGTCCAATTGTTTTGGACGCCGGAGAATTTTTGTGGCGGTTTCGCAAATTTATTCGCCAGCAGTGAATCGTGAGAATTCGCACCCGGCGAATTTATTTGCCTATCACTACTAGTGGTTTAATGGGTGGTTTCCTGTTTACACATGGTCCCTGGTGTTGGCGTGTCAAAGGTAAAAAACTTCTCTGCTTTGTTAATTTTTGCTAGTGTTCACATCCAGAGTTTCTGCATAGGAAATTACATTGATTTCATTAATAACCTGTGCTATGAGGCAAATTATACCTTCCACACTTTGGCAACCCGTGTGCCAGCAAATTGTATATGGAGTAGTACTGTTCAGGTCATCTTGTCCATTATCACTAAGAAAATAGGGGAAATAATAATTGTGGGTATATGAGCCAGCTTCATGTCACTAACCTTTTATAAAAAAACAAACATTTCATGCAAATTGTAGACTGGGCTGACATTTTCATTGTAAAAAGCACACAACAAAAACGGTTGACCTGTAAAATAATATTAAACCATTTAAGTTCTCAAGTTATTGTCTTATTTGAAGTTATTGTTATTTGAAATGGAAAAGCATTAAAGACTTATGCAAACCTATGTGGCTTAGGTGTAAGGAAGGAATAGGAAGGAAGAAAGGCACAGGAGACTGAGGCTAAGACCTATAAAATTGTTATAAAGCAGCAATCAAAAGGCAAAAAATAGATGAAAAATTGATTGCCTCACTAGCAAATACAGTGACTTGCATAAATATTTCTTCCCTTGGGCTTTTCAACATTTTGTTATGTGACAACCTGGAATTAAAATGCATTAAACTGGTAGTTATATAATCTAATTTACACAACAAACAGTATTTAAGACTATGAATGGGAAAACATTTATTTATTGTGACACAAAAAGAAATCAAACAAAATAGCAGACATTTGTTGGTTACATAAGTATTTAACCACTAAGTATAACTTGTTACATCCACCTTTGGCTGCAATAACAGCTACAAGTCATTTAGGCTTTGCATATCTGGATTTGCTTCTTCTTAACAAAATTGCTTGGTAAATCTATATCAGGTTGAGTGAGGACTGTTGGTGAACAGTAGTCGCAGATATTTAGAAAAGGTCTGGGCTTTGACTTAGGGGTCCATTTATTAAACCTCAAATTTATGAGGTCAACGTTTTAAAGGGGAAAACTCACATTTTTCGAAGAAAAAAAGAACTGGAATTATTAGAGATTTATTATACCCCAAAGCTACTACAAATCTAAAACCTGTTGAGTCATATAGAAGCCAATAACAGATGTCCCTGAAGTTGTTTCTTGACATCTCGATCTGCGCTGGATTTTCGTCAAATAATCGCAAAAAGTCAAGTTTTTAGAGCGTCAATAGAACATTAATAATTCACTTTTTCAAGAAAAATTTTTGATACATAAGTTCGATTCGTGGAAGGGAGTTTGGTTGACTTTGTTAAAATACATTTTTTTTAATTAATTTGTTTTAGTAAATAACCCCCTTATACATTCTAAGACATGCAGGTTCTTGGTTTTAAATCACTACAGTAAAGATTTGGCAGTGTATTTAAGATCATTGTCCTGATTAAAATTAACCTCCACCCAGTGTCAGGACTCTTTGCAGACAGAAATAGGTTTTCCTCTACAGTTGATTTGTACACGACTTCATCCACCTTGTCCTCATTCCTGACTAGTTTTTCAGTCCCTAATGATAAAAACTCTTCATGATGTCATGATGTTCTCAGGATCATGGGCAGTGGTGACTTTCTGACACAAGTAGGGTTTTCAGCAATGGAGTTTGTCTTGAAACACAATAATGACTACTTTGCGAAGGGCTCAGTTCTAGTTCATAGCAGCTGTAGATCTATCCGGCAGATCTAGCATTCAAGACTTCTGTTGCCTCTCTAACTATTTCCCATTAGTTAATACAGGATTTAACAATTCACTGAAAGATATTTAAAGTTACCTTTTTATAACCCAACCCTGATTGGTGGTTCTTCAAAATGTTATTAAAAGCTTGTTTTGATAGCTTCTAGGTCTTAATGATGCTGTTTATTAGATAATTAACCCCGCAGCCTTTGAGAAACAGGTGAACAGTATTTATTTTGAGATCAAGAAACAGTTTATTTGCACATATGTGTGGAGATATTTGGTTGCACCAGAGATTATTTAGTTGAGTTTCACAGCAAAGGGGAGTAAGTACTCAAACAATCAACATTTCTCAATTCTTGCCACGTTCCCTTATGGTTTCTTTTAAATCATATATAAACACCTTAGCAGGACTGAAAAAGTGATAGAGACCCCGGATGAAAGTATGACAGTAACAGTTTATTCAAGGTTAAAACTGCAAGAAGAGACAGTAATACAAAAAGCTTCAGTCGTAGAGCAATTCCACTATATGTTCACCTACTATTTTTAAGACTGCTTTCTACTAAAATACCCTGGTGGTCTAGTGGGCTGGCAGGGAAGCCCGAGGTGTGGTGCTTCCTCTTTGGTTTGTGCCGTGCGCGTGCGATCATCAAGTTTATTTGGTGCAAAATTTGAATATTTAATGGGGCTTTGGGCCCAAACAATTTGAAAAGCAACACAAAACACTACAAGCGGTTACAAAAAAGTTGAAGGTGCAAATGGTGTGAACACCTACCTGAATAAGTTCAATAAAGTCATTTTGAATGGATGTTATATTACCCTCAAGGGTTTGAAATGCCAAGAAGAAGCCACTCGGATGAGTGGAGAATAATTTTCAAGAACATTCAAACTTCAGTTGTTTTATCCTTATCTCTACTAGATACTGCAGATCTGACCCTTTCAGCAAACCACAGCATGTGGACCATTATTGCCCCCCAAACCTGTAAATGTGCTTGTTGCCTTGCTAGTACCCTGGTGATCCTCTGTGGCATCTTTCAGTGGCTTTCCTGCAGAGTATGATTTTTATGACATAAATCTGTAGAGAAATCTCTATCACTTTTGAGCCACAGAAGCAATTTATATGGATGGAAAAATGGAGGCTCAAAGAGGTTGGGTGTCTCTCTAACTCCGTTCAATTTAATCTGAATCTGTAGGAAAAAAAACATTCATATATATAGTATATGTTAATCTTTATTTCATTATTCTGGTTCACTTGTTTATATGTGTGTTATGCTCAAATGAGTTTTCATTTATTTATTTTCCACTGAATAAAGAAAGCAGTGAAAGCAAGAATTAGATCACGTATTATATACCCACTCCTCTTCCGATACTGCTGGTAAAGTGACTGCAACACGGATTTTTCTGTATAAATTGTCTGATAATAATGTAAACGGATGATGTTATACAAGTAATTTTAATGCTTCCAAAGGCTTTTTTGCGAGATTTATTGAAGTCATTGAGCTTCCTGTAAAGTCAGGTTAAGTAGGAGGGAGTCTGTAAATCATTTTGAATAAGTTTAGCTTTTAAAGCCTGTGCTCTTTACAACAATTTTAAATGCCAGCAGCCACAAAAGGTTTTCCAGGGAGCGAAAAATGATAAAATAGATAATGTAGCGCAAATCTACAAAGGAGAAAGTCTTAGTAAAGAAAAGTAAGAGCTTTTCTCCTCCCTTTACTCAGTAGCCTTGGCCTCTGGCTTCTAAAATATTATTGTTTCTTTCCTTCTAAATAATACAACACTAAATAACATTGTTTCACAATTGATTATTAGACAATAAAAATTAAATATATTTCTACAAAATATACAGAAATATCTCCAGTATAGTTAGTATTTTTTTTAATGCAGTATTAAACATAAACAATTCAAGGCTATGAATTTGTAAAGCAATGATACATTCTTCCTTGGAAGCAGAGAAAAAGATAATGTAATTTTATTAACATTCTGAAGCAATAAGGCATCTCTAGCCCCAGGAGTCTGCTGAGCATTACATTTTCTTCTGCTGATGAATACACTGTCCACATTCATAATGCAAACTAGGAAGTCTAGTGTTATCACATTACATGTGTGGTCCACCTTTCCAGAAAATAGTCTTGGAGAGTCTTAGTTAGGAATAGTTGAGGATAGTCTAATATATTTTAGTGCTGTCAAGTCAGTTTTGATTGTGGTCACCATATGTTTGGGTCTTCAGGCTTCACAGTGCATTGTGACTGACTCCATCCACCTTGGTTCTGGTTCTTCTTTTCCTTTCAGCTCTCTCATGTATAATTGCTTCTAAAGATCAAGGTGTTCTCATATGTCCAAAGTAAGGTAGCTTTGCTACAGGCTGAACTTCAAATTTGATACTGTGAAGCAATGTGTTTGTTTCCTCTGCCATACACTGTATACTGGAAAGCCTAGGTCTAACCAAATTTCCAAAGCACCAACAATTTCCAGTTCTACCGCTTCATCTGGAGAGCCCTGAATATTTAAATTAGAACTGTAATAAATTGGTACATTTCTGCATAGCAGGCCTTGGGAAATATGTCGGTAGGTGAGCCAGAGAGACCAGGTTCTATTATATGTCTTGGTCTGACCAGTTTCAATACTGGTAAGTCTTTCCATTATCAGTAGGTTGTCTAGTCTCGTTTTAACCTTCTGTATATGCAAAGTGCTGGTTTTCCAGGATTTCACTATCGTTTGTTTAGCTGCAGAAAAGATATGTGTAATCATGCATCTGGAATATTTATTGCCTCCTGGGATATGTTAATTTAGCAGGGCTTCAGCTGGGTTTTTGGGAAGGGAAAGTCCTGTAACGCTATTAATAATAGTATATACTATATGAATGAGCCCTTTTGGTTACAAGCTCTAAAGCATAGCATGGAGGATGAAGGATACATCAGGATATCTTCTCTGGAACTAGGTACCTTTGGTGTAGCACTTTTTGGGAGGTCTCTTGTATGAGGACGTTTACAGAACACTTAATGGTATTTTTGAAAATATCAGACCAAGTATCCTCATCCAAACATTGTCGTAGATCCTTCTCCCAACTTTGTATGAACTTCAGTGTTTTAATTGGAGTGATGTGAATCAAATTGTCATACAAGTAAGATAGTGCTCCTTTAGTGGCAAAGTCTTTCAAAAGCTGTCGGGTGTGGGAAAGCATTTCCTTCAAGCTTGGATTTTATGAAATGCACTGGCTGCTGGTAATGTAACCATTCTCTCTGAGGGGCTTTATATGTTTCTTGAAGTTGTGAGAATGATAGTACTTTGTTTGTCCATGTGAGGGAGTAGATAGTAATTAAATTAGATTGTTCCCACCATGAGAAAGCCCTGGATGACTTACCAGGGGGGAAGTCTACATTATTAAGTAAAAAAGTAGCCAATTTGAGTGGTGAATATAAGTGGTAAGTATTCTCTTGTTTGGGACCACACTTTCAAAGATTGCACAACAATAGGATTATTCTGCGTTGTGTTAGTAGAATTGGATCAGTTGTTTTTTTAACACTATATGCCTGTGTAAGTTATTGTGCAAAATTTAGCAATATGTGACATTTTTATGTTTCAAAACTCATCTTTAAACTACATCTTGGTAAACATTCATCTTACACACAATAAAAAATCTCTTTTCTCAATTACTGAAGGCATCATACACTTTACTGTATGGCATCCAAGGAAAAGAAACCATTAAGCACATTTGTAAACAAAATATAAAATTTTATACTGTACTAACACACTCAACACACATGGACTTACTTTTGATATGCTGAAAACAGTTTTGGGATTGTATGTTCCAAGTAAAGTAATCAGATCATCATATTCACTTTATCATTTGCAACACAAAACATTTATAGGCTATAGTAACAATTGACTTGATATTTGCAAATCAGAGGAACCCTTTACTGTAACTAGTTTTTTTAAGCTCCCAAAGTAATTTAATAAAGTTCAAAATGTTCACACTTGGAAACAAGTGTGGTATTACTGCATTATTGTAATGTTTAGTTCATAACAATATGCACTGCATTAAAGGGGAACTATTGCGAAAATTAATATTTGATATGAGCGTCCACATACTGAAATAAGAAATGTTGTAATTACAGTAAATTAAATATTCTGCATTGTTTCTGAAATAATCAAGTTAATCTGCACTATTCCTCTCCCAGCATCTGTTTCTCTTCATTCTGTCTTCATGCAGCAGTTGGGTGTCAGATATTCAGATATTGAGATCCAATACATCTTATAGGGGCTTCCTTTCCTAGCAGATGTATTAGAGCTCATTCAAATAATTCCAGTACAAACAAAATCTAACAAAATAACTTCCTTTTGCACAAATTCTGCATGTAGAGAAACATGGGGTATATTTATCAAAGACTGATAGGATTTTTAAAGGTGTATTTATCAAATGGTGAACTTTCACTTTCACCCTTTGATAAATACTCCTTTAAAAATCCCATGGAAATGAATAGAGAGAGTCGGTATTTCACTCTAGTGGACTGTGGTGATCTTTAACTTCACTCTTTGATAAATATACACCAATGTCTGGTGATTTCAATAGAGTGAGCTCTAATACATCTTCTAGACAAAAGCAGCCCCCTATAAGATATATTGAATCTAAATGTCAATGATTATCTGACACCCAACTCCTGCATGAAGAGAGAATGAAGAGAAACAGATGCAGAGAGAGGAATAGTTACATAGTTACATAGTTAAATTGGGTTGAAAAAAGACAGTCCATCAAGTTCAATCCCTCCATATGAAAACCCAGAAGCCATACACACACCCCTCCATACCTTCACCTTAGTGAAGATGAACTTGATTATTTCAGAAACAATACAGAAGTTTTAATTGATTGTATTTAGAAAGTTTCTTATTTCAGTATGCTGAAGCTTATATTAACTTTTCATTTCCACAATAGTTCCCCTTTAAGGGAAATACATATTGAATTTTGAGTTATTATATCACTGATGATAACTCTGATTTTATGCATTAGCACTTGGTACAATTTGCCCACTTTTTCATGAATTGGGTCACTTAGGCATGTTTGCTGATATGTGATTCCTAAAAATAGCATATTGCATTACTGTCTTCATGTTCTACTTGCACTATTTTGGTTTTGTATAAGGAGTATATTTATGACATTGTACAAATACATATGTATACATATTGGCATTTATTAGTGGCTCATTCATATTACTAGAAAAATAAATGTTTGCTGCTCAACTCAAAGCCTTATTTCAACCTTAGTTTGGATTCTATTTGTAGAAAGCAGGTGCGAGGGCTTGAATGTTAAATTCACAATGCAAAGGATTCTGTGACCTTTACTGTCTGCGTGTATACATTTATTATGCCTAATTAGTGAAATCAAACCATAGGGGAAAAATGCCCAACAAATATTACTGCTGATTTACTGTGTTATGTTTAATAAAGACTAGGTCAACATTCTTAAGAGGCTGCTTGACCATTTCCCATTTCATATACATAGTTTCAATTACTCAGGTCACTCTTATTGTTTTGATAACATTGACTTTTTTACACTATTGTCAGCCAAATGTATTTAAGGATGAAACTATTAGGAACACAATTGGTGAATTAATGTCATGAGGACTGCTGCTGGCAGCTCATCAATTTTTTATATGCCACTCAGACAAATGAAACATAAGCCACCCTGAACAAGGGGACCTTTTGACACTTCAAAGGAAACCCCTATGGGTGGTTTCTTCTTGAAGCCTAACTAAACTGGCTCGATCTCCCCAGCTGGAAACTGCCAATGTCTCATTAACCCCTAAACAGGCCCTGCATGAGATTTTCTTTTCAGCTATAATTATGCCACACGCTCCTGTTATGCTGTACTGAATTGCAACACTGACACTGACACATAATAAACATCAACCCTAATTGAAAAGCAGATTAGGCTCTTGTGTTAATTAGCCAAAAAGCCCGCCTACTTTCATGCATTATGATTGCCTCTTAAATACTGAGGATGATGAAATCCCTCAGAAAGATAAGACACACTTAATTGCAATAACCTGCAAATTAAGTTTAATTTACTTTAAATTTACCAGTTTAGCAGCCTCATTTGAGGGTGTTAATGTTCTTGCAAATTAATTATCGGAATTAGTCATGCCTGGTGGAGTTTTTTTTAACAGGATACATTCTGTAGGCCATTAATAACAGGTAAATAAGACACTATTTATAACAGGTTAGGAATGAAAGGTATGCTGAACTATCATCTGAATGACCATTTGAATACAAGAAACTCAGATATGAAAAAAAATGTACAAAGCTGTAGAACCTATGACAAGGCAACTCCTCAACTGACCCTTTACGCTCAACCATCCCACTGAACCCCATTGTTACATACTTTATTGATACACCAGGATCCAGAAATGGGGTAAAATGGCCACAGTATTTATTCACATTTTATTAAATAATTAGAGCCGTGCCAGCCTATAACCCAAGGCAATATTCTAAAGCCAGAATTCCATCTCTACTATGCTGTGGCGTTCCTCAGTGAAGACTTGAGATCAGCGCTATATCATTGTATCCACCACTGAGTATTAGGCTGCCTCTACCTACAGAGAGGATGACCCCAAACTCTGCTAACAGCAGGGGCTGCATATCCCACCATGAGATAAGTTCAGCACATAAACCAGTATAATTTGGCTGCTGGTCATTCAGATCCCTTGTCATGCTGCCCCTGTGCGTATAGCTCAAGGGCTTTCCCTTACACCTATGACATACGTATAAGATTAGTATACATAGTCAAAAAAGAAGCATCATTTTTGCTGAGATTAATTTTTTCTGACAATTTAAGAATCCAGTAAATGGGCTCTTTAGGAATTACTTTCGTATTAACAGAGATGACGAAAGGAATAGAAATTGAATGCCTTTGCTCTGGTAGCCTAATTTGTGGTTTAGAAAAAGCCAGACAGAGAGACTGGTTTGCTTAACCACTGTCTATGCTCTGGTCTTGAAAGTTGTCAGAAAATGATTAGATACACTCTATGAAGAGTTTGCCTTAATATAAAACCAGGCAACTTAGATAGCAGTGCTAATATTCATAAAAATCAATGTAGAAGAAAGGTTTAAAAATACTTCTAATAAAAAAATATAAACAGTCTCATTAATATATTTGCCAAAAACTGTAGGTTATTTGGAATAATATGTATGCTGCATATTTCCTAGTGATTCGATACATATTAATAGCACTGACTTTTGTAATGGACATATATTAATAAAACATTTAATATACAACTAAGTTCAGAGAAACAGAGTTGAAATTCATTCAAGAGGCTCTGTGCTGTTCTTGAAAGTAGAGAGTTGAAAAAATAAATCTTTTGGGATGGTGAGTTCAGGCACCAATGATGCCTTTGGACATAAGAAGTATAACTAACACAATATAATATAAAGAGCAAGAAAGGTTTAAGATTGCAGCTGTCTAAAGAAATTAAAACTCAATCTAAACACAAATCTGCAAATGTAAAAAAGGGAAACGGGTGGGGGTGGACGAGTAAAGAAAGATATGGGGGAAGAGATAAAATAAATGTGAAAGGAGTAAAAAGGGAAGAAAGTGTACAAACTAGAAGGGAGTACACAATTTCGATTTGATTTTGATTAAATGAAATTCAACAAACATAGGAGAATAAAACGGGTAAAGGGAAGCGAAAAAATGGAAAAGTAGAAGAGGAGAATGCAGAAGTGTACATAGAAGGGAAAGTGGATAGGTCTGCATACTAGTGTATGACATAGTTCGTTTTTTACATCTTGCTATTAGTACAAACATAGCCATGAAATGTATGCCATCTTCTCTTTACCACCTTACCTTTACTAGTTTGAAATACTGCTTCTGCCATGATACATTTAATTAATTTAAATTAAATATATTCCAACAAGTTTTCTTGTCAACTTTGGGAGTTAGGTTTTCTCTCTTCTCCAACTGAGAATGTTGGCATGTCTAGTTGGATACCAATCTAGTGAAAAACAAATACAAGCATAAATACAGTTATTATGAGTGGTTTAACTGACAGAAATTGATTGCTGGTTTTGGCTAGGAAGTAATTAGATGTCATTTTGGGGTCAGCAACATTTTGTTCCAATGAAGCTGAATTTGCAGTATTCTTATCTCATTACCTTATGGTAGGTAGTTAGTACAGGGCTATGTTGCAGCCTAAGGGTCTGAATGATGTGCAAGTTCATGAATGGGAGGATGGACTACAATGTGACTCCCCATGCAGCTCATAAATACAGTGCTATATTTATGGGTAATATACTCTGATTTGAGACACATGGGCAATTTTTTAAGGTAGAGGTAAGTGGTAAATGGAGCATTTTCTATTTGGGCCAGTGTTGTTAGTGGAGTAGGGGTTTAGGGTTAGTGCTTGGCCCTTTGCTTTTCAACTTTTATAATAACCTTGAGGTTGGCATTGTTCTGGTTCTGTCTTTGCTGATGATACTAAATTGTGTAAAACATTATGTCCCATGCAGAATGCTGCCACATTGCAGATTTGACTAAATTAGAAGTAAAGTAGCAAATGAGGTTAATTGTTGATATTTTGACTGTTAGAAACAACTTAAATGAAAGTTATATTCTAAATGGTAGTGTGTTTGGGGTATTCTTAATTGAAAAGGATCTTGGGATTGTTTTGGATAACAAGCTATATAATTCTAGGCAGTGCCATTCAGTGGCTACTAAAACAAACAGTGGCTACTTAACTTGAGGGATAGAAACATATTTTGCTTCTTAATAGGTTCCTCAGTGTGCAGTGGAGTTGTGGGCTCCAGATGTGCAAATATACTAGTAAAAGAGATGGAAGATTTAAACTATAAGGGAAGACTGTCAATGTAGTGTTGTGCTTTGCTGGGATTCAAGCCAGGAACCTCCAGGTTTCTGGTTGCTCTTCCTAACTCTCGGGCTAGAAGAGCAACTGGCAAATTGTCCTAGTATTTTCACCCGACTTTCCATCTCTACCCAGCAGCCTTATTGTCAGCCAATCAGAGCCGACTCTGCACTATATCAAGCATCCTCCCATATCATTTCCTTGCCTGAGCATTAAAGTAGTTTTGGTTTGAGTATTGTGATTTGCCTAGTTTTAGCTCTTCATTGCTCTCACCTGCCCTTATTTTGGTCCTGTTTCTGGCTCCAGTCCTGTTCCTGCTTCTATATCCATTCTGTCCCACTTCTGTCTGTTCCTGGCTCTACACCAGCTCCATCCTGTTTCTGTATTTTTCTGGGTCAATGCCAGCATTCCTGCCTTGGTTTGGTTCTGTCCCACTCCACTTTGTCCAGCTTGCTCCCAAACAGTTCCTTGCTTTAGGACTTACTGCCCATCCAATCCATGCATTTGTGATTTCCCTGACGGGTTGGGATTGTTTTCTCTGGATGAGAAGGGGCCCATTATTTCTCTATCTATTAAAAAGCATTATAGACATATATTATAGGGTATTTTTTCCCATATAAGGTCAAATTACCAGATGCCACTATTTTAGAAGCAGAGTAGATGGTCCTTCATGGTGAGTGCAGCGACATTGTGCAATACCCTACCAGGTGATGTTGTGATGGCAGATTCGATCAATGCCTTTAGGAGTGGCTTCGATAATTTCTTGAACAAGCATTATATGAAAGGCTATCGTGATGTTATGATCTACAGTTAGTATAGGTATTGGTATAGAGTTTATATATGTGAGTGTATAGAGAGATCTGGATAAGTATGTGTGTATATATGTACACTGGGGTTCATTTGGAGTGGTTGAATTGATGAACTTTGGTCTTTTTTTCAACTTAACTTGACTAAACAATTTGCTCAGCAAGAACTTTGTATGATAAAATTGATGCTGTATTCTCTTTTTATGTAAGGAAGGTGATCCTAATAAAATTAAAAGACCTGCACACTACAAATTCGTTCCATATTTTCTTCTTACATGCTCATCTATTTTAACAGAAGCTGCACCTCAAAACGTAATCTTGCTTATACGGCTCAAAAATATTGTCTGTAAATTCATTTCAACTCCTCTTCTTAAATATTAATTGCATTGTCAATACATTTGTAATCAATATTATTCTGACATGTGAAGTTGCTGGTTGTAAAGATCCCACTCTCTTCTTCTACTGCACTCTATGCCATATATCCCCTTGTACCCTTTTCCTCATGTTTTCATAGTTTTCAAAAACTATGTTTTATAGCTTTCAGAAAAACAAAAAACACACAAAGAGCTTAAGTAATTTTAGCAAAATGACCTAGATATGGATTGTTTTCACTCTAACTTTGCCCAGTTCATAAATATATTTCTAAAAATCCTCTGATTTCACACTTTGATAAAACTGCCCCTAAATATGCTATAAAAAACAGAAACAGAATAAAAATATAAAACAGGTAATTAAATAATATATTGGAAATAAACACATGTAAAGTCTATTCCGATTACTGATGCTTCTCAATTTAACAAGATGATGTCACTTCTCCTCAATGATGTCTGTTCATTTGTTTCATGAATACAACAATACAAATCAATACAAGCAAGAATGTTTGGGATCTTGCTATTTGTTCAGTTTAAAAACTGTAGTAAAAGAGAATATGTTTATTTAAAAGTAAATCTTAGGTCTAAGACTTTTATAATCATAGTTTATAAAATTATAGTCATCCGTCAAAATAATTATTAATTGAATTAATTATTGATTGCTCATATTGACGTTAAAAAGACAAAGAAAAAAAAGAACTGATGCATATTGCTTTAAATGATATCAAACAGACAGACAGAAGGAAGGAAATACCAAAGCTTAGCTACAAATCCAACATTTTTTGCAACCAGGTCTTTACATAGAACTTATTTTCCAATATACTTTTAATTGCTCAAAATGAAGTACAAATATTTCCCAGCCCTGTGTATGGCTTCTCATTTCCAATTTTATTAAAATAAAAATTGTAACATTGTATTCTCATATACATCCAGAAATATGAAGAAAATGAAACCATCTACCAACATCCACCTTTCTGCAGACTGGATGAATATAAAACAGTCCTTAATATATACCAGCTATCAACCTGACCACAACTGTTTCATTTCTCAGAACGTTAATTAAGAAAAACAATCTTAAGGCCGGTCCAAGAAGCTAAATGTTAAGGATGCTTTTAAACAATAAAATGCATTCTCTTGCTAAACTCACAACTGTCAGGCTTCATTCAAAATAACTGCCCCTGACAGCCGTGATGCTCTTAAAAACTTGGGTATAGCTTTTGTGGTTGCAAACTTGTGTGTTAAAGCATGAAAGTGCTGTATTTTATTCTGGTAAAGTGAAAAATGATGTTCAGCACCATCATGTTGTGTGTACCAGTGGAACTTCTGCTATATAAATGATGCTTAATATGACACTTATGAAGTCAGTGTAATCAAAAAGATCTGTATGTTAAGATAGCTTTCACGTTATTTTTATTACAAGTTATTATTACAAAAATAAGAATGAAAGAGTGAAAGAAAAGTTTGCTGTATAAGTTTATAGTTGTTGCTTGTCATTCTTTCAGTTAGACCTGTCTTAATAAAAAAAACAAAAATGAACATTCGTAAGCATTTTATAAGCATTTTCAGTTTTACCTTCCATAAAAAGAGACACCATAATGGTATAATGGCACGCTTTCATAGAGTAACCAATTTTAATGACTCAAATATAGTGATGAGCAATTTTTTTCGGCAGTCATTGATTTGTGATAAAATTCTGCTTTCGCCACCTGCAAATTTTTTTGCAAAACTGCAGCAAAAGTTTACCATGAAAAACGCTGTCGCTAAGATAAGAGCGACAAAAAGACAAAAAAGTCGCCATAAGAAAAAATGCCCATCGATTTTAATGCATTTGGACAAATAAGTCGCCATAAGAATAAGTGCCCATTGACTTTATTGCATTTGGACAATAAAGTAGCCATAACAAAAAATGCCCATTGACTTTAATGCATTTGAACAGAAAAGTCGCAGAGACAAAAAAGTTGCCACAAGAAAAAACTACCATTGACTTTAATGCATTTGGAGTGGCAAAAATTGTTGAGTGTGTTAAAAAAACGGCCATTGACTTCAATGCGTTTCACTTCACAATTTTTTGCCATCACTCATCACTGTTCAAATACAATTCGTAAATTGAACATAAATATGCAAAGCATAAGGAATAAAATGTTACCAGGAGTCCCTCATAATCTCCTAACCAGTTTATTAGAAGTATTAGGACAGTGCCAAAATGTATAGGCTTCTTGGCACTGTCTAGTGTCATGTGTTATGGGCCCTAGGCAGCCCAGCCGGCCAGCTCGCCCCCCATCCCCATGCATGTGCATCAGCAGCACTCGTATGAGATGCAGTAGCTTGCATGCGCACCAGCAACATTCACGGGCACAAGTATTGTGCCAGGTCTGGTCTAGGGGTTAGCAGACGAGGTAGCTGCCCAGCGCCCCACAATCATTGCACCCTAGGCAGCTGCCTTTTCTGACTACCCCTAGTTCTGGGGCTGGATGGTAGCTACTGAGAGCCCGAGGGGGAGATAGGTCTCAGTAAGAGAAGATAGTGTAAGGAAAGACTTGTATTAGCTCAGGTCTTTTTTCATTCGTCTAGCTGGGCATACGGACATTTGTTTATACTATGGAGATACATCAGGCACTCACAAATCTCACAGACAGGTATAGTAAAACCACTATAAACTTTATTTAATGCAAAAAATAAGACATTTGTTTACCTAGGCTGTCTTGGTTGCATAAGTTGTTAATGCCACCAGGGTTGTGTAATTTTTTACACAGGTTGCGGTCTTGTTGGTTTGTTGAAGAGTTGAATTTTTCTTATTTATGTTTAATTTTTAAAATTAAAATTGAAAATGAGCTCAGAAGTCATTTAAAATATGTGTTGATTAATCATCCTAAAAATACTGTGCAGATATAAAAGAGGTCAAGCACCTGAAGGCTAATGTTGTTTAATGTAACAGAATGGAATCAATAATCCTAACGCATCCAATAAGGACACTGCATCATTCTAATACTATACGGGTAAATAAGACTGATCTTTATTATACTATATACTTTATTGATTTATTATTTATTTACAACAGTTTATGTTACAGATAACATGTCAATTTTAAATCTGATATCAAAATAGAAGTGTACTGGCTGAATGTAAGCTCATCTCAAATCCTTAATAAAAATTCCCTAAAGAGAAACTCCCACATATTTCTGTGAAGAGTCTAAAATGAATACATAAAAGGAAATGAATTGATTATTACCAAGAAAAAGTATTTATTAGATGAACAAACCTAAGATTAAAAAAAACTATCACTTTTTGTGAAGGGAAAATAGACATGTTCAATGCTTTTGGATCATGTGCAACTGACCCATTATAAGTCCAAAAGAGGTCATTAATCACAGGTGGAGTAATTGTATTACAGATCTTAATTACATAGAACATAAAATCAGCTAAATATTTAAATAATAGTTTTTATTACTAATTTACACTATGGGGCAGATTTAGCTAGGGTCGAATATCGAGGGTTAATTAATCCTCGATATTCGACTGCCGAATTGAAATTCCTACGATTGAACGATTGAAGAAAAAATCGTTCAAATCCATCGATCAAAGGGTTCTCCTTTGATCAGAAAATTGTTAGGAAGCCTATGGGGACCCTCCCTATAGGCTAAAATTCGCCTCGGTAGGTTTTAGGTGGAGAACTAGGGGGTTGAAGTTTTTTTTAATGAGACAGTACTTCGACTATTGAATGGTCGAATAGTCGAACAATTTTTACTTCGAATCATTGGATTCAAAGTCGAAGTCGTAGTCGAAGGTTGGAGTAGCCTATTCGATGGTCGAAGCATATTCGACCATTCAAAAGTCAAAGTATTTTTTCTTCTAATCCTTCACTCGAGCTAAGTAAATAGGCCCCTATGTATATTGCAAATAATTCACTCTACCATTTTCAAATCTTATTATTTAAACAATAAATGTAATCATTTTTAGTTGTAATATTGGGGTGTATGCAGCCATCTCAGGTTATTGTTCCTGAGCTTTCAGAAAGAGCCAGCACTTTACAATGAAACTGCTTTCAGATAACCTATTATTTCTCCTACTCAGGAGCATTTTTAGCAAAGCACACATTTCTGATTTCATCTTGATTAGTGATGGGCAAATCTGCAAATTTGCAGTTTTCCAGGAAAATTTGCTAAATGGCGAAAAATTTGTGAAACACACCGCAGTCAATGGGCAGCAAAAAATTTTGATGTTAGTCAATTTTAATGTGAGCAACAATTTTTTTTACGACTATTTGGTCCAAATGCATTAAAATCAATGGACGTCCGAATAATTTTGAGCATCAGGTTTTTTTTTGACTTGCCTGATTTTTTGTTACAAACAAAGGAGTTAAGTGGGAGATCTGTAAGTGAAGTTACAACCACAGGAGTTTCAGACTAAAGGAGATTCAAACTAGGTCAAAAGTTTGTTCTAAACCCTAATTTTTTTTATTCTTGTTTTGATCTGTAACTGGGATAATGAGCGCTAGCAAGATTGAAGGCCTGACACAGTGCACAGTCTGCCATATGTATGCAGATTTGGAACAATAGATCCAAACTGCTTACCTCTGTGGTGGTTATGAGCAAATTACCACTGTTGAGGCTCGAGTTAGAGCACTAGAGCAACAATTTGCAATACTGTGGTCGATTGACAATCTTGAAAGGATTCTCTTGCTCACTAAGCAGGACCTAGCAGGGTCAGATAGTTTGGAGGGAAATGAACAGCAGCAGGATGTTGAGGCAGCTAGCTGGGTGACAGTTAGAAAATCTAAGGTGGGTAAAAGTAAAATGGAGGCTGATCTGGGGGTTTATACATCCCAACAGATTTGCCAGATTGTGTGAAGAAGATAGGAGTGTGAACTCTGGATTGGTAATTCTGGATGGGGCTGATAACTCTAACAGCCGGAAGACCAGTTTCTCTACATAGTTACATAGTTACATAGTAACATAGTTAAATTGGGTTGAAAAAAGACAAAGTCCATCAAGTTCAACCCCTCCAAATGAAAACCCAGCATCCATACACATACCCCTCCCAACTTTTAGTTAAATTCTATATACCCATACCTATACTAACTATAGAGCTTAGTATCACAATAACCTTTGATATTATATCTGTCCAAAAATCATCCAAGCCACTCTTAAAGGCATTAACTGAATCAGCCATCACAACATCACCCGGCAGTGCATTCCACAACCTCACTGTCCTGACTGTGAAGAACCCCCTACGTTGCTTCAAATGAAAGTTCTTTTCTTCTAGTCTAAAGATGTGGCCTCTGGTACAGTGATCCACTTTATGGGTAAAAAGGTCCTCTGCTATTTGTCTATAATGTCCTCTAATGAAAAGTGTAATCATGTCCCCTCGCAAGCGCCTTTTTTCCAGAGAAAACAACCCCAACCATGACAGTCTACCCTCATAATTTAAGTCTTCCATCCCTCTAACCAATTTAGTTGCACGTCTCTGCACTCTCTCCAGCTCATTTATATCCCTCTTAAGGACTGGAGTCCAAAACTGCACTGCATACTCCAGATGAGGCCTTACCAGGGACCTATAAAGAGGCATAATTATGTTTTCATCTCTTGAGTTAATGCCCTTTTTTATGCAAGACAGAACTTTATTTGCTTTAATAGCCACAGAATGACACTGCCCAGAATTAGACAACGTGTTATCTGCAAAGACCCCTAGATCCTTCTCATTTAAGGAAACTCCCAACACACTGCCATTTAGTGTATAACTTGCATTTATATTATTTTTGCCAAAGTGCATAATCTTGCATTTATCAACATTGAACCTCATTTTCCAGTTTGCTGCCCAGTTTTCTAATTTAGACAAATCACTCTGCAAAGTGGCAGCATCCTGCACGGAACCTATAGTTCTTCCCAATTAGTATCATCTGCAAAAATAGAAACAGTACTTTCAATGCCCACCTCCAGGTCATTAATAAACAAGTTGAAAAGCAAGGGACCTAGTACAGAGTCCTGAGGTACTCCACTAGAAGTGGTCGGGAAAAGAGCAGAGTCAGGCCTAAACAGATTGTGGTTGTAGGGGATTCAATTATTAGGATAGGGTAATCTGTTGTCCAGAACGCTATAACCAAACAGTTTGCTGTCTTCCTGGTGCCAAGGTTCGGCATGTGGTTGATCAGGTAGACAAATTATTGGGTGGGGCTGGGCATTACCCAACTTTCTTAGTATGTATTGGTACTAATGACAAAATAAATGGTAGATGGAAGACCTTAAAGAGTGATTTCAGGGATCTAGGCTCTAAGGTCTTCTAATGTAATTTTTTCAGAAATTTTGCCGTGCCACGTGCAAGTTTAGGAAGACAGCGGGAGCTTAGGGAGCTAAATGCATGGCTCAAGTCTTGGTGTAGGAAGGAAGGGGTTGGGTTCCTAGAGCACTGGGCTGATTTTGCCTTGGGGTACAACTTATACAGTCATGACAGATTGCGCCTCAATGGAAGGGGTCCACTGTGCTAGGGGAAAGCATGGCTAAGAGGTTGGAGGAGTGTTTAAACTAGTAAGGGGGTGGGTAAGATAAAGAATTATGGGAAAGCTAGGGTAGATGGGGCAATTGGATTACTAAGGAGTCATGGGGGAGGAGTGAGGGGGCATGCAGTTGCTAAAGAGGTCCCTATGTTACAAGAATAACAGACTAATACTAACTTAAGATATAATTCTCCAATAAGTAATGCAAATTTCAAAAGAAAAAGTAGTAACCTCAAATGTATGATGGTAAATGCACTGCGTTTGTCAGGTAAAATGGGAGACCTAGAAATAATTGTATGCTCTAAGAATTATGATATAATTGGTATCACTGAGACCTGGTGGGATGAAATGTTAAATGGTTATACCCTTTTTAGGAGGGACAGAGGGATTAAAAAGGATGGAGGTAGAATTAAAGCCATGCACTAAAGAAATGACCATTGCTGGCACTGGTGAGGGTGTGGAATCCCTCTGGGTAGAGATTTTGACTGGGCAAAAGGGTACAAAGAAAATTATCATTGGTGTTTTCTATAAACCACCTCATATATGTGACGAGTATGAAGCCCATCTACTCTTACAAATAGAAGCGGCTTCACAACTAGGTAAAGTTATTACTATGGGTGACTTCAATTATCCAGACATTGACTGGGGTAATGGAGTTGCCAAGACAGAAAAAGCTAGTAGGTTTGTAAATATGCAGAATGACAACTTTTTATTCCAGCTCGTTAAAGAACCTACTAGGAATAACTCTCTTTTGGATCTTGTAATAACTAATAATACCAAACTCATCTCTAACATTTAGTGGGTGAGCATTTAGGGAATAGTGATAACATGGTCTCCTTTAAGATTCTGTTGCAGAAGCAATTCTATAAGGGAGTAACTAAAGCACTATGGGGCATATTTATCAAGGGTCGAATTTCAAATTGAAAAAACTTCGAAATCCAAAAAGACTAACCAAAATTAAAGGACCAGTGACATCAAAATTTTTTTTAAAAGAATTCGTTAGAATACAACGAAAAAAAACACCAAGAGAAATAAAATCTTAAAATAGCAAAGCTTTTATTATGAAATAACAGAAACAGAAAGAGAATAACAGAAACTCTGCTTCCGCTCCTCTTCAAAAAAGGTGACACGGCAACCATCCATACTGCGGCGCTTGATTTCTCCTTCCTGGCTATTCTAGTGACAGTGTTTCCTTTGCCCCATCTCCTTTTCCAGCTCTCGGTGCCGATACCGTTTCCTGTGCTGCGATATCAGTCGGCAGCTGCGAGTGTCGCAAAGAAACAGGACTTCTTTGCCAGCCTGGATGAGACCCTATTGGCCCGAGCAGAAGCATTCGCTGCGTTTGAACATCATTGCAAAGCAAAACCTTTTTGGTTCAACTGAAGTGTTGGTGTTGAGGTGAGAAGACGTGATTTTAAGGCTTTCAAGTTAGCTGGGACCAGTATCGGACTGGCACGACGGGAAAGCAAGAAAGAACCCGATGGGGCCCCGACCCTCATGGGCCCCTGCCAGGCTAGGCCCCCTCCTCCCAAATTGGGATTCCACCAAAAAAAAAGTTGGCGCTATGCCTCCTGCGCATACACGTTGTGCCAAGCGCACCTTCATGCATGCACACTGAGCACTGCTACAGAGCGCCGCATCACAGTAGGGGATGGGCGGGGAGGCCAGAGGGGGGCCCTGGACAGCGGTCCCGGTGGGCCTCGGGCCCCCCAGTCCGACCCTGGCTGGGACGTCTGAATCATTTATAAGGTACCAGGAGGCCAATAAATCATGCAAAAAAGCTATCAGGCAAGCTAAAATCGATATGGAAAAGGATATTGCAGCAAGCAGTAAAAAGAATCCAAAATTATTTTTTAAATATGTTAATAGTAAAAAAAATTAGGAAGGGGTGGGGGACCTTAATAACAGAGGGGGGTCAGCTGGTTGATGAGAACAAAAAAAAAGCTGAGATTCTGAACTCAACACAAATGAGCAACCAGTTAATGAAGGTTTCCTTCTGAATAGTCCCAATTCTAGTAATACAACTAATGATGTATGGTAAACACATGAGGAGATTCAAAAGAGACTAGAAAATGTTAAGATAAACAAAGGTACGGGGCCAGATGGTATTCTTCCCAGGGTACTTAGCAAGCTTAGCTCTGTGATTTCTAAACCTCTTTACTAAATTTTTCAGGATTCATTGAGGTCTGGCATGGTGCCAAGGGACTGGCGACTTGCTAATGTGGTGCTGCTATTCAAAAAGGGATCCCGTTCTCAGCCTCAAAACTATAGGCCAGTTAGTCTGACGTCAGTAGTAGGAAAGCTTTTCGAGGGGTTAATAAAGGATAAGGTACTGGACTTCACAGCAAATCATAATACAATGAGTTTGTGCCAGCATGGTTATGTGTAATAGATCTTACCAGACTAACTTAATTTCTTTTTATGAGAAGGTGAGCAGGGACCTCAATTCTGGGATGGCAGTGGATGTGATTTACATCTGATAAAGCATTTGATACAGTGCCACATAGAAGGTTTCTGTTTAAATTAAGGAATGTTGGCCTGGAACATAGTATTTGTACCTGGCTAGAGAATTGGCTAAAAGATAGACTACAAAGATTGGTGGTAAATAGAACATTTTCTAATTGGACCAATGTTGTTAATGGAGTGCCGCAGTGCTCTGTACATGCTCCTTTGCTTTTATTAATGACCTGTAGGTGGGCATTGAAAGTACAGTTTCTATTTTTGCAGATGACACTAAATTGTGCAGAACTATAGGTTCCATGCAGGATGCTGCCACTTTGCAGAGTGATTTGTCTAAGTTGGAAAACTGGGCAGTAAACTGGACAATGAGGTTCAATATTGATAAATGCAAGGTTATGCATTTGGCAAAAATAATCTAAATGCAAGTTATGCACTAAATGGCAGTGTATTGGGAGTTTCCTTAACTGAGAATGATCTAGGGGTTTTTGTAGATAACTAGTGATGGGCGAATTTGCTCCGTTTCGCTTCACCGGAAAATGCACGAATTTCTTGGGAAATTTGCGAAATGGCAAAAAATACGCGAAACGGTGCCGGCATCTCGTTTTTAACACCAGCGAATGTTTTCGGGCGAATTTTCGCGGGCGTTTCGAGAATTTATTCGCTGGTGGCGAATCGCGCAAATTCACCACAAATTCACGTCTGGCGAATAAATTCGCTCATCACTATAGATAACACTTTGTCAAATTCTTTGGCTTTTAAAGCAAAGTTCTGTCTTGCATAAAAAAGGGCTGGGGTTGTTTTCTCTGAAAAAATGTGCTTGCGAGGGGACATGATTATACTTTACAAGTACATTAGAGGACATTATAGAGAAATAGCAGGGGACCTTTTTACCCATAAAGAGGATCACCGCACCAGAGGCCACCCCTTCAGACTAGAAGAAAAGAACTTTCATTTGAAGCAGCGTAGGTGGTCCTTCACTGTGAGGTTGTGGAATGCACTGCCGGGTGATGTTGTAATGGCAGATTCTGTTAATGCCTTTAAGAGTGGCTTGGATGATTTCTTGCACAGACATAATATCAAAGGCTATTGTGATACTAAACTCTATAGTTAATGTAGATATGAGTATATATAATTTATGTGAAGGGATGTAGGGTTGTGAGTGGTTGAACTTGATGGACTTCATTTGTTTTTAACCTGATTTAACCATGTAACTATGTAAATGTGCATGACCCCAAGTTATAGTCATTACTAGACCCTATGCATGTGAAATTGGGAAGCATCCACATATACTGTACCACTATCATGGACACAGATTAATAAATCTAATGTAACCCTTTCAACACACCTGAGCCACTCCGCAGTGGTATTGGGAGAGACTGGGTACCTAGTACTTACTAGCGCAGTGCCTCCACTTAGTGGGATCTGGGAATGCACCTACGGATGGCCCCACTAGGAATACAGTAATAAAACACACACAGTATTTGTTAAACTGAATAAAATTAAATGGCCAACTAGTACAAATCTCACTCTAACCAGGTGGGAGTAGGGCCTCCTAGGGATGTAGCGAACTGTTCGCCGGCGAACTAGTTCGCGCGAACTTCGACTGTTCGCGTCCGCCGAATGTTCGCGAACGTCGCGCGACGTTCGCCAATACGAGTTCGCGTTCGATTCGAACAAAAATCGTTCGACCATTCGACCATTCGATTCCTTCGACCGCTAAAATCGAAGGATTTTCGTTCGAATCGAACGATCGAAGCCATTCGATCGAATGAAATCATTCGATCGAATGGCTTCGATCGTTCGATTCGAACGAAAATCCTTCGATCGAACGATTAAAATCCTTCGATCGTTCGAATCGAACGATTTTGCGGATGTTCGAAGTTCGCGAACTGTTCGCGAACTGTTCGCATTTTTGCCGGTGTTCGCGAACGGCGTTCGCGAACACATAAACGGCAGTTCGCTACATCCCTACTCACTAACTAACCTGCTTGTGCTAACTATTTAGCTAACTAAAGAAGGCAAAGTCCTTTAATGTCCTTCCACAAAACAGTCTCTGTATCTTCAAGCACTTATTTAGGGTACTGTCACTTTAAACAAGATACTCATTCCAAATACTCTTAAGATGCCTCACAGAGTCAGATAGGAATCTCCAGCTGATTACTCCTCCAGTATGGATTCCTTTATGCTCTCTGTCTCTTCAGGCACAGTATCTGGCTTCCCTATGCCAGCCTGATCCAAATTTTAGCTCTCTGGGCTCACCGGAAGCTCTATAATCTCTCTCTCTCTGTCGACCATGTGATTCTTTCTGCCTATCTTTTCTCTTCTTCCAGAATCTGTCTTCCTCTTCCTGCCAGCCACTCACTAGCTGCTGTGTCACTTCCTGCTGCACTGAGATCACAGAACAGCTGGTTGCTAGGTAACAACTTGTAGCACACAGACACAGGATCTCTGCCTGTGCCCTTACAGGGATAAGAGCAAGGGTTTTGCACTACTTCCCTACATTAATTAAAAAAAAAATACTATGCAGAACACCCCTGTTTGGTAGAGAGAAAAAAAATCCAAAAAGATAATACTTAATTATCAGAAGTTTTATTTAGTCCTTTATGGATCTTCAGCCAAAGCAGGAGTGCCCATACTTTACTAATATGAGGTCTACTTTTAGTCATTATTTCCCATTGTTACATCCATAAAAGCATTGTTAGTATTATGTTCCATGGAAAATGTTACTTAAATATTGATTTATGGGGAAATGTATATTGTTCTATTAAACAAACCACTATTTCTTATGTTACTTAAACGTAGTAAAGTAACATATTATCTGTAACTTTTTTTTTTAACTTTCCATGTCTTTGGTTTTCCTACTGGGAAAAGTTGAGTGAAAATCTATTTCATTTACAAGATGGTTATTAAACCAAACAACAGTTACTTTTGTGAAAATCCTTTTTTGTTTTCATTGTTTTTCATTTAAGCATTGTCTAATAGAATGATATAGAAATAACCTTTTCTATAAGCCGAAACATAAAACAATATTTAATTTAAGAAAGCTTATAGAAGATATGTATGTGGGATTGTTTTATGTAAAAAATCAAACCAACACAAATCCTTTGAATGAAAGAGGTTCCCTTACATTTTGGGGGTTATTTATCAATGGTTGAATTTTAGAACTATGTGAGTTTTTTTAGACCTTGAATATACTTGAATGAACAACTTGAATGGTTTCTAATTTAAGAAAAAACTTGAATCCACGAGTTCTGAGTTAACAAGCCAAAAACTTGAATTTGGCAAAAAAAAAAACCCCAAAACCTCAGAAACAACTCGAACATCAATTACTGTAGTTGAAGGGACCTCTGCCATTGACTTCTATATGACCTCAACAGGTTTCAGATGGTGTATTTTTGAATTTAAGCTATGCTTTGGGGTACAATGAATCTCGAAAGTTTTTTTTAACCAAAAAAAATCGATTATTGGCTCAAAAACACCCTCAAAAACTTGAATTTTTCATGGAAAACTCAACTCAACCTTTGATAAATAACCCCCTTAATGTTTCTTAAGTGTGAGCAAGAACATAAAAGCTTTTGTAAATCTTTGACTAAATCTTTGACTAAATCTTTGACAGTCAACATGCTTAACATGAATGTAAGAAATAACATTTTCATGGATGCATGTAAAGTACAGGTACTTTTTTTTCTGGTAGCCTGATGAATGTTTGTACTGGTGCATATTGTATTGCAAAGTAAACCTATGATAAGATGTTTTGGGTGTTTCCTTGCTGTGTTTCTGGGCTGCTTTGAATGTGGCGCGATCTTACATTTTGATAAATCTGCCCCTTAGAGGCCCATTTATGAACATTCAAACTTTATTTGCTATAGAGTTTTTTTTTCTTTTTTAAACAACGATTAAACTTTATCCCCCATATGTAATAAAAGTCACTAAGTTTGCCTAGGGGCAGTAACCCATAGCAACCAATAATATGTTTGCATTTAAACAGGTGACCAATAAATGCTTCATGCTGATTGGTTGCCATGGGTTAATGCTCCTGGGCAAACTTATTGGCTTTTATTATATAACCCCCTATTTCTCTAAAATAAATAATACCTTGTGATTTATTATAAGATCCAAATACAAAAAAGTATGAATGAAAAAAGCTAAAAAATATGAAAACTTCAAAAACCTCTAAACATTTGTTTTTTTGGGCAATACTAATGACAAAAAAAAATCTGTAAAACTGTAAAAGTCTGAATGGCTAAAAAAATGTTCAAATAGGATCCATGGAGCTCCCATTTACTTCTATGGACTGCTTTTACTTGCCAAAGTTTTGTATTCTCAAGTTTTAGAGAAATAAAAAAACACATTTTAAGAGACAAAATATGAAAATTCAAATTTTAGTAAATAGGCTCCCTAGAGTGACCGAAAGAGATCTGTAAGTATTACCCTAATACTATATAATATATATATACAAAACCTAAAGCTGGCCATAGATGTAAAGATTTTTAAAAGATCTTTTCGTTATCGTGAGACCACGATTATGTCAAAACGATCGTTTAAATGTACGATTTGATCATCAACTAAAAAGACCATTTCAAGTTATATTGCCAGGAAAACTGAGGGTAGCTGCCTGCTTGGCCCTGCAAACATAGATAGATTGCGTTGGAACCGATAAAATTTTTTCAACCTGGCCAATCAATTTTCTGACAGATATCGGACGAAAAATCATAAATGCGCGATCGTTCAATTCCCACTAACTTCACGATAATTTGACGGATTGGTCGGTTTGCACTGAAATCGTTCACCAACTAAAGATCTTTGCTTCTATGGGGACCTTAATATTTCTCAGCTGGTACAATGAAAAGTCTATAGTGCAATCAGACACGGAGAAGGTCACTGCATTACTGTGATGACTGTTATGACTTTTCTCACCTTTACTCAATAAGTATAAAACACCTACATGATCAAATACATTTCTAATTGAAAATTTCTAATTGAAACAGTATTTACATTATATATAAAAGGGCTGGGATATTATTTGTAAGACAACGTACAAACTAAACTTTATATGTGACAATTTGTTTATGCATCCATATTTCAAAAAATATGAAAAAAAATGAATATTCATATGTACAGTTGCTTTACAATAATACGGGACAGATTTACTAAGGGTCAAAGTGAATTTTCGAAGTAAAAAACTTCGAATTTCGAACTATTTTTGGGTACTTCGACCATCGAATAGGCCTAAATTCAATTCGAAGTAAAAAAGTTTGACTTTGAAAATCGAAGTACTGTCTCTTTTAAAAAGTTCGACTTCAACACTTCGCCACCTTAAACCTGCCGAATTGCTATGTTCGCCTATGGGGACCTCCTATAACCCATAGCCAACAATTAAATCATTTGAATCGTTCAATTCGAAGCATTTCATCATACGATCAAACAATTTTACTTCGACTGAAAACGGTTACATTCGATTACAAAATACTTCGACTTCGAATGTCGAAGTAATGCAATTTGATGGTCGAAGTTTTTTACACCTCGAAATTCGACCCTTGATAAATCTGCCCCCAAATGTAGAAAACAATAGCCTTTATAGAGGGTGAACCATTACTAATTTGGTGAACTCTGATAACAACTACAATATTTATTATTGAAAGAATTTTTCCAAACATGCAATTAATTGCCTTGTTAAATGTATAATCTATATAATGTCTAAGAATGGTATTCAGGCAAATGTCCTCTTTACAGATACATTATAAATATGTGGGTTTATGGGCAGTTGTCAGCACACTTATTTTGTTTAACACAAAGGCAGGAAGCAAGACACCCCTGAGGCAAAATAAAATCCGGACAGAATATTATACTTTTGTTACAATAAAATTAACAATGAAATCATTGATTACAGTAAATTAATCAGTCACACAGAGCAAAAGCAGGAGATGTTTGTTAAAGAGCAATAATATGTTAACATGCTGGCGAGAAGTTTGTTTCATTGAATTATATTGTTTCATCTCGCTGGGCCTTACTTAACCGTAATCTCATTTTCATGTATTAAATCTTAAAAGCACTTCTCCAGCTTTGTTTCACAGGTCACTAGGGAAATTCCATTAAGGTGCCCCAAAATAGACATGCCTGCATTATATTAATGAAAAGGAAAATCAAGGTGGTTTCCAATTGGCAGCCTAGTATGTTTTAGTGGTTTGATATGGATACTAAAGAGTTTATGATGTGACAGATGTTTCACTGCACTATTGTGAAATGAATAGATTATGAGAAGTAATTAGATGTACATTGGAATCAATGCTGTTATCATCGAGGCCTTCAGGCTATGCAGTAGATGAGAGTCATGGCAGCAGGTGGTCCAATGGCTCAGAGACAGGAAGACACACCGCAGGAGACTGAGTGACAGGTTTCACAGATCCAGGGGGTGAGAGATCTGAGCTAGTGCCTGCATTTGTAATCTTTACTCATGTATAAATAATAACAACTACACTATGACTTAGTACGCAATGTCATGGACCCTGCAAACCTTCCCCGTCAAATTTATAACATGCCTTCTTTTTTCTTGTTAAGAAACAAGTAGATATATATATATGCACAGGAAGATATATGTGGGATTATAGAATATTGTACAACTACATGATGAAAAGCTTACTAAATGACTGTTTCATATATTAAGGGTCACTGCTTATGTCTTTTGCATAAACAAAATGGTTTCTTTTTAGACAAAGATATGGATTGTGCATTACTGGGCTTATTTGTTTCTTCTGTGCTAGAAAAATGATTATGAAAAGTGGTGTAAAATAAATGGCTTGTTTCTAAAGCTCTGTGTACTGTTTGCTTGTGAATTAACATTATGCATTACAGTTGTGAAAATCATTCATTAGTTAAAATGTTATATTCACAGTACAGGTTTGGGACCTGTTATCCACAATGCTCGGGAACCAGGGGTTTCCAGATAACATATCTTTCCATAATTTGGATCTCCATACCTTGTCTACTAGAAAATCATGTAAACGTTAAAAAAACCAATAGACTGCCTTCCAATAAGGAATAATTATATCTCAGTTTGAGTTACAAGCTGCTGTTTTATTATTACAGAGAAAAAGGAAATCATTTTTAAAAATCTGGATTATTTGGATACAATGGAGTCTATAGGAGGCAGCCTTTCAGTAATTCAGAGCTTTCTGAATAATGGGTTTCTGGATAGTGGGTTTCCTTATAACAGATCCCATACCTGTCTTTATATAAATGTGTACTTTCTTTAACCTGCCACTAATTCCAATGTACAACATTGTTTTACACCATCTCAAACCAAGTATCACAAAAGTTCAGATGGGAAATAAAAAATAAAAGTTGTATACAAAGCAATGAAAAGCAGCAGCAAAGGCAGCTTTACACAGCCCTTTTTCATGACATGTGCAGAAATGATTACATAGTTTTATAAATACATCACAAGGTATTATTTTGGCAATGTATTTAAGTACGGATGTATAACTTAACATGAGCTTTCCTTTTTTTCCGCTGCTACCCCAACTTGAGGTTCAGTCTTGCAGTATAACTAAAAATTGTATTATTTGCCTTTTATTTTCAAGGAAAATGGAACTGTTCATATTCATATACAAGTTGCTTGTTTGAGTTGGTCTTTGATACAGGGGCCTACAAACCAATCACATTATGCTGATGTGGTCCTTGGATGATGAGTTTTTCAGAAATGCCTGAAACCTTTGTAGTCAGTTTTAGTCCAGAAGATGGACAACGAAGTCCATGCACAGCCAATTAGCTTCCAATTCAGTCTGGAGGGCCAAGGCAGCAGTTTGAATCTTTATGCATATGGTCTGCTTTAGGCATGCAGAAACAGAAATATTAATCATACTGTGAAAATGCTTTGGTTCAAGATAATATAATATAGTTCAAAAAACTATATTATACACAAACTTAAGATGCCTTTAATAAAAAAAATTTGATATAGCATTTCAGAATTGAACAGCCCCCAGTCATAAAATACTTTCTAATCATCAAGCCAACTTCTCGCCAAAAAAGGGTCAATGCATCACAATATAGAATACAGTATACATTCATTTATGTATTATTGTTTTAAAACTTACAATAAGAGCTGAATTTCTAGAATTGAATTGGGCACTTTTAGTCAAATTAAATACACTGTTCAAGTTAATATGTTATCTTTCACTTCCCAGTTGAAACCTCTGGTTTCCTCTCTCAAAGATTACGTGCAGGAGAAACAAACCAACTCACTTTATAACTAAAAATGCACATGTATAGACAACACTCTGTGACAAAGAGGTGTATACATAAAGTTTTTTTAAAATTTATTTAAAGCATTGGATAGAGGACAATTCATGGTGATAGTGCTGGATACTTGCAATAAAATATTTGTAGGAATGCCTGTGTGATTGTTAGAAACTCCTTAATCTAGAACTATGGACCCTGTGCTTACTGGCTACTGCTCCTCCAGGCTGAGCCACAGGAGGCACGTTTTGGTCTGGAGGTCAGCATTAAAATTATTTTACCTTTGACTGTATTTGGTTTTGACCTTGGCTTGGTATTTTGATTCTGCTCACCTGTCACCTTCTGTAACTTCTGCTTGCCTCCTGGACTATGTCTGCCTTCTGCCTGCCCTGACCCTGTGCCTGAACTTGGAAACTATCTATTTTCTGCCAGTTCCTTGAACAATTTATGCTGAGGTTTATATTTTTCAAGTTTTCTTTATTAAACCTTTGGTAACGCCTCAGTATGTTCAGCAGTACTGAGCACATCGTCTTCTGTCAGCAAACTCAGTGGGTAATTCTAACATGGATTTAGTACAGGTACCCAGGGACAATATGCCTAATACTGTATATACAAAGAATTTCTAGTTCATTGTTACTTGTTGTTCTCATCTAGTTCTGAGATACACATATACACTATATGCTTACTGACCTTTTTCATCAAGGTCCTATTACAGTCTTACCATACTCTTTCTTATTTTGAAAATGTCTTCAGAAATTAAAATTGGGCTTACAGGTATACAATTTTATATTCTTAACACAAAAAAAAATCTTAACACAAAAAAAATGAACTCTTAAGCTGCAATGCTTTATCTCAAATGAATCTCAAATTTGAGGATATTTTCAGAGTGGGGGTTTTGAAGTGTGTTTTCAAGATGGCGTTTGCATCTAAAATGGGTGGCCTACTCACACAACCTGCTGGAGTTACTGCTAGGTCCAGGGTGATGATAGCTCCAGGGTTCCCTAAGGTCATTAGGCATACTGTAGTTGAGCAGAGAACAGGCAGGATAGATGCATTGTCACAGCAGCATTTGTGGATGCAAATACCTTAATAAATTTGCATCTCTGTTACTTTTATTTTGGAGAAATTGCACTCCAGTGCATTCATAGATGACTCTTGTGTCATCCCTGGCTTATTAACAAATATCTCAATAATACACCCATGGGTAAACACTCTTCTGTGTAGTCTGTTGCTTTTGGTCAAAGTTGATCTTTGATTAACATTTCAGTATGTGGCCTCTGTCTAAATATAACTGTGATATTTTGTTATTAAATTCTCTTTTAATCATCCTTGAAAATAGTGTTTTAATTTTCAGTCTTGGTGAGAACTACTCAGTACATGTAAGTTCTAAGTCATTCAGTTACATTTCAGAAACTGTAGCAGGTTCATCTTTTCTACCTCAACTAACAGTGAATTAAAGGGAATTGAAAACATGCCACCAAGCAGAATAGAAAATGCGCTCACTGCACACTAAAAACAAAAAAGATGTTTTAGTATAACCGCCTGCAGTCCAAAAATAGAGATTGCCCTACTAATTACCAATTATTATGACTCATGTAATCAGAATCCTCATTACAAAAACTCACTATATTGTCTATCAGGAAAGAAATTCAAAAAATGCTAATTTACTCAATGAGAACATTAAATGAGCTCTACCCAGGATCCTTAGAGCTCCTGCCAGGGCAGTACTGTGCTCTGTCCAACACCTGCCCTGTATTTCCCCTCCAGCTGAATGTTTCATTCTGTTTCAGACTAGCATCCTAATTGACCTGCTCATGATCTCTGCCACAATTAACATACGCTTTTCAGAAATGGCTGGTTAAAGATCTCAAACTGACACGATTGACAAACTCTAATAGAGATGCTACACCATGGGAAGACAAGTGCTGATATTTCTTTCTCTGTGACACGGTCTTGTAATTGAATCATATATTCAGAATTGAATATTTGATAAAGCAATCAAAACAATTACACTGAAAAAAAATTGTCGCAAACATTCCCATATGTAGACAATGTCTAAAAACATGTATAATATATGCTGTTTGGAAGCTAATTAAATATGATGCCCAAGTAGGGGAAGGCTGGGACAGGAACTTTAAAAGATACCATCATCAGAAGAAAAATTGTTTGGTTTGCCAGAAAAATAATGGGTAACACGTAAAGCAGCTTTATTAAAAAAAACAAAAAAACATTTCTTTACTTTATTTGACATTTTTAATGTTAGCATGAAGGAATGTGTTTTCTGGTACTCAGATGACTGCCTTTACCTTCTTTATAGCAAAAACAGTTCTGTCCTGTGCTATGGCAAGGATTCTTGATGTACTGTCATTATCAGAGCCATACAAGAAAATTAATTACACATTATCTAATAGGCTTATTAACATTTACAACAGTCCTGCTTGGATAATCCTGTGGCTGATTTAACAATGTCAGTGAAATAGATAAGAAAGCAAAGCTGAGATAGAGTAAGGCAGTAAGGAATTCCATAAGTATATAAAATCCAGTGTAGCAGCAAATAAAACATTATAAAAGATTGTGAAGAACATTTAATGATACTATAATAGATACAGGTACAGCACACCCATAAAACTTTTTTTTTTCTCTTTTTGTGTTTCTAAAGATATCCATTGTGTACTTAAACATTAAAACAGATGAGTGATACCTGCATAATGCTCTATATAAATTCCCTTACATATAAAATTCAAGTAAGATGTGGCGCTCAATATAGCCACAACCTCTGCTAATTGCTTTCCACTGATTTAAATAAAAAACAACTTTGCACCCTTGGTTATTGTCTGTGTGAGTTTGTGGGGTAAAATCAGCACTTGATTATTTAATTTAAATGGGAAATGAGTCTCAGACTAAAAAGCTCATGTGAAAGAAGTTGGCACATAATTCAATAGCAAATATTTTAAATTTAAATTATACCTTACATCAGCTAATATAAACTGGCTACAATGCAAAAAGGTTATTTTTTTAATTAAAGTCAAAGAATAAATGTTTTACTTAGATATACAGTATATGTATATATATTAATAATGTACCCCCTAAGGCATTTTTCAGGCTGAAGGCTAAATGCTATTATACAGGTCATTGAACTGCAAGGTGTCTGTAACAGGGGCTAAATTATTTTTTAATAATACACAAGTTATAATGAGTCAAGCATCAATTATTACTGAGTACTGTTTATAATCTGTTTATTTCTTAATCTGTTCATACAGGTATGCAATCTGTTAACTGGAAACCTGTTATCCAGAAATCGGCAAGGCCATCTCCCATAGACTCCATTTTATCCAAATAATACAAATTTTAAGAAATTATTTCCCTTTTCTCTGTAATAATAAAACAGTACCTTGTACTTGATCCAAACTAACATATAATTAATCTTTATTGGAAGCAGAACCAGCCTATTGGGTTTATTTAATGTTTACATGATTTTCTAGTAGACTTTAGGGGGTAAAATCACTAAGTGGCGAAAATTCGCCAGCGACAGCTTCATAGCCATCGCAACACTTCGTCAGGCGAAAATTTGCTCAGACAGTGCTAATTTACTAAAAAGCAAAGTTGCGTCCAGGGCGCCGAACGCTTGCGAATTTTCTCTACTGCTACTTCGGCAATGCAAGCAAATCCTAGTGCAACTTCGTTAGAGGTCTTTGCTCAAGCTAATTTGCATACAGCGGGAAATTTAAAGTTGAATGGACGTATATGTTGCAGCAAATACATTACATTACAGTAATAAAGACAATAGAGTTGTTATAATGCCCTACACATGAGCCAACTGTATAGTTAATGTTCCAGGCTATCACTGTGAAACTTGAACTTAGAAACTTTTTTCACTAAAAAAATATGATGTAAGTAACAGAAGAATGAGGAAGATCTATGCACTCCAGTGTATTTCGTCTGGTCTGAGCTGGCGAAGGCAAGTCTGGCGAAAGAGGTAACGTTCAGTAAAATTCACATCTTAGTGAATTTGCAGAGTAATGTCCATTTGTCAGAGCAAAAATTCGCCTGACGATAGATTGTGAATGAGCCCTAGTGTCTGTCTCTTTCGCTAGCGATGTTACACCTGCGCCTGTTAGTAAATCGGAGAAGTGCCTAAAAACGGTAACGCTAGCGAATCATCGCCAGCGTTAGTCACTTTGCCCTTTAGTAAATCTGCCCCAGGTATGAAGATCCAAAATACAGAAAGATCCATTATCCAGAAAACCCCAGTTCCCGAGCATTCAGGATAACAGGTCTCCTACTTGTAATAATATATTTTACAGAAATTCATGGCTCTTCTGCAATATATATATATATATATATATATATATATATATATATATATATATATATATATATATATATAAAGAGCCATTAATTCTGTTTGTTGTTGAGCAGGGTAACAAAGGAAAACAAAGATATGAGCAAACTACCATTTTACTTCACATAAAGTTGCAATTGTTGTTTGATTTAACATGAAAAATAATCGTTTTTTTCTCAAAAAGAATAAACCCAGGATCACAAGTAGGAACAGATTGTGGACAAAGTCCTCTAGATCAAAGTAGAGCCAAAGGCAAAAGGCATTTCAGAAGATTAGACAATCCATGCAGCCCTAAAGCAACGTAGCTGCTGTAGTAAATATAAATGAATGCCAAAGCCATCAGCATGCCTGTGAAGACAACAAGCTAAGCAGCAAGATGCTATTATTTCAGAAATGTTTTCTATGCCATCTGGGCTCTATAATGGGCATGCTTACCCACTACAGACATGTTTGTATGCCATCTGGGTCCTTTAGTAGCCAGATCTACCAGTCACATATCCATGCATGGGGACAACATCCTGAGTTTTCCTTTTTTTCCTTTTGGCAAATTAATGTAGAAGTTGCAACTTTGTGTTAAAGTCGCAGAAAATCAAACTTTAAAACTACAAGTCTCACAATTTTACTACTCGCACAGAATGTTTAAGCCATATCTTTATAATGTCAATACCAAGCAAAAAGAAAAGAAATGGTCAAAACATACATTTGAATTGGTGTGTGAGCTATAACTCCGATGGCCCACCTTTTATTTCTAAGGAAAAGGTAAAAGAACTGTATAAAGCAAACATTGGATCTCAATTAGCAGTTGTTTTTCTTTACAAAACCCTGTCATCATATACTGTATAATGGGAAGGTTACTGAACTAGTAGATCTTTGCACAATCTGGCCACCCATACTAGGTCAGATCAAGCTGATTAGTGATGATCGAATTTTGCGAAACGGCAAAAAATTTGCGAAAAGCATTGAAGTAAATAGACAGTAAATAGAAGTCAAAATTTTTTTTACGCATGCGCCAATGTTTTCTCACTCCAAAGGCATTAACGTCAATAGGTGTTTTTTCCTGTGGCAACTTTTTTGTCTTGGCGACTTTCTTGTCTTGGCGACTTCTTTGTTGCAGCAAAATTTTTCACCGAGGATTTTAGCCATAGTTTCGCAAAAAAACATTTGCAGATGGCAAAGTGCGTAATTTTGGTGCGAATCACTCATTGCTAAAGCTGATGCAATCCTCTTTCAGCTCTATGAAACCTGCCATTTTTTTTAAAAATAAAACCTGCCAACTCAGTTGGCCCTTTATTGGGCTGTGTATGAGAATATTCCCAAATGATATCTGGCAGAAAAGTGATCAGATATATATCACCTTTAGACTAAGCCAGATGGGATACAATATTGGTGAATTGGGGAAGGAATAAAGATGAGTAACTAGATCATCAATGATGATGACATGAGAAAACTCAATGCAGTATCTATTTGGACCAATTAATTGGCCATAAAATGTTTGAATAAAAAACACAAGATACACAACTTTTGCACCATTTGTATTGATAATCCTTGAATATTTACTCAGTGAATGAGCTTTCACTCTCTGTGGTTACCCTCAGATTTCCCAGATGAAAGTAACAGTTGCACCTGATAACCAGTACTAATAAAGCACAGGTTTCAGTAGAGGTTAGAGTTTATTTTTTAAAACTACTAAAAATTATCAAGTTCAAAAAGCTTATTTTAAACCTTTTAAAAACATACAGTATATTTGTTCACTGTAAACATTTAGAGATATACACACATGTAAATAACAATGAATACAGCAAACTGATGTTAATATCTGTCATCCTCCATGGTAGTAGAGATACAAATTCTAGGGATGGAGCAATAGTTCAAACACGCATGTAAGCAATGAAAAGATGCTGGAACCACTGGAGAAATACAAAAAAAAAAAAAAATGGAATATTTTCCATAAAAAATGTATGTAGATTTATATTAAATGCTGTGAATCTTAATTTTAGCTAGCAATCTACTATGCACACAAAAATCTTTCAAAAGTTATGAAATGCCTAGGGAAATTTAGATCTGAAATTTAAACTAGATTCTTGTGTCACAGAATGCAAAGACTCATTGAATGCACTATGGTAATCATATGGCACAAATAATAAGACATTGTTTGCAGTGCAGTCTGGATAATCCTTCTATTTATTGGAGGGTCATCTCAGTTGGACTGCCAGCATCAAAAGTTGACCTAAGAAAATGGGCTAAGTCAGTCTAATTTAAGAAAAATGAATGAATGTTTTAGTTATTTGCCTGTTTGTACAATAAAAGTGTAACCTATTGGTTAAGTTGTAAATATTTTATCCCCCTCCCAAAAAAATACACAGACAAGCAGACACGTTTGTTATTCATGGTTGTTGCTGTTATTGTGGATAGACTGAAGGAACATTCCAGGTTACTTAATATATAGTTTAATTATAGTGGAAGTGCAATTAATCTGGCATTGTTTTTGCAATGCAGCCTATGGTTCTCTGATGTTTCAATAATTCTGTGCCGATTTTAATGAATTAATAAATTTACAATATTATTTTCTCCTTCATCCTGTGGTACTCCGTGTTTCTATATGCATAATTTTTGCAATTGTACACATTTACTGTTCAACACACATATTTATTAGTCCCGTTACCCCAAAACTTTGCACTTGCATACATATAATTCACATGTGAATTTATAGGTTGTGCCATGGCATTAAACTGCGTACAGTATTAGGTAACCTGAAATGCTTTAACGAAGCAGTCACAACAAAGATGACAGGATGGAAGGTTGAATACTTGTATATCTACTTATCTATGTACTTGAATGCTTGTAATCTAATTATCTGCCTTACGAGGACTAAACATGGAGCTGCTTCACTTTCCTTGTTTGCCCTGTTTAGCTTAAGAATTCATAAAAACCATGGATTTTTCGTGATGTAAAACAATATAACACAATTGAACTAAAAGGAAATGACTGTAGACTATAAGGAAATGACATAGATTAAGGACTATGAAGGTTGGAGTTTTCTCTGAAAAAAGAAACATTTGCAACATTTTTTCTCTGAAAAAAGAAACATTTGCAACATGATTACAAGTACATTAAAGATATTATAGACAGAAAGCGGGAATGACAAAGAACTATGCCTAAGGCATAGAGGAGTGGCAGACGATAATCGATTGAAAGCTGAAATTTTTAAATGAGCTTAAATGTTTAATTTAATAAGGACTTTTATTTTACAGATTTTTGTTTGTTTGGGTGATAGGTCCACTTTAAACTAACTGAACTCCAACTTTAAGTTTATGACAGCTGTCAAAAGCAACAAGTTAATCAATTTTTTAGGACAAATATTTCATTTTGAGTAAAGCATTTATCAAGAACTTAAAAAATAAATAAATAGCAGTAATTTTAAAATGTTAAATGACGTGCTTAATAAATATATATATGGGGCAGATTTATTTAAGGGTCGAATTGAAAATTTTAATTTTCAAATTTCTTTTGGTCAAAACTGTCAAATTCGACTAGGGGGTTATTCAAATTATAGTTGAATTTTATAAAAAAAATTTTGAATTGATTTTCAGGATTTATCATATTGTGGCCCTTTAAGAACTCAAATTTGACTATTCAACACCTAAAACCTGCCAAATTGCTGTTTAAGTCAACGTGAGAGGTCCAGGGATCAATTTGGAGTTGTTTGCAGCCTTCTTGACATTGGAGTTTTTAAATTCGAATTGAATTCCATTCAAATTGGATTTGAGTTTTCAGTTTGATTTAATTCATTGGAGTTTAAAAAATGTGATTTTCAATTGGTCAGCTTTTTAATTTATGGGAGTTTAGGGGAGTTTTTAAAAACTCACATGAATTTGAAAATTGCCCTTTGATAAATGTGCCTCCCAATGAATATATACATATATACTGTATATACTATATAGTGCATATATATCAGCAAACTGTTTTATTAGCAGTGATTTCATAGGGTTAAGTGCATAAACAACAGAAACCCAAATACATTTTCAAGCATATATAGTATAGTATATGATATTCATATATTCAAAGAAATACAATACCAATTTTTACAGGTCTATTACATATCTATGGTTGTTGATACAGGTATGGGATCCATTATCAAGAAACCTCCAGCAGGCTCCATTTTATCCAAATAATCCAAATTTTTAAAAATCAATTTTAATAGTAGACTTAAGGTATGAAGATCAAAATTACAGAAAAATCCATTATCCAGAAAAACCCAGGTCTGGATAACAGATCCCATACCTGTACTAATACTTATCAACCAACCTACAGAATATACAGACTGTCATGCTATGTCTAAAGATGTAGCTTCAAATTAATCCTGTAGCAGATTTTTCTAAGAACAATAAAGCAGTGTATACTAGGGTGCTGTTCTACTTGGTTTATGTCATGTAATTAAACCTCATCCACTTTAACAAAAGTCCAACTAGTCAGTGGTATTAGCAGGAACATCTAATGATAGATCACATGGTCAATGATAAATTTCTTGCTGCATTACACACAAGTGCACATATTTATACAAGGAAACCCTGCAATTACCTCCATTTTGGGATGACAGGGATTACAGGGTTTTTTTTGGCAGTTAAATTGCTTAAATAGGCACTACTGACTTGAGCCAGGCTGCACCAGATGTAATGCTATCCTAACTCTGCAAATGCTAGCTGCAACTTGTGACTAGGGATGTCGCGGACTGTTCGCCGGCGAACTTGTTCGCGCGAACATCGGCTGTTCGCGCTCGCCGAATGTTCGCGAACGTCGCGCGACGTTCGCCATTTTGGGCTCGCCTTACCTGGCGCTTTTTTTTGACCTCTCACCCCAGACCAGCAGATACATGGCAGCCAATCAGGAAGCTCTCCCTCCTGGACCACCCCCACACCCCCTGGACCACTCCCCTTCCATATATAAACTGAAGCCCTGCAGCGTTTTTTCATTCTGCCTGTGTGTGCTTGCAAGAGCTAGTGTAGGGAGAGAGCTGTTACTGATTTCACTGATTTCTTTGAGGGACAGTTGATAGTAAGGGGCATGTTTACTAACATTGGAGATAAATATCTGGAGAGATTTCTGGAGATGTTGCCCATAGCAACCAATCAGATCTTTGCTTTTGTTTTCTAACTTGGCTGTGGCTGTTTAAATCTAATTGCTGATTGGTTGCCATGGGCAACATCTCCAGAAATCTCTCCAGATATTTATCTCCAATGTTAGTAAACATGCCCCTAAGTTTGCTGGCTAGTAATCTACTTGATACTGCTCTGTATTGGAGGGACAGAAGTCTGCAGGGATTTGAGGGACATTTTAGGGTAGCTTTGCTGGCTAGTAATCTACCTTCTACTGCAGTGCTCTGTATGTAGCTGCCTGCTGTGGGCACTGATCTCTTCTGATCTCATCTGCTGACTGCTGTAATAACCCAATAGTCCTTGTAAGGACTGCTTTTATTTTCTTTTTTGTTTTTTTACTTTGCTAGTTGCTACTATAAGCCCAGTGCTATTAGTCTAGCAGTGTTGGGGAGTGGGACTGGTGTGCTACTGTGCTGCTCCTAGTAGTTCAGCAGCACCAACCCGAGAAAAATATTTTTTTTAATATACATATATTTTTTTTTTCTTTTACTTATCTTACTGTTCTTTAACGTGTACAGTGCTGTTGCTGTTCTTCATAGTAGTGCACCAATAGTAGTGCACTTGCAGGCATTATTTGCTCAGTGTGTTCTTCATTTTCAAACAACAACCATCTAGCTGTGTGAGCTTGTTCACATTCTGTCTAAATATCAATAATAATACCGTCTCTAGAAACACCACCCGAGTGACGTTTTTCAGGCAGCAATAATATATTCCGTATCCACTGCTGTAGTAGTGTATACGTTAACCTTGTAGGCATTATTTGCTCAGTGTGTTCTTCATTTTCAAACCACTGCCACTTAGCTGTGTGAGCTTGTTCACATTCTGTCTAAATATCAATAATAATACCGTCTCTAGAAACACCACCCGAGTGACGTTTTTCAGGCAGCAATAATATATTCCGTATCCACTGCTGTAGTAGTGTATACGTTAACCTTGTAGGCATTATTTGCTCAGTGTGTTCTTCATTTTCAAACAACAACCATCTAGCTGTGTGAGCTTGTTCACATTCTGTCTAAATATCAATAATAATACCATCTCTAGAAACACCACCCGAGTGACGTTTTTCAGGCAGCAATAATATATTCCGTATCCACTGCTGTAGTAGTGTATACGTTAACCTTGTAGGCATTATTTGCTCAGTGTGTTCTTCATTTTCAAACCACTGCCACTTAGCTGTGTGAGCTTGTTCACATTCTGTCTAAATATCAATAATAATACCATCTCTAGAAACACCACCCGAGTGACGTTTTTCAGGCAGCAATAATATATTCCGTATCCACTGCTGTAGTAGTGTATACGTTAACCTTGTAGGCATTATTTGCTCAGTGTGTTCTTCATTTTCAAACAACAACCATCTAGCTGTGTGAGCTTGTTCACATTCTGTCTAAATATCAATAATAGTACCGTCTCTAGAAACACCACCCGAGTGACGTTTTTCAGGCAGCAATAATATATTCCGTATCCACTGCTGTAGTAGTGTATACGTTAACCTTGTAGGCATTATTTGCTCAGTGTGTTCTTCATTTTCAAACAACAACCATCTAGCTGTGTGAGCTTGTTCACATTCTGTCTAAATATCAATAATAGTACCGTCTCTAGAAACACCACCCGAGTGACGTTTTTCAGGCAGCAATAATATATTTCGTATCCACTGCTGTAGTAGTGTATACGTTAACCTTGTAGGCATTATTTGCTCAGTGTGTTCTTCATTTTCAAACAACAACCATCTAGCTGTGTGAGCTTGTTCACATTCTGTCTAAATATCAATAATAGTACCGTCTCTAGAAACACCACCCGAGTGACGTTTTTCAGGCAGCAATAATATATTCCCTATCCACTGCTGTAGTAGTGTATACGTTGACCTTGTAGGCATTATTTGCTCAGTGTGTTCTTCATTTTCAAACAACAACCATCTAGCTGTGTGAGCTTGTTCACATTCTGTCTAAATATCAATAATAGTACCGTCTCTAGAAACACCACCCGAGTGACGTTTTTCAGGCAGCAATAATATATTCCGTATCTACTTCTGTAGTAGTGTATACGTTGACCTTGTAGGCCTTGTTTGCCCAGTGTGTTCTTCTTCATTTTCAAACAACTCCCATCTAGCTGTGTGAGCTTGTTCACATTCTGTCTAAATATCAATAATAATACCGTCTCTAGAAACACCACCTGAGTTGTTGTTGTTGTTGTTGTTTTAAAAATAATGCCAGGCAAAGGCAGGCCGCCACGCAGAGGCACTAGGGGCCGTGCTGCTATGCTATCCTGTGGCCCTAGGAAATTGCCCAGTTTTAAAAAGGCAATGACCCTGAACTCCCAAAATGCTGAAGAGGTAGTTGACTGGCTTACACAGCACACCCCATCCTCTACCGTTTCTAACTTTACCACAACATCCTCATCCTCCACTGCTATGGGCACCCCACGTAACACTTCCTCCACCACCGGCGCCCCTTCTTCACTGGAGTCAGAGGAGTTATTTTCACATGAGTTTCTTGAACTGAGTGATGCGCAACCATTATTGGCAGAAGAAGATGAAGGAGATGAGCACGTTACAACCGGATTTAATTCTGGCAGAGAACACAACAGAGATGGACATAATGAGTGATGACGAGGAGGTCCCCGCTGCTGCTTCCTTCTGTGAGCTGTTAGAAGAAATTGATGCATCTGAGGAGAATGAGGATGAGGAGATTGATGTTTTATGGGTGCCCAGTAGAAGAGAGCAAGAGGAGGATAGTTCAGATGGAGAGACGGAGAGTCAGAGAGGCAGGAGGAGAATAAGACTTAGAAGAAGCAGGGAGGACAGCTCGCAGGGAACAGTAGGGCAACAACATGTATCGGCACCTGTGGTCAGCCGGCCAACACACCCGCCATTGCCGCCAACGCCGCCGACTTCTACTGTTACCGCCAGATTGCCAGCCTTAAAAAGGTCAGCAGTGTGGGATTTTTTTAATGTGTGTGCCTCTGACAAAAGCGTTGTCATTTGCAATGAGTGCAGTCAGAAACTGAGTCTTGGGAAGCCCAACAGCCACATAGGTACAACTTCTATGCGAAGGCACATGAACGGCAAGCACAAAGCACTTTGGGAGCAACACCTCAAAGGCAACAGGCAAACTAAAAGCCACCCTCCTTCTGGTCCAGCATCTTACTGCTCTACCTCTGCTGTCCTTCACCCGTCTGAACCACCCTCCACTCCGCCTTCCACCTTGACCACCAGTTCCCATTCCCAGTCATCTGCCCCCAGCCAAGTTTCTGTGAGGGCCATGTTTGAGCGTAAGAAGCCAATGTCTGCGAGTCACCTCCTTGCCCGGCGTCTGACAGCTGGCTTGTCCGCACTCTTAGCCCGCCAGCTTTTACCATACCAGCTGGTGGACTCTGAGGCCTTCCGCAAATTTGTAGCAATTGGGACACCGCAGTGGAAGGTACCCAGCCGCAATTTTTTTTCAAAAAAGGGAATACCACACCTGTACCACCATGTGCAGAGCCAAGTCACCGCATCTCTGTCACTTAGTGTTGGGCCAAAGGTCCATATGACTACTGACGCATGGTCCTCCAAGCATGGTCAGGGCAGGTATGTCACCTACACTGCCCACTGGGTGAACTTGGTAATGGCTGGGAAGCAGGGAATGTGTAGCTCAACAACGACAGTGGAGTTGGTGTCACCGCCACGGATTGCACGCGGTTCTGCCACCACCTCTACTCCTCCTTCGCTCTCTACCTCGTCTTCTTCCTCTTCTTCGTCCTCTGCTGCTGGGTCCTCCTCCTCCACACCTGTGCACCCCCAGCTCCCCCTAGGCTATTCGACGTGCCAGGTACGCCGTTGTCATGCTGTCTTGGGGATGACGTGCCTGGAAAGCAAAAACCATACCGGATCTGTACTCCTGTCATCTCTGCAGTCACAAGCCGATCGGTGGCTGACCCCACACCAACTGAAGATCGGAAAAGTGGTGTGTGACAATGGAAGCAATCTGTTGGCAGCACTGAGACTGGGCAATTTAACACATGTGCCCTGCATGGCACATGTTCTGAATTTAATAGTACAACGTTTTGTCTCAAAGTACCCAGGATTCCAGGACGTTCTCAGGCAGTCCAGGAAGGTGTCGGCCCATTTCAGACGGTCCTACACAGCCATGGCACGCCTTGCTGACATTCAGCAGCGGTACAACATGCCAGTCAGGCGTTTGATTTGCGACAGCCAGACTCGCTGGAATTCAACGCTCCTCATGTTGGAACGTCTGCTGCAACAACAAAGAGCCGTCAACGAATACCTGTTTGAACTGGGTGGTAGGACTGGATCTGCAGAGCTGGGGATTTTTTTACCCCGTTACTGGGTGCTTATGCGCGATGCCTGCAGGCTCATGCGCCCTTTTGAAGAGGTTACAAATATGGTCAGTCGCACCGAAGGCACCATCAGTGACCTAATACCCTTTGCTTTCTTCCTGGAGCGTGCCGTGCGACGAGTGACAGATGAGGCTGTAGACCAGCGTGACGAGGAGCAGGAAGCGCACGATTTCTGGTCGGAATCACCAGAACGAACCCAGGCACCTGCTGCAACGCAGGGAGAGGTGTCAGAAGTGGAGTCAGAGGAGGAAGGTGGCTTTGTGGAGGAGGAGGACCAACAGGAGCAGGCTTCCCAGGGGGCTAGTGGTGACCTTTTGGGGACCCCTGGTCTTGTACGTGGCTGGGGGGAGGAGACCGTGGATGATGCAGTCCTTGATAACGAGGAAGCGGAGATGGATACCTCTACATCCAACCTTGTGAGAATGGGGTCTTTCATGCTGTCATGCCTGTTGAAGGACCCCCGTATCAAGAGGCTTAAGGAGAAGGACCTGTACTGGGTCGCGACTCTACTAGACCTTCGGTACAAGCATAAAGTGGCAGAAATGTTACCAACATACCACAAGTCTGAAAGGATGCTGCATTTAGAAACCAGCCTGCAAAACATGTTGTACAATGCTTTTAAGGGTGATGTCACTTCAGGAACTCATCAACATTCCAGGGGCAGAGGTGCCAGTAATCCTGCCACGAGCGCACCTGCAAGGACAAAGCACTTTGGCCACTCTGTAACGTCAGACATGCAAATGTTTTTCAGTCCAAGGCAGCGGCAGAACCATTCGGGATCCACCCTCAAAGAACGCCTCGACCGGCAGGTAGCGGACTACCTGGCATTAACTGCAGATATCGACACTCTGAGGAGCGATGAACCCCTGGACTACTGGGTGCGCAGGCTTGATCTGTGGCCAGAGCTGTCACAATTTGCCATGAACCTCTTGTCTTGCCCCGCCTCAAGTGTCCTCTCAGAAAGGACCTTCAGTGCAGCAGGAGGGATTGTAACTGAGAAGAGAACTCGCCTAGGTCACAAAAGTGTGGATTACCTGACCTTTATTAAAATGAATGAGGGGTGGATCTCGGAGGGTTACTGCACGCCGGAAGACTTGTGCTGAGTTTCTGATTCTGACTCCCCATGCAGCTGTCCTTCTCTGCACGCCTCATGACTCCACATACAGCTGTCCTTTAGCGTCCTCCTCCCTCCACCACCGTTACAAACTAGGGTGCAAACCCTACTGGTTTAATTTGAATCCAGGTAAATCCTGAGTTTTTCTGGCCTCTGTGGCTGTGACAAAAAAATGAATATTTTCAGCATTTATATGGCATATTTTTTCTGGCCTCTGTGCTTCAGTGGCTGCGACCAAAAAAAAACAGAATATTTTCAGCATTTATATGGCATATTTTTTCTGGCCTCTGTGCTTCAGTGGCTGCGACCCAAAAAAACAGAATATTTTCAGCATTTATATGGCATATTTTTTCTGGCCTCTGTGCTGCAGTGGCTGCGACAAAAAAAAATTAATATTTTCAGCATTTATATGGCATATTTTTTCTGGCCTCTGTGCTTCAGTGGCTGCGACCAAAAAAAACAGAATATTTTCAGCATTTATATGGCATATTTTTTATGGCCTCTGTGCTTCAGTGGCTGTGACAAAAAAATGAATATTTTCAGCATTTATATGGCATATTTTTTCTGGCCTCTGTGCTTCAGTGGCTGCGACCAAAAAAATTGAATATTTTCAGCATTTATATGGCATATTTTTTCTGGCCTCTGTGCTTCAGTGTCTGCGACAAAAAAAATTTATATTGTTAGCATTTATATGGCATATTTTTCCTGGCCTCTGTGCTGCAGTGGCTGTGACCAAAAAAAATTAATATTGTTTGCATTTATATGGCATATTTTTTCTGGCCTCTGTGCTGCAGTGGCTGCGACAAAAAAAAATTAATATTGTTTGCATTTATATGGCATATTTTTTCTGGCCTCTGTGCTTCAGTGGCTGCGACAAAAAAAAGATAATTTTTCAGGAAAGTACACATGCCTAATTTTTCAGGGTTCTGCAACAGTGGCAAAATCGCATCTTTTATGGTCACCGCAGGTGATCAATAAAGTAGACTAAAACTGGGCCCACACTGCAGAATCAGTGTTTTTTGGTTCACTTCACTGTACATTGAATTACCTCTGCCTGACCGTGCACGTGCGCACAAGCACGGTGACTGCTAAACACACCACTACAGAAATATTGCCACCAACAGGACGAACATCCTGGAGGTGACAAGCAACTAGTATTTAAAAACTATTATTTGCTCACTTGATGGTATCATTCATTAAAGCTCTTTGCGTCTTTTTGCGTTGCAGTAAGCACCGCGTTTCGTCTTTGCGTGTGAACAGGCTGTAACCTTTACACGACTTGATTGGCATGTAGACGCCGGACGTTTTAAAGCATTTTATTACACAGGTTTAGAAATGTAGTGTGATTTCTGCCCTTTACAGCACAAAACGCAGCGCTGTGTCAACAATGGATTTTTTAGAAACATTTTTGCCCTTGATCCCCCTCTGGCATGCCACTGTCCAGGTCGTTGCACCCTTTAAACAACTTTAAAATCATTTTTCTGGCCAGAAATGTCTTTTCTAGCTTTTAAAATTCGCCTTCCCATTGAAGTCTATGGGGTTCGCGACGTTCGCGAACCGTTCGCATTTTTGACGCAAGTTCGCGAATATGTTCGCAAACTTTTTTCCCGACGTTCGCTACATCCCTACTTGTGACTGATTTATGGAAATTCACAAGGGAATGAGAGTTTTTTTTTTTTTTACAAAAACATTGCACGCTGTTGTGTCAGACACAACTTGCCATTGGCCGAGATGATGCTGAAATTATAGGAAAAATGCTAAACTGAGGGGAGAACATTATAATTTGTATCCAAAAAGAGCACCAGATGCTACTTTCAATAATGAACCGTAACTATTATTGTGTAGTTCAGACATAAAGGTCGTTTACAATTGCAAGTGCAACTTAATACACAGTTTGTCATGCTTTTAACCCTGTCCTTTTCCCCATAAATCCAGATAATTGCAGCAATGAGAGGAAGTTACATCTGTCATAATTAATGGATCATTTCTGGCACTTGGCATCAAATTACTTCTGCACGTGATTTTTTGGGGCGAGTGGGATTCTATTGACACAGGCTACTGTGGGAACCACTGTAATAAAATCACCTCTCAAAAATATTCCACAGTGTGGTTAGACATATATAGTACTGATAGTGGATAACTACGTAAGAGTTCATTTTTCTGGAATAAACATTTTTACTTTTTTGCTGTACTTTGGGCATTCTGTGTACTGTTTATTTTATGCAAAATAAAATTCTCAACTGTGATGACCTGATTGAGTGAAAGGGGAGCAGTAGAACATTCTGACCTCTCTGCATCACCCTTAAACCCATCCCGCCTATGACTTGGAATTTCAAGTTGCATGAAAACACCAAATCTCCCAGTGCCGGGTGCAAATGTGAAGCCCATGACTAAAAATAAACAGAGCTCTCAGCTAAACAGCATGATTATCATGACACATGCTATACTCTGCATTATTTTAATGGCCAATATGCACTAAGTCTCCATAAGTAAAGAACATACCTACAGTATTTGATTGACAATGTCAAAGACTGGGTCAGTGATGTGCTACTTTGACTGACGGAATTTTTTTGGTTTCCAACCCTTTGCAATATCTAATTATGGCTCAGTATATGCAGCATGCATGTGGTTTCTTTTGTTAACTGCTATTCATAATAATGACATTTGACTGTAGATATTACCAAGAGCTTTTTTTTTTCTTCTGTTTATTGAAACCCACTAAACTTGTTCCCTATTACGAGAAGTTTCTTCCTCTGAACTTTTGTTCTGCCTCCTTTTTCATTTTTAATGCAGATGTGCTCTCCCTAAGATCCTCACCTTCCTATACTAGCTGCCTTGTCTGAGGCAAAACATGCCAGTGATCAACAGAATAACTGACAGTGTATAAAGCATCATATCCTTATGGATTTATAAAGTTTATAACTCAAATATACAGTGAAACTACTGTCAGGAGTGCCTGTCAAAATAGCTCCAGACAAGACATCCATACCATTTGCCTTTACTGCTCACCACTTTGTGAGTGAATACTGATGCCTTGCATTTCCAGCTGTAATTACTGTACACTGCTTGAATATAGTGCAGACTTGAAAGCGTTTAAAACAGCTATGCCCTCTGAAAAACAATTCTTTTTCATTTGGACTTCAGCTTTGCAAGAGCTTGTCTGTGTTTGCCTTTGATGTGTTAGTTTCCCCACTTTCCTTTAACTGCTGTACTTTTCCTTCTTTGTATAGGGTGCTACTGGATTGTAACCTTCAGCAAACAGTACGCTTATATGTGTCTTATAGTTGAAATGAAAATGCCTATCATGGGGAGATTTAATCACAAGCTATTGGTTATGCTCACATAATGCATTGACATCTTGTGGAAGGTTTAAACTCCATTTGATACAGTACTTAGCACTCCATCCAATTAAAATACACATTTCTGCTAGTCATGCAGATAGTTATAGCTAGATCAGTATAGTGTTCACCCAACACCTACAGTAAGCAGATTACAAAAAAAACCCATATTAGTTTAGAGGAACTTTGAGATTATATTTACTATCTACATTTGTTAAAATGACCTTGAATAATTGATCTTCAATCACAAATAACATGAACGTTATTTTGAAAGGAGATAAACATCATTGTATCATTGCACAATGTATTACAGAGCACTATGTTTTTCTGGATAATCAAATACAATATCAAATTAAAGGGGTTGTTCATCTTAGAGTTAACTTTTAGTATGATGAGACAATTTACAATTGGGTTTATTTTTTTAATTGTGGTTTTTGACTTTTTATTTAGCACTTCTCCAGTTTGCAATTTTAGCCATCCGGTTGCTGGGTTGAGATTACCCCAGTAACCATGCATTGATTTAAGAAAGATGAATATGAATAGGAGAGGACCTGAATAGAAAGATGAGTAATAAAAAGTAGCAATAGCAATACATTTGTAGCCTTGCAGAGCATGGGGTCAGTGGGCCCTATTTGAAATCTGGAAAGAGTCAAAGGGAGAAGGCAAACAATTAAAAAACAAATAATAATAAATAAATAAATAATGAATACTGATTTAAATATTTCTTAGAACTGGCCTTTCTATAATATACTATATAAGGGGTAGATTTATCAAAGGTTGAAGTGAAAATTTGAATAAAAAAATTCAAATTTTGAGCCAATTTTTGTGTACTTCGACTAGGGAATAGTCCAAATTTGATTTGAATTTGAATAAAAAAATTAAAAATTTGACTTCGATCATTCGCCATCTAAACCTGCCGAATTGCTGTTTTAGCCTATGGGGGACTTCCTAGAACCTAGTTGGAGTCATTGGTCTTTTTGAATTCGAATTTCGAAATTTTTCAAATTCTAAATTCGACCCTTGATAAATCTGCCCCTAAAAGTTAACTTAAAGGTCAACCACGCACAACGGAGAGGATGATCGATGGAGGGGTGAGCAACAGAGGGAGGGACTTATAGAAGGGGTGAACACCAGAGGCAGGAACAGAGGGGAGGGTGTCTGTAAGGAAGGGGAGTAACTGAGACGTGCAGACTAGGAGTAGGCAGAAGACAATTTTAGAGGTAGCTGCCCAGCTGCCTACCACTAGTTCCAGCCCTGTAGAGAGGTAATCCCTTTCATCTAATAGAATCAATGAATGTAATGATTAAAATAATACAGTATTCAAAATAATTTTCCAGTATAATGTATTAAAGACACCCTATAACTCCCCAATAATATTAAAAAAGTTTTGGTCAAAAGTTTAAAAGCCACACTACAAATAAAAACACTTACAAAATCATTTATGTGCTGTAAACCTAATGTGCAAAGATGGGGCCAGGCTCAGAGTTGTCACTGGGTGGTCGACTTGCACTCACTGAGGTTTCTTACAGGTTCATTTCTATGAATGAATTGACCCAGGAGAATGTCCATTACTACACGTGGCTTTATTTTTTATTCACGTGTTACTGTCAACATTTGAAGAGAACTCCCCCCATCATATTATACAGTTCGATGAAATGAAGAAACAGAAAAACTTCCTTTTAAACAATCTCCAGAGCAACGACAGTGCCTCATTTTGGAAAACGTTTGCTCTGTTAATCCTCCAAACAATCACACTCTGAATTTTTGGAAATGAGGAATATGAATTATTACTATTTAATCATTTATACAAACATTTATCTTAAAAAGCAACACCATTGTTTTGTATAAATATTTATTTGGTGCTTGCTTTGTGATGTCCTTTTTTTTTTTAAATATCAAGTTACAAAAGTACATAAAACTAATGCAAAACAAACTACAGTAAATCTAGTTTCAATAGTCAGTTGTGTAGTGAGAACATTATGTAATTAATTTGGATTCATTATAGACATTTCATTGTGGATTTATCAGCTACAATAAGAAGACTGCATAATTTGGACCTCCTTTTTCCACCAACCATGTTATTGGTGACAACATTTACCACCATTTTTTTTCAGTCCCTCTCAGTCCCCACAAAATAATAGATTTGTGTACTATACGCTTCACATTTAGGTAGCAAACCGTACTGTAATCATTGTCCCAGAATTATGGATCCCATTTTTTGCTAGAAGGGCTGAAAGAGGTTCCTTCCCACCCAGAGTTTGCTCCCTTTGCATTATAGATTCTTTTTCTGGGCAAACGTATGAGATTGATTTTTATTGTATTTCCTAATTGCTATCCATTACTGTATATTCCCTTTTCAGCTAAGAGGAATACAGTACGTGCAATTGCTATAATACCTGCAGAGCAGCCAGTGCATAACACAGAACTGAAAGAGAATTTTTAGCCAAAAAATGCAAGCAGTAACATCACATACCCTTTTTAAGGAAATGTTTTTGAACATATTTTCTATACTGACTATATTAAATCACATTGAATATCTGATTTTACACTAGAAAATAAACTTTATATATACAGTATCAGGACCACCATCAGAAATCACAGGGCCCCATTCGACAAAATTTCCTGGGCCCCCTGGGTTGTGGATGGGAGGCCAGGCTAATCAAGTAAGTGTGGCATGGTCGGGCCCCCCTTACCCTCAGGGCCCCCTACAACTGTCCCCCCTGTCCCCCCCTGATGGCGGCCCTGTACAGTATACACGAAGACTCTCGGCTGTCCTTCCTTTTGAGGGAGGTGAATATACTTTTCAATTGAACATATTAAGTGGCATTTTTATCAATTTATAAATTTGAATTTCGAGTTTATTTTAGTGTAACTCGACTAGGGTATAGTACAAATTAGAGTTTAAAAAAATTAGAATTTCAAAATGTATCATGTACTGTCTCTTTTAGAATTCAAATTTGACTATTCACCATCGGAAACCTGCCGAATTGGTGTTTTTAGCCTATGGTGGACCTCCTATAATTTGTAGTCGTTTGGTGGACTTTTGAAAATCAATTTTAAAAAAAACCATTGAATTTGATCAAAATCGATTCTAATTCGATTTAAGTTTGCGGGTAAATCCTATTCACCCGAATTTAAAAAATTCTAATGTTTTCATTTTTTTCGAAATTCAAGTTTATTGGCGTTTTTATATACTTCCATAAACTCTAGATTCGACCCTTGATTAATATGCCCCATAGAGTAAACATCCTGTGGAATGTACCAAGTCGGTTTTGTGCCCAATAAAGGAAGAAAAGTGTTTTCAGTCTCCCAGCACATGAGGATATTTGCCAGCCAGGCCCAGTGCTTTCTCTGTGATAATCTCATACAAAAAGATTTATGATAGTTCACATTGGTTGGATACACGCAGAGTATAATGTAACATTTTTATAACATTGCAAAATTTTTATTACACTAACTGATTAAATACAGCAGCACTATCAATGTAATATTTATTTAACAAACAATGTTGGATTTCGAAATTAACTTTTACTTTCTCACACATTTTAACATTTTGAAGAAGCATTCTCATTCCGGCCTCTGTATGCCAGTGTATTTCTGGAACCGTTGTATATATACTTTAGTCTGGTCTTCTCTATATACCCTAATGGCACTTAATATATTGTGTATATGCAGGATTGCCTGATCACCAATAGGTACATTTCAGAACCGAAATAAAAATTGATGAAGTCAGGCAGTTTTTATAAGCCTTTCCTTCTCCTTTAACAAAAATATTTAGAGGCACATTTATCAAAGGTCGAATTTTGAATTCATGTGAGTTTTTAAAAACGCCCATAAATTTATTAAAAAATCTCATTTTTTTAAACTCAGATGAATTAAATAGACCTGAAAACTCGAATCAAATTCGATTTGAATTTAAAAAACTTGATTCAAGTTTTTTCTCTGAATAAAACTCGAATTTCAGTAAGGCTGCAAACAAGTCCAAATTGATCCCTGGGTGTCTCCCATTGACTTAAACAGCAATTCGGCAGATTTTCAGGTGGCGAATAATCGAATTTGAGTTCTTAAAGGGCCAGAATATGATACAACTAGAAAATCGAATTTAATTTTTTTTAAAAACTCGAATAAAATTTGAATAACTCTCTAGTCGAATTTGTACGGAAGAGCACTGGGGCCAGCAAAAAAAAAATTATGGTGAATTATGACTTTTAAAAGTCATAATTATGACTTTAAATCTCATAATTATGACTTTTAAACTCATAATTATGACTTTAAATCTCATAATTATGACTTTTAAACTCATAATTATGACTTTAAAAAGTCGAAATTATGATTTTTAATCTCATAATTATGACTTTTATTCTCATAATTATGACTTTAAAAAGTCGAAATTATGACTTTTAAATCTCATAATTATGACTTTAAATCTCATAATTATGACTTTTAAATCTCATAATTATGACTTTTGCAGTCCTGCTTGCAGCCAAATGCCCTGCCTGTAATGTCCTGTGTAGATGAAAGCTCAGCTGCAAGCAGGACTGCAAAAGTCATAATTATGAGATTTAAAAGTCATAATTATGAGATTTAAAGTCATAATTATGAGATTTAAAAGTCATAATTATGAGATTTAAAAGTCATAATTATGAGATTTAAAGTCATAATTATGAGATTTAAAAGTCATAATTATGAGATTTAAAGTCATAATTTCGACTTTTTAAAGTCATAATTATGAGATTAAAAGTCATAATTATGAGATTTAAAAGTCATAATTATGAGATTTAAAGTCATAATTATGAGATTTAAAAGTCATAATTATGAGATTAAAAGTCATAATTTTGACTTTTTAAAGTCATAATTATGAGTTTAAAAGTCATAATTATGAGAATAAAAGTCATAATTTCGACTTTTTAAAGTCATAATTATGAGTTTAAAAGTCATAATTATGAGTTTAAAAGTCATAATTTCGACTTTTTAAAGTCATAATTATGAGTTTAAAAGTCATAATTATGAGATTTAAAGTCATAATTATGAGTTTAAAAGTCATAATTATGAGATTTAAAGTCATAATTATGACTTTTAAAAGTCATAATTCACCATAATTTTTTTTTTTTTGCTGGCCCCAGTGCTCTTCCGTAAATTTGACAGTTTTGACCATAAAAAAAATTTAAATTTTTAATTCGACCCTTAATAAATCTGATTAATTAATCTAATACTAATACTGATACTAATAAATTAGATCTCAAACATTATTAGTCAACAACAACATAGGCCTTACACATTTGAGTGATCAGTACCATAACTGTTATAGGCTCAAACTACTGTTCTTTACTTTGCCAAAACAAAAAACTGTGCTTAAAAACTCTAATTATTTTCCTTACTATCACAAATATATAATCTTCTGGATTTGATAAGGAAGAGCAGAAAAGATTGTAAAATGCACCCAGGGCCAACATCAGGGGGGGCACAGGGGCTACAAGAGTACCGGGCCTGAAGGGGGGCCCGGCAGTGCAGAACTTTTCAAAAGAGTTGGGCCCCTTGACAGCGCCAGAGCATCATGACGTCAAAGCCATGTGACCAAGCTATGTGAGGGAGGGGCTGATGCAATGTGGAAATGGTCTAGCTGCTATGGAACTGAATGTAGAATTGTGTAAGTGTCGGGTTAAAGCTGTCGGGTTTACACAAAACTGAACGTTTTCCAATAGGCTTTAATGGGAGCTGTGCGTGGAGCAAATGTGACAGGGCAGAACTGCTGGGAGACTGAAGTATCATACAGACAGGCTGATTTGTAGGGGCAGTAAAAGCTTTAAGAAGTGTTGAGGGCTGAAGGAATGCAGTGTGACTTGTGTATGAGTTCTGGAGGAGTGGCCTGGTGATCCGCACAGTAACCTTGGGGAAAGGAAGCGTATGGGGGTTTTATGGGGAGCCCTGGCACCAGTTTTTTTTATCTTATAAGGGGGCCCAGACCATCAATGGCTTTTTATAAAGTATGTGGGGGGGGTTACCTTTTTTAGCGTTGATGTCTGTGTGGTCTTTTAACTGTGGTGTGGAGTGGGCAGGATCTGGGGTGGGGCTTGCGGGGCAGGGCCCAGGTGGCCCTGAAAATGTTGTTGTATGGGGCCCCGTGATTTCTAATGTCGGCCCTGAATGCACCAGAGGCTAATGGCCAAAGGTAAGGGAAAAAGACCACTGGAGTACAAGGAATGGGAGAGCTGTTATCTGAGGAAGTTTGAGACATCAGTACTAACATGTGACAGTATATGTTAGTATTCAGCACCCAAAATGTGCTGAGAAAGTGTATCTCAGCTTATACTCGAGTCAAGCCAGGGCCGGATTAAACCATAAAAACGGCTGTTTTTAGGGGCCCGGTACAGGGCCTGGCCATCATGGAGGAAAAGATTACCTGGATCCTCCCACATGTTCTGGCTGACGCACTTGTGAGGTTCGTTGTGCAGTTAATACTGTGCCGATACGCACTTGTGAGGTTCGTTGTGCAGTTAATTAGTTTGTTATATGAATTACAACAATACAAAGATTCATCCAAATCACCATATTACCGTATATACTCGAGTATAAGCCGACCCGAGTATAAGCCGAGGTACCTAATTTTACCTACGAAAACTGGGAAAACTTATTGACTCTAGTATAAGCCTACACACAACTACAGCCCTGTCTCCCAGCAGCGCACATTTTCCCAAAGCGACCCCCCCAGCGATCAACTGGACTTCTTTGCAAAGTTGATGGTGACAGAGAATTGCCAAACGGATTACTGTGTGCATTGTCCCACTGTCCCACTACCATGTGCAGAGGGTGCTGTTTGATATTGCCATCACTGTTAATCTTTCGTATAACCAACAGAGGGCGCTGTGTGATATTGCAGTCACTGTTATTCTTCCATATAACCAACAGAGGGTGCTGTGTGATATTGCAGTCACTGTTATTCTTTCATATAACCAACAGAGGGTGCACTGTTATTCTTTCATATAACCAACAGAGGGTGCTGTGTGATATTGCAGTCACTGTTATTCTTTCATACAATCAACAGATGGCGCTGTGTGATATTGCAGTCACTGTTAATCTTTCATATAACCAACAGAGGGTGCTGTGTGATATTTTAGTCACTGTTATTCTACCATATAACCAACAGATGGTGATGTGTGATATTGCAGTCAATCTTATTCTTTCATATAACCAACAGAGGGTGCTGTGTGATATTGCAGTCACTGTTATTCTTTCATATAACCAACAGAGGGTGCACTGTTATTCTTTCATATAACCAACAGAGGGTGCTGTGTGATATTGCAGTCACTGTTATTCTTTCATACAATCAACAGATGGCGCTGTGTGATATTGCAGTCACTGTTAATCTTTCATATAACCAACAGAGGGCACACTGTTATTCTTTCATACAACCAACAGATGGCGCTGTGTGATATTGCAGTCACTGTTATTCTTTCATATAACCAACAGATGGCGTTGTGTGATATTGCAGTCACTGTTATTCTTTCATATAACCAACAGAGGGCGCACTGTTATTCTTTCATATAACCAACAGAGGGCACTGTGTGATATTGCAGTCACTGTTATTCTTTCATATAACCAACAGAGGGCGCACTGTTATTCTTTCATATAACCAACAGATAGCGCTGTGTGATATTGCAGTCACTACTGTTATTTTTTTATATAACCAACAGATGGCGCTGTGTGATATTGCAATCACTGTTATTCTTTCATATAACCAACAGAGGGCGCACTGTTATTCTTTCATATAACCAACAGAGGGCATTGTGGGATATTGCAGTCTCTCCCCAAGTGAACTGTTGGTATAGGAATGATTAAAATGACTGCAATCTCAGCTACTCGGGTCGGGTACTGCTATTTTGGATGCTGAAAAACTCGGCTTATACTTGGGTATATACGGTACTCAACATTTATACAAGACTTAGGAGAACATGAAACCTGCCCAGATGCTTGACAACAAACAGGGCCTTAAACCCAGTAGCTTTGAAAACTTCTGGTCTAGGACTATCAAGACCTAATTTTTGGGCTTGTAGCTATTAATGAACTGCAACACTGGATACGAGTTCTGACATTGGGGTAGATTCACTAAAGGACGAAGTGGCTAACACTATTGACAATTCTTCAGCGTTGCCACCCTCAGGGACACTCTATCACCAGGCAACTTTTCGCTCTGGTGAAAGGTTGTCACTCCGCAAATTCAGTAAAGTGCAGATTTTACTGAACTGGCACCCCAAGTGAATGTATTTACTTACCTAAAACCCTGGGCCGATGCTCCTGTCAGCAGAAAACTGCACCAGCCGGGGTGCTGGTAAAACTGTTGCTTCAAAAATGCTACTATAGTTTTATAGTTACAAGCTGATGGGTAGCCATGGGGGCAGCCATTCAAGGACAGGATACACGGTAGTTAACAGATACGTTTTGAAGAATCCCATTGTGTATTACAGAGATTATCTGTTATCTGCAGTGTATCCTGTGCCTTTTCTCCTTTTTTAACTTTGAATGGCTGCCCACAAGGCTACACAGCAGCTTGTTTATAACTATAGTAGTCTTTATGAAGCAAGCACACCAGATTTACCAGTTCACCACGACAGTAAATTATATTTTAATTACTTTAAAAGACTTTCATTTTTTTGGTGTTACTGCTCCTTTAAGTAATCACCTAGCGTTTGTTGCTAGGGGGCCATGACTGGGAATTTTTAGCAGGTATATACAATCTCAAAATAAAGCTGTTAATGATAGCTATAACAGAATGTACCTAAACAATAAATGACATCATATTTAGTCAATCTATACATGTAATCAGCAAGTTTAGCTCATCATATCAGATGTTCTCTAAGCACATTTTTCCCTTTGAATGTCTTTAACTCACTGATGTAGCTTGGGAAATAAAAATAGCAACCTGCCCTAAAAGAAATACACAGTTTATTACTCAATATGCACTTATCTTCAAAGGTAGAACCAAAGGCAAAATGTCAATGCTAAGTGCTTCACCAAGCTGATTTTCGTATATAGCCTGTAGGTGAATTTACAAAAGGCTTTGCAGATTTATTGTTTCAAAATCAAAGAAACCAGACCAAAGTGCAAGTCTTGAATTTAAAAAAACACAAAATATAAAAGACGCAGGACCAACAAAACTCATCTGCTGCGTTTACTTGAAATTCATGACAAAATGGAAAATTCGAAAGGTAATTGACTGCATAAAAGGAGACCCAGCTCAGTTTATTAATAAAAACATTTCCAGAGATAAAACAATTCACCTTCCTATAGTATGGCAGCTTCACAAACACTGCATTTTATTTTCTCACTGATATAAGTGCAATAAGGGTCACTTCAACTAATAAGGTAATGACTGAGCTATTGAAAAGTCCCTGATCATGCATGTTTGAACAATACATACACCTTGTTAAGAAATATATGTTTGTTTATAATCTGTGCCCATGTAGGAAAGCAGTTTATTTTTTTTAAGAATCATAACTATGTCCGATTTATATGCGAGACATTGCTTTTAAGTTTTTTACAAACCATGTGCATGTTAATAGCTTCATGTGCATGTTTGGGAGGACAGAGAATGGCTCATTTACAAAGGTGAACAAGTTGAAACTGCTAAACAATCCTTAATATTCCCTGGTTCAACCTGCTCTTATGAATTGCATTGAATTACACATAGTTTGCGAAGTCAAGGCCAGCAAATGGTAAGGAACCCTGGGATTTACACTTGCCTTGAGATGCTAGAAAATTTTAGGGCTTCATTCACTGGTTACATCAATAGATGCAACTGACGTGTGCCCAGTGAACTATATGCTAATGCAATTATTGAGCCCTTGCCAAAAAGATAAATTAGTATATAAATACAATGAAAAAAAATGTGTCACAGCTGAGACTCAATTTAGACAAAACACTAATTTGCAATCTGGTTGAAGCACAAGCAAGTTGTAGTACATCTTATTCAGCAGGTGCATGCAATGACACTGCAATGAATGAATGAATGAATTAGAAGAATGAATTCCGCTGCAGGAGGAAGTGCAGGAGCTGTTCACTTCATCATTGGCCTAGTAGCATCAAGTAGGATGGACTCAAGATGTTGTAGCCAGACCAGGTAGGAGACTGTTTCTTTAAGGACTTTAAGGACTATCAAGAGGTACTCAAAGAGTGAGAGATAGAGAGGCTTGTTAGCAAGGACTTTCTGAAGAGGAATGAGTTTTTGGACTAAAGCCCATGTGCAATTGTGCGCCTGTGATGGAATTTAAGCATTCCGATATAAGCTAGTAAAGGCTGTTCATTTGTCTATGTTCATCTGTAATGTCTGTCTTCCAGCCATGGGTGTATTTTTATTTTTTTTTCATGCTTTTTTCATGCTACCTTCTATTTCCACAGCCACCTGGTTGCAACTCCACATATTGTAATAGCTTAAAGTTGAAATATTCAGAACTTAAAGTGATACTGACACATTCCTATAAAAATCATGTGTCAGTATCAAATAGTTTCTGCACCCAGAATAGTTCCCCTCAAAGCCACTCGAGAACCTGTATTGAACTGACCCTCCAACACTGCTAAAACATATTCTGTGCTGTTTCAGTGAAGCTGATCTGGGTTCAACACAATCTTCCATAGGCTGATTATGAATGAAAACAGGACTTCAGCCTATGGAAGGATCGCTCCGCCCCCAGCCCAGCATCACAGAAGCAGAAGATAAGTCTGCACAATGGGTTTGCGAGGCTGTGGGCGGCATTGAGGGGTACTTTCAGGGGAACTATTCCAGGTGCAGCAACTACTTGATACTGACACGTTGAGCAAAAAAGGACCAGGAGAAAAACAAACAAGCCATAGTAAGCATTTGGTATAATAGTATGTTGTAAAGTCAAGACTGCAACAGGCAACAAATAAATAGATCTGTTATACTGGCAATGGCTACAACAGGCATAATGTATACATAGTAACATAGTAACATAGTAAGTAAGGTTGAAAAAAGTCACACGTCCATCAAGTTCAACCTTTTCATTTTTTTTAACCTGCCTAACTGCCAGTTGATCCAGAGGAAGGCAAAACCCCCATCTGAAGCCTCTCCAATTTGCCTCAGATGGGGAAAAATTCCTTCCTGACTCCAAAATGGCAATCGGACTAGTCCCTGGATCAACTTGTACTATGAGCTATCTACCATAACCCTTTATTCCCTCACTTGCTAAAAAGCCATCCAACTAATTCTTAAAGCTATCTAATGTATCAGCCTGTACAACTGATTCAGGGAGAGAGATTTCACATCTTCACAGCTCTCACTGTAAAAAAAAACCCTTCCAAATATTTAGGCAGAATTTCTTTTTTGGAATGATATGAATAGTCATGAATAGTCACGTAGAAAAAGCCGCAAACCAAACAGAATGAAAGCTTATTCAAGAAGCTAGCTAGTTTTGTATTCCCACCATGTTAGAAAGTCAACAATCAGCCAAAAATGTAGACTTGAAAAGCGTACAGTCTAATACTGATGCCTGAAATGTAAAGTTTTGTTCCATGTGTTACCAGCCCAGGTCATATACCTACTAGTGATGAGCGAATTTGCGCGAAACGGCGAAAAATTTGTGAAACGGCGCCGGCGTCTCGTTTTTGACGCTGGCGTACATTTTTCGGAAAAATTTTTTTTGGACTCCGGCGAATTTTTCCCGAGAATTTTCGCGGGCGTTTCGCAAATTTATTAAGCCACAGTGTTTTCTGAAGTCAAATTTAGCCCCAACACAGTATGATTTAAATATATATATACAGGTATGCAATCCATTATCCGGAAAACCCGTTATCCAGAAAGCTCTGAATTACGTAATGGACTCCATTTTATACAAATAATCCAATTTTTTTTAAATTATACCCTTTTTCTCTGTAATAATAAAACAGTACCTTGTACTTGATCCAAACTAAGATATAATTAATCCTTATTGGAAGCAAAACCAGTCTATTGGTTTTTTTTTCATGTTTACATGATTTTCTAGTAGACTTAAGGTATGAAGATCCAAATTACAGAAAGATCCATTATCCGGAAAACCCCAGGTCCCGAGCATTCTGGATAACAGGTCCCATACCTGCATATTAGTTGTCACTAGTTCACTGCCTTACAAATCATATTTAGGATACTACCATAATGTAGTTTAATGTAATGTCCATTAAGGGACACAGAATCCTATAAAACTATTTATATAAATGAAAACACAAATGACTAAGCATATAATATAATATATAAATATATCAAATCCAGAAGACTATTTGCTGAAGTTTCCCACAAACTTACGAAGCTGACATGGCACATCATACATTTCAATCTGAAAAAGCATGTATGTTAGATTCATAATGGCTTCATCTGTAGAACACATCTAGTAATCAGTGAACTAATGATGCAGCAATTTGAAGCACACAATTGACCAGTTAATAAGGCATGTTGGCTACATTCATGGTAGAATGCTTCCAATTGCTGCTCTCAGACTGCCAGTCTCTAAAGATAATGACTCACCAGCTATTCTTTTTGCAGTGCTGACAGAGAAATCAAAGGCAATCGATATACAGTACCTTAAACAGCTGGCAGACATGTAACAGTGAATGGAACAGATCTGATTATAGTATATGAGACAAGTATAGTGGGAAAATAATGTCTACATCTTTCTTATATACTTGTGCCAATATGCAACTTTACACATAGGGGTGGAAAAATGATAGAAACACCACATGAAAAAGCATATTAAGTATGATGTAATTAATTTTACAATTACAAAAGAAGCTACCCAAATAAGTATTATCAGAAATATTAGGTGAACTGCAAGTTAGCAGTATAGGGCAACTATAAAAAGGTCTTAATCAGGTCCTCAGCTTATGTGTGACTTTTGAAATGTAATTTGGTAAGGTAATTTACAGAATTGAAAACAGGGCTGAATTGCAGATGCATTAGGCACAAACACTGCAACATTATTTAATGGGACCAGGGCAGCGACCTTTATAAACTGCACTGACAAGGAGCAAATGACACAATGGAAGCTCACTGAAAGAGTTGGCAATAATACATTTTTAATTTGAGATTTTTTTTTAAAAAAGAAATCATGATTAAACTTTCTTTAGCATATTTCACAAAACAAGAGGAAAAACATGATCACTTTAGGATTGCAATAAAATCAGATTGTTCCATTCATTTGTACACATTTTTAAAAAATAAAAATTGCGTAAATGTTGAAAATACACCTCCCGTTGATGTCTATGAAAGCTTGCTAGGTTTTACACAATTCACACATTTTAAAATTCGGATTTTCAAGATTATTTAGTTTGATACATTTAGAGCTCTGAAAACACTAATTACAAAAATGCCAGATTGTGATAATTCACTACTAGTCATAAGTGAAACATCACAAACAATTCTCCATACCAAAAAAAAAAATTGCCAGAAGATACCCTTCTGTGGCAATGAATGGGAATTGCCACAGGTTTTATTATTCAAGTTCTGAGTATGCTTCATATTCACCCAGTGCAAAAAAGTGCAATAAAAACAGAAAGTGCATAAGGTGCATTGACTTAATCTTAAAAAAGTCAAAGTCCATAAAACCTCTAGGCCACCCAGCTAATAGGCACAAGCCCCTTTGTCCACAATTTCCATGGCCAAAAGACCCACAGGAGACAAGGGTCTTCAGACCCCCTTCGCCACAAGGGGGTTCCTTTTTTCTTCCCCCTTAAGCCAAAAGGCATGAGGGGTCTGGAAGAACAAAAAATCCCCAAGAAGGGCCTACATCTTCCCCAATGTTTAACTGATAAATGCATTACTTTTTAGCACAATTATACAATTGAAATGTTTTAACCAATGGTTATTCCCAGTCACTGCCATGGAAGGGTATTTTCAGGCCCTCTATCACCCAGGGAGATAGCAATTTCCCATGGATGATAAAGTGCTTGACTGCCATCACCCTAAATTTTAAGCTCTTTTCTCCACCTTGTTTTTAATATTTTGTGAAAATCCAGCATTTGCTCAAACAAGTGCATGGTGGAATTCTAACAGATTCAGAAAACATATTTCACCATTAATCTGTATCAGGTATGCTCATCCTTATTCACTACAATTCTTTACTAACAGCAAAAACATAATCTTGCATTTTAATAAATCTGCTACTTAATAGTTGCTAAATGTTACAAAACTTCAGCTTCAAAAACTGGCTTAACCTTCACAAAGCTGTTTGCAATCACTTTTTATATGCAAATGCAACACCTAAACAGCAGATCTGAAATTCCTACGAAAAACGGCAATCCACTACAACTCGTTCTAAACTAACATAATGCCACAGCAGCGTCTAATATATCTTAGGGCATTATAAGGAAGTTCATTAGTTAAGGAAAAAATACTGTACTCCAGTTGATGCCCTTGAAATGTAATGGGATCTGTAGATGTATAAACACAGACTGGAGCAAATCACCTTTACTAATAGGCTTCATTTGAGGGATGGTCTGAAGCTCAGAGGCAAATATTATCATTATTTTATAAATCAACATTCTAAAATATAGTGCTAAAGGATAGCCTGTTAAGTATTAATACAAAGCACATGTAGTTCTGACCTGATGATCTGTATGTGGATGGCAAAAACTTGGCCTTGCAACTTAAAAAACATCTTTCTAAATGATTTTATTTGCGCTCTTTTGGTTATAATTATGTCTCCATATTTCAACATTTTCATGCTTCACAGGCAAACACAGTAAACACAGTTACATGGGGCAATGCTTTTGATAGCAATGATTTGTGTTTTGGAGACTTGAAAAAAAAAAAATCTCATAATTAATATTTTCCTTTACTGGGTGATGTTGTCAGAAATGCTAAAAAGTATATTTCCCAGCCCTTTTCAGATCAAGACATTATAGACATTCTTTAGAAAACACTCCTATTTAATTAATTATCTGTCTTCTTTGAGCAATTAGTACATGGTACAAAGAAGATATTTCAAGGCCTTCGTGACATCTATATTTTCATTTCCTTGGTATTTTCGGGAGTCTTTCATACACTGGCATTGGAAGAAAATGATATACACCAGTTCTACATTGTGTTGATATTTTACCATATTTATATACCTGCTTCTATAATGTTTAAAGTGGTTAAATATTGAATAGTTCCAAACAGAAACATACTGAGGTTCAACTACATACTCTTTTTTATAAAATGTCTATACCTGTTTGACTTTAAAAAATATTAAGTTCTTCCAAAAACCAAATATTTCAATTCTCATTGAGTATATCATTTAGATTTTTATTCCGAACTGACCGACAATCCTTAAAACTGAATGCAATGCTCCTTTGTGGAGCACCAGATAACTATGCTTTGTAATGTGGGTAAGGTTACTGCTGAAAGGTGACTTGCCATCCACATTAGCACACCCAGCATTCTTTAGCCACAAGCTTTGCCTGCAGTGTACTCTGTGAAGTGCAAAGTAAGAATGCAGGTAGGAGCTATTCTTTTTTTCTTCATAGCAATCCAATCTCCTTTAACTGTAAAAAAAATTCTTGCTGCATTAGCAAATTTTCTATACTGGTTTTGCGTCGAAGGGGCGGAAAGTTAATCATTGGCAAGTCTGCAGTCAGTAATTATATCTTACATTTTTTTTATCTTATCTGTTATTTAGATCAATGCTTATTGCAATGATAATGGCATAGGTATACTTAGGGGGGTTATTTATCAAAGGCTGAATTTATCTCAATATTTTCTGAAAAAAACTCTAATCAAATCCGCACAGGTTTTTTGGGCTTATTTATTAATACACTTTCTCGAAAATATTGTTTGCGGGAAAAAATCGGAAAAAAAACGGGAAAAATACGATTTCTGATTTTTCACCCGAAAACTCAAAATTTTGCCTGAAAACTCTGAAAATGTCATTGTATTACCAAAAACCCAGAGCACATCAAAAAATCACTGGGACTTCTCCCATTGACTTATATGCAACCTCAACAGGTCTGAGATGCCGGATTTTCTGATTCTGACTTTTCCATCCTCTGGGTTTAATAAATTCCGAAAAATTTGTGAATTTTTTGTGATTTTTGCATTCGGAGTTTGCTAAATAACCCCCTTAATGAAACTGTACATTTATTTGTTGGAGTTCATTGGTAAGATTAAGTTGTTGGTTGGAGTTTTGATCTGGAGTTTTTTGGTTTCTACATTATAAATACACTATGTAGACTATTTCAATTGTGACCTAACAGAAATTAAACAAGTGGGTAATGTGCTAATATCTAGGAATGTGCAAAACTTGCTCTGTGTTTACCAAAAAAGAAACACAGTCTGTTGCGCTAGCAGAGCTGGAACTAAGGGCAGGCAGAAGTTGTGTCTTCCCATAGTTTCAGCCCCTCTGAATTCTGCATGCAGCATTGTGCCAAGGAGATGGGGGAAGTTGGGGATATCAGGATGGGCACTTGCCTTGGGCTCCCTCAATCTTGCATCATTATTAGCCACCCCTTGTCTTCCAAGTCAACCAATGGTATCAGAGCCCTCCCCATCTTTCTAAGGTGCCGACTGGAAGCTATGTTTAGAAAAAAAAATGGCAGCAAAGGAGACTTTTGTTTTCTATTGTTGTAGCATAGTGGAAATTAGCTTTCCTACAAAGTAGGGCAATGAATAGGCTAAAGTAGCCATATAAAACACCTTAACCGCAATGTAGTTTTGCCTTCCCATTGACTCCAATGCATTTAGCTGAATTTCTTCTTTACCATTACTACTCATATCCTATTTGGAAATATAAAATCCATTGAGTTGGCACTAGCGTTCAACAGCACATTAAATTTTCTCAAAACAATGGGTTTAATTTTGAATGTCTTTCTACTCCAAGAACCTATTTAAGGACCTTGCCTACATTTTCTGTTACAAAAAAATAAAATGAAAAAACATCTGCCAGTAGAATGCAGTGCAAATATTTCACCTTTGCTTGAAATCTGGATTATTCTGGATTGGTAATGATACCTTCAGATGATAACATACAGGAAAAACTAAATCTGAAGCTTTGGGTCTCATATAATATTCCATTTGCAGCATAAGGATAAGCTTTGTTCTGTTTCCCCCGTGTTGCCTGCACTGCCATCGACTTTTGTTAATTGCACACATTTTACATCTTCCTTCTGAGTGAAATGACTAATATAATTTGATCATATATTCCCAGGTTGCACCTTTGCTTTTGCATTTCACTAACTGAAATGCAAAACATATATTCTCCAAAAAGAGCTAATGGATGTTCATGAGCAATTTTTTCCATACTTTGCACACCATGCGCGATTTATGGAGAAGTTCAGAAGTGGGACAGATTTGGGGCGGATGGGTGGCCATTTAACAAGAGTAAATGTATTTTACATTAAATATTAATTATCAGAATAGTGCAGATTTTATTACAAAAAAAAGAACAGTATTTGTGAAGCTGTCTAAAGGCACGCTGGTTAACAATGAGTTAATGAAATGCACATTTTTTTTTTTACTCTTTGATTACGTAAGATAGGAAGTAGTCTGAAGAGAATGGGTATATAAACTGGCTCCAGCCATCTGTGGCTGTCAGACTAGGAAGGATCCTTTTCAATTAGTGCTGCAAAATAAAATACTTTTTAAAGGAAATAAACACTGCAAGAGCTAAGATTCATGCTTTCAAATATATACAAGGTTTGAATTTTTAATTAGCACTGCTAATTACAGTCATCAGAAAAAAATAGAGCAGAATAGATTTTACCTTGCATTTCGCAGACAAGACTTCAACCCCAGTGTATTTTTCAATTTCATTAATATTTTATGAAAATGGCCCTTGCAACTTCAGCCTATTCTATGCCTTCAAGAAAACTGCCCTACATTACAGATTCCAATGCCTCTAAGCCATGTACATTAGGAAGATGACAAAATGCAAAACAGCATCTTGTCAGCCATTGCATCAATTGATTCTATTACATAGTGTAAAAACAGTTGGGTGTGAGTTATAATCTTACTGACACTAATGATGAAACAAGACACTGGCTCGGAGCAGTCATTAGCTGTGTGCCAGAAATTAATGATTCTAATATTTTTGGACAAATTAACCTTAATGAACTGACCTAGTGTATAATGCTGATCTAACACGGAAGGAACAGTGAATTATTAGATTACTGCACACAAACACACACACATGCAAACAATGTGAACTTATTAAGTGTGAATAACAAAAGCATATTATTTGAATTGAGCATAACCTGTTATTGATATGATAGATTTAGATTTAGACTAGAAAACGATTATTTTTTTAATTGAGCAAGTGGTGTACAGGTTTTTAATAGGAAACCAATTATTCCATATGTATGAGATGATTGATGGAAAGAATAGACATAACATGTAATTAAATATTTTTTCACTGCTTGGCAAATGTAGAACTAAGTAAGTCTGACAATATTCTGAAGGGATTCAGTGGGAAATAGCATTTAGCAAAAAAATCCAAGCAAATTAGTTTTTTTTTTACAATTGAAGCCAAATATAGAGTTCAGTTCAGAATAAGAACAGTAAGAACATTAGTAGTAAAGCAGAACCTGTCAAGACAGTATGCACACAGTTATTGAGACTGGCTAGCATTGTAAGCTATGCTGACCAAAAAGAGGGACCAAAAGCCTATTTAATGTTCTCTGTCACCATGGTTTTGGTACACATTCTCTAAAGAAGATCTTCCCCATGACATAGAACTCCCATCACTGTCTGTTAGGATATAATGTGCATAATAATCATAGTCCTTCTCTATTATGCCATAGAATGGAATCTTTCTAGTAACTCTGATTCCAGTACTGTGGAATGTAACTTTCACCAGACACATCACATTATTCTCTATGTCATTTCTGAATGGGCTACTTTTGGTCATTTGTGAATGAACAAGCCAACAGTTATAATGGTGCTTATTTATTGTGATTCACTGCAACTTGAATATTATAAAAAATAATACACCTTTTAAAATATTGACATGTCCACAACCAGTATAATTGCACATAGTCTCTTTCTTATCCCATTATATATCCATACAATTCATCATTGATACCTAATAACCTTATATTTTACATTGATGAGTTCATTATTTTCTGTATAATTGAGCGTGAATATTCTAATAGCCTATAATAACAGACCAATGAATTAAGGGGATTCTATTTAAGACTAGGTGGTAAATTGCTATATATAAAGAGAGAAGTTGGCTCCTCTTCATTTTTTGCCAATGTACCTTGTATTGGCCGGTATGCAGGTAGGAGTGCCAAGGGCTCAGAGGCTCAAGTAGAAGACTGATCAATTAAGATGAGGTACCTGTGATTTATAATTAGAACCTGTAATAGTACACCCCAGGAGTGTAAGTGAATATGGGCACTTTTCAGCCTAAACTTAGGAAAAGTAGTTGGGTTAATACTTCCCTGTTAGAACTAGCTTACAAACAATAGAAGATGGGGACCTAGGTCTACTCAATTCCATTGATGGTAGTCACTGAATGAACCATAGCATCAGATGGGTTCAATCTGTTTCCTCAGGGAGACTTGTTTGCTTTAAATTTTTATAATATTGAATATATGTAGTTAGATATGAGGACACTATGCCATTTACTCACTAGTTAGTGTCTAAGTACTAGATAGAATCAGAATGCTAGATTCTACTACATAGATACTGTAGCTGCTAAGCCACCCAGGGGCGATCCTGACCCCATTGCTGCCGCCCCCCCCCCCATGTGCCAGAGGGGCTCCATGATGATAACATAGAGAAGCACAATTGTGCTCTCTAAGCTAGAAGAAAACCGGAACTTCAGCTCTTAAAGTTACCATGAGTGGCATTTTTTTGAGTTTCTCAACTTGTCTCATTGGTGCAGCACCCCTGAAGTTGCCTCTCCTTTCAAAAAAGGTAGTTGCAAATCCAGTCTCAAGCCCCATCTCATACCTTCTATGTTATTGTTCTTTAGAGCCCATGCCCAACTCACATTCTATTGTCCTTTAAAGTCCATGCCCAATTCACATTAATCTAATGCTTACTGACCAATCAGAATTTAACACATCAACCTTGTTGTCAGTCTCTAAGCTAATAGAATGGGAAAGTTTTAGTAAGGTAGTTCATGGAGTTCCTGCAGGGATGACATAGATTCCAGACCCATTGGAAGGATGAGTATAGGAGAGGCTGGAGTTATAGGTTACATAACGATATTTGTTATTATAGTATCTTTGTAAATATCCTTTATGTAGAACTTGGGCAGATTTGTCAAGGGTCGATGTGAAAATTCGAAGTAATAATAAAAAAAAAACGAATTTATAGCTATTTTTTGTGTACTATGACTAGGGAATAGTCCAAATTTGATTTGAATTTGAAAAAAAATATAAAATTCGAATATCGAAATTTATCATGTCTCTTTAAAACTTCGACCATTCGCCATCTAAAATCTGCCAAATTGCTGTTTTAGCCTATTGGGGACCTCCTAGAACCTATTTGGAGTCAATTGATGGACTTTGAAAAAACTAAGTTTTTTAAAAAAAATACTTTGAATCGAATTCGATTGAATACGATCTTACTTCAATTCTAATGATCGAATACAGCCTATTCACCCGCAAAAAAACCTTTGACTTTTTTAATACATTTCGGTTGGTCTTTTTTTATTCGAATTTCGAAGTTATGGGAGTTCAAACTTCGAAATTCGACCCATGCTAAATCTGTTCATCAGTGTTTGCTATTTTACAAATGTGTTATAACTGTAGATATGTGTGGGAATAGCTTTTGTTAAAAAAAATTATATTTTGATTGAACTATCTCTAACTAATACATTCTCATATCCAGGAATACAGATGTACCTATGTATATGAGAATAAATAAACATATTTAGATAAATATATTCATGGACAATAAACCTGTAGACAAGACCTTCATTCACATGATCTACCTAATTTATGCACCTTTGGTGTATGTTTCTTTTGCATTGTTGTCAGTTCTGCCACTAAAATATTTTATGATCACCTGCAGAGCCACTATAATGGGTTTCGGGCCCAGCAGAATTTAAGTTTACAAATTTACCCAAAGCCGTGAACAGAGCTGAAGCTGCAAAAAAGATCCAAAGACATGAAAGGAGCTGAAGCTGATGAAAAAAAGCAAAGAAGCTGAGGAAAAGGAGGAAGAACCTAAAGTGATTTCCGCTGAACACCAATGGTTTTTTAAATTTTTTTTTATTAAACCCTGACAACCACTGTTTTCTTTAAATCCTCGATGGGCCCCTGGACACCAATGCTTTTTTAAAAATTTTCTATGGGGCCCCTGATCAACAATGCAGTTTTTTAACTTTTGTGGAGCCGACCACCAATTTCTTTTAACTTGTAGGGGGGCCCTGACAACCAGGGCTGTGCCGCACAGGCACCCAAGGCAAGCCAGCGAATGCGGCGCCGGCTTAGCACTCCTGCGCATGCGCAAGGTGGCTCTCGTATATCCTGCGCATGCCCGAATCGTGCAAACGTGCGCATGCACAAATTGACACAAGCCTGAGTTTGCGCGCATGCACAGGAGCGCAAAGGGAAGTAAAAAGAGTCGGGCACAGAGGGGACCAGACTGGGTGTAGGCGACAGAGGAGGTACGTGCCTGGCGCCCCCCCAGCTTTGCGCCCTAGGCACGTGCCTACTCTGCCTACCCCTTGGCCCGGCCCTGCTGACAACCAATTTTTAACTTTTATAGGGGCCCCTGACCACCAGTTGTTTTTTTTTAAGTTGTAGGGGGGGTTTAGCTTTCACACTTTAGTGCCCATGTTTGTGTGGCTTTTTTATTGTGGTGCGTGGTGTGTGGTCTGGGGCATAAAATACTATTGGATGTTCAGTCATTTTACTAGTCTACATAGTCAAGTAAGCACCTGTCTATCACCAATACAGTAAAGGATTTGTTTAAATTCTCCATCTGGTTCTGAAAATAATGCCCAAGACAAAGTAAGCAATATTTACTCTACAGGGCCAGATTTACATAGTGGGCACCCCTAGGCCCACTGCTGTTCGTCACCCCTGTCCCCTCCAGGGGGACAGGAGCAATGGGAAATTTAAAAAAATATTGTATCTCCAGTGCATCCCCAGTATTTTTGAACCAATGTGGGTGTGGTTGGGCAGCATGCCGCCTCCCTAAAATCCTGCCATCCTAGGTCCGGTCCTAGGTGGCCTTTCCACAAATCCGGGCCTGATGCTCTAATACTCTACTCTTTGTTCAAAAGGAAGTGATTGGAAGATAAGCTTATAACAACAATGCCCCATGCATTCATTTAACCAGGATTAGCGCCTGTCCAGTATTAAAATACAAAGCTACCCTCAATAATTTTTGTGTCATTGAGCTCTACATTTAAAAGTAGTGTTTTCTTATCAACACACTATCATCATATAATCAAATGCTCAATGTCAGAAGATACCAAAGATCCTTTTTTCAATTAAAAGAAAGTTAAAAAAAAAATAAGAAAAATGCTATGATTTTCTATGATTTCCAGTAATAGATTGTTAGCTTAACTTTGACTTGCTTTTATGCTAAGGCTATAAACTGAATTTTCAATGGGAACTGTCAACTTTATTTATGACAGAGATGTACTAGTTAGAAATTCAGAGTGACTTCTGCATTGGCAGTATGATATATTGAATATAGACAAATAAAATTCTTTCAAGTTTCGACTACAACTCTACTTAAATAATTTACGTTTCTACTTTTTTTCCCCCCTCCTCAAACTTGCCTGACAGTTTTGTTGATAAGTGCACTTTTTTTTGCTGTTGATCAACTCTGCAACTGGCAGGAAAATATAAAAATGTCACCTATTTTTAGCTAGACATATTATTGAGTAATGTTTCCACAATAATATATTTTTCTCATTATGCACCACTTACTGGTTTCGAAATTTTACGTACTGTAGAGTGTGTAGCATTTTCTACATACCTTAAGTACAATAAGCTTCAGTGTCCTTCAGAAAATCTGAACACTTATTAACACCTTAATAAGAAGTGAATCCAAGGTGCTTACAGTCAAAACATTATAAGCTTTTCACCAATTTGTTCAATTCACTGTTGAATCACTGACACCTTTAATTCAAACATACTATTGTAGGTGTTAACAAAACTTCAGATCAATGATGTATGGATTTAAATATCTCCTCTATTGATTCTATATTGTTAATTAATTGAAAAAAATATAATGTAAAAAGGATGTTAAGTCTGTTTTCCACATAAATGTTACATTTAGCAAACTATATAAGCCAATGGGGAATGTTTGCTAGTGCCACTGTATGGATAAAGCAGCAATGTCACCCAGTGGTCAAAGGCTACCTTCTGTACCATGAATAATCTACAATGAAACTCTGCCACTACAGGAAGAGAGCAGCAATGCCACACAGTGGGCAAATGCCACCTACTACACCATAAATAATCTACAGTGAAACACTGCCTTTATAGGAATGGAGCAGCAATGTCCCCCAGTGATCAAATGCCACCTACTCCACCATGAATACTCTACAGTGAAACACTGCTGCAATGGGAATGAAGCAGAAATGTCACCAAGTGGTCAAAGGCCACCTACTTTACCATGAATAATCTATAGTGAAACACTGCAGCTATAGGGAATGAGCAGAAATGTTGACCAGTGGTCAAAGGCTAGAAGAGAAAATGGCACACACTCACAGATCCCACAAACAGTGGTCAAAGGCTACCTATATCACCATGAATAATTTATAGTGAAAAATGGATGCTGGTCAAAGGCCACCTACTCCATCTTGAAAAATCTGCAGTGAGAAACTGCCTCTATAGTGATGGAGCAGAAATGTCACCAAGTGGTCAAAGGCCACCTACTCTACCATGAATAAACTGCAGTGAAACACTACTGCAATAGGAATGAAGTAGCAATGTTACCCAGTGGTCAATGGTCACCTGCTCCACCAAGAATAATCCACAGTGAAACACTGTCACTATAAGGATGGAGCAGAAATGTCACCAAGTGGTCAAAGGCCAGCTACTCCACCATGAATAAACTAAAGTTAAAAAAACACTGCTGCAATAGGAATGGAGAAGCAATGTACCCAATGGACAAAGGTCACCTACTCCACCATACATAATTTACAGTGAAACAATGCCACTATAAGATTGGCAAAGTAATGCTACCCAGTGATCAAAGGCCAACTACTTCATCATGAATAATCTACAGTGAAACACTGCCACTATAGGATTGGAGAAGCAATATTAACCAGTGGTCAAAGACCATCTATTCCACTATGAATAATCTACAGTAAAAACAATAATCTACAGTAAAAACAGAGCCTGTATAGGGATGGAATAGCAGTGCCACCTGTTACATCACAAATAGTCTACAGTGAAACACTGCCTCTATAGCGATGGAGCAGAAATGTCACCCCCCAGGTCAAAGGCCATCTGCTTCACTATAAATAATCTACAGTAAAACACTGCTGCTATAGTGATGGAACAGCAAAGTCACCCAGTGGTCAAAGGCTACCTATTCATAGTGGTAAAAGGTGAATATATTAATTCAATTCAGTTACAAAATAAATTAGAAGACAGTTTAGATTAAAGTGTTTCTTTGGCCAGGCTCATTTGTGAAGTGGATGCTCTGTTTAGTATACATTTCAGTTGCTGCTGTTAATTCTTATTTTATAAAAAGTTCCAAAACATTCCTCTCAGTTTCATTTTTTAACTAGTTTTTCTATAGAAAATGTATAGATATTTATATTCTAGTAGTTTTGGCAGACAATCAACCGTGTGGTAGCTTTTTATCAACAAAGTCTGGGCATCTGTGTAAAATAGAAGGAAGAATGGATGATGAAAAATATGACTAAATATAAGTTGCTTCTTTAAGCTGCTCTACTAAGTTTAAAAACTGAATCTTTGGAAAAAGTTAATCTTGCAAAAGGGAAGGTGTGTGGTTGATATGAAACTTAGTAAAGAGCATTTATATCACTTATTGGGGGTCACTTATAAAGTTTGCTTATTTATTTGGTAATGTTTGTATTGCCGGTCTTTTTTCCTGAACACTGATTTTCCTGAACTGTTTTTTCAAGCTGCAAATCATTCTGTGCTGTATTGTCTTTTACTCCATCATGCATTGGGTGGTAGAGGAAGAGTCAAACATGGCTTTGTTTGAACAGAAGCTTAAGTAGCCAAACCCATTTTTTAGAATGCAAGATTCTACTTATAAAGTGTTCCTGTAGGGCAATGTACTGTACTATTCTTGTTAGGAATAGTGCTGATCATAAAACAGACAGGAGCTGATGTGCTGTGTAACTAAGAGTTTTACTAAAGGAAAAACATGCACACACCTCTGCAGATAAGTATACTGTAAATGGGGGCAGACAATACAGGTTCTTGAGGCAGGCCAAAGGTCAAGGGTAGGTGGCAGACAAGAGTAATCCAAAAATAGGCTGAAGATCCGGACAGGCAGAGAACTTGCAGAGTCAGGAAATAGACCAAGGTCAAACCAGGGAGTCAGGACCAGAGGGAACATGGAATGGAGCAGAACTTACAAGACAGGAGCGGGGTCATAGGAACAAGGTTGCAGGAACAGGATTTCAGAATAACGGAAAAGAACTCGAGGCTTGGAGTCGGCAGCATGGCCAATGATACAGCATAGGGGAGACAGGGAAGCTTATCCTCAGCAGGGGACTTCTCTGTATTCCCTGGGGTGGAACTCGTTTTCATCCTCACATATCTTGGGGCCAGTCCAATCTCTTATGGACACAACGTGAAGTCCCTCCAACTCTTAAAATGTTCTTCTTTCAAGGGAACAGGTTATATTCCTGAAAACCCTTTAATCCAACTGAGACAGTTGGTCAGACAATGTCCAAGACTAAGAGAAACAAGGTGCTCCAGAACAAATTTTGTGACCACACTCACAGGATGGACATCACTTTACTTGACTCTGTTCAACTGGCAAATCAAACAATTCAATTTTCAATGGCACCCTCTCATCAGACATATTCCATGGATGTTCACCTTAAGCATCAGTATCAGGGGGAACCTCCTCAAGGTCTATCAGTATCAGGGGGAACTTTCTCACAGTCTATCTCTGGGGCTCTCTATAAGAACATTCAGCAGGACTCCAGCAGAACGCTGCCACTCTTGGGCAGTAAGAAATCTGTTCCCCAATTAGGATTTGTTAAATGAATTCTTCTCTCACTCTGGGGACCATGGGCCCCACAGCAGTAACCTATCTGGAGTGTAGTCCCAATGCAGTATATCATTAAAGAACACTTTGTGGATTTTCAAATGCAGTCATACCTTCATCAAAAATTACCTGTTTCACATCTCACATCACATCTCAAAGTTAAAAATTTCTTGGCACACTCCTTTAGAAGAGGATCACACATACATCAGGTACATTTCCTGTTGCAATTCAGCAGATCTGGCCTCTTTGCTTGCGGAAGATACTGGGAAGCTAATTGGCACTGAAGAATATACCTAAGGGGAATTCCATTAAGAAAATAAAATAGACAACACTTTGCAGCAAATAATTTAAACTTTATATAGAAAGGTAACAGTATCTAATACAAATAGCAATCCTGCAATAGGGACTTTTCTATTACTCACTAGCACGTAACATTCTGACAAATTAGTCTTTTAAACCATTGTATTGGTAAAAATTAAAGAAAAAAAACATCAGTAGCAAGGCAGTAATGCACATGCAGCCAAAATACTTTTTGCCAAGGTGATATATTTAAATAGTATTAACATGTTGATTACTAAAATGTATTGCATATGGAATTAATTCCAAACTTTCTCGCTGTGAGTGTGGAGCTGCCCATTCGTCCAGGCTACTCACGTGACATCCAGCCCCACATCCTGGCATTGGATTGCTTCAACTCCCTCATTACAAACGGACTTGGTTCACGGACACATTCTGGATACGTTTAAAATTCTTCACATCCTTTATTTATTCATATTTAAAAGGTTGTCAGCATTGAGATGGATGCACAAATTGAAAAATAAGAAAGAAATAAGTAAAACTGAAAATAGAGAGATATGAACAGATTTAAGGAGATATTTAGAGAATATATACACTAAAGGATATGTATTATCTAGATATTAAGATGAGTGTACAAAAGAACTATCCCTTTAGATGAAACCTGTGAATGTACTTATTATAACCACTGACTTTTAAATAATTGTTTTTAAATATGAAAATAAACAAAGCAAAGGGTGACATGCTGAGATATAGAAGATATGTATAGTTGAACATACTCCCCTTTAAATATCCCTTTAAGATTTTTTTGTTAGGGTGTGGGGTGTCTATAAAGTTGCATGTTGTGATTGAAATGATATACTCTGAGCAAGTGCCTGCTAGTAAGGGCACGAAACGCGTCAGTGGTGTGTTATATGCACTGTGCCAATGCTGACAACCTTTTAAATATGAATAAATAAAGGATGTGAAGAATTTTAAATGTATCCAGAATGTGTCCGTGAACCAAGTCCGTTTGTAATGAGGGAGTCATATGGAATTAATGCAGAAATCTAAAAATAAATACATCCAATATCTAGTAGAGTATGAGTTTGAATATCAGAGCATGGTTGTGAGGTGTAATCTTGTACACATTGTATATTTTGAATGCCAAGCTTTCCAATTGCTCCACATTTTATCAAACAAGGCTAGTTTACCCTTTGATTTATAGTAAAACTGTAGTACAACTGTTTGTAAACTTTCCTTAACTTCTCGGATAAAGGGGTAATAGGCTGTTTTAAAATTTTTATCCAATATAGTACTTTTCTATCTCAGTCCTCCCATTAAGTCCTTTCCAAAATGTCCCTTCAATCCTTTGCCAAATTTCCCTTCCCCAAGAGCTCTTAAAGGGACTGTTCACCTTTAAAGTAACTTGTAGTATGATGTAGAGAGTGATATTCTGGGACAGTGTTTTTGAGTTGTTTCGCTTTTTATTCAGAGGTTTCTGCAATCTGGTTGCTAGGGTCCAAATTACCCTAGTAACCATGAATAGATTTGAACAAGAGACTGGATTATGAATAGGAGAGGGCCTGAATAAAAGTGAGTAGTAAAAAAGTAGCATTAACAATACATTTGTAGCCTTACAGAGCATTTGTTTTTTAGATGGGGGTCAGTGACCCCCATTTGAAAGCAGTAAAAGAGTCAAACGAAGAAAGCAAGGAAAATAATTAAAAAACTATTAAAAAAATGAATTCCAATTGAAAAGCCCAGTTGCAGGCAGTGGAGTGATATGATTGGCTGGAAGGTGAGAGAAAGGTCTGAACCTTTCTGGAAGCCCCAGAGGACATCTGGGAAAAAGATGGACCCAGAGACAGCTTAGGTTTGGAGCCAAATACACTAGGTGGACCAGGAGAGACTATAAAAGAGCCCCAGAACCATCTAAAAGAGAGCGACTGTACAGAATTCTACAACAGCCTGTGGTGAGCTTAGTATAAGGAAAGGCCTAGAGCCCCAGCTATACAAAGGGCCCATCCTGTTTCCTGCCAAGCTGCCTGTGAATCCCAGAGTGCCAGCCTTGTGAATTCCTGGTGAGCGATCCATCATACAGACAATATTGGAAAGGTATAAGTGTGTGGGCCCCTGTGTGATGGCAGGTCTTTAGAGTGTGCCAGCTACATTGGTCTAACTGCCTTTGTCCAAGGATATGAACTTTGGGGTAGGTAGTACTACTTCACTATTAAAGGGGTGGTTCACCTTTAAGTTCAATTTTTGTTTGCTATAGAATGGTCAGTTCTTAGCAACTTTTCAATTTATCCAATCCTTTTAAATTTATTTTTTATTTTTTCAATTATTTGACTTCTTGTGACTCTTTCTAGAATTGGATGTCATTGACCCAGCAATCAAGACACTATTGTTCTGTGAGTCTACAATTTGATTGTTATTGTTACTTTTATCACTTATCTTTCTATGCATATTCTAGTCTGTCATTCAAACCACTGCCATTTGAAAAAGTGGTTTGGGCACTTAATAGTTTCAGGATTAGAATCATTGTTAAATCCATTAGTGAGATGTGTCCATGTATTTTTGCATCCAATTGTTTCTAATATTGTGGGCTGTCTAAAAGACACTAATTAGCTACTGTGCCAGCAAGAAAGATTGACCCTTTTGGACAAAAAGATTTGTTTTGCAACAACTGACATTTAAATTCTCTACACATAACCTAGATCAGGGATCCCCAACCTTTTGAACCCGTGAGCAACATTCAGAAGTAAAAGGAGTTGGGGAGCAACACATGCATGAAAAATGTTATTGGGCTACCAAATAAGTGTGGTGATTGGCCATTTGATAGCCCCTATTTAGATTGTCAAGCTACATTGAGTCTCTGTTTGGCAGTGCGCCTGGTATTTTATACAACCAAAACTTGCCTGTAATTGAAAAATAAGCATCTGCTTTGAGGCCACTGAAAGAAACATCCAAGGGGTTGGAGAGCAACATGTTGCTCACAAGCTACTGGTTGGAGATCACTGCGCTAGATAGAAGATATATGGTATGTGGATGAGGTTCTCCTGGAGATTACCTAGATAACCAGCAGGTAGATTTTTTTGATGAGTTGTCTAAGTTGTTTATGTATGTAGTATTGAAAACAAAGTAAATCCAAGGAGAAAACAAAGCACTTCGAGTGCAACTAAAGTTTGTGGTTGATATTTTGACATTTTGATCTGGAACAGTACTAGAGATTAATTTATGTAGATGGTAAGAAAGACAAAAGGCTAGACCTTTCAGAAACACATATGAACTTTCTGGATATAGGATTAAATGTAGAGATTAGTCTACAGCAGGTAAGTATGCACTAATTTATATAAGAATATACTGTTACCGGCTGATAAAAATAAACTTCTGTATGCTAGCAGCCTTCACAATCCTAGTTGCATTAAAGTAATTCAAAAATGGGCATGTCTGAGGGAACACCAGTTTGCCTCAAATGATGTGGGGTGTCCTATAGCCTCTGCTTGACACAGAGAGTGTATGAGAAAAAAATACCAGTTAGGTAGGAACCATTACCAGGCAACAGCACTACAAGACATGAGAGTAAGAAAGGCAGTGTCGGACTGGGGGTCCTGGGCCCACTGGGACTGTAACCTTGGGGGCCCCCACACAGTGTCGGACTGGGACACCAAGGGCCCACCCAATGACCTTAGACCAGGGGCCCACTCTCGGTACTATTATTCTTCCTCTCCTCACTCAACTTCTATTTTCCTATTCTCATTTCTTTACATATTATAATCTATTAATTCATCTATTTATCCTCTTTGTTCTCATAGAAATAGGGAATGACCATGAAATAGGCCAAATGTTTAGAAGCAGGAGGGCCCACTGACACCTTGGCCCACCGGGAGTTTTCCTGGTATCCCGGTGGGCCAGTCCGAAACTGAAAAGGTAAGTGCATGAATACTGCTTGTGTCCAAGTTTGATTTGCTGCAAAAGACATGTGAGCTTAAGAGAAGCATTGAGCCCTGCAGAGCTGTATAGTGGTACTTTTACAGGTGTTTCTTGATACTCCTAGAAAAGGGAACATACTTAAATCTCACTTTTGATGCAGTCCTCTCCAGACAGGTCTGCATACACCTCTGTTATGAGCCAAATGATTGGAGCAGCCCCATTTGACCCAGCCAGATTTGGGCCATACAACTGGATCTTTATGTTTATGACCAGACAATGAAAGCAACATTCTGATTAGTTGCTATATGTGACTGCACATATTAAAATGAGAATTATGAACCCTTAAATACAAGTTTTTGGAGTTTGGGTTTCTTGATTTCCTGTATTCCTTAAAATGATGTCTGTGTGTAATTCTAAAGGACCAAGTTGGCTATGCCTATTGACGCAGCAGCAGTGGGAACCTAGGCATTACCACCACCTTCAGGTTGTTGATAGCTCCAGGGGTTTTTTGTGTGATTTGGCACACTTTAACATGATTCATTCAAAAAGACTAGAATGGTGGAATAGCTAATGGTGTAAAAAAACACACACAAACAAATGTGGGGAGCATGTTTAAGCAAATGTACCTCTAATAATAGCATCAATGTGTGCAACGACTGCATGCATTTTTATAGCTGCAGTTGCCAATGATCTTTATAAACTCTGTATGAGCTTATTAAAGCTGTGAAGTGTGCATTTGGAAAATCTATATTTTTATATAATATTATCTAAAGTATTATCTAAAGCTTAACTTTATACTGTGGTCACTTTAACAGCAGTGCCCTTGTTCTTTCAATAAAAAGCAGATCTGTGCTTTCCCATTAGTATTTAAAATGTTGATAAAGTTAGAAGCCTCAAGTAAGGCAAAATAAGAGGTCACATTTTATGAAAAACATTTTCTGGAGAGGAAGGTCGTTCCAAATTATTTGCAGTTACTGAGCCATGGGCTGTTAGTAATATTTAAGATGCAGCCTTCAGACTCATGGGTTAAAATGTCTGTGTATACAATAGAATAGGTTAATTCTAGGATACAAAACAAGGCAAGGAACATTTAAAGGAAAATAATCTATTCTTCAAGGAATACAAAGCATAAAGTGGTCCAGTAACAAATGCAGGTACAAGGATAGAATTGAGTTTCCAGAATACTTGGACCTGGACCTGGACCTGGAGTTTTCCATATAAAGGATTTTCCCCAACCCCAACAGGATTGTTTTGCCATTAGTACAGTACCTCATGGGTAATAATTAGAGGATTCATGAGAACTCTGCAATATTGTGAGTTCTCAGCAACCTTTTTGCTATTGTGCAATACTTTGGGGATTGAGTTTGTAATGTCAAGAAGGGCAAGAGGTATTCCTCATGATTCTCCCTGTCAAAATATGAGGCAAGAGAACCCTAGAAATTCTCCCCCCTCTCCGTGACATCAGTAATGTTAATCACTTGCTTTATTTCACTAGCTACTACTTTATGCAACACTTTTTATGTTTATCATTCCAGTTGGGACATGTCTGTTCTGCAACTTGTCCAACTTTTAAATCCCCCACTAGCAGGGGAATGTAATAAAAGTCACAAAGAGCAAAACAATTTGCACCAATAAGACTAAAAATCCACATCTCGCAATGTAATATTGTTCCTTAAACTGTTATTGCATTGCGAATTTTAATTGCGCATTGCGAATTTTAATTGCGCACTCATAAGAAGTGCTTGAAGGTGTCGTAATCTTTTGGAGCAAATATAACGACTTTTTCAGTAAGAAGTTTTATTACATTGACTGCGCATTGGCGCAAACTATAAAATTCGCAAACGGTCTTTCACTGTCGGAAGTGGTCGCTAAACAGTTTCCGGGCTCGCAAAAGCTATATTAAATTCACACAAAGCAAAATTTGTTCGCGCAAAGGCATAACTTTTCGCATTGCG